>CM035428.1:16298895-19286395 GCA_020310875.1 Ceratopteris richardii
TGACCGCTCTCGCCTCTCGTATGCTGCTGTGAGGAAGCGCCCCAAGCGTCGCTGGTCTCCCATAGTCATGCACAACTGGAGTGACTCCTCTAGCTGGAATTGTGCTCGTAGGTCTAAGTATGCTCAGCATCTCATAACAAAATGCTCCTCACTCTCTAACTCTGTCTGGCATACTGGGCACCACCTCTCCTCACGAGGGACTCCCCTGGACCGACCCCTCTCAATCTCGAGCTGATGTGATGAGACCCGGAGCTTCCCAATGACGACTCGGAGGTGAAGGTATGTCTGCATGCATCTTGGGATCTCGATGAAGCCCTCGTCTGATATATGTAGAAAATGCTCGCGGTAATAGAGCATTTTCGGTCGCAATGTATCCCTAGGGCTCACCCATGTCCTCTGTATTTATGTATGCCATATCTCCTGACGAATGACCCTATTCCTCTCTTGATGAGAGAGGGAGTAGGTGGGTGCATGTGAGTCGTACTGTAGTGGTGGTAGCCTGTCTATGTCAAGGCCATGGTGGGCCAGCGAGTCTCATGTCTGTGCATATCATGAAGAGGTGTCGCGAGCTAATGCCATATCACGTGATGCCTGGAAAGCACGATAAGCAATGCGCTCTGTATCCATGCTCCGAAGTCTGTGTACTAGGCATACTGTCTGGAACAGTGCCTCGACTAGCATCGGTGGTGCAGCGAGCTCTGCTCTAATGATATCATGTGGTACTGAAGGCTTGGTGCGGATAAGTCTGGCAATCATGAGGATCTGTGGCCTCTCTAATGCTGTCCATACTGATGTAGCTAATCTCGGCCCCCATATGGCTGGCCGCTGCCCCATACATGAGCGCTGGCATAACCAAAGCGTCAAAGAGCCACCCCTTTGTGCGGGGCTCTTGAAAATATGCCTAGTAGCGTCGCATTGCCGGGCTGGAATGTCCTCTATGTGGTGGTGGTGTAGCCTCACTCCTTTGAACCCTGTGTTTGGTGGTTGTCTCAGCTCACCTTAGCTTGCTGTTGTGTCACTCCTCATTGGGAACGGGTGGGGCGAGGGGATTGTGGTCCTCTGGAAAAAATCTATGAACTGTAGGTGTCTCCTCTCCATCTATGTAGCGGTGTGTGTTAGTGGTAAAAGTGCATCCCTATGGTTCTGAATCTTTCTCGGGAATAGCCTTAACTGTCTTTGATTTGGAGAGTCCATAATCTCTCGTAGGGTGGCTTGTCCTCTGAACAAAGTCTCATATCTGTCTTTAATATGAGTGTGGGCTGACATTGGAAATGCTCCTCACTCTTCACCTACTCGCTACATAGTTTGCAGGTTCTCTCTACCCTAGGGACCCCACCGTGTATGTCACTCTCGATCTGCCGTATGTGTGATGCCACCCTCAGCTGACCAATCGCGACTTGTGTGTGGCATATAGATGTCCATATAGTGTGGTCTCTGTATGAACCTGTTTGACAAAATGGTGAGAAACTGGTCTCTATAGTCTCACATCCTCCCCTCTAAATTGGGTGATCTCCATACCCTCTTGATGTAGAGCCTCCATAGATCTTGCCTCAGTACCAAATTCCTCTTACTGCAAGAGGCATGCATCCCATAACTTCATGTTCTCCTTAGTTTTAGTAGACCTAGCAACATAAGTATGCCTTATTTGGACAAAACAAACTTTTCACTTCTGTTTTCATCTTGCAAAAGATAATGCTCCTCATTTGGATTGAGGATTCGGCATGAATCTGTCATGAAAGTAGAAATGGACACTAGATTCTTCTTCATTATTGGAGTATAAAGGACATTAGAAATTGTGAAATTTCTTCCTCCTCTGAACTTCAGGTTAACTTATCCAACACCTACAACACCCAGAACATGATCCTTCGGTACCCTACTTCCTCTAGAGTTACTAAGGGAGGAAAATACCTTCTTGCAACTTGTCATATGCTTAGTAGCTCTAGAATAAAAAGTCTAAGGATTTTCTGAGACTGTGTTTAATGCCGCTTGATCAAAAGTTAACACATGCATATGATTCTTCATTTGAAGACTTAGATTTCGAACCATCTTCAACATTATTACCGTACAATTTCTTCTTCTCATTAAAAATATTCTTCTGCATTTTGGAATAAGATATAGAGGTTTCTTGCAATAGTTGCATTATGCATATACCTTTGTTTGAGGTGGATGTAGTAGAAGTAGACTTCTCTTTAGGAGTAGTAGAAGTAGTGGAAGTAGATGTAGTAGAAGAGATGGATGAAGACTTAGAGGTTGAAGATGTACTTTCATTTTTGCTCTACTAACTCTTTTTCGCCTTCTTTGTTGTTTACTTCTTCTTCTTCCCCGATGATGACACCATAGCTTCATCATTCTCTTCCATACTCTTGTGTTCTTGAAGTAACGGGAATTGTAACTCTTCAAATGATATTTCTCTCTCTCTTGTAGAGAGAGAAAGATAAGTAACAAAAGAACGATAGGTAGATAGAAGTGAATTTATGAGGGTATTCACCATCTCATCATCATGTATAGTAATGCCAACATCAAGTAACCGATCGAAAGTTTCAAAATGTGTAACTGAATTGACTCATCAACTTGCATCCTTGTGTTGGTAAATTGTCTTATGAGATTAGCTTTCTTAGTAGGTTTTTTGCTTTGATAGAGATTCTCTAATTCCAACCAAGCTTAATGAGAGGTTCTTGTTGACTTGATGTGTCGATTGATATGCCCCTTGACTCCCATAGCAGTAAATGAGAGTGTTTGTGCATCTCTTGAATCCTATATGTTGTGCTTTTCTCTAGGTTGAATCTACATCTGTCTCCCTCTGTTTGCGGATGATGATGTAATCTCCTCTTCTTCCTCTTTTAGTCTGCTGAGAAAAAATTGAATAGCAGCCTTCTTGGATGAAGAAGCAATGTCTTCCTTTGCTTGTTTTGGTCTGAGGTACTTGCCATTGACAATATTGCACAACTCCTTAGAAACTAGCAAATTCATCATCATAAAACTCCACATTGGATAGTTAGACATTCCATCAAGCTTGTCTTTTTGTTCCAACATCTCTTTCTGTAGTCAATCATCTTGAGTAGAAGGCTGTATGTGAACTATTTTCTGATACCAAATGTTGGAAGTGTACTAGGCCCAAATAATAATCATAAGTTACAGAGTTTGACCTTAGATTTAACTTTGTGCAACACCCATCTGATTTTGTCCTTAATGGATAAATCCATCACCAGAGCATATCCAAATGGCAAATGAGATTTATCCAAATGACAAATGGTATTACCAGGATGCACTTTTTCTGCATTCCCAAATAGAGAGTTGAAAGCAGGTCATGAAATGTCTATAAATGCTGATCTTCTGTCATCAATATGTAACCCAGATGCCATGGAGAAGGGAGCAAGCATCCTTGCATCATCAGCAAATCCCACCACTGTCATCCAGAGTCCGTATAAAGAAATACCATGAATTACCTGACTTTGCTTTTTATGTTAGAGCAAATAAAGCATTGGTGCAGATGCAATTGTAAAGAACCTAGGGCTAAGTGGGCACCCTTGTGTATCAGAACCCTCAATAAAAAAATATATAGAGAGTCTACGCTTGATGTTGATGTGACACATTGCCCTCTCTCAAAAGATAGATCAAGCAAGATATTGTCTCCGGAAAACCTAACTTTCGAATCATTGTGTATAAAAATCGTACCTAATCAAACGTGTTTTAGAAGCATCAGAATGAGTTCCTGGTTCTCAGTAGCTGTATGTTCAATCATTGTTTGGACCAGAAAAATATTATAAAAAATGAATCTTTGGTGCAAGAAGGCCACTTGTGCCAGATGGACCACAATAGAAACAATGGGCTTTGGTAAATAATTTATATAGAATCCCCATCATCGAAAAAGGCCTCCAGTCATTGATACGTTTTTGAGATAGATTTACTCTTTGAAGCTAATTGGATGTTTCCAGAATCCAGGCTCTTCTGTCATTCTGAAACATGTATTTTGGATTGAGTTCATCATTTTCCTTCTGACCTTATAGACCATGTACATCGTAAGTAAAGAAACATGTACCCCCATAAAGAATGTATGCATGTATGCTTCTGTGATTCATTAGGCCAATAATCTTCGTACATAGTAATGAATAAAGGAATCTTAGTACAAGATGTATGCACCTATATGTGAATGTATATGCATTTTCCTACTTAGTTATTGACCTGTACTTCTTAGGGTTGAAGTTGAAAGGGAGCTTGTCAGGAGGATTAGTGACATCTGCAACAGTAAAAGCTTGCAGGATTTCAGGTTCTGATTTTAATGTTGATATTGTAGCATTTCAAAGCTCACCACTGAACTAATCAAAATATTTACATAATGCAAAATGCTGTGATTTGTGTTCATCCCTGCAGTTCTATGAGCGAGTTTTTGTGCAAGCTGAGAAAGCCTTCATCAACAATTTTGGAAACTGACATTGATGAGAGCAAGGACTGTGCTAATAGCATTACAAATGGATCTTGCTCCACAGAGAGGATAACTACTGATGGTTCTTCTGAAGCTCCTCAGAGAAGGAATGACAGAGATTTTGTATCACCTGATTCTCAAAGTTTTGGATCAAAATGTGTATCTACAGAAAGAGAAAATATTCATGCTCCAGGGATCACTACACCAATCTGTAAATCATTGCCTGAAAAGCTTGATTACATGCATGCCTGTGCCAACTTGGTTGTTAGCTCGAGCAATGATCCCCCTTTAGGGACAGAAGTGTCTATGGATGCTATTCAAATGAAACAGTGTGCCCATAAGCATTCTTCATCTGCATCGGAGGAAAGATTGCCAAAGACCAGTGAAAAAGATAACAAGAAACCTTACTACACTAGTACTGACATTAATTTTGAATATCTCAAGGGTAAAGATGATAGAGAGGAAAAGCAGAGTGAGACGCTTGATGTAAATGTGCCGGAGCATCTTAATGTTAAGGTGAAACAAAACATGCCAGAGCAGGCAAATGGTTATGAAAATGGAACCATTTTTTATAAGGAGAGCATCATGGGATTCAATAACCACTTTAGAGGTGAAACATCAAAAGTTCAGTTGACTCAGGATGAGATGAATGCTGAATCACTTGGTGGTTGTGATTCTGGTGCTTTATCATCAAAGCTTCTAACTGATAATATGGAAGTCTCATTGAATTGCAGTATTTTGAAGATTTTTGATCCACATTCATTGAATCAAACCTTCAATAACGATTTTCCAAATACCCAATCAGACATCAAGGGATGCAAGAGGAAGCATCTGGCCCAATGTGAAGTATCTATGGCTGCAGATCATGGGGAGAATCCAGGTCTGGTTGAACGAGAGTGCAAAAGGTATCGATTGAGTCTTTGTATCTTGAAGTTGGGCTGAATATCATGAATATTTGTTGATGATTCCTTCTTCAAGTATAAGTACGTCCTGGTTCCTCTTGTATGCTGTATGGTTGAGTGTGATGGTTTCGATTACTGCATATTGGATGTACTCTTGAACAATGAAAATTGTAGCTCACAATAAATTCTTCCATCCTGAGGAGCTCAAGAAGTGTTTTATGGTGTTGAAAATGAGCATCCAGGAGAATATGCACACTCCTCGATGAAGACATCGTTGTTTTGATGCGTAGAAATTAATAGACAATCCTTACAGGCATACAAGCAGAGTGAAGATGTTTGAGCAGAATGGATTACTTCCTAACACAAATAGATCAGTGTTGTAGTATACTTGTCAAGTTTAGTGACCATTTTGACATACTTTGTCCTTTCTGCAGCTAGCTTGTTCAGTGCTTCTTCATTCACTATCTGCTCATGGTGTTTATGGAAGATCACTGACACAGCTGCTCATCGGAAGAACACACACATATAAAGAAGTAAAAGTAGCTCTAGAACAATGTGGAACAAATTAATGGTTTATATAGGTTTAGATTTCTTAATCACTTGAGAAGGTTACCTTGTGATCAAATAATGAGCGCAAGTTGAGCCTCTGTGCTGCATCCAAAATGCTGTCATATTGAAAATAACTGTGATCATGAATGGCTTTTAGCATGTTGATGCAATGTGCAGATTCAAATCATGTTTCATCCGTTTACTACAGTTGTTTTCTACAAACTGAAAATATCAAGACTTGTCTTTTGAAATGTAAAGAATTATTTTAATAATAGGTTGCATAAATGCAGTACATATACATGATAATTTTGTATTTCAACAGGCATCTTACATAAATTTTGTCCATAATTCAGACATGAACTTGTACAGGTTTGGAGTTCTACAAATTTCCTATTGTCCATAATCTTGTTGCTCAGGTACGGCATAAATGCATTTTTGGAAAGGGGGGGTTGTTGGGTGGGAGTTTAGTTGGGTGCAAGTGGATGAGAAGAATGGGGTTGAAAAGGTGCACAAGCTTGCTCTATACATCAATGGTTTCACTCAGCTGCAGGCTAAGAGGGGGATAATCCCAGGCGAATGGGGCTCATAAGTGTCCAAGAATAAAATTCCCAAAAACTTGACCGTATGTATCATACGGGATCAGACAGCATTGGACTGGACAAGACACATCTTGTGAGTCCACTTGTACATCGGACGAGTGCAATTAAGTCCCACTCCTATGAGTGGGAAGTATGGTTGATGTATGAAAAAATAATGGTAGAAGTGATAACTGCGGTCATAGAATCAAAGTTTTGAACATATTCCAGTTTAATGTTTGGCTTCAAAATCAGAATACATACAAAAAATGGAAATTCTATCTATAAAAAAGATTTATTGAATGTCAGTAATCCTCTATGTTTCAAGAGCTTGACCAAATAGATTGAACACCCAATGAAGAGAAAGATGGATACAGAGTGTTTATGAGAAGTAGTCTGAATCTTTGTCTAGTTAATGGCCTTGATGTGTTTCTAGTATCTTTCTTGTCAATATTTACCGAGTGCCTATTGTTTTTAATTGATTTTTTACTTCTGTTTCGATTTTGGACAATCATTGTGTGATGACGAATTCTGAACTGCATGGCTCCAAATTTTGAGGTCCCTCTCATTTATTAAGTTTCATTTCTTTAAACTCTGGATTGTCCTAGCATATTCCACAGTGCACATGCACCTATCAATTATCACATATGTGGATGTATACTCTACTTTGTCTTCATTCTATTTTATCCCAATGATGATGACATATGGCATTTAGGTTGATGCTATTACCAAACTCCAATGCCCATACATACTCATCTTATGGTTGAAGTAATGAGAGACTCGTAGTAATAAATAATGGTATTGTTTATAGTGATATCACTTGTAGAAGCAACAAGAAAAGAGCAGCAGCAATAACATCAGTAGTAATGATAGTCCAGTAGTAGCAAAAGCAGCAATAGTAGTTGGAGTATGAGAACTAGGCATGGGAGCAAATGCAATAGCAGGATTAATTAACACACGAGTAGCAGTAGGAGCAGCAATAAAAGTAGCAGCATTTTGTTGGTCACATGATTGGGTTACGGGTACAACATGATAGTACTGGTGGCAGTCATAATATAATAATGACATAATCTATAGTAGATATTTGTAATCATATAGTAGCAGTAGTAGCTGAAGGGGTAGTAGCCATACTGAAAGGCCTGGTACAAGCAATGGAAACAGGAACAAATGCAGTCATGGCAGCAGTAATAACTGCTGTTTTAAGTGGTGAAAGCTCTTATAGCAGTAACATTAGTAACGATAGCAGTCAGAAAGTAATGCTCATAACTATCCTGAAGATGACATTCTTCTGCCATTTTTTCTTCAGCACATATTATAAAACATAATGCATTAGCCATGTTGATAGTGTGCTTCAACTATGCACATGTATCATCTTAATTTTGATTAGAGTGCTGTTCCCATTCACTTTGGATGGAAATCTGTCATTCCTTTTGCTTCATCTACCCTATTTATGACAAATATTTGATTGTAGTAAACACCGGATTGGCTAATGCTGAAGAGTCTATATGAATTATCGGTTTCACTGGGCCTATGCATAGTTGAATAATCCAATACTAGGATTTTGTAACTCCGTAATGTTACTCCTACACTGTTAAATTCACCGAAAATTTTAACTGTACACTCGGGTTGATTAAAATGGATGAACGTTCGTACAATTGAGCATGGATTAGCACACATGCATTTGATTAGCATATGTGACCTCGTGTTTATCACGAAAGCATATGAAATTGTGGCACATCAGTACATCAGTCAAGTGACAAGATTTACTTTCGGCTTTCATTGCACATATTGATAAGACTTATCATGTTATTAAAAAAAATCGTTTCTTTGTTTTTCAATAGGGTAATGATTCAAGCAACATCTGCAAGCACAAGAGCAATCATGAATTCAAGTCCAGGCACACTCATGTCAGAAAGGAAGGGCTCGATTGAAAGATCAAATCAAAGTTTACTTTGCATCGAAGTGGAGAATGGGCCAATGCAAAAGTCTATGAGATCCTCATGTTTACCTAGCAGCTACGAGATGTCTGCACAGGAAGGGGCTCTTGACAATTTGAAAGGCATACAGAATAATCGTGGAAGTTTTCCAGCAACAACTCCTTTGATGTCCAACCACGGTATCCCTAATCTGGAGGGTTGTATAGACAATATTCTGGAAGGGGAGTCACCTGTTCCAGCCACACAATAGAATATCTGCTTTATGTTTTTATTATTCTTTTATTGTGTCTGTAACTAGAAAAGGAACCATCCAGACTTTTTAGCAGCTTCATGGTGCCAAGCATTTGTTGTTGCTAGTTACCTTGCATACAGAATCCTGGATCCCTGATATGGGATGTGGTAAAAAGAATTCAGGTTCTTTTTAAATGTCATGTATAATAATTAGTTTGTCAATTAAATCCATCCTATCCTGAGTTGTTGGAAATTGTATTGATAAGAATTTCTTTGTTTGATGTCTTGCACATGGCTCATTTGATAAGAGGATCCAAATGGTAGGTATGCTATCAAAAGTACTACTTTTCCAATGTTATTTACAGCGATCAGTTTATCAGCAAAGCCCATTCTTCCGATGAAGTTGTTCGAAAATGTTTTTATGATTTGGTTTCCATGTATGATAGGCTATACAAGGCTAATTTGCGCTGGATTCAAGTGTTTTGTATTAGTGCCATTGCCCATGCTAACGCACACCCCCCTCCTCTGAGCCTGCCCCCTTTGCCTCACTGCTGCTGCACCTGCTGCTTCTTTTTTTACTTTTTTCTTCCCAAAATGTATGTGTGTGTTATATATATTAGCACATGATTTGTGTGTTAAAGTTCAGTGACAGGGAAACATTACTAGAATTTCCTTTCATTTCAGCTCTCTCTCTCTCTCTCTCTTTCTCTCATAAAACCCACCACACACCCCCCCCCCCCCCCCCCCCCCCCCCTTTCCCCTTCCCCTTATTTCTTGTTATTATTATTTTTCTCTTATTTATTTATTTATTTATTTTTTCGTGTAGAGACACTCTATCAGATTCAGCAGTTTGTAACCTTGTGGTCACAGAGATCATCTGGCCTTTTGAAGATACTAATATATCGGTTCATTTCATTTCATCTCTTTCTCTCCCCCCCTCTCTCTCTCTCTCTATGGACACACTCAAAGAGGTTCGAGGAGGTGCGTAGAGACAAAGACATCATTATACTGAGAGAGACACATGAGAGCCCTGACCGGAGCCTATCTCGAGTTGAGGGAGAGCCATACTCTTCAAAGATGGACTTCATAGCAGGATACAAATAATCACATGTGATTTACAGGCCAGATATCTTTGGATCCGTCTATAGCTCTCACGGGAGCGGATCATCTACATAGAGTTATGCTACTTTGCTCCTCCTGCCTTGCAGTTTGCTGTCATAGATCGAAAGGACTCACCATACACCCGTTTATCAAAGGAGATTATGGAGTTCTCTGCATTAGGGGAAGTCTTCCTTATGGGAGATTTCTGTTAGCAGCCGGAATGGACGACCACACTGTTGTAATACACTTTGTAATAGGAAAAGGGGAGTTATTTATACGGAGATCTCAATAGTTTCCGTAAGTTTGGAAAATTGGGTATTCATTATCTCCGAAGTGCGGAATGGTGTGTAGAAGATTACGGAGAAGAGAATGGTGGTACGTTACGGTGTGGTATCCGAAAGTGTCTCTGTATGCGCAGAAAGTCTATCATATGAAGCTCTGTATTACAAAATTATGAAAACGCAGGGTGCCATAATGGAATGTAAGAGATCAAGAAGTGTAAGCAGAATCTATCTATAATAAACAAGTATTCCGTAGATATGTTTTTTTGTTGACTATCTATTCCGAAGTGTTTTCTCAGTCTTTGTGTATTGCGAAGATTCCGAAATCAACGTGTGTGTGAAGTTAATTTAAGTAACATAAACGCATGTTATGATTGTAGTGTTGCAGTCATAATCCGTGTTTCCGTACCCTACCTTTGGAAATTGGTGCTGTGTTCCAATAGAGCAAGTACCGAATAAACATTTGGCGACGACGATGGGATGGGGTCGTTTTTGAAATGTAGTTTTGCTTGAATTGATGCCGTTGCGGAGCGGTAAGGAGTACCAAATAAGTAATTACCATCATGAGTTTTTGGGCGAATTTATTAAGGAGACTTTAGCAACATTAAGTCTCAAAAATATTTCAATTGCTGATGCAGCGAGTATCCGCGTAGAATCGTTGTATTGGATGGAAAATGGAGTGTTATCTCTGAAACTCTTGCAGGATTGGATATTTGAGTGGAGAGATGAAAAGTTAGCTAAAGCTTCGTGGCAAAGGGAATCCAGCGGAGCCGACCAGTAGAGCCAACAGCAAGAAGAAGAGTGCCTTGCGAATTCAGGCCAAAGCGGAGGCAGTGAACCCCAACTGGAGTTGGCTTTAGCCTTAGTTCCTTGTACTCGTCTCACTAAGGCTGAATTATACCCACTTTTATGGGCGATGAGATGAAGATCTGGATGTGCATGTGCGCATATTAGGAAACCAATATGTCCGCAATCATCGACATCTACAAGATGATGATCATAAATCTCAGGTATAACAAGCTACTCTGGCGGGAGATGAAGTTAAATGGCTCATTGAGCACCCCCAGACCATTTTTCATCATATGACGAGTTAAAAGAGGCTTTTCTAGAACAATTTCGAACTGCCAAAAGCATTTCGGAACTATATGCTACTCTACAATACATGATGCAGAAAGGGACGGTGGAGCAATATGCATCAGGCTTTAGATCCACAATGCGACAGTTCCCTACAGATAAATGTCCCTATGAAGAGATGTGCAAGAATTCCTCGTGGACGGGTTACAACCAGCTATCAAGAAAAAGTATTACATGTACACACTGGAACAAACTAGAACATTTGATCAAATAACCGATTTAGGGACAAGAGTGGATCGTAAAATACAGTTGGCAAATTTGGGCTTTGAGAAGACTAGTCGAGCTATGAAGAAAAGAACCAATTAGGCTCAGCGATTGTATTGTCTACGCTATCGGAATGTGGGTCACATCACTGCAAACTGTGCACTCAATCAGGTATACTACCCCATCCACAATAAGAATAATCACAGTGTGGAGGAATGTAGAATTAATGCAAAAAACATACTAGTGGCTTCGACACAAGTAGAATCTCCTCCGAGGAAAGGTAGCTCGACATGCTATAAACCTTCGGTTCAATCCGGACAATGAATGGAGAGTGAGGACGTCAGGGTATCTCAAGAGATACAATATACAAACACACAATACTTTCTGGACCAGCGGAAATTTTCCCACCAAACTTTCAAAAATATGGATGAGGCCGTCTGTTCAGACCTCTTGGACCATGCAATTTCGGAAACCGACCCGTGTGTCAATTCTGCCTGCAGTACAGACAGAGCAGAATTGAATGCGAAGAAGCCAAGAAGTATGATCGCAGAAAATTCGAAGCCAAAGTCAAAGCATCTAAGGCTAATGTTGTAACTGTGGAATATTTAGATCCATGAGCAGCCCTTGTTACAAGGGCACGGCAGGAATACCAAGACCCATAGCATTTAGATCATCCATAGCATTTAGATCATCTTGCGCCAATTGAGTAGAAGCAAAGAATGAAGAGAGCTGTTCAGTGGGCTCAAGAGTACCCATCTTATTATGTGGACCCTAAGCTTGGTCTAGAGGTAATTCACAGTAAAAGTCGACATAGTAAAATAAGTAAGAAAAATTCACATAATATACCAACCTAGGAGACTAGTAGAGCTCGACAAGAAGGGGAGAATTCAGAACAATTAGCAGAGTTTACAGTTTTGGAAATTCAGAAGTTACCTCCTAGTGACCAAGAGCTTCGTACTGGATTGTGGAGGCACATGTCTGGGGTAGAACGGAACTAGAATGATACGATTCCGGTAGCATCCGAGGAATGTATCTCTTGTCAGTTACTACAAATTTCTCACATTAAATTATCGCCAGTAGCTTTACTGAAACTCGTTCCAACTTTTAGGGAGAAATTATTAAAGCAATTGCAGAAGAAATATTCACCGGCCTCGATTTCGGAACCGAAAGTCAGTATGGTCAAAGATTTCCGAGATAGAGTAGTGGATTATGTAGTTCCCACCATCACGATATGGTATAAGAATAAAGCTATTCCTAAGGTTCTGATTGATTGCAGATCAAGTATAAATATTGCTTCAACGATTACGTGTAAACATATGGGTTGGAAAAGCATTGGACCAGTCCCATTTTTTGTATGGATGGCTGAGTAGTCTCGAGTGCAATCGGTGGGACTGAATAAAGATATTCCCATTAGAATTTCTCATGTGGTGTTTCCTATTACATTCGTGGTACTCGAGCTAACGGAAAGAATCTAGATTACAACCCTGGTTGAGGAACGCCAAGGTACGACAGAATAGAGACGCTAAGATCATTACATTTCGGAAAGGAGATGTGAAGTGTTCTGTTCAATGAGAGGATGCACAATACTGTCTTCCGAAACATAAGCCGATGTTATCAGAACCCCCACACATGCTGGACGGACTCGAGAAGGATGAAGAACGACAATTTCTCGAAGCCAAGAGAGACCTATTATCATTCAGAGTTGTTGATGTAAACCGAATCGTGAGTTCAGTATGTGGCGGTATGGCCGCCTCTATTTGAACAAAAATTTTGTAACCTGAGGATGGAGACATTGCAGATCCGATAATGAAAGACCCCATGGAGCTCGCCAAAATCTGTGTTGAGGAAGATTCATTAGAAGTAGTGAATTTAGACACTATCAAGGAACCTAAAACAGTCTAAATTTGTGCAGAACTTGCTTTGGAATTCGGGATGGTGTTGATTGCACTACTGGAGCAGTACAGAAATGTGTTTGCCTGGACATATGCAGACATGAAATGCTTGGATCCCAAATTATACTATCATCAGATCTTACTCAAACGAGACGCTACTCCAGTAATGCAACAAAGGTACAGAATGAACCCGAACTTTGCCGAGCGGGTTAAGCATGAGTTAGATTGATTAATCAAAGTCGGATATATTGTTCCCATAGAAAATCGTGAATGTGTTTCACCAATAGTCATTGTACCAAAGAAGAACAGATAGTTACGAATTTGTGTGGATTAGATGAGGTTGAATGGGGCTATGATACCCGATCGATTCCCACTGTCGTTTCTGGACAGCATGCTAGACGAGTAGTAGAAGGCAGAGAAATGTATTCCTTCATAGATGGTTTCAGTGGCTACAACCAAGTACGAATGGTAGAGGAGGACATACCTAAGACGACATTCGTCACAAATTGGGGGATCTTCGCATGTACAATCATGTGGTTTGGCCTGTGGAATGCGCCAAGCACCTTTCGGCATTGCATGCAACTAATTTTTGCTCCATACCTTACGTCATGTATGCGAATATTCTTGGATGATTTCTTGATTTTCGGAAAGATAGCCACACATTTGGAGCACTTACGAGCATGTTTTGGTTCATGCCGGAAGGTACAACTGTCTCTTTATCCTAACAAATCAACATTTGCAGTAAATATGAAAAGTTATTGGGTCACATTATTTCGAAAAATGGCATTGTCATGGACCTAGATAAAGTCAAAGTCATACTAGATACCCCAATGCCTTGAAATTCGAAAGAGGTCTTACGGTTCCTTAGTCAAGTACGATGGCATAGGTGACACTTGCGAGGATTGACACATTGCTATACCGCTGAATAAATTAGCACATGTTCCCCAGGTAGAATTCAAGTGGACAGAGGACGCCCAACTTGCTTTCGAACGATTACGGAAGATGCTAGCTAATGTAGCTCTCCTCAAAGCTTCGGATTGGACAGAACTCTTTCATGTATTCGTAGATGCATCAGATAAGGCCATTGAGAGTGTGCTTATGTGGAAGGAAGACCGTAGCTGGTTGAGACCAATTTATTATGCTAGTCGACGATTAACATCAACATAGAAAAATTATTCAACCACTGAACGTGAATGCCTCGGATTCATTTACTCAATAAAGAAGTTTTAGCATTACTTACTGGGAAGGTCATTCACTTTCCATGTGGATCACATTGCCCTTATGTACTTGGTAAAGAAGCAGAATTTGGTAGGACGGTTAGCAGAATTTGGTAGGATGGTTAGCTGAATTTGGTAGGACGGTTAGCCAGGTCGATCCTCCTTCAGGAGTTTGAATATGATATTATCCATCGCCCATGAGCAAGCCACACCATCACTAGTTTTCTGTCATGAATTGATCATGGAGAACCACCAGAGGGTGTAGATGCTCTTTCGAATGCTGAGGTTTTTGTAGTGGCAGAGATCAAAGACTCACCGCAAACTTCACCGACCTGGTACGAAGAGATGTTGAGTTTTCTGGAGAATGGACTAGCCCCGTCTCATTTGCGGTTTGCGGCCAGAAAGAAACTTTGTCTCTGTAGTCGCCGATTTACTATCATCATGGACCAGCTGTATCACAAGATCCAATAGGTATCTATTTACATTGTGCATCTCCACATGAGGTGGCAACAATCATCTCTGAAGCTCATGCAAGTATCACAAGATCCAATAGGTATCTATTTACATTGTGTATCTCCACATGAGGTGGCAGCAGTCATCTCTGAAGCTCATGCAAGTGGTGCGGGTGGTCACTTTAATCATTTGATGACGATACGAAAAATTTAACAAACAAGATTGTGGTGGCCAACGATGTACATGGATGTTCTGAATGCGGTGGGGAATTGTGACCCTTGTCAATGTATCGGAGAACCCCGAGACAGTCACCATTTTAGCCTGCAACCTATTCTTCCACTAGAGCCATTTTAGAAAATCAGTTTGAAGAGACATTCAGGTAGCAAATCAAACATTCATGAAGGTTTGATGAGAGCAGATTCTACATAGGTATTTTGTTGGAGAGATCTTGATAGATCTAGATAGATTTTATATGATCTTGAGTATTTATGAGTCAGTTGTCTATCCTTTGTTTATAAGGTTCTTAGTATTGGCAGAAGTAAGTCAAAGATTCAGATTCAATCAGATTTGTGTTGCAGAAAAATAGAAGAAGATACTTGTTATGTTGAAGAAGATTATGAATCCTAAATGCTTTGAGAAAGGTTTTTGTTATATAGATAAGCTAACCTTATTCTAGATTTTGGAAAGCTAAAAAGTAAACAGTTAAAGCCATTAGCATCTGCATTGCTAATAAAAGGGTTCAGATATTTTTTCTCAAGACACAGGTATTGATGTTAAGGAAGCAATGCTAAATCACTAAAGATCAGATTTATTGAAAGAAGATTTTCATAAAGTCTGATATACTTTGAAGAATACTGGATACTAGTGTTAAGTCATCCAAGGGGGTGATGAAACATGAAGACTTATTTTCAGCCATATGTAAAAGAATGCAAAGTCATATCTACAGGTATTCCTATTTCAGGTATTTCTATATTTCCTTTGTCAGGTTCTCTTTATGTTCCAACTTTGAAAGAAGAAGGAAGAAGGAGAACGTCTGGAGAAAGTTCCTGTTAGGATGTTCCTGTTCAACAGAAGGTTCTAGAATTCTATTGAAGAGAAGCTTGATATTTTAGAAATGTATGTTGAGAAGTGCACACACATATGCTTATACCAGGTTCTGAAGGAAATAGGTATGAAGGACTTACAGTTAGAACAAGGATGATGACATGATGACATCATAGATATTTTGGTAAGACTCATGAGTTGAGTTGAGTTGAAGTACAATCAGAGATGAACCAACATTGTTCATAATACACTAAGTTGTGAGTTGTTAGTCACAAGTTCCAGAATTCAGTTCTTGATTTTGTTTAGTGTATTTACATGACACAACAGAAGTACGTTGAGAAAACTTTTGTAAGGTAAATGCAAATATATGGATCCTAGTGTATGTTTTCAAGTTTGTGAAGACATGAGATAGCAGGTTTAGAGTCAGTACTTGCTAAATATGTTGTCAAGCAGTGATTGCTTGATGTGTGCACTATTGGATATCTAGATTGCATATTTTCTCAGGTATTATGGTTCATATTCAACAAGTTCAGGGTTTTGAAGTTTGAAGGAAAGTCAAATTCAGTTTTGAAGAAGACTTTTGAAGAACAAGTTTGAAGGTCAAATTTGGGGAGTACAAGATTGAAGCTTATGAAGTTTGCAGATGAATGAAGTTACATGTTCAGTGCAGTTTGTACCAATATGACATTGCAGGGGGGATTGTTGGAAAACAAAGGTTTCAATATCCTATTGGTCAAACAATGTTCCATTGTTCATTATGCTCAGAACAATACATCATCTATAGCCCTCAGTTTTGTCCCCTCTACAAGCAAATGGCATGGGCATCGTGGCAACGTCGTTTGTCTTTGAAAGCATCCACTTGAGATCGAATCCCGTGAGCGGCAGCGCGCAGCGGAAGATTTGAGATTTTGCTTTATTAAAAGACACACGCAAATTCAGCAACAAAGTTTTCTTTTGGATAGCTAAGGCCAGAAATCCTGGGAGATTTAGCCAGAGGAATTGCTTTATTGGTTGCTTTTGAAGGAGCTTTTCAAGATACACTCCAAAACTATATAAGAAGAGCCATGGGCTCATTGTAAGTATCCATCACCTAGTTTCAACACCAAGCTTTAGAGCTTTGGTACCTCAATAGAGGTGGTGCTTCTTAGCACATGGGGCAGCCATGGTGCTATCTTGGAGCATGTTGAGGAGCGGCTATGGAGTTCTTCTTGGAGGAGAAGAGTGTGCTCACACTCTTGCTTATGGAGAGGACTTGGTCATTAGCAGCTTGGTGGTGTCGATCATCCATCTACATAATGTATTTGAAAATTGTCTTCTACATGAAGATTTCGGGTTACTTCAAAGACATTGGATAGTGGTTAACATAAGATTTGCATCTTATGTTAAGAATTCAGGTACATATTCTCTTTATGCACACAGGTACTACTTGGAGTTTATGGAGGCAGTGGCATCCATATGAGGAGGAGTCCTATTCAGCATAGGTACAAGAGAATCAATACATGTATGCTTTATGCATATTTGGATGAGGTGTTCGAGAAGGTATGTTCATATGAGTTTGAAGATTTCTGGCAGCAAACTTGTTAGCATTCTTTGCTACTTTTGTAAGTATGTGATCTTTTCACACAGGTGTCTGACTTAGGGTCTTCCATAGCCTAAAGTTAGATGAGGGCTTGCTGATTCTCAGTTTTAGACTGATCCTTCCTCTTTCTGTCACTCATATTCACTCTTCTATAACCTATTAGGTCACACATCTCATATATATTCAAATTTTTATTCCATACATCTAAATATGTTTGTTACATTTATATATTCACTCATCCATCTATTTCTGTTCACATAGAGTGGTTGAGAGTTTTGCTCCCACATTGTACATTGAACATTGGTATATATGATAGTGTGAGTAAGCCTTGGCTTACGTAACACTTTACACATGTCTAATCGTTCTTTATCTTTGTCTCATCATTTGTATGATTAAGTGTGGCATGTTCATGTTTTGTCAATATTGGAAGATTGCTAGATTCTATGTTGTATATGCTAGACCTATGGAACCTTGGACTTGTGGTATTAGTAATGGGCCTACTAAATTTCCAACATTGCTCTCTCCCGTCAGATATAATGACTATATCTATCCTTGGATATATCCCAATGAATAGCTAAGGCCAGAAATCCTGGGAGATTTAGCCAGAGGAATCGAGTGGAGTGTGGTTTGAATGGAAGAATTGCAAAATAAGTATAATGCATTCGTTCAGCAAAAGGAAGAATGGGATGCAGAAAAAGCAAAATTGACAGCAAAAATAAGTTGACTTAGGGCCACAACAGAACAAGTCAGAGCGATGTAGATCAATTTCTTGACCTATATGCTCAATGTGGTGTGTCCTCTTAAGTGCAATATGCATTGTGGGTTGGAATTTGAAGACTCAATAGGGGGAAAAAAATAGCACATACAATGACACGGTGAAATGAAAGAATGAAGCTGAAATTATGAGTATAAACAGCTCAAAAGAGGATTCTACAAACTTTGGGCAATCAGTGGGAGGCATAAGCATACATCTTCACTCTAACTGCTAGACTTCGATTCTCTAAACATACATGCTTGAAACTCTAGTCTTCCAACTAGTTGCTCAAGAGAAGATTGGCCAATCACTGCTTGCCCACTAGTCACTCAGAGTGCCAAGCTAGCTGATTCCAATTCTACCAAGTGGAGCACTAGTGGTAAGCTAAGAGCTCTACACACACAAAGGAAAGGCAAAGCTTCAGTTGTGCATTCCTTCCTCAAGTCTCTCTCAGCTTGTTCTTTGTTGAAGGAGAGGTCTACTTATATAGTTTTCCTCGAAGTAAAGGATAGCAAAAGGGGAAAAAATTAGTTTCTTCTTTGGCAGGCTCTCTGACAATTTTAGTATTCGGGAAACTTCCATCTTGGTCCACTTTTCCTCTGCCATCACTATCTTCCAAATCTGGTATTCGGCGCCGTCCACCGTCCATGAGTTCTCCATGTGCAAGTGGCTGAATTTTAGACCATATGGAGATTTGGAAAATTTAGTCGCTTTTTCCAAGTGAAAAAGTATATTAAATCAAAAGTACACCCTTTTTCTTAAAAAATAGACTACTTTTGAAGTAAGTAGACTAACTTCATAAAAAAGGTGAACTTTTGAGTAAGTCGACTAACTTGTAAAATTTGACTAAAAAAATAGACTAGTTTGAGAAATTGGTCAACTTAGGAATTTAGAGTACTTAGAGAATTGGTGAACTAGGAAAATTAGACAACTCAGGAAATTGGTGAAGTGGGAAAATAGGCAACTTAGGAAAATAGGTGGAATGGGAAATTCGGCAACTTGGGAAAATAGGTGAAATGGGAAAATAAGCATGTACTTGGCTTCTGCATCTTGAAAAGAAAACATAAAGTATGTTATTTTAAGGGTATATCAAAGTAACCCGCTACAGGTTGCCCACCACTTAGACATTCTCCGTCCTCGGAGAAAAATAATACTTTTTTTTTCCTTTTCTCTCTCTCTTTTTTTCTCTCTTTTTCTTTTCTTCTTTTTCTTCTTCTTCCCCCTTTTTTTTTGAAATAATGTAAGTGAGAGATAATATGGAAAAAAAGGGAGATATTTGTAAGTAAAATGCAACACATGCTTCTTACAAAAGGAAGTAACTAGAACAAAAAGATGGTCAATACAGAGTAGAAAGAAACATCTAATGCTATCCATCGCCATTCCTAACTAGGGTGCATTTTGTGCCCCCATAAAGAGAGTTTTTGCCTTATCATGGATGTCTTTATAGAACATTTCTTCCTTTCGTAACTTCTTGTTCTCCTCTTTGAGTTCCTGGTTGTTATGCTCTAGTTGCTTGTTGCAGTCTTCTAAGTCTGCGATCCATTTGTAAAGCTGAAGTACTTGTTGGTTTGCCACCCCCATAGATTGAAGAGATCTCTTTATGATAGTCATTGAGTAGTGAGAGAGATTCTAACGTGTTGCTTGCATGAAGATTCGCTATGTGGATATTTTCTAATGCGGGGAGTGCATAAGTGCAAGGAAAAGGTGCAAGTGGAGGTGTGCTAGAATGCATGGGTTGGGTGGAGGTGGAGTGCATATGTGAACCTGAAGGGGTAACTAAGATGGTGGGGGCAGGTGAGCTTGGTGATGGCATAGGAGGAGGTATGGGAGGGAGGTATGGGGATAGGTGGGACATGTATAGAAGTATGATGAGGTTGAATTGAAGGTGACATACATGGTGAAGGAATTTGAATAGGAGGTGATGCATGTGGAGTGGAAATAGTAGGAGGAGATGGTGGTGGTATAGGTGGATTATATAAAGTACTATGGTGAGTGCGAACGTTAGGATTAGGAGCCCTTTTCCGTACATATGTATATGAAGAAGAAGGGGGATGAGTACCTTTTGTTGCAACATAACCTCGATCACCAATTGGAAGGGCTTGGATGTCTTCTAATGAGTCGTGTTTTACTCGTGCTCGTTTTACCGAGAGTTTCTTTCTCACAGGAGTGGATGGATTTCGATTCATGGAAGATGGTTGACCCACATTCTTTTGTATTTCCGTAAGCCTCAAAGGTAAATTCTTTAGCCACAAGAGTACTATAGAAGAGTATACGTGAAATTTCTTTGCATCTTTTTGTACCTGTACCGCATGCCTTTTTCTTTTTTCCATGATGGACGCCCATATTAGATGATGGAAGGGATATGGACGCACCTAGGCAAGATATAAAAGCGCGTTGCAAGTAGCCATATTGTTGAATGGAAACTTGGATTCAACTCTCCTTAAGAGGATAAAATACTTGCATGCACATAAAAGATGATAGTACCTTTCTAAGAGGTCATTGGCAGTGAACAACTTCACACATTCCTCACATACCTTGCTTGCGTCGACACCTGAGTATGATCTCCCTGGCATGAGCCGTTCTTAATCTTTCATCCCCACAACTTTGTTTACCATTTTCTTGGTAAGAGTTCCTACTGTAAAGTGGGGAAAGGACTCGAAGAAGTCAATCACCTCGTCTGTTGCAATATTTTTGGTAAGTGGTACTTTGGCCATCTCCGTGAGGTGCATAGTATGCAACTCATTCTCTATGAAGATCTCTTCCAATGATGCTGGTGGAAGAGAATCATGGGCGATCAATGTGAGTGAATCTTCTCCTTCACTTGATGACTGGGCTGAGCCGGAACCTTGCTGATATGGTTCATCAACTGAGTCATAATGATTGGTTCTCATTGAATTTCTTAAAGATGATGATTGGGACATATTGCTGTGCTAATAGTTGGATGCTTTTATCTTCTTCCTGAATGCCCACCTTGTAGGTTCTTAGATTTTCGCACTTGCATAAGATGAGGCTTTTTAAGAAGCAAGAACAACAAACAACAACAAACTCCTGCCGCTCCTGATTCTGATAACAGATCTAATGTCAATTTTCAGCTGATAACAAATGGAAGCTCAATTTTTCAGTCGACTGCTCATTCAAAGGTGAAGAAAATGGTCAAAATTGATTGCTCATGCAAAGGTGCTGCTCATGAAAACAAAATCGACCTATCATAAAAAAAAAACTCGACTTTTTTATGGGAACTTATTTAACCCACCAGAAAGTTGACTTGCTCATAAATCGATTCATTAGTTAAAAAAAGGACTTATGCACTATCTCAAAAATCACTCAGACTTTTGTTGTTGAGAGATATAGTGGTCGATATTTTGAGCCTTGGTGATACTATGTTTGGGCTATATTTGTCAAGGAACGGGTCCCTCGCATGCTAGACTCGTTCATTTAGACTTTTTGGAAAGAGTCCATTTTATACACAATTGTGAGTGAATCCTTCGAGTGATGGATTGAATGGGTTTAATTGATGGGACTAGAGTAAGTCTAATAGAGCATAAGGAGGGGACATGGTATGTACAGGGCTCCTATAGTAGTGATTCAATATATCATTCTAATTTTTGGTAGGGTTTGATATGTGAACGGTTCACCAAAGGAATTTGGGTTCCTTCAAGAGTGGAGAGACGTACCGCACCTTAGGGAAGTATTTCTGTTACCTTGTAAGGACCTGTCCATCCGGTGGATAACTTCTTTCCTTTCTTGTTGTACAAGCTTGGTTGATATAGCAGGACCAACGATCCTTCCTTGATTTCTGTCTTCCACAGATTTCTGTCTTCCACATATTTCTGTCGTGCCATGCTTTCCGCTTCATCTGCTCTTTCTCGAGAGTTGAATCTGCTATTGTTCTCTTTTCCTCCAGTTGGTGTAATCTGTTCATATTGAGGTTACTTATGCCTTGCAAATTATCAATCCTTGGTGGTCCCACTCTGCTTGATCCTTTTAGAAATTATAATGGAGCTATTGCTTCAAGACCATATACTAATTGGAAGGGAGTATGTTTCGTGGTTACCTTGAATGCCGTCCTGTACGCCCATACCACACCTAGGTAGGTAGTGTTCCATGTCAAGGAATGGAGATAGCATATTTTTCTCAAGAGCAAGATGAGTACCTTGTTGGTGCTTTCCGCTTGACCATTGGCTCGTGGGTAATATGCACATGATTTTTTGTAGAAAATTTTGTACTTCATAAATATTTTTGTTATGGTTTTTTTGATAAAATGAGATCCTTGGTCACTCGTAACTTCAATTGGGCAGCCATATCTGCAGAAAATATTTTCATACAAGAAAGAGGCTACCGTATGAGAAGTACAATCTTTTGTTGCCAGAACTTCTGCCCATTTGGTGGCGTAATCAATGGCCACCAACAAGTACTTCACATTCGAGGAAGAAGTGATGGGATAGATTCGCCCCACAAAATCTAATCCCCATTTTTCAAATGGTCTCCATGATAAAGAAATTTGCAAGGGTTGGTTGTTGAGCTTGCTCCATTTTGGTGCACAACGTTGGCAAGTGTCGCATGTCTTTGCATATTCTGTTGCATCTCGAAAAAGATAAGGCCACCATAATCCTCCATGTAAAATCCGATGTGCTGTTATGTGACCTGGATAATGGCATGCAACTGTTCCTCCATGGGCTTCTTCTAGTATTTGTTGTACTTCATGTGGTAGGACACATCTCCTATAGATCCCATCATATCCTACTCAGAAAAGAGTATTTTGAATGATTGAAAAATTCTTACTTTTTAAGAGAAATCTTCTTCGTTCGAGTGGTGTGAGATTAGGTGGGCAGGTTCTTCACATGGTGCTTTCCAGGTCATTGAAATAGTTCGAAGTTGAATTCTTGGAATAAGAGTAGCCTCCTCCACACTCTTCCATAGATGTTTGGCTTGTTTTGCAAATATTTGATTGCTTGATGGTCGGTGATGACAGTGAAGTGAATTCCCAATAAATAATGACGGAACTTCTTGAGGGAGAAAACAATAGCGAGTGCTTCTCTTTTAGAAGTATTATAGTTGTGTTCTTCTTTAGTTAAAATTCTACTAGCATAGTAAATGGGTCGGTCAAGTTTATGTCCTTTGCTAGTTTACGTGAGTATGGCTCCTACCGCTATAGAACTTGCATCCACATGAACATGGAAGGTAGCATTCCAATCTGGTGCTACTAAAATAGGTGCACTGATAAGTTTGGTTTTTAGAAGGATGAATGCATTGTCTTCTACTTCAGTCCACTGAAAGGGTACCATTTTGCTGACGAGCCTAGAGAGGGGCTTTGTTATCTGAGCATACATTTTTATAAACTTGCGGTGATAGCCGGTATGTCCTAAGAAACTCTGGATTTCTTTTGCATTAATTGGTTTGGGCATATGAAGTTGTTTTGATTTTGTCAGGATGAGGAGCCATACCTGTTGCTGAGACTATGTGACCCAAGAGTGTTCCTTGTGTCACCAAAAAGTGACATTTGTTTGGATTGAGTTTCAATTTGGCTTCTCTGCAAGCACTAAAAACTTGTCCCAATTGACAAAGATGATCAGTGAAGTTTTCTGCTCGAGTAGAACATCCAATGCCTGAAAAGGTGGAGACGTCATCCATAAAGATCCTCAAGAATTTTGGCAACAATGATCGGAAGATTGCGTAAACCACTCGATTGAAAGAGGCGGGAGCATTGCGTAATCCAAAAGCCATCTTAGTATATACATACATACCCCATGGAGTTACAAATGCAGTCTTAGCTTGGTCCTTTGGATGGATGAACACTTGGTTGTATCCGCTAAATCCATCCATGAAACTATATAAAACATGACCAGCCACATCTTCCAAAACTTGTTCTGAAAATGGGGTTGGAAATCCATCATGAATCGTAACCTTGTTGAGAGCCCGAAAATCGACACAAATGCGTATCTTGTTGGATTGCTTCTTTTGGACTATTACTATTGATGATAACCATTCAGAATGCTCCATTGGGACAATGATCCTTGCTTCCTCTAGCTTTTCTATTTCTTTTTTGACTGCTTCTCGATAATTTGGGTTCAGTCGATAAATCCTTCCTCTTATCAGCTTAGCATCATGAATCAGTGGAATAGAATGCTCTCCAAGATGAACAAGAATTCCTTCTAAGTCATGGTAACTCCATGCAAACACATCCTTGAAATTTTGCATGAAAGTGGTTACCTGATGGAGCAAGGACGGATGATCCCAAAGCCACGTTGCTAGTAAGATTGGTTGTGAATGCTCCTCATTTCCAAGATTGACTTGCCTTACACGTTGAGATGTCATGGCTGATTGTTCATTTTGTTCTTCAAAAATGCATTGTGGATAGGTTGGAGATTCCTCTATGTTGATCTTTGATTCCTTTTCTTGCATCCATGAAGGTGAAAGCTCTTTCATCCACTGTATGTCGGATGGTATCGATAAGTCATCTAGTGCAGCTCTTTTCTCCTTTCCTTGGGTCAAATCCTTCAAGACTCCTTTCTTTCCCCTCCTCAAGTCCATCACGGGTTCTCCAAGCCCAAGAGTTTCTACCTATTCATACTCTCCTTCACAAATAGATATTCCATAACATGGAAAGGCCTCCATCCATTCCAAAAGATCTTGGTCATCATTTATTTCAATTTCATTACATGCTTCTGCGATAGGAATGTGTTGTTCTTTGAGAATAGTGAAGGAATGAGCATTACCTCCATGAGATCCTTTTAGATATAAATGTACTTGTTTCTGTACTTGCCCCGGTAGGTTAACTAGAATAGTATCATTTCCCCAATCATGCATGGCTTGGATGTGCCTTAGCCATGGCCTCCCTATGAGTAGAGGAAAGCCTCCGTTGACCTGCGGTAGATTTAACACCACAAAATCTAGAAAGAATATCAGCCCATCCATCTCTACCGGAACCTTTTCTACAATACCAAGAGGTTTAACTCGACTCTGGTCAGCCAAGGTTATTGTGAACTTTGCTTCACCTGAAAGTTGGAGTCCAAGTGATTTGAGGGTAAAATCTGGCATGAGATTTATGCTTGAACCTCCATCGGTTATTACTCCATTTATAGTTATTCCATATATAGTGACTGATAGACGTGGACTCCTGAAGTCCGCTAGAGAGTTGGTTGATACCTTTGTGAAGTTCTCGGAAATTGAAGCTTTCATCAGGTTCGTCGGAGTGTGCCCACCAGTTATTGCAAGCATTGTCGGAGGAGACAATGTCTTTATGATCCCTATAACTTCTTCTAAATCTTTCATCTAGTCTTAATAGATCATACAATGATACTTGCTAGAAGGTGTTCTTTAATATTTCCTCAATTTTGATGATGGATGGTATTGGCGAAGGTAGAGGAGGCTTGCTAGATGAATGGAGTTCCCTCATGATCTCTTCAAAAACCTTGTCTATTTCCTGCAAAACTTCAGAATTTTTCGTACCTAAGTCTTTTTCTTGGAGGACCCTTGCTTCTGCTTTCTTTTTCTGGGCTCTAGTCTGCACCCCTTGTTCTTGATCCATTTCTTGCAATGCCACCACTCTAGCTTCTAGACTTGTGCTGAAAGATGGATTTGCATTGATTTCTTGATTTCCTTCTTCTCTCTGTTGTGAATCAGGTTTTAACTCTGGAGCATAGCTTGGGGTTTCTTTTTCTGGTCCATGATTGTGCAGGAAACATCCCCATGAAGTTGACCAAGATCACTTAGTGGAGTGGCATGAATCTGGGCAAAAGAGTCGATTCCAAAAAATGGTTTATTTTCTTGAATTGGGTTATCCTGGGAAAATAAGTCGACTTCAAGGATTTGACCATTTTTAAGTAGACTATTTTTAAAAAGTTGGGCAACTTCAAGTTGAACATTTTCCAAAAATTGGTATACTTTATAAACGAGGTCATTTTTACAAAGTTGGTCAAATTTTTTAGTCACTTGCCCATCTTTCAAGTCGACTTCAATAACTTGACCATTTTTAACAAATGGGTCAACTTTTTTAGGTGAAAAAAATTGTCCATATTGCCTAGCGGCATCACGCATATTCGGGTCCTCTTTCTCAGATAAATGCCATTGTGAGTGTACAGGAGAAGATTGGATACCTGGATAATCAAGAGTGTTGCTCTCTTATCTCTTACTTGAATGAACTGCTGGTGCTTTCCCTTATTGGCAGAGATAACATTGACTTGGTAGGATGGAGCTGAACCACTTGTAGAAGCCTTCTGCTTTGGACAGTCCATCGAATAATGATCCATTGTATCCAGGCAAAACCTACAAGGTGGAGACCCTTCTGGGAGGGAGCATTTTCCTTGAAAATGCTCGTATTCGCCACATCTGTAGCACATGATAGGACGAGCTGGTCTTCTAAAAGGAGGTTTTCTTTCATTAGAGGAGTTTACTTGAGTAGTGGTATACATGCTTTCGACTTGAAATCTTGGAGTTGGTAATAGGGGCTGATGTATAGATACATTTGGTGACGCCCAATTCACTTGCATCCCCTTGAGAAAATAGCAATACCTTGCTTCATGGCTTGGTTTTCCACAAAATTGACACACCAACCTTTCCGGACAATCTTGAGAAGAATGTCTTGATTTCTTACATAAGATGCACCAAATCGATGTTTTTACCTCTTTTTGCATTCTAAGATCCTCTAATTCTTGTCGTATTAGAGCTAGTGCTTCATTGCTTCCTTGCCAAGCAACTTTTTCTTCTTGCAAGGTTTTTTGTAACTTCAAGGCTTCTAACTCTCTTCTTAGTTGTACGAGAGGATTACTTGTGAATTCATCCGTACCTTCATGTTCTCTGAACTGGACTCTTGCTGCTTCGATCCTCAAGGCTACAACTTTGAATTCTTCCAACGATGCATTAGCTTGTAGCAACTCTCTAAGCTTTTGCTGAGAAGTTTTTGGTAGAGACTTCTCTACCCATTTCTTGACTAAAACTCCCCAAGATTATGAGGAAGACGAGAAACGAACGACTTCACTTTGGTCATTAATTTAGAGAATGCCTCTCCCTTTTGTAGTTTAAGATTTTCCAATTGATCAAGAATGCATTCTGTGGAGTTACCTGGGGTAAACATAGTTGTGAAGGTGGTTTTGAGGGCATCCTAGGTGGTAAAGTGTGCTTCATCGTGTTGATTGTACCATCAATCCGCGAGCCCTTCAAGAGTGGTAGGAAACAAGGCAAGGAAGGTATTTTCTCACTGATGTAAACCCCTACTCTTAGATAGGGAAAGAAACCTCCTGACATGATCATCCGCATCCTCATGAGGAGCTGCCTTGAAGGAAGGAAATTTGATGTTGATTCGAGAGAGCAAGTTAGTCAAGTCGTCCCCCATTGCGGTGGCTTGTGGTCTTTGGTTGTCTGCCATGTCCGTTGAATGAGGCGGGGAGTGCCGATCTGAGATGCCTTGCGATGATGATGCATCGGGACATGGAAATGGAGGTGGTGGAGCTCTAAGAGGGATGTAGTGTAATATTTTCCGTTGATAACTCTTTATGGGAGTCTTTATGGGACTAAGGGATCCTTCCTTATGGCTGGAACGAGTATGAGTCATAGACTATCGCTCTAGCGCTCTTCATCAACTCGCTTCTTCTAAGGGTTGAACTTCTAACAAGTTCAAATTGCAACCAAGGTCCCATCGGGCATGCCAAAATGAGCACCTATAGATCAATTTCTTGATCTATATGCTCAATGTGGTGTGTCCTCTTAAGTGCAATATGCACTGTGGGTTGCAATTTGAAGACTCAATAGGGAAAAAAAAATAGCACATACAATGACACAGTGAAATGAAAGAAAGAAGCTGAAATTATGAGTATAAACAACTCAAAAGAGGATTCTACAAACTTTGGGCAATCAGTAGGAGACATAAGCATACACCTTCACCTAGACTTCGATTCTCTAAACATACATGCTCGAAACTCTAGTCTTCGAACTAGCTGCTCAAGAGAAGATTGGCCAATCACTGCTTGCCCACTACTCACTCAGAGTGCCAAGCTAGCTGATTCCAATTCTACCAAGTGGAGCACTAGTGGTAAGCTAAGAGCTCTACACACACAAAGGGAAGGCAAAGCTTCAACTGTGCATTCCTTCCTCAAGTCTCTCTTAGCTTGTTCTTTGTTGAAGGATAGATCTACTTATATAGTTTTCCTCAAAGTGAAGGATAGCGAAAGGGGATAAAATTAGTTTCTTCTTTGGCATCTCTCTCACAATTTTAGTATTCTGGAAACTTCCTTCTTGGTCCGCTTTTCCTATGCCATCACTATCTTCCAAATTCTGGTATTCAGCGCCGTCCACCGTCCATGAGTTCTCCACGTGCAAGTGGATGAATTTTAGACCATATGGAGATCTCAAAAATTTAGTCGCTTTTTCCAAGTGAAAAAGTAGACTAAATCACCTTTTTCTTAAAAAATAGACTACTTTTGAAGTAAGTAGGCTAACTTCATAAAAATGGTGAACTTTTGAGTAAGTCGACTAACTTGTAAAATTTGAGTAAAAAAAATAGACTAGTTTGAGAAATTGGTCAACTAGGAATTTAGACTACTTAGAGAACTGGTGAACTGCGAAAATTAGACAACTTAGGAAATTGGTGAAATGGGAAAATAGGCAACTTAGGAAAATAGGTGGAATGGGAAATTAGGCAACTTGGGAAAATGGTGAAATGGGAAAATAAGCAACTTAAGAAGTTGGTGAAATGGGAAAACAGTGAGGTAGGAAATTGGGAATCTGGCCTTCTTCGTGAACTCCTGAGCTGGATCCCCTCTTCTCCATTTTCTTTCTCTTTGCTTCTTCTGCTTCTCCTCTTGCTCAAAGTTGAGGTAACTTGTCTTGTACTTGGCTTCTGCATCTTGTAAAGAAAACGTAAAATACGTTATTTTAAGGGTATATCAAAGTAACCCGCTACAGGTGGAAAGTGTACATAGAGAGAGCACAACACATGAGGAAATGATGGAGGAGCTGAATGAAGCCTTGGCAGAAAATAATATGCTAAAGGTGGCAACTAAAGAGAAGGTGAAGATCATAGCTCGTCTCCAAGCACAGATTGGTCAAACCCAAAAATCATAACAAAAGTTAAAGAAGGCCAATAAGGAGCTTATGGACCAAATTACAGAAGGAAGAATAAGAAATTCAAAGATTGAAGAAGAAGGAAAATGAACAAAGCAAGGAAATTAAAAGACAAGATGTTGCAATTACGGAAGCTGAGAAGATGCTTGTGATATGGAACTCAGAGTTTTCAGAGCTTGAAGTCAAACTCCACACTGTCCAGGAGGGATTTGATACGGTGTTTGCACAGCTGGCTTGACTTTCGGAGCTTGAACGACAAATTGAAGTATGGAAGCAGAAGCGTGCAAATGTGAATCTAGTATTGGAAGGCAAGGAGGCAGAGATCGCAGAACTGAAGAAAAGTGCCTCGATTTTGGAATTAACATAGAAAATGCAATCAGAAAGAGCGTAGAAAAATACTGAAGAATATATAGACAAGATAACAAATGTTACTATAGCTTTCAATAATATGTTAGAAAGGTTACAGAATAGAATACCGAAAGTAGAAGCAGTTTCGGTTAGTTATAGAAGTGCTAGTGAGCAGTTACTTAATCCGAAGGAGTTTTTTAAAGAAAAAATCTGATTAGTTGAGGAAAACATAGAGGAGATGTTTAAAGAGCTTATATAGGGGGCAAAATCATCTTTTCAAAGAGTGCGCTTTTCATGAAATTTTTTTTCTTTCTACTCATGTTTTTTAATCTAATCCTTCTTTGAGTAAATCACAGGAAACCTTAGAGAATGGAGAAATGGAGGACTCTAAGTGTTTGGGGGATGTGGAAGGACCCTCTCTTCCTGTAAATTTGGATTCCCCTCATGAAGCCATAAGTAGGGATGATCTACACTCATATGGTCAAGAAAGAGATGATCAACCAATGCTTTGTATCACTGATGTGGAAAAGGATGTCGACTCTAGGGTGAATCATGACAATCCATCACCCATTTGTACACCTAGGGATTCTATGTGTAATAAGGATAAATGTCTCGATGAATCTCTAGATCAATCTCAAACCACACAACCCATTGATCCCTTGCATAAGTCCGATGTATGTATAGAAGATCAACCCTTGTTGCATTCCCCATGTCAAGATGAGTTTTCTCAAAAAACTCACATAGAAGGCCCAAAAGACCCTTACATCGAGAAACAGAAATCACATTTTCTTGGTAATGTCAAGCAAATTTGGGTGGCCAAGAAATTACTTAGAGCCCAACCAAATTGCACTATGATATGGGTACCAAAGAAAGCCCTTGCACAAAATCAGTCCCCTCACACTAGACTTCAAAATCTATGGTCTAGGCCTACCATGACTTATCCTCAAGAAAGACCACTACCAATCCAAGGATCCCAAGCAATCAAGCCTAAGCTCATAAAAAATCCAAGGGGGGACTTCAAGGCAACAACCTGCACAACAAAGACACCAAGGTGAGGTAAAGGAATGAATCAAGCACAGAGCTCCAATAAAGATCAAAGAACCTCTTCTGCAAGGATATGGGTTTGGAAGACGAAAGTACCGATAGCATCCACCAAAGTAAAGAGCCAACCACGATGGATCAAACCCTCACGGAATCATTCAAACATGAAGCGGCCAAAGGTGATCACTACCCAGACGCAGACCGTTCTCAAATGGATCCCTGTAAGGAGGAATGATCAGTTGTCATCTCGAGATACAATGGATACCTCCAACAAAGATGGCATCAACATCTGCAAGTGACATCAAGCCTCGACGAGCGACAACCATGTGCTCCTTGCACAACCCTGTCTTTTGCACCATTCAGGTCATGCATTTCCAAAGTATGCACTCATGCTTAGTTGAAGGTGGAACCATGGCTTGGGTAGAAGTGTGGCTCGGCTAGCAGCTACTATTATTGTTGCCTTATCTGGTAGATGTCAAGCACTTGGCAGGAACATGACATCCACAACTATTGTTTCCCCTTACCATGGTAGGAGGGAAGAGTTTGAAGGTGTGAAGACTCCTGCTTAGGGTGAGCTACAGAGAAGAAAGGGGACAAGGCGCAACACTCAAAGAATTTCATCAGTGAACTATCAACATGGACACTTTTCGACAATGAAAGACTAGCTGATGGTCCATCACAATGCTAGGTGTACAACACGAAGAGTAGACTATCGATCGACCTTTCATGGTAAGGATCCTTTACTTGGGTATCACGACAACACTGCTAGATTAGGAAACCTCTTCGTTAGCATACCCTTGAGCACTTAGCTCAAGACCTCCAATTTTTACACCATAATTATTCCAATGCATTTTCCAAGTAAGCATGCATAGGGCTACATTACAAGGCTGTGCACAAGGCACATATTTTCCTCAACCCATGCACAAACACACTACCATCATTCATTATGGGTTATGCGTACTTGGCATGACTACTATGAACATCATCTTTGGAAGATCTAGAGGTCATCAATGGAGAATCACGACACAATCATGCTAGAATCCAAGGAAGAATCACATACCAAGGGACTACGACTTGCAAAGGCTTGCAGTGACAAATGAAGAACCGGACAACCAATGCTGCCAAATTTGGAAGATAGACGGCTCTTGTTCATACAAAATGGATACTACCTCTCAAAGCACTACATGGAACAACCACTACAACAAGGGTCTGTCAGGGATGACATACTCGAGAGGGGGGGAGTGTTGAAGCTGAAGGGCAAGGACAAAGCACAGGAGCACATAAAACTGTCATTTTTGTTCATTTTCTGATTTTTCTTCTTCATCTTCTTCATCATCATCATCTCCACCTTCTTCCATCTTCTTCTTCATAGAAATTTATTGTTTTTTAGTGCATTTTCACCATTTTCATACCATTTTTCATGCATTATTGTGTGGGAAGGAGTTAGGAAGTGCAAGGGAGAACAAGCATCTGTGTTTTTCATGTTTTTCTGCTCATACGGAGCTCGCCATTGCGACCCTTTATCAAGTATCATTAATTCCAGATTGGAGTGCTCCATTGGTAGAGTTTATGAGATCGGGAAGATTACCCAAAGAGGCTAGTCTAGCAAGAAGACGAATCATGGAGCAAGAGGCTCAAGGCTATGCCTTAGTAGGAGAGAACCTATACCGAAGAGGCAAGGATGTTTACTTAAGACTGTGCGTTCATGAATCAGACTATTTAAAGGTCTTAGAGAGTGCACACAGTGGTGTTGCAGGGGGACATTTTGGTCCTGACCGAGTGATCAAGACCATTCTATTCTCAGGACTTTGGTGGCCCACTCTTCATATGGATGCACATACCTATGTGAAGAAATGTGACACATGCCCACGTGCACAATATCCAGTTAGAAAAGACGAGATGCCTTTGAGACCAATGATGGGAGGACGTGCATTTTCGAAATGGGGCATAGACTTCATAGGTCCTATTAACCCCCTAGCTAGAAACTCCCATGCAGAATATATTATTGTAGCCACATACTACCTTACAAAGTGGGTAGAAGTGAAAGCCACAACAAAGAATGATGCTCAGACTACGGCTAAGTTCTTATTCGAGAATGTGTTCACGAGATATGGACTACCAATAGAGTTGGTGAGCGATAGAGGCACACACTTCTTGAATGAAGTCATTGAAAATCTTCTCCAAGAATTCTTGGTGATACATAAGAAGTCTGCCCCCTATCACCCACAAGCTAACGGACAAGCCGAGAGTACCAATAAGATCCTTTGTAACGTATTGACAAAACTGGTAAATAATAAACGCTCTGATTGGGACAAACAACTTCATCATGCTGTTTGGGCTTACCGAGTTGCCTACAAAACGGTACTCAATGCCACCCCATTTCAGATGGTCTTTGGACAGAATGTTGTGCTACCATTGGATTTCCTAATCCCAGCTTTAAAGGTAGCACAAGAGCATGAGTGGAATGGACATGAGTTGTCTTCTAGGATCTTTGATCTGGAACGCTTAGGTGAGATGAGGCTCCGAGCGGCGGTAGGCATCTATGCTGCAAAGAAAATACAAAAGGCATACTTTGATGCACACATCAAAGATAAAGGATTGAAAGAGGGAGATCTAGTGTTGGTTTACACACTAAAACAACATGCCCGTAAGTTGGAAAAACGAGGATATGGACCCATGATCATTAACAGAATTTCCACTAGCGGTGTAGTTCAATTGGCTACTTTAGAAGGTGATATCTTGCCCAACTATATTAGTGGATGTAGAGTCAAGTTATACCAAGAACCTCTTACAGAGGATATGCTTACGAGACTCAGCACCGCTAAGAAGTGAAAAGAAGAAGAGTTAAGGGTGAGAGAAGAAACACAGGCAGAGGCCAGAGAGCGTATTAGGCGAAATAAGTTAAGGCGACTAGTCCTAGATGTCAACTCAAATTCTCCAAAATATCACATGGATATGTGCCAAAAATCAGGCAGAGCGACTTCCCAAGTCATTGACCGACGTCCATTTGTGACCATAGAGGTAGGACAAGGAAAGGGTGCAAGGACTGTGAAAGCATTGATTGATTCAGGAGCAGCAAGTAGTGCAGTTAGACTATCCTACTGCCAAGACTTGCAGTTGAACATCAATCCCATAGAAGCTTATCTCATCGGATTAGGAGGTGTGGAAACCCCTTGTTTGGGCGAGGTGGAACTTCCCATCTACCTTCAAGATGTTCCAATGAAAGTCAAAGCGCTAGTGTGTCAAGATGAGAACCTTACAGAACCACTTGTCTTAGGACAAGATTGGATTTATGACAATGCAATCAACTTAAACCTAAGAAGTCAAATTCTTCAAGTTTGGGTACATGAACAATGCATTACATTAGAATTAGAGAACTGCATGCTCCCCGATCATGGCACCACACACTCTCTTAGCTCTTCTAAGACTAATCATATGGAAGAAGATGTTGTATGTGTCAAAAGCTCTATGATGCAGAAGGAGTCAATCGTGGAAGAACAGGTTCGAAGGCGGGTGGATCTTTCTTCTTCTCCAAAGAATCAAGTAGCCACACTAGTAAGTCCACCACAGAGGCAAACACAACCGATCACGACAATTGCTACATCAACTAGAAAGACACCATTTGTTAAGAAAGCAGTTTCGAGCATGACACAGATCTGGGTACGCAAAGGAGAGAAACCACCAGCCTTGCCCCCACAAATCCCATCCAGGCAAGCCAACCAGGTCAGAAGACGAAGGAAGCAGCTCAGACAAGCTCAATCACAAGGTATCCAACAAGTTTGGGCGCCTAAGAAATTAGCTGCAGCTCAACAAGGGCGATTACAGATGTGGGTACCTAAGAAGCTCTTACATCTACAACAACCTATGTTCTCCCACATGCGAAAGGTCTCAACAAAGAAGCCAAAAAGAGAAGAGGGTAAGAACCACGTATAGAGACTGAAAGAAGATCAAATCAACTCTTCAACAATAATAGGAATACGTGCAAAAAGGATATGGGTTTGGAAGCCAAAAGTACAAGTAGCCTCCATCGAACCAAAGTGCCAACCACACTGGATACCACAGTTCAGAACGCATCCAAAGAGGAAGACGCCTAAAGTAATCTCTACAGTGCCAAATGCTGTTCTAAAATGGATCCCTATAAAGAGGAAGGATCAGTGGTCATCTCGAGATCCAATGGATACCTCCAACAAAGATGACACCAACATCTGCAAGTGACATTAGGCCTCGACGAGCGACAACCATGTGCTCCTTGCACAACCTTGTCTTTTGCACCATTCAGGTCATGCATTTCTAAAGTATGCATTATATAGGGCCACATTACATGGCCGTGCATAGACACAACTGAGAGTCCCATGCACTAGAGCACATTGACACATGTAAACCACTTTTTGATACTAAACTTTGCCTTCTTGTTTTGTGACATTCCTCAAAAAAAAAAAAAAAAAAAAGAGAGAGAGAGGGAAAGAGCTTGTTCCCAGGTTTGGCTTATGAAACATGAATGAGTCATGCTTAGTTGAAGGTGGAATTGTTGATTACTAGGCATTTATCAATTTGGATAGAAGTGTGTCTCGGCTAGCAGATGATATTATTGCTGCCTTATCTGGTAGATGGCAAGCATTTGGCATGAACATGGCATCTACAACTATGATTTTCTCTTACCATGGTAGGAATGAAGAGCTTGAAGGTCCGCAACTTGAGTGATGCTTAACTACTTCATGTACGAGAGCATCCAAGGAGATATCTGCAAAGGGTAGTTCTGGAGGAGAAGACTCCTGCGTATGGTGAGCTCAAGAGAATATGTGAAACTCAGCTTGGTGTAGTTATCCAATGTTGTTTGCCAAAGAATATAAAGAAATTCAATTCTCAGTATTTGGAAAATGTTGCTTTGAAAAGAGGAGAGAGGATCAACCACTCAAAAGATCTCATCAGTGGACCATCAACATGGACATTCATCAACAATGTTCCATCCCAAAGGCCGAGTGTACAACACGAAGAGATGAACATCGATCAACCTTCTCCATGGTAAGTATCTTTACTCTCGAAACACCATAACCATGATAACTTAGGAAACCTCTTTTTCGGCATACCCTTGAGCACTTAGCTCAAGACCCCAATTTTTGCACCATACTTCTTCTGATGCATTTTCCACGTAAGCATGCATAGGGCTACATTACAAGGCCGTGAATTATGAAAACTGGTAGGATGATACTTCTAATGCTCCTCAAGCTCGAGGACTCCTCGGCTTGCACAAAATGGAGCTACAAAAATAGAAAATGGTATTTACAATGGTTTTAGTGATGGAAATCACTATTTTTGTAGGGGATTTGGAAACAACATACATGTGGTATTACAAAGTAGGAATTTTATGCTGCTAGCTGGGCATTTGTATCATCTCAATCATATGGGCATATTGGAATATTGTACTCCAGAAGAGGATGTTGCTCTAGCACAATGGTGAGAACCACGTTAAGAAACTTCACCTCCTTAATGTCAATCCGTGGGAGAGGTAGGAGTGATATGAAGATCGTGAATGTGAGACGATGTGAGAGTGAAGGTGAGAAGCACAAAGATGCACACACACATACACACACAATGAAGAGACAAGCAAGACACAATGGAAGGTAGGAAATTAGCTCTATTACTCAAGAACACTCTTACAAGCTCAAACTAGCTCTAATCTCAAACAAGCTAACCTCAAAAATGAGCTCTCTAGCTCTTTTTATAGTTTCTAGACTAGTTTTGACCGGTTTCACATCTAATGACCGGCATAGTTAAAAAATAGGTCCTAGAGGCTATTTGGAAGGGTAAACGATGTCTAAAAATAACGAAAATTGGTATGCGCATTCTACCTAAGCTCCTCAAGCTCGAGGACTCCTCGGCTTGCACAAAATGGAGCTATGGATTACAAAATGGGGGTTTTTTATGATACATATGTTACAATTAGTGATAATAATCACTGTTGAGTGTTTGAAGAATTAATAAGAAACATATTTGTTTGGAAAATTGATCCGACTGGCTCCCTGCTCCGTCTTTACATGCTTCCGTGGCGTCTGTGCCTCTGGCTGCTTCCAACACCCCCCTCCCTCTCGCTTCTGTCATCCCTGACAGAACCTTGTTGTGCGGTCTGCCGGATGTAGTTCTGTAGTAGGTCTTGAGCGAGGGTGTGCTCTGATATACGAATGCCTCGGGCTAGATCAGCCTCGAGTTTCTCCCAATTAACGGGTTGTGGTTCATTGGATGGTGGAAGTCTGTAATGCGTGGAATACACCAACTGTTCACAGGCAAATAAGTGCAATAAGTGGGTCGGCCTGCTGATGAACACTTCAGAGTGGTATTCCCAAAATCCGGTGGTGAACATCTCTTCAAATGTCTGCTTGTAGCACGCCGGTAAGTACTTGACTCTGCAATGCCAGGCATAACACACCCGGAGCGATGGCGTTGTACTCATGTCGTATGCGAGATCCAAGTTGCCATGCTCAAAGCCCGGGGTGTTAACATGTGGTGCTTTGACTCGCCGGAAGACTTTAAATATCATTTGCATCATGTCAAAAATCTTGACAGTCATATGCGCTGCTATATCATCCATATATCTCAAGCGAGGGAGCCAGTGACGGATTGTAGCCATCATATAGCCAATAGTTGGTAACTCGATGGGTGGCTTAAAATAGGGGTAATTCAGCCAATCTTGGCACTGCTTATTGTTTTGTACTTTGATAGCGAAGGCAGTCCAGGAGCGGCGTCGTGGCACTGGTCCCCAACACGGATTGTATTTTAAATGTAAAGGTGCCTTAACCCATGTGCTCATCATTTCAGGGTACTCCTGTAAAAGACGTGTACGCCAATCTGGTTGATAAATAGTACCTTGTTGCGCATCCAGTGGCAAGTCTTCAGGCTCAAATTGAGTTGCATGTGATGGCTTCTTGCCAGTTCGCTTCTCTATGGCCAGCTGGTATTCGGCCATTAGCATAAAGTACGGTTTGTATTGTATCTCATGCCCGGATATATACCTTCGTGGGGCCAATTGAGCAAAGTAGGGAGATTGCAATATTCTTTCTTCGATCATGGCCATAGCATGTAGCTGGGCCTCTACTCTGGCTGAATGTGTCGTTCCAAGTTCCTCAATCATTTTCATCCACGCGGGGGTAGGAAGTTCATAGGTCATCTGGCCTTCGGCTGTGACTTGTCCGCTTGGGATGGGTATGGGCTCGTATGCTTCTTCAAACGTTTCCTCCACCGGGATGGTTATGTTCTCGTCGTCAGCTGGGATCTCCGGTGGGGAATCAGGCCGTGGTGGTGCTTCGTATACATCTATGCGTGCTTGAAGAGTGGTTACCTGGGCCCGTAGTGCGTTGAGTTCCTCTATGAGTTCAGGAGAGGGGTCCACAGGTTCTGGTACTTCTGTTGCCACTGGTAGTTGTTGTGGTGCCGGTTCTCTGAGTTGTAGTAATTTGTGATCTTCTTTTAGCTTCTGATGCTCTTCGTTCATTCGATCGTAGTCCTCTAGCAGTCGAACGTGGTCATCTAGCAACATCCGCATCGATTCGGATGGGATTGCCTTGAATCTGCTCGGACTTAATGGTTGTTCCGGATGGTCCAATGCCGCTTCCAAATTTTCTCTATTCTGCGCTTGGAGTCTCACGTTTTCCTCCTGGGCTGCGGCTAGGTGTCTCCTGAGTAGGCCCATATTTCTGGTCAGCGTCGCGTTCCTAATTGTTTGGGCTCGAAGCAGGTTGTCCAGATCAGCAGTGGCTTCTTTTGTCTTCTCTTCACTTTCTAACTCTAGCTTATGATATGCCTCTCTTAGTTCTTGGTATTGTGTATTTAAAGAGGCATTCTCGATCGATAATGAATTAAGCTGCGACTGTAATTCATTTGTCGTCCTCTGCAGCTGTTGATAGTTGTTGCCCAGAGATGCAAACTCATCTCGTACTTGTGTCATGCATGTGAACATTTGATGAAGTGCGGTGTCTATGGTCGGTGATAATAGTAATGAAGTGTTAAGTGAGGATGCAGTCGAAGTAGATGCAACGGGAATGGGGAATGGGGTTGGGAATGTGGATGCAGTGGTGATCGTGGAAAATTGTGACGTACCTAAATATGATGGTGCTGTGAGTGTAGTGGGTGCTGGTGCGGTGGGTGGTGAGATGTCCATGTCATTGGACGTGTCAAGTGCTGTGACTGTGAAAAGCGGTGTGTAAGTGGGTGGTTGTGTCGGTGTGAAGACGGGATTTACAAATGTAGAGTAAGTTACAGGGGGAATGGTTGGAGCAGCTTGGTAAAAAGGGGAAATAGGGGTCATGGTGGGTTGAGGAGGTGAAACTGGTGAGAAGGTTAGTGGGGTTAGAAAGGTGAAAGGGTGTCTTAAAGGTGGGGGAAAGGATGGGAAGGATGAAGGGATGAAGGGGTTATCATGTGGATGAGGTGGGGTGGGTACGGGCGTGGCGGCCTGAATGGGTGGGGCAAAGGTGGTGGCTATGTTGCCGTGAACTGGTGTGGATGTGGGAGGAGCAGTAGGGTGTGCGGGGGATACAGGATGGGTTGGTGAAACATGAGGTGAGAGAGGAGTAGATGGTGTGGATGTTATTTCAAGGATAGTGGTAGTATGTACAACGGTAGTATGTGGTGGGGAGTCGACTAGGATGGTTTCTTCGGTGAAGGATCTTTCCGGCCGTAGGCGTGCATCTTGCGTTTGGTGGGATGATTGAGCACCTACCGGAACTCGAATATATTCACCGGGCTTCGATAGCAGGCGAACTCTGCGAGGGTCATATTGGGGGAGTGGCTTCCTTTGTAAATACCTCAGTGCTTCGACCGGGCCGATGGATTGGACCAGTTCTCTGAACCCTCTGATGTAGACTTCTTCAAATCCTCCGGAGACTAGTTCTTGTTCGATTAGGGCCTGGCTCTCTTCTTCCGTCAATTTCTTCCGTGCCCAGACTTTCTCCATCGTACGATATAATTTCTTAATTGCCAGCGTGTACGCTGCTGCTTCGAAAGTCTCCTCTTCGTGCGTGCTGGTGTCACCGTGTGCATCGGTTTGTTGGTCTTGACCGTCTGTCTGTCCTTGTTCTTGGGAATCATGCGTGCCCTGGCTGGCTTCATCATCACCTTCGTCATCGTCGGTGGCTGTTCTTTCGTCATCAGAGCTCGACACAACTTGTCCCTGTGGCAGGTCCCGCGGTGTGGTAGGGTAACTGGGGCATTCATATTCTTGAGAGAACATCTGTGCCTCTGAAAACTGGAACTCATTTGAGAATGCATCCGGCATCTCAAAATCGAATGTTGTGTTTATTGGTTCTGCCTCCATGTGGGGTATTGGGAAAGAAAAGGCTTCCGCACCAATAGTGGTGGGAGCTTCTGCTGTCGTGGTGGTGGGTTCTGTGGTTGTAGCTGCCTGAGGTGCAACTGTACTAGTAGTGCCCTCCGTGGCCACTGGTCTAGACAACCTTATGCGAATAGGTTGCACTGTGGGAGCGGCTTCTGTCGGTGATTGTGTTGGAGAGGGTTGTGGTGATGGTGACTCTGGCACTTGAAGGCAAGGAATAGTGCCTCTCATGCGCTTACCTGCCCGTGTTCTACTGGGCTTCCTGGCTTTCTTCGCCGTTCCTTTGAATGCCTTCAGCTCTTCTCCTGTTAATGCACGCTCGATGGGCAAGTCATATGCTAAGCACATATACACAATTCTAGTGAGTGCACAACATCCATTAAGTACTTTCTTGCGCTCCCATCTGTGCTGTGCCAGATACATTTGGTCTATGATCCAGCTTGCCAGATCAACAGTTTGAGGTCCCGTGCATGCCAAATACAATCCGAACCAGATTCGTTTATGGGGCATGGTAAATCTATCCTGAGCGGGAAACGCAAAATGTTGCATGCATATCCTTAGTGGCTTCGACAGCTCAGGTGTAATTGCCGAAATCTCCTCCCACTTCGTGACATCCCCACGTTTCATCGGTTCTGGAATTAATCTCTCTCGATTTGTGGGTGTGTGGGTGCCATGAATTTCGATGGCCGCTCTGATTAAATCCTTAGATAGGTAAAACCTTTTGTAAGGTGGATCATCCACTAGAGTAGGCAATATGAAGGTCCCTGGGATGTCCTTATTCTCTGAGGCCAGTAGGGTAGTGATTAAGTAATAGCACCTGTAAAAATCCGGTTTGGGCAGAGGATCACTGAAATACTCTGTGAAGCCTGCTCTGGCCCAAACATGAGTTAAATCCTGTGTGCTCTGTAGGGCTTCGAACTCTCTGGAGAAAAACTGGTATTTTCCCCACGTGCGGTCATCAAATGTCAAAGAGGATTCAAATATAAAGTCCGCGTCCGCAAGGGGTCCTGCAAGGCCCTGAAACCAATGAGAGTTCCTGTGTATCTTTTCGGTGTAACCCATGGGTGGGTTGTCGATAGGCATGGGCCCTGGAAATCCCTGAAATTCCGGCGGTGGAGCAGTCGGGTGGGACTCTGCTCGTAGCACGTTGAGGGGCACAGCCGCTACACTGGGGCCTGCTCCTGATGTTCCTTCGTCGGTTTGCATGGTGACTAATGCTCTAATTAGAAAGATCTGCTACAAAAGATTAACACATTAGCATGGAAATCAATTATGATCCCATTAAAGTGAGACCGCAATCCCTTTCCATAACTGATGCGTAACCCGTGTAGCCAAGTGCTGTGATGCGATGGATGCAATGTTTCTTGCAGCACTAGTGCAGGTCTCTAGACACCTATACGTTTCAGATCATGCATACATTTCTTGATGATATGAGATTACGAGTGATGTGTGATGATGGTGGGTGAATTTATACAAGGTTTAAAGGTTAGTGATTTAGTACGAGGTTGTATGTTAGTCGGGGGGGTAGTTTTATCAGACATGGGGTTAGGGGGAGACGGTTGGACACGTTTCGGTATCCATTTCCTAAGGATCTTGGAGTGGGTGGTGGGTTTCTGCTGAGGGGCAAAGGGTGGTGTCGTGTGTGGTGGTATCGAGGGATGAAATGAGTTGTGGGGGTTATATATTACATGGCTTATGGGTTGAGCTATGATACATGGTTTGGGTACCCAAATCTGCGTGGGCGTGGGTCTATGGGTAAGGTACTTCTTGGCGATCCACATTTGTCGGATGCTCGGACCTGTAGAAGAAGGTCGAGCGGATGGTGGATATCGATTCTGTTTCTGTACTGCCTTTTTTTTATCGATTTCTGCTTGGCTGGAGTTCTTTGGTGCTTTTTGTCCTTTTGGCACCCACATTTGTCTGGTGCCGCTTCCTTTGGGTGGCCTGAACTGCCTTTCTTGTTGTTTCCTCCGATACTGCAGTCGGTCTGGGTTCCTTCGTCGTGATTGACTCAGTTGTTGCTCGAGTTGAGAGGTCGGATGGACACTCTGCTTTGGAAAAGAAGGGAGATCCAAGACTTGCATGACCTGCCCATTAGGAAGTGATGCCTTATTTAACTTTAATCTAGGCCAGTCCGCAACAAGTTTGGAAGGATGAGCACCGCAGTATGGTGTGCTCGTTTGGCCGCTGATGCAACCCACCTGACCGCTAATTGTGTCCATCTGCCCTAGCGGTTGGGTAGCTGCCCTGTCTAGTTTGCAGGAAGTCCCAGGGAAGATCTTCTATCGTCCTTCTGATTGACAACTGTCTATTGCCAAGCCCGACGGGGTCGGTGTAGACGTAGCGTGACTGAGCTGATTAAAGATCTTCCGGTCTTCCGTCGCATGCGTTTCATAGGGTCTAGGGTCACAACCGTCAGGCGGAATGCCATTAGGGAAGTCAAGCGGTATCACTCGCTTCTGCTCGAAGGTTTCAATCTGTAAGGAGCCTTGTCTAAGATTTAGGTCCACTGAGTGATCGTATAGCCAATCTTGGCCAAGGATTAGGGGTTCTATCAGGTCGTCATCATGGCACACTAGTAGCTTCGCTGTCATGGTCACATCCTTAATGAGGATAGGAAGGTCCACCTCACCCATGCAAGGGGTTTCCATGCCTCCTAGCCCTATGAGGTATGCCTCAATAGGCCGCATTTCTATTCCTGAATCCTTATAGTGGGACCATCTAATTGCACTAGTTGCAGCACCTGAGTCAATTAAAGCCCTGAGCTCTTGGCAAGGGTTGCCGTGCTCTAGCCTAACTGTAATGAATGGTCTCCTGTCCACTATACTAGGATGAGTGGTTGACTTGACTTGACACATGGCCATGGGATATCTGGGTGTAGTTTCCAGATGGTTATAATGTTCTCTTCCTAGTCCTTGTCTTCTTAACTTCATGCGTTTAATGCGTTCCATTGCTTCTGCCTGAGCTTCCGCTCGTATTCTATTTTCTTCCTCCTTACGCTTCTTTGCCAACGTGAGTCGTCTAAGCATATCCTCAGTAAGAGGTTCCTGATACAACCTGACTCTACAGCCACTAATATAATTAGGCATTACGTCTCCTTCTAAGGTGGCTAACTGTACTGCTCCACTTGTTGAGAGTCTGTTAATGATCATAGGTCCATAACCTCGCTTTTCTAACTTCCGTGCGTGCTGTTTCAGTGTATACACTAGAACTAAATCTCCTTCTTTTAGGCCTTTATCTTTCACATGTGCATCAAAATATGCTTTCTGTCGCTTCTTCGCTGCGTATATTCCTGCTGCTGCCTTTAGCCTCGTTTCTCCTAATCGTTCCAAGTCCATTATTCTCGCTGATAATTCATGGCCGGTCCACTGATGTTCTTGCGCCACCTTAAGGGTCGGTATCAAGAAGTCCAAGGGAAGCACAGCATTCTGACCAAAAACCATCTGAAAGGGAGTTGCATTGAGTACGGTCTTGTAGGCCACTCGATATGCCCAAACAGCGTGGTGTAACTGTTTGTCCCAATCTGAACGTTTGTTGTTCACAAGTTTTGTCAGTACGTTACAAAGGATCTTATTAGTGCTTTCAGCCTGACCATTGGCCTGAGGATGATATGGTGCAGATTTCTTGTGAATTACCATAAAATCCTGTAACAAATATTCAATGACTTGGTTTAGAAAGTGAGTGCCTCGATCGCTCACTATCTCTATAGGCAATCCATATCTTGTAAAGACACTTTCAAATAAGAATTTTGCAGTTGTGTGTGCATCATTCTTTTTCGTGGCTTTTGCCTCTACCCATTTCGTAAGATAATCTGTCGCAACTATAATGTACTCCGCATGTGTACCTTTTGCAGGGGGGTTGATGGGTCCTACAAAGTCTATACCCCACTTTGAAAATGCACGTCCGCCCATCATGGGTTTCAATGGCATTTCATCTCTGCGCGTTGGAAACTGAGTTCTTTGGCACACATCGCATCTCTTTACATAGGTATGAGCATCCATGTGAAGAGTGGGCCACCATAATCCTGCAAAGAGGATGGCTTTGGTTATCCTATCGGGTCCAAAATGACCTCCTGCAACACCTTGGTGTGCAGTCTCTAGTATGCTCAGATAGTCGCTTTCATGCACACATTGTCTTAGATATCCATCTCGCCCTCTTTTGTATAGATTATCGCCAATAAGTGAATAGTCTTGAGATTCCTGCTCCAGACTACGTTGTCGAGCTAAGGTCATGCCTTGAGGGAATGTGTTCGTCCTCAAGTATGTCACTAAAGGTTCACTCCAGTCTGGTGTGAGAGACACATGATATAAAGTAGCATGCTCTAATGGTGGTCTTTCACAACAAACATGGCATTCTTTACACAGTTTGTAGACGTCTGCTTCCATCATAGGCCAATATACTCCTAGTCTATGCAGAGTCTGTAATGTTCGATGTTTCGAATAATGTTGCTTTAGTGCACCTATGTGTGCTAATTGCAACCAATTTGCATGTTCTGATTCATCTACACAACAAGCAAGAATCTTTTGATTATCCTGTTTATATATGCTTCCTGCTAAGATTTGGTATCTCTGAGACTTGGTAATCTCTCCTTCTCTGATATTTATCCTAGGGTTCTTGGGTCCATAGGTGAGAATAGGGACTATAGGCTTAGCCCATTCTGGTACTATCTCAAGATTAAACAAATATGCATCTGGTAGATCATCCATTACTCCTTGAGGAGCTTCTCCTGATGTTAATCTTGAAAGGTGGTCAGCTCTAAGATGTGTCTTTCCTTTCCTGACTACTACTTCGAAATCGTACTCCATGAGTAATAGAAACCAACGTATCAATCGTCCCGTGTTACATGGTTTGTTGACTAAGTATAATAGGGCTTGATGATCTGTAAAGAACTTGAATTTGTTGGCCAACAAGTAGTGCCTGAACTTCTTTACTGCGTAGATCATCCCTAATCCTTCTCGTTCCGTCGTGGTGTAATTCCTTTCTGCTGCGTTCAATTGTCTGCTCGCGTAAGCTATGGGGAGATCTATGTTACCTTCACTCGTGGGTTGTGCTAACACACATCCTATGGCATAATTGGATGCGTCCACATGTACATGGAACGGCTTACTCCAATCTGGGGTAGTCAATATAGGTGCTGAGCACAAGCGTCGTTTAAGTTCATTAAATGACTTTTCACATTCATCTGTCCATTCAAAATTGGTTAAAAGAGAGTACAAAGGCTTGGCTATGATTGCATACATGTGGATGAATCTCCTGTAATAGCCGCAATGGCCCATAAATGCCTGTACCTCTTTCACATTAGTTGGTCTAGGTAATTCTGCAATTACCTTCACCTTTTCTTCATCCGTAGAGATTCCATTTTTTGACACAATGTGTCCTAGAATTTTGCCTTGTCTGACCATGAAAACGCATTTTTCTGGGTTCAAACAAACCTGATATTCTTGACATTTGTCAAATATTTGCTTTAACTCTGGGATATGCGTCTGTCTTACACTTGAATGAGCACATATGTCATCGACATAAACTTCCAAGCTTTTGCGTAAAAATTCTTTAAACACATGACACATGAGTCGCTGGAAAGTGGCGGGTGCATTTGTTAAGCCAAAAGGCATTACACGAAATGCAAATATGCCCCATTCAGTGGCAAAAGACGTCTTGTGTTGATCTTCTGGAGCAATGGCTACTTGATTATAGCCCGAAAATCCATCAAGAAAGCTGTAAACTTCCTTGCCCGCGACTCTTTCCAATAGATGTTCTGTGATAGGAAGAGGATAACTGTCCCTAATCGTGGCGGCATTAACTTTTTTAAGGTTAATACACACACGCAATTTTCCATTCTTCTTGGGCACTACCACAATGGGGGATACCCATTCGGTATGCTCAATTTCGTAAATGAATCCTGCTTCTATCAAGTGATCTATCTCCTCTTTAATCTTCGCAGCGTAGTTATCATTGTACGTGTATGGTTTTTGTTTAGTCGGTTTTGCATCTGGAGTCATAGGGATTCTATGAGAACATATATCTGGATCTACTCCTTTTAAATCTTTGTAACTCCAAGCAAACACATCTCTATATTCGCGCAATAGGGCAACTAGCTCTTCTTCTTCGTCAACTGTCAAATCATGCCCTATGTATGTACATTTTTCTTCTTCTCCTTCTATGGCCACTATTATTTTCTTGGTTTTCTCTCGGTTATCATATACTTGTCCGTCATTCACCTTTCTATTGGGCATCCGTACCATGATTCTTCTATCTTCAATTTCATATTTCTTGAAATTCTCCGGTACTTCAAATAAAGATTCTTCTTCTTCGGACATGGTTTCTTTCTTCTTTCTTTTCTTGCCTTCGCTTTTATTAGTCACTTGAGTGGCTATTCTCACGTCATTCATAACTTCCTCATGTCTCTGAGGGTGAGTCTCTACTTCGTAAAAATATTCTTCCTCTGATGCAAAGGGTGGGTCCATGATAATTGATTCTAAATCAAAATCGCTTGCATCCTCAAATGCATCAGTGTTAGGTTCACACTCTTCTAAAATCGCATCGCACATGATTGGCTCTATCGTGAAAACTGAAATGTCATAGCCATCCTCGTCACAGTGGGGTGTCCATTGTTCTTCATTGATGGCTACATCCATGGTTGCTAGGATTTCTGCCCAACCATGGGGTTCAAACTCTTCGTCTGGGAATACTACAGGTGCATAGGCTGGATCTTGTAGGGTTCGTGGATGTTGTTCTGCACCTAAGGTCCTGGCTTCTAACCTTTCTTCCTCTTGTTTGGCTACTTTACACATCCATAAATGAGTATCCTCGTGCAACCAAGAAGGATCGGATTCTAATGAGTGCACGGATTCCGTCTCTACTTGTGTCTTATGGATGGTATTCCATTGTATTGGGGGTACGTCTCTATGTGAATAGTCTTTAAGGTTGACTTTTGTGGTCACTCCTAAATGTTGCAAGTACAAAGAATTAGTTCCCCAATCTTGTACAATTTGCAACTGACGCATGAATGGTCGTCCCAATATCATCTCATAAGCATGGTTTTTTGCAAAGTCACAAATGGCAAAGGTATGCTCAAATTCTACACCACAAGTGGTGAGAGATATTCCTTCTAGTAAGCCTAATGGTTTTTCTATGTGTCCATCAGCCATTTGTAGCTTCATCCTAGTGGGTCTTAATGCTGGCTTACCCCAACGTTTCCATAAAGCGGTGGTAGCTATGGCTACTCCGGCTCCTGAATCTAAGATGGCTTTCGTGGTGTAGCCCTGATGGGTTATTGGAAGATAAGTGTTACCTTCCTCTCCTTCGCTCACATCTCCAATCTTTTCTACAGGTATCTCTGGTACCTTATCTTGTGATCCTATTTGTGAGGGAGTAGTAGCAAGCTCGGGGAATTGATTTGCTACATGCTTCCACAATTCTGGTTTTACCTTTAATAGCTCCTCTAGAGTGAGATTACATTGTACCTTAGTATTCTTGATCACTTCCGTGTTTCTAGGGATTACTGATTCTTCATTCCTCACTATTATCGTGGGTGCTCTCATATTAATAGACTTTGCTTCCCAAGGTCCGGTGAACTGAGGTAATTCTTGTAAAGAATTAGATTCAAAGCCTGTGTGTTCACTTAGTTGTTCTTCCTCCACATCATCGTAAATAGAGGGAATATCTTGGGGAAATTGCTCCTGCAAATCATCTATTTCTTGAATAGGAGGATGAGTTTCTTGTTCATTTCTCCATTTCTCTTCTTGGATTTCTCTCAAAAATTCATGTGAGTACCTATGTATAGAAGACAAATTGTCTTGACTTTCTGTATTGGGTACTTGAGACAGGGATGGTGCATTCCTTTCCTGTGTCTCTGGGACAATAGGATTCCTATGCTGATCCTTTTTCTCTTTGCTTTCTATCAAGTATTCTAGCCTCTCCATTAGTCCTTGGAAGTGTAACTCCGGTTTTGCCATGTTATTCCAGTTAAGATATCTAGAGGCTTCGAACAAAGCTTGTGCTAGTTCTACCATCTTCATGCAAAGTTTAGTTCTCTCAATTTCCAGATCAGCTCGAGGGTAATTCTTACTCATTTCAGCTACTTGAGGTCCCTCTTTTAATCTAGCCTCATATGCACGAAACATCATGTCTAGATTTTCCGGTATGGGTTCCGCTAACACTGATCCTGATTTCTGAGCTGGGTTCTCTTGATTCAGTTCTTGTGAGGTCAATTCTTGGATTTTGGCTCTAGATTCCTTTAAACTTCCTTCTAACTCAGTTATCTTTTTACTCCATTTTCTCTTAATTCTTTCTCGAGAATCTTTCCAAGATTTTGTCTTTTTACTGCTAGATTCTGCTACTTCACTGGTTCCAGCTACCTTCTCTTGATTAAGCTGTTGGTTCTGTAAGAGCGCCTGGGCTCTTGTTATAGCTTGGATAGGCACGTAGGTAGGGTTGGATCCATCTGCGTTATTCACAATACCTATCACATTGATCGATGTCACATTCGAAGCATTAACTGGGTTCTTAGGACAATCTTTGATTATATGCTCTTTGCCACAATCGGCACAAAAGCCTTGGATGTTATAGTACGGTGATTGTCCTGTTATGGGAGGATGTGGACAATCCTTTATAAAATGATCTCCTTGGCACCTAAAGCATGGTCCTCTAGGGCCCTGTGGTCTCTGTTGTCTCAATTGGGGCCGTGGGTTTGGGGTGGTGTATCTCACCTGAGCATAGTCGGGCTCCCAACTTGGTTCCATTGGTGGACTATCATAATGATATGTCTCCACATGTTCTGGTGACTCCGTGTAATAAGCGGGTGGACTAGTTACATGAGTAGAGTCAAAACTGTTTGAATGTGGGTCACTCTCTGTGATCAAAGGTGAAGAAGGCACTAAGGCCCTACTTAGGTTTTCTTCTGCAGCAGCGTATTTGACTGTGATAACATTCGCTGGTGGTGGTGGCTGCTGAGCTAAGACAGGTTGAGGTCTCTGTTGCGCCTGGTATGGGTAGTTCTGAGGAGGCCTATAGTAATAAGGCTGAGCATTGTATTGGCCTTGATACCTACCCGGCTGCTGGTATGCTTGCGGGTAGTTCTGTCTCACGGTCTGTTTGTTGTATGGGCAGTCCTGAGCCGTATGATTCGTGTATCTTCTTTCAATTGTACAGTATTTTCCACTAGGATTGGCTTGTGGTTGTGGTGCATTGGGACACACATTTGCCATATGATCACCACCACAGGTGTAACAACGCTTGTTTGTAAACTCCCTAGGTTTACTAGAAACTCCTAGTTTCTGGGCCACTTTCTCTGCTAGGTCCTCTATCGAGCTAGACAATTTCGTGGATGCTAGAGATGAACAGTCTGAGTCCTTATAGACCTTTGAGAGTTCCAACTCGTCTCCTAAGTTGTCCTCAATGTCTATGCAAATTCTTACACACTGCTCTAGCGTTCTGGGTTCTTTTAGGTACACATAGGAGCGTAGTTTAGAGCTCAACAAGCCATCTAAAAACAATGACACTTGCTTAGCTTGTGAGGGTAGCTCTTGCATTGGACATCGTTCAACATATTGTCTAAATCTACGTCCTGCGAGTCTAACTGTTTCCTGATGGGTCTATTTAAAGCTATGAATCAATGAAGACGTATCATGTCTAACCCCACTTTTAGAGAATTCAGTAATGAATGACTCTAAAAAGTGATGGATGTCCCTAAATTGCCTTTGTTGCAAAGGTTGGAACCAAGTTAAAGCGGTATTCTTTAACGTTAGTCCAAATGCGTTGTATTGCGTGAACATGTCTTCAACTTGTTCGGCTCTTAGTACTTGCTTGAATTCTGCGACGTGGTCATAGGGATCTCCTGTCCCATCAAAATAATTCTTCATTGATTTTACTAATTGTGTGGGTCTCAATGTTCTTGTGTGTTCACGTGGCCTAGGTAGAGGAAAATCATCTCTACCACCTGGTATTCCATGATCTCTTGGTCTATCCGTGGTTGTTCTATCTCTCCCTATGGGATGAGTGAAGCTTAGTTCGGGTCTTTCTTTATTCTTTTCTCTTTGATTTCCATGGGCTGATGATGTTCCTGCCCCTGGTTGTCTTGTATTCAAGTTCATTCTAGATGGAGGGAATATCAATTCACCTCTCCATGTATATGTGTTTTTAGCATGGTCAGGCACCACAAAGACTCTTTCTGAAGTCTCATCCAGATATACAACCTTTCCAGGTGTATCCGGGTCCTTGAACTCGTATATTGTGATGATACCTACCTCACTAAGTATCTCGGTCTTGTATCTCCAAAAGGCTTCATCCATTTCTTTATTTACAAACAACTCTATGCTTCTGTTATCCTGAGGGATCCATTCTGGGATTAGTACTCGTGTCAGTACAGATTTCCCTCTAGGTGTTCTAGGCTCTTCTAATGGTTCTTTTCCTTGAGATTTCGCTTCCGCCTCTAATAGAATTGTGCCAAACTCATTAGTATCATTTGGCTGCGTACTTAGGACGTACATGGTTCCTTCCTTGTCTATGTATGCGTCTCTCTCAAATTTCACCACTGGTCTCTCCAATCCAATGGGTTGATCGGGGTTGTGCAGTTGCACCACTTGCCTTCGCAAACCATCTTCATAGATGCGAGCACCTAATCGGTTGGTTCGGAGAAACTCTAATTGCGTTCTATAGGGTCCTTCTGGTCTTTCTAAGTATGCTACATTAGACCCTCCTTCTGGTCTTTCTGTGCTAAATGCCATTTCTGATTCGCTAGTATCTGAGCTCTCGTTGGGGTAATTACTATTCAATTGCTGAGCCCACGATCGAGCAGTAGTTCTTACACTTGCCTCTGAAGATCTAAGGCTTCGTCGGTCCGACTTACCTATGTGTCTCCCTGATCTAAGGTTCATTAATTTTCTTCCTTGCACACTCAGTACATACTCGGATCGTCAATGATTCTTTGTTATTATTTTCTTGATTCTTTTTAGATTTCTTTGGATTCTTGTCTTAATGTATGCGTCAGGAATTCGACTTTCCGTGATAATTTTGAGTTCTCGTTCCGTCAGACTTAGGTTCTTTCCTTTAGGGTTTCGCGTCACACACACCTTTAGTCTTGGACTTGAAAGAATTAAGTATCTTGAACTTGAGGCGTTCCTATCATCTTAATCCACGATGCTAACGTTTATCCTAAGCTAAGAATTGACTGAGGGGGTTGAGTAATCTTCCAACCTCGAGTCGGCTTTTCTGTTGCTCTGATGCCCTGTTGCCCAAGAAGCCGCGCTTCCCAAGCTCTGATGTCTTCTCTGCCTTGCTTCGGTTGCCTTTGATTGTCCTTTGCTAGACCTGGAAAATTCCAATGTTAGACCAATTCACAGGATGATCAAACACTTGAGTATATACACCTTTTAAGTCCCTTCTCGTTTTTGCCCCAAATTTTCAATGTGTGCCCCCTGGCTTTCTAGTCCCTAACTGAGTGAACCTCAAAATAGCTTATCCAAAATTAGACGTATTCTTTATGAAAAAAACAGTTGAGGTCACGTAGTACTCGTCAATAGCTTTCTAATGAGCTATTAAGCTCAAAAAACGGACTTCGGATGAAAAAGTTATGAGTGTTCAGGCCTTGGGGGGTAAAAACTGACAATCAGGTTTTCCTTCCAATATGAGCTAAGGGGTCTCCTATGAGTCTAATGGTCCAAAAATTTCTCAAAAATACCCTCAAAATTGGTCAAAAATTGAAGTCCAAAATTTGCGATGGGGGTGCACAATCGCGATGGTCTGGGACCGTCGCGATGGTCCGAGCGAACCGTCGCGATGGCGCGAAAAATGGACAGTCGCGATGGTCCGAAAAAATGAACCGTCGCGATGGCGCGGAATTTGGACAATCGCGATGGCCCGAGGTGAACGATCGCGATGGCGTGATCAGATGGACAATCGCGATGGCGCGAAAATCGAACCGTCGCGATGGTCCGAAAAAATGAACCGTCACGATGGCGCGGTCAACGGTCAAAGGTGGACAATCGCGATGGTCCGGGGTGACCCGTCGCGATGGTCACAAGTGCGATGGCGTGAGCCAATCGCGATGGTCCGATTTTGGGCTGTCGCGATGGTCCGAAAAACGAACCGTCGCGATGGTCTATCTTGACACGTGGCACCGTCGTGGCGATGGCATGAGCCAATCGCGATGGTCCGGGGTCAGCTGAACAATCGCGATGGTCCGAGTGGACCGTCGCGATGGCTCAAGTGAACCGTCGCGATGGTCCGAAAAGATGAACCGTCGCGATGGTCCGGCCGAGCCGTCGCGATGGCATGAGCCTATCGCGATGGTGCGACACAATCGCGATGGTCTGAGCCGATCGCGATGGTCCACCAAACAACGAATTTTTGAAATGCAAAAATGGTTCCGTGTATGCGCAGGGATCGCCTTCCTCGTGGTGTGGTCGCCTACCTCAAAGTCCGAAAGTTGCAGACCATCGCGATGGTCCGCCACACTCGGCAGATCTTTGACAGAGAGTGAAATTTTACCTTTTCCAAGCTTTCCTGATGCACTGGAGCTCTGTTCCTGCAAGAAAACTCAAGAAAACACAAGCACACACAAGCACAAAAGTTCTCTCTCGCTCTCTCGCATGCACAAATGAGGGGAAATGAGGAGAATGGGTGGATATGGTGAATTTTCTGATTTTTTTGGAGATGAAGATGATGATGCGGTGATGAAGATGGAGTGTGGGGGAGGTGAAAAACACTAAAAACTAAGTAAAAACAACAACAAAAACTGAAATTTTTACCTTCCAACGCCACTTCTTGCTATACTCTTACCATCACACATTCGTCCTAGACTCGATCCCCGGCAACGGCGCCAAATTTGGTGTTGCTCTAGCACAATGGTGAGAACCACGTTAAGAAACTTCACCTCCTTAATGTCAATCCGTGGGAGAGGTAGGAGTGATATGAAGATCGTGAATGTGAGACGATGTGAGAGTGAAGGTGAGAAGCACAAAGATGCACACACACATACACACACAATGAAGAGACAAGCAAGACACAATGGAAGGTAGGAAATTAGCTCTATTACTCAAGAACACTCTTACAAGCTCAAACTAGCTCTAATCTCAAACAAGCTAACCTCAAAAATGAGCTCTCTAGCTCTTTTTATAGTTTCTAGACTAGTTTTGACCGGTTTCACATCTAATGACCGGCATAGTTAAAAAATAGGTCCTAGAGGCTATTTGGAAGGGTAAACGATGTCTAAAAATAACGAAAATTGGTATGCGCATTCTACCTAAGCTCCTCAAGCTCGAGGACTCCTCGGCTTGCACAAAATGGAGCTATGGATTACAAAATGGGGGTTTTTTATGATACATATGTTACAATTAGTGATAATAATCACTGTTGAGTGTTTGAAGAATTAATAAGAAACATATTTGTTTGGAAAATTGATCCGACTGGCTCCCTGCTCCGTCTTTACATGCTTCCGTGGCGTCTGTGCCTCTGGCTGCTTCCAACAGAGGAGCAGCAGGAATATTTGAGAAGAGCTCACTATTGGAACCCTTGTACTCATGCTTCCATGATAGTCACCCTAAGTAATCTCAATAGGATGGGAGTACATTGGCCTAATAAGATTCAAGATGTAAAAAAGTATATTTCCAACTGCTGGAAATGCCAATCCTTGCGGAATTCAAAAGTTATAACCTTATACTGGTTTCAGAAAAATCCAGATTGGAGTGCAAACATAATTGAGGAGTTGAAAAGAATAAGAAAGGAAAGTCAGTAAGAGAGTGTGCAGACTCAAAGAATCTACAAATGATTTCTGAAGAGTATCAACTGATAGGAGATCAATTGTACAAGAAAGGGATGGATGGATACTTAAGAATTTGTGTTCCTGAAGATAAATATGTGGAAATGTTAGAAATGACACATTCTGGACTGGCAGGAGGACATTTTTCAAGTGATAGGACTGCTAAACTCATATTATACTCTGGATATTGGTGGCTAAATCTATTTCCTGATGCAAGAACATATGTGAAAAGATGTGACATTTGTCAAAGGGTGAGTCAACCAAATAAAAGAGACAATATGCCATTAGTACAACTGATTTCAGCAAGAGCATTTAGTAAATGGGGGTTGGATTTCATTGGACCCATACATCCTCCAGCAAAACAGTCCCATGTTGAATACATACTAGTAGCCACAGATTACTTGACTAAATGGGCGGAGGCCAAGGCTACAAAAAGGAATGATGCTCAGACCACTGCCAAATTTCTCTATGAAAATATCATTACCAGATTTGGATTACCAATTGAATTAGTAAGTGATAGGGGGACTCATTTTTTGAACCAAATCATAGAAAACATAACTGAGTATTTTATGATCAGTCATAGAAAGTCAACACCATATCACCCACAAGCTAATGGATTAGCAGAAAGTACTGATAAGGTACTTTGCACTGTATTGTCAAAATTGGTAAACACAAATAGGAATGATTGGGATTTACAACTTAATCATGTCCTATGTGTTGATGTATGAAACACCACAAGAAATGAATTAATGTGACACTAGAACACCTCTATGGTCACCATTAACTCATTGCCACTCCAAACTTTGAGAAATGATAGCCTAAAGTGAGAACTTTGCTTCTATAGAAATTCCTAGTCACCGAAATGACATACCTTTAGTATTTTGCTAATTTCTCCTAGCTCAAGTATTATTTCTCCATGAAACTTTATAGCCTGAAACTAGAAGAGTAGAGCTTTCCAACAAGCTATCATATGCATCAAACGAATCTCTAGAACTCAAGTTATGGCCTTCACAAGATGACCCTGTATGACCTTCCCAAACTAGAAATTTTGCCTGTTTTAGTATTCCTGGGTGTCTAAAAATAAAAAATTCGATGCCTAGCATCGAATTTCAGTCAAGGTCGATGCTGGGCATCGACTTTGAGCTTTTTTAGGCCCTTTTTCTGCACCAGAAATAGCTTCTTTTACACACACATGAAGAAGACCACTTGTATGCTAGAAGTCGATGCCGGGCATCCACTTTATGCTGAAACGCGATGCCAGGCATCGAGTTGCTCCACAAAATTCATGTTCTTAAAAGATTCAACAATAGTTAACACACAGAGAATGGAAATAATGACTTATCAGCCAAGATTCGATGCCAGGCATCGAATTGCTCAGAAAACTTGAACTTTTGAATTCATCACACAGTAGGAAAGCATGGAGATGATGGAGAGAGACTCATACACAGAACTTTACTCAGTTCTTTCTCATAACTATAAAAAACTCAGAAGTTTTTACAGTTGCTTTCTCACTCAGAGAAGCACGACTATACACAGTCGTATAAAATGAACTCCTTCTTCTACTTCTTCTTTCTCTCTCTCTCCGCGTCAGTTGATACAAACTAACTTATATAGATTTTCGTATTCTCGTGATTTAAAAAACTTCTAGAACTAAAGTGAACTAACTTTACAAATATGATACATTTGTGAATTTTTCCCTTCACATAGGCATGGGGTTTTCTTCCTAAGATTTGACCTTCAAATATATGTCCAGTTAGTGATTGTTTCTCCAACAGCTCCCCCTCAATCACTAATTGACATTCCCTGTTTCTTCATATCTTCTTCTTTTCTTTTACTCCTGCCATGCTTTTAAATCTGCTGGTCTTCACACCATCCAAGCTCTTTGTCATTATGTCTGCTATCTGATCTTTAGTAGAAATGTACTCCACTTCAATCTCCTTCTCCATTACCTTTTCTCTGAGAAAATGATACTGTATCTCTATGTGCTTTGTCCTTGCATGAAATACTGGATTTGCTGCAAGATAAAGTGAACTCATATTATCTCTATGTATTGTAGGTGTACCTTGATCAATGCCTAAGCTCTTGAACAATGTCTGCATCCATATGACTTCCTTAGCTGCTTCCACAAGTCCTTTGTACTCTGCTTCATTTGATGATAATGCTACTGTATGTTGTTTCTTTGAACACCAACTTACAAGCTTATCACCAATATATATCATGTAACCATGAGTTGATCTTCTGTCATCTTGATTACCTGCCCAATCTGAATCACTATAGGCTCTCAACTTCAAATCTGATGTAAAAGGATAATATAATCCTTCCTTTATAGTTCCTTTGATATATCTGAGAACTCTTTGACCTGCAATCCAATGTGGGTCCTTTGGACAATGCATGAATTGTGACAAAACTCCCACTGCATAACTAAGATCAGGTCTTGTTAGTGTAGCATAAATCAAACTACCCACAAGAGATTGATACTTCCTCATATCTTTGTAGTCTGCACCATCATATTTACTGAGCTTGTGATTAACTTCAAGTGGAGTTGAAGCTTCTCTGCAATTTTCCATATCAAACTTCTTCAACAAGTTCAGAAGATACCTTTCTTGTGACACATATATGCCATGATCTGTATAAGTAACTTCCATTCCAAGAAAGTATGATAACTTTCCTAGGTCACTGATCTTGAATTCTTTTTCAAGCAATCTCTTTACCTCCTTGATTCCTTCATCTGAAGTACCTGTGATTATAATGTCATCTACATAAATACAAATGTAGATTGTACCTTCCTCTGTTCTTCTGATAAGTAGACTTGGGTCTGCTTTTGAACTTTGATATTCAAGATCATTGAGATACTTCACCAGTCTATAGTTCCAAGCTCTTGGAGCTTGCTTCAATCCATACAATGCTCTTCTCAACCTGCAAACAAAATTTGGATACCTGGAATCTATAAACCCTTGAGGTTGTTCCATGTATACCTCATCTGATATGTATCCATTCAAGAAGGCATTTTTTATATCCAATTGACTTAGGGTCCATCCTTTTGAAGCTGCAATAGCAATGATTGTCCTTATAGTTGACATCTTAGCTACGGGACTGAATGTCTCATCATAATCTATGCCATAGGTCTGGGCATAGCCTTTCACCACCAATCTAGCTTTGTATCTGGCTATACTTCCATCTGCAAGCTTCTTCACTTTATAAACCCATTTATTTCCAATTACTTTCTTACCATTTGGTTTAGGAACAAGTTCCCATGTCTTGTTCTCCTCCAGTGCATTGAACTCTTCCTTCATCGCTTCTTCCCATTGCTTCTTACCTTTAGCTTCATCATAGTTCTGAGGTTCTTCATCATCTTTGACCATATATGCATAGTTCTTCTGAGTTATGTAAGAAGTATCATAAGAATACCTTTCTGGTTGTCTTCTAGTCGTGCTTGACCTTCTTGGTTCACATTCTTCATATATGTCTGGATACACTTCTTCATCAAATATAGGAGCTTCTTCATTCCTTCTTATTAATCCACTTGTGGATGTACTTGCTTGCATATAGTCTTCATCTCTATTTACCTGCACAATTGATTTTCCTTTCTCACATCTTCTTACCTCTTCTTCAAATTCTTCAGCTGTATGACTTTGATCTGCATACCAACTTTTCTGTTCATCAAATGTAACATCTCTAGAAACAATAAATTGTTTTGTTAGAGGATTCCACAACCTGTAACCCATCTGCTTTTCATCATAACCAATGAACACATATTTTTATGCCTTTGGTTCAAGTTTATGCCTAAGCTGTGATGGCACATAAGCATATGCAATTGATCCAAACACTCTACAATGATCTAGTGTTGGTTTCTTACCCCACCAAGCTTCATATGGAGTCATTCCATTCAGAGCTGCACATGGTAATCTATTCACAAGATATGTAGCTGTATTTATAGCTTCAACCCAAAGATAATTTGGACAATTCTTCTCCTTCAACATAGCTCTAGCAAACTCAACCAAAGTCGTGTTCCTTCTTTCTGCTACACCATTTTGTTGTGGTGTATACTTGTAGGTTATTTCTCTCTTAATACCTGCATTCCAAAGATAATCATTGAACTCTTGGGAGAAATATTCTCCCCCTCCATCAGACCTCAGTCTTTTAAGCTTTTGACCTGTTACTCTCTCTGCATATGCATGAAAATGCTTGAAAGCTCCAAACACTTCGGATCTTTCCTTCAAAACATATAATGTTATCCATCTTGTAGCATCATCAATGAAAAGAACATAATACCTTGAGCCACTGATAGATCCTTCTTTTGTTGGTCCCCATACATCTGTATGAATGAGCTCTAGTAGTCCATCATGTTTGAATCCTTTCTTTTGAAATGGTAACCTGTGTGCTTTACCCATTTGACATGCTTCACATTTATAAACCATATGTTGACTTTGCACATTTGGTAATCCTAGTACAGACTGATTAGCAACCATAGCTTTAATTCCTCTTTCATTGAAATGACCTAATCTCTTATGCCAGAGATCAAGTTCTGTAATCACTGCTTCACCATGTGTGAGCAAAGCTTGACCAATGTTTCCTTGCACTCTTAAAGTAAAGAGTCTACCTTCTTTCTTACCAGAGACAATCTGATTATATCCATTCTCTGGATCTTCCACAAATACTCCTTCATTTGTAAACCTGACTTGAAAACCTTTTTCAACTATCTGTCCCACACTAATCAAGTTTTTAGGTATTGTGGGAACATACAAAACATTGGTTAGCAAGTCTGCTCCACTCTTGCATTTCACTTTTCCAATTGAATGTACACTATGTCTTGTATTATCACCAGTTTGAACTGTGTGACTAGAAATGCCTTTTTCCAATTCTAACATCAATTCTATGTTTCCTGACAAATGATTAGCACATCCAGAGTCAATGTAAAATACCTTTAGATCTTCTTTATCTGATGTGCTGATTGAGTTCATCATCAATGATGTATGACTTTCATTCTGTGTGTCATTTGCATAGTTGTAGTAGGTGGTGTTGTAGGATTGATTTTGTCCCCAACTTCTTCCTCCACCTCTACCATAGCCTCCTCTTTGACTTTGTCTACCTCTTTGAAAATTACTTTGATATCTTCCACCTCGGCCTCTGCTATTGTTGTTTTGATTCTGGTTTGATCCTTGTTGGTTGTGCCAACAGTCATGAGCCAAATGATTACTCAATCCACAGATCCAGCAAGCCTTCTTGTTGTTATTTTGATTACCTCTTCCTCTTCCAAAACCTCTTTGTCTTCCTCTACCAGTTCCTTTACCTCTTGTATAATAAGCTTGAGAACTAGACTCCTCTTCATCCTTTGCTTTACCTTTATCTCCTTTCTTCTTGTTCTTCATGTACATTGCAGAACTTTGTCCTTTATCTCCATCTCCCTTCAAGTCTTGCTCATATGTGAGCATCAAACCAAGCAACTGGTTCAAGTCTGGAACATAATGATTTAATGAAAGTTTTGTTGATAAGACAAAAGGTTTCCACCTTTCATCCCCTCTCAAACCTGCAAGTAATTGAGCAATCAATCTGTGATCTTCAACATCTTCATCTATGGATCCAAGACTATCTGCTAGATCCTTCATCTTAGTGACATAATCACTAATGGTTTGACTTGGCTTCTTCTTGAATGTTGTAAACTCTGACCATAGACTTGCTTTCCGTGCTTTCGTAGTACTTTGGAAATGATACTCCAATGCATTCCATATATCTTCAGATGATTCCAATCCTCTGATGTGTGGTAGCAAATGATCAGAGATTGTATTGTAGATGTATGCTTTTGCACTTGCATCCTTCTTCTGCCAATGCTTTAAAGCATCAAGTTCCTCTTTCTTTGGTCGGCTTTCATCTTCAAATACTGGCTTCTCTTCTTCACCTGTTACATATACCATGAGATCCTTAGTCATAAGTAAGGCTTCCATTCTCATTACCCATGCGGGGTAATTATCTCTGTCCAGTTTGTCAATGGAAATATGATCTGCCATAGTTCTTTCCTTCTGCTGCAACCTGTGAGCTTAAAGGATAAAGGATAATACCTTTTGAAGTTCTTTGTGTATGAGGATACTTTTGAAGTAACCTTTTGATTCTCTGTGTCTTCAAATGCTTCACCTTTGAAACTTTAATGGAAAACTTTACAAAACTTCTCGTACCTTTGTCGTCTTCTGCTCTCGAGAATCTTTCTGCTCTGATACCACTTGTTGATGTATGAAACACCACAAGAAATGAATTAATGTGACACTAGAACACCTCTATGGTCACCATTAACTCATTGCCACTCCAAACTTTGAGAAATGATAGCCTAAAGTGAGAACTTTGCTTCTACAGAAATTCCTAGTCACCGAAATGACATACCTTCAGTATTTTGCTAATTTCTCCTAGCTCAAGTATTATTTCTCCATGAAACTTTATAGCCTGAAACTAGAAGAGTAGAGCTTTCCAACAAGCTATCATATGCATCCAACGGATCTCTAGAACGCATGTTATGGCCTTCACAAGATGACCCTGTATGACCTTCCCAAACTGGAAATTTTGCCTGTTTTAGTATTCCTGGGTGTCTAAAAATAAAAAATTCGATGCCTAGCATCGAATTTCAGTCAAGGTCGATGCTGGGCATCGACTTTGAGCTTTTTTAGGCCCTTTTTCTGCACTAGAAATAGCTTCTTTTACACACACATGAAGAAGACCACTTGTATGCTAGAAGTCGATGTCGGGCATCCACTTTATGCTGAAACTCGATGTCAGGCATCGAGTTGCTCCACAAAATTCATGTTCTTAAAAGATTCAACAACAGTTAACACACAGAGAATGGAAATAATGACTTATCAGCCAAGATTCGATGCCAGGCATCGAATTGCTCAAAAAACTTGAACTTTTGAATTCATCACACAGTAGGAAAGCATGGAGATGATGGAGAGAGACTCATACACAGAACTTTACTCAGTTCTTTCTCATAACTATAAAAAACTCAGAAGTTTTTACAGTTGCTTTCTCACTCAGAGAAGCACGACTATACACAGTCGTATAAAATGAACTCCTTCTTCTACTTCTTCTTTCTCTCTCTCTCCGCGTCAGTTGATACAAACTAACTTATATAGATTTTCGTATTCTCGTGATTTAAAAAACTTCTAGAACTAAAGTGAACTAACTTTACAAATATGGTACATTTGTGAATTTTTCCCTTCACATAGGCATGGGGTTTTCTTCCTAAGATTTGACCTTCAAATATATGTCCAGTTAGTGATTGTTTCTCCAACACTATGGGCCTACAGAGTGGCATACAAAACTGCACTAGGAACCACACCATTTAACCTGGAATATGGACAAAATGCAGTTCTGCCTGTAGAATTCCTTATCCCAACACTAAGGGTGGGTAGTCAATACAAGTGGACTGGACATGAGTTATCTGAGAGAGTGATGGAATTGGAAAAACTGGGAGCTTCTAGACTTCAGGCAATCATGAGCATATATGCAGATAAGAGAAGGCAGAAAGCTTATCATGATGTGCATATTAAAGAAAAAGACTTACAAGAAGGAGATCTAGTTCTGGCCTACACAGTAAAGGAACATCAAAGGAAATTTTAGAAGAAAGGACATGGGCCATATATCATCAATCAGATCAGTAATAGTGGAGCTATTCAATTAGCTAATATAGATGGAGAAATCATGCCAAACTTTATAAGTGGATGTAGGGTAAAAAGGTATGATCTTCCATTAACTGTTTCTGAATGGAGAAGAATACATCAAGCTCGAAATAGGAAAAAAGAAGAGGAAAACATTAGAAAGGAGGCTCAACAGGAGGCAAAGGAAAGGATAAGAAAAATCAAAGATCTTAGCGAAGTCCTTCTGTGTGAAACACCTCTAAGAGTAAGAGAACATTTGCCTATTATTACAATGAATTTTCAGGATGAAATAATCAAGGTTTTGATAGATTCAGGTGCACAAGTAAATTTGATCAGTTCAGTCTTGTTGGAAAGGTTTAACCTAAAAAGGACTGAAAGCAGAACACTTATCAAAACCTTGGAAGGACGGATAATACAAAGCATGTCTTCACCATCTATTGAAGTTAAGTTCAATAAAGAATATATGAGAATAGATTGTGAAGAATGGTCAGATCACATGATGAATGAGTCCTGTTATCATCTCCCCCTTCATACTCTTCTGCTTGTGTGGTCTCTGGTGGTCTCTATCTGTTTTTCAACCTGGCTTTCTGGCTTTTCCAATTTTTTCTGTAACTCTTCCATCATCATCATTAAAATTTTATTTTGAGAGGTCCACAATTCTTTTTCTGATTTCCACTCACTTCTTTCTTTTTCTATATCCATATGTAACCTATTATATCCTCTCATTGAAGTAGCAGCATGTACACTGGCTTGTTTTTCCAACTCCTTAGCTTCCTTTAATTCTGCTTGTAGCCTTAGAATTTCTTTGTTCAACTCCTCCTTCTCATCTTGTGTTACCTGTACAGTCTTGCTCTCTTCTTTTATCTGGCCTTCTTCCATTAATAACCTGTTTATTTCTTCATTTGCTTTGACCATAATTTGATAGGAACTCTGAAGTGTTCTGTATCTCCCTTCAATTTTCTTCAGCTCCATTTCCATTTTGTTGCTATGCTCTATCTGCTTTGCACACTTCTCTTCAAGATATTGAATCTTGTTTTGTTGTTTAACCTCCAATTCTTCCAAGGAAATTATTCTGTCAATTCCTCATTTCTCTCCTGTACAATCCTCAATTGTTCTACTAATTGTTCCTTTTCTTTCTTTTGCTCATGAATGATTCTACTGCCTTTTACAAATTCTGATTCTGCCACCATTCCTGATATAATCATATTTCTACTTGATGGTCTGAACTGTTCTATATTGCTCATAATAACTTTGCAGGCAGATCTTATATTCTTGGGTATCCTTTCCAACCCAGCTTCTAATTCCATTTGTCTTACTTCTATCTGCTTTTCTTCTTTGCAGTCATTCTCTTCTTCATCTTCCTCCTCATATTCTATGACCTGGTTCTTTTGTTCTTCATAGCCCTTTTCTGCTTTCATTTCTTCTTTATTTGCAACATCTTCCTCATACACTAATGTCTGATCCTCCTTTTTCTCACGTCCTGATGTTTCTTTAATTATCTCCATTTCTTCTGCCTTCTTTTTCTCCATTCCTTGTTGTTCCTCTTCAAGGATATGTCCTTCCTTTTCCTGTACTTCCTTATCCTGAATTAGGGTTGAATCAATCTCCACAGAGATCTTTATTTGATCATTGATTATCTATTCCTTTTGTCCTTCCTCTTGATTATCTATATCCATGAGATCCAAATCTTCTTCTTTTCCCTGATCTTCTGTAGTTGTGAACTCCTCATTATGATTCAAATCATAAAGTATGTCTTCTATACTTTAGTTTATTTCTTTTTCTGTATTTCCTTCTTTGACCTCTTGAAAATTCTTCTTTCCCACTACTTCCTCTGTTTCCTTAGTTATTTTTGTATTTTCTTGACTGTATACTGCTCTGCATTCCTGAGCTTCTTTTGCTGTTTCTAACTTTTCCTCATTAAATTTGAAGTAGGTCTGATGTGAAGGTTTTGTCCATACTATCTTCAATCTTGAATCCACTAATCCACAACTGAATTCCTTCCTCACTTCAACCTCTTCTTCCATTATCACTGCTTTACCTTTTAGTAACCTCTTCTCTTCTCCAGGACTTACCTGTTTTGCTACTTTTTCTTGAACCTGTTTTCCTTGTGAGTTCTCACTCAAATCTTCTGGTGTTTTAATTTTTTCAGAGGCTTGTACTATCACATTTGGTGTGCTAGGTACTGATAAATTCAAACTTTTCAATAAAAAGTTTTCAATGTCACTCTCAGAATCTGAAGAGAATTGTGAAGAGCCTGCTATTCCCGACTTGTTCATTCTTGATTCTTCTATAACAATGAATTCCTCCTGCTTTTTTTCTTCTACTGGCACTTTTTCTGTCCCTGTCCTTTGTACAGGTTCTACTACTGCTTTTCCTTTATTTTTCTTGGTCAACTTCCTTTTCTGTACAGGTTTCTTCTGAACCTTCTTCTTCACTACAACTGTAGTTCTGGTTTCAGGGGGTCCTTGTAGCTCTTTGAAATAAGCTAACAGTTCCACTTCTTTTTTGACAAAAACTTCCTCAGTTTCTGCTACCATCATCTGATCATGCAGCTCTTCATAGTGTTCCACTTCTTCTTGGATCCAATCAGTTGCTTTACAAGAGTAGTCCTCCAACATCTTTTGATACTGAGCTTCATATACTGCCCTTTTATTGTTCCCTTGAGTCAAATAAGTATACAATTGTTCTTTACTTGTTTGAGGTGGATGAGGTTCCTTGGAAGACTGAACTTCCTTTTGAGCAACTTCACGCTCTTCCTTAGTTGCTTCCTCCTATTCCAATTCTACCTTTCTAGGATCCCATCTTCTCTTCTTTACAGGAATGACTTCTTCTGAGATTCCCTTTCTTTTCCTTTCTGCTCCCCTCATGTTTGATTGGGCTTCTGCTTCTCTTACAGACATAATCCTAGAAGGACTTTTGATTCTAGTCATCCAACTTAAAAAATCATTCTTTGAATATTTGGATGATGTAAACAAATTATTCAAGAATGGTCAATAAGTTCCTACAAAGGTCTCATATATGATGCCAAAAAAGAGGTGTGCTTAAATTTTCCAGGACCTTGGAACTAAAAACATCAAAAACTTGAATCATTACATCATTACATGCACTACTTTAGCATGGAAAAGAAAGTAAACATAAATGGAAATGGTACTTATCTCCAACATACCTACATCCATCCCTTGATTCCATTTGGATTATGATTTGATAATGAGGGGACAAATCTTTCACTTGTCTGATATTCAGATGGGATTTGATGTTTTGTAGGCTTAGACCATCATGACTTGCCAATCTCGAATGTTCTTTTTCAAGCATCTTCATATGTACTTATATACCTTGGTTATGTATTGAACCTCGCTTAAATTATAAGGATTCTAACATACATACTAACACTTGCCCTATATATATATATATATATATATATATATATATATATATATATATATATATATATATATATATATATATATATATATATATGGTATCCCTTTATGCTTTCCACAAAGGTGGTTTCTATGCATATTCAATATATGCCACTTTCTTATAAAAGCTATAAGAAAGAATGGAATTCTACTTAGCCTAAACGAAAATTTCTTGAGCCCACTAGGATAAATGTACTCTAGGGACTATAAGGCATGCAAACTTTGCATCCTTTGCATTACATAATGTATGATGAACTCAACGATATGCACATGAAAGAAATAGTACTTGGCTTCAATGAATGTCTGAAGTCTTGTTTTTGGTTGAGGTTCAAACACCATGCTTCCTATGTGAAGTGTTCATGTCTTGAAGATTGGTTGGAAAATCTCCTAGTGAAGAGTAGTACTATAATTCTCTAATCTTAAAGAAGATTTCTCCAAAATGCTCATAATAAAAGGGCTTAAAATATATTCAATGGTTGGTTTGAGGCTTTTGGACTTCTCGAAGCGTGAGGAGTCATGAGATGGAAGCTCACATATCCCATATTTTACATAAAAAGTTAAAACAAGACCTATATATTCAAGGTTCAAAGTCATTTTGGTTCACTCAAGTAGGGGAGATTGGACAAAAAATCTACATAAGAGTCATCTCACTCCATCAATATGCCATTTATCCCACATGCATGATCAGTGATGTTGGAAAACAATGTCACATTAGTCCAAAATCCATTTAGGGCAGAAACCCTAATTTTGATAGTCATTTTTGGCACAAAAATGGGTAAAATTTTTATGAGCCTATCTTGTAGAGCTTGAAGAGAGCTTTCTAATGATATATGACATGCAATCATCAGAGATCAAATTTGGGAAAAAACCCTAACCCTAATTTTCTACTGATTTAGGGTTTTGACCTCAAATGATAGCTCTCCGCATGAGGATCATAAAAATGTTGTCAGATCATTCATAAGGTAGTTAGAAGTGTGAAAAAGTAGGTTATAAAGCTATTTTTAAAGTTGACTAAAAGCAACTTTAAAAATAACTTAAAAACACTTTTAAAATAAAACAATAGTTATTAAAACAACTCAATGATAGCTGCTTTATTTTTTAGAACTCAACTTTTTCACCCATAGCTTTATTTGGATCGTTGAAATTTTTGGAGGCTATATAAGGACCACTTGGGGTCACTTTTGAGATATCCTTGCACCAATTCAACGCCAGGTTTTTGATACCTCAGTAGAGGTAGTGCTCTAGCACACATGGGGCCATGGTGCACTCTAGGAGCATGTTGAGGAGCAGCTATGGAGTTCTTCTTGCAGAAGAGTGTGCTCACACTCTTGCTTATGGAGAAGACTTACCTGTCAGTAGCTTGGTGGTGTGGATCAGCCATCTACATAATGTATTTGAAGATTGTCTTCTACATGAAGATTTCGGTGTACTTCAAAGACATTGGATGGAGGTTAACATAAGATTTGCATCTTATGTTAAGAATTCAGGTACATATTCAGGTACATATTCTCTTTATGCACATAGGTACTACTTGGAGTTTATGGAGGTAGTGGCATCCATATCAGCAGGAGTCCTATTCGACATATCTAAAGGAGAATCAGTACATGCATGCTACATGCATTCGGATGAGGTGTTAGAGAAGATGTGTGTTCACATCAGTATGAGGATTTCTGTCAGCAACATGTTAGCATTCTATGCTAATTCTGTAAGTATGTGATCTTTCACACACACATCTAATTTAGGTTCTTCCATAGCCTACAATCATATTAGGGTTTGTTGAATATCAGTTTCGTACTGATCTTTCCTCTTTCTATCACTCATATACACTCTTCTACAGCCTATTAGGTCACACATTTCATACATATTCAGATTTTTGTTTCTACATCTCAACATTCTTATAAATTTTGTACATACACTCATCCATCTATTTTTGTTCACATAGAGTGGTTGAGACTTTGACTCCCACATTTTAAATTGACATTTGTATATATGGTAGTGTGAGTAAGCAATGGCTTACGTAACACTTTACACATGTTGTCTAATCTTTCTCTATCTTAGTCTCATCATTTGTATGATTAAGTGTGGTATGTTCATGTTTTGTCAATATTGGAAGATTGCTGAAATTTATGTTGTAAATCTTGGACCTATGGAACCATGGACCTGTGGAATTAGTTATGGGCCTACTAAATTTCCAACATTTGGTATCAGAGCACCTAGGCTCTCAGATTCACAGGTTCCCAAACTTCCAGGTTTACAACATATGATTTAAGAGCATCTTCTAACATTTGACATTTGACATTTGACATTTGACATTTGACATTTGACATTTGACATTTGACATTTGACATTTGACATTTGACATTTGAGATTTGACATTTGACATACACACTTGATCTAGATGAGTAGAGATTTGAGAATTAGACAATTTTGTTACATGTTTATTCATCAGTGTAGAGTATGAAGTTGATGATCTGTTAGCAGCCGAATACTTTTGGAAGACTATGCAAATACTTTACAGAAGTATTATTTGAAGACCAAGACTTGATGAAGAAAAGGCTACTTCAAATTCAAGGAAAAACAATGGTTTGGAGAAGATGAAGGAACCATATCAACATCAAATCATAGGTATAAGTTTCTACTATCAGATTATCATTTGCAGGTCATATCTTAGAAGAGCCGTTATGAAGAGACTTGAAGGATTGCTTTTATACACTTTCATTATTTGAAAGTAAAAGCATAAGCTACATCAAAATAGTTTTGATAGATCTCTTTCATGGCAAGAAAGCTTATCTAAGAAGACGAATTTGGAGGTGGGATGAGTTTTTTTTTCAACCAATTTTGTGTTGTAAGTTGGTTGGATATCCAGGTACAGAATTTGATCTAGATACACTAGAGAGGTAACTAGAGAGGTAATTCAGCATTCAGCAAAAAGGTTGGTGAATTCAGTCATATCAGTCACATTTGAAGCAGAGTTTTGATTCAGAGATATGAGGAGATGGTAAAACATGATTCTATACCATGTTTGTTTTGTCTCTTACTCTTAGCACTAGAGGAAGAGAAAAAGTTCATTTGAAGAAGTCAAGAGTGTTTGCTACTTCAACACTCTTGTATATAAATGATTCCATTTATATACCATGTTTGTTTTGTCTCTTACTCTTAGCACTAGAGGAAGAGATAAAGTTCATTTGAAGAAGTCAAGAGTGTTTGCTACTTCAACATGAAGAGAACAAAAGGAATGGAAGAGAAGTTTGAAGATGTTGACATCATCATCAGGTGGAAGAAAGATGCAGAAGAAGAAAGTCCAACATTTCCAAAAGGAAAGTAAGACTTCCGTTTCTCTCATATTTTCCATATAATTTTCCTATTTTATCCTCTACACCCAAAGACAAGTCTACGAGAACATCTTGTGTGAAGAAGAAATAGTTTCTTGTTTTGCATTATACTTAGTCATGTTTTAGTAGGTTTTGACAAAGATTTGCATTGAGAGAAAGAAAGGCAGCTTATATGTTTTGACTCATATGTCTATGAGTTATGTATAAGTTGAAGATTTTGAGTAGGCAGCTTATATGTTCCCTCAAAGAATTCTTGGAAATGTCAATATAGAGCTACTTGGTATATGACAAGATGCAGAGAAGTATTTTTCTTCTTGATCTAAGTCTTGAGGTATAAGAGTATTTTTAGCAGATGTTGGAGACTTGAAGTGAGATTTTTGTTTGGAAAAGGAAAATTATGAAATTTTAGTATTTTCAGAAAACTCAATATTTTAAAAAAATTTCAAAAATTTCAATATTTTGAGAAAATTCATGAAAATTCAGATTTTTATGTTGTACCAATCAGTTGAAGAATCTACTTTCTATGATTGTCTAGTTTTTTGGATACATGCTTGTATTCAAAAAAGGTGTTCCAGCACATCCTATTACTTGATTGAGAAGTGGAGTTAGCCAAATAAAATCAAGCAAATACTTTCACATTTCACCCGGGTAGAATATAAAGATATGAAGTATCAACTTGCAGCTTTTGGAGTTCTCAAGGTGAGAGTTTGTCCACTTATGTTTCAAGTAGGAGTTACAGATTCTTGGGAAGGAATTGGATGAAGAAAAGTTTTACAACTTTATGTGAGAAGCATGGACACTTAGAGACATTCAGGCAACAAATGATGAGAGTAGATTCTACACAGGTATTTTGTTGGAGAGATCTTAATAAGATCTAGATAGATCTTGAAGGTCTTGAGTATTTATGATTCAGATGGCTATCCTTTCTTTGAAAAATTCTTAGCATTGGAAGAAGTAAGTCAAAGGTTCAGATTCTATTAGATTTGTGTTGCAAAAAATAAAAGAAAATATTTGTTATGTTGCAAAAAGTTTATGAATCCTAAAATGCTTTCAACAAGGTTTTATGATGTAATAATCAGCTAACCTTATTCTAGATTTAGGGAAGCTGAGGAATGACAGGGAAAGCTATTGGCATGTGTGGAGTGCTAATAAAAAGGATTCAGAAATTTTGTTTCAGATACGGGTATTGATCACTAAATATCAAATTTATTGAAAGAAGGAAGACATTCCAAATTTCATAAAGTCTGATATAATTTGAAGAAATATGGATACTAGTGTTAAATCATCCAGGGGGGTGATGAAACATGAAGACTAATTTTCAGCCATATGTGAATGCAGAGTCATATCTACAGGTATTCCTATATTTCCTTTGTCAGGTTCTCTTTATGTTCTAGCTTTGAAAAGAAGAAGGAAGAAGGAGATTGTCTCGAGAAAGTTCCTGTTAGGGTGTGCCTGTTTAGGAGAAAGTTCCAGAGTTCTATTGCAGAGAAGCTTGATATTTTAGAGAGGTATGTTTCAGAGGTGCGCACATTTATGTTTATACCAGATTCTGAAGGAAAGAGGTATGAAAGACTTACAGTTAGAACAAGGATTGAGACAAGATGACATCATAGATATGAAATTTTGAGACTCATGGGTTGAGTTGAGTTGAGTTGAGTAAAGTCAGAGATGAAACAGTAGTGTTCATAATACACTAATTTGTGAGTTGTCAGTTACAGGTTCCAAGATTCAGTTCCTGATTTTGAGGATTCCGTTCTTGATTTTGTTTAAAGTATTTACATGATATAACAGAAGTACGTTGAGCAACCTTTTGTGAGGTAAATGCAAATTTGTGGATCCTAGTGTATGATTACAGGTTTGAGAAGACATGAGATAGCAGGTTCAGAATCAATTCATGCTATATATGTTTTCAAGCAGTGATTGCTTGATGTGTACACTATTGGATACCTAGTTTGTATATTTCTCAGGTATTATGGTTCATAATCAGCAAATTCAGTTTTGAAGAAGACTTTTGAAGAAAACGTTTGAAGGTCAATCCGAGGAGTACAATACTTAGTCATGTTTTAGTAGGTTTTGACAAAGAATTGCATTGAGAGAAAGAACGGTAGCTTATATGCTTTGACTCATATGTGTATGAGTTATTTATAAGTTGAAGATTTTGAGCAGGATATCCTATTTTTTCTAGAGATATCTCTAGGACTTTAAGCTTAGAGCGTGCTTTTGACATATTGGAACCAAGTTCTGGAACATGATTTGCCAGATGTTTCCAGAACTCAGGTTTTACTTTGAGCAACTCTTCTAATGTGAGGTGACACTGCACCTTATTTTTTTTCATGACTTCATTGTTTCTTAGAACCACTGAGTCTTCATTTTTTATCAGTATTATGGGAGCTCTAATCTTAAGAGATTCAAATTCCTGTGGACCTGTGAATTGTAGAAACTCTTATAAATAATTAGATTCAAAATCTAATCTTTTGTCTTCTTATTGCTCTGCTTGTTCTCCATAAATAGATGCAATGTCTTCAAGAAATTGATCATGAAGATCATGAATTTCAAGAAAAGGAGGGGGATTACCCTTCTCCTTGACGCATTTCTCTTCTTATATTTCTCTCAAGAATGCTTGAGAGTACTATTGAATTGAAAGAGGTGTTCTATCATCCATGGAATCAGGAACATAAACCTTTGTTGGCGATGAGCTTTCTATTTCAATAGCTAGTTGATCTTGTGGAGGTAAAGAAACCTGCAGCTTGTTTAGGAATTGCTCTAGTTTTTCGAGTAAGCCCTAGAAATGCAAACCCAGTTTGATAGAATTTGTTTGATTGAATAATTACTCTAGGGTAACTCTTCTCTAGGTTTGCGGCTATTGGCACTTCCTAAACTCGAGCTTGGTAGGCCTTGAACATCATGTCCAAGCCTTGTGGGGTTGGATCTATGAGAATAGACCCTAGTTGTAGTCTATTCACAATGCATGGTGGGGTGGGATGAAGTGGAGTGGATGGATTTTTGGCATGGGAGGGGTTCTGAGATGCATCGTCTACTATTTTGATTTTTGCATCTCTCAAGCTTTCTTCTAGCTCGAATGAATTTCTCTCCCCCTTACGATTAGCCTTCTCCCTAGTATCCTTCCAAGTTCTTGTTTTCCTCTTACTAGGCTCTCTTGATTCACTTGACTCTGTTTGTTCAACTAGTTTAGCCTGTTTCAAGGCTTGTGACCTAGTGACTACTTGTATAGGAGCCATGGTAATGATACTTGAACTTGAATCCACCATTAACGCTACCACATTAATTGGTGTAACCTTGGGCTCACTAGAGGGGTTCCTTTGACAATCTCTTGGGAGATATTCCTTGCCGCACCCAGGACAAAAGCCATGTATTATAATGGTTTGTCCTTGTCCTAGAGCTGGTGGGTGGGGACATTCACAAATGAAATGGTCACCCTGACATCTAAAACATGGTCCTATAGGGGCTTGTGGTCTCATTTGTCTCAATTGGGGCCTAGGTTTAGGATTCATATCCATGAGATTGGAATATTCTAGCTCCCAATTTGGTTCCATAGGTAGTGTCTCCTATTGATAGGGATAAGTCTCACTATGCTCGGGTGACTCTGTGTAACAAGCTCATGGACGATCTTCATGGGTGTAGTTAGAACTATGAGCATGAGGGTCATTTTCTAATACCAAAGGTGTCATCAACACCAATGCTCTATTAGGGTTCTCCTTTGCCAATGCATACTTAAATGGAATCACATTGGCAGGAGGTGGTGGTTGGTTTCCTAGGATTGGTTGTGGCCTATATAGTGTGTGGTATTGCTGTTGGTATTGAGGTTAATATTGTTGTTGTGGCCTATAATATAGTTGTTGGTATTGGTTTTGATACCTACACTATTGATAAGGTTGCTGATAAGTTTTTCTAATGACCTGCCTGTTGTACGAAAAATTTTGAGCTGTATGGTTTGTGTATTTTCTCTCAATAATGCAATATGGAGCATTTAGTTCTCCCACATTCTGGTTTTGCAATGGGCTTACATTAGCCATGTGGTACCCTCCGCAAGTATAACACTACCTCAACACTGTGACTCTTGATGTTTGTCTATTTTGAACTCCTAGCTTCTTGGCAACCTGCTCAGCTAGCTCATCTATCGTAGTGGAGGGTTTAGAAGTATGACTAGTAGAACTATCAAAATCCTTATAGAGTTTGGATATTTCTAACTCTTCACCCAAGTTGTCCTCTATTTTAGTACACATTCTCAAGCACTGAGCCAGTGCGATTGGCTCCTTGAGATATACATATGATCTAAGTTTCCCACTTAGAAGTCCATCTAAAAAGAGGGAAACTTGTTTTGCTTGTGTAGGTAATTTAGGTGTGGGACATCTTTCCACATATTGTTTAAATCTATGTTCGGCTAGCCGAACTGTTTCTTCGGGTGTTTTCTTGAAGTTGTGGATCAAGGTGATGTGTTATGCCTGATGCCACTCTTGGAAAATTTCATAATGAATGCTTCTAGCAATCAACCTATATTTTAGTAATTTTGATTGTTTAGGGGTTGAATGTTGGGTGTGTGTAAAAGTGCGAGAGACAAACGAGAAGCACACACAAGGAGCACAAATGTAGCTTGACACATGGAGAAGACGATGGCTGGAATAGCTCTCTCTATTGACGATGAATTCAAATTGAGTAAGAGCTGAATAATATCCCTAAGTACAAAGTACCACCACATATGAGAGTATCAAGTATGTGGTAACATAAGGAAAAAACCTCTAGCCAGCACTAGAGTAAAAAGTGCCCATGTATAAGGAAAAGGTTCACATCAAAGAACACATAAGTGTAACAAACCCCCCTCGAGCGAATGATGTGAACACATACAGGGACAGATCAGCCACCACAAGGTAACAAGCCTAAAGCTTTGCGAAAAGCTTAAAACGTTTCTCGTGGAAGAGCTTTGGTGAATATGTCTGCCACATTATCTTGTGTAGGCATATATACCAAATCAATATCTCTTGCATGAAGGCGCTCTCTCACATAGTGATAATGCACCTCAATATGTTTGGTTCGTGCATGAAACACTAGGTTCCGTGCAACAGCCAAAGCACTCTGACTATCTGTGAGAATATGCGTAGCAGCATCAATCTCCATGCAAAGATCCATCAATAGGCGTCTCAGCCATATACACTCCACTGTAGCTGTGAAAACTGCCCTGTACTCAGCTTCACAACTTGATGTCGCCACTGTAGGTTGGTTCTTACTCAACCAAGATATGCATGAGTCTCCAAGGAAAAAGAAATTACCACTAGTGGACATGCGAGTATCATAACAACCAGCCCAATCACTATCTGTAAAAGCATGCAAGCATGGCTGAACATCTCTGCCATAAAAGATACCTAAACTCAAAGTGCCTCGGAGATATCTAAACACACGTTTCACCCCTTGCCAATGCTTAGTGCCAGGGCTATGCATGAATTGACTCAACTGGGAAACTGCATATTGTATATCCGGCCTTGTGTTGCATGCATATATAAGACATCCCACAGCTTGCTGATAAAGAGAAGTGTCAAATGCATCACTGGAATCCTCAACTGAGAACCTGAATCTTGTCTCAACTAGTGTGGAAACTGGCTTACAATCCTCAAAGTCAAAACGCTGATGTACTTTTTCAACATACTTTGCTTGATGCATAACAATTCCCCCCTCAACGGATACAAACTCGATGCCAAGATAGTAGATCAAAAGACCAAGATAAGTGACATCAAAAGTATGTTGCAAATCAGCCATAAGAGTGTCAAGTTTTGCATCATATGACCCAGTCAAGAGTATGTCATCGACATAAAGAACAAGCACTATAAGATCAGCCCCATTTTTGTGTACATAGAGTGTGCTTTCAATCGGACTACATGTGAAGCCAAGAGCAATCAAGTGCTTATGTATTTTGTCATACCATGCACGTGGAGCTTGCTTGAGACCATACAAAGCTTTATGCAAGCGACAAACCATATGCTCTTTCCCATTCATAGAAAATCCAGGAGGTTGCTTCACATAAACCGCTTCTTGCAAATCACCATTCAAGAAGGCTATTTTTATGTCCAACTAATGCACTTTTCAACCTCGGTGGGCAGCCAATGCAACCACAGTACGAATGGTAGTTATGCGTGAAGTAGGTGCAAAAGTTTCCTCATAGTCAATGCCATATTGTTGCGCATATCCTTTGGCAACCAATCTAGCTTTGTAGCGATCAATGCTACCATAAGATTTTCTCTTAATCTTGTAAACCCACTTTGTACCAATGGCATTCTTTCCTTTTGGCGATTCACATAACTCCCAAGTACCTACCAAGTAAAGGTGCACTCAATTTGATGTCCTGCAAAGTTTGTTTCAGCCACTTTGGCATAGATTGTGCACTCTTGATAGACATGCGTTCATTATGTAAAACATCTTCAATATGTACATCATGCGTGGGCTGAATTTCATGCTCAGTTTCAGCTATATTTTGACACAAATGTTCAGTCATATGTGGCTGGAAATTTCCAACAGTTTGGACATTTTTTTATTGAAATTTTTCAGCCATGTTTGGCTGGAAATTCTCTGCACTTTCAGCCCTATTTGGCTGGAATTTTTCAGCCCTTTGAACCGTAGTTGGCTGGTGTACATGGCCGTAGTCAAGCGCACCATTTTGGAACAAAGGCATGAGTGTATCAAACACATCTTGTGAGTTAACTGTTGGCAGTTTTTTGAATTCAAGTAGAGGGAAAACTGAATTTTCAGCAAATACCACATCTCGACTCACAATAATTGTGTTCGTCAATGGATGGTATAACCGATATCCCTTACTTTTAGCACTATAACCAACAAATATACATTTCTTTGCCTTGTCATCAAGTTTGTGACGTTGCTGTGATGGCACAAGAGCATATGCCAAACAACCAAACACACGCATATGACTAACCATAGGCTTATGACCATTCCAAGCCTCATAAGGAGTGATGACTCTCAATGCTTTTGTAGGGAAGTGATTCAATACATAGTTTGCACACATGACCGCTTCCATCCAAAACTTATGAAGAAGATGCTTTCCTTTAACCATACATCGTGCCATTTCAAGTAGAGTTCTATTTTTATGCTCAACAACACCATTTTGTTGAGGTGTATATGGCACCGTACATTGGTGTGAAATACCTCTTTCACAAAGAAAAGCATTAAACTCATGTGACATGTATTCACCACCACGATCCGTGTGTAGAGTCAAAAGCTTTTGTCAAGAATGCAACCTTCACATGCATGCTTTTCAATGGACTCAAGTGTAGGCAAGCCAATAACCATGTCCTTCTTTTACAAGTAGAGCAAACTATTGAAGTTCAAGTGACCAAAATGAGCATGCCAAAGCTCCATTTCAGCCATGGAGGAAGTATGAGCAACTAAGGGATTCGAGGCAGCCCTCTTGTATGTATCCATGCGATACAAACCATTACATAATGTACCGGACATCACGATAGCATCGCCATTGCTGAAATCATGAACCATACACTTATCATCAACAAAGTGTACATGAAGTCCAGCTTTGGCAATCAACGGAACTGAAATTAAGTTCTTCTTTATACCGGGAACATACAATTATTTGCAGCTGTAAGCTCAATTTCTCTTACTCCAATGATAGGATAAGAGGCATTGTTTGCACACACCACATGTCCTCCTTTAGGTGCATCTTTCAAAGAGGCAAAAAATCTTTTGCATGATGTTATGTGCTTTGAAGCACCACTCTTAAAGAACCAATCCGAATCAGCCTCACTCACAACCATACATTTAGAATGTAAAGAAGCATCATAATGACATGTAACAACACATGCCCAAAAATCTTGAGCCATGTTAGCTTCATCATTCTTTGCGTTTGCTGAATTTTCAGCAACAGACATGCCGGATTCCTTCTTCTTTTCGCTGCATTTAGCAAGGTTTCTACACTCATCGATAGTATGACCAGCCTTCCGACAATATTTGCATCTCTTCTTCTTTTGCAAATCACCATCATTAGAGGAATGAGTGGAAGAGGAAGCTTGAGGCTTTGGTTTTGATGAACCCAAAGCTGAACCATACTTGCTTTTCCCCTTTTGTGAGATAGCAAGTGCTTGCGTTCCCTCAATCAAACCACTCCTATTCACTCTAGATTGCTCTTCTTGCAAAAGAAGAGACACAACCTCATCAAACGCATACATATTAGGATTTCCTTTTTCAACCAAACGAAGTGTAGTAGCAAAGCTTTGGAAAGATTCTGATAATCCTTTCAACAATATAGAAATGAGTGATGCATCCGGAATGATCTCATCTATGTTTGCCAATTGCTCTTTCAAATCCTTGATGCGTGTCACATACACATCCACCGACTCATTTTCAGCCATACATACATCCTCAAGTTGCTTCCTCAAGTATGCAACACGTGCTTCATTACGCACGGCATACAAAGAAGCAAGAGTGTCCCATGCCTGTCTCGATGTAGAACATGATCGAATGTGTGGAACTATATGACGCTTCACTAAAAGTGCAAACAAAGCATGAGCTTGAGCATCTTTTCCATCCCATCGAAGCTTCTCCTGTGTAGGTGGAGAAGCAGAAACCACTGTACTCGAAGAAGAAGCTCCATCTGTGACAGTAGACTGTGAAGTAGAAACACTTGTCGGTCTTCGATCTACATCTGCCACTATGTTCCGAAGTTGTTTTGCAACAAGAACATGCTTCATCATGTAAGACCACATCGGATAGTTGGTCCCATCAAGCTTATCTTCAGCTTGAAGCATGCCAAACAAGTCATTGCTACCCGCCATTTCACTAAAGAACAAGAATGTGATAAAATTTTCACTTCGATGAAAGTTGAAATGAGTGCTGAAATTTCAGCTCACAAACCATCACTTTGATGGCGATTCTGACTGCATGAATGACTTTGAAATGGGGGTAAAACCCCAACGCACCTGGTGGAAATGTTTCCAGGCTTCTGAAATTCACACTTCTATATTCCGAAGTCGATTTGCACTGTTAAACTACGCGCGCGCTGCGACGCGAAAAACCGAAACTTGAGAAGGAGTTGAACCTGCTCTGATACCATTGTTGAGTGTGTGTAAAAGTGCGAGAGACAAACGAGAAGCACACACAAGGAGCACAAACGTAGCTTGACACACGAAGAAGACGATGGTTGGAATAGCTCTCTCTATTGACGATGAACTCAACTAGAGTAAGAGCTGAATAATATCCCTAAGTACAAAGTACCACCACATATGAGAGTATCAAGTATGTGGTAACATGGGGAAAAAACCTCTAGCCAGCACTAGAGTAAAAAGTGCCAATGTATAGGGAAAAGGTTCACATCAAAGCTACTCGAGGAACACATAAGTGTAACATTGAAACCAAATTAAGGGAGTACCCTTGAGGGTGAAACCAAATGCCTCAAACTGGGGGAACATGTCCTTGACATGTTCAGCTCTTAACACTTGTTTGAACTCGGCCACATGATCGTAAGGATCTCCTGACCCAACAAAGTAGTTTTTTCATTGACTTAACTGATAGAGAGTGTTAATCTCCAAAAGAACAAGCTACTCTTGAAGTTAGAGCACCTCTATATCAAGAGAAACTCAAAACCTTTACCAATTTAGAGGATCAATGATCAATTATCAAAATTTTGAACAAACTGTGAAGAAGGTGACTACACAAAAAGTATGTTGCACATAACTCACTCATTGACTTATCAAATGTGTAAAGTTTTTTACAAAACTTTGCAGAAGGTGTCAACTATAGTTTGCGCACCTCCTCCAAGTTAAATCATTCCAAAAGACTCAGTAGATTTTGAGAAATGATCTTAACGAGTCACCTACGTCTAAAACTGTAGTTCTTTACAGTCGACTTTGACACCTGCAAGTTCTAAAGCTTGGTTCTCTCAAACTAGAACCCGTTTAATCAAATGCGGCATAGGTAGCTTACCTTCCAACTTAAAGAATGAGTGCTTGCTTGCTTAAAATTTTACACAGTGGAAGGAGAACTGACCAAAACATTAGCATCTGATTTTGCGCCTCCTACAACTTCTCTTCTTTACATTTACACATGTAAATGTTCCTACACTCAATTCTCTCAGCCTGATCACAATTAGAAGCTGAAAATTTGTATAGAGGTCAATCAACTATAGACTTAGAGTTGTACTAAAGCATTTCACAAATATTCAACATAGAAGGAGAACTCTCAGAAATATCGGGTGCAACTTTTCTTCATTTCTGGAAAACTTTTTACATCTAAGTGATGAGAGAGATCTTACTCACTTCTAAAGTGTCTAATGACTCATACAACTTCTAATTTCTCTATTCACATGCTCTCTCATATTTTCCCTGTCATTTTTCCTTGTATATATAGGCAAATATGTACAAGCTCATAAATATACAAAAGTATAAGTGAGTTAACTCTAAGTTAATGTACATATGTATACATATCTTCATTCTCTAAACATATACTTTCTTCATGCTTCATGACTTGATCTTTTCTTCAATCCTTGACTTCAAAGCTTCATCAAAACTTCAATTGTTGATTGCCTTGCACCAATAGCTCCCCCTCAATCATCAATTGAGGTTTCCTCTATCTTCTTTATACCTGCCATGTCTTTGAATCTTTGTAGCTTTGCTCCATCTAAGCTTTTGGTTAGCATATCAGCTATCTGATCTTTTGTTGAAGTATGTATTATTTCAATCTCATTATCCATCAGCTTCTCTCTTAGAAAGTGATACTAAATCTCAATATGTTTAGTCCTGGCATGAAAAACAGGATTAGCAGCTAAATACAATGAACTCATGTTATCTCCATGAATAGTGGGTGTACTCTGAATGATGTCAAAACTCGTCATAAGAGTCTTAAGCCATATTACTTCCTTTGTAGCTTCAACCATTCCTTTGTACTCAACCTCTGTGGATGATAAAGCAACTGTGTGTTGCTTCTTTGAACACCATGAAATTAACTTATCTCCCACATAACACAAGTATCCATAAGTTGATCTCCTATCATCAGGATTACCTGCCCAATCTGTATCACTATAAATCTTGATGTTTGTTTCTGATGTAAAACCATAATACAAACCTTCTTTGAGTGTACCCTTAATGTACCTCAACACTCTTTGTCCTGCAACCCAATGTTCTTTCCTAGGACAATGCATGAATTGAGATAATACTCCAACTCCATATGACAAATCAAACCTAGTTAATGTAGCATAGATCAGACTACCAACCAAACTTTGATATAGCTTCATGTCCTTGAACTCTTCTCCTCCATATCTGCTCAATTTGTGATTCACCTCCATTGGAGTATGTGCTACCCTGCAATCATCCAATTTAAACTTGATCAACAAGTTTTTCAAATACCTTTCTTGAGTTACATACACTCCATGTTGGGTGTATGAGATCTCCATGCCCAAGAAATATGACAAGTCTCCCAATTCACTAATCTTGAACTCTTTCTCCATTGCTTCTTTAGGCTTTGAATGCCTTTCTCATCTGTACCTGTAAGAATTATATCATCAACATATATGCACATGCAAATGAACCCATCATCACTTGCTTTAACAAGCAAGCTACTATCTGCTTTAGATACTTGAAAACCAAGTCCCTTCAAGAACTTCACAATTCTATAATTCCATGCCCTTGGGGCCTGCTTCAAACCATACAAAGCTCTCTTGAGCTTACATACATAATCTGGATACCTTTCATCTCTGAATCCTTGTGGTTGCTCCATGAAAACATCATCTGAAATATAACCATTTAGAAAAGCATTCTTCACATCTAGTTGACATAATTTCCAACCTTTACATGCAACAATAGCTATGAGTGTCCTGATGGTTGTCATCTTTGCCACAGGACTATAGGTCTCATCATAATCTATACCATATGTCTGAGCAAACCCTTTCACAACAAGTCTAGCTTTATACCTAGACACACTTCCATCTGCAAACCTCTTTGTCTTGTAGACCCATTTGCATCCAATGATCTTCTGACTATTTGGTTTAGGAACCAAATCCCATGTCTCATTTTCCATCAATGCATCATACTCTTCCTGTATAGCTTTCTCTCAATTTTCCTTACCTTTTGCCTCTTCCTATGTAGAAGGGTCTTCATCCGCCTTTACCATATAAGCATAATCCTTGGTAGTCAAAAAAGAAGTATCATAGCTATACCTTGTAGGTTAGTTAAATACAAAAGATATCACTATCGAGGATGGTATGTAGAGGCAATTTTATCTTAAATGTTGTCACATCCTATGTAGTTTGGTTGACCTGTGCATAGAGTAATGCGAGACAAGAGAAGGGATGGGTTTTATCATCCTTTGAAGGACTTGTTCCTTGTTTCTACTATGCAACACGAAAGTTTTGTAATATTAGAGACTCCAAAGTTATGTACATGATTAAAGGTCAAGTAAGGGGACATGTTATCCACACTCAAGAAGGCATACCAACATTGTCTTTATTTTGTAAACCTAAACATAACTTTTTTGGAGCAGGAGAAGAGTTTTTCATGAGTACTGAGCTTTGACAATGCTATAATAGTACTTGTCACTTCCCTAGTGATGTCTCTTCATGCTTTCAAATTTTGAGTTGGGCCTGCCCCTTTGTAAGGCATGCATGGGAGAAAATTGTTGTAGACACTGGGACCTTTGGAGAAGTTCAACCATTTAGGTCATTTTGCAAATAGAACTCAAATGATTTTGATGCATTCTTGCAGGATAGAGGAAACAAAAGAGAAATTACCACAAGGTATACTCCTGAGCAGAATGGGGTAACAGAAAGAAGAATTAGATTGATTGTTGAAACAGCTAGGTCAATGTTAAATGAGAAAAAATTACCTAATTATTTATGGGCGGAGAGTGTATCTACTACCACTTATTTGGTAAACAGGTTGCCATCCAAATCTCTTGATGGCATGACCCCATATGAAACATGGCATGGTAGAAGACCTTCACTTGATCATTGCAGGATCTTTGGATGTGTAGCATATGTGCATATTCCTTCTCAGATAAGAGGTAAGCTAGACCCTAAGGCAGAGAAGTGTATCTTCATTGGATATGATCTAAATTAGAAAGGCTACAAGTCCTACAATCCTTCAAACAAGGGATTCATGGTCAGTAGAGATGTCTTTGATGAAAATGACTCTTGGTTTGATAGTGAATGCAGGAAGGTAAAGCTACCTTATGACTTGGAAGAGGAGTTTCCAAGCCTTACTAAGGAGGAGCCTACTCAGAATGAAGACACAAATTCAGAGGATGAAGACGTCATCAACCTTGAAGAGTTCAAGGCATGGAAGTCCAAAGGTAAACTCAAGATGAAGAAATTAGAGGATATACCTGAATCCTCTAATCAAGCAATCAAAAGATCACAGAGGGAGAGCAAGAAACCAATCAGATATGGGTATGACACATCTCTTGTTACTAAGCATTTTGATTATATTACAAAAGATTTATCAGTTGAAGAACCAACATCATATGAAGAGGCCAAGACCAAGGCAAAATAGAAGGAAGCTATGGATGAGGAGATTGAAGCACTCAAGGAGAGTGATACTTGGGAACTAGTACCAACGAAGGAGTCTATGAAGGTAATTGGTTCTAGATGGATATATAAGATAAAAAGAAACTCTAATGGGTCAATAAGTAGGTACAAAGCTAGAATTGTAGTTAAGGGTTTTGCACAAACCCAAGGCATTGACTATGAGAAAACCTTCTCACCTGTGGCCAAAATGCCAACCATCAAGGTATTGGTAAGTTTGGCTGCATCAAAGAATTGGAACATGTATCAGTTAGATATAAAAAATGTATTCCTAAATGGATGGATTTTAGAGGAGGTGTACATGTCACAACCTCCTGGCTATGAGGATCCAAACAAGGTAACATATGTATGCAAATTGAATAAAGCTCTTTATGGATTGAAGTAGGCACCTAGGGCATGGAACCATAGGTTGACCACATATCTTCAGGACCAAGGTTTTTTCATGAGTAAATCAGATACTTCTCTATTCATCAAGAGAAGTAATTCAGAGGTAATATACCTATGTGTGTATGTTGATGATATCATACTTACCGATAATGATGCTAATGGCATCAAACAGATCAAGAATCAGATGATGAAGGAGTTCAAAATTAGTGACCTTGGATCACTAAAATATTTCCTTGGACTTGAGTTAGTCTATACTAACTCTGGCATTTACATTACTCAGAGAAAGTACATTCAGGATATGTTGAGGAAGTTTCATTTGCAGGATGCCAAAGTTGCAAGTACTCTAATGGAGGTAAACCTAAAATTAAGTGCTCATGAAGGTGATGTACTTGATGATATTACAGGTTATCAAAGCATAGTGGGAAGCTTGAATTATGCTACCTTGACAAGGATAGACATTGCTTGTGTAGTAAGTGTGCTAAGTCTGTTTATGCACAAGCCTAGGGCACCTCACTTGGAGGCTGCGAAAAGGATCTTGAAGTATCTTAAGGGTACACAACATCCTGGTTTGTATTTCCCTCATACATCAGACTTAGACATTAAAATTTATTCAGATGCAGATTGGGCAGGATGTAAAGATGATAGGAGGAGTACCTCAGGGTACCTTTCATTTGTAGGTGATATGACAATATCATGGTCTTCAAAGAAGAAACCTACTATTAGTTTATCTTCTACAGAGGCAGAGTATAGAGGATTGGCCAATGCTACTCAAAAGGCCATATGGATCAGATTGTTGTATACAGAATTGGGTCTGCATAGTACATCTCCAATGATCTTTGGAGATAATACAAGTTCATTACATCTTGCAGCTAATCCTATTTATCATTCTAGGACCAAGCACATAGAGGTTCATTACCACTATGTGAGAGAGAAGTTACTAAGCAAGGATATTCAGTTAGCTTATATATCGACTAACATGCAATGTGCAGATTTTCTCACCAAAGCATTAGATGGTACAAAACTTTGCAGGTTCAAATCAATGATTGGATTGCAAGATGTTCTTGAAGACTAGAAGTGAAGACCAAGCCAAAATGTTTGGCTTGAGGGGGAGCTGTTGGTGCAAATCACAAGCCTACACGTTTGGCTTGTAGGTCATACATCTATAAAGTTCCATGGAAACAATTGCTAGTGGAGAATGACTTCTTTATCCTTGTAAAAGTCATTTTTTGACTTGAGAATATTTGTAGCTACTTACAAAAATCATGGATTTGATTAGTTGAAAAGCAACAATCACATTGAGAGAATATCTCCTATAATAAGGGTACACTTTTAGAGAGAGCCAAAATTTGAATTCAAATTCAAATTTGATTGGAACACTTATATAAACTCCTATGAAAAGTCACGGTTAGAGTGGTCATATCCCGAGCTCTCCATTGTGTTTTTGTATGTGTGTAAGGCCTACATTGTAGTCTACACCATTATTCATCATAATGCTATGATTACCAAGCCTATGACATTGTACAGCATTGTTCATTAATACATTATACTTACATTGTTCATCTATGATATCTGTGTTATAGTCAATCTCTACTGTCAACTTGTGCTACTCATATCTCACTCATTTCTCCACCAAATTCAATAATCTATAGCTTGTTGGAATCAGCTCTAAGTTATCTACATTCTGACAAAGTTTGAAGCAATTCTATTTAGCTAATTGAGAGAAATCGGCATCGAAGCACTCACTGGTCAATACCTGCAGAGGTCCTAAAAAATGGGGGGTAATGATTAATTTGCTGAATTGATTTCTCTGTGGATAGTTGATCATTTCAAGTGATTCCACTTAGAATCAGTAGATTACTAAGCTAGTTAGATACCTCTAAAAGGAATTTTTCCAATTCCTATTGTACTGATTGTACTGAGCATTACAAGCAGTAGGTGTATGATCCAAAAAAGAAAGTTTTCTTAGATTCTTCAATTGAGAAGTAGTCTGTTTTGACCAAATCTTTTTATACATCATTTCCAAAATACATAGGCACTTTTATGGTGTCATTGGAAAGATAAGAGAGTCCACTTATCAATTCTGAAGCTACAAAGGGCTGGTACTAAGCAGGATTTGGCAGTACCTACTCATCACTTGAAGTGTCTATCCATCTTTCCCAACATTACATCGGGAGCCTAGTTTGAGTAGGTGAGCATGTGTGTGTAGAGCCAATTGAGGCTTGAGCCGTAGACTCCTCTATGGTAGGTAGTACCCATGGGTCCTCAGGTCAAATGTCTCACTGATGATTGCCCATCCTAGCATTGAAGTGTTTATTTGGTACTTGCTCTATCAGAGCACCGCACCAATTTCCAAAGGTAGGGTACGGAAACAAGGATTATGACCATAACACTACAATCATGACATGCACTTATGTTCCTTAAATTAACTTCACACACTAGTTGGTTTCAGAATCTTTGCAATACACAAAGGCTCAGAGAACACTTCGGAATAGATAGTCAACAAAGAAACATATCTGCAGAATACTTGTTTATAGATTCTGATTACACTTCTTGATCTCTTACATTCCATTACGGCACTGTGCTTTCATAATTCTGTAGCACAGAGCTTCATATGACAGACTTTTCGGCATCAGGGCTCCGCATACACATACACTTTTGGATACCGCACCATAATGTACCACCATTCTCTTCTCCGTAATCTTTTACACATTGTTCCGCACTTCGGAGATAATGAATACCCAATTTTCCAAACTTATGGAAACTATTGAGATCTTCATATAAATAATTCCCCTTTTCCTATTACAAAGTGTATTACAAAAGTATGGTCGTCCATTTCGACTGCCAACACTTCCATGCACGATGGATCCGAACCCGCTAAATTACAAAATTACAAATCATCATCATTATTTTGCATCTCAAGAAACATAAGGCTGATAGTCATTAGGATTTTCCATTGACAAATATGTAGAAGCACAGGTAACAGGTGGAGAAGACTCCTCAAATTCTTGATGATTTTGTGTAATGAACCTTGGGGTGCTCATCTATACAATCCATGACAAAGAATGTTTCTGAAAATTGCATATCATCCACCATAACAGGCAACACAACTTGACCCATGCATTCATAATGTTCATCATCCATGAGGATAGAAGAATGAGTTGTTGGTTGAATGTTCTCAAAAATAATGGTCAATAAGTCAATATGAATCAAATTCCACTCACAATGAGGATTGATATATGCACTCAACCTTCTACAGTCATATCCTATTCTTATATGCACAAAAGTATTGTGATATTCTCTTGTTGCAAATATGGATCCCACCCCCCTAGACATTTCCTCTGTTTCCTTGACTCCTTGCAATTTTTCTCTAGATGTTTCACCCTCATGTGAGATTATTTCATGCACTTCATGTTTATCTCCCTTCTCTTTTACCATATTAGCCCCCTTTCTTCTATCTTTTGCTTTTTTCTTTCCCATGACACAATTTTTCTCCCCCTGGTATTGCTCAAAAATCCTTGGGAGCCCCCTTGGTTTCCTAGTCCCACTTGAGGCCCAACTTCAAATTAGTCTATCTGAAAATCAACACATTATTCTTATAAACGAGCTGTCCAATGAGCTATAGAGCTCAAAAAATGGACTTTGGATGAAAAAGTTATGTCAAATCAAGCTCCTGGGGGTCAAAACAGGCAAACAGGACCTTTTGGAAAAAATCGCGATTTTGTGAACTTCAAGAGAATCGCGATTTTGTGAACTTCAAGAGAATCGCGATTTTGTGAACTTCAAGAGAATCGCGATTTTGTGAACTTCAAGAGAATCGCGATTGTATGAAATTAGAGAATCGCAATTTTGTACCTTGAGAATCGTGTTTTCACAAAATCGTGTTTTAAAAATTGCGATTTTGAGCAGAGAATCGTGTTTTTTTTTAAATCGTGTTTTTTTTTAAATCGTGATTTTGAGCAAAATATCGTGTTTTACAAAATCGCCTTTTTCACAAAATCGTGTTTTTACTGAAAATCGTGATTGGTGAGAATCGCGATTTTGAGCAAAAAATCGTGTTTTCACAGAATCATGTTCTAGAGAATTGCGATTTTGTCTCAGAGAATCGTGATTCACAAAATCGTGTTTTTCACAAAATCATGGTTCTCAGAATCATGTTTTTTGACATGAAAATCACGATTTTGTCTCAGAGAATCGTGTTTTCACAAAATCGTGTTTTAGAGAATCGTGTTCTCACAGAATCATGTTTTTAGCTGAAAATCGTGATTTGTGAGAATCGCGATTTTGAGCACAACCACAGAATCGCGATTCTGAGAATGACCATAGAATCGTGATTCTTTCAGCAAGCTTTTAGGCGCGAAACAGAAAATCGTGATTTTCAAAAAAATTTGAATTTTCACAGAATCGCGATTTTCATCACAGAATCGCGTTTTTTGGCGAGAACTTCAAATTTTTGAGCACCGAGCAATGGCGAGCTCCGTATGAGTAGAAAATCATGAAAAACACAAGCGTTTGTTCTCCCTTGCACTTCCTAACTCCTTCCCACACAATAATGCATGAAAAATGGTATGAAAATGGTGAAAATGCACTAAAATACAAGAAATTTCTATGAAGAAGAAGATGGAAGAAGGTGGAGATGATGTTGATGAAGAAGATGAAGAAGAAAAATCAGAAAATGAACAAAAATGATAGTTTTTTTTAACCTTCCAACGTCGCAAATCTACGATCTTACCATCACAACGCTCGTCCTCGAAGCTCTCTCCCCGGCAACGGCGCCAAAATTTGGTGTAGCTCAAGCGTAAGCACCACCTCCTTTACTTGTCAATCCGTGGAGACGTGATGTCCGGTATGAAGACCACGAGCAAGTGAAGGCACAAGTGGGTGAGTGAAAGCACACAAACATGCACACACAAACACACACACACGCGCACAAGGTAAGATCAAAGAGAGGAACAATGGAAGGGTTTTGATTACAAAAGAAATCTATTACAAAACTGAAATCTACAAGAAGCTAACCTCAAAAATGAGCTCTCTAGCTCTTTTTATAGTTTTTAGACTAGTTTTGGCCCTGTCCAGACCTAGTGTCCGGCCTAGTTAAAAATTAGGTTCTAAGGCTTATTTGAAGGCTCAAACGGAGTCTAAAAATTATGAAAACTGGTAGGATGATGCTTCTAATGCTCCTCAAGCTCGAGGACTCCTCGGCTTGCAAAAAATGGAGCTACAAAAATAGAAAATGGTATTTACAATGGTTTTAGTGATGGAAATCACTATTTTTGTAGGGGATTCTTCTGAAAATTTGACATACACTTCTTGGAGCTCCCTACCTGCTCCTTCTTCTTATGTGTCCACCTCTTTGATGTGCTCCTGTGCTTTGTCCTCGCCCTTCAGCTTCAACACAAATGTTCTGCAAGGTCCCATGGTTAGCAAAGGTACTAAAGTCATGGCCCATTCAGGAATACTTTCTACTTTGAACATATATGTATCTGGAAATTCATCATCTAAAGGTGAACTTGACTCTTTAGCTTGGATCCTGGACAAATGGTCTGCTCTCAAATGAGTCTTTCCTTGTCTGACCACTACCTCAAACTCAAACTCCATCAGTAGAAGAAACCATCTGACTATCCTACCAGTGTGATAAGGTTTGTTTACTAGGTAGAGTAAAGCTTGGTGATCCACAAAGAATTTAAACTTGTTGGCCAAAAGGTAATGTCTGTATTTTTTCACAGCAAATATCATTCCCAATCCTTCCCTCTCAGTGGTTGTGTAAATTATTCTCTGTTGAATTCAATTGCCTACTAGCATAAGTGTGTACTTAAGTTAAGAAGACTCAAGGACTTGTGCCAAAGAGACTAAACCTCATTTGCAACACAAGTGATGGAAATGAAGTGGTTCAGCTGATATGCATGAGAAAAGACTAATCCACCTCTCAAACTCACTAAAAGACTGAAAGTGTCTTCCGCGATACCTCTTACAGCAGTTTTCAGTAAATCAAGGATTTCTCCCAACTCCAAGCTCCAAATATAGTCAATAGGATACTCTTTTTGAAGCTCTCGACAAGACGCATATATTGGAAGTGATTTCACTCAATTCTGACAACTCTACTTCAAGTTATGACCAAAATAGTGAATGGCAGGAAGCACCCATACTCACGCCATAACTCCTACAAGCTCACACACACACACTACAGTAGCTTAAAAACAGTGGGGAGGGATAGACAACAGTCCTACACACACATTCCAAGCATTACACACACATACAAGATCAAAGTGAAGATGGAAATCTGCAAGAAAGAGGCCAATTCGAAATTTTGGTGAGCTCCCTCTTCACAATGGCAAAAAGTCTCTACAAAGAGTCACAAAGTGACTTATATACATGTGCCCTAAATTTTGGTCCTTTCACACAAGAGACCGGCACTTTATTCCGAAGAAGTGAATTTCCTACTAATTTAGAAGGGATATTTTACAACAAGTTGGGATTATGCAACTAGACGACTCCTCTAGTGCATTTACATGGCTTTGAGGGAATTCTCTAAGACCGCAAAGAAGAAAAATTATGCCCATTAATTTGAAAATTTTGGGGTCCTTCTCTTGTGCTTCTTTACTCTACAACACTCTCCCCCTCTTTGTCTCTGTTGTCCCTTGATAGGCTTTAGCTTCTCATCGGCTGCTTGCTTAAGTCTTCTGAATACACGCACCCAGTAGTCGAAGCAACGACAAGGACTGTCAGACAATTGGTTATCTTATCTGAGGTATGTCCTTTGCTTCTATTTGCCCCTTGGTATTCCATATATCACATATCTTGGTTGTTGTATTCAATTGGGCTGCCACGCACGCCACCAGTGACTAGGAATGTGTTGTTCTTAGTCACCTCTTTCTAGCTTTTGGTCTTTTGATTTGTCTTGGTTGCACACATCTAACCCTGTTGTATTGTTCTGAGCCTGTTTACTTTGTTGACATGCACGCTATCAGCGGGAGGATTACTATCTGCCAAGTATTGTCTTGCACTTCTTCATGGATAGTTCTTGGCCCTGGTCCGTCCTTCCCATGAAATGTCCTGGTTCTGATTGATCTTTAATTCCAATCCTCAGGACCTGGATGATTCGCGTTGTTGCCTGGTGCATGCCCCTGTGGGGCTTTGGGCAGAGGGTGGTTCTTCTGTATTATGACCTTCGTTCTTTATTGAGCCGTTTTCAACTTTGATCTTCTTCTTCTTCTTTTCTTGCTTGATTCCCCTTACACATGTCCCTCCACCTGAACTCTGTCGTCCCCGACAGGCTGTTTGTGGCGACATGTATAGGTCTGTATGGCTGCTTTCTCTTGTTGGTTTAGCAAATTAGCATGACATATCATAAATTCCTTCCACTGTGCTGACTTCACGCCATCCTCTCGTGCTAGTCTATGATCCGCGAAAAAGCTTGTCTCATAAGCCACCGGACGTGCATTAAGGTTCGAAGTCATTTTAACAAAAATTTCTGAGTCTATTTCGAAGAAGCCAATGAAAAATGCTTCTTCAAATGTCTGCATGTATGTGGACGGCAAAAACATAAGTCGAGAATAGTAGGCCATAAGTATTAAGCGGCTTGGAATAGTAGATAGATAAAAAATGAGTGCTTCAGAGCCTTGTGTAATGCAGATGAAATTCAAAAAAGTATATTTTGCGTGTTGGAAGACTTTAATTACAGTGAGTAGCATACTGAATATCTTATTTGTCATTTTAACTGCTAAGTCCGGGAGTGTAGCGTATCTGGCAATCCAAAATTCCATTGTTTTTACCATATATTCTTCCGTGGGTAGGTAATTATGAGGCGGACTAGGTAACAATGGGTAATTCAACCATTGATTATTGATGCTTCCTTGGCGCTGTCCTTCCCAAAATTATGACCAAGAGCATCTGCGGGGTACTGGGCAAAAGATGGGTTTACCTGAAGCACATATGGTGATGCTTCCCACTGTACCCGCAGTGTAGGATTCTTTTCCAAAAGCTTCCTCCTCCAGATAGGATCAGCCCTCTCGAACTCCTCTTGAGTGTAATTGAAAGTATCTTTGTTGAACTGGAGGTTTCTGTCAGGTTCTTTATTTGTTGTCATCTTTATATATTGTCGTGTTTGTTCTTTAAGTAGTCCATATGGTACACTGTATGGCTTCAAAATTTGGTCCAAGTTTTTGCTCTCTATTTTAGCTTCCTTCATTATTTGTATTATTTGATCTTCAAATTCAGCAGTAAGCTAGGACACCAGTAGTTCCCTTTCCGGTCGGCTCAGTTCTACAATGTCCCGAGTATTATGTTCAATTTGGACCTCCTGTTCCTCCCTTATTGGCGAATAATACAAGGGGGGAGAGAGAGGACATACCTCAATCTCCTCAGTAGCCTCTGCGGATTTTGGAACTACTGGTGTCCCCTCAATGTCCTTGTGGGCTAGTTGATCCTGTAGTTGCTTTATCATTTCTTTCTTTTGCTTAATTTCTTCCTGTGCCTGCAAAATTATTTCCTTATTCTTTTGGATTTCCTCGGCCACTATTGCGAGTTGATCTGTATCTTCTTTACAATGCAGTAGGTATCTATTTTCCGCTTTCTTCCATTTGGTTCTAAGAGCAGTGGTGTCTTCCATGTACCTCTTTTCCCATTCGGCAATGGTTGCCTGCTCCTTTTTTAGCTGATCTTCATACTTAGCTAGCTTTTCTTCCAATTCTTTGATATCCTTTGCTGGGCTTCCCTGAGTTGCAATTGGCTGATCACTTAGAAGAGTTGTCATGAGCTCCTTGTTTCGATTCCTTAGGTTTTCTGCCTCCTCCATGTATACCTTGATCTATGATTCCAGTATTTTGCTCCTGGCATTCATTCGTGCTTTCTCAGCCTCGTTAGCTTCATATTTCTTTGTGAATTCTTGAAGTTGTTCTTTCAATCTGGCATTCTCCGTCTCTAGAATTTTGTACTGCGTTTTGACTTCTTGAACTTCATTTTCTTTCTTTAAGATATGTTCCTCTGTTGTCTTTAACTTAGTAGAAAGATTCTTACTAATTTGTTGAAGGTCATTCTTGTCTTGCATCGCTTGATCATAATCTTCATCAGCCTCAATCATTAATTGTTGTGTGTCTAGTGCGGTTCTAATCACATCTTGTACCACAGGCTTGAGTTGAGTGATGTCGACATTCAACCATGTCCTTGGTATGCTTGGAGCTTCGCCAGTTTGCACATCTTTTCCCTGCTCCACATGGATGGTTTCATTGTGGGGTTGTCAAATTTGTAATTGTATTTGTGGTTCTTTTTCTTCTTCCTTCAATTCAAGAACTTTCGTGGCACTCCCTTGAAATGTGACATCCATGGGGGAGGGTTCTGCCACGACCCTTAATGGTGTGAAGGGTTCCTGTTCTTCTACTGTCTCATCTTGAGGCGCTTTCATTGGTATCTTGAGTGACTCTTCCCTTGAAAGCGGTGCCTCCCTCATATGAATAGTGGAACTTTCATTAAGTTGAATTTCATGCGTTCCTTCATTGTTGGCTTCTATGCCTTCAGTGTTCAACTCTTGGCGGGTAGAGTTGTTATCCACTTTTATGTCCTCTTCTTCATTGTAACTTACTGCATTCAATTCCACCCATTGTCCATCATCCTTGGATTCACTTTGAATATCCATATTCAACAATGAGTTGTCGGGTTCTTCTTGTATATCTGAAGATGAGCTTGAATTGTCCAACCCTATTTCCCTGTAGCGGTGTACTTTTGTTAGCTTCTTTTTGGCTTCCATCTCCTGTTGGGCTTGCTGATAATGATGCCCTTGTACTGGCAAATTGACTTGCCCTTCTATATATTGATGTGTATCCTCGAGGGCTTGAGTTAAATCTTCCTCTGTGAGCGGCCTGTGCTCTTCAATTCTTGTTTTTGGAAGCACGTGTATTCTTTTCGTGGCTGGAACTTCCTCTTCTACTTGCTTGACTTCCCTGAGTCTCGTCGTGCCTCTCATTCTGGGTTGAGAGCTAGTTTTTGCCTCTTCCACAACCTTGACTCCTCTTTTCTTTTTAGGAACAGTGGTGACTTTGGCATATTTGGCCATGGCCATTGCTGATGGCATTTCTTGCAGATGCTCTCTAATACCTAAACCGTGGTAAATCAATATTGTCATACCAATGCTGCCATTGAGGAACTTCTTATTATTCCATTGCTTTTTTGCTTCTAATAACCTTTCTTGGATGTAAGGAGTCAGGTTAATCTGATTGCCAATCTGCTTGATGGAGTGTGAGAGCAATTGAACAATAATCTTTTGAGGGGCCATGTACCGATGCATATTCGGGAAGCAGAAGTGCTGGTGAATAAGCCTTACTTCTTCTTCTATGTCAATTCTATTGATATCCAGGAATGTTCGTGTTTTTGCGCCTCGACTCTCTTCTTTGACTACCGTAGTTCCGTCTTTTTCCCATCCAAAAGCTTCTTTAATCAAGTCATGCGTAAATTGGATGACTACCCATTCATTGACTTTATCCATCACTTTAGCTTCAGGCACAATGGATCATGCAGTGCCGGCTGTAATGTGTTCATGACCTATGTGCATCTTTGGAAGTCGGGCTTATAGATTGGCAGTTCAAAATATTTATGTATGCCCGCTTTCTTCATGATGTCTATTGTAGACGGGAGTCCATGCAACACTCTGAAGTCTTGGGACATGATTGGAAATTGATGATCGGTATCCATGATTTTTATCGTTGCTAGGAAGAGATACTCTCCAGCCAGTTGATCTTCTCTGAACCAATGTCCTTTTGCTTTGGTGATACTCTAGAGTGGAAATTCCAGTACTTCCTCTTGTACTGTTGCTTCAGAATCCTCAGAAGCCATCTGCACTTGTAAGGAAAAGCGCATTAGCTTCAAGGGAAAGTATAGAAGTTGTGTAGTTCAATGCAGTGATTTGTTGTCGCTCCATCACTCTGTTTCCCATGTTTCCATAGATGATATCTCTTACAACACCTTTTTATTTCTTATCTTGAAAGAAAACAAGCGTTAGTGTAGTCGAAGCATTTATTTATGTACATAGTATATCCATTCCTAAGAGAGTTGAAGCTATGATCTAATCTCCATTGGAGAATGTGCACCATTAATTTTATCAGGTACATCATGTGCCAAATGTGTGGCCTTGTAATGTGGCCCTACTATGCATACTTTAGGTGCATCTATTACTTCATGAGTGCAATTGGCGTATCCGTTGTTTCGATGGTCCACTCCTTGCAGTCGCTTGGGTGTTCAAAGCCATTTCATGGGTGCTTGGGTAGGTCTTTTTCTTTCCTTGATTTCTCGGGCTTCATATGGTTTCTTTGTTTCCTCCAGTGTCCTAGTGATAGAGGTGTTTCTCTTCCTGTTTCTAGGACTAATCTGTTTTGGCTTTGTCATTTGCCTATTTTGATGTAATGCATCCTCCTGAGTGCTTATCTCTGGTTTGGCTGCCTGTATTATCTTCTTGGGAATCCATATCTGATGTCGTGCTTTCTGAGCTTCAATCAAAGGCTTGGGAAGCCATACTTGCAATAGTCCTTTTGGTTGGGACTTTAGTGAATCTAACTTTTTGATTTCTATTTTCTCCTTATGAGTTGATGCTGACGTCTTCTCTTTCTGCACCTGATCCTTGCGTACCCATTTGTATTTGATTGTTCCTTGATGTAAGTATCTGAGTGTTGGATTCCTTATTGGTGGTCCTTTGTCTGGGTGAGAAGCAGCATGAGAGGTGGTTTCCTGAGTGTCTGGCTACTCTTCAACTAAATGGAATGATTTCCCTTCTTCTTTGGAAATTTTTGGGTTTGAACTTTCTAATTCTCCTAGCTTGGTTTCTGAGGTGGTGGGACTGGGATCATGTTTCAGTAGTTTTTCTTTGCATCTCCTTGAACTCTCGATGGCTTTTGGTTGTAGTAAGTGCTTCTCTCCTAATAGACTGAAAATTTCCTTGTGCCCTATCTTCGCGGAAATATAGCATTGAGCTAGGTTGATGCTTACTTCATTCTCAATAATCCAATCCTGTCCTAGGACCAAATTTTCTATTAAATCTTCATCTTTGCACACTAAAACTCTTTGTTCCATGGAAGAATTTCCTAGGTGGAGGGATACTATCGTTGTTCCAATGCATTCTAGGGTTTGACCTCCAATTCCTCTCAATTGGGCTTTTGTGGGACTCATAATCATTTGCAGATCTTTTATGACTGTATTACGTATGCAACTAAGTCCTGCTCCTGAGTTTATCAAGGCATTTATCAATTTGAATTCTGTTTTGCCAATCCCTAGGTTTAAGTAAGGCTGTGACATGTATGACTTCGTCGTTTCAGATTTATGGACTTGGTAGTTGACCATAGGGATAGGTTCTTCTCCTTGGAGATACCGTTCATCTCTTTGCCTAATCCATTCTTTCCTTTTCTTGATGCGTTCTAGGGCTTCTTGTCGAGCCTCCTCTCTAATCCGTTCTTCTTCTTTCTTCCTATTTTGGGCGCCTACTAGTTGTGCTAGCATTTGATCCGTCAATGGCTCCATGAATCGTTTAACTCTACATCCACTTATGTAGTTAGGAAGAATGTCTCCATCTAGAGTGGCCAGATTAACTGCTCCACTCGTCGAGATCCTATTGATTATCAAAGGTCCATATCCGCGCTTTTGTAACTTCTTGGCATGTTGCTTTAAGGTGTAAACTAGGACTAGGTCTCCTTCTTTAAGTCCTTTGTCCTTTATGTGAGCGTCGTAATATGCCTTTTGTCTTCTCTTGGCTGCATAGATTCCTGCTAATGCTTGTAACCTAGTTTCATGTAACTTCTCGATTTGGTCTAGTTATTGGGATAACTCGTGTCCATTCCATTCATACTATTGGGCTACTCTCAATGTTGGGATTAAAAAATCAATTGGCAAGATTGCATTCTGCCCGTACACTAAATTGAATGGGGTAGTTCCAATGGCAGTCTTGTATGCTACTCGGAAGGCCCAAATTGCATGATGCAATTGTTTGTCCCAATCAGACCTCCCATTATTTACAATCTTTGTCAATACTGTACATAATACCTTGTTGGAACTTTCTGCTTGACCATTGGCTTGGGGATGGTATGGGGCTGATTTTTTGTGAATCACTAAAAACTCATTCATTAGCGACTCTATTACTTCATTAAGGAAGTGCGTTCCTCGGTCACTCACAATCTCAATTGGTAATCCGAAACGGGTGAATATATGCTCAAAAAGGAACTTAGCAGTGGTTTAAGCATCGTTCTTTCTTGTATCTTTTGCTTCTACCCATTTGGTCAAGTAAATCTGTGGCTACTATGATGTACTCAGCATGTGATCCTTTGGCTGGTGGGTTGATGGGTCCTATGAAGTTAATACCCCATTTGGAGAATGCTCTCGCACACACCATAGGTCTCAATGGCATGTCATCTCTCCTAATTGGGTATTTAGCTCTCTGACATGTCTCACAACTTCGTACATATGTTTGGGCATCCATATGTAAAGTTGGCCACCACAAGCCTGCGAAAAGGATCATTTTTACAGTCCTTTCGGTGGAAAAATGACCTCCTGTTGCACCTGCGTGCGCCATCTCTAATATGGGTAAATACTCTCCTTCATGAATACATAATCGTAATTAGTTGTCTTTTCCTCTTCTAAACAAGTTTCTTCCTATGAGAACAAAATCCTGGCTCATCTCCTCTAGGGATCGTTTTCTAGCCAAGCTAACTCCTTCCTCATGTTCTCTTTCTTTAGGAATTTCACTAATGTTTTGCTCCGATTGGGTGCTATCGTTGAGAAGGGTATGGACGTATGATCCTCTGGGATTGTCTCCTGGCATTCTGCGCAATTACTCACGTAGTCATGGACATCCTTGGGCATGTCAGGCCAGTATACTCCTAATCTCTTTAATTCTCTGATGGTTCCATGAGTTGCTTGGTGTATTCTCCATTTGTTCACATGTGCTTGTTCAACTAGCTTCGTTTGTTCGTCCTCCTCAACACATCTTAGCAAAACTCCATTGGGTTCCTTATAGTACACACTTCCCGCGATAATATGCAAGTTTCTTGCTTGGAGAATTTCCTTTCTGCTATCCTTATTGATTGAATGTTGTGGGCCATGGGTGAGTATAGGAATTAATTTCTCTGCCCACTTTGAACAAACTTCCAGATTGAACAAATAAGTAATCAGGCACGTCATCGGGCACTCCGCTTGGTGGTTCTCCGTGTGTTAACCTTGAAAGATGATCCACTCTTACATGGGTGTTCCCCTTTTTCACTATCACTTCAAAGTCAAACTCCATTAATAGTAAGAACCATCTTACTAATCTTCCAGTGTTACAAGGTTTATTGACTAAGTACAGTAAAGCCTGATGGTCTATGAAGAACTTGAACTTGTTGGCTAAGAGATAGTGTCTAAATTTCTTCACTGCATAGACCATTCCTAATCCTTCTCGCTCGATAGTGGTATAATTCCTTTCAGCTTGATTTAGTTGTCTGCTTGCATAGGCAATTGGATGATCTAATTTTCCTTCATCGGCGGGTTGGGCTAAGATACATCCTATTGCGTAGTTAGAAGCATCAACATGAATATGAAAAGGCTTGTTCCAATTTGGCGTCTTCAAAATTGGGGTTGTGCTAAGTCTTTTTTTTAACTCATTGAATGTTTTCTCGCACTCTTCTGTCCAATTGAATTGAGTTAAGAGACCATACAGGGGTTTGGCTATTATGGCATACATGTGGATAAACTGACGATAATATCCACAATGTCCCATAAATGCTTGTACTTCCTTCGCATTCTTAGGTCTTGGTAGTTCTAAGATGACCTTAATCTTGTCCTCATCCGTGGATATTCCATTTCTGGAGACTATGTGTCCTAAGATCTTTCCTTGTCTTACCATGAAGACACATTTTTTTGGGTTCAGGCAAACTCGATACTGGCGGCATTTATTAAATATTTTTCTCAACTCGAGATTATGATCTCATCTTTGATTCGAGTACGTACATAGGTCATCTACATATACTTCCATGCTCTTTTTTAGGAATTCCTTGAAAACATGACACATCAATCGTTGGAAAGTTGTCGGTGCATTAGTGAGTCCAAAAGGCATCACCCTGAAAGCATAGACTCCGCATTCGGTCGCGAACGCGGTCTTATGTTGATCCTCAATAGCAATAGCTACTTGGTTGTATACGAAGAATCCATCTAAGAAGCTATAGACTTCCTTTCCTGCTACTCTTTCCAATAGATGGTCCGTGATGGGTAATGGGTAGCTATCACGTATGGTGGCTGCATTGACTTTTTTCAAGTTAATGCACACCCTTAGTTTTCCATTTTTCTTAGGCACAACTACTAATGGCGATACCCACTCGGTGTGTTCTATCTCGTATATGAATCTTGCTGCTAATAGTTTGTCTATTTTTTCCTTAATTTTAGCAGCATAGATCTCATTGTATGTATAAGGGCATTCTTTTGATGGTTTCACATCTGCTATCATTGGGATCCTATGAGAACATATCGAGGGTTCCATGCCTTTGAGATCCTTATATGTCCATGCGAACACGTCTCGATATTCTTGGATCAGTTGTATGAGTTCCTCTTCCTCCTCTACTGATACATCTTTGCCTAGGTATGTGCATCGTTCTTCTCCGTCTTCCACTGTTACTATAATTTTTTTTGTTTGTTCTTTGTTGTCGTATGCTTCTCCATCTCGAGCTTCTCGTTTAGGCATTTGAATAGCTATTTTTCTCTCCTCTACTTCGTATCTTTTAAAATGTTCAGGGACTTCAAACAGATCTGGGTCTGGTCCAATTTTACTCATTTCTACTTCTTGTTCTTGTACTCTGGGAGCGGTTTCTATTGCCAGGATTTTGGTCGGTTCTTGTTTCTCTCTGTTTCGAATGGTGTCCAGGTAGCTTTCCTCTTAATCGAATTCCGGTTCCATTTCTATACTCTCATACTCCTCTTTCCATTCTTTTTCCAAGACTTCCCCTTCTTCTACTTCTTGAAGGACAACCATGTAAAGATTTACATCATATCCTTCCTCATCTACACACTCATTCATTGTCAGACTTCCTCATTCACACACACATCTAAGGTGGCTAAGATTTTCATCCATCCATGCGGTTCAAAGGCCTCATCCGGAAAGATTTGAGGCATGTACCTTGGGTCCTCTACTGGTCGGTAGTTAGGATGTCCTACAGGCCACATTTGTCCTTTATTGTCCTCTCTCTTGGCTTCTTTGCACATCCATAACTGAGCGTCCTCGTGTATCCATGATTGATCACTCGATCCAGCACTATGAATGGATAGGTCATCTTCCTCCTTGTGTATGGGATTCCATTGTAGTGGAGGGACGTCTCTGTAGGAAAAGGTGTGCAAGTTTATCTTGGTTGTATTTCCTTGATGTTGTAAGTACAATGAATATCTTCCCCAGTCTTGCACTACCCGCATTTGTCTCATAAAGGGTCGTCCTAATATCATCTCATAATTTTTATCCTTTTCAAACTTACAAATGGCTAGTGTGTGCTCAAATTCAACTCCACAGGTCATTAACTTGATTCTTTCCAGGATTCCTAGGGGTTTCTCCACATGACCATCTGCTAATTGGAGCTTCATGCGTGTGGGTCATAAGGAAGGTTTTCCCCATTTCTCCCAAATCTCCTTGGTAGCAATTCCTACCCCGGCTCCCGTGTCTAGGATAGCTTTGGTCATGTACCCATTGTAAGTGACAGGTAGACACGTATTACCTTCGTCTCCTTCACTAAACTCTCCCACTTTATCAACTGGGATTTGTATTTTAGAAGTGTTTTCTTTTCCCCTTCCTTCCTTTTCTTCCTTCTCTAGCTCTAATTCTAATTGACTCGCTAATTGTCTCCGTAATTGTGGCTTAAGTTGAAGTAACTCTTCCACAGTCAATTTGCATTGTACTTTTGTTTTCTTTAGTTCCGTTAGATTGTGTGAACTTTTTTCTGAGTTTCCTTTTCCTTTTCCATGTACTGTGGGTGCTCGTATTATTATAGACTCCTTTTTGTACTCTCCCATGTAATTAGGTAAAGTTGAAACACTCAGGGTTTCCTCTCTATTTCTATCGAGTCTTGATACTTCCTCGTATACTTCCTCCAGGTTGGGGTTTGGTTGATAAACTTCCACATAGATTTCCTCAAAAGGAGGCTTCGATACTCCATTTTTCTTCCATTGTTCTTCTTGTAGTCTATTCCATAATTCCTTCGGCCATTCTGCCTCTAAGTCTGGTATTATTGAAACAGGTTCATTTTAAATTTTCATTTGTTCGCCTTTGTCATCCTTCCTTCTAAGTTCTTTACCTTTGGATTTGGCACATTCCTCATATTGATCATCTGCTATCCTTGTCTCTGGCAGAGTTGGGATAGCCTTTTCTAGGGTTGCTTGTGCCACCTCTATAAGCTTTCTACATATCGCTAGTCTTTCTTTTTCTAATTGCCCTTGTGGGTAAAGTTTTTCATGTTGCTCTACATTCGGACCCGTCTTAATTCTAGCTTGGTAAGCTTTCAGCCACATATCTAAGTCGTCTGGTTTTGGGTCAGCTAGAATTGATCCTGGTTTCTCTATCTCTTGGATAAGTGGTGGCACAAGAATCTCTTCCCGAATCCTTTGTTCTTTATGCTCATTCTTGTTTCGGATTTGTTTTTTATTATTATTTTTTTGAATCTCATTTTTCACCCATTTATCTTTGAGTTTTTCTCTTCTTTCCTTCCATTTTTGTGCTTTTGTGTTCTAGGTACTCTCTCGCGGATCCTCAGAATCCTCAATTGCCTGTCCTTTAGGGCTTACCGTTTTATCGCTCTCTTGTTCCTATTCTGGTTGTTTTCCCTTTTTTTGCCTTATCTGAGCTCTCGTAATGGCTTTTGATGGCACGGTATACTCCTTATCACTTCCAGATCCCTCTATCACTTCAATTACGTTGATTGGTGCAGTATCTTGGACTTTGGTTGGATTCTTAGGACAGTCCCTGAAAAGATGTTCCTTTCCGCAATCATTGCAATATCCTTCCCAAGTCCTAGGTGGTGGTGGATTGTAAGGTCGAGGGCACTCTCTAATAAAATGGTCTCCTCCGCATCTATAACACGGTCCTCTTGCCACAGGTGGTCTAATGGTTGGTCTCATGGGTGGTTGTGCTTTAGGAGCGGTATACATTAGAGTTGCGACCTTTGTCCCATAGCTTTGGTCATAGTTTCCATATCCATAATAAGCCGAATCATAGGTTGGTTCGTAATCTATCATGTTGGCTTCATATGGGTAGTAATCTCCTGGTGGCAGCTCATATCCAGGGTTAGCTGATTCCATATTGATTGTGGATGACGCTGGCACTATGGCTCTCTCCAAATTTTTTTTTGGTTGGGCATACTTCACAGGTACTACCTGTTGAGGTTGTGACAGTTGGGGTCCTAACATTGGTTGTGGTGGTGGATGCGGTGCCTGTTCATATGGTCTTGGTGCTCCTACTGGTGTTGGATAGGGATTGTATCTGGGCATCTCTCTGCCTTGCTCTCTAGGTGGATATCCATATGGTCGGTACTGTGGTGGTTGGAAAGGTCGTGCTTGCCTGTTGAATAGATAATTTTCAGTGGTGTGATTAGTGTATTTTTGTTCTATGTGGCAATACAAAGCGGTTCCTTGTTGGTGCTATCTGTTATATGGGTATGTTTGATGTGCACCGGTCCCTCCTCGCACACACATGTGTGTGGGGTGATCTCCTCCACATAGACTACATCTTCGTAACATTGGCACTCTTAGGGCTGGTTGTTGGTAAGTTCTTTGCCCCTGGACTCCTAGTTTCTTTGCTAATAGCTCCGCAAATTCTTCCATATTACTGGAGTTGGAAGTAATGGTACTTTGCGAGTCTTCTGATTTGGTAGGGTTGGGTGTGCTCTTGAGGTCCTCCACTAGGTTATCTTCTAAATCAATTTACATTCCTAGAGACATTCACTTAGGGTTTGTAACCTCTTCACGTAAACTAAGGTTCTTAGGGTTCCATTCGTAATTCCACCCAAAAATAATGAAATCATTTTTTGTTGACTGGGTCTCTCAGCCACTGGGCATCTATCCACATACTGATTGAATCTTTGGGCAGCAGTTGTCACTGTTTCATTAGAGTTCTGTTTAAAACTGTGAATTAACGACGCAGAATTATGTTCAATCCCTCTCTTGGTGAATTCCCCAATTGAATTCTTGAAAGAATTGCTCCATGTTTCCAAATTGATTGGGATCTAATGGCTGGAACCAAGTTAGAGCCGTTCCTGTGAGGGTGAGTCCAAAAGACTCATACTGCACAAAGAAGTCGTCTACTTGTTCTGCCCTTAGAACTTGTTTAAATTCAGCAATGTGATCGTAGGGTTCTCCCAATCCATCATAATGATTTCTTACACACTTGGCCACTTGGATAGGTCTCAATCTTCTCATTGGTTCTGGTGATCTAGGCATTACAAGGAAGACAAGAACTGCTGGTCTAACTGGGGGCATTCCCGACTGTCCTCCTACTGGTGGCCCAGGTCTTACTGGTGGTCGGTATTGATTTCTTACTTCTGGGTGGGGCTGATTGTTTGTTTGCACTCCTGGAGTTGCAAATTGTACATGAGTACGGTTTGGCACACTTCGTTGGCTGGTCTGTCCTGACGTGGTGTGTTCTGTCTCTTGTTGATTTCCAAAAGGGTTCTGCGAAGTAGTTGCCTGATCTCTTTGAGGGAATACAGGCACACCCATGTATTTTAGTCGAGCCCTATCCAAGGCACTAACCAACCAGTATCTTCTCTGATTTTTGTCTAGATATGTGATCCTGATTTCATCTTCTGGGTCCTTCAACTCATAAAATGTCATAGGGCTTTCTTCTCTCCCTGAAGCCAGTAAGTCTGTTTGAAGGAATAAGTCTGATCCATGGATCATATATACTTCCAACAGGTAGTCGTCTTGAGGTATCAAGTCTCCTTTCAAGAACTCGTGTTACTTGGGATCTACCTCTAGGAGTCATCACTAGCTCCTCAGGGTTTGGTCTTCCTGAGTTTTCTGGTTCCACTAACTCTCCCCTTTCATTGATCAACTCCGAAAATTCGGTCACTATGTAGATGTGACCCATTTTGTCTATGTATGCTCCTCCCTCATACTTGACAGCAGGTCTAGGCACAATCGTGGCATCCATGGAAGTTACCATCCTAGCCACTGATCTGTTTAAACCATCCAGGTAGATGGGGATCTCCTCGGCATTAGTAGATACATACTGTAAGGAAGTACGGTAATCTCCTTCTACAGCGGTCATGAAATGTCTACTTGGAGCGGGACCCTACATGTCTTCCGAAGCCATGGGTATCTCTTCTTCTGATTCACTGAAGGTATCTGAATAGACAGAGTGGTGACTAGACTAGGTAGCACTTCCCACAGAAGATATGACACTTCTTTGGCTACTTAGCACCCCCCTGACCTCAAGTTCATTCACCCTCCTGAAGCTCTCTAGGTCTCTCAAACTCTCCTTGAGTGGCTCTTCCAAAGCCTCAATTTTGTCCTACAAAATGTTACAAGATTCTGGAGGGTACCCCTTCTAGGCGATATTGCACCAGGCGATACTGCTCTAGGCGATACCAAACTGGCCATGATACGATACCTCAAACCTACGTGATACGATACTTGTCGTGTAGACGATATGATACTACTGTTGGTCGCGATACGATACTTGATGTTTGGCCGATACGATACTTGATGCACGTGACGAGACGATATTGAACTAATTCAACGATACAATACCAGAGTTTCCTATGATACAATACCAAGTTCTGGGGCGATACGATACCAACGGTCCCCACGATACGATACCGGTTCCCTCACACGATATGATACCACAGCAACTCACGATACGATACCTAATAGTCAGGCAAAATGATATTGTTGCGTGATCACGATACGATACTGGTTTGGTATCGTGATACTAAACTAGGACCTGGCACGATACGATACTTCAGGGGTTGACGATACGATACCTTAGGATCGAAGCGATACGATATCAACAGTCCTTGCGATACGCTACTGAAAAACTAGGCGATACAATACTAGGGTGGGGTGCGATACGATACCAATGCAAGTGGCAATACGATACCACCAATTTGCACGATACGAGTATCGTGATACTAAACTGGGAAGAGGGCGATACGATTCCAAAAGTGGACCGCGATACGATACCACTTTGGCAAGGAAAGATCGCGATACAACCTGGCGATATGATACCACGAGTGGTATCGCGATACCAAGGCTGGTAACCGGCGATACGATATTTCAGCGAGTATCGCGATACTAGGGAATTTTTGGTATCGCGATACCAAAAACTCAACCGATCGCGATACTCAAGCCAAAATACCTCCAAATGCTAAAATTTTTACACCCCCTTGCTTCTCTCTCAACCTTCCTCACTCCTAACCTACTGTCTCTTTCAAGGAAGCTCAAAAACAAACTGTTTCCCCCCCGCGATACTGAATGCGCACTTAATCACGCGTTTGTGCACTTTTAGCATGTTTTTGTCAGAGAAACTTTGTGGAGTCTTACCTTTGTGTTGTCTTGCTTGCACCTTGAGCTCAAAATCTAGCTTTGATGGCTTGAAACGCACGATACCAGTCGCTGCTCGTCCGCGATACTGCCTTTCAGAACAGTAGAGAAATGAACTAATTTTTTTGGTTTTTATCCTTTTGGTGACTGAAACAGAACTACACTAACTTGGCAAATGTTTTGAGATTTTTCTTGGTCTTGACCTACTCCTACTTCACTCCTCTCCTTCTCTCCGCTCCTTCTACCCTAACCCTAACTCCTCTTACTCTCCCTTCCTACTAACCCTAAACTTAAAAACTCATCACACACACCTCCCGGATATGAAGTAACAAATGCTGAAGTGCTTGACTACTTGCCACGGAACGAATTCACTTCTACAAGTACGATTCTATCACACTTGATCTATAACCATCACGAAGGCACCTGGCTGAGTGTTCCCCGACAACGGTGCCAAAAACGTGTGTACTTAAGTCAAGAAGACTCAAGGACTTGTGCCAAAGAGACTAAACCTCATTTGCAACACAAGTGCGTATAGTGGGAAATTGACACACGCTTATATGTCAATCCGATCAAACGACCTAACCAAGTGTATGAAGACATGTGCACACATGATGGAAATGAAGTGGTTCAGCTGACATGCATGAGAAAAGACTAATCCACCTCTAAAACTCACTGAAAGACTGAAAGTGTCTGCCGCAATACCTCTTACAGCCATTTTTAGTAAATCAAGGATTTATCCCAGCTCCAAGCTTCAAATATAGTCAATAGGTACTCGTTTCGAAGCTCTCGACAAGACGCATCTATTGGAAGTGGTTTCACTTGATTTTGACATCTCTACTTCAAGTTATGACCAAAATAGTGAATGGTGGGAAGCACCCACACTCACACCACAACTCCTACAAGCTCACACACACACTACAGTAGCTCAAAAACAGTGGGGAGGGATAGACAACAGTCCTAGACACACATTCCAAACATTACACACACATACAAGATCAAAGTGAAGATGGAAATCTGCAAGAAATAGGCCAATTCGAAATTTTGGAGAGCTTCCTCTTCACAATGGCAAAAAGTCTCTACAAAGAGTCACAAAGTGACTTATATATATGTGCCCTAAATTTTGGTCCTTTCACACAAGAGACCGGCACTTTATTCCAAAAAAGTGAATTTCCTACTAATTTACAAGGGATATTTTACAACAAGTTGGGATTATGCAACTAGAGGACTCCTCTAGTGCATTTACATGGCTCTGAGGGAATTCTCTAAGACCTCGAAGAAGAAAAATTATGCCCATTAATTTGAAAATTTTGGGGCCCTTCTCTTGTGCTTCTTTACTCTGCAACAATAAGCAACTGGAAATTCTAATTTGCTCCCTTCTATTGGTTATGCTAACACACATCCCAAAGCATAATTTGAAGCATCCACATGGACATGGAAAATTTTATCCCACTATGGGGCTTTTAGAATTGGTGCTGTTACCAAACAAGTTTTTAGAGTCTCAAAAGCTTGGTCACACTCTTTGGTCCACTCAAATTTTGTGATTAAGGCATACAAAGGTTTTGCAATGTCAACAAACTTGTGTACAAATTTTCTATAATACCCGCAATGTCCCATGAAAGTTTGAAGTTCTTTTACATTTGTTGGTCTTGGAAGTTCCACTATGGCCTTAATTTTTCTTTCATCTGTTGAAATTCCATTTCTAGAAACTATATGACCCAACGTTCTCCCTTGCCTCACAAAGAACACACATTTTTTTGGATTTAAACATACTCTGTGTGTTCTACATTTTTTTAATATATTTTCCATATCCTTCAAATGATCTTGTCTTTTTAATGAAAAAGTGCAAAGATCATCCACATAGATTTCCATGATATTTTTAAGGAATTCCTTGAATATGTGACACATTAGTCTTTGAAAAGTTGTTGGGGCATTAGTTAAACCAAAAGGCATAATCCTAAAAGCATAAATTCCCCATTCTGTAGAAAAGTCAGTTTTATGTTGGTCTTCCAAGGCTATGGGTACCTGATTGTATCCTGAAAAACCATCCAAAAAACTATAGACCTCCTTACCCGCAACTCTTTCCAAAAGATGGTCTGTTATGGGCAATGGGTAGCTATCCCTCATAGTTGCAGCATTCACCCTTTTCAAGTTAATGCATACCCTAAGTTTCCCATTCTTTTTTGGTACTACAACTATAGGAGATATCCATTCTGTATACTCAATCTCATAGATGAAATTGGCAGCCAGCAGCTTGTCAATTTCTTCCTTTATTTTGGCAGAGTATTTGTCATTGAATGTGTAGTTTCTTTGTTTGCTAGGTTTTGCATCCGGTGTAATAGGAATCTTATGTTCACAGATTTTGGGGTCAATTCCTTTCAAATCCTTGTAACTGTAAGCAAACACATCCCTATATTTTTCTGGCCAAATTCCTTAAACCTTCTTCATTTTGGAATTTCACTCCCACATACTCATCATTAGCTAGATCCATAGTGGTCAAAATCTGATTCCAACCATAAGGCTCAAATTCTTCATCTTTGAATTTTTGTGGTATATAGTTCTCATCCTGTAATTTTCTTCCTTCTACACAATCTTCTTTTCTTAACCTTCTTTTTCTATCTGTGAGGTTCCTTATCACATTGCATTTCCATATTGATGATTCTATTTCATTCTAATCTTCAATCTCTGATTCTTCACTTAATTCTTGATCTTGATGTATTTTGAACCATTCTTGAGGGGACATGTCACAATATTGACTATTTCTTAAATTCACTCTAGTTATCCTTCCTTTACTTTGAAGATATAGGCAATCATTACCCCAATCTTGCACAATTTGCATTTGTCTCATAAATGGTCTTCCTACGATGATTTCATATGAAGTGGATTGTGGAAATTCAACTATGGCAAAAGTATGCTCTATTTCTATTCCACATATTTCCACAATCACCTTTTCCCATATTCCTAGGGGCTTTTCTATGTGTCCATCTGCAAGTTGTAATCTCATTTTAGTGGGTACTAATTCATTTTTTCCCCATCTTTCCCAAGTTTGTTTAGTCATGATAGCCACACTTGATCCACTATCCAATATAGCTTTGGCCTGATTTTTACCAAATTGTATTCTCATAGTTGAGTTCCCTTCTTCTCCTTCACAATATCCTCCTATTTTATCAATAGGAATGTACAACAACTCCTCCAATTCTTGTTGCTGTGGATCAAAATTCTATGGTATTGCTTCCCACTTTTTCATATTGTGTTGCAAGTGAGGATTTTGTTTTACTAATTCTTCCATTGTGGTGTGGTATAAAATTGTACATTGCTTGTCTATATTGATTTGGAAGGTTATGTGTGCATTATCTTCTAGATCGATAGTTTTCCTTGTTTTTGTTGCATTTGCTTCCCCAACTGTTGTTGGACAATTGTCAGGTTCCCTCATTTTAAGTTGTGTTTCTTGTATGATTTTTTTGCATCTTTGCATTCTTTCATGCTCTAAATCTGGCATAGGGTAAGCCATTACATGGTTTGTAGGATTTGGTCCCTCTTGAATTCTTCCCTTGTATGCTCTTATCAAAGTTTCCAAACTTTGTGAATTTTTTGCCTCTTGCTGAGTTGGTTTATTCTAAGGTTGACTATTGTTTGATTGTTCTATAATCTCTTCTTCCAAATTTTTTCCCATTCTCATTTTTTTCTCCCATCTCCCTTTTTGTCTGTTTTTCTTTTCCTTTGGAAATGAATTCTTCTTTTGTTCCTTAGTTGTTTCCTGTTGTTTAGCTTGTGCTCTTGTCATAGCATTTACATTTACTTCATCATGGTCACTCAATTCTTCTTGCTCCATTATGTTGGCTGTTTTTAATGGTATGTTATTAGATGTGTTTTATTGTTTTTGAGGGTTTCGTGGACAATCCTTTATCAAATGTTCCCTGCCACAATCCTTGCAATAAGCTCCTTCTACTCTTAGTGTAGGAGGTTGTGGGCAGTCTCTAATGAAATGTTCTCCCCCACATCTATAACAAGTTATCTTTTGACTTCCTTTATACTGAGTTTTCTGATTGGACATGTAATTATTGGTTATGTACATGAAGGTGGTTGTATCCATTTCAATTCTCCCATTTCCCAAATCTAGGGCTTGCATTTCTGGTTCTCTCAGCGCATATCCTTCCCACTCTTCCCGATATCCTTCATTCCAATGATAATCTTCTCTATATGATGATCTTAGTTTTGAGCTTTCTTCTTCTATTGGTGTGTATTTGACTGGTATCACATTTGTTGGTAATGGTGGTTGTTGCCCAAGTAGAGGTCTTGGTTGCTCAAAAAATCCAGATTCTCTTTGTGAATTATGTTGATTCATATATTCTCTTTCCTTAATGGGTTGTTTATTGTAGAAGCATTCTTCTCTGGTATGGTTTGTCCATTTTCTTTCCAATGTACAGTATTTGAGTGTTTTCCTATCTTGCAAATGTTGTGGTTTTTGATATGGACATTGTTGTACCAAATGATTTTCTCCACAGTTATAGAATTTCTTATTTGTGCTATCCTGGTGTTTATCATATTTGTCTTGGTGCTAACTTCTAGGGCTTTAGCAATGGCTTGTGTCAATTCTTCTGCTGGTGGGATTTTATCTTCATTTGTTCTAGGTTGATCAAATGCTAGAAGATCTTGTCCTCTGTTATCCTCCAAATCTATTGCCTCTTTCACACATGCTCCTAGGTCAGGGCATCTCCTATAATACACCAGGGTTCTTACTTGGGCACTTCTCAGTCCTTCTATAAATAGAGATACTTGCCTTGCCATGGATGGTACCTCCTCTCTGGGGCATCTGTCAATTGTTGCTTGAATCTCCTTGCTACTTCTCTGACATTTTTATCTTTTTGTTGTTTAAAGCTATGTATCAAGGTAGTTGTACTATGTTTTATTCCAGTTTTTGAGAATTCCCCTATGAAAGCTTCAAGGAAGGATTCAATATCTGGATACATCTCCTTTCTCAAGGGAATGAACCAAGATAGTGCAGGTCCAATTAGGGTTAGACCAAATGCTTCAAATTGCACTTTATAATCCTCAACTTCTTCTTCCCTAATTAATTGTCTGAATTCTGCAGCATGAGCATGAGGATCAAAATAACCTTCATATTGATTCTTCATGCATTTAGCTACTTGATAGGGCCTAAGCATTCTTCCCTAATTTTGCCATTGATGTCTCCTTCTAAATGGAAAATCATTCAGTCCTTCTGCTTCTCTTTCAAAAGGATTTGGGGAAGTATGTATTCTCCTACCTTGTTGTTGTTCAATATTATTGTGAGTTTCATTTTGTCTCGGCAAGTCTGGTTGCCCTAGGTTTTGTTCCCAAGGTCTCTTGTCTGCACACTGCCCTAAATCATTAGAGTTTTCTGGATCCTGAGAGAAGATGTATATACATCCCTGTCTATCCTCATATCTTCCATCCTTAAATTGTGCTACTGGTGTTTATTTAAGGGTACTTCTAAGTTTCTCAGCCTGATGAGAAACTTATGCATCCCATCCTGATACACATAGGTTCCAAACCTATTTGTATACATATATTTGATAATATTTCTATAATCACCATTTTCAAAGGGTTCATTGGTTTCATTTAGGTTTTCCATGTTTTTTTCCTGTCCTAAATCTTTTTCTTGTAAGTCTCCTATTACTATCTCTATCTCTTTCCTTTTTAGATCTTGTTTAGGAGGTGTGATCAATTTATTACCAGATCTCAAAATCATCCAACTACTTCATGATTCTGTGAAGAGAATCATGTTTTCCATGATTGTGTGACTAGAATCGTCTTTTTCTATGATCTTGAAAACTTCTAGATTTTCTTCACGATTTCGTGAAAAAGAATTGTCTTTTTTACTATTTTTTGGATATCCTAAATTTTCCACACTTCTGTGGAAGAGAATCGTGTTTTTCACGACTCTGTAGAAAGATTCGTGTTTTTCACGATTCTGAGGAGAGAATCGTGATTTTCACGATTCTGTGGAGAGAATCATGATTTCCACGATTCTGTGGAGAGAATCGTGATTTCCACGATTCTGTGGAGAGAATCGTGATTTCGACGATTCTGAGGAGAGAATCGTGATTTCCACGATTCTGTGGAGAGAATCGTGATTCTCACGATTCTGTGGAGAGAATCGTGATTCTCACGATTCTGTGGAGAGAATCGTGATTCTCACGAGTCTGAGGAGAGAATCGTGATTCTCACGAGTCTGAGGAGAGAATCGTGATTCTCACGATTCTGTGGAGAGAATCGTGTTTTTCACGATTCTGTGGAGAGAATCGTGATTCTCACGATTCTGAGGAGAGAATCGTGATTCTCACGATTCTATGGAGAGAATCGTGATTTTCACGATTCTGTGGAGAGAATCGTGATTCTCACGATTCTGTGGAGAGAATCGTGTTTTTCACGATTCTGTGGAGAGAATCATGTTTTTCACAATTCTAAGGAGATAATCGTGATTCTCACGATTCTGTGGAGAGAATCGTGATTTTCACGATTCTGAGGAGAGAATCGTGTTTTTCACGATTCTGTGGAGAGAATCGTGATTTCCACGATTCTGAGGAGAGAATTGTGATTTCCACGATTCTGTGGAGAGAATCGTGATTTCCATGATTCTGTGGAGAGAATCGTGATTCTCACGATTCTGTGGAGAGAATCGTGATTCTCACGAGTCTGAGGAGAGAATCGTGATTCTCACGATTCTGTGGAGAGAATCGTGATTTTCACGATTCTGTGGAGAGAATGGTGTTTTTCACGATTCTGAGGAGAGAATCGTGATTCTCATGATTCTGTGGAGAGAATCGTGATTCTCACGATTCTGTGGAGAGAATCTTGATTCTCACGATTTTGTGGAGAGAATCGTGTTTTTCACGATTCTGTGGAGAGAATCATGTTTTTCACAATTCTGTGGAGAGAATCGTGATTCTCACGATTCTGTGGAGAGAATCATGATTTTCACGATTCTGAGGAGAGACTCGTGTTTTTCACGATTCTGAGGAGAGACTCGTGTTTTTCACGATTCTGTGGAGGGAATCGTGATTTTCACGATTCTGTGGAGGGAATCGTGATTTTCACGATTCTGTGGAGGGAATCGTGATTTTCACGATTTTGTTCCTAGACAATCGTGATTGCTCACAATTGTAAAAAACACGATTTCCTTATGAAAATCGTGTTCTGGGAATCGTGTTTTTTTGTGTTTAATTCAGAGAATCCTGATTTTGTGTTTGACTACAGAATCGTGATTCTGTGCAGATTTTTTAAAATTTTTGAGGTTCTTGATTTTTAAGTTTTTGTTTCTCCAATAGAATCGCCTTATTAAAATTTTAACATGCAATAAAAGAGTTTAAACAAAATTATTATTTTTTCTTACTAAAACTCAAAAAACCTAAAATCGTGATTCCGTGTTTTTTACTATTTTGTGTGTTTTTGTGCTCTAATCAAGAAAAAATCCCAAAAAAATTGTATTTGTTGACAGTCACGATTCTGTCCAATTTTCTCTAGTTCTCTCTCTCACTCACTCAAAATGAGCTATTTTTTGAGAATTTACATGCTTTTATAGCCTCCATACAATCGCGATTTTGTGTGAATTTCTCAAAATTTTCACTTTTCAGTGTATGACCCTTATTCCTTAACAATTTTATGGTTTTTGATTCTCAATTCTCATCTTTCCAACAAAATTTACTCCCTTTATCCTACTAATGAAAATCGTGATTCTGTACCCAATTCTCAATTTAATCCCTTGATACTCAACTCTCACTGATATTCTGAAATTTGATTTTCTCTACTTCCTCAACTTTATGAATCCACTTACCATCACTTACCTCAATACCCAAAAGTGCAAAATAATTCAAATTCTTTTTCTTACAGACAATCACGATCCTGTGAAGAGAATCGTGTTTTTTTTTAACTTCCAACTTTTGCACTTTTTGACTTTTCTTTCCACCTAGTCCCCTTCAGTGGTCTTCACCAACTCCAGATCACTTGTCACCTGCAATTATACACCATCAACACTTATTTAAAAAATCTGTTTTGAAGAAATTTAATCAGTAACTTCTACTCTAGGTATTTTTTATTTTCTTTCAATTTTTTGAATTTTTTCCATTTTTTTCTTCTGCACATTTAACAACAATACTCCAGTCCAACTATCTAAGAAAAAAGGAATTTTTTTTTATTTTTCAATGAATTTTATGATTTTTTTTAGTATTTTGCCCTAAATCAAGGTAAACAATTATTTTAGGGTTTTCTTGTATCTTATGAATAGGGCTCCTACTTCAGGGATCCATGGCTTGACACCATATTAAGCAATTATGGTAAGAAACCCGATCTTTCCCACTTGAAGATATTTGGATGTACTTGTTATGTACATGTGCCAAGTGAATTGAGGCACAAGCTACAACCAAAGGCTGAAAAGTGTGTGTTTCTAGGATATTCAAACAATCATAAAAGTTACAGGTGCTTCAACCCAAACACAAAGGACTTGAGGATATCAAGGGATGTAGCATTTGTACTCCATTGGTATAAGAAATATAATAGTATGCAAGACTATGAAGAAGAAAAGCATGGACATGATGAAGAACAAATCGACCTAGAGCTAAGCGCCCCAAGTTGTTCCATCAATGAAGATAGTTCAAGCATAACTTCACCATGGAGGGGGAGACCTTTATCAAGCTATGAAGCACAATCAATCAACAAAGGCAAAGCAACATTGGTGGAGTTGGATGAAGAAGGTAATGAAGTTGAAGATGATGAAGGATACATGATGGAGAAAGAAGCCACATCAAAGAAAGAGATCAAGTACCCAAGGCAAAGGAGGTTTATTCCTCCAAAAGGTGAAGAAAGGAGGTCTTCTAGGGTTAAGTATCCAACTCAAAGGTTTACTTATGATTCTTACATGGCAACTCATTATGCATATATGAACAAAGTAGTAGAAGATAATGAGCCCGATTGCTATGAAGATTCAAGCAGGTACACCGAATGGAAAGAGGCAATGCAAGAAGAGATTGACACACTTGAGGAGAATCAAACATGGACTCTAGTGCCAAAGAAGGAGAACATGAAGGTAATAGGTAATAAGTGGGTGTACAGTAAAGAGGAATTCAGATGGATCTATTTCTAGGTTCAAAGCAAGATTGGTGTCCAAGGGTTTTGCACAAACGTATGGAGTGGACTTCGAAGAGACATTCAGCCCCGTGGCAAAGATGAGCACCATTAGGACACTCATTGCAATGGCTGCCAGCAAAGGATGGAAGCTCTTCCAATTGGATATCAAGAATGCTTTTCTCAATGGAGACTTGGAAGAAGAGGTATACATGGAGAAACCACTAGGTTTTGTTCATAAAGAGTTTCCACATCATGTTTGTAGGTTGAAGAAGGAACCTTATGGCCTAAAGCAAGCTCCAAGGGCTTGGAACCAAAGATTGGTGGACTATTTGATCAAATGTGGTTACAATCAATGCAAGGCGGATCCATCTCTCTTCATCAAACAAAGAGGAGAACTTGTAGTCTACATGTGTGTGTATGTAGATGATCTTATCATTACAGGTAATGATACAAAAGGCATTGAGGAGATCAAGGAAAAGCTTGCAAACGAGTTTAGGATCTCTGATCTTGGAGATCTTAGGTATTTTCTTGGCATTGAAGTTGTATACAAAGAAGAAGGCATTATGCTCATACAAAGGAAGTATATTCTAGACCTCCCTCAGAGGTTTGGGATGCTACATTGCAAGCCTATTTCAAATCTCATGGAAGTTAATGTAAAGCTAAGCTCCATTGATGGAGAACCATTAGAGGATGTAACTTTGTATCGATCTATTGTAGGATCTTTCAATTATGATACAATAACTAAGCCCGACATAGCATATGGAGTTGGAGTGTTATCACAATTTATGCATAGTCCAAGGACTACACACTTGCAAGCTGCAAGAAGAATGTTGTGATATCTCAAGGCCACTATAAATGAGGGATTTTTCTACTCATTTGATGATGATATGCAAGTCAAAGCTTATTCTTATGCCAATTGGACCAGTTCGAAGGAACATAGAAGGAGTACAAGTGGTTACCTAGTCATGCTAGGTAGCAAGATCATCTCATGGATTTCAAAGAAGCAACCCACGGTGGCATTATCTTCCACCGAGGTTGAGTATAGAGCTTTGGCTCAAGTCACATGTGAGCTAATGTGGATTAATAAGTTATTTATGGAGCTTAATTTTCAGGTTGACACATATCCAATTTTTTGTGACAATATGAGTAGCATTCATCTAGCATCAAATCCTATCTATCATGCTAGAACCAAGCATATTGAAGTGCACTATCACTTCATAAGGGAAAAGGTGATATCCAAGGAAGTTTCAGTACATCATATTGGTATCAAGGACGAAGTTGCTGACATGTTTACAAAGGCTTTGGATGGGATGAAGATTTCAAAATTCAAGCAATGCATCAACATGAAGGAGCTTGGATGAGGACGAAGAATTGAAGCTTGAGGGGGAGTGTTAAAAGTCAAGCTTCAAGCTACAAATTCGTGGGGAATCTTTTATGGACATGTGGAGTAGTCAAAGGAAGCCAAAAGCCACGAGATTCCATCAAGAAAAGTCACTCAACCACTCTCCAAGTCATCTCAACTAAGTCCTCCAAGTTAGGAGGCTGATTTGGAAAGGTAGTTCCTAGATTTTAGGGGCACACTTCTCACTATAAAAGGAGCATGTATCCCAACTTCTTTTGGGCCATCTTCGTGGAGTTTTAGCTCATGTAAAGTGAGCACTAAGTGCTGGGGAAGAGTTGAAAGGTCTCCCCCTACCTTGCTTACCTCCTTTGTCCCTACCTTTTGAGTTCACCTCTTCCTGCATAGTTAGCTATTACCTCTTGATGAATCTCCATTTTTTTGTTGAGCTTGGCTTCATGGGTAAGGAGTTGCCCCATGAGTGTGGTAAGATCTGGAATTTGCATGTCCATCTATAAGTCCATGGTTGTGATGAAGCTTTCCCATCTGTCATCTGTCTTGATACCATTGATTACTTGTCTCATAATTTGCTCCTCTTCAATCTCCTCTCCTATGCTTGCCAATTGTTCAGCCACATCCTTGACTTTGGTCACATATTCTGAAACACTTTGCTTGGGTTGCTTTCTTTGAGTGGTAATCTCAATCCACAATTGGTTCTTCCTAGCCCTTGTGTTGGAAGAAAAATATGAAGACAATGTATCCCAGGTCTCTTGGGATGTCTTACAGTTCCTAATGTGTGGAAGAAGGAAATCAGAAATAGAATTAAGTAAGTATGACCTTGCTAATTCATCTTTGGCACACCATGAGTTGATTCTTTCAAGCTCCTCTCTTGTAGGTTGTCCTTTTCTTCTGAAAACGGGCATCCCCTCATCTCTTGATATGTATCCATAGAGACTCCTTCCTTGCAAGTATGTCTTCATCCTCAAGGACCATGGTTGGTAGTTTTTCATGTCCAATTTATCACTAAAAGAAGGAAAACCATCTCCCATTTTACCTCAAGTTGCTCTGATACCACTGTTGGGAAAGATGGATGGACACCTCAAGAAATGAGTTGTTATTGCTAATCCTTGCTTTGTACCAGCCCTATTTTACTTCAGAGTTGATTTGTAGGCCCTTTTAACTTTCCAATGACACTAAATAAGTGCCTATGTACTTTGGAGATGATGCTTCAAACACTTTGATCAAAACAGATAAGTTTGCGACTAGCTTATGACCAAAAAGTCGCTATTTTGGTCTTGATACCTACTAGACGTTTTGCTCAGTACTCACAGCACAGTAGCAATTAGAAAAATTCCTTCTGAGGGTATCTAATTAGCTTAGAGAGCTAATTATTCCAAGTAGCATCACTCAAAATGATAGACTATACTCTGAGCAATGACTTTAACAAGTAGAAGCTTACCCTCAACTTTTTAGGAACTCTGCAAAGAATGACCAGTGACCACTTTGAGACAATTTTCTCCCAATTGGTTGAATGAAACTTCTTCAAACTTTTGTAGCTTGTAAAAGACTTTGAGCTTGTTCCAATGAGCTATATAACATTGAAAATGGTTGATAGATCACTGAGATATGAGCAAGACAAGTTCACTTTTCTAAGTGACAATGACAGAGATTGAATGTAGATGCAATCATTAAATGTAATGTATTATGTAACAATCTTTTACATGATCATTGGCATGAATATGACGCACAATGATGGTGATAGGAGTAGGCTATAGTGTGAGCCTCTCAATTACATCAAATGATCAACACTAAGTTCAGTAATGTGGGCACACTGGCCGCGAGATTTCAAGTGAATTTTATAGTGACTCTCTTCAAATTTGAATTTTGAAATTCAAACACTCTTCCACCTAAAAGGTTCTTCCTCTAAACAAGGAGATATTCCCTCAACGAAACGTGTACCATAAAGTTCTCCTAACTCCACAAGTTTAGTGGCATTTACAGGATTCTTCTAAGTCAAGTGACGTTTACAAATGTTAATGGTGAAAACCATAAGCAATGGTTCATGTGGATATTCAAGTAATTTGAACACAATGCTTCCAATGCCTAGCCAAGTGTGAAGGCTTGGCATTTGCACCAACAGATTCTCTATATCTTTGGCTCTAAAAATATTGCTAGAGGTAGAACAAACAAAAAAGGTGAAAATTCATAGAGAAATAGAAACAAAAGCAAAGGCAAAGGTGGTGTTACTTGCTACCAATGTGGTAGAAAAAATCACAATCATTCCAAATAGCAGATATTACAAAGTATATCTAGAAAGAAAGAAGAACATGGGAAAGAAGAAGGACACTAAGAATAAGGCACAAGAAAATTCCAAAGACAAAAAAAAGGAGAAAGCTAATGTGGTCTACAGTGTAGTCATTGAAGACTTGTCTAATATGGAGGATATTTATGTGCTACTATAGCATCTCATGATGCATATGTACATGATGCTTCTGCTCTTTCCATAGACGGGATATGTAGATCACTAAAAGTGATCTTATTGATGGTCTGGTTATCTACATGGGGTGCATTTTGATATTGGGGAGTGCATAAGCTCAAGATTAGATTTACAAGACAATTCACGATGATATTCCATAATAAATTGAGACTTATGAAGGTCAATTGTAGGAACGAGTACATGTGGAAATAGGACAGAGCAGAGCACATAATTAGTATGCAAATGAAAATGGATAGGCAATAGCATACTTTGCATTTATCCCAAGTAATTTACATTGAAAAAGTGTTTGACATCTTTAATGTACTTGGTGATAAACATTTTGGAATGACATTGCACTCACATGTTAAACTTTTCATGAGTGATTGTCCCAAATATGATGATGTAGCCATCTACATGAAGAGTGTCCCACACAAATCAGCTTGTGGTTCACTTATGTATACCATGTTTACCACTTGGCCAACATTGCCTATCCATTGGGAGTTGTTAGAAGCTTTACGGCTAATACCAAAAAACCTCATTGGGATGAAGTTAAATCTATTGTTCGATATTTGAATGGGACCAAATGCAAGTGCTTATGCTATGGGAAGGATCCACTTGAGTTAAATGGATTTTGTGATTGTTACATGATAGCTGATGTAGATAACATAAAATCCATAAGTAGATATGTATATACTCTTACAAGGGGTGCTACTTCATGTTCCTCTAGACCTTAGGGGATAGTAGCACTATCTATTACAAAGGTTAAATATATTTGAGTCATATGGGCTTCTAAAAAAGCCATTTGGTTAGCATGTCTATGCAATGAGTTTGGTATGCATCACAAGGCACCTATCCTTAGTTGTGATAACCTAAGTGCCAAATATCTAGCAATGAATGCCACGTTTTATGCTTGCACAAAGCATATTGGCATGAGATACCACTTCATCAAAGAGGTGTTAGAGGATGGCTTGATCACTTTGATCAAGGTCAACACTTCATAGAATTTTGAAGATGCTCTCACTAAGAGTCTACCTAAGGCACAATATCAATTATGTATACAGATGTTGGGAGTTACTTAGCTTAAAGGAGCCTCCTTGGCACTTTAAGTGGGTGGTTGTTTGGGATTAAGACCCAAGGAATCTTGTTTTGAATATTTGAACCCAACTGATAGCTCTCTTCAAGAGCTTTCTAGATATAATTTTATTATATTTTTTGGACCCCAAATTGGGAAATTGCATGCAATTACATGATTTTGTGACTTCTATTCATAGGAAATATATGAACATGCCCAAATTCATTAAAGTCACTTATCAACAAAACTTGGTCCCAAAACTCACATAACATAACAGAGGACTTCTATAACTTTAGCTTTTCCATCTTCCGCTTCAAATTTGTGTGTAGCTTTCTCTACTAATATGGAAAAAGTTCTATTAAAGCCAATCACCCTTGTCTTTTCATTCTATAACATGTAGAGCATGGATGTTATCATGGAGGTCAAGCACTTTGATATTAACCTCCATAGAATAGAGACCTACATGAGGGGTATAAGTAGTTGTTGAGATCACTTGCTCCCCCAGTATGAGTCTGATTAAAAAATGTGGAATTACAATTAAGCCAAATCAAATAAAAAATTTTAGAAGTGACAATTTTCCAAAAAGAGAAATCGGTGTTAGAGCATATGTCAACTAACATTTCTTCACAAGTGAAAGCGTTGGAGTGAAAAACAAGCCCATTTCTTTTGAAGCCACTTCCAAATTCTTGAAGCCATCCTATAAGAAAAGAAAAACATTCTTAATATCTTTGATCTCTTGGCAAAAGGGTCATTCTCCATTAGATACACCAATCTTAAACCACAATAAGTGGGCCTTAATGTTTCATATTTTTTGTGAATCACCAAATGTTCTGGAAACAAAACCATTACTAGTGATCATTATGGTTAAGCTTCCAAATACAATTAAGCTAACTAGTCATGATGAAAGAGGCCTCGAGGGTAATAAGCTTATGTGACTAATCCATGGTCAATTGAAACAAAGGAATACCCATCTATGGTAGTCTGGCATGATCTCAATGAAAAATCTACATGCCTATTTAGAACAATGAAATTCCTTTTAGTTTCAGTGAATGAGATGATACAACCCCTATTATTGAGAATGTTACACAAATCGTGCAACCTTCTCCTCCATATTATGTGGGTGGTTCTCATCAATTCATATATTGAACCAAAAATTTGTACAAGATCTAGGAATTCAAATAGACAAGCAAAGGGGCATGTCTTTCTTATAAATGTTCCAGCCATTCTAGAGTCTTTTGATCAAAAAGGAGCCTTTAGGCAAAAACTTGGCTATAGCAAAAATCCCGCATAAATACATTGAAGTGTCTCCATACAAGAAAATCAACAAGACAGACCTCAGAGTCCTATTTAAGATGAGATCAAAAGTAAAATTTATGATCATCCATTTGGAACTCAAATTATTAGAAAGCTTGAGAATATCCAGAAGGAAAAGAGCCCTAACTTCTTTTCTCTAGAAACAAGCATTTCTTGTGACTTTCTAGATTTTGACTTTAGTCATATCACCACATGTAGAACAAAATATTTGGAAGACATGACTGGCTCAACTCTAGGCGACACCACACCCAACTTTTGGCAACAAGATGCCAAGGCACCCAACTTAACGTTTAGGTTTTGTGATGCATAACTTATGGCAACAAGGGCGCCAAGGTGCCCAACTTACTTTCAAGCACAACCACATGCAACTTTTCTAGGCTTCACTTCCTAATGTCGGAACAAGGAGACAAGGTGGCCCAAGAACTGACAAGGCAACAAGCGACTGGAAGGCAGAGGCTAAGAAGGCAACTAGCAACGAGCAAAGTAAACCTCCACCACCCAAATTGAGCCACTATATAACAAAGTCCATTACTGGAAAATGTAACTATACTAAGTACATTAACTCCCCCACTACTCTTTTAACAGACCCTCTTGCAATATCTTTCCCCTTGTCTATAAAAAGGGAATTTCTTCAAGAGAAGAGGATATAGAGAGATAGATGTGTATGACAAACTAGGTCTAGCTCTTAAGTCTTGTCCAAGAGAAGGTCTAAAGCCATAAACCCATATCAGCATAGAAACCCATTTTCTTACTCTTTCCCTTGGAGCGAAGAAGTTCGTACTAGTTGGTGCTAGCCAGAGGCTACCTTGGAAGTAGGAAACTAATAAGATTGTGTGTTTCACTTGTCTGCAGCCATTATTTAGTGTTTTTCTTAGTACATTTTCACTTTTTTCTACTACTATCGTTCAAGTGTTCTTCTTAGGTGTAGTTTTACGTGCGGCACTGTTTGGTGTTCACGCTTCAAGAGTGGTGCATTTTGCATTCCTTGTGTTCACATACACAATTTCACCATCTACAGGTGAAGATTTGGCGTAGCCGATGGGATAGGGCTTTTGGAGATTCCTTAGTGGTCACTTTGAGAGAATACTCACATGGATTGGTCATTACAAGAAACTTCAAAAGTTGACATCTGAATAATTTTAGGCAACTTAGTTTGGGTGTATGGATATCTCCACAAATTACACATCTCAATTCTAGGCAAACATAACATCCCAAAACTTTGGGCAACACGTAGTACTTTTTTTGGGAAACCCAAAGAAGAGTCTCCCAAAATTTTGGGTGACTTGTAGCACTCTTTTAGGGTGACCCAAGGAGTAGTTCAGAATTGTCTAGGTGAGGCATTCAAAATTTTTGTGTTGTGTAGCCCTATTTGTATTCAGAAATTTGGAAGCAGTGTAGCCTTATTTGCATTCAAAAATTTGGAAGCAGTGTAGCCCTATTTTCATTCAACAACTTTGGGTGCAGTGTAGCCCTTTTTTGTTGATTTTCCAGAAAGACGATGACCCAAATCTGGGAGAAGGGTGCTTATCCTCCTCAACTCATTGGAAGCCTCTAATCCTATAAACAGGATAGATAAGCTTCACAGCCCTCTCGAGTAAGGATTCACCAAGATGGTCGATGACACACACAACAGCTTGTAGAGAGAACCAGTTTAGTCCTAAGAAGACAACCATCAAGAGTTATCACAAAAGGCAACAAGACCCCTAATGAACACTAGTGACCTATCCACCTCTAAGAAGTTGGAAATACTGTCCAGATTAGAGGATAAAGCGAAAAGCCAAGAGATTTCACCAAAAATTATTGTTGTTTCTATAGAATTTCCTAACCTTAACATGGAAGAGGAGCCTTATGCCTTATTATCTAGAATCAACATCAGCTTCTCTTCATTTCATGGTGGTGCCAATAAAGAACCTAAAGAACACATGTGCATATTTTTTTCAAAATTCAAGAGTAGAGGCCTACAACAACAAGATGTTTTCCTTGTGTTGTTTCCATCCAGTTCCATCCACACTTGAAGGATTAGTAGACAAGTCGTTCAGCCACTATGATGACAGCCACTTTTCAGAAATGGGAGGCATTCGAAGAGGCATTTCGGCCAAGTAACACGATAGAAAGAATAGTGGACGAATTAGAAAATCTAATATTACATGTAGGAGATTCCTTTTCAAAATTGATGATGCAGGTTAGATCATTGGTTGCAAGTCTTCCAAATGCACCAACAGACTTCATGATCAATGAGTATGATATGACAGAGGTGCATCTGATTTGCTATCATGCAAAGTTTGTGTTTGTTGTCAACCTTTGGAGTTGTCCTCTCTAATCATTATAGCATAAAAGATCAACTACACATCTTTAAATTGTCAATCCGGGAAGTATGCAAAAACCACAGCCCCTTCTAGTTAATGGAATCCAAGAATAAGAGTTGAGATGACTGTTTTTCTGAGAAGTTTATGAAGAAGGAGAGAAATATCTAGGGTTTTGATTATCTTGAGTTCTACAACAGCATTTTCAATGATCTTTGTGTCTAAAGTGTGCCATTTCCACAGTAGAATACAAATATGAAGTCAAATTTCAAAAACAGTACCTGTATCACACAGACGAGACAATCGCAATTCTATGAAAACTGAGAATTTCCTATTCCGGCTTTGTTCTTCTACACTTTCTTACTCAATACACTGAGAATCATCCATCTTCACTCATCTCACTCAGAAATACACCAGATAAGTTCACAAATTCCATGGATTACACAATGATAAGACTCAACAAATCAAGAGAAAGAACATGAAAGGAGAAAACACGATTTTCTGTAGGAAAGCTCTTCTCATTACTTGGATAGCATCAGAATAATACAACCAACCTCTTCAAAATAGAAGAAATTATCTTATATACTTTTTCAAGTGTCCCTTTTCACACTTGAATTTTGGTCCTTTTATCCTTCTATTCTAAAAAATATGCTATCTAAGAGCTTCCAAAAATTCTAGGAAAAATACATATGATCCTATTTTACATGAGGAAGACTCTTCCTCAACTTTTACAACATTTGTATAAATATGTCTACCAATTTTTGACATTTTACAAGTAATTTTACTTCAAAAAATTGCTTCTTCTAACATCCTTCCCCTCCTGGACTTTTTTGCTCGTGACAAAAATATCCTGACAAGAGAAATAATGAGAGCTTCCTTCATTTCTTCTTTCTTTGATAAACCTGAGACAACAAGTCATGACTCCTTCTTTCTGTAATATTCAAATTGTTGACCATTTCAAATAGAGCTTTCCTCCATTGTACTGTTGCCTCTAGTTTGTCTATCACATCTTTTTTCAAGTATTCTGTATAAGCGGCTTCATATGCAGTGAGTCTTGATTTAGTGATTACTGATAAATTCCCAAAAATTTCTGATTCTCTTTCAAAAAACCCATAATCAAAGGCATCTTCAAAGATTTGAAGATAATGGCTTCCCAAAAATACTATTCTGTTGTAATATGCCATTAAACAAATTTGATCTAGTGTTTCACTTAGGTCAAAAAGTAGAGCATCTGTGGGTGAATTAAATCCAATATAATTGAGAGTCCTGACATCTGTATCTATGAAGGTTTCTATGCATGCTACCACAAGTCGCATCACTCTGACCAATAATATACAAGCTGGATCATTTACATCTTTGTATGTAGATATAATAGATTCTGATGTATCAATCATACACTTCTTTGTTGGCCATGTTCCTGCTTTAGGTCCTGCTATTTTTGGAAAATTCAGCCATTTTGCTAGAATCTGTCCTGCATTTCTTCTTTCCCAAAACACTGACCATTCTCTTCTTCTTGCTACTGGGCAATAGGCTAGATTTATTCTTAACTGTAAAGGTGCCTCTTTCCAGATCTTCCTGCATTCCTTGTTAGCATCCAACCATCTGTTCCTCCATTTAGGATTAGCTTTTTCAAACAAATCCTTAGTGACATTAATGTCTTCTTCATATTCCAAATATCTGTTTGATGGTAGTCCTACCCTTGAATCTGATAATTTTTAATACTCTCCATAATCATACAGAAAGGTATTCCTAACCCATCTGCTGCCTAATGATGTTGATCTGGGTTTACTCCTTTATTGAGAGCAAAATTTACAATCTGTTCTTCATACTCATTATGCATTTTCCTTATGAATTCCATTCTTGATTCTCTGTCTGTTAAAAGCCTTTGAACAAATTCATCTGAATAGTCTTCAACAGCTTTGTCTTCTTGCTCGTCAAAATTTTGAATTCTATTATATTCTCCTCCTTCATATTCCTCCGCTTGTGTGGTCACTGCTTGTTCTTCAACCTGTTTTTGTGAGCATTCTAAGTTTTTTTGTAATTGTTCCACCGTCAATATTAATCCTTGATTTTGGGATATCAGTAACTCTTTCTCTGATTTCCATTCACTTATTTCTTTTGTTATATCTAAATGTAATTGGTTGTATCCTCTCATTGCACTGGCAGCATGCACACTAGCTTGCTTCTCCATTTCCTTGACTTCCTTCAATTCTGCTTGTAACTTTAGAATTTCTTTATTCAACTCCTCCCTCTCATCCTGGGTTATTTGTACCACCTTAATCTCTTTTTTCATTTGGCCTTCCTCCATCAATAATCTGTTTATGTCTTCATTAGCTTTGACCATGATCTGATATGAGCTTTGAAGAGTTCTAAATCTTCCTTCCATTTTCTTTAATTCCATTTCCATTTTGCTACTATGCTCCATCTGTTTAGCACATTTGTCCTCAAGAAATTGAATTTTATTCTGGCTTTGAACTTTTTGTCCTTCTAATGAAATTATTCTTTGAGACAAAATATCATTCTTTTCCTTGATCGCCTTAATCTGATCTTCCAGCTGTTCCTTTTCTTTCTTTTGCTCTTTAATGATCCTACTACCTTTCACAAATTCCGACTCAACCACCATCCCTGATATAATCATGTTTCTGTTGGAGGGTCTGAATTGTTCTATATTACTCATGATTATTTGACATGCAGATCTAATATCCTTTGGTATCCTCTCAAGGCCAGTTTCTAACTCACTTTGCTTTACTTCTATGTGCTTTTCCTCTTTATATTCATTTTCTTCTCCATCCTCTTCCTCATATTCTATAACCTGCTTCTCTTCCTCTTCATGGTCTTTTTCTTCTTCCATTTCTTCTGCCTTCTTTTCCTCAATTTCCTGTTGTTTTCCTTCAGTATCTTGTCTTTCCTCTTCCTCGACCTTATTTCCCTGAATTGAGGTTGAGTCACTCTCTACTTAGTTTTTTATCTGATCATTCAATTGTTGCTCTTTTTGTTCCACCACCTGCTCATCTATGTCCATAAGTTCTAATTCTTCTTCTTTTCCCTGATCACCTGTATGTGTGGACTCTTCATCATGCTTTAAATCAAAAAGTACTTCCTCTATACTCTGCTTTATTTGTGTTTCTATTTTCCCTTCTGTATATTCTTTAGAATTTGTTCTTTTTTATCTTCCTGATAGTGCAACCTTTTCTTCTTTTTTGCTTCCATCCTCTTGACTCTGCATTTGACTATGTAATTGTGCTTCTCCTTCCAATCCTTGTTTTTCCTCATATGGTTGGTAATAAAATTGTTGTGAGAATTTTGTCCATATAGCTTTAAATCCTGTATCCACTAGTCCACTACTGAGTTCTTCCTTTGCTTCTTTTGCTTCACCCTCTTCTTCTCTCATCACTTGTTTACCTTTCAATTTCCTTTTTTCATCCCCAGGACTAACTTGTTTTGTAGATTCTTCACAGATCTGTATCCCTTCTATTTTTTGACTCAATTCCTCTGGTGTTTTGTTTTCTACAGAAGCTTGTAATGAAGTTACTGGAGTGCTGGGTACTGAGAGATTCAAACTTTTAAGAAGGAAATTCTCAATATCACTTTCAGAATCTGAGGAAAATTGTGAAGAAGTAGCTACTCCTTGTTTGTCCATTCTGTGCTCTTCTGCTTCAATTGATTTCTTCTGATTCTTTTCTTCTAATGATATTTCTGATGATAATTTTATTGACTCTTGCATATGTACATGTTCAACTGCCTTACCCTTATTCTTTTTTGTTAACTTCTTTCTCTGAGCAAGTTTTTTCTGGACCTTCTTTTTCACTACTACTGTAGTTCTAGTCTTTGGAGGACCTTGTAATTCCTTAAAATAAGACAATAATTCCACTTCCTTTTTGACAAACACTTCTTTAGTTTCTGCAGCCATCATTTGATCATGTAGTTCTTCATAATGTTCCACCTCCTCTTGTATCCAGCCAGTTGTTTTACATGAATAAGCTTCCAACATTTTCTGATATTGAGCTTCATAGATTGCCCTCTTATTATTTCCTTGAGTCAGATATGAATAAATTTGTTCCTTGCTTGTTTGAGGAGGATGGGGTTCCTTTGAGGCTTGCACTACTTTTTGAGCTGCTTCACATTCCTCTTTTGTCACTTCTTCCTGTTCCAAGACCACATTCCTTGGATCTAATCTTCTCTTCTTTACTGGAATTACTTCTTCTGATACCCCTTTCCTTTTTCTTTCTGATCCCCTCATGCTTGTCTGGGCTTCTGCTTCTCTTATAAACATCATCTTTGAAGGACTTTTAATTCTTGACATCAAACTCCTGAAATATTGAGCCTCTGGAGCCAATTTGAGCTGATCCTCCATACCCAAAACATGGTATATAATTCTTGTTAGAAACTGTGCTCCATTCATAAATTTCCTCTGTTCCCAATGCTTTGCTACTTCCTTCAGCTGGTCATGAATGTAAGGAGTTACATCCATTACTCCAAATGGTTTAGTCTTATCCTTATTATTGAGCGTGACCAATGTTACTGGCTTATGTGGCATTGTATATCTTGGCAACTTTGGGAAACACAAATACTGAAGAAACATTCTGATGGCAAATTCTTCATTTTCCTTTCCTTTGAAATCCACAAACTTTGAATATCCAGCATAAGTTGCTTTATTCTTTTTGACAAAACTGCAATCCAATTTAGTTCCCATGGGATAGAATTGAAGAGCTGCCCTAATGTGTTCTGCTTTAATGGTGATATGTAACTCCTTGTTCTCTTTGTCCTTAATTGAACACCTGAAATATGCCTCACTACCTTTGCCGACTTCCAACAAACTGGACATGACTTGTGATACCCTTTTAAAATCTATAAAGAAGAGCGGTTCATCCAGTAGTCTGTGTAGCCCCACTGCCTTCCATATTTTATAATTAGCTGTAACTTTTTGAAATTTGCACAATTCCTGGCATAGCATTGTATATTTATGACCTCCAATTCCTACTGTAAAGATATGCTGACCAATGATATTGAGAGTTTCCTTCAGTTCTTTAGCTATCTTCTCTTCTTCTGGGATATTTTGTTCTTTGTCAAATTCTAGCTCCACATTTTCCACTGCTGCTCCACTATCTAAAAACCAATGTCCTCTTGACAAGGTTACAGAGTCAGCTTTGAAGTCATGAATAGGTAGCTCCTTTGGATTCACCATTCTGGAGAAAATATAACATATTATACCAAAAACTCCATCCACATAAGTCACAAGAAATATAAGGAAAAAAATCACATTTATCTTTGAGATAACAATGACATTTGATAAAAAATAAAAGAGAAACAATTGCTTCACAGGCACTACACAATTGAAGTGATCATCACATGTGTTAGCAAGATATCTAGTGCTCTCCCCTTCTTTTTCTTCTCTCTTTTTTGTTTTAGAATATTGCAAGGAAATTTTTAAAAGAATTTAGATAGATTTCAGAAAAAATATCAAAAGAAAAGAAAAAACAAATAATTACACAGCGACCACTTAGTCTTGCTAAATTATGACCTAAATCTTGCTGGTGCTTTATAACTTATGAAAGAAATTTTTTTATGATTTTCTCCAATTTCCAATAATTTTCTCTTTCATCTTCTCTTCCCCTCCTATTCTTTTTCCTAGAAAAAAGAATGAGGTAAAGTACATGGAAATAATTTCCATAGTGTCTTAAATCCATCTTGATGAAATTTTGAGAACCCAATCATTTGTAGCTTTTCAAGTTTCTGCACTATTTTTGTATCTTCATTCTTATTTTTTCTCCATTGAAGAAGGTCTGACTTTTTCACCTAGAAATACTTTATTCCTGTTGACTTTGCTTTTGGAGTAAAACAATCTGCTTTTGATAAACTGTGATGAGATGTCTTCAGTTTTTCCTTCCATTCGGTGTTAATGAATCTCTGTGATGAACAGCACTTGGATTTCTTTGGTTTCCACAACCTTTCTGGATTGGTGTCTAGATTTTTTTTATTATTCCATGCTTTCCACCTTTCTACTGTCTTGTCAGCATAGTTGGTTTCTTTGATTGTCTCCTGTTTTTGTCTGTAGTGGATTTGGTCATGGAGAAGTTTTGTTTGTAATTCCTTTGTAGTTTCTAAAGGAAAAGTGAATCCTTCCAAATCTGGGTCATAGATGTCCTGTTGATTTTCCTGTTCTTCATAAGTCAATAAAAATATCAAAAATCTTTTGTCATTTATTGTCAATTTGAGCTTCATATTTTCAAAGTCCAAAATTACCTTACCTTGCTTTAGCCATGGTTGCCCTAAAATCAATTTCTCAGTCATCATATGATCAGGCCATTCTTCACAATCTATTTTCATATATTCCTCATTGAATTTAACTTCAATAGATGGTGAAGGCAGGCTTTGTATTATCTGACATTCCAGTGTTTTGATAAGAGTTTTAATCCTATTCCTTTTAAATTTGAACTTATCCAACAAAACTGAACTGATCAAATTAACTTGTGCACCTGAATCTATCAAAACCTTGATTTTCTCATTATGTAGATTCATTGTTATAATAGGTAAATGCTCTCTCACTCTTGAAGGTGTTTCACACAAGAGAACTTCTCTAAGCTCCTTGGCCTTTCTTATTCTTTCCTTTGCCTCTTGTTGAGCCTCATACCTGATTTTTTTCCTCTTCTTTTTTCTTGTTTTGAGCTTGATGTATTCTTCTCCATTCAAGAACAGTTAATGGAAGATCATACCTTTTTACCCTACATCCATTTATGAAATTTGGCATGATTTCTCCATCTATATTAGCTAATTGGATAGCTCCACTGTTATTGATTTGGTTGATAATATAAGGTCCATGTCCCTTCTTCTGAAATTTTTTCTGATGTTCCTTCACTATATATGCCAAAACTAAATCCCCTACTTGCAAATCTTTTTCTTTAATATGAACATCATGATAAGCTTTCTGCCTTCTTTTATCTGCATATATGTTCATGATTGCTTGAAGTCTGGAAGCTCCAAGTTTTTCCAATTCCACCACTCTCTCAGATAACTCATGTCCAGTCCACTTGTATTGATTTCCCACTTTTAATGTTGGAATGAGAAATTCCAAAGGTAAAACTGCATTTTGTCAATATACCAAATTAAATGGTGTTGTTCCAATTGCAATTTTGTATGCCACTCTATAAGCCCATAAGACATGATTAAGTTGCAAATCCCAATCATTCCTATTTGTATTTATTGATTTTGACAAAACAATACAAAATACCTTATTAATACTTTCTGCTAATCCATTGGCTTGTAGATGATAAGGGGCTGACTTTCTATGACTAATCATGAAATACTCAGTTATGTTTTTTATTACTTGGTTCAAAATCCCTCTATCACTTACCAATTCAATTGGTAATCCAAATCTGGTGATAATATTTTCATAAAAAAATATTGTTGTGGTCTGAGCATCATTCCTTTTTGTAGCCCTAGCCTCTACCCATTTGGTCAGGTAATCTATGGCTACTAACATATATTCAGCATGGGACTGTTTTGCTGGAGGATGTATAGGTCCAATGAAATCCAACCCCCATTTACTGAATGCTCTTGCTGAAATAAGTGGTACTAATGGCATATCATCTCTTTTACTTGGTTGACTTACTCTTTGACAAATGTCACATCTTTTCACATATGTTCTTGCATCAGGGAATAGAGTTGGCCACCAAAAACCAGAATATAATATTAGTTTAGCAGTCCTTTCACTTGAAAAATGTCCTCCTGCCACTCCAGAATGTGCCATCTCTAACATTTCCATATACTTATTTTTAGGAACACAAATTCTTAAATATCCATCCATCCCTTTTTTGTACAATTGGTCTCCTATCAGTTGATATTCCTCAGAAATCATTTGCAAATTCCTTGAGTCTGCATTGCTCTCCCCGACTCTCCTTTTCCATTTCTTCTCAATATTTTTTTACATCCTGAATCTTATTAGGCCAATGTACTCCCATTCTATTGAGATTGTTTAAGGTGACTATCATGGAAGCATGAGTACAAGGATGCCAACAATGAGCTCTTCTTAAATACTCTTGCTGCTCATCTTCTGGAGTACAATATTCTAATACACCCATATGATTGAAATGATACAAATGTCCAGCTAGTAGTACAAAATTCCTACTTTGTAACACCCGATGTGTGTTGTTTTCAGGTGATCTGCAAGGTCCCATGGTTAGCAAAGTTACTAAAGTCATGGCCCATTCAGGAATACTCTCTATTTTGAATAGATATGCATCTGGTAATTCATCATCTAAAGGTGAACTTGGCTCTTTGGTTTGGATTCTAGACAGATGGTCTGCTCTTAAATGAGTTTTTCCTTGTCTGACCACTACCTCAAATTCAAATTCCATCAGTAGGAGGAACCATCTGACTATCCTACCTGTGTGACATGGTTTGTTTACCAAGTAGAGTAAGGCTTGGTGATCCACAAAGAATTTAAACTTGTTAGCTAAAAGATAATGTCTATATTTTTTCACATCAAAAATCATTCCCAATCCTTCCCTCTCAGTAGTTGTGTAATTATTTTCTGCTGAATTCAATTGCCTACTGGCATAAGCAATTGGAAAGTCTAATTTGCTCCCTTCTATTGGTTATGCTAACACACATCCCAAAGCATAATTTGAGGCATCCACATGAACATGAAAAATTTTATTCCATTAAGGGGTTTCTAGAATTGGTGCTGTTACCAAACAAGTTTTTAAAGTCTCAAAGGCTTGGTCACACTCTGTGGTCCATTCAAATTTTGTAATCAATGCATACAAAGGTTTTGCAATGTCTGCAAACTTGTGTACAAACTTTCTATAATAACCACAATGTCCCATGAAAGTTTGAAATCTTTTACGTTTATCGGTTTTGGAAGATCCACTATGGCCTTGATTTTTCTTTCATCAGTTGATATTCCATTTCTAGAAACTATATGACCCAACATTCTCCCTTGTCTCACAAAGAACGCACATTTCTCTAGATTTAAACATACTCTGTATGTTCTACATTTTTTGAATATATTTTCCAGATCTTTCAAATGATCTTGTCTTTTTAATGAAAAAGTGCAAAGATCATCAACATAGATAGTTTCTTCTTCCAAATTTTTACCCAATCTCATCTTTCTTTCCCATCTTCCTTTTTGTCTGTTTTTCTTTTCTTTAGAAAACGAATTTTTCCTATGGTCCTGTATGTGTGTCTCCTTTTTTATTTCTTGTTGTTTAGCTTGAGCTCTTATTATGGCATTTATAGCTACTTGATCATGATCACTCAATTCTTCTTGCTCCATTATGTTAACTGTTTGTAATGGTATGTTACTAGATGTGTTCTGTTGTTTTTGAGGGTTTCTTGGGCAATCCCTTATTAAGTGTTCCCTGCCACAGTCCTTACAATAGGCTCCTTCTATTTTTAGTGTTGGAGGTTGTGGACAGTCTGTAATGAAATGTTCCCCCCCACATCTATAACAGGTTATCTTCTGTCCTCCTTTGAATTGAGGTTTCTGATTGGACATGTAATTATTAGTTATGTACATGAATGTGGTGGTTTCCATTTCAATTCTCACATTCCCCAAGTCCAGGACTTGCAGTTCTGGTTCTCTCTGTTCATATCCTTCCCAATCTTCCTGACATCCTTCATTCAAATGATAATCCTCTCTGTAAGATGATCTAAGTCTTATGCTTTCTTCTTCAACTGGTGTATTTTACTAGTACTACATTTGTTGGTCATGGTGGTTGTTGTCCCAGTACAGGTCTTGGTTGCTCAGCAAATCCAAATTCTCTTTGTAAGTTATGTTGATTCATAAATTCCCTTTCCTTGATGGGTTGTTTATTGTAGAAACACTCCTCTCTAGTATGGTTTGTCCATTTTCTTTCTAAAGTACAATATTTGAGTGTTTTCCTATCTTGCAAATGTTGTGGTTTATGATAAGGACATTGTTGAACCAAATGACTCTCCCCATGATTATAACACTTCTTATTAGCTGATATTCTGGTATTCATCAAGTTTGTCTTAGTGTTGACTTCTAGGGCTTTAGCAATGGCTTGTGCTCATTCTTCTGCTGGTGGAATTCTATCTTCATTTGTTCTTGGTTGATCAAATGCTAATAAATTATGTCCTCTGTTATCCTCTAAGTCTATAGCCTCTTTCACACAAGCTCCTAAATCAGGACATCTCCTATAATGTACCAAGGTTCTTAACTATGCACTTCTCAGTCCTTCTATGAACAAAGACACTTGTCTTGCCATTGAAGGTACCTCGTCTCTTGGACATCTATCAATATATTGCTTGAATCTCCTGGCAGCCTCTCTGACATTTTCATTTTTTTGTTGTTTGAAACCATGTATCAGGGTGGATGTACTATGTTTAATCCCCGTTTTGGGGAATTCCCCTATAAAAGCTTCGAGGAAAGATTCAATATCTGGATACATTTCCTTTCTCAATGGAATGAACCAAGATAATGCAAGTCTAGTTAGGGTTAGACCAAATTCTTCAAATTGCACTTTATAATCATCTACTTCTTCTGCCCTAATTAATTGTTTGAATTCTGCAGCATGAGCATGAGGATCAGAATACCCTTCATATTGATTTTTCATGCATTTAGCTACTTGATAGGGTCTAAGCATTCTTCCCTGTTTTTGCCATTGATGTCTTCTTCTAATTGGAAAATCATTCATTCCTTCAGCTTCTCTTTCAAAAGGATTTGGAGAAGTGTGTAATCTCCTTCTTTGTGGTTGTTCAGTAGAAGTGTAGTTTTCATTTTGTCTTGGCAGTCTGGTTGCCATGTGTTTTGTTCCCAAGGTCTCTATTCTGCACATTGCCCTAAATCATTAGAGTTTTCTGGATCTTGTGAAAATATGTATACACATTCCTGTCTATCCTCATATCTGCCATCCTTAAATTGTGAAACTGGCATTAAATTTAAGGGAATTTCTAAGTTTCTCATTCCAATGAGAAAATTATGCATACCATCTTGGTATACATAGGTTCCAAACCTATTTGCATACATGTACTTGAGGATATTTCATAATCATTAGTTTCAGAAGCTTCATTTGTTTCATTTAAATGTTCCATGTTATTAATCTATCCTGAATCCTTTTCTTGTAAATCTCCTAACACTGGCTCTATCTCTTTTGTTTTTAACTCTTGTTTATCAGGTGTAAACAATTTATTACTAGATCTCAAAATCATTCAACTAATTCACGATTCTGTGAAGAGAATCGTGGTTGTCACGATTCTGTGAAGAGAATCTTGTTTCTCGTGATTCTGTGAAGAGAATAGTGGTTCTCACGATTTTGTGAAGAGAATCGCGGTTGTCACAATCTTGTGAAGAGAATCTTGGTTCTCACGATTCTGTGAAGAGAATCGTGGTTCTCACGATTCTGTGAAGAGAATCGTGGTTGTCACGATCTTGTGAAGAGAATCATGGTTGTCACGATTCTGTGAAGAGAATCGTGATTCTCACGATCTTGTGAAGAGAATCATGATTCTCACGATTCTGTGAAGAGAATCGTGTTTCTCACGATTCTGTGAAGAGAATCGTGGTTGTCACGATCTTGTGAAGAGAATCGTGGTTCTCACGATTCTGTGAAGAGAATCATGATTCTCACGATCTTGTGAATAGAATCGTGATTCTCACGATTCTGTGAAGAGAATCATGGTTGTCACGATCTTGTGAAGAGAATTGTGGTTGTCACGATCTTGTGAAGAGAATTGTGGTTCTCCCCATTCTCTGAAGAGAATCGTGATTCTCACGATTCTGTGAAGAGAATCATAGTTGTCACAATTCTGTGAATAAAATCGTGTTTCTCACGATCTTGTGAATAGAATCCTGTTTCTTACGATTCTGTGAAGAGAATCATGGTTCTCACAATTCTGTGAAGAGAATCGTGGTTGTCCCGATCTTGTGAAGAGAATCGTGGTTCTCACGATTCTGTGAAGAGAATCATAGTTGTCACAATTCTGTGAATAATATTGTGTTTCTCATGATCTTGTGAATAGAATCGTGTTTCTCATGATTTTGTGAAAGAGAATCGTGGTTCTCACGATTCTGTGAAGAGAATCGTGGTTCTCACGATTCTGTGAAGAGAATCGTGTTTCTCACGATTCTGTGGATAGAATCGTGTTTCTCACGATTCTGTGAAGAGAATCGTGTTTCTCACGATCCTGTTCCCAAACAATCGTGATTGCTCACAATTGTAAAAAAAACACGATTTTCTGTTGCAAATTGTACCCTGGGAATCACATTTTTGAGTTGGGAATCGCGATTCTCAGAATCGTGATTCTGAGCAAATTCTTATAATTTTTTAATTTTTGATTTTTTAACTTCTTTCTACACTAGTAAAAGCGCCTTATTAAAATATTAACATGCAGTAAAAGATCTTTCATCAACAAGTCAATTTTCTCTTCAAAAAATTCAAAAAACTGAAAATCGTGATTCCGTGTTTTTCAACAGTTTTCTGTGTTTTTGTACTTTTACCAAAATGTTGAACTTGAAATTATGTAAAAACTTTTTGTAAGAAAAATACCTTTTTGTCTGATCAAGAAATGTCCAAAAAGCTTTGTGTTTGCTGAAGATCGCAATTCTATTAGCTCCTCTCACTCACTCTTTCACTCAAATGAATATTTTTCTGAGATTTCAGACTTTTATAGACTTCAAACAATCGCAATTGTGAGCGATTTTCACAAATTTGAGTTCCCACTTTTTTTATTCTTCTTCCTTTATAATTTTTGTGGTTTTATTTAAAAAATCTTCTCCCTTCCAACAAAATTTTGCCCACTTTTCTCTCCTGATGAAAATCGCGATTCTGTATCCAATTCTCAAATCTAATCACTTGATACTCAATTCTTACTAGAATTTTGAAATTTTGCTTTCCTTCACTTATGCAACTTATGAAACCTTTTAAAATTGCTTACCTTAGTACCCAATAGTGCAACTCAGTCAATTTCTTTATCTTACTGAGAATCGCGATTTTGTTATGAGAATCGTGTTTTTCTCTGAACTTCTTGCTTTTGCACTTTTTGACTCTTCTTCCCTCCTAGTCTTCTCCAATGTTCTTCACCAACTCTAGATCAATTGTCACCTGCAATTATCCACCACCAAACTCATTCAAAGAGATTAAAATTTTGAAAAAATTTTAAACAGCAAATTTTACTCTAAATATTTTTTATTTTTCTCTTAATTTTTGGATTTTTCTTTCACTATTCCACTTCCCCTTTTCAATACAAATCCCCCTGCAAAATTTCCTAGGGAAAAGAAATTTGTTTGGATTTTTAATAAATTTTATGAATTTTTTAGTATTTTGAACCTTAAATCAAGGAAAACACTTCACTTAGGGTTTTCTTGTTTCAAGATCCATTGATCTTTTGTTTCATGATTGGTTATACTCTTTTATGCTTGCAATCTAATCAGTTTGGAAGTAGAGCTTTTCAAGAAAATATGTGCTAAGAAGTATAAGTATCAATTCATGCAAAGATAAACTCAAACACCTTTTCTTTCAAGAGGCAAATAATTTTTTTCAAGATTATTATTTTACCTTGGATAAACAAATGGATCAATCAATTTGCACATAGCTACTTTACTTGACTTTCCTCATTGCAACCATGTCATCGTTTCCAAAATTGACAAATTTGTTTGGTACTTAGTCAAAAAGCACTCTACTTATGCAAAGATAGTCACATTTTACCTTTCCTTTAACAATCTTGATTCAATTTTTTTTTTCCACACACCTGTACTTTACTCTTAAAAGGTATGAGCAACTATCAATTTGCAAGAATTTCACACTTCTTTATCCCTTAACTCATGCTTTCTTTTCCCCTAAAGAGCAAAGAAACCTACCTTTTCAATTTTTCTTTCTTGATTATAGAGTAGTACCTTCTCAATGTGTTCAAATACCATCAACAATGGAAGATCCAACAGGGTCCAAAACTCCAATGAAGTTTTTTGCTTTTTCCCCGGCAACGGCGCCAAAAAAAATGTTTGTGGTCAACCTTTGGAGTTGTCCTCTCCAATCATTATAGCATAAAAGATCAACTACACATCTTTAAATTGTCAATCCGGGAAGTATGCAAAGACCATAGGCCCTTCTAGTTAATGGAATCCAAGAATAAGAGTTGAGATGACTGTTTTTCTGAGAAGTTTATGAAGAAGGAGAGAAATATCTAGGGTTTTGATTATCTTGAGTTCTACAATAGCATTTTCAATTATCTTTGTGTCTAAAGTGTGCCATTTCCACAGTAGAATACAAATATGAAGTCAATTTCAAAAACAATACCTGTCACACAGACGAGACAATCGTGATTCTGTGAAAATTGAGAAATTCCTATTCCAGCTTTGTTCTTCTACACTTTCTTACTCAATACACTGAGAATCATCCATCTTCACTCATCTCACTCAAAAATACACCAGATAAGTTCACAAATTCCTTGGATTACACAATGATAAGACTCAACAAATCAAGAGAAAGAACATGAAAGGAGAAAACATGATTTTCTGCAAGAAAGCTCTTCTCATTACTTGGATAGCATCAGAATAATACAACCAACCTCTTCAAAATAGAAGAAACTATCTTTTATACTTTTTCAAGTGTCCCATTTCACACTTGAATTTTGGTCCTTTTATCCTTCTATTCTAAAAAATATGCTATCTAGGAGCTTCCAAAAATTCTACGAAAAATACATATGATCCTATTTTACATGAGGAAGACTCTTTCTCAATTTTTACAACACTTGTATAAATATGTCTACCAATTTTTGACATTTTAAAAATAATTTTCCTTCAAAAAATTGCTTCTTCTAATAGTCTGCACCAACCATTTTGGCATATTTTATGCCTCCTCAATATCAGCTCTTTCATCAACAAGTGCATCATGTAAATCTGCATGAGAAATAGAATGATATGCATCATCAAATGAAACCTGTAAAGGCTGAGGAGTTTCCTCATTAGGACTAGCACTAAACTGTCCACCTGTAAAAAGAGGCAACAAAGTATCATACATGTCTTTGGAGCTAACTGACGTCTCCTTAGTACATGAAAGTAATGGTTGAATATCATCTTCCACAAAAACAACATCATGGGTAACTAAAATGCATTTTGTCTGTGGATGATACAGACGATAGCCTTTTCTTTAAAAATTACACCCAACAAAAATACGTTTCATTTCTTTATCATCCAATTTCTTGCGTTGTTCTTCAGGCACTAATGCATATGCCACACAACCAAAAACAAGCAGGTGAGCAACAGATGGCTTACAACCATGTCAAGCCTCATATGGAGTGATAGACTACAATGCTTTAGTGGGACACCTATTAAGTACATATGTTGCACACATAACAGCCTCAAGCCAATAACTATGTGATAAAGCTCGACCCTTGACCATAGACCTCACCATCTCCATGAGTGACATGTTCTTCCTTTTTCAGAAACTCCATTCTATTGAGGTGTATACTGCACTGTACATTGATCTTTTATCCCACGTTCAACCAAAAATGCATTAAAATCAAAAGACATATATTCAATACCTCAATCAGAATGGAAGGTGCCCATTTTACATGTTGACAGATTTTCCGCCAAAACGAGAAACTATTTGAAGCACATAAACACTTTGGACTTTGCTTTCAATGGATATACCCATGCATGCATGGGAAAATCATCGATGAAATTCGTGAAGTAAAGATAGTTCCCAAAAGAAGGTTTCTGCATCGGACCACAGACATCACTATGAACAAGCTGCAATTTTTTAGTAGCTCCAACTAAACCATCTTTTGGGAAAGAGGAATGCTACATTTTTCCCAAAATACAAGCTTCACATACATGTTTACCAGGGGCCTCAAGTTTGGGCAAAGAGGACACCATTTCATATTTGTGCAAGCATAGCAAACTAGCAAAAGATGACCAAAGCATGCATGCCAAAGCTTTGCATCTAACATAGCCTAAGAATCTTGAACTTCACATTCTAAATCATTCACAGATTTTGCATAATCTATGAGCTTATACAGTCCATGACATAAAATGCTAGAAGCAATAATGATGTTGCCATTTGACATATCGTGAAGTGTACATCTGTCATCAACAAATTTCATGACCAAGCCAATCTTGGCTAAAGCTGAAATTGATAACAGAGAATCTAACAATGTAAAAGAACTACCATCAGCAGTAGTCAAAATGATCTTACCAACTCCCATGATGGGATAAGAGGAGTTTGTCGAGATATCAAGCTCAAAATGTGATTATCCAGGATAACACATATCACTTTTTCATTTCTCTGACATGTATAGTGGTCACACCAGTATATTTTAGGGACACTTCATTGGGCTTTATTAGATTTATCTACTAAGAGTGATGGCACATTTGTTTCTTGCCAGCTCACTCATTAGCGGACATTAGGTTTTTCCTTATGTACTAGTCTTTATATATTGCACTTGTTGTATTCTTGTTTTTAGGTCATTCTTGTACATTCCTTTTACATAATAGAACAAGAAGAACAAAATCATTCTTCCTTGCCTCAATTTGTGTGTTCTTCTCCTTGATTGTGAGATTGTGTGTGTGAGCTCTCTTCATTATCTCCTTCCTCGTGACATGGTATCAGAGCTAGTGTGGCTGTAGAGAGCTCGTGGAGAAGGCCGACGATGAAGAGTACGCAAGAAGGCGTGGAGAAAGCACGATTCACAAACGACCTCAGATTGCTTTGAAAATTGGCATGAAGGTAGAAGACCTCAAAATATTTTTGAGATTTATCCCCTTAAGATCACTTGTTTCTGTCAGATCAAAGTTTCGGAGCCATCTCGACCTCTATTTTGAGCCCATAAGGTGGGGCCCATAGAAAAACCAAGTCAATTTGCAAAACTCTAACTTGCTCGTGTCTGACAACAGTCATATATTCCAAATCGAGAATTTCAAGCGATTCTGTGTACTGTTGATACACGAAAACTATGTTTTAATGAAATCGAATTTTCATGTCATAGTGCGATAGTGTTCAAGTAGACGTGCTTCTTGTAGTGTTTTGCAGTGTTATGAATAGCTGCAGAAATGGCAAACGCAGATGGAATGAGTCAGCTTATGAGCAATAAGCTAGATAAGAACAACTTCCATGCTTGGAGATTCGGGATGAAGAATTTCTTGATGGGACAAGGCTACTTGAATTACGTCAAAGGAGAGAATGAAAACGCTTCGCAATTACCAAAGAGGAATCGGACTACAGACCAATTAAGAGTGTATGAAGAATGGAATCAAGGAGCAAGAAAGGTAATGTATTGGCTATCTGTTAACATACATGATAGCATGATTGAGCACATACAGGATGCCAAGACTTCAAAAGAGGCTTGAAACAGTTTGGTCACATTGTATGACACCAATACAAAGGCACGAAAATTGCAACTCAAGAACAAGCTGCATACACTGGAGAAAAAGGGCATGTGGGTAAGTGACTACACTCTGAAAATAAAAAGCATATGTGAGTCACTTGCATCTATTGGTGTGAATGTAGATGATGATGATAAGGTGGAAGTCTGCCTTCATGGTTTAGGAGCTTCATATAAGCATCTTAGATCTTCTATACAAACCAAGGAAAATATTTTGAATTTTGCTGATCTCGTATATATGTTGATTATTGAAGAAAAGAATCTTGGTGAGGATTCAAACTCCCAAGGAAAACCCAATTTCGAGCAGGTATTATACTCTGGAAGAGGAAGAGGCAGAGGTAGAGGATTCAGAAGTGGAAGAGGACACAATAACCAAGACCAAGGTCAACAAGAGAATCATGCATGAGGAAGAGGACAGTTTCGAGGTAGGGGGAGCCAAAGAGGTCACAAAAATTTCCAAAGAAATGATTCAGGTAATGACAGTAAAGAATGTTGGAATTGTGGTAAACCTGGACACTTTGAACGTGATTGCAAGTTGAAGAATCAAAATAACAAAAGGCAGCAAAACAACTATGCATCCACAAGTGCAGATGATTCTCAGAAATTGTTCATGGTTCAACATCACATGATGAATATGATGTGAGCTGGTGTTTCAAAATTGAATGATAATTTCTAATATGTTGATTCACGTGCTTCAAATCACATGACCAGTCACGCGGAATGGTTTAGTACTTTGCAAAAATTACCAGTTCCTGGATATGTTGAAACAAGTGATGACACATCATACCCTATCAAGCATACAGGAAACATAGCACTATCTATGGAGGATGGAAAGGTAAAACCTCTTGTTGATGTGCTGCATGTCCCAAATATAACAAAGAATCTAGTTTCTGTTGGACAAATGGTTGACCAGGGATTACAAGTCAGGTTCAACGTCGATGGGTTATATATAGAAGAGTACAAACAAGATGGAAGATTGATTGCCAAAGGAAACAAAGTGGGTAGGATATTCACCTTAAACATGAAAATTCCTGAATTGAATGTAGCCATGTTTGCAAAAGTTGCAGGAGTTATTGTTGGTATAGAGATCAGGCACAAACGAATTGGACATGCAAATCTGCAAAGGCTCAAATTGATGTAGTCCAAAGATGGACTACCAAATTTCAAGGTTGCTGAAATGCAAAAGGTATGTCCAGCATGTCAATTTGGTAAACAGTCAAGAGCATCATTTCCGCATGACAAGCATGTTAGTGAGAATGTGCTAGAAATAGTACATAGAGATGTTTAGGGTCCTGCAAAGACCACATCTATGGGTGGTTGTAGATTTTATGTTAGTTTCAGTGATGACCATACACGAAAAGTATGGGTATATTTCATGAAAGAGAAGAGTGAGATGTTCACTCACTTTCTAAATTTTAAATTTATGGTGGAAAATCAAACAGAGAAGTATATTCAGACATTAAGATCTGATGGAGGAGATGAATACATGTCAAATGAGTTTTGAAACTTTCTTAAAACTCATGGAATTCGACACCAGTTTTCATGCAGATACACACCACAACAGAATGGTGTTGCTGAACAAAAAAATAAACATATTACAAAAATAGCAAGAGCCTTGATGGCTGAGAAGAATATGCCTCATTGTTATTAGGCAAAGGTTGTGCATATTGTTGTATCTATCATCAACAGAACTCCGAGTGCTATTGTACATCAAGTAACACCTGAAGAGAAGTTTACAGGTAAAAAGACAAACTTATCACATATGAAAGTATTTGGTTGTATTGCATATGTACATTCTCTAGATGAGCTCAGGAGGAAGCTTGATTCAAAAGCAGAAAAATCTATCTTCATTGAATACTCCCTTGAACAAAAGGGATATAAATGTTATAACCCACTTACACAACAAATGAAGGTGAGCAGAGATGTGGTATTTGATGAAATGTCAAGCTTCTATGAAGATTCCAAAAATGGGATTAATCTTGAATCAAATGACAAAGAAAACGCTAAAAAATTGAGTGCAGAATCTCAAGTCTTGAGTGGACTGTATGCATCACCAAGCAATAGTTCCAACTCAAATCCATGGAGTCATGGAAATTTCAGTCCAACAAATTCCTCAAATACATCCAAGAAAGATAAAGAAAATTTTTTTGCTGGTAGTAAAACATATGCAGGTTTTGAGGATGTTGATGGAGATTCAAGCGGTTCAGAAAAGAGTCTTGATGAGGAACTTGGATCGCCCTCTGTGAGGACTCCAAAAGTAAGAAATGCACATGCAGATGATACAAGAAGTGACCTAGGACCAAGAAGATCTGGGAGGATGTGGAATTCAGTGCAACGATTGACATATGATAGTTACATGGCTCATTATTGTGCCTACATGACAAAGGTAATACAAGTTGTTGAACCCTCTTGTTTTGAAGATGCAATTGGAAATGCAGATTGAGAAAAAGCTATGGGTGAGGAGATGATTGCACTTTATGGAAATGATACATGGAAGCTAGTTCCATTACCCCAAGGAAAGAAACCGATAGGCGACAAGTGGGTTTACAAGCTAAAGCACAATGCTGATGGTAACATAAGCAGGTACAAAGCACGATTGGTAGCAAAAGGATATGCACAAACATATGGAATTGATTATGAGAAAACATTCAGCCCTATAGCTAAAATGTCTATTGTCAGAACACTTGTTGCATTAGCTATAGCAAAAGGATGGACTTTGCATCAGATGGATGTGAAGAATGCTTTCCTACATGGTGAGTTACAAGAAGAAGTATACATGGACTAGCCACAAGGATATGAAGATTCAAAGCATCCATAATATATTTGAAGGTTGCAAAAGGCTTTTTATGGGCTTAAGCAAGATGTTCATGCATGGCATGCAAGGATTGTTGATTACTTAACCACCATTGGGTTTTCTATATGTGATGCAGATCATTCACTATATGCAAGGAAGGGTGATGATGGCATCACAATTGTGGCTATTTATGTTGATGACTTGATTGTAGGTGGTGATAATGAAGAAAGCATTAAAGAGGTAAAGCAACTTCTTATGCAGAAATTTGACAAGAAAGATCTTGGTGTGTTGCACTTATTCTTGGGCATTGAGTTTATACATACAAAAAACAGGTATATGGATGTCGCAAAGACAATATGCCTTGAATATGTTGCAAAGGTATGGTATGGCTGATTGTAAGACAATTTCTATGCCATTAGATCAGAACTTGAAGTTCGATACTACATTAGGTGAAGCATTGCAAAATGCTACTATGTACAAGAAAATTGTGGGAATTTTGATATATCTCGCAATTACGAGGCCTGATCTTAGCTACATTGTTGGACTTGAAGATCAATTTATGCAAGTTCCCAAGAAGCCACATTTAGATGCTCTGAGGCACACTCTACGTTATGTGAGTGCTACTTTGGATTATGCATCGTTTTATGAAGTTGGTGTAGATTTGTAGGTTCATGGATACTCCGATGCAGATTGGGTTGGTAGCAGTTCAGATAAAAGATCTACTAGTGGCTTTCTATTCTCATTTGGGACTGTAGCTATTACATGGAGCAACAAGAAGCAATCCATTGTTGCTTTATCGAGTACAGAGCCTGAGTATAGAGGTGCTACAATGGCAGCATGTGAGGCATCATGGTTGGAGATGCTACTTGCATATTTAGGTGTGGAAGTGCAAAAGCCTATCATCATCTATTGTGATAATCTTAGCAGCATACAGTTAGCACGTAACCATGTTTTTCATGCAAGAACAAAGCATATCGAGATACATTATCATTTCATCATAGAGAAGGTATTAGCAGGTGATATTGATCTTGTTTATGTGAAAACAAATGAACAGATTGCTAATGTTTTCACTAAAGCACTTGGAGCACAAAAGCTAAAGAAGTTTACCAAGATGCTTGGATTAGAGGACATGTCGTTGAGCTTGAGGGGGAGTGTTGAGATATCAAGTTCAACATGTGATGATCCAGGATAACAAGTATCACTTTTTCATTTCTCTGACATGTAATATGGTCACGCCAGTATATGTCAAGGACACTTCATTAAGCTTTATTAGATTTATCTATCGAGATTGATGGCATATTTGTTTCTTGCTAGCTCACACCATTTGTAGACATTAGGTTTTTCCTTATATACTGGTCTTTATATATTGCACTTGTTGTATTCTTGTTTTTAGGTTATTCTTGTACATTCCTTTTATGTAATAGAAGAAGAAGAAGAAGAAGAAGAAAATCATTCTTCCTTGCCTCAATCTGTGTGTGGGCTTCTTCTTGATTGTGAGATTGTGTGTGTGAGCTCTCTTTCTTATCTCCTTCCTCGTGACAGAGTTGTTGGCGCATTTGACTGTATTCCCTGTAGGGGAAGGCTCGAGTGAAGTGATGAAACTACATTGTGAGGTAATATGTTTGGTTGCCCCACTATCAAACTACTGGCAAACATCTGAGTCTACTACAGACATACATTGTTCATGAGAAGATGGGTCATAACTGCAAACACTGGTAAATACCCATTCTTCATTCTGTACAAGATTAGTAAACTTTGTTTTGGGTGTAGCGGCTTCTGCAACAACCATTCTACCTCTTTCTTCCTTGCCTCTTTAGCAGCCAATTTTGCACAACTCTTTATGACATGATCATTTCCTTTACAATATATGCAAAATAATTTCTACTTTTCTAGTTTCTTCTCATCTTCATCATCCTTCAGTTAGCATATTTATGGTTACTAGTAGAAGAGCTCCATTTACCTTTGCCCTTCTGACTAGCCAGGAAAGCTTGATCTGCAACACACATAATGGACCTGTTTTGTCTAGATTGATCATCCTGCAACATAACAGAGACTAACTTCTCAAATGTTGAGGCATTTGGATGGCCTGTCATCATCAATTTGAAGAGTAGAAGCAAAACTATGATATGAATTCGAAAGACCATTCAGAATAGTCTGCACAAGTGAACTATCAGGCAAGACTTCATCAAGCAGAAATCAATTGCTCCTTCAAATCTTTGATCTTTGTCAAAAAATTATCCATGGAATCTCCTTCATTCACGTGCTCGCTCTCCAACTGTTTTTGGAGCTAAGCAACACGAGCCTCACTCTTTGCCTGGTATGAAGTGGTAAGTGTATCCCAAGCATCCTTAGTTGTTCTGCAAGAGCGGATGTGAGGAATAATGGCATGTTTGATAGACAAGGCTATCAATGCATGTGCTTGAGCATGTCTGCCATCCCAACAAATTTGCTTTGTAGTAGGTGTAGCAATAACCGTAGCACGAACAAGAACATGAAGAATATTGTCATTTTCAATGCCATTTGCATCACCTTCAATAATTGTATTTGCATGTGTAATAGGACGTTTTTCAACACCTTGCACAATATTCCACAGTCCTTTTGCAACCAATACATGATGAATCATATAATCCCATAATGGGTAATTGGTACCATCAAACTTATCCTCAATAGCCAACATACAGATTACATCACTGCTTTCAGCCATGGTCACTGACTAAAATACCTTGATGCAGAAAAATGATTGTATCTCAAAAAGTTGAACAAAACTACCCTCTCAAGTTTTGCTAAACCTGTAGCAGACTTCAAGACGCTTATACTGGCGAACTAAAACCTGTATATATCTTTGGCACAAAAAGACAAAATTGCCTACACAAGCGCTACGGTAATGCGCTTGGAGGCCAAAACGAGCTCAGATCGTGATTTTGACACCACAAAGGGAAGTAATTCTAAACTCCTAATTGCCCTGACTATGCTCACCAAATCTCATGTGATTCTGAGACTGTGATCGAAGGGGTGTTGACAATGCCCTAGATGAAACGACGACATGCTTTGATACCAATTGTTGGAGTTTGACCCATTGGGGTAATGGGCATATATACAAGCTGAGGGAGAAAAACCTCCTAAAGAGGGAAAAAAAGTGCTTTAGGGGTGTTCACACATATCACTACCTAAATATATCAACACAAGATGACTGACATGTCAATTCTATGGGAAAGGAGGCCACAAGTCAAAGGACTACTATTTTGTGAAGGGCCTAGGAAACCAAAACATTATACCAGTACAACCACTAGCTACTCAATGGGTGAGTGCCATTCAATCTTCTCTATTAGGGCGACCAACCAGAGGAGAAACTCCAATCACTAATTTTTACACTAATCAATGATAACAGAGGCAAGAGGGAAGGCCCCATCGAAATTGCCCACCTAGACCCATAATGTGTTTCCATTGTGGGGAATATGTTCATTTTCAAAGTAAGTGTTCCCTACCTAAAGATGTCCCACCATGTAAGAATTGTTTGGAAATTAGGGACCATTACACAAAGGACTGTCCAAAATCATTCCCAACAACCGGTACACAAGGAAACTGTTGTCTCTTGCACATGATTAAGGTAACGGGGAGAGGACAATACAGAATTCCCAAGTACCTAAGTGGTCCAACTTGAGGAAGTTCTAGGAATAATAACTTGAGCGCAAAAATAGAAGGGGGCCTTGAAAGATGCAATGAAGGAAACCTCATACTCAATTGATCATAGTAGAGATAAAGGGAAGAAGGTAAAGACATAGAAAGAACATGAAGGTAAAGGAAAGACAAAACCCAACAAAGGAAGGGAGAATGCATAATCAAGGAAAACGAAAACTTTTTGGATACCCCATCGACAAGGCATATGTAGTGTCCAAAGAGGACTTGAGGCGATTTCATGGTGGAACTACCTCCCAAACCAACCAAGAGGGTCATCTTACTGCAATCTAGTTCAGCAACACACTTGCTAACAAGTATCTCTCTACAACTTGTTGGCCATGACTCCTAGGTTCCGAGGAGAGGTAGTTGCTACTATCGACAATTTAGGCCCTAGTTCCATATTAAGTGGTGGGCAAGGTACTACTACTCTTACATCTCCACATATGCCCATTCCCTCAACATAAAGCTCAAAATGATCTCCAATGGGACCTCTTACAGACTACAAGATTCATTGGGTAACAGTCAGAATTAAGGGAATCTCCCTGGCAAGGGTAATCATAGATGGAGGATCTTGCATTAACCTTATGCCGAAATACCCAATGTCATTGTTAAACATAAGGGCAACTAAACCTGCTCATTTTACAGTTTCCTTGGTAGATCAAAGTAGATTAAGTCCACTAGGCATAACGAAAAAAGTGAAAGTCATCATTCAACATTTAAATTTTGTGTTAGATCTTGTGCTTATCACGCTTCCTAAAGTGAAAGGAGGATTCTCTCTCCTCATAGGGATACCATGGCTATGTCACAGTCGAGGAATGCATGATTGGGGGTGATATCTTGTGGGTGGCAAGACAAGACAAAAATCATGCACCTTCAAATGCAAGGAGCTATTGATGAAGCCTTGGAGACTTCTAAGGTTGTTCTCCATCCAAAACAACTAACCTCAGAAGAAGTGGATAAGCAAGATCTTATGTCGAAAAACAATAGAGGCATTAGTAGAGAAAATGAAGTGATAGCTAAACAAGGAACTGAAGAAGCAAGCATTTGAGTTACACCACCACCTCCATGGATTATGGAGCATGAAAAAGCCTCCACATAAAATTGCGCACTTAGAAATTGGGCCATAGAAAATTGGGCGCCTTCACCTCCAAAAAAATTGACATATGTGAAAATTGGGCACTTTCACCTCCCAAAAATTCGACATATGTGAAAATTGGGTGCCTTCACCTCCCAAAAAGTGGACAAATGGAGATTGGGCACCTTCATCTCCTCAAAATGTGGAGAGTGAAAGCAAGGCATTTCCAACAACTTGGGCACCAAAGAATTGAGTGACTCCAAATGCTTGGGCTCCATTCAAGGTTCAAGGACCTCCAAGTTAAGCAGCTCACCCACCTGTTTGGGCTACTCCTACCGTTGGTTGGGCAACCCAATGGGCATCTCGTGAGCTCTACCTGGAGTTGTTGTAGACATCAAAGGATGGATGAGATGTCCCTAAGATTCAAAGAACACGATGAAAAACCAGAGGAATTATCTACAAATGATCTGAATAAGATAATGGATTGGATAGAAGAAACTAATCATGTTTCATGTTTTACAATCACAATCAGAAAAGAGGAAGAAAAACCTATTGTGGAATCAACCATTGTAGAGGTAAACCTACAACAGATATTGAAGTCAATCACATAGAAGAAAAGGTAACAAAAACTATATTTCCAATGGAAGAGGTTTCGTTTGGACGGATGCAAGAAAAGAAGGAAGCGATAGCAATTGATGATAGTCTTACCTTCATTGAACAAATGTTGTTCAAAGAAGTCACATCCAATGGAGAGACAAGTTCTGAACCGGTCAAAGAGGTTAACATATGAGAAGAAGACAACCCACAAAACCGTATAAGGACTTCACAAGCATACCAAAAGAGCTAGGCATACACACTATTCCTTTGGTAGTCGAAGCATTAGAGGGAAAATATACAGATTAAATCTTGAATACGCAGAAGCAATAAAGAAGGAGATATAGAAAATGGAAGAGGCATGCATCATCATACTTGTAAAACATTCAGAATGGCTACCCTCGATGGTATTCCTAAAAAGAATCTAATAAAGTCAGAGTCTGCATTGACTTCCATGCATTAAATAAGGTAACTCTCCTTGATGGATTCCCAGCTCCTTTTTTGAGCAGGTGATCAAAGATGTGGTTGGACACGCATTGTACAACTTCATGGATGGTTCAATGGTTACAACCAACTCGAAATTCATCTTGAAGATCAACCAAAGAACATTTATCACTCCTTATGGGAATATATATATATGAAAATGGCTTCCAGACTTAGGAATGTGCAAGCCCCCTTCAACAGAATAATGTACCTTATTTTTAACAAATTACTTCTAAAATCCTTGAGAATTTATATAGATGACTTTCGAGCATTTTTTGAGGCAGCATGTGCTACTACCATAGAAAATGTACCAGAACACTTAAAGCAATTGGAACAAGTATTTCAGCGCTGCAAGGAAACAGGTTTGAAACTCAACCATCAAATGTCACTTTTTGGTTACTCATGGCACACTGTTAGGGCATGTGGTTTTGGCTCAGGGAATGACTCCTAACCCATACAAGGTAATGTCAATTCTCAAACTTCTCAAGCTAGTGAACATGAAAGAAGTACACTGCTTTTTAGGACATACAAGGTTTCATCAAAAGTTTATATGCATGTATACAAAAATTGCACAACTGCTCTCACTTCTCACTAGCAAAAGCTCCCCTTTCTAGTGGTCCCAAGAAGAAGAAGCTCCATTCAAGTATCTCAAACAAAGGTTAGCATCTGCTTCTATACTCATTTCACTTGATTGGCCTAGAACATTTCATGTACATGTAGATGCAAGTTTATGTGTTGTAGATGCCATTATCACCCAACCCAATGAAGCACATAAACTACACCAAAAATTCATTATGCAAGTAGGCTTCTATCCAAAGCAAAGAAAAATTATAGCGCCACAAAGAGAGAGGCCCTAGCTTTTGTCTTTTCCCTCAAAAAATTCAAAAAACTATCTACCGGGAATGGCATTCACTGTGATTATTGATCATTGAGCTTTAATGCATTTACTAAACAAACCCCAAGTTGCTCTTTCAAGAATTTGACTTTAAAATTGTACAAAGACAAGGAGAAAACATGTCATCAAAGACCATCTTTCTCGTATCAATCACCTACCTCAAGCAACTAAGGGAGTAGAAAATGATTTTCTAGGTAGTCACATATACAAGGTAAAGGTATCACTTGTATGGTATATGGCTTAATTCACTTTCTATCCAGAGGTCAATTTCATTCCAATTCTACTCCATTGGAAAAGCCTAGACTACTCTCAAAAAGTAAGGACTTCCTTATGGAAAATGACACTTTCTACAAGGTTGGGCCCCATAAGATGTACAGGAAATGTCTTCAATCACACAACACTGAAATTATACTCCAATTGAGACATGAAGGAAAATCAAGTGGACATTTCCTTGGACATATTACAACACTATGAGTACTTCAAAGTGAGTTGTGGTGGCCATATCTATTCAAAGATGCCACCAACTTTGCAAAGGCCTGCGACATCTATCAATGATCGCCGGCAAAGCCAACAAAGAAGAGGAACCAGCCACTTAATGTTTCCATGGCATGGCAACCATTCGAACACTGAGAGCTAGATTTTATGGGCCCAATTCATCTTGTTGCATGCAATTTCCATGCAAAATAGCTTTAAGTGGCCACCGATTACGCTATTAAGTGGGTTGAGGCCATCACTACTAAGGATTGTGCCACAAAAATTATAGTGTCATTTTTGGACGACCATAGCTTGTGCAGATTTGGATGTCCTATTGAGGTAACCACAGACCAAGGATCACATTTTATTAGTCAGGTACTTACACTCCTCTTTGAAAAATACCAAATCTTCCATCATAAGTCATGTGCATATTGCCCTAGGGCCAATGGCCAAGCTGAAATTACAAACAAAATCCTCATGCCGTTACTCAAAAAAACTTGCCTCATTTGAACTTATGCATGGATCTAACCGTATCGGAGCAAATAGGATAACAGGGTTCTCAGTTGCACTTGCATCACACTTCTTCAAGTTGCAGTTGCTAGAGGAAAAGAGGAAAATTGGCAATGACCAACTCACGGTAATGCAAGAGAAGAGGAAGCAGAATCACGATGCATGAAACTGAACACCCTGAGCCCGCTACCCTGACTAGATCCGACTACTGGGAGCTCTTGCCTCTTTCTCTCCTTGTTTTGAACGTGCTCCCACTTCAATTTTATAACCAATGAGCATGTGAAGAATTTTGTGCCTTTTTCTTAACTCACCACTTTCCCCACTACATGCCACTAACTACAAGGCAAGATATTGTATCTCTTACTCATCATGAATTTTGACTAGACTTTTTTTTTTTATGTTTTTTCTTTTTTCTCTTCTTTTCCTTTATCTTTATATTTGGTAAATTTACCCAAGCATAGCTCATATGAAAATGAGCTTGTACATTTATCTTCAACAAGGACCATAGGATGACTACGATGCTGGGGATAAAGGCCCCAAGGACTCTCCTTTTGTATATTTTGACCCTTCCATCTGAAAGCTCTCTTCGAGAGCTTTCCAATGATATTTTTGTTATATTTTTCGACCCCAAATTAAGGAGTTAAAGGCATTTACATTATTTTTATGAATTTTGGTCATTGGTCATGTGTAAACATGCCCAAATGACCTAAAAGTCACTTATCAATAAGACTTGGTCCCAAATCTCTCATAACTTGATTGAGACTTCTTCAACTTTAGCTTCTCCATCTTCTTCTTCAAATTTCTGCGCAAATTTCTCTCACTACTTTCTCTCTCCTCACGCAACAGCCCACTCCCTTGGCGTTTGGAGCAACCGAGCACACCACGATGTAGCTCTCCGTGGCCTCTTTCAACTGGTATCAGATCTTTGAGCTGTTCCATCGCGACAAAGTTGCTCAAAGTGCTTTTCTACTTCAACCTATATTAAGCTGAAGGTGTTTTCTTACATTTGGGAGGATTTCATTGTGAAAAACCATCTTTTTTCGTGATAAAAGTGCTCTTTTTGGAGGATTACTTCAGCTCGGAGCAAAGCTGAAGCAAATTTTGTGCTTTTTAAAGAGTTTCATCGGAAAGAATCTCTTCTATTCTTCCTTTTGTATCCCCATAGGTCATTTTCAGCATCCACATTGCTTATACTTTAATTTACAGGTCCTTTGTGGCAAAAATTCTCTCTCATTTCAAGTGGGAGGACATGTACAAAGATTGAGGAAGTGCATACTTGCTGGAAACTTATTACAGCAGGTCATTTCTCTGATTTTACATGTCATATTACTGCAAAAATTGATGCTTTTGTTAAAACAAGCATCCATTGACTTAGTTTTGCATCTATGTATGCCTTTTGTGGTTGAAAAACAACAAATTTGTTGTTTTTTATGCAATTATAGCTTGCTAGAAAATAATTGCTGGAATTTTCTGAAATTTTCTGCAAAAAATTTCAGAAATTGACTTTTGCAAGTTTTGAATAGTTTTTGGGCTTAATTTCTCAGCTATAGTCTCGTAAGGTAATTGTACACAAGGCAACAGGTGAATTTTACCTTTTTTGGTGAAATTTTGAAGCTCTTCGTGTGCAAACATGGCCTCTACCTCCTCTGATGTCAAAAGCTTGTTTGAGATCAAGAGATTTGAAGGTAATGGTTTCGATTTGTGGAAAGAGAGAATGTTGGGCATCCTCTTTCTTAAAGATTGTGAAGGGGCTCTTGAGGAAGTCAAACCTGAAGATATGACAGATGCAACATGGATGAACCTAAACAAGAAGGCCATCACTTACATCAAGATGGTTGTATCAGATGAAATCTTAGTGGATTTGAAAGGCCTTACAATTGCTTTTGAGGTATGGGAGAAGCTGAAAGCCACTTATGAAAATACCACGCCTGTAAATCAAGTGCATCTTATGCATAGGCTAGTGTGTATGCAGCTTGATGAGTCAAAAAGTACGGCTGAGTACTTATCTTCTTTTACAAGTACTCTTTCACAATTGCAGGACTCTGGATTACCTCCATTTGATGATAAGCTTAAGGCCATCTTCTTGTTGATGACCTTACCATGAAACATTGGTTGTTTCACTTTCGAATAGTCCCAATCTTACCTTTGATGGTGTAAGGGGTTTTATTTTGAATGAGGAAATCAGGAGGAAAGCTAGTGGAGAGGGCAGTGGTTCAACCAATGTGGCTAGAGGAAGAACATAAAAGAAAAGTGGAAATGTACAGAGAAACAAGAGCAAAAGTAAAGGCAAGGCTGAAGTGAATTGTTATCAGTGTGGTAGGAAAGGTCACAAGAAAACTGATTGCAGATACTACAAAGCTGAACTAGAAAGAAAGAAGAACATAGGTGACAGGAAGAAAAAGGACACCAAGAATGAAGCACATGATACCTCAAAGGACAAAGACAAGAGAAGGCCAATGTGGCCTTTAGTGTCATCATTGAGGAGCTATCAGATGCACAAGATATACTTTGTGCTACTATGGAAGCAGATCATGCCGAAATTATTGATGCTTCTAGTAATATTCAAGCACAAGATATGCAAATCACAAAGAAGGATCTGATTGATGCCTTGCTTACTATGAATGATGCTTTGCCAAACATGGATTGTGGATTCCGGTGCATTGTTTCATGTTACTCCTATTGAGGAGTGTTTTACTACCTTTCATGCAGGCAGCCATGGAATTATCACATAGAAGGCTTGGCCATATGAGCCAAAAAGGCCTTGATAAACTATGTAATTTAGACAAGTTTGATGCTAAAGGCTCAAAACTTGATTTTTGTAATGAATGCATATATGGTAAGCAAGTAAAGAATTCCTACTACTCTGGTGTCTCTCGTAAGTCTAATGTGCTTGATCTTGTTCATTCTGATATTTGTAGCATGCTCACAAAATCTATGGGGGGAGCTCTTTACTTTGTTTTTTTTGTTAATGACTACTCTAGGAAGCTTTGGGTATATTTGTTAAAATCTAAAGATGAAGCCTTTGCTGCATTTAAGAAATTTCATGCATTTGTGACCACTCAAACAGGTAGAAAGCTGAAATGCTTACGTACAGATAATGTGGGTGAGTTTACAAGTGTTGAATTCAATAGATTTTGTGAAAATCTTGGTATTAAGAGAGAGCTAACAGTCCCATACAGCCCCTCTTCCAACGGTGTGGCTGAAAGGTATAATAGGACTTTATGTGAGAGGGTGAGATGCATGCTGTCCACAGCTAATCTCCCTCATGGATTTTGGGGAGAGGCTTTGAAAACTGCAGTTCATATTTGCAATCGATCCCCTCATATGTCCTTAAAAGGTGGCATTCCAGAAGAGGTTTGGTCTGGCAAACCAGCTTCATATGACCACCTACGCATCTTTGGTTGTGATGCTTTTGTGCATATAAGGCTTGAGTTGAGAAGCAAGTTAGATGCAAAGTCCATGAAAGGAATCTTCATGGGTTATGGAGATGAAGGTGAAATGGGCTACAGGATTTGGCTACCTCAACTCAAGAAGGTAATACGCAGCCGAGATGTTGTATTGAATGAGGCAAGGCTGCTCAAAAACAATTGTGCCTCTAAAGATGACCATAAAAGAGTCAAATTTCAGCATGTATAGCCACCAGTTAAATCTGATATGAACCCTCGGGATGCACCACGTATGGCTGGAAATGACAATGAGCCCGTGGTTATTGAGCCAGATGATGTTGGACAGCAAAATGATGATGTTGGACAGCAAAATGATGCTCCCGATGGGCATATGCAGCCACCTATTCATGCTGAAAACAGGGCTGCAAATGGTGTACAGCAGCCCGTTAACAATGAAGAAGTTAATGTACCTCCTGATGTAGATCCATTGCCTGGTAATGTGGATCATTGGGTAAGAAGATCTATACGTCCTAGGAGGCCAGTGAACAGATATGATCCCTCTATACATTATATAATGTTATCAGATGAGGGTGAGCCTCTTACTTATAAAGAGGCAAAGCTATATGAGCACAAGAAGAAGTGGGAGTTAGCCATGCAAGAAGAGATAAAGGCCTTGCATGCAATTGATACTTGGGATTTGGTTGAGTTACCCAAAGGAAGGAAGGCCATTCCCAACAAGTGGGTGTACAAAATCAAAACTGTTGATGGCAAACCCAAGTATAAGGCAAGGCTGGTTGCTAAGGGATATGCCCAAAAAGAGGGCATTGATTTCCAAGAAGTGTTCTCTCCAGTGGTGAAAATGACCACTTTACGTGTGTTGTTTGCTCTCACAGCTGCCTTGGATTTGGAATTATTCCAAATGGATGTTAAAACAGCCTTTTTGCATGGTGATTTAGATGAAGAGCTGTACATGAAACAGCCAGAAGGATATGCCATTCCTGGAAAAGAGCATCTGGTATGCAAACTGAAAAGGAGCTTATATGGGCTGAAACAGCCCCCAGACAATGGTATAAGAAGTTTGATGCATTTATGCTCAAACATGGGTTTAAAAGAAGCCATGCAGATCACTGTTTGTACACCAAAAAGGACGAAGATGGCAGGCCAATTATTCTTGTATTGTATGTAGATGATATGCTGCTGGCTGGGAAGAAAAAGAGCACTCTGAATGCTCTAAAACAGCAGCTGAACTCTGCATTCTCAATGAAAGACCTTGGGGAAGCTGAGCATATTCTTGGTATGCGTATAAAAAGGGATAGGCAGCAGCATACTTTGCAGGTATCCCAAGAAAAGTACATCGAAAAAGTACTGGACAGATTTAATGTGGCTGATGCTAAGCCTCTTGGAGTGCCATTGCAGCCACATGTTAAGCTTTCCAAGGATGACAGTCCCAAAGATGATGATGCAGCCAATTACATGTGTGTTCCATATGCATCAGCTTGTGGTTCACTTATGTTAGCTATGTTTGCTACTCGGCCAGACATCGCTCATGTAGTGGGAGTTGTTAGCAGGTTCATGGCTAATCCTGGTAGAGCTCATTGGGACGCAGTCAAATCTATTTTGAGATATTTGAAATGGACCAAAAGTAAATGCTTATGTTATGGAAAGGGTCCATTGGAGTTAAAAGGATTTTGTGATTCAGACATGGCACGTGATGTGGACACACGCAAGTCCACAAGTCCTTGCAGATGGAGCTATTTCATGGTGCTCTAGACTTCAGAGGATAGTTGCACTATCTACTACAGAGGCTGACTATATTTCAGCCACAGAGGCTTCCAAAGAAGCCATTTGGTTAGCCCGCCTCTGCAGTGAATTTGGGATGCCTGAAAAGGCAACTGTTCTTGGATGCGATAGCTAGAGTGCCATATGTTTGGCAAAGAATGCCATGTTTCATGCTCGCACAAAACATATTGATGTGAGATATCACTTCATCAGAGAGGTGTTAGAGGATGGCCTGATCACTTTGGTCAAGGTCAATACTTCACAGAATCTTGCAGATGCTCTCACGAAGTGTATACCCAAGGCACAACATCAGCTATGTATACCGATGGTGGGAGTTACTTAGCTTAAAGGAGCCTCCTTGGTCCTTGAAGTGAGAGGTTGTTGGGGATAAAGGCCCCAAGGACTCTCCTTTTGTATATTTTCACCCTTCCATCTGAAAGCTCTCTTCGAGAGCTTTCTAGACATATTTTTGTTATATTTTTTGGACCCCAAATTGGGGAGTTGTAGGCATTTACATTATTTTTATGACTTTTGGTCATTGGCCATGTGTGAACATGCCCAAATGACCTAAAAGTCACTTATCCATAAGACTTGGTCCCAAATCTCTCACAACTTGATTCTTCAACTTCAGCTTCTCCATCTTCTTCTCCAAATTTTTGCACAAGTTTCTCTCTCTACTTTCTCTCTCCTCACGCACGAGCCCACTCCCTTGGCGTTTGGAGCAACCGAACACACCACGACGTAGCTCTCCGCAGCCTCTTTCACTACGACATGGACGTTCGACAGACCATACGGGATTGCAGAGAGAGCATCTCTTATACGCAGCCTCCCCTATAGCCCCGTTGATTGCACATGTCTTCAACCGGGCTATAGGGAAGGGCTTCCCAGAGGAGTGGACTAGGCACACCATTGTGCCTATCCACAAATCTGGCGACACCCTGGACCCAAGGAACTACAGGACAATCACGATTGGCCAAACTATACGGTACCATACTTGAGGCAGAGCTTAGCTCATATGCAGACCAAGGGGCTACGAACACGAGGCCAGGTAGGTTTTTGACGAGCTTTCTCTACTATAGATCACATCTTCATTTTGCACCGCCTCATTGATGGGGCAAGGGTGCGAAAGAAGAGACTATATTGCTGCTTTGTGGACTTCCACAAAGCTTTTGATACAGTGCCATGAGAGAGGCTCTTCCGACACCTCCAGAGCTTGGGAGTACCATCAGGGATGATTTGGGCCATCTACGCACTCTATGAGCAGGTGACTGGGAGAGTACAGTGTCTAGGAGGTATGTCTGAGGCCATTGCTAGCACCATCGGTGTTAAGCGAGGCTGCCCACTCTCTCCCACTCTATTTGGTCTCTAAATTTTGAGGAATACATTCTCCGAGCTAGAGGAGAGGGTGCAGACCTCGCAGGTACACATGTCCACATTTTATTATATGTCGATGACATTGTCTTGATTTCAAAGTCACCCGAGGGATTGCAACACCACCTGGATGCCCTGGATGAGTTTTGTACACAAAGGGGCTTGACAGTAAACCTTGGCAAGACCAAGGTCATGATCTTCCACACCTCCCCCATGGTGAGGAATGGAGAAGGATTCACAGCTCGCGGTGGACAGATTGAGGTGGTCACTTCCTATGTCTACCTCAGAGTCACATTCACAAGCTTTCCTGGCCCCTTCAGCATGAGACAAGCAGCCACCGATATCGGATAGACTCACACGAGGATATGCAGCTTTAGCCATGTTAGAGCGGAGATGTCACCAAGCACACCTCCAAGAACCCCGCACGAAGGGATGGCTATTTGACACATTAGTCAGACCAGCTATGATGTATGCTGCGACAGTTTGGGCCCCAAGCCTCACAGTCATGCAATGGAGTGCGATCGAGAGGCCACAGGTACGTATGATCTCGCGACTATTTCGAGGGAAACAATTGGTACCACATGACATCATCAAGGCAGAGCTAGCTACACCACCCATGGTAGTAGATGCACTTTTCCAGACTATCTACTTTATTCAGAGGATGAGGGAGCTCCCTACAGACAGACTCACACACAGAGCTTTTGAGGCATCTATACAAATATCAAAGTCAAGATATGAGAGAGCTTGGTACACTCATGTTAGAGTCTGGTTTGATGGTCATGGACTTGATATGGACAGATTGCCACCTTTTCAGTATGACCCAAACTCACCTCACATCCACCTCTCTCGTCGTGAGAGGAATGTTGTGCTCGGACAGAATCTCTGGCAACTCTGCATTAATCAGACATGGCACACACCACACATGGGATCGAGACTATTGCACTACCAAGACAAGTTCTTAGACATACTAGCGGACAGTTTCATCCAACGACCATGCTACATGGATACTTACATGCCTCATAGCTCGAGGGTAGCGATGGGCCAGTTGAGGGTCTCATCACACCGACTAGAGATTGGGACGGACAGAGCCACAGACATTCCCAAAGAGGAGCAGATATGCAGGGTATGCAGCGCAGAGATGGAGAATGAGGAGCACTTTGTACGCAAATGTAGCGCATATGATGACATCAAAGGGTAGCGATTGGCCAGTTGAGGGTCTCATCACACCGACTAGAGATTGAGATGGGCAGAACAGAAGACATTCCCAAAGAGGAGCGGATATGCAGGGTATGCAGAGTAGAGATGGAGGATGAAGAGCACTTTGTATGCAAATGTAGCGCATATGATGACATCAGAGGCAGATACGAGACTCTGTTTATAGGGCAGCCCACCCTCCGAGAGATCATGGACTCTAGAGACCAGCACCAGCTCGGGCGATTCTTACTAAAGATACAGAGTCACAGAGATTCCCTACTCCAGCCTACTGTAGCAGCCCATACAGGAGGGAGACAGAGTCAGCTCACTAACTTCTTTATTCCACGATGTGCTGCAGCCCTCCCCCCCTCAGCTCACACACTGAGAGGGGTGACTCTTCAGCTAGCTCAGACTTCTTGAGCTAGGAGAAGACCTTGTGCTATAGGATATCGGGCCCCGAGACTTCACTGACACCAAATTGCGGAGATCTGGGCTCGTCACCATCGTGTTATGGAGGAGAGACGATCCCAAATGATGGTTGATCCCGCTGTAGCCATCAGGGTGGCCCTGACTCCACCTCCACCTATGTATCATATCTTACACCCGCCCACTAGCACAGGATGGAGCTAGTTATTCGTTTCAGATGCATTACCTCTTTCACTGCAGCCGGAGGACAAATAGAGGTGGTGGACTCCATACGCAGCAGCAGTATGGGCACCAAGGATCACGGAGGCGATGTGGATGCGGATTGAGAGGCCCCAGGTCACCATGATCTCATGCTTGCTGTGCAGCAAGCCCTCCGTTCCACATGACATTATACGAGCTGAGCTTGGCACACCACCGATGCTAGTGGAGGCCCTCTTCCAGTTGGTGACCTTTATTCTGAGAGTCAGAGAGCTCCCCACCAGCCGACTCACCAGGCTTGCATTTGAGAGCTCTAGACATTTGGAAGAGACAGGGCATGAGAGAGTATGGTATGCACAGACATACTGATGGTTAGCAAATCATGGCATGAGCATTACCGATCTCCCCCCTTTTCAGTATGACCTCTCTTCCCCCCACATTACCCTCTCTCGTTCGGAGAGGAATAGGATCATCCGTCAGGACCTACTACAGATACACGTCAGGGAGACATGGATAGCACCACGGGAGCCTCTTCCCACAAAGAGTCAACACTACAGAGAGCACTTCCTGACTGTGACAGCCAATGGGTTCATTCAGAGACCACGATACATGGATACATACATGGCACCAGCTGAGAGAGTGGCCATTGGGCAGCTCAGAGTATCATCACACCAGCTCGAGATTGAGGTTGGGAGAGCAACACATACCCCGAGGGACGAGAGATTATGCAGGATATGCCGAGAGGAGGTGGAGGACGAGGAGCACTACACATGTAGATGCCAGGCATATGAGGACATCAGAGACCACTACCCACAGCTCTTAGGGGGGCCAGAGAGATCAGGGGCTCTATTGGGGACAGAGGACCAGCACGCTCTAGGTCGTTTCCTAGTAGAGCTCCAGCACCGCCGTGCATCACTTCCCCAGCAACAGATGGAGATACACCTTGCCCCCCCCCCCCCCCCCCCCCCGCAGACTTATATTACATATTTTTTCAGACCCACAGCCACTCGAGGACCCAGCTCGATACGGGGTGTAACATTACACAGAGAAGAGGAGCTTAGACGACAACGTCGACGACTGAGACCCCCACTCCGGAGAGCCCGTCCACATCAGAGAGAGATTCAGGCGATTCACGCACCCCATGACATGGAGATACGGAGACATCAGCAGCACACCGGTGTCGATTGGACGTTCAGAGCATTTTGAGGATCGCCATGATGCCTTACCCACCGATGCATTATATCCTACACCCACTCAAGGCACCTAGAGGGTTGTGATACCATCGAGCCTCCCCTCCCTATGCATATCATATTTGTATCTCACTCATCGAGCATATAGAGTGCATACCCATAGCACCCCACACCCTTGATGCCAGTTATCATCCACTTCTTTTATACCCGTTTTTTGTACTCACACTTTATTTTCCTTTTGGGATCACAGTGGATTGGATCATACTGATGTATATGTTTTGTTAAAAAGTCTCTCTCTCTCTCTCTCTCTCTCTCTCTCTCTCTCTCTCTCTCTCTCTCTCTCTCTCTCTCTCTCTCTCTCTCTCTCTCTCTCTCTCTCTCTCTCTCTCTCTCTCTCTCTCTCTCTCTCTCTCTCTCTCTCTCTCTCTCTCACGCGTCTATCAGAGGAGATCATTGAGTACTCTACTCTAGGGGAAGTCTTCCTCATGGGCGACTTCAACGACAGGACGGGAAGCGATCTTCAGCTGATTCTACACACACACTCTACGATACTCACCTACTCAAACTCGGGTCCAGACACCGCCTCGTTATTTATAACGGGATGAGACACTGGCCTATGTCAGGGAGATTGACATGCGTACCGCACTCAATTACATATGGAGGAGGGAGTATCGTGGATTATATCATCAGACCGAGGGAGGCCACCCACATACTCAGTTCTTTCACCATCCCACCTATACCCATTGGAGCAGATCACGCATATCTTGCACTATCCCTCAAGGGAGACATTCCCACACACACACCCATGACACGCCCCCCACACACTACCATCCACTTCACAAACGAGCTTGCTCACATATACTCAGCCCGAGTTGAAGAAAGCCTTCTTTCGCTTCATCCTGACATCCCACTACCTATACTTACCTCACATATAGTATCCATCCTTCACGCATCCGCCATCGGTTCATTCCCACACACCACCCATTCTAGTCACACACCTCCCCCAGGGACCATGCCGCAAAATCCCTGGTATGATGATGAGTGCAGGAGTCTCTATCGTCGACTACGAGCTCAAAGAGCATTGGCAGAGATCACAGAGATGGAGGCTAGAAGACATATGAAGACCCTCACACGCCGAAAGAGACGGGTCTTCGAGGAGGCACAAGAGCTTGCGCTATACCATTTACTTATGAGCAAGGATTGCATTGCTGCATGGCGCACACTACGAGTCACGACCGACCACACCTATTGGAGATCCACAGATTTGGCACGAGTATGCTGAGAGACTATATGAGATACCTGGACAGCCTCCCATCCCCCAACCACATGGACCACGCCCTACTCGTTCCTCTTTCTTCACAGCAAAGATGATCCAGAGGGCCATTGAGCGACTACAGCATGGGCGTTCGACTGACCACACGGGACTACAGAGCGAGCACCTCATATAAACTGCCTCCACTATAGCTCCATTGATTGCACATGTCTTCAATCGGGCTATAGGGGAGGGCTTCCCACAGGAGTGGACGAGGAACACCATTGTACCCATTCACAAATCTGGGGATACCTTGGAGTCTGGACCCAAGGATCTACAGGACTATCATGATTGGTCACACCATGGCCAAGCTTTATGGGACGGTTCTTGAGACAGAGCTCAGCTCATATGCTGAGATGGAAGGGCTACGAGCACGTGGTCAGGCACGGTTCCGACGAGCTTTCTCCACTATTGATCACATCTTCATTCTACGTTGCCTCATTGACGGGGCAAAGATACGAAAGAAGAGATTATATTGCTGCTTTGTGGATTTCCGCAAAGCCTTCGATACTGTGCCACGGGAGAAGCTTTTTTGGAGACTTCATAGCTTGGGGATACCATCAGAGATGATTTGGGCCATCTACACACTCTATGAGCGGGTGATTTGGAGGGTTCGATGCCCCGAGGGACTATCAGAGGCCATTGCTAGCACAGTGGGTGTTAAGCAAGGCTGCCCACTCTCTCCCACTCTATTCGGGCTCTACATCGACGAGATTGAGGACTACATTCTCCGAGCTTGAGTGGAGGGTGCAGACCTCGCAGGTACACAAGTCCACATTTTATTATATGCAGATGACATTGTATTGATTTCAGAGTCACCTGAGGGATTACAGCGCCACGTAGATGCCCTCCATGAGTTTTGTACACAAAGAGGCTTGACAGTAAACCTCGGCAAGACCAAGGTCATGATCTTCCACACCTCCCCCATGGTGAGGAATGGAGCAGGGTTCACAGTTGGCAGTGAACAGATTGAGGTGGTCACTTCTTATGTCTACCTCGGAGTCACATTCATGTCCATACTCTACTTCACCACTAGGGTGACTTCTCTACCACTTTATCCTCAATCCAACTAGGGGGACTACTCTACCATTCTTCCTCCACCAACCTCGGACGAATCCTCCACCTTCTTCTTCCCACTTCCAAACAAGCAACTACTACACCTTCCTCTTCCTACACAACCTTGGGCGAGCCCTCCACCCTCCTCTTCCCACCTCCAAAGGGGTGACTACCCTACCCTTCCCCTTCCTCCACACACACATAGGGCAATTCCATAACTCTCTTCCTACCACCATCATGGGGACTACTCATCCTTTTCATTCCTCAATCGAACATAGGGCAAGATCCATAAGATGAGACGTGGGGAAAATTTTCTGAGAGTGGGCTTGTTGAAGAATAGGGGACATATGCACCCCAGTTTCACAAATGAGAAATGAGGAAAAAACGTTCTTGTTGGAAGAAATCCTAGGTGACAGGATTGAGCTACAAGAAAAGATCTCTCAAAACAAGTTGATTCAAGAAAATCCAATGCTCAGATAGCATTTTAAAGATGTGGAACTGGTTGTAGTTAATTTCCAGGTGAGAAACGTGAAGGATGCAATCTAGACAAACATCCAGAGAGAATACAGCCTATGCTTCAAGAAAATAGCACGAAAAGCGGGAAATGCAACAATACAGGTACCACATCTTCAAAATGCTGAGTTAGCATTTTAAGGATGTGGAACTGGTTGTAGTTAATTTCCAGGTGGGAAACTTGAAGAATGGAATCTAGACAAACTTCTGGAGAGAATACAGCCTATGCTTCAAGAAAATAGCACGAAACGCAGGAAATGCAACACTACAGGGACCAATTACCGAATTCCACAAGTGAGAGATGGAAGAAATGAATATAAAGGTAGGAGCCCTTAAATTGCAAAGCAAAGAGCACCCTCTGTGAATGAGGAAAGAGGAAAACTTGCATCTCATGCAAATAAAGTATTTCATTAAAAGCTCAAAAAACATTGAAAGAAAGTCTTTTTCTGAGATACATACATGAAAATAGCAGCAGTTGCCTAAGACGCACCAGCTGGCATTGCCTGCAAACGTCATACAGGTCACGAGCCTCACAAACAGACACGCAAAGCATCAGAAGGAAAAATATTTATGGAGGCAAAAGCTCAAAGCAATTTGCACAATAAACACTAGAAGCATGGGGAAATGCTAGAAGCATGACAAAACAATCGTAGAGAGCAGTAGATTTCATCTCGAGCAGCTCATTACCATGATGGTCCTTTCTGTATCATCATTGGTAATTATAGATAGACAAGGCTCCTGCAAGCAATAAATTCAATCAACAAAACAACATCGTGGCTGATGCCGATTGTAGACCTCTGCTACAGTCACTCTGCAAGAAGCCTTGATGAAGATTATGATCATCCATCTCCTCTAGCTAATGTTAATGATCATGTCAATCATCTCACATCCAATCCAAATCAAAACCATCGAGAAGCAACATGGCCTTTTGCCACTTAGATGAAGATAAGGCACAGAAATCATGCATACATTCAAATGGCTAGATTAAGCCAAAAAAACTTCAGCGTAGGTTATGACTGCACAATGATTTGGTTCAGAAATAGAAGATGGCAGCAATAGTATTATCGAGAACAAACAGCCCTTGCATGGTACCTAAAGGCTCAATATTTGGGTAGACCACAAGCAAGAACATGGATAACAAAATGAAAGGTGAATCACTTGAAACTTCACACTGCACAGAGAAATGAGTCAAGTAGTCGGGTACCACTCAAGTAGCGAAAGATGAGCTTGACCTCCCACCAATGCTTGACACCTGGACAATGCATAAACCTTCTGATCTATAAGATAGCAAATTGAATATCTGGCCGAGTAATGCATAAATAAAATCAAGCATCCAACAGAATGCTGATAGAGAACAGCATCAAATGCATCTCCAGCATCATGAAGACTCAATCGTAAACCTGTCTCCATAGGAGTGGCAATAGGTTTTCAATCTTCAAGACCAAAACGCTGCAATAATGTGTCAATATATTTCATTTGACACAAAAACTATTCCGCCATCAACTTGCATAAATTGAATGCCCAAATAATGATGCAAATGCCCCAAATCTAACATCTCAAATGAGGCATGCAAATCAGCCTTGAAATCAGCAATCTGCTTCTCATGGGGACGAGTGAGCACCATGTCATCAACATACACAACAATGATCAGAAGCACATCATTTGCACGCTTAACATATAAGGTGCTCTTACTTGGACTGTTCTCAAAACCATGTGCAATCAGATAGGCATGTATCTTTTCACACCAAGCACGTGGTGCTTGCTTTAAACCGTATAATGCCTTCTTTAACCTGCACACCTGGTTTTCATGTCCTTTCTATACAAAGCTACGGGGTTGAAAAACATACACTTCTTCATGCAAGTCACCATTCAGAAATGCAATTTTAATGTCCAACTCATGTACATTCCAACCATGATGGGCTGCAAGTGCACGGATGCTATGAACAGTAGTCATTCGGCAAGTAGGAGCAAAGGTCTCATCAAAATCAATGCCTCTTTCCTGCGCATAACCCTTTGCAACAAGCCTCGCCTTATACCTGTCAACTGTTCCATCAAGCTTGCGCTTCAGCTTGTATACGTATATGGCCTTATTGCCAAGAGGCAAGTCACATAAAGAACAGGTACCATTTTTCATGATAGCATCATATTCTGATTGCATTGCAGCCATCCAATTTTCAAAGTTTTGTGCTTCATCAATCGAAACAGGCTCATTCTCATCACAGAGACTAGAAGCAACCATAGCATAGAAATTTCATGCAAAAGAAGCACTATGAGAGCCTGAACGAGTACGATATGGACGAGGTGCATCTAATTTGTTGTCCTCCTCAATATCGACTCTCTCATCAACAAGTGCATCATATAAATGTGCATCAGAAATCGAATGATATGCATCATCACATGAAACTTGTAAAGGCTGAGAAGTTGCCTAATTAGGACAAGCACTAGACTCTCCACCTGTAAAAAGAGGAAGCAAAATATCATACATGTCTTTGGAGCTAACAGATGTCTCCTTAGTACATGAAAGTAATGGGTGAATAGTATCTTCCACAAAAACAACATCACGACTAACCAGAATGCGTTTAGGCTGTGGATGATTCAGACGATAGCCTTTGCTTTCAGAACTGCACCCAACAAAAATACATTTCACTGCTTTATCATCCAATTTTCTACGATGTTGTTCAGGCACTAATGCATATGCTAGACAACCAAAAACATGCAGATGAGCAACAGATGGCTTGCGACCATGCCAAGCCTCATATGGAGTGATAGACTGTAGCGCTTAAGTGGGACACCTGTTAAGTACATATGTTGCACACTTAAAAGCCTCAAGCCAGAAACTATGTGGTAAATCTTGACTCTTGACCATACACCTCACCATCTCCATGAGTAACCTGTTCTTCCGTTTAGCAACTCCATTCTGTTGAGGTGTATATGGCACTGTACACTGATGCTTTATCCCACGTTCAGCCAGAAATGCATTAAATTCAGAAGACACATATTCCCCCCCTCGATCAGAACGGAGGGTGCCCATTTTACATGCTAATACATTTTCAGCCAACACCAAAAATTGTTTGAAGCACATAAACACTTCGGACTTTGCTTTCAATGGATATACCCATGGATGCCTGGAAAAATCATCGATGAAAGTCACGAAGTAAAGATAGTTCCCAAAAGAAGGTGTCTACATAGGACCAGAGACATCACTATGAGCAAGCTTCAATTTCTAAGTAGCTCGAACTGAACTATCTTTTGGGAAGGAGGAACGCTCCATTTTTTCCAAAATACAACCTTCACATACATGTTTACTGGGTTTGGGCAAAGAAGGACACCATTTCAGATTTCTGCAAGCGTAGCAAAACTAGCAAAATTCAGATGACCAATGCGTGAACGCCAAAGCTTTGCATCTGACATAGCTTGAGAATCATGTAATGCTCTCAAGCACTGCACATGCTGAATCATTCACAGATTTTTCATAGTCTATGAGCTTATAGAGCCAACGACATAAAATGCCAGAAGCAATAATCACATCTCCATTTGATTGATCATGAACTATACATCTGTCATCAACAAATTTCACAACCAAGCCAATCTTGGCTAAAGTTGAAACTGATAACAGATACTTATTGATCCCTCGCACAAATAAAGCATCTTACAATGTAAAAGAACTACCATCAACAGTAGTCAGAATGATCTTATCAACTCCCATAACAAGATAAGAGGAGTTGTTGGCACATGTGACAGTATTCCCTGTAGGGGAAGGCTAAAGTGAAGTGAAGAAACTGCACTGCGAGGTGATATGTTTGGTTGCCCCACTATCAAAGTACCAAACATCACTATCAAAGTACCAAACATCTGAGTCTACTGCAGACATACACTGCTCATGAGAAGATGGGTCAAAACTACATACAGTAGTAAACGCCCATTCTTCATTCTGCACAAGATTAGCAAACTTTGTTTTCGGTGTAGAGGCCTCTTCAACAACCATTCCAGCCTCTTTTGCAACCTGTTTTGGACAATTCTTTATGACATGATCGTTTCCTTTACAGTACTTCCGAAAGAATTTTTTATTTTTTCTCCTCTGTCTTCCTTCTTTGAATGTGAAGCATTTGCAAATTTCTGCTTTACTAGTAGATGAGCTCCATTTACCTTTTCCCTTCTGACTAGCCAGGAAAGCTTTATCTGCAACACGCATAATGGACCTTTTCTGTCTAGACTAATCTTCCTACAACGGAACAGAGACTAACTCTTCAAATGTCAAGGCATTTGGATTACTTTTCATCATCAAACGAAGAGTAGAAGCAAAAATCTGATATGAATAAGGAAGACCATTTAGAACGGTCTGCACAAGTGAACTATCTGGTATAACTTCATCAATAGAAATCAATTGTTCCTTCAAGTCTTTGATCTTTGTCAGATAACTGTCCATAGAATCATCTTCATTCATGTGCTCGCTCTCCAACTGTTTTCGGAGGTAAGCAACATGAGCCTCATTCTTTGCCTCGTATGAAGTGGTAAGTCAGAAGTGTATCACAAGCATCCTTTGTTGTTCTGCAAGAGCGAATGTGAGGAATAATGGCACGTTTAACAAACAAGGCTATCAATGCATATGCCTGAGCATCTCTGCCGTCCCAACGAATTTGCTCTTCAGTAGGTGCAGCAAGAACCGCAACACGAACAAGAATCTGAAGAATATCAACATCTTCAACGCCTTCTGCATGAGCTTCAATACCTATATTTGCACGTGTAATTATTAATAGGACGTTTTTCAACACCATGCACAACAAGGTTGCATCGGTTCGCGTACCTGAAATTCCGGTACCATGATCCGGTTCGGTTCGGTTCCATTGCGAACCTTACATCCGGTTCGTCCATATTTTTTGTATGGTTCAAACACTGTTTTTCTTTATATTTGACCCAAAATGTTGCCGGTTTATAATGTACATACATATACATGTATACATACATAGTGCACACACACATATCTATTTGTATATAGATGTGTATGTATTTGTATATATAATTTTTACATGTATATAGAAACCCTAACATACCTTATGAACCTTACCTTGGAGGTAAGATTCGGTTCACGTACCTTACCTGTACCGAATCTTACGAACCTTTTGAACCTAACCACCTTGTCGCACAATATTCCACAATCCTTTTGCGACCAATACATGACACATCATATAAGCCCATAATGGGTAATTCGTACCATCCAACTTATCCTCAACCGCCAACATACGAAATGCATCACTGCTTTCAATCATGGCCACTGACTAAAATACCCTGATGAAGAAAAATGACTGCATCTCAAAAAGTTGAACAGAACTACCCTGTCGAGTTGTGCTAAACCTGTAGCAGACTTCGAGACGCTTACACTGGCGAACCGAAACCTGTATATATCTTTGGCACAAAAAGACGAAATTGCTTGCACAAGCACTGCGGCAACACATTAGGAGGATGAAACGAGCTCAGATCGCGATTTCGGAACCACAAAGCGAAGCGGTTTTGATCTTCTAATCACCCTGAGTATGCTCACCAAATTTCGTACGATTGTGAGACTGTGATCGGAGGAGTATTGACGATGCCCTAGATGAAGCGGCGACCTTCTCTGACACCAATTGTTGGAGTTAGACATCAGCGGAAGCACGCAAACAACACAAGGAAGGAGAAGCTTGGAGCACAACACACAATACTGAATGTATTACCACTAGAATATACAAAGATAAGTGACCCGTTAGGGCAATGGGCATATATGCAAGCTAGGAAAAAAACCTCCTAAAGAAGGAAAAAAAGTACCCCGGCGATCCTAGTGTGTTCACACACATCAGTACCTAAATATATCAACATTCTTGTAATTCAGATATCTTGTTTCATACCTACATACCTACGATTCCAAGGTGTGGGATCTCTTGTATCGTGTCTAGTCCAATTATTCATACCTATCAGTCCTGGGTTGTGGGACTTCTTGTAACAGTTCTATATTCTTGTATTATTTCCCTGAGTGGGTGATCCTGAAATCAGAAACATATTTCCAAAATCTTGTTCAAGTCTAGTCAGAGGGCACAATCTAGTGCTCCCTTGACATTTTAACAAGACTAGCTTCTATCCAAGACTAGCCATCATGGAGAACAGAGTTGAGTAGATTGTGGCATCACTTCAGAATCCCTGACAACAAGTCAAAGTCCTAACTCAACATCAAAATCAAGTTGAGATGGGACATCCCTTGCACCTAGGCACAATAATCCAAGAGTTGCCTGAAAAATTGGGAACCTTCAAACAAATCATGGAAGCTTCAAGCAATCAAGCGAATTCACACCCTGTTTTGTCTTTCATGAAGGAGCCTAAGATTTGTATGCCAGAGAAATTTGATGGTGATCGTACAAAGTTCCAAGGATTCTTGCAGCAAGTAAAATTATATACCCACATGCAACCTGATAGATACCCAAGTGATGCAGCCACAGTCTGTCTTATTGGAACCCCACTCTATGGGCAAGCATTGTCATGGTTTGGTCTTATCTTGGAAAAGAACATGGAGATTCTTTGTGACTATGAGGGGTTTCTCTGAGCACTCACCAACACATTTGGAGATGCAAACACCAATCAAGTAGCAGAAATAAAACTTCCGAAGCTATATCAAGGTTTCCGTCCTTCCTCCTCCTATGCATCAAAATTTAGGCAATCAATATGTGAGCTCACTTTGCATGAGAATTATTTCATAAGCCAATTTAGATGTTGCCTAAGAGATGATGTGAAGAACCTTCTACTCACGATGCCAATGGTCAAGAGAAGGCATTGAATGAATACATCACCCAAGCCATTCAATGTGATAACCATCTTTTTGAAAGGAAACAAGAAAAACAAGTAGAAGGAAGACATCACCAATGGAAGTCTTTCCATCCCACTCCTAAAGAAAGTCCATGCTTGAACCTCTGCAGATAGATGTCACAAGGTTCCAACCCCTAACCCCTCAAGAGAAGCATAGAAAGAGAGAGAACTAGTTATGCCTCTACTGTGGAAACCCTAGGGATATTGCAATAAATTGCCTAAACAAAAAAATTAAACTCTAGAGTTGTAGCTACCTTTGTAGAGCATGGAAACAAAGAACTCCAGTTGTAAAAAAGATTTTACCATCGGACCAAGTGAATCTTGCAATACCTATAGAAACATGCCTTGCCCCTATCAAGTTGATCATGCCTAAAAAGATCCTTTCTCCTTACAGCCTTAGTTGATTCAGGAGCCTCCTCATGCTTCATTGATGAAGGATTGGTAAAGAAACACAAAATTCCAATACTTAAGAAGAACAAACCAATAGTAACTGAAGTAGTAGATTGACGACATCTAGCATATGGGAATATTACCAAGGGAACCACACCATTAAGAGTTCACTTTGGTGATCATGATTCCCATATATGTTTCTATGTAAAATCAAGTCCGATAACTCTTGTTATCATTGGAATGCCCTGGTTAAAAAAACATATTCCAAGCATTGGGAAAAGAATAAATCGCTCGACGAGAGATGAGGAAGAACCAAACATATGTAGGAGCCAAAGCCTTCATACATGAAGTAAGGAAGAAACCGACATATACGATCTATGCCATTCCAACTAAAGAGTCTAAGAAAGATGATCTAGTGAAGCTACCCACGCAATACCAAGATTTTCAGGATGTTTTTAAAAGAAGAATGGAGATATCCTCCCATCGCACAAATCTTATGATTGAGAGCTCTTGGAACGCATTGGGAAAGCAAAGTTCTTCACGAAGATTGACCTTCGAGGAACTTACAACCTTGTTAGGTTCGAAGAAGGAGACGAATGGAGGACAACATTTCAAACAAGGTATGGGCATTTTGAATGTGTAATAACATAATTTGGTCTCACAAATGCTCCTACTGTCTTTCAACATACGATGAATGATATGCGAGAACATTTAAATGATTTTGTGGTAATATACCTAATTGATAACCTCTTATTCTCTGAAGATTTAGAGAAGCATGAACTTCCTCCAAAGATAGTTCTCCAAAAGATACGAGAAAAAGGAGAAGCATGGAGATTTAGAGATTTAGAGTCCTCTTATTCTATTGAGATTTAGAGAAACATGAACTTCCTCCAAAGATAGTTCTCCAAAAGCTAAGAGAAAAAGGAGTATATGCAAAATTGGGGAAATGTTCTTTCCATCATATAGAAGTGGAATTCTTAGGATACATTGCCTCTGAAAAAGGAATATTCATGGACCTTAAGGAGATCGAGTTGTTGGCAAACATCTTCATGTGTTAGAGATGTACAATGTTTTTTATGCTTTGCCAACTTCTACGGATATTCATCAAGGATTACTCCAAGATAGTGGCATCACTTACCAAGCTACAAAATGCAAAATTCTCTTGGAACGAAGAAGCACAAAAAAAAGCCTTTCATACCTAAAATCAGCATTCAGCACTACTCCAATTCTAGTTCATCCTCATCCTCTCAAGCCTTTTTCTTGGAGACGAATGCATCAAACTTTGCCTTGAGAGCCATTCTATCTGAGCATGGGGATGATGGACACTTACATCCAATCGCATACCATTCAAGGAAATTCTCCCCTCTCGAGATAAATTATGAAATTCATGACAATGCTACCTTTGCATCCGAAACATGCCAAAACCCTAAGATCATTTGTGTACTTACATGATTCTAACATCTAAAGATCCTGAATCAGTTGGCTAACATCATGGATGACATCATCAATCCATAACATCCCTTGAACACCTATATAAGGAGGGCTTAGTCAGATACATCCTCAATCTTGCTAATACCAATCTTCGGAGCTCAAGGAGTTTCGATCTCCAAGTAAGTACTTCCAAGTTCCAATTCCAATTCTAGTCTTGTTCCTTGTTCTAGACTTGCCTAGTCTTAGTATTGCGGACATCTTATCTTCTCTTGTAATCTCGTAGTACGAGATTTTGTCTAGTTATTTCTTGTACCTAGTCCATCTCCCTCGAGGGAGTTCTTGTAATTCCAATATCTTCTCGTAACAATTCTATATTCTAGTATTATTTCCCATGTGTGGATTATCCTGTAATCAAAAGCATATTTCCGAAATCTTGTTCAAGTCTAGTCCGAGGGCACAATTAGTGCTCCCTTGACAAAGCCTAACTCACACGAGGCCATGAAGCTTGTCCTCCCACACAAGGATACAAAAAAGGATACAAAAACTATACATGTCTGCAAGGACCCTCACTCTTTGCCTAAGATCAAGCCTAACTTACTCGAGGCCATATAGGTCAACAATAGGTCTATCCATCTGTTTTGGATCTCTAAAAGATCCACAAAGAATATCCATCATGTCCATGAGAACTAACCACTCGTGTGACACCTGATTACACCATGAGGTAGATGATTGTCTCTCTCTATCTTGTAGTAAACCTAACATCATATAAGCGGCGAGTATATATCCCTACGTGCACCAAGTTATCCTTGGTCCTCTATCCTCTATCAACCATTATCCGTAAGCGGAAATCCCATAGGTCTCACCTTGATAAGCATAGACCTCTCCATAGGTCTGCTCAACTATCTAGTTGGATTTTGATCTAGCTAGGTCAAATCCTCACCAAGGATTTCCCCAAATCTCGATACAAGCAGCGTGCTGCTCTCATGCCAATGTTAGATCCTCCATGATCCTCCCTGCTCAACAAGTCAATATCCAAAGCCATATTCACAAACAATCAAAGGGAGGACATCAAAATCTCCTTCCAGCCGTAGAGCCAATATGGGCACACCCCCGAGCTTGGGAGCCTGCAACCAAGCAGGCAGCCACCTCCAAGAGGCTGGTGTCCCATGCCACCAGCCGCCCACCAATGCAGGTTATGAGGATATGCCAAGGGCCAAGAGTCAAAGTGCCTCATATGCAGAATCTTTAAGAATTGGGCCCACGGGCCCTATTTGTAGACTCAAATGAGGAGGTGACCAATTCACACTCGGCGACCAGTTCACACTTGGCGAAGTACATCCGGGGTGTCCTTTTCTTATTGGGGACATAACACGGGGGATCACCCTCTCCCACAGAGGGGTTTCCCACTGTCCTCTCATCCACAAGCACACAAGCAGAGGCAATTGCTTGCAGGTGATCCAGCAATCCCCATTTTTCCTTAGATGCAGGTGTGGCTGGCCACATGATGCCCACAACTGGCTGCACACAGAGACACACAACTCGGCATGCCTTATGGGTCTTCACACCCTGACATCAAGGATTACAATTCAATGTGTTTCCACTACCCCACCCATGCTTCGCATAGATAAATACATGCATACAGACAAATATGTACATACACTTATAATTTGTTGCATCAAACTTTCAAATATCATATTGTGAATTCTTATTTGAAGAAGAGCACATCACTGGATAGAATGGATCAAAATATGCAAAATAAATGATGGGGACTAGGAAACTTTGATAGTAGGTCTCTAGAAGAAAACCAATGCTTTCAAATAGCATCAAAACATGACATAGAAGCAATCACTGTTTAAAATACAGTGGAGGACTTTCTTCCGATCAATAATAAGCAATACTGATACGATTCATTACGAAAAGGTATAATGTGGCTATCAGGAACTTCGGACCTTCCAAAAGTATCACGTAGTTTGAGAAGCACTCAATTTTTTAAGCCTCCTCCAGCTTACAGAACTTCTTTTACGATCAACCATGAGAAACTCTTACACAATTTCGTCTAAAAAACAACAAGTTTCGCACAACAAAGCCCTTGTAAACCACCAACTCAAACAACATTAACCAGACATCATCTGCTTATGGGACACTTGAGTATCATGTCATTAGTTGAAGTTTCAGCACATTACTGGAATCGCTTGCACAAATGAAGACAATAAGAATTGTGAAATAATGCCACCAAAATACAATCAAATATCCCAACCAACCACTGGCCATCAGCTTTCTCGCACAAAATACTCATTAGATGGGTAATCAAGTGCCATTATGATCAAGAATCTTGAGAGATGTATGAATGCTTACATCTCCTGCCAGGTTCCGAAATTTGCAAGGCTCCACCCTACACTTCTTAGAAAGCATAAACGTAAGAAAAACAAGAGGTAACAATGACCATGTTATGTCATGGGGATGAAATTTTAATCCCTGTTAAAATATAGCCTCCAGTGGCATTCATTTGCATACATGGATGTGTTCGTGATGGTAGAACCTGATACTCTCGTAACCAGGGCTCAACTATCTCTAAGGCAACAGCCATTCTATTCCTTTGTAACTCATGCATACACTCAGCCAAAGGTTGCAAGTACCGATGGTGGATTGCAAATGCTGCTGATGGAGACAGAAAAGGCAAGAGCTTCTCAATCACAGACCACGGCTGATAGTCTGAAGCACTTACAAGAAGGCCTGTAAAGCCATGTTTTGCCCACCTTGAGAGATCTTCTGGGTCTGGTTTCCTACCATAGTGGACACTGTTTGACTCTTTTGACCTTGCAACCATGGATTCTTGAGCCTCTCTTTCTTTCTCATCATTTCTATGAGTTGATTCACATGATTCACTATTCTCAGCAGAAGCCTGAATAAAACTGGTGCAAGCATCAAGATCGCTTTGCAAATGAGTGTCTGTATGATTATCATTCAAAGGTTTGTTAGCTCTGTCAAAATTTATGGCCTCGATCTCCACATTAAGATTACCGTTTCCATCCCCCGAAACAGCAGTATCACCCTCACTTTCCTTCTTCAAATGCACCAATTCATGATTTTCACGAACATAGCCATGCCTTTCGAGCAATGAAGTGAGCTCCCAAACAGAAACTCTAAACACCCTGCCAGCCATAGAGGGGGTAAGATTCAGAAGACCAACAATATCCAAGGGAGAAGGCTTGTCCGTACAGTACACTGTACACACGGAGCCAAAACCTCCGATTCTCTCTGCCACTGCTGCTGTAAGGATACCGCTGACCAGGTCCATGACAAGAACCTCAGCGTGTGCACCCACGTTAGCAAGAGAGAGCATAAGCGCGATAGTATCCATGCGTAGGTAGCCAATTTTTGGTGGACATTTGACTCCATAAGCTTCACAGATACGTCTTGCTGAGGGTCTTCTGATAACAATGAAGGGAGCATATTTCTTCTGCTTCTTTTTCTTGTACTTCTCCTGGGAATACGCAGTCTTTCCCTGGAAAGTAGTGCTGTTAGCAATCAGAGCGTCTACAATTTCCTTGCCAGAGGCACAATCTTCCCGCATGCGTTCAATGTCCTGCGCAGAAAGCTTCTGGGCAGTATTGTTGTCTATCAAGTTCCGATTGTCTCGAGTATGCGGAGCACTGCACTGTTCCGAATTAGGACAAGCATCTTGTTGACAAGTTTGAGCTTCCATGGGTTCTTGAGGTAAAGGAGGTGGGATCCTAACAAGAGATCCTCGCTGTAACTCAAATGCGGACCCATAAGGAGCATCAATGAGCGGGGCGAGGGACCACATAGAATTTCCCACCTTAAGGGAAGCAGATGGAAGTACTCTGGCGAAAACGAAGCGATCTCCATTATTGAAATCGATCAGGACGCTAGAACCCAACCGAGCTATCTCTTCGTGCTGCAGCTGCTGCTCCTCCATGGTCACTGTATCGTTGATAATCGTTTCTCACTGAGGAGCAATTATGTACGACTATTCGAAGGTATTCATAGAGACGAGACTTCGTTAGCTGCAGCCCTTCCAGCCCTTCTAAGCACGCATGAACCTTGGGGTTTTATGATCATACTCAGAGAAATGGGTTCATCAATGTGAAGAGTCCTCTGCTTTCTACCCCTCCACATACAATTCACGATCGTTTCCACCCTTAGAACATATGCAACGAATTGTAAATTTCATTATTGAAGAGCAGCCTTAAATAGTTTTATTGTGCGTAATTGTCCCGGCTTAGAACAATTATGTGACTTCTTTCAAGCAAAAGAGAAGTATATGTTATTTAGCTTACCTTTTTTTTTCTAAGGAAGTTTGGTAGGTCTAATCTCACTAAATATGCATTAGAGAGAACTTTCTTAAGAGTGTCAAGAGTCCTTAATCTACAAATTGTGTGTACAAAAATAAATTATATATTAACTAAAGCAATCCTTTATAGACGTCAAAGAGGTTCTACAAAGTACATCAAACATGGAATAAATGGTTGTGGAACAATAGCAAACATCACATTTGGAGCAATACTTCAAACGAATATGAAATATAAAAAGTGATTAAATGGCAATGTTCCCAAATACAACTAACAGAGTGCTAAAAATTTGGAGATCCACTCATGTACATAAAGAAACATGAATAAAATTTTAAAAATTTTGAGGTGCATGAACATAAAGGAATATGGTAAACATCAATAAAATATTATGGCACGGGATCATTCTTCAATGCCCCATAATAGCTTCATTTTGGAGGAATTAAATATTGAAGAGATCCATTAGAAACTAAAACAAAACTAGGGAAAACTAAAGAAAGAGCTTTTATGAACCTATCTACCAAGTTCTCATGAGAGACATGTGACTCCAAAAAGATTCCATGGGATGAGATCTTCTCTCTAACAAGATGGTATTGGATCTTGATGTGTTTTGTTTGAGCATGTAATATAAGATTCATGGCCATTGGCCATCAATGTGGATACATGTATAAGAGTGGTGTTTGAGGACACTAGTCCTCTAGTTAGCATGCATAAGAATGCTACACATAGGGATGTTTAAGAGAATGTCCAATTAGAGTAGTCTATAAATGTTGCTATTTAACAACCATTGAGACGTTCTCCACGTGTCTCACATCCACCTGGTATATATATTCTAGGTTTGGATTTTGTTATGCTAACAAACGTTGGTGAGCCTTCTTGCTGCAAAGAGGCTATTTAGACAAAGGATCATGTCAGGTCGAGCATGCCATGAAGAGTGAATCAGATTCTATTCACAAGAATGGTACTTGGGGTTCAATACATTTGCCAAAAGACAATAAGGCATTACCATGTAAATGGTATATAAACTAAAATTCACATCGAATAGTGGTTTTCCAAAGTATAAGGAATGATTGGTTGTAAAGGGCTTTAAGAAACAACATGGTGGCGATTTCGAGGAAATTTTCTCTCCAATAGTCAGGATGACTCCATTGCACATGTTGCTTGCATTCCTTGCAATGGATGATTAGAGCTAGTCCCAATGGATGTGAAAACCGCTTTCTTGCATGGAGATCTTACATATGAGATCTATATGGAACAACTAGAGGATTAAGCAGTTCCTAGCAAAGATGGTCTAGTTTGTAAGTTGAAGAAGAGCTTATATGGTCTTAAACAATCCCTTGGACAATGGTACAAAAAGTTTGATGCTTTTATGAATTCTCAAGGCTTTTCTCAAAGCAATGAGGATGATTGTATCCACATTAAGAAATGCTGAGATGGCAATTTGACATCCTTCATACTTTATGTCGACAATATGTTGACCATTGAGAAGTCCTCTAATGAATTGTCATCACTCAAGAAGAAGTTGAGTGAGACATTTGATATGAAGGATTTGGGAGATGCCAAACATATTCCTCACATGCACATTAGCCATGATAGAGTAATGGATGCATATATTTTTCTCAAATTGAGTACATTTCCAAAGTACTTCAAAGGTTCGATATGCAAGGTGGGAGCATTGAGTACATTGCAACTACGAATGCACTCTGATTGTCAGTAAAGATAGTAGTGGTAGAAGGCTGACCAACACCCAAATCAGCCAAAGGGCATATGAAGCACACACACTCAACAGTTGCTATAAAAGTTGTCCTATACTCAACCTCACAACTAGAAGTGGCCATAGTAGGCTGTTTGTTGGTCAACCAAGATATGCATGAGCTAGCAAGCATGAAGCAAAAACCAATGGTGGTCACATGAGTGTCATAGTAACCAATCCAATCTTACTCAAAAAAAGCATGTAAATTTGCTAGTAATGATCCCCCTAGGGATAAAACAATCCAAGTACTTGGGTACCACTCAAGTAGTGAAAGATGTGCTTAACCACCTGCCAATGCTTAACACCTAAGAAATGCATAAACCTAATAATATGAGAGACAACAAACAGAATCTCATGTCAAGTTATGCATAAGTAAATCAAGCATCCAACAACCTACTCATAGAGAACAACATCAAATGCATCTCCAACATCATGAAGACTCGATCATAAACCTCTTTCCATAGGATTGTGTCACTCTAGCACAATGGTGAGTACCCACATGAGGAGATCCACCTCATAATTTTCAATCCATGGAGATGTGAGGGTGGTATGATGACCGTGAGCAAGTGAAGTGCATAAGTGAGTGAATGAGAAGCACACAAGCATGCACACACGCACACAACGCAAGAACAAAGAGAGGAACAACAGAGTGCTTTCAATTACAAAAGATCTCTATTACAAAAGCACCAATCTCTACCAAGACAACCTCAAAAATGAGCTCTCTATCTCTTTTTATAGTTTTTCACTAGCTTTGGCCCTATCTAGACCTAGTGTCCGGCCTAGTTAAAAATTAGGTTACAGGCATTATTTGACGGCTCAAATGGGATCTAAAAATTATGAAAATTGGTACATATGTACTTTTAATACACATCAAGCTCAAGGAATCCTCGACTTCAACAAAATGGAGTCTAATCTACCCAAAATGGTATTTACATTGTGAGCTTAGTGATAATGATCAGTGTTTGATCTCAAGTTATATTCATGTGAAAAATTGGTTGGGCCTTATTGCCAAATTATGCTTGACTTCTCCATCTCCTCATTCCTTTCTGCTCCTCTCTTTGTTCTTATTTTCTCAAACTCTCTTCTCTAGCAACTCCTGATTGCTGGCCAACGTTCCCCCCTCTCTAGCATCTGTCATCCCTGACAGGCCTTTGTTTTGTAAGATGGTCAATGTAATACTAGAGGATATATGTTGCTAGTTCATGTTCACGCAGTCTTAATCCTTTGCCATATTGAACTGCAATGCATCCCAATTGATGGCACTAGAAATATTTGGGTATGGAGTCATGTAATATTCATGATACATTGCCTACTCGCATGTGAATAATCAAAGCAGGTGTGTTGGTTTAAGAGTGAATACTTCACAGTGATACTCCCAAAAACTTGTGGTAAACATGTCTTTGAAAGTTTGCTTATAGCAAGTTGGGAGGTATCTGATGCGGGCATGCCAAGCATAAGCAACCCAAATGTTGGGGGTTGTGCTCATGTCATACACAAGATCATAGTTGCCATTCCTAAGGCTAGAGAGGGTGACTTGCGGGGCCTCTGTATTGCATAACTTTTGAAAACCATTTGCACTATGTCGAGAATTTTCAGCATCATTTGCACCATGACATCTAGCATAGGCTTTAACTGAGGGATCCAATGATGTATAGTTGCCATCATATAAGATATGGAAGGTGGTCCCTGTAGTGGCATGATGTATGGATAATTGACCCACTCCTTGCATTGTGCGTTATTCTGTACCTTGATGGCAAAGGATTTCCATGTTCTACACCTTGGGACTCGTCTGTAACATGGATTATATAAAAGATGCAGAGGTGCACTGCTCCATGTGTGTAGCATTTCAAGGTAGGTTTCTAAGAGAGTTTTCCATCAGGTTAGTTGAAAAATAGTGCCTTTTAGTGTTGTCGGTGGTATGGCTAGAATTGTGTAGCAAAAGTGGGGGTTTTCTCAGTGACTCTAAGATTTTCTACATTATAATCAGCCAAAATCACAAAATACAGCCAATATTGGAGTTCTGAGGTAGTGATGAGCTGCTGATGTGCCAAATTCTGGAAGTAGGTTGATTGCATAACTGCTTCTTCTATAACTTTCATGACCTGCATTTGAATGATTGTTTGATCTTCATGAGTTCGTCTGATATCCTCTACTTATTTAAGCCATGGAGGGTGTGGGGTTTTGAATCTTTCTTGTCCCTCTTCGATGACTTTGCCTCCAGGAATACGTTGAGGCTCGTAGTCATCTTCGAAAGTTTGTTCCACCAGAGTATGTACAACTTCTTCTTCTTCGAGAGCCTCTAGGGGAGATGGAGGTCTTTTGTATTGTAGTAACCTGGTTTTTAGTTCTATGATTTGTTGTTGTAGGGTTGTCACTGTAGTGGAGTCTGATACTTCTGGAGTTGATGATTGGACTGGACTTGGAGTAGCCTTAAGTCCTAACTCCCTTTGTTGTTGGATAGAGATTCACTGAATTGAGAGTCTACACTGGCTTCTTCCAAGAGTTGGTTCATGAGTACTCTGCTACTCTGTTTAGAAAGTATTTATTTGGATCAAACATTCTCCATAATTTGGTATAATCAATGGAGCTACGTGGTATAGGCAGGAGCTCCAGTAACTACTTCTTCTTCATCATCCTAGGGTTGCTCTAGTTGCTACAAAAGCATTCTTTGTTGATCTTCTTCCCAATGTACATGCCATTCTTCTCTTGATTGTCCCATCCTTCATGTGGAGGTGCAAGTTCCTCGGTGTTTGAAAAGAATTCGACATCTAAAAGTTGATTTGTCTATAGGAAAGACTCAAAGTCGAATGTTCCCACCCCTTTGATTTCTCTAGTGGAGGTGAATGCAAACTCCGATGGCATAGGTGGAGCAGAGGGTGCCCCTTGTGAAGTTCCTTCAAACCCAAATCAAGAAATTCATATAATGAATGGGGGCACTATGCCCTCTCCAGTTGGTGATATATTTGGGGTTGTGACAACTCCTTGTGGTTGGACACATGAGATAGTGCCTCTCGTTTTCTTAGACTGATGGGCTGAAGCTTGGTGATCTTTAAAAAGTTGTAGTTGGGACCAAGTAAGAGTGCGCTCAATGGGCACATCATATGATAAACACCTATATATTATGCATGTAATGGCACAACATTTGTTCAAGATTGGTTTCCTGAACCTCTGCTTATTAGCTTCATATAACTACTCAATGATCCACACAAGAAGCTTGATGGTTAGTGAGCCTATTTTAGCCAGATAGAGGCTGAACCAAATTCTTTTATGTGGATGAGTGAAGCGGTCTTGGCCTAGGTGTTGCATGCAAATATGAAGGGTTATGGAAACGCACGTTAGGCGTCAATGCATCCATATCCTTTAGCTTCACAATCTTCCTATACTTCATGTTGTCTGGTATCAAGGTTTCTTTTTTCGAAGGGACATGTGTGTTGTGCATGTTGAGTGCATCTCTTACTAATTCCAAAGTGAGATCAAACTTCTTTAGTTCATTGTTGCACAACAAAGAAGGGATGACAAAGGTTCCTGGTTGATCCTTTACGCCACTAACCTGCAAGGTGGATACCAGATAATAGCGTCGTTTGAAGTTTGGTTTTGGTAAGGGGGCATTGAAATAGTTTGCCAACCCTATGCGTTGTCAAATTGCTTGGAGTTCGAGGGCGTTCTAGAGTTGCTCGAACTCTCGTGAGAAAAATTGAAATCTTCCCCAAATGTTATTGAACTCGCACTTTGATTCCCATATGTATGAAGCTTCTCCTAACTATCTTTGCATCCCATTGAACCAATAAGAATGTTCACTAACCTTTTTTGTGAGTCTTTCAGGTGGATCCTCTGGTAATTTGATGGAGGCAACATAACTCTACATGCTGCTCGGTTGATAGCACTTCAATAGAAAAATGCATCTAATAGTGTACAATTAATTTACAATGTTAAATCATGTGGTTTAGTATGAGACTTAACTTTCCAGACTTCTCATAGGGGATTACAAATTTTGCAGGTAATTATAGTTATGGGTTTCAAAGATGACTCTACATGGATCTAGGACTTTTTAGGTACCCATTTCCAAGTAGTACTACCTGAATGCATATGCTCTTGTTATGATGACATGTTTTAGCTTTGGAGCTTGTTCAGTGAGTGCATGTGAGTGCTATCTCGACTCTAGAGGATTTCTTGTGGCAAATTGAGCATGTAAGCAAGTCTTAGGCACCCAGATTCGACTAGGATTGGGGTCTTCCTGTTACACTTATGTGTTCCTCGAGTAGCTTTGATGTGAACCTTTTCCCTATACATGGGCACTTTTTACTCTAGTGCTGGCTAGAGTTTTTTCCCCATGTTACCACATACTTGATACTCTCATATGTGGTGGTACTTTGTACTAAGGGATATTACTCAGCTCTTACTTCCGTTCAGTTAATTGTCAATAGAGAGAGCTATTCAAGCCATCATCTTCTCCGTGTGTCTTGCTGCATTTGTGCTCCTTGTGTGTGCTTCTTGTGTGTATCTCTCACACTTCTACACACACCCAACAATGGTATCAGAGCATGTTCAGATCCTTCTCAAGTTTCGGTTTTTCACGTAGTGGTGCACGTGCACTTTTAACAGTGCAAATCGACTTCGGAGCATAGAACAACAAATTTCAGTAGCCAAGAAACATTTCCAACAAGTGCCCTGAAGTTTTACCCCCATTTCCAAGCCATTTGTGCAGTCAGAATCGCCATCAGAGTGACGGTTTGTGAGCTGAAATTTCAGCATTCATTTAAGCTTTTGTCGAAGTGAAGATTTTGTCACATTCTTGTTCTTTTGTGAAATGGCGGGCAACAATGACTTGTTTAGCATGCTTCAAACTGAAGATAAGCTTGATGGGACCAACTATTTGATGTGGTCTTACATGATGAAGCATGTTCTTGTTGCTAAACAACTTTGGAACATAGTGGCAGATGCAGATCGAAGACCCGTAGGCTCTTCTACTTCACAGTCTACTGTCACATATGGAGCTTCTTCTTCGAGTACAGTGGTTTCTCCTTCTCCACCTACACAGGAGAAGCTTCTATGGGATGGAAAAGATGCTCAAGCTCATGCTTTGATTGCGCTTTCTGTGAAGCGTCATATAGTTCCACACATTTGGTCATGTTCTACATCACGACAAGCATGGGACACTCTTGCTTCTTTGTATGTTGTGCGTAATGAAGCACATATTGCATACTTGAGGAAGCAACTTGAGGATGTATGTATGGCTGAAAATGAGTCGGTGGATGTGTATGTGACACGCATCAAGGACTTGAAAGAGCAATTGGCAAACATAGATGAGATTATTCCAGATGCATCACTCATTTCTACATTGTTGAAAGGATTACCATAATATTTTCAAAGCTTTGCTACTACACTCTGTTTGGTTGCAAAAGGAAATCCTAATATGTATGCATTTGATGAGGTTGTATCTCTTCTTTTGCAAAAAGAGCAATCTAGAGTGAATAGGAGTGGTTTGATTGAGGGAACATAAGCACTTGTTATCTCACAAAAGGGGAAAAGCAAGTATGGTTCCGCTTTGGGTTCATCAAAACCAAAGCCTCAACGTTGCTCTTCCACTCATTCCTCTAATGATGGTGATTTGCAAAAGAAGAAGAGATGCAAATATTGTCGGAAAGCTGATCATACTATTGATGAGTGTAGAAAGCTTGCTAAACGAAATGAAAAGAAGAAGGAATCCGGCATGTCTATTACTGAGAATTCAGCAAATGCAAAGAATGATGAAGCTAACATGGCTCAAGATTTTTGGGCATGTGTTGTTACATGTCATTATGATGCATCTTTGCATTCTATATGTATTATTGTGAGTGAGGCTGATTTGGATTGGTTCTTTGATAGTGGTGCTTCAAAGCACATAACATCATGCAAAAGATTTTTTGCCTCTTTGAAAGATGCACCCAAAGAGGACATGTGGTGTGTGCAAACAATGCCTCTTATCCTATCATTGGAGTATGAGAAATTGAGCTTACGATTGCAAATGGAGGTGTGATTCTCTTGAAAAATGCATTGTATGTGCCGGGTATCAAGAAGAACTTAATTTCAAATCTGTTGATTGCCAAAGCTGGACTTCATGTACACTTTGTTGATGATAAGTGTATGGTTCATGATTTCAGCAATGGCGATGTTATCGTGATGTCCGATACATTATGTAATGGTTTGTATCGCATGGATACATACAAGAGGGCTGCCTCGATTGCCTTGGTTGCTCATACTTCTTCCATGACTGAAATGGAGCTTTGGCATGCTCGTTTTGGTCACTTGAACTTTAATGGTTTGCTTTACTTGCAAAAGAAAGACATGGTTATTGGTTTGCCTACACTTGAGTCCATTGAAAAGCATGCAAGTGAAGATCGCATTCTTGGAAAAATGCATCGTGCTTCTTTTCCAAAAGATAGTCATACACACAATACAAGAAAATTGCAGCTTGTTCATAGTGATGTATGTGGTCTCATCAAGACTCCATCTTTTGGGAAGCATGTATATTTTGTTACCTTCATTGATGATGCTACTCGCCATATATGGGTGTATCCTATGAAAGCAAAGAATGAGGTATTATCTTGCTTCAAAGCATTTTTAGCTATGGCTGAAATTTTTTCTTCATAAAAGCTTTTGACTATATGCACAGATCGTGGTGGTGAATACATGTCACATGAGTTTAATGCTTTTCTTTGTGAAAGAGGTATTTCAAACCAATGTACGATGCCATATACACCTCAACTAAATGGTGTTGTCGAGCGTAACAATAGAACTTTACTTGAAATGGCACGATGTATGGTTAAAGGAAAGCATCTTCTTGATAAGTTTTGGATGGAAGCGGTCATGTGTGCAAACTATGTGTTGAATCGCTGCCCTACAAAAGCATTGAGAGTCATCACTCCTTATGAGGCTTGGAATGTTCATAAGCCTATGGTTAGTCATATGCGTGTGTTTGATTGTTTGGCATATGCTCTTGTGCCATCACAACAACATCACAAACTTGATGAAAAGGCAAAGAAATGTATATTTGTTGGTTATAGTGCTAGAAGTAACGGATATCATTTGTACCATCCATTGACGAACATAATTATTGTGATTCGAGATGTGGTATTTGCTGAAATTCTGTTTTCCCTCTACTTGAATGCAAAAAACAGCCAACAAATAGCTCACAAGATGTGTTCGATACACTCATACCTTTGTTCCAAAATGGTGCGCTTGACTATGGCCATGTAGACCAGCCAATTGACGCTCAAAGGGCTAAAAAATTCCAGCAAAATAGTGTTGAAAATGCAGAGAATTTCCAGCCAAAAAATGTCCAAACTACTGGAAATTTCCAGCCACATATGGCTGAACATTTGCGTCAAAATATGGCTGAAAATGAACATGAAGTTCAGCCCACACATGATGTACAAATTGAAGATGTTTTACATAATGAATGCATGTCTATCAAGAGTGCACAAACTATACCAAAGTGGCTGAAACAAAGTTTGCAGGACAAGAAACTGAGTGCACCTTTACTTGGTAGAACAAGATCAAGCTCTCACCATGCATCAAGTAATTTTGTGGATTATTCTCTTATTGTTACGACATGTAATGAAGAGCCACTTTCTTTTGAAGATGCATGTGACGATCCACAATGGATAAGTGCTATGCAATCAAAAATGGATTCCATACATAGGAATGGTACTTGGGAGTTATGTGAATTGCCAAAAGGAAAGAATGCCATTGGTACAAAGTGGGTTTATAAGATTAAGAGAAAATTTGATGGTAAGGATATGCACAACAATATGGCATGGACTATGAGGAAACTTCTGCACCTACTTCACACATGACTACCATTCATATCATGGTTGCATTGGTTGCCCATCGAGGTTGGAAAGTGCATCAGTTGGACATAAAAACGGCCTTCTTGAATGGTGATTTGCAAGAAGAGGTTCATGTGAAGCAACCTCCTCGATTTGCTATGAAAGGGAAAGAGCATATGGTTTGTCGCTTGCATAAAGCCTTGTATGGTCTCAAGCAAGCTCCACGTGCATGGTATGACAAAATCCATAAGCACTTGATTGCTCTTGGCTTCACATGTAGTCCGATTGAAAGCACACTCTATGTACGCAAAAATGGGGCTGATCTTATAGTGCTTGTTCTTTATGTCGATGACATACTCTTGATTGGGTCATGTGATGCAAAACTTGAAATTCTTATGGCTGATTTGCAGCATACTTTTGATGTCACTTATCTTGGTCTTTTGAGCTACTATCTTGGCATCCAATTTGTATCTGTTGAGGGGGGAATTGTTATGCATCAAGCAAAGTATGTTGAAAAACTACTTCAGCGTTTGGACTTTGAGGATTGCAAGCCAGTTTCCACACCAGTTGAGACAGGATTCATGTTCTCAATCGAGGATTCTAGTGATGCGCTTGACACTTCTCTTTATCAGCAAGCTGTGGGATGTCTTATATATGCATGCAACACAAGGCCGGATATATAGAATGCAGTTTCCCAGTTGAGTAGATTCATGCATAGCCATCACACTAAGCATTGGCAAGCGGTAAAACGTGTGTTTAGAGATCCTAGAGGCACTTTGAGCTTAGGTCTCTTTTATGGCAGAGATGTTCAGCCATGCTTGCATGCTTTTATAGATAGTGATTTGGCTGGTTGTTATGATACTCGCATGTCCACTAGTGGTAATTGCTTTTTCCTTGGAGACTTATGCATATCTTGGTTGAGTAAGAAGCAACCTATAGTGGCGACATCGAGTTGTGAAGCTGAGTACAGGGAATTTTTCACAGCTATAGTGGAGTGTATATGGTTGAGACGCCTATTGATGGATCTTTGCATGGAGATTGATGCTGCTACGCATATTCTCACTGATAGTCAGAGTGCTTTGGTTGTTTCACGAAACCCAATGTTTCATGCACGGACCAGACATATTGAGGGGCATTATCACTATGTGAGAGAGTGCCTTCATGCAGGAGATATTGATTTGGTATATGTGCCTACACAAGATAATGTGGCAGACATATTCACCAAAGCTCTGCAACGGGAAAAGTTTGAATCTTTTCGCAAAGCTTTAGGCTTATTACCTTGTGGGGGCTGATCTGTCACTCCCTGTATGTGTTCACATCATTTGCTCCAGGGGGTTTGTTACACTTATGTGTTCCTCGAGTAGCTTTGATGTGAACCTTTTCCCTATACATGGGCACTTTTTACTCTAGTGCTGGCTAGAGGTTTTTTCCCCATGTTACCACATACTTGATACTCTCATATGTGGTGGTACTTTGTACTTAAGGACATTATTTAGCTCTTACTTTAGTTCAGTTAATCGTCAAAGAAGAGAGCTATTCAAGCCATCGTCTTCTCCGTGTGTCTTGCTACGTTTGTGCTCTGTGTGTGTGCTTGTGTGTCTCTCGCACTTCTACACACACTCAACACTTGCTTCCTTGACTGTTTAGGTATCCAGATGGAGATGACTCTCCCTAGATGACTCATAGAATATGAAGCTATTGTGTCCTTGGACTACATCATTGGCATGGTACATATTTGCGGTTCTGACAAGAGGGTAGGTGGTTGTTCACTCTTACGTCTCCAAATATGCTTCATTCCATGAGGTACTTTGTTTTCCACCGTTTGTTGAGCATGCAACTTGGTGGTCTGTTTCTTTTGCTTCCTAGGTTGCCTTGCTTGTTTTTCTTGCATCATCTTTGGAAAAGAAGGGAGATCAATATTTTCTTCTACGAATCCTTCGAGTGGCCTTGTCCTACACCATAGAACTTTGGACAAGAATAGCATCGTTATCTTCATGTGTGCTCCTCGAAGGACCAGGTGTGGGTGCCTTTCCCAGTTCCTTGAATGCTTGATTTTCTAACTCAATTGTGATGCGCTTTTGATTTACCCATACCTAAAGAAGTCCACTTCTCAGGTTGAGGTTGAATGCATAGTCCTAGATCCAATCTTGACCCAAGACAATAGGTTCGGTGAGATCCTCATCTTGACAAACTAGCACTTTGACTATCATTAGAACATCTTGAGGGTAGATGGGAAGATCCACCTTGCCCATGCAAGGGGTTTCCACACTGCTCGATCCTATGAGATATGCTTCTATAGGATTGATACTTAGTTGCAACTATTGACAGTAAGAAAGTCTAATCGCACTAGTGGTTACACCTGAGTCAATCAAGGCTCTTACAGTCTTTAATGCACTCTTTCCTTGTCCTACCTCTAGGGTCACAAAAGGACATCGATTGATTATTTGAGGGGAAATTACACCTGATGCTTGGCACATGGCCATGTGATATCTTGGAGCATCATGAGTATCTAACCTAAGTTGATCTCTATCGTGTCTCCTCAATTTCATTCATTGTATGCATTCTAGGAATTCTACCTAAGCTTCTTCTCAAATTCGTATTTCCTCTTCCTTACATTTCTTTGCAGTATTGAGTCAGCTAAGCATGTCTTTGGTGAGAGGTTCTTGATACAGTTTCACTCTACACCCACTAATATAGCTTGGTAATACATTACCCTCAAGGGTGGCTAACTGGACTGCACCACTAGTTGATATTTTGTTAATAATCATGGGTCCAGAGCCGCACTTTTGTGCATGTTGCTTCAAGGTGCATACTAAGTCTAAATCTCCCGTTTTCAATCCCTTATCCTTTGCATGGCATCAAAATATGCCTTTTTGCCTTTTCTTGGCTACATATATTCTTGCAACTGATACTCTTCTAGATTGAACAAGTAAACATCAGGAAGTTCATCTGATACTCCTTGAGGGAACTCTCCCGAAGTTAGTCTAGAAAGGTGATCTGCCCTAAGGTGAGTCCTACCTTTCCTAACCACAACTTCAAAGTCATATTCCATTAGTAAGAGGAACGATCTTACTAATCTGCCAATATTGCAAGGTTTGTTCACTAGATAAAGTATTGCTTGATGGTCTGTAAAAAATTACAACTTCTTTGAGCAAATAATGTCTAAACTTTTTAACCGAATATACCATGCCTAATCCTTCTCTCTCAGTAGTGGTATAATTTTTTTTAGCCTCTTTCAATTGCCTAATTGCATAAGCTATTGGAAGATCCATGTTATCTTCTCCAGTAGGTTGTGCTATTACACACCCAATAGCATAATTGTATGCATCCACATGAATATGGAATGGCTTGTTCCAATATGGTGTAGTCAAGATTGGTGTTGAACACAATCATCTCGTAAGCTCATTAAAGGATTTTTCACATTCTTCCATCCACTCGAAATTAGTTAAAAGGTTGTATAAAGGCTTTGCAATGATCACCTACATATGAATGAAAAGCCGATAATAATCATAATGCCCATGAAAGTTTCTACTTTCTTGATATTCTTTGGCCTGGTTAGCTCTACAATAGCTCTAAATTTATACTCTTCCGTGTGTTGGAAAACAATGTCCCAAGGTCAAAGTCTCAATATCCATGGTCATTGGTCCATTTTGTTCACACTATACATAGCATGTATAGCTGCTTCTTCTAGTTCCTCTACAAGCAAACAACACCAATGCACGTGGCTATGTCATTAACCTTCCAAAGAACCCACCCGGGTTCAATCCCCCATGGCGGCAGTGCGAAAGAGTTTTTAAAACATGTTTTTCAACTTTTCACAAAAACGGCAACACACGGTGGACTGCAATTACGAATTGCTTTATTGATCGTAGCTTGCTTTATTCAAGAGATTTATTATTGTGCTTTTGAAGGATGATCAACTACTATATAACAAGAGCTTGGCTCATTGTTCAAGATATCCTACACCAATTTCAACTCAAGCTTTGGAGCTCGGTCCCTCATTAGAGGTGGTGCTCTTAGCACATGGGGCAGCCATGGTGCTATCTTGGAGCATGTTGAGGAGCGGCTATGGAGTTCTTCTTGGAGGAGAAGAGTGTGTTCACAATCTTGCTTATGGAGAGGACTTACCCATCAGCAGCTTGGTGGTGTGGATCAACCATCCACATGATGTATTTGAAGATTCTCTTCTACATGAAGATTTTGGTGTACTTCAAAGACATTGGATGGAGGTTAACATAAGATTTGCATATTATGTTAAGAATTCAAGTACATATTCTCTTTATGCACACATGTACTACTTGGAGTTTATGGAGGCAGTGGCATCCATATCAGGAGGAGTCCTATTTCGCATAGGTACAAGAGAATCAATACATGTATGATTTATGCATATTTGGATGAGGTGTTCGAGAAGGTATGATCATATGAGTTTGAGGATTTCTGACAGCAAACTTGTTAGCATGCTTTGCTACTTTTGTAAGTATGTGATCTTTTCACACACATGTCTAACTTAGGATCTTCCATAGCCTAAGGTTAGATGAGGGTTTGCTAATTATCAATTTTAGATTGATCCTTCCTCTTTCTATCACTCATATTCACTCTTCTACAACCTATCAGGTCACACATCTCATGTATATTCAGATTTCTGTTCCTATATCTGAATATGTTTGTTACATTCGTACATTCACTCATCCATCTATTTTTGTTCACATAGAGTGGTTGAGAGTTTGCTCCCACATTGTACATTGAACATTGGTATATATGACAGTGTGAGTAAACAGTGGCTTACGTAACACTTTACACGTTGTCTAAATCTCTCTCTATCTTTGTCTCATCATTTGTATGATTAAGTGTGGTATGTTCATGTTTTGTAAATATGGGAAGATTGATGGAATTTATGTTGTAGATCCTTGACTTATGGAACTTGGACCTGTGGTATTAGTAATGGGCCTACTAAATTTCCAACATTTGGTATCAGAGATTTAGGGCTTTGGCATTAGATCGTTCAGGCTCTCAGATTCCCAGGTTTCGAGAATTCCAGGTTTACAACATATGATTTAAGAGCATCTTCTAACATTTGACATTTGACATACACACTTAATCTAGATGAGTAGAGATTTGAGAATTAGACAATTCAGTCACATGTTTATTCATCAATGTGGAGTATGAAGTTGATGATCTGTTAGCAGCCGAATACTTTTGGAAGAGTATGAAAATACTTTACAGAAGTATTGTTTGAAGAACAAGACTTGATGAAGAGAAGGCTACTTCAAATTCAAGGAAGAATAATGGTTTGGAGAAGATGAAGGAATCAGATCAACATCAAATCACAGGTATCAGTTTCTATTATCATATTATCATTTGCAGGTCATATTTTAGAAGAGCAGTTATGAAGAGATTTGAAGGATTCAAGGAGTGCTTTTATACACTTTCATTTTTTGAGAGATAAAAGCATTAGCTACATCAAAACAGGTATCCATACTTTTTTCTGGAAAGTTTTGATAGATCTCTTTCATGACAAGAAAGCTCATCATAGAAGACAAATATGGAGAGCATCAGTTTTGTTTTCAGCTAATCTTATGTTGTAAGTTGCTTGGAAGTTTTTGCTCACACTTTGTATCTAGAGAGGTAACTCTAGAAAGGTAATTCATCATTCAGACAAAAGGTTGGTGAATTCAGTCATATCAGTCATTTGAAACAGAATTTTGATTCAGAGATATAAGGAGATGATAAAACATGATTCTATGTTCACTTCCATTTGTATACCATGTTTGTTTTGTCTCTTACTCTTAGCACTAGAGGAAGAGAAAAATTCATTTGAAGAATTTAAGAGTGCTTGCTACTTCAAGATGAAGAGAACAAAAGGTATGGAAGAGAAGTTTGAAGATGCTGACATCATCAGGTGGAAGAAAGATGCAGAAGAAGAAAGTTCAACATTTCCAAAGGGAAAGTAAGACTTCCTTTTCTCTCTTATATTTTCCATATACTTTTCCTATTGTATCCTCTACATCCAAAGACAAGTCTACGAGAACATCTTGTGAAAAAGATAATTTAAAGAAGAAGCAGTTTCTTGTTTTGCATGGTACTTAGTCGTGTTTTAGTAGGTTTTGACAAAGAATTACATTGAGAGAAAGAAAAGTAGTAGATATATGTTTTGACTCATATGTGTATGAGTTATGTTTTAGTTGAAGCTTTTAAACATGCAACTTATATATTCCCTCAAAGAATTCTTGGAGTGTCAATACAGAGCTACTTGGTATATGACAAGTTGCAGAGAAGTATATTTCTTCTTTATCTAACTCTTGAGGTAAAAGAGTATTTGTAGAAGATGTTGGAGACTTGGAGGGAGGTTTTATGTTTAGAAAGGTTACCTCATATTCAGTATTTTCAAAAAACTTCAAAAATTTCAGATTTTTGATGTACTAGTTAGATGAAGAATCTACTTTCTATGATTGTCTTGTTTTTGGATACATGCTTGTATTCAAAAAGGTGTTCCATCAGATCCTATCACTTGATTGAGAAGTGAAGTTAGCCAAAAGAAAGTCAAGCAGGTACTTTCACATTTCACCCGGGTAGAATATGAAGATATGAAGTATCAACTTGTAGCTTTTGGAGTTCTCAAGCTGAGAAGTTGCCCACTTATGTTTTCAAGTAGAAGTTGCAGATTCTTGAAAAGGATTTGGTTGAAGAAAATTTCTACAACTTTATGTGAGAAGCATGGACACTTAAAGACATTCAGGTAACAAATCAAACATTCAGTCATGAAGGTTTGATGAGAGCAGATTCTACACAGGTATTTTGTTGGAAAAATCACGGATCTTGTATGATCTTATATGATCGTGGATGATCTTAAAGGTCTTGAGGATCTTGAATATTATGAGTCAGTTGTCTATCCTTTGTTTGTAAGGTTCTTAGCATTGGAAGAAGTAAGTCAAAAATTCAGGTTCTATCAGATTTGTGTTGTAGAGAGATAGAAGAAGATACTTGTTATGTTACAAAAGGTTACGAATCCTAAAATGCTTTCAAGCAAGGTTTTATTATGTTGGGATCAACTAAACTTATTCTACAATATGGGAAGCTGAAGAATGGCAGAGAAAGTTATTAGCATCTGCAGTGCTAATAAAAAGGGTTCAGAAGTTTTGTTTCAGACACAGGTATTAACGTTATGAAAAATCAGATTTATGAAGGAAGACGTTCCAGATTTCATAACGTCTGATATATTTGAAGAATTTTGGATACTAGTGTTAAATCATCCAGGGGGTTGATGAAACATGAAGACTTATTTTCAGCCATATGTGAAAAAATGCAGATTCATACCTATAAGAATTCCAGGTATTTCTATATCAGGTATTCCTATATTTCCTTTGTCAGATTCTCTTTATGTTCCAGCTTTAAAAGAAAAAGGAAGAAGGAGAATGACTGGAGAAAGTTCTTGTTAGGTGTTCTTGTTCAGGAGAAGGTTCCAAAGTTCTATTGAAGAGAAACTTGATATTTCAGAGAGGTATGTTTCAGAAGTGCACACATTTATGTTTATACCAGATTCTGAAGGAAAGAGGTATGAAGGATTTACGGATGAAGACATGATGACATCATAGATTTTTTTTTGATAAGACTCATGAGTTGAGTTGAGTTGACTTGACTTGACTTGAGTACAGTCAAAGATTCAGAGATGAACTAGCAGTATTTATAATACACTAAGTTGTGAGTTGACAGTCAGAGGTTCCAGGATTCAGTTCTTGATTTTGTTTAGTGTATTTACATGACACAACAGAAGTATGTTGAGAAAACTTTTGTAAGGTAAATGCAAATATGTGGATCCTAGTGTATGTTTTCAAGTTTTAGAAGACAAGAGATAGCAGGTTTAGAGACAGTTCATGCTATATATGCTGTCAAGCAATGATTGCTTTATGAGTACACTATTGGATATCTAGTTGGCATATTTTCTCAAGTATTATGGTTCATATTCAACAAGTTTAGGTTTTTGAGGTTTGAAGGAAAGTCAAATTCAGTTTTGAAGAAGATTTTTGAAGAACAGGTTTGAAGGTCAAATTTGGGGAGTACAAGTTTGAAGCTTATGAAGTTTTGCAGATGAATGAAGTTACATGTTCAGTTCAGTTTGTACCATTGTGACATTGAAGGGGGGATTGTTGGAAAACAATGTCCCAAGGTCAAGGTCTCAATATCCCATGGTCATTGGTCCATTTTGTTCACATTGTACATAGCATGTATAGCTTTTTCTTATAGTTCCTCTATAAGTAAACGACACTAGTGCGTGTGGCTATGTCATTAACCTTCCAAAGAACCCACCCTGGTTCAATCCCCCATGGCGGCAACACGAAAGAGTTTTTAAAACATGCTTTTTCAGCTTTTCACAAAAACGGGAGCACACGGCGGATTGCGATTACGAATTGCTTTATTGATCGTAGCTTGCTTTATTCAAGAGCTTTATTATTGTGCTTTTGAAGGATGATCAACTATTATATAACAAGAGCTTGGCTCATTGTTCAAGATATCCTACACCAATTTCAACACAAGCTTTGGAGCTTGGTCCCTCATTAGAGGTGGTGCTCTTAGCACATGGGGCAACCATGGTGCTATCTTGGAGCATGTTGAGGAGCGGCTATGGAGTTCTTCTTGGAGGAGAAGAGTGTGATCACACTCTTGCTTATGGAGAGGACTTACCCATCAGTAGCTTGGTGGTGTGGATCAGCCATCCACATGATGTATTTGAAGATTCTCTTCTACATGAAGATTTTGGTGTACTTCAAAGACATTGGATGGAGGTTAACATAAGATTTGCATCTTATGTTAAGAATTCAAGTACATATTCTCTTTATGCACACAAATACTACTTGGAGTTTATGGAGGCAGTGGCATCCATATCAAGAGGAGTCCTATTTGGCATAGGTACAAGAGAATCAGTACATGTATGCTTTATGCATATTTGGATGAGGTGTTCGAGAAGGTATGATCATATGAGTTTGAGGATTTCTGACAGGAAACTTGTTAGCATTCTTTGCTACTTTTGTAAGTATGCGATCTTTTCACACACGTGTCTAACTTAGGGTCTTCCATAGCCTAAGGTTAGATGAGGGTTTGCTAATTATCAATTTTAGACTGATCCTTCCTCTTTCTGTCACTCATATTCACTCTTTTACAACCTATCAGGTCACACATCTCATGTATATTCAGATTTTTGTTCCTATATTTGAATATGTTTGTTACATTTGTACATTCACTCATCCATCTATTTCTGTTCACATAGTGGTTGAGAGTTTTGCTCTCACATTGTACATTGAACATTGGTATATATGATAGTGTGAGTAAACAGTGGCTTACGTAACACTTTACACATGTCTAAATCTCTCTCTATCTTTGTCTCATCATTTGTATGATTAAGTGTGGTATGTTCATGTTTTGTAAATATTGGAAGATTGTTGGAATATATGTTGTAGATCCTGGACTTATGGAACTTGGACCTGTGGTATTAGTAATGGGCCTACTAAATTTCCAACACCGTGGATATTCCATTCTTTGACACTATATGTCCTAGAATCTTGCCTTGCCTGACCATAAAAACATAATTTTCTAGGTTCATGCAGACATGATATTCTCTACATTTGTTAAAGATTTGTCTTAGCTCAAGGATACGTGTTTGTCTAATGTTGGAATGAGCACATAGATCATCAACATAGACTTCCAAATTTTGTTCAATAACTCTTTACATACATGAGACATTAGCTTCAGAAGGTAGCCGATTCATTCGTAAGCCCAAATGGCATTACTCAAACTGCAATATGCTTCCTTGCCTACTACTCTCTCCAATAGGTGCTGAATGATAGGAAGCAAATAACTATCTCTAATAGTGGTTGCATTAACCTTCTTCTCTAATAGTTACCATTCTTTTTGGGTGCCACTATAATGGGGGACACCCATTCAATGTGTTCAATTTCATAGTTATATAAATCCAACTTCTACCAATCAATCTATCTCTTCCTTGATCTTGGCGCCATAATTGTCATTATATGTGTATGGCTTCTACTTGGAGGGTTTGGCTTCCGAGGTCATGGGAATCATATGCGAGCATATGTCACGGTCTACACATTTGAGATCTTTATAACTCCATGCAAATACATCTTTGTATTCTCTTAATAAATCAAACAAGTCTTTTTCCTCTTCCTCAGTCCAGTCATGTCCTATGTATGTGCATCGTTCTTCACCTTCTTCTATGGTCACAATAATTTTTTTAGTTGTCTCTTTATTATCATAGGCCACTCCTGTGATTGCTTCTTGTTTAGGCATTCTGATAATGACTTTCCTTTCCTTGATCTCATACTTCTTGAAATTTTTAGGGACCTCAAATAAATATTCTTCCTCTTTTGGTTGGATTTCTCTCTTCTTTCTTTTCCTACCTTCACTCTTGGTGGTTACTTGTGTGGTTAATCTCACATCATTCGTAAGCTCTTCTCCTCCTTGAGGGTGAGCTTCTACTACGTACATGTATTCCTCTTCTGATGCTGGTGTAGCCCAAGCATGAGCACCACCTCCTTTACTTGTAACTCCGTGGAGATGTGAAGAGGATATGAAGATCGTGAGCAATTATGGCAAGCAAATGTGTGCATCAAGCACATACATGCACACACATATACACATGCACACAAGGCAAGATAACATAGATAGGAACAATGGAAGCTTTTATTCTCAATAACTTGATTACATTCTTCAAGGAGCTCTTTATCTAGCTTGCCAACCTCAAAAATGCTAGCTTCAACTAACTAACCCAGAAATTGAGTTCTCTAGCTCTTTTTATAGTTTTTGACTAGTTTTGGCCTTGTCTACACCTAATGTTCAACCTAGTTAAAAATTAGGTTCAAGGGCTTATTTAAGGGCTCAAACGGAGTCTAAAAGTCATGAAAATTGGTAGCTAGATATTTCTAATACTCCTCAAGCTTGATGATTCCTCGGCTTGAACAAAATGGGGTTGCAATCTAGATTCTTCTAATACTCCTCAAGCTCGAGGACTCCTTGGCTTGAACAAAATGGAGTTGCAAAAATGTGAAATGATATTTACAATGGTTTTTAGTGATCAAAGTCATTGTTTTTAAAGGAATTTCTTCTAAAAATTTGACATGTACTTCTTGGATCTCCCTACATGCTACCTCTTCTTGTATGTCCACTTCTTTGATGCATTCCCACACCTTGTGCTTGAGCTTGAGTGCCAAAACTCCCCCCCTCTTGAGTATGTCATCTTTGATAGTCCCTTGTTGGAGTGGGTGTTCCATGTAGTAATTTGAGAGGTAGTGTCCATCATGTATCAACAAGAGCTGTTTGTCTTCCAATTGTAGCAGGGTGGGTTGTACTATGCTTCATTTTGCGAGTGCTTGGCCTTTGCAAGTTTTAGTCCCTATGTATGTACTTCTTCCTTGGATTCTAGCATGACGATGTATTTGTGAGCTTTCAAAAATTGCTAGTTGCTCAAAAGAGGTTGTCAATGTTGATTTTGAGCCACGATTGGCTATGAATTCCTTCATAGGTACTGATGTTGTAATCGTGATGTCCTTTGGATCTTTTAAACATGGGTTTCATGGTTATCATGCTAAGTACTCGTAAACCATAATGAATGATGGGTAAAATTGTTAGTGCATGGGTTGAAGAAAATATGTGCATTGTGCACGGCCTTGTAATGTGGCCCTACGCATGCTTACTTGGGGAATGCATTATAAGAAGTATTCTTGAGCTAACTGTTCAAGGCTATGCTGATGAAGAGGTTTCCTAATCTATCAATGTTATACTGTTGCCAGAGTAGGGGATTCTTACCATGGTGAAAGGCTGATTGATATTCATCGCTTTGTGTTGTACTCCCATCATGGTGATTGACCATTGGCTTCTCTTTTGTTATTGATGGATGTCCTTGTTGGTGGTTCATTGATGAGGTTCTTCGAGCACATGGTCCTGTCCCTTCTTCTTCTTCCCCATCTTTTTTTTCTTTGTCTTCTCTTTTTTCTCTTTACTTTTCTTCTTCTCTTTTTTTTTCCCTTTTTTTTTGTAACAATGTCACAAAACAAGAAGAAAGTGGTTTGTATCAATAGAATAGTTTACATATGTCAAATGTGTCTCATGTGCCTAGGATTCTCAACTGTGTCTATGCACGACCTTGTAATGTGGCCCTATATTAATGCATACTGTGCAAATGCATGACTTGAATGGTGCAAAAGATGGGGTTATGCAAAGAGCACATGGTTTTTGCACGTAGAGGATTCTGATATTACTTGTAGATGTTGATGCAATCTTTGTTTGGAGGTATCCATTGGATCTCAAAATGATGCAATCAATCGATGGTTGTGTAATAAAGTAAGTTTGTGATCTAGGGATCCGATTGGTTCAGACAGATCTGAAATCGGACTCCGTTTGGTCATTCGTTTGTGTGGCCAAAGATCTTGAGTCTAGACTTACTGGTAGGTCATTTACTCTTGTAACCAAGTAATCCACTTAGCCTAATGGTTAAGACTCAAGGGTGTGAAGAAAGAGGTCTTAGGTTCAATCCCCATGGGGTACATGGGATGAGTGTTTTGCCCAAAGAGCTCTAGAACCTTCTAGAGTATTTGGATAAAGGATTTATTCACCCAAGCCAGTCTCCATGGGCACCACCCATCCTTCTAGTAAAAAAGAAAGATGGAACTATGAGGCTGTGCGTAGATTATAGGGCGTTAAACAATCTTACGATAAAGAACAAGTATCCCATGCCACTAGTCGAAGATCTTTTCGATAGTTTAAAGGGGGCTACAGTCTTTTCTAAGATTGATTTATGCCAAGGTTATCATCAGATGAGAATCAAAGATGATGATATTCCCAAGACAACCTTTCGAACAAAGTTTGGTCACTACGAGTTTTTAGTGATGCCGTTCGGGTTGACAAACGCACCCGCAACATTTATGACTTTGATGAATCAAGTGCTTAAGCCGTATTTGGGAAAATTTGTTGTAGATTTTCTCGATGATATTCTGATCTACAGTAAAGATCATGAAAGTCACTTAGAGCACTTGAAAAAAGTTTTTCAACTACTTCGTGATAATAAACTTTACGGTAAAGAGTCAAAATGTGAATTCTTTACCCCAGAAGTAAAGTATTTAGGCCATATTATTTCCGCGGAAGGAATCAAAGTTGACCCTGAAAAGGTCCAAGTGATTCTGAGCCCAAGACTGTTCGAGAACTACAAAGTTTTCTCAGATTGGCAGGATATTATCGGAAGTTTGTGGCTGGATATGCCAAGATTGCAGTACCTTTGACGGATCAACTCAAAGGGAAGCATCAAAAGTTAAATTGGAAAGAAGAGCAAGCAAAGAGTTTTCAAGAACTTAAACTTGCTTTAGCATCAGCCCCGGTTCTATAAACTACTCTACCTATGAGCGAGAGATGTTCGCTATTATAAATGCTCTAAAGAAATGGCGCCATTATTTGTACGGATCAAAGTTGACCATAGTCTTTGATCAAGAGAGCATTAAGTGGTTTGCAAACCAACCTGATCTTAGAGGTAGAAAAGCTAGATGGGCCGAACAGTTGCAAGAGTTCAATTATGAGCTCAGGTACAGAAAATGAAAGTTCAATGCAGTGGCAGACGCCTTAAGCCGGATGCCTATGTTGAACAATCTAAGTTTTGTACAAATTCAAAGTGAATTTATTTCAACTTTGAAAGGAAGCTGCAAAGAGGATCCAATTCTAATCACAGAGACTAGAGGCAGCCATAGCATAGCAATCTAATGCAAAAGAGGCACTATGAGATCCTAAACGAGTATGATATGATAGAGGTGCATCTATTTTTATGACACAAAAGTCTACACCAGCCATTTTGGCATAGTTTCTTCTACCTCAATATCAACTCTCATCAACAAGACCAACACTAGACTATCCACCTATAAAAAGAGGAAGCAAAGTGTCATACATGTCTTTGGAGCTAACTCATGTCTCCTTAATACATGAAAATAATGGCTGAATAACATCTTCCACAAAAACAACATCATGGCTAACTAAAATGCATTTGGTTTGTGGATGATACAAACGGTAGCCTTTGCTTTCAGAACTGCACCCAACAAAAATACATTTCACTCCTTTATCATCCAACTTCCTACGTTATTGTTCAGGCACTAATGCATATGCCAGACGACCAAAAACACATAGTTGAGCAACAGATGGCTTATGACCATGCAAAAACTCATATGGAGTGATAGACTGCAATGTTTTAGTGGGACACGTGTTAAGTACATATGTTGCACACATGACAACCTCAAGCCAGAAACTATGTGGTAAAGCTTGACTCTTGACCATACACCTCGCCATCTCCATGAGTGACATGTTCTTCCTTTTAGCAACTCCATTCTGTTGAGGTGTATATGGCACTATACAATGATGTTTTATCCCACATTCAGCCAGAAATGCATAAAAATCAAAAGACATATATTCCCCCCCTCGATGAGAATGGAGGGTGCCCATTTTACATGTTGACAAATTTTGAGCCAAAACCAAAAACTGTTTGAAGCACATAAACACTTTAAACTTTGCTTTCAATGGATATACCCATGCATGCCTGGAAAAATCATCGTTGAAAGTCATGAAGTAAAGCTAGTTCCCAAAAGAGGGTGTCTACATAGGACCATAGATATCACTATGAACAAGCTGCAATTTCTATGTAGCTCGAACTGAACCATGTTTTGGGAAGGAGGAAAGCTGCATTTTGCCAAGAATACAACCCTCACATGTTTACCAGGTGCCTCAAGTTTACGCAAAGAGGACACCATTTCAGATTTCTGCAGGCATAGCAAATTAACAAAATTCAGATGACCAAAGCATGCATGCCAAAGCTTTGCATCTGATATAGCTTGAGAATCATGTACTACACATGCTGAATCATTCATAGATTTTTCATAGTCTATGAGCTTATAAAGCCCATGACATAAAATTTCAGAAGCAATAATGACATCCCCATTTGACAAACCATAAATTGTACATTTGGCATCAACAAATTTCACAACAAAGCCTATCTTTGCTAAAGCTGAATGTGATAATAGATTCTTCTTGAGCCCTGACACAAATAAAGCATATGACAATGTAAAAGAACTAGCATCAGCAGTAGTCAGAATGATCTTACCAACTCCCATGATAGGATAAGAGGAGTTTTTGGTGCATGTGACAGTATTCCCTACAGGGGCATGCTGGAGTGAAGTGAAGAAACTACACTGCAAGATAATATGTTTGGTTGCCCCACTATCAAAGTATCAAACATCTGAGTCTACTACATACATACATTGTTTATGAGAAGATGGGTCATAACGGCAAACAATGGTTAATGCCCATTCTTCATTCTGTACAAGATTAGTAGACTCTATTTTGGGTGTAGAGGCCTCTGCAACAACCATTCTAGCCTCTTTCTTCCATGCCTGTTTAGAAGCCAATTTTGGACAACTCTTTATGACATGATCATTTCCTTTATAGTATTTGCAAAACAATTTTTGCTTTTCTGTTTTCTTCTCGTCTCTGTTATCCTTCTTTGATTGTGCATAATTATCAGATTTCTGTTTACTAGTAGAAGAGCTCCATTTACCTTTGCCCTTCTGACTAGCCAAGAAAGCTTGATCTACAACACGCATAATGGACCTATTCTGCATAGACTGATCTTCCTGCAACAGAATAGAGACTAACTCTTCAGATCTTCACGCATTTGGGGATTATCTTTGATCATCAAACAAAGAGTAGAATCAAAACTTTGATATGAATCAGGAAGACCATTCAGAACAATGTGCACAAGTGAATTGTGAGCTAAGACTTCATGAGTTCTTTGATATTTATCAAAAAGTTATCCATGGAATCTCCTTCATTCATGTCCTCACTCTCCAATTGTTTTTAGAGATGAGCAATATGAGCTTCATTCCTTGCTTGGTATAAAGTGGTAAGTCTATCCCAAGCATCCTTAGCTATTCTACAAGAGTGAATGTGAGGAATAATGGCATGTTTGATAGACAAGGCTATCAATGCATGTGCCTGAGCATCTCTGCCATCCCAATGAATTTGCTCTATAGTAGGTGCAGTAGGAATTGGAGCAGGAATAGGAACATGAAGAAAATATCGTCGTCATCAATTCCATCTACATCACCTTTAACAACTGTGTTTGCAGGTGTAATAGGATGTTTTTCAACACTTTGCACAAATTCCACAGTCCTCTTGCAACCAATATATGACAAATCATATAAGCCCATAATGGGTAATTGGTATCGTCCAACTTATCCTCAAAAGCTAACATATGGAATACATCATTGCTTTCAAGCATGGCCACTGACTAAAATACGTTGCTGGAGAAAATTGGCTGTATCTCAAAAAGTTGAACATAACTATCCTATTGAGTTCTGTTAAACTTGTAGCAGACTTTGAGACGTTCATACTGGTGAATCGAAACCTATATATATCCTTGGCACAAAAAGATGAAACTGCCTAACATTTGTTGGAGTTAGACATTTGCAGAAGCATGCAAACAACACAAGGAAGAAGAGGAAGCTTGGAGCACAACACACAATACTGAATGTATTACCAGTAGAATGTACAAAGATAAGTAACTCGTTGGGGCTATAGGCATATATGCAAGCCAGGGGGAAAAAACCTCCTTTGTTAAAAAATTGTCCATAGAATCACCTTCATTCATATGATCACTCTCCAACTATTTTCGAAGATAAGCAACATGAGCCTCATTCCTAGCCTGGTATAATGTGGTAAGTGTATCCCAAGCATTGTTAGCTATCTTGCAAGAACGAATGTGAGGAATAATGGCACGTTTAATAGACAAGGCTATCAGTACATGTGCCTGAGCATCTCTGCCACCCAACAAATTTGCTCTATAGTAGGTGCAACAGAAACCGCAGCACAAACATGTATCTGAAGAATATCAGCACCTTCAATGGCATCTGCATCAACTTCAATGCCTGTATTTGCAGGTGTAATAGGACATTTTTCAACACCCTGCACAATGTTCCATAGTCCTTTTGCAACCAATACATGTTGCATCATATAAGCCCACAATGGATAATTGGTACCATCCAACTTATCCTCAACAACCAACATACGGAATACATCACTTCTTTTAGCCATGGCCACTGATGCAAAAAAATGATTGTATCTGAAAAAGTTGAATAGAAGTATTCTGACGAGTACCCTGATGCATAAAAATGATTGTATCTGAAAAAGTTGAATAGAAGAATTCTGACGAGTTCTACTAAACCTGTAGCAGACTTCGAGACGCTTATACTGGTGAACTGAAACTTGTATATGTCTTTGGCATAAAAGACAAAATAGCTTGCATAAGCATTGCGATAGTGCATTTGGAGGCCAAAATGAGCTCAAATTACGATTTTGGCACATAGAGCGAAAATTTTTTAATCTATTAATCACCCTGAATACACGTACTAAATTTTGTGCATTTTTGAGACTATGACCGGAGGGGTGTCAATGACACCCTAGATGAAGCGGGGACCCGCTCTAATACCAATTGTTTGAGTTAAACGTCTTCAAAAGCACGCAAACAACACAAGGAAGAAGAAGAAGAAGCTTGGAGCACAACGCACAATATTAAATGTATTACCACTAGAATGTACAAAGATAAGTAACCGGTTAGGGCTGTAGGCATATATACAAGTCAGGGGGAAAAGAACCTCCTAAAGAGGGAAAAAAATGCCACGAAATCCTAGTGTATTCACACTCATCACTTCCTAAATTATCATTAGTATTGTGACAGTGCATTCAGAGGTCGAAACGAGCTCAGATTGTGATTTTGGTGCCACATAGCAAAGGTGTTTTGATCTCCTAATCACCCTTAGTATGCTCACCAAATTTCATGTGATTCTGAGATTGTGATTGGAGGTGTATCGACAACACCCTAGATGAAGCGACGACCTATTATGATACCAATTGTTGGAGTTCAAGGTCTGTAGAAGCATGTGAACAACACAAGGAAAAAGAAGAAGAAGCTTGGAGCACAGTACACACTACTGAATGTATTACCACTAGAATGTACAAAGATGAGTAACCCATTAGGGCAATAGGCATATATACAAGCCAGGGGAAAAAAACCTCCTAAAGAGGGAAAAAAGTGCCTCGACGGTCCTAGTGTGTTCACACACATCACTACCTAAATATATCAACAGTCTCATGGACTTCTCTTTCCATACTAGGCCAATACACTCCTTAACGTTTCATATTCTGCAATGTTTGTTGTTTAGAATAACTGTTTCCTAGCAATCCTTCATGGGCTTGTTGTAACCAACTCCTATGTTCATCCTCCTTGACACAACAAGCTAGTACACCCTCTATATCTTGTTTGTATGTATATTTTTGTGATTTTATAATTTCATCTTTGTTTGTTTTCACATTCTTATTTGTGGGTCCAAAGGTTAGGACAAATACCAGCTTATTTGCCCATTTAGGAACAACTTCTAAATTGAATAGATAAGCATCAGGCAATCCATTAGACACTCCTTGGAGTGATTCTCCTAAAGTGATGCAAGAAATGTGATTTGCCCTAAGGTGGGTCCTACCTTTCCTAACAACCACTTCAAAGTCATATTCCATTAGTAAGAGGAACCATCTTACTAACTGTCCTATATTGCAAGGTTTTTTGACCAAATATAATAAAGCTTGATGATTAGTGAAAAACTTGAGCCTGTTGGCCAATAGATAGTGTTGAAACTTCTTCACAACGTATACCATGCCTAAGTCTTCTCTTTCGGTTGTTGTATGGTTTTTTTTAGTTGTGTTAAGCTATCTGCTAGCATATGCTATAGGCAAATCTAGATTTCCTTCACCTATGGGTTGTGCTAGCACACATCCGATTGCATAATTGGATGCATCTACATGGACATGGAATGGTTTATCCCAATCAAGAGTGGTCAGTATTGGTGCCGTGCACAAATTTCTCTTTAGCTCATTGAGGGAATTTTTGTATTTGTCATTCCACTCAAAATTTGTCAACAAATTGTAAAGATGTTTAGCTATGACCGCATACATGTCAATAAACATGCGCTAATATCTACAATGGCCCATAAAGGCTTGTACCTCTTTAACATTCCTTGACCTCTGCAACTTCGCTATGGCTCGTACTTTTTCCTCATCTGTTGATATTCCGTTCTTAGAAACAATATGACCTAAGATCTTGCATTGACATACCATGAACACACACTTTTCTAGGTTCAAAGAAACTCGATATTCTCTACACTTGTTGAAGATCTGTTTGAGCTCTAGGATGTGGTGTCTTCTTTCTTGGGAATGAGCACATAAATCATCCACATATACTTCTAATCTCTTTCACAAGAACTCTTCGAATACCTGACACATGAGCCTTTGGAATGTTGCAAGTGCATTGGTGAGCCCAAATGGCATCACATGAAATGCAAAGATTCCCCACTCTCTGGCGAAGGCCATTTTATGTTGATCTTCTTGGTCAATGGCTACTTGTTTGTAACCTTAAAATCCATCAATGAAGCTATAAAGTTCCTTGAAAGCTACAAGCTCTACTTCTTCTTATGTGCTTAGGTCTTCTCCTATGTACATACATCGCTGTTCATTCTCCTCAATGGTTACTACAAATTTTTTGGTCTTTTCTTTATTATCATATGCTTCTCTTGTGATGGCCTCTTTATTAGGCATTTGTACCAAAATTTTCCGATTTGCAACTTCATATTTCTTGAAACTCTCTGGTACTTCGAACAATGATTCCTCCTTTGCTTGTTTCACTGCTTTTCTTTTCTTTTTCTTTCATCTCTTGAATTTATAGTTTTAATGCCTGTGAGAGATTCTTCTCCCTTTTCGGTAAATACTCCTATATTTTGTAGATAAAGTTCCTCTCAGTCAAAGCAACTATCCATCACAATGGACTCTCGATCGTCATTGTCATCTTCTTCTATGACCTCATTAGAGTCACACTCCTCTAGCAAGGTTTCACACATGAACAAAGAGATATCCTAACCTTCCTCATCACAATGAGGCATCCACTGTTCTTCATTGACATCGATGTCCATGGTGGCTAAGATTTTTCCAAACCATGAGGATCAAATTCCTCATCTGGAAAGATCATCGGTGTGTAGGCTAGGTCTCTAACTGGTCTAGCTCCTTGACAAGTTCCTTCTTCTCTCACTTTTAGGTGTCTTTCCTCTTCCTCTGCAAGCTTGCACATCCACAAGTGAGTATCTTCATGCATCATGGATGGATCATAAGAACTTATAGAATGCATAGAGATTGAATCTTCTTGCACCTTGTGGATATGATTCCACTATAGGGGTGGTACATCTCTAAAGGTATAATCCTTCAAATTGACCTTGGTTGTGACGCTTGAGTGCTGCAACTACAAGGAGTACTTGGTTCCCCAATCCTGTACTATTTGGAGTCGCCATAGGAAGGGTAGTGTTGTCAAAGTCACATATAACAAAGGTGTGTTCAAACTCTACAAATGATTAGATTTATCCCTTATAGATATCCTGATGTCTTTCAACATGGCTATCCACCATTTGAAGCTTCATTCTAGTTGGTCCTAAATTTAAGATAGCTTTGGTTGTGTAACCTTGGTAGGTGATTGGAAGATAAGTATTACTGTCTTCACCTTCACTCATGTCTCCTATTTTTTCTAGAGGTATCTCTGGGACTTTTTGCTTACATCCTATTTTTGACATATTGGAACCAAGTTCTGGAACCTGATTCGCCACATGTTTCCACAACTCAGGTTTTGCTTTGAATGGCTCTTCTAAGGTGAGATGACACTCCACCTTGGTGTTCTTCACAACTTCAGTGTTTCTTGGAACCACTGAGCCTTCATTTCATATCAATATTGTGGGAGCTCTAATATCAAGGGATTCAAATTCCCATGGCCCTATGAATTGTGGCAACTCTTGTAAAGAATTAGAATCAAAATCTAATCTTTTTTTTTTCTTGTTGCTCTGCATGGTCTCCATAAATAGATGGAATGGCTTGGGGAAATTGATCATGAAGATAATAAATTTCAGGAATCGGAGGGGGTTTACTTTTCTCCTTGGCCCACCTCTTATTTGGATGACCAAGGCTTTGTGGCTAGCAAGGCAGATTCTTCTTTTTTGTTAAGAAGAACAAATCAGAAGTTATCTACTTATGTGTCTATGTAGATGACATCATCATTATAGGGAATTATGCTAATGGCATCAAGGAGGTTAAGGCTCAACTAATGGAAGAAATCAGTGATCTTGGTTTATTAACCTACTTTCTTGGCTTAGAGCTTGTGTACACAGATTTTGGTATATTTATTACTCAAAGAAGGTATATACATGATATGTTGGTGAAACTCAAGATGGAGAACACTAAAATTGCAGGTACTCCTATGGAACTCAATCATAAGCTGAGTTCTCATGAAGGAGAATTACTTGATGATATTACAGGTTATCAACAACTTGTGGGAAGTCTCAATTATGCTACTCTAATAAGAGTAGAAATTGCATATGGACTAAGTACATTGAGTCAGTTTATGCATGCACCAATGAAGCCTCATATGGAGGCTGGAAAAAGGGTGCTTAAGTATCTAAAGGGTACAATGAATGAAGGGTTGTTCTATCCCTTAACTTTTGACATAGATATAAAGATGTATTCTGATGTAGATTGGGCTGGCTCCAAGGATGATAGGAGGAGCACTTTAGGGTACCTATCCTTTGCAGGTTCAAAGCTCATATCATGGTCATCTAAGAAGCAACCAACTGTGGCCATATCTTCCACAGAAACAGAATATAGAGGTTTGGCAAATGCAACTCAAGAAGCTATGTGGCTTTGTTGGAAGAGATGGATATGGATACTTCAAGAAATGAAGTGGTACTTGCTAAACATGCTTGGTACCAGCCTTGATACACTTCAAAGTTGAGTAGTAGGCCCTCTTAGCTTCCAAATGACACCAATAAAGTACTAATGTACTTTGTACTTGATGAATGTAATGATTGATCCAAAACAGATAACTTCAGAAATCACAAGTTGTCAAAAACTTGCTATTTTGGTTCACACACCTGCTGGTTCTTAAGCTCAGTGCTTCCAGCACAGTAGCAATTAGGAAAATTCCTTTTAGAGGAATCAAATTAGCTTAGCAAGATAATGTTTGCAAGTAGAATCATTCAAAATAACAAACTATGCTAAGAGAAATCAATTTAGCAATCTTGGACTCATCCCAGACTTTTTAGGGACTGCTCAGAGATATAATAGTGACTGCTTTGATCACAGTTTCTCCCAAATGGTAGAACCAAGTGACTTGAAAATTTTATCAGCATATAGGAGACTTGAAGCTGGTTCTAACAAGCTATAGAACTTGCAAAATGATCGAGTAATTGACAAGATATGCTCAGTCAAAGTTGATTGTTTTGAGAGGTCATAGCAGAAGAGTAGACGGAGTTGATAAATGACAAGTTTGTATTATAACACAATGTTGTACAAGATCATTGGCATAGATAATGATGCACAATGATGATAGCTGAGTAGCTATGGAGTGTGCATACTCAAGCTTACAAAATGATTAATTAAATGGGCTCAATGATGAAGTGTTGTACTGTGACTTTTCCAAAGTCCTTTTTATCACTTGTGTCACAATTTGAATTCAAATTCAAATTCTTGGATCTCTCCATAAAGTGACTCCTATGATGTAGGCAATATTCTCTCATTAGGAACTCATAGCTATATTTTCTTCTAACTTCCACAAGTTGTGGCTTTTACAAAGATTCTTCAAGTAATTGACTTTTACCAAGGATAAATGACTAGCTATTACAAGATGTGGTTCACATGAACCAATTAGTGAAGCAAGACGTGTCCATTGAATTTCTCTAAAATATGGCAAATGTGAAGGCTTGGGTAAATTACACCAACAACTCCCCCTCAAGCAAAACATTTGGGTTCCATTACATTACTGATCTTCAAGTATATCCTGCAATCCAATCATAGTCTTCAATCTACAAATCTTGGTACCATCAAGTGCTTTGGTTAGTAAATCTAAGAACTGCATATTTGTAGATACATAAGCAAGTTGAATCTCCTTGCTCAAGAGCTTCTCTCTAACATAGTGATAGTGCACTTCTATGTGCTTGGTTCTAGCATGATAGATAGGGTTGGCTGCAAGATGTAATGAACTGGTATTGCCACCAAAAATCATTGGTGAGTGAGTGTGAAGTCCCAAATCTGAATATAACAATCTAATCCATATAGCTTCCTGAGTAGCATTGGCTAATCCCCTGTATTCAGCTTTTGTTGAGGATAGAGCAACAATAGGTTGCTTGTTGGAAGACCATGAAATGGGCTTATCACCTGCAAAAGAGAGATAACCTGAGGTACTCCTCATGTCATCCTTACAACCTGCCCAATCTGCATCTGAGTATAGTTTGATATCCAAATCTGAAGTATATGGAAAGTATAAACCTTGATTTTGAGTACCCTTGAGATACTTCAGAATCCTCTTGGCAGCTTCCAAGTGAGGTGCTCTAGGTTTGTGCATGAATTGACTTAAGACACTTACTCCATAAGCAATATCAATCCTTGTCAATGTGGCATAGTTTAGGCTTCCTACTATGCTTTGATACCCTGCAATGATTTCAAGAAAATCACCTTCATGAGCACTCAACTTTTGGTTTACCTCCAGAGGGGTGCTAGCTATCTTGGCATGCTCCAAGTGGAACTTCTTCAACATGTCCTGCACATACTTTCTTTGAGTAATATAAATTCCAGAATTTGTATAGACTAATTCAAGTCCAAGGAAATACTTTAGTGATCCTAGATCACTGATTTTGAACTCCTGCATCATTTGATTCTTGATGTATTTGATGCCATTGGCATTACTACCTGTAAGTATGATATCATCAACATACACACGTAGGTATATCAACTCTGAATTACTCCTCTTGAGAAACAAAGAAGTATCTGCTTTGCTCATGATGAATCCTTGGTCTTGAAGATAGGTAGTCAACCTAGATTCCATGCCCTAGGTGCTTGCTTCAATCCATAAAGAGCTTTGTTCAGTTTGCACACATAATTTACCTTGCTTGGGTCTTCATAACCAGGAGGTTGAGCCATGTAAACCTCCTCTGGAGTCCAATCATTAAGGAAAGCACTTTTTACATCAAGTTGATACATATTCCAATTCCTTACTACAATTATACTTAGCAATACCCTGATGGCTGGCATTTTGGCCACAGGTGATAAAGTCTCTTCATAATCAACTCCTTGGGTTTGTGCAAAACCCTTAGCCACAAGTCTAGGTTTATACCTTTTTATGGATCCATATGAGTATTTTGTAAATCCCTCTAGAACCAGTTACCCTCATTGATTCCTTATTTGGCACTAGCTCCCAAGTATCATTCTCCTTGAGTGCTTCTATTCCTTCATCCATAGCCTCCGTCCATTCTGCTTTGGTCTTTGCTTCTTCATATGAAGTAGGTTCTTCAAATGATAAATCCTTAGGAAGATAAATGGAGTGCTTAGTAACTAAAGAAGTATCATACCCATATTTGATTGGCTTCTTGCTCTCCCTTTGTGATCTCCTTAGAGCTTGGTTGGATGATTCAGATAAGTCTTCCAACCTCTTCATCTTGGCTTTGCCCTTTGATTTCCATGCCATGAATTCTTCTAGGTTGATGATGTCCTCATCATCTGATTTGATGTCTTCAATTTGGCTTTGCTCCTCCTTGGTGAGGCTTGGAAACTCCTCCTCCAAATCATATGGCAACTTAGCCTTCCTACATTCACTTTCAAACCAAGAATCATTCTCATCAAGCACAACATCTCTACTGACCATGAATCCTTTGTTGGATGGATTATAAAACCTGTATCCTTTCTGACTTAAATCATACCTTATGAAGATGCACTTCTCTGCCTTAGGGTCTAGCTTACCTCTGATTTGAGATGGGATATGCACATAAGCAACACATCCATAAGATCCTGCAATGATCAAGTGATGGCCTTCTACCATGTTATGCTTCATATGGGGTCATTCCATCAAGTGATTTGGATGGCAACCTATTATTAAGATAAGTGGGAGTAGATACACTCTCTGCCCATATATTATTAGGTAACCTTTTTTCATTTAGGATTGACCTAGCTGTTTCAACAATCAATCTATTTCTGCTCTCTGCCATCCCATTTTGCTCAGGGGTATACATTGTTGTAATTTCCCTTTTGATACCTCTATCATGCAAGAATGCATCAAATTCATTTGAGAAGTACTCACCTCCTCCATTTGACCTTAGTCTCTTTAGACTTCTTCTTGTTTGGTTTTCTACAAGTGCAAAATACTTCTTAAAAAAACTGAACACTTCATCTTTGTGCTTCATAAAATACAAGATAGTCCACCTACTGAAATCATCAATGAAACACACATAGTACCTTAAGCTAGAAATTGAAGGGTCCTTGCTTGGTCCCCACACATTTGTGTGGACAAGCTCCAAGTAATCCTCATGCATGTATCCTTTCTTTGAGAAGGGTAACCTGTGAGATTCACCAAACTGACATGCACCATATTTATAGATCATGTGTTGCTTGGATACATTAGGTATCCCAAGCACACATTGATCTCTACATATTCACTTTAAGGTTCTCTCACTAATATGCCCTAATCTTTTATGCCAAATCTCAAGCTCTGACAATGTTTGATCCTTGTAATTATAAAGTGCAATATTCCTTGTATCTTCTTCATGGGTAAAGAGTTGCCCCATGAGTGTGGTAAGATCTGGAATCTGCATGTCCATGTATAAGTCTATGGAAGTTGTGAAGCTTTCCCATTTGTCATCTGCCTTGATGCCATTGATTACTTGCCTCACTATTTGCTCCTCTTCAGTCTCCTCTCCTATGATTGCCAATTGGTCAGCTACATCTTTGACTTTGGTCACATACTCTGACACACTTTGTTTGGGTTGCTTCCTTTGAGTGGTAAACTCAATCCCCAATTGATTCTTTCTTGCTCTTATATTAGAAGAAAAGTATGAAGACAATGTATCCCAAGTCTCTTGAGATGTTTTACAATTTCTAATGTGTGGAAGAAGAAAGTCAGAGATAGAGTTAAGTAAGTATGACCTTTTTAATGCATTTTTGGACACCATGAGTTGAGTCTTTCGAGCTCCTCTCTTGTAAGTTGTCCTTTGCTTCTGAAAATGGGCATCTCCGCATCTCCTGATATGCATCCTTAGAGACTCCTTCCTTGTAAGTATGGCTTCATCCTCAAGGACCATGCTTGGTAGTTTTTCCTGTCCAATTTATCAATAAAAGAAGGGAAACCATCTCCCATTTTACCTCAATTTGCTCTATACCACTCTTGGAAGAGATGGATATGGATACTTCAAGAAATGAAGTGGTACTTGCTAAACCTGATTGGTAATAGACTTGATATACTTTATAGTTACGTAGTAGGCCCTCTTAGCTTCCAAATGACACAAATAAAGTACTAATGTACTTTGGAGTTGATGAGTGTAATGATTGATCCAAAACAGATAACTTCAAAAATCACAAGTTGTCAAAAACTTGCTACTTTGGTTCACACACCTGTGTGTTCTTAAGCTTAGTGCTTTTAAGGAATTTTCCTAATTGCTAATGTGCTAAAACAGTAGCAATTAGGAAAATTCCTTTTAGAGGAATCAAACTAGCGTAGCAAGCTAATGTTTGCAAGTAGAATCATTCAAAATAACAAACTATGCTCAAAGAAAGCGATTTAGCAATCTTGGACTCACCCCTGACTTTTTAGGGACTGCTTAGAGAAATACTAGTGACTTCTTCAATCACAATTTCTCCCAGATGGTAGTGAAAATTTACCAGCATATAGGAGACTTGAAGTTGGTTCTAAAAAGCTATAGAACTTTCAAAATGATCGGGTAATTAGTGAGATATGCTCAGTCAAAATTGACTATTTTGAGAGGTCATAGCAAGAGAGTAGACAGAGTTGATCAATGACAAGTTTGTATTATAACACAATGTTGTACAAGATCATTGGCATAGAGAATGATGCACAATGATGATAGCTGAGTAGCTATGGAGTGTGCTTGCTCAAGCTTACAAAATGATCAATCAAATGGGCTCAATGATGAAGTGTTGTACTGCGACTTTTCCAAAGTCCTTTTTATCACTTGCTTCACAATTTGAATTCAAATTCAAATTCTTGGATCTGTTAGCCGCCGGATTGGATCTCTATGTAATTTTATTTTTCTATAATTGCACGCACTAAAAAGGTGTGGCGAAAAGATGTAACCCTCTTTTGAGTAATGAAAAGGCAAGCACGGTATTCTTCGGGCAGAGAAGGAATCACCAGACTATCTGTCTGGGCGATAGAGCTGAAGATACTGTGTTGCAGATTTGGAGAATATCTGAGTACTGTGTTTGAGTATTAAGTTTCAGTGATTAATTGTTAATTATTGTACATTGTGATTAACTTTAACAGTTCTGTGCGAATTCGTAAATGTTTCATGCGCATGATAGACGCATTGCGCAGTGATAAGTGTTGAATAAGAAAGTAGTTAATTGCTAATTGAATGATTTAATTGGAAAAATTAAAAAGGGCCTTTGTACTATCAGACCCTTGTCCATCCCAAGAACCCAGAAACGAGATTAAAAGAGCTTGACCGAAAGCACTTTTAACACTGGTGCCGTCTGTGGGAATTGGAGTAGTTGCTTGCACAGAAGATTAAGAATTGATGAAGAATTCTTTGATATATGCCGGTAACACGCTCCGGTGAATCATACCCCAAATACCACATAGATCAACATCCCTGGGCAGTTCCAAACTTATTAGGAACACCCTCTGGTGGTAGAAGTACAGGACAGTTAAGTCCAATTGCAGAAGGATCAGAACTAGTCACTAGTGATTCCGGTGCTAGTTCGGTAGCACATGATGAGATTCCAGTGAATTCCGGTGTGAGTTCGGTATCGTTTGGGGAAAGTACGGTGATTTTTGGTTGTACAGAGACGTAGTGTGGAGATAGCTCCACACCACCTAGTCAGAATTTGGTCACTATCGGTGACAGGTTTACGTTATCTGGTGAGAATGTTTTCGGTGATAGTGTAGCCTGGTCCGATGAGACTTCGGCGAGTTCCGGTGGAAGTTCGGTATCACTCGGTGGCAAGTTTTTTGGTGATATTGCGGTGCTACCTGGTGGACACTTACTACGTTCACCACTTTTCGGTGCAAGTCTACCTAATTTCGACACCAAAGTTGAGGAAAGGCTGCTACACTTGGAGTTCAGCAATCGGTACAACGACATTTTTGGACCAGAAAGTGAGCAGGTTGACCCTCCAGTCTAGGAAGCTCACGAGAAACCTCCCCAAAATTCAGGGAACAACAACGCCAGCAACAATTACACCATGAGTGGCTCACAGCAACAACAACAAACACCGCCACAACCACAACCGCAATTTCAGCAGCAACAACAATAGCAACTACAGCCAGTCGTTCCACCTCGACCGGTCCCAACTGGAGTGACCTATACAAAATTCGATGGATTTTCGGGGGATGACCCCGACGCACATGTTCGCACATCCGAAATCAGTTATGCAGTGTTGAACCACCCACCAGATCCGGCGTATAAGGCCATCGTGTTCCAGGCCACGCTGGTTAATGAAGTAGCAAGGTGGCTGACAGAATATGATATTAATCATTTTGGTAATTATGACGATGTGAAGGATGCGTTTCTACAGAGGTTTCGCTTGAAGAAGAACCCTGCAAAAATTTTTGACTATTTGCAAAACAATTGGCAGAAACCACACCAGAGTGTCCAGGAGTATGCGACACTGTTCAGAACTCATTTGCGGCAGCTACCACCGACACATGCCAATCTACCAGACGATGTCATAACACAATGGTTCATCAACGGATTGAATCCACAGTTAAAATAGATCATGATCATTCGATGTGTGGGCAGAATGACATTGGATGCTGTCATTGCAATGGCCTTATAGTTGGAGCACAAAGTCGGAGGGTTTATGGAGTATCTGGAATAGTTGAAAGCAAATAAGAACGTGATCAAGGATCCGTCCAAACAAGTGTACTGTACTAAGTGTAAGAATTTCGGTCACACTAGTTCCACATGTGCTCTCAACCAAATGAATTGTGCCATTTGTAACACGTCAGGGCACTCAACAGAAACCTGTGCATACAATGCAAAGGTGCAGGGTAGAGCGGCAGTAAACGCCATAATACAGGGGTAGGGGCAGCTAGCCAACCATTACGTACCGCCACAGTTGCGGACCAACCAGCAGTAGGGATACAGGAACTATCGAGGTCCGTGAAGTAACAATCTCAATCAAAATTGATGGCATGCAGGTACATCGACTGAAGGCACCTCTCTCCCACCCCCTCGTTGTCATTTCTGCAGCGAGGTTGGCCATATTCATAGATTTTGTAAAGAAGCCACAGAGTATGATAAAAGAAAGAAGGAAAGACAAAACCCGATGACAAATATGGTTTATATTTCCCCAATTGATTCACATGCAGCCGTAGTACAGACAAAATCGGGAAAATAATTGCAACCAGAAGCTGAAGTTTTGGAGCCCAGAATTCGTGAGCAACAACGGATTTTTACAAAGGCCAGTCAATGGACAACCAAGGAGCCGACGGTGTTCCCTGACCCAGTTCCAGTAACTCAGCATCCTCTGCCACATGCAAGATCGAATGCACATAATTCTGCCTTGGCAACATCAGAATCACAACTAGAGTCGGTGATGACCACAGTACAAATTGACTAGGTATGGGACGTTATATCTAAGGCTTCAATCACACTTCCTCTGGGATAATTGCTTGCTCTAGTTCCTAGTGTCAGACAACAATTCCAATAGCAGGTCAGCCATGACCTTCATGTACTCCGGCAACTGCGACCATATAGCCCGAGATGGATCCTACGGTGGATCATACGGTACCGCTGATCACCGTTTGGTATAAAAACCAGAAGATCACACAAGTTTTAATTGATGGAGGGTCTGGAGTGAATATTGCAACAGCTGCACTCTGTAAGAAATTGGGTTGGACCCAAATTGAACCAGTGCAATTCTTTGTGCGAATGACGGACCAATCCAGAGTCCATCTGGTGGGACTAGTGCGTAATATTCCTATAACCATGCATGGAACTACATTTAAAATGACTTTTGTAGTCCTAGAATTACTCGAATCTAGCCTTGACTACAACTTACTCTTCGGTCGACCATGGCTAAAGCAAGCCAAGGTCGTGCAGGATTGGTCAGCTCAAGAGTTAATTTTTAAGAATAATCACCGAAAATATGTCGTTACATTGGATGCTATGCAATCTTGTGATCTACACGCACGCCCATATGTAGCAGAGCCAGTCCATATGTTGGACGGGCTATCTGATGATGAGGAGGAGGCTTTCCTCAAGACAAATAAAGACCTCATTGCCTTAGGTACTGTAGACTTACAATCGGTAGCAGATAATTGGAGTCCGACAGCTTGTACGGTCGTACCACTGACCGAAGAAGCAGAAGCAGATGCCGATATAACTATGGATGAATCGACATTACAACAACTGTTGCAGCCAACTGATGACTTGGAAAAGCCTCGACAGTTTTATGTATCGAAGGATCAGCTGGTAACGTACAATTTTGGTGACACGGTCAACCCGAGACCAGTAAAATTAAGGTAGGATTAGTAGACAAATTCCAAGATGATTTGGTACAACTCCTGGGCGAATTCTCAGATGTCTTCGCTTGGGATTACAGAGACATGAAGGGTCTTGACCCACAAATTTATCAACATAGAGTGGTGCTGAAACCGGATGCGCGACCTATCAAACAATCTAGTTACAAGATGAATCCTATGTGGCACAGGTTAAGGCCGAACTTGATCGTTTGTTGAAGGTGGGATTTATTGTGCCAATTGAGCATGCCGAGTACATCTCGCCAATAGTAATAGTGCCTAAGAAAAATAAACAGTTACGTATTTGTGTCGACTACTGGAAACTTAACGCAACCACCATACTGGATCCGTTCCCTCTTCCTTTTCTAGATACGATGCTCGATAAGGTAGCAAGTCACGAAATGTATTCTTTCCTGGATGGCTACAGTGGATACAATCAATTGAGGATGGCGGACCAGGATGTACCGAAGACGGCATTCATCACCAATTGGGGCGTCTGTGCATGCACCGTAATGTGGTTCGGTTTGCGGAGATCCCCGAGTACATTCCAAAGATGTATGCAGGAAGTTGTTTAGACAAGTTCTCAATAAAATAGCTTTTGATTCTAGCAAACAGATAACAATTACTGGTTATTTGAGGACGTATTAACGACATAAACAAGGGACCAACGGTTGACAATATGTAGTCAGAAATCTTAGATTAGAACTTAATTGTGAGCAAATTTGTGGATGTGGTACTTAGGTCATGAAGAAAATGCCAGATGTTGGGAACTACCTGAACGAAAGTAGCGAGAAACAACAAAAAGAATCAATCAAACCCCACTAAAGTAAAACAACAATTTAGAGGTTTTTCTTTCCTTTTCATAACACCAAGGGATCAGGAAGCACTGAATTAAATAAATCGTACAGGGAAGGGAAAAAGAAAAATGTAATATTAAAGAGATGGTAAATTGTGTGCTTAAGGTCTCTATCGGTCGTATACAAATAAAAAACAAGTCTGGACAGGGCAAAAACAAAAGTTTAGCTAATTAAAAAGGAGCTCTTCTGGAAACAGATAGAGTGTGAGCTGTATCAAACTGAAGCGAATCAATATCCAATAAACACAAATCTTCGATTCTTCCATAATTTGTTTCAAAACGAAATGTTTCATTTTCCCGATTCGAGGGTGGGTTTGAAAAACCTTCCTATTGCGGTGGCAGTTTGTCTTGTATCCATAGCCATGTTGATGATCAATACTTCGAGATAGATACCAAAAAAGAATAATGAATTTTCCCACCTTCCTTCCTTAGAGTATATTGGGTATCATTATTCTCTCATTTTAGTAGCTCCACTAACGAATGTTAGTTATCAGGTAGGTCTCCGAGAATGTCGTTAACTGTAACTACATAACCACATATAATGGAATGGTGCTACTTATATGACCGTTTTCCTAACTATTCGATTCGTTCCATCTTGAGGTCAACCCCCACCCAGGATATACATACCTGCAAGGGTGGGTTTCTGCTCACCCACGGTCTGCATGCACCGAATGATCTCTTTCTTACGAGACACTTAGGCGGATATAGATTAACGGTAGGCCATCTGTCTTGCAAGCATAAGATATGGGTTCGATTCCCGTTATCTGCAATTGACAGGTGGGGCAAGTTAGAAGTGTCATGCATGACGAAATAACACCATGGGGGAATAGTTGATAGTGAGTTTTCAAGTAGTTTAGGTAGCTCAATTGGTTAGAGAAAAGGACTAGAAATCCTTAGGTCAGTAGTTCAAATCCACTCCTAAACAACTCAGACTATAAATATCAAGGAAGAACCAACCAATGCACATTGAAACTAGAAGAAATAGACATGATGCATACATCTCCCCGTTTTGACAAGACGTTGCCTTCAACTGTTCATTGAAGTGTTTCTATTATTCATAGTTCTCTATCAGAGAGTCTTAGATTCGGTATAGTTGTTTGAAAATATCTTAGGAGAGAATATTAGTGACCGCTTGAGAACTCAAATATCATCAAATCTGACTTAGGAATGGCATAATCTAACGGGGAAAATGGGAGTTGAACGCGCGGCTTCTGGCATGATAGACCAACACTCTAACCAACTGATCTATTTCCCAAGCTGGCACCAGAAGAACCGGAGGTGGAGGATTCTTAAGCGTCCATCCCTGTTATTTGTTCTCTTCACTGAAGACGTTGCATGCGGAGTGATGAGATGTGCTGCATGCAAGATCCAATCAATCTAGCCTAGCTCCTATTTTACTATGTCCTCTCTGGGGAACACCTTTGTTGAAGCCATTCCATAAGAACAAAGTCTCTCCTTCTGTTTGGCTAAAGTAACGACAATCACTTTGAACTCTCAAGGATGCGCAGGAGTCTCAAAATTCTCTTTCAATTACGCAAGATGAAATGAAATAGAGTTCCTTTGACAAGAGAGTTGTGGCCATCGAAAGATGGAATGACATAGAGTTTCTTCAAATTTCGACTGGATACTGAGGGAGATAATCATCCCAAATTTTTCCAAAAGTTTGTCCGTAATGTGCCCTCAAAATGCTCTATGCTAAGTGAGTGACATACGCTTTTCTCTCCGACTCTTAGCTCAGTAAAAATTTGTGAAATTGAAACGATTTTTTAGTCAAAGCTCCACCTCACGTCTTTATGCGTTTTTAACCACAAGGATTCTCTGTGGCTAATTTTACACTCTCAAGTAAATTAGAAGGTGTCTCCATAACCAAAATGGTTCTACATGATCTAGAAACTTCTGGAACATGAGTATAATTATATTTTGACGAGAAGTCTTAACATAATACATTTCTGTAATGAAAATGGAGTATAGTTGGAGTGAACATAGGCAAAACTATGTGTTTTTTCAGAAACTCAGCTAAGGTAGAAACGGAAGCACTTTTCCATTTGCCTCACGGGCGGGCTCCTCTTTTTACACAAAAAGATTGTGTGTGAAACGTTATCCGTAGCAAGAAAAGAACAGTCGAAACAGATTCATTAATAGATAGGGCAACTTTCTTTCTTACTAAACTAAACTGAGTGTCCCTTAGAGGACACACTGGTCCAAAGCCGACCTTTCTAGCCTAAGCCGCTAGTCCTGGTCCCTTTCCTCTAGATCTAAAGTGTTTGTCGAAGATAGCGGTTCAATTGTTAAATGAAACTTGTCGTCGACTGACTCTGTGGCTGTTGGTAGAAGCCCAACTATGTATTCGTACACCTCTTTGTCGTCGTTTAGGTAATCAAATTATTACTATTGGGTAAGATACTACCTAAATTGGTTAGATCTAGGCTTTAAGGAGGTCTCTAATGGAGATTAGAGCCTACCATTATTAACTCGAAATTAACAATAGCAGAGGCTGAGCTAAGATCCGTGTCATACGATCATACATCCTAAACACAGCGAGACCACTGCTTACGACGCTTCTAACTTGGGTTTCTTCCCTAGGTGAATGATGGGGGGTTAAGTCTCTCTTATAGGTGTGTAGTCAAGGATAGGATCTATGATCTCGCCATCCATCACTCTAAACATATCCACTTTAGTCCGCAATCCAGAAAGAGAACTTTCAACCCTCTATATGTTACTTCCTCGACAAATGGATAGTCCAACGACTCCGCATCTGCTGAGGAAAAGGGGAAATGCCTAAGCCTCAAAATGCTTCACCCAATCGAACGAAGAGCAGTTGAGAGGGGTACGAGATGATCTCACCTAAACCTAAGCCCTGCCGCCACCACAACCATGGTAATGGCCAAAAATGGGACTTAGGGATCTGGATTAGTCACTCGTGCCTTAACCATTTACGAGATAGTCGATGTAGCTATGGATAACTCAACTCTGACCAAGATAGCACTCACCTCAAAACAACACGTATTAACTTCGCTCCTAAGACACAAAATATCTCCGAGATACAAATCGAAAGTCCGCAATCCATCTTTGGTACCTATCTGACTGGTCGCCACACGATTTTAGCCAATCTCTTAAATGATACTTGGGAGATACATGTCTATCCGAAATGAAGAAGCAAATTCCATACCATTGCTAAAAACATCAGATACTTCCTCCAAGAAATCTCTGCTTGACGTCATTTAACAAGGGGCTTATGATGAAGAAGACTTTGTTCGACCTATCCAAAAGCGAGTCATTCAAATATGAACCTTATGTTATGGATAGATCCGTACAGTACAACAGGAGTTATGTAGATATGGTCGGATGCCCCATTGGCTTTATACAACATGTTACACAGATACTAGTTTCTAGGGTGAAATGGGGGAGTCATCAAGCCCCCATCCCGAAGTGCTGTAGACTTGAGCCAACTGTTGGAATTTGGGGCCTCAGGATCGTTCCAATACTAAAACCTTTTGAGCATACACAACTTAATTGACAAGATGATAAGTGAGATAGAGAAAGAAAGAGATCTTGAGACAAGGATAGGGAACGTAAGCTGGATGCTTACTTCACTAAAGTAATAGATGTCCAAATTACAACATGGGAGTACTACTCAACCATATAAAGTGGTGCACTCACTAATGGAAGAATAAGAAGATGATGATACAAAATTTAGATTATGTGTGTGAAGAGAACGAAGCAACGAAGCTAACAAAATAGTGTAACGAAATTGTAAATCAACCACAAGGTTAACTCACAAAAGATAGTTACCACCACCTCGTAGAAGACTTCCTGCTGCAATGAGAGTAGCCTCTCCTTCACCACAACTTCACCTCCTTCAAGAGTGTGAGAACACTCTGTCTTCAAGAAGATCTCCAAGCTCTAGATCTTTGAGTGAGTGAGTATACAAGGAGCCAAGGCCTTGTTTATATAGTTGTTCTCCTCCTTGAAAAGCACATCGAAAAGCACTAATAAAGCTATGTTCGCTAAATCTATCGGAATAGCGTAGCCGTTACTCCGTGTGCTTTTTATAAAGATTTGCTTTATCAAAATGTCTATTCGCAATTTTAAGCCGCCCGCGAGATTTGAACCGTGGCCAATTGAGGATGCTTTTAGACACGTTGGGCTAGACCAAGTCGACCCGCTTTGACTTGTTGAAGTTATATAGAAGAGAATCTATATATGGAGACTGCGCCCGCCTGGAAGGATATGGAGAAAGCTTTTGATGAAGCTGTTTATTGGACCAATGAGGACATTGACTTCCAACAATCCCTCCTTCAATGTCATATTGGTACAAGATTCAGTAACCTGCAAATCTTCTCATGACTATCTCTAGTCAATGCTTTGGTAAATATATATGCAACATTCTCACTAGTAGGAACATAAACCAGCTCAATGTGCTTCTTAGCTATCTGCTCTCGAATATAGTGGTAGTGTACCTCTATATGCTTTGTCCTTGCATGATGCACTGGATTTTTAGCTATAGCTATAGCACTCTGGCTATCTGAAAATATCTGAATGGGTTGATGTACTCTTACATCAAGATAACTGAAAATCTTCTGCAACCATACTGACTCTAGAGTAGCTGTAAATGCTGCACGATATTCAGCTTCACACGATGAAGTGGCAATAGTGGGTTGTCTTTTTGAAAACCATGAGATAAGACAATCTCCAAGATAAAAACAAAATCCACTAGTACTTCTTCTTGTGTCTCTATCACCTGCCCAATCAGAATCTGAAAATCTTTTTAGTAACAAATGTGTAGATTTCGAAAATACCATAGCATAATTTGAAGTTCCCTTCAAATAACGAAAGATCCGTTTTACTGCTTTCCAATGTAACACTGTCAGATTCTGCATGAACCTTGATACTTGAGAAACTGCAAACTGTATATCAGGACGTGTACTACAAAGATATATCAAGCAACCTACTGCTTGACTATATAGAGTAGCATCAAATGGCTCTGCATCTGCTACCATTTGTAAAGACGTGTTCTGATCCATAGGTGTTTGCATAGGTTTAGAATCACCCATCTGAAACCTTTCTAAAAGTTTCTCAATGTACTTCTGCTGTGTCATGTAGATACACTCATCTCGAAACAGAAACTGAATCCCAAGATAATAATGTAGAATGCCTAAATCATTCACATCAAATGTTTGCTTCAATTCTTCTTTGAACATCTGCAAATCTTCATCTCTGGGACCTGTGACTATAATATCATCCACATAAATGATTGCTATAATCGTCATACCTGTTTCAGCTTTGACATAGAGAGTTGGAGCCACATCTGAGTTATGGAAACCAATGGATAAAAGATATGTATGTATCTTTTCATACCATGCTCTAGGTGCCTGTTTTAAACCATACATAGCTTTTATAAGCTTACACACTAAGTGTTCTTTACCTATCTCTTCAAAACCTTCTGGCTGCTGAATATACACATCTTCGTGTAAATCACCATTTAGAAAAGCAGTCTTAATGTCAAGCTGATATATATGCCAACCAAAATGTGCTGCTAGAGCAAGTACTGACCTAATAATAGTCATCCTAGACGTAGGAGCAAATGTCTCATCATAATCAATACCTTTTTGTTGTGCATATCCTTTGACAACCAACCTGGCCTTGTATCTATCAATAGTACCATCTGCTTTCCTTTTGGTTTTGAAGATCCATTTTACACCTATAGCCTTCTTTCCTTCTGATAACTCACATAGCTGCCACGTTTGATTCTTATGAATAGAATCAATCTCTTCTTGAATAGCTTTTCTCCAAATAGGAATGTTAAGTGCATCTTTAACACACGCAGGTTCATCTTCAACAGTCGTAAGTGCCAAAATATCATGAATCTCAAAGTCTTCAGCAAAACTTACATGATCTTTTTGCTGTTTAGTTTGACTTCTTGTTCTTACATGATCTTGTTGTTGTTGTCTAGTCTGACTCCTTGTTCTTCCAGTAAAAGTCTTTATACCACTATCTATCCAAGTCTGATATAACCACGTAGGTGTATCCTTGAATAGTGGTGAAACTCTTTCTGAACTTTCAGCTTCCACAGGTTCTGGAACTTGTCCTGTCGATGTACTAGGACTTTCTGGAACTTTAACTTCTTCCATTTCTGGAACCAAAGTTTCTTGTGGAACTGACTCTGTAGAAGGTTGTGAAATTCCTCTTTCTTCAACTTTTTCTTGAATACTAGGAATTTGAGGTTTAACTCCCTCCTGATATGGCTGAACATGTATATCCAGAATCTTTCTAAAAATTCCATAGTCATTTTCACTAATGAACTCCGGAATTTCTGCTTCTTTATCATAAACCTTATCTTCAGCAATATAAGCATTACGTGAAAGAATAACTTCACCTGTCTCTGGAACATAAAACCTGTATCCTTTGCTTTCAACAGGATATCCAATAAAAACAGCTTTCTTTGCCTTTACATCTAGTTTGCCTCGGTCCTTTTTCTCAACATGTACATAAGAAAGTGATCCAAACACTCTGAAGTAACTCACATTAGGTTTTCTACCATAATAAGCTTCATACGGTGTGATTACCTTTAAAGCTTTTGTAGATGACCTGTTTGAAATGTGATTAGCTGTATGTACTGCATCAAACCAGAATTTTGGTGAAAGCTTCTTGGACGCCATCATGCTCCGCATCATTTCAACAAGTACTCTATTCTTTCTTTCTGCAACACCATTTTGCTGAGGAGTATGAGCAATAGTAAGGTGTCGAGTAATACCTTTCTCATCGAGAAATGTCTGGAACTCATTTGACAAGTATTCTCCACCTCTATCACTTCTGAGAATCTGGACAATTTCTTGACTTTCATTTTCAACCATAGCTACAAACTTCTTGAACATAGGAAAGACTTCTGACTTCGACTTAAGACCATAGATCCATGAGTATCTTGTAAAATCATCCACAAATAGGACAAAATACCTGAAACCCTGAATAGAGTCTGCTCTCATAGGACCATTCACATCTGAATGAATAATCTGCAATTTTCTGGTAGCTGTAATATGACCATGTTTCTTGAAAGGTAGTTTATGCATCTTACCTTCAAGACAACCTTCACATATATATGAATCATCAGGTAGCTTGAATGAAGGTAAACTCTCAACCATACCTCTATTTTTGATATTCTTGAGAGCTCCAAAACTGATATGTCCAAATCTTTCATGCCATAGCTTCATATCTTCCACCGGTGACGAAGATTTGACTGCATATGCTTGATTGATTTTTGACAAAACAAAGACCCCTCCTTTATGCGTACCTTGCAAAAGACACTTGTCTTCTTTATGTGATAAGATCTTACAAAGATCTTTCTCAAATACAACTTTAAAACCATCACTTAAAAATGCAGATATAGATAGCAGATTTATCTTCATTTCAGGTACATAAAGGACATCTGAAATTTGAAAATTACCACCTTCTCTTGACTTTAGGGTTACTGTACCTATTCCCACAACATCCAAATCATTGCCATCTGCAATAGTAACTCTTCTTCCTGAAGAATAGGAAAGAGAAGAAAATACATCTCTACAACCTGTCATATGCTTTGTAGCACCTGAGTTGAATATCCAAGGACTTGCTGAAAGAACTTGTAAAGCTTCTTGATCAAAAGCTACTTCCTCAATAGTGATACATGCATAAGAATCACCTTGAGATTTCCCTTTTTTATCATCTTCTGCAACATTACCTGATGCCTTTTTCTTTTCTGCTGCAATCCTTTTATAACATTCTGACTGAATATGTCCACGTTTCTTGCAAAAAGAACATATTTTTACCTTCTTCTTAGAAGAATTCACTTTAGATGTCGTAGATACAGAATCTGAAGTAGAAGGTGAAAGGGATCTACTTTCCTTCTTGGATTGTTTTTCCTTCTTCTTATCCTTCTTCTTCTTACCCTTTGATGAAGATGAAAGCACTTCTTCATTCTCTTCCATTCCCTTCAACTGATCTTCATCTTGAAGCAACAAGAACTCTAACTCTTCAAATGTAACCTCTCTATCTCTTGTGGTAAGAGTAAGAGTGGTTATGAAAGATCGATATGAAATAGGAAGTGAATTAATCAGCGTATTTACCATTTCTTCATCTGATATCTCAACTCCTACATTTAGAAGTTGATCTCTCAAGTCAACGAGTCTCGTAATGTGGGTTTGAATTGACTCACCAGCTTTCATCCTTGTATTTGCTAGTTGTCTCCTCAAATGAGCTTTTCTAGCAGGATTTCTGCTCTGAAAAAGATTCTCAAGCTTTAACCAAGCTTGACTAGAACTTCTGCAAGATCTGATCTGTGGTAGAATATGCTTTTTGACGCTCATTGCTATGAATGAAAGTGCTAAAGCATCTCTAGCATCCCATCTTGCCTGATCTTCAGTAGGAGGAACTCTAGGTAAAGACCTAGCAGTGACTCTGGATGTCGAAGTGGTTACCTCTTCTTCTGTTGGTTTTGTAATAGCAATTCTAGTACCTCTTGAAGCTTCTGTAGACCCTTCTTCGCCTTCTCGTCTTGGTCTTGTTAAGGATCCATTGACGATACTCCATAAATCCTTTGTCACTAACAAGTTCATCATCATGAAACTCCACATGGGATAATTAGAAGATCCATCCAACTTGTCTTCAATCTCAGTTCTAATCTCACTCATCTTATCTTAAGTGTGTATGTCAATTATGTAGCTCTGATACCAAGTGTTGGAATTTGGGGCCCCAGGATCATTCCAATACTAAAACCTTTTGAGCATACACAACTTAATTGACAAGATGATAAGTGAGATAGAGAAAGAAAGAGATCTTGAGACAAGGATAGGGAACGTAAGCTGGATGCTTACTTCACTAAAGTAATAGATGTCCAAATTACAACATGGGAGTACTACTCAACCATATAAAGTGGTGCACTCACTAATGGAAGAATAAGAAGATGATGATACAAAATTTAGATTATGTCGAAATAATCTAAGTGTGTGTGAAGAGAACGAAGCAACGAAGCTAACAAAATAGTGTAACGAAATTGTAAATCAACCACAAGGTTAACTCACAAAAGATAGTTACCACCACCTCGTAGAAGACTTCCTGCTGCAATGAGAGTAGCCTCTCCTTCACCAGAACTTCACCTCCTTCAAGAGTGTGAGAACACTCTGTCTTCAAGAAGATCTCCAAGCTCTAGATCTTTGAGTGAGTGAGTATACAAGGAGCCAAAGCCTTGTTTATATAGTTGTTCTCCTCCTTGAAAAGCACATCGAAAAGCACTAATAAAGCTATGTTCGCTAAAGCTATGTTCGCTAAATCTATCGGAATAGCGTAGTCGTTACTCCGTGTGCTTTTTATAAAGATTTGCTTTATCAAAATGTCTATTCGCAATTTTAAGCCGCCCGCGGGATTTGAACCGTGGCCAATTGAGGATGCTTTTAGACACGTTGGGCTAGACCAAGTCGACCCGCTTTGACTTGTTGAAGTTATATAGAAAAGAGTCTATATATGGAGACTGCGCCCGCCTGGAAGGATATGGAGAAAGCTTTTTATGAAGCTGTTTGTTGGACCAATGAGGACATTGACTTCCAACACCAGCAAGCACCTATTCTTTATCAATGGTAATCGATGATGGCATCACTACTGATGATCGGATACCCATTCCAGATATTCATTCAACGAAACAACTTCCACGACAGTAGCAATAAACACACAATTAGTTCCACGGATCTTGCCGCACTAACCATGGTAAACTCCCTCTCATTATGTAAGAATGGAGGTCTGATTTGAACAACTGGGCACAACATCACGTTTAGCACCTAGAAAAGGTACAACCCAACTATAAAGTACCTCAGCCACAGTTATAATCATACAGAAAGAAGTCTTGGCTTGTGCAACTACTCGATTGTCCACTTCCGGTATATGTGATTAACCCAATTCCAAATCATCCTCTGAAATCATATAACTGTGAAAAGCTAATGACTATTCATCATAGCTGTTATAGTTTGAATACTCATAAGGGTGGGTTAGCGTAATTCCTTTTTAGAAGTTCCATTCGCCTCCCTCCAAACTGTACTTGCAAGTTTTGTTTTCTTGCAAACAACTTTTCATGCCTATTCACACACAGTTGAAGAGTATACTACTATTTGGCCAGGTCCTTCTCAAGTCTTGAAGGGTTAGGCTCTGCTGGTAGATCGAATGGTGATTGGCAAGCTAGGAGTCTGTTTCTGTTCAATCAAGCCATGATCCTAGTCCTTTTTGTTGATCCACCACCCCCCAAAATAATATGTTTTACCTGACTAACAAAATACTTACTTAATTTTCACTGCAAGAAAGTGAATTCTCTATGATCTCCGAAGACTGGAATTTCGCAACACTGTGAGCAGTGACCCAAAAGAATAGGGTGGAGTATAAGCGCTAGTCCCTTTCGGTAAAGTGCTTATGCTTTATTTTACCTACCATGGGAGCTCCGTCCTTGAGGGAGGCAGAGAAAACACTAAACTAAGCTTCACTTAAACGAAAACCTAGTCAACTATGCAAAAAGTTAGCAGTGATTATTTCTACGTTTACCACATGTATTAGCTTCATTGAAAAGGTATTAGCTAGTACATTTAAAACTCAGTAAATGCTTCACCCTCGCTTTGTGGATTAAAAGGCTTAAGGCTTAATTAAGCCTAAACGTTAGTAACGCTTTAGGCCTCTGCGTCACTCCACAGTAGAGCTTAGCTTCGATGAAACTAGAGAGTATCCTCTGCTTCGCACCTCCTCTGGGAATGAATTTTGTAATGTAACTGTTGTGGTTGCTGCCGACGCGTCGAGGATCCCCTATTCTAGAGATGACGGGGTCAGGCCTGTTAGGTCCAAAGTTGTATGCCACTAGTTGTGGTGCTGATAGACTTAATACTTCAGCACCTTCATTCAAGAACATCGCAAGCTGAGATCTCTTTTTTGTATATTGCCTACACCAGAAGCGGGAATGTATACCTCCAATGACTCACTCCGAAGGAACCATAGGCTTTTCATTGGCTAGGGGAGCCTTATCAATGCATAGGTAGCACTTCAACTCCCCGTTTCTGGCACGCTCTAGTCCCAAGAGTTGAGTCCCTTGATGTCAGCACATTAGATGATAATCTCTTTGATTCTCGGCTCTCATTTGGTAAGCCAGATACTCTGTGGACCGTAGAAGCAGCTCGGTGCATCTTGTCGCACTTCCATCACCTTCGTTAAAGAGCACACTCCAATACCATTAATGTCCAATAACTCTAATCGTAATGGCTAGATCTACCACCTAGTCCATGGAATGGAGTAAGAAAAAGGATGGTATAGCAATAAACATCAAAATGAAACTGGGAAGAATGGTCCAAATGATCTCTATAGTAGTTCCGTGAACCATTTTTGAAGGAATGGGGTTTGTTCAATAATGGAGATGCCATAAAGTGCAGATCAATATCCATAATAAAAAGATCAAAATAATGATTAAGAAGAGTGGAATATCGTGATGCGGGTCAATTATTCCTTATATCATAGATATGGCTGCATCCTAAAATCCCAATTACCAAGGTTTCGCGGTGTCATGAGCAGCAATTAGAAAAAATAGCTACCAAAAAGGGGTTCTCAAAATCATCGGGAAGATCATCTTTTCCATATGGATTGAGACCTTTGGAAAGGCCGAATGGCTATGCTTTTTCATATTCATGGATTATTCAATCCCAAAAAAAGAAAAAATCCCACGTACAAATTACTCGCTACTACCTTTAGATCAACAAAATGTAGTAGTGAGCGATCATGCCATAAACACTGCACATTCAACTTGCATATCACCTTTATGTCGTTTTTATGTTTACAACATGTTTAAGCTAATACCTAACCAGTAAACTAACTACGTTTAAGCTACTAGCATAGCACCTTAAGTAAATTATTAAGCTAATATTGGTAAACGGATTAGTTTACCATTTACGTATGGAGCTATGCTAATAGAGTTAAGGTATTAGAGCTAAAGTTTCCCGTAAAGGTATTAATAAATGCTTAATCATTACAGAAAAAATAAATACTTTTATAAAAACTAACATAGAAGTTAATGCCTATACCTTTATGGGCTAAAGAAGACCATGTTGGCTCGGAGGGAAGACCATGTTGGTCTTGCTTAAGCGAAACACTTAAATGTTTACTTATGGCACTTAGCTTCACCCCTTTAAAAAAGGTTTTGCACGAAAGAAAGAAAACTTTAGCGCATTCCCTTCATGGTCTCGCTTTAGCCTTTAGGTATTAGCTTAACCATCCCAAGCAAAACTTTAGCGTAAAACAAGACCTAACCGATCGCTTAAGCATTCACTACATGGTCTTCCCTCCGGCTTGCCCTAAAGGTATCACGCTTAAGCATTCCCTACGTGGTCTTCCCTACGGCCTTTTAGGTTTTCTTTAGCCATTTCCCAAGTGCTAAAGTGTCTGAAACCGTTTCCCTTTAGGTTTTCTTTAGCACCTTAACGGGAAACGGAAATTAAAGCACCAATAGGTTTTGTAAACGAGCTAAAGAAAACTAATGTTAACGCATTCCCTTCATGGTCTTCCCTTCGGGCCTACATGGTCTTCTTTAGCGCTGGGTTAAAGAAAACAAAACAAGACCAACATTGCTGGCAGAGCACCTTAAGCCTTTTAGGGGTAGGTGCTAAAGTGTCCTAAAGGTGCTAAAGTGTCCCTTTAGGGAAACAAAAAAAGTTTCTAAAGAGAATTCCGTGAAGGTATTAGCTTAAGCAAGCGCTAAAGAAAATGCTTACTTTAGGTATTAGCTTCTATGTTTAGGAATTTTCGCTTAACTTTAAGGCTACAACATAATAGCTTAACTTAAAAGTTAAGCGTAGTAGCTTAAGCCTATCAGCTTTAGCATGCATAGCACCGGGGCTTAAGCCTACATGGTATAGCTGTGGCAAGACAAGACCTACATGTTCTCGCTGTAGCATGGTCTTCCCTTCACTTTATGGTCTTCTTTAGCGCAAGACAAGACCATGTTGGTCAAGCTTCTTGACTGAATGGTCTCTTTAGGGCCTACATGGTCTTCCCTCTAGGCCTATTTTTTTGGTAAATGAGCAATAAAAAATTAAAGTAAACGTAATAGCTTAATCGAAAACAACACTATAGAAGCTAATACCATTTACAACACGTATTAGCTTAAATGTTAAGGACCGGTAGGTATTAGCCGGAAAACTAATGTAGAAGCTAATACCTATACCTTTACAGGTGGCGAAGCTATTACCATGTAGGCTTAAGCTACACCATGTAGGCTCAAGCAAAAGTTTCGCTTAAATGTTTACTTATGGAGCTAAGCTTCGCCCCTTTAGGCGCTATGCGTGCTAAAGAAAACACTTTAGCCTTATGGGCGAAGAAAACCGTTTAGGTTTTGGTAAATGCTTAACCATATAGGTAAATGAGCGATAGTTTACGTGTTGTAAATGTAATAGCTTAATTTAAAACAACACTATAGCAGCTTCTACATTAAGTAAACAATCAAGCATTTATGCCTAGCGCGTTAGGTATTAGCATAGCTCCATAAGGATCGATAGGTATTAGCTTCACCTCACTATTCTTCACCGTAGAGTTAGTAGCATTTCACCTTAGCCTCAACCTAAGCTGAATACGCAATTTAGATCTATTGGGGTTGGGCTTCCTATTCAAAGAAGAAGATGAACTAGCTGAATGAAGCTCTTTATTCTGTTTCATTACTCAGATGAACAGGAGTCCATGTCATCATTTTGTCAATAAATTTGGCATTTGTTGTAACTAACATTTAAGCTAGTTTAGCTTAGCAAAACTGTTTATTGTTACTAAACTAACTACATTTAAGCTAATACTGTGTTGTAAACTAACACGCCCGTTTATGCAAAAACCAGGGCCGAAGGGGCACCAGGCGTGTAGCGAAAATGCTTAATCATTCCAAGACCTTAATGGTCTTCCCTCCGGCCCAACATGGTAATATTAAACAAAACCAACATGGTAATATTAAGCAAGACAAGACCAACATGGTCAAGCTTCTTGACTGAATGGTCTTCCCGGCCCAGGCTTCCTACACGACCTCATCCCTCGGTGAAGTTATGCATAGTGGCCTTCCAGTTTTCTCAGGCTCTAATGTCAGGACATGTTTTACGGGGCCCTCGACACTTCCGTTGTTTCATGAACCCATCGATCAAAGATGACGGGGTTTACCCACTCTGGTAAAACCAGAAAACTCTAGACTTCCCTTCCTTCATCTCTACTTGAAGCCAACTCCCCAGCTGTTGCTTGGGTTGACCTAGGGCACTTAGAAGCCCGAACGATGACACTGGGCTCACTCAAAATGCGACATTGGGTTGTAGGTTCCGAAAGCTTTTTTTTCACCTATCCAATCTCTCTCTTTCGGTGAGCTTCTGCTTCCCTTCATACCCGCCATACGAGTAGTCTCTGCTATACGATATCGAACATGGGGTTTGCAAAAGATCTTGGTGGTGGAGCCTTTAGGAAGTCCCCCAAAGCTCTTGCGAAGATCGTTATTTTTTCGTGCTCCAGCCATTTTGTGATCCCCTAGACTCAATCCTGTATGTCTGAATAGTATGGCTATGCCACATCTTGAGGATGGTAGGGGGTCGCTATCTCCTACCGCTTTTGGAACCTGACATACCATGATCCCAATAACTACGCCCATGCATCTCCCCGTGCATGCCCCACCGGCGGCAACGGAGTGGATCCTATTACGGGACTCATTGACTCATGCTCTGGCTAGCACAACACCAACTTCGATCTTCATGCCACTCAACTTGTCCTTGTGGGTGGAGTTGGGTTTACTACCTACCCACCATGGAGCTTGGGAACTGGTGGTAACGTGCTCTTCACGTGTGATAGCCGCCACCCTAACACCTTTTCCCATAACTGCACCTTCAAAACAAGTACTACCTGCTGAAAAAGCAGAAATGAGTGTCATGCGTCGGCATTCAAAGAAAGTACATTAATAACGATTCTTGAAATTGAGGCTAAGATGACCAACCTTCAAGAGGGAAATACCAACAAGCAACAAAGTGGTTAGGAAAGCTCCAGGGATTCTATAGAAAATAGAAAGGGTCGAAGTAAGCTATGGGACTGCCGCTCGACACTACGGCTTAGCGTTTCATTTTGAACCTCGTACCATTACCTCCTTTTGGGCATTTCATGTGATTCGTCTATTCTATGTAACTATGCCAATGAGCTCAGTATGCACGGAAGCCAGTGATAGTGTAGACTACTCAAATAAAGTTGTCCCAATATCTCAATAGCTACAAATTATGTTTCTAACAAAGAAACTAAGCTTCGACCCTAAAGTGGGCTCGACTCGAGTGTAGAATCAATGCCTACCAGGTAGGCCAGGTGTCGAGAAAGGCGAGAGTGCTGTGCTAGCATGTTTGTATGTGTAGATGGTCAGGAAGCATAGCCTACCCAAATCTAGCTGCTGGTACCCCCACGGTGCATGCGAGTTCCCTAGCCGCCTAGATAGATAGAGGTTGCACCCCTCAGATGATCGTGGTTCATTCGTGTTTAATTAGAATCCATGTCCCTTTAAGTCGAATTGGCCTCACTCATTGTAGTGTACTAGAGGTTACGTGGTGGTTTGTTTGCTTTGGGTAGCTTGGTTGGTTGGGCTTTTTTTTCCCATTCACCCTAACAGAAAAGAGCTTTTCGGGGTTTCACCTGATAAAAGTTACTATGGAATTGAATGAAAACTTATCCATAAACGCTACACCCCAATGAGGACACACGATTGGACAAACCCCATGTGGACATGACTTAGAGACATGCCCGGGACATTCCTCCTTCTTGCAGAAAATGGCATATTTTACATGGTTCGATTTCACGGGAAACTGCATAGCTCACTACCTTGCCAGTGTGATGTTCGGAACATCCCCTTCCCATTTACCATACCGATATTAGAAAAACTGCGTAAAACAAGACAAGACAAGATAAGACAAGACCAACATCCATCGTTCGCACGAAAACTTCATGGTAATAGCTTCGCCCGATAGGTGTTGGTCAAGCTTCTTGATTGAATGGTGTAGCTTCGTCAGGACCAACATGCTCTTTGCTATAGCCTAGTCTTCCCTTCTTTATGGTCAAAGCTTAAGCAAGACCAACATGGTCTTCCCTCTGGCTCGCCCTAAAGGTATTAGCTTAAGCCTTTAGGTATTAGCTTCTACATTTACTGTTTGTTTTTGCTTAATCATTTACAACATACATGTTTTATATCTACATTTAGCGTATAGGTCCTAATGGTGGTAATACATTTACAACTCAGTAAAATTTAGCTCCATAAGGCTTAAGAGAAATCTAATGCGCAAGACCCGATCAAAGTTGTAGCCTTTAGGGCTTAAGTTGACCGTAAAGGTGTGCAACATTTTCTTTAGCTCGTTAAGGCCCAAAGGGAAGACCACGTTGGTCTTGTTTTGTTTTGCACATTATAAAGAAAACTTTAGCCCAAACCAATAGGTCCTAAAGAAACCCTTTAGGGAAAGAGCTAAAGCCGGGTAGGGTTTGGGGCTAAAGAAAACAAAACCTAAACAGGAAACACTTAAGCAAGACAAGACAAGACAAGACCAACACGGTCAAGCTTCTTGACTACATGGTGTAGCTTCTTGACTATATGGGCCAAAGAAAACATTGTTGGCCCAGATGGAGGGAAGACCATGTTGGTTAAGCTACAACGGTTTAGCTTAAGCAAGACAAGACCATAATGGTCTTCCCTTCGGGCCTCCATGGTGTAGTTCAAGCAAGACCATAATGGCTTGCTCTTTAGCACATTCCCTTCATGGTAATATTAAGAAAGACCAACATGGTAATAGCTTAAGCAAGACCATAATGGTCTTCCCTCCGCCTGTCGGGTGGGCCTTTACTTTATGGTCTTCTTTAGCACAAGACAAGACAAGACAAGACCATGTTGTTCTTCCCTTCTACATGGTCAAGTTTCTTGACTTCATGGTTAAGCTTAAGCAAGGCAAGACCTACATGGTCTCTTTAGCACCTACATTATCTTCCATTCGGGCCTCAATGGTCTTCCCTATGCCCGCTGGGTGGGCCTTTACTTCATGGTAATATTAACCCTTCGAGACCATGTTGGTCTTCGCTAAGCACCTAATGAGAGTTGACCGCTCTGCCCCTAAAGGTATTAGCTTAACCATTAGGCTACAATGTTTTCTTTAGCTTTTTTTTAGCCCCGCACAGCACCTTTAGGTTTTCTTTAGCTCAATAGGTAAACGTTTTCGGGTTTCTTTAGCCCTAATACCTTTATGGTAATAGCTATGCACCATAGGTTTTTACTGTTTTTTTGTTCGTTACAAATATTAGTTAGTTTTAGGAGAGAGAGGGATTCGAACCCTCGATGACATCTCAGTGCCATGCCAATTTCAACCATCTCTCCGGGGGTATTGGGGGACGATACCCTGTGTTCACTCACTATATTACACCTCTAAAGCAACAATGGTGATGGGCGGAGCCCTTCTCCATATATTAAAACAAAACCATTGATTTCATTCAGCCAAAAGACTGCACCATTTACTACTTTATTTTTCTATACATATATTTGATACCAAGCCTAATGCTTGCTAAGCAGTATGCACCATTCATCCATCCCATGCTTTTTTCTCTGTCAAATCCTAAACGTCGTAAAGGTTGGAAGGTGGAGCCCATATCCAAAGACTAAAGTTTCTTAACATAGTGATTCTATTCAGTTTCATTCCGATTCATCAGGGGTCCATGTCGTTAAGGTGTGAATATAGCCAATCATCCGTGTGAAGAGCTTTGGCCACCATGTCTTAATTTCGACAGAAGCGTTGGTATATTATACAGCTCCTGGGCTCTAAAAGCAAATGGATGAATGGAGCCTTCAGCCTCCGAAGCTGAATTGAGTATTAGGACCCTTAAAAGTAGTAGCAATGGTTTCATAGTGATCTCCAGCATTTCAGGTGTCATTGCACCCGCTCCTATTCCCGTCATGAGAGGGAGTTCTAGGTGAAATAATAAATCGCCCCACCCCTCAAGAAGTTCTAAACAAAAATGTCCGAGACGAAGATTTTCTTCAAGCTCATGAAAATCAATTGTTCCGCTAGCTTTCCCAAAATCAAGATTTGTTCTTTCGGGGTGAACTCTAGTAGTTCTACACACTACAAAGTTTAGTTCCAAGTCATCCATCTCCTTTATGGCAGATACATGACTTTTGATCACTTTCAGGGTCGATGATAAAAGCAAATCGGCTTGGATCATCGTGAAGTTTCTTTAGGTTGATTGTAACGTGTGGCCCTTAATAAAGAAAACTAGATCCTATAACAAAAAAACCTTACACTAGGGAAGGGTACAAACCTTCCCCCAGTGGATTAGTAGGTTTTGACGTAGACTGGGTGAATGTATTGTCTCATCTATCTGTCTCTCCGAACACAATATCTTAAGTATCGATGATGGTGACCACATCTCGTGGCATGTGATTTTTGAACGTAAAATTGAGTCCTTGTAAATAGGCAAAGCCAGGTGCTCTTATTTTACAACGATAGGGACGAGTGGTTCCATTACTGGCTGGGAACACACCAGATTCTCCTTTAGGTGCTTCAGTTGCGGTATGGATAGAAAAAGCTGGTACAACAAATCCTTCTGTATAAGGTTTGAAATGGTGAATTGGAGATTCCATGGATTTTTTCATTTAGGGTCATGATGAAGGACATGGCTTATGATCATCGGCTTTATTCATGCCGCTGGGCAATTCATTGAGAGGTTGTACAATGATTCAAATATTTTATCACGTCTCTTCAATACAGATACAATAACGATCGTAGCAATCTCCCCTGGTACCTACTAGTATGTCGAAATCCGATTAGTCATGAACATCATAAGGTGCTACTTTTCGCAAATCTCGGCATACTCCCGGTTAGGATAGGTAAGCCCCTTGTCGGGCTTTCCCCCCTATGGAACCGTACATGAAAGTTTCCCTTCATACAGCTCACTCAATGCGTTCCCTTCCCGACAGAGGCCCGCCGCCCCTGTCACGCGTCTGCAGGCACTTGGTTGGGGAGGGCCTTCTAGGGTTATGCGTGAGTGTCCATAGCAAGCACCAGATTTTGGATTGATTGGCGGGCATCCTTTTGCTTGCCTCAAGTAGGCCACTTACCGCTTATGCTTAGGCAAAGAGCGACCGTGCGTGATGAGTAAAGTAAAAATGTGTGCAACATTCACCCAAAAGAGATATAGCTCCGATGCCCACACAAGTTGAGGGTGTGTGTTAACAACGAAGGTGGTAAGTGGCCAAGACTAGTTACCAGTCCTCCAGCCTATAGGAATTGATTTCCAGATCTCAATACCATAAAATTTTATTTACAAAAGGCAGGCAAGCTGGCCCGATTCACCTCTTTTTAGCCAGGTGAGGTGGGGAGGGAGTGGATCCCACCCAATAAGACCCCCACCTTGTCGAGTCCTCCTTGGGGAGGATGGGGGACACCCGAAGGGGAAACAAGCAGATAAGGTCGAGGCGATGATTTGTGTTTCTTTCATTCAAAAAGATTGCCTCTTTTAGGGGCCTTGCTTCTCAGGTCTTTCTCCACCCATACTTTGTTACATGCCTAGCCCTTACAGATGCACAAATGAATACGGGCTTACCATGTTCCATCAATGGCATCTAACCTATGCCGATTTCAGCGGACCGTGCTCTACTCCGGTGAACCCATTGGGTGTTCGATGTGCCCAGAGGCCAGGGGCAAATCCGTTCACGGTCCGTCAGTCTAACCAGTCAAAGGTGGCTCTAGCCTTGCCTCGGTCATGCTTTACTTGGCTTATACACATTAGCTTACGCTACTCTTTCCTCAGCTCACCTTATCCTCCATCTTGGGTTGGGAAACATTGTCCTGTCCTCAAGGCTTCACACCAAGTCTTTACAATCAAAGGTGCTTGAGCAAGGTCAAGCAAAACCGTTGTCTGATGGGAACCTCCCCCATATTGCTATCGATGTCTTCATGTCACACGACCTCTTAACATTACACCACTGAATCCTTAATCCAAAGCTTGCTATGTAGTGACGGTACTGATATCCACTAATTGTTATTTCCAGATACGTTGTTGGTTGGCGTCTCCTCTGATTCATCAATACGGGAAGCAAATTAGTATGTGAATGAAAAGGTGTCTCCAAGTAAGGGAAAGAAACCAAATAATCCACGAGAGGGAAAGAAAAAGCACTAAGGAGGTTGACCAGTAGTAACAAGAGGTCTGCCGAGAGGAATCCATCTAGGCGTATCACAATTTTTTACTGGGGAGGTGGATTGAAGTGATTGTAGTGACGAATTGATTGGAAATGAAGCGCTTCGTCTTTGGGCATTGTGGAAAGGATCGAATATGACCTAAATTGTTTCTTCCAGATTGCTTCAGTATGATGGATTGAAAGGTTGCCACACTCTAGAAAGGGCAAAGGGCTTTGTAGAGTGAGGATGCCGTGAAGATGGATAATGCATAGTGAGGCACAGATAATCAAATGTAAAGCGCTAGATATTTTTTGGTAAAACAAAAAGAAGATTCTCGAACCTAAGCATAGCTTTGAAGGACGGCCAGAGGCACATGACAAGCCGAAAGATAGGGCATGCAAAGTAGATCGTACACCTTCCCTGTGACCCATTGGTCCTAAGAATGTCTTTCATAAAGCGACCCAGGTTGCCTGGCAATGAGAACTTTGACCAGATGCGACAGGTACCGAGTCCCGCCAGTGGCTGAGATGCACGCATGAATGCCTTGATAAAGGGGAATGGAAACTTTCGAAGTTGCAAAAGCGAAAGGCCTGGGCCATAGCAGGATGAACCAGTGTGAATGAGTGTAAGCTTTGTGGCCCAAACAGGATCGGTGCTAATCATGCCAAGGGCTTGTTCTCATAGTAGCAAGAGAGGTAAAGGCGGTGACGATTGAGAGGTTGTCACTGAGCTTCGTTCCCAATCGTAACAGAAGAGGGGTCAATTGGCGAGGCCATATGATATGATCATGGAGCTTCTCGTGGAGTATAGCTCAAATCCAAACATCTGATTGAGGAATGGGGCAATGCCCATAAGCTTCGGAAATGGAAGGCCTGCTAGGCCATATGCCCATGAGTGCTGCGGGATTCTTCAAAAAGAATAGGCTGACTTGAGGACTTAGGAACTTAGCCACGAATAGTTGGAGATGTTTTCCAAAAATTCTAGCAGTCCCCCCAACAAGGGAAGGAAGGCCTCGATCAAATGCCGTTAAGGGGAAGGATTGCAGAGCCAATGGAGGATTTAAGTTCTTAGGAAGAGTCGTGTGGGGCCTATAGCTCATGCACGGTTTGGAAACCGAGCCCTAGTAGTAATGGTGCGATCTAGGCTAACACTTATATATTAGCTAGTTATTAATTGGAAGCAGGCAGGATGGCGATGAATTATGATTGGTCTAAACCTTCAACCTCGTTTAATACAGCGAATGAAGGTTTCAAGTTAGAAGAGAAGCTCCTATGGGGGAGCCATTAGAGTGGTTCTTGGCTATGCCCAAGAGGAGACTACATTGACCCTTATAGCGATAGAAAATATATACCTGATTTGTATTTTTCAATGGTGGGAAATTGCATACCATCAGCCCATATAGCTAGGGGCACTTGGGTACATAATATTCAATGGAAGCCAGGTTAAGGCACGGGGTCAACTTGAGCAGTTGCGATTAGAGCCAAAGTGATTGAGAAAGAGAATACATAATGTATTGCGCGGTCACTCTTAGGTGTTCACAAACCTAAGATTTATAATGCTGAGCTACTATCGGTATGGTGTCTAATCCCAACCATGGCATACATAGGCTTGACAAAGTAGGGCAAAGCCGATGGTTAGGCAGACACCCCATTGTTCGAGGTGTTGCCATGAATTTTGTTGATTATGCCTATGGAGGAGGCGAAGGACGCATGAAAGGAGGTAGAACTTTGGTGTCACCCTAGGGAAAGCCCACCAAATGTGGATTTTGAGCAATAATGAGGAAACGTAGAACCTATTTTGTGGCATGATTCATATGGAAAGACCCTTTTGTTGATGCTTCCTTGTCGAGAAAGATGAAAAAGATCAGGGGGATAATCTGTTCATGTAGATTTTCCATTTTGCCTAATTTTAATGGGTGCTATGCAAAAATTCATAACAGGCGATCTTTTATTCATTTTAGGGTTATAAGCGAAAAGTTGGTCATAAATTTGGAGAGTTTGCTTCTATATGAAAGGCCCCGAGAACACCCAAGGTCAAGCGGAGATAGAAGGTACAATAATAGGATACGGCACGAAAGGTAAATCCGATTTCAGTCAGACTTAATCCAAACTACCATTCAGATTCAAGTCGGTTTAGTGAGGGTGACCAGTTCGTCACCGAATGAATTGCCTGCCGCATGTCGACCGACTTTGGCATTGTAGATGTCCGCAAGCAACGTATAGGACACAACTTATTCTAACGCTAACTATGCCACCACATGGGAACGAAAGGAGAAACCCATAGCATGTTGTGAAAGGAGCACACCCCACCTAACCAATCCTTCTTGGGTGGGTGTTGAAGCTCAAAGTCAAGGACAAAGCATGGAAGCACATCAAAAGGTGGACACACAAGGAAAGAGAGCAAGTAGGGAGCTCCAAGAAGTGTATGTCAAATTTTCAGAAGAATCCCCTACAAAAATAGTGATTTTCATCACTAAAAACCATTGTAAATACCATTATCTATTTTTAGTAACTCCATTTTGTTCAAGCCGAGGAGTCCTCGAGCTTGAGGAGTATTAGAAGTACCATCGTACCAATTTCCATAATTTTTAGACTTCGTTTGAGCCCTCAAATAAGCCCTAGAACCTAATTTTTAACTAGGCCGAACACTAGGTCTGGACAGGGCCAAAACTAGTCAAAAAACTATAAAAAGAGCTAGAGAGCTCATTTTTGGGGTTAGCTTGTTAGAGAATAGAACTTTTGTAAGAGAACTCTTTTGCAATCTAAGCCTTCCATTGTTCCTCTCTTTGATCTTACTTTGTGCGCGTGTGTGTGTATGTGTGTGCATGTTTGTGTGCTTTCACTCACGCACTTGTGCCTTCACTTGCTCGTGGTCTTCATACCGGTCCTCACGTCTCCGCGGATTGACAAGTAAAGGAGGTGGTGCTTACGCTTGAGCTACACCAAATTTTGGCACCGTTGTCGGGGAGAGAGCTTCGAGGACGAGCGTTGTGATGGTAAGATCGTAGATTTGCGACGTTGGAAGGTAAAAAAACTGTCATTTCAGTTCATTTTCTGTTTTTTCCTCTTCATCTTCATCATCATCATCATCTCCACCTTCTTCCATCTTCTTCTTCATAGAAAATTCTTGTTTTTTAGTGCATTTTCACCATCTTCATACCATTTTTCATGCATTATTGTGTGGGAAGGAGCTAGGAGAAGCAAGGGAGAGCAAGCGCTGTGTTTTTTTCATGAATTTCTGCTCATACGGAGCTCGCCATAGCCGGCGCTCAGAAATTTGAATTTCCCGCCAAAAAACACGATTCTGTGTTGAAAATCGCGATTCTGTGAAAATTCAAAATTTTTTGAAAAAATCACGATTTTCTGTTTTCCCGCCTAAAAGTTGGCTGAAAAAATCACGATTCTGTGTTTGTGCTCAAAATCGCGATTCTCACAAATCACGATTTTCAGTAAAAAACACGATTTTGTGAAAAAAGGCGATTCTGTGTAATCACGAATTTTTGCTCAAAGTCGCGATTTTCTAAAAACACGATTTTGTGCTCAACATCGCGATTTTCACGCCAAAAACACGATTCTGAGAAAACACGATTCCCTACTCAAAATCGCGATTCTCAAAAAATCACGATTTTCAGTAAAAAACACGATTTTGTGAAAAAAGGCGATTCTGTGTAATCACGATTTTTCGCTCAAAATCGCGATTTTCTAAAAACACGATTTTGTGCCCAACATCGCGATTTTCAGCCAAAAACACAATTTTGTGCTCAACATTGCGATTTTCTTGTCAAAAACACGATTTCGAGAAAATACGATTTTCAATGGGCTCAAAATCGCGATTTTCAGAAACACGATTTTGTGCTCAACATCGCGATTTTCATGCCAAAAACACGATTCTGAGAAAACACGATTCTGAGTCAAAATTGCGATTTTCAAAAACACGATTTTGTGCTCAACATCGCGATTTTCATGCCAAAAACACGATTCTGAGAAAACACGATTCTGAATCAAAATCGCGATTTTCAAAAACACGATTTTGTGCTCAACATCGCGATTTTCATGCCAAAAACACGATTCTGAGAAAACATGATTCTGAGTCAAAATCGCGATTTTCAAAAACACGATTTTGTGCTCAACATCGCGATTTTCTGAGTCTCAACATCGCGATTTTCTGAGTTCTCAACATCGCGATTTTCTGAGCCTCAACATCGCGATTTTCTGAGTCTCAACATCGCGATTTTCTGAGTCTCAACATCGCGATTTCCTGAGTCTCAACATCGCGATTTCCTGAGTTCACAACATCGCGATTTTCTGAGTTCTCAACATCGCGATTTTCTGAGTTCTCAACATCGCGATTTTCTGAGTTCTCAACATCGCGATTTTCTGAGCCTCAACATCGCGATTTTCTGAGCCTCAACATCGCGATTTTCTGGAAGTTCACAAAATCGCGATTTTCTCCAAAGGTCTTGTTTGCCTGTTTTGACCCCTAGGAGCCTGAATTGGCATAACTTTTTCATCCAAAGACCATTTTTTGAGCTCTATAGTTCGTTGGAAAGCTCGTTTCAAATCCTATATGACCTCAACTTTTTTTTTCAAGAATAACACGTTGATTTTGAGATAGGATAATTTGAAGTTGACCCTCAAGTGGGACTAGGGAACCAAGGGGACTCCAAAGAATTTTGAACCATACCAAGGGGAAAATTTGGACTCTTGACTGAAGCTTATGAACCTGAGATCTGGTAGACACTTAGGCAAGGATAAACAAAGCATTAGATCTTCTGAGGCTAGTGTCAACCATACATCCAAGTCTTGGGCACAACAACTAAGTGGTCATCTTTTACTAAGTTCAGACACAAGTGATTCAGAAATGTCTTTTAGTATGGGAAAACCTGCAGGTGGCTCAGGGACTGCCCATCTACAAACACCAGAAGGTCCCTATAAGACACAGTTGGAGTATATTCGGACCAACCAATTAGGTGCTCGCATCTATGAGGATGGTCTGAGGCGATCAGTGATCCAACTCAAAAATCCAGATCAATCCTTTGGACTTGAACACCCGGTGGTCAAGTTCGAAGAGGGTTCATACATTGATAAGGAAGGAACCATGTATGTGGTCACCAACCTACCAGATAGGACTGATGAGTTTGGAAATGTCATTCCTGAGAATGAAATAGGAGACCTAGAACAAGGAAATGTAGGACAAGGACCCCAGACTCCTAGAGGTAAGTCAGTTTTGACCCGAGTGATCACTCCAGACTGGATCCCTCAAGATAACAAAAGCATAGAACTATTTTTGAATAGAGAAACAGAGGAAGCCTTTTGGAGATTCAAGCCAGATCAACCTAGCCAATTGGGCATAGTCATCATCTACGAGTTCAAGGATCCAGAGATGCCAGGCAACGTTGTTTACCTGGATAACACATGAGAGAAAATTTTCTTGGTAACAGAACATGATAGACATGCATATACTTGGAAGAATGAATTGATTTTCCCCCCACCAAGATCCAATGTTTCCCGTGGCCTCCAAGGTGTAGGATCTTTCCACGCTCATGAAGCCCAGAGAGAAAGAACTAGAGAGAGACCTGAGGTAAGTTTTGCACACACCGTGGGCAGGAATAGATCAGGATTTGAAAATGAAAGACCTGAAAGAGAGAGATATCAAGCACATAAGCAAAAAAGAGATGAACATGATTTTCCATTGCCTAGACCCCGAGAGCACCCAAGAACCCTTAGACCCACTCAAGTGATCAAGGCAATGAAGAATTATTTTGACGGGTCAGGAGATCCTTATGATCATGTGGCCGAGTTCAAACAAGTGTTAAGAGCTGAACAGGTTGAGGATTTATTCACCCAATACGAGGCATTTGGTTTGACTCTTAAGGGCACTGCCTTGGCTTGGTTTCAACCATTGAGTAGTCGCAACCATCGCGATATAGGTCAACTGCTAGAAGAATTCATTGTAGAATTTTCCAAGAGTGGTATCAGGCATAACACATCATCCTTGATCCACAGTTTCAAGCAGACACCCCAAGAAACAGTGCGACTAGCAGGTAGAAGGTTCAGACAGTACCTAGAAAGATGCCCTGCTCCCGAGTTACCCACACCAGCCAAACAAGTGGCTTTGTTCTTAGATGGCTTACTAAGCACAAAGTTAAGATCATATGTATATTTGAAAGAGCCTAGATCCATAGAAGAGTGCGTGCGGACATGCATTGACATAGAAGATAACTTGGGTGAGGAGTTAGGATTGTCCAAACTCTACAAAGATTCGGATAGTTCTACTAGTCATACTTCAAAGATCTCCACAGAAATAGAAGAGATAGCTGAGCAAGTTGCCAAGAAGCTGGGAGTCCAAAATAAACAAACACAGAGAGTCACTCCAGTGAATCGGTGTTATACTTGTGGGGGCGACCACATGGCTAATGTATGCCCAATGCAAAACCAAAACATTAGAGAAAGGAATGCTCCATATTGCACTATTGAGAGAAAATACACAAACCACACGGCTCAAGATTGTCCCTACAATAGGCAGGCTGTTAGACAGAATTATCAGCAACCTTACCCACAAGGTAGATATCAGAACCAATACCAAGAGCCATATTATAGACCACAACAACAATATCAGGTACCATATAGGCCACAACCTGTCTTGGGAAACCAAACACCAGCTCCAGCCAACGTGATTCCAGTCAAATATGCTGGGGGAGAAGAAAATCCAAATAGAGCATTGGTGCCACTAACCCCATTGATACCAGATAATGACTCTCATGCTCAGTGTTCAGACTACTCCCATGAAGGTAGTCCACATGCTTATTACACAGAGTCACCTGAACATAGTGAGATTTACTCGTATCAATATGAGGTACCACCTATGGAGCAAAATTGGGGGCCAGAATACTCCAATGTCATGTACACAAATCCTAACCCTAGGCCCCAATTGAGACAAATGAGACCACAAGCCCCTAGAGGATCTTGTTTTAGATGTCAAGGTGATCATTTCATTCGTGACTGTCACCACCCACCATCTCCGAGTCAAGGACAGGCTATCACAATACAGGCTTTTTGTCCTGATTGCGGCAAAGACCATCTCCCCAGAGATTGTCCAAGAAACCCCTCCAGTGCACCCAAGATTACACCCATTAATGTGGTAGGCTTAGTGGCAGATTCAAGTTCAAGTAGTAGCAATGTGGCTCCTATACAAGCTGTCACTAGAGCACAAGCCTTAAAACATGATAAACCAGTAGAACAATCAGAGTCGAGTGAATCGGGAGAGCCTAGTAAGAGGAAAACAAGAACATGGAAGGATACCAGAGATAAGGCCAATCGCAAGTGGAATAAAAAGTTATCGGAACTAGAAGAAAGCTTAAAAGAAGCGAAAACAAAAATAGAAGACATTGCATCTCAAAGCCCCTCGCATGCCGAAACTCCATCCACTCCACCTCATCCCACCCCACCACCCATTGCAAATAGACTACAACCAGGGTCTGTCCTTGCAGATCCAACCCCAGAAGGCTTGGACATGATGTTCAAGGCCTACCAGGCTCGACTTCAAGAAGGGCCTACAGCTGCAAACCTAGACAAGAGTTACCCTAGAGCGGACTTAGAGATTGAACGGATGAAAATGTGCATGAAAATGGTAGAACGAGCTCAAGCTATACTTGAGACTAGTCAAAAGTTCAATCAGACAAACTCTGTCAAAGGGGAATTGCATTTCCAGGGCTTACTAGAACGATTAGAGCAGTTGGTAAACAAACCACAAGTTTCTTTACCTCCACAGACTCAACCAGTTATTGAAAGAGGAAGCTCACCACCAATGGGAGCTTATGTTCCTAATTCCACGGATCCAGGAATACCTCCTTCAATTCAACAGTACTCTCAAGAATTCTTGCGGGAAATACAAGAAGAGAAATGGGCCAAGGAGAAGGGTAATTCCCCTCCTATTCCTGAGATTGATGATCTTCATGATCAATTTCCCCAAGACATTCCATCTATTTACGGAGATGAAGCAGAACAACAAGAAGACGAAAGGTTAGATTTTGAATCTAATACCTTAGAAGAACTGCCTCAATTTCCAAGCCCATGGGAATCTGAATCTCTCCAGATTAGAGCTCCCACAATACTAGTAAGAAATGAAGACTCAGTGGTTCCAAGGAACACGGATGTCGTGAAGAACACTAAGGTTCAGTGTCATCTCACTGTAGAAGAGCTGCTCAAAGCAAAACCTGAGCTTTGGAATCATGTGAAGGATCAGGTTCCAGAACTTGATTCCAACATGCCGAAAGCAGGCTCCAAGCAAAGGGTACCAGAGATACCTCTCGACAAAATAGGGGACATGTGTGAGGGTGAAGAAGGTAATACTTATCTTCCAATCACCTACCAAGGTTACACAACCAAAGCAATCATAGATTCAGGTGCTGGTGTTGCTATTGCGACCACCTCCTTGTGGAAACAATGGGGCAAGCCCACATTAAGACCAACTAGAATGAAGCTTCAAATGGCTGATGGTCATTTTGAAAGACCTCTAGGATTGCTAGAAGGGATCACTCTAACCACTTGTGGTGTAGAGTTTGAGCACACATTTTCTATATGTGACTTTGAGAAAAATAATGTCTATGAGATGATCCTAGGAAGACCCTTCCTACGACAATTGCAAATAGTACAGGATTGGGGAACTAACTCCTTGTACTTACAACACTTAGGGGTCACCACCAAGGTCAATTTGAAGGATTACACCTTCAGAGATGTACCACCCCTACAGTGGAATTCTATCCACAAAGCGAAAGAAGATTCCATCTCTGTGCATTCTGAAAGTTCACCTGATCCATCATGGCTGCATGAAGATACTCATTTGTGGATGTGCAAGGTCGCAAAGGAAGAGGAAAAACGTTTAAAGACAAGAGAAGAAGGAACTTTGCTAGGAGATAGACCAATTAGAGACCCAGCCTACACACCGATGATCTTTCCAGATGAGGAATTTGAGCCTCATGGCTGGCCAGAAATCTTAGCCACCATGGACATTGCTGTCAATGAGGAACAGTGGACACCTCATTGTGATGAGGAGGGTTATGATATCTCAGTATTCATGTGTCAACCCTTGCTAGAAGAATGTGACCCTAGTGATGTCATAGAAGAAGAAGAGAATGACGATGATCTGGAGTCTATTGTGATGGATAGTTGCTTTAACTCAGAGCAGCACTATCTAGAAGATATAGGAGTGTTCACCCAGAAAGAAGAAGAACCTCTCACAAGTATTAAAACAGTAAACTCAAAGGATGGAAGTGAGAGTAGTCAAAAGAAAAAGAAAAGAAAAGCAGTGAAACAAGAAGAGGAGGAATCATTGTTTGAAGTACCAGAAAACTTCAAGAAATATGAAGTTGACGACCGCAAAATTTTGGTACGAATGCCTAAGAGAGAGGCCATCATAGGAGAATCATATGATAATAAAGAAAAGACCAAGAAGATTGTAGTGACCATTGAAGAGAACGAAGAGAGATGCACATATATAGGAGATGACCTAAGTGCAAGAGAAGAAACGGAGCTCATAGCTCTATTAAGGGAATATAGGGATGTGTTTGCATGGCACTATAGAGACTTGAAAGGGGTAGATCCAAGAATTTGCTCTCATACTATCCCCATGACTGCTGATGCTAAGCCCACCAAACAGAAGCCCTACACATATAATGATACCTATGCAGCCAAAATAAAAGAAGAAATTGATAGGTTGATTGAAGCTGGATTCATCTACGAGATTGAGCATACCGAATGGGTGTCCCCCATTGTTGTGGTACCCAAGAAGAACGGGAAGTTGCGAGTGTGTATTAACCTTTAAAAAGTTAATGCCGCTACGATTAGAGATAGTTATCCACTTCCAATCACAGAACACCTATTGGAGCGTGTTGCAGGCAAGGAAGTTTATAGCTTCCTTGATGGATTTTCCGGTTACAACCAAGTAGCCATTGCCCCAGAAGATCAACACAAAACAGCTTTTGCTACAGAGTGGGGAATCTTTGCATTTCGTGTGATGCCATATGGGCTCACCAATGCATCTGCAACATTCCAAAGGCTCATGTGTCATGTCTTCAAAGAGTTCTTGCGAAAGAGCTTAGAAGTGTATGTGGATGATTTATGTGCTCATTCCCAAGAAAGAAGGTTTCACATCCCTGAGCTCAGACAAATCTTCAACAAGTGTAGAGAATATCGAGTGTGTCTGAACCCAGAAAAGTGTGTGTTTATGGTGCGTCAAGGTAAAATCTTAGGTCATATTGTTTCTAAGAATGGAATCTCAACAGATGAAGATAAGGTACGAGCCATAGCGAAGCTACCAAGGCCAAGGAATATTAAAGAGGTACAAGCCTTTATGGGCCATTGTGGATATTACCGTAGGTTTATCCACATGTACGCGATCATAGCTAGACCCCTTTATGCCTTGTTGTCTAATTTTGAGTGGAACGACGAATGCGAGAATTCTTTCAACGAACTGAAGAAACGTTTGTGCACGGCACCAATACTCACCACTCCTGATTGGAATAAACCCTTCCATGTCCATGTGGATGCATCCAATCATGCCATAGGATGTGTGCTAGCACAACCCACAAGTGAAGGAAACTTAGATTTGCCCATAGCATATGCTAGTAGACAGCTCACTGCAGCTGAACGGAACTATACCACAACTGAGCGAGAGGGCTTAGGCATGGTATATGCTGTGAAGAAGTTTAGACACTATTTATTGGCCAACAAGTTCAAGTTTTTCACTGATCATCAAGCTTTGTTATATTTGGTCAATAAACCTTGCAATACTGGACGCTTAGTAAGATGGTTCCTCTTACTAATGGAATATGACTTTGAAGTTGTTGTCAGGAAAGGTAGAACCCACCTTCGGGCAGATCACCTTTCTCGCATCACTTCAGAAGAGTCACCACAAGGAGTGTCTGACAAATTACCCGATGCTTATCTGTTCAATTTAGAAGTTGTTCCTAAATGGGCAAATAAGTTGGTACCAGTCCTAACCTTTGGCCCTGCAAATAAGAATGTGAAAACATCACAAGAAGAAATTGTAAAATCACAAAAATATCACATATTAGCAGGAAGCATGTACAAACAAGATACTGAGGGTGTATTAGCTTGTTGTGTGGAGGATGATGAACATAGTAGTTGGCTGCAACAAGCCCATGAAGGAATGCTAGGAAATCACTATTCTAAACAACGAACATTGCAGAATCTAAAGCGTTTAGGAGTGTATTGGCCTAGCATGGACAAAGAAATACATGAGTGGATTAAGAATTGTCCAAGGTGTAGAGAGAGACCCCCAGTGGAGCATGCGACCCTTTATCAAGTGTCATTAATTCCAGATTGGAGTGCTCCATTGGTAGAGTTTATGAGATCGGGAAGATTACCCAAAGAGGCTAGTCTAGCAAGAAGACGAAGCATGGAGCAAGAGGCTCAAGGCTACGCCTTAGTAGGGGACAACCTATACCGAAGAGGCAAAGATGGTTACTTAAGACTATGCGTTCATGAATCAGACTATTTAAAGGTCTTAGAGACTGCACACAGCGGTGTTGCAGGTGGACATTTTGGTCCTGACCGAGTGATCAAGACCATTCTATTCTCAGGACTTTGGTGGCCCACTCTTCATATGGACGCACATACCTATGTGAAGAAATGTGACACATGCCAACGTGCACAATATCCAGTGAGAAAAGACGAGATGCCCTTGAGGCCAATGATGGGAGGACGTGCATTTTCGAAGTGGGGCATAGACTTCATAGGTCCTATTAACCCCCCAGCTAGGAACTCCCATGCAGAGTACATCATTGTAGTCACAGATTACCTTACAAAGTGGGTAGAGGTCAAAGCCACAACAAAGAATGATGCTCAGACTACGGCTAAGTTCTTATTCGAGAATGTGTTCACGAGATATGGACTACCAATAGAGTTGGTGAGCGATAGAGGCACACACTTCTTGAATGAAGTCATTGAAAATCTTCTCCAAGAATTCTTGGTGATACATAAGAAATCTGCCCCCTATCACCCACAAGCCAACGGACAAGCCGAGAGTACCAATAAGATCCTCTGTAATGTATTGACAAAACTGGTAAATAATAAACGCTCTGATTGGGACAAACAACTTCATCATGCTATTTGGGCTTATCGAGTTGCCTACAAAACGGTACTCAACGCCACCCCATTTCAGATGGTCTTCGGACAGAACGCTGTGCTACCATTAGATTTCTTAATCCCTGCCTTAAAAGTAGCACAAGAGTATGAGTGGAATGGGCATGAATTGTCCTCTAGGATCTTTGATCTCGAACGCTTGGGTGAGACGAGGCTACGAGCGGCAGCAGGCATCTACGCTGCAAAGAAAAGGCAAAAGGCATACTTTGATGCACACATCAAGGATAAGGGATTGAAAGAGGGAGATCTAGTGTTGGTATACACAATAAAACAACATGCCCGTAAGTTGGAAAAAAGAGGATACGGACCTATGATCATTAATAGAATTTCCACTAGTGGTGCAGTTCAATTGGCCACTCTAGAAGGAGATATCCTGCCAAACTACATTAGTGGCTGTAGAGTCAAGCTATATCAAGAACCTCTCACTGAGGATATGCTAATGAGACTCAACACTGCTAAGAAGCGAAAAGATGAAGAGTTAAGAGTGAGAGAAGAAGCACAGGTAGAGGCTAGAGAGCGTATTAGGCGAAATAAGTTAAGGCGATTAGGCCTAGAAGTCAACTCAAAAGCTCCAAAATATCACATGGATATGTGTCAAAAGTCAGGCATAGCGACTTCTCAGGTCATTGACCGAAGACCCTTTGTGACCATAGAGTTAGGACAAGGGAAGGGTGCAAGGACGGTGAAAGCATTGATTGACTCAGGTGCAGCAAGTAGTGCAGTTAGACTTTCCTACTGCCAAGACTTGGGGTTGAACATCAATCCCATAGAAGCTTATCTCATAGGATTGGGAGGTGTGGAAACCCCTTGTTTGGGCGAGGTGGAACTTCCCATCTACCTTCAAGATGTTCCAATGAAAGTCAAAGCGCTAGTATGTCAAGATGAGAACCTTACAGAACCACTTGTCTTGGGTCAAGATTGGATCTATGACCATGCAGTTAACTTAAACCTAAGAAGTCAAATTCTTCAAGTTTGGGTACATGAACAATGCATTACATTAGAATTAGAGAACTGCATGCTCCTAAATCATGGCACCACACTCTCTCTTAGTTCTTCCAAGACTAATCATATGAAAGAAGATGTTGTATGTGTCAAAAGCTCTATGATGCAGAAGGAGTCAATCATGGAAGACCAGGTTCGAAGGCGGGTGGATCTTTCTTCTTCCCTAAAGAATCAAGTAGCCACAATAGTGAGTCCACCACACAAGCGAACACAACCGTTCACGACAACTGCTACATCAAATAGAAAGACACCATTCGATAAAAAAGCAGTTCCGAGCATGAAGCAGATATGGGTACGCAGAGGAGAGCAACCACCAACCTTGCCCCCACAAATTCCATCCATGCAAACCAACCAGCCCAGAAGACGAAGGAAGTAGCTCAGACAAGCTCAATCACAAGGTATCCAACAAGTTTGGGTGCCTAAGAAGTTAGCTGTAGCTCAACAAGGGCAATTACAGATGTGGGTACCTAAGAAGCTCCTCCATCCACAACAACCTTTGTTCTCCCACATGCAAAAGGTTTCAACAAAGAAGCCACGAAGAGAAAAGGGTAAGCACCACGTACAGAGACCAAAGGAAGATCAAATCAGCTCTTCAACATTAGTAGGAAGACATGCAAAAAGGATATGGGTTTGGAAGCCAAAAGTGCAAGTAGCCTCCACTGAACCAAAGCGTCAACCACACTGGATACCACAGTTCAGCAAGCATCCAAAGAGAAAGACGCCTGAAGTGACCTCTACAGTGCCAAATGATGTTCTAAAATGGACTCCAATAAGGAGGATTACATCAGTTCGCGACTCAATGGATACCTCCACCAAGGTCGGCATCAACCTCCACAAATAACACCGAAAGCCTCGATCGAGCAACAACCATGTGCTCCTTGCACAACCTTGTCTTTTGCACCATTCAGGTCATGCATTTCCAAAGTATGCATTAATATAGGGCCACATTACACGGCCGTGCATAGACACACTTGAGAATCCCACGCACAAGAGCACAGTGACATATGTCAAATATTTCTATTGATACTAGCTTTTGTGTCCTTGTTTTGTGATATCCTGTTCCTCTAAAAAAAAAAAAAAAAAAAAAAAAAAAAGAGAAGAGGAGAAAGAAAAGCGGGAGAAAGCTTGTTCCTAGGTTTGGCTTATGAAACATGCATGAGTCATGCTTAGTTGAAGGTAGAGCTGTTGATTACTGGGCATTTAGTAATTTGGATAGAAGTGTGTCTCGGCCAGCAGTGAGATTATTGCTGCCTTATCTGGCAGATGACAAGCATTTGGCACGAACATGGCATCTACAACTATGGTTTTCTCTTACCATGGTAGGAATGAAGAGCTTGAAGGTCCACAACTTGAGTGATGCTTAACTACTTCATGTACCAGAACATCCAAGGAGATATCTGCAAAGGGTAGTTCTAGAGGAGAAGACTCCTGCATATGGTGAGCTAAAGAGAATATGTGAAACTCAGCTTGGTGTAGTTTCCCGATGTTGCTTGCCAAGGAATATAAAGCAATTCAATTCTCAGTATTTCCTGAACCAGTATGGAACAGTAGCACTGGTGAATGGTCTATGTCAATCAGCATGGTTATCTCTTAGAAACCGGCACGTGTCCAATATTCCTCTGAGTGTCAATATAGGGAAGTGAACGTGCATGAGCCCAAGCTCAGAAATGCACATTGTTACTGACAAAGGTTGCTTTGAAAAGAGGAGAGGGGATCCACCACTCAAAAGATCTCATCAGTGGACAATCAACATGGACATTCATCAACAAGGTTCCATCCCAAAGGCCGAGTGTACAACACGAAGAGACAAACATCCATCAACCTTCTCCTTGGTAAGTATCTTTACTCTGGAAACACCATAACCATGATAGTTTAGGAAACCTCTTCGTCAGCATACCCTTGAGCACTTAGCTCAAGACCCGCAATTTTTGCACCATACTTCTTCCAATGCATTTTCCAAGTAAGCATGCGTAGGGCTACATTACAAGGCCGTGCACAAGGCACATACTTTTTTCAACCCAGGCACGAACACACTTACCCATCATTCATTATGGGTTATGAGTAGTTGGCATGACTGCTCTCAACATCATCTTTGGAAGAGCTAGCGGACATTTTGGGAACAACATCCATATCTCGGAAGCAAATTGAAGCCAGTAGTTGCTCCAAATCACTCTCGACAACCTCTTTTGAGCAACTTACAGTTTTGAAAGCTCACAACAACACATTCTTGCTGGAATCCAAGGAACCATCTCATACAACGGATGGACACCACCTCTCAAAGCACTACATGGAACAGCCCTTCCAACAAGGGTCTGTCAGGGACGACAGACTCGAGAGGGGGGGGAGTGTTGAAGCTCAAAGTCAAGGACAAAGCATGGAAGCACATCAAAAGGTGGACACACAAGGAAAGAGAGCAAGTAGGGAGCTCCAAGAAGTGTATGTCAAATTTTCAGAAGAATCCCCTACAAAAATAGTGATTTTCATCACTAAAAACCATTGTAAATACCATTATCTATTTTTAGTAACTCCATTTTGTTCAAGCCGAGGAGTCCTCGAGCTTGAGGAGTATTAGAAGTACCATCGTACCAATTTCCATAATTTTTAGACTTCGTTTGAGCCCTCAAATAAGCCCTAGAACCTAATTTTTAACTAGGCCGGACACTAGGTCTGGACAGGGCCAAAACTAGTCAAAAAACTATAAAAAGAGCTAGAGAGCTCATTTTTGGGGTTAGCTTGTTAGAGAATAGAACTTTTGTAAGAGAACTCTTTTGCAATCTAAGCCTTCCATTGTTCCTCTCTTTGATCTTACTTTGTGCGCGTGTGTGTGTATGTGTGTGCATGTTTGTGTGCTTTCACTCACGCACTTGTGCCTTCACTTGCTCGTGGTCTTCATACCGGTCCTCACGTCTCCGCGGATTGACAAGTAAAGGAGGTGGTGCTTACACTTGAGCTACAGTGGGCTTTGACCTAAAATCTAAAGCACAGTTGAGTGTAGATACCACGAACGTGAGGTGCGGGATACCAAGTGTTGACGACACAATATATAATTCTTGGATCCACTCTTTTTCATAATCATTTGTACCTTTTTCTACCTCTCATTCAGTTGAATAAGCACTTTTGTATAGGTGTGTGTGAGTGCCACACTAGAGAATAAGTGGGATTCATTCTCCTTTCAGTTTAGAAATCCCACATAGCATAGTTTTTTGCCATTTTGTATATAAAGAGGTCTCCACCTCTTCTTTAGGAGAGCTTTTCTAGAAGTAATGAGATAATGCTAGTGTAGTTAGACTCTAGCTCTCTTGTCGTCATGATGTGCATGCGTACTTGTTCTCTTCTTGTCCAACGCTTGTGACATGTTAATGTGCGATTACGTCATGATTATGCTTGTGATTATGATTATGTGCATCATTAGCGATGCTTATGTCGTGTCTTCTTGTTAATCATGTTGTTAATCGTGTGCTGACGAAGCACCATTACGTCTGCTGAGTGCTTCTATGCAAACAGGATTTCATGAGGTGCTTCCCGGATTGACAAGTATGAGTTGTGATGCTACAATGTCAACAACTTTTGGCACAGTTTCCGGGGAGAGAGCTTTGAGGATGAGTGTGTGATGGTAAGACATAGAGTTGTGACATTGGAGTCATATGTATTTTATTCACTTTTCTCTATTTTCTTTTGTTTTCTTCACTATCATCATCACCATAATCATCCTCACCATCTCCCACCTCCATCACCACCTTCCCAAAATTTTCAGTTTTTTGGTCATATCACCTTCTTCATCCCATTCCCCTCATTTCATTTGTGAGAGAGATCAAGAGAACGATTATGTGCTTGCTGTTTTTGAGCATTTCTTGCAGGTTTTGACTGTATCATCATCTCCAACAAGTCGCACAGGTATGAAAAAACTCTGCACAATCTTCAGGGTGTTGATCTCTGTCAATCGTGATTGACAAAAATTTTGATCTTTGGGTAAAACTAAGTGCACCATAGTAGACTAGAGACCTTGCACATCACAAATCTACAAGAATTTCTAAAAAAATTACATTTTTGCCATCCATCGCGATTGACAGCATCAATCGCGATTGACAGCATCAATCGCGATTGATAGCATCAATCGTGATTGGTAGTGTCCATCACGATGAACAACCTCTCCATCATGATCAACAAACCCCGACGGACACCTATGTCAATCGCGACATATGGTATCCATCGCGATCGACACAAAATTCACGATTGACACTAAAAAAACGGCAAAAATCTTGTCCATCGCCACAAATAGGCCCTCGATCGACACATAGACGTGCAAAAATCCAAGAAATTCAATCAATCACGATTGACACCCCACGACAGACTGCTTGTCCATCGCCATTGACAACCGTCCATCACAATTGACACGTGCCCATCATGACAGACAAAAAAAATCCCGATTGCCACCCCATTTCATCGAGAAATCTATCCATCCCGACTCATGGACCACGATTGACACAAAAGTCCATCACGATTGGCAGGCCACGATAGACAGCTCTATCCATCGGGACTGACAGCCCTGTCGATCGTGATTGACAGCCATTTTTGGCCAATTTTTTAGGGTTTTTTAATTTGAAAATTTTGTTTAATCTTGGGCATGAATATTGTGCTATAGGACACATAGGGAGACCGTAAACAAATAATTAGAGAAAACCTTGTTTGCCTGCTAGCCTGTTTGAACCTTGTTTTAACCCTAGAACCCTAAACTGTCGTAACTTCCTCATACAAAATCCGTTCGGAGTGATCTTAGGCTCATTGTAAAACTAATATGGGGAGTTGTAGATAGGGTATTTTGAAGTTGACCATACCTCGGGGTAAAAAAACCGAGGGTTATTTAGGATTGTTTTCCATAAAGGAAAAGGACAATTTGGTCTATGAATTACATGAATGAAAATGGTCTGTGGTGTTAATTGAATGTAAATCTTGAGCTAACTTTGGAACTTTTACAGGTCCACTGAGAGCATCGAAGGGCATTCAAGGCAAGAGTGAGTGCAGGCTTGGGAACACACTTCTTCGGCTTATAAGGGCAAGGGATAAGCAACTTGAGGTAAGATTATTCTCAACCCCCTCTGTGAATTCCTAGCTTAGGCTAAGAACGGATAGAGGTATTGATTAATTAGGGCAACGTTAAGCATTGTCAAGTCCAAGAACTCTAATCACTCAAGTGCAAGTACAAATAGATTACATTTGCATGACAACCTAAGGGAAAAGAATTCAAATCAAGCAATCAAACTCAAGTACGATAAAACCCAAGTGTTCCTTGTGATGAAGATTGATTGGACAAGAAGTGACATCCTAAGAAAATTAAAAAGAACAAGTGACTATTACAAAAGAACTCAACAACGAGGTTGTACTAAGAAAATTGGGATAACCACCAAGCCATATGAACCTTAGATCAGGACAATATCTAGGGAGAGATTGAAAAAGTCTTAGGTCTTCAGAGGTTAGTGTCAATCATACTACTAGGTCTTGGGCCCAACAGTTGAGCGCTTATCCGCACTACCCTAACTCCGAAACTAGCAAATCAGAGATGTCTTATGGTATGGAGAGACTTGTAAGAAGTTTAGGAGTGGCGTACTTAGAGAAACCTGAAGGCCCATATAAAACTCAACTTGAATACATTAGGACCAACCGATTAGGTGCTTGCATCTATGAGGATGGCCTAAGAAGATCTATTGTGCAAATTAAGATCCCTGATCAACCCCTTGGATTAGAACATCCAGTAGTCAAGTTCCAAAATGGTGCATACATAGATAAGGAAGGGACAATGTACGTTGTCACCAACCAACCAGATAGAACAGACGAATTTGGTAATGTGATTCCAGAGATAGGCATAGGTGACAAAGAGCAAGGGAACTTAGGAAGAGAGCCTAGGACTCCCGAGGCAAATCAGTCTTGACTAGAATCATCACTCTAGAGTGGGTTCCCCAAGATAATAAGAGCATAGATTTGCTCTTAAACCAGGAGACTGATGAGGCCTTTTGGAGGTATAAGACTGACCAATCTAATGAAGCAAGAATGCTCACAATCTATGAGTTTAAGGATCCTGATAGCCCTGGCAAAGTGACCTATCTGGACAATACTTCAGAGAGGATCTTTGTGGTATCAGAGCATGGTAGGCATGCCTACACTTGGAAGGGTGAATTTGTTTTTCCCCAGCCAAGATCTAATGTCTCTTATGGCCACCAAGGAGATAGAACATCCCAAGCTCATGGAGCTCAAAGGGATAGGAGTAGGGATAGACCTGAGGTAAGCTTTGCTAACCCAATATGAAGAGAACGAACGAGAATGGAGGTTGATAGAATGGAAAATGAGAGACATAGAGACCCATGGAATCAAAGAAATACAGATGAATGCCCTTTGCCAAAACCTAGAGAACACACGAGGACCTTGAGGCCTACACAACTAGTTAAGTCCATGAAGAATTGCTTCGATGGCACAGATGACCCATACGATCACGTGGCAGAATTCAGGCAAGTCTTTAGAGTCGAGCAAGTGGAGGACCTGTTCACACAATATAATGCATTTGGTCAAACTCTCAAAAACACAACCCTTACATGGTTTCAACCACTTCACCAAGGCCAGTTCAGGAACATAGACCAACTTCTAGAAGCCTTCATCATAGAATTTTCTAAGAGTGGCATACGGCACAATACCGCTTCCTTAATACATAGCTTCAAACAGACACCTCAAGAGACAATTAGACTTGCAAGAAGAAGATTTAGGCAATACCTAGAGAGATGCCCGGTTCCTGAGTTACCCACACCAGCCAAACAAGTGGCTTTATTCTTAGATGGATTGTTGAGTACCAAATTGAGGTCATATGTGTACTTGAAGGACCCTAGAACCATAGAAGAGTGTGTATGCATGTGCATAAATATTGAGGACAACCTAGGGGGAATTAGAGCTCTCAAAAATCTAAAGAGATTCAAATAGCTCTACTAGCCTTAACTCAAGTCCATCCACATCGATTGGGGAACTTGGGGAGAAAGTAGCTCAGATTTTAGGAGTCTCAAGCAAACAAATACCAAGGTTTGTTGTTAGGCTCCTAGGCCCAAGGAAAAGATGATTGTGGAAGCCTGTATTTTGCTTAAACCCCTCGAAATTGGTCTACTTGGATTACCTAGAGCCCACAATTATCTCGCAATGGATTCTTCCTTTGTCTATGCACTAGTTCATATGCTTCCCGACAAACACACCAAAATGTAAGGTCTCTTAAATCCCAAGGGAAAGATGCCCACAGACACTGTTGATTTACCCAAATCGCTTGGATTTGGCCTATTTGGATTCCTCTAAGCCCTCATCCATACTCAAAGGCAATTGTAAAGAAGAGAAGAAGGGAGAACTCCATACATATTCAGATGGATACCTGCTCTTGAGGTTGAGTCTCGCGCTCTCGCTTACTCACTTGCTTCCTTTCCTAGCCTCACACACGTATACTCTCACACACTTGCAAGCTAAGCTCTTTTTTTTTTCTTCTTCTTGTTTTTTTTTTTTTTTTTTCACCCTTCTTCACTTTCACCTTTCTCTCTCTTGCCCACACTCACACCTTCTCATTCTCATGTGTCCTCCCAAACTCTCTTATGCCCATGCTTATACACACACCCACTCATTCACACACATACACTCATGCACGCATATATTCACACACCCTTTCTTACACTTTCCTTTTTCTTACTATCCTCTCCTTTGTACCCTCAGTCTTATGTCCCTTCACGTGGGACTCACCCAAGATGTCGAGGTGTGTGTGTGTGCGTTCAAGAGGGTTCGAATCCCACTTCTATGGTTTTAATGTATGAGCATACTCTGATCATACAAATAGAGCTTGGTGGTTTGTAATCCTAACTTAATGCCTTGCAGATTCCAAGGGCCAACGAATCAACATGACACCCATTTTCATGATCACGTTACACACCAAGTGCAGGGGTCGTCATTCAATTGGAATAAAAATGCACGTACTTCCTGAAATGTTGAAGAAATACTTTCCCCTTATCCTTTAAGTATTTTAAGTATGAGCAAGGTTCATAGCACTAAGGCAAAAGGGACACGGGCATCATTCGCTTCCCAAATCTTTGAATATGAAAAATAAACAGATGCAAAGTTCCTAAGAAAAACACTTCGACCTGTTGTTAGAATATTAGGGTGGGACCTGACTTTCTTTCTTTTCACATGAGCGCAAGGAATTCTACTTGAAGCTCATAAAATTTCTGTTGTATAGTGCAACACAACATGTGCAATCACTTTTCCAACACCTAAAAATATGTCCGCATTTCCCCTTTTTTATCGTTTCCTAATGAACATCACAAAAGGTGAAGTGCTATTTTAGGTTTTAACTCCCGCCCTGCAGAATGTTTGAACCCGAATGATGGAAATTTTTTAGCGCAAGCACTGGGTATGACTGATCAAAGTCGGTTGCATTTCTGTTGAGTTCCAAATACACATGACCCAACAAGATTTTCCTCTTATCATCTTCCTCACACACGGGCACACTATAACTAAACCTGTGAACCTAGTAAGCCATAGTGTTTTTGTCATAATAAGTGTAGGCATGGAGTCGACATCTGTAATGCTACCCCCGTCGCTTCACACAGAACTATCATGGGTAGGCTGGTGACATATGCACTACAATATCCTTTTGCAAATGACCCAAAATGATCACCCCAAACACCCGAATCACTTTCAAACGTCCTAGGTAACAGAATCATCCAACATCAAGACTGAAAAAAAATCATGATGCATTAACCATAAACCTGAAATTACTCTCTAGAAGAATTCAGAGATGTGAAATGACTGAGCCATATGTGATGAAACCGCTCATGCTCGGGGGGTGGTACCAAAAAGTATAACCCTCTTGATCAAAGAAAATTCTTCCCTGAGATGGGCTCAGATCATAGAGTGTACGAAGAAACAAAGTCTTTATGCACCAGTCTCTCTAAACCTGCATGTCGGAATGTCCTTTTTGAAAATCCATGGTTCAGCTTCCAAAAATAGAAGTCGCATACATGGTCTTCAACACATTTAAACATACTATCAGTTTTCTCATGATAACTTCGTTCTACTACAACGAAAAGTGAGGACATACATTTATTTTCTTGGTGGAGAGAATCGTACTGATGTGAATAGAAGTACTTCTTCTTTTGAAAAACCACCCAAAAATTGCGTACCTGGGCATCTTCTTAAAAATCTATGGTATACACCAGTTGCATCATTTTGAACTTTTCAACTGTTCTTTGTCCTTGCCAACTGTGAGCGAGCTATCATCGTGATCTTCAGCAGCAAATCTGCACACCTGTTGTCGACGACCCTCTTGAGCACTGATGAACTTCCCTTTAGTAGCTTGATGTTATCCCTCCTTCTGAGCAGCTGTGAATGCCCCCTCTAATATGTGCCCAACCACTCCAGTTGACTTCTCTTGCCCAGAAGTGACGGCCTATCGAGGTCATCCTAGCCTTCAGTTGTATGCTCTCGGCTCCCACAGCCCACAACAGCAGCCCCTACTTCCTTGGACTTTCTTCTTCTTGCCCCTTATAATGTGCGTACGTCCAAGAAGCAAGGCCTTCCCTCTGCAGTAAGCACCCACGACTCTCCCAGAAATCTCCCTTTTATGATATATGTGTAGCCTCCGTCTACATGACCTTCTCCCTCTAGAACAGGTTTGATACAAAAACTCTTCGTCCCTTCCTCCTTACTACTTCCCTCCACCTGCAGACCTCGAGGCTGTCCACTTGTAGACAGATAACGACTGGCCAAAATACATGAGATAAAATTCAGTTAATCACCCCCCTCCGATCTCTTCCCCCTTCTGTCGCTGCACTCGGCCCTCCCCAAAAAAAACGAAGAGAGAAAGCAAAAGTCCCTCCCTTCTTTATGGAGAGCCTTCCCCCAAACTAAGAACCAAAAGCTGTTATGCTTCCCTCCTAAGATGCTGTGTCCTGCCCCTGACAGAGGGCCACCAGCTCACTGCCATTCCCCCCCTTTTCTGTTTTTTTTTCCTTTTTGACTTCACCATAACTAGCCAAATTCTGTTTTGAGGCTATGTCAACTCGTCCAGAATTTAGACCCCAACCCCACCTTTTGCCTTTGAGTTCTAAAAGTATGTATTTATTTGAACAAGAGACTTGGCAGGCAGATTCTTGCACAGAAGATCCCAATTCTTCCCATGAACTTTTAATATGTCTATGAACTTCTTTTTCTCCTCTTGATTCCAAGATGTCGATTCTCTTCTAATCCTACATTCTGAAGATTTCATGAGCTTATCTTTAATTTGTGTAGCCTGCACTGTGCGAGGAACCACAAGTGATATTGGATTCCTCATGGAAATAATTTGGGGTATGCTAGACGACACTACAATGGAACTATTAGTGGTTTCCATAGACTCTATCCTCATGTTCCTGGGTTCAACCATGTTGTGGAAAAGCATAACAGGGACAAGGTTATCAATTGTGAACTTTGGAATGAAACTTCTTCAAAAGGCATCGAAAAATTAGGCATTTTTCAAGAAACCACATAGTTCCCATTGATATCAGAAGTGTTGAATGCATCCCTTGGTCAATGGGAGTATCGAATTGATTGTCAATTAGAAACATTCATTCACTTTCCGTTATCTTGGACATTTTCACCCTTCAATATACACTGCATTTCTATCCTCATACGATAAATACAGTGTGCTACACTGCTCTTGGTTTCACCTCAGTATTTAACCAATATCAGGTGCTCCGTTAGACATCACACCATAACTTCACAATGCAGTTCTGCAAGATTGTCCATCAACTTGACAACATTCCTTTCTGACCAAGAGTCGTCATGTAGTCCCCAAATACCTCCCATCAAACGTCTAATCACTCTTCAAGTGCCTGAAATCAAAAATATATTCTACACGACAAAAGCATATTAGTGCATAAAAATCAACCAGCTCATGAGCTAACATACTCCCCTCTTCTTATTTGCGAAGTCATCCTCGACGAGCCACTCTCGCTACAATATAATCAAAACAGCCATGAAAATGTCAGTGTACAACTAATTTGCATACCTCTCCATCGAACCATTACTCCAACAAAACCTGCACTCAATGAAGCTGTTAGTGCTCAAAAAACACTCATGAATACATACAAATCAGCCACTTCCAAATGATCCAAGAACATGCACATATATGCAATTCCATATCAGCCATGCATCAATTTGCTCATACATTCCATTATGAAAATGGTCTCAACCAAAATAACACATGCACACCTTTCCATGTTTTACACATGCACTGTCATTGCGAAAAACAGAAATGGAAATTACCGAAATGAACAACAACAACTGAAATGAATTCAATCAAAGATGCAACATACCCAAAATGCATACCCCATTATTGCACCTACTATTCGCTATGTACAATTATTCCATGACTAGACGTTCCCGAAGAATCCCCATCGTCGTCCTACAAAAGCCATCGAGATTCGAGTACAAGTCGAGACCGATATAAAACACCTTGGAGTGTCCCACACATTGGAAAATCCTCGGATAAAGCAAACAAGTTATAAAGCAAGACCGTTGCATTACCTCGCTAAAGCCTCATCCATAAGTACATATAGAATATCCGTGCCTTCAAGAATGTTGATTCAAAGTGAGCTGATCTGTCGCAAGCCAACACATACCAATCACACAAGCAAATAACGTTCCCTTCCAGGCGATCTTCGCCCTCTCCTCTCTCTCTCTCCCCCTCAGGAATGGGGAATAATTTCGTATGAAAATTTTATTTATATTCACACGTTGGCCTACATTGACACTGGATGCGATTCGTGGACCTGACCACCCGATCAGGTTGATTCCACCCATCTACCAATGCAATGCAGCGCACAACACACAAACACACAATGATAACACATAACATATATTAGCTAGCCCATAACGAAGCTGGATGCGGCTCATGGTCGTGACTACCCAGCCACGATGGCTCCACTTACCTACCAACCCGTTATGGCGCGTAGCTAGGACACAAACATTATACCTCCCAAGCCTATGGCGAAACTAGCTGCGGCTCATGGTCCTAACCACCCGGCTAAGATAGATTCACCCACCTACTAGCTCACCATAGCGCATTGGTACGATCACAACAACACAATATTTTTTCTTTTTTCTTTTTTCTTCATTTTTACACAGTTAATTAGTTCAACCAAGTCCTAAGAATTAGGGAGAGGAAGAAAGGGACTTTCCCACTTTTCCCACACATGCATGCAAACATATACACTCTAGCCTTTGACAGATCAACCACCTCTTCACTCCATTCTCTCAATTACAGACACTACATATGTATTCATCGAGTTGACTTTTCACTAGGTAGCTACAGCCGGCTATACCTTAGTCCCTCGTATACCTATCCTTAGGTGTCCTATAATGTGAGTCTCCGGGATGTCTCATGCAATCTCACATTGTACTCGCATCCCGACAACTTCCCTAGGGCGAGTCAGGCTCAACTTCAGGAGCTCCGTCATCACTTCCTATCGTTAGCATATCTGCCCAAGCCCACGTGATATCATTTTCCTTGTTAGGCATTTCCCTCGAAGAATCGAAATAGTAATATCGATCTCCTGCCCATCCTACATGTCGAGTCAGGTATTCCTCAAAACACTCAATGTAAAATGCAACACCCAAACCCTGGTTTATAAAGCATACCAGCCAATGCGCTTCCTCAACATCGTATTCCGTCTCAAAGTCGTCGACATCTATGTCCATGCGGGCGAATATTTGGTCCGAGAAATATATCCTTAGCTCGTACAAGTAGAGTTGCGTTATTTGATCTTCCATTTTGTTACTTAGCTCCTAACAGTCTCTGCGCAACACAAGAAAAATAATTAGAAGTCCAAAATTCTTGAGCTAGCAAGGAAGAATATTTATGACACACAAATCATAGCTTACACATGCGCATATATATATATATAACTATACATGTATGTACAAGGAGTCTACTACGTCATTCCGTTTGGATCTCATCTGGCTTCTCCCGTCCTAATATCACTTGAAATATGGTTTAACTCGAAGCGCATTAACCTTCACGGGAGCATATTCTTCTCCTAAATCTTGAATTTGCATGGAACCATTGGAGTTGAGTTCCACCACCTTAAACGGTCCTGCCCATCTTGTCTGTAACTTCCCCGGGAATTTATAATATTTACTATCATAGACTAGCACCAAATCCCCTTCTTGAATCACATAGGTCTTGAGATTCTTGTCATGCCTCTCTTTACGTCTTCTCTGAATAGCTTCCAAACTTTGCTGTGCAATAAGCCTCTTTTCTTCTAGCTTGACCAATTGTATGTACCTCTCTTTCAATGACTCTTCCTCTCCCAACCTGGCCTCGATGGCCACTCTTAATGTCGGCACTTCTTTTTCGATGGGAAAGATGGCTTCCTCGCCGTATACTAGGGAGAACGGAGTGCTCTTGGTCGTCACTCGGTAGGATGTTCGATATGCCCACAAAGCTTCCAAAAGTCTCTCATCCCAGTCTCTCCTATGCACAGCTACTGTCTTTGTCAGAATCTGTTCTAGTACCTTGTTGGTGACCTCCACTTGTCCATTTGCCCTCGGGTAATATGGAGTGCTTTTTCGATGTTTGATCTTATATAATTCCATTAATTCTTCGATCAGTTCGTTGACAAAATGGGTTCCTCTATCACTTACTATTTCCAACGGGCATCCGAATCGGGTGATGATTTGTTCGTACAAAAATTTAGCAACATCAACGGCTCGGTCAGTCTTTAGAGCTTTGGCTTCCACCCACTTGGTAACATAGTCAGTACAGACCAAGATATACCTATTGGACCTTCGTCGTGAGGGAGGATCAATAGGCCCCACAAAATCAATTCCCCACTTCTCAAACGACTTAAGAGCCAACACCGGCGTAAGAGGAGCAGCATGTGCTAATGTGGGTTTGCCCATTCGTTGGCATTTGTCGCATTTCTTACAGTATGTATGCGAGTCTTTGAACAGCGTTGGCCACCAATACCCAGCCAATAAAATCTTTCTTGCCGTCAATTCACCAGCAAAATGTCCACCGCAGGGTTCGTCATGCAAGGCCCTCAACACTAGGCTTGCTTCTTCTTCCTCGAGACACCTCCGATAAATGCTCTCATGAATAAAATATCGATAGAGTTGCCCCCCAATGATGCTATGGTGCTTCGCCAATGCTAACAGTTTTTGCTTCTCTCTCTTGCTTGCTCCTGGCGGATATTTAGTAGTGCATAAGAAGTTCACCAAGTCGGCATACCAAGGTACTTTAGCTTCAACCTGGAATAGATGCCCATCAGGAGCATCGTCGGGCACACCAGAGATTGGCTCCTCATTAACAATTCGAGATAAATGGTCAGCCAATATATGTGCTTTGCCTGGTCTGGTTACCACTGTGAACTGAAATTCTTGGAGGAGTAGCATCCACCTCATCAATCGCCCTGATAGCTCGGGTTTATTAATGATGTACTTTAGGGCTTCATGATCCACATAAAACGTGAAGTGTTTTCCCATCAAGTAATGTCGATACTTGTTCACAGCAAAGATCATCGATAGACATTCCTTCTCTGTGGTCGTGTAGTTCCTCTCAGTGCTATTCAAATTGCGACTTGCATAATAAATAGGATGGTCCAACTTCTTTTCATCGGCTTGGCAAAGTACTGCTCCAACCGCAGTATGAGAAGCGTCGGTATGCACATGGAATTCTTTCGTCCAGTCGGGTGCTACCAAAATCGGTGCATTTATCAACCTCTCCTTGATCGAGTCGAATGCAACTTGACACTCTCCAGTCCATTGGTATTGTTGGTCTTTCCTCAAGAGATTCGTCAGTGGCGCTGCTATTGATGCAAAATTTAATATAAAACGTCGATAATAATTTGCATGCCCCAAGAATCCTCTGAGTTGCCGCAAGTTTTGAGGAGGTGGAAGTTGTCCGATCTTTTCCACTTTATCCTCGTCAACCGCAATCCCTTTTTCGGAAATAACATGTCCCAAAAGCAATCCTTTTCGTACTCCAAATGTACACTTTTTCGGATTTAATGCGATGCCTTTTTCAATGCTTCTTCTTAAAATAGCTTCGATCCTCTCCATCATGTTTTCATCATCGCCTCTTATCGCAAAGTCATCAAGAAATATCTCCATCCAGTCCTGCAAGTAGTCTTGATATGCAGCTATCATTGCCCTCTGGAATGTGGCCGGTGCATTGCATAATCCAAATGGCATCACACGATATGCGTACATACCCCATTCTGTCGTGAAAGTAGTTTTTGATTGATCCTCCTCATGGATTTGGATCTGGTTGTACCCACTGAAACCATCCAAGAATGAGTACAATTTATGGCCCGCCACTCTGTCCAAGATTTGATCAGTAAAGGGCAAGGGGAAATGATCCTTCTTTGTGCGCCCGTTCAACTTACGATAATCTATGCAAATACGGATTTTCTTATTTTTCTTCGGAACAACTACAATTGGTGATACCCATTCGCTGGATGCGATGGGATATATGAATCCTGCTTCTAATAATTTGGTCAATTCCAGCTTGATCAATTCCGAGTAGACTGGATTTGTCCGCCTAAGTCATTGACATATTGGTCGTGTGCCTTCTTCCAAGTCTATATAATGTTGGCAGATTCGGGGATCAATTCCTCTTAAATCACTGTATGACCATGCAAAGGCCTTGCCAAAATTTTTAAGTGTCAACTTAATACAATCTCGTACTTCATCTGGTAGCTCTGACCCCACGCTTAAGAACTTCTCTGGAAAAACTTCCCATTTTTCCAACTGAGCTTCTCGCGAATATTCCTTATTCCTCAATGACACTGTGATTGGGACGAGTTCTCCAATCACGCGTGCATGGTTGGCCAGTAAATCATTGTTTTGTTCTTTCTCAACCGCACCCAATTTCTTAAGTTCAGCTTTTGCAATGGCTTCCCGCACTTTAGTTTTACCTTCCACTTCTCTGTCTGATTGCCGACTTCTCCTTAGAAGCTCTTCTTCTAGCACTCTAACCCTTTCTCTCAACTGTTGTACTTCCATTGTCGGAGCTAACTCCAGTTTCAACTCTTCTTTTGGAGTTCCCTTCTCCAGGGATTGAGTAGCTTTATTTTTACTTGCGTCTATACTCAACATGTAGCACTCAAATTCTCTTGTATGTGTCAACCATCCTAGCAACTCCTGATCGGAATTGTCATTATAGAGCAATGGATTTTGATACTCTCCCATCTTCGTGTCTTGATTCTTAAAGAGCTTCAAGTTGAACCCGTCTTGAAGCAGATTCTTGTAGGTGTCCATGTTCAAAGAAAACCTAGCTCGTGCAATCTCGTGCCTTGCTTTCTCCTTCTCTTTCTTTTCCATCTCATCGACTATTATTGTCTTCTTTTTGTTGCTTGAGGGTGTGGATACTTGCAACTGAATCCGATCAGACTTTGGCCCTATTGAAATAAAACGTGTGCGCCAGTCATGCACACATTCGGCTTGCACCAGCCATGGCCGTCCAAGTAGGATCGAGAAGGTAGCCTCTGAGGTCCTTGGTCTTACTATCAGATAATCAACTTTAAACTCTAAACCGCCCACAACTGTGCTTACATTCTTCAAAAGACCCGCAGGCTTCACTTGTGTTTGATCCGCCATTCTCAAAGACATCGGCGTCTCTTCCATGTGTTTGAGGCCCAAAGCTTTCATAATGAAATCAGTCATAAGGTTGACTGCGGCTCCACTATCTAACTGAGCACCAGGGACTGCGTATCCTTTAATTTCGACCGTCACAACTGGAGCGTTCGAATCAATTTGCGTCGTAATGCTTTGAATGATCCCTTGGACATCTTTATCTTGTCTATTTTTATCTCGAGCTTTCCTCAGCTTCTTAATATATTCGTTGTAGAATTGTTTCCTATAAACAGGTGAACATTTCAGCAATGTGCCAATGTCCAGCGTGACTTCCGTGTCAACGAGCAACTTTACAATATCTACTTCTTCCGAACTTTGTCTTTCCTTTCTACACTTCGGAGCCCTTAATCTTTCGGGGAATGGTGCTATGCCCGGCACAAACTCTTTGGTCACGGGTGGAAGAATCTCAATCTCTTCCCCATCCTCAAGCTCTTGCTGCTCAGCAAATCCTCCAACTTGGTTTTCTACCTCTTCACGCTCAGCGATCTTCTCTTGACTCCCTTCTTCACCTTTACCTCCTTGGTTCGTCTTCGAATACTCTTGAGTCCTTGTGACTACTGCCATAGTTGGATATTTATGCGGGTTCTTGGCCTCGTCAGCATCCACAAAGTGCATTGACGAGCTAGAGCCTTCTTGAGGGTTCGGTGTCTTGAACACTACTCCGATCGTAGGAACATGCTCTTGAACTCTCGATGTGGAATGCATCTGAGTATCAACATAATTCAAGGACCCTATTGGTCCTTTTTCCTTGCCGGCGGCAGCTCTTCGTTTTGGACAATCTTCATCAAAGTGGCCCTCTCCACTACAATACCTACATAGTGGGGTATAATCAATTGGCTTCTTTTCATTTGGACATCTAGATTGAGTATGGCCAAAACCATGGCATCTCCAGCACTGGATTGGACCATCTCTCCTTTGATCACGTGAGACTCCTCTTGGATAGTCTCCTCCTTGACCTTGAGCACCATATCCATATGTCGGTCTGTTTTCCCAACGAGATGTAGGTGGGACACCTTGAGCGTGCAATCCCGTATAAGGTCTCTCTCTTGTATCTCCCGATTTCATGGTCCTCTCTTCATAGGCTCTCTTGTTATAACATCGGTCCTCCGTGTGATTTGTTCTTCCACAAAAAGTACAACACATCCTAGGTGGTGATCTATCTGTGAATACTCTCGAGACTGTAGGGCATTCTGAAGCCAAATGGCCGTAACCATGGCACTTTCCACACCATGTATTTGATCGAAACACTTGATTGGGGTTTGTAGTCACCTCGGGTTTTACTGTGTATGTTTCGTGGGTGATTGTGGCAGCTTTTATAGCTTGCGTGACCAACTCCAATATTCGTTCCTCAGTTAGCGCAGGCTTTACCTCGCTTGGCGTGCTAGTGGCAGCTACAAAAGCTGGGGTCGTCAATGCGGGACTTCCTTGGCCCGGATCTTTCATTGGTATATTTCCCGGGCCTCCCATAGGCTCGTATAAGAGCTCCATCTTCCTTTGTTGGCATAATTGTACTTCCTCCCAGAGCCTCGCTTGTTCCTTAGCATCCATTAAAGTTGCAGGTCTTGTCAGGCTGATATGCTGCTGTGCCGTAGGATCTCTCAATCCCGAAATGAATCTTCGTTTCAATGTCTCATCGTTCGGGGCATTTGCGCCCATCTTTCTTACCAACGTTTCCATTCTCTGAATATAGTTATCGATGCTCTCATTGACTCCTTGTCGCAAATAATCCATTTGTTGGGCCAATCTATCTTAGAAGCCTTGTCGCCGAAACTTTGCCAAGAAGGCTTCCTTGAGCATTTGATAAGTTCCACGCTCTTGTGGTGTCAAATTCCCATACCAATTGGCTACCTCATCACGGAGAATAGCCGGAAAAATCCTCAACCTTTGATCCTGGTCAACTACGTCATTGGCCTCACAGGTAACCTCAAACAACTGGATAAAACTATCCGGATCTTCGTCCCAAGTACCTGAGAACTTGGTGAAGTCCCCCAAGTGAACTGAAATCCGCTGAGCCATTTCGAACAGAGGTGTGATGTCAATATCACTTCGATCCCAAAAATTTAATGCCCGCGGTCTCAGGATTCCTCCTTCAAACTTCCGCACTTGATTCGCGACTCTCCTACGGGAGTACACGTTTTTGGCTGATTTCTTCGAGCCAATCGAGGTCCACTCACCTGGCGGTTCCCACCTTCTCCTTTCCCTTTCAAGGGCTCTTCTCTGAGCGCGTTCCTCTCTTTGAGTTTGTGTTGCTCCTGACGATGAGCTCCCCTCGCTCATGTACTAGAACTTGGGGTCCGCAAGCTCGGCCAACCTGTGGCGCTAGGCGAACCTATGGTACTCTCTTATAGAGACGTACCAAGCTATTCCCGGCAAACGCACCAAAATGTTAGGCTCCTAGGCCCAAGGAAAAGATGATTGTGGAAGCCTGTATTTTGCTTAAACCCCTCGAAATTGGTCTACTTGGATTACCTAGAGCCCACAATTATCTCGCAATGGATTCTTCCTTCGTCTATGCACTAGTTCATATGCTTCCCGGAAAACGCACCAAAATGTAAGGTCTCTTACATCCCAAGGGAAAGATGCCCACAGACACTGTTGATTTACCCAAATCGCTTGGATTTGGCCTATTTGGATTCCTCTAAGCCCTCATCCATACTCAAAGGCAATTGTAAAGAAGAGAAGAAGGGAGAACTCCATACATATTCATATGGATACCTGCTCTTGAGGTTGAGTCTCGCGCTCTCGCTTACTCACTTGCTTCCTTTCCTAGCCTCACACACGTATACTCTCACACACTTGCAAGCTAAGCTCTTTTTTTTTTTCTTCTTCTTGTTTTTTTTTTTTTTTTCGCCCTTCTTCACTTTCACCTTTCTCTCTCTTGCCCACACTCACACCCTCTCATTCTCATGTGTCCTCCCAAACTCTCTTATGCCCATGCTTATACACACACCCACTCATTCACACACATACACTCATGCACGCATATATTCACACACCCTTTCTTACACTTTCCTTTTTCTTACTATCCTCTCCTTTGCACCCTCAGTCTTATGTCCCTTCACGTGGGACTCACCCAAGATGTTGAGGTGTGTGTGTGCGTTCAAGAGGGTTCGAATCCCACTTCTATGGTTTTAATGTATCAGCATACTCTGATCATACAAATAGAGCTTGGTGGTTTGTAATCCTAACTTAATGCCTTGTAGATTCCAAGGGCCAACGAATCAACATGACACCCATTTTCATGATCACGTTACACACCAAGTGCAGGGGTCGTCATTCAATTGGAATAAAAATGCACGTACTTCCTGAAATGTTGAAGAAATACTTTCCCCTTATCCTTTAAGTATTTTAAGTATGAGCAAGGTTCATAGCACTAAGGCAAAAGGGACACGGGCATCATTCACTTCCCAAATCTTTGAATATGAAAAATAAACAGATGCAAAGTTCCTAAGACAAACACTTCGACCTGTTGTTAGAATATTAGGGTGGGACCTGACTTTCTTTCTTTTCACATGAGCGCAAGGAATTCTACTTGAAGCTCATAAAATTTCTGTTGTATAGTGCAGCACAACATGTGCAATCACTTTTCCAACACCTAAAAATATGTCCGCATTTCCCCTTTTTTATCGTTTCCTAATGAACATCACAAAAGGTGAAGTGCTATTTTAGGTTTTAACTCCCGCCCTGCAGAATGTTTGAACCCGAATGATGGAAATTTTTTAGCGCAAGCACTGGGTATGACTGATCAAAGTCGGTTGCATTTCTGCTGAGTTCCAAATACACATGACCCAACAAGATTTTCCTCTTATCATCTTCCTCACACACGGACACACTATAACTAAACCTGTGAACCTAGTAAGCCATAGTGTTTTTGTCATAATAAGTGTAGCCATGGAGTCGACATCTGTAATGCTACCCCCGTCGCTTCACACAGAACTATCATGGGTAGGCTGGTGACATATGCACTACAATATCCTTTTGCAAATGACCCAAAATGATCACCCCAAACACCCGAATCACTTTCAAACGTCCTAGGTAACAGAATCATCCAACATCAAGACTGAAAAAAAAATCATGATGCATTAACCATAAACCTGAAATTACTCTCTAGAAGAATTCAGAGATGTGAAATGACTGAGCCATATGTCATGAAACCGCTCATGCTCGGGGGGTGGTACCAAAAAGTATAACCCTCTTGATCAAAGAAAATTCTTCCCTGAGATGGGCTCAGATCATAGGGTGTACGAAGAAACAAAGTCTTTATGCACCAGTCTCTCTAAACCTGCATGTCGGAATGTCCTTTTTGAAAATCCATGGTTCAGCTTCCAAAAATAGAAGTCGCATACATGGTCTTCAACACATTTAAACATACTATCAGTTTTCTCATGATAACTTCGTTCTACTACAACGAAAAGTGAGGACATACATTTATTTTCTTGGTGGAGAGAATCGTACTGATGTGAATAGAAGTACTTCTTCTTTTGAAAAACCACCCAAAAATTGCGTACTTGGGCATCTTCTTAAAAATCTATGGTATACACCAGCTGCATCATTTTGAACTTTTCAACTGTTCTTTGTCCTTGCCAACTGTGAGCGAGCTATCATCGTGATCTTCAGCAGCAAATCTGCACACCTGTTGTCGACGACCCTCTTGAGCACTGATGAACTTCCCTTTAGTAGCTTGATGTTATCCCTCCTTCTGAGCAGCTGTGAATGCCCCCTCTAATATGTGCCCAACCACTCCAGTTGACTTCTCTTGCCCAGAAGTGACGGCCTATCGAGGTCATCCTAGCCTTCAGTTGTATGCTCTCGGCTCCCACAGCCCACAACTGCAGCCCCTACTTCCTTGGACTTTCTTCTTCTTGCCCCTTATAATGTGCGTACGTCTAAGAAGCAAGGCCTTCCCTCTGCAGTAAGCACCCACGACTCTCCCAGAAATCTCCCTTTTATGATATATGTGTAGCCTCCGTCTACATGACCTTCTCCCTCCAAAACAAGTTTGATACAAAAACTCTTCGTCCCTTCCTCCTTACTACTTCCCTCCACATGCAGACCTCGAGGCTGTCCACTTGTAGACAGATAACGACTGGCCAAAATACATGAGATAAAATTCAGAACACCACCCCCCTCCGATCTCTTCCCCCTTCTGTCGCTGCACTCGGCCCTCCCCAAAAAAAACGAAGAGAGAAAGCAAAAGTCCCTCCCTTCTTTATGGAGAGCCTTCCCCCAAACTAAGAACCAAAAGCTGTTATGCTTCCCTCCTAAGATGCTGTGTCCTGCCCCTGACAGAGGGCCACCAGCTCACTGCCATTCCCCCCCTTTTCTGTTTTTTTTTTCCTTTTTGACTTCACCATAACTAGCCAAATTCTGTTTTGAGGCTATGTCAACTCGTCCAGAATTTAGACCCCAGCCCCACCTTTTGCCTTTGAGTTCTAAAAGTATGTATTTATTTGAACAAGAGACTTGGCAGGCAGATTCTTGCACAGAAGATCCCAATTCTTCCCATGAACTTTTAATATGTCTATGAACTTCTTTTTCTCCTCTTGATTCCAAGATGTCGATTCTCTTCTAATCCTACATTCTGAAGATTTCATGAGCTTATCTTTAATTTGTGTAGCCTGCACTGTGCGAGGAACCACAAGTGATACTGGATTCCTCATGGAAATAATTTGGGGTATGCTAGACGACACTACAATGGAACTATTAGTGGTTTCCATAGACTGTATCCTCGTGTTCCTGGGTTCAACCATGTTGTGGGAAAGCATAACAGGGACAAGGTTATCAATTGTGAACTTTGGAATGAAACTTCTTCAAAAGGCATCGAAAAATTAGGCATTTTTCAAGAAACCACATAGTTCCCATTGATATCAGAAGTGTTGAATGCATCCCTTGGTCAATGGGAGTATCGAATTGATTGTCAATTAGAAACATTCATTCACTTTCCGTTATCTTGGACATTTTCACCCTTCAATATACACTGCATTTCTATCCTCATACGATAAATACAGTGTGCTACACTGCTCTTGGTTTCACCTCAGTATTTAACCAATATCAGGTGCTCCGTTAGACATCACACCATAACTTCACAATGCAGTTCTGCAAGATTGTCCATCAACTTGACAACATTCCTTTCTGACCAAGAGTCGTCATGTAGTCCCCAAATACCTCCCATCAAACGTCTAATCACTCTTCAAGTGCCTGAAATCAAAAATATATTCTACACGACAAAAGCATATTAGTGCATAAAAATCAACCAGCTCATGAGCTAACATTTGCCCTAGTGAAAAGATGCATACTTGTGGAGGTGACCATATGGTGAATGTATGTCCCATTATGGCTAAACCCCAAGTGAATCCTAGTAGTCAATACTACTCCATAGAACGGAGATACACTAATCACACCATGCAAGATTGCCCATACAATAAGAAAGCAGTTAGGCAAATGTATCCACATCCATACCCTCAACAAGGAAGATACCAGAACCAGTACCCATCACAACAGTATGCTAGGCCTCAGCAAGCCTACCAACCACAATATCAGGTCCAGCAAAGGCCTCAACCTATGTTAGCTCAGCAACCTCCAACCCGAGCCAATATGATTCCAGTGAAGTACGTAGCTGTAGAAGAGAATCTAAATAGAGCCATAGTGCCAGTAACACCATTGCTTTCAGAAAGTGACCCGAGTGATCATAGTTTTGACTCTACTCACATTGATAGTCCACAGGCTTACTACATGCAGTCACCTGAGCATAACGAGTCATACTATTATGAAGACACGAGTGAAGCTAGTTGGGAGCCAGAGTATGCAAATGTTATGTATGTGAACCCCAACTCTAGACCTCAACCTAGGCAGGTAAGACCCCCATTTCCTAGAGGATCGTGCTACCGATGTCAGGGAGATCACCTCATTCATGATTGCCCTATGCTTGCACCTACACAAACCCAATCTGTGACAATTCAAGGTTTTTGTCCCGATTGTCGGAAAGAGCATCTCTTGTGATATTGTCCTAAGAACCCCAACAATATGCCAAAAATCACTCCCATCAACGTTATTGGGTTAGTTGTAGACTCTACAGGAAGTGTAAGTTCCACTGCTCCTGTGCAAGTGGTCACTAGAGCTCAAGCTTTATAGCAAAACCAAGGGTTAGGATAGGAAAAGAATCTTGAGGTTAGCGAGACTGAGAGCGTAACCAAGAAGAGGACTAGAGCTTGGAAGGATAATCGAAAAAGAATGAAAAGGCAATAGACAAAGAAGATGAGTGAACTTGAGGAAAGTCTAAGAGAAATGAAAGCCAAGATAATTGAACTCACATCTCAAACTCACTCTCACACTACTCCACACCCACCATTCCCATCCATCCAATCCACCACCTTCCAACCCACCTCACACAATCCCACCACCCCCTAGAGTAGGATCAGTCTTAGCAGATCCCACTCCTGAGGACCTAAACATGATGCTTAAAGCATATCAGGCTAGAATCCAAGAAGGGCCAAATGTAACGGATCATGAAAAGTGTTACCCTAAGCGGAACTAGAGCTCAAGCGAACTAAAATTTTTGCTAAGATGGTGGAATTGGCTCAAACCATGTTTGAAGCCAACCGCCTATTTAACTTCCCTAGTTCAGCTAAGACACGTTTGCACTTTGACGGACTGCTAGAAAGATTGGAGAGGTTAATTGCAAAATCTGAAAAGGACCCCGCCTCTCAAAGTAAGGACAAGGCAAGTGAAAGGATAAGCCTTCCTGCCCAAGAAGCTTATGTGCCTAACTCTACAGAACCAGATGCATCTTCTTCTATGAATTGGTATTCATCATAATTACTACAAGAGATTCAAGAAGAGAAATGGGCTAAAGAAAGTGAAGCTCCTCCTCCCATTGAACTTGTGGATGAAGCACATGATCAATTCCCACAAGACATTCCTTCCATTTATGGGAGCAGGAGAGTGCCCAATCTCACGAGAGATTAGACTTCGAGTCTAATTACTTACAAGAGCTACCCTATTTCATAGGCCCATGGGAAGCTAAGTCCACTTGTATGAGAGCACCCATGGTCATGATAAGAAACAAAGACTCAATCATACCTAGGAACACAGAGGTAGCAAAGAACACTAAAGTGCAGTGCAATCTCACTTTAGAAGAGCTACTCAAGGTTAGGCCAAAACTATGGAAACATGTAGCTAACCAGGTGCCAAAAGTAGCAAAACCTCATTCCCAGGTAGGATCTCATGGAACAGTGCCAGAAACACCTTTAGATAAGATAGGAGACATGAGCGAAGGAGAAGAAGGAAACACCTATCTTCCCATTACCCATCAAGGTTACACCACCAAGGCAATTTTGGATTCAGGTGCAGGAGTTGCAATTGCTACCACTTCCCTCTGGAAGCGTTGGGGCAAGCCATCACTCAGGCCAATGAGAATGAGATTGCAGATGGCCAATGGTCACATTGAGAGACCCTTAGGACTGCTAGAAGGAATAACTCTCACTACATGTGGTGTTGAGTTCGAGCATACTTCTTCAACAAGAAGAGAAGAGAGAAAAAGCCAGAGAGGTAGGTGCAAAGGAAACTCATAGATCAATTCAAGACCGAGCCTATGCACCTGTAGTATTTCCTGATGAAGAATTTGAACCTCATGGTTGGGCGGAGATTTTAGCAACAATGGACATAGCCATCAATGAAGAACAATGGACACCCCACTATGACGGGGAGGGCTATGACATTTTAGTTTTCACAATAAAGCCAATCATGTGTGATTTGGTTATTGAAGAATGTGAGCCTAGCACTAATGCATTCGAGGATGCAAGTGACTCCGATCTAGAGTCAATTATTATTGACCCACCTTTTGCATCAGATGAGGAATATTTCTATGAAGTAGAAGCTCACCTTTGGAGGCATGAAGAACTTAGGAATGATGTGAGGTTAACCACACAAGTGACCGCCAAGAGTGAAGGCAAGAAAAGGAAGAAGAAGGAAGTCACACGAAAGGAGGAAGAATCTTTTTTTGAGGTCCTTGAAAATTTCAAGACGTATGAGACAGAAGATAGGAGAGTTATGATGAGAATGCCAAAACGTGATGCACAAGTAGGAGAGACCTATGATAACAAAGAAACCACCAAGAAAATTGCTGTAACCATAGAATAAGGAGAAGAAAAATGCACATACATAGGACATGACTTGACTGAGGAAGAAGAGCAAGAGTTGGTAGCCTTGCTAAGAGAATATAGAGATGTTTTTGCATGGAGCTACAAAGACTTAAAAGGTGTAGACCCAGACATATGCTCACATACGATTCTTATGACCATAGATGCCAAACCCTCTAAGCAGAAGCCATACACATATAACGATAACTATGCTACCAAAATCAAGGAAGAGATAGATCATTTAGTTGAAGCTGGATTCATCTATGAAATTGAGCACACTGAGTGGGTATCCCCCATTGTAGTAGTTCCTAAGAAGAATGGAAAGTTACGTGTATGCATTAACTTGAAGAAAGTTAATGCAACGACTATTAGAGATAGTTATCCGCTTCCTATCACTGAACATCTCTTAGAAAGGGTGGCACATAAGGAAGTCTATAGCTTCCTTGATGGCTTCTTGGGCTACAATCAAGTGGCCATAGCTCGAGAAGATCAACATAAGATGGCCTTTGCCACAGAGTGGGGCATATTTTCCTTTCAAGTAATGCCATTTGGTCTTACCAATGCGCCAGCTACCTTTCAGAGGCTAATGTGTCATGTCTTCAAACCGTTCTTGAGGAAGAATTTGGAAGTCTATGTTGATGATCTTTGTGCTCATTCCAACATAAGGCAAACCCATATCCCTGAGTTGAGAGCTACCTTTGACAAATGTAGAGAATATCAAGTCTGCTTGAACCCAGAAAAGTGTGTTTTCATGGTCAGGCAAGGCAAGATTCTAGGACACATAGTTACCTAGGCCAAAGAACATCAAGGAGGTAGATGCTTTCATGGGGCATTGTGGCTATTATTGCCGATTCATTCATATGTATGCGATCATTGCAAACCCTCTATACTCCCTTTTGACTAATGTTGAGTGGACTGAAGAATGTGAAAACTCCTTTAACGAGCTCAAAAGAAGGTTGTGTTTGGCACCAATCTTGACTACCCCAGATTGGAGCAAGATATTCCATGTGCATGTGGATGCATCCAACTATGCTATTGGATGTGTGCTAGCACAATCTACGGATGAAGGTAACATGGATCTACCAATTGCTTATGCAAGTAATCAATTGAATGCTGCACAAAGGAATTACACCACTACTGAACGAGAAGGACTAGGCATGGTATATGCGGTTAAAAAGTTTAGACACTATTTGCTTGCAAATAAGTTTAAATTTTTTACAGACCATCAAGCATTGCTATATCTCGGGAACAAGCCAGGCAATACAGGTAGATTAGTAAGATGGTTCCTCTTATTAATGGAATATGACTTTGAGGTAGTGATGAGGAGAGGCAAGACTCACTTAAGAGTAGACCATCTCTCAAGGCTCACATCCGGAGAGGCCCCACAAGGAGTATCAGATGATCTCCCCGATGCTTACTTGTTTAATTTGGAAGTTGTACCGTAGAGGGCCAAGACACTAGTGCCAGTATTAACATATGGACCAAAACACCCAGTAATGAACACTCAAGATAGGGAGGTAGTAAAAGCCCAAAAGTACCATATCATTGCAGGGAGTATGTACAAGCATATAGATCAAGGGATATTAGCTTGTTGTGTGGAAGAAGAGGAGTACACAAAATGGTTGCAATTAGCACATGTAGGTGCATTAGAGCAACACTACTCAAGGCAAAGAACTTTACAGACACTAAGGAAACTTGGAGTGCACTGACCGACTATGGAAGCAGATGTCCATAAGCTTTATAAGGAATGCCCAATCTATCATATTAAACCACTTGTGGAGCACGCTACACTGTACCAAATGTCTCTAATACTAGATTGGAGTGAACGATTGGTAGCCTTCATGAGGACGAAAACAGTCCCTCAAGATATGACACTGGCTAGACAAAGAAGTTTAGAACAAGAAGCCCTTGATTACGCAATCATTGGTGATAGTCTATACAAGCGTGGAAAAGACGGATATCTGAGACTATGTGTCCATGAGAGTGGATATCTTAAGATATTGGAAACTGCTCACCAAGGTGTAGCAGGAGGACACTTTGGTCCAGACCGTGTAATTACGGAAATCCTATTTGCATGCTTGTGGTGGCCAACACTTCACATGGATGCACATACCTATGTGAAGCGGTGTGACATTTGTCAGCGAACTCAATATCCCATACAGAAAGATGAGATGTCTTTGAAACCTATGATGGGTGGACGTGCATTCTCTAAGTGGGGAATAGACTTTGTAGGTCCTATTAACCCCCTAGCTAAGAGTTCACATGCTGAATACATCATCGTGGCCACATACTATCTAAACAAAAGGGTAGAAGTAAAAGCCACAATGAAGAACGATGCTCAAAAAACAACTAAGTTTTTATTTGAGAACGTGTTCACTAGATATGGGCTACCGATAGAGCTAGTAAGTGATAGAGACACTCACTTCTTGAATGAAGTCATTGAAAATCTCCCCCAAGAATTCTTGGTAGTACATAAGAAGTCGGCTCCCTATCATCCACAAGCTTACGGGCAAGCCGAAAGCACCAATAAGATTCTATGCAATGTGCTGACCAAATTAGTGAATAATAAACACTCTGATTGGGACAAACAGGTACACTATGCTGTTTGGGCATACCAAGTTGCCTATAAAATGATACTCCAAGCCACACCCTTTCAGATGGTATTTGGCCAAACTGCAGTGCTACCGTTGGACTTCTTGATACCTACACTGAAAGTAGCACAGGAGCATGAGTGGACATGTCATGAACTCTCTTCGAGGATCTTTGATCTTGAATGGCTAGGTGAAACGAGACTGAGAGCTGCCACAGGGATTTATGCAACTAAGAAAAGACAAAATGCATACTTTGATGCCCATGTGAAGGATAAAGGCTTGAAAGCAGGAGATTTAGTTTTGGTGTACACCCTGAAACAACATGCAAGAAAGCTAGAGAAGTGTGGCTAAGGGCCCATCATCATAAATAGGATCTCAATTAGTGGAGCGATTCAATTAGCTACTCTAGAAGGTGATGTCCTCCCTAGTTACATCAGCAGATGTAGAGTCAAACTATATCAAGAACCCCTTACTAAGGAAATGCTTAATCGACTCAACACTGCCAAGAAATGCAAGGAAGAAGAAAAACGAATTCATGAGGAAGCTCAAGCCGAAGCCTTGGAATGGATATGAAAAATGAAATTGAGGAGACATGGTATAGATCAACCCAGAACAGATGCATATGAAGCTCCCAGATATCACATGGCCATGTGTGAAGCATCACGAGTACACTCCAATAGAATAATTGACCGATGTCCTTTTGAGACCTTAGAGTTAGGACAAGGAAATAGTGCAAGGACTGTAAAGGCCTTGATTGACTCAGGTGCAACCACTAGCGTTGTTAGAAATTCTTACTGTCAAGGATTGAAATTAAGTGTCAATCCTATAGAAACATAAATAGGATTGGGAGGTGTGGAAACCCCTTGCATGGGCGAGTTGGAACTTCCCCTCTACATTCAAGATGTTCTCTTGACAGTTAAAGTGCTACTGTGTCAAGACGATGATCTCACTGAACCTCTTGTCTTGGGTCAAGACTGGATCTACGATCATGTAGTCAACCTAAACCTAAGAAGTAGACTTCTTCAGGTTTGGGTAAATCAGAATCGCATTACAATTGAGTTAGAAAATGAAGCACTCAAGGAACTAGGAAAGGCACCAACTCCTGGTCCTTCCAGGAGTACACATGAAGATAACAATGTTGTTCTTGCCCAAAACTCTATGATGCAGAAGAATGCGATTTTCAACAAAGGAGTCAGGGATGTGGTGGAACTCCCTTCTTTTCCAAAGATGATTGAGACAAAGCAATCAAAGGAGTGCAAAAAGCAAGGGAAGCAGAAGGTCGATATTCATAGCCAATGGGGAGCTCAAAGCAAAAGGACTCAAAATGTGAAGTAGATCTGGATACACAAGGGTGAACAACCCTCTGCTTTGGAGACAAATTCCCAATGATGCACCAAACCAACTGCTCGGGCAAGGAATATGAAGAAAAAGTATTCGAGAATTCTTCCAAAATGGGCCATTCCTATTTGGATCCCAAAGCGATCGACACTGGCTGACCCTAATACTAGACAAATTTGGGTGCTTAAGATCTGCTTACATGCACAAGTAGCTTCACACAAGCTCAGAAGCCTAAAATGTTACTCACCATCCTTCACATCACACACCTCTCGACACACATTTGCATTCCAACACTCCACACATGTAACCACACCTAAAATTTCTTGGAAATGGGTATCCAAAAAGTCCCAAATCCAAGACAACATGATTCAAAAACATGAGAAAATCAGTGCCACCAAAAGGAACCGTCTCACACATAAAGTTTGGAGATTTAAACTCTATGCTAAACCACCTGACCCCGCCATGTAACTCACTCTACATAGATAGAAATGCATTTGAGTACATTGCACGACCAAGTATGCATATAGGGGCAACACTGATCTTCTAACTATAACTTTAACACACACAATATCCCACTCGACTAACTTCTAACCCAAAGAGTGACATGTTGGTACTGTAAAGGAAACATGCTATTATCATGTTTCCCATGCAATGCTAATGTGATTTTCTTCTTCCAGTAGATAAGATGATCAGCCGCTCTGAGTGATATCATGGCTAACACAGTAGGAAATAGCTCTCAAGCAGGCATGAGCCAGCAAGTGGTTGATTTAGAGAGCTTACCAATCATGCCAAAAACAAATGAAAGACTAGAAGAGTTGCAGGCCATACAAATCATACAGATATCGGACCCCCCAAGTGACCATACCATGCCTGTAGGAAGGGCTTCCCACTGGTTAGTGAAGTCGCACTACCCTTGGGAGAGGGATCATACCTATGGGAGTCAGAGTTGGACTTCAATGGGAAGCAAGGTAAATACCACTTCTTTACACGGGAATTCAAAAAGTTACAAAATGCAGAAGGGCTACATCCTGTATGGGAAAAGGCAAGATTGGATGCATACTTCAGTGTTTGGCTCCCAAAGCCTGACTTCATGAGATGCTACTATCTCATCAACACCTTGACTCCAAGAAAGCACCCAAAAGGTACAAGCTCATTTGTGCTCCCATCTCTGACAAGTGGGAATGAGCTCAAGAGGTTTAGGTTATCAAATAACTTAGTGAGAGAGCCCTAGATATGCGAGGAATGCATATTCCAACAGAGAAGGAGGTCTTGGTGCTTGATCACTGGATAATTGATTAGATACACCTAGCCCACAAATGATGGCTACAAAAGCATGTTTTATATGGATGTTGTGCTCTAACTAGAATCATTTATAGGTATTTGGCTTATGAAATCCCTATTCAACGGGCCTTGATGTGGAATCGAGTGCAGTAGTTTCGAGGCCGAACATCCACTGGACTCCTTTCCAAGAAGATGAGAGGAGCTGTCCAAGTACCTTGTGCTCAACCACGTGGAGCCACCCTAACACCGGACGTTACTCCACCACCCCAAAGGGTTCGACCATTCACACTACGACTTCCAATACGCAGCACGGACGACCCTAATTTGATATTTCCTCCCATCCCCACCGATCTCGAATTTCCCGATGGAGCACCCTTGGAGGAACTCACGAATGAAGACTTCGAACAGTTGTTAAGAGAAGTAGATCTTGAGGCAGAAGAGGAACAACAAGTGGGGGCTGTTCAACCACAAGCAACAAACTCCCAAGTACCTGTTACTACAGTTGATGTGGACGAGGAAGATGAAGAGTATGAGGAGGATGAGGAGGAGCATGACCAAAGGCATCAAGATGAGCAGCAAGAAGTGCCAGAACTTGTAGGTGCGCCTGCATACAGAGCCCAGCTACAAAGGCTATACGATACGATCAAAGCAGTGCAAGAAAGGCATAAACTCTCCCTTGCATTAGGCCAAGCCTTGATTGAAGAAATGCTAGTAGACGAGGGAGTGGACCAAAATTTCATTACCACCCTCAAATTAATGTTAGAATCCTTAGGAGTGCCTGAAGCCATTCACACAACATTATGCAAGTTTGTCAGGTATGACAAATGCAGAGTCGACACATTACCACGTGCAGGTAAGAATAAAGAATATCCGTCACAAAACCAGAAATAACCATCAAAACCACATCTACCCCCACCACCACCATTGACTTCAATGCTCAAACTTTTGTATAGACATCACCCATCTCACCCCCCCACCCCCCATCCCCCCCTTCTCCACTACCACCGCCTCCCACCACTGAGCAAACCGCAGTCATAACAACTACCGTCACCTACACCCCAACCTCATCCACATCCTTCTCTTTCCGTGAGCCAACCTCATAGGATGCCCTATTCTCTTCCATCACCAATCCTCTATACACTTCACCATTTTTGTCCTCCGAACCCATAATTGGCCACCCCATAATCCCGAGTATGGTTGGAAACCCCTTGAGCCACTGAGGGTATCCTTTGTTTCCCTGCTTATCCCCCATTGCACGTACCCCTATCCCATGACCCATACTTCCCATCTGCTCCCTATACCTCACTCACCCCAATTGCCCCACCCCAATACCTATCTTTCATGGATTAGTACATTCCCACTCCAATGTCTCATATGCACAGTTCCCAAATGCTCGCAACAACATCAATCTACACAGACACCACACTCACTTCACCTACCATACCCACTTACATGGTAGCCCCTGCACGCACCACAATGTCCAACCCCATGGACATTTCATCACCCACAGCACCTCTCCCTACAATTCCACCATCACCCACTCCCCTACCTCCCACCTCACCATTCACTACCTCTTTGGAAGACACAACATTCACTAACCCCTTTCCCATTCCCACTCCCGCTACATTCCAAACTCCTCCCGTTGCATCTTATAATGTAAATAGTACATTTAATATCTTACTTTAGTGTGCACATCAACTACAACAAGAATAGCACCAATTGGAAGAGCGCACTGGTGCCTTCCAAGGAGAATCTAAGCACCTGCAAGCTAGAGTCAACATCTTGGAAGCTGATTACCAAACACTCCTGGCATAACATACCACTTTACAACAGGCTCACACCGAATTGGAATCAAAGATATCTACAGCGGATGATAAAGCAGTCAAGGATTTGGAAAATGTCCTCCAAGCATAGATGCTATCCAACGCTACACTAAGATGCAATCTCGGGCTACTATGGAAGCACATGGCAACAACCTTAGAAGAGAACAAGCGACTTCAACAACAAAACCAAGACAATGTTGAAGCCACTATGGAAGAACCTCGGGAGTAGACATTAGTGCTACAAAGTATAGAGCGGTCCCATCTGAAGACATTCGGATCTTACTTGAGGAGCATGCAATTTTTTTGGATTCATATGAAAAGTTAGAATCTGAATGTGTTGACCTAAAGAAGCAGCTAGCCAGTGCCAACACAGCTCAATAGGAGCCGATAATCTCCCAACAATCTATAGAAGAATCTGGTTATGGTTAGAAACCATAACCTAATACAGTGGTTCTTTGATGAAAGCTACGAAGAACCATACGAGCCGATGCTAGTACTTGGCAGTCGAGTTACCGAGGAGGGATGGGACACTTTGGAAATTGGAGTTCTAGAATGGATCAAACGGGTTGAGAAAGTGGGACAAACACATGACGATCACGTCGTAGTGCAAATTCAATCCCTCACAAACCTGGAAGAAACTGTTCTTAGATCTTCTTACTTTCAGCACCTATCCCACCAACGGTTGATCACAACATCAAAACCGCAATACATGCCTTACTATGTCTTGCCACACGACTATAATGTAGAAATTAAATGACATACATGGAAGGATCCCACATTTGCCACTCAATTTGAGCCAAATGACTTACCGAAAGATGCACGTGCTGGCTCGATCTTCCAACCTAATTGGCATGAACGACTACTAACTGATTACCCTGAGATGATGAGCAACTGGGCCACCATGCTATTGTATATCAAGTATAACCCATGCTATTGCCTAATGGTCCGTTGCAGATCATGGAAAGCTTTTGCAATCAAAGTACACAACAATAAAGAATGCTCTGCCTGGGTCAACTATCCATATTTTGCTCCACCTCAAGGGCCTCCAACCGTAGCATACATGATATCCACCATTCGCCACTGGTCTACACGCTTAAGGAATGTGCCCGACATAGCAACAAAGATGTGTATGAAAATATTTGAGCTCATGATAATCGTCTTCAAAACTTTTTGAAAGGTCCAGACTCCATACATCTCCGCCCCCGGATTTTCTCAAGGTAGCAAGGATTTAGTCTACGACATGAGCCACACCCCCTCCATAAACATAATTTTTGCATGGCACGCATGCATCAAGCACCTACTTGCTTGCTACAAGCAGACTTTCAAAGAAATGTTCTCCACCAGGTTTTGTGAATATCATTATGAAAGTTTCATTCACAGACCAACTCATTTGCTACATCCGTTCAGGGTGGAACAAGCCATCCATGAAGATCAGTTATGTCTGCCACATCCAGACATCCGAGGTCCAATCATTTGGGATCGCAAGATGACATTCTTGGCCAGAGGACTACACATTCAAGAACATCAGCTTTCCACTCACGTTGTGGAATATTTCATCCAGCACTGCCAGCAACAAGGGTTTGTCAGGGACAACAGATGGGGGAGAGGGGGGGTGTTGGTAGCAGTCAGTGCACTCAAGGACTTACAAGACAAGGAAGCCAACGAAAAGAACCAGAGCAAAGATAAGGACTAAGGAGGCAAAGCAGTCAATGTAGATTCGGCAAATAGGCCCTATAATTTTTCATGTAGCAATATTCCCCAAAACTTCACACCATTGTGAATACCATTTTTTATTATTCCTACTCCATTTTGTGCAAGTCAAGGATTCCTCAAGCTTGAGGAGTATTAATAGTATTTATGTACCAATTTTCATAATTTTCAGAGCTCGTTTGAGCCTCCAAAATAGCCTAGGAACCTAATTTTTAACTAGGTCAGACACTAGGTCTGGACAGGACCAAAGCTAGTCAAAAACTATAAAAAGAGTTAGAGAGCTCATTTTTTAGGTTAGCTTGTTGTAGATTTGAACTTTGTATGAGAACTCTTTTGTAATGGAAGTTACTCCTTTGTTACTCTCTTTTCTTGCATTGTGTGTGTGTGTGTGTATGTGTGTGCATGCTAGTGTGCTTCTTCATCACCACTTGTGCACATCACTTGCTCGAGGTCTTCATAACATCCTCATGTCTTCCCAGATTGACATTAAAGGAGGTGCTACTCACTACTGAGCTGTGGATATGTTTTCCAAACAATGAAGTTGTGGAATTATTTAGGATTGAAAAGATGTTTTCTATGCCTGATGAAATAAAGGAATTTCTTTTATGAGACAAATTGTGTATACATGGTGAAATCCAATATTTAGTAAGTAATTACTTGACATGAAGAATATCTAATGAGCATTCTTAAGTTGTAAACATGGTCAAAGCATAACCAAAAGAGCCTATCCAAGTTAAAATGTAACATATGTATATGTTGTGATTTTTTTTTATTTTTGTTAGGAGAACCCCATTAGAAACTTCTTTACACATTTCAATTTAAAACACACAAAATCCCAAACAAATTCTAAAAAACACCTTCAAAAATACCAATCAAATATTAAAAAACACCCAAAAAACCAAAAAATTGTTCCAACAAAACATGGGAAAAAAAAGCAAGAGAGAGGAGGAAGAGGGAGAAAGTTGAAAAGAAAGAAAAACATGATATGCATGAAAAAATCACACATAATAAGGGTGAAATTGGTACATTATATGAGGGGATAGGTTCCATGTTTGCAAGAAGAGAATATAACAATAATTTTGTGGATATGAGAATAGGATATGACCATAGAAGGATGAGTGTTTTTATCAATCCTAATTGTGAGTGGAATTTTATTCATATTGATCTAGTGACTATTATTTTTGAGAACATTCAACCGACAAATCATTCTTCTATCCTCATGAATGGTGAAAATTATGATTGCATAGGTCAAGTTGTGTTGCCTGTTGTGTTGGATGAAATGCATTTTTTGGAAACATTTTTTGTTATGGAAGGTATAGATGAAGACTTGATCATAGGCACTCAAAGGTTTCTTACACACAATCGACAAGATTTTGAAGCGTATGGTCCATCTTTTATGTCCACTTCTACATGTGTGTCTATTGAAAATCCTAATGATTATCCTCATTGCAAGGATTGTGGACATAATCATCTATTCAAAGATTGTGCTTTTAATCCACAAAATTGTCTTTCCACTCATGCTTTGTTATCTAATCCTTCTTTGAGTAAGTTGCAAGAAACCTTGACGAATGATGAAGTGGAGAACTCCAAGTGCTTGGGGGATGTGGAAGGGCCCTCTCTTCCTCTAAACTTGGATTCCCCTCATGAATCCATGAGCGAGGATGTGCTACACGACTCATCAAGAAGAGGATAAGCAAATATGTTGTATCAACACTATGGAAAATGATGTCAAATCTATGGTCAATCATGATAAGCCATCACCCATTGGTATATCTAGAGATTCTACGTGTAATAAGGATAAATGTATGGATCAATCTCTAGATCAATCCCAAATCACACAACCCAATGATCTAGTCAAGGAACATGTTGTATGTATAGAAGATCAAACTTTGTTGAATTCCCCTTGTAAAGATGAGCTGTCCCTAAAGACTCACATAGAAGGCCCAAAGGACCCTTATGCCAAGAAGAAAAAATCATATTTCCTTTGTAGTTTCAAGCAAATTTGGGCGGCCAAGCAATTACTTAGAGCCCAACCAAATCGCACCATGATATGGGTACCAAAGCAATCCCTTGTACAACATCAACCCTCTCACACTAGACTTCATAATCTATGATCTAGACCCACCCTGCCTTATCTTCAAGAAAGACCAGTTCCAACCAAAGGATCCAAAGCAATCAAGCCAAAACTCAAAAATGATCTAAGGAGAAACTTGAAGACGATGATTAGCAAAGCAAGGACATATTGGCGGCCTAAAACCTCTTCCTGCAGCATCCATGGGTGTCAAACTCAACCTTGCCCAATGCACAACATATGTTCAAGATGCACGCCAATAGGGCCTCATCCTAAGGCCAAGCGTTAGGCACACTAAGTTTAACCTAGACACAAAGAGGGCACATGTACGTACATGGCAAAAATTTGCTTTTCAATTTTCTTTTTTCTGGTTGGTGGACAAAGGTATCATCCATTTCAAATGGTTGATGGAGAAGAAAAGATTCTTGGAGTTGGACATTTGGAGAAAGCCTCATCATCGCCTCACCCTTGAGCATTTTGCTCAAGACCCATCCATTTTTGCACCATTGTTTTTTGTATGCATTTTTTAGAGTATGCATAAGATAGGGTCACATTACCAGACCGCGCATATACACTTTTTTGTTTTCCACCCATGCACCCTTAGTCTGCACTCATGCATATGGACTAAGAAGAGATGAATTAATTTCATCTATTTGTATCTATCATCTACATTTTGTCATTTCATTCTCATACATCATCCATCCAAAAAAAAAGAAAGAAAGAAAAGAAAAGGAATACAAAGCATTCTAGCATATTCTTCCCATGTACACACAAGTTAAAAGACAATCAACTAAAAACAAACATGCAAAAAGCAAGATGAAGAAAAGCAACAAAGTAGATCACTCCAACGATGCAAGGATCATGCAAATCAAACAGAACTTCTACACGCTCTTCACAAAAAGCTCCATACTTGCACAAGCTTTGTCGAGGATGAAAAAGTCAAGGAGGGGGGAGTGTTGACGACACAATATATAATTCTTGGATCCATTCTTTTCCATAATCGTTTATACCTTTTCTACCTCTCATTCAGTTGAATAAGCACTCTTGTATAGGTGTGTGTGAGTGCCACACTAGAGAAGAAGTGGGATTCATTCTCCTTTCAGTTTAGAAATCCCACATAGCATACTTTTTTGCCATTTTGTATATAAAGAGGTCTCCACCTCTTCTTTGGGAGAGCTTTTCTAGAAGTAATGAGATAATGCTAGTTTGTAGTTAGATTACTCTCTTGTCATCATGATTTGCATGCGTACTCTCTTCTTGTCCAATGCTTGTGACACGTTAATGTGCGATTACGTCGTGATTATGCCTGTGATTACAATTATGTGCATCATTAGTGATGCTTATGTCATGTCTTCTTGTTAATTATGTTGTTAATTGTGTATTGATGAAGCACCATTATGTCTCTTGAGTGCTTCTACGCAAAGATTTGGGTCTCATGAGATGCTTCCCAGATTGACAAGTACGAGTTGTGACGCTACAACATCAACACCAAGCCTAGCTTTTTGGAGGAAGCGTTTACACTAGTCAACGTTCAAGCTAATATGTTCAAATTTTGGGGGTGAAGCATTTACCAGGTGAACGTAAAAGCTAATATGTATTGTTTTCGTTACGAGAAACCCGTTTACTTATGGTAGGAGCTAATATGTGTTATAAACATGATAGCATAACCTTTCGGGCTTGATATTAGATTAATCACATAGGGCTCGTAAACGCTTCACCCTGACCTTTAGGGTGAAGCGTTTATCGTCAGTAAATGGTTAAGCTAATACCTAAAGGCCCAAAGGGAAGACCATTAAACGATGGGTTAGTTTATCATTAGTAGGTTAAGCTTACCCTAATCGGGCAAGACCATGTTGGTCTTCGCTAAGTGCCTAACGAGAGTTTATTTAGGCTTAGTTTTCTTTAGCTCGATAGGGAAAGTAAAGAAAATTGGTTTTGTGCTTAGCTAATACCCTTAAAGGCTTAAGCCATGCGTTTACCATTTACCTAACATAGATAGAAAACAAACAGTTTTCGATTTTCTATCTACGTTAGGTAAACATAAACTAATACGAAAAACTAAATGTTTAAGCGAAAACCTACTGGTCCTTTAGGTTTTCTATTGCTCCTAATGGTCAACGGTATTAGCTTCACCCTTAACGTTTAAGCGTTCACTGTTTACCTAACGATTAAGCGTTGAGTCTTTGGTTTTTGCTTAACCTAAAGGTATTAGGGGATAAAGAAAACGTTTACTTATGGTGCGATAGAAAACACTACACTTTAGGTGTAGCTAATACGCTTAAGCCAATTAGCCCGTAAAGGCTTCAGCTATTACCATGCGTGTTAGTTTTATTTAGCCGTTTCCCAATAGGACACTTTAGCACCTTTTAGGTATACGTAAACTGTCGCTTCTTTACAGTAAATGGGTTAGTGCTTAGTTTATTATTACGGTATTGGTGCTAATACACTATGCATTCAAGCATTTACATTTACATTTACCTTTGCGAGCTAAACTACACCTAGGTAAACAGTTTTCTCACCCATAGGAGCTAAAGTTTACCAATTAGGTAAACGTAAACTATTGGCTGCGATGAAGCTAATATCGTAATGCACTAAAGTTTAAGCTAATACCTATACCCTTATGGTTTTCTTTAACCATTTCCCAATAAATATGACACTTTAGCACCTAAAGGACCTATTGGATTAAGCTAATACCTATACCTAACAATAACCGCTTAAACATTAGATAAACGTAAAAGCACCTTTAGGAGCTAGACTTTAGCCCCTAAAGTAAAGGTTTTCGAGCTATGCTATTACCATAAAGTGAATCGGGTTAGTTTACGAAAACGCTTTAGCCTTTAGGTAAACGTGGAGTTAGGTAAACTCTCGTTTACCATTAGGTCAACTCTCCAATAAGGCGCTAAAGAAAATGCCATGAAGGGGTAGCAAATAAGCTCTTAAGAAAGGTGCTAAAGAAAATGCCGTGAAGGGCCGAAGCGAATGCACAAGACCATGTTGGTCTTCCCTCCGGCTTGCCCTAAAGGTAAACTAAGCGTTAAAGAAAACTTTTGCGTAAAACCAATAGGTGCTTTTCCTAAAGGGAAATGGCTCTGCGTCGGTTAGGGAATCGTGCTTAGCTAATACCCCTAAAAGCGAAGGGAAGAACATGTAGAAGGGAAGACCATGTTGGTCTTGTCTTGCACTAAAGAAGACTGTATAGGTCTTGTGCTTAGCTTCACCCCTAAAGGTGCGTAGCATGCTAAACCTGATAGGCTACATTGTTTACCTTAAGGGAATGCACTAAAGAAAATGCTTTAGCCAATAGGTATTAGCTTAACCTGAAGGGAAAGTGCTTAGTTTACTGTAGTGATAAACGTAAACAATAAACGCATAGCACGTTTATGCTAATACGTTCAATTTTTGGAACAACTTTCACCATGCCACGCCCCTTCTCTGTACATGCACAGATCACTGGCGCATGTACTCGGACTTGGAGGGCTCGAGCGGGAAAAAAAGAAGGTACCAAGTACATATACCACTATACAATGAAAAGTGACCAAAGCATGCCATATCTTCTTCTTCTCCTACGAGTTTCCCCGGTAGCTTAGTGGTAGAGCGCTCGGTTGTTAACCGATTGGTCGTAGGTTTGACTCCTACCCAGGGAGATTTGTATGTGCATCAAGAATTCCCAATCATAGGAGAGTTGTATTTCAGATGCCAAATCAAGTCTCGTTGGATCATGACCCACCAATCTTGAATGGTCATCGTGTTTCTTTCAAACCGTATCCAACAAATGAAGACATGAATAGAACACGCTAACCTTTCTCACCTCCCCCATGCTTGCTGCGCACCTTGAATCTAGTGAGGGAGAGTCTCTAGAAGAGATAGTTGGCAAGACATTGGCTAATAGGCTAGAAAATAAATGGATAGCTAGGCTTACGAGAGAATGGTATAGTTATTCAAACGAGAGATGATCAACCAACCCACGAGGTAACTAACTACGATCTCCTGCTTGAAATAGAAAACGAGCTTCTCAAGATACACGAGACGTTATGCCCGTCGGAAAGGAGAAGGAGGATAGATAATCTATTTTGTAGAAGCTTATGGAGGAGTACTTAAGGCTAAATGTACCAAGTCGCCCATCAGCTATTCGCAGTGCATGCACTTTACCAATGGTATGTTGGTTGTTACGGATGGTCAGAAGACGGACCCTCCGAAAAGCCTATGGACATTGCATCGGGGTGGGAGAAGTCTCAAAATGTGTAACAATTTCCCGATGTACAACAACAGGTTATCCTATGTGGGTGATCCACTCATTAACATGATCAAGGCTTATCTACAGCTATTATTTAAAAACGACAACAACGAGAAGTTTTCTTCGATGACTTATGGGGTTCATCCAACACTGGACAGTCCACATTTGTACAACTTCTTGAGATCTCTAAGGGGAGCAGGTGCCTTGGATTGAGGCTGACCCCCATGTTGAGATGAAGTCAATACAGAAGAACCTATTAATCACCCTACCAGATATACCTACAAAGGTCAAGGATGGGCGGTAGTGTTGATTATTAATTAAAAAGCTAGTCTTTTAAGGAGCGAAGCCGGGAGCGGGATAAGATTGTTATTGAGATTCAGAATGGAGGCCCATCCTCCGCATTTGTCATGACATTGCTGCTAGTTACATCAAATACTATCTGGATGGTTCAGGATCGAACCAGTAGATTTAGAAGACGTGTACTGTATGTGCAACCACCCAACCAAGGCGGCTATTCAAAGAGTTAGAAAACTAACTCCAAAAATACGAGGGAGGAAAGAAAGCTGGTTAACTCACTCGAGATGCCGGCCCATTGAGTGGTCTCAAATAGGACAGAGCGTAGAAGCAATTAATGAACTAACGGAAATGGGGGGCTCGATCGGGCATATTGGAATGGCTGTTAGCTATCGTGAAATACAACCCAATGGTGCTGCCATTGCCAAGAAGATTATCGTAACTTCTCATCTGAATTTCATTTGAAGAGGTGAGCCGACAGCAACCAATGATGTTGAATTGCTATTCCCCTGGGTAGGCTTTCTTTCTCCTCAACATAGCGTATATGATTTCATCTAAAGATGAATATGATTTTGCTGAACAATGGCAAAGGCGAATCAACCTTGGAAAGCTCTTTTCCTATGGGTTAAAGCTCTCTATCTCTATCTAACTTTTTCTTAAGGCTCTTAAGCTCTTAATTGAGAGAAAGAAACTTTTCACTCTTAATGATGGGAAATTTATGAGAAAATCCAACAATTGTTGGGTAACAATAAGTAAGAGCCGTAGCTATGAGTTTTCCATTTAATGAGAGGTATGGGTCTGTTGATGACTGCTCCCCTCTGCCATGTCCCTGTTGGTTGGTGAAACTACTCTTGGTCGAATATCGCATCGGTTCACCTCGGTTCGCCCGTAGATAATGTGTGTGTTCAAAATAGTACAAAATTTCAAATTCACAGATCCCGACATTTACTCAATTGGATACCAAGCTATCAAATTTTGATAGGGGTCCAAATCGTTATTCCATTCTTTTTTATTAATCCTTTAATGGAACGTCAAGTGAGATTCACAACACGACGTCTACGACGGCAGCGTTTTGGCATGGAATAGATTGGTCTGGGCTTAGCTTCTAACTCATTCTTTTTGATACAGTAGTAATCAAATCTACTAAACATCTTTACTAATCGATAGACTCCCCCCACCAGTGTGTGCTCTAAGGGAAACTCGGTTTGGTTCAGTAAGAAAGAAAGTTTCCCTATCTATTGATGAATCTATTCCGACTGTTCTTTTCTTGCTGTGGCCAACGTTTCACACACAATCTTCCTGCATAAAAAGAGCGGGGCGAGAAGAGCCCGCCCGTGAGGCAAATGAAAAAGTGCTTCTGTTTCTACCTTAGCTCAGTTTCTGAAAATACACACAGCTTTGCCTATGTTCACTCCAAGTATACTCCGTTTTCATTATAGAAACACATTATGTTAAGACTTCCCATCAAAATATAAATATACTCATATTCCATAAGTGTCTAGATCATGTAGAACCATTTTGGTTATGGAGGCACCTTCTAATTTACTTGAGAATCCTTGTGGTTAGAAACGCATAAAGACGTGAAGTGGAGCTTTGACTAAAAATCGTTTGAATTTAACAAACTTTTACTAAGCTAAGAGTCGGAGAGAAAAGCGTATGCCACTCACTTAGCATAGAGCGTTTTGTGAGGGCACATTACGTAAAAACTTTTGGAAAAATTCGGGATGATTATCTCCCCTCAGTATCTAGTCGAAATTTGAAGAAACTCTATTTCATTTGAAGAAACTCTATTTCATTCCGTATGATTATCTCCCCTCAGTATCTAGTCGAAATCTGAAGAAACTCTCTTGTTAAAGGAACTTCTGTAATTGTCAAAAGAACTTCTGTAATTGAAAGAGAATTTTGAGACTCTTGCGCATCCTTGAGAGTTCAAAGTGATTGTCGTTACTTCAGCCAACACAGAAGGAGAGACTTTGTTCTTATGGAGTGGCTTCAACAAAGGTGTTCCCCACGGAGGACATAGTAAAATAGGAGCTAGGCTAGATTCATTGGATCCTACATGCAAAACATCTCACCACTCCGCATGCAACGTCTTCAGTGAAGAGAACAAATAATTGGGATGGGGGCTTAAGAATCCTCTACCTCCGGTTCTTCTGGTGCTGGTAGGGGAAATAGCTCAGTTGGTTAGAGTGCTGGTGTATCATGCCAGAAGCCACGGGTTGGACTCCTGTTTTCCCCGTTATATTATGCCAGTCCTAAGTCAGAGTTGATGATATCCGAGTTCTCAGGTGGTTGCTGATCTTCTCTCCTAAGAGATTTCCGAATAGCTATATTGAATCTAAGACTCCGTGATAGAGAACTATGAATAATAGAAACACTTTAATGAACAGTTGAAGGCAACGTCTTGTCAGAATGGGGAGATGCATGCATCATGTCTATTTCTTCTGGTTTCAATGAGCATTGGTTGCTTCTTGCTTGATATTTATAGCCTAAGCTGTTTAGGAGTGGATTTGAACCATTGACCTAACGCTTCTAACTTGCCCCACCTATCAATTGCGGATAACAGGAATCGATCTTATATCTTCTGCTTGGAAGGCAGATGGCCTACCGTTAATCTATATCTACCTAAGTGTCCTGTAAGAAAGAGATCGTTCGGTGCATGCAGAACATGGGTGAGCGGAAACCCATCCTTGCAGGTGTGCATATCCTGGGTAAGGGTTGGCCTCAAGATGGAACGAACCGAATAGTTAGGAAAACGTTCATACAAGTAGCACCATTCAATTATATATGGTTATGTAGTTACGGTTAACGACATTCTCGGAGACCTACCTGATAGCTAACATTCTTTAGTGGAGCTGCTAAAATGAGAGAATAATGATACCCAATATACTCTAAGGAAGGAAGGTGGGAAAAGTCATTATTCTTTTTTTGTATCTATATCGAAGTATTGATCATCAACGTGGCTATGGATACAAGAAAAACTGTCACCGCAATAGGAAGCTTCTTCAAACCCACCCTCGGATCGGGAAAATGAACATTTTGTTCCAAAAAGAATTATGAAAGAACCGAAGATTTGCGTTCATTGGATATTGATTCTCTTTAGTTTGATACAGCTCACACTCTATATGTTTCCGGAAGATCTCATTTTTTTATTAGTTAAACTTTTGCTTTTGCCCTATCCAGACTTGTTTTTTATTCGTATACGACCGATAGAGGCCTTAAGCACACAATTTACTATCTCTTTAGTATTATATTTTTCTTTTTCCCTTCCCTGTACGATTTATTTAATTCGGTGCTTCCTGATCCCTGTTATGAAAAGGAAAGAAAAACCTCTAAATTGTTGTTTTACTTTAGTGGGGTTTGCTTCTTTTCGCTGTTACTCGCTACTTTTGTTCGGGTAGTTCCCAACATCTAGCATTCTCTTGATGACCTAAGTACCACATCCACAAATTCGCTCACAATTAAGTTCTATTCTAAGATTTCTGACTACATATTGTCAACCGTTTGTGCCTTGTTTATCCCCTTAATACGTCCTCAAATACTAGTAATGGTTATCTGTTTGCTAGAATCAAAAGCTATTTTATTGAGAATTTGTGTAAATAATTGTCGTATTTTGAGGATTCGTGCGCTTGTCATGGCAGCTCTGTTCACACCTCCGGATATCTCGTGTTAATTTGTTGTTTGTTTACTTGTCTATGGGTTAATTGATTTTACCCTCTTTGTAACTTTGAGTATGCAAACCTATAAATTTTTTCTTCTGAAACATCCCTTAATGGAGGGATGAAATAGATGTTGGAAAACAATGTCTCATTGGTTGGAAAGTGGTCAAATCTTGTCAATCTTGCTCAAAGAATACAACAAGTATAGAATCTCTAAACACTCCCTTTACAAGGAAATGACGATGGTCCGCAATTAACATCTGTAGCGCTTGTTAATAAGCTTTGTACAACAAAAGCATATGGGCGCTGTGGATAAGTTGAAGAGCTCCCAAGCTGCCCACCCGAGTTCAAATTTAACCTCCTACAAGCGCGATCGGGATTATTTTTTATTCAAGATTTTCTTAAAAGCATATGGATAGTGGACAGTGACGGATTGCGTTTAACAACGAACGAAATTGATTTTTCGTAAAGTGTTTGCTTTATTTATCGCGTAGCGATAGTGGAGACTTGTGCTTTATTGGATGCTTTTCAAGGCTCAACAAATACTATATAAGAAGCCATTGGGTTCACTTGTATTCATCCTTCACCTAGTATTCAACACAAGCTTGGAGCTTGGACCTCAATAGAGGTGGTGTTTCTTCTAGTACATGGGGCAGCCATGGTGCTAACTTGAAGCATGTTGAGGAGCAGCTATGGAGTTCTTCTTAATGATTCTTCTTGGAGAAGATGAAGGGTGTGGTCACACTCTAGCTCATGGAGAGGAGGTTATCTCTTGTTCATGGCAAGAAGACTTGGTCATTAGCAGCTTGATGGTGAGGATCGGCCATCTACATGGTGTATTTGAAGATTGTCTTCTACAAAGAAGATATCAGGTTGAAGATTGTCTTCTACAAGAAGATGTCGGGCTACTTCAAAGACATTGGATGGTGGTTAACATAAGATTTACATCTTATGTTAAGTATTCAGGTACATATTCTCTTTATGCACATAGGTACTACTTGAATTTTATGGAGGCAGTGGCGTTCATACCAAGAGGAGTCCTATTCGGCATAGGTACAAGAGAAACAGTACGTATATGCTTTATGCATATTTTGATGAGGTGTTTAAGAAGGTGTGTTCACATGAGTTTGAGGATTTCCGTCAACAAACTTTTTAGCATTCCTTGCTACTTTTTAAGTAGGTGATCTTTTCACACACGTATCTAACTTAGGGTCTTCCATTGCCTAAGATTAGATGAAGGTTTGTTGATTATCAGTTTCACACTGATCCTTCCTCTTTCAGTCACTCATATTCACTTCTATAACCTATAAGGTCACACATCTCATATATATTCAGATTACTACCCATACATCTGAATATGTTTGTTACATTATACAATCACTCATTCATCTATTTCTCATCACATAGAGTGGTTGAGAGTTTTGCTCCCACATTGTACATTGAACATTGGTATATATGATACTATGAGTAAGCGATGGCTTACGTAACACCTTACACATGTCGTCTATTCTTTCTCTATCTTTGTCTCATCATCTGTATGATTAAGTTGTGGTATGTTCATGTTTTTTCAATATGGAAGATTGCTGGAATTAATGTTGTACATGATTGGAACTATGGAACCATGGACCTGTGACATGAGCCTAAGGGCCTACCTCACTTCCAACATTTGGTATCAGAGCTCTAGACATTTGGTATCAGAGCACTAAGGTTTTGGTTACAGAACTTTAGATCTTTGGCATCAATGCATTAAGGCTCAATCATAATCCCAGGTTCCCAGAATTCCAGATTTACAACATATGATTTGAAAGCATCTTCTAACATTTGACATTTGACATACACACTTAATCTAGATGAGTAAAGATTTGAGAGTTAGACACTTCAGTTACATGTGTATTCATCAATGTGGAGTATGAAGTTGATGATCTGTTAGCAGCCAAATATTTTTGGAAGAGTATGCAAATACTTTACAAAAGTATTGTTTGAAGACCCAGACTTGATGAAGAGAAGACTACTTCAAATTTAAGGAAGAACAATGGTTTAGAGAAGATGAAGGAATCAGATCAACATCAAATCACAGGTATCAGTTTCTACTATCAGATTATCATTTGCTAGTCATATCTTAGAAGAGCAGTTATGAAGAGATTTGAAGAAATTCAAGGAGTGCTTTTATACACTTTCATCTTTTGAAAGTTAAAGGCTACATCAAAACAGGTATCTAGAGGTTTTTCTAGAGAGTTTTGAGAGATCTCTTTCATGGCAAGAAAGCTTATCTAAGAAGACAAATTTGAAGATGGGATGAGTTTTTTGTTTTCAGCCAATTTTCTGTTGTAAGTTGGTTGGATATCAAGGTACAAATGTATCTAGAGAAGGTAACTCTAGAAGGGTAATTCATCATTCAGACAACGATTGGTGAATTTAGTCGTCTCAGACATTTGAACCAGAATTTTGATTCAGAGATATGAGGAGATGATAAAACATGTTTCTATATTCAACTTCCATTTGTATACCATGTTTGTTTTATCTCTTACTCTTAGCACTAGAGGAAGAGAAAAGTTCAGTTGAAGAAGTCAAGAATTTTTGCTACTTCAAGATGAAGAGAACAAAAGGTATGGAAGAAAAGTTTGAAAATGTTGACATCATCAGGTGGAAGAAAGATGCAGAAGAAGAAATTCCATCATTTCCAAAAGAAAAGTAAGGCTTCCTTTTCTCATATATTTTCCATATACTTTTCCTATTTTATCCTCTACATCCAAAGACAAGTCTACAAGAACATCTTGTTTAAAGAAGAAGCAGATTCTTGTTTTGCATTACACTTGGTCATGATTTAGTAGATTTGACAAAGAATTGCATTGAGAGAAACAAAAGCACTCATATGTGTATGAGTTATGTTGAAGCTTTTTAAGTGGGCAGCTTATATGTTCCCTCAAAGAATTCTTGGAGTGTCAATACAGAGCTACTTGGTATATGACAAGTTGCAGAGAAGTATATTTCTTCTTTATCTAACCCTTAAGGTAAAAGAGTTTTTTGTAGCAGATGTTGGAGACTTGGGTTCAGGTTTTATGTTTGGAAAAGGTTACCTCATATTCACTATTTTCAGAAAACTTCAGAAAATTCAGATTGTTGATGTAAAGTCAATGGAGAATCTACTTTCTATGATTGTCTAGACTTTTGGATACATGCTTGTATTCAAAAAAGTGTTCCAGCAGATCCTATCACTTGATTGAGAAGTGGAGTTAGCCAAAAGAAAATCAAGCAGGTACTATCACATTTCACCCGGGTTAAATATGAAAGTTATGAAGTATCAACTTGCAGCTTTTGGAGTTCTCAAGGTGAGAAGTTTGTCCACTTATGTTTCAAGTAGGAGTCACAAATTCTTGGGAAGGATTTGTTTGAAGAAAAGTTTTACAACTTTTTGAGAAGCATGGACACTTGGAGACATTCAGGTAACTAAATCAAACATTCAGTCATGAAGGTTTGATGAAGAACAGATTCTACATAGAAGAGATCATTGATCTTGGATAGATCTTGTATGATCTTGAGTATTTATGATTTAGTTGTCTATCCTTTGTTTGTGAAGATTCTTAACATTGGAAGAAGTAAGTCAAAGATTCAGGTTCTATCAGATTTGTGTTGCAGAGAGATAGAACATACTTGTTATGTTACTGAAGGTTATGAATCCTATAAAGCTTTCAACAAGGTTTTGTTATGTTAGGATCAGCTAACCTTATTCTAGATTTTGGAAAGCTGAGGAATGACATGGAAAGCTATTGGCATCTGATCAATGCTAATAAAAAGGATTCAGAATTTTTGTTCCAGATACAGGTATTGATCACTGAACATCAGATTTATGAAGGAAGACATTCCAGATTCCATAAAGTCTGATATATTTGAAGAATACTGGATACTAGTGTTAAATCATCTAGGGGGGTGATGAAACATGAATACTTATTTTCAAGCCATATGTAAAAGAATGCAGAGTCATACCTACAGGTATTCCTATATTTCCTTTGTCAGGTTCTCTTTATGTTCCATCTTTAAAAGAAGAAGGAAGAAGAAGAATGTTTGGAGAAAGTTCCTGTTAGGATGTTCCTGTTCAGGAGAAGGTTCCAGAGTTCTATTGAAGAGAAACTTGATATTTCAGAAAGGTATATTTCAGAAGTGCACACATATATGTTTATACCAGGTTCTGAAGGAAAGAGGTATGAAACACTTACAGATAGAACAAGGATGAAGACATGATGACATCATAGATTTTTTGACTCATATTTCAGTTGATTGGTATATAGGCTAAGTCCCATGTTATCTGGCGTCATGTGACCAGAGTATTGAGACTCACGAACCAAATCAACTAGCAACAGGTGATGTTGGGTGAGGTGGTCGGCTGCTCATCGAGGCTGTGGAATGCCATCAGAGGTGAGACTCTCTGGAAGATTTGGAGGGAGGAATGTGCTGTCAATTTTGGCCAAGCTCCTAAGGAATGGTCGATCGAGAAATCCTTGTTTCTCCTAGGTAAAAGAATCTCCCGAGATAAGAGATCTCCATCGTTTAGACATCACTATATTTATCTCCTCGAAAACAACAAGTTGAAACCCAAATGGGTCCCACATGAGGGTGATGATAAATTTATCCGCCTCATTTGTAATGCCCTCTAGCTTGCCATACTCCTCCCCTACATTGTGGGATTTGGGGGGTCCCATGGGCACTAGTCCCATTCACTTGTAACTTTTTTTCTTTATTTTAATTAAAGTTCGGGAGATTAGGCTAAGGCGGAACTTCCTTTTATTAAAAAAAAAATAAAATACTATATAAGAAGCCATTGGGTTCACTTGTATTCATCCTTCACCTAGTATTCAACACAAGCTTGGAGCTTGGACCTCAATAGAGGTGGTGTTTCTTCTAGCACATGGGGCAGCCATGGTGCTAACTTGAAGCATGTTGAGGAGCAGCTATGGAGTTCTTCTTAATGATTCTTCTTGGAGAAGATGAAGGGTGTGGTCACACTCTAGCTCATGGAGAGGAGGTTATCTCTTGTTCATGGCAAGAAGACTTGGTCATTAGCAGCTTGATGGTGAGGATCGGCCATCTACATGGTGTATTTGAAGATTGTCTTCTACAAAGAAGATATCAGGTTGAAGATTGTCTTCTACAAGAAGATGTCGGGCTACTTCAAAGACATTGGATGGTGGTTAACATAAGATTTACATCTTATGTTAAGTATTCAGGTACATATTCTCTTTATGCACACAGGTACTACTTGAATTTTATGGAGGTAGTGGCATTCATATCAGGAGGAGTCCTATTCGGCATATGTACAAGAGAAATAGTACGTATATGCTTTATGCATATTTTGATGAGGTGTTTAAGAAGGTATGTTCACATGAGTTTGAGGATTTCCAGCAACAAACTTGTTAGCATTCCTTGCTACTTTTTAAGTATGTGATCTTTTCACACACATATCTAACTTAGGGTCTTCCATTGCCTAAGATTAGATGAAGGTTTGTTGATTATCAATTTCACACTGATCCTTCCTCTTTCAATCACTCATATTCACTCTTCTATAACCTATAAGGTCACACATCTCATATATATTCAGATTACTACCCATACATCTGAATATGTTTGTTACATTTTACAATCACTCATTCATCTATTTCTCATCACATAGAGTGGTTGAGAGTTTTGCTCCCACATTGTACATTGAACATTGGTATATATGATACTATGAGTAAGCGATGGCTTACGTAACACCTTACACATGTCGTCTATTCTTTCTCTATCTTTGTCTCATCATCTGTATGATTAAGTTGTGGTATGTTCATGTTTTGTCAATATGGAAGATTGCTGGAATTAATGTTGTACATGATTGGAACTATGGAACCATGGACCTGTGACATGAGCCTAAGGGGCTACCTCACTTCCAACAATAGAGAAACACTGCCTTCCTCAATTCAGGTTGGGTCTTCCCCGATCGACCTTTTGTCGAGAAGTTAACTAACTGATCCAAAGCAAGTACCCCTGAAAGCATCAATGAAGGTAATTAGTTCCAGGTGGATTTACAAAATCAAAAGGAAATCAGATGGATCCATAAACAGGTACAAAGCTTGGCTTGTGGCTAAGGGTTTTGCACAAACCCATGGAGTAGACTATGAAGAAACCTTTTCACCAGTGGCTAAGATGCCAACCATAAAAATATTGGTAAGTGTAGCTGCATCTAGAAATTGGAATATGTATCAACTAGATGTGAAAAATGCTTTTCTCAACAGGTGGATTTCAACGGAGGTTTACATGGCTCAACCTCCTAGCTATGAAGATCCAAGCAAGGTGAATCATGTATGAAAATTAAAGAAAGCTCTTTATGGTTTGAAGCAGGCACCTAGGGCATGGAACCATAGGCTATCAACCTATCTTCAAGACCAAGGATTCATGATGAGCAAGGCAACATTTTCTCTGTTTATCAAGAGGAGTAACTCTGAAGTGATATATTTATGTGTATGTGGACAACATCATTCTTATAGGTAGTGAAGCCAATGGCATCAAAAAAATAAAAAAACCTGATGATACAGGAATTTAACATCAATGACCTAGGGTTTCTGAAATACTTTCTTGGACTTGAGTTGGTTTACACTAACTCTGGAATCCACATCACTCAAAGGAAATATGTGTAGGACATGTTGAAGAAGTTCCACTTGGAGGATGCAAAAGTATCTAGCACCCCTATGGAGGTAAATCATAAATTGAGTGCTCATGAAGGTGATTTGCTTGAAGAACCAGGTGAGGTGGGGAGGGAGTGGATCCCACCCAATAAGAACCCCACCTTGTCGAGTCCTCCTTGGGGAGGATGGGGGACACCCGAAGGGGAAACAGGCAGATAAGGTCGAGGCGATGATTTGTGTTTCTTTCATTCAAAAAGATTGCCTCTTTTAGGGGCCTTGCTTCTCAGGTCTTTCTCCACCCATACTTTGTTACATGCCTAGCCCTTACAGATGCACAAATGAATACGGGCTTACCATGTTCCATCAATGGCATCTAACCTATGCCGATTTTAGCGGACCGTGCTCTACTCTGGTGAACCCATTGGGTGTTCGATGTGCCCAGAGGCCAGGGGCAAATCCATTCACGGTCCGTCAGTCTAACCAGTCAAAGGTGGCTCTAGCCTTGCCTCGGTCATGCTTTACTTGGCTTATACACATTAGCTTACGCTACTCTTTCCTCAGCTCACCTTATCCTCCATCTTGGGTTGGGAAACATTGTCCTATCCTCAAGGCTTCACACCAAGTCTTTACAATCAAAGGTGCTTGAGCAAGGTCAAGCAAAACCGTTGTCTGATGGGAACCTCCCCCATATTGCTATCGATGTCTTCATGTCACACGACCTCTTAACATTACACCACTGAATCCCTAATCCAAAGCTTGCTATGTAGTGACGGTACTGATATCCACTAATTGTTATTTCCAGATACGTTGTTGGTTGGCGTCTCCTCTGATTCATCAATACGGGAAGCAAATTATTATGTGAATGAAAAGGTGTCTCCACTCAAGCCCAGAGGAAGATCTTATGCCACTCCACCTGATCATATATAATTGGCATACATCCTAGATCCCGAGACCCTTTCATAGAATTCCAAACGTTTTTCTCGCTCTTCAAAAGCCCATGGAGATGGAGTTGATGCTCCCACATCCATGGCATAAGTAGTTAAAGTAGGTAAATGATTTGGGACTCAATTTATTTCACGAAATAACACTCCTATATATTAAGCTCATAACGGTACCTAGCAATTGCAAGGTCTCTCTACAGCTAAGGGATAAACGTGTTCTTAAGCCATCATGGGAACGTAGATAGGTTCGAAAGTTACTCGATGCCAGCTGCTGCTGTGTTGCACACATTCACTCGTGTCACATACACTGGTGCTCTGTGAACCATGCAAGATGGTCACCCATCACACGGCTCTCCAGCTTGAGTTACCTTAGGGAAAAGCGGGTGGTTGGTTGAAATTTAGCATTCTCATGGCTCTTTCAGCCTTCTCTCATCTATGAGATGATTTAGGTGACATCAGGATGGAGGACTAGAGCCTTCGTTTATGTTTATGAAGTCAACAAAGCAGTGAACGTGGATCGACAAGTTAGAAGCTTAGAACGGTGTCATCAACTTGCCCACCTCTAAAAAAGTTGATGCTATGTGCCTTGAGACAAAGGTCGAGGCCGATCATCAAGGGCCAACCGAGAGGACTCGAGTGGAAGCGAAACGCATCATCTCGAGCGAGCTCTCGAGGAGGCCTATGTTCCCTCTAGTCCTCCTCATAATCCTCCCGCCCCGAGGAACAAAAGTGCCACCCTTCCCCCTTCCACTTGTCGTCAAGGGGAAAGGAGGACACCCGATGGATGAACATAAGCAGCATAGAAGAGTGCTCGATCGAGTCCTACCTGTGAGTTTTTGTCGAGGATGAACCCAAAGCGAGTACTTACTTTTAGCCTCGACCACGCAACGACGTGGGGCGTGGGGTCAACTATCCAATTCCCTATCTGGATGTTCTGTTAAACCTTAGGGCACTGCTCAAGTTTAGGCGTCAATCTTTCTGCCAATTTAGGCCCCTTCGCTTCTGTGATGCAGCACCAAAAACAACACGTTTAAGCTAATATGTTAGTTTTTGTTCACCTAGTAAATGGCCAAAAAGGTAAACTAAGTGAAAAGTTAGCAACTAAGCTCAACTTGGGTTCATCGCTGTTGGAACATCAAGCTTACACTATGCTTGAGGTGGATTTGATCTACATCAAAGGCTATCGTGTCGAAAGAATATCCGTTGGAGAGTTCTTTTTCATATGCTCATTTATTGTATTTTTATGAGAGATTTTTGATGGTTCATTTACCGTTGTAAAAGCCTTGAGCTTTACACATGTAAAGGTAGAAAGATAGAGCCCAAATCCCATGAATTTGTGGTGGTTGAAGTTGCATTCAATCAAGCAATCAATCTCCTAAAAGTAGATCAAAGTAGATCTTCACTTTTCCTAGATTGTAGGAAAGTGAATTGATTCCCTCCAACAACCATTCCCACCTTCATTTGAACTCAAATTCAACTTGTAAAAGTCGTGGAACACTCCTAGAGGCTATATAAGCACTTGAAATCACTTGTACATTACATGGAAGCAATATACATACACTTGTGACCATCATTGTCTTGCTCCTTCAATTCTTTGCATCATCTTCTTCACCAACAGTAATCTTGCAGAGGCTGTTGCTCTCTCTCCAGAGCTCCAAATTGAGTGCAAGATGTCTCATTGGAAAGGTATACGTGTCTAGTTTATGGCTATAAATTGCATAGCATTTGGTTGAGTAGATTGGGAGAAATCTGAGTTTTTCTGTCTCGGGGTCAATCTCGGCGTATTCCTAAAAAATAGGAAGTACCACCGGTGAATGCCACATTCATTCCTATAGCATATTTTGCTTATTCCTTATACTTTTGTGCATTCCATACACTCAACCCTATGTTTATCACTCCCATAAAAGGATTTTTTCTAATTGTAATCATGCTGATCACTATGGGCATTTGAAGTTCATTGTCTCTTCCATAGATAGTAAGTTTTTTGAGCTAGTGGACCCGCGAACCTATCGGTTTTGTATCGACTCATTCTCCTTGATGCTCCAAAGTACATAGTGTGTTTCTTTGCACTTATCACATGCCTATAAGGTCTATTTGAGTCTCCATAAGCTCAAGGGCTGGTCTTGGGCCGGTTGGCTTGACGAAACTTCATCGCTTCGAAATGTACTTTTCTACCTTCGACAAGCTTCTCCAAGTTCTTTCAGTGGTATCAGAGCTAGATCAAGATGGGTGACGGCTTTCCCTCAATGATTGAGAAGCTTGATCGACACAACTATGCGGCTTGGCAAATCAGGATGGAGGCCTATTTGCAAGGTAGAAATCTTTATGGAATTGTAGCAGGTGATGAAGCTATGCCTATTCCAAGATCCAAAGGAGGACCTACACAAGAGGAGACAGATAAGCTCACACTTTGGTGCGCAAGGGATGCTCAAGCAAGGTCGTACATACTAAACTCTATCTCTGACTTTCTATTACCACATATTAGATGATGCAAGACACCTCAAGAGACATGGGATGCCCTCAAGACTTTCTTTTCTGCTAGTACCAAAGCAAGAAAGAATCATCTTTGGAACGAGTTCAACCAAATGAAGAAGACGCCTAAACAAACCATCACAGAGTTTGTTACCAAGGTCAAGGAGGTTGCGGATCAGTTAGCATCCATTAGAGAGCTGATTGAAGAAGAGGTCATCATGAGGCAAATTCTCAACGGCATTCGAAGTGATAAGCAATGGCAATCCTTCACGACGGCTTATGATCTCATCATGGATGTGCAAACTCCAGACTTCAACATCTTTCTTAGACAACTCTTCAATCAAGAAGCCAACAATAGCATAAAGGAAGGTAACTCTTATCATGGTAATTCAACTAGTTCTATATACAGATAAGAAGGATAAGAAGCAAAAAGGCAAGAAGAAGGAAGAAGATGAAGAAGAGACTTCTCAAGCCAACTTTGCAAGCAAGAGCAAGTGGAAAGGGAAGAATAAAGGACCAAAGCAAGACAAAGCCAAAGGTCATAATGTTCAACCTTGTGCCATATGCGATAAGACCAACCACACCACTCAGAATTGCTGGTTCAATGGGAAGACCCAGAAAGGAAGTGGAAGAGGTGGATATGGCAGCAATAGAGGCAAAGGTGGGCACAACTTCAACAATAACAATAGAAGCTATAATAGAAGGTACTAAAACAATTATTCAGAAGATCAACCACATGAAGACTCATTGCTTCTCATGAATCTAAGCCACAAAGAAGGTAAAGAAGATGATCATTTTTTCTACATAGATTCAGGATGTTCGAATCATGTTGCAAGCAACATTGCTCTTCTATCTGATTTGGAAAGTCCAAAGCATAGACATGAAGTGCAAACACGGGATGACACAAAGCACAATGTGGAGAAGATTGGTAATATCAAAGCTTCCAATGGCAGGACAAACATTCTAAGTAAGGTTCTCTATGTACCCACTATCACTAAAAACCTAATAAGTGTAGGCCAAATAGTTGAAAAAGGCTTGCAAGTTAGGTTCACCCAACATGGAGCTTTTGTGGAAGATCCATGTTAAGGCTTCAAGAAGATAGCCCGAGGTGAGAAGCATGGTAGGCTCTTTACTTTTGAAGTAGGAGAAACCAGGAACATAGCTCTATTCAACTTTGGATCTCAAACCCTAAGTGAGCTTGAAGTGTGGCATAAGATACTTGCTCATGTGAATGAAAGAACCTTGAAGGATATATGCAGGGATCAAAGTGTTCTAGGGCTACCGAACATATCAAAGCAACACATGATCAACAGGTGTGATGCATGTCAGATTGGGAAGGCACAAAGACAACCATTCAACCACAAAGGCTACATCCACTACATACAGATGTATGGGGGCCAAGTCAAGAACCCTCATTGGCAGGATCAAGGTATTATGTCTCATTTATTGACGACCATAGTAGATGGAGTGTTCTATACTTTATCAAGAGTAAGAATGAAGTGTTTGATTGCTTCAAGAAGTATCTTGCACATGTGGAGAATCATATAGGTAGATCACTAAAGAAGCTCCGATCTGATGGAGGGGGAGAATACTTCTCCAAAGAGTTTGATGAGTTCTTGCAGGAAAAAGGTATCAAAAGGGAAGTGACTACTAGGTCCTCTCCTCAACTAAATGGAATTGCGGAGAGGAGAAACAAGACATTGGTTGGATCAGCCCGAACAATGCTTGAAGAGAAGAAGTTGCCACATTATCTATGGGCAGAAGCTATTTCAACTGCTGTGTATCTTGTCAATCGACTACCATCCAAATCACTTCAAGGTATGACTCCTTATGAAGCATGGCATGTAAGAAAACCTAGTCTTGGACATTGCAAGGTTTTTGGTTGTTTAGCTTATGTTCATGTACCATCACAAATAAGAGGTAAGCTAGATGAAAGGGCAACAAAGGGTGTTTATTGGATATGATTCAACTCAGATGGGTTACAAGTTCTTCAATCCTTCAACCAAGCAATTCACTACAAGTAGAGATGTTGTGTTTGAAGAACATAGGTCTTGGTATGATGAAGACAAACAAAAGGTAACACTACCATATGATCTTGATTCTGACTCTCATCAATTAGGAAGGAAGCATGATACACAGGTCCAGGGTCCAAGAAGTGATACAGACGATGATCAAGAGGAAAGAGAAAAGGATTACAAGCTATGGAAGTCAAGAGGCAAAGCAAAGATGCAAGAGGTTGGAAAATGCTCCAAACAAGCACCTAGAAGATCAGCAAGAGAGAAGAAACAACCAGAAAGGTATGGATATGATCCACATTTGTTATGAAGCATTCAATCTACTTGGCAAAAGACTCTATTTCAGAGGAACCCTCAACCTATGAAGAGGCAAAGGGAAACCCTAATTGGGAAAAGGCCATGAACGAAGAGATAGATGCATTGAAGGAGATGGACACTTGGGATTTAGTTCCAATGTCATAAAGGTAACTGGTTGCAGATGGGTATATAAAGTTAAAAGAAATTCAGATGGATCAGTTTGCAGGTACAAGGCAAGATTAGTTGCCAGAGGATGCTCACAAACTCATGGTATAGACTATGAGGAAACATCTTACCAATTGCAACGATGACTACAATTAGGACATTGATAAGTGTAGCTACTGCAAGGAATTGGAGACTCCTCCAACTTGATGTGAAAAATGCATTCTTAAATGGTTGGATAAATGAAGAGGTATACATGTCACAACCACCAGGTTTTGAAAACCCTAATCATCCATCTTATGTTTGCAAACTTAAGAAAGCATTGTATGGATTGAAACAAGCTCCTAGAGCTTGGAATTACAAGTTGGTTACATATCTTCAAGATCAAGGGTTCAAAGCTAGCAGCTGAGATCCTTCTCTATTCATCAAAAGGGATCACAACGAGGTTATCTATCTATGTGTATATGTAGACGATATTATTGTGATAGGTGATGATCTAAATGGCATTCAAAGGATCAAGAGACACATGCAAGAGGAGTTCAAAATCAGTGACCTAGGTGAGCTCACATATTTCCTACGTATGTAGGTGATATACACAGATGAAGGAATGCATTTGACTCAAAGAAGATACATTCAGGATCTTCTTCTCAAGTTCAAAATGGAGAACACTAAACCTGCAGGTACACCCTTGGAGATGAATCATAAACTTAGTGTTTATGAAGGTGAGAAAATTGAAGACATTAAAGAGTATCAAAGCTTGGTAGGTAGCTTGATATATGCTACTCATACAAGGGTAGACATCTCATATAGCGTGGGAGTGCTTAGTCAGTTCATGCACTCACCGAGAAGACCACACATGGATGCGGCTAAGAGAGTACTTAAGTATCTGAAAGGTACAATCAACGAAGGTATATTCTATCCTTACTCTTCAGATTTGGATATCAAAATCTATTTAGATGCAGATTGGGCAGGAGCTAAGGATGACAGAAAAAGTACATCTGGTTACTTAGCATTTGCAGGTTCGAAGCTAGTGTCATGGAGTTCCAAGAAGCAACCAACAGTTGCTTTATCTTCAACTGAAGCAGAGTACAGAGGCTTGACCATAGCAACTCAGGAAGCAATATGGTTAAAAGCATTGTATACAGATTTGGGACTTGTGAGTTCCAAACCTCACATATTTGGAGATAATGTAAGTTCCATGCATCTAGCGGCAAATCCTATTTTCCATGTGAGAACCAAGCACATAGAAGTCCATTACCACTTCATCAGGGAGAAGCTCATGGCAAAGGAGATTGACATTTCTTTTGTTCCTACTGAAAAGCAAGTAGCAAATATGATGACGAAGGCACTTGATGGAATAAAGCTTTGTAGATTCAAAGCTATGGCAGGTATTCAACCTATCAAAGAATGAAGACTCAAGCATAATTTAGCTTGAGGGGGAGCTGTTGGAACATCAAGCTTACACTATGCTTGAGGTGGATTTGATCTACATCAAAGGCTATCGCGTCGAAAGAATATCCGTTGGAGAGTTCTTTTTCATATGCTCATTTATTGTAACAGTGTTGTGATTGCTCCATATTAATTAGAAGTCTAGAGAATAATTTGAAATGGGAATACATAAATAATTTCCGGTCATAGAAATGAAAACACATAAATTGCACGAAAAGGTGCTTCGGTTGAAATTCAACCATCCATTCGGGGTTTAATTGCAAATTCTATTTCATTATCGAACTGGTTTAGAGTTAATTGCTTGCCAAACCAAACCCAAGTCTTTCTTAAGATGACAAATAGGAACCTAGAGCAAAAGCATGAACAACTCCGCGGACCAGACGAATAAAGAAGATTGAATCAAAAGATGCTAAGCTAACGTAATGGAAGGCACCATTGCCGATAGAAAAGCATAACACTTCCCCTATCTCTCACTCCCTTAGGCTTAGGTGGACTTGATAGGAAAGGGAAAGGATGATAGCTAACCTTTCCACCATGCCGTATTGTTATGCATGTAAAGGTGCTATGCGTTAAGGATATGTCTGTTTGGTTGTGCTGAATTGAATGCTTCTAACTTGTCTTGTTTGGTTTCAACTTAGCCTTTTTTGACTGATTCGTAGGTTGGTCCTTAGATTGTATGAAAAATGGCCACATACACAAACATGATGCAGTTCCAACTTTCGTACGGAATCGCATACCTATCTAGTGAGTAGAAAAAACAGGAAAGAACCAACCACGGGTGGGCCGCCCACCCATGTCGCCAACCTGCCTACTACCTACTCACGGGGAACATCAATTATATGTGCAAAGCACGGCGATCAATGCTCGTATATTGATGATGTTGACACTGGGGCATACATACATACCCATGGCATGCATGCATGCATGGTACCACCTTTCTCCGATGGATGTCACTGACACTTTGAGTAAGGGAAAGAAACCAAATAATCCACGAGAGGGAAAGAAAAAGCACTAAGGAGGTTGACCAGTAGTAACAAGAGGTCTGCCGAGAGGAATCCATCTAGGCGTATCACAATTTTTTACTGGGGAGGTGGATTGAAGTGATTGTAGTGACGAATTGATTGGAAATGAAGTGCTTCGTCTTTGGGCATTGTGGAAAGGATCGAATATGACCTAAATTGTTTCTTCCAGATTGCTTCAGTATGATGGATTGAAAGGTTGCCACACTCTAGAAAGGGCAAAGGGCTTTGTAGAGTGAGGATGCCGTGAAGATGGATAATGCATAATGAGGCACAGATAATCAAATGTAAAGCGCTAGATATTTTTCGGTAAAACAAAAAGAAGATTCTCGAACCTAAGCATAGCTTTGAAGGACGGCCAGAGGCACATGACAAGCCGAAAGATAGGGCATGCAAAGTAGATCGTACACCTTCCCTGTGACCCGTTGGTCCTAAGAATGTCTTTCATAAAGCGACCCAGGTTGCCTGGCAATGAGAACTTTGACCAGATGCGACAGGTACCGAGTCCCGCCAGTGGCTGAGATGCACGCATGAATGCCTTGATAAAGGGGAATGGAAACTTTCGAAGTTGCAAAAGTGAAAGGCCTGGGCCATAGCAGGATGAACCAGTGTGAATGAGTGTAAGCTTTGTGGCCCAAACAGGATCGGTGCTAATCATGCCAAGGGCTTGTTCTCATAGTAGCAAGAGAGGTAAAGGCGGTGACGATTGAGAGGTTGTCACTGAGCTTCGTTCCCAATCGTAACAGAAGAGGGGTCAATTGGCGAGGCCATATGATATGATCATGGAGCTTCTCGTGGAGTATAGCTCAAATCCAAACATCTGATTGAGGAATGGGGCAATGCCCATAAGCTTCGGAAATGGAAGGCCTGCTAGGCCATATGCCCATGAGTGTTGCGGGATTCTTCAAAAAGAATAGGCTGACTTGAGGACTTAGGAACTTAGCCACGAATAGTTGGAGATGTTTTCCAAAAATTCTAGCAGTCCCCCCAACAAGGGAAGGAAGGCCTCGATCAAATGCCGTTAAGGGGAAGGATTGCAGAGCCAATGGAGGATTTAAGTTCTTAGGAAGAGTCGTGTGGGGCCTATAGCTCATGCACGGTTTGGAAACCGAGCCCTAGTAGTAATGGTGCGATCTAGGCTAACACTTATATATTAGCTAGTTATTAATTGGAAGCAGGCAGGATGGCGATGAATTATGATTGGTCTAAACCTTCAACCTCGTTTAATAAAGCGAATGAAGGTTTCAAGTTAGAAGAGAAGCTCCTATGGGGGAGCCATTAGAGTGGTTCTTGGCTACGCCCAAGAGGAGACTACATTGACCCTTATAGCGATAGAAAATATATACCTGATTTGTATTTTTAAATGGTGGGAAATTGCATACCATCAGCCCATATAGCTAGGGGCGCTTGGGTACATAATATTCAATGGAAGCCAGGTTAAGGCACGGGGTCAACTTGAGCAGTTGCGATTAGAGCCAAAGTGATTGAGAAAGAGAATACATAATGTATTGCGCGGTCACTCTTAGGTGTTCACAAACCTAAGATTTATAATGCTGAGCTACTATCGGTATGGTGTCTAATCCCAACCATGGCATACATAGGCTTGACAAAGTAGGGCAAAGCCGATGGTTAGGCAGACACCCCATTGTTCGAGGTGTTGCCATGAATTTTGTTGATTATGCCTATGGAGGAGGCGAAGGACGCATGAAAGGAGGTAGAACTTTGGTGTCACCCTAGGGAAAGCCCACCAAATGTGGATTTTGAGCAATAATGAGGAAACGCAGAACCTATTTTGTGGCATGATTCATATGGAAAGACCCTTTTGTTGATGCTTCCTTGTCGAGAAAGATGAAAAAGATCAGGGGGATAATCTGTTCATGTAGATTTTCCATTTTGCCTAATTTTAATGGGTGCTATGCAAAAATTCATAACAGGCGATCTTTTATTCATTTTAGGGTTATAAGCGAAAAGTTGGTCATAAATTTGGAGAGTTTGCTTCTATATGAAAGGCCCCGAGAACACCCAAGGTCAAGCGGAGATAGAAGGTACAATAATAGGATACGGCACGAAAGGTAAATCCGATTTCAGTCAGACTTAATCCGAACTACCATTCAGATTCAAGTCGGTTTAGTGAGGGTGACCAGTTTGTCACCGAATGAATTGCCTGCCGCATGTCGGCCGACTTTGGCATTGTAGATGTCCGCAAGCAACATATAGGACACAACTTATTCTAACGCTAACTATGCCACCACATGGGAACGAAAGGAGAAACCCATAGCATGTTGTGAAAGGAGCACACCCCACCTAACCAATCCTTCTTGGGTGGGTGTTGAAGCTCAAAGTCAAGGACAAAGCATGGAAGCACATCAAAAGGTGGACACACAAGGAAAGAGAGCAAGTAGGGAGCTCCAAGAAGTGTATGTCAAATTTTCAGAAGAATCCCCTACAAAAATAGTGATTTTCATCACTAAAAACCATTGTAAATACCATTATCTATTTTTAGTAACTCGATTTTGTTCAAGCCGAGGAGTCCTCGAGCTTGAGGAGTATTAGAAGTACCATCGTACCAATTTCCATAATTTTTAGACTTCGTTTGAGCCCTCAAATAAGCCCTAGAACCTAATTTTTAACTAGGCCGGACACTAGGTCTGGACAGGGCCAAAACTAGTCAAAAAACTATAAAAAGAGCTAGAGAGCTCATTTTTGGGGTTAGCTTGTTAGAGAATAGAACTTTTGTAAGAGAACTCTTTTGCAATCTAAGCCTTCCATTGTTCCTCTCTTTGATCTTACTTTGTGCGCGTGTGTGTGTATGTGTGTGCATGTTTGTGTGCTTTCACTCACGCACTTGTGCCTTCACTTGCTCGTGGTCTTCATACCGGTCCTCACGTCTCCGCGGATTGACAAGTAAAGGAGGTGGTGCTTACGCTTGAGCTACACCAAATTTTGGCACCGTTGCCGGGGAGAGAGCTTCGAGGACGAGCGTTGTGATGGTAAGATCGTAGATTTGCGACGTTGGAAGGTAAAAAAACTGTCATTTCAGTTCATTTTCTATTTTTTCCTCTTCATCTTCATCATCATCATCATCTCCACCTTCTTCCATCTTCTTCTTCATAGAAAATTCTTGTTTTTTTGTGCATTTTCACCATCTTCATACCATTTTTCATGCATTATTGTGTGGGAAGGAGCTAGGAGAAGCAAGGGAGAGCAAGCGCTGTGTTTTTTTCATGAATTTCTGCTCATACGGAGCTCGCCATAGCCGGCGCTCAGAAATTTGAATTTCCCGCCAAAAAACACGATTCTGTGTTGAAAATCGCGATTCTGTGAAAATTCAAAATTTTTTGAAAAAATCACGATTTTCTGTTTTCCCGCCTAAAAGTTGGCTGAAAAAATCACGATTCTGTGATTGTGCTCAAAATCGCGATTCTCACAAATCACGATTTTCAGTCAAAAAACACGAATTTGAGAAAACACGATTCCCTACTCAAAATCGCGATCCTCAAAAAATCACGATTTTCAGTAAAAAACACGATTTTGTACTCAACATCGCGATTTTCAGAAACACGATTTTGTGCTCAACATCGCGATTTTCACGCCAAAAACACGATTCTGAGAAAACACGATTTTGTGAAAAAACACGATTTTGTAAATCACGATTCTCTGAGTCAAAATCGCGATTTTCAAAAACACGATTTTGTGCTCAACATCGTGATTTTCAGAAACACGATTTTGTGCTCAACATCACGATTTTCAGAAACACGATTTTGTGAGTCTCAACATCGCGATTTTCTGAGTCTCAACATCGCGATTTTCTGAGTCTCAACATCGCGATTTTTTGAGTCTCAACATCGCGATTTTTTGAGTCTCAACATCGCGATTTTCTGAGTCTCAACATCGCGATTTTCTGAGTCTCAACATCGCGATTTTCTGAGTCTCAACATCGCGATTTTCTGAGTCTCAACATCGCGATTTTCTGAGTCTCAACATCGCGATTTTCTGAGTCTCAACATCGCGATTTTCTGGAAGTTCAACAAAATCGCGATTTTCTCCAAAGGTCCTGTTTGCTTGTTTTGACCCCCAGGAGCCTGAATTGGCATAACTTTTTCATCCAAAGTCCATTTTTTGAGCTCTATAGTTCGTTGGAAAGCTCGTTTCAAATCCTACACGACCTCAACTGTTTTTTTTCAAGAATAACGTGTTGATTTTGAGGTAGGATAATTTGAAGTTGACCCTCAAGTGGGACTAGGGAACCAAGGGGAATCCAAAGAATTTTGAACCATACCAAGGGGAAAATTTGGACTCTTGACTAAAGCTTATGAACCTGAGATCTGGTAGACACTTAGGCAAGGATAAACAAAGCATTAGATCTTCTGAGGCTAGTGTCAACCATACATCCAAGTCTTGGGCACAACAACTAAGTGGTCATCTTTTACTAAGTTCAGACACAAGTGATTCAGAAATGTCCTTTAGTATGGGAAAACCTGCAGGTGGCTCAGGGACTGCCCATCTACAAACACCAGAAGGTCCCTATAAGACACAGTTGGAATATATTCGGACCAACCAATTAGGTGCTCGCATCTATGAGGATGGTCTGAGGCGATCAGTGATCCAACTCAAAAATCCAGATCAATCCTTTGGACTTGAACACCCGGTGGTCAAGTTCGAAGAGGGTTCATACATTGATAAGGAAAGAACCATGTATGTGGTTACCAACCTACCAGATAGGACTGATGAGTTTGGAAATGTCATTCCCGAGAATGAAATAGGAGACCTAGAACAAGGAAATGTAGGACAAGGACCCCAGACTCCTAGAGGAAAGTCAGTTTTGACCCGAGTGATCACTCCAGACTGGATCCCTCAAGATAACAAAAGCATAGAACTGTTTTTGAATAGAGAAACAGAGGAAGCCTTTTGGAGATTCAAGCCAGATCAACCTAGCCAATTGGGCATAGTCATCATCTAAGAGTTCAAGGATCCAGAGATGCCGGGCAAAGTTGTTTACCTGGATAACACATCAGAGAAAATTTTCTTGGTAACAGAACATGATAGACATGCATATACTTGGAAGAATGAATTGATCTTCCCCCCACCAAGATCCAATGTTTCCCGTGGCCTCCAAGGTGTAGGATCTTCCCACGCTCATGAAGCCCAGAGAGAAAGAACTAGAGAGAGACCTGAGGTAAGTTTTGCACACACCGTGGGCAGGAATAGATCAGGATTTGAAAATGAAAGACCTGAAAGAGAGAGATATCAAGCACATAGGCAAAAAAGAGATGAACATGATATTCCATTGCCTAGACCCCGAGAGCACCCAAGAACCCTTAGACCCACTCAAGTGATCAAGGGAATGAAGAATTATTTTGACGGGTCAGGAGATCCTTATGATCATGTGGCCGAGTTCAAACAAGTGTTAAGAGCTGAACAGGTTGAGGATTTATTCACCCAATACGAGGCATTTGGTTTGACTCTTAAGGGCACTGCCTTGGCTTGGTTTCAACCATTGAGTAGTCGCAACTATCGCGATATAGGTCAACTGCTAGACGAATTCATTGTAGAATTTTCCAAGAGTGGTATCAGGCATAACACATCATCCTTGATCCACAGTTTCAAGCAGACACCCCAAGAAACAGTGCGACTAGCAGGTAGAAGGTTCAGACAGTACCTAGAAAGATGCCCTGCTCCCGAGTTACCCACACCAGCCAAACAAGTGGCTTTGTTCTTATATGGCTTACTGAGCACAAAGTTAAGATCATATGTATATTTAAAAGAGCCTAGATCCATAGAAGAGTGCGTGCGGACATGCATTGACATAGAAGATAACTTGGGTGAGGAGTTAGGATTGTCCAAACTCTACAAAGATTCGGATAGTTCTACTAGTCATACTTCAAAGATCTCCACAGAAATAGAAGAGATAGCTGAGCAAGTTGCCAAGAAGCTGGGAGTCCAAAATAAACAAACACAGAGAGTCACTCCAGTGAATCGGTGTTATACTTGTGGGGGCGACCACATGGCTAATGTATGCCCAATGCAAAACCAAAACATTAGAGAAAGGAATGCTCCATATTGCACTATTGAGAGAAAATACACAAACCACACGGCTCAAGATTGTCCCTACAATAGGCAGGCTGTTAGACAGAATTATCAGCAACCTTACCCACAAGGTAGATATCAGAACCAATACCAACAGCCATATTATAGACCACAACAGCAATATCAGGTACCATATAGGCCACAACCTGTCTTGGGAAACCAACCACCAGCTCCAGCCAACGTGATTCCAGTCAAATATGCTGGGGAAGAAGAAAATCCAAATAGAGCATTGGTGCCACTAACCCCATTGATACCAGATAATGACTCTCATGCTCAGTGTTCAGACTACTCCCATGAAGGTAGTCCACATGCTTATTACACAGAGTCACCTGAACATAGTGAGATTTACTCGTATCAATATGAGGTACCACCTATGGAGCAAAATTGGGGGCCAGAATACTCCAATGTCATGTACACAAATCCTAACCCTAGGCCCCAATTGAGACAAATGAGACCACAAGCCCCTAGAGGATCTTGTTTTAGATGTCAAGGTGATCATTTCATTCGTGACTGTCCCCACCCACCATCTCCGAGTCAAGGACAGGCTATCACAATACAGGCTTTTTGTCCTGATTGCGGCAAAGACCATCTCCCCAGAGATTGTCCAAGAAACCCCTCCAGTGCACCCAAGATTACACCCATTAATGTGGTAGGCTTAGTGGCAGATTCAAGTTCAAGTAGTAGCAATGTGGCTCCTATACAAGCTGTCACTAGAGCACAAGCCTTAAAACAGGATAAACCAGTAGAACAATCAGAGTCGAGTGAATCGGGAGAGCCTAGTAAGAGGAAAACAAGAACATGGAAGGATACCAGAGATAAGGCCAATCGCAAGTGGAATAAAAAGTTATCGGAACTAGAAGAAAGCTTAAAAGAAGCGAAAACAAAAATAGAAGACATTGCATCTCAAAGCCCCTCGCATGCCGAAACTCCATCCACTCCACCTCATCCCACCCCACCACCCATTGCAAATAGACTACAACCAGGGTCTGTCCTTGCAGATCCAACCCCACAAGGCTTGGACATGATGTTCAAGGCCTACCAGGCTCGACTTCAAGAAGGGCCTACAGCTGCAAACCTAGACAAGAGTTACCCTAGAGCGGACTTAGAGATTGAACGGATGAAAATGTGCATGAAAATGGTAGAACAAGCTCAAGCTATACTTGAGACTAGTCAAAAGTTCAATCAGACAAACTCTGTCAAAGGGGAATTGCACTTCCAGGGCTTACTAGAACGATTAGAGCAGTTGGTAAACAAACCACAAGTTTCTTTACCTCCACAGGCTCAACCAGTTATTGAAAGAGGAAGCTCACCACCAATGGGAGCTTATGTTCCTAATTCCACAGATCCAGGAATACCTCCTTCAATTCAACAGTACTCTCAAGAATTCTTGCGGGAAATACAAGAAGAGAAATGGGGCAAGGAGAAGGGTAATTCCCCTCCTATTCCTGAGATTGATGATCTTCATGATCAATTTCCCCAAGACATTCCATCTATTTACGGGGATGAAGCAGAACAACAAGAAGACGAAAGGTTAGATTTTGAATCTAATACCTTAGAAGAACTGCCTCAATTTCCAGGCCCATGGGAATCTGAATCTCTCCAGATTAGAGCTCCCACAATACTAGTAAGAAATGAAGACTCAGTGGTTCCAAGGAACACAGATGTCGTGAAGAACACTAAGGTTCAGTGTCATCTCACTGTAGAAGAGCTGCTCAAAGCAAAACCTGAGCTTTGGAATCATGTGAAGGATCAGGTTCCAGAACTTGATTCCAACATGCCAAAAGCAGGCTCCAAGCAAAGGGTACCAGAGATACCTCTAGACAAAATAGGGGACATGTGTGAGGGTGAAGAAGGTAATACTTATCTTCCAATCACCTACCAAGGTTACACAACCAAAGCAATCATAGATTCAAGTGCTGGTGTTGCTATTGCGACCACCTCCTTGTGGAAGCAATGGGGCAAGCCCACATTAAGACCAACTATAATGAAGCTTCAAATGGCTGATGGTCATTTTGGAAGACCTCTAGGATTGCTAGAAGGGATCACTCTAACCACTTGTGGTGTAGAGTTTGAGCATACATTTGCTATATGTGACTTTGAGAAAAATAATGTCTATGAGATGATCCTAGGAAGACCCTTCCTACGAGAATTGCAAATAGTACAGGATTGGGGAACTAACTCCTTGTACTTACAGCACTTAGGGGTCACCACCAAGGTCAATTTGAAGGATTACACCTTCAGAGATGTACCACCCCTACAGTGGAATTCTATCCACAAAGCGAAAGAAGATTCCATCTCTGTGCATTCTGAAAGTTCACCTGATCCATCATGGCTGCATGAAGATACTCATTTGTGGATGTGCAAGGTCGCAAAGGAAGAGGAAAAACATTTAAAGGCAAGAGAAGAAGGAACTTCGCTAGGAGATAGACCAGTTAGAGACCCAGCCTACACACCGATGATCTTTCCAGATGAGGAGTTTGAGCCTCATGGCTGGCCAGAAATCTTAGCCACCATGGACATTGCTGTCAATGAGGAACAGTGGACACCTCATTGTGATGAGGAGGGTTATGATATATCAGTGTTCATGTGTCAACCCTTGCTAGAAGAATGTGACCCTAGTGATGTCATAGAAGAAGAAGAGAATGACGATGATCTGGAGTCTATTGTGATGGATAGTTGCTTTAACTCAGAGCAGCACTATCTAGAAGATATAGGAGTGTTCACCCAGAAAGAAGAAGAACCTCTCACAAGTATTAAAACAGTAAACTCAAAGGATGGAAGTGAGAGTAGTCAAAAGAAAAAGAAAAGAAAAGCAGTGAAACAAGAAGAGGAGGAATCATTGTTTGAAGTACCAGAAAACTTCAAGAAATATGAAGTTGACGACCGCAAAATTTTGGTACGAATGCCTAAGAGAGAGGCCATCATAGGAGAATCATATGATAATAAAGAAAAGACCAAGAAGATTGTAGTGACCATTGAAGAGAACGAAGAGAGATGCACATATATAGGAGATGACCTAAGTGCAAGAGAAGAAATGGAGCTCATAGCTCTATTAAGGGAATATAGGGATGTGTTTGCATGGCACTATAGAGACTTGAAAGGGGTAGATCCAAGAATTTGCTCTCATACTATCCCCATGACTGCTGATGCTAAGCCCACCAAACAGAAGCCCTACACATATAATGATACCTATGCAGCCAAAATGAAAGAAGAAATTGATAGGTTGATTGAAGCTGGATTCATCTATGAGATTGAGCATACCGAATGGGTGTCCCCCATTGTTGTGGTACCCAAGAAGAACGGGAAGTTGCGAGTGTGTATTAACCTTAAAAAAGTTAATGCCGCTACGATTAGAGATAGTTATCCACTTCCAATCACAGAACACCTATTGGAGCGTGTTGAAGGCAAGGAAGTTTATAGCTTCCTTGATGGATTTTCAGGTTACAATCAAGTAGCCATTGCCCCAGAAGATCAACACAAAACAGCTTTTGCTACAGAGTGGGGAATCTTTGCATTTCGTGTGATGCCATTTGGGCTCACCAATGCACCTGCAACATTCCAAAGGCTCATGTGTCATGTCTTCAAAGAGTTCTTGCGAAAGAGCTTAGAAGTGTATGTGGATGATTTATGTGCTCATTCCCAAGAAAGAAGGTTTCACATCCCTGAGCTCAGACAAATCTTCAACAAGTGTAGAGAATATCGAGTGTGTCTGAACCCAGAAAAGTGTGTGTTTATGGTGCGTCAAGGTAAAATCTTAGGTCATATTGTTTCTAAGAATGGAATCTCAACAGATGAAGATAAGGTACGAGCCATAGCGGAGCTACCAAGGCCAAGGAATATTAAAGAGGTACAAGCCTTTATGGGCCATTGTGGATACTACCGTAGGTTTATCCACATGTACGCGATCATAGCTAGACCCCTTTATGCCTTGTTGTCTAATTTTGAGTGGAACGACGAATACGAGAATTCTTTCAACGAACTGAAGAAACGTTTGTGCACGGCACCAATACTCACCACTCCTGATTGGAATAAACCCTTCCATGTCCATGTGGATGCATCCAATCATGCCATAGGATGTGTGCTAGCACAACCCACAAGTGAAGGAAACTTAGATTTGCCCATAGCATATGCTAGTAGACAACTCACTGCAGCTGAACGGAACTATACCACAACTGAGCGAGAGGGCTTAGGCATGGTATATGCTGTGAAGAAGTTTAGACACTATTTATTGGCCAACAAGTTCAAGTTTTTTACTGATCATCAAGCTTTGTTATATTTGGTCAATAAACCTTGCAATACTGGACGCTTAGTAAGATGGTTCCTCTTACTAATGGAATATGACTTTGAAGTTGTTGTCAGGAAAGGTAGAACCCACCTTCGGGCAGATCACCTTTCTCGCATCACTTCAGGAGAGTCACTGCAAGGAGTGTCTGACGAATTACCCGATGCTTATCTGTTCAATTTAGAAGTTGTTCCTAAATGGGCAAATAAGTTGGTACCAGTCCTAACCTTTGGCCCTGCAAATAAAAATGTGAAAACATCACAAGAAGAAATTGTAAAATCACAAAAATATCACATATTAGCAGGAAGCATGTACAAACAAGATACTGAGGGTGTATTAGCTTGTTGTGTGGAGGATGATGAACATAGTAGTTGGTTGCAACAGGCCCATGAAGGAATGCTAGGAAATCACTATTCTAAACAACGAACATTGCAGAATCTAAAACGTTTAGGAGTGTATTGGCCTAGCATGGACAAAGAAATACATGAGTGGATTAAGAATTGTCCAAGGTGCAGAGAGAGACCCCCAGTGGAGCATGCGACCCTTTATCAAGTGTCATTAATTCCAGATTGGAGTGCTCCATTGGTAGAGTTTATGAGATCGGGAAGATTACCCAAAGAGGCTAGTCTAGCAAGAAGACGAAGCATGGAGCAAGAGGCTCAAGGCTACGCCTTAGTAGGGGACAACCTATACCGAAGAGGCAAAGATGGTTACTTAAGACTATGCGTTCATGAATCAGACTATTTAAAGGTCTTAGAGACTGCACACAGCGGTGTTGCAGGTGGACATTTTGGTCCTGACCGAGTGATCAAGACCATTCTATTCTCAGGACTTTGGTGGCCCACTCTTCATATGGACGCACATACCTATGTGAAGAAATGTGACACATGCCAACGTGCACAATATCCAGTGAGAAAAGACGAGATGCCCTTGAGGCCAATGATGGGAGGACGTGCATTTTCGAAGTGGGGCATAGACTTCATAGGTCCTATTAACCCCCCAGCTAGGAACTCCCATGCAGAGTACATCATTGTAGTCACAGATTACCTTACAAAGTGGGTAGAGGTCAAAGCCACAACAAAGAATGATGCTCAGACTACGGCTAAGTTCTTATTCGAGAATGTGTTCACGAGATATGGACTACCAATAGAGTTGGTGAGCGATAGAGGCACACACTTCTTGAATGAAGTCATTGAAAATCTTCTCCAAGAATTCTTGGTGATACATAAGAAATCTGCCCCCTATCACCCACAAGCCAACGGACAAGCCGAGAGTACCAATAAGATCCTCTCTAACGTATTGACAAAACTGGTAAATAATAAACGCTCTGATTGGCACAAACAACTTCATCATGCTGTTTGGGCTTATCGAGTTGCCTACAAAACGGTACTCAACGCCACCCCATTTCAGATGGTCTTCGGACAGAACGCTGTGCTACCATTAGATTTCTTAATCCCTGCCTTAAAAGTAGCACAAGAGTATGAGTGGAATGGGCATGAATTGTCCTCTAGGATCTTTGATCTCGAACGCTTGGGTGAGACAAGGCTACGAGCGGCAGCAGGCATCTACGCTGCAAAGAAAAGGCAAAAGGCATACTTTGATGCACACATCAAGGATAAGGGATTGAAAGAGGGAGATCTAGTGTTGGTATACACACTAAAACAACATGCCCGTAAGTTGGAAAAAAGAGGATACGGACCTATGATCATTAATAGAATTTCCACTAGTGGTGCAGTTCAATTGGCCACTCTAGAAGGAGATATCCTGCCAAACTACATTAGTGGCTGTAGAGTCAAGCTGTATCAAGAACCTCTCACTGAGGATATGCTAATGAGACTCAACACTGCTAAGAAGCGAAAAGATGAAGAGTTAAGAGTGAGAGAAGAAGCACAGGTAGAGGCCAGAGAGCGTATTAGGCGAAATAAGTTAAGGTGATTAGGCCTAGAAGTCAACTCAAAAGCCCCAAAATATCACATGGATATGTGTCAAAAGTCAGGCATAGCGACTTCTCAGGTCATTGACCGAAGACCCTTTGTGACCATAGAGTTAGGACAAGGGAAGGGTGCAAGGACGGTGAAAGCATTGATTGACTCAGGTGCAACAAGTAGTGCAGTTAGACTTTCCTACTGCCAAGACTTGGGGTTGAACATCAATCCCATAGAAGCTTATCTCATAGGATTGGGAGGTGTGGAAACCCCTTGTTTGGGCGAGGTGGAACTTCCCATCTACCTTCAAGATGTTCCAATGAAAGTCAAAGCGCTAGTATGTCAAGATGAGAACCTTACAGAACCACTTGTCTTGGGTCAAGATTGGATCTATGACCATGCAGTTAACTTAAACCTAAGAAGTCAAATTCTTCAAGTTTGGGTACATGAACAATGCATTACATTAGAATTAGAGAACTGCATGCTCCTAAATCATGGCACCACACACTCTCTTAGTTCTTCCAAGACTAATCATATGAAAGAAGATGTTGTATGTGTCAAAAGCTCTATGATGCAGAAGGAGTCAATCATGGAAGACCAGGTTCGAAGGCGGGTGGATCTTTCTTCTTCCCTAAAGAATCAAGTAGCCACAATAGTGAGTCCACCACACAAGCGAACACAACCGTTCACGACAACTGCTACATCAAATAGAAAGACACCATTCGATAAAAAAGCAGTTCCGAGCATGAAGCAGATATGGGTACGCAGAGGAGAGCAACCACCAACCTTGCCCCCACAAATTCCATCCATGCAAACCAACCAGCCCAGAAGACGAAGGAAGCAGCTCAGACAAGCTCAATCACAAGGTATCCAACAAGTTTGGTGCCTAAGAAGTTAGCTGTAGCTCAACAAGGGCAATTACAGATGTGGGTACCTAAGAAGCTCCTCCATCCACAACAACCTTTGTTCTCCCACATGCAAAAGGTTTCAACAAAGAAGCCACGAAGAGAAAAGGGTAAGCACCACGTACAGAGACCAAAGGAAGATCAAATCAGCTCTTCAACATTAGTAGGAAGACATGCAAAAAGGATATGGGTTTGGAAGCCAAAAGTGCAAGTAGCCTCCACTGAACCAAAGCGTCAACCACACTCGATACCACAGTTCAGCAAGCATCCAAAGAGAAAGAGGCCTGAAGTGACCTCTACAGTGCCAAATGATGTTCTAAAATGGACTCCAATAAGGAGGATTACATCAGTTCGCGACTCAATGGATACCTCCACCAAGGTCGGCATCAACCTCCACAAATAACACCGAAAGCCTCGACCGAGCAACAACCATGTGCTCCTTGCACAACCCTGTCTTTTGCACCATTCAGGTCATGCATTTCCAAAGTATGCATTAATATAGGGCCACATTACACGGCCGTGCATAGACACACTTGAGAATCCCACGCACAAGAGCACAGTGACATATGTCAAATATTTCTATTGATACTAACTTTTGTGTCCTTGTTTTGTGATATCCTGTTCCTCTAAAAAAAAAAAAAAAAAAAAAGAAGAGGAGAAAGAAAAGCGAGAGAAAGCTTGTTCCTAGGTTTGGCTTATGAAACATGCATGAGTCATGCTTAGTTGAAGGTAGAGCTGTTGATTACTGGGCATTTAGTAATTTGGATAGAAGTGTGTCTCGGCCAGCAGTGAGATTATTGCTGCCTTATCTGGCAGATGACAAGCATTTGGCACGAACATGGCATCTACAACTATGGTTTTCTCTTACCATGGTAGGAATGAAGAGCTTGAAGGTCCACAACTTGAGTGATGCTTAACTACTTCATGTACCAGAACATCCAAGGAGATATCTGCAAAGGGTAGTTCTAGAGGAGAAGACTCCTGCATATGGTGAGCTAAAGAGAATATGTGAAACTCAGCTTGGTGTAGTTTCCCGATGTTGCTTGCCAAGGAATATAAAGCAATTCAATTCTCAGTATTTCCTGAACCAGTATGGAACAATAGCACTGGTGAATGGTCTATGTCAATCAGCATGGTTATCTCTTAGAAACCGGCACGTGTCCAATATTCCTCTGAGTGTCAATATAGGGAAGTGAACGTGCATGAGCCCAAGCTCAGAAATGCACATTGTTACTGACAAAGGTTGCTTTGAAAAGAGGAGAGGGGATCCACCACTCAAAAGATCTCATCAGTGGACAATCAACATGGACATTCATCAACAAGGTTCCATCCCAAAGGCCGAGTGTACAACACGAAGAGACAAACATCCATCAACCTTCTCCTTGGTAAGTATCTTTACTCTGGAAACACCATAACCATGATAGTTTAGGAAACCTCTTCGTCAGCATACCCTTGAGCACTTAGCTCAAGACCCGCAATTTTTGCACCATACTTCTTCCAATGCATTTTCCAAGTAAGCATGCGTAGGGCTACATTACAATGCCGTGCACAAGGCACATACTTTTTTCAACCCAGGCACGAACACACTTACCCATCATTCATTATGGGTTATGAATAGTTGGCATGACTGCTCTCAACATCATCTTTGGAAGATCTAGCGGACATTTTGGGAACAACATCCATATCTCGGAAGCAAATTGAAGCCAGTAGTTGCTCCAAATCACTCTCGACAACCTCTTTTGAGCAACTTACAGTTTTGAAAGCTCACAACAACACATTCTTGCTGGAATCCAAGGAACCAGCTCATACAACAGATGGACACCACCTCTCAAAGCACTACATGGAACAGCCCTTCCAACAAGGGTCTGTCAGGGACGACAGACTCGAGAGGGGGGGGAGTGTTGAAGCTCAAAGTCAAGGACAAAGCATGGAAGCACATCAAAAGGTGGACACACAAGGAAAGAGAGCAAGTAGGGAGCTCCAAGAAGTGTATGTCAAATTTTCAGAAGAATCCCCTACAAAAATAGTGATTTTCATCACTAAAAACCATTGTAAATACCATTATCTATTTTTAGTAACTCGATTTTGTTCAAGCCGAGGAGTCCTCGAGCTTGAGGAGTATTAGAAGTACCATCGTACCAATTTCCATAATTTTTAGACTTCGTTTGAGCCCTCAAATAAGCCCTAGAACCTAATTTTTAACTAGGCCGGACACTAGGTCTGGACAGGGCCAAAACTAGTCAAAAAACTATAAAAAGAGCTAGAGAGCTCATTTTTGGGGTTAGCTTGTTAGAGAATAGAACTTTTGTAAGAGAACTCTTTTGCAATCTAAGCCTTCCATTGTTCCTCTCTTTGATCTTACTTTGTGTGCATGTGTGTATGTGTGTGCATGTTTGTGTGCTTTCACTCACGCACTTGTGCCTTCACTTGCTCGTGGTCTTCATACCGGTCCTCACGTCTCCGCGGATTGACAAGTAAAGGAGGTGGTGCTTACGCTTGAGCTACACACTAGTTCTTTGCATCTTGCAGCCAACCACATTTATCATGCAAGAAGTAAGCATATGGAAGTGCACTATCATTATGTTAGAGAGAAACTCTTGAGCAAAGAGATTCAACTAGCATATGTATCTACAAATATGTAGTGTTTTGATTTGTTAACCAAAGCACTTGATGGTACTAAGCTTTGCAGGTTTAAAACCATGATTGGATTATAGGATATTCAAGAAGATTGATGAAGCAATGCAAGCCAAGATGTTTGGCTTGAGGGGGAGCTATTGGTGCAAATGTTCAAGCCTACACATTCGGCTTAGCATGAAAGACATTGTGTGGAACTAGCACTTGATGATTCATGTGAATTGTAGCTTGTAACTACTTGATCATTTACCATTGTAAAACATTAATTCTTTGGAGAATCTTGTAAAATCTTATAACTCGTGGAGTTAGGAAGAATATTAGCTACGACGTCAAGTTGAGGGAATATATCCTAAATCAGTGGAGTCACTTTTTGATTGGAGCCAAAGTTTTAATTCAAAATTCAAACTTAGAAGTAACACATATAAAAGACTTTGTAAAATCTCGTGGTGTGTGCCTCATTCAGAGCTCACTCTTTGATCACACTATAGCTCACACTATAGCTCACTCAATTCATTAGTCTTGAGCATCATTACAATGCCAATGACTCTGTACAATTATGCTATATAATACATGTAGCTCATTGAACATCTCTGTCTACTTCTCTCCTATGACTACTCAGAATAGTCAACTTTGTTTGGTCATATCTCAGTGAATACTCAAAAATTTTATGTAACCTTTGGCTTGTTGGAACCAAATTAAATTCTACTTTGTGCTGTAAAAATTTCAAGGCATTTGGTTCAAGCATTAGGGAGAAATCGCCTTTGAAGTGCTCACTCATCATCTATTGGTTGTTCCTTAAAATATCGGGGGTAAGATCTGATTTGCTAAAGTTATTTCTCATAGCATAGTTGATCATTTTAGATGATTACACTTGCAATCATTTGCTATCTAAGCTAGTTGAATTCCCCCAAAAGGAATTTTTCCAATTGTTACTGTGTTGTGAGCTTTGAGTAAAAAAAACTAGCAAGAGTATGGACTAAAATAGCAAGTTTTTCAACACTAGTTATTCTTGAGCTAGTCTGTTTTGGATTAATTGTTTCAAGTATCAATTCCAAAGTACATAGGTACTTCCTTGGTGTCATTTGCAAGCTAAAAGGGCCTACTTTATAACTCTAAAGTGCATCAGGGCTGGTAGAAAGAAGGTTTTAGTAGTACCCCCTCACTTCCTTGAGGTATCCATCACCTCTTCCAACATTCAAGACTCAGAGGCTATTTATTACCTTATCCAAGCCTCAGTCCGATGCTTTTGATTGCCCTTTGATATGCCTTATATTTATACACTAGGGTTGTTGCATTATCGTTGTTGGCCATGCCTACGTTCTGCGGCAAGAATGGCATCCACCATTCTATGGCAAGGTTGTTCGTCACCCTTTACCTCTTTCTAGCTTTTGTTCTTCTGGGTGATGCTTCAAAGGTCCTATTTGTTTTGTTTACATCCTTTGAGACCTGTTGCATTCTTTTACCCTGTGTCTTTTGTTTCCTTGTGTCTCGTTGCAGCCTGATGCATGCCTCTATGGGGCTCTTGGTAGAGAGTAGTGTTTTAATGAATTATTTTCTTTTTTGATTTGCTTTTTCATTTTCTCTCACTAGTTTATCCCTCCACATGTCGCTTATCCTGAACTCTATCATCCCTGACAAGCTTTTGCTGCTGATGCATGTAGGTTTGGCAGACCTTCTTTTATGTTTGGTTGATCTAGTTGGCTTCTCTGAGCATGAATTCTTTCCATTGTGCAGATTTAACTTCATCATAGGGAGCTTTCCGATGATATGCAAAAATCTTAGCTCACATGTGAGCATGAGCTTGAATTTTCTAAACCCATTTCTTTATAGTGGCTCATCTTTGATAGCGTTTTCCATTTCTAGAGTAGATGGAATTTTCTTTTCTTGTTTTTTTCTTTTCCTTGGCATCATGCATCTATCTATAATGGTGTCCTTGGACAATAAGGTTTACTTGTGCTTCCGTGTAGGTGTGGGGAGCTTGGAGGGATTCTTCCAACTCAACTTCTATGATTGGAGGTGGTTGATCCATAGTGGACTTTGGGACTGTACGAGTCCTTTTGGCCTAGGGAGTGGTAGCTATTTCCTCAAAGTCCACCTCTCATAGAAGGTTGAGTGCTTGTGCCTTCCTCATCAAAAATCACCCTGCCATGCTGCTTATTTTGGATACTGGATGATTTGACATACTTTTCCATTTCTATAGTAGATGGCATTTCTCTCAAGTATTGGTGGATATTCAATGCATGATAGATTGGAATTATCAAGGCTGTACTACCATTCAAGAGTTTTCTAATGCCCCATTGCTTTTTGGCTTTGAACAACCTTTCTTGGACATATAGGGTAAGGTTGATTTTATTACCCACTTGCTTTACATAATGGGATAATATTTGGACTAAAATATTTATTGACATTGTATACCTATGCATTTTTGGGAAGTAGAAATGTTGGCGCATAGAGCACTTCTTCTGCAATATCCATGCGATTGATGTCCACAAAGGTGTGCTTCTTTTCTTCATAGCTTTCATCCTTGAGGTCTAGAATGCCATCTTTAATCCATCCAAATGTGTCCCTGATCAACTCATGAGTGAAGTAGATGGTTGTTGAAGACACAACATATATTTCTTGGATCCACTCTATTTTCATCATCATTTGTACCTTTTTCTACCTATCATTCAGTTTAATAAAGCACTCTTGTATAGGTGTGTGTGAGTGTCACACTAGAGAATAAGTGGGATTCATTCTCCTTTTAGTCTAGAAATCTCACATAGCATGCATTTTCGCCCATTTTGTATATAAAGAGGTCTCTACCTCTCATTTTGGGGAGCTTTTCTAGAAGTAATGAGATAATGCTAGTTTGTAGTTAGACTCTAGCTCTCTCGTCATCATGATGTGCATGTGTATTTGCTCTCTTCTTGTCTAATTCTTGTGATACGTTAATATGCAATTAGGTCATGATTATGTTTGTGATTATGATTATGTGCGTCATTAGCGATGCTTATGTCGTGTCTTCTTGTTAATTATGTTGTTAATCGTGCGTTGACGAAGCGCCATTATGTCTGCTGAGTGCTTCTACGCAAACATTTGGGTCTCATGAGATGCTTCCCAGATTGACAAGTATGAGTTGTGATGCTACAATGTCAACAACTTTTGGCGCCGTTGCCGGGGAGCGTTCTCTTGTCACTTTTTTGGGTGATTTATCTACCATATATGGTGATTCTTTAGGATTTTGAGTAAAATAGGAGTAGTTTTTAACAATCTTTTAGTTTATTATGTTGATTTTTTCTATTAGCTCAATTGATTTTTCTCTAATCATGTGTGAATAAGGTTCCTTTTGGGGTTATTTGACAGAAAAAAAAAACAATGGAGTTTGATTCATCATTTAACAGAACCGAGCACATTGAGTGGTTTGCAAAATGGAGCGAGCAAAGAAAGGTATGGGAATTTGATTTTCCATGCATTTACACATGCACTTTTAATGTTGTTCCTTTGGGCAAGACCCTAATTCGGCCTTCTCTCTTCCCTAGGAATAGTCTTGCTCCTTAGCGATCTCTTTCACCTCTCTAAGAAATCCATGATATTTTCATTTTTTACCTAAATAGGATATGGAGAGACACGAAGAAACAATCTATCTAGAAAGGCGAACAAATATGGGAAATGGTACATAGTATATTTTTAGTTGAAAGTACAAAATATGATTTAGTCCTCCTCAGACCGCATCCATGAGTACCACAAGATAGACCTGCCAATGTACCGTCCGAGGTAGAAGCTGAAAGCGGTGCTTTAGATCGTAAGGTTCAATAACTACCATAACATGTGTGGTGAGGAGAAATAAGCAAACTGGTGAGACTCTGCACAACGAAGGATACAAAAGATTGAGAGGACTCGGAGACCAGTACATAGAGCAGACTACTCACATTAATTAATCTGTGAGCTTGTCATTTGTCCACGCTAGCATCATCTAATCCCCATTGTCATGCCATAGCAGAGTAGGTACTTGAGGAGATGTGACCATATATTGGGATAAATAGGAGCTTATTTAACAGAAGAAAACAGGAATGTAGATGAGGAGGTTAATGACAAGACAGCTATTGTAATCTAATTGGATAGATTAATCAAATAGCAAAGAGCTAACTGAAGAAGAGGTATTGCTATAGTAGTAATTCTGTCAAACCTGGGTCATTCAAGCTCACGAGTTCTCCAATGCATCACATAGGGAGTAGCTACGATAGGTAGAGAAGGACTTGAGGCTGATAAACTTAATGTCCTACTTGAGGGATAAAGCCAAGCCAGTGAAGGCCTCAATAAACAGCTCAAAAGAATGGTGGAAATGAACATATCTCAGACCTAGCCCCAATAAAAAACAATGCATTCATTCTATCCCACCGAATATGTGTAAGGATCACATTTCACAAAAGAAATTACATCTTGGTGAATCCCGAGTATTATCGACCAGAAGGCAACCTTTAATTAGGAAAACTGCAAGCTACTCCACGAGGGCTACATCTTTCTTTTAGTTAATAAGTGGCAACCACTTTTCTTTATTTTAGGAAGCATCGGTTGAATGTGTGTATGGGACAAAGGAAAAGGTGAGAAAGACGTGGCAAAATGTACCAACAAAAAGTACGAGAGAAATTCTGAGACGCGGTTACGTGAATTCATGTGAGAGTCAAGTTGGCACATTAACTTTTTAATATCGCTTGTCCCAGGCCGCTTGATTGGGTGGTTGGCCCTTTCGCCTCTTGAGGCGGGGGCGAGAGTTCAACCCCCACCAACAACAAGTAAGGGACATGTTATCATGGAAAGATGTATCTTGTGGCTGATGTGCCATCGTTTGTCCTGTCTCGCGGTAGTTGTAACCGCAGTGTCTAACCCAGCTATGTAAACCCTTGTTCTTGTGGGATAAGGGGGGTCCCATGGGTACTATGCCCTTCCTTGAAATTCCCTTGTTCTTGTGGGATAAGGGGGGTCCCATGAGTACTATGCCCTTCCTTGTACAGTTGTAATTTCAAAGTCAAAGCCTGGAGGAGTAGGCCTCCATTGAACCTCCATTAAAAAAAAAAACTTTTAATATCGCAACTGACCATATGAATCCTAAGTACTCTTGTAACATTGAGCCATGAATATCTTTAGGAGTCTAGAAGGTCGGCATTCATTCATAGAATCTGTTATTGTGTGTAAGTAATGTCAAAAGCTTGGTATATCATGGATTTTAAGTTATAATACCTAAGGGTGAGTGACATGTGATCGAAGGCATAAAACTTCACTTAATAAATGAAGTTTTCCTTATGATACCCCTCAAAGAGAGATCAACATGCATTGTTTTACAAAGGTATGATTCTTAAAATCGGTGTAATCACTACCATCACATATGTGGATGTTTTTTGGCGATGTTTTATGGATGCCCACTACATGCTAAAGTGTGAGGTTAGGCTATTCAAATTTTTGAGATATAGTATATGGTTTTTTGTATGCCTAAATCACATTTGACATTGATTACATGAAGCTTACTCGTGGTGATGTTTTTTAAGAAGTGGTGTTTTTGTAAAAATGAGTTGGATTTTCTTGTGATCCTACTTGCAAACAAATTTCAATGAAATATCCGAGGAATCGTCTTGGTCATGTCACGCTATGCCATACATAAGTATGATAATTGATTGTTTGACACTAGTATAGAAAGCATAACCTTTGTGGGAAGATCATATGATGCTCATGAGGTGTATATTTCAAAGATAAGTCTTTTGTCCAAATTTTGTATGTAATATAAAACTTTCTTTGTTTTTGTTTTTAAGAACGCCATTAGAAACTTATTTACACATATCAACAAACATTCAAAAAACAAAAAAAAAACCCAAAACAAATATTAAAAAACACTCTAAAAAACTAAAAATTTGTTTCAAACATGGGAAAGAAAAAAAACAAAAGAGAGAAGAAAGGGAGAGAAGGTTGAAAAAGAGAAGGGAAACAAACAAGAAATGCATGAAATAATCTCACATATGGGTGAAACATCTAGATGAAACTTGCAAGGAGTTGAGGAAATGGGTGAAATATATGAGGGGGTAGACTCCTTACTTGCAAAAAGAGAGTATAACAATACTTTTGTGGATATAAGAATAGGATATGACCATAGAGGGATGAGTTTTTATATCAACCCTGATTGTGAGTGGAATTTAATTCATATTGATCTAGTGACTATTATTTTTGAGAACATTCAACCAACAACTCATTCTTATATCCTCATGAATGGTCAAAACTATGATTGCATGGGTCAAGTTGTGTTGTCTGTTATGGTGGATGATATGCAATTATTTAAAACATTTTTTGTCATGGAAGGTATAGATGACGACTTGGTCATTGGAACTCAAAGGTTTGTTAAACAAAATCATCAAGAATTTGAAGTGTCTTTTCCATCTATTATGTCCACCACTACATGTGTGTCTAGTGAAAATCCTAATGATTATCCCCATTGTAAGGATTGTGGACATAATCATCTATTCAAAGATTGTGCTTTTAATCCACTAAATTGTCTTTCCACTCATGTTTTTTTTATCTAATCCTTCTTTGAATAAGTCACAGGAAACCTTGGAGATTGGAGAAATGGAGGACTCCGAGTGCTTGGAGGATGTGGAAGGGCCCTCTCTTCCTCTAAACTTGGATTCCCCTCATGTAATCATGAGCAGGGATGATCTACCCTTGGATCATCAAGAAAGAGATCAGCAAATACCTTGTATCAATGATGCAAAAAATGATGCCGAATCTATGGTCAATCATGACAATCCATCACCCATTTGTATATCTAGAGATTCTACATGTGATAAGGATAAATGTATGGATGAATCTCTAGATCAATCTCAAACCACACAACCCAATGATCCATTGCATGAGCATGATGTATGTATAGAATATCAACCCTTGTTGAATTCCCCATGTAAAGATGAGATCTCCCTAAAGTCTCACATAGAAGGCCCAAAAGACCCTTACATCAAGAAGAAGAAATCACATTTCCCTTGTAATGTAAAGTAAATTTGGGTGGCCAAGCAATTACTTAGAGCCCAACCAAATCGCGCTATGATATGGGTACCAAAGAAATCCCTTGTACAAAATCAATCCCTCACAAACAAATCCATAATCCATGGTCTAGAACCATCATGCCTTATCTTCAAAAAATACCACTTCTAACCAAAGGATCCAAAGAAATCAAGCCAAAACTCAAAAAAGATCCAAGGAGAAACTTCAAGGCAAAGAACAACAAAGCGAAGACATATTGGCGGCCTAAAACCTCTTCGTGTGGCATACATGGGTATCAAACCCAACATTGCCCAATGCACAACATATGTTCAAGATTCACACCAAATATGCACGCAAATAGGGCCTCATCCAAAGGCCAAGCATTAGGCACACTAAGTTTAACCCAGGCACAAAGAGGGCACATGTACATACATTGCAAAAATTTGCTTTTCATTTTTATTTTTTTAGGTTGGTGGACAAAGGTATCATCCATTTCAAATGGTTGATGGAAAAGAAAAGGTTCCTGGAGTTGGACATTTGGAGAAAGCCTCATCATCACCTCACCCTTGGGCACTTTGCTCAAGATCTATCCATTTTTGCATCATTGTTTGCTGTATGCATTTTTTAGAGTATGCATAAGATAGGGTGTCACCATAAGACCATGCATAGGCACTTTTCCGTTTACCACCCATGCACCCTTAGTCTCGACTCATGCACATGGACTAAGAAGAGATGAATCAATTTCATCTATTTTGTATCTATCATCTACATTTTGTCATTTCATTCTCATACATCATCCATCCATTACAAAGAAAAGAAAAAGAGAGAAATACAAAGCATTCTAGCATATTCTTCTCATCTATATGAGGCAACAGACCCAAGTTAAAAGGCACTTGACTCCAAACAAACATGCAAAAAGCAAGATGAAGAAAAGGAACAAAGCAAAGCACTCCAATGACACAAGGATCATGCAATCAAAAGAAACTTCTACACGCTCTTCCACAAAAAGCTCCATACTTGCAAAAGCTTTGTCGAGGATGACAAAGTCAAGGGGGGGGGGGAGTGTTGAAGAAGTGCCATTACATCTGCTGAGTGCTTCTACGGAAACATTTGGGTCTCATGAGATGCTTCCTGGATTGACAAGTATGAGTTGTGATGCTACAACGTCAACAATGGTTTTCTAGTACCCTTGTAAATCCATAACTTTGGATTTTGGCATTTGATGGTTTATCTATTTTTGGATGTAGTGTATTCATTATTTCTGTGCATTTTCCAAAGTTTGGTTTGTAAATTGGAAGCCTCAAGCAAAACTCTATTCTAGCTTTGGTCAATGTGTCAATCGTTCGAGGCAAAGTGTGGAGAACATGGAAATCTTGACCCCTGACAAGGAACTGATGGTCACAGTCCATAATTCGTATTGCGATAAGAAAAAGATGATCATCGGCAAGTTGTTCTAAACCAATGTCCTCATGCCTTAATTGCACATTCCAAGGGAAATTCATGGACTTCCATTGGTTGTGTTACTTTGGAATCGTTGGAATCCATCTACACTTAAATTTAATATTTGATTAACATGAGAGAGTATGAAAACTATTATTTTTTCATCGTGCTCATGCATTCGACGTCCATCCTTTAGGTAAGTTCCCTCTCACATAAGTTGATAGTATATATATATATATATATATATATATATATATATATATAATTTACTGAAAAGAAACATAAAAAGGTTATTCATAGTGAAAGAAAAAAGTTCGTTGTGGTTAGTAGATGTCCTATACTAATTATAGTACAAGTGAAGATCAATTTTTGTTGAAGTAAATGTGCACCACTAAATAGTTTAAAGAAGCCATGTCCCAAATACGAGGCCTTGTAATGTGGCCCTATCGTGCATACTCTAGGTGCATTTAGCTCATCATGAGTGCAATTTTGAAATTGCTTGTTGTGTTGCCTGAGATTTCTTTGGTCTCCAAATTTGATGTGTCTTTGTAGCTCTCTGCTGAGCCCATAAAAGTCATGTTGGTCAAAGTCAATTGCAGTCAAAGTCAAAAGGTCAAAGTCAATTGGTCAAAGTCAACAAGGTCAATGTCAAAGTCAACATGTGCAAAGTCAAAGTGCTAAAGTGCAGGTGTCAAAGTGCACAGGTAGTGCACAATTAATGGTCCACAAAGGGTAAATTGGAGAAAGTGGGTTGCAGGTTGCAGAGGTATTTTTTCTAATTTCCCTAAGGTTCAAAGTGTGTTTTAAAGTGTTTTGGAAGGTTCAGGTGAACCCCCTCTTATGTGCAAAAGTGAAGACTTAAAAGGAAATGTGAAGGTATGTGAAGCGGCAGCGTACGCACATGTGAAAGTATGGTCCCCCCATTAAAATTTTTGGTTTTAGTCTAAAGTCACTACAAGACAAAACAGTGAGTCGTTGGCTGCACTTGTGAAGACAATCTTGGGACATCAAAGTGAGCACCAAGATACCATTGTAGTTAGGAGCGTACGTGATCGACACACTCAAATCAAGGCAAGGACCATTCTTGGACCAATCTTAGAGTAAGCAAGAGAAGCATAGTCTAAGTGAAGCAAGAAAGAGAAGTGCAAGGGTCACCAGTGTGCGACGCAGAGAAGTGGAGTTGCACGAGTGCATAGAGAGTGACTAAGGGATTGTGCAGAGGGTGCTAAGCTAGTCCCCCAAGGATCTCAAGGTCTCTTTGCAGTCTGCGCGTGCCGACAGAAGGTATTCATTCCTCCCCCTTAGTGGAAGCTTGGTGCAAGGTGTGCACAAGGATAAGCTTGAAGCAGGTGGAGGTCTGGTGCAGAGGAGGCCGGTGACAAGAAGACTTTGGGATATTGGGTATTTTGGAATTGAGCACTCTGTGTGATTGTGCACAGAAGTATTGGCTTGTATTTTGCTTCAAACATTGTAATTGTCTTACTGTAATCAATCGGCAGAAGCTTCCAAGGTGTATTTCCTCTTCTGGTCTTTTCATTTTCTCCTACAAACCCTCAAACTCCTTCTTGTCTAAGAATCCCCCAACAAAATTTGGCACACCCGGTGGGATTTCCAAGGAGATTTGAGCTTAGGAGAAACCAAGTGCAAAGTATAGCAGAGGTCACGTGTCTACAGTGCTACTTCATCAAACAAAAGGTAAATATTATTATCAAGTGTCTCATATTAAGTGGGCTATGAGCTGCTCATGACCGCAACCCGGTCCCAAACATTGAGGGTCACCTGCAAGCAGACAAGAAGGAAGGTTGTTAGAAGGTCCTCAAGTCCACTCTCTTCAACCTCATCAGTAAAGAGCATGGCGGGTCAGGTAGACTTTGAAACTTTACTCTCTAGATTAAATATAAAGTTTCCTTCTTTCAAAGGCCTAGCTCAGGAGGATCCGGATGAACACATTAGAAGGTTTTTGGCACTATGTAAGACTAGAGGATTAATGGGTAGGGAGGATGCCTTTTTGATTCTCTTCCCTGCCACATTAGAGGGTTTAACAGATAAGTGGTTCAGCTAGTTTGCTGAAAATCATTTTACCACTTGGGATGTGATGAAAGATGCATTTAAGAATCAATTCCAGCATGGCAACACTGCGGAGATTATCATAGAAGAACTAGAAAATTTGAGATTGGGTCCAGGAGAAAAGTTCCCAGAGTTTGTGACTAGGGCCAAAGCACTAATGGCTAAATTGCCAGATCCACCACATGATTTTTTTGTAAAGAAGTGGTTAGCTAAGCCCCTACCAGTGGCCACCCAATGCAAAATAAAGGAATTAGTGTTACCTACAGCCTCCATAGAGGAGTTCATCAACACAGCCACACGCTTGGAGCAGATAAGGTACCAGTATGGAGCAACTTCTTCCCAACCAACATATGGTATAGAAATGGAGGATCCAGTGATCCAGCTAAGAAAGGAGTTGGAGGGCTTAAAAAGAAATAAGCCCTACAAAGAGGAGGAGAATGTTGTTGCTCAGTTGAGAAGGGAGATTGAAGCACTAAAGCTCCAAAAGGAGGAGGAGGCCCAGACAGATGAATTGGCTCAGCTGCGACAGGAGTTGCAGGAGCTCAAAGGAGGTGGCATCAAGAGTGGACTTTGATGTTCCATGTGAAGCAAGCAAGGTCACATAGTAAGTGAATATCCTTTGTTAAGTGTGACTTTTCAATTATGCAGGAAAGTTGGCCATGAGGCCCATGAATGCCAATCAAGAGGAATGCCTGCAACGACATACTGGACACAAGGAGGACCCCCAACACCAGCAAATGTGATGGCTGCTGCACCAAATCAAGGTAACAACTATAATCCTAGACAGAGGAATAACTTTGGAAATGGGCCTAGGAGGCCAATCATCTGTTTTAGATGTGGAGAATGCGGGCACTATCAAAGTAGGTGCACCCTACCAGAAAATGCCCCTCCTTGCAGGAACTGCCCTGAGGCAAGAGACCATTATACAAATTGTTGTCCTAAGAATCAGGCCTCTTCATCCGGGCCTCATATTCAAATGATTTCGGTGCACAAAGAAGAAGTGTGTGATCTAGTCAAGGAGCCATCACCATCTACGAGGGTGGTGCAATTAGAAGAAATAGAATCTTTGACTGTGCAGACAAGAAGCAAGGGGAAGGCTCAAGCAGACATAGGATAAGGGTCAAAGATTAAGGAATGGAATCAAAATAGAGAACCATCTGAAGATAAAGTCACCACAGGTGCAGATACAAGTCAAAAAGGAGATCTCATATGCACCAGTGATGCCATTGGGCATGCCTTCAAAAGGGCTCATGAGGAGTTTGATAAGTCAACGGGAGCCCATGCTCTCAAGGAATCAGAGGCTTCAAAACTACTCAAGTCCATGAAAAAGGAGGTTAGTATTTTTGATTTAATAAAGATGGATGGGAAATTCAGGTCAGAGTTATTGCAGATAATTGATGAAGCTTCCACTACAAGTTTGGTGGCAAAGACTGCTGTTTTACATAAAGGAAAATTATAGGGGAAGCACCCCTTACAAATTATAAAAGTCCTCGGCTGACAGTATCTATCAAAGGTCATGAATTTCAAGGAGTTATTATGGATAGTGGTTCTGGCATTAACTTGATGCCTGAACATACAATGGAAAAGATTGGACTCCACCCTTCAAGGCCTGCAAATTTCACTATTACTTTGGCAGATCAGAGCAAAGTAAGGCCCTTGGGAGTGATCCCAAAAGTTCCACTTGAAGTACAAGGTAATCTATTCATTCTAGATTTTGTGGTTTTAAGATTGCCCCAGGTTGAAGGAGGATTTCCCCTCTTAATTGGACGACCATGGCTGAGGCATGCAAGTGTCATTCATGATTGGGGCAAGGACACTATGTGGGTACAAAAGAAAGGGCAAGAGCTGACACAGATTCATTTAGAAGAGGGCCCAGATAATCAAGGAAACACTAGCATGATGCAAACAGTTGGCATATGCATGGAAACAGAATCGGAGGATCAACCCCAAATAGATTTCGAGGAAGAAGAAGATATTCTAAATTGGCTCCAAGCAGGCAACTCTTCCTCTTGTTTTGGATTTTTTTCTTACTAATTCTTGCACGACTGAAGGTTATGATGAAGATAAGGAGAAAGTCCAGGTTGATGGATTGGGAGAGCCCATCACAGACCACAGAAGGGGCAAGAAGACACCCCTCAAATACAACTTGGAGGAGGATATGACAACCATAGATAAAGAGGTTACTAAAGCTAAAGGCAAGGTAAAAGATACTAGTGAAGAGTGTTCTTTCCCGATTCAAGAAATCCCTGTAGGATGGATGCAGGACAAGGAGGAACACATTGAAATCCAAAATACACCTGCTTATGAAGCAATGCACGAAAAGCTAGTAGAAGAAGGCAAGGAAGAAGATGAGCACGAAGATAATATGGTAGAGAGAAATCCTGTCAAAGAAATACAATTAGGCACTCAAGACAATAATCGGCCAGTTTTGGTGGCCACTTGGTTGTGGAGCCACCCAGGGCTCCTTGAAAAGGTAAAATCATTCTTGACCCATTATACAAATGTTTTTGCCTGGCATTATAAAGACTTAGAAGGAGTGCCTGCAACTTATGGAGAGCACAGAATCCCTCTAGTTGATGGAGCCAAACCCATAAGAGGGAAGAGTTATAGACTTAATCCAAAATATGCTGAAGCTATCTATGTGGAAATACAGAAGATGGAAGATGCAAGAATCATCATTCCTGTAGAACACTCAGAGTGGCTCTCACCTATGGTTATAGTACCAAAGAAGAATACTAGTAAAATCAGAATTTGTGTTGACTTTAGAGCACTCAACCAGGTGACCATTCCAGATGGTTTCCCAATGCCTTTTGCAGAGCAGGTCATTGAAGAAGTGGCTGGGCATGCATTATATAGCTTTATGGATGGATTTAGTGGCTATAATCAAATATCAATACACCCAGAGGATCGTGAAAAGACTGCTTTTATCACACCTTGGGGAACATATGTGTATGTAAAAATGCCATTTGGGCTCAAAAATGCTCCAGCCACCTTTAACAGAACGGTCAATCTCATTTTTGGCCCCCTATTGCTGGAATCACTTAGAATCTTCATGGATGACTTCTCTTTGTTTTCAGGTTCTCACAAAGAAACTCCTCTAGATTGTTTGGACCATCACTTGAGGCAGTTGCAGAATGTTTTCAAGAGATGCAGGGAGACTAAGCTAAAGCTCAATCCAAACAAATGTCATTTCCTTGTGACAGAAGGAACTCTCTTAGGACATGTGGTGTCGGCTAAAGGTATGGCCCCAGATCTTGACAAAATCTTTTCTATATTAAAGTTGCCTAAACCTAAATCTCCTAAAGAGATTCAGAGTTTCTTGGGGCATACTGGATACCATAAAAGGTTTATAAAAATGTATGCAGAGATAGCCAGACCACTGGCTAGACTTACAGGTAAGGAAGTACCTTTTAAATGGGAAGAAGAGGAGGAAAAAGCATATCAAACATTACGGTCAAGGTTAGTGTCTGCTCCTATTTTGATCACACCTGAGTGGTCAAAAATCTTCCATATACATGTAGATGCCAGTGCCTATGCAGTGGGGGCAGTTTTGACCCAACCCAGTGAAGAATTTAAAGTGGACAGACCAATTCAATATGCCAGTAGAATCTTGACCAAGGCTGAAAGGAATTACAGTACTACAGAAAGGGAAGCCCTAGCAATGGTTTTTGCTATCCAAAAATTTCGTCATTACTTACTGGGAGTAAAATTTATTATTATAACAGATCACCAACCACTAAAGTACTTGCTCACCAAACCACAAGCCACTGGTAGAATATGGAGGTGGTTATTGTTGTTCCAAGAGTTTGATTTTTTTGTAGTCCACAGACCAGGTAAAGAAAATGTTATGGCGGATCACCTATCCAGAATGAATATGATGAATCAAGCTAGTGAAATCAATGATGATTTTCCAGATGCTCATCTGTTTGCTGTACAAGCTCAAGGTTGGTATTATGATATCAAGAATTTCATTAAAACTGGGTTGTATCCAGAAAAGGCTAGTGCTGTGCAAAGGAAGAGACTGCTAATCAAGAGTAGACCATATACCTTCATTGAAGATAAATTATATAGACAGGGCAAGGACGACAGGTTTAGGAAGTGTTTGGAAGAAGAAGAAGTGAGGGAAGTCCTTCACTTTGCACATGAAGGAACAGGTGGTGGGCACCTTCCAGGGCATATTATGAGTCAGAGGATATTGGATGTTGGTCTATGGTGGCCTACACTATTTAAGGATGCAGATGAATGGGGAAAGGCATGTGACGTTTGCCAGAGGTGTGGACCTAAGCCAACAAAGCAGAGGCATAACCCCTTGATTGTTTCCACTTCCTGGCAACCATTTTAGAAGTGGGGGATAGATTTTGTAGGGCCCATCTACCCTCCCGCGATTCCAAAAAGAGAGAAATATCTCTTGATAGCTACAGATTATGCGACAAGGTGGGCTGAAGCTATTGCCTCCCCAGACTGCACTGCCCAAACTGTTGCTGATTTCATTTACAGTAGCATCATTTGCAGGTTTGGATGTCCACTTGAAATTTATATAGATCAGGGTACCCATTTTGTCAATAAAGTCCTGCAGGAAATTTTCAACAGGTATAGAATTCTACATAGGACCTCCTGTGCTTACTATCCAAGAGCCAATGGACAGGCTGAATCGACAAATAAGGTTTTAATCTCAATGTTAAGAAAGGAGTGTATGTTACAGCCCACTTCCTGGGGCATTGCTTATCAAGGTACCCTATGGGCATACAGGTTAGCCTACAAAGAGGCCACGTGATATTCTCCATTCCAACTGGTTTATGGCATATTGCCCATTGAGCCCTTTGAATTTTTCCATGGATCACCTAAGATAGCATTCATGCAGGGCAAGAAGGATTGTGATGTCTCTCAGAGGCTCGGAGCACTACAGAAAGTAGAGGAGATTCGTCTACTAGCAACAAAACAATTGATAGAGACTCAGATGAAGAGGAAGGAGGCACATGATCGACATCTGTGGAACAACAACATTGAAGCAGGCATGTTAGTTCTTCTCCATAGACCTCATCTTCATACACAACTGAGAGGAAAATGGCTTCCACATTGGGAAGGACCTTATAGAGTCAAAACAATGCTAAATTAGGGTGCTGTGGAGTTAGAGACGCTGAAAGGAGAGGCCTTGCCACTGGTCAACATATCAAGGCTCAAGGCCTATCATCAACACACTTGAAGAAGTATGGATCACCTAGAACTGCAAAATCTGTCCAGGTTGTACATAGCTTTCTCATCTCATTTTGCTCAGTTTTAGTAGTTTTCTTTATCAATTTCATTCTTGTTCCTGGTGTTTTTAGCAAACCTAGAAGGCATTTCATAACCTCTGCAAACGTAAAACTTTTGGGTATTTTTGGAAATTTTTCTAGCAATTTTAGCATTTTTTTAGCATTTTTTATCCCTTTCCGATGTCATTTTCTTGCCAAATAAGAGGAATAAAAGGAGGCTCTCTGTGGTTTGATGAAAGAAATTGGGCCTAGCCCTGTGGAAAATTTCATGAGAATTTTTTCAGAATTTTTGGCCATTTTTAGGCATTTTTTTGGAGTTTTCCTTCATTTTTCTCTATTTTTGGGTTATTTTTCAAAAAAAAAAAGAAAAAAAAAGGGCCCCCCAGGGTGTTTCTTGCTTTTTGCTCCAAAAAAAAAAAAAAAAAAAAAAAAATCCCCCCCCCCCCCCCCCCTTCCCCCCCCCTTCCCCCCCCCCCCCCCCTTCCCCCCCCCTTCCCCCCCCCCCCCCTTTCCCCCCCCTTCCCCCCCCCCCCCCTCCCCCCCCTTTCCCCCCCGCCCCCCCCCCACCGACACCACCGACCATCCCCTCCCCCCCCCCCCCCCCCAATTCTATTTTTTTATTTCTTTTATTTTGTTTATTTTATTGTTTTTTTTATTATTATTTTATTATTTTTATTTTTCATTTTATTTATTTTCTTTATTTTGTTTTTATTTATTTTCTTGATTTTTTAGTATGGGCCTTCAACATTAAAAAAAAAAAGAAAACAACATTTTTTTAATTTTTATTATATATATAATTTTATTATTATTATTATTATTATTATTATTATTATTATTATTTTAATGGCTTAAAGCTTTTGGCTCTGGATCGTGCCTCGGTTGGCCATTTTTTACAAAAATGGAGTCATTTTCATGTTTTTTGGCACCTTTGGACTCAGTTTTTGGCTTTATTTTCCCAAATTCCAACTTTTTTCTCTGACTTTTGGTCAAAACCAACATGTTGGAGCACATTTATCACATGTTTTTATTTCTCCACATTGTCCACATGGCCTATTCTCACCTTGTCTTACCTTATGTTTCATAATCTTCCACACGCACCCTCTGTAGCTCTATTGTTTGATCATTTTAACCCCCTCCAGCCCCTGATTCCTACTCCAAATCCCTCCCTTTACCAACCTGCCCAGCCACATCATCACCCCTCCCTGCCCCATCCATCTCCACACCCTCAACCTCCCTTCCCATTCCTTTCCACCCTCCCATTGCCATCCTTTTTTCTTTTCCATAAAAACATCCCACTTCTGGTTCTTTTCTAGTGCTTGTTCTATCCTGCTTTGGTGGATTTGGTTGCTGCTCAGATGTCCTCTTCAAGTTTTTGCAGCTCCATTATCATGGTGTCCTATATGCTCAGAGTTTTGGCTGTAGCTCTCTGAGACGGAGAGCACATTAGGTGGTGGGCAATTGTTGAGCCCATAAAAGTCATGTTGATCAAAGTCAACTGTAGTCAAAGTCAAAAGGTCAAAGTCAATTGGTCAAAGTCAACAAGGTCAAGGTCAAAGTCAAGAGGTGCAAAGTCAAAGTGCTAAAGTGCAGGTGTCAAAGTGCACAAGTAGTGCACAATTAATGGTCCGCAAAGGGTAAATTAGAGAAAGTGGGTTGAAGGTTGCAGAGGTATTTTCTCTAATTTCCCTAAGGTTCAAAGTGTGTTTTAAAGTGTTTTGGAAGGTTCAGGTGAACCCCCTCTTATGTGCAAAAGTGAAGACTTAAAAGGAAATGTGAAGGTATGTGAAGCGGCAGCGTACGCACACGTGAAAGTATGGTCCCCCCATTAAAATTTTTGGTTTTATTCTAAAGTCACTACAGGACAAAACAGTGAGTCATTGGCTGCCACTTGTGAAGACAATCTTGGGACATCAAAGTGAGCACCAAGATACCATTGTAGTTAGGGGCGTACCTGATCAACACACTCAAATCAAGGCAAGGACCATTCTTGGACCAATCTTAGAGTAAGCAAGAGAAGCATAGTCTAAGTGAAGCAAGAAAGAGAAGTGCAAGGGTCACCAGTGTGCGACGCAGAGAAGTGGAGTTGCACGAGTGCATAGAGAGTGACTAAGGGATTGTGCAGAGGGTGCTAAGCTAGTTCCCCAAGGATCTCAAGGTCTCTTTGCAGTGTGCGCGTGTCGACAGAAGGTATTCATTCCTCCCCCTTAGTGGAAGCTTGGTGCAAGGTGTGCACAAGGATAAGCTTGAAGCAGGTGGAGGTCTGGTGCAGAGGAGGCCAGTGGCAAGAAGACTTTGGGATATTGGGTATTTTGTAATTGAGCACTCTGTGTGATTGTGCATAGAAGTGTTGGCTTGTATTTTGCTTCAAACATTGTATTTGTCTTACTGTAATCAATCGGCAGAAGCTTCCAAGGTGTATTTCCTCTTCTGATCTTTTCATTTTCTCCTGCAAACCCTCAAACTCCTTCTTGTCTAAGAATCCCCCAACACCCTCTTTCTATTTTCCTCCTTTGTTGGTGGGTGTGGTTCTAATGACACTTTCTTTGTTTTGACCTAACATTTATACTTGTCTTGCTTAAGTGGATTCTTTGGTTTCTTTAACCATGGTAGTCTTCAATTTGATTGAGATTTTGTAGGAGTTTGCTCCTGTAGATTGGTCTTATTGGCCCATACTCTCATACCTTTCTTGGGTTCTTTGGTTGTCCACTTTGGGACCCAAATTTTCTTGAGTTGTCTTTGAGCTTCAATGAGCTTTTTGGGTAGTCGTACCTGAATTTTCCTTGTGTTGATTTATTGTGTTCTTTCTTTCTTGACTGACTTTGGTCATCTAGGATTTGTCAGTTGTGCTCGTTGTTGCTGCTTGGGTTTATACTCTTGAAGTTCGTCCTTGCAAATCCATTTTTGTTTAACTCCCTTGCATGATCGTTGTCGAGTTGCTCCTGTCATTAGGCATGTAGACAATCCTCCACGTTCCTCTCTAGAATAGTTGAATTCACTAAGGCTCTCTATAATAGAATCTTTAGAAGGATGGTTTGTCTATTCACACATACTAGAATAAGGATTTCATTGAAACTTAAGGTAGGTTGAAGAATCGAATCTATAGATAAAGAGTTTGGTTGGGATTCTAAATCATGCATACTTCAATTTGGTCCATTAGAGTTTTCCTATGCATTGTCTTTAGTGGTTTCTCATCTAGGAGGCTAAAGAGTTCTCTATGGCCTACCTTGGCCGATATATATCCTTAGTGCAAATATATTGTAACCTTATATTCATATATCCAATATTGTCCTAGAACTATTTCTTCTAGTAGATCAGAATCTTTACAAACTAAAAGTCTTTGTTGCATCGTGTTGTTCCCTAAATGTAAGGATAAGGCAACTTCTCCTAGACATTCAATGATATTGCTTCCAATTCCAATCATATAAGCCTTCAAAGGAGTGAGTGGCATCTTTAATTTTTCCACTAAAGAAAGACATGCACTATTCAGGGTTGCTCTTGTGTCAATTAAAGAATCTATCAGTTGGTATTCCTCCTTTCCAATCCCTAGGTTTAAATATGTTTGTCTCATTTAGCTTCCCAAGTTTTTTATGTTTTTGGTATGATACTTATCCACGAGAATGGGTTCTTCACCCTGTAAGTATCTCTCATCACATTCTGTAATTCATTCCTTATGTTTTTTAATCTGTTCTAGGGCTTCTAATCTCCCTTCTTCTCTTATTCTCTCTTCCTCTACCTATTGGAGCACTACCAAGTACATGCTTAAGTTATATCCTTCTTCATCCACACATACAATCATGATCAATACTTCCTCATTTATGTATACATCCAATATTGCTAGGATTTACATCCATCGATGTGGTTGAAATGCTTCATCTGGGAATATTTGAGGCATATACATCAGATCTTCTATTGGTCTATTTTCATCTTGCCCTAATTGCCAATGTTGTACCTAATCAAGAATCATATAAAGAGTGGCACACTTCAAAGCCACTATTTTTGTAGTATGCTTTGGAAACCTACACATTTCCATGAATGACAAATATCATTTTCCACAAATCAAATTAGATACATGTAAGCTAACATAAATAATGCCCCTCTCCTCATTCCCTTCATTGCTATGCATCACAAAGGTGGAAAAAGTATCATTGTCTTTATCTTCTTCATCATCACACCCCTTATATGCATCAAACATGGGTGTGCTAGCATCATAAAATATGATATCATGTGTTTTTGTGGCTTCCATGAAAGTATGTAGATGTGCATCATCAATGCATCCCTTTTCATTCAAAGCATCATCCTCACAATATAGGCAAAGATTTAGGCTTTACTGTTGAAAATCAAGTCTCAAGCATGAAAAGGGCTCAACCAAGAGTTATGCAAGTGGAACAATAAAAAAGGAGGACCCAAAGTCATGAAATAAAGTTAGAAGCTCCACCAAACTCAATCAAATTCAAATCTCATCAAATCAACCACCAAAAAGTGCACCTACACTGATTGGTGGGTGGTTAGCTAGATTGTAGGGAAAGTAAAACTCTATATAAGCATCATCCCACCTTTGTTTCTTGAGTTGTATGCATTCCACGAGTTTCCCACTTATTTTAGTAAATTCATAAACTCCAGCAAGCAGCCCCCTTGCTTGCTTACCTCATTTTCTCATGATTTTGCTCCTCTCTATCTAGAGGTGTGGTTAGGCTTTTCCAAATCTGATTGTACCAGATTGCAGAGCATTGTTTGCTCTCTCCATTCTACTCATTTTCATTGATTTAAAGCTTCATTGGGTGTTTCATATAGTGCCATGAACTTTTCCAAAGTTTCAAGTTATTTTATGGAGTGATTTGTGAGAAATTGCCAACTTTGTGAAGGTATATCTTTGCACATAGGCATTCTTGTAGCGACCCTCAAGCGGACTCAAGTGACCCTTGTGATCACCGTGCGGTAGCCCTCATGCTAGTCCCCTCCACACACACCTCTTGAAAGTGGCGTCGTGCCATCAGGAGGCCGTTTTACGCGTTTGCCTGTGATGCTTAATGCGGGCCGGCTCACTTTGTACGCGTTTGGCCGCGACGTCAATGCTGACCGACAAACAGGTAGCCTATTTTGCAGAGGGTGGTTCTCTGAGATGGAATATTAATTTGGGCTGATTTAAAGCTTATTGGGTAGCTCTTATAGTCTACTATAAGTCTGCAAAATTTCATTTTAAGTCTCTATACTAGTGCAGAGAAAAGTTCAGAACAATGAGCATATATCACTGCTTGTGGACCTAGTGGAGGGCAACCATCTTCCATTTTTGCATTGGGGTGCTAGAATCATCCCCCATCAGTGGTATCAGAGCCATTTTGGAGGCTTGGAGACATCATTGGGCATAATATTGAAGCCTTGAAGGTATCAAGATAACTCATGGAAGCACAAGGAGGACTTAGCAAAGCAAGAAGACATCGAAAGGGGCTACGTCGATCGAGATCTCAACCAGTCAAAGGTTTGCAAGGGAAAAGCTATCGAAAGGTAATATCCACACCTTTTAAAGCATAAAACACTTGAGGAGAAGCTAGAGGAGCATCTTAAAGCCCAGTATGGTTGAGTATAATGACAAATAGAGAAGTTAGAGAAAGGAAATTATCAACCATGGAAATTTAGAGTTAGGAACTACCTTATGGGCAAAAGATAGTGGGGATTAGTGAGCGGCATGGAGCCAATGCCTCATGTACATGATCCACCACTTCAAGGGTAGGTCAAGGCACTTAATGAATGGATAGAAAGGGATAGGAGAATCATATCCATTGTATCCCAACACATAAGCAATAGCATGATAGGGCATGTACAAGACTTGGAAACATCCAAGAAGGTTTGGGAAACCTTGGAGAGATTGTACTTTTCATCAACCAAGGCAAGGAAGATTCAGCTCAAGAATGAGCTAAATAATCTTAGGAAATCACCAAGTACTAACATAAATTAGTACATTTTTAAGGTTAAGGAGCTTGCAGATGCTCTAGGCTCAATTGGGAGCCCAATCGAAGATGAAGATCTTGTCGCACACACTCTCAATGGCTTGAGAGAGGATGAAAGGTGGAAACCATTCACCACATCAGTTTATGTGAGGGATTCCCTACCAGAATTTGATCAATTCGGCACATTGATGGTGACTGAGGAGATGAACCAAGGAGGTTCACAATCAAAGGTGAGCCAAGCCCAAGTTTTCTATGCAGGTAGAAGTAAAGACAAAAGAGGTGGATAAAACTCCCAAGGCAAAAGGAGAGGAAGGTCAAACTCAAGTTCAAGCAACCAAGAAGGCTCCAACCAAAGCTATGGATCACGAAGAAGAGGAAGGAGTAGAGGAAGAGGAGGAAGATCACATGGAAGAGAAGCATCCAATGGAGAATGCTACAATTGTGGAAAATCGGGCCATTATGCAAGAGATTGTTGGTACAAAGGATGAGGAAATCAAGTATACAAAAGGAACCAAGGTAATTATGCTAGTACTTCAGCAAATTCAGAAAATGAGAACTTGCTTATGATTTATGGTTCAAGTGAAAGAGTCAATTCAGATTTTACATGATACATTGATAGTGGTTGTAGCAACCATATGAGTTGCAATAAAGATGTTTTCTTTAATTTACACTCACCCATCACTCAAGGACATGTAGAGATGGGGGACGACATTGAGCATAAGATTACACATGTGGGAGATGTTGACATGTGGGAGATGTTGCATTGAATGGATCTCAAAGCTCAAAGGTGTTGAAGGATGTGTTGCATGTGCCAACCATCACAAAGAACTTGGTTTCGGTAGGTCAAATGGTTGAAAGAGGTTATAAGGTGAGATTCAATGATCAAGGATGTTTTGGTGAAGACCCCATGAAAGACTACAAGCTCATAGCAAAAGGAAAGAAGCAAGGAAGACTCTTCACCATGGAGGTAAAGCCATCAATCCTTCACACTATCTACTTGTTAATTGGAAATAAATAGATTGCAAAAATTGACTTATGGCATAAAAGAATTGGGCACATAAACTTACAAAGGATGAAGGACATGCAAAGGGCTTGGTGAGTGGTCTACCTGATCTTACATCTCAGAATATGCAAAATTTGTGCCATGCTTGTCAATTAGGAAAACAAAGCAGATTGCCATTCAAGAAGGGAGCACATGTGAGCAATGAAGTGTTGAATCTCATACACACAGATTTTCACATTTATAGATGATCATTCAAGGTTTTTTTTGGATTTATTGCATGAAGTCAAAGTCAGAGGTGTTTTGTGAGAAATTGCCAACTTATAAAGGTATATCTTCGCACATAGGCAGAGGGTGTTGCAAACAGGTAGTCTGTCTTGTAGAGGGTGATTCTCCCAGTAGGAATATTCATCTGGGAAGATTTAAAACTTGTTGGGTAGCTCATATAGGCTACTGTAAGTTTGCAAAATTTCATTTTAAGTCTTTGTATTGATGGAGAGAAAAGTTCAGAATAGTGAGCATATATCACTACTTGTGGACCTAGTGGAGGGCATCCATGGCAATGTCATCATCATCATCATAAGCATCAAAGATTGGTGGAGAAGAGGGATCATAACCACAAGAGTATCATGATTACTTGTAATATCATAAAAGAAAGGATAATCAATGTTCTCGTAATTTGTAATAGTATCATCAATGGAAGCAAAGGTACTATCATCATGAGCAATCGTATGTTTCTTTTGTATCAAATCTTCATGCATTAATTCAATGTCTTTTCCAATGAAGCATAAAGATGGATCATCATTATCGTGTATTGTTTTGTTATGATAAATTGTATTATCACCAAGAGGGAAAGTGGATGCATTACTTGCATCATGAAAAAGAATGATAGAAAAATCATATCCATACATAGCATGTGAACAATTCTTATCATTAGGCGCAATCATATTTATCATCCAAATTAATAGCAATGAGAGGTGGAATGACTTCATTTCCATGCATATCCTTAACATGTGCACACATATCATCATCAATCAAAGCCATATCATTATGTGAAATATTACTATCACAATGTGCACATGCATGTGGAATATTATGTTCAATATGTATAGGAGAAGAAGTGGCATCATCAAGCATATCACATGCATCATGATTTTCACTCAAGGGTAAAGAGGGGGCTAAATCATCATACAATATATAAGTGATGGTTTTTATCTGATTCATTAACTTGTCACAACATGCTATAAATTGATCAAACCTAGTAGGGAACATGCATGTGGTATTCCATAACATGGGGATGGCGTTAAGATCATTTTTTCCTTGAAGCAATGCATTTTTTAATGTGTACATATTATGAAATAAAGTAGTGCCATTACCATACCTAATCTTTTTGAAGTTTTCATCATAGAGAGTAAGCAAATGGAAGATGTCTCTTATACATAACGGTGCACATCCCCCCAGACATGCGACACATGCATGAAATGGACAATGCACAATGGAATGATCCTTATAATCACACAAAATGCATGAAAAACTCATCGTATTTGTCCATACAAAATGATAAAAAAATAAATTTCATTTGGTTGTGGGTGAATGTCTCCGGCCTACTCCCTCTCTTTCTTTTGCTCTCTCTCTCTCTCCCTCTCTATCTTACTTTCTCCCTCTCTCTCTCCCTCTCTCTCTCTCTCTTTGACAGGTGTCTGCATATGGCGATCATCCCGTATTGTAGATGAAGAGGGGGCTAGAGAAAATGGCATGCTTGATGATTAGTGAGGGGTCTCATGAGTCATAATGATGAGGAGACCCTTGGGGGGAAACAATAGCACCAAATTTTGTAGAGAATCTTGATGAAAAGCACTTGGGAGCAATCGTGGGCACTGGGCACAACTTGATTAGTCAAAAAATTAAGAAAGTGCATGCAAAAAGAATCAACACTCCTCATGATTGGAGTCCAAAAACGACCACACAATCAAGATTGGTGGTATCAGACTGAAGCGCAGTGGATGGAGTGGCGCGATTCTATCAGCGGGTCCCGTGGGACTCGTAGAGGATAATTCAGCGGCACACACCACTCTGCAATGATCAGCACATCAGTGCAGCGAGAGTGAAAATTAGAGGTCCATTATCATTTCATCTTGGCCGTTTGGCTGGCGACGTTGACAAGTCGACACCCTCATTATTAGGATGGTAGAATGTGGAGAGGAATGTCAGATGCACAGGGATTTCGGGCAATAGTTGTGCATAGGAGTGGTTGGAAGTTGCCACACATCAGTGAATGTCACGTGCCTCTCATTACGGGAGTGAGAAACTGGAAGGTAACCGGACCATGGGCTTGAATAATGCCGAGGCTAGGCTGACCAAATGGCACCAAAAGACCAGTACACAGGGCAATCATTGGCCATGGACGGGGCAATCAAGAGATGGGGACGTGAAATGCTACAATATCCTGGGATTGGGGTCCGGTAGGCATGCTAAAGCAAAGAATGTGTGGTCCACCCTTAATAGAGCTTACTCCTCATTACTACACAGAAGAAAGGAATAGAGAGAGGGAAGGGAACTCATACCAGAACACGATGCTCAGCAGCCCAAATTCCAAACATGCACCTGTCTTTCATTAACTTAAAGCCAAATATATATACAATTTTATGCCCATTTGTATGGTTCTTGTGCTTTAATTAAGATAAAACAAGCCAACTCTAAAATGCCACTCTAACAGATGTGATGATCTAGGATGACACATATCACTTTCATTTCTCTGACATGTATAGTGGTCACATCTGTATATGTCAGTGATACTTCATTGAGCTTTATTATATTTATCTACCGAGAGTGATGGCACATTGGTTTTCTTTCCAGATCACTCATTCACGGACATTAGAATTTTCCTTATGTGCTATTCTTTATATATTGCACTAGTTGTATTGTTGTTTTAGGTCATTCTTGTAGATTCCTTTTATGTAATAGAAGAAGAAGAATATCATTCTTCCTTGCCTCAATTTGTGTGTGTGCTTCTCTTCGATTGTGAGTGTGTGTGTGTGAGCTTTCTTGCTTATCTCCTTCCTTGTGACATGGTATCAGAGCCAGTGTGGCTGTAGAGAGCTTATGGAGAACGTGATGATGAAGAGTACATGAGAAGGCATGGAGAAAACACGTTTCACAAACGACCTCAGATTGCTACAAAAATTAGCATGAAGGTAGAAGGCCTCAAAATAGTTTTGAGAGTGTGTGTGAGCTCTCTTCCTTATCTCCTTCCTCATGACATGGTATCAAAGCTAGTATGACTGTAGAGAGATCGTAGAGAAGGCGATGGTGAAGAGTACATGAAAAGACATTGAGAAAGTGGGATTCACAAATGACCTCAAACTGCTACAAAAATTGGCGTAAAGTAGAAGGCCTCAAACTATTTTCATGAGTTATCCCTTTAAGGTCACTTGGTTTTTTGAGATTTCTATTTTGGATCCATCTCAACCTCTGTTTGAGCCCAAAAGGTGGGGACCATAGAAAAATCATGTCAGTTCACAAAACTGTAGCTTGCATCCTATTTGACAACACTCATATATTCTAGATCCAAAATTTCAAGCGATTCCATGTACTGTTGATACACGAAAAATGTGTTTTTCTGCAATTAAATTGTCATGTAAAAGTGCGATAGTGTTCAAGTAGAAGTATTGCTTGTAGTGTTTTTGTAGTATTGTGAATTGTTGTAGAAATGGCAAATGCGGATGGAATGAGTCGGCTTATGAGCGATAAGCTCGAAAAGAACACCTTCCATGCTTGCATATTGAGAATGATGAATTTCTTGATGGGAAAAGGCTACTAGAAGTACATTGAAGGAGAGAACAAAAATGCCCCACAGTTACCAGAGAGGAACTAGACTGTAGACTAGTTAAGAGCGTATGAAGAATGGAATCAAGAAGCACAAAAGGTAATGTATTGACTATCTGTTAGCATACAAGATAACATGATTGGACACATATAGGATGCCAAGACTTCAAAAGAGGCTTGGAATAGTTTGGTCACATTGTATGAGACCAATACAAAGGTACGAAAATTGCAAATCAAGAATGAGCTGCATATAGTGGAGAAAAAGGGGATGTCGATAAGTGATTACACTCTAAAAATAAAAAACATAAGTGAGTCACTTGCATCTATTGGCGTGAATGTAGATGATGATGATGATAAGGTGGAAGTGTGCCTTCGTGGTTTAGGAGCTGCATATAAGCAATTTAGAACATCTATTCGGACTAGGGGAAATATTTTGAATTTTGCTGATCTGGTGTCCATGCTGATTATTGAAGAAACAAATCTTGGTGAGGACTCAAACTCCCAACAAAAACCTAGTTCTGAATAGGTATTCTACTTTGGCAGAGGAAGAGGCAAATGTAGAGGCTTTCGAAGTGGAAGAGGAGACAATCATCAAGACCAAGTTCAACAAAACAGAATCACACAAGAGGTAGAGGACAATTTTGAGGTAGGGGGAGCCAAAGAGGCCACAAAAATTTTCAAAGAAATGATCCAGGTAATGACAATAAAGGATGTTGGAACTATGGTAAACCTAGAAATTTTGAACGTGATTGCAGGTTGAAGAATCAAAATAACAGAAGGCAGCAAAACAACTATGAATCGACAAGTGTAGATGATTCTGAGAAGCTGTTCATGGTCCAATATGATATGATGAAAAAAATGTTTGCTGATGTTTCAAAATCGAATGATAATGTTTGGTATGCTTCAAGTGCTGCAAATCACATGACCGATCATGGAGAATGGTTTAGTAGTTTGTAGAAATTGCCAGTTCCTGGATATGTTGAAACAAGTGATGACACCACACCCTATCGAGCATACAAGAAACATAACATTGTCTATGGAGGATGGGAAGGTAAAACATCTTTTTGATGTGCTGCATGTTCCAAATATAACAAAGAATGTGGTTTCTCTTGGACAAATGGTTGGTCAGGGATTACAAGTTAGGTTCAATGTTGACAGGATATATGTAGAATCAATGGACTATCAAATTTCAAGGTTGCTGAGATGCAAAAGGTATGTGCAACATGTCAATTTGGTAAACAGTCAAGAGCATCATTTCCATATGACAAGCATGTTAGTGAGAATGTGCCAGAAATAGTGCACACAAATGTTTGGGGTCTTGCAAAGACCACACCTATGGGCAGTTGCAGGTTTTATATTACTTTCATTGATGACCATACACAAAAAGTATGTGTATATTTCATGAAAGAGAAGAGTGAGGTGTTCACTCACTTTTAGAATTTTAAGGCTATGGTGGAAAAGCAGATAGGAAAGTATATTCAGACATTAAGGTCTGATGGAGGAGGTGACTACATGTCAAATGAGTTCAACAACTTCCTTAAAACTCATGGAATTTGATGTCAGTTTTCATGAAGGTACACACCACAATAGAATGGTGTTGGTGAACGCAAAAATAGACATATTGTTGAAATAGCAAGAGCCTTGATGGTTGAGATGAATCTGCCTCATTGTTATTGGGTAGAAGCTATGCACACTGCTGTATACATTATGAATAGAACTCCGACTACTGTTCTACATCAAGTTACACCTGAAGAGAAGTTCATAGGTAAAAAGCAAAACTTATCACATATGAAAGTATTTGGATATATTGCATATATACATGTTCCGGATGAGTTGAGGAAGAAGCTTGATCCAAAAAATGTATCTTCATTGGGTACTCAAATTCACCAAATACATCCAAGAAAGGTAAAGAAAAGCTTTCTACTAGTAGTGAAACATCTACATGTTTTGAAGACATTGATGTAGATTCAAGCGGTACAGAAAAGAGTCTTGATGAGGTTTGGATTGCCCTTTGTAAAGACACGAGGAGTAAAAAAGGCATATGCAGATGATACAAGGAGAAGTGACCCAGGACCAAGAAGATATGGGAGGATGCAGAATTCAGTGCAATGATTGATGTATGATAGTTGCATGTCTCATTATTGTGCCTACATGACTAAGGTAATACAAGATGTTGAACTTGTTGGAGAACCTATCAGAAATTGAGCATAAATTTGAAGTTCAAAGTCTAAGAAGAAAAGCACATGCCTATTGTTGAGATATCAAGCTCAACATGTGATGATCCAAGCTGACACGTACCAATTTTTCGTTTCTGTGACATGTATAGTGGTCACACCGGTATATGTCAGGGATACTGTAAGGAATTGAACTCACAACCTCTTGGTTAGGAATGTGATGGGCTAACCACTTGCCCCAAAAGCCATGGTTGAGGATTACTTCCTAATCCTCTCTCTTAGGGTGTGGTTCAACCATCTCCTACCAGGATTATGTTACATTCTTCCCCCCTTGGTCGATCATTGTCCTCAATGATCTACTCTTGTATCCCTCTAGCCTCGGTGATCAGTCCCTTGAACTCCCTAGGTGCCCTTGAATTGATGTTCCTCAACCTCGCACAGTTTCTTGAACCTTGTTCACAACCTTGGTCTCTTGAACCCTTGCTCTCAACCTTGGTGTCTTGAACCTTCTTGTTCGCAACCTTGGTGTCTCGAGCCCTTGTTCTCAACCTCATTCTTGAACCTTGTTCTCACCCATGCTTGGTATCTTGAACACTCAATCAAGTGCCACCCAAGGATTCTCAAGGATTTCACACTTGCAAGCTAGCTCATTGGAAAGTTCGTTCCGAGAGCTTTCCAACGGTATATCACATGCCTCAATCCGACCTACGGATTGAGAGATACACCCCAATCATTGTAAGGTCCATCCTTGAAATCGACGCGCGCGCTTTCCACAATTCCTACCCTTTCACATGGAGGATGCCCAAGCGCCTTTTTTAGAGGCCATTGGATCATTCCACTTTTGCCCAATCCTACTTCCTAGGCTCTGATACCAATGTAAGGAATTGAACTCACAACCTCTTGGTTAGGAATGTGATGGGCTAACCACTTGCCCCAAAAGCCATGGTTGAGGATTACTTCCTAATCCTCTCTCTTAGGGTGTGGTTCAACCATCTCCTACCAGGATTATGTTACAGATACTTCATTGAGCTTTATTAGATTTATCTACTGAGAGTGATGGCACATTTGTTCCTTGCCAGCTCTCTCATTCACGGACATTAGGTTTTTCCTTATGTACTGATCTTTATATATTGCACTTGTTGTATTCTTGTTTTTAGGTCATTCTTGTACATTCCTTTTTATGTAATAGAAGAAGAAGAAGCACATTCTTTCTTGCCTCAATCTGTGTGTGTGTGTGCTTCTCCTTGAGAGTGAGAGTGTGTGTGTGAGCTCTCTTCCTTATCTCCTTCCTCGTGACATGGTATCAGAGCCAGCATGGCTGTAGAGAGCTCGTGGAGAAGGCGATGGTGAAGAGTACACAGCAAGGCGTGGAGAAAACGCGATTCACAAATGACCTCCATTTGCTACGAAGTTTCGGAGCCATCTCGACCTCCATTTCGAGCCCGCAAGTTGGGGCCCGTAGAAAAACCAGGTCAATTTCAAAAACTATAACTTGCATTGTGTTCGAAAACATTCATATATTCCAAATCCAGAATTTCAAACGATTCCGTGTACTGTTGATACACGAAAACTGTGTTTTTCTGACATCGAACTGTCACGTCATAGTGCGACAGTGTTCAAGCAGAAGTGCTGCTTGTAGTGTTTTGCAGTGTTATGAATTGCTACAAAAATGGCAAACGCAGATGGAATGAGTCAGCTTATGAGTGATAAGCTAGACAAGAACAACTTCCATGCTTGGAGATTCAGAATGACGAATTTCTTGATGTGAAACGGCTACTGGAAGTACATGGAAGGAGAGAATGAAAATGCTCCACAGTTACCAGAGAGGAATCAAACTGTAGAACAAATGAGAGCATATGAGGAATGGAATCAAGGAGCACAAGGGTAATGTATTGGCTATCTGTTAGCATACAGGATAGCATGATTGGGCACATACAGGATGCCAACACTCCGAAAAAGGCTTGGAACAGTTTGATCACATTGTACGAGACCAATACAAAGGCACGAAAATTGCAACTCAAGAACGAGCTGCATACATTGGAGAAAAAGAGCATGTCGGTAAGTGACTCTACACTCTGAAAATCAAAAGCATATGTGAGTCACTTGCATATATTGGTGTGAATGTAGATGATGATGATAAGGTGGAAATGTGCCTTCGTGGTTTAGGAGCTGCATATAAGCAGTTCAGAACTTCTATATAGACTAGGGAAAATATTCCGAATTTTGTTGATTTGGTATCCATGTTGATTATTGAAGAAAAAGGATCTTGGTGAGGATTCAAACTCCCAAGGAAAGCCTAATTGTGAGCAGGTATTCTACTATGGCAGAGGAAGAGGCAGAGGTAGAGGTTTTGGAAATGGAAGAGGAAACAATAACCAAGACCAAGGTCAACAACAGAATCATGCAGGAGGAAGAGGACAATTTCGAGGCAGGGGGAGCCAAAGAGGTCGTAGACATTTCCAAAGAAATGATTCAGGTAATGATAGTAAAGGATGCTAGAATTGTGGTAAACGTGGACACTTTGAACGTGACTGCAGGTTGAAGAATCAAAATAATAGAAGGAAACAAAACAACTATGCATCCACAAGTACAGATGATTCTGAGAAGTTGTTCATGGTTCAACGTCACATGATGAATAAGATGTATGTTGGTGTTTGAAAATCAACTGATAATGTCTGGTATGTTGATTCAGGTGCTTCAAATCACATGACCAATCGTGCAAAATGGTTTAGTACTTTGCAAACATTGTTAGTTCCTGGATATGTTGAAACAGGTGATGACACATCGCATCCTATTGAGCATACAGGAAACATAGCACTATCAATGGAGGATGGAAAGGTAAAACATCTTGCTCATGTGCTCCAGGTTCCAAATATAACAAAGAATCTAGTTTCTGTTGGACAAATGGTTGACCAGGGATTACAAGTCAGGTTCAATGCTGATGGATTATGTGTAGGAGAGTACAAGCAGGATGGACGATTGGTTTCCAAAGGAAACAAAGTAGGTAGGATGTTCACCCTTAAATGTGAAGATTCCTGAAATGAATGCAGCCATGTTTGCAAAAGGTGCAGGAGTTGTTGCAGATATAGAGATGTGGCACAAATGGATTGGACATGCAAACTTGCAAAGGCTGAAATTGATGCAGTAAAAGGAGATTGTCCATGGACTACCAAATTTCAAAGTTGCAGAAATGCAAAAGATATGTGCAACATGTCAATTTGGTAAACAATCAAGAGCATCATTTCCACATGAAAAGCATGTTAGTGAGAATGTACTAGAAGTAGTACATACAGATGTTTGGGGTCCAACAAAGACCACATCTATGGGCGGTTGCAAGTTTTATGACCATACACACAAAGTATGGGTATATTTCATGAAAGAGAAGAGTGAGGTGTTCACTCACTTCCATAATTTTAAAGCTATATTGGAAAAGAAGATAGGGAAGTACATTCAAACATTAAGATCAAATGGAGGAGGTGAATACATGTCAAATGAGTTCGACAGTTTTCTAAAAAATCATGGAATTCGGCGTCAGTTTTCCTGCAGGTACACACCACAACAGAGTGGCATTGCTGAATGCCAAAATAGACATATTGTAGAAATAGCAAGATCCTTGATGGCTGAGAAGAATATGCCTCATTGTTATTGGGCAGAAGCTCTGCATACTGCTGTATACATCATGAACAGAACTCTGAGTGCTGCTGTACATCAAGTTACACCTGAAGAGAAGTTTACAGGTAAAAAGCCAAACTTATCACATCTGAAAGTTTTTGGCTGTATTGCATATGTACATGTTCCAGATGAGTTGAGGATGAAACTCGATCCGAAAGCAGAAAAATGTGTCTTCATTGGATCCTCCCTTGAGCAAAAAGGGTACAAATGTTATAACCCACTCACATGACAGGTGAAGGTGATCAGATATGTGGTATTTGATGAAATGTCAAGCTTCTATGCAGATGCCAAGGACTGAATCTTGAACCAAATGACAAAGAAAATGCTGAAAATCAAGTGCAGAATCTCAAGTTTTGAGTGGACCGGATGCATCACCAAGCAATAGTTCCAACTCAAATCCATGGAGTGGAAGATTGCGTGGAAATTTCAGTCCAGTAAATTCATCAAATACATCCAAGAAAGGTAAAGAAAAGCTTTCTGCTGGTAGTAAAACATGTGCAGGTTTTGAAGATGTTGATGGAGATTCAAGTGGTTCAGAAAAGAGTCTTGATGAGGAACTTGGATTGCCCTCTGTGAAGAATCCAGGAGTAAGAAGGGCAAATGCATATGATACAAGGAGAAGTGACCCAGGACCAAGAAGATTTGGGAGGTTGCGTAATTCAGTGCAATGATTGACATATGATAGTTACATGGCTCGCCATTGTGCCTACATGACAAAGGTAATACAAGATGCTGAACCTTCTTGTTTTGAAGATGCAATTGGTAATGTAGATTGGAAAAAAGCTATGGATGAGGAGATGGCTGCACTTTATGGAAATGATACCCAGGAAGCTAGTTCCATTGCCACAAGGAAAGAAACCCATAGGCTGCAAATGGGTTTACAAGGTAAATCATATTGCTGATGGTAGCATAAGCAGGTATAAAGCACGATTGGTAGCTAAAGAATATGCACATACATATGGCATTGATTATGAGGAAACATTCTGCCCTATAGCTAAAATGTCTACTATTAGAACACTTGTTGCATTAGCTACAACAAAAGGATGGACTTTGCGTCAGATGGATGTGAAGAATGCTTTCCTACATGGTGAGTTACAGGGAGAAGTATATATGGACCAGCCACAAGGATATGAAGATTCAAAACATCTAGAATATGTTTGCAGGTTGCAAAAGGCTTTGTATGGGCTGAAGCAAGCCCCTCGTGCATGGCATGCAAGGATTGCTGATTACTTGAACAGCATTGGGTTTTCTATGTGTGATGCAGATCACTCACTATATGCAAGGAAGGCTGATGATGGCATCACTATTGTAGCTATTTATGTTGATGACCTGATTGTAGATGGTGACAATGAAGGAAGCATCAAAGAGGTAAATCAACTTCTTATGCAGGAATTCGACATGAAAGATCTTGGTGTCCTGTGCTATTTCTTGGGCATTGAGTTTATACATACAAAAACATGTATATGGATGTCGCAAAGGCAATATGCCTTGAATATGCTGCAAAAGTATGGTATCGATGATTTTAAGCTAGTTTCTATGCCATTAGATCAGAATTTGAAATTGGATACTACATCAGGTGAAGCATTGGAAAATGGTACTATGTACATGAAAATTGTGGGAAGTCTTATATATTTCACAATTACAAGGCCTAATCTAAGTTATACTATTGGAATTGAAAGTCAGTTTATGCAGGTTCCCAGGAAGCCACATTTGGATGCTCTGAGGTGCACTCTACGTTATGTGAGTGCTACTTTGGATTATGCATTGTTTTATGAGGCTGGTGTAGATTTGTAGGTTTATGGATACATCGATGCAGATTCGGTTGGTAGCATTCCAGATAGAAGATCTACTAGTGGTTTTCTATTCTCACTTGGGAGTGCAACTGTTACATGGGGCAGCAAGAAGCAACCCACTATTGCTTTGTCGAGTACAGAGGCTGAGTATAGAGGTGCTGCAATGGAAGCATGTGAGGCATCATGGCTAGAAATGCTACTTGCAGATTTATGTGTTGAAGTGGGAAATCCTATCACTATTTAGTGTGATAATCTTAGCAGCATACAGTTAGCACGGAATCCTATTTTCCATGCTAGAAAAAAGCATATCGAGGTAAATTATCACTTCATCAGAGAGAAGGTATTAGCAAGTGATATTGATTTTGTTTATGTGAGAACAGATGAGTGGTTGCTGATATTTTCACCAAAGCACTTGGATCTAAGAATTTGAAGAAGTTTCGGGAGATGCTTGGATTACAGGATATGGCATTGAGCTTGAGGGGGAGTGTTGAGATATCAAGATCAACATGTGATGATCCAGGATGACACGTACCAGTTTTTCATTTCTTTGACATGTATAGTGGTCACGCCTGTATATGTGAGGGATACTTCATTGAGATTTATTAGATTTATCTACCGAGAGTGATGGCACATTTGTTCCTTGCCAGTTCTCTCATTTGCGGACATTAGGTTTTTCCTTATGTACTGATCCTTATATATTGCACTTGTTGTATTCTTGTTTTTAGGTCATTCTTGTACATTCCTTTTTATGTAATTGAAGAAAAAGAAGAAGATCATTCTTCCTTGCCTCAATCTGTGTGTGTGTGTGCTTCTCCTTGAGAGTGAGACTATGTGTGTGAGCTCTCTTCCCTAACTCCTTCCTTGTGACACCTATGTGAAGGGATAATTTCACGCATATACTATATTTGTAAAGTTAGACTTAACTTTAGTTCTAGAATTTTCAAAAGTCACGAGATTGAGAAAATCTAGATAAGTTAGTTTGTATCAACAGACCCATGAGAGAGAGAGAGATGGAGAGAATGTGAGAAAGAAAGATTTTGCATGAATGAGAAATAGCCAGGCTTCTTTGAGTGAGAAAGCACCTATAAACTTTTGAGTTTTTCATAGGTATGAGAAGAACTAATTAAAGTTCTGTGTATGAGACTCTCTCCTCCATCTTCATACTTTGCCTACTATGTTATGATCTCAAAAGTTCATGTTTTTCAAGCATGTTGATGCGTGGCATCGAGACTAAGATGATAAGTCATTAGTTTATCTATTGCTTCAACTACTACTATAATTGTTGGACCAAGTCGATGCCTAGCATCGTGTTGTAGTTGATAAATTCTTGTTTTCTATGCCTATGATTCACTTGATGATTTTATGCTTGAAAAAAATGAGGTTTTATGTGAGAATTTGATGTCCAACATCGAATTCTTGCTAAAAAGTGAACTTTTATGCACCAGGTCGATGCTAGCCATCGAATTCGCTGTATAAGGACATGTTTTTTACTTAAATAGGAAAGGTTTCCTATTCTAGAAGCTCATACAGGGTCAAGTTGTGAAGGCCATAACTTGGTGTATATTGAAATTTTTTTAGCAAATAATATATTGTTGGAAATCTCTTCTTTTCTACTTCCATCCACCAGAAGATCTTGGAAAAATAATATTTGTGCTAAGAGAAATAAGCAAAACATTGAAGGTATGTCATTTTAGTGACTAGAAATTTCTGAAGATGCAAAATTCTCAGTTTAGGCAATCATTTCTCAAAGTTTGGAGAAGCATTGAGTTAATGGTGACCATAGAGGTTTTCTAGTGTCACATTAATTCATTTCTTGGGATCTTTCATACATCAAAAAGTGCTATCAGAGTAGAAAGCTTATAGAGAGAAGAAGGCATCAAAGGTACGAGAAGTTTTGGAAAGTTTTCATCAAAGTTTGAAAGCTGAAGCATTCAAAGACACAAGGCATCAGAAGATTACTTCAAAAGTGTATCCATACACAAAGAACTCCAAGGGTTATTATTCTTTATTCTTTAAACTCGCAAGTTGAAGTAGACGCAAAGACTTATGTCATATCATATCTCCATTGACAAACTAGACACAGATAATTATCCTGCATGGGTAATGAGAATGGAAGCCTTACTTATGAGTAAGGATCTCACGGTGTACATAATAGGTGAAGAAGAGAAGCCAATATTTGAAGATGAAAGCCGACCAAAGAAAGAGGAACTAGATGCTTTAAAACATTGGCTGCAAAAGGATGCAGTGCAAAGGCCTACATCTGTAATACAATTTCAGATCATTTGCTACCACACATTAGAGGATTGGAATCAGCGGAAGATATATGGAATGCATTGGAATATCATTTCCAAAGTACTACTAGAGCAAGGAAAGCAAGTCTATGGTCAGAGTTTACTACATTCAAGAAGAAGCCAAGTCAAATTATTAGTGATTATGTCACTAAGATGAAGGATCTAGCAGATAGTCTTGAATCCATAGATGAAGATATTGAAGATCACAGATTGATTGCTCAATTGCTTGGAGGTTTGAGAGGAGATGAAAGGTGAAAAACTTTTGTCTTATCAATGGAACTTTCTTTGAATCATTATGTTATAGATTTGAATCAATTGCTTGGTTTGATGCTCACATTTGAGGAAGACTTGAAGGGAGATGGAGATAAAGGACAAAGTTCTGCAATGTACATGAAGAACAAGAAGAAGGGAGATAAAGGTAAAGCAAAGGATGAAGAGGAATTGTGTTCTTAAGTTTATTATGCAAGAGGTAGAAGCACTGGAAGAGGAAGAGCAAGCGGTTTTGGAAGAGGAAGAGGTAATCGAATAACAATAAGAAGGCTTGCTGGGTCTGTGGATTGAGTAATCATTGGCTCATGACTATTGGCATAATCAGCAAGGATCAAATCAAAATCAAAATAACCATAGCAGAGGGAGAGGTGGAAGATATCAAAGTTATTCTTGGAGAGGTAGAAAAAATCAAAGAGGAGGCTATGGTAGAGGTGGAGGAAGAAGTTGGGGACATAATCAATCCTACAACACCACCTACTACAATTATGCAAATGACACACAGAATGAAAGTCATACATCATTGATGATGAATTCAATCAGCATATCAGATAAAGAAGATCTAAAGGTATTTTACATTGACTCTGGATGTTCTAATCATTTGTCAGGAAACATAAAATTGATGTCAGAATTGGAAAAAGGCATTTCTAGTCAAACAGTTCAAACAGGTGATAATACAAAACATAGTGTACATTCAATTAGAAAAGTGAAATGCAAGAGTGGAGCAGATTTGCTAACCAATTTTTTGTATTTTCCCACAATACCTAAAAAGTTGATTAGTGTGAGACATATAGTTGAAAAAGGTTTTCAAGTAAAGTTTACAAATGAAAGAGGATTTGTTGAAGATCTAGAGAATGGATGTAATCAAATTGTTTGTGGTAAGAAAGAAGGTAAAATCTTTACTTTAAGAGTGCAAGGGAACATTGGTAAAGCTTTGCTCACACATGGTGAAGGAGTGATTACAGAACTTGATCTCTGTCATAAGAGATTAGGTCATTTCAATGAGAGAGGAATTAAGCTATGGTTGCGAATCAGTCTGTACTAGGATTACCAAATGTGCAAAGTCAACATATGATTTATGAATGTGAAGCATTGATGGAGAGTGTAAATCTCCAAAAGAATAAGTTGTACTTGAATTTAGAACTCCTCTATATCAAGAACAACTTCTGACTCCACTTAATTTAGAAAACAAACACCAAATTATCAGAATTTTGGCTAACTGTTGAAAACTGAAAACTTCTTGAAAGTCTACTGCAGATTAATCACTCATTGACTAATCAATCCTGTAAAGTTTTTGATAAAACTTTGTAGGTTACTTTGCCTTAAGGTTGTGCACCTCCTCCAACTTAAATCTCTGCAAATGGTTCAGGGTACTCTGAGAAATCATACAAACAAGTTACCTGTGTATAAAACACCTTCTCTGCAGTGACGAGTTTGACACCTATAACTTCTTAGTTATAGTTCTCTCAATGTCGAACCCGTTTGATCAAGATCTTTTAGCCATAGATGGCTTATCTCCCAACTTAAATTTTAAGCCCTCACTTGTGTAAAACTTTACATCACACACTGAGCAATGTTCATTTCTCTGAACATGAAATCTGCGCCAGTTTTGTCGACTCTCAGAACATCATTACATATGAATGTTCCTATGCAAAATTCTCCTAACCTGATGACAATTAGACTCTCAAATTCTAGCCATAGATGGATTAGCTATGGACTTAGATACGTGCAGAAGGATTTCACAAAAGATTAAACACAGAAGGAGAATGGGAGAGAAGATCGACGCGCCATATCTGAAGCTTTCACTTTTCTCTATATTTCATACATCTGATGGATGGTTTGTACAATGTACATACTAACTTATCTCATACACTCTTCTCTATGTCTCTGGGCTACATGTCCCGACATTTCCAACATATTTATAGTCAAATATATACAAGCTTATGACTAATCATAAGTATAAGTCACCTATATTTGAACTAATGTACATATGTGTTCATATCTCTGAATTTCTGAGTATGTCCTTCCTTCAAACTTCTGAATTTGTTCTCTTCTTGACTTCTTGACTTCATTCCTTCATAAACCATCAATTGATGATTGTCATGCACCAACAGCTCCCCCTCAATCATTAATTGAGGTTCTTCTCTATCTTCTTAATTCCTGCCATATTCTTGAATCTCTGTAGCTTTGGTCCATCTAGACTTTTTGTCATCATATCTGCAAGTTGATCTTTTGTAGGAGTGTGTATGACTTGAACCTCCTTATCAATGACCTTCTCTCTCAGGAAATGATACTGTATTTCAATATGCTTAGTTCTAGCATGAAACACAGGATTAGCTGCCAAATATAGAGAACTCATATTGTCTCCACAAATAATAGGAGTACTTTGAATCACATCAAAATCCTTCATAAGTGTCTTTAGCCATATTACCTCCTTTGCAGCTTCCACCATACCTTTGTATTCTGCTTCTGTAGATGATAAGGCAACTGTATGTTGCTTCTTAGAACACCATGAAACCAATTTGTCTCCTACATAGCACAAATATCCATGTGTTGATCTTCTATCATCTACATTACCTGCCCAATCTGCATCACTGTATATCTTCATACTTGTATCAGAAGTAAATCCATAGTACAACCCTTCTCTCCGTGTACCCTTGATGTACCTAAGTACTCTTTGTCTTGCAATCCAATGTTCCTTTCTTGGACAATGCATAAATTGTGAAAGCACACCAACTGCATATGACAAATCAGGCCTTGTCAATGTAGCATAAATCAAGCTACCAACCAAACTTTGATAGAGCTTCATGTCTCTGAATTCTTCTGCTCCAAATCTAGACAATTTATGGTTCACTTCCAAAGGTGTAGGTGCAACCCTGCAATCTTCCATCTTAAACTTGGTTAGCAAATTTTTAAGATACCTTTCTTGAGTCACATATACTCCATGTTGAGTATATAAAATCTCCATTCCCAAGAAGAATGACAAGTTCCCCAAATCACTGATTTTGAACTCTTTCTCCATCTGCTTCTTGATCATTTGTATTCCTTTATCATCTGTTCCTGTAAGTATTATGTCATCAACATAAATGCAAACATAAATGAATCCATCTTCACTTGCTTTGACTAGCAAGCTACTATCTGCCTTTGATGCTTGAAATCCAAGTTCTTCCAAGAACTTTACAAGCCTATAATTCCATGCCCTTGGGGCCTGCTTTAATCCATACAAAGCTCTCTTGAGCTTACACACATAATTTGGACTCACTTGGTCTTTGAACCCATCTGGTTGCTCCATGTACACTTCATCTGAAATGTAACCATTTAAAAAAGCATTTTTTACATCTAATTGAGATAGCTTCCAACCTTTGCAAGCAGCAATTGCTATGAGAGTTCTGATAGTTGTCATTTTTGCCACAGGACTATAGGTCTCATCATAGTCCACTCCATATGTCTATGCATACCCTTTCACAACAAGTCTAGCTTTGTATCTAGACACACTTCCATCCGCAAATCTCTTTGTTTTGTACACCCACTTACATCCAATAATTTTCTGGCTATTAGGTTTAGGAACCAGATCCCAAGTCTGATTCTCTATCAATGCATCATACTCCTCTTGCATAGCTTCTTCCCAATTTCTCTTGCCTTTGGCTTCATCATATGTAGATGGATCTTCATCTGCTTTTACCAAATAAGCATAATCTTTAGTAGTCAAGAATGAGGTATCATAGCTATACCTTGTAGGTTGCCATTTGTGCCTAGATGACCTCCTAACTTCTGCACTTCTTGAAGTCTCTGGTTCATCACATTCTGGATCAAACCTTGGCCTTTCTTCAGCTTCAACCTGTACTTCATTATTCTCACTTTCATCAAGTAATTGAATGTTTGCTTTACCTTTTCTTTGATCCACTACTTCTTCATCATCTGCATGTACATTATATTTACCTGCATACCAAGTACCTTGCTCATCAAATGTAACATCCTTGGACACAAGGAATTGCTTTGTGGATGGACTCCACAACCTGTATCCCATTTGCTTATCATCATAGCCAATGAATACATACTTTTCTGCCTTAGGCTCCAACTTATGTCTCAATTGAGATGGCACATATGCATATGCCAAACATCCAAATATTCTGCAATGATCCAAGGTAGGTCTTTTACCCCACCAAGCTTCATATGGTGTCATACCTTGCAAGGCTTTACAAGGCAATCTATTGATCAAATAAGTAGCTGTATTTACAGCCTCTGCCCACAAATAATTTGGGCAATTCTTCTCTTTCATCATGGACCTTGCAAACTCAACAAGAGTCCTATTTCTTCTTTCTGCTACCCCATTTTGTTGAGGAGAGTACCTGCAAGTAACTTCTCTCTTTATACCTGCATTCCACAAGTAATCATTGAATTCATTTGAAAAATACTCTCCCCCTCCATCTGACCTTAGTCTCTTTAATTTTTGACCTGTAATCCTTTCTGCATATGCATGATAGTGTTTAAATGTATTAAACACTTCTGACTTTTCTTTAATCACATAAATTGTGATCCATCTGGTAGCATCATCAACATATATGACATAATATCTTGAACCATTTATACTAAAGTCCTTTGAAGGACCCCACACATCTGTATGCACCAATTCAAGTCTATCTGAATACATAAACCCATGCTTGGAATAGGATTGCTTATGAGCCTTACCTAATTGACATGCCTCACATTTGTATGTCATGTGTTGACCTGCAATGTTAGGCAACCCAAGCACTGAATCATTGTTAATCATTTCTTTAATACCTCTTTCATTAAAGTGTCCAAGTCTTTTATGCCAAAGATCCAATTCTGACACCTTCTGCTCTCCATATGTGAACATAGCATGTCCAACATTTCCTTGTACCTTCAATGTGAAGAGCCTTCCTTCTTTCTTTCCTGTAACAACTTGTTTATACCCTTGACTAGGGTCTTCAACATAAACTCCATCATTGGTAAACCTTACCTCATATCCTTTTTCCACAATTTGACCTACACTGATCAAATTCTTTGGGATTGTGGGAACATAAAGAACCTTACTCAGAAGAGTGCTCCCATCTTTAGCTTTGACTGAACCAATTGACTTTACCTTATGCTTTGTATTATCACCTGTCTGAACTGTATGGTTAATTGCATTATGATCTAAATCAGTCATCAAAGCAATATTTCCACTTAAATGATTACTACATCCTGAATCAATATAGAACACTCTCATATCCTCATGTGAAGTTTCACATGTTGCATTCATAATGAGAGTCGAATCCTCCTTCTGATCTGATGCATAGTTGCAATAGGTGTTATTGTAGGATTGGTTTTGGAAGCTTCTTCCTCCACCTCTTCCAAAAGAATTCCTACCACCTCTACCTCTGAAGTTTCCTCTCTAAAATCTACCACCTCTTGCTCTTTGATTAAAATTCTGATAATTACCATTGTTCTGATTATTGTGCCAACAATCATGAGATAGATGATTGGTCTTACCACATATCCAACAAGCTCTTGCATTATCTTTGTTGTTTCTGCCTCTTCCTCTACTTCTGCCATTTCCTTTTCCTCTTATGAAATTTGCTTGGTTTGAAGTACCTTCTTCTTCACCTGATTGTTGCTTCCCTTTGTTAGCTTTCTTCTTGTCTTTAAAGTACATTGCATGACCTGCACTCTTATCAACATCTCCTTTGATATCATTCTCAAAAGTTAGCATATGACCTAACAATTGATTCAAATCAGGAGTAAAGTGATCTAATGAAAGTTCTGTAGATAAAATGAAAGGCTTTCACTTCTCATCTCCTCTTAGCCCTGTGAGAATTTGTCTTACCAATTTATCTTCTTCAATATCTTCATCCACTGCACCTAAAGAATCTGCAATGTCCTTCATCTTTGTCACATAATCAGAGATTGATTGTGAGGCCTTCTTCTTGAAAGTAGTAAATTTTGCCCATAGTGAAGCCTTCCTTGACTTGGTTGTGTTTTGGAAATGCTCTTCCAAAGCATTCCAAATGTCACATGCACTTTCAAGTCCTCTAATGTGAGGAAGCAGGTAGTCATTGACTGCCATGTAAATTATGCTCCTTGCTTGAGCATCCTTCTTCATCCAATTCTTCATGTCTGCAAGCTCCTCTCTAGTTGGAACACTAGAGTCTCTAAATTCTGGCTTTTCTTCCTCTCCTGTGATGTATCCCATCAGATCTTTGCTCATAAGATGAGCTTCCATCCTCATAGACCAAGCTGGATAGTTCTCTCTATCCAACTTTTCAATTTGGAGACTATCTCCCATTCTTGCTTCACCTGTAGTCTCAAAGCTTTAACCTTTACAAGAAATAAATGTACCTTGACTTCGAATCTTACTCCTTCTGATCCTTTTGATAACTTCAATGTGTCTATCTTCAAGTTTTCTTCAACCTTTATCCTTCTGCAACTTCGAGATGTAAAGATTTGTGTTTCTGCAGTAGTCGGAGTCTTCTTCACTTCAATTTTGACACAACCTGCTCTGATACCACTGATGGAGAGTGTAAATCTCCAAAAGAATAAGTTGTACTTGAATTTAGAACTCCTCTATATTAAGAACAACTTTTGACTCCACTTAATTTAGAAAACAAACACCAAATTATCAGAATTTTGGCTAACTGTTGAAAACTGAAAACTTCTTGAAAGTCTGCTGCAGATTAATCACTCATTGACTAATCAATCCTGTAAAGTTTTTTATAAAACTTTGTAGGTTACTTCGCCTTAAGGTTGCGCACCTCCTCCAACTTAAATCTATGCAAATGGTTCAGTGTACTCTGAGAAATCATACAAACAAGTTACCTGTGTATAAAACACCTTCTCTGCAGTGACGAGTTTGACACCTATAACTTCTTAGTTATAGTTCTCTCAATGTCGAACCCGTTTGATCAAGATCTTTTAGCCATAGATGGCTTATCTCCCAACTTAAATTTTAAGCCCTCACTTGTGTAAAACTTTACATCACACACTGAGCAATGTTCATTTCTCTGAACATGAAATCTGCGCCAGTTTTGTCGACTCTCAGAACATCATTACATATGAATGTTCCTATGCAAAATTCTCCTAACCTGATGACAATTAGACTCTCAAATTCTAGCCATAGATGGATTAGCTATGGACTTAGATACATGCAGAAGGATTTCACAAAAGATTAAACACAGAAGGAGAATGGGAGAGAAGATCGACGCGCCATATCTGAAGCTTTCACTTTTCTCTATATTTCATACATCTGATGGATGGTTTGTACAATGTACATACTAACTTATCTCATACACTCTTCTCTATGTCTCTGGGCTACATGTCCCGACATTTCCAACATATTTATAGTCAAATATATACAAGCTTATGACTAATCATAAGTATAAGTCACCTATATTTGAACTAATGTACATATGTGTTCATATCTCTGAATTTCTGAGTATGTCCTTCCTTCAAACTTCTGAATTTGTTCTCTTCTTGACTTCTTGACTTCATTCCTTCATAAACCATCAATTGATGATTGTCATGCACTAACAAGCATGTCAGATGTCATAGCTAAGCCATTCTCAGTCTCCCATAAGAAAAATTTATGGCATATAGGCATTGGGTAGAACAGGGCTGGAGAAACCAATTGCAATACTCAATTTCCACTGCGGTGCATCTGGAGCATAGCATTTGTCTGCATTGAATGCCTCTCTTGAATCAGGCAGAAATAGCATCCTTAGTGATCATGTCCGACATCTGTATCATTCATTCACGCGGCAGCTCGAGCCATCAAGTGCCCTGCGTCTCCCTGAGTGTTGAGTGTGATTGCATGCATAGTGAGCTCTCTGTAGCTACTTCTTCTCACCATCACAACACTGACTTCACCTCATCTCTTTTAGAAAAGCACCATGAAAAAACTACGCTTTGGATGAAGGCCTCATAGAATGTCATAGCCCACACCTTTCAAGTGTTGTCTGGAAGTGAAACATGTTGGTGCAAAGCAATCAACAATTGAAGTTTTGATAAAGTTTTGAAGTCAAGTATTGAAGAAAAGGTCAAGATATGAAGCATGAAGAAAGTATATGTTCAGAGAATGAAGATATGTATACATATGTACATTAATTTAGAGTTATCTCACTTATACTTTTGTATATTTATGAGCTTGTACATATTTGCCTATATATACAAGGAAAAATATCACAACAAATATGAGAGAGCATGTGAATAGAGAAATTAGAAGTTGTATAAGCTATTAGACACTTTAGAAGTGAGTAAGATCTCTCTCATCACTCAGATGTAAAGTTTTTCCAGAAATGAAGAAAAGTTGCACCCGATAATTCTTAGAGTTCTCCTTCTGTGTTGAGTCTTTTGTGAAATGCTTTTGTATAAGTCTAAGTCTATAGTTGATTGAACTCTGTACAAATTTTCAGCTTCTAATTGGGATTAGGCTGAGAGAATTGAGTGTAGGAACATTTACATGTGTAAATGTAAAGAAGAGAAGTTGTAGGAGGCACAAAATTTGATGCTAATGTTTTGGTCAGTTCTCCTTCCACAATGTAAAGTTTTGAGCAATCAAGCACTCATTCTTTAATTTGGAAGGTAAGATACGTATGGCTAAAAGCATTTGATTAAATGGGTTCTAATTCGGGAGAACCAAGCTTTAGAAGTTGTAGGTGTTAAATAACTAGAGTTTTAGACATAGGTGACTTGTTAAGATCATTTCTCAAGATCTATTGATTCTTTTGGAATGATTTAACTTGCAGGAGGTGCGCAAATGATAGACAACACCTTGTGCAAAGTTGTATAAAAAACTTTACACATTTGATAAGTCAATGAGTGAGTTATGTGCAGCAGACTTTTTGTGGTCACCTTCTTCACAGTTTGTTCAAGATTTTGGAAATTGAGTATTGATCCTCCAAATTGGTAAAGGTTTTAAGTTATTCTTGATATAGAGGTGCTCTAACTTCAAAAACAACTTGTTCTTTTGGAGATTAACACTCTCCATCAGTGGTATCAGAGCAGGAAGCATCAAAATTGAAGAAAGGAGGACCCCGACTGTTGCAGTTATAAAGAATTCAACATTTGAAGATACAAAGGGTGAAAGCTTGAAAGAAAAGCTTGAAAAGGAGGCTAGAAGATATCAAGGAAGACAAAAGGAACTTCATTCAAAGCAAAGGTAACCTCATTCCTCATAAAGCTTGAAGGATTTAATACACAGGTGAAGAAAGGATGGGATATTCTCTTCAGATAGAGAAATTGGATAGAGAGAACTATCCAACATGGTCAATGAGGATGGAAGCTCATCTTATGAGCAAAGACTTGATAGGTTATATTACAGGTGAAGAAGAAAAGCCTCAGTTGAGCGATCCTAGTGTTCCAACTAGGGATCAATTGTCAGATTTGAAGACTTGGATGAAGAGAGATTCTCAAGCCAGGAGCATTATCTACATGGGAGTTAATGACTACTTGCTACCTCACATTAGAGGTCTTGAAAGTGCAAGTGATATATGGAATGCTTTGGAGGAGTATTTCCAAAACACCACAAAGTCAACGAAGCCATCCTTGTGGGTAGAGTTTACCACATTCAAGAAGAAGGCCTCTCAATCCATCTCAGATTATGTAACAAGGATGAAGGACATTGCAGATGCATTAGGAGCAGTTGATGAAGATGTTGAGGAGGATAAATTGGTAAGGAAAATCCTCACAGGTTTGAGAGGTGATGACAAATGGAAGCCATTCATTTTGTCTACTGAATTATCACTAGATCATTTTACTCCTGATTTAAATTAGTTGCTAGGACACATGCTAACCTTTGAGCAGGATGTCAAAGGTGAAAGTGCGAAAAGTGCAAGTCAAGCAATGTATTCAAAGGATAAGAAGAAGAATAGCAAAGGGAAGCAACAATCAAATGAAGATGAAGGTACAACTAGCCAAGCTAACTTCCTAAGAGGAAGAGGAGGTGGCAAAGGTAGAGGAAAAGGCAGAAGTAATAAAGATGGAGTTAAAGCTTGTTGGATATGTAGTAAGTCAAATCACTTAGCTCATGATTGTTGGCATAATACTCAAAATAATGGTGGATATAATCAGAACTTTAATTCAAGAGGAAGAGGTGGCAGAAATCAAAGAGGTAATTTCAGAGGTAGAGGTAGTAGAGGTTACTTTGGAAGAAATGCAGGTAGAGGATTCCAAAGTCAACAATACAACAATACCTACTACAATTATGCTTCATATCAGAAGAAGGATTCAACATTGATAATGAATGCAACTTGTGAAAGGCAAAGTGAAGACCAAAGAGTTTTCTACATTGACTCAGGGTGTAGCAATCACCTGAGTGGAAACATAGCTTTGATGACTGATTTGGAGAATAAGGTAACTAATTATGTAGTTCAAACAAGTGACAATACAAAGCACAATGTGAAGTCAATTGGATCAGTGAAGGCCAAGGATGGCAGTACTCTCTTGAGTAAGGTTTTGTATGTTCCTACAATTCCAAAGAATCTGATAAGTGTAGGACAAATTGTTGAAAAAGGTTATGAAGTTAGGTTCATTAATGAAGGAGTTTTTGTGGAAGATCCTAGCAATGGGTATAAACAAATTGTTTCTGGGAAGAAAGAAGGAAGATTGTTCACATTGAAGATTCAAGGTAATGTTGGTCATGCCTTGTTCACCTATGGAGGACATAAGATCTCTGAGTTAGATCTTTGGCACAAAAGGCTTGGACATTTCAATGAAAGAGGCATTAAAGATATGGTTAACAATGGTTCAGTGCTTGGATTGCCTAATGTTGTAGGTCAACACATGACATAAAGATGTGAAGCATGTCAATTAGGTAAGGCTCATAAGCAATCTTATTCCAAGCATGGTTTTATGTATTCAGAGAAGCTTGAGTTGGTACACACAGATGTGTGGGGACCATCAAAGGATTTCAGTATCAATGGTTCAAGGTATTATGTGATTTATGTTGATGATGCTACCAGATGGATCACTATCTATGTGATCAAAGATAAGTCAAAGGTATTCAATACATTCAAACATTATCATGTGTATGCAAATAGAATTGCAGGTCAAAAATTGAAGAGACTAAGGTCAGATGGAGGGGGAGAGTATTTCTCTAATGAGTTCAGTGATTACTTGTGGAATGCAGGTATAAAAAGGGAAATTACTTGCAAGTACTCTCCTCAACAAAATGGTGTAGCAGAAAGGAGGAATAAAACTCTTGTTGAGTTTGCAAGCTCCATGATGAAGGAGAAAAATTGCCCAAATTATTTGTGGGCTGAGGTTGTAAATACAGCCACATATTTGGTCAATAGATTACCATGTAAAGCTTTGTAGGGTATGACACCATATGAAGCATGGTGGGGTAAGAGACCTACTCTAGATCATTGCAAAGTATTGGGATGTTTGGCATATGCATACGTTCCATCTCAATTAAGGCACAAATTAGAACCTAAAGCTGAAAAGTATGTGTTTATTGGATATGATGATAAGCAGATGGGATGTAGGTTGTGGAGTCCATCCACAAAACTATTCCTTGTGTCAAAGGATGTCACATTTGATGAGCAAGGTACTTGGTATGCAAGTACATTCAATATTCATGCAAGTGATGAAGAAGTTGTGAATCAAGAGAAAGGTAAATCAAAGGTTCATATATTTGATGAAGAGGAGAATAATGAAGTACAGGTTGAAGTTGAAGAAGTGCCAAGGTTTGATCCAGAATGTGATGAACCAGAAACCTCAAGAAGTGGAGAACTCAGAAGGTCATCAAGACACAAATGGCAACCTGCAAGGTATAGCTATGACACTTCTTTTTTGGCTACCAAAGATTATGCTTATATGATAAAGGCAGATGAAGACCCTTCTACATATGAAGAGGCAAAAGTTAAGGAAAATTGGGAGAAAGCTATGCAGGAAGAGTATGATGCATTGATGGAGAATGAGACATGAATTTGGTTCCTAAACCAAATAGTCAGAAGACCATTGGATGTAAATGGGTCTACAAGACAAAGAGGTTTGCAGATGGAAGTGTGTCTAGGTATAAAGCTAGACTTGTTGTGAAAGGGTTTGCTCAGACATATGGTATAGATTATGATGAGACCTATAGTCCTGTGGCAAAGATGACAACCATCAGGACACTCATAGCTATTGCTGCATGTAAAGGTTGGAAATTATGTCAATTAGATGTGAAGAATGCTTTTCTAAATGGTTATGTTTCAGATGATGTTTTCATGGAGCAACCACAAGGATTCAGAAATGAAAGGTATCCAGATCATGTATGTAAGCTCAAGAGATCTTTGTATGGTTTGAAGCAGGCCCCAAGGGCATGGAATTATAGACTTGTGAAGTTCTTGAAAGAACTTGGGTTTCAAGTATCTAAAGTAGATAGTAGCTTGCTTGTTAAAGCAAGTGATGATGGGTTCATTTACATGTGCATATATGTTGATGATATAATTCTTACAGATACAGATGAGAAAGAAATTCAAAGCCTAAAGAAGCAAATGGAGAAAGATTTCAAGATTAGCGACTTGGGAGACTTGTCATATTTCTTGGGCATGGAGATCTCATATACTCAACATGGAGTGTATGTAACTCAAGAAAGGTATTTGAAAAACTTGTTGATCAAGTTTAAAATGGATGATTGCAGGGTAGCACCTACTCCAATGGAGGTGAATCACAAATTGAGCAGATATGGAGGAGAAGAATTCAAGGACATGAAGCTATATCAAAGTTTGGTTGGTAGTTTGATCTATGCTACATTAACTAGGCCTGACTTGTCATATGCAGTTGGGGTATTATCTCAATTCATGCATTGTCCTAGGAAAGAACATTGGGTTGCAGGACAAAGAGTGTTGAGGTACATTAAGGGTACACTCAAAGAAGGTTTGTATTATGGTTTTACATCAGATACAAACATCAAGATTTATAGTGATACAGATTGGGCAGGTAATCCTAAGTATAGGAGATCAACTTATGGATACTTATGTTATGTGGGAGATAAGTTAATTTCATGGTGTTCAAAGAAGCAACACACAGTTGCTTTATCATCCACAGAGGCTCAGTACAAAGGTATGGTTGAAGCTGCAAAGGAAGTGATATGGCTTAAGACTCTTATGAAGAGTTTTGACATCATCCAGAGTATACCTACTATTCATGGAGATAACATGAGTTCATTGTATTTAGCTGCTAATCCTGTTTTTCATGCCAATACTAAACACATTGAGATTCAGTAGCATTTTCTAAGAGAGAAGGTGATGGATAAAGAGATTGAAATTATACATACTTCAGCAAAAGATCAGATAGCTGATATGCTAACCAAAAGCTTGGATGGACCAAAGCTACAGAGATTCAAAGACATGGCAGGTATAAAGAAGATAGAGAAAACCTCAATTGATGATTGAGGGGGAGCTATTGGTGCAAAGCAATCAACAATTGAAGTTTTGATGAAGTTCTGAAGTCAAGGATTGAAGAAAAGGTCAAGATATGAAGCATGAAGAAAGTATATGTTCAGAGAATGAAGATATGTATACATATGTACATTAATTTAGAGTTACCTCACTTATACTTTTGTATATTTATGAGCTTGTATATATTTTCCTATATACACAAGGAAAAATGTCGGGGCAAATATGAGAGAGCATGTGAATAGAGAAATTAGAAGTTGTATAAGCTATTAGGCACTTTAGAAGTGAGTAAGATCTCTCTCATCACTCAGATGTAAAGTTTTTCTAGAATTGAAGAAAAGTTGTGCCCGATAATTCTAAGAGTTCTCCTTCAGTGTTGAGTCTTTGGTGAAATGCTTTTGTACAAGTCTAATTCTATAGGTGATTGACCTCTGTACAAATTTTCAGCTTCTAATTGTGATCACGCTGAGAGAATTGAGTGTAGGAACATTTACATAAATGTAAAGAAGAGAAGTTTTAGGAGGCACAAAATTCGATGCTAATGTTTTGGTCAGTTCTCCTTCCACAGTGTCAAGTTTTGAGCAAGCAAGCACTGATTCTTTAAGTTGGAAGGTAAGCTACCTATGGCTAAAAGCATTTGATTAAAAGGGTTCTAGTTTGGGAGAACCAAGCTTTAGAAGTTGCAGGTGTCAAAATCGATTGTAAATAACTATAGTTTTAGACATAGGTGACTTGTTAAGATCATTTGTCAAGATCTACTGAGTCTTTTGGAATGATTTAACTTGGAGGAGGTGCAAAAACCATAGGCAACACCTTGTGCAAAGTTTTATAAAAAACTTTACACATTTGATAAGTCAATGAGTGAGCTATGTGTAGCAGACTTTCTATATAGTCACCTTCTTCAAAGTTTGTTCAAGATTTTGGAAATTGAGTATTGATCCTCCAAATTGGTAAAGGTTTTAAGTTTTTCTTGATATAGAGGTGCTCTAACTTCAAGAATAACTTGTTCTTTTGGAGATTAACACTCTCCATCAAAACACCCATCTTGTGGGTCTCCTATTGATGGCAAAGAAGCAGAACTTACCTTTCTACCTACGCCTCAACTATGGAAGCAACACAAAGACGTATGAGTAATTTATGGGGATCTTTTGCGCATCCTCTTGCTCCGCTCTTTCCTACTGAAGCGGTTCCTGAGATTGAATTCTGTATAGTGTTCCAAGTAGCATATAACTTCTTCGTTCTTTTGTTTCTCCTTTCATTTGTGGATAGCAGACTGTAGATATCTCAATCTTCAGTGCGCGACGTGCTGTCCAAAAGCCATGACTCTTTTTGTTGCGAAGGGTACAAACGACTCACTTTGTCTACACTCCATCAAGTCCATTGCATAGCTTCCTTTTGTAGAACTTTGAAGATGTGCATTGCACCTTGTATGTTTGATTTTCTCTCTCACAACCTTGGAACCGATGCCTTCTCCTCCTCTATGTCTAAACCATGCACAATCTTTGACATCAGCTTGTCTCTGCTGCCAACACTTCCTTTCTCTTCAAGGATATTCTCGCACTACTGCATGTGTTATTGGCATAATCCTTGTACATGTTCTATGACCTGAGAGAACTTGGAGAAAAGACGGTAGGGAAGCTTTCAATGTGAGTGCACGTACCCTCAGTAGAAGCACATGTTGATTGGGGTGGCAAAGAATACAAAGCATAAGATGCTCTATAATCTTCTTTGCTTACTGGTGTAGACTTCTTTGTTGTGATATCAACACAAGAGGAAGAGGAAGATCAAGCGCTAGAGGTACGAGAGGCTACTACAACTACAATCAAAGACAAAGGAGTGAAGATAACAACAACTGCTATATATGTGGAAGGTATGGACACTATGCCAAAGATTGCTATCAAAATGAAAATAATCAAGGTGGTAATCGAAGAGGAGGCTATTCAAGAAGAGGTAAACAACAAGGAAATTATGCAGTTGAAGGTAAAAGTGATGATTATGATTCTCTTCTTATGATGAATGTAGAAACTAAGATGAATTGCAGTAGTGATGTATGGTATGTAGATAGTGGTTGCTCTAACCATATGTCACATGATGCTTCATTGTTTTCTAATATGCATAATCCTTCATGTAAAGGTCATGTTGAAATAGGAGATGATACAACACATAAGATTATGCAGGTTGGAGATGTTGTTATGCAAGATAAGAGAAAGACAAATTGCTTGAAGGATGTATTTTATGTGCCAACGATTACTAAGAATCTGATGTCTGTTGGTCAAATGGTAGAAAAAGGTTTGCAAATAAGATTTAATCATGCAGGTTGCTTCATTGAGGATCCAAAGCAAAGAAGGTTAATTGTTAGATGTCAAAAACAAGGTAGATTGTTTACATTCAAGGTAAATCCAAATCATACAAACTATTTCTCTTATGGTATGCATCGAATAGCAGAGCTTGATCTATGGCACAAAAGGATTGGATACATGAATGTACACAGGTTAAAGGAGCTATCAAAGAAGAGGATTGTTGAAGGATTACCTGATCTTACTAAGCAACATATGGTGCATCTTTGTGAAGCATGTCAAATGGGTAAGCAGAGTAGATAGGCTTTCAAGCATTCAAGCTATGTAAGCAGTGGATTGCTAGACCTTATACACACGGATGTATGGGGTCCTACTAAAGAGGCATCCTTGGCTGGTAATAAGTAATATGTATCATTCATTGATGATCATAGTAGAATGAAATTTGTGTATTTCATTAAACATAAGAGTGAAGTCTTTGATTGTTCAAAAATTTTAAATCATTTGTCGAGAAGCAAACAGGAAGATATGTTAAGAAGCTAAGATCCGATGGAGGGGGAGAGTATTTCTCTCAAGCTTTTACTAATTTTTTGTATGATGAAGGTATCAAAAGAGAAGTTACATGCAGGTATACTCCACATCAAAATGGAGTCACAGAAAGAAGAAACAGAATCATAGCAGAAGCATCTAGAAGCATGCTAAATGATATGTGTTTGCCTAATTCTTTTTGGGCTGAAGTTGTTAGCACAAGTGTGTACATTATGAATAGAGTACCTACTGCTGGAGTTCATCATTTGACACCATATGAGGTACGGCGTGGAAGGAAACCAAGTGTAAGTCATTTGAAAGTATTTGGTTGTGTATGTTATGTACATGTACCTAGTGAAGTGAGATCAGAACTTGATGTGAAATCAAAAAAGTGTATATTTATTGGTTCTGCAGATACTCAAAGAGGATATAGATGTTATAATCCTCATACAAATAAGGTGGTTGTTTCAAGAGATGTAAACTTTGATGAATTACTTTCATGGTATGTAGATAAGAAACGTTTGCAGGTCATAAATGGAGATGAAGAAGATACAGGTGAAGGAGATGAGTGCTTACCTCAACCCACAAGAAGTTTAAGTGATGAGAAAATTGGTTTGGATGAAGAAAGAGAGCTACCTTTCAATGGAAGATTAAGGCAAGAGTCACCTCCAAGTGTTAAAAGTAAAGGTAAACTCAAACTTGTTGAAGCTAATGATGAAGGAGAGGAAATTAGTGATGTATGTGAGTATGGAGAATCATCAAAGGTTCCTAATAAGAAAGCAAGAGCATCTACATTGGAGGTAAGAAGAACTTCAAGAGTGAGTAAGCAACCTCAAAGGTATACTTATGAATCTTTTATGAGTATTGACACGTTACCTTGTTGAATTACATTAATTTTTTATTAACACAATAATGTTTGTTGGCGATAATAAGTCTGTGCGACGACAATTATTACTCTCTGCGTTACATACTGTGAAAAGGCTAACCGGAATATGAACAGTAATACTGTGTAGAAGACATTATACTGGATAATAACGTACTGCTTGTTTGATAAGTTAACTGGGAAAATAAGATACAGGGCCTCTGAATTATCAGACCCCTACAATAAAGATCTGATCTCCTTAGGTACTATCGATCTCCAATCAGTAGCGGACAATTGGAGTTCGGCAGTGTGTACGGTTGTCCCAGTGACCAGAGATGTAGACACAGATGATAGTGTTGCTATGGATGGAGCCACCCTACATCAACTTTTACCGTCAGCTGACAATTTGGTGAAACCTTGACAATTTTATGTCCCGGAAGATCAATTAGTAACATATAATTTGGGTGATGAGGTTAATCCACGACCAGTTAAGATTAGGGCAAGATTGTCAGAGACATTTCAAGAGGATTTGATACGACTCCTACGTGAGTTCTCCGATGTTTTTGCTTGGGACTATCGAGATATGAAAGGTCTGGACCCGCGGATCTATCAACATCGGGTAGTGCTCAAACCAGAAGTGAAGCCAATCAAACAGTCCAGTTACCGAATGAACCCCAATTATGCATCACAGGTCAAAGAAGAACTCGATCAGTTACTGAAGGTGGGATTCATCGTACCAATCGAGCATGCTGAATGGATATCACCAATTGTGATCGTCCCGAAGAAAAATAAACAGCTGCGCATCTGTGTTGATTATCGAAAACTGAATGCTGCTACTGTACCGGATCCATTTCCTCTCCCCTTTCTAGACACAATGCTTGACCGGGTGGCAGGGCACGAGATGTATTCATTTTTGGATGGTTATAGTGGTTATAACCAGGTGAGGATGGCCGAATAGGACATACCTAAAACAACCTTTATCACAAACTGGGGTGTTTATGCTTGTAGAGTAATGTGGTTTGGGTTAAGGAATGCTCCAAGCACATTTCAACGATGTATGCAAGAAGTCTTTTCACCCTATTTGACTACTTTTATGCAAGTATATTTGGATGACTTTTCCTTATTTGGCAAGACTACGGCGCACCTGTATCATTTACGGTGCTGCTTTCAAAAATGCCGTGAATACTGGTTATCCTTGAATCCGACAAAATCTGTGTTTGCAGTCTCTTGTGGCAAACTCCTCGGCCATATTATCTCTGAGCAAGGCATACAAGTTGATCCGGATAAAGTTGCAGCCGTGTTGCAGGCACCAGTCCCTACAACACCGAAAGAAGTTATGCGCTTCCTGGGTCAAATCCGGTGGCATGGCAGACATTTACGGTGGTTAGCTCATTTAGCAACACCACTTAAATCGCTCATGACTAGTAGTCCATGGGAGTACGAATGGACTTCAGAATGCCAAACTGCATTTGATCGTTTAAAAGGATTATTGACAAAGGTCCCAATTTTGCAACCCCCTGATTGGGAACGCCCGTTCCATGTCTTTGTAGATGGATCGGACATAGCCATTGGAACTGTTTTAATGCAGAAAATTGACAAATGGTTTCGGCCTATATATTATGCAAGTCGCCGATTAGCTCCTGCTGAAAGAAATTATTCAGTGACCAAAAGAGAATGTCTCGGGTTGGTGTACTCTGTGAAGAAATTCTGACATTATTTGTTGGGCCAAAAATTTACCTTTCACGTGGATCACGCCGCACTTGTGTATTTAGTCCGGCAACAACATTTAGGTGGTCGCTTGGCTCGATGGGTTTTATTACTACAAGAGTTCGACTATGAATTTATTCATCAACCCAACACAACACATGCCTTGGCGGATTTTTTATCTCGTTTAGATTCAGGTGAAGCTCCGATGGGAGTTGATGACACTACACCGACAATTTACGCTACTGAGCCAATTGTTGAAGAATCTACAGAACCTCTTGTGCCCCCTACCTACTATGATACGTTACTAACTTTTCTAACTGACGGTTGTCTTCCTCCCCATACTCCTCCTGCTCTGCGGTGGAAGTTTGCAGTTTACAGTTGCAGATTTCAGTTGATTGTAGGTCAACTGTACTACATGGATCATACTAGTGTTTTACTTCGATGTATCCCACCACATGAATCTGAATCGGTTATTGTTATGGCTCATTCATTACCCTCGGGTGGACATTTCGCAGCTGATCTTACTCACCGTAAAATTCTACAAAGTGGGCTCTGGTGGCCTACAATGTACAAAGATGTGACCTAGTTTGTGCAGCAGTGTGATACCTGTCAATGGTCTGGACAAACATTACAGCGACACTTCTTTCCTCTGCAACCTGTCTTACCTTTGGAACCCTTTCAAAAGTGGGGGCTCGATTTTATTGGACCAATATCACCACCAGCAACCCTTAGCAACAATCGATATATACTGACTTGTACGGATTATGCCACCAGGTGGGCGGAAGCTTGGGCTTTATGGTCCGCCACAACTGTTTCGGTGGCAAAATGCCTGATGAAGGACGTATTCCTGCGTTATGGATTACCTCTGGAACTTGTGACCGACCAAGGAACACATTTTGCCAACAATTTAATGCGAGTACTAACTCACACTTTTCAAATTCTGCATAAATTCAGTTCACCATACTATCGCGTGCTAATGGTTTGGCTGAAAGCACCAACAAGATACTGTTGAATATGCTGCGCAAGTTGATCTTAGAATCTCTAGAATGATGGGACCAGTTACTACCCGCGATTTTATGGGCATACCGGACTACATACAAAGTGGACCGGAATGACCCCATTCAAGCTTGCTTATGGGTTGGAAGCAATCGCACCGATGGAGGTAGTAGTGCCAAGCCTATGCATGGCCCTAACTCAGAAATTGCTGCCCGAAGACTCTTTGCCATTTCGGTTGGAAGCACTCCGAGCCTCGGATGAACATCGCTGGGAAAGTTTGCTGGTTCTTCAAGAAGTTCATTTGCGGCAAGCCCGTACCCATGATCGTTTCCTCAAAACTCCTGTGTTTACGGTGGGCCAGCTTGTGTTATTTTATAATGCTAAAGCAAATCGTTCTGGTGGAAATTTTAAATTACGGTGGTTCGGTCCTTACCAGATTAGTGAGCAAGTGGGACCAGCTACTTTTTGGTTGACTACCTTGACCGGAGTTCCTCTTCCCAAAGTAATTAATGGTTCAAAGCTACGGCCATATCACCAACCGCCTGATCACCGCTGACGTGTTCTTCGGTTTTCCATGTGTCACTTATTTTCTTTTTATTTCCTTGTTTCAGCTGAATATAGACGATAAGTCTCCTCATTTTGATATCTAACTATGATTAATCACCGCCTTGTGTTACTGTGTCTGCTCATGCATGCACGCCGTAATTATGAAGGTTATCATTTCAATACCGCGCGATGATTAGGGTTTTCGATCGCCTCATGTTGCCTGTGTGTCTACTTAATCTTGTTCCTTTTACTGATAATTGCTATTGTGTCTGTGTGTTTCTGCGTTCTTTGTTTTCTGTGTTCTCTGTGTTTTTGTGCTTTCGCATGCGCGTCATGGAAGCACTAGCCAATGTCGCTACCTTCCGTGAAGGACTCACCCCTGAACTGAGTGAGTTTTTGCGTATCCGTAATCTTTTGAGCTTCGCTGAATTGCCTTAGCATTCAGTGGAGTGCCAACCATTTTATGCGCATATTATTTCCGCTATCGCTACCACACCTGCTACGGAGCAGAGTTGGCCTATCCTTTGTTTACCATCACGAGTCGTGATCACTTTGGCTTCGTTCGCCGATGCCTTCCGACTTCCTCGGGATGGATTGGAGAATGGTCCTCTAATTCCTGTAGCCACCATGACCGCGTTATTCCCACGGCACTCATCTAATGAGTACGCCATTCTGTGTCGACCTGATCCAGAGCATACTGTATTGCAGTTTTTAGTTTCTATACTGAATTTGAAAAAAGGTACCTATGGGATCTCGCGTCCCTTTTACTCAATGATAGACATGGCTTCTTGCGAGCCTGTCAATTTTGCATCTTTTTATTTCCGACGCATTCACCGTGAATGTGTTACGATTATTAAACAAGTTAATAAGGGTGATCTTCCACGATCACGTCTTCCCCATATCCTCACTTTCCTCTTTCTAGCCATTCAAGCCGCGCAACCCCCGCCAAATGCTCCATTCCTGTTGCATGAAGAGTCTACTCGGATGCTCGAAGATGAGGAAGATGATGATGTAGATCGTTTTCAACTTCTTCACCGAAAACGCAGCCGTATAAGTCCTTCTGAGAGCCAGGTGCAAGGATACAACGCCAGACATGAAGAAGAGGTCTTCCACGACACCGCCACTTCCATCCATGTTGATTCTTTCATTCATTCTTCTCCAATCTAGTAGCAGGAACAAAGTGCTTCCACCATCGACTCTGAAGAAATTTCTTCTCGGGAGGATTCTCATCAGCAGACTCAAGATGATGTGCAAGCCATTATTGGAGAGATTCTCAATGAAGTGATTGCTCTGGTTGATGCTGTGATTGCCAGAACTGAAGCAACAAAGCAGCCGACCACCGGAATAGTGTTGGTGCCTAATCTTCTTACCCCACTTCCTTCCACCATGAACATTGTTGAGCCAATTGTTCCAGTCCAACCTATTGTTCTCGACGTACCCCCTTCTCCATCTTCTTCTCTCGCCTATTCTCCACCCTCTTCCCCTCATCTGTTCTCCACTTCTACATCCCAATCCCTTCCTACCCTTCCTGCTCCAACCCCTATGTTTCATGAACTCGAATCTATAGGTCCACTGTTGATCCAATTCTCGCAGCAGTTACCAATGCAACTGAAGATGACCACTGATAATATCAGACAGGAGTTGTAGCATAAAGTTGATGTTTTGAAGGCTGATATTGCCCCACTCCAGGAAGAAGCAAATGTCGTTAAAGCAGAAAACCATGCTTTGCAGATGCAACTTCAGCATCTTCAAGCTAGACTTGCAGAACAAGATACATTAATTGCTCAACGCGATGCAGCATTGGTAGAGTTAAAAGCCAAGGATGTTTTGTTAATTGCTCGTGATGAAGAAATTAAGCAGTTAAATTAGCTGGTACAGGATAAAGAAGATGCTCGAGTGGCAATTGGAAATTTGTTGGAAGAAACTCGAATCCAGCTTGATGAAGTCGTGCAGGAAGGACAGGAGATGGCTACTTTAGCTAAGTAGACTAATGCAGAACTCCAGGCCATAACTGCCGATTTGTTTCAGGCAAATTTTGCCCTAAAATCATAGACAAGTCTTACAATTCAACTTCAAAAGGAGATAGCTGGGCTTCAGAAGGAAAGAGATGCTTATTATCAGACAATTCAATATCAAGCTCAGGAGTTGGAGCGAAGAGAAAAGCAGTTAGGTTTTCAAGCACAAGGCCTATCAAGAATTGATAATCAAATTGCTGAAATGAGATTGAGTCGAGATGCAGCCCTTGCCAATGACTTTTATTTGCAAGAGGCCTTTTTGCAGTCGCAGACTGACACGTTGATAAGCCAGGTCATTGCGGCAAGTTCTGTTCGAACTGACGCACAACTGGTAGAGCCGGAGACACTAAAGCTGATGTTGGATCCCTTAAAATAGAAAATCTCTAGAACCTTCAAATTAGCAAGAAATATGTATATACAAGGCATCGTAGACGAGCCTTAATTTTGTTTGCGTTGCGGGTTCAAGTCCACCATGCATGCTAGTGTAAGGCCGCCGGATTGGCATCATGTAATTTATATTTACCTATACCACACGTACCAAAAGGTCGTAGTGAAGTGTTGTACCCTTTTTATCAATCAATGAAGAGACATTACGGTGGCTCTCCGGTAGAGAGGAGACGAGATCGTCAGACTGTTTGTCTGGGCAATTTGCGACCCGGCGGAGACATTGTAGTGTAGATTTTTGTAATTCTGAGTATTGACACTTTACCTTGTTGAATTACATTAATTTTTGATTAACACAGTAATGTTCGTTGGCGATAATAAGTCTGTGCGACGATAATTATTACTCTCTGCGTTACATACTATGAAAAGCCTAACCAGAATATGAACAGTAATACTGTGTAGAAGACATTATACTGGATAATAACGTACTGCTTGTTTGATAAGTTAATTGGGAAAATAAGATACAGGGCCTCTGAATTATCAGACCCCTACCATCCCCAAGAACCCGAAAAGAGATTAAAAGTGGACTTGACGGTAGTCTGCACTTTTAAGCTAGTGTAAGGCCGCCAGATTGGCATCATGTAATTTATATTTACCTATATCGCACATACCGAAAGGTCATAGCGAGGTGTTGTACCCTTTTTATCAATCAATGAAGAGACATTATGGTGGCTCTCCGGTAGAGAGGAGACGGGATCGCTAGACTGTCTGTCTGGGTGATTTGCGACCCTCCGGAGACATTGTAGTGCAGATTTTTGTAATTCTGAGTATTGACACTTTACCTTGTTGAATTACATTAATTTCTGATTAACACAATAATGTTCGTTGGCGATAATAAGTCTGTGCGATGATAATTATTACTCTCTGTGTTACATACTGTGAAAAGCCTAACCCGAATATGAACAATAATACTATGTAGAAGACATTATAATGGATAATAACGTACTGCTTGTTTGATAAGTTAACTGGGAAAATAAGATATAGGGCCTCTGAATTATCAGACCCCTACCATCCCCAAGAACCCAAAAAGAGATTAAAAGTGGACTTGACGGTAGTCTGCACTTTTAACAATACTCATTATGCTTTTATGACAAAAGTTGAGCAAGAAAAGGAACCCACATGTTATGATGAGGCAAAAGGAGATGAAAAGTGGGAGAAAGCAATGAGAGAAGAAATGGAAGCACTATAGGATAACAAGACTTGGAATTTAGTTCCAAAGACACCAAAACAAAAGGTAATTGGTTGCAAGTGGGTTTTTAAGATTAAAAGAAATAGTGATGGTAGTGTGTCAAGATATAAGGCTAGACTTGTAGCAAAAGGATATAATCAAACTCAAGGATTGGACTATGAGGAAACATTTAGTCCAGTAGCAAACATGACAACAGTGAGAGCTTTGTTGGCTTTAGCTGCAAGTAAAAGGTGGAATATATATCAACTCGATATAAAGAATGCCTTTCTTAATGGTGAGTTAAATGAAGAAGTATATATGTCACAACTAGATGGTTATGTGGATGCAAAATGTCCTAATCATGTATGCAGGTTAACGAAGGCATTGTATGGTCTTAAACAGGCACCAAGGGCATGGAATGCAAGGTTAGTAAAGTATCTTATACTCCAAGGATACACAACGAGTCATGCTGATCCTTCACTTTATGTAAAACATGTAGATGACATGTGTGTCTATGTATGCATTTATGTGGATGACTTGTTGATTACAAGGAATGATGCAAAAGCAATTGATGAGATAAAAGGTAATTTGGGAAAGGAATTCAAAATTTCAGATCTTGGTTTACTTAGATACTTTCTTGGGATTGAAATTGTGTATAGCCATGAAGGTATGTGGTTGATACAGAGAAAGTATATATGTGATATGCTGAAAAGGTTTGGTATGTAGGAATGTAAATTTGTTTCTACTCCAATGGAATGTAATGTAAAGTTGAGTGCAAAGGAAGGTGATGAGTTGCATGATATGAATGCATATAGATCCATGGTAGGATCTTTGATTTATGCAACAAAAACTAGACCTAATATATGCTATGCAGTGGGAGTATTGTCACAGTTTATGCATGAACCTAGAGTACCTCATATGCATGCAGTGAAAAGAGTGCTTAGATATTTGAAAGGTACCATGAACAAAGGATTATTTTATAGTCATGATGCTGATCTAACTCTTAAAGTCTTTAGTGATGCAGATTGGGCTGGAAGCAAAGATGATAGAAGATCCACAAGTGGATATTGGGTAATAGCAAGAAACAAGACATTAACATGGAGTTCAAAGAAACAGCCTACAGTTGCTTTATCTTCTACAGAGGCTGAGTATAGAGGTTTAGCGTTGGCTACTACTAAGGTTATGTGGTTTAAAAAGTTGTTTCATGACTTGAATGTGCAGCTTGATGTACCACTGATATATGGGGATAACTTGAGCACCATTCATATGACCTCAAATCTATTTTTCATGCTAGAACAAAGCATATAGAGATTCATTATCATTATGTTCGAGAGAAGGCCATAAACAATGAAGTACAAGTTTATTTTGTGGGAACAAAGGATCAAGTTGCTGATATCTTCACCAAATCCTTGGATGGACCAAAGCTTCAAAGATTCAACTATATTCTTGGCATAAAGAAAATACCCTTTGAAACTTGAGGGGAGAATGTTGCGAACATTTGTTTTATGTATGGTACAAGTTTCAAATTATGTAAATACCTTTGGGAAGTCTTCAAATAATTCAAGAAGGCTCATATTATTCATAAAATATAGCCAAAATACCACGTGAGTTCTAGAACATGGTGAGTCAAATTAGTGAGTCATAAGGGAGGTACAGTGGTGTCCTAGTGGAAGGTCGATGTGGCTAGTTCTCAGAGTCCATCAATACTTTGCTTATTTGAGCACTTGAGTCATGTAATATCTCCATCCAAGTGTCTATCACGATTTAGATGTATTAGGAAGGTTTTAGATTAGTTCCCCATGCTATAAAAAGAGGAGAGAAGTCGTGATCTTGTGGGAAGTCCAAGAGAGTCATATGTGTATCTCTATGCTGTTGTAGTTTTGTATGCAAAGATTGCAGAGCTTTTATCTCCCTCATTATATATCCAAATTACATGTTTAATAGCTCATTTGAAAGATCTTACTGTCTAATTGCATACTGTCAATTTTCATAATCATTGGGTTTGTGAGCTGAGAGCAGTACTCTCTGCAAGTAGTGTGTATTCTCAGGTTCACTCCCTGCTGAAGGTCTCCATTAAACCTCAAACTTGCAGAGGTCATATCTCCTTATGTATTTATCCAAATTGAGTGTTCTTTGGCTCATTGGAAATCTCCTGGTCTTTAGTATATGTGGTTAAAAAAGTTTTAAAAAATTCTAATCCAGTAGAGAATAGTAAACTCTGCAAGCATGACTGGTTTTTTGTGATGAAGTTTGTGAGAAGGTCAACTTGTTCCTAGGGGGTTCCACCTACTTCCAGCTATATTTTGGAGGTCAATAAACTCAAACACTTGACACTCAAGCACAAGGTGTGTGAATGCATCAAAGAAGAGGATAGACAAGAAGAGGGAGCATGTAGGGAGATCCAAGAAGCACATGTCGAATTTTCAAAATAAATTCCTATAAAAACAATGATTTTTATCACTAAAGACCATTTTAAATATTATTTCACATTTTTGAAACTCCATTTTGTTCAAACTGAGGAGTCATCGAGCTTGAGGAGTATTAGAAGTAGCTACCTAAAAATTTTCATAATTTTTAGACTCCATTTGAGCCCCCAAATAAGCCATGGAACCTAATTTTTAACTAGGTAGGACACTAGGTCTGGGAGGTCCAAAACTAGTCAAAAATCTATGAAAAGAGCTAGAGAGCTCATTTTTTTGGGTTAGCTGGTTAGAGATTGAAGCTTTGTAAGAGATTTCTTTTGTAATAGAAAGCTTTCCATTGTTCCTCTCTTTGTTCTTACCCTGTGTGTGCATGTGTGTATGTGTGTGCATGCTTGTGTGCTTCTCATTCATGCACTTGTGCCTTCACTTGCTCATGGTTTTCATACTAGTCCTCACATCTTTGCGGATTGACATTTATGAGGTGGATCTCCTCACGTTGGTACTCACCATTGTGCAAGAGTGATAATTAGCTATAGCAAAAGGATGGACTTTGCATCAGATGGACGTGAAGAATGCTTTCTTACATGGTGAGTTATAGGAAGAAGTATACATGGACCAACCATAAGGATATGAGGATTCAAAGCATCTAGAATGTGTTTGCAGGTTGCAAAAGGCTTTGTATGGGCTTAAACAAGCTCCTCGTGCTTGGCATGCAAGGATTGCTGATTACTTAACCACCATTGGATTTTCTATGTGTGATGTAGATCATTCACTATATGCAAGGAAGTGTGATGATGGCATCACGATTGTGGCCATTTATGTTGATGACTTGATTGTAGGTTGTGATAATGAAGAAAGCATTTAAGAGGTAAAGCATCTCCTTATGCAAGAATTTGACATGAAGGAGCTTGGTGTGATGTGCTATTTCTTGGGCATTGAGTTTATACATACAAAAATAGATATTTCGATGTCGCAAATGCAATATGCCTTGAGTATGCTACAAAAGTATGGTATGGCTGATTGTAAGCCAATTTCTATGCCATTAGTTTGGAATTTGAAGTTGGATACTACATCAGGTGAAGCATTGGAAAATGCTACTATGTACATGAAAATTGTGTGAAGTCTGATATATCTCACAATTACAAGGCTTGATCGAAGCTACAGTGTTGGACTTAAAAGTCAATTTATGTAGGTTCGTAGGAAATTGCATTTAGATGCTTTGAGGTGCACTCTATCTTGTGTGATGTTACTTTGGATTATGCATTGTTTTATGAAGCTGGTGTAGATTTGGAGGTTCATGGATACATTGATGCATATTGGGTTGGTAACATTCCAAATATAAGATCTAGTAGTGTCTTTCTATTCTCACTTGGGAGTGCAACTATTACATGGAGTAGTCAGAAGCAAACCATTGTTGCTTTGTCAAGTATAGAGGCTGAGTATTGAGGTGCAACAATGCTAGCATGTGAAACATCCTGGTCAGAGATGCTACTTGCAGATTTAGGTGTGGAAGTGCAAAAGCCTATCATCATCCATTGTGATAATCTTAGCAGCACACCATTAGCATAGAACCCTATTTTTCACGCTAGAACAAAGCACATCGAGGTACATTGTCATTTCATAAGGGAAAATGTATTAGCAAGTGACATTGATCTTGTTTTTGTGAGGATAGATGAGTAGGTAGCTGGTATTTTTACTAAGGCACTTGAAGCTCAGAAGTTGAAGACATTTTGGAAGATGCTTGGATTATAGGACATGATGTTCAACTTGAGGGGGAGTGATGAGATATCAAGCTCAACATGTGATGATCCAAGATAACACATATCACTTTTTCATTTCTCTAACATATATAGTGATCACGTCAGTATATGTAAGGGATACTTCATTGAGCTTTATTAGATTTATCTACCAAGAGTGATGGCACATTTGTTTTCTTGTCAGCTCATGCATTCATGGACATTAGAATTTTCCTTATGTACTATTCTTTATATATTGCACTCGTTGTATTGTTGTTTTAGGTCATTCTTGTACATTCCTTTTATGTAATAGAAGAAGAAGAATAAGATAATTCTTCCTTGCCTCAATTTGTGTGTATGCTTCTCTTTGATTGTGAGAGTGTGTGTGTGAGCTCTCTTCCTTATCTCCTTCATCTTAAGATAAGAGTGTGCTTCTTCTACCAAATATCTCCAAACAACACATGATTTACAAATGTAGTGCTTGTCAATTTGGCAAGTCTCATAGGAACCCATTCACAAAGAAGGGGTACATTCATGTAGACCTATTAGAGCTAATCCATACTAATGTATGGGGGCCAAACAAGGAACCATCAATCTCTCGATCCAGGTATTATGTGTCATTCATTGATGATTGTAGCAGATGGAAAATACTATACTTTATGAAGCACAAAGATGAAGTGTCCTCTTGTTTCAAGAAATATCTAGCACTTGTAGAAAATCAGACAAGTAAGACTTTGAGGAGGCTAAGATCAGATGGGTGGAGAGAATATTCTCCCATAACTTTGATTCATATATCCAAGAGAGAGGAATCAAAAGAGAGATTAAAACTAGGTATACTCCAAAGAAAAATGGAGTGGCAAAGAGAAGAAATAGAACCATAATGGAGGCTACAAGATCAATGCCAAATGAGAAGAATTTTCCCAATTCCTATGGGCATAAGCTATATCGACAACCACCTATTTGATCAAAAGCATTAGATGGGATGACACCTTATGAAGCATGGAATGGGCAAAGACTTAGCTTTGATCATTGCAGGATCTTTGGGTGCATAGCATATGCACACATCAAAAGCATTAGATGGGATGACACCTTATAAAGCATTTAATGGAAGAAGACCTAGTTTTGATCATTGCAAGATCTTTGGGTGCATAGCATATGCACACATTCCTTCATAAATTAGAGACAAATTAGATGCGAGGCAAAAAATGCATATTCATTGGCTATGACCTTAATAAAAAAGGTTATAGGCTATATAATCCAAGCAATAAAGGTTTTATTTTAAGTAGAGATGTTGTGTTTGATGAAAACAAATCCTGGTTTGAAGATGACTATAGGAAAATCAAACTTCCCTATGACCTAGAGGAAGACTTCCCAACATTGTCAAAGAGGAATGAGCATACACATGAAGAATCAAGTGATTTTGAAGAAGACTAGAAGACTCCAAGAAAGGAAATCAACTCTTGGAACTCCAAAGCCAAAGCCAAAGTGCAGGAGATGAGAGATATGGTAGAATCATCTCAACAAACTATAAGGAGGTCTAGTAGAGAGAAACGGAAGCCAGAAAGGTATGTTTATGACACTTCTTTAGTCATTAAGCATTCAATATACATAGCAGTACATGACTCAAACTCTGAAGAACCATCAACATATGAAGAGGCCAAGAAGAAACCATAATGGAGAGATGCCATGGAAGAAGAGATAAAAGTTCTACAAGAATATCAAACTTGGGAATTGGTTCCCAAGAAACCATCTATGCAGATCATTGGGTCAAGATGGATTTACAAGGTAAAGAAGAATTTTGATGGCTTAATTCACATGTACAAAGAGAGGGTTGTAGCCAAAGGTTGTGCACAAACCCAAGGTATTGAATATGAAGAGACATTCTCACTTGTGGTAAAAATTCCCACAATTAGATTACTCATGAGTGTTGTGTTGGTGTAAATCACAACCCTACACATTTGGCTTGAAAGATATCATGAAGACTCTACATGCACGAAGAACCATAGGAACATATGCTAGTGATTACTTACCACTTTACCTCATTGTAAAAGTCAATTTGACTTAGAATCTTTTGTAATCACCTACCCAAATGATTCGTGGAAAAGGTAGTTCACTTGATTGAGAGAATATATCCAAGCTTTTAGAAGCTTGATTAGAGGGAGCCAAGAATTTGAATTTGAATTCAAATTCTTACACATTTCATATAAAAGGTGAACTTGAAAAGTCACGAGGAGAGAGATCACTCCCGAGCTTCATTCTACTGTCATTGAGTGTGTGTGAGGACTACATCGTAGCCTACACCTCTCTAAACCATTAGGCAATGCTTGTCATGCCAATGGGATTGTACACAAGTGTTGATTTATAGATACATTTACATCATTAATCTCTGTGTTCACTGCTTGTCTACTCCAAAGTCTGTCAACTTGTCAAGGGCATATCTCAGTCACTACTCCACCAAATTCAGTGATTCAAAGCTTGTTGGATTCAGCTCAAAGTCATCTACATTCTGACAAAGTTTGAATTTCATTCAGTCAATTCAGAGAAATCGTCATCGAGGTGCTCACTGGTCTATCTCTGCTACAGTACTAAAAAGTCGGGGGTATACCAAATCTTGCTAAATTAATTTCTCTTTGCATAGTTCATTATTTTACATCATTCCACTTGCAAATGGTAGCTTACAAAGCTAATTGAATACCCCTAGAAGGAATTTTATCAATTGCTACTGTGCTGGTCACACTGAGGAAACCATTGAGCAGATGTCAAGACCAAAATAGAAGGTTTTCTTGACTTTGTGACTCTCAAAGTTATCTGTTTTGATTCAATCATTACATACAACATTTCCAAAGGACATAGGCTATTTCTTAGTGTCATTGGGAAGCTAAGGAAGTCTACTAATCAAATCTGAAGCTAAAGAGGGCTGGTGCAAAGCAGGTTTAGCAGTACCTACTCAGTCTCTTGGTGCATCCATCCATCTTTCCCAACAGTGGTATCAGAGCAAATAAGGTAAAATGGGAGATGGTTTTCCTTCATTCATTGATAAATTGGACAAGAACAACTATCAAGCTTGGTCTCTAAGGATGAAGACCTAAAGGAAGGAGTCTCTATGGATACATCTCAGGAGATGAGGAATTGCCCTCATTCAAAGCAAGAGGATTGCCAACCAAGGAAGAACAAGAGAAGCTCAATACATGGTGTGCAAAAGATGCATTGGCAAGGTCTTATCTACTCAACTCTATATCTGACTTTCTTTTACCTCATAACAGAAATTGTAAGACTTCCAAGAGACTTGGGAAACCTTGTCATCATATTTTTCCTCTAACACAAGGGCTAGGAAAAATCAGTTGTGGATTGAATTCACAACACTAAGGAAGCAACCTAAGCAAGCTGTTTCAGAATTTGTGACCAAGATCAAAGATGTTGCAGATCAGTTAGCAAGCATAGGAGAAGAAATTGAAGAAGAACAGATTGTGAGGCAGGTAATTAATGGAATCAAGGCTGATGACAAGTGGGAAAGCTTCACCACTGCAATGGATCTCTACATGGACATGCATACCCCAGATCTTACAACTCTCATGGGACAAATATTTACACATGAAGCAAAGCTCACAAAGAATGGAGATACATCCAAAGGTAACAACTCTTCTGCCCTATACACTGATAAGAAGTCTAAGGATAAAGGTAAGAGTAAGAAGGTGGAAGATGAAGGCTCTACCTCCCAAGCCAACTATGCAGGGAGAGGTAGATCTTCAAGAGGCAGGGGCAGAGGAGGTAAGCAAGGTAGGGGGAGACCCTATAATTCATCACCATGTAACATTTGTGGTTTATCAAACCACACCACAGATGAGTGTTTCAGGAATTACAAAAATCAGAGAGGAAGAGGCTACCAAAGAGGTGGATACTCTCAGTCTAGAGGAAGGTTCAACCATCACCAAGGCCACAACAACAATTACAACAACAACTACAACAACAATTACAATGGTAACTACCAAGGAGGATTCAAAACTAGAAGGGACTACAACAACTACACAGAAGAGCAGGATGACTCTCTTCTGATCATGAACATGACTTCAAAGACAGGTACAAATGATGATCACTTATTTTATATTGATTCAGGGTGTTCAAATCATGTGGCTGGTAATGTGGCACTACTCTCTGATCTTGAGGAACCAAAAGGTAAACATCAAGTCCAAACAGGTGATGATACAAAGCATTCTGTAATTAAAGTTGGAAATGTGAAAACTAGTGATGGTAATCAGAATTTGTTGAGCAGGGTACTTTATGTACCAACAATTACAAAGAACTTAATGAGTGTTGGTCAGATTGTAGAGAAAGGCTTGCAGGTCAGGTTCAATCTATATGGAGCATTTGTGGAGGACCCAAGACATGGATTCAAAAGGATAGCTAAAGGAGAAAAATCAGGTAGGCTTTTCACTTTTGAGTTGGAAGATACAAAAAATATTGCATTATACAATTATAAGGATCAGACACTTTCAGAGCTTGAGATTTGGCACAAGAGATTAGGGCATATAGGAGAAAGGACCTTGAAGCAAATGTGCAGGGACCAATGTGTGCTTGGGATACCTAATGTATCCAAGCAACATATGATTTACAAGTGTGGTGCTTGTCAATTTGGTAAGTCTCACATGTTACCCTTCTCAAGGAAAGGATATATGCATGAAGACTACCTAGAGCTGGTACACATATGTTTGGGGACCTAGCAAAGACCCCTCAGTCTCAGGTTCAAGGTACTATGTGTCTTTTATTGATGACTATAGCAGATGGACTGTATTATACTTTATGAAGCACAAGGATGAGGTGTTTAATTGCTTTAAAAAATATCTTGCATTAGTTGAAAATCAGACAGGAAGGAACTTGAAGAGGCTAAGGTCAGATGGAGGAGGTGAATACTTCTCCAATGAATTTGAGAACTTCTTGCAGGACAGAGGCATCAAAAGGGAAATAACAACAAGGTATTCTCCTGAACAGAATGGGGTAGCAGAAAGAAGAAATAGGTTAATTGTTGAGACAGCTAGATCTATGCTTAATGAGAAGAAGTTACCTAACTACCTATGGAGAGAGAGTGTCTCTACTGCCACCTATCTCATAAATAGTTTACCATCAAAATCACTTGATGGTATGACACCTTATGAAGCTTGGCATGGTAAGAGACCATCATTAGATCATTGCAAAATTTTTGGATGTGTAGCATATGTACACATACCTTCACAGGTTAGAGGTAAGCTAGATCCAAAGGCTGAAAAATGCATTTTTATTGGGTATGATTTAAATAAAAAAGGTTACAGGTTTTATAACCCTACCAATAAGGGATTTATGGTAAGCAGAGATGTGATCTTTGATGAGAATGATTCTTGGTATGAGAATGAGTGCAGGAAGGTCAAACTACCCTATGATTTGGAAGAGGAATTTCCAAAACTTACAAAGGAGGAACCAACTCAGAAAGAATACTCAAGTTCAGATGATGAAGATACAATCAACCTTGAAGAGTTCAAGGCATGGAAGTCCAAAGGCAAAATGAAGATGAAGAAGCTTGAAGACATACCTGAATCTTCAGCTCAACCCTTTAGGAGATCACAAAGGGAAAGTAAAAAACCTATCAGATATGGGTATGATACATCTCTTGTTATTAAACACTCAGTTTATCTTGCCAAGGATTTGTTAAATGAAGAACCAGGTTCATATGAAAAAGCAATCACAAAATCAGAATGGAAAGAAGCTATGAATGAGGAGATTGAAGCACTCAAGGAGAGTGATACATGGGAATTAGTACCCAAGAAGGACTCCATGAAGGTAATAGGATCCAGATGGATCTATAAGTTGAAAAGAAATTCTGATGGCACAATTAACAGGTACAAGGCCAGGTTAGTAGCCAAGGGTTTTGCACAAACCCAAGGCATTGACTATGAAGAAAAATTTTCTCCTGTGGCCAAGATGCCAACAATCAGAGTGTTGGTGAGTGTGGCTGCATCAAAGAATTGGAACATGTACCAATTGGATGTCAAGAATGCTTTCTTGAATGGATGGATCTCAGAAGAGGTTTATATGTCACAACCTCTTGGCTATGAAGACCCTAAGAAGGTAACTTATGTTTGTAAATTAAAGAAGGCTTTATATGGATTGAAGCAGGCACCTAGGGCATGGCATTACAGGCTAACTACATACCTCCAAGACCAAGGATTTGTTATGAGCAAGGAAGATACTTCTTTGTTCATTAAAAGAAGTAATTCAGAGGTAATATATCTCTGTGTTTATGTTGATGAAATCATCATTACAGGTAATGATGTCAATGGAATCAGATACATCAAAAGTCAGATGATGAAGGAGTTCAAGATCAATGATCTTGGATTATTGAAATATTTTTTAGGGCTTGAGTTAGTTTACACTAATTCAGGGATATACATTACTCAGAAGAAGTATGTACAGGACATGTTGAAGAAGTTTCACTTGCAGGATGCTAAAGCAGCAACCACTCCAATGGAGGTGAACCTAAAGCTAAGTGCCCATGAAGGTGATGAAGTCCAAGACATTACAGGTTATCAAAGTATGGTGGGTAGCTTGAACTATGCTACCTTAACTAGAATTGACATTGCATATGGAGTTAGTGTGCTAAGTCAATTTATGCACAAGCCAAGGATACCTCACTTAGAGGCTACCAAGAGAATATTGAAGTATGTCAAGGGTACACAGAACCATGGTTTGTATTTTCCTTATACTTCAGATATTGATATAAAAGCCTATTTAGATGCAGATTGGGCAGGATGCAAGGATGATAGGAGGAGCACTTCAGGATACATTTCTTTTGCAGGTGACAAACCAATTTCATGGTCTGCAAAGAAGCAACCAATTGTTGCATTGTCTTCTACAGAGGCAGAATATAGAGGGCTAGCTAATGCCACTCAAGAAGCAATTTGGATTAAGCTTTTGTATACAAAATTGGGCCTATATACTAGGCCTCCAATTATCTTTGGAGATAATACAAGTTCTCTTCACCTTGCAGCTAATCCTATCTATCATGCTAGGACAAAACACATAGAAGTACATTACCATTATGTAAGGGAGAAGTTGCTAAGCAAGGACGTTCAGCTGACTTATGTGTCAACCAACATGCAATGTGCAGATTTGCTGACTAAAGCTTTGGATGGAACCAAACTTTGCAGGTTCAAATCTATGATTGGATTGTAGGATATACTTGAAGATTGAGGATGAAGACTTAAGCCAAAATGTTTGGCTTGAGGGGGAGCTGTTGGTGTAAATCACAAGCCTACACATTTGGCTTGAAAGATATCATGAAGACTCTACATGCATGAAGAACCATAGGAACATATGCTAGTGATTACTTACCACTTTACCTCATTGTAAAAGTCAATTTGACTTAGAATCTTTTGTAATCACCTACCCAAATGATTCGTGGAAAAGGTAGTTCACTTGATTGAGAGAATATCTCCAAGCTTTTAGAAGCTTGATTAGAGGGAGCCAAGAATTTGAATTTGAATTCAAATTCTTACACATTTCATATAAAAGGTGAACTTGAAAAGTCGCGAGGAGAGAGATCACTCCCGAGCTTCATTCTACTGTCATTGAGTGTGTGTGAGGACTACATCATAGCCTACACCTCTCTAAACCATTAGGCAATGCTTGTCATGCCAATGGGATTGTACACAAGTGTTAATTTATAGATACATTTACATCATTAATCTCTGTGTTCACTGCTTGTCTACTCCAAAGTCTGTCAACTTGTCAAGGGCATATCTCAGTCAATACTCCACCAAATTCAGTGATTCAAAGCTTGTTGGATTCAGCTCAAAGTCATCTACATGCTGACAATTTTATTCAGTCAATTCAGAGAAATCGTCGTCGAGGTGCTCACTGGTCTATCTTTGCTACAGTCCTAAAAAGTCGGGGGTATACCAAATCTTGCTAAATTAATTTCTCTTAGCATAGTTTATTATTTTACATCATTCTACTTGCAAATGGTAGATTACTAAGCTAATTCAATAACCCTAGAAGAAATTTTATCAATTGCTACTGTGCTGGTCACACTGAGGAAAACATTGAGCAGATGTCAAGACCAAAATAGAAGGTTTTCTTGACTTTGTGACTTTCAAAGTTATCTGTTTTTCTTCAATCATTACATACAACATTTCCAAAGGACATAGGCTATTTCTTGGTGTCATTGGGAAGCTAAGGAAGTCTACTAATCAAATCTGAAGCTAAAGAGGGCTGGTGCAAAGCAGGTTTAGCAGTACCTACTCAATCTCTTGGTGCATCCATCCATCTTTCCCAACATGTTGCATATTCCAACAATTGGAAAATATATCAAATGGATGTCGAAAATGCTTTTTTAAATGGTTGGATTTCAAAGGAGGTATACATGGCTCAAACTCTTGGATTTGAAGATCAATCATATCTAGAATATGTATGCACGTTAAGAAAAGCATTGCATGGCTTGAAGCAAGCTCCTAGAGCTTGGAATCATAGACTTGTCACTTACTTGTGGGATAAAGGCTTTATGGTAAGCAAGGTAGATCCTTCCCTCTTCATTAGGAATAACCATTCAGAGGTCATATACCTATGTGTATATGTGGATCATATAATCATTACAAGAAGTGATGCAGATGAAATAAAAAAGATCAAGGCTCAAATGAAGGAATACCTCAAGATCTTCACATGGAAGCAGCCAAAAGAATCCTAACATATTTGAAGGGTACAATCAATGAAGGATTGTACTACCCTTATACATCTAATATAGATGTCAAACTATTTTCTGATGCAAATTGGGTAGGATCTAAACATGATAGGAGAAGCGCATCAGATTATCTTACTTTTGCAGGTAAAAAGTTGATTTCATGGTCTTCCAAGAAGAAACCTATAGTTGCTCTTTCATCAACTCAAGCTGAATACATAGGACTTGCAAATGCTACTCAAGAAGCTATGTGGATTAGGACCCTATATTCAGATTTAGTGTTGAATACTTCTACTCCACATACATTTGAGGATAATATTAGTTCATTACATCTTGTTGCTAACCCTATCTATCATGCCATGACTAAACAAATAGAGGTTCACTACCATTATGTGAGAGAAAAGATCACGAGTAAGGAGATACAACTCTCATATGTATCCACACATCAACAATGTGCAGATATGATGACAAAGGCATTGGATGGAAGCAAATTAAACAGGTTCAAATCAATGATTGGATTACAGGAAATCATGAGGACTAAAAACTCAAGCAACTTAAGCTTGAGAGGGAGCTGTTGGTGTAATTAGCAAGCCTAAGTGCTTGGCCAATTATCCAGGACTACACATCATTCCACTTTGTCACATGGACCACATATGAACACTTGCTTGTCAAAGTGATTGTATTTTCATCACCAAGAATACTTGGAGTTCCAATCTCCAATCCAAGTACAATTTAAGTTCAAAGTCAAAACCTTGGTATTCATCTAGAAAAAAATAGGGCTTCTAAAACACCATTAGTCAAATAAAAGTTCCAAATAGAGGAAATCAACTCACAACTTGGGAATCGTGATTTTTTGGGTAAAAACATGATTTTCATTAAACACAGAAATTCAAACACAATTTCAAGTGCGAACTATTGAGAAAATCAAAACATAGAAACATTTGAAAGAAAACTCATAAAAAACATAGAAAAAAGCAAATTTGGGTTTGACGTGGAAAATATAAGCAAGAGCAATTTTTAGAGAAAACTTTAAGCAATTGGATGATTTTGAGATCATGCATCAAGCTCTCTACACTTAAGACACAAGTGTCATCAAGAGGGAATACACATCTGAATGATTCTCAAGAAGGACAATTGGAACACAGAGACAACATGGAAAACCTAAATGAGACAAATGAAACTCAAGATACAAATGACTTTAGAAACATCCTCAAATATATGTATACAAATAGGTTTGGAGCCTATGTGTATCAAGATGGCATACATAAGTTCCTCATCAGACTGAGAAACTTAGAAATTCCTTTGCATTTGATGCCAATAGCACAATTCACAGATGGCAGGTATGAGGGTAGAAAAGGTTGTGTCTATATATTCTCACATGACCCTAAAAATTCAAATGACCTTGGTCAATGTGCAGATAAGAGACCTTGGGATCAAGAATTGGGGAAAATATACATGCCAAGACCAAGTGGAAATCAAACTCCGATTGAAACACAAAAGGGAAGGAGGTCACACACTTCTCCAAACCCCTTTGAAAAAGAAGGAGATGAGATACCTGATTTTCCCATTAAAGGGAGACAACCATGGCAAAACCAAGGGAGAACTCTTAGACCCTATCAGGTGGAAAAATGCATGAAAAATTAGTATGAAGGGTACTCAGACCCTCATGCTCATGCAGCAGAGTTCAGACAACTGATTAGGGCTGAAGAAGTAGAGGACTATAAAGTTCAATTTGAAGCCTTTGGTTTAACTCTGACTGGACCTGCATTATCTTGGTTCATAACCTTGAGGAAGGAAATGTACCCAGATATGGAGTCATTCCTTGAAGCCTTCATAGGTGAATTTTCAAAAACTGGTATCAAACATAGCACAGCCACACTGATACATAGTTTAAAACAACAAAAGGATGAGAATGTGAGAGAAGCTGCTAGGAGGTTCAAACAGTATATTGACAAGTGTCCCAAAGATGAGGTACCTTAATGGTTAGACAAGTGTCTCTATTCATAGAAGGATTGAGGAGTTCACAGTTGAGAACCCTAGTGTACTATAGGAGATGTTCTGACTTAGGGGCCTGTGTCAAGGAGGCAATAAATTTAGAAGACAATAGGGGGAAGGATTTGTTGGCATTTGATCAACCAAGGTCAAATGAAGACAAAATTCCACCAACTGAGGAGTTAGCAAAAGCCATTGCCAAAGCCCTAGAGGTCAACACAAAAGAAAATTTGGTAAATACAAGACTGACACCAAATAAGAAGTGCTACTTGTGGAGAGAATCATTAGGCATATCAGTGTCCATATCATAAACCTCAACATTTGCAAGACATGAAAACACTCAAGTATTGCTCTTTAGAGAAAAAATGGACAAACCATACTAGAGAGGAGTGCCTTTACAATAAACAACCTGTCAGAGAGAGAGAATATATGAACCAACATAATCCACAAAGAGAAATTGGATTTGCTGAACAATCTAGACATGTATTGGGAAAACAACCACCATTGCCTACAAATGTGGTACCAGTGAAGTACACTCCTGTAGAAGAGGAAAGTCCAAGATCTAGACCATCTTTCAGGGAGGATTATGATTCTTTTGAGGGATACCAGGAAGACCGGGAGGAAAATAAAATGAAAGAACCAAATTTACAAGCCTTAGATTTGGGAAATGGGAGAATAGAAATGGACACAACTACATTCATGTACATAACAAATAATTACATGTCCAATCAGAGATCCCAATTCAAAGGAAGTCAAAAGGTAACATGTTACAGATGTGGGGGAGATCATTTCATCAAGGATTTTCCACAACCTCCAACACTAAGAGTAGAAGGAGCCTTTTGTAAGGATTGTGACAGGGAGCACTTAATCAGAGATAGCCCAAGAAACCCTCAGAAAGAACAAAACACATGTAGTAACATACCATTGAAAGTAGTAAACATGGTAGAACAGGAAGAACTGAGTGAAAATGAACCAATGGCATTAAATGCCATAATTAGAGCTCAAGCCAAGGAACAAGGCATCATAGCAGAAACGCACACTGTGGATAACAAGAAAAATCTATCTTCAAAAGAGAAGAAAAATAGACAAAAAGGTAGATGGGAGAAAAAGATAAGAGCTGGTAAAACACTATCCTTAGAAGAAGAAACTAATAGTAATTCAAACTCTAGTCAACAACAAAGTACTCAGAAACATGGAGGGATGAAAAACTCAAAGTGCTTGGATACATTGATAGAAGCCTATAAAGGTAGAATTCAAGATGGACCAAACCCTACAGATCATGTGCTAGCTTATCCAATGCCAGATATTGAGGATGAGAGAATGCAGAGGTGTAAACAGATCATTAGAGAAGCACATAACAATTTAGAAGAGGTAGACATCCATAAAAAGATATCTGAGGAGTCAAATTCAGCAAAATCTAGGGAACATTTAGTTGGGAAAGAGCACCCAGGGAAGGAGGAAAAACAAATAACTCTTCAATTTAATTTAGACAAACACTGTACAATTCTATGTCAAACAACATGGGAAGAGTTAGTAAAACAAAATCCTCATTTACACTATAACATGAAGAGCTGGGAACCAAATTCACATGGCCAAGATACACAATTTCAAGGAACATAAGAATTGATGTATATACTATTGACAAGATAGGAGGCTAGTGTGAAGGGGAAGAAGGGAACTCAACTTTGAGAGTACAATTTGGTGACCATTATGCCAAAGCAATAGTGGATAGTGGATCTGGAGTGGCAATTATGACCAAACAAACCTGGAAGAAATGGGGGGAAAATGAAATGATACCTACCAAGATGAGATGACAACTTGTAGATGGACATATAGAGGTACCCCTATGAATTTGGAAGAAGGTGATTATGGAGATATGTGGGATAGAAATAGAGCATACCTTTGCCATAGTTGAATTTCTACAACCTACCTCTTATGAAATCATCCTAGGTGGACCTTTCATGGGATAAATGTAGATTGTGCGGAATTGGGGTAGAGATTGTCTATACCTTCAGAGCCAAGGAAAAGTAACCAAGGTAAACCTAAGAAATGGGCAATACTGTGATATATCCCTTGTTGCAGAGCAAAAGAGAGCACAAGGCAGAGAAAAAGATGGGCCCCAAAATTTTTCCGATTTGGACACCCAATTTTGTATTATAACCATTCTTGTAATATATTTTCCGATGTAAATGCACTAGAGGAGTCCTCTAGATGCATCCCCACAGAAGATTAGAAGCTTACCCATGTAAATCAGTAGGAAATTAGTCTTTTAGTGAATAAAGTGCCGGTCTCTTGTGTGAAAGGACCATTTTTAGGGCACAAGTATATAAGTCAATTTGTGACTCTTTGTAAAGACTTTTGGCCATTGTGAGAATCAAGAGCACAGAAATTCGAATTTGTGTCTTCTCCTCTCTGTATCTTCTTCTTTGTGAGCTTGTATGCTTGTGTATTTCTTGGAAAGAGTGTAGGGAAGTGCTGTCTATCCATGAAAGTGTTTGTTTACTGTTGTTAAGGTGTGTGCGAAGTGTAGGAAGTGCTGAAGTGTAGGAAGGTCTTTCCCGTGACTCAGTATTTTGCTCATAACTTGAAGTAGAAGCATCAGAATTGAGTGAAAATACTGCCATTAGATGCGTCTTCTCGAGAGCTTCGAAACGCATATGTTATTTTCTATATTTGGAGTTTGGAGCTGAGAGAAAAGCTCAATTTAGTGTTGGCTGCTGTTCCAAGTATCGTGACACCATGACTGACAGTTGAAGCTTGTTTGGATTAGTCTTTGCCTTGTTTGCACTTTTTGAGTAACTCATTTGCATTGAATGCATGTCTTCATACACTTGGCTAGGTTTGATACTCATCGGATTGATAATTAAAGCGTGAATCCCCACTATATGCACGAGGGGGATTGAGGTATAGTCTCTTTCTCCACAAGTCCCTAAGTTGGTTCCTAGGTACACACGTTTTTTGGCGCCATTGCCGGGGAGTGTCGAATCAAACCGAAGCATTCGTGTGATGGTAAGTAGCTTTTTGCATTGAAGTGAGAGGAGGAGTAGTGATTTTCTCTTCTTTGGTAAGTCACTTTCAGCCGCACTTACTACTTCTCACTCTTGGAGTGTGTGTAGTGAGTTATTAGTCTAGGAAAGTGAGTGGAGTGAGTAGAGTAGGAGGAGTGAGGGAGTAGGTCAAGTAATTAGAGTAGCTTTCAGTCTTTGTCCAGTTGATGTTTTTTTAGTGAGTAGGAAAATTCAAAAGTATAAAAGCTAAAAAATGTCATTTTGTGAGTCACTTGTCTTGTGAACAAGTATCGTGGAAGATTACTGTCGAGTATCGTGAGCGAATTCCGGCTGTTTGAGCTGCGCAGAGCTGGTAGAGTTGTACAAGGGTTGAGAGAAAGTATCAGAGGTGAGCATACTCATCATTCACTCATTCTTGCCACCTACATTCAGTATTTCAAAAAAAAAAAAAAACGATTTGTGACAGGTATCGTGAGGGCCTTGCAGGGGATAGAAGGTGAATGTTGGGTGATATAGAGAGTGAGGAGAGGGTAGTTGAACCTGGAAAACATTTGTCTCCATTCAAAATCCAAAAAACTCCTGCAAAAATTTGAAAAAGGGTCAAGTATCGTGTTCTCTCGCAGTCGAGTATCGTGATACCTAACAAGTATCGTGATCTCCCGTGGTTGAGTATCGCGATACTTCCCAAATATCATGTATTGTGGATGCCCGATTGCGATACTTCACCAAGTATCGTGTATCGTATAACTTTTGATCGCGATACTTCACCAAGTATCGTGTATCGTTTTTCAGCGATCGCGATACTTCACAGAGATCGTGTATCGTTTTTCAACAATCGCGATACTTCACAGAGATCGTGTATCGTTTTTCAACGATCGCGATACTTCACAGAGATCGTGTATTGTTTCTCAGTGATCACGATACTTCACTAAGTATCATGTATCGTGTAACTTCTGATCACAATACTTCTCAAGTATCGAGTATCATCTTTGCTCAAGTATCATGTATCGTCTTATCAAAGTATCGTGTATCATGTTCATCCAAGTATCGAGTATCGCGTTTTTGGAGTATGGAGTATCGTGTATCGAGTATCGTGGTATTGAGGTATCGTGTATCGTTTTTGACAGATATCGTGTATCGTTTAGTTCAAAGATCGAGTATCACGTTCTTTTTGAGTCAAGTATCGTGACTTGAGAGTTCATGGTCAGTCCTTTTCCAGCCACATTTTTCTAGGATTCTGACCTTGAGTGAAGAACTCTAGAAGTTGGGGGTTGGCAAGGGTAAATAGAACTTTAAAGTGGATGAACCTAAGATCTGGGAGAACCCTAGGAAGCCGAAGAAGTGTAATCTCTTATGTAGGTAGTGTAGCCGAGCCAAGTGACCGTTCACATTATTCTGAAACCTCTGGTGAGTCAGAAGAAGAAATTCCTATGGCTTCAGAGGACATGCAAAACACTGTACCAATGATTGGCATGATGTCAATTATTGAGGGAGAATATAGGACATCTTTGGAATATGTGAACACCAACCAAAATGATATACCTATCTACTTAGATGGGCTAAACTGATCAGTGGCCAGACTGAAGAAAGCTTCATATGCTTACATAGTGCCTAGGCCAGCAGTTAAGTATTCAGGAGGAGTTTATATGGATAAAAGGGACATCCAGTATGTGGTTACCGAACATCCTGAAAACATTAATGAACTTGGGGAAGAAAACAATATTCATAACCCTAATGGTGAGGGAAATGAAGAGCGAGTGACCACACCTAGAGGGAGATCTACTGTTGTTAGGGGTTGGAGAGGAGACGTGATTCCCTAGGATGACTCCTTAATGGATGTGTATTTGATTAATGGAATGGAGCATCTCCTTAGAGCCCACTCTTCAATATGGGAAGCAGCCCCTAATCTAGTTACTGTCTATGAGTTACAAGATCCTGACTTTCCCACAATTATCGCATATTTGGACAAAAACCAAAGAAGGTATTGGCCCCTAATAGATTCAGAGAGAGCCGGGTTGAAATATCAGAACATTCCAGTGTTTCCCCCGAGGGATCAAGCCACTACTTCACAAAACCCACATGGAACCTCTCAGAATAATTCATTTGAACAGTCAGGACAAACACAACAAAATCAAATCCCGGTTAGACCACATGTGCAGTTTGCTATGCCTGCAAATAACCCTAACTATCGGCCTCAGCCACCTGTTGACCCATGGAATGAAATTCCTACCCCAGTTAGACCACCTGTAGCAAGAGGACCAGGTATCCCCATAGGGAGACCGGTTTTCCCTGTAATGCCTAGACCGCCTGAAGGAGGAAGAAGATTAAGGCCAATTCAAGTGGCCAAATGCATGAGAAATCACTATGATGGTTCGAGTGAACCTTACAATCATATAACTGAATTCAAGCAAGTAATCAGAGCCGAACAAGTAGAAGATTTTTTGATCCAATATGAATCTTTCGGTCTAACTTTGACGGACACATCTTTAGCTTGGTTCCAGCCATTAGATCCAAATGATTTTCAGAACATGGAACAAGTCTACCAAGAAATGATTGAAGAATTCACTAAGTCTGGAACTAAAAACAACTCGTCATCATTAATCCATAGCTTTAAGCAAGCTCCTACGGAATCAGTGAGATTGGAAGCAAGAAAATTCAAGCAGTATGTGGATAGATGCCCAGTGGAAGAGAGACCCACCCAAAACAAAATGGTGTCATTATTTTTGGAAGGATTATTGAATGGATCATTAAGATCTCTGGTGTATGTGAAGAGAGTTCAAACCTTGCAAGAATGCATGAAAGAATGCATTGACCTAGAGGACAATCTAGCGGAGGATCTGAAAATACCTCAAGGTAGTATGAAGAGTGAAGATTCAACAAGCAGCACATCGAACCCTAAGAACAATGTTGAGGAAATAGCCGACCTAGTAGCAAAGAAGCTGAATGTCCAAGGACAGAGGAACTATCCCAACAACCCAATGAGAGTGCCCATGCTTAGAAGATGTATGCATTGTGGAGGTGATCATCCATCTCATTTGTGCACTAGGGGAATAGTCCCACCACCTGCCTATGCTTACAATAGACCACCTGTGCTAGGCCCTATACAATATTGCAGCATAGAACAAAAATACACAAATCACAATGCAGAAAATTGTCCCTACAATAGGCAATCAAGACCAACACAACCTGTTATGAGACCTTATGGATACCCTCAGAGAGAACAAGGAGGTGAAGCCTATAGGTATCCCACATATCAGCAGCAGGCACCTGTACCACGACCATATGCTTATCAAGGATACACTCAACCACAACCGGTGTGAGGATAACAACCACCCCATCCTCAGAATGTTGTCCCCGTGAAATTTGCTCAACCTGAAGAAAACCTAGAGAGAGCGATAGTCCCAGCCACACCATTGCCTAGCAATGAACCATATGACTCATCTTATGACCATAGTCAAGGAAACTATCCCAGTTATGAGAGCTCTATGATAGAATATGGACAAATGTACGAACCATATGCCTATGGCATGGAAGTGCCAGATAGTTCCTACGGATATGAGCAGGATTATGTGTCATTGATGTACACAGCCCCTAGGGCATCCATACCCCCCCGACCTACAAACAGACCGCCTGTACCTAGAGGACCATGTTATAGATGTGGAGGTGATCATTATATCAAAGAATGTACACTGCCAAACCCACCACCACCACAGCGAGTCTGGGAAGGCTACTGTAGTGATTGTGGTAAAGAACACCTTTTCATAGATTTCCCCAAGAACCCCAACAAAGTTAACTCTAATGTGTAGATTAACGTGATAGAAGTGATAGAATCATCAGGAAGCGATAAGGAGTATATTGTACCATTGAAAGCAATAACTAAAGCCAAAGCGAGAGAAACCTCAGACAAAACTGAGGAGAATGATCAAGGTGACAGAGAAATGAACATACCTACACCTCAAGTAGTTGAAGACTCGGAAGAACCTGAGAGAAGTGTTGTGAGCAACTGAACACAAAGATGGAAGAACCGTAGAGACATGATAAAGGAAAAGAAATTGTTACAAAAGAAGGAAATTGAGAACAGAGAACAAAATCTAAAAGAGAAACAAGAAGAGGAAGGAGAAAATCGGAAGGGAAAGTCAAGAAAAGAAGAGGTAGGATCAGTTTTAGCAGATCCCATGCCTGAAGAATTAGCCATGTGGATTCAGGCGTACAAAGCATGAATAAGAGCAGGACCTACCATTGAACAACATGAAAGAGAATATCCTAGAGGAAACCTAGAGAAAGAAAGGTTGGAGATATGCAAAAAATTAATTGAAGTGGCTCAACAGACCCTAGAAAAACCTGCTATTCAACTACCCAATACACGAATTTCCTAAAAAGAATTCCAAGAGTGTGTCATCCTTAATGACCGTGAGAAAACCGAAGAAGGTGAGATACACAATGAAAATCACTTTGAGGATAAAAGGGAAGGATCCATTATTCCCGAAGTAGAAGGAGAATGGCCTAAATATTTGTGGGCGAGAGTCCAAGAAGACCGGTGGAAGAAAGTGGAAGGAATAGACCCACCCTTTGAAGAGCTAGAAGCAGAAGATGGAATAGAGGATTCAATACCTGAATTGAATTCAGAAGAAATATTACCAATTGATCCAAGTAACGAAGAAAATGATAGTGTAAAGGCTTTGCCAAATTACACGGGAGAGTACGAACATAATTCAAAATTGTATTGCATTCCCTCAATAAGGAAAAAAGAACCGAACCCATCAATCCAAACATCGGATATCATACAACATCTTAAAAAGGTAAAAATCCCTTGTACCCTGACGTTAGAAGAACTGTTAAGGATCAAACCACATTTGAAGGAGAAACTGACCAGTCAATTGGAGATCAAGACGGAAGAAAAAGAGATATCTGATGAAGTAAACACAGTAAAAATCCCAGTCGATAAGGTTGGAGATTTTCGTGAGGGAGATGAAGGAAATACTTGCCTTCCAATTACCTATAGGGGTTACACCACCAACGCCATTTTAGATACAGGAGCTGGAGTAGGAATAGCAACTAAAGAAATCTAGGAGAAATGGGGAAAACCAGCTCTAAGACCAACACGCATGAAGATACAAATGGCAGATGGACACACTGAACGACCTTTGAGATTATTGGAACGAGTAGTTTTTACCACTTGCAGAGTTGAGTTCAAGCACACCTTAGCGATTTGTCAATTTGAAAGGCCTAGCAATTATGATATGAGACTTGGAAGACCTTTCATGAGACAATTAAAGGTGGTGCAAGATTGGAGAAAAGACGCAGTATACTTACAGCATGAAGGAACCACCACAAGAATAAATCTCCACACATATACATATCGAGATGTTTCCCCCTTACAATGGAATCAGATTCATAAGGATGAAGATAATCAGTCGATTCATAGTATAGGTTCAAGTGATCAATCATGGATGAACGAAGACACTCATCTATGGATATGCCAAACTGCGAAAAAGGAAGAGGATAGGAGGAAAGGATGGCAGCAAAGGCAAGGAGTTGCTAGATCAGTACAAGATCCAGCCTATATGCCTCAAATATTCCTAGATGAAGAATTTGAACCTCATGGTTGGATGGAGATTTTAGCTACTCTCGATGTGTGTGTAAACGAAGAAGTGATAACCATGAATGAATGCATTGATGAGGAAGGATATGACGTTAGTCTATATGTGGTAGTCCTTCAGGAGGCTGAAGAAGGAGAAGTCATAGAAAAGGAATGGAAGGAAGACTACGAGAGCATTGAAATGGAGCAAGAACACATGGAAACAAAAAATGAAACTCAAGAAATAAGTGTCATAGCTAATGAAATAAATCAAGAACCAACATAGGAAGAGGAGCTTGGATTAGAAAAAGCAAAAATTGATGAAGAAAACAAGCCTCAAGACCAATTTGAAGTGCCCGCCGAATTCAAAAAATATGAAGTAGAAGAGAGAAGAATTGCTATTCAAATGCCAAAACGAGAAGCACAACCGGGAATAGCATATGACAACAAAGAGCAAACCAAGAAGATAGTAGTAACGTTAGAGGAAGGAGAGGAGCGATGTACTTTTATAGGACAGGATGTCTCAATGGAGGAAGAACAAGAGTTAATAAGACTCATAAGGGAATATCGGGATGTCTTTGCCTGGACCTATAAGGATTTGAAATGAGTAGACCCTTCTATATGTGCTCATAGAATCCCTATGACATCCGAAGCCAAACCTTCTAAACAAAGACCGTACACATACAATGATGTATACTCAACAAAGATAAAGGAAGAGATAGATAAGTTGTTAGATGCTGGATTCATATATGAGATCGAACACACGGAATGGGTATCACCTTTGGTGGTTGTACCGAAAAAGAATGGGAAGTTAAGGGTATGCATTAATCTGAAAAAAGTGAATGCCGCCACCATAAGAGACAGTTACCCGTTGCCCATCACGGATCATCTTCTGGAGAGAGTGGCAGGGAAGGAAGTGTATAGTTTTTTGGACGGCTTTTCAGGATATAATCAGGTAGCCATTGCTTCTAAAGAGCAACGTAAAACAGCCTTTGCAACTGAATGGGGAGTATACGCCTTTAGGGTTATGCCTTTCGGCCTAACCAATGCCCCAACCACCTTTCAAAGATTGATGTGTCATGTATTCAAAGAGTTCCTGAGAAAGAGTATGGAGGTATACGTGGATGATTTATGTACTTATTCAGCTATACGGTCAGAGCATATCCCTGAACTAGAAAAGATCTTTGCCAAATGTCGACAATATAGAGTATGCCTCAATCCAGAAAAATGTGTCTTCATGGTTCGCCAAGGAAAGATATTAGGACATATTGTCTCTAAAAATGGAATCTCAACTGATGAAGACAAAATCAAAGTAATTCTGGATTTGCCAAGACAAAGACTGCTAAAGAATACAAGCATTTATGGGACATTGTGGATACTACCGAAGATTTATACATATGTATGCCATAATTGCTAGACCTCTTTATGCATTATTGACGCAGTTTAACTGGACTGAAGAATGTGAAAAAGCCTTTCATGAATTAAAGAGTCGATTGAGTTCAGCACCAATCCTTCAAGTACCTAATTGGAACAAACCATTTCACATTCACGTGGATGCATCTAAGTTTGCCATTGGTTGCATCTTAGCTCAACCCGTAGATGCAGGAAAGTTAGATCACCCTATAGCCTATGCCAGTAGACAATTGAATCAAGCAGAACGCAATTATACCACGACTGAAAGAGAAGGCCTAGGAATGGTGTATGCAGTAAAGAAGTTTCGACACTACTTATTGGCAAACAAATTCAAATTCTTCATTGATCATCAAGCCCTACTGTACTTAGTCAATAAGCGTTGTAATACAGGACGACTAGTACGATGGTTTCTATTGTTGATGGAATTTGATTTTGAAGTAGTAGTCAAGAAAGGAAATACCCACATAAGAGCGGATCACCTATCAAGAATGACACACGGTGAACCACCCATAGGAGTATCAAATGATCTGCCAGACACATACCTGTTTAACCTCGAAGTATGTCCCCAATGGGCAGAAAAGTTGATCCCTATACTCACGCATGGACCTAAAAATGGGATCACACCAAACCGAACTCAAGACCTATGGAAGACTAAAAATCTTCATATCACTGCTAGAATTTTGTATCATCAAGACTCAAGTGGATTACTCATGAGATGTGTCAAAGAGGAGGAACAAGAAATGTGGCTTCAGAAAGCACATGTAAATCAATGGAAAACTCATCTAAATGCGAACGGAACATGGCAAACACTAAGAAGATTGGGCATATATTGGCCAACCATGCAGAGGGATGCGCATAACTATGTATCAGCCTGCCCAACCTGTCAAGAACGGAATCCAGAAGAGAACTCCACTCTATGCTACTCCACTATAGCACCAAGATGGAGCATGCCTCTGGTGAAGTTCTTAAAGACCCAAGCGTACCCAGAAGGAGCCACTCTAGCAAGAAAATGAGCACTTGTAGAACAAAGTAAGGACTATGCTCTTATCGGAAAAGAACTTTTCAAACGAGGCAGAGATAATCATTTGCGAATGTGCATTCATGAAGATGAGTATCTTGCTGTTTTAGAGATGGCACATACAGGAGCTGCAGGAGGACATTTCTCTGCAGATAAAACAGCAAAAATGATTCTCTTTGCTAGAATGTGGTGGCCAACTTTACATCAGGATGCAGCAACATATGTGCAAAGATGTGATACATGTCAACGGACGAAATATCCAATTAGAAGGGATGAAATGACACTAAAACCCAGAATGAGTGCCAAAGCCTTTACTAAATGGGGAATAGACTTCATAGGACCTATTAGCCCCCCAGCTAAAGGATCCCACGTAGAGTATATAATTGTAGCCACAGACTATCTGACCAAATGGGTTGAAGCCAAAGCAACCAAGAAAAACGATGCAAGAACTACTGCCAAGTTTCTCTTCGAGAATGTTTTCACTAGATTTGGACTACGGATAGAAATTGCGAGTGATAGAGGTACGCATTTTGTGAATGAAGTGATAGAAAGCCTTACTGAATGAATTCTTGGTAATTCATAAGAAATCAGCCCCTTATCACCCACAAGCCAATGGACAAGCCGAAAGTTCAAATAAAATCTTGTGCACAGTTCTCACTAAAATTGTCAACAATGGTCGATCGGACTGAGATAAACAATTACACCATGCTTTATGGGCATTTCGAGTAGCCTACAAAACAGCCATAGGAACTACGCCTTTTAACCTAGTGTATGGACAGAATGCTATTTTGCCAATTGATTTCTTAATTCCCACTCTCAGAGTAGCAACAACTTACGAGTGGACTGGACATGAACTATGAGCTCAATTGGATCAAATAGAAAAGTTACATGAAACTAGGTTACAAGTTGTAGCAGGGATTTATGCTGCCAAAAGGCGACAGAAGGCATATTTTGATGCTCATATTAAAGACAAAAATTTGAAGGAAGGAGATTTAGTTTTGGAATATACTCTGAAACAACATGCTAAGAAGTTGCAGAAGAGAGGATATGGTCCTTTGATCATCAATCGTATATCCACGAGTGGAGCCATTAGCTTAGCAACTCTAGATGGAGAAGTACTACCAAACTATATCAGTGGGTGTCGAGTGAAAAAATATCTAGAACCATTGACTGAAGAAACAATGTCACGATTAATCAAGGGCAAGAATAGACGCATTGAGGAGGAAAGGATATGAGAAGAAGCGAGATAGGAAGCACTAGAACGAATCAAGAAATGAAAAGAGTGGATGAGAGAGAGAGATGAAAGATATCGACTAGCAGAAGAACTCATCCCAATGGCTAATTTTAGAGCCACTAAAAACCTAGGTCAACAAAGGACACAACCATATTTGAATGTGGGAGCAGGAGAAAAGGAATACCACCTAGTGGATGCTCTCATTGACACATGAGCCGCCATAAGTTGTATCAAACTTTCATTGACTCAAAAACTCAAGGAGAAATTACGTCCATCAAAGGCACATTTGATAGGAATAGGGGGAACAATTACTCAATGTATGGGTGAAGTAACCTTACCTCTACATATTGGAAACAACACTATGGAACAGAAGCTCTTAGTATGTCATGATCAGGACTTACTCGAAGACATAGTGTTAGGTCAAGATTGGATATACGAATATGAAGTAACTATTCAATTGGCCTTAGGATACATCTCAGCCAAGATGGGACATCATGAAGTATTCAGCATGCTAGACGAACGACCAATCAAAGCCGCAAGTATAGAGCCGAAAACTCATCCAAATGAATACAGTGATGAATGCATATTCACTAGCACTATGGATACCCCTTCAGCTAATACTTCATGTGAGGACACACCGAATTCTGCTTGCACACCATCCTCTAATCTAGCGAGTCACATGAGTGTCATTCTATCGGAAAACAACCTTAGCAAAGAACCAAGCACAAGCGAGACTAGTTCTCCAAGCAATCATAGGTCGGCACCTATTCGAACATACCCCATTCCTTACACTCAACAAGCTTGGATAAGGAAGGATCAGGTAGCTACATATCTTCTACAACAGAAACATCAGCAACATCAGATCAATCCATTGAAAAAGGAGACAAATTACTTTGGACACCGAAATCCCCAACAAATTGCTAGAATATGGGTTCCAAAGAAGATGATAGCCGCCCAGTCGGACCAAACTCAAATATGGATTCCCAAGTCATGTACTCAGAGGGCAAACACCAGAAAGGAGGAACCATTGCATAAGGAGAGTCGGGATGGCCTAAAGACAAGACAACCAAAGATGAACTGCTATAGGACAGAGCTGGAGTCTACATACAATTCATTTGTCATTCCAAGATTCAAAAACCAGACAAAGAAGAAGCACTAGATGAGAAGCATCACAATCACCAGGAGGGTTGGGAACACGATTTCTCCCAACAAAATAAAGCATATTTGGATACCGAAAGACAAAGCAAGTTGTATACATCTGCCAAATAATTCGAGTTGCACGCATTTGGAGTTACCAGAATCCAAAGTATGCATGATAGGGCCACATTACAAGGCCACGCATTCGGCACAAGATTCTTCTATTTCAGGATAGTGAAGCACATTTTCCTCTTGGGAAATAGGAGAGCACTTGTACATAATTTAAAGAAATTACTAAAAAGTTAATAATCGCTTCGGCTATGAACTTCCTTTTCTGTTTTTATTTCAGACAAAAACATAAAAATACCTAAAAATATGCAAAATCCCAGGTATTACCTTTCTCACACCCACGGGGAAGGGACGACACCATTCACTCGGAGCAATGTCAATCTTATGAAAGACAAATGAAGGAGGATTTCTGATACTATATGGCCACTAATTCATACTCTATATTGAGTGCAGATGGCATCCACTAATTCCGAAGCGACTCAAGAGGAAGAGGTTCAGCTTCTTCCACTAGAATCTATAACAAAAGCAAGAGGTCATTGGTTTCTGGATGACCAACCGGTGTCGGACCTCATTTTCATGGCTACCATCAAGATTATGGACAGGGATCACCACTTCCCTATTATGTCGCAAGACTTCAAGACTATCATACAAGGATTACCTCGCATGGTGGATGTCTGGACACAAGCAGGAATAGAGGCATTTCTAAAACTGCCTATTTATTTGCCAGATTTTCAAAGATGCACGCAAGTGATGAACACACTTCAGCCTGTAGCGAATAGGATATCAATCCCTGAGGCATGAGTATTGGACAAAGTGGGTACATGGAAAACCATTCAATTCACTCATGAGTTAATCAACAAAGCTTTCGGATGGAATCAAGAAGGAATCACCAATGTCAAGGAGGAATGTCATGATCCAAAAAAGAGATCCTTTTTGGATATCAACAGAACGGATATTGAAGATGCTGTCCGTTTGGTGCATCAACACTTTTGTTTTCCTAGTATGCATAGATACACGGCATCTCAAAAGATTGTCATACAACTGCTTTCACATGCGATGAGGCAAGTCGGTAATAAAGTAAATATGACTCCATATGTTCAAGAACGTCTATTTGAAGCCAAGAAGAAGTGGGGTCAGAAAAAGTTTCTCAATGGCAGTTCAGCTTTGACCTTACTTATATATGAGGCACTTGAAATGAAACACTGCTTGCGTGAGATGCCAACCTCAGAAAGGCTAGCCAAATATGCCAAGTCAGCTACAGTCCCAAAGAAGAAGAAAACAGTCATTGCTATTGAAGAAGTAGGAACGAGTTCAAAGACACCTATGAAAGGAACTAAACGCTTAAGAGAGGAAGAAGCTCAAGAGACACCCACTTCGAAGAGGACACACATCTTACCAAAGATTCCTGGAAATCAACAACCAATTACGAAAAGAGACCTCTCTGCTGCCCTAGAAGAAACACATAAGTATATGCGGGGGCAGATAAATTTGAATATTCAAGGTCACCATTATAGACAAGCTAGCCAGGAAAAGAAACAGAAGGATACAACAACTCGTCAAGTACCTTCCAGATACAAAGAAATAGGATTGGAGGAATCAAGCTCTAATGAAGAATCAAGCTATGAGAAGGACACCCTGGATACAGATATGCAAACAGAAACACACAATGAAGATTGGACAGAGATCAATCAAGTTGAAGTCATGCCAGATAACGAACAGAAACAAGTAAAGAACATAGAAGAACCAAAGGAATCAGAGCACGTCATTCAATTGAATGATACAACAAAGATTAGTATCAAAGAAACCACCATATCGAATAACGAAGTAATGCAACCTATCAAGGAAGAAATGCAAACTCCAGTAAACAAAGAGTCAGACCTACACAAAAATGACAAACAAATTGTAATTGAAGTACTGGAGGACACTCCTCAAGGCAAAATCAACCACATGGAGGCTGAGCCAAGGATACAACTCCACATTAGGCAGCCCCATGACACTACATTACACGTAGCACAAGGAAAAGATGTGACAACATGAGCAGAACCGAGTGTTCCTAAAACATGGTTAAATGTGGATGTCACTCAATTAAAGCCTGTGGTCAAGCAAATGATACAAACGGCCATGGATACACAGCAACAGATGATGGATACAGTTGCCGACTACGACAAAGCCATGAGGGAAAAGAATCAGTTCCAAATCATGAATGAACAACTATCTGCACAATTAATCTAGGCACAAAAAGATATTGCTGTCAAAGACACGGAGTTGAGGTAAAAACACAATGCGACACATTGATGACCCAACATCGTCAACTCCAGGCACAATTAATGGACTTACAAAGATTACATGAAGCCTGCGAGGCCGACAAAGAGCGAATTAAAGCTAGGAGTCACCTGCTTGAAACACAACTGAAGGTATACATGGAGGAGAATGACACTTTACGAAACAGAAATAAAGAACTGATGAAGTCATTGCTATATGATCAACCTATCGAAAAACAAGTGACAACGGATCTTGATCAGGGAGAATTAAAAGCTCAAATCGAGAAATATGCAGATTTGCTGAAACAAGAGCAACGATTGAGAGAAGAATGGGAACGCAAGTACATTCAAGAAACAAATGAACTAAAAAAGGAGTTGAATACAGCCCATGGAAAACTTGCAGCAAGCTATAGTGAAAATATGGATCACATAGTAGAAATTGGCAATGAACTGCTGGCAGCCAAAGAAGCACTTAGAGCAGCCATGCAAGAAAATAAAGAAAAGACTGAACGTATAGCACAGTTAGAGATCCAAGTAAAGTAGAAAGCACCAATCGGGACACCAATAGAGCCAACAAAAGAGAATCCTATTGATGAGGTAGAGGTACGTCCTCTATCTCCCCCGATTTATAATTCTCCAATACACGAGCAGATGGCGGACATACATGATGATCATCCAATGCCATACACTGCAGAAATAGGTCAGAAGGAACAGGCACTATTGGTGTCCCGATTGACAGAAAATTTTGAAAATGAAGTCATCAAAGTCATGAAGGAAGCGAAGATCAAGGGTAAAGACTTGGACATGATTATGAAGCCTTTCAACATTCCCTACGGGCTGATGAAAGAGAAAACAAGACAATATATAAAGAAGATTACACAAAAAAATCCAGACGAGCAGCTAAACTTCAAACATGACACATTCGCTTACACTCAAGAAGAATTTGAAGCTGCACAACTTGTTTGGCAAAGGAAATTTTTGGAGAAAAATCCTACACTACGGTGTTGGAACTGAAGGACTCACTAGGCAAGGAAGCTTAAGAAGGGAGTCAGAGAGAAGAGAAGGCACAAGCAGACAAGGGAGTCAACGACGATCTGGCAAGTAGGCCAATAATTTTCTTCATGAAGAAGCAAGTACGAGCATTCACGCAGATCTAGCACTAAGGCAACCTTTAATTTTTCAAAACCCTTACACCAATTAAATACCATGTTCACCTTTTTGTGGCTCCATTTTGTGCAAGCCGAGGAGTCCTCGAGCTTGAGGAGCCTTAGAAGTAGTTGCTTACCAATTTTTGTATTTTTTAGATCTCATTTGAGCCCTCAAATAAGCCCTGGAACCTAATTTTTTAACTAGGCCGAACACTAGGTCTGGACAGGGCCAAAGCTAGTCAAAAACTATAAAAGGAGCTAGAGAGCTCATTTTTGGGGTTAGATTGTAATTAAATTGAACTTGTAAGAGCTTTTTGAAAGTAATCTAAGAACTCCATTGCTTCTCACTCTTTGTCTTGCCGTGTGTGCGCGTGTGTGCGTATGTGTGTGCATGTTTATGTGCTTCTCACTCACGCACTTGTGCCTCCACTTGCTCGAGGTCTTCATACCACCCTCACGTCTTCCCGGATTGACATTAAAGGAGGTGCTACTCATCACTGAGCTACACCAAATTTTGGTGCCGTTGCCGGGGATTGAGCTTTGAGGACGAGCGTGTGATGGTAAATCGTAGAGTTGACGCGTTGGAGTTGTAGGTATTTTCTTCACATTCATCTATTTTCTTGTTTTTTCTTCACCATCTTCATCACCATCATCATCATCACCATCTCCCACCTCCATCTCCATCATCACGAAAATTTTCAGTTTTGATCATATCACCATCTCCACCTCATTTCCTTCATTCTACTCGTGAGAGAGAGCGAGAGAGCGATATTGCTTGCACTGTTTTTTCATGTTTCTTGAGCATTTTGCAGGTTCTTGCTGAATCATCATCCCCAGCACGTTGCGCAGGTACGGAATACTCAGAATCTGTCTCGCAGTCGCCAGCCTCTGTCGATCGCGATCGACAGAAAATTTGATCATTTGGTAAAACAAAGTTCACCACAAGCACAAGCATGATGAGCACATTCTAAATCACTAAAAACAGTTGGAAAACTCCATGTTTCTCTGTCAATCGCGACCGACACCATCAATCGCGATCGACAGCCACGACCGACAGACCCTGTCAATCGCGACCGACAGACCCTGTCAATCGCGACCGACAGACCCTGTCAATCGCGATCGACAGACCTGTCGATCGCGACCGATAGACTTCACGACCGACAGACTGCCACGTAGGACCCTGTCAATCGCGATTGATACCGTCGATCGCGATCGACAGCCATGATCGACACCTCTGTCAGTCGCGATTGACACCGTCGATCGCGACCGACTGAATTTCAACGATTGATTGACTTTTTCGCGTAGCCACGTGTCCATCGCGACGGACACAGCCCCGATCGACTGAATTCATGGCAAAAAACCCAGAAAAAGTGTCGATTGCGATTGACACCATCGATCGCGATTGACAGGACTCACGACCGACTCTGTCGATCGCGATTGACACTGTCAATCGCGACTGACGTGTCGATCGCGACCGACAGGCCCTGACGGACACCTCTGTCAATCGCGATTGACAGACTTGTCGATCGCGATTGACAGGCTTTTCGGCCAAAAAATTAGGGTTTTTTATTCTAAGCTTTGGGGATAGTTTTTGGGCATATTGGTCTAGCAATTAGTGAGTTGTGAGGTCCCTACACATGTGCTTTTGAGAAAAATCCTGTGATCTATTAGCCTGTTTGAACCCTGTTTTAGCACCAGAACCCTGAACTGACATAACTCTCTCATACAAAATCCGTTTGCTGTGATTCTTGTTTTGGTGGAAAGCTCTTATAGTTAAATTAAGATAAGGATTATTAGATAGGGTATTTTGAAGTTGACCATACCCAGGGGGAACAAAATTTAGGGATCTCTAGAATTGTTTTCCAAAAAATCACAGTGCAAATTGGTCTTGAGCTAACTTTGGAACTCTTACAGATCTATTGAGAGCATCGAAGGGCATTCTAAGCAAGAGTAAGTGCAAGCTTGGGAACACGCTTCCTGGGCACTCAAGGGCAACCAAGAAGGAAACAAAAGGTTGGAAATTCTCAACTCTCTTTGTCAATTCCTAGCTTAGGCTAAGAACGACTAGTGATAGGAGTAAGCCAGGGCGGCGATAGGCATCTATCAAGTTGAAGACTACCTAAATACTCAAAGTTCAAGATAACTACATAATCTTTGTACGATTGAGAATCCTAAAGGAAAAGAATTTAACGTGGAACGATCAACTTAAAGTACGAAAAATACTCAAGTATTCCTGACGATGCAATATTAGACAAGATCATAAACATGATAACACACTAAAAATGAATCAAGTGACTGATACCAATTGATCGGCAACGAGGTTGTACTCTGGGCAAAATCGGGCTACTTAACTAGGCATATGAACCTTAGATCAAGACGGCATCTAGTAAGGGATAGACAAAGCCTTAGGTCTTCAGAAGCTAGCGTCAATCATACTGCGAGGTCTTGGGCCTAGCAGTTGAGTCACCACTCGCATTACCCTAGCTCTGATACTAGTGAATCAGAGATGTCTCAAGGCATGGACAGACCTACGGGAAGTTCAGGAGTGCCATACTTGCACAGAGTAGAAGGCCCTTACAAAACACAGTTGGAATACCTTAGGACCAACCGATTAGGTGCTAGCATCTATGAGGACGGTTTAGGAAGATCCGTGGTCCAGATTAAAAACCCTGACCAATCCATTGGACTAGAGCACCCCGCTGTCAAGTTTGAAAACGGAGCATACTTGGACAAAGAAGGAACTATATACGTAGTCACCAGTCACCCAGATAGGACAGACGAATTCGGAAATGTGATCTCAGAAGCGGATTTAGGTGACTTGGAGCAAGGAAACATGGGTGTAGAACCTAGGACCCCTCGTGGAAAGTCAGTGCTAACAAGGATCATCACTCCCGAGTGGATCCCACAGGACAATAAGAGTATAGATCTGCTGCTAAACCGAGAAACCAATGAAGCCTTTTGGAGGTATAAATCAGACAAGCCAATTGATATAGGGACAATCATGATCTATGAGTTTAAAGATCCAGATTGCCCAGGTAGAGTGACCTACTTAGATCGTTCTTCGGAAAGGATCTTTGTGGTTACAGAAAATGATAGGCACGCTTACACTTGGAAGGGTGAATTTATTTTCCCCCAACCAAGATCGAATGTTTCCTATGGTCACCCTGGTGCTGGAACATCCCAAGCTCATGGAGCCCAAAGAGACAGACATAGAGATAGACCTGAGGTAAGCTTTGCCAACTCAGGGGGCAGAGAAAGAACGAGGACGGAAACAAATAGAGTAGAGCCTGAGGTACTTAGAGCCCCAGGACATCGAAGAAATGCCGATGAGTTCCCTCTACCACGACCTAGAGAGCACACAAGGACTTTGAGACCAACCCAGCTAGTTAAGTCCATGAAGAACTACTTCGATGGCACGGGAGATCCATACGATCATGTGGCTGAGTTTAGGCAAGTCTTGAGAGCTGAACAAGTGGAGGATTTATTCACGCAGTATAATGCCTTTGGTCTAACCCTTAGGAACACAGCCCTTACGTGGTTTCAACCATTGAATGAGAGATAGTTCAGGAGCATAGACCAACTCCTAGAGGCTTTCATTATTGAATTCTCTAAGAGTGGCATAAGGCATAAATCCTCCTCATTGATTCACAACTTCAAGCAAACCCCTCAAGAGACCATGAGACTTGCAGGAAGAAGATTCAGGCAATACTTAGAGAGATGCCCTACCCCTGAGTTACCCATGCCAGCTAAGCAAGTGGCTTTATTCCTGGATGGATTGCTAAGTACCAAATTGAGATCCTATGTGTACTTGAAGGACCCTAGGACCATAGAAGAGTGTGTACGCATGTGCATTGACATCGAGGATAACCTAGGGGAGGAGTTAGAGCTTTCTAAGATATACAAAGATTCAGATAGTGCCTCTAACCTCTCTTCCACGCAATCCACATCAATTGAGGAACTTGCAGAGAAAGTAGCTCAGAAATTAGGTGTCACTAGCAAACAGATCCCAAGGTTTGCCCCGGTGAAAAGATGCTATACTTGTGGGGGTGACCATATGGCAAATGTATGTCCCATTATGGCTCAACCCCAAGTAAATCCTAGTAGCCAGTACTGCACCATAGAACGGAGGTACACCAATCACACCGCGCAAGATTGCCCATACAACAAGCAGGTGGCTAGGCAACCCTACCCTCAGCCATACCCTCAGCAAGGAAGATACCAGAACCCGTACCCTCCACAGCCATATGGCAGGCCACAACAACCTTATCAGCAACCATACCAAAACCAACAAAGGCTTCAGCCTGTGTTAGCACAACAACCCCCTGCCCCAGCTAATGTGATCCCAGTAAAATATGCAGCAGCAGCAGAAAAACTGAATAGAGCTATAGTCCCTGTAACACCACTGCTTTCTGAAAGTGACCCCAATGACCATAGCTTTGATTCTACACATGTCGATAGTCCCCATGCTTACTACATGCAATCTCCTGAACATGGTGAGTCCTACTACAGTGAGGAACCGAGTGAACCTAGTTGGGAGTCAGATCACACAAACCTCATGTATACAAACCCCAATCCTAGGCCTCAACCTAGGCAGGTAAGACCTCCATTCCCTAGAGGACCATGCTACAGATGTCAAGGAGATCATCTCATTCGTGATTGTCCTGTGCCTCCACCTACACAACCCCAGTCAGTAACGATCCAAGGCTTTTGCCAAGACTGTGGAAAGGAGCATCTCTTACGAGATTGCCCAAAGAACCCCAATAATATGCCAAAAAACACTCCTATCAACGTTATTGGGTTAGTTGTAGGCTCCATAGGGAGTGTGACTTCCACTGCACCAATACAGGTAATCACTAGCGCTCAAGCATTGCAGCAAAACCAAGGGGTAGACCAGGAAAAGAGCCCAGATGTTAGTGAAACAGAGAGCATGACAAAGAAAAGGACTAGAGCGTGGAAAGATAGTCGGGAAAGAACGAAAAGACAATGGGCTAAAAAGATGAGTGAACTTGAGGAGAGCCTCAGAGAAACAAAGGCCAGGATAACTGAACTCACATCTCAAACTCCCTCTCACACTACTCCACCTCCACCATTTCCAACTCCATCCGACCTGCCACCTTCCAACCCACCTCACCTAATTCCACCACCCCCTAGAGTAGGATCAGTCCTAGCAGATCCCACTCTCGAGGACCTAAACATGATGCTTAAAGCATATCAAGCCAGAATCCAAGAAGGTCCAAACGTAACTGATCATGAAAAGTGCTACCCTAGAGTAGAATTAGAGCTTGAACAAACTAAAATTTGTGCCAAAATGGTGGAGTTGGCTCAGACCATGTTTGAAGCCAGCCGCCTCTTTAACATCTCTAGCTCAGCAAAGACGCAGTTGCACTTTGATGGACTACTAGAAAGAATAAAAAACTAATTGCACAATCGGAAAAGGAACCCGCCATACAACACAAGGGCAAGGCAAGTGAAAGAGTGAGCCTACCCGCCCAGGAAGCCTATGTGCCTAACTCTACGGAGCCAGACACATCTTCTTCTATGAATCGATTCACACCAGAATTCCTACGAGAGATTCAAGAAGACAAATGGGCTAAAGAAAGTGAAGTCCCTCCTCCCATTGAACTTGTGGATGATGCGCACGATGAATTCCCACAAGACATTCCATCCATTTATGAGGAGCAGGAGAGCACCCACTCTCAGGAAAGACTAGACTTTGAGTCGAACTCTTTACAAGAATTACCCCACTTCACGGGTCCATGGGAAGCTAAATCTACATGTATGAGAGCGCCCACGGTCATGGTACAAAATGAGGACTCAGTCTTACCTAGGAACACAGAGGTAGTGAAAAACACTAAAGTGCAGTGCAATCTCAAGTTAGAAGAGCTACTCAAGGTTAGACCTAAATTATGGAAACATGTCGCCAAACAAGTACCAGCGATAGTGAAACCTCATTCCCAGGTAGGATCACATAGGACAGTGCCAGAGATACCCTTGGATAAGATAGGAGATATGTGTGAAGGTGAAGAAGGTAACACCTATCTTCCCATTACCTACCAGGAGTACACCACCAAGGCAATTTTGGACTCAAGTGCAGGAGTTGCAATTGCCACCACTTCCCTATGGAAGCGTTGGGGCAAGCCAGCACTCAGGCCAACGAGAATGAAATTGCAGATGGCCGATGGTCATATTGAGAGGCCCTTAGGATTGCTAGAAGGAATAACTCTCACCACCTGTGGTGTCGAGTTCAAGCATACCTTTGCCATATGTGATTTTAGCAAGAACAATGCCTATGAAATGATCTTGGGACGACCCTTTATGCGACAGTTGCAAGTGGTACAGGATTGGGGAACCAATTCTTTGTACCTGCAGCACTTAGGTGTTACGACCAAAGTCAATCTCAAGGATTACTCTCATAGAGATGTCCCTCCTATCCAATGGAACCCCATCCATAGAGCCAAAGATGATACGGACTCGGTGCATTCCATAGGGTCAGGATCTTCATGGATGCATGAAGACACCCACTTATGGATGTGCAAAGTAGCATTAGAAGAAGAGAAGAGAGAAGAAGCCAGAGAGATAGGTGCAAAATAAACACATAGATCAATTCAAGACCCAGCCTATGCGCCTGCAGTTTTTCCTGACGAAGAATTTGAACCCCACGGCTGGGCAGAAATCCTAGCAACAATGGATGTAGCCATCAATGAAGAACAATGGACACCTCACTGTGATGAAGATGGCTATGACATTTCAGTCTTCTCCATAGAGCCAATCATGGGAGAGGCAGTTCTAGAAGAATGCGAACCTAGCCCTGATGCATTTGAAGATGCGAGCGACTCCGATCTAGAGTCAATCATTATGGATCCACCTTTTGCATCAGATGAAGAATATTTCTATGAAGTAGAATTTCAACCCCAAAGGCATGGAGAGCTTACAAATGATGTAAGGCTTGCCACACATGTGACCCCGAAGGAAGAAGGAAAGAAAAGAAAGAAGAGAGAAGTCACACCAGAAGAGGAAGAATCTTTGTTTGAGGTTCCGGAAAATTTTAAGAAGTATGAGATAGACGACAGGAGAGTCATGATAAGAATGCCTAAACGAGAGGCACAATCAGGAGAGGCCTATGATAACAAAGAAACCACCAAGAAAATAGTAGTGGCCCTAGAAGAAGGAGAGGAGAGATGCACTTACATAGGCCATGACCTAACAGAGGAAGAAGAGCATGCATTAATAGCCTTGCTAAGAGAATACAGAGATGTATTCGCTTGGAGTTACAAGGATTTGAAGGGTGTTGACCCAGACATATGCTCACACACCATCCCCATGACTTCAGATGCCAAACCCTCTAAGCAAAAGCCTTATACATATAACGATAATTACGCTGCTAAGATCAAGGAGGAGATAAATAGACTGGTTGAAGCTGGATTCATCTACGAAATTGAGCACACTGAGTGGGTATCCCCCATTGTTGTGGTGCCCAAAAAGAATGGTAAATTGCGTGTATGCATTAACTTAAAGAAGGATAATGCTGCCACAATCCGAGATAACTATCCGCTTCCTATCACAGAGCATCTCTTAGAAAGAGTAGCAGGCAAGGAAGTGTACAGCTTCCTGGATGGATTCTCTGGCTACAATCAAGTAGCCATTGCTCCAGAGGATCAACATAAGACAACTTTTGCCACGGAGTGGGGCATATTTGCCTTTCGGGTAATGCCATTCGGGCTTACTAATGCACCTACTACCTTTCAACGATTGATGCGTCACGTGTTTAAAGAGTTCCTGAGGAAGAACTTAGAAGTCTATGTTGATGATCTTTGTGCTCATTCCAACATCATACAAACCCATATTCCTGAACTCAGACAAATCTTTGACAAATGTAGAGAATATCAAGTCTGCCTGAACCCAGAAAAATGCGTTTTCATGGTCAGGCAAGGTAAGATTTTAGGACACATAGTGTCAAACAATGGCATATCCACCGATGAAGAGAAAGTAAGAGCCATAGCCGAGTTACCTAGGCCAAAGAACGTCAAGGAAGTACAGGCCTTCATGGGGCATTGTGGTTACTACCGACGGTTCATTCATATGTACGCTGTCATTGCAAAGCCCATGTATGGACTTCTGACTAACTTTGAGTGGACTGATGAATGTGAGAATTCCTTCAATGAGCTTAAACGGCGATTATGTTCAGCACCAATCTTAACCACACCGGATTGGAATAAGCCTTTCCACGTTCATGTGGATGCATCCAATTATGCCATTGGATGTGTGCTTGCTCAACCTACTGGTGAAGGTAATATGGATCTTCCTATTGCCTATGCTAGTAGACAATTGAATGCAGCTGAACGAAATTATACCACTACTGAGAGAGAAGGCTTAGGCATAGTATATGTAGTTAAGAAATTTAGACACTATTTGCTTGCAAATAAGTTTAAATTTTTTACTGATCATCAGGCATTGCTATACCTCGTAAACAAGCCATGCAATACAGGAAGATTAGTAAGATGGTTTCTCTTGCTAATGGAATATGATTTTGAGGTTGTGGTAAGGAAAGGGAAGACTCATTTGAGAGCAGATCACCTTTCTAGGCTCACATCGGGAGAAGCCCCACAAGGAGTGTCAGATGACCTTCCTGATGCTTACTTGTTTAATCAGGAGGTGGTGCCGCAGTGGGCTAAGCCATTGGTACCAGTGTTGACATACGGACCTAACCACCCAGTAATAAACACACAGGATAGAGAGGTAGTAAAAGCCCAAAAGTATCACATCATGGCAGGAAGTATGTACAAGCACACAGATCAAGGGATCTTGGCTTGTTGTGTGGAAGAGGATGAGTATGCTAAATGGTTGCAATTAGCACATGTAGGTGCGTTAGAGCAACACTACTCAAAGCAACGAACCTTACAGACATTAAGGAGACTCGGAGCGCATTGGCCAACTATGGAAGCTGATGTCCAAAAGTTGTGCAAGGAATGCCCAATCTGTCGCACTAAACCACCTGTGGAACATGCCACTCTTTATCAAGTTTCCATAGTGCCAGATTGGAGTGAACCACTAGTATCCTTTCTGAGGACGAAAACATTCCCTCAAGACATGACGCTTGCTAGGAAAAGGAGTTTAGAAAAAGAAGCCCAGGATTACTCACTCATTGGTGATAATCTATACAAGCGTGGTAAAGATGGTTACCTAAGACTATGTGTCCATGAAAGTGAATATCTCAAGATCTTGGAAACTGCTCACCAAGGAGTAGCAGGAAGACACTTTGGACCAGATCGGGTGATCAAGGCAATACTATTTGCGAGCTTCTGGTGGCCGACCCTTCACATGGATGCACATACCTATGTGAAACGGTGTGATGTTTGCCAGAGAACTCAGTATCCTATACGTAAAGATGAGATGCCACTGAAACCTATGATGGGTGGACGTGCATTCTCTAAGTGGGGAATAGACTTCGTAGGTCCTATTAATCCCCCAGCTAAGGGTTCCCATGCGGAATATATCATTGTTGCCACAGACTATCTAACAAAGTGGGTAGAGGTAAAAGCCACAACGAAGAACGATGCTCAAACAACTGCTAAATTCTTGTTTGAGAATGTATTCACAAGATACGGGCTACCTATAGAGTTAGTAAGTGATAGAGGCACTCACTTCTTGAATGAAGTAATTGAAAATCTGCTCCAAGAATTCTTGGTAGTTCATAAGAAGTCTGCCCCCTACCACCCACAAGCTAATGGGCAAGCCAAAAGCACAAACAAGATTCTGTGCAATGTGCTGACCAAGCTCGTGAATAATAAACGCTCTGATTGGGACAAACAGCTACACCATGCTGTTTGGGCATACGGAGTCGCCTACAAAATGGTACTCCAAGCCACCCCCTTTCAGATGGTATTTGGTCAAAATGCAGTGCTACCATCGGACTTCTTGATACCTACATTGAAGGTAGCACAAGAGCACGAATGGGCGGGTCATGAACTCTCCTCTAGACTTTTTGACCTTGAACGATTAGGAGAAACAAGACTAAGGGCAGCTGCAGGGATATATGCAGCTAAGAAACGACAGAAGGCATATTTTGATGCCCACGTTAAGGATAAAGGTTTGAAGGCAGGCAACCTAGTACTAGTATACACTTTGAAACAACATGCGAGAAAATTAGAGAAGCGTGGCTATGGACCTATGATCATAAATAGGATCTCCACAAGTGGAGCAGTGCAACCAACCACATTGGAAGGTGACGTTCTCCCAAGCTATATAAGCGGATGCAGAGTCAAGTTATATCAGGAACCTCTCACAGAGGAAATGCTAAGTCGACTCAATATCGCCAAGAAACGCAAGGAAGAAGAAAAGCGGATTCGAGAAGAAGCTCAAGCAGAAGCTTTAGAACGCATCAGAAGGATGAAGTTGCGAAGACAAGGTAGAGATCAGCCTAGAACAAATGACTATGCAGATCAAGGATATCATATGGCAATGTGTGAAGTCGCAGGAACAAGTTCCCATAGAATAATTGATCGATGACCTTTTGTGACCATAGAGGTAGGACAAGGAACTAGTGCACAGTCCGTGCGAGCATTGATTGACTCAGGTGCAGCCACTAGTGCGGTGAGACTCTCTTACTGTCAAGAATTGAAATTAAAGGTCAATCCTATAGAAGCTTATCTCATAGGATTAGGAGGTGTGGAAACCCCTTGCATGGGCGAGGTGGAGCTTCCCCTCTACATTCAGGACATGTTAATGACAGTTAAGGTACTAGTGTGCCAAGACGAAGACCTCACGGAGCCTCTTGTCTTGGGTCAGGACTGGATCTATGATCATGCAGTCAACCTAAACCTAAGAAGTGGACTTCTTCAGGTATGGGTCAATCATAGTCGAATTACAGTAGAGTTAGATAATGGAGCACTCAAGGAACTAGGAAAGGCACACACTCCTGGTCCTTCCAGGAGTACACATGAAGATGACCATGTTGTTCTTGTCCAAAACTATGTGTTGCAGAGGAATGATGTTCGCAAAAAAGGAGTCAGGGATGCAACGGAACTCCCTTCTTTTCCAAAGGCCAGAGGGAGGCAGCAACCAAAGGTGGATCAAAGGTAGAAGAAGCAGAGTACTACCTATGTCGGAGATCAAAAGTACCTGCGCAGCAAAATGTCTCAGCTAGTGAAACAAGTGTGGGTGCGGAAAGGCGAACACCCGGTTGCACTCAAGCCAACCACACGGGCAAAGCCTCTTATTAGTAACCAACAACACGACACCAATAAGAAGTCTTTCAGAAGTTCTTCTGCTAACGTGAAGTCTATTTGGGTGCCCAAGAAGTCGATGAAGGCTAGCCCACAATCAAGACAAATTTGGGTGCCTAAGGCTTGTTTGCGGGCTCAAATAGCTACACCAAGACCACACCCTATACAACATGATCCATTCACTCGCACAGCCGGCATCCACTCGTTTTCAACACTCAGGAGCACACCAAGGCCCATGAGCACGAACAGAATCACTTGTAAATGGGTCCCTAAAAGGCCTCATTTTCAAGCCGACACACCTATAAAGCTCTCGAGAGTCTCTACGAAACCAAGAGCAAAACCCATCCACTGCATTTGGCAGCCTAAGACTTGTAACAAACCCCCGGACCCCATTTGTAAATCCATGACAACCTACTAACCACATCACTATCACACTACATCATTCCACTTAGCTCTTAGGTCTACCGAACTCCTAACCACACACACACTCGCACCGAGCACTTACTAACCCATTAATCTCTCCCGACCCTCATGTTAATGTTGTAATGGGAACAACAACGGTTCTCTCTTGTCCTGTACAATGTTAACACATGTTTCTATATTCTCACAGAGACAGGAAGCAAGAAGTAACATGGCAGATACGGTAGGAACTAGCTCCCAGGCAGGCACCAGCCCCCAAGTTGTGGCCATTGAAAGCCTTCGGTTGAGGAGGAATTAAAGGAACGACCAGCGGCATTGAGGGCATTACATGCAATACCGGTTCAGAACCCTCCACAGGGGCACACAATGCCAGTCAGCAAAAACTCTCATTGGTTCAGTGATGTGGCAGGACCCCTAGGTGAAGGCACTTATATGTGGGAGGCAGAGATAGAATTCAATGGGCGCTAGGGCAGGTATCACTTTTTTACCAGGGAATTTGAAAGATTGCAGAATAATGAACGATTGAAACCCATATGGAAGAAGGCAGGACTCTACGAGTATTTCAAATTCCAATTGCCAAAGCCGGATTTTCTAAGGTGCTGGTATCTGATTAGCACCCTTACTCCGAGCAAAGACAAAAAGGGATACAGCTCCTTTGTCCTCCCGTCTCTCACAAGGGGCATTGAGGTCAAGCGCTTCAGATTAACTATCAACTTGGTAAGGGAAGCTTTGGACATGAAAGGTATGCACATTCCTACGGAGAAAGAGACTATGGTTCCAGACAATATGAAGAACAGAAATTTGGCAAAATTAAAGGACATGGTCGCGATGACACCTACGATCGCCATTCATTTATGCATGGTCATGCAACATTTCGCATTCCCCGCGCAGGAAAGGTTCACAATGCCTCCCAAAAAGATCTGCTTTAGCCTCTACTTAGCAGATGCCTTTGATTTGACAATCAATATGCCCCACTGGATTATCGACCAAATCCATTTGGCTCATCAAAGGTGGTATAAGAAACAAAAATCTGTACTGTATGGATGCTGTGCGCTTACCAGAATTGTGTATAGATGTCTCGCATATGATGTACCGGTGCAAAGGGCTCTCATTTGGACCAGAGTGCAGGAGTTTCAACGTAGACTGTCAGTTGCAGGGCCTCCCTCAAAGAAGATGAGAGGCGCTGTCCAGATGCCTTGTGCACAAGCCCGCGGTGCAACCCTAACACCTGAAACAACTCCAAGGCTTCCCAGACGAGTGCAACCATTTACTATCAGGTTACCCAGGCACAGCACAGATGGCCGTAACCTTGTGTTTCCACCAGTACCTACTGATCTGGAATTTCCTCACGGATTCACTTTGGAAGATCTAACGGATGAAGAAGTTGCCAGAATCATTGAAGCTGTAATGCGGAAGTCGAAGCAGAGCAGGGTAGTGGACAACAAACGGCTACAGAACAACCGCAGCCAAGACAACCAGAAGTGGTGGAAGTGGAGGATGAAGAAGAAGAAGAACAAGAGGATGAACAGGAAGGATTTTCTGATGAGGAGGCGCATGACTATGAGCAAGAAGTTATACAGGAGCTAGAGGGTGCCCCAACATATACAAAGCAGTTGAAAAAGCTCTACGATACCATCAACAGGGTCCAACAACAACATAAGTTATCCCTTGCAGCAGGAAAGGCTATCATGCACCAAATCCTTGAGGAGGAAGGAGTCGACGAACAATATCGTGCCACACTGGATATGATCTCTGATGCTTTAGGAGTACCTGAGACAGTGCATACTACCCTGGCACAATCACGCAAAACAGAAAGAAGATACGAAAGACGTCCCCCACGAGCACGGAAACAGATGAATGTCTTAGTATCCGAAACACAAGGGACAGCCACGACCACGGGCACATCACACACTGTGCACGATACTGAAGAGACCCATGTGTCTAGTGCACCCCCATCACCCCCCTTGCGACCCCCGCCTCCCACTCCACCACATTCACCTCCCATTACCAATGTAACAACCACCGTTACCGCCTCCGAGTCAACTGCCATGACTGAAGCACAAACCGCCAATCAACCCACACACCCTCTCAACACCTCCACTAACACTGTAATCCTAACGACAGCTACTGACATCCCCATTCCCCTCTCACACTTCGGGGCAGTTCATATTCACAACTGCACACACCACTGTACACATTCACCACAATCACTGCATCCACAATTCCACTATTCACAATCACTCCCACTACTGCGTCCACCGTGGATTTGGTGGACATATCACCCTCCACTGCACCTCTCCCTCCCCCCATACGGCCACAATCTCCCATTCCCCCACCACCCACTTCACCATTTTCCAGCACCGCATTCACACTTCCCTTCCCCTCTCCCTTTCCCTCTGCACTTAACACCCTTCCTGCATCCACCCCCATTAATAATGTATTTAATAACATGTATCAGTGCATGTCTCAGTTACAACAACACTATCAGCACCTCGATGCTCAGCATACAAGTTTGTTCAGGAGTCATGAAGCATTACAAGGAAGATTCATTGACTTAGAGAAAGAGAAGAAACATTTACAACAGCATTTTAGTGCATTGCAAGAACAACATGAGCAATTAGTCGCAAATCCACCGCAGCCAGATGCAGAAGAAAGACAACAAATGGATGATCTGCTACACTCCCAAATCACAGAGAACCTCAAGCTCCGCCGCAACATGGCTCTATTACGGAAGCATATGTCTGCAGCCCTGGAAGAAAATAGACGGCTTCAGACACAAAACGAAGAGAACTTGGAAGTAGCCATGGAAGGTTTCCCACAAGAAATTGACCCGGAGAAGTTTAAGGCCATTCCCTCGGACAATATGCAAATCATATTGGAAACCCATGCTGATCTCCTTGAAGCCCATGCAGCCTTAGAAAAGGAAAGAGACGAACTACTAAGGCAATTGGCAGCTCAACCAGAACCACCCAAAGAAGTCCCAACCACAGCTGACACAACTGACGAAGTAGCAGCGCTCAAAGCACAACTTGAAGAATTACAAAAGAAAGTGCTTGAGTATGAACATCAACCCTCCCCCTTGGTAGAACCAGAACCTGAAGACCTAGTACCAATCAAAGTAGAGGAAACTTTTGAGGACCCGTACGTTCCGATGCCAACACCTGGAGGCAAGCAGACAACAGAGGGCATGGACACCATTGAGATAGAGGCCCCTGAATGGATGCAGAGATTAGAGAAAGTGGCCACAACCCATGATGACAGGGTAGCAGTTCAAATAGCATCCATGTCATGATTGGAAGAGGTAATCATAAAATCCGAGTACTTTAGAAACCTCTCACATCACAGGTGGATCGGTACCTCCGACGACTTGTATGTTCCTTTTTGTGTCTTAATGGCGGATTATAATGCTGAAATCAAGCACCACACCTCACGGGAACCAACCTCTGCCACATAGTTTGCACCAGACGACATCCCAGAAAGTGCCAAGTAGGGAAATATTCGCCAACCGACTTGGAGAATTTGGCTGCTTGAAACCTACCCAGAAATGAATCGCACATGGAATAACATGCCCCTGTATATCAAGTACAATCCCTGCTACTGTCCTGTTTTCCGAAGAAGGTCGTGGCCGGAATACACAAAGATGGTGCTGACAACCAAAGGATGTGAGAAATGGCTCAACTATGTCTACTTAGCACCACCTAAAGGTCAACCTACCGTAGGGTATATGATATCGACAATTCGGCATTGGGGTGTCAGGTTCAAAAACGTACCAGATGTCATGACACAGATGTGCCTTAAAATTTTTGAACTCATGATAGTCACCTTCCGGACCTTCAAGAATGTTAAGGAACCTCACCTCTCTGCGCTCGGATTCAATGAAGGCAATCAGGATCTTGTTTATGACATGAGCACAAAGCCCTCTATTAATGTTGTTTATGCATGGCATGCCCGCATCAAATACCTACCGGCCTGCTTCAAACAGACATTTGAAGAGATGTTTGTCACAGGGTTCTAGGAATATCACTCACAGATCTTCATTCCCAGGCCCTCACATTTATTACAATTGTTTGCAGTAGAACAAGCTCTCCATTCAGAAAAGTTACGAATGCCACATCCAGAGGTTCCCGAGCCAGTAGATTGGGATGCTTTACTCACGGACTTGGCAAAGGGGTTGCGGATTGCAGAACATCACTTAGCACAAGATGTCGTTGAGTACTACATCCAAAAACCCACACAACACGGGTCTGTCAGGGACGACAAACGCGAGAGAGGGGGGGGTGTTGGAACTGAAGGACTCACTAGGCAAGGAAGCTTAAGAAGGGAGTCAGAGAGAAGAGAAGGCACAAGCAGACAAGGGAGTCAACGACGATCTGGCAAGTAGGCCAATAATTTTCTTCATGAAGAAGCAAGTACGAGCATTCACGCAGATCTAGCACTAAGGCAACCTTTAATTTTTCAAAACCCTTACACCAATTAAATACCATGTTCACCTTTTTGTGGCTCCATTTTGTGCAAGCCGAGGAGTCCTCGAGCTTGAGGAGCCTTAGAAGTAGTTGCTTACCAATTTTCGTATTTTTTAGATCTCATTTGAGCCCTCAAATAAGCCCTGGAACCTAATTTTTTAACTAGGCCGGACAGTAGGTCTGGACAGGGCCAAAGCTAGTCAAAAACTATAAAAGGAGCTAGAGAGCTCATTTTTGGGGTTAGATTGTAATTGAATTGAACTTGTAAGAGCTTTTTGAAAGTAATCTAAGAACTCCATTGCTTCTCACTCTTTGTCTTGCCGTGTGTGCGTGTGTGTGTGTGTATGTGTGTGCATGTTTATGTGCTTCTCACTCACGCACTTGTGCCTCCACTTGCTCGAGGTCTTCATACCATCCTCACGTCTTCCCGGATTGACATTAAAGGAGGTGCTACTCATCACTGAGCTACATACGGGTGCATTGGCAAGCAGCACCATATTTTCTACAGATAAACCCTTCTTTTTGCCCAATGCCACGTCGCAGAGAAGCACGCAAATTTTTGGATATGCAAAGGACCGGTGTAATCAATAAACAGTGGCTGAACTACCCGCTACTTCCAAGTCCACCACATAATTATTTACCTACAGAAGATTACATGGTAAAGACAATCAAATTTTGGCTGCACACATATGCTACCGTACCAGATTTAACTATCAAGTTGACAAATAAAATACTCAGTATGATACTTACAGTATTGAAGGTCTTCAAGCATGCGGCATATACATTTCTGAACTTTATTGGAATTAACCAGGGAACAGATATCCTTATTCTTGATCTGTCCGTCATGCCTAGCCGACCTACAATAATGGCTTATTACTCCAGACTCATGTTTTTGCCAAGTACCTATATGCAAACTTTCAAAGAAGCATTTTTTACAGGGTTTTTTGAAATAGATTCAGAAATCTTTTTTGAAGATGTCATCCAATCTAAATGCAAGATTAGTGGCATATGAAATTAGCTTCTTCACCGACCACAGACAGCCACCTAATGATGGCGTAAAAGCTGAACAGTGGAAACAACTAATGATATGTGAAGCCAATTTGCATAATGAAACAGAGCAAAAAGTGTATACAACATACTGGTCGACTCTCAAAGCCTGTCGGGGACGACAGAGTTCAAGAGGGGGGCAGTGTTCAGGGTGAATCAAGCAAAAAGAAGAAAAAAAGAAAACAATGAAAGAAGCTTCACTAAACATGTAATATTTGAAGACATATCTCTGCAAGAAGCCCTGCAGGGGCGCAACACCCATCTCTGCACAGAGCCCCACAGGGGCACGTATCAAGGAAAAAGCACGTAGGTGGAAGGAGGAACCAGGGCTAGGAAAGTATCCATGAAGAAGTGCAAGAAGATATCCAGCGGTTCTGAAACCACAAGAGGGTGCTTCAACCTCTTGATCTTTGGAAGGTCCAGATCGAAGGCTGAAGGATCACATCCTCATACCTTCCACTGGTGGCGTGCGTGGCAACCCGACTTATTAGGAAAGATGAATGCATCAGGCCTAGAGGATGTAAATCAAGACTTAAGAAGAGGCCATCAAAACCGAACACCTGTTTAACCAACAGGCAGAACTGACCAAGGGTTGCGGTCGATGAAAAGAAAAGAACAGGCAACACAAATGCATCAGGCCGAGAGGATGTAAAAGATAAAATCAAGAACAGGGCCATTAAAACGTAACGCTAGTCCAACCAGTAGGCAGAACTGACCAAAGGATGCGTGCGGACAACAAGGGAAAGACAAGAAGTAAATCCTATCAAGGGACGACAGAGACAAAGAGGGGGAGAGTGTTGCAAAGCAAAAGAGAGCACAAGGCAGAGAAAAAGACGGCCCCCAAAATTTTTCCGATTTGGACACCCAATTTTGTATTATAACCATTCTTGTAATATATTTTCCGATGTAAATGCACTAGAGGAGTCCTCTAGATGCATCCCCACAGAAGATTAGAAGCTTACCCATGTAAATCAGTAGGAAATTAGTCTTTTAGTGAATAAAGTGCCGGTCTCTTGTGTGAAAGGACCATTTTTAGGGCACAAGTATATAAGTCAATTTGTGACTCTTTGTAAAGACTTTTGGCCATTGTGAGAATCAAGAGCACAGAAATTCGAATTTGTGTCTTCTCCTCTCTGTATCTTCTTCTTTGTGAGCTTGTATGCTTGTGTATTTATTGGAAAGAGTGTAGGGAAGTGTTGTCTATCCATGAAAGTGTTTGTTTACTGTTGTTAAGGTGTGTGCAAAGTGTAGGAAGTGCTGAAGTGTAGGAAGGTCTTTCCCGTGACTCAGTATTTTGCTCATAACTTGAAGTAGAAGCGTCAAAAATGAGTGAAAATACTGCCATTGGATGCATCTTCTTGAGAGCTTCGAAACGCATATCTATTCGCTATACTTGGAGTTCGAAGTTGAGAGAAAATCTCAATTTACTGTTGGCTGCTGTTCCAAGTATCGTGACACCATGACTGACAGTTGAAGTTTGTTTGGATTAGTCTTTGCCTTGTTTGCACTCTTTGAGTAACTCATTTGCATTGATCTTCATTTGAATGCATGTCTTCATACACTTGGGTAGGTTTGATACTCATCGGATTGATAATTAAAGCGTGAATCCCCACTATATGCACTTGAGGGGGATTGAGGTATAGTCTCTTTCTCCACAAGTCCCTAAGTTGGTTCCTAGGTACACATCCCCTCAGGAGTGGTTTAGAGTGCATCAGAATCAAGAGTCAAGTGAAGACTCTAGAAGTGAAGATCAGAGTGAAAAGGAATCACCAATTTGGAGGTGTAATGTCATAAAGAACAAGAAACATAAGAGAATTTTGCTGAGAAAAGAAGAATTTCAAAAGGAAAGGAAATTAGAGGATGAGAATTACATTCCACACAAATTTGATGATGAGGAATTTGAGCCCTATGGCTGGAGTCAGATATTGTCTACAATGGATGTGGCCAATGCTGAATATGTGGGAGTCAAATTTCAAGATGAATAAGGATATGATGTCTTCCATGTAGGAGTACAAATGATAAATGTGACAAAGTCAGAAGAGAGTATGAAGGAATTTGTACTTTTAAGTACTGACAAAACACGATGAAGAAGTGCATGCTCAGGATGCTATAAAAGACAAAATCTCAAGAACTTATAAAAAATGTGTACACAAGGAGATTAGTGAAGATCCAAAGCCTAAAATGAGTAAAAAAATGAAGGAACAGAAGGCACTTAAGGAAGAGGAGCAAAAGTTTGATGTACCTTCAAATTTCAAGACTTATGAGGTGGAGGATAGATTACTTTTGAAAATGAAACCAAAAGAAATAAGAAAAAGGGGGAATCATATGACAATGAGGAACAAACCAAGAAAGTGGTGATTGCTCAAGAAGAAGGGGAGGATAGACACATTGCCATAACTGATGATATCTCAGACCAAGAGGAGGAAGCACTAACAAAATTGGCTAAGGAATATAGGGATGTGTTTGCATATAGTTACAAGGATTTGAAAGGAATTGACCCTAAAATTTGTGAACACAAAACTCCAATCACTCCTTATGCAAAACCCAGCAAACAAAGACACTACACATTTAATGACAAATACTCTACCAAAATCACAGAGGAGATTGATAAATTGCTTATTGCGAATTTCATTTATGAAATTGAGTACACTGAGTGGATATCTCCTATAGTTGTGGTACCTAAGAAAAATGGAAAGCTCAGGGTGTGTATTAACTTGAAAAAGGTTAATGCAGCAACTATAAGAGATAGCTATCCATTACCTATAACTGATCATCTCATGGAGAGAGTTGCAAGCAAAGAGGTTTATAGTTTCTTGGAAGGTTTTTTTGGATATAACCAAGTACCTATTGCCTTGGAAGATCAACATAAAACTCCATTGTCCATTGAATGGGGAATATATGCATTTAGTGTTATGCCCTTTGGACTAACCAATGCACTAGCAACCTTTCAAAGGTTGATGTGTCATGTGTTCAAAGAGTTTCTTAGAACCATGATGGAAATCTATGTTGATGCTCTCATGTGTTCAAAGAGTTTCTTAGAACCATGATGGAAATTTATGTTGATGATCTCTGTACCTTTTCATTGAAAAGATAAAATCACTTGGAAGACTTGGAAAACATATTCAAGAAATGTAGAACTTACAGAGTATGTTTGAATCCTAAGAAATGTGTTTTCTTTGTTAGGTAGGGGAGACTGTTAGGTCACATAGTTTCTAGAAATGGAATATCCACTGATGAGAGAAAGATTAAAGCTATTGTGGACCTATCAAAGCCAACCAATGTAAAAGAACTCCAAACTTTTATGGGACACTGTGGATATTACAGAAATTTTGTGCATAAGTTTGAAGATATTGCAAAACCTCTTTATGCACTAATTAAAAAATTTGAGTGGACCCAAGAGTGTGACCAAGCCTTTGAAACCTTAAAAACTTTTTTGGTCACATCACCTATTTCGAAAACCCCACAATGGGAGCAGATATTCCATGTTCATGTTGATGCTTCAAGATGGAAGCAAATTGGATTTTCCAATTGCTTATGCTAGCAGGCAGTTTAACTTAGCTGAAAGAAATTATACAACCACTGAGAGGGAAGGACTTGGAATGATATTTGCTATAAACAAATACAAGCATTATCTTCTAGCCAACAAGTTTCAATTCTTTGTGGATCACCAAGATTTACTTTACTTGGTGCCTTGTCACACTAGCAAAATAGTAAGATGGTTCTTACTATTGATGGAATTTGATTTTGAAGTAGTTGTGAGCCAAGGGAAAACACATTTAAGAGCATATAACTTATCTAGGATACAAACCAAAGAACAAGATTCCCCTTTGGATGGTGATTTAATAGATGCATATCTGTTCAAGGTAGAGAGCATTCCCAATTGGGCAATGACTTTGGTACCTTTGTTAACTATTGGACCATGTCGAACACACAATAATACCACACATTTTGTATTACAAAGCATAAAATTTGCACTACTTTCTAGACACTTATATCATGTGAACCACATTGGAATACTGGAGTATTGTACTCCAAAAAATGAGCAACCAAGATATCTAGAGAAAGCTCACTGTTGGAATAAATGTACTCATGCTTTTACGGTTGTCACTCTAAATAATCTTGCTAGAATGGGTGTCCATTGGCCCAGAAAGACTTAGGATGTGGAGAGATATGTTTCAAATTGTCCTAAATGTCAATCTTTGAAACAGACAGATATTGTAACTTTGTATTGGTTTCAGAAAAACCCAGATTGGAGTGAACACATAGTTGAGGAGTTGAGAAATGACCAACCACTTGAGCGAGGAAAAGTTGGTGCAAACTCTAGAAATTCAAAGGAAATGACCAAGGAGTATCAGTTGATAGGAAACCAATTGTACCAGAAAGGAGCAGATGGATATTTGAGGATTTGTGTTCCTCAAGATAAGTATATGGAAATGCTAGAGATGGCCCATTCAAGAGTGGAAGGAGGGCACTTTTCAAGTGAGAGAATTGCTAAACTCATACTGTACTCTAGATTTTGGTGGCCAACTCTCTTTCTTGATGTAAGGACATATGTGAAAAGGTGTGACATATGCCAAAGAACAAGTCAACCTAGTAAAAGAGATGATATGCCATTGACACCACTTATTTCAGCAAGAGCATTTAGCAAATGGGGATTGGACTTCATTGGACCATTCATCCTCCTACTAAACACTCTCATGTAGAGTATATAATTTTAGCCACTGATTACCTCACCAAGTGGGCAGAAGCTAAGGCTACAAGAAGAAATGATGCTCATACTACTACAATATTTCTTTATGAGAATATTATCACTAGGTTTGGTGTACCGATTGAGTTGGTAAGTGATAGGGGAACTCATTTCCTAAATCAGGTAATTGAGAACATAACTGATCACTTCATGATTAGTCATAGAAAATCAACCCCCTATCATCCTCAAGCAAATGGATTAGCAAAAAGTACTAACAAAGTACTCTACATTGTCTTGTCCAAACTAGTGAATACACACAGGACTGATTGGGATTTGCAACTTAATCATGTTCTATGGGCATATAGAGTGGCATATAAGACTGCTATTGGTACAACACCATTTAACTTGGTGTATGGAAAAAATACAAAATTTTCCATTAGAATTTCTTATACCTACATTGAAGATGGGAAATCAACTACAGTGGACTGGACATGAACTATCTAAAGCGTGCTAGAGTTAGAGAAACTTGGATCTTCAAGGCTTCAAGCTGTCATGAGCATCTATGCCGATAAAAAGAGGCAAAAAGCATATCATTATATTCATATCAAGGATAAGGACTTGCAAGTTGGAGACTTAGTCTTAGCATACACCTTGAAAGAACACCATAAGAAACTTCAGAAAAGAGGACATGGACCTTATCAATCAGATAAGTAACAGTGGAGGTGTCCAATTAGCCAATATAAATGGAGAAATCATGACAAATTTCATAAATGGATGTAGAATATAGAGATATAATTTTCCATTGATAGCTCAAGAATGGAGAAGAATACATCAAGCTCACAATAGAAAGAAAGAAGAGGAAAAAACTAGGTATGAAGCTCAACAAGAAGCTAGGGAAAGAATGAGGAAATCCAAAGAAATAAGGGAAGTTTTCATGTGTGAGAAACCTTCAGGTAAAGTAAGAGAACACCTACCTGTGATTACTGTTGGAGCAAGTCTATGACAAGCCTAAGTATTGGCTTGAGTCCCACAAAGTCATAGAAGAAGCCTTAAAATGAAGACAATGTAAAGTTCACGTGTGAACTACCTCTTGTAACTTTTGAAGAGTTTACTTAATGTAAAAGTGAAAGAATCTTAAGTGGTTGAGTCCACTTGATCAAAAAGGGAAAGAGGAGCCACAAATTCGTGATTTGTGGTAGATAGAGAATCAAATCAATCAATAATTGATTGGAGAGTGATTTAGGGAAGTTAGCCTCCCAAGATCAACTATAAATACATGGTAGTCTTAGTCGCGGTTATGTGAAGACCTCGAAAAGCTGAGCTTTATGCCATATCAAGGTGTGATTACAAGGCACAGATATGTATCAGTAAGTCCATTGTATTTTATAATCAATATACTTTCATTTTCATGATCATTTGAGTTCATATTTCCATGTTCTTGTGAAGTGTACTACTCACTGCCATATCTCTCAGTTTTCTCAGTTAGATTGCAGAGATGGTTTCTCTGAGCTTGGTGCATCATTTTCAATGATTTCACTTGGTAAAGTTATCTCTATAAGTCTACTACATGCTTACCAACTTTCATTTCATTTGGTTATTGCAATATTCAGTTATGTTCAGTTGAAGTCAACGCTGTCTGTTCATTTTCACTTCTCTGTCAGGTACCCGACTTTTTTACTCATCTTGTTAGAGCTATTTCTCAGTGTGTACTTACCTAAATTCAATTATTTAATAGTTGTTGGATTCAGCTTACTGTCTAGTGAAATCATACAAATTTTCATAATCATTGGATTCTTACATCGTGAGTTATGTTCATTTTTTTGCTCACTGGTCTCATTATTGTAGCAGCCCGTGAAAATCGGGATGATGTCATCACTTGCAAAACATCATTCTCAGTGTGTGCTTCACTATTTTTGCTGAGATTACTCTTGAAAGTTATCTCTTTAAGTTAAATAGACTTCCCCAAGAGGAATGAAGCTAATAGATGCTGTGTTCAGAGAATTATGCAAAACACTGGACAAGTGTATGAACCAAAATAGCAAGTTCTTCACCTCTGAGCTAACTCCAACTTATCTGTTTTGATCTATTTTTTTGAGAGTGATCTTCCAAGGTACATAGGGTGTCTAATACATCCATTGGAAAGCTAAAAGGGCCCACCACATACTCTTGGAGTTGATTTGGCTGGTATAGATCAAGGATTTTGCAACACCTCTTCATCTTCAAGCACATGCCTATCCATCTCTTCACAGTGGTATCAGAGCAAGGTTGTACTATATGGCAGATGGATTTCCTTCATCAATTGACAAATTGGACAGAGGTAACTACTCAACTTGGTCATTAAGAATGGAAGCTTATCTCCAAGGTAGAAGTTTATATGGTTAGGTGGCTGGAGATGAAGTTACGCCAAGTTTCAGGAACAAAAGTCAACCAACACAAGAAGAGCAAAAAAGATTGAGCACATGGTGCTCCAAGGATGCACTTGCAAGGTCTTATCTCCTCAACTCTATCTCAGATATTTTGTTGCCTCACATTAGAAGTTGTAAGACATCTCAAGAAGTGTGGGATTTTGTCACAAAGCTCAAGGACATAGCAGATCAGTTGGGAAGCATTGGAGAGGTAATAGATGAAGAGAAAATTGTAAGGCAGGTCATCAATGGCTTGAAGGCAGATGACAAGTGGGAAGCAATCACCACAGCTATGGATTTGTACATGGACATGCATGTACCTGATTTCAATACACTCATTGGACAACTACTTACTCAAGAGGCAAACCTTATCAAAAATGGAGAAAGCTCTAAAGGTAATCAATCTTCAGCTTTATACACTGATAAAAGCAGCTCCAAAGATAACAAAGGAAAGGCAAAGAAAGTGGATGATGAAGCAGGTACATATCAAGCTAACTATGCAGGTAGAGGAAGACATGGCAGAGGTAGAGGAAGAGGAGGTAGACAAGGCAGGGGGAGATCCCAAGACTCCAACTCATGCTCTATTTGTGGATTAACTAATCATACAACTAAAAATTGCTTTAGGAATTCCAAGAATCAAAGAGGTAGAGGATACAATAGAGGAAGTTATGGCTACTCAAGAGGAAGGTTCAACAATTATCATGTCAACTACAACAACTACAATCATTCAAAATATCAAGGAGGCTACAAAGGAAAGAGAGACTTCAATAACTACACAGAAGACTCAAACAAACAAGATTCATTATTGATCATGAACATGGCTATGCCACAAGGTAAATCTGATGAGCATGTTTTCTACATAGATTCAGGTTGTTCAAATCATGTGGTAGGAAATGTGGCACTCCTATCAAATTTAGAAGATCCAAGCAATAAGCATGAGATACAAACAGGAGATGACACAAGACATCCTGTGGAGAAAATAGGCAATGTCAAAGCACCTGATGGAAACATCAACCTACTCAGTAAGGTACTCTATGTCCCTACCATTACAAAGAATTTGATAAGTGTTGGGCAGATAGTAGAGAAAGGGTTGCCAGTCAGGTTCACAAAAGCAGGAGCATTTGTTGAAGATCCAAGTCAAGGATTCAGAAGAATTGCAAAAGGTGAAAAGATAGGTAGATTGTTCACATTTGAATTACAAGACACTAGAAACATTTCTCTCTTTAATTATGGTAGTCAGACACTCACAGAACTGGAAGTATGGCACAAAAGGTTAGCACATATTGGTGAAAGGTCATTAAAGAAAATTTGTAGGGACCAAAGTGTACTTGGACTCCCTAATTTGTCAAAACAACATATGATTTATAAGTGTAGTGCATATCAATTTGGAAAGTCTCACAGGTTACCATTCATGAAGAAAGGTTATATGCATGGAGATCTCTTGGAGTTGGTTCATACACTTGTATGGGGACCTAGCAAGGTAGCTTCAATATCTGGATCAAGGTATTATGTCTCCTTTATTGATGATTGTAGCAGATGGACTATCCTATTCTTTATGAAACACAAAGATGAAGTTTTTTCATGTTTCAAAAGATATTTGGCTCTTGTGGAGAATCAAACAGGTAAATCACTAAAAAGGCTAAGGTCAGATGGAGGGAGAGAATACTTCTCCCATGAGTTTGATTCTTTTCTTCAAGAAAGAGGAATCAAAAGAGAGATAACTACAAGGTACACTCCTGAGCAAAATGGAGTGGTAGAAAGGAAGAATAGGACAATTGTTGAAGCTGCAAGGTCCATGTTAAATGAAAAGCATTTGCCTAACTATCTATGGGTTGAGGCTGTATCTATAGCCACTTACTTGATTAACATGTTGCCTTCAAAATCCCTTGATGGGATGACTCCATTTGAGGCTTGGAATGGAAGAAGACCAATCTTAGATCATTGTAAAATTTTTGGATGTATTGCTTTTGCTCATGTTCCTTCACAGGTTAGAGGCAAGATGGATCCAAAGGCAGAAAGGTGTGTATTTATTGGATATGACAACAATCAAAAGGGCTACACGTTATACAACCCTACCAACAAAGGATTCTTGGTAAGCAGAGATGTAGTTTTTGATGAGAACAATTCATGGTATGAAGATTCATGCAGGAAGGTCAATTTACCATATGATCTTGAAGAAGATTTTCCAAAGCTTGGTAGAGAACAACCAAAGATTGAAGAACAAGACACCTCGGAGGATGATGAAGAATCTCAGATGGAAAAGATCAAAGCATGGAACTCTAAAGGTAAAGCAAAATTGCAGGAACTTGGACATGAGGGAGAATCATCACATCATGGCCTAAGAAGATCTATGAGGGAAAAGAAAAAACCAAAAAGGTATGGGTTAGACACCTCATTAGTAACTAAACATTCTATCTACATAGCACAGGACATAAACCAAGAGGAGCCATCATCATTTGAAGAGGCCAAAGCAAAAACAGAATGGAAGCATGCAATGAAGGAAGAGATTGAAGCACTTGAGGAAAACAACACTTGGGATTTGGTGCCCAAGACTTCATCCATGAAGGTAATAGGCTCAAGATGGGTCTATAAACTCAAGAAGAATTCTGATGGTTCCATTAATAGGTATAAGGCAAGGCTTGTAGCAAAAGGCTTTGCACAAACTCAAGGAATTGATTATGAGGAGACCTTCTCTCTTGTGGCAAAGATGCCTACTATTAGGGTTTTGCTTAGTATTGCCTCTTCCAAGAATTGGAAGATACTTCAACTAGATGTAAAGAATGCATTCTTGAATGGTTGGATAACAGAAGAGGTATATATGGCACAACCACCTGATTTTGAGAATCAAGTTTATCCTGATTATGTGTGTAAACTTAACAAAGCATTGTATGGTCTCAAGCAAGCCCCAAGAGCTTGGAATTTCAGGCTTGTTTCATTGTTGCACGACAAAGGCTTTCAACCAAGCAAGGCAGATCCTTCACTCTTTATTAAAAAGAGTAATTCTGAGATCATCTACTTATGTGTATATGTAGAGGATATTATATTAACACGGAATGATGCAGATGGTATGAAGAAGATCAAACATCAGATGAGAGAAGAGTTCAAGATAAGTGATTTGGCTTCACTTACCTACTTCCTAGGTTTGGAAGTTGTCTACAAAGATCATGGTTTGTTTCTCACTCAAAGAAAGTACATTAAGGACATGTTGGCAAAATTCAAGATGCAAGATTGTAAGATTGCAGGTACTCCAATGGAGGTCAATCACAAATGAGCTCACATGAAGGTGAACTCATAGAGGACATCACATCATATCAAAATCTAGTGGGTAGTCTCAACTATGCCACATTGACAAGGGTAGATATATGCTATAGTGTGAGTGTGCTAAGTCAATTCATGCACACACCAAGGAAACCACACATGGATGCTGCTAAGAGGATACTCAAATATCTCAAAGGAACCATAAATGAAGGACTTTATTATCCTTATGTATCTGATTTAGGTTTGAAGCTATTTTCTGATGCAGATTGGGCTGGCTCCAAGGAAGATAGAAGGAGCACTTCAGGTTATCTTACCTTTGTAGGTTCAAAGCTTATTTCATGGTCATCCAAGAAGTAACCCACAATTGCTCTCTCTTCTGTTGAAGCTGAATATAGAGGTCTTGCCATAGCTACACAAGAAGCTATGTGGATGAAGACATTATTCAAAGATCTTGGATTGGAGTTTGGAACTCCAACTATTTTTGGTGACAATATGACTTCTATTCATTTGGCTGCTAATCCTATTTTTCATGCAAGGACGAAACATATTGAACTTCATTATCACTATGTACAAGAGAAGGTTCTAAGCAAAGACATTCAAATATCATATGTGTCCACTCATCAACAATGTGCAGATATTCTAACCAAAGCATTGGATGGTACAAAGCTCTGCAAATTCAAGGCTATGATTGGTTTACAGGTAATCTTTGAAGATTGAAGACCTCAAGCATACTTGGCTTGAGGGGGAGCTATTGGAGCAAGTCTATGACAAGCCTAAGTATTGGCTTGAGTCCCACAAAGTCATAGAAGAAGCCTTAAAATGAAGACAATGTAAAGTTCACTTGTGAACTACCTCTTGTAACTTTTGAAGAGTTTACTTAATGTAAAAGTGAAAGAATCTTAAGTGGTTGAGTCCACTTGATCAAAAAGGGAAAGAGGAGCCACGAATTCGTGATTTGTGGTAGATAGAGAATCAAATCAATCACTAATTGATTGGAGAGTGATTGAGGGAAGTTAGCCTCCCAAGATCAACTATAAATACATGGTAGTCTTAGTCGTGGTTATGTGAAGACCTCCAAGAGCTGAGCTTTATGCCATATCAAGGTGTGATTACAAGGCACACATATGTACAGTAAGTACATTGTATTGTAAAATGAATATACTTCCATTTTCATGATCATTTGAGTTCATATTTCCATGTTCTTGTGAAGTGTACTACTCACTGCCATATCTCTTAGTTTTCTCAGTCAGATTGCAAAGATGGTTTCTCTGAGCTTGGTGCATCATTTCCAGTGATTTAAATTGATAACGTTAGCTCCATAAGTCTACTATATGCTCACCAATTTTCATTTCATTTGGATATTGCAATATTCAGTTATGTTCAGTTGAAGTAAACCCTGTCTGTTCATTTTCAATTCTCTGTCAGGTACCCGACGTTTTTACGCATCTTGTCAGAGCTGTTTCTCAATGTATACTTACCCACATTCAATGATTCAAAGCTTTTTGGATTTGACTTACTGTCTAGTATACGCATACAAATTTTCATAATCATTGGATTCTTAAATCTTGAGTTATGTTCATTTTGTTGCTCACTAGTCTCATTACTGTAGCAACCCGTGAAAATCGGGATGATGTCATCACTTGCTTAACATCATTCTCACTGTGTGCTTCATTATTTTTGCTGAGATTAATCTTGAAAGTTATCTCTTTAAGTTAAGTAGAATTCCCCAAGAGGAATTAAGATAATTGCTGTTGTGTGCAAAGAATTATGCAAAACACTAGACAGGTGTATGAACCAAAATAGCAAGTTCTTCACCTCTAAGCTAACTCCAACTTATCTGTTTTGATCTATCTTTTTGAGAGTGATCTTCCAAGGTACATAGTGTCATGGACACAAAGGAAACCATCCTAAATCTCAGATCCATGTGAGTTTACATATCTCATGATTGGTTTAGATTTTGGAGAAACTAAAGCTACCACTGCATTCGAAACGTGCCAAAACCCCAATATCGACTGTCTATTCGTTGAATTCTTACACCTAGAGGTCCTGTTTCAAGTCAATGACATCATGATGACATCATCAAGTCATAACCGCCATATGGAACCGCCTTTGAACACCTATAAAAGGAGGGGTTGGACACATTCATTCTCACTCTTGCCAATGCCAGTCTTGGGAGCTCAAGGGATCCTGATCACCAAGTAAGTACTTTCAAGTTCGAGTTCAAGTTCTAGTCTTGTTTCTTGCTCTAGTCTTGTCTAGTCTTGTATTGTGGACATCCTTTCTTGTCCCCTTGTAATCTCGTAGTACGAGATCTTGTTGACTTATTTCTTGTATCTAGTCTATATCCCCGAAGGGAACTCTTGTAATCCAAACATCTTGTCTCATACCTACCATCCCAGGTTGTGGGATCTCATGTATCATCTCTAGTCCAGTTTTCCATACCTATCGGTCCCGGGTTGTGGGACGTCTTGTATTGGCTACGTCTTCTTGTATCATTTTCCCTTTGTGGGTGTTCTTGTAATCAAAAGTGTATTTCCAAAATCTTATCTAGTGTAGTCAGAGAGCACAATCTAGTGCTCCCCTGACATTTTGGCAAGACTATCTTCATCAAGACCAAGCACCATGGATTCCTTATGCAAGGAGATTCAATCCACCATAAAGGACTTGATCGAACATGTCCAAGAGATGAAAAGATTGCTACAACAAGATGATCGATCTGTTTCAGACTATGCCTTGAATATCAAGATGTTGTTTCGTGGAACTACATATCAAGAAGACTACATGGTTAATCAGTTTCGAAGTGGCCTCAATCCTGAAGTCAAATATCTCTTGCTATCCATGCCTCAAGCAAACACCTTGGAGGATGTTATCAATCAAGCAATTCAATGTGAGAATCAGTTGTTAAAAGAAATCCAAGTCCAAGAGTCAAAAGTCTTGAACAAAGAAGACACTATTCCTCAAGAATATGAATCAAGAATCTTTGAAGGCCAAGAAGTCATTACGAATGATATGGAGCATAAAAATTATGAAGATAACAAGAAGATAAAGGACAAAGAGGAGTTCGTGATCAATCAAGGAGGCATGCTTACTCAAGGAACTCCATCAAAGATGTTGGAAACACTACAACACACCACTAAAAGCTCAAAGGACCTATCTTGTCATGAAGCTAAGGAAGCTCAAGGGAGACCCAGTCCTTCACCACCTTTCAAGATTAAGGATCATGAAAAATTCGAGGTTAATCATGTCTTAGATTTAAGAATCTCGCAAGGAGGATTGGAATGCTTTATTCATTGGAAAGCATATGACATCAGTGATCGTACTTGTGAACTTACAAAAAATCTTCAGAGAGAAAAAGTCAAGGTTCATGAATTCCATAAGAAGAATCCAATGAAACCCAAGTTGGAGAACATCGCCGCTCCTCGTGGAACTCGTCGCTTGAGGGGGAGGTGATGTCATGGACACAAAGGAAACCATCCTAAATCTCAGATTCCATGTGAGTTTACATATCTCATGATTGGTTTAGAATTTGGAGAAACTAAAGCTACCATTGCATCCGAAACGTGCCAAAACCCCAATATCGACTGTCTATTCGTTGAATTCTTACACCTAGAGGTCCTGTTTCAAGTCGATGACATCATGATGACATCATCAAGTCGTAACCGCTATATGGAACTGCCTTTGAACACCTATAAAAGGAGGGGTTGAACACATTCGTTCTTAGTCTTGCCAATGCCAGCCTTGGGAGCTCAAGGGATCCTGATCACCAAGTAAGTACTTTCAAGTTCGAGTTCAAGTTCTAGTCTTGTTTCTTGCTCTAGTCTTGTCTAGTCTTGTATTGTGGACATCCTTTCTTGTCCCCTTGTAATCTCATAGTACGAGATCTTGCTGACTTATTTCTTGTATCTAGTCTATATCCCCGAAGGGAATTCTTGTAATCCAGACATCTTGTCTCATACCTACGATCCCAGGTTGTGGGATCTCTAGTATCATCTCTAGTCCAGTTTTCCATACCTATCGGTCTCGGGTTGTGGGACGTCTTGTATTGGCTACGTCTTCTTGTATCATTTTCCCTTTGTGGGTGTTCTTGTAATCAAAAGTGTATTTCCAAAATCTTGTCTAGTGTAGTCAGAGAGCACAATCTAGTGCTCCCCTGACACATAGGGTGTCTAATACATCCATTGGAAAGCTAAAAGGGCCCACCGCATACTTCTAGAGTTCATTTGGCTGGTGTAGATCAAGGATTTTGCAACACCTCTTCATCTTCAAGCACATACCTATCCATCTTTTCAAAATTACAATGAATTTCCATAATGAACAAACTAGGGTTTTGATAGATTCTGGTGCACAAGTCAATTTGATCAGTACTCAATTGCTAGATAGACTAAATGCCAAAACCCTAATCAAAACACTAGATAGACTAAATGCCAAAATAAGTAAAACCCTAATCAAAACACTAGATGGAAAGATAGTTCAAACTTTGTCTTCACAATCAATCACAATTAGGTTTAATCAGGAATAGATGAAAATAGATTGTGAGGAATGGCCTGATCACATGATGATTGAGAAGATGATTCTAGGACAACCCTAGATGAAACAAGGTAAAGTAATTATGAATTTTGAAAAGATGACTCTTCAATTCCCATGCACTTTGCACAACTCTTCTTCTTGGAAAAGAATAGGAGTGGAAGAGAGTTCCCTCAAGTAATTGACTATGCCATGCAATAGCCTATGCAGTAGAAACAAAGGACAAAGGATCTTGGAATATTGTATCCATGAATAAGAATTAACAGATGTCAGTAGGTAGAAGAGAATTAAAAAAAAATGAATGAAAAATCATAAAAAAACAAAAAGAGAGGAAAAAAATCATCAAAAAAATATGGAGAAAATATAGAAAAAAAATGGAAAAAAATACAAAGGAAGAAAGATGAAAAAAAATCAAAATTGATTAATAGCTAGATAAATCATAAACATTTGATAAATCCTCAAAAAAGCTCAAAAAATCTTCAAGTCTTGATTCAACTCTTTTTTATTCTTTTTATTTCTTTTTTTTGCATCATTCACAAGCACAAGCAAGATTTAGGGTACAATTAAGAAGATAATGCAGTTTTTCTGTGTTTTCCAAATTTTATTGTTACTTTTTAATCATACTTTTTCTATTTCCAACATTTTTTATATCTTCTTCTAATCAACATTACAAAAATACTAGACATCTTGCTGCACATGTGATGTTCACTTCTTTTGAATTTTGAAATCATTTTGTAATGGAATTTGAAGAAAAGTGTTTTTTCTTATGAAGAATGTCTTTTTCTTTTATTGTCTTGAACATGACTTATGTTGTGGAAGTCTTTGTGTGGTGTGTTTTTAATTTACAGGATGGTGGATGCTAAAAAGCTGACTATCCATGATTTCAAGGCTGACTTAGTAACCTTGTCCAGGGGACATTGGTTCTTGGATAGTGAAATTGCAGAAGAGATTGTCCAAGTGGAGTCAGATGCTGATGATGATCTTCCAGATTCAGAAGTATTTATCAAGGAAACAAAGAGCTTCATTAGACAAGTGGCTCAACATATCTTTACTATCAAAAATGGCAAATATAAGTACACAGTGTTGTGCCAGGAATTTCACAAGTGGCAAAGGATCAATTTAAGCTACAAAAAATGGAAGGCAATGGGCATCCATAAGATGTTACAAGAGCCCATTCTGTTTGTGGACTTTGAAAGGGTTAGTCAAGCAATGAACAATATGATGGAGTTAGGCAAAGGCAATGATGCATATTTGGTATGCTCGGTGAATGATAAGGATGGGAAACAGGTCAGATTTGACATAAAAGTAGAGCATATCAAGAATGTTTTGAAGTTCTCTTCCATGGGTACTAAGTTGGATGGAAGCTTTATGAAAAAGAATGCAATACGTTATGTTGGATACACTAAATTCTCAGATTTTAAAGACAAGGGGAGTGAAGAGCTGGCAACTAGGATGTTTCTCCAATTCTTTTGTTTTCCTAAGAAAGAATGGTATACCATACCTCACAAGCCAATGACCCTCATCACGATGAACAATAAGGATAAAGCAAATCTATATCATGTTCCGGATATGGAGGACCAACTGAAGCTTATCCTAGAAGCTCAATATTTTAGAAACCTAATAGTAGGAATAAAAAGTCTAGCCAAAGTCATTCAAGTTGGAGAACATGGACCCAAAACAAGTATGAGGGGATCAAGAATGAACAAGAAAATCATTTCACAAGAGGTCATTCCAATCAAGAAAAGGAAAGTGGATCCCAAGAGAGTAGAGATGGAGCAGAAAGAAGCAACAAAAGAAGAATATGAATCAGCTCAAAAGGAAGTACAGTCCTCCAAGGAACCTCATCCACCACAAACAAGCAAAGAAAAATTATACTTATATTTGTCTAAAGGAGGTGACAAGAGAGCATTGTATGAGGGTCAGTATCAGAAAATGTTGGAAAGTTATTCTGATAAAGCAACTGACTGGAGGCAAGAAAATATTGAACATTATGAAGAATTGCATGATCAAATGATGGCAGCGCAATTTGAAGAAGTGTTTGTGAGAAAAGAAGTGGAACTATTGGCATACGTCAAGGAGTTGCAAGGACCTCCAGAAACTAGAACCACTGTGGTTGCTAGGAGAAAGATTCAGAGAAGAAGAGACCAACTAAGAAATACAAAGGCAAATGTATAGAGCAAAAGGTAGTTAAAGAGGCAACAAAGGCACCAGCAGAGGAAAAAGGCCAAGGAAAAGCAGCTATAATGGAAGAAGAAATTCAGGTCAAACCAAGAGAATCTAAAGTAGCTATTTCTTCAAAAATTTCCTCTAACTCAGATAGTGACATTGAGAATATCTTATTGAGAAGTTTAAATTTATTTGCACCAAGCACACCAATAAAATCATTACAAACATTAGAGATGGACAGATCAACAAAAAAGTTGGTTGGAAGTTCAAAAGGAATCCAGATTGTGGAAGAATCTACAAAGGAAATCAGTCCTGAAGAAGAGAAAAGGAGGCTGAAGGGTAAAGGAAAAATATTAGAAGAGAGTATTACAGGGAATGAAGGACTTAGTGAAGGAGTTGTAGATACAGGTTCAAAACTAATTTGGAATAAACCTTTAGAACAACCATATTGTCAATCTTTTGTGAATGAGCAACCAGGGCATATCAGTATAGAAGAAGGGAAGAGAAGTCTGGAAGGGAAAGGCAAAATGATTGAAGAAAGTATGGCTCTAGATGAGGGAGTGCATGAAGGAATAATAGCATCAAGAGAAGAACCCATTATTAGAAAATCATCAGAGAAGCCCTACTGTCAAGAGTTTAGTAAAGAGAATACAGACATAGATAAAGAAGAAGCTAAAATCCAGGAAAAGTCAGAGTTCAAAGATCATCATGAAGATAACCAAGAAACAGAGGAAGAACTAAACAAGAAAATAGAAGAAGTACTTTCAGACTTGGGACATCAAGAAGAGCAAACAGATCAGGATGATCAAGAAGTGGAATAAGAAGTAGACCAGATGGATATAGATGATCAAGTGATAGGAGGAAATGAGCAGGAACATGATGATCGAACTGAAGATGAGGTTGCTCAGAAGCTAGAATAAAAAAATTTCCAGGAAGAAGTGATTCATGAAGAAGAATTAAAGACTGATGAGAAGATTCAAAAGATACAGAAGATGGGAAAGTAGAAGAAGTGGAAGTAGTAGAGAAGGAAATAGAAGCTGAAAAGGAAATGAATCAAGAGACATATTATGAAGAAGAGGATGAAGAGGAGGATAAATTGAACAAAGAAAAGCAAATAGAAATAAAGCAACTAGATCTAGAGACTTGCCTTGAAATACCCAAAGATATCAGATTTGCATGCAAAAATATTATGAGTAACATAGAGCAATTCAGGCCCTCCAGTAGAAATATGATTATGTCAAGAATGGTTGTTGAGTCTGAGTTTGTGAAGGGAAGCAGGATCATTGAAGAACAAAAGAAAGAGAAAGAACAGCTGGAGGATCAGATCATAGCATTGCAAAAAAGAATGAAGCTATGACAAAAAGGATATTCTCATTAGAAGCACAGGAAATACAAAATCAAAACAAAATCCAATTTCTTGAAGATAAATGTGCTAAACAGATGGAACATAGTAATAAAGCACTGAGTCTTTCTCTTGTGAAATCTATGGAATTTGTGAGCTTTTCTTGTGTATTTCTGAGTGAAGTGTATGAAGAGAGGTTATAATCAGTATGTTGAGTGAAGTGTTGCAAGAGATCAATGCTGGAAATGGAAATTCTCAGTTTTTACAAAATCACGATTATCCCATCTCTGTGATACAGGTATAACTTTTGAAATCTGAATTTATATTTTTAGTCTAAAGAGAAAATGGCACACTCTTGGCACAAAGATCATTGAAAATGCTTTTGTAAAGCTCAAGATATTCAAACTCCTAGTTTTTTTATCTTCATCTTCACTAATTTCTCAAAAATCAGTCATGTTTCTTCTTATTCTTGGATTCCATTAACCAGAAGGGGTTGTGGTCTTTGTATACTTCTGGGATTGACAACTTGATGAAGTGTTAGTTAATGCTTTGTGCTATAATGATTGGAGAAGGTGAGTCTTGGGATCTCCTTCTGCCTTGTCTTCCTCCTCTGTTGGTGCAGGGCAATCAGCAATTGAAGTTTTGAAGTCAAGGACTGAAGAAAAGATCAAGATATGAAGCATGTGTTCAAAGGATGAAGATGTGTATACATATGTACATTAATTTAGCGATAGTTCACTTATACTTTTGTATGGTTATGAGCTTGTATAAATTTGCCTATATATACAAGTAAAAATGTCGGGAAAAATATGAGAGAGCATGTGAATTGAGAAATTAGATGTTGTATGAGTTATTAGACACTTTAGAACTGAGTAAGATCTCTCTCATCACTCAGATGTAAAGTTTTTCAGAAATGAAAAAAAGTTGCACCCGATATTTCTGAGAGTTCTCCTTCTGTGTTGAATCTTTTGTGAATTGCTTTTGTACAAGTCTAAGTCTATAGTTGATTGACCTCTGTACAAATTTTTGGCTTCTAATTGTGATCACGCTGAGAGAATTGAGTGTAGGAACATTTACATGTGTAAATGAAAAGAAGAGAAGTTGCAGGAGGTGCAAAATTTGATGCTAATGTTTTGGTCAGTTCTCCTTCCACATTGTAAAGTTTTGAGCAAACAAGCTCTCATTCTGTAAGTTGGAAGGTAAGCTACCTATGAATAAAAGCATTTGATTAAAGGGGTTCTAGTTTGAGAGAACCAAGCTTAAGAAGTTACAGGTGTCAAAGTCGACTATAAAGAACTATAGTTTTAGACATAGGTGACTTGTTAAGATCATTTCTCAAGATCTAATGAATCTTTTGGAATGATTTAACTTGAAAGAGGTGCGCAAATGACACCTTGTGCAAAGTTTTATCAAACACTTTACACATTTGATAAGTCAATGAGTGAGTTATGTGCAGTAGACTTTCTGTGTAGTCACTTTCTTCACAGTTTGTTCAAAATTTTGATAATTGATCATTGATCCTCTAAATTGGTAAAGGTTTTGAGTTATTCTTGATATAGAGGTGCTCTAACTTCAAGAGTATCTTGTTCTTTTGGAGATTAATATTCTCCATCAGTGGTATCAGAGCAGGAAGTATCAAAATTGAAGAAAGGAGAACCCCGACTGCTGCAATCATAAAGAATTCAACAATTGAAGATTCAAAAGGTGAAAGCTTGAGAGAAAAGCTTGAGAAGGAGGCCAGAAGATATCAAGGAAGACAAAAGGAGTATCATTCAAAGCAAAGGTAACCTTATTCCTCATAAAGCTAGAAGGATTTAATACACAAGTGAAGAAAGGATGGGAGATTCTCTTCAGATAGAGAAGTTGGATAGAGAGAACTATCCAACATGGTCAATGAGGATGGAAACTCATCTTATGAGCAAAGACTTGATAGGTTATATTACAGGTGAAGAAGAAAAGCCTCAGTTCAGAGATCCTAGTGTTCCAACTAGGGAGGAATTGTCAGATTTGAAGACTTGGATGAAGAGAGATGCTCAAGCCAGGAGCATTATCTACATGGCAGTTAATGACTACTTGCTACCTCACATTAGAGGTCTTGAAAGTGCAAGTGATATATGGAATGCTTTGGAGGAGCATTTCCAAAACACCACAAAGTCAAGGAAGGCATCATTGTGGGTAGAATTTACCACATTTAAGAAGAAGGACTCTCAATCCATCTCATATTATGTAACAAGAATGAAGGACATTGCAGATGCATTAGGAGTAGTTGATGAAGATATTGAGGAGGATAAATTGGTAAGGCAAATCCTTACAGGTTTGAGAGGTGATGACAAATGGAAGCCATTCATTTTGTCTACTAAATTATCATTAGATCATTTTACTCCTGACTTAAATCAGTTGCTAGGACACATGCTAACCTTTGAGCAGGATGTCAAAGGTGAAGGTGATAAAAGTGCAGGTCAAGCAATGTATTCAAAGGATAAGAAGAAGAATAGCAAAGGGAAGCAACAAGCAAATGAAGATGAAGGAACAAGTAGCCAGGCTAACTTCCTAAGAGGAAGAGGAGGTGGTAAAGGTAGAGGAAGAGGCAGAAGTAATAAAGATGGAGTCAAAGCTTGCTAGATTTGTGGTAAGACAAGACATTTAGCTAATGATTGTTGGCATAATACTCAGAATAATGGTGGATATAATCAGAATTTTAATTCAAGAGGAAGAGGTGGTAGAAATCAACGAGGTAATTTCAGAGGTAGATGTAGTAGAGGTTACTTTGGAAGAAATGCAGGTAGAGGATTCCAAAGTCAACAATACAACAATACCTACTACAATTATGCTTCAGTTCAGAAGGAGAATTCAACATTGATAATGAATGCAACTTGTGAAAGGCAAAGTGAAGACCAAAGAGTCTTCTACATTGACTCAGGGTGTAGCAATCACCTGAGTGGCAACATAGCTTTGATGATTGATTTGGAGAGTAAGGTAACTAATCATGTAGTTCAAACAGGTGATAATACAAAGCACAATGTGAAGTCAATTGGAATAGTGAAGGCCAAGGATGGAAGTACTCTCTTGAGTAAGGTTTTGTATGTTCCTACAATTCCAAAGAATCTGATAAGTGTAGGACAAATTGTTGAAAAAGGTAGTTAAAGTGAGCACTAAGTGCTGGAGTTGTGATAAGCAAGCCCCTTGCTTAAGCAACCCCCTTGCTTGCTTGTTTGTTTTCTTTTAGTAGGATGGAGTTGTGATAAGTGTAGGAGGCTGATTTGGAAAGGTAGTTAAAGTGAGCACTAAGTGCTGGAGTTGTGATAAGCAAGCCCCTTGCTTAAGCAACCCCCTTGCTTGCTTGTTTGTTTTCTTTTAGTAGGCATATCTATGTGTGTGCGCAGGCAGTGTTGCAACTCTCTAACCCTGAGTTGTTAGCATTGGTTCTCCCTCATATTGTATCCATTTGATGTAATTCTTGTCTCATTGGATATCTATTGGCGTGTATTTTATGCTCACAAATTCTCTAGAGCATTCTCTAAGTAGTCTGGGAGCAACATTCATTTTAGTGAAGTTGTGTGATTGATATCTCTCTCTGTGTGTAGGCTCTATTGGAAATATTTTTCTCTCTGTTGTAAGAGTTGGTTCTCCTTCTCTATTTATCCATTTGCTATGATTTTGGTGTCATTGGGTAGCTATTAGAGTGCTCTAAAGTTGACCCAAGTTTGGGATTCATTCTCTATATAATCTCTGAGGAAAGCTTTCTGGAGTGAAGTGAGGTCTCTGCTTGACTAGCAGTTGTGAGCATTCAACTAGCTCATGTTGTAGACATTGTTTCTCTTTGTGTAAGCATCCATTTGAAGTGAAATTTGATTTTTTGGAAATTCCTTGGTGTCTACTACAGGTCTACAAAAGCTCACTGGAGTTGTCTGCATAAGCTCTAAGTAAGAGCATTTGTGGTGTGCAGAGGTCAAAGAAGGATACCTATGGAGGTCATTCACGCTTCGTCGTTGCTTAGGGGTTGAGATACTTCCCCCATCAGTGGTATCAGAGCATTTGGGCATCTTGGAGGTATCACATACAAGCAAGAAGAACTCTTGGAGTTGGTGGTTGAAGATTTGCATCAACAAAAGCTTCTTGGAGGTAGCTCACATCAAGGGGGAGCTATTCTACTCAAAGGTTCAAGAGCACAAGGTGTCCATCTAAGGAAAGCTTTGGATTGAGGTAACCTCAGAGCATTATTTTCATTTTACACACATTGGAGAATTAGCCAAGGGCTAAGTCAAGTATCAAAGACTAGATATGGGAGACTTCAACACTCAAATTGAAAAGTTAGACAAAGGGAACTATCAACCATGGAGATTTAGGGTCTCCAACTATCTTATGGGCAAGGGCCTTTGGGGGTTGATTAGTGGAAGTGAACCAAGACCTAGGTTGGATGAGAATCCAACCAATGACCAGAGAAGGGCCTTTAGGGAATGGAATGAAAGAGACAAGAGAAGAAAAATAAAAAAAATAACAAAAAATGACTAGTTTTTACCTTCTAATGTTGCAAATCTACCATCTTACCATTACAACACTCGTCCACGAAGCTCTCTCCCTGACAATGACGCCAAAATTTGGTGTAGCTCAAGCATAAGCACCACCTCCTTTACTTGTCAATCCGTGGAGATGTGAGGACTGGTATGAAGACCATGAGCGAGTGTAGCTCAGCGATGAGTAGCACCTCCTTTAATGTCAATTCAGGAAGACATGAGGATGGTATGAAGACCTCGAACAAGTGATGGCACAAGTGTGTGAGTGAGAAGCACACAAACATGCACACACATACACACACACACGACAAGAACAAAGAGAGAGAGACAATGGAATCACTTCTATTGCAAAAGGAGTCTCATACAAGTTCAAATCTACAACAAGCTAACCTCAAAAATAAGCTCCCTAGCTCTATTTATAGTTTTTGACTAGCTTTGGTCCTGTTCAGACCTAGTGTTTGGCCTAGTTAAAAATTAGGTCCCTAAGCTAGTTTGGATGCTCAAACGAGCTCTGAAAAATTATGAAATTTGGTAGGCAATTACTTCTAAAGCTCTTGAAGCTCGAGGACTCCTCGACTTGCACAAAATGAAGCTGCAAAAAGGTGAAACGGTATTTACAATGGTTTTCAGTGATGAGAATCACTTTTAAAATGATGTAAGGATTGAAAAAATTTGATGGGTTGCCTTAGTGCTAGATCTACGTGTATGCCCATACTTGCTTCTTCCCAGATGGTGCCAACACTCCCCCCCCCCTAGCATCTGTCATCTCTGATAGACCTTTGCTCCACGGTGTGATCAATGTAGTGTTGGACTATGTCGGTGGCTAACTCCTGCTCTCTAATCCTGAGTCCCCTGACTAGATCTCTTTGAAGAGCATCTCAATAAATCGTGCCTGGAATGTCAGGTTGTGGTGTTGTATATAGCTCTGAGTGCATATCTATTCGCATGCAAATAGCTGTAGAAGGTGGGTTGGTAGTGGCACGAACACCTCCGAGTGAGATTCCCAAAACCCAGTGGTAAACATATCATCAAATGTTTGTTTATAGCAAGGAGGGAGATATCTGATCCTCACATGCCAAGCATAAGCAACCCGAATACTAGGGGTTGTGCTCATATCATAGAGTAAATCATAATTACCATTTATAAAGCCTGGGATCGGAGGCTGGATGTTACGTACATTGTGGAAAGTCTTTAGTACTATTTGCATCATGTCCAGGATCTTTAGCATCATCTGAGCAGTGACATCGTTCATGGGCTGTAGTCATGACATCCAGTGTCTGATTGTAGCCATCATGTAAGCTATGGATGGTGTGCTTTGTGGTGGAGCAATGGAGGGGTATTTGAGCCATTGCTTGCAATTAGCATTATTCTGAACTTTTATGGCAAAGGCTTTCCATGATCGTCTTCGCTGCACTGGCCCAAAGCATGGATTATACTTTAAGTGCATGGGGGCATGGTCCCACGTTCAAAGCATCTCTCGATAAGTCTTGAGTAGCTTTTGCCGCCATATAGGTTGGAATATTTCCCCTTGTTTGGCTTCTTTTAGGATTTCCTTTGGTTGGAATTGTGTGGCGAAGGAAGGGTACTTATTGGTTTTGCGTTTAATTTCAGCATTGTAGTCTGCCAATAGTACAAAGTAGGGCTTATACTATAACTCCGAGCTGGTTATCAATCTCCTAGGAGCCAAGTGCCTGAAATATTCTGATTGAAGTAGTGCCTCCTCAATAGTTTTCATGGCCAGCATCTGAGTGGATATGCACTCTTCGTGAGTTGGGCCCATTTCTTCTACTTGTTACATCCATGCAAGAGGGGGTTCCTCGTAGGTGTCTTGTCCCTCGTCAGTGACCCTGCCTCCTGGAAGAGGTTGAGCTTCATAATTATCTTCGAAGGTCTCTTCAATGAGAATGGTAACTGCTTCTTCTTCTGACGGTTGATCGGGTGGCGATGGTGGTCGTTCATATTGTAATAGCTTCATGTTTAGCTCAGTGACCTATTTTCAGAGTGCAAGTAGCTCGTTGTCAGTTGAAGATTCTGGCGGGGGTGAAGTAGCGATGCTCACCATCTCTCGAGGTTCTGTTGTATGTGGTGTGGGCACTGTTTGTCTTTGTAATTCCTTCACTTGGTCTACAAGTCGGTGTGCGCTTCCAAGATATTTGCATAATTTCCTAATATCTACTCAATATTTTCTGAGGGTAGAGCCTAAAACTTAGCCGGATCTATGGGTGCGCCAGGAGTGTTTTCAATGGTCGCTTCTAGATTTTCTTAATTCTGTTGTTGTAGCCTTCTATTCTCCTCTTGAGCAGCTGCTAGGTGTCGGAGAAGTAATGCCATGTTTCTTTGTAATCTAGCGTTGCGGGCTAGTTGATCTCTGAGCTGCTCTTCGGTCACTTTACCTGCCTCTGTATATTTGTCTTCAATCTCTGCATAAGATTTCTGGAGGGCGGTAAATTCTTGTTGCACTACAGTATTTTGCAACTCTGAAGCATTGACATGTGCTTGGAGGTGGGCAGACAGATTACATAATTCTTTGTTATTCTCTTCCAATAATTTATATTCTTGTTTCAGCTGTGTGGCCGCTTCAAACATGGTGTCTAATGCATGACTAAATGAAGTGGATGTAGAGGTAGTGGTGGAAGATGCAAGGGGTCGGGAATTGGGGAAGGGAAAGGTGGATGTTGTGCCTACAGTGGTTGGAAGTGGTGATGAGAGTGAAGTAACAAGTGGTGATGTTGAAACGAAAGTGGTGGTGGGTGGCCCGGTGGAGGGTGAAATGTCCATGGGATCAGATGTGATTGTGTGTGAAGTGTAAATCATGAATATTGGGATGGTGGGTGGTGTGTAAGTGGTGGGCGTGAACATGGGTGAGGTGGGATGGGAAAGGGAATTTTTGTTATAATCATCAAGTTGTTGCATCATATTTACAAGGTTTCCCCAAAATTGGGGAAGGGTTGTTTGTATCAGTTTTGAGGAGGTTGAGGGGGGCATAGGGAGTCATGGGTGGGAAAGAGGGAAAGTTGTCATGAGGGGAAATGATGGTGCAATGATTGGGTAGAGACATGTGGATGTCCCACAGCTGGTAGATAAGAAGGGTGACCTATTATGGTTTGATGAGTGGCGGGATGACCTATCCGAGGTTCAGAAAATTGGCTAGAAATGGTGAATGTAGGAAAACGTTGGGCTGGAGAAAGGGTGATGTGTGATGTAGGTTCATGAAATGTGGAGATTGGTTGTTCAATAATGTTCGTGGTGAGGGTTTCGGTGGGATGGATGGGTTGTGATGGTGGAGCTAGTGTTTGTGCGCTTTTGTCGGGGGCACTAGTGTTAGTGGGATTGGTCATGTGAATGCCTTCTTGAGCTGTGGTAGGGAGTGAGGAGGACACTTCAATATGAATCATCTTACCCCTTCACGGTCACGTATCTAGCCTTCGTTGGTCGTATTGAGGGGGAGTACGATGTATCATAGTCCGCATAGCTTCTACAATCCCACACGTCTCTACTAGAAGATTCAAAGATTCGATGAAGTGAGGGTCCACATTTTCTGCTTGTAGCATCTGATTCACCATTGCCCTGTTTGCCTCTTCTGACAACTGATGCCTTTTTTGTACTTGTTTGATAGTTTCGTATAGCCGTCTGATTTGAGCAGTGCATGCAAGGGCTTCCTCTTCACTCTCCTGTGATTCATGCCCCGATGCCTCCTCTTGTTCCTGTGGATCTTCAATGTGAGTGTGTTGTGCATCATCCTCCCAATGTACTCTTCCTTCTTTGCGATGTGGGCGTACTCTATGGGATGATGATTCGCGACCTTCAGTGTCTGAAAAGAACTCACCATCGGATAGTCCCGTTGTTTGCAAGAAGGTCTCAAAGTCAAAGGAGGTATCTTCCGCCAATTCATTCATGGAGGCAAACTCAATTTCCGTGGGTAACGGAGGGGCTGACGGAGTGGGTTGTGTAATGCCCTCTGACTGTGATCGTTGGAGACGGATAGTGAATGGGGCCACTTGTTCTTCTTCTCTAAGGGAGGTCTCCCTCGTGGACTCGCAAGGAATTGGGACATGGGAAAGAGATCCACACATCCGTTTAGCAGGTTGAACCCCTGGTTTTTGTCCTTGGAAGAACTGCAGCTGTGAGTAAGTAAGTGCCCGTGCGATCGGCACATCATAAGCTAGGCATCTATATATGATTCTGGTAATGGCACAACAACCATTCAAAGAAGGCTTCCTTACTCCTCGTTTGCCAGCTTCATATAATTGATTGAGGATCCACACTGGCATTTTAATAGGTAGACTCCCTGTCTCCACTAGGTATAGCCCGTACCAAATCTTCTTGTAAGGCTGTGTGAATCAGTCTTGAGTTGGAAATGCAAAGTGTTGAAGGCACATGCTCAACGGTATGGCAATGTTTGGAGTGAGGGCACACATATCTTTCAACTTCTTGAGCTTATTGTTCTTCATAGATTCTGGTATCAAAGGGTCTCGATCAGAGGGCACATGGGTGCCGTACATTTGGAGGGCCTCCTTAATTAAAGTTATGTTCAGCTTGAACTTTTTTATTTCTTCGTGGTTTGATAGAGAGGGCACCAGGAATGTGCCTGACTAATACGATCTCCTATAGCTTTAAGAGTTGCAATCAAATAGTAACATCTGAGGAAATCTGGCTTAGGCAGGGATGTGCTAAAGTAGTCCTTCAAACCAGCTTTCTACCAAATATCTTGAAGAGGTGCTACGTTTTGTAGTGATTCAAACTCTCTTGAGAAGAACTGAAATGTCCACCAAACTCCTCCAAATTCCAACTTAGACTCCCAGATGTGGTCGGCATCCCCCAAATCTCCTGGCATCTCATTGAACCAATGAGAGTGTCCTTTTACTCTTTCTGTTAAGCCACTTGGTGGATCCAAGATGGGAATTCGTCTCACATTTAGATACTCTTCAGGCCTAGCTGTTAGTGGGGCCTCCACGGGCATGGTCTCCTAATCAACTTGCAAACTAGTGCCTGCTTGGGAGCTAGGGCCTACTGCTTCTGCCATAAGACTGTTTGTAGCTGTTGATGCCAATCTGCTAGAAGAAGAGAGCGGCATTAGTGTTGCATAGGAAATAGGATGTAAGTGTTCCCAACACAATACTAACATGACATTCCAAGTGGTTAGGGGTTAGGGCAGAGATGTTTGTGATGGGTGTGAATGTTGGTTAGTGGTTAGTGTCATCCTAGATGCATACTTTTGGATGTGCAATGTACTCAGAATGCACCTTCCTCAGAGTGGATGGATTTACAAAATTGGGTCAGGGGGTTTGATACGGGGTTTAGGTTTCCAAACTTTGATTGTGGATTTGTAGCTTTTAGTGGTGATGACATGTAAAGGTTTATGGACACGATTGTGTTGGATTTGGGACCTTTTGGGTACCCATTTCCCGATATTCCTAGGTGTGACCAAAGATGTAATGGTGTGGAGTGCAGGAGTTCGCCCTGAGATTTGTACCACAGGTGCTTGTGAGTGTTGGTTCATTCTTGGGAATGGAGGTGAAGTTATTTGAGCTTGTAAGCAGGTCTTGGGCACCCATATCTGTCTAGTATTGGGGATAGCCTTCATAGACCGCTTCGGGACCCAAATAGAAATGGTATGTCTAGAGTGTTGCCTAGGGGGCTCCTTCGTTGTAATCCTCGACGGTGTAGCTTGTTGGCTTCTTTGAGAATCTATCTCTAGAGCCATGGGTTTTCTACCCTTGCATATCCAGATCTGCTTCATGCCACAAGGTACTTCATAGTGCACAGGTTGGTGCTCACGCTTCTTGATCATTGGCCTCCTCAGTGTAGTGTGTTGCCCGGCTTGCTGTCCTTGAATCCTCTTTGGAAAAGAAGGGGACCCCTCATTGAATTCTGTACCTTCATCTGGAGTGATAATCTTCTGCACCATAGAACTTTGGACAAGAATAGCATCATTATCTTCATGTGGGTTCCTGGAGGGACCAAGATCTAGTGCCTTTTCCAATGGCCTGAGTGCTTGATTTTCTAATTCAATCTTGAGGTGGTTTTGGCCTACCCAAACCTAAAGAAGTCCACTTCTTAGGTTGAGGTTGACTGCATGATCATAGATCCAGTCTTGGCCCAAGACAAGAGGTTCGGTAAGATCCTCGTCTTTACATACTAGCACTTTCATTTCCATTCGGACCTCTTGAACGTAGAGGGGAAGTTCCACCTCTCCCATGCAAGGGGTTTCAACACCTCCCAACCCTATCAGGTATGCCTCTATAGGTTTTACCTTTAATTGCAATTCTTGGCAGTAAGAAAGTCGAACTGCAGTAGTGGTCACACCTGAGTCAATTAAAGCTCTCATGGTCCTTGAACTCTCTCTTTGTCCTACTTCTAGGGTCACAAAAGGTCGTCGATCAACTATTCTATGGGACCGTTCACCTAAAGCCTCACACATGGCCATGTGATAACCTAGAGCTTCATGAGTGTCAGGCATGGGTTGATCTCTACCTTGTCTTCTCAATTTCATTTGCCGCATGCATTCTAAAGCTTATGTCTGTGCTTCTTCTCGAATTCGCTTTTCCTCTTCCTTACGTTTCTTTGCAGTATTGAGTCGATTTAGCATCTCTTCCGTTAGGGGTTCTTGATATAACTTGACTGTGCATCCGCTTATGTAACTTGGTAGGATGTCACCTTCTAGAGTGGCTAGTTGTACAGCTCCACTTGTGGAGATCCTATTGATTATCATTGGTCCATAGCCTCTCTTCTCTAATTTTCATGCATGTTGCTTCAAGGTGTAGACTAGGACTAGATCTCCTGCTTTCAAGCCCTTATCCTTCACATGTGCGTCGAAATATGCTTTTTGCCTCTTCTTGGCTGCATAAATTCCTACTACAGTTCTCAATCGTGTTTCACCTAAACGTTCAAGATCGAAGATTCTAGAGGAGAGCTCATGGCCTGTCTAGTCATGCTCGTGTGCTACCTTCAATGTAGATATCAAAAATCCAATGGTAGCACTGCATTTTGGCCGAACACCATCTGAAAGGGTGTGGCTTGGAGTACCGTTTTATAGGCAACTCTGTATGTCCAAACAGTGTGGTGTAGCTATTTGTCCCAATCAGAGTGTTTATTATTAACCAATGTCGTCAATATGTTGCATAGAATCTTATTTGTGCTCTTAGCCTGTCCATTAGCTTGTGGATGATAAGGGGCAGACTTCTTATGTATCACCAAGAATTCTTGGAGAAGGTTTTCTATGACTTCATTCAAGAAGTGTGTGCCTCTATCACTTACTAGCTCTATTGGCAGTCCGTATTTGGTGAACACATTCTCGAATAAGAACTTAGCTGTCATCTGGGCATCGTTCTTTGTTGTAGCTTTTACTTCTACCCATTTGGTTAGATAGTCAGTGGCCACAATAATGTATTCAGCATGGGAACCCTTAGCTGGGGGATTAATAGGACCGACAAAGTCTATTCCCCACTTAGAGAATGCACGTCCACCTATCATAGGTTTCAATGACATCTCATCTTTACGTATAGGGTACTGAGTTCATTGACAAACATCACACCTCTTCACATAGGTATGTGCATCCATATGAAGTGTGGGCCACCAAAGTCCTGCAAATAGTGTTGCCTTGATCACCCTATCTAGTCCAAAGTGTCCTCCTGCTACACCTTGGTGAGTAGTTTCCAAGATCTTGAGATATTCACTCTCGTGGACACATAATCTAAGATACCCATCCTTTACTCTTCTATATAGATTATCTCCAATGAGAGTATAATCTAAAGCTTCTTGTTCTAGCTCCTTTGTCAAGCCAATGTCATGTCTTGGGGAAAGGTTCTCGTCCTCAAAAAGGCTACTAAGGGTTTGCTCCAATCTGGCACTAAAGACACTCGATAAAGAGTGGCATGTTCCACTGGTGGTTTAGTGCGACAGATTGGGCATTCCTTGCACATCTTATGGACACCTGCTTCCATAGCTGGCCAGTGCACTCCGAGTCTCTTTAGTGTTTGTAGAGTTCTTTGCCTTGAATAGTGTTGCTCTAATGCACCCACATGTGCTAATTGCAACCACTTTGAGTGTTCATCCTCTTCCACACAACAAACTAATATTCCCTGATCTGTATGTTTGTACACACTTCCTGCCATGATATGGTACTTCTGGGCTTTTACTATCTCCCTATCTTGGGTGTTTACTACTGGATGTTTAGGCCCATACGTCAATACTAGCACTAAGGTCTTGGCCCACTGTGGTACAACTTCCAAATTAAACAAGTAAGCATCAGGAAGGTCACCTGCTACCCTTTGTGGGGCCTCTCCAAATGTGAGCCTCGAGAGATGATCTGATCTCAAGTGAGACTTGGCTTTCCTCACCACAACCTCAAAGTCATATTCCATTAGTAAGAGAAACCATCTTACTAATCTACCTGTATTGCATGGCTTGTTTACCAAGTACAATAGTGCTTGATGATCACTAAAAAATTTAAACTTATTTGCAATCAAATAGTGCCTAAATTTTTTAACCGTGTATACCATGCCTAATCCTTCTCTCTCGGTAGTGGTATAATTTCATTCGGCTGCATTCAAGTGTCTGCTAGCATAGGCAATTGGAAGATCCATATTACCTTTGCCAGTTGGTTGTGCAAGTACGCACCCAATAGCATAGTTGGAGGCATCCACATGGACATGGAATGCTTGTTCCAATCTGGTGTAGTCAAGATTGGTGCTGAACACAATCGTCGTTTAATCTCATTGAAAGATTTCTCACATTCCTTAGTCCACTCAAAATTGGTCAATAGTCCATACAGAGGCTTTGCAATGATGGCATACATGTGTATAAAACGTTGGTAATACCCACAATGCCCCATGAAAGCCTGCACTTCCTTGACATTCTTTGGCCTAGGTAGTTTTGCGATAGCTCTCACTTTCTCTTCGTCAGTGGATATGCCGTTCTTTGACACTATGTTTCCTAGAATCTTGCCTTGCCTGACCATGAAAACACACTTTTCTGGGTTCAAGCAGACTTGATATTCTCTACATTTGTCAAAATATTTGCCTGAGTTCAGGTATATGTGTTCTTCTAATGTTGGAATGAGCATAGAGTTCATTGACATAGACCTCCGAATTCTTCCTCAGAAACTCTTTAAACACATGGCACATCAGTCTCTGGAAGGTTGTAGGCACATTGGTTAGACCAAATGGCGTTACACAAAAAGCAAATATGCCCCACTCTGTGGCAAAAGCCGTCTTATGCTGATCTCCTGGTGCAATGGCCACTTGATTGTAACTAGAGAACCCATCTAAGAAGTTGTACAATTCCTTGCCTGCTACCCTTTCTAATAGATGCTCAGTGATTGGAAGTGGATAATTATCCCATTCAGTGTGCTCGATTTCATAGATGAATCCAGCTTCCACTAAGCGATCTATCTCGAGTCTTTGATCTTGGAAACATAGTTTTCATAATATGTGTACGACTTCTGTTTAGAGGGTCTCGCATCTGAGGTCATGGGGATCGTGTGTGAGCATATGTGGGGGTCTACACCTTTCAGGTCCTTGTAGCTCCAAGCGAATACATCTCTCTACTCTCTTAGCAAAGCTATCAACTCTTGCTCTTCTTCTTATGTCAGGTCATGTCCTATGTAGGTGCATCTTTCTTCTCCTTCTTCTATGGCTACAACTATTTTCTTGGTGGTTTCTTTGTTATCATAGGCCTCTCCTGATTGTGCCTCACGTTTAGGCATTCTTACCATGACTCTCCTATCTTCTATTTCATACTTCTTGAAATTTTCAAGGACCTCAAACAAAGATTGTACTTCCTCCGGTGTGATTTCTTTCTTCTTTCTTTTCTTTCCTTCACTCTAGGTGGTCACTTGTGTGGTTAATCTCACCTCATTCATACCTTCCTCGTGTCTCTGAGGGTGAGCTTCTACCTCGTGGAAATATTCCTCATCTGATGCAAAAGGTGGGTCCATAATAATTGACTCTAGATTAGAGTCACTTGCATCCTCGAATGCATCACTGCTAGGTTCACATTCTTCAATAATTGGATCACACATGATTGGCTCTATTGTGAAGACTGAAATGTCATAGCCATCCTCATCACAGTGGGGTGTTCATGTTAGTATATGATCAATGTCTACCCCTCATGATTGTATGCACATTTTGTAAGGCCCCCGTTATGAGGAGAAGCCAAGTGTGCATTACCCAATTGATGGGAATCCCAACTTGCATGTTGGATGAAGGTCATATTGGACCATGTAAGGTATTGTAAGGAAAGGGAGTTACCAGGGTCCCCATAGAATATTCCCTATCGGAGTCAGAAATCATTTATATTTGTTAGGTCGGTTCAACTGGTCTAAGCCGTGTATGACAATTACGCGGGCGGTGGCCGCCCACACTCTACCGCCCATGTATAGCCGTCCACGGAAGGCCACCCATGATCCTATATATACATGAGTTCTACACTACCTGAGACATCACGTTGAGCTAGCATACCTCTACCTTGTATCTCCCTATCTAGAGTTGTCTAGATCACCATTTAAGCTCTACCTTGAGAGCGCACGGGTGGACAACGCCATCATCTTTGTACTTGTTGTTAGTAGAAAATTGTTGAGATTCTCCTATATCTGTTATCTTCTCTGCTACTGCTCCTCTGTTATATTGTGTAACTATTGTCTTACATGGTATCAGAGCTGTAAGGTTCGAATAGCTTGAGAAGGATCATTATTTTAGCCTACTAGCAGACTAGAATATCAGTAGATTATTCGAGTGATTACATGATGGCTTCATCATCAAACACTAGTCTTGGTGCTTCAGCTAATGTTAATGCTGCACCTATTCGAATTCATCCACCTGCATTCACTGAAGGGAAGCTGGATGGAACCAACTATACACTCTAGAAGTTCAAAATTTCTGCAATTTTGGACTCCTATGAATTACTTGACACTGTCATGGGACCGATGGGATTGGATCCAGAGCCTATACCAATTGAAGATCCAGCAAATTCAAGATTAATGATTCAGCCAGATCCAGATCTTCTACGAGCTTGGAAGAGGCGGAATGCTGATGCTTGGGGCATATTGGCTCGACAATATGAGACCAAGAACCATACTAGGATACAAAATTTAGAAAATCAGTTGGCAAATGAAAAGCATTCTGATTCTGAAAAGGCTGAAGATTTTATCAAACGGATAAAGCATCTTCAAGATCAATTGGCTTCAGTTGGTGTTGTTATAACACTAGAAGAGCTGGCTCGAAGATCTGTACGTGTTCTTCCAGCAAAGTATGATGGATTAGTAACAACCCTTAACACTCAGGTAAGGCCAACTCCTCTTACATTTGAAGAGTTTTGTGCGATGCTTTTAGAAGAAGAGATGTGGCTGAAGAATCGGCAAAGTACAATTGATGCTGCATTCTCAGCAAATGCAAAAGGTAAAGGCTCTTCTGAGGGATCAAAGAAGAAGCCAAAGAAGAAAAAGTTCACAGGAAGTTGCTTCTATTGTGAAAAGAAAGGCCATGCCATCAAGGATTGCAGAAAGAAGCAAGCTGATGAAAGGAATCGGACTGTAAAATCATCATGGAAGAACAAAGAGTCTACAAACAACACAGAGCTGGAACTTTGGGTAGCTATTGAAGAGGTATGTTCATCTGCTCAAGCTCATGTTGATGAACAATGGATTTTAGATAGTGGAGCTTCTCACCATATGACCAGTAAAAAGGATTGGTATAGTTCCCTAGTGCCTCTATGGGAATCCATCAATGTAGTGGTGGGAAATGACTCCAAGTGTCCAGCCGAAGGAACTAGAACCATCTCTTTTATCACTTCTCCAGGTGTTGAGAAAAAGTTATCCGATGTTCTCTATGTACCTAAACTCAAAAGAAATTTGTTGTCAGTTTCTGCAATAACAGATCGTGGACTCAAAGTTCACTTCAATAAGAGTGGTGTGGAAATCATGGATTCATCAGGTAATGTTGTAGGTAAAGGCATATGACGGGATAACTTGTATGAATTAAGTGCTATAACTACTACAGAAGATAAAGATGTAAGCAGGTTATGGCACCAACGATTTGGGCATCTCGGATTTGCAGTTTTGAAGGAGATGCAAAGAACAGAGATGGTTGCTCATTTGCCTGCATTTTTAGAGTTGCAGGAACCTTGTGAAGCTTGTATGATGGGCAAGCAACAACGAAAGGCGTTTCCAAGAGAGACCAACAATCGATCTCAAGCTCCTCTAGAGTTGGTACATGCTGATCTCTACGGTAAAATGTCTACACTTGCTTTAGGAGGATCTTTCTACTTCTTGCTGTTAGTCGACGATTATAGTAGAAAGATGTGGGTTTATTTCATTCGAGAGAAGGCTGATGCTTTTGAAAAATTTAAAGCGTGGCATAAGTATGTAGAAAATGAATCAGGAAGGAAACTGAAGAAATTTAGAACAGATAGAGGAGGTGAATTCTTGTCAACAGAATTCAACAATTACTGTAAGGAGCATGGTGTGAAAAGGCAACTTACCATAGCTCATACACCTCAACAAAATGGCGTTGTTGAGCGCAGGAACAGGACAGTAGTTGAAATGGCTCGTTGTATGTTAAAGGCTCAAGAAATGCCTGATTCATTCTGGGCAGAAGTAGTCAATACAGCAGTCTACATCCTCAATCGAAGCTACACAAAAGCTCTGAAGGGGATGACTCCTCAAGAAGCATATTCTGGTAAAAAGCCTTCAGTTTTGCATTTCAAAATTTTTGGTTGTTTCTGTTATGCACATATTCCTGATTCAACAAGATCAAATTTGGATTCAAAAAGCAAAAAGTGTGTCTTCCTAGGATATAGTGAAGATTCTAAAGCATATAGGTTGTGGGATCCTGAGGCAAGGAAGATTTTTGTCAGCCGAGATGTGGTGTTTGATGAATGACCACACTTAGTAGAAGATAAAGGTAAATTTACTATCTCATCAAATGGAGAAATATCTCACCTTGTGCCTATCAAAAGACAGGTTAAAGTTGAGGAGGAGGAAACATCTGATGGAGAAATTTCCTCAATAAAAAGCCAACCAGTTGTAGCTGCACAGCATAAGCCACTACCAAAGTGAGCACAACAGCTCTTTGATGATCACAATCCACATGTAGATGTACCAGAATCATCATCGGATGGATTACGAAGATCAAAGAGAATAGAGGAGCAAAGAAGAGCCTCAGAACACATTGTTAACATGGCTCTAATGGCAGATATCATGGGCTCGATAAAGGAACCCACCACCATTGAAGAAGCCCTTGATGATCCAGGTTGGAGAGCGGAAATGCAGTCAGAGTATGATAGTATACTAAAAAATGATACATGGGATCTAGTTGACTTGCCGTCAAAGAAGAAGGTAATAGGTACTAAATACATTTGGAAAGCCAAGTATAAAGCAGATGGAACATTAGAAAAGTATAAGGCAAGATTAGTTGCACAGGGTTTTTCACAGATCGAAGGATTTGATGTTCAAGAAACTTTTACACCAACAGCACGCATGACAACTATTCGGACAGTACTTGCAGTAGCTGCACAAAAGGTCTGGCCTATTTTCCATATGGATGTCAAATCTGCATTTTTGAATGGTCACCTCAAGGAGGAGGTATATGTATCTCAACCACCAGGTTTTGAGGTGCCCAATTCAGAAAATAAAGTTTGCAGGTTGAAGAAAGCTTTGTATGGACTTAAGCAAGCTCCATGGGCTTGGTACCAACGAATAGATCATTTTTTCAAAAATATGGGTTTTGAAAGAAGTACTTCTGATGCTAACTTGTATGTAATGAAAAGGGATAGCATGCTAGTTGTTGTCATTGTATATGTAGATGATTTGATCATTACAGGAGATCATCAAGAACTCATCAATCAAACTCAGATCAGCTTGGGAACTGAGTTTGAAATGACAGACTTAGGTCTACTCCATTTTTGTCTGGGAATTGAAGTATGGCAAAGGAAGGATGGCATTTTCATCTCACAACAAAAATATGCCAAAGAGATTCTCAAGGCATTTGGAATGATGGACTGCAAGCCAACTAGCACACCTATGGAGGTAAATCATAAGCTATCTATGGATGATAACATGCCTGATGTAGATGCTAAGAAGTATAGGAAGCTCGTTGGAAGTCTTATTTTTCTGTGCAACACTAGACCAGACATTTGCTATGCTGTTGGAGTATTAAGCAGGTTTTCCAACAAACCTAAGGAGAGTCACTGGAATGCTGGAATGCGAATTCTAAGGTACATTGTAGGAACCTTGGATTTTGGTATTTTTTATACCACAGGTGATACACTCCAAGGATATTGTGATTCAGATTAGGCTGGAGATTGTGATTCTAGAAAATCAGTTTTTGGATATTGTTTCTCACTTGGTTCAGGAATATTTTCTTGGGTAAGTAGAAAGCAACCAACTCTCGCACTCTCCTCCACTGAAGCAGAGTACAAAGTAGCTTGTTTTACTTCTTGTGAGGCAGTTTGGTTAAGGAGAATTCTTGCAGATCTAGGCTTTCCATCAAATATGGCGACTGTACTCAAGTGTGATAATCAAAGTTGTATGGCTATTGCAAAGAACCCAGTATTTCATGCCCACACCAAGCACATAGAAGTACAGTACCATTACATTCGTGAGCTAATTGAAGATGAAATTGTGGAGCTAGAATATTGCCCAACAGAGGCAAATTGTGCTGACATATTCACTAAAGCACTTGGAAGAGAGCATCTCAACAGACATCTTCAACAGATGGGCATAGGACCAAAACCTACTTGATTTTTCATCGGTAAACATTGAGGGGGGGTGTTAGTATATGATCAATGTCTACCCCTCATGATTGTATGCACATTTTGTAAGACCCCCGTTATGAGGAGAAGCCAAGCGTGCATTACCCAATTGATGGGAATCCCAACTTGCATGTTGGATGGTCATATTGGACCATGTAAGGTATTGTAAGGAAAGGGAGTTACCAGGGTCCCCAATTAGGGGGTCCAGGGCAGCGGGGAGCAGTCCCGGCTGGGGGGTCCAAGGGGGCCAGCAGGCCCCCTGGTCGGGGTCCGAGGGCAGCACCCCATGCGCGACGGTAAAGGGAATATTCCATAGAATATTCCCTATCGGAGTCAGAAATCATTTATATTTGTTAGGTCGGTTCAACCGGTCTAAGCTGTGTATGACAATTACGCGGGCGGTGGCCGCCCACGCTCTACCGCCCATGTATAGCCGTCCATGGAAGGCCACCCATGATCCTATATATACATGAGTTCTGCACTACCTGAGACATCACGTTGAGCCAGCATACCTCTACCTTGTATCTCCCTATCTAGAGTTGTCTAGATCACCATTTAAGCTCTACCTTGAGAGCGCACGGGTGGACAACGCCATCATCTTTGTACTTGTTGTTAGTAGAAGATTGTTGAGATTCTCCTATATCTGTTATCTTCTCTCCTACTGCTCCTGTGTTATATTGTGTAACTATTGTCTTACAGTTCATTGTTCTTCATTGATGGCTACGTCCATGGTTGCTAAAATCTCTGCCGAACCATGAGGTTCAAATTCTTCGTCCAGAAATACTACAGGTGCATAGGCTGGGTCTTGGATTGATCTAAGAGTTTCCTTCGCACCTACCTCTCTTGCTTTTTCTCTTTTCTCTTCTTCAACTGCTACTTTGCACATCCATAAGTGTGAGCCATCATGCATCCATGAGGATCCTGATCCTACGGAATGCATTGACTCCGTGTCATCCTTAGTTCTATGGATGGGATTCCATTGAATAGGCAGTACGTCTCTATGAGAGTAATCCTTGAGATTGACTTTGGTTGTAACACCTAGGTGTTTCAAATACAAGGAATTGGTTCCCCAATCCTGTACCACTTGCAACTGCCGCATGAGTGGCCTTCCCAAAATCATCTCGTAGGCTTGATTTTTGCTAAAGTCACATATAGCAAAAATATGCTCGAACTCAACACCACATGTAGTGAGAGTTATTCTTTCTAGAAATCCTAAGGGTCTCTCAATGTGACCATTGGCCATCTGTAGTTTCATTCTAGTTGGCTTGAGTGCCGGCTTGCCCCAACGCTTCCAGAGGGAAGTGGTAGCAATTGCAACTCCTGCACCTGAGTCTAAGATCTCCTTGGTTGCATACCCCTGATGGGTAATGGGAAGATAAGTGTTTCCTTCTTCTCCTTCGCTCATGTCTCCTATCTTATCCAATGGTATTTATGGCATTGTTCTATGAGATCCTACCTGGGAACGAGGTTTCGCCATGCTTGGCACTTGTTTGGCTACATGTTTCCACAATTCTGGTCTAACCTTGAGTAGCTCTTCTAAAGTGAGATTGCACTACATTTTAGTGTTCCTTACTACCTTCGTATTCCTAGGTATGATAGAGTCTTTGTTTCTTATCATAACCGTGGGTGCCCATGCACGTTGACTTAGCTTCCCATGGACCTGTGAAATGGGGTAGTTCCTGTAAGGAATTAGACTCAAAGTCTAATCTCTCATGAGATTGCACACTCTCTTGATCTCCATAAATGGAAGGAATGTCTTGTGGGAATTGATCGTGCGCGTCATCCACAAGTTCAATTGGAGGAGGATCTTCACTTTCTTTAGCCCATTTCTCTTCTTGAATTTCTCGCAAGAATTCAGGTGAATATCGATTCATAGAAGAAGAGGTGTCTAGTTTAGTGGAGTTAGGCACATAAGCTTCCTGGGGAGGAATGATTATTCTATCCCTTGTACTCTCCTTAGACTGGGAGGTGACTCCTTTTCCCGAATTTGCAATTAACCTCTCCATTCTATCTAATAGACCATCAAAATGCAATGGAGTTCTAGTGGAGCTAGAGCAATTGAAAAGGCTATTGGCCTCAAACATGGCTTGAGCCAATTCTACCATCTTAGCACAAAGTTTTGTTCTCTCTCTAGATCGGCTCTAGGGTAACATTTGTCATGATCTGTCACATTTGGCCCTTCTTGGATTCTGGCCTGATATGCTTTAAGCATCATATCTAGATCCTCAGGAGTGGGATCGGCTAGGACTGATCCTACTCTGGGTGGTGGGTGGGTTATGTGTGGTGGATTAGAAGGTTGGAGAATAGAAGGTGATGGGTTGGAGGGAGATGGAAATGGGGGTGGTGGGGTGGAGTGAGAGTGAGTTTGACATGTGAGTTCAATTATCTTGGTTTTTGTTTCTCTCAAGCTTTCCTCAAGTTCACTCATTTTCTGTGACCATTGTCTTTTCATTCTCTCCCGGCTATCTCTCCAAGCTCTTGTCCTTTTCTTGGTTATACTCTCTGTCTCGCTAACCTCAGAACTCTTTTCCTGCCCTACACCTTGAGTTTGATGCAAAGCTTGAGCTCGGGTGACTACTTGCACTGGGGCAGTGGAAGTCACACTTCCTGTAGAGTCTATTATTAACCCAATAACATTGATAAGAGCGATTTTTGGCATATTGATGGGGTTCTTGGGACACTCTCGTAACAAATGCTCCTTGCCACAATCTGGGCAAAAGCCTTGAATTATCACAGATTGGGTTTGTGTAGGTGCCGGTAGAGGGCAATCACGAATGAGGTGATCTCCCTGACATTGGAAGCATGGCCCTCTAGGAAATGGAGGTCTTATCTGCCTAGGCTGAGGTCTAGAGTTGAGGTTTGTGTACATGACATTCGCATAATCTGGCTCCCAACTAGATTCACTAGGTTCTTCATAATAGTATGACTCATTATGCTCGGGTGACTGCATGTAGTAAGCCTGTGGGCTATCAATATGTGTAGAGTCAAAACTATGATCACTTGAGTCACTTTCTGATAGCAATGGTGTTACTGGGACTAATGTATATTTCACTGGAATCACATTGGTAGGAGTAGGGGTTTGCTATGCTAAAACTGGTTGAGGTCTCTATTGCCCTTGATAGGGTGGTTGCTATGGTTGCTGGGGCCTACCATACTGTTGTGGTGGGTACTAGGTCTGGAATCTGCCCTGTTGTGGATATGGCTGAGGGTAATTTTTCCTAACAGTTTGTTTGTTATAAGGGCAGTCTTGTGCGGTGTGGTTGGTATACCTTCACTCGATGGTGCAGTACTGGCTACTAGGATTCACTTGGGGTTGAGCCATAATGGGACATACACTCACCATATGGTCTCCTCCACAAGTATAGCACCGCTTAACTAGGGCAAATCTTGGAATTTGTTTGCTAGAGACACCTTGTTTTTGAGCTACCTTCTCAGCAAGTTCCTCGATAGATGTGAATTGATCGGAAGTGAGACTACTAGAGCTATCGAAATCCTTATAGATTTTTGAAAGCTCCAGCTCCTCTTCTAGATTATCCTCAATGTCTATGCACATGCGCACACATTCTTCTATGGTTCTAGGGTCCTTCAGATACAGATATGATCTAAGCTTGGTGCTCAGCAATCCATCTAAGAACAAAGCCACCTATTTGGCTGGTGTGGGTAACTCAGATAGAGGACACCTCTCTAGGTATTGCCTAAACCATCTTCTTGCCAGTCTAACCGTCTCTTGAGGTGTTTGTTTGAAGCTATGAATCAGTGAGGAAGTATTCTGCCATATACCACTCTTAGAAAACGTAGTGACGAAAGCTTCTAAAAGTTGGTCTATGCTCCAAAAATGCCTCCCATGTAGTGGTTGGAACCATGTAAGGGCTGTGTTTCTAAGGGTTAGACCAAAAGCATTGTATTGCATAAATAGGTCCTCAACTTGTTCAACTCTCAAGACTTGCCTGAATTCTGCCACATGGTCATAAGGGTCTCCAGTGCCATCGAAGTAATTCTTCATGGTCTTAACCAGCTGAGCTGGCCTCAAGGTCCTAGTGTGTTCTCTAGGCCTTGGCAAAGGAAAATCATCAACATTTCTTTGGTTTCTTGGTGCTCTAGATCTCCTAGTTTCTTCTCTATTCGTTTTTGTTCTCATCCTTTCTCTTCCTAATGGGTTAGCAAAGCTCACCTCGGGTCTATCTCTACTCCTTTGTCTTTGAGTCCCATGAGCTTGAGATGTTCCAGCTCCTTGGTGACCATAAGACACATTGGATTGAGGTTGGGGAAAAACAAGTTCACCCTTCCAAGTGTAGGCATGTTTTAGAAGAAGCATTTTTTGAAGGGAAATTATTTGTAAAATGTCAAAAAATTGTAGAAATATTTATGCAAATGATGTAAAAATGAGGAAGAGTCTTCCTCATGTAAATTAGAATCATATGTATTTTTTCTAGAATTTTTGGAAGCTCTTTGATAGCATATTTTTAAATTAGAAGGGAAAAGGACCAAAAATCAAGTGTGAAAAGGGACACTTGAAAATGTATAAAAGATAATTTCCTCTATTTTGAGAGGGTTGGTTGTATTATTTGTGCTATCCAAGTAATTTGAAGAGCTCTCCTTGCAGAAATCGTGTTTCTTCCTTTCAAGTACTTTCTTTAGATTTGTTGAGTCTATTCTATGTATGATCCATGGAATTTGCAAGCTTCTATTGTGTATTTCTGATTAATGTGTATGAAGAGAGGTGATTCTTGATGTATGGAGTGCGAAAGTGCTGAAGAATAGAGCTGGAGATGGAAATTGTCAATTTTCACAGAATCGCGATTGTCTCGTCTGAAGGTTACAGGTATCATTTTTTATATTTGACTTCATAATTGTGTTTTGCTGAGAAAATAACACACTTTAGGCACCAAGATCATTGGAAATGATGTAGCATTGCTCAAGATAATCAAAACCCTAGAAAATTCTCTTCATCTTCATTATTTCTCAGAAATCTAGTCATATTTCTCTTATTTTTTGGATTACATCATCTAGAAGGGGTTGTGGTCTTGTATACTTCTCGGATTGACAAATGTAAGATGTATTGTTGATTCTTTATGCTAAAATGATTGGAGACGACAACTCCAAAGGGTAACAACAAAAATTTTTTGGTGCCGTTGCCGGGGAAGTAAAGCAAAAGCTTCATTGAAGTTGGACCTTGTTGGATCTTCCATTGATGATGGTATTGAACACATTGAAAAGGAAATACTCTTTAATAAAGAAAAGGAAATATGAAAAGGTAGGTCTCTTTCTTTGTCTTTTGGGAAAAGAAAGCAAGAGATATCCTTTTCAGATAAAGAAGTGGTGAAATTCTTGCAAATTGATAGCTGCTCATATCATTTTTTAAGTAAAGTGCAGGTGTGTGAAAAACTGAATCAAGATAGTTGAGGACAAGGTAAAATGTGACTATCTTTGCATTTGTAGAGTGTTTTTTGACCAAGTACCAAGCAAAATTGTTGATCTTGGGAAAGATGACATGATTGCATTGAGGAAAGTCAAGTAAAGTAGCTATATGCAAATAGATAAGATCCATTTGTTTAGCTAAAGGCAAATCAACAATCTTGAGAAAAGATTTATTTGCATATTGAAGAGAAGAATGTTTGAGTTTATCTTTGCATGAATGGATAATTGCACTTCCTAGCACATTTTTCTTTGGGAAGCTATGCTCATAAACTGATTAGATTGCAAGCATAAAAGAGTATAACCAATCATGAAACAAAAGGTTAATGAACCTCTAAACAAGAAAACCCTAAAATAAGTGTTTACCTTGATTTAGGGCAAAATACTAAAAAAATTCATAAAATCCATCAAAAAAATTCAAACAAATTTATTTTTTCTAAAAAAAGTTGGACTGGAGTATTATTGTTGAAAGTGGAAGAGAAAAAGTGGAAAACAATTGTGAAAATTGAAAAAAATAATAATAAGTGAAAGTTGTTGTCCAATTTCTTAAAAAATATGTTTCTTATGAGTTTGATGGTGTATAATTGTAGGTGACAAGTGATTTGGAGTTGGTGAAGAATCTTGAAGAGGACAAAGAGGAAAGAAAAATCAAAAACTGCAAAAATAGGAAGTAAAAAAAAAGCACGATTCTCTGCACAGGATCGCGATTTTCTGTAAGGAAAAGAATTTGAATTATTTTTGCACATTTGGTAATGAGGTAAGTGGTCGTCAGAGATTTTCATAAAGTGGGTGAGTAAAGAAAATCAAATTTCAAAATATTAGTGAGAATTGAGCATCAAGTGAGTAAATTGAAAATTAGGTACAGAATCGTGATTTTCACCAGTGGGATAAAGGGAGTAACTTGTGATGAAAAGTTAGGAATTGTCAATTAAAACCATAAAATTGTTGAAGGATAAAAATTGAACAAGTGAAAAGTGAAAATCCTGAGAAAATCGCACAAAATCGTGATTGTGTAAAGACTATAAAACCCTGGAATCTTAGAAAAAAGCTCATTTGAGTGAGGGAGAGAGAGAGAGAGAGAGAGTGGACAGAATCGCGATTTCCTGCAACCACAAAGCTTTTGGATATTTTTTGATCAAGCAAGGTAAGGAATTCCCAATAAATTTTTGGATTATTTCAAGTTCTCATATGATGATTAGAGCATAGAAAACACAGAAAATAGTGAAAATCACGGAATCACGACTTTTAGAATTTTGAGTTTTACTGAGAAAAGATAATAATATTGTTAAAACTCTTTTATTGCGTGTTAAAATTTTAATAAAGCGATTCTTTTGGAGAAACAAAAACTTAAAAATTAAGAACTTCAAAAATTTTCAAAATCTGCACAGAATCGCGATTCTGTAGTCAAACACAAAATCGGGATTCTCTGAAATAAAACACAAAATCGCGATTCCCAGAGCACGATTTTCATAAGAAAATCGTGTTTCTAACGATTGTGAGCAATCACGATTGTCTGGGAACAAAATCATTGAAAAACACGATTCTCTCCACAGAATCATGAAAAACACGATTCTCACCACAAAATCGTGAAAAAACACGATTCTCTCCACAGAATCGTGAAAAACACGATTCTCTCCACAGAATCGTGAAAAACACGATTCTCACCACAGAATCATGAAAAAACACGATTCTCTCCACAGAATCGTGAAAAACACGATTCTCTCCACAGAATCGTGAAAAACACGATTCTCACCACAGAATCATGAAAAACACGATTCTCTCCATAGAATCGTGAAAAACACGATTCTCTCCACAGAATCGTGAAAAACACAATTTTTTTCAAAAGATTGTGAGTAAGTTGAATGATTCTTAGATCTGGTAATAAATTGTACACACCTCCTAAACAAGATCTAGGAAGGAAGGAGGTAGAATCAATGATAGGAGAATTACAAGAAAAATATTTTGGGCAAGAAAATAATATGGAAAATTTAAATGAAACCAATGAATCAATCAGAATTTTTTGGGAACTTATCAGTAGTAACCAAGTCTCGACTTACAGCCTATGAAGCAGCATACACAGAATACCTAAAGAAAGATGTGATAGATAAACCAGAAGCAGCTATACAATGGAGAAAAGCTCTATTTGAGATGGTGAATAATTTGAATATCACAGAAAGGAAAAGTCATGACTTATTGTCACACGTATATCAAAGGAAAAAAAAGTAAAGGAGGCTCTCACTATCTATCAGCAGGAAATTTTTTGTCAGGAGCCAAAAAGTCTAGGAGGGGAAGAATGTTAGAAGAAGCATTTTTTGAAGGGAAATTATTTGTAAAATGTCAAAAAATTGTAGAAATATTTATGCAAATGATGTAAAAATGAGGAAGAGTCTTCCTCATGTAAATTAGAATCATATGTATTTTTTCTAGAATTTTTGGAAGCTCTTTGATAGCATATTTTTAAATTAGAAGGGAAAAGGACCAAAAATCAAGTGTGAAAAGGGACACTTGAAAATGTATAAAAGATAATTTCCTCTATTTTGAGAGGGTTGGTTGTATTATTTGTGCTATCCAAGTAATTTGAAGAGCTCTCCTTGCAAAAATCGTGTTTCTTCCTTTCAAGTACTTTCTTTAGATTTGTTGAGTCTATTCTATGTGTGATCCATGGAATTTGCAAGCTTCTATTGTGTATTTCTGATTAATGTGTATGAAGAGAGGTGATTCTTGATGTATGGAGTGAGAAAGTGCTGACGAATAGAGCTGGAGATGGAAATTGTCAATTTTCACAGAATCGCGATTGTCTCATCTGAAGGTTACATGTATCATTTTTGAGATTTGACTTCATAATTGTGTTTTGCTGAGAAAATAACACATTTTAGGCACCAAGATCATTGGAAATGATGTAGTATTGTTCAAGATAATCAAAACCCTAGAAAATTCTCTTCATCTTCATTATTTCTCAGAAATCCAATCATATTTCTCTTATTTTTTGGATTCCATCATCTAGAAGGGGTTGTGGTCTTTGTATACTTTTTGGATTGACAAATATAAGATGTATTGTTGATTCTTTATGCTAAAATGATTGGAGAGGACAACTCCAAAGGGTAACAACAAACAGCATGTCTCCCATGCTCTGAGACCACAAAGATCCTCTCCAAAGCATCATCTAAGTAGGTCACTTTGCCTGGGCTGTCAGGATCTTTGAATTCATAGATGGTAAGTGCTCCCACTTCATTAGGCTTCTCAAGCTTATACCTCCAAAAAACCTCATCCGTCTCTCGACTCACAAGTAAGTCTATGCTCTTATTGTCCTAGGGAACCCACTCTGTAGTGATTATTCTCGTCAGGACCGACTTGCCTCGAGGGGTTTTTGGCTCTTTTCCTAAGTTTCCTTGCTCTATGTCACCCATGGCAGCCTCCACGATCACATTGCCAAACTCTTCTGTCCTATTTGGAAGGGTGATGACCACATAAATCATTCCTTCTTTATCTAGATATGCTCCATTTTCGAACTTGACTACCAGATGTTCTAGTCCATGGGGTTGATCTGGGTTTTTAATCTGGACCACAGATCTTCTCAGGTCGTCTTCGTAGATGCAAGCACCTAGACGATTGGTCTTGATATATTCCAATTGAGTCTTGTAAGGTCCTTCTGGCTTTTCTAGGTATGCCACTCCTGAACTACCTACTAGTCTCTCCATGTTATAGGACATTTCAAAATCGCTTGTTTCTGAACTTAGAGTGTATGGATAATCACTCAACCGTTGGGCCCAAGACCTAGTAGTATGATTGACACTAGCTTCAAAAGACCTGAGGCTTTGTCTATCTCGGCCTAGTCTCCCTGACCTTAGGTTCATATGTCTGGGTTTTCTTCCCTCCAGTCCCAAGTACAACCTCTTTGCAGATTAGTTTGTATCAATCACTTTGTTCTTTTTAGTTGATTATTGTGTTAAGCTCTTGTTTGATATCATGTCGTCAAGAATACTTAAGTGAATTTCGCACTTCATAATTGATCAATTCAAGTTTACTTTTGTGCCTTAGGGTTTTCATACTTAATACCTACTTAATGCTTGCACTTAGTTGATTAGTTCCCTTGGACTTGATTCGTGCCTAGCGTCGCTCTAGTTACTCATCACACCTAAGTCGCACTTAGCCTAAGCTAGGAATTGACAAAGGGGGTTGAGAGAACTTCCAACCTCTAATCACTTGTTGCTCCAGTCACTACACAAGCCCAGGAATCCTTCTCCCAAGCTTGGTATTCTTCCTTGCTCGCTTGCTTTGAATGTCTTGATTGCTCACAATGTTCCTGCAAAGGTTCATAAGTTAATATTGCCCTTCATCACAATGGATTGACAGACACACATCAAAAAATATAGGGCCCCCTTAGAATAACTCTCTGCATCCCCAGAATCCTATGACCACCTAATTCCAACGAGACCAAAATCTCATCAATCAGAGTTCGTATGGCGGAGTTAGGACCATTTAGGCACTTGGGGGTCAAGGCAGGTTCTCAAGGTTCAGGAATTTATCTAAGGTTTTCTAGTTGTTTTGCCCACATATAAGGCTCTAAGGTAGCTTATTTGTCAGTATCAAGCCCAAAATTATGACAATTACACCCCTTCAAAAATTATGCGTAAGGCCGGTGTATCGTGATAGCTCGGGTCGATGTGTCGCGATAGATGGGTGTGTCGCGATAGCTGGGTGTGTCAAGATAGCTGGGTGTGTCGTGATAGCTAGGTGTGATGCGATAGACAGATGTGTCACGATACCTCGGTGTGTCGCGATAGCAGGGTGTGTCGCGATACCTTGGTGTGTCGCAATAGATGGGTGTGTCGCGATAGACGGGTGTGTCGCGATACCTCGGTGTGTCGCGATACCTCGGTGTGTTGCGATACCTTGGTGTGTCACGATAGATGGGTGTGTCACGATACATCAGTGTGTCACAATACCTCAGTGTGTTGCGATAGACCAGAATATGGTGAATTCTATTGATCAACCTAGTGATCCTGGGAGCTCTCAGGCTGCGCTGTGTCGTGCTGCACTCAGATTCTCAATAGGGTCGATTTTTCGGTGTGTTGTGATAGCTCAAGGTCGATGCCTCGGGGCTTGCGCAGATGAATTCCGTACTTGCAGAGCTTGCTAGGGATGGTGATGCTGCTGACACCTGCAAGAATCATGCAAACATTAGGGGAAAAAATGAACCTTGCATGGGCCTTTTAGATTAAGAGCAGGTTAGTGATGGACCAATGAGAAGAGGGTGGTGGCCACAGTCTACTCCCTTAATCACCTAGACTAGGCATAGGCTTCCCTTGTTTCTTTGGGGTCAAAGGTGGTTTGAATGACTAAAAACCACAAGTTCCTCAACAAAAGTGGTTTGATAGGCCTACTGTTTGGATCATAGCCATTGGATGAACTCAAGGATCTAATGGTGCATGTTAAAAGTCAAGAAAAAACTCAGCAGACAATGTGGTCCCTTAGATGTGGTAGAGATCTAATGGTCCATCTTGAAACTCTTGCAAAATTGCGCATTTTTGTCTCCATTGTTGGATGAACTTAAAAGAGAATGGTTGGGATTCATTGAGTTTGAATTTGCCGTCACTTTGAATTGCATCCATCCGATCACCTCATGATCTAATGGCTATGGATCTTTTTGATTTTGAGGATCCCAAGATCTATTCACAACCCTTCGATGCTTGCTCCATCCGACGGAGGAGATTCGGCCCTGCCACGGATCTGCACCCCTTATTTTGTCTTATTTTGCTAGTCCATATACTCTCTCACTTCAATTAATGCTTACAATTTTGTCTTTTTGTGACAAGCACACTCTTCGGGATCTAAGTCGTCCATGAGTATTTGATCCAATGAACAATAATACCCACGATTGTTCACTCCTAAAGAGACATTTTGTCTTCTTTTGACAGACACACTATAACAAATCATAGCCATTCGTGTGAGAGTATCCAAGGGATATTATTGCCCACGACTTCATTCAAACTGAGCACATTTCTTAGAGCAAATATTTTATTGCAAAACCACTAGTGGTTTTTTTTCATGGCCTTAATCCCTGTTTTATTAGTTTTAATCCCTAAAAATTAGGGATCCTTACAAGGCCCATGCAGGGCTCACTTTTTCCCCTAATGAAAACACACAAAAACAAAAATGCACTCTCGCTCTCTCTCAAACCCTCACTATGCAAATGAGGTGAATGGAATGGGAGTGGGAATATGAAAGGAAGATGGAGATGGTGTGGAGCAAAGATGGAGATGGAAATGGAGATGAAGATGGGGAAAAAATTAGTAAAAAATCAGAAATAACCTACTACTTACCTTTCCAACACGTTCTCTCTACGTCTTACCATCACACGCTCGTCCTCAAAGCTCGGATCCCCGACAACGGTGCAAAAATTTGGTGTAGCTCAGCGATGAGTAGCACCTCTTTTAATGTCAATCTGGGAAGACATGAGGATGGTATGAAGACCTCGAACAAGTGATGGCACAAGTGTGTGAGTGAGAAGCACACAAACATGCACACACATACACACACACGCACACACACGGCAAGAACAAAGAGAGAGAGACAATGGAATCACTTCTATTGCAAAAGGATTCTCATACAAGTTCAAATCTACAACAAGCTAACCTCAAAAATGAGCTCTCTAGCTCTATTTATAGTTTTTGACTAGCTTTGGTCCTGTTCAGACCTAGTGTCTGGCCTAGTTAAAAATTAGGTCCCTAAGCTAGCTTGGATGCTCAAACGAGCTCTGAAAATTATGAAATTTGGTAGGCAATTCCTTCTAAAGCTCCTCAAGCTCGAGGACTCCTCGGCTTGCACAAAATGGAGCTGCAAAAATGTGAAATGGTATTTACAATGGTTTTCAGTGATGAGAATCACTTTTAAAATAATGTAAGGATTGAAAAAATTTGATGGGTTGCCTCAGTGCTAGATTTGCGTGTATGCCCATACTTGCTTCTTCCTAGATGATGCCAATAGCAAGTGAAGGCACAATTGCATGAGTGAAAGCACACAAGCATGCACACACATACACACACGTGCACACGGTAAGAGCAAAGAGAGTAATAATGGAAAGCTTTGATTACAAAAGAGTTCTCTTACAAAAGATCAAATCTACAACAATCTAACTCTCTAACAAGCTAACCCCAAAAATGAGCTCTTTGGCTCTTTTTATAGTTTTTTGACTAGTTTTGGCCCTGTCCAGACCTAGTGTTCGGCCTAGTTAAAAATTAGGTTCCAATGCTTATTCGAGGGCTCAAACGATCTCTAAAAATTATGAAAATTGGTAGGATGATACTTTTAATACTCCTCAAGCTTGAGGACTCTTTGGCATGAACAAAATGGAGTTACATAAATATGAAATGGTATTTACAATGGCTTTTAGTGATGAAAATCACTATTTTTATAGGGATTCCTTCTGAAAATTTGACATATACTTCTTGGAGCTCCCTACTTTCTCCCTCTTCTTGTGTGTCCACTTTTCTAATGTGCTTCCATGCTTGTGCTTGACCTTGAGTTCCAACAATGTAATAGCTATATCTCCAAGTGAGAATAAAAAGCCACTAATAGATCTTCTATCTAGAGTACTACCAGTCCAATCTGCATCGGTGTATCCATGAACCTGCAAATCTACACCAGCTTCATAAAACAATGCATAATCCAAAGTAGCACTCACATAACGTAGAGTGCACCTCAGAGCATCCAATTGTGGCTTCTCGGAAACCTGCATAAATTGACTTTCAAGTCCAACAGTGTAGCTTAGATCAGGCCTCGTAATCGTGAGATATGTCAAACTTCCCACAATTTTCCTATACATAGTAGCATTCTCCAATGCTTCACCTGATGTAGTATCTAACTTCAAATTCTTATCTAATGGAATAGAAATTAGCTTACAATCAACCATACCATATTTTTGCAGCACATTCAAGGCATATTGCCTTTGTGACATCCATATACCTATTTCTGTATGTATAAAGTCAATGCCCAAGAAATAGCGCAACACACCAAGATCTTTCATGTCAAATTCCTACATAAGAAGTTGCTTTACTTCTTTGATGCTTTCTTCATTATCACCACCTACAATCAGCTCATCAACATAGATAGCCACAATTGTGATGCCATCATCACGCTTCCTTGCATATAGTGAATGATCTACATCACACATTGAAAATCCAATGGTGGTCAAGTAATAAGCAATCCGTGCATGCCATGCACGAGGAGCTTGCTTCAGCCCATACAAAGCCTTTTGCAACCTGTAAACATATTCTAGATGCTTTGAATCTTCATATCCTTGTGGCTGGTCCATGTATACTTCTTCCTGTAACTCACCATGTAGAAAAAGCATTCTTCACATCCATCTGATGCAATTTCCATCCTTTTGCTGTAGCTAATGCCACAAGTGTTCTGGTAGTAGACATTTTAGCTACAGGGCTGAATGTTTCCTCATAATCAATGCCATAAGTTTGTGCATATCCTTTTGCTACCAAATGTGCTTTATACCTGCTTATGCTACCATTAGCATTGTGCTTTACCTTATAAACCCACATGCAGCCTATGGCTTTCTTTCCTTGTGGCAATGGAACCAGCTTCCATGTATTGTTTCCATAAAGTGCAACCATCTCCTCATCCATAGCTTTTTCTGAATCTGCATTTCCAATTGCATCTTCAAAACAAGAAGGTTTAGCATCTTGTATTACCTTTTTCATGTAGGCGCAATGATGAGCCATGTAACTATCATATGTCAATCGTTGCACTAAATTCGGTATCCTCCCAGATCTTCTTGGTCCTGGCTCACTTCTCCTTGTATCATCTGCATGTGCCTTTCTTACTCCTAGAGTCTTCACAAAGGGCAATCCAAGTTCCTCATCAAGACTCTTTTTTGAACCACTTGAATCTCCATCAACGTCTTCAAAACATGCACATGTTTTATGACCATCAAAAAGCTTTTCTTTACCTTTCTTGGATGTATTTGATGAATTTGTTGGACTAAAATTGCCATGCAATCTTCCACTCCATGGATTTGAGTTGGAACCATTGCTTGGTGATGCATCCGGTCCACTCAAAACTTGAGATTGTGCACTTGATGTTTTAGCATTTTGTTTGTCATTTGGTCCAAGATTCAATCCCTCTTTGGCATCTGCATAGAAGCTTGAGATTTCATCAAATACCACATCTCTGCTCACCTTCACCTGTCGTGTGAGTGGGTTATAACATTTATATCCCTTTTGCTCAATGGAGTATCCAATGAAGATACACTTTTCAGCTTTTGGATCAAGCTTTGTCCTCAATTAATCTGGAACATGTACATATGCAATATAGCCAAAAACTTTCAGATGTGATAAGTTTGGATTTTTACCTGTAAACTTCTCTTTAGGTGTAACTTGATGTACAGCAGCAGTCAGAGTTCTATTCATGGTGTGTACAGCAGTATGAACATCTTCTGCCCAATAACAATGAGGCATATTCTTCTCACCCATCAAGGCTCTTGCTATTTCTGCAATATGTCTATTTTTGCATTCAGCAATGCCATTCTGTTGTGGTGTGTACGTGCATGAAAATTAACATCAAATTCCATGATTTTTTAGAAAATTTGAACCCACTTGACATGTATTCACATCCTCCATCAGATCTTAATGTTTGGATATACTTCCTTGTCTACTTTTCCACCATACCTTTAAAAATCTAGAAGTGAGTGGACATCTCACTCTTCTCTTTCATGAAATATACCCACACTTTTCATGTATGGTCATCAATGAAAGTAACATAAAACCTGCAACCACCCATAGATGTGGTCTTTGCAGGACCCCAAAAATTTGTATGTACTATTTCTAGTATGTTCTCACTAACATGCTTGTCATGTGGAAATGATGCTCTTGACTATTTTCCAAATTGACATGTTGCACATACCTTTTGCATCTTTGGAACCTTGAAATTTGGTAGTCCATGGACAATCTCCTTTGTCTGCATCAATTTTTGCCTTTGCAAGTTTTCATGTCCAATTTGTTTGTGCCAAATCTCTATGTCAGCAATGATTCCTGCACCTTTTGCAAACATGGCTGGATTCAATTCAAGAATTTTCACATTTAAGGTGAACATCCTACCCACTTTGTTTCCTTTGGCAATCAATCTTCCATCCCGTTTATATTCTTCTACATATAACCCATCTCCATTGAACCTGACTTGTAATCCTTGGTCAACCATTTGTCCAACAGAAACCAAATTCTTTGTTATATTTGGAATATGCAGCACATTAGCAAGATATTTTACCTTCCCGTCCTCCATAGACAATGTTATGTTTCCTGTATGCTCAATAGGGTGTGATGTGTTATCACCTGTTTCAACATATCTAGGAACTGGCAATTTCTGCAAAGTAGTAAACCATTTTGCATGACTACTCATGTGATATGAAGCACCTGAATCAACATACCAGACATTATCATTCAATTTTGAAACACCAGCACACATCGTATTCATCACGTGATGTTGAACCATGAATAGCTTCTCAGAATCATCTACACTTGTGAATGCATAGTTGTTTTGCTACCTTCTATTATTTTGATTCTTCAACCTGCAATCACATTCAAAGTGTCCAAGTTTACCATAATTCCAACATCCTTTACTGTCATTACCTGAATCATTTCTTTGGAAATCTCTGCGACCTCTTTGGCTCCCCCTGCCTCAAAACTGTCCTCTTCCCCCTGCATGATTCTGTTGTTGACGTTGTTCTTGATTACTATTTCCTCTTCCACTTCCAAAACCTCTACCTCTGCCTCTTCCTCTGCCAGAGTAGAATACCTGCTCAAAACTGGGCTTTCCTTGGGAGTTTGAATCCTCACCAAGATTCTTTTCTTCAATAATCAGCATAGATACTAGATCAACAAAATTCGGAATATTTTCCCTAGTCTGTATAGAAGTTCTGAACTGCTTATATGCAGCTCCTAAACCACAAAGGCACACTTCCACCTTATCATCATCATCTACATTCACGCCAATAGATGCAAGTCACTCCCATATGCTTTTGAATTTTCAGGGTTTAGTCACTTACCGACATGCCCTTCTTCTCCAATGTATGCAGGTCGTTCTTGAGTTGCAATTTCCGTGCCTTTGTATTGGTCTCATACAATGTGACCAAACTGTTCCAAGCCTCTTTCGGAGTCTTGGCATCTAGTATGTGCCCAATCATGCTATCCTGTATGCTAACAGATAGCCAATACATTACCTTTTGTGCTCCTTGATTCCATTCCTCATATGCTCTTAACTAGTCTGCAGTATGATTCCTCTCTGGTAACCGCGGAGCATTTTCATTCTCTCCTTCGATGTTCTTCCAGTAGCCTTTTCCCATCACGAAATTCATCATTTTGAATCTTTAAGCATGGAAGTTGTTCTTGTTGAGCTTATCTCTTATAAGTTGACTCATTTCATCTGCGTTTGCCATTTCTGCAACAATTCACAAAACTGCAAAACACTAAAAGCAGCACTTCTACTTGAACACTCTCGCACTATGATGTGACAGTTTGATCTCAGAAAAACATGATTTTCGTGTATAAACAGTACACGGAATCGCTTGAAATTTTAGATCTGGAATATATGACGGTTGCAAACATGATGCAAGTTATATTTTTGCAAACTGATCTGGTTTTTCTATGGGCCTAAACCTTGAGGGCTCGAAATAGAGGTCGAGATGGCTTTGAAACCCTGATGTGAGGTCGTTTGTGAATCGCGCTTTCTCCATGCCTTCTCGCATACTCTTCACCATTGGCCTTCTCCACGAGCTCTTTACAGCCACACTGGCTCTGATACCATGTCACGAGGAAGGAGATAAGGAAGAGAGCTCATACTCACACACTCTCACAATCAAAGAGAAGCACTTAGATTGAGGCAAGGAAGAATGATTTTCTTCTTCTTCTTCTATTACATAAAAAGGAATGTACAAGAATGACCTAAAAACAAGAGTACAACCACTACAATATATAAAGACCAGTACATAAGGAGAAACCTAATGTCGGCAAATGCGTGAGCTAGCAAGAAACAATTGTGCCATCACTCTTGGTAAATACATCTAATAAAGCTCAATGAAGTGTCCCCGAAATATACCGGCGTGACCACTATACATGTCAGAGAAATTAAAAATGATACGTGTCATCCTGGATCATCATATGTTGAGCTTGATATCTCAACATGGAAGTGGCCACAGTAGGCTACTTCTTGCTCAACCAAGATATGCATGAGCTACCAAGCATGAAGCAAAAACCACTAGTGGACACACGAGTGTCATAGCAATTAGCCCAATCAAGAAAGGTTATTCTCTGTATCACCCACAGACTAAATGCATTTTGGTTAGCTGTAATGTTGTTTACATGGAAGATGCTATTCAGCCTTTACTTTCATGTACGAAGGAGACATTTGTTAGCTCCAAAGACATGTATGATACTTTGCTGCCTCCTTTTACAAGTGGATAGTCTAGTGCTTGTCCTAATGAAGCAACTTCTCAGCCATTGCAAGTTTCATGTGATGATGTAGATCATTCTATTTTTTATGCAGATTTACATGATGCACTTGTTGATGAGAGACCTGATATTGACCAGGCAAAAAATATGCCAAAATGGTTGGTGCAGACTTTGCGTGATAGCAAATTAGATGCACCTCTGTCATATCGTACTCGTTCAGGCTCTCATAGTGCCTCTTTTGCATCAGATTTGTATGCTATGGATGTATCTAGTCTCTTTGATGAGACTTAGCCTGTTTCGTTTGATGAAACACAAAATTTTGAACATTGGATGGTTCCAATGCAATCTCAATATGATGCTATCATGAAAAATGGTGCCTCATCTTATGTGACTTGCCTCCTCACAAGAAGGCCATTGGCACTAAGTGGGTATACAAGCTAAAGCGTAAACCTGATGGAACAATTGGCAAGTCTAAGGCTAGGCTTGTTGCAAAGGGTTATGTATAGGAAAGAGGCATTGATTTTGATGAAACCTTTGCACCTACATGGCGAATGACTACTGTTCATAGCATTTGTGCACTTGCAGCTCATCATGGTTGGAATGTACATGAGTTGGACATTAAAACAGCATTTTCCAATGGTGAGTTGCATGAAGAAGTGTATGTTTTTCAGCCCATGGCTTTGTGCAAAAACGGCATGAAAACCAGGCGTGCATGTTAAAGAAGGCATTATATGGTTTAAAGCAAGCACCACATGCTTGGTATGAAAAGATACATGCCTATCTGATTGCACATGGTTTTGAGAATAGTTGAACTAAAAGCACCTTATATGTTAAGTGTGCTAACGATCTGCTTCTAATCATTGTTGTGTACCTTGATGAAATGCTGCTCACTAGTCCTCATGACAAGCATATTGTTGATTTTAACGCTGATTTACATGCCTCATTTGAGATGTCTGATTTGGGGCACTTGAATCATTATTTGGGCATTCAATTTACTCAGGTTGATGATGGAATAGCTTTGTGTCAAACGAAACATATTGACACATTATTGCAGCATTTTGGCCTTGAAGACTGTAAACCTATTGCCACTCCTATGGAGATAGGTTTACGATTGAGTCTTCATGATACTGGAGATGCATTTGATGTTGTTGTCTATCAAAAGGTTGTCAGATGCTTGATTTACTTATGAATTACTCAGCGAGATATTCATTTTGTTGTCTCACATATAAAGGTTTATGCATTTCCCAGGTGTCAAGCATTGGCAGGCCATTAAGCGCATCTTTCTCTACTTGAGTCGTACCCAGCTAGTTGGGTTGTTTTATCCCAAGGTGGGATCACTACCGCCAGATTTGCATGCTTTTTTTTACTCTGACTGGGCTGGTCGTTATGACACTTGTGTGTCCACTAGTGGCTTTTGCTTCATGCTTGATAGTTCATGTATATCTTGGTTGAGCAAGAAGCAACCTATTGTGGCCACTTCCAGTTGTGAGGCTGAGTATAGGGCAGCTTTCATAGCAATTGTTGAGTGTGTGTGGCTCAGACGCCTTATGGCTGATTTGGATGTTGGTCAGTCTTCTACCACCACCATCTTCACTGACAGTTAGAGTGCATTGGCAATTGCGAGGAACCCTGTGTTCCATGCTCGCACTAAGTACATTGAGGTGCATTATCATTATGTCAGGGAGAGGTTCTCTGTTGGAGAGATCAGCTTGGCATATGTGCCCACAAAAGAGAACATTGCATACCTTTTCACAAAGGCTCTACCTAGCGAGAAGTTTGAAGCTTTCCGCAAAGCTTTGGGCTTACTTCTTTTTATGGATTGATTCCACATAGTTTAGCACTTCCTTATACATGAGTGCGAGCTCCTTGTTCACCGCATCACTCCCAAGGGGGATTTGTTGATATATTTAGGTAGTTATATGTGTGAGCACTCTAAGACCGTCGGGGCACTTTTTTCCCTCTTTAGGAGGTTTTTTCCCCCCAGTTTCTATATATGCCTTTTGCCCTAACGGGCTACTTATCTTTGTACATTCTAGTGGTAATACATTCAGTATTGTGTGTTGTGCTCCGAGTTTCTTCCTCTTCCTTATGTTGTTCGCATGCTTCCGCAAACATCTAACTCTAATATATGTCTTTTGACTTTAATGCATTTTTGGCTAAATGTGGGATAAAACATCAGTGTACAGTGCCGCATACACCTCAACAAAATGGAGTTGTTGAACGAAAGAACAGGTCACTCATGGAGATGGCGAGGTGTATGGTCAAGAGTCAGGCTTTACTGCATAGTTTATGGCTTGAGGTTGTCATGTGTGTAGAATATGTACTTAACAAGTGTCCCACCAAAGCATTGCAGTGTATCACTCCATAAGAGGCTTGGCATGTTCGTAAGCCATGTATTGCTCACCAGTGTGTTTTTGGTTGTTTGGCATATGCATTAGTGCATGAACAACATCACAAAAAATGGGACGATAAAGCAGTAAAATGTATTTTTGTTGGGTAGAGTTCTAAAAGCAAAGGCTATTGTCTCTATCATCCACACACTAAATGCATTTTGGTTAGCCATGATGTTGCTTTTGTGGAAGATGCTATTCATTCACTACTTTAATGTACTAAGGAGACATCTATTTGCTCTAAAGACATGTATGATACTTTACTACCTCTATTTACAAGTGGATAGTCTACTGTTGGTCCTAATGAGGCAACTTTTTTCATGTGATGATGTAGATCATTCCATTTTTTATGTAGATTTACATGATGCACTTCTTGATGAGAGAGTTGATATTGAGGAAGCAAAAACTATGCCAAAATGGCTAGTGGAGACTTTGAGTGATAGCAAATTAGATGCACCTCTTTCATATCGCACTCGTTCAGGCTCTCATAGTGCCTTTTTTGCATCTGATTGCTATGCTATGGCTACCTCTGGTCTTTGTATGAGGCTGTTTCGTTTGATGAAGCACAAAATTCTGAAAATTGGATGGATGTTATGCAATTTGAATATGATGCTATAATGAAGAATGGTACCTGGTCTTTATGTGACTTTCCTCCTCGCAAGAAGGCCATTGGAACTAAGTGGGTATACAAGCTGAAGCATAAACCTACTGGAATAGTTGATAGGTATAAGGCTAGGCTTGTTCCAAAGGGTTACATGCAGGAAAGAGGCATTGATTTTGATGAGACCTTTGCACCCACATGACGAATGACTACTGTTCATAGCATCTGTGCACTTGCAGCTCATCATGGTTGGAATGTACATCAGTTGGACATTAAAATAACATTTCTAAATGGTGACTTGCATGAAGAAGTGTATGTTTTTCAGCCCCATGGCTTTGTGTAGAAAGGGCATGAAAACCAGGTGTGCAGATTAAAGAAGGCATTATATGGTTTAAAGCAAGCACCACGTGCTTGGTATGAAAAGATACATGCCTATCTCATTACACATGGTTTTGAGAATAGTCCAACTAAGAGCACCTTATATGTTAAGCATGCTAATGATGTGCTTCTAATCATTGTTGTGTATGTTGATGACATGTTGCTCACTGGTCCTCCTGACAAGCACATTGCTAATTTTAAGGCTGCTTTGCATGCCTCATTTGAGATTTCTAATTTGGGGCATTTGCATCATTATTTGGGCATTCAGTTTATGCAAGTTGATGGTGGAATGTCTTTGTGTCAAACGAAATATATTGAAACATTATTGCAGCGTTTTGGCCTTGAAGACTATAAGCCTATTGCCACTCCTATGGAGATAGGTTTACGATTGAGTCTTCATGATGCTGGAGATGCATTTGATGATGTCCTCTATCAGTAAGTTGTTGGATGCTTGATTTACTTATGCATTACTCAACCAAGATATTCAGTTTGTTGTCTCACTCATGAGCAGGTTTATGCATTGCCCAGGTGTCAAGTATTGGCAGGTGTTGGCATCATATGGGAAGATGCCAAGTACGAGCATGTATGCAGATCTAGCACTGAGGCAACCCATCAATTTTTTCCAATCCTTACACATTTTAAAAGTGATTCTCATCACTAAAAACCATTGTAAATACCATTTCCCTTTTTTGTAGCTCCATTTTGTACAAGCCGAGGAGTCCTCGAGCTTGAGGAGCCTTAGAAGTAGTTGCCTACCAATTTTCATATTTTTTAGATCTCGTTTCAACCCTCAAATAAGCCCTGGAACCTAATTTTTAACTAGGTCGGACACTAGGTCTAGACAGGGCCAAAGCTAGTCAAAAACTATAAATAGAGCTAGAGAGCTTGTAGTTTTGAGCTTGTATGAGAGCTTGGTTGTAATAGAAGTGATTTCATTGTCTTACTCTCTTTGTTCTTGCCGTGTGTGCGCGTGTGTGTGTATGTGTGTGCATGTTAGTGTGCTTCTCACTCACACATTTGTGCCATCACTTGCTCGAGGTCTTCATACCATCCTCATGTCTTCCCGGATTGACATTAAAGGAGGTGATACTCATCACTGAGCTACACCAAATTTTGGCGCCGTTGCCAGGGATTCGAGCTTTGAGGACGAGCGTGTGATGGTAAGACGTAGAGAGGACACGTTGGAATGGTAAGTAGTAGGTAAGTTTCTGATTTTTCTCCATCTCCATCTCCATCTTCATCTCCATCCTCATCTCCTTCTTCACCTTATATTCCCACTTCCAAATCATTTCCCTCATTTGATTTGTGCGAGTTTGAGAGAGAGCGAGTGTGTGTTCTTGTTTGTGTGTGTTTTTGCATGTTTCTTACAGGTTTCAGCTTCATCATCATCTCCAGCAAGCTCAACAGGTATGGATTCTGTCTGCGCAAACTCCGAGGCATCGAGCTCGAGCTATCACGACACACCGAAAAGTTGCCCCAATCATGATTCTGAGTGCACCACAACACTGCGCAGCCCTAGAGCTCCTAGGCTCACTAGACAGAACAAAAAAATTCACCATATCCCCACCTATCGCGACACCTTGAGGTATCGCAACACTCCTAGGTATCGCGACACCTTGACCTATCGCGGCACTCCCAGGTATCGCGACACTCCCAGGTATCGCGACACCTCGACCTATCGTGACACTCCCAGGTATCGCGACACCTCGACCTATAATGACACTCCCAGGTATCACGACACCTTGACCTATCGCGACACTACCAGGTATCCCGACACCTCAACCTATCGCGACACTCCCAGGTAGCGCGACACTCCCAGCCTATCGCAACACTCCCAAGTATCGCGACACCTCGACCTATCGCGACACTCCCAGGTATCGCAACACTCCCAAGTATCGCGACACCTCGACCTATCGTGACACCTCGACCCGACCTATCGTGATACATGGGCTTAACGCATAAAATTTTAGAGTGAATTAATTGAGTGAATTGAGGTATATTTGGGCTTAATTTTGGACACATTGGGATAACATTAGAGCCTTAGGAGTGGGCAAAAGACCTAGAAACCAGGGAGGAATTTCCTGAACCCTGAGAGCCTGTTTTGACCCCTAAGTGCCTGAATGGTCATAACTTCACCATACGAACTCCGATTGATGAGATTTTGGTCTCGTTGGAAAGCTTGTTGAGAATCCTACATGGACCTTGACTGGTTTTTGTAAGAATCATACATGGAGTTTTAGAACATGTATTTTTAAGTTGGCCATTCGGTAGAATTAGGTGGTCATAAGATTTTGGGGGTACAATGAGTTACTCCAAGGGGGGCCTGTAATTGCTGATGTGTGTCAGTCAATCCATTGTGGTAAAGGAGCTATATTAACTTGAGAACTTTTGCAGGAACATTGTGTGCAAGCAAGGCAGTCCAAGGCAAGCTAGCAAGGGTGTGTGCCAAGCTTGGGAGAAGGCTTCGTGGGCTTGTGCAGCAATCTGAGCAACCAGAGGATTGAGGTTGGAAGTTCTCTCAACCCTCCTTTGTCAATTCCTAGCCTAGGCTAAGTACGACTTAGGTGTGGTAATTAATTAGGGCAACGTTAGGCACGAATCAAGTCCAAGAGAACTAATCAACTAAGTGCAAGCATTAAGTAAGTCTTAAGTGCGAAAACCCTAAGGGACAAAAGTAAACTCGAATCGATCACTTATCAAGTGCGAACTTCACTTAAATATTCCTGACGACGTGATCTTGAACAAGTGCTTAACATATTAATCAACTAAAAAGAACAAAGTGATTGGTACAAATTCACCTGCAACGAGGGTGTACTTGGGACCAAGGGGGTAGATAAACCAGGCATATGAACCTCAGGTCAGGCAGACACTTAGGCCGAGACAGACAAAGCCTCAGATCTTCTGAAGCTAGTGTCAATCACACTGCTAGGTCTTGGGCCCAGCAGTTGAGTGATTACCCATACACTCCCCGATTAGAAACAAGTGATTCTGAGATGTCCTATAACATGGAGAGACCTGTAGGTAGTTCAGGGGTGGCTTATGTAGAAAAGCCAGAAGAACCTTACAAGACTCAATTGGAATACATCAGGACTAATCGTCTAGGTGCTCGCATCTACGAAGACGGCCTGAGAAGATCTGTGGTCTAGATTAAGAACCCCGATCAACCCCATGGACTAGAACACTTGGTAGTCAAGTTTGAGAATGGAGCATACCTAGATAAAGAGGGGACTACATATGTAGTCACCACTCTTCCTGATAGAACAGATGAGTTTGGAAATGTGATTGCGGAGACCGACATGGGTGATATAGAGCAAGGGAATTTAGAGAGAGAGCCAAGAACTCCCCGTGGTAAATCCTTCTTGACCAGAATCATGACTCCAGAGTGGATTCCACAGGATAATAAAAGCATAGATTTGCTTTTAAACCGAGAAACTGATGAGGCTTTTTGGAGGTATAAACCTGCCCAACCTCAGGAAGTAAGTGCTCTCACAATCTATGAGTTTAAAGACCCTGATAGCCCAGGCAAAGTAACCTACCTAGACAATACATCAGAGAGGATCTTCATGGTCACCGAGCATGGCAGACATGCCTACACATGGAAGGGTGAATTTGTTTTTCCCCAACCACGGTCCAATATGTCCTACGGTCACCAAGGAGCTGGCACCTCCCAGGCTCATGGAGCTCAAGGAGATAGAAGTAGAGATAGACCTGAAGTAAGCTTTGCCAACCCCCAGGGAAGAGAAAGAAGGAGAACAGGGACGGATAGAGAAGAAATCGAGAGATTTAGAGACCCAAGGAACCAAAGAAATGTTGATGATTTTCCTTTGCCAAGGCCGAGAGAACACACTACGACCCTGAGGCCAACTCAACTGGTGAAGTCCATGAAGAATTACTTCGATGGCACTGGAGACCCTTATGACCATGTGGCAGAATTTAGGCAAGGCTTGAAAGTTGAACAAGTAGAGGACCTATTCACACAATATAATGCTTTTGGTCTAACCCTTAGGAACATTGCCCTTACGTGGTTTCAACCACTGAACGAGAGGCATTTCAGAAACATAGACCAGCTCCTAGAGGCATTTATCATTGAGTTTCCTAAGAGTGGCATAAGGCACAACACTTCCTCACTAATTCATAGCTTCAAGCAAACACCTCAAGAGACTGTCAGACTAGCAGGAAGACGGTTTAGGCAATACCTAGAGAGGTGCCCGATGCCTGAGTTACCCACACCAGCCAAGCAAGTGGCTTTGTTCTTAGATGGCTTGTTGAGCACCAAGCTTAGGTCATATGTGTATTTGAAGGACCCCAGAAATATAGAAGAATGCATGCGCATGTGCATAGACATTGAGGATAATCTAGGCAAGGAGTTAGAGCTATCAAAAATCTATAAGGATTCGGATAGCTCTAGTAGTCTCACATCTGGTCAGTCCACATCCATTGAGGAACTTGCAGAGAAGGTAGCTCAAAAACTAGGTGTCTCTAGCAAACAAATTCCAAGATTTTCCCCAGTTAAGCGGTGCTACATTTGTGGAGGTGACCATATGGCAAATGTATGTCCCATTATGGCCCAACCCCAGGTGAATCCTAGTAACCAGTACTGCACCATAGAGCGAAGGTACACCAACCACACTGCACAGGACTACCCATATAACAAACAAACTGTTAAGCAAAATTACCCTCAGCCATATCCACAACAGGGTAGATACTAGAATCAGTACCCACCACAACAATACAACAGACCACAGCAACCTTATCAGCCACCTTATCAAGGGCAGTAGAGACCTCAACCAATCCTAGTGCAGCAACCCCCTGCTCCAACCAATGTGATCCCAGTGAAATATGCATCTGCTAAAGAAAATCCGAACAGAGCCATAGTCCCAATCACCCCATTGCTATCAGACAGTGATCCAAGTGACCATAGTTTTGACTCCACACATATTGATAGCCCACAGGCTTACTACATGCAGTCACCCGAGCATAACGAGTCATACTATTATGAGGACCCAAGTGAAAATAGTGGGGACCCTGAGTATGCTAATGTCATGTACACAAACCCCAACTCTAGACCTCAACCTAGGCAGGTACGACCCCCATTTCCTAGAGGACCATGCTTCAAATGTCAGGGAGATCACCTTATACGTGATTGTCCACTGTCTGCCCCTACACAACCCCAACCAGTGACAATTCAGGGTTTCTGTCAAGACTGCAAAAAAGAGCATCTCCTACGATATTACCCAAAGAACCCTAATAACATGCCTAAAATCACTCCTATCAACGTCATTGGGTTAGTGGTAGACTCTACGGGAAGTATAACTTCCACGGCCCTAGTGCATGTGGTCACTAGAGCCCAAGCCTTGCAGCAAACTCAAGGAGTAGGGCAGGAAAAGAGTTCTAAGGTTAGTGAGATAGAGAGTATAACCAAGAGAAGGACAAGAGCATGGAGAGATAGCCGAGAGAGAATGAAAAGAAAATGGTCACAGAAAATGAGCGAACTTGAAGAAAGCTTGAGAGAAACCAAAGCAAAGATAAGTGAACTCGCATCTCAAAACCACTCCCACACCACCCCTCCACCACCTTTCCCTTCACCTGCCAATCCATCTTCTTCCATTCCCCAACCTTTCAATACATCACCCTTAACCCACCCACCACCCAGAGTAGGATCAGTCCTAGCCGATCCCACTCCTGAAGATCTAGACATGATGCTTAAAGCATATCAGGCCAGAATCCAAGAAGGGCCCAATGTAACAGATCATAAGAAATGTTACCCTAGAGCCGATCTAGAGATAGAGCGAACAAAGCTTTGTGCTAAAATGGTCGAATTGGTGCAAGCCATGTTTGAAGCCAGTCGCTTGTTCAATGGCTCTAACCCCATCAGAACACCATTGCACTTTGATGGTCTATTGGATAGATTGGAGAGGTTACTTGCAAAGTCTAGAAAAGGAGCCACCTCCCAGGCTAAGGAGAGGGCAAGTGATGGAATAAGCATTCCTCCCCAGGGAGCTTATGTTCCTAACTCCATTGAACCAGACACCCCTTCTTCTATGAATAGGTATTCACCAGAGTTCCTGAGAGAGATTCAAGAAGAGAAGTGGGCAAAGGAGAGTGAAGTCCCTCCTCCCATTGAACTTGTGGATGACGCACATGATCAGTTCCCACAGGACATCCCTTCTATTTATGAAGAACAGGAAAGTGCCCACTCTCATGAGAGGTTAGACTTTGAGTCTAATTCCTTGCAAGAGTTACCACATTTCACAGGCCCATGGGAAACCAAGTCTACTTGTTTGAGAGCACCCACAGTCATGATAAGAAACGAATATTCAATCATACCTAGGAATACAGAGGTAGTAAAGAACACTAAAGTGCAGTGCAATCTCACTTTAGAAGAGCTACTCAAAGTTAAGCCAGAAGCGTGGAAACACGTGTTGGAGATAGACGTCTGCGGAAGCACGCAAACAGCACAAGGAAGAAGAAGAAGCTTGGAGCACAACACACAAGACTGAATGTATTACTAGAGAATGTACAAAGATAAGTAGCCCATTAGGGCAATAGGCGTATATACAAGCCGGGGGAAAAAAACCTCCTAAAGAGGGAAAAAAGTGCCCCGGCAGTCCTAGAGTGTTCACACACATCACTACCTAAATATATCAACAAATCCCCCCTGGGAGTGATGCGGTGAACAAGGAGTTGGCACTCATGTATAAGGAAGTGCCAAGCTATGTGGAAATCACTCCACAAAAGGAAGTAAGCCCAAAGCTTTGCGGAAAGCTTCAAACTTCTCCCTAGGCAGAGCCTTCGTGAAAAGGTCTGCAATGTTCTCCTACGTGGGCACATATGCCAAGCTGATCTCCCCAGCAGAGAACCTCTCCCTGACATAGTGATAATGCACCTCAATGTGCTTAGTGCGAGCATGGAACACAAGGTTCCTCGCAACTGCCAATGCGCTCTGACTGTCAGTGAAGATGGTGGTGGCAAAAGACTGGCCAACACCCAAATCAGCCATAAGGCGTCTGAGCCACACACACTCAACAGTCGCTGTGAAAGCTGCCCTATACTCAGCCTCACAACTGGAAGTGGCCATAGTAGGCTGCTTCTTGCTCAACCAAGATATACATGAGCTACCAAGCATGAAGCAAAAACCACTGGTGGACACACGAGTGTCATAGCAACCAGCCCAATCTGAGTCAGAAAAAGCATGCAAATCTGGCGGTAGTGATCCCCCCTTGGGATAAAACAACCCAAGTAGCCGAGTACCACTCAAGTAGCGAAAGATGCGCTTAACCGCTTTCCAATGCATGACTCCTGGGCAATGCATAAACCTGCTCATCTGTGAGACAACAAACTGAATATCTGGCCGAGCAATGCATAAGTAAATCAAGCATCCAACAGCCTGCTGATAGAGAACAGCATCAAATGCATCTCGAGCATCATGAAGACTCAATCGTAAACCTGTCTCCATAGGAGTGGCAATAGGCTTACAGTCTTCAAGGCCAAAACGCTGCAATAATGTGTCAATATATTTTGTTTGACACAAAGCCATTCCACCATCAACGTGCATAAACTGAATGCCCAAATAGTGATGCAAATGCCCCAAATCAGACATCTCAAATGAGGCATGCAAATCAGCCTTAAAATCAGCAATATGTGTCTCAATAGGACCAGTGAGCAGCATGTCATTAACATAGACAACAATGATCAGAAGCACATCATTAGCACGCTTAACATATAAGGTGCTTTCAGTTGGATTGTTCTCAAAACCATGTGCAATCAGATAGGCATGTATCTTCTCATACCAAGCACGTGGTGCTTGCTTTAAACCATATAACGCCTTCTTTAACCTGCACACCTGGTTTTCATGCCCTTTCTGCACAAAGCCACGGGGCTGAAAAACATACACTTCTTCATGCAAGTCACCATTCAGAAATGCGTTTTTAATGTCCAACTGATGTACATTCCAACCATGATGGGCTGCAAGTGCACAAATGCTCCGAACAGTAGTCATACGGCATGTAGGTGCAAAGGTCTCATCAAAATCAATGCCTCTTTCCTACGCATAACCCTTTGCAACAAGCCTAGCCTTATACCTGTCAACTGTACCATCAGGTTTACGATTCAGCTTGTATACCCACTTAGTGCCAATGGCCTTCTTGCCAGGAGACAAGTCACATAAAGACCATGTACCATTCTTCATTATAGCATCATATTCAGATTGCATAGCAGCCATCCAATTTTCTGAATTCTGTGCTTCATCAAAAGAAACAGGCTCATTCTCATCACAGAGACTAGATGCAGCCATAGCATAGCAATCTGATGCAAAGGAGGCACTATGAGAGCCTGAACGAGTACGATATGACAAAGGTGCATCTAATTTGCTATCACGCAAAGTCTGCACCAGCCATTTTGGCATAGTTTTTGCTTGCTCAATATCAGCTCTCTCATCAGCAAGTGCATCATGTAAATCTGCATCAGAAATGGAATGATCTGCATCATCATATGAAACCTACAAAGGCTGAGAAGTTGCCTCATTAGGACCAGCACTAGACTGTCCACCTGTAAAAAGAGGCATCAAAGTATCATACATGTCTTTGGAGCTAACAGATGTCTCCTTAGTACATGAAAGCAATGGCTGAATAGCATCTTCCACAAAGACAACATCACGGCTAACCAGAATGCGTTTAGTCTGTGGATGATACAGACGATAGCCTTTACTTTCAGAACTGTACCCAACAAAAATACATTTTACTGCCTTATCATCCAATTTTCTACGATGTTGTTCAGGCACTAATGCATATGCCAAACAACCAAAAACACGCAGATGAGCAACAGATGGCTTGCAGTCATGCCAAGCCTCATATGGAGTGATAGACTGCAACGCTTTAGTGGGACACCTTTTCAGTACATATGCTGCACACATGACAGCCTCAAGCCAGAAACTATGAGGTAAAGCCTGACTCTTGACCATACGCCTCGCCATCTCCATGAGAGACCTGTTCTTCCGTTCAGCAACTCCATTCTGTTGAGGTGTATATGGCACTGTACACTGGTGTTTTATCCCACGTTCAGCCAGAAATGCATTAAAATCTGAAGACATATATTCCCCCCCTCGATCAGAACAGAGGGTGCCCATTTTACATGCTGACAGATTTTCAGCCAAAACCAAAAACTGTTTGAAGCACATGAACACTTCGGACTTTGCTTTGAGTGGATATACCCATGCATGCCTGGAAAAATCATCAATGAAAGCAACGAAGTAAAGGTAATTTCCAAAAGAGGGTGTCTGCATAGGACCACAGACATCACTATGTACAAGCTGCAATTTTTGCATAGCCCGAACTGAACCATCTTTTGGAAAAGAAGAACGCTGCATTTTGCCCAAAATACAGCCTTCACAAACATGTTTTCCAGGTGCCTCAAGTTTGGGCAAAGAGGACACCATTTCAGATTTCTGCAGGCGTAACAAACTAGCAAAATTCAGATGACCAAAGCGTGCATGCCAAAGCTTTGCATCTGACATAGCCTGAGAATCATGAACTGCACATGCCGAATCATTCACAGATCTTTCATAGTCTATGAGCTTATACAGCCCACGACATAAAATGCCAGAAGCAATAATCACATCGCCATTTGAGAGATCATGGACTGTACACCTGTCATCAACAAATTTCACAACCAAGCCAATCTTGGCTAATGCAGAAACTGATAACAGATTCTTTTTTATCCCTGGCACAAATAAAGCATCTGACAAAGTGAAAGAACTACCATTAGCAGTAGTCAGAATGATCTTACCAACTCCCATAATAGGATAAGAGGAGTTATTGGCGCATGTGACAGTATTCCCTGTAGGGGCAGGCTCGAGTGAAGAGAAGAAACTGCGCTGCGAGGTAATATGTTTGGTCGCCCCACTGTCAAAGTACCAAACATCTGAGTCTACTGCACACATGCACTAATCATGAGAAGATGGGTCAAAAGTGCAGACATTAGTAAACGCCCATTCTTCTTCCTGCACAAGATTTGTAGACTCTGTTTTTGGTGTAGAGGCCTCTACAACAACCATTCCAGCCTCTTTCTTCTTTGCCTCTTTAGCAGCCAGTTTTGGACAGTTCTTTATGATATGATCATTGCCTTTAGAGTACTTACAAAACAATTTCTGCTTTTCTGATTTTTTCTCATCTTTGTCTTGGTTCTTTGAATGTGCAGCATTTGTAGATTTCTGCTTACTAGTAGAAGAGCTCCATTTTCCTTTGCCCTTCTGACTAGCCAGGAAAGCTTAATCTGCAACACGCATAATGGACCTGTTCTGCCTGGACTGATCTTCCTACAACAGAACAGAGACTAATTCCTCAAATGACAAGGCATTCGGATTGCCTTTCATCATCAACCGAAGAGTAGAGGCAAAACTCTGATATGAATCAGGAAGACCATTCAAAACGGTCTGCACAAGTGAGCTATCTGGTATAACCTCATCAGCAGAAATCAATTGTTCCTTCAGGTCTTTGATCTTTGTAAGAAAACTGTCCATAGAATCACCTTCATTCATGTGCTCACTCTCCAACTGTTTTCGGAGGTCAGCAACGCGAGCCTCATTCCTAGCCTGGTACAAAGTGGTAAGTGTATCCCAAGCATCCTTTGTTGTTCTGCAAGAGCGAATGTGAGGAATAATGGCACGTTTGACAGACAAAGTTATCAATGCATGTGCCTGGGCATCTCTGCCATCCCAACAAATCTGCTCTACAGTAGGTGCAACAAAAACAGCAGCACGAACAAGAATCTGCCGAATATCATCTTCGACACCATCTTCATCAGCTCTAACACCTGTATTTGCAGTACCTATCGTTACAGGTGTAACAGGACGTCTTTCAACACCCTGCACAATGTTCCACAATCCTTTTGCAACCAGTACATGTTGCATCATATAAGCCCATAATGGGTAGTTGGTACCATCCAACTTATCCTCAACATCCAACATACGGAATACATCACTGCTTTCAGCCATGGCCGGTGACTAAAATACCTTGATGCAGAAAATTGACTGTATCTCAAAAAGTTGAACGAAACAACCCAGACGAGTTCTGCTAGACCTGTAGCAGACTTTGAGACGCTTAAACTGGCGAATAGAAATTGGTATATACCTTTGGCACAAAAGGACGAAATAGCCTGCACAAGCGCTGCGATAGTGCATTCGGAGGCCGAAACGAGCTCAGATCGCGATTTCGGCACCACAAAGCGAAGCGGTTTTGATCTCCGAAACACCCTGAGTATGCTCACCAAATTTCGTGCGAATCTGAGACTGCAAACGGAGGCGTGTCGACGGTGCCCTAGAAGAAGCGACGACCTGCTCTGATACCAATTGTTGGAGATAGACGTCTGCGGAAGCACGCGAACAGCACAAGGAAGAAGAAGAAGCTTGGAGCACAACACACAAGACTGAATGTATTACTAGAGAATGTACAAAGATAAGTAGCCCATCAGGGCAATAGGTGTATATACAAGCCGGGGGAAAAAAACCTCCTAAAGAGGGAAAAAAGTGCCCCGACAGCCCTAGAGTGTTCACACACATCACTACCTAAATATATCAACAACACGTAGCCAAACAAGTGCCAGACATAGCAAAATCGCGTTCCCAGGTAGGATCTCATAGAACAGTGCCTGAAATACCATTGGATAAGATAGGAGACATGAGTCAAGGAGAAGAAGGAAATACCTATCTCCCAGTTACCCATCAGGGATACACAACCAAGGCAATTTTGGACTCAGGTGCAGGAGTTGCAATTGCTACAACTTCCCTATGGAAGCGTTGGGGCAAGCCAGCACTCCGACCGATGAGAATGAAATTGCAGATGGCCAATGGCCATATTACCCCTTGGGATTGCTAGAAGGCATAACTCTCACTACGTGTGGTGTTGAGTTCGAACATGCTTTTGCTATATGCGACTTTAGTAGAAACCAAGCCTACGAGATGATTTTGGGAAGGCCATTTATGCGGCAATTGCAAGTAGTACAGGATTACAACACTTATACTTGCGACACTTAGGTGTTACAACCAAAGTCAATCTCAAGGATTACTCTCATAGAGACGTACCGTCCATTCAATGGAATCCCATCCAGCCAAGGATGACACGGAGTCAGTGCATTCCATAGGATCAGGATCCTCATGGATGCATGAAGACACCCACTTATGGATGTGCAAAGTGGCAGTAGAAGAAGAGAAAAGAGAAAAAGTTAAAGAGGTAGGTGCGAAAGAGACACATAGATCAATTCAAGACCCAGCATATGCACCTGTAGTATTTCCCGATGAAGAGTTTGAACCTCACGGCTGGGCAGAAATTTTAGCAACAATGGATGTAGCCATCAATGAAGAGCAGTGGACACCCCACTGTGATGAGGATGGCTATGACATTTCAGTCTTCTCAATAGAGCCAATCATGGGAGATGCAGTTTTAGAAGAATGCGAACCTAGCCCTGATACATTTGAGGATGCAAGTGACTCCGACTTAGAGTCAATCATTATGGACCCACCTTTTGCATCAGATGAAGAATACTTCTATGAAGTTGAAGCTTACCCCCAGAGACACGGAGAAATCACGAATGATGTGAGGTTAGCCACACAAGTAGCCACTAAGAGTGGAGGAAAGAAAAGAAAGAAGAAGGAAGTCACTCCGGAGGCAGAAGAATCCTTGTTTGAGGTCCCTGAAAACTTTAAAAAATATGAGATAGACGATAGGAGAGTCATGATAAGAATGCCTAAACGTAAGGCACCAGCAGGAGAGGCCTATGATAGCAAGGAAACTACCAAGAAAATAGTTGTCGCCATAGAAGAGGGAGAAGAAAGATGCACCTACATAGGGCATGACCTGATGGAAGAAGAAGAGCAAGAGTTGGTAGCTTTGCTAAGAGAGTACAGAGATGTATTCGCTTGGAGCTACAAAGACCTGAAAGGTGTCGACCCAGACATATGCTCACACACGATTCCCATGACCTCAGATGCCAGACCATCTAAGCAGAAGCCCTATACATACAATGATAACTACGCTGCTAAGATCAAGGAGGAGATAGATAGATTGGTAGAAGCTGGGTTTATCTATGAGATTGAGCACACTGAATGGGTATCCCCCATTGTGGTTGTGCCCAAGAAGAATGGAAAATTGCGTGTGTGTATTAACCTTAAAAAAGTTAATGCCGCCACGATTAGAGACAGTTATCCGCTTCCTATTACTGAGCATCTATTAGAAAGGGTAGCAGGCAAGGAAGTGTACAGCTTCCTGGATGGATTCTCTGGCTACAATCAGGTAGCCATTGCACCAGAAGATCAGCATAAGATGGCTTTTGCCACAGAGTGGGGCATATTTGCCTTTCGGGTAATGCCATTCGGGCTTACCAATGCACCTGCTACCTTTCAAAGATTAATGTGTCACGTGTTTAAAGAGTTCTTGAGGAAGAATTTGGAAGTCTATGTTGATGATCTTTGCGCTCATTCCAACATTAGACAGACCCATATACCTGAACTCAGATAAATCTTTGATAAATGCAGAGAATATCAAGTCTGCCTGAACCCAAAAAAGTGTGTTTTCATGGTCAGGCAAGGCAAAATTCTAGGACACATAGTGTCTAAGAACGGCATATCCACTGACGAAGAGAAAGTGAGAGCCATCACAGAACTACCTAGGCCAAAGAACGTCAAGGAAGTACAGGCTTTGATGGGGCATTGTGGTTACTACCACCGGTTCATTCACATGTATGTTGTCATTGCAAAGCCCATGTACGGACTTCTGACTAACTTTGAGTGGACTGATGAATGTGAGAATTCCTTCAATGAGCTTAAACGAAGATTATGTTCAGCACCAATCTTGACCACACCAGATTGGAACAAGCCATTCCATGTTCATGTGGATGCCTCCAATTATGCCATTGGATGTGTACTTGCACAACCTACGGGTGAAGGTAATATGGATCTTCCTATTGCCTATGTCAGTAGACAGTTGAATGCTGCTGAACGGAACTATACAACCACAGAACGAGAAGGATTAGGCATGGTGTACGCGGTTAAAAAGTTTAGACACTATTTGCTTGCAAATAAGTTCAAATTTTTTACTGATCACCAAGCTCTACTGTACCTGGTAAACAAGCCATGTAATACAGGTAGATTAGTAAGATGGTTTCTCTTACTAATGGAATATGACTTTGAGGTAGTAGTGAGGAAAGGCAGGACTCATTTGAGAGCAGACCATCTCTCTAGGCTCACATCTGAAGAGGCCCCACAAGGAGTGTCAGATGACTTACCTGATGCTTACTTGTTTAATTTGGAAGTTGTACCTCAGTGGGCTAAGCCATTAGTGCCATTATTGACATATGGGCCTAACCACCTAATAATAAACACACAAGATAGGGAGATAGTAAAAGCCCAGAAGTATCATATCATGGCAGGAAGTGTGTACAAACATACAGATCACGGGGTATTAGCCTGTTGTGTGGAAGAGGACGAGTACGCGAAGTGGTTGCAATTAGCACATGTAGGTGCATTAGAGCAACACTACTCAAAACAACGAACCCTACAAACATTGAGGAGACTTGGAGTATACTGGCCAACTATGGAAGCAGATGTTCATAGGATGTGCAAGGAATGCCCAATTTGCCGCACTAAGCCACCAGTGGAACATGCCACACTTCTTGAATGAAGTCATAGAAAACCTTCTCCAAGAATTCTTGGTAGTACATAAGAAGTCTGCCCCTTATCACCCACAAGCTAATGGCGAGGCCGAGAGCACAAATAAAATCTTATGCAATGTGTTGACTAAATTGGTGAAAAACAAACACTCTGATTGGGACAAACAGCTACACCACGCTGTTTGGGCATATCGAGTTGCCTATAAAATGGTACTCCAAGCCACGCCCTTTCAGATGGTATTTGGCCAGAATGCAGTGCTACCATTGGATTTTTTGATACCTACCTTGAAAGTAGCACAAGAGCATGACTGGACCGGCCATGAACTATCCTCTAGAATCTTTGATCTTGAACGTTTAGGTGAGACACGATTGAGAGCTGCAGCAGGAATCTATGCAGCCAAGAAGAGGCAAAAGGCGTATTTTGATACACATGTGAAGGATAAAGGCTTGAAGGCAGGAGACCTAGTCCTAGTCTACACATTGAAGCAACATGCACAAAAATTGGAGAAAAGAGGCTATGGATCTATGATAATCAATAGGATCTCCACAAGTGGAGCAATACAACTAGCCACTCTAGAAGGTGACATACTACCAAGTTACATAAGCGGATGCAGAGTCAAGCTATATCAAGAACCACTAACCAAAGAAATGCTTAATCGACTCACTACTGCAAAAAAACGTAAGGAAGAGGAAAAGCGAATTCGAGAAGAAGCACAGGCCGAAGCTTTAGAACGCCTTCGACGAATGAAACTATGAAGACAAGGTAGAGATCAAGCCATGACTGACAATCTTGAAGCTCATGGTTATCACATTGCCATGTGTGAGGTTTCAGGTAAGCGGACCCATACGATAGTTGATCGACGAACTTTTGTGACCCTAGAAGTAGGACAAGGAAACAGTACAAGGAGCGTGAAAGCTTTAATTGATTCAGGAGCCGCCACTAGTGCAGTTCGCCTTTCTAACTGCCAACAATTGCAATTGGAGGTAAAACCCCTAGAAGCATATCTCATAGGATTAGGAGGTGTCGAAACCCCTTGGATGGGAGAGGTAGAGCTTCCCCTCTACATTCAAGAGGTCCTCATGCCAGCAAAAGTGCTAGTATGTGAAGACGAGGATCTTACCGAACCTCTTGTCTTGGGCCAAGACTGGATCTATGAGCACGCAGTCAACCTCAACCTAAGAAGTGGACTTCTTCAGGCTTGGGCAGGCCAAAGCTATCTTACGATTGAATTGGAAAATCAAGCACTCAACCCATTAGGAAAGGCACCAACTCCTGGTCTCTCCAGGAATCCACATGAAGATAACGATGATGTTCTTGTCTAGAGTTCTATGGTGCAGAGGATTGTCAATCTTACCGAAGGTATAGGATTCAATGAGGAATTCCCAGCAGTTACAAAGAAGATTCTAAACATGCAGACCAAACATCGCACGACACGAAGGAGGCCGTTGATCAAGAGGCAGGAGCGCCAACCAGTGCAACAAGGAGTAACTCGTGGCGCGAAGCAGATCTGGATACGCAAGGATGGAAAACCCACAGCTCTAGTAACAGGTTCTCAAGGAGGCACAACACAAGCCACACCAACAAGGATACAAGTGAAGGAGTACCCTAGGCAACCTCCTAGGCATACCACGTCTATTTGGGTCCCTAAGCGGTCAATGAAGGCTAGCCCCAATGCTAGACAGATATGGGTGCCCAAGGCCTGTTTACGAGCCCAAATAGCTCCAACTCCAATCACGGGCATAATTCAACACTCACAAGTCCTCTTGAAAAACAACTCAGGAACTCTACCTAAACCCCACACTAACACACACTCAGTAAAACCTAGGACTGTCTGGAAATGGGTACCCAAAAGGTCCCAAATCCAGCACAATCTCGCTCATAAATCTTTACCTGTCTTTAGCTCTAAGAACTACGAATCCCCGATTAAAGTTTGGCGAACTAAACCTTGTATCAAACCCCTGACCCAATTTTGTAAATCCATCCACTCTGATATAGGTGCATTCTGAGTCCATTGCATAACCGAAGTATGCATCTAGGATGACACTAACCTCTAATCATCACTCACATCTATCACAAACACTTCACCTCTAACCACTAACCATCTGGATTGTCATGTTAGTATTGTGGAGGGAACACCACTACATCATGTTTCCTATGCAACACTAATGTGCCTTTCTTCTTCTAGCAGATAAGCATCAGAAGTGTCATGGCAGCAGTAGCAGGAACAAGCTCCCAGGCGGGCACTAGTACTCAAAGCAATTGGGATACCATGCCTGTGGAAGCTCCACTGACAGCAAGGCCTGAAGAGCTTTTGAATGTGAGAAGAATTCCCATCTCAAATCCACCAAGTGGCCTAACAGAAAGAGTTAAGGGGCATTCTCACTGGTTCAATGAGATGCCAGGAGATTTGGGAGACGCGGACCACATATGGGAGTCCAAGTTGGAATTCGATGGAGTTTGGTGGACATTTCAATTCTTCTCAAGTGAATTTGAAACCTTACAGAATGTAGCTCCTCTTCAAGATATTTGGCTGAAAGCGGGGTTGCAAGATTATTTTAGTGCAGCTTTGCCTAGACCTAATTTTCTGAGGTGTTACTACTTGATTGCCACACTAAAGGCGACAGGAGATAAAGATCATTCAGGCACATTCCTGGTGCCCTCTCTATCAAACCACGAGGAAATGAAGAAGTTTGAGTTGAATATTACTTTAATCAGGGAAGCCCTTCAGATGTATGGAACCCATGTACCTTCCGATCGAGATCCTTTGATACCGGAGTCCATGAAGAACAATAAAATCAAGAAGTTGAAAGAAATGTGTGCTCTCACCCCCAACATCGCCATACCATTACGGATGTGCCTTCAACACTTCGCCTTTCCGGCGCAAGACCGGTTCACCCAGCCTCATAAGAAGATCTGGTATGGGTTATACCTAGCAGAGATCGGGAGCTTACCTATGAAAATGTCACGTCAATATGGATCCTTGATCAGTTATATGAAGCAGGCAAGTGAGGAGTGAGGAAGCCTACTTTGAATGGCTGTTGTGCCATTACAAGAATCATCTACAGATGCCTTGCTTATGATGTGCCAATCGCACGAGCCCTCAAGTACTCACAATTGGAATTCTTCCAGGGGCGGAAATCAGGGGTCCAACCCACTAAAAGAATGTGTGGATCACTTTCACAGGTTCTAATTCCTCGTGAAGTAACCACAGAAGCCTCCAGTAGAGAAGAAGGACAAGTAGCCCCTTTCACAATCCATCTTCAAGGACCCCAATAAGGAAGCATGGTACAACCCACTCCATCAGCCCCCCCACTACCCACAGATGCGGAGTTTGCATCCATGGCTCCATTGCCAGAAGACCCATCTTTTGACTTTGAAAGCTTCTTGCAGACAACTCACTTATCTGAGAGTGAGTTCTTCTCAGACACGGACGGCCCCGACTCATCATCCCAGAGAGGACGGACACAAAGTGCGGCTAGAAGGGTGCATTGGGAAGATGAGACACAACATCCTCACGCTGAAAGCACACAGAATCAGGAAGAAGCACAAGGGAAGGAATTAGAGGAGAGTGAGGAGGAAGCTCTTGCCTAAACGGCACAACTTAAACGACTATACAAAACGATCAAGCAAGTGCAGAAGAGGCATAAGATGTCAGAAGAGGCCAATAGAGCACTGGTAAACCAGATGCTGCAAGCAGAAAATGTAGACCCTCAATTTGTAGAATCATTGAACCTTTTAGCAGATACCTGTGGGATAGTGGAAGCCATGAGGACCATGGTATATCGTAATACCCCACAATATGACCAACGAAGGATTGATACGCGATCGCGAAGGGGCAAAATGATTCAAATGGAAGTCTCTACCGCACTTCCTACCACCACTCAAGAAGATGTTCACATGGCCAGCCCATCCAACAGTGATGAACCAGATGTACATATCCAGGTACCATCTCCACCATCACCTCCCCTCCAGCCCTCAGAACCCCTCATCACTAGCCATTCTGAACAACCAGTATTAGCCATTAGTGAAACTATAACACACACCACCATTTCTCCATCTGCCCCTTTACCTCCACCCACCAGTTCCAGCCAACTTTCTGAACCCCATATAGGTAACCCTTCATATTTCCCTACCCTCGGACAGCCACTTGCCACTACCCAAACCTTAACTCACCCATTTCCATTCACCAATACTATTCCTCTTTCCCAACCCCGAACCATTGAACCCCTCTTGACCTCCGCAGAGCCTACACAAGTCACCCTACCTCCGTTCTTGGCAAACCTGGTGGAGCAAATTGAGAATTACAGGAGAAAGGCCCATTCCCACCCCACCTCCCCCACATTCACGGCAACCACTCACACACCACCCACCATCCCTGTGTTCACTATTCACACTTCACACACTATCACATCCGATCCCATGGACATTTCACCACCCATAGGAGCACCCACCACCACGTCTGTTCCAACATCATCACATTTCACTTCACTCATAGGCACTTCATCCACTTCTCCCTCCCCCATTTCCCGACCCTTTGCATTTCCCACCTCTACCCCTGCATCCCCATCATTTAGTCATGCACTAAACACCATGTTCGAAGTGGCCACACAACTTAAGCAAGAGTATAGATTACTGGAAGAGAATAACACAGCGCTATGCAATCTCTCGTCTCAACTCCAGGCACGTGTCAATGCCTTGGAGCTAAGTAATACAGCACTACAACAGGAAGTGACCACCCTCCAACAATTCCATGTGGAGCTCGAAGCCAAACATACAGAGACGACTAGGGCAATGGAAGAACAACTCAGAGATCAGCTAGCCCGTAATGCTAGATTACAACGAAATATGGCTCTACTTCGATGCCACCTAGCGGTTGCACAAGAAGAAAACAGGAGATTACAGCAACAAAATCAAGACAACCTAGAAGCTGCCATAGAAAATACTCCAGGGGCACCCATCGACCCTCTTAACTTTCGGGCCATCCCTTCAGAAAGCATACAACAAATATTGGAAACCTATGCCAACCTCTTAGAAGCACATGATCAGCTGGCCGACCAAGTAAAGGAATTACAAAGATTCCAAGTGCTTACACCACACCCACCAAAACCTGTAGCGATGGTCGATGCTGCTACTTCACCAGAACCTGAACCTTCAACGGCCAATGAGGTACTGGAGCTACGACAACAGATTGCAGAATTAAAGATTAAGTTGCTACAATATGAACGACCCCCCTCTCCACCTGAGCAACCAACAGAGGAGGAGGCCATAGCTATCCTAGTGGAGGCAACATTTGATAATACGTATGAGCCTCAACCTTTTCCAGGAGGAACAATCACTGACGAAGGACAAGACACATACGAGGAACCCCCTCCGGCATGGATGAAACAGGTAGAAGAGATGGGGGTGACACACGAAGAGCGTATCTCAACCCAGATGGTGGCTATGAAGACTATTGAGGAGACTATACTTCAGTCGGAATATTTTAAGCACTTGACTACCAGGCAACTGATAACCAGCTCAGAATTACAATATAAACCATACTTTGTACTGTTGGCAGACTACAACGCCGAGATCAAATGTAAAACCGACAAGTACCCTACTTTCGCTACCCAATTTGAACCTGAGGACATTCCAGAGGACGCCCACAAAGGGAACATATACCAACCCACCTGGAGGAAAAAGTTATTGGAAACCTATCCGGAGATGATACGAACATGGGATCACGCGCCCATGCACTTGAAGTATAACAATTGCTACGGGCCAGTGCAACGGAGAAGATCATGGAAGGCATTTGCCATAAAGGTTAAGAACAATGCCAATTGCAAAGAATGGCTCAATTACCCTGCCCTTGCACCCCCAATAGGCACACCAACAGTTCAATACATGATAGCTACCATCCGGCATTGGATGCCACGCCTACACCCTATGCCAGATGTCGTCGCGCAGATGATGCTCAAAATTTTGGACATGATGCAAGTGGTGTTAAAGACTTTCCGAAATGTACGTAATATCCAGCCTCCAATTCCGGGCTTCATCAATGGTAACTATGACCTACTTTATGATATGAGCACGACCCCGAGTATCCGTGTGGCTTACGCGTGGCATGCACGAATAAGATATCTCCTTGCGTGTTACAAACAAACTTCTGATGACATGTTCACCACGGGGTTCTGGGAAGCACACTCAGAAGTATTCGCGCCCCGCCCAACTCATCTGCTCCAGTTATTCTCTTGCGAATAAACAATGCATTCAGAACTCTACACCACGCCACAACCTGATATGCTTGGCGTAGTTAATTGCGATGCCCTGCAGAGAGATTTGGTCAGGGGACTACGCATCAAAGAACAGGAATTGGCAACCGACCTACTACAGCAATACATTGATCAAACCGTGGAGCAGAGGTCTGTCAGAGGCGACAGACACTAGGGGGGGAGAGTGTTGGCATCATATGGGAAGACGCCAAGTACGAGCATGTATGCAGATCTAGCACTGAGGCAACCCATCAATTTTTTCCAATCCTTACACATTTTAAAAGTGATTCTCATCACTAAAAACCATTGTAAATACCATTTCCCTTTTTTGTAGCTCCATTTTGTACAAGCCGAGGAGTCCTCGAGCTTGAGGAGCCTTAGAAGTAGTTGCCTACCAATTTTCATATTTTTTAGATCTCGTTTGAACCCTCAAATAAGCCCTGAAACCTAATTTTTAACTAGGCTGGACACTAGGTCTGGATAGGGCCAAAGCTAGTCAAAAACTATAAATAGAGCTAGAGAGCTCATTTTTGGGCTAGCTTCTTGTAGTTTTGAGCTTGTATGAGAGCTTGGTTGTAATAGAAGTGATTTCATTGTCTTACTCTCTTTGTTCTTGCCGTGTGTGCGCATGTGTGTGTATGTGTGTGCATGTTAGTGTGCTTCTCACTCACACATTTGTGCCATCACTTGCTCGAGGTCTTCATACCATCCTCATGTCTTCCCGGATTGACATTAAAGGAGGTGCTACTCATCACTGAGCTACAACAGGCAGTTAAGAACGTATTTCGCTACTTGAGTGGTACCCAACTACTTGGATTGTTTTATCCCTAGGGGGGATCACTACCGCCAGATTTGCATGCTTTTTTTTACAGTGATTGGGCTGGTTGCTATGATACTCGTGTGTCCAGTAGTGGCTTTTGCTTCCTGCTTGGTAGCTCATGTATATCGTGGTTGAGCAAGAAGTAACCTATTGTGGCCGCTTCCAGTTGTGAGGCTATAGGGCAGCCTTCACAGCAGCTGTTGAGTGTGTGTGGCTTAGATGCCTTATGGCTGATTTGGGTGTTCGTCAATCTTTTGCCACCACCATTTTCACTGATAGTCAGAGTGCATTGGTAGTATTGAGGAACCATGTGTTCCATGCTCGCACTAAGCACATTCAGGTGCATTATCATTATGACAGGGAGAGGTTCTCTGTTGGAGAGCTCAACTTAGCATATGTGCCCATGCGGGAGCACATTGCAGACCTTTTCATGAAGGCTCTGCCTAGGGAGAAGTTTGAAGCTTTCGGAAAACCTTTAGGCTTACTTCCTTTGTGGATTGATTCCACATAGCTTGGCACTTCCTTATACCTGAGTGTCAATTCCTTATTCACCGCATCACTCCGAGGGGGGATTTGTTGATATATTTAGGTAGTGATATGTGTGAACACACTAGGACCATCGGGGCACTTTCTTCCCTCTTTAGGAGGTTTTTTTCCCCCGGTTTGTATATACACCTATCGCCCTAATGGGTTACTTATCTTTGTACATTCTAGTGTTAATACATTCAGTATTGTGTGTTGTGCTCCTAATTTCTCCTTCTTCCTTGTGTTGTTCGCATGCTTCCAGAGACGTCTAACTCCAACACAAATTATCCTCATAGGAGACCAAAATAAGTGAGAGGTAGGAACTCCTGCATATTCATTGCCTCTAATGTAAGTCCCAAATAGTTGAATGGGAATTACTATTACGCCCTCCTAACTAAGGCACCAAAAGTCTCTCCACTCTCTCTACTTCTACTACAATCTTGCAACTCGAGTAAAGGAAACAAACACGGTTTCCTCTACTCCACTCCAAGTAGATATCAGAGGTTGTAGGAGATCATTTCTCTTACTAGTCATACACCTTAATCCCAAGCCATAACTTCTAGAATTTTGCGTAATACTTGCATACCAACAAAAGTGTTACTTTGGCCGATGCAAAGCTCTTGTCTATTTTATTTTGAGCACAAAATAGGTCTACAACTCAAAACATACACAACAAGCTCCTCAAACGAAAGTTGTGGAAGATTTTACAAAACACACACTCAAGTCAGACATCACACCTCAACCCTTCGTATACAGGCAACGCTCGATGTCTTTATGGACTTGAGGACCCTCATCCTTCGACTACTCCCCAAGTGGCACCCGTCTTAAATGCAATAAAGGACCCCTCATGAGTCATAGCCCCTTGACATGCACGGTGTGTCAAAATAAATTCTATGCACGTCAAATCCTTCAAGATGCATGGTGTAGAGTTCAATCTTCAGGCTGGACATGTAAGGCTTTGGCCAGTTTAAACAAGTTTTCATCCAAGTTATTTTGTCTAATTGTTGTGCATCCGTTTTTGAGGAAAAGCTTTTTGGTTTAAAACCATTCTTTTAGTTCTTTAGATATCAGGCATTATTTTCATAAAAAGGGTCATTAAAAGTTGACCACTCTTTTAGTGCTTTAAAATAGCAATCATTATTTTTGTGAAAAATTTGTTGAGCAACTTTTTAGTTATTATCCATTCCTTTAGTACTTTAAATATTCTTCACTACTTTTGTACAAGAAAATCATTGGCACATATTCATTCCCAAAACTCTATATAAAGAGCTTAGGAATTCATTTTTGTACAGAGTTGTTGATACTCCATCATTGTGAATATAGAGACATTTTTTGTAGAGAGAACTTCTCTTCTTTTATCTAGTCTTATGCGTCTACTCTGCTCTATCATCTTTGCAGTCTATGGTATTCTTTGCTTCCCTTCATGCTTCCATTTATGCTACTTCTTGAACTTCCTTTATTCGGTATCAGAGCGAGGTTGATGCATCAAAGTTGTCAGATGCTTTATTTGTGCCAGGGATCAAAAAGAACATGTTATCAGTTTCTGCATTAGCCAAGATTGGCTTGGTTGTGAAATTTGTTGATGACAGGTGTACAGTTCATGATCTGTCAAATGGCGATGTGATTATTGCTTCTGGCATTTTATGTCGTGGGCTGTATAAGCTCATAGACTATGAAAGAAATGAAAATGATTTGGCATGTGCAGTAAATGATTCTCAGGCTATGTCAGATGCAAAGCTTTGGCATGCACGCTTTGGTCATCTGAATTTTGCTAGTTTGCTACGCCTGTAGAAATCTGAAATGGTGTCCTCTTTGCCCAAACTTGAGGCACCTGGAAAACGTGTTTGTGAAGGCTGTATTTTGGGCAAAATGCAGCGTTCCTCCTTTCCAAAAGATGGTTCAGTTCGGGCTACATAGAAATTGCAGCTTGTACATAGTGATGTCTGTGGTCCTATGCAGACACCCTTTTTTGGAAATTACCTTTACTTTGTGACTTTCATTGATGATTTTTCCAGGCATGCATGGGTATATCCACTCAAAGCAAAGTCCGAAGTGTTCATGTGCTTTAAACAGTTTTTGGTTTTGGCTGAAAATCTGACAGTATGTAAAATGGGCACCCTCCGTTCTGATCGAGGGGGGGAATATATGTCTTCTGATTTTAATGCATTTCTAGCTGAACGTGGGATAAAACACTAGTGTATAGTGCCTTATACACCTCAACAGAATGGAGTTGCTGAACGAAAGAACAGGTCACTCATGGAGATGGTGAGGTGCATGGTCAAAAGTCAGGCTTTACCACATAGTTTCTGGCTTGAGGCTGTCATGTGTGCAACATATGTACTGAACAGGTGTCCCACTAAAGCACTGTAGTCTATCACTCCATATGAGGCTTGGCATGACCGCAAACCATCTGTTGCTCATCTACGTGTTTTTGGTTGTTTGGCATATGCACTAGTGCCTGAACAACATCGTAGAAAATTAGATGATAAGGCAGTAAAATGTATTTTTGTTGGGTACAGTTCTGAAAGTAAAGGCTATCGTCTGTATCATCCACAGACTAAACGCATTCTGGTTAGCCGTGATGTTGTCTTTGTGGAAGATGCTATTCAACCATTGCTTTCATGTACTAAGGAGACATTTGTTAGCTCCAAAGACATGTATGATACTTTCATGCCTCTTTTTACAGGTGGACAGTCTAGTGCTGGTCCTAATGAGGCAACTTCTCAGCCTTTGCAGGTTTCATATGATGATGCAGATCATTCCATTTCTAGATGCACTTGTTGATGAGAGAGGTGATATTGAGCAGGCAAAAACTATGCCAAAATGGCTGGTGCAAACTTTGCGTGACAGCAAATTAGATGCACCTTTGTCATATCGTACTCGTTCAGGCTCTCATAGTGCCTCCTTTGCATCAGATTGCTATGCTACGGCTGCGTCTAGTCTCTGTGATGAGAATGAGCCTGTTTCTTTTGATGAAGCACAGAATTCAGAAAATTGGATGGCTGCTATGCAATCTGAATATGATGCTATGATGGATCACTACCGCCAGATTTGCATGCTTTTTTTGACTCAAATTGGGCTGGTTGCTATGACACTCATGTGTCCACCAGTGGTTTTTGCGTCATGCTTGGTAGCTCATGTATATCTTGGTTGAGCAAGAAGCAGCCTACTGTGGCCACTTCCAGTTGTGAGGCTGAGTATAGGGCAGCTTTCACAGCGACTGTTGAGTGTGTGTTGCAGAGCAAAGGAACATATGTGAAGAGCCCCAAAATTTTCAAATTAACGGGCACAATTTTTCTTCTTCAAGGTCTCAGAGAATTCCCTCAAGCCATGTAAATGCACTAGAGGAGTCCTCTAGTTGCATAATCCCAATTTGTTGTAAAATATCCCTTGTAAATTAGTAGGAAATTCACTTTTCTAGTAATAAAGTGCCGGTCTCTTGTGTGAAAGGACCAAACTTAGGGCACATGTATATAAGTCACTTTGTAACTCTTTGTAGAGACTTTTTGCCATTGTGAAGAAGGAGCTCTTCTGAAATTTCGAATTTGCCTCTTCCTTGCAGATTTTGATCCTCTTTTTGGTCTTGTATGTGTGTGTATTGTTTGAAATGTGTGTGTATTACTGTTTTCTACCCCTCCCCATTGATTTGGAGCTACTGTAGTGTGTGTGCGAACTAGTAGGAGTTGTGGCGTGAGGGAGGGCACTTCCCGCCATTCACCATTTTGGCCATAACTTGAAGCAGAGTTATCAAAATCGAGTGAAACCACTTCCAATAGATGCGTCTCATCGAGAGCTTCGAAATGAGTACCCTATTACATATATTCGGAGTTCGGAGCTGGGAGAAATCCTTGATTTTTTGAAAACTATTATAAGAGGTATCGCGGCAGAAACTTTCAGCATTTCAGTGAGTGTGAGAGGTGGATTAGTCTTTTCTCATGCATGCAAGCTTTGCCACTTCATTTTCCATCATGTGTGCACACGTCTTCATACACTTGGTTAGGTCGTTCGATCGGATTGACATTTAAATGTGTGTTAATTTCCCACTATACACACTTGTGTGGCAATTGAGGTACAGTCTCATTGGCACAAGTCCTTGAGTCTTCATGACACAAGTACACACGTTTTTGGCGCCGTTGCCGGGGAACACTCTGCCGAGGTGCCTTCGTGATGGTTATAGATCGAGTGTGATAGAATCGTACTTGTAGAGGTGAAATTGTCCTGTGGCAAGTAGTCAATCACTTCAGAACTTGTTGCTTCACATCCTGGAGGTGTTTGTGATAAGTTTTAGGATTAGGGTTAGGAGGAAGGGAGAGAAGGAGGAGTTAGGGTTAGGTTAGACGGAGAGGAGGACTGAAGAGAGGTGAAGTAGGAGTAGGCTGAGACCACCAAAAATTTCCAAAAAATCACCTAAAATTAGCTAGGATCAAATTCTGTCCAAAAAAGTATAAAAACCAAAAATTGGCTCATTTGACACTGGTTGGTGTTCTAGTATCGTCTGAAGAGCAGCGTGTGGTATCGCGCGCTTAGTATCGTACAGAGCAGGCATTCAAAGCTAGGTTTTGAGCCCAAAGTGCAAGCAATACAGTACAAAGGTAAGATTTCTCAAAGTTTATTTGACCAAAATACTTTAAAAGTGAGCAAACGCGTGATTAAGTGCACATTAGGTATCGCGGGGAGGAAAACCATTTGTTTTTCTTGCTTTCTGGAAAGAGGCAATAGGCTAGATGTGTGGGGGGTTGGAAGAGAAGCAAGGGGGTAAAAAATTTTTGTATTTGGAGGCTTTTTTGGCTTGAGTATCACGATCGGTTGAGATTTGGTATCGCGATACCAAAACTCCCTTGTATCGCGATACTCGCCGAAGTATCGTATCGCTGGATACCAGTCTTGGTATCGCGATACCATTTTGGTATCGTGTCCCCAAAGTTGATATCGCGATCTCACATTGCCTAGGTATCGTATCGGTACATGTCACAGTATCGTATCATCTGCTTTCCTAAGTAGTATCGCCATACCATATTAAGTATCGTATCGCCGTATTTCCTAGGGAAGTATCACGATACCATACCAAGCATCGTATCGTCCCATTGACAAGAGGTACATCGCGATACCAAGTTAGTATCGTATCGTGAGCAGCAGTGGTATCGTATCGTCTCCTTGCCTAAGTAGTATCGCGATACCAAGTTAGTATCGTATCATGAGCAGTAGTGTTATCGTATCGTCTGCTTGCCTAAGTAGTATCGCGATACCAAGTTGGTATCGTATCGTGCAAGCTGGTGGTATCGTATCGCCACCTGTTCTGGTATCATATCGTCTCCTTACCAGGAATTGTATCGCGATACCACTTTTGGTGTCGTATCGTGGCAGTCATCTGGTATCGTATCGCCTGCTGCAGACAGTATCGTATCGTGTTAACATCAAGTATCGTATCGTGGCCGAGGCAGTATCGCCTAGTGCAGTATCGCCTGGAAGTGGTATCGTAGGCAATTTGAGGCATTAGGAGAGCCACTCAAGGAGAATCTCTGAGACATATACAGAGACTTAGGAGGGTGAATGAACTTGAGGTCAGGAAGAGTGCTAAGTAGCCGAAGAAGCGTCATATCTTCTGTGGGAAGTGCTGCCCAGGTTAGTCATCACTCCATCTACTCAGAGACTTCTAGTGATTCAGAGGAGGAAATACCCATGGCTTCGGAAGACATGCAGGGTCCATCACCAAATAGGAATTTCATGTCTACTGTTGAAGGAGATTACCGTACCTCCTTACAGTATGTGTCCACTAATGCCTAGGAGATCCCCATCTACCTGGATGGCTTAAATAGATCTGTGGCTAGGATGGTAACTTCCCTGAATGCCACAATTGTACCCCGACCTGCTGTCAAGTATGAGGGAGGTGCATATGTAGACAAAATTGTTCATATCTACATTGTGACTGAATTTCCTGAGAGGATCAATGAAAGGGGAGAGTTTGCGGACCCAGACAACTCCGAAAGAACACACCCTGAAGAGTTTGTGACTACCCCTAGGGGCAGGTCCCGAGTATCACGAGTCTTGAGAGGAGATTTGATACCTCAAGAAGACTACTTGTTGGAGGTCTATGTGATCCACGGATCAGACTTGTTGCTTCAAACAGACTTACCTTCTCCAGGGAGAGAAGAAAGCCCCATGACATTCTATGAGCTGAAAGACCCAGATGATGAAACTAGACTCACGTACTTGGATAAGGATCAAATGAGATATTGGCCTGTGAGTGCCTTAGACAGGGCTCGGCTGAGATATATGGGTGCACCTGTATTTCCTCAGAGAGATCAGGCAACTACCTCACAAAATCCTTTTGGTAATCAACAAGAGACGGAACATACCACATCAGGATAGACCAGCCAACGAAGTGTGCCCAACCGTACTCACGTACAGTTTGCAACTCCAGGAGTGCAAACACACAATCAGGCCCACGTAGGGATAGGTAATCAGTACCGACCACCAGTAAGACCATGACCACCGGTACGAGGACAGCCTGGAATACCTCCAATACGACCAGCTATCCCAGTCTTCCCTGTAATGCCCAGACCGCCTGAGCCAATGAGAAGATTGAGACCTATCCAAGTGGCTAAATGTGTGAGAAACCATTATGATGGATTGGGGGAACCCTATGATCATATCGCTGAATTTAAACAAGTTCTAAGAGCGGAGCAAGTAGATGACTTCTTTGTGCAGTATGTCTTTTGGACTCACCCTCACAGGGACAGCTCTAACTTGGTTTCAACCCTTAGACCCAAATCAATTTGGAAATATGGAACAGTTCTTCTAAGAATTCATTGGGGAATTCACAAAGAGAGGGATTAAACACAATTCTGCATCTTTAATCCATAGCTTTAAACAAAACCCTAATGAAACTGTGAAGACTGCTGCCCGAAGGTTCAATCAATATGTGGATAGATGCCCGATGGCTGAGAGACCCACTCAACAAAAGATGATTTCATTATTTTTAGATGGACTTACTAATGGAACTCTAAGAACACTAGTGTATGTGAAGAGGCTACAAACATTGAGTGAGTGTCTTCAAGAGTGCATTGATTTGGAAGATAACCTAGCCGAGGACCTTAAAAGTACATCCGACCTCACTAAATCAGAAGATTCAAGGAGCACCATCACATCCAACTCCAGTGATATGGAATAATTAACGGAATTATTAGCAAAGAAACTAGGAGTCCAAGGGCAAAGAGCTTACCAAAACCCAGCTCAAAGAGTGCCTATGCTACGGAGATGTAACTTATGTGGAGGAGAGCACCCCACACACTCATGTGTCTGAGGAGGGGCTGGTGCACAACCTATGTATCCATACCACAGACAGCAACAACAAGGAACTTCTTGGTACTGCCACATAGAACAAAAATATACCAACCACACTACTGAGAACTGTCCCTTCAATAGGCAAGCACGCCCTTTTCAACCACCGCAGTATAGACCATATGGATACCCTCCTAGGGAGCCAGGCAGAGAGATACCAAGATACAACCCGTATCCCACACCAGTAGAAGCATCAAGGCCATATGAGTAGGCACCATATCCACCACCACAACCAGTGCTAGGACCCCAACTGTCAAAACCTCAACAAGTAGTATCGGTAAAGTATGCTCAACCAAAAGAAAACTTAGAAAGAGCCATAGTACCAGCATCGACAATGACCAATGTAGAATCAACAAGCACAGGATATGAACCTCCTCCAGGAGAGTACTACTCGTACGAAGCCAACATGTTAGAATACGAATCCGCATATGATGTTGCTTACTATGGATATGAGGGCTATGATCAGACTTATGGAGCAGAGACGGCCACCTTAATGTATACGGCTCCTAAAGCACAACCAATCGTGAGACCACCTATTAGACCACCTATGCAGAGAGGACCATGCTATAGATGCGGAGGAGACCATTTCATTAGAGAATGCCCTCGACCTTACAACCCTCCACCACCTAGGATCTGGGAAGGATATTGCAGTGATTGCGGAAAAGAACATCTTTTTAGAGATTGCCCTAAGAATCCGGCAAAAACTCAAGATAGTGCACCAATCAATGTGATTGAGGTCATAGAAGGATCTGGAAGTGATAAGGAGTACACTGTACCACTAAAGGCTATTACTAGAGCCCAAACGAAGCAACAAAAAGAAAAACAACCGGAAGAGGAACGAGAGAACGATAAAACAGTAAGACCTAAAATTCAGATAGTTGAAGATTCTGAGGATCCACGTGAAAATCCCCAGAACACAAAAATACAAAAATGGAAGGAAAGACGAGAAAAACTTAAAGGTAAATGGGCAAGAAATAAAAGTCAAGACAGTAAGAAACAAACCAAAGACTTGAATGAGCATAAAGAACAAAAAACTCATAAGGAGATCCCTGAGCCACCACGAATTAGTTCAGAGAAAGAGAAGCCAGGATCAATTCTAGCTGACCCAAAGCCAGACGACTTGGACATGTGGTTGAAAGCTTACCAAGCTAGAATCAAAATGGGCCCAAATATAGAGCAACATGAAAAACTCTACCCTCAAGGGGAATTAGAAAAAGAAAGATTGGCAATATGCAGGTAACTTATTGAGGTAGCACAAGCAACCCTAGAAAAGACTATCCCAATTTTACCAGAGACAAGGATTGCACATGGTCTATACGAAGAATGCATCAAATCCAAGGATAAGGAACCTAGAAAGAAAGATTACCAAGGTGAACGAATGAAAGCACAAGATGAACCTGTGTCAATGATACCAGACCTCGAGGCAGATTGGCCAGAAGACTTGTGGAATAGAATCAGAGAAGAGAAATGGAAGAAGAATGGAGTCAGTACGCCTCCTTTTGATGAAATAGATGTGGAAGATTGTCAACCCCATCCCAACCTAGAGGAAGTATATGAGGAAGCATCAAGACTCGATAGAGGTAGAGAGGAAACCCTGAGCATTTCAACATTGCCTAATTACATGGGAGAATACGAAAAGGACTCTATAATAATACGAGCACCCACAGTACTTGGGAAGGGAAAAGGAAACTCAGAAGAGAGTTCACACAATCTAACAGAACTAAAGAAAACAAAGGTGCAATGCAAATTGACGGTGGAAGAGTTGCTTCAACTTAAACCACAATTATGGAGGCAATTAGCAAACAAATTAGAACCACAACCAGAGAAAGGAGAAACAAAAGGAAACGAAAAGGAAAGGAAATCAATGATACAAATCCCAGTTGATAAAGTGGGAGAATTTAGTGAAGGAGACGAAGGTAATACGTGTTTACCTGTCACCCACAATGGGTACATGACCAAGGTTATTCTAGATACGGGAGCCGGTGTAGGAATTGCCACCAAGGAGATATGGGAAAAGTGGGGAAAACCTGCCTTACGACCCACATGCATGAAACTCCAATTAACAGATGGTCATGTGGAAAGACCCTTAGGAATATTGGAAAGAATCAAATTAACCACCCGTGGAGTAGAATTTGAACATACATTAGCCATTTGTAAGTTTGAGAAAGCGAACAACTATGAAATGATATTAGGGCGACCCTTTATGAGACAAATGGGGGTAGTACAAGATTGGGGAAGATATTCGTTATACCTGCAACATCAAGGAAACACCACCAAGATAAATTTGCACACGTTTGCCTATCGAGATGTCCCTCCACTACAATGGAATCCAGTACACAATGAAGGAGATGAACTATCCATTCACAATGCTGGATCAAGTGATCAATCTTGGATACATGAAGATGCCCAGTTATGGATGTGTAAAGAAGCGAAGAAAGAGGAGTGTAAAAAACAACTGTGGCCAATAGGACACCCTAACTATCGATCAGTAGAAGACCCAAATTACATGCCTCAAATCTTTCCTGATGAGATCTTCGAACCACATGGATGGATGGAAAATTTGGCAACCTTAGATGTGTGCGTAAATGAAGAAGTTTTGATGATGAACGAATGCATAGATGAGGAAGGCTATGATGTAAATCTCTATATGGTTGTTCTTCAAGAAGTAGAAGAAGGGGAAATCCTGGAAAAAGAATGGAAAGAGGAATATGAAAGCATAGAAATGGAACCAAAATTTGACTCCGAAGAAAGCTACCTAAACACTATTCAGAACAAGAAGGAACAGGAACCAACAAAAATCTTAGCAATTGAAGCTGCTCCGGCAATACACAGGCAGAGGGAAGACATGAGTAAGGTAGAGCCGGACCCAGATCTTTTTGAAGTTCCTGAACATTTTAAAAAATACGAAGTAGAAGAGAGAAAAGTAGCCATTCAAATGCCTAGACGAGAGGCACGAGACCGAGAAGCGTACGACAACAAAGAACAAACCAAAAAAATTGTGGTAACAGTAGAAGACGAAAAAACTATATTGGAAAAGATGTATCTGAAGAGGAGGAAGAGGAACTCATACACCTTATCCGAGAGTACCGAGATGTATTCGCATGGAACTACAAGGATATCAAAGGTGTAGAACCCACTATTTGTTCCCATCGAATACCAATGACGGCCGACGCAAAACCATCCAAACAACGCCCTTATATGTATAATGAGGTTTATGCAGCAAAAATTAAGGAAGAAATAGACAAACTACTAGCGGCAGGATTCATATATGAGATAGAACATACCGAGTGGGTATCGCCATTAGTAGTTGTGCCTAAGAAAAACGGAAAATTGAGAGTGTGCATAAATTTGAAGAAGGTGAATGTGGCCACCATACGTGAGAGCTACCCATTACCCATCACGGACCATCTATTGGAGAGGGTAGCCGGAAAAGAGGTCTATAGTTTCCTAGATGGATTCTCCGGATACAAGCAAGTAGCTATTGCAACTGAGGACCAACATAAAACCGCATTCGCAACCGAATGGGGTGTGTATGCTTTCAGAGTGATGCCTTTTGGACTCACTAATGCACCTACTACTTTCCAACGATTGATGTGTCATGTTTTCAAGGAATTTTTGAAAAAAAGCATGGAAGTATACGTAGACGACCTTTGCACGTACTCCAATCAAAGATGTGATCACATCCCCAAGTTGAAGAAGATATTCAACAAATGTAGACAGTATAGAGTCTGTTTAAACCCAGAAAAGTGTGTCTTCATGGTGAGGCAAGGAAAGATCTTAGGACATATAGTCTCAAGAAATGGAATATATACGGATGAGGACAAAATTAAAGTCATCCTAGACCTACCAAGACCCAAGAATGCAAAGGAAGTGCAAGCCTTTATGGGACACTGTGGATATTACCGTAGGTTTATTCACATGTATGCCATAATAGCAAAGCCCTTGTATGGACTCTTGACTCAATTTAATTGGACAGAAGAGTGCGAGAAGGCATTCAAGGAGCTGAAAAAGAGGCTTAGTACAGCCCCAATTCTGAAAACACCAAACTGGGGCAAGCCTTTTCATATTCATGTTGATGCTTCTAACTATGCCATTGGATGCATCCTAGCCCAACCAGCTGATGAAGGGAAGCTTGATCATCCAATTGCCTATGCTAGTAGACAACTGAATCAAGCGGAACGAAATTATACCACTACTGAACGAGAAGGCTTAGGAATGGTCTATGCAGTGAAGAAATTCAGACACTACCTCTTAGCCAACAAGTTCAAGTTCTTCATAGACCATCAGGCTTTACTGTACTTAGTCAATAAGCCATGTAACACAGGAAGATTAGTACGATGGTTCTTACTACTAATGGAGTTCGACTTCAAAGTGGTAGTAAAGAAAGGGAACACTCACGTAAGAGCAGACCATCTTTCTAGGCTAACACACGAGGAGCCACCAAGTGGAGTGCCTGATGATCTCCCGGATGCTTATTTATTTAACCTTGAAGTATGTCCAAAGTGGGCTGAAAGACTAATTCCTATACTCACCCATGGCCCACAACACTCAATCAACAAGAATAGCAAAAAGGAAATTCTCCAATCAAGGAATTTACACATTATCGCTGGAAGCATGTACTATAAGGAACCCAATGGAGTATTACTAAGATGTATCGAGGAGGACGAACAAAAACAAATAATCGAGCAAGCACATGTAAACAAATGGAGAACCCACCAAGGGATGCATGGCACAATTCGAGAACTAAAAAGATTAGGAGTGTACTGGCCTGACATGCCCAAGAATGTTCATGACTATGTAAGAAACTGTGCAGAATGCCAAGAGACGAGCCCAGAAGATCATATGTCCATACCATTCTCAACCATCGCACCCAATTGGGGCAGGACATTGGTTAAATTCTTAAAAACAAAAGAGCATGAAGCAGGAGCTAGTTTGGCAAGAAAAAGATCCTTAGAAGAAATGAGCAAGGATTATATACTCATGGGGAGACAATTGTTTAGACGAGGAAAAGACAACCAACTCCGGTTATGTGTGCATGAAGGAGAATATTTACCCATATTAGAAATGGCACATGCAGGTGCTGCAGGAGGTCATTTTTCAGCGGAGAGAACTGTCAAAATGATTCTCTTTGCAGGCTTGTGGTGGCCAACTCTACATATGGATGCTGAAACATATGTACGAAGCTGTGAGACCTGTCAGAGAGCTAAATACCCAATTAGGAGAGATGACATGCCATTAAGACCCATGGTCTGTGCAAGGGCATTCTCAAAATGGGGTATTGACTTTATAGGACCCATCAACCCACCAGCCAAAGGATCACATGCGGAGTACATCATAGTAGCCATTGATTACTTGACCAAATGGGTAGAAGCAAAAGCCACTAGAAAGAATGATGCTCAAACTACTGCCAAGTTTCTCTTCGAGCATATTTTCACCCACTTTGGATTACCCATCGAGATTGTGAGTGATCGGGGAACGCACTTCCTCAATGAAGTAATCGAGTCACTAATGAATGAGTTTTTAGTGATTCATAAAAAATCAGCCCCATACCATCCCCAAGCCAATGGACAAGCAGAGAGTTCAAACAAGGTACTGTGTATAGTATTGACAAAGATTGTCAATAATGGAAGGTCAGATTGGGACAAGCAGTTGCATCACGCAATTTGGGCCTTCCGGGTTGCATATAAAACGGCTATTGGAACTACCCCATTCAACTTAGTGTATGGGCAAAATGCAATTTTGCCAATTGACTTTTTGGTACCAACGTTGAAAGTGGACCAACAGTATGAGTGGAACGGACATGAATTATCCCAACAACTGGACCAAATCGAGAAATTACATGAGACTAGGTTGCAAGCAGTGGCAGGAATTTATGCAGCTAAAAGAAGACAAAAGGCATATTATGATGCACATATAAAAGACAAGGGACTTCAAGAGGGAGACTTAGTCTTAGTATACACCTTAAAACAACATGCCAAGAAGTTACAAAAACGCGGACATGGACCTTTGATCATAAATAGAATATCCACTGGTGGTGCAGTCAATCTAGCCACCCTAGATGGAGATATCCTTCCTAACTACATCAGCGGATGTAGAGTGAGATGATTCATGGAGCCTTTGACAGAGCAAATGCTAGCACGATTAGTAGGTGCCCAAAATAGGAAAAGGGAAGAAGAACAAATTAGGCAGGAAGCTCGGCAAGAAGCTCTAGAACGCATTAGGAAACGGAAAGAGTGGATTAGGCAACGGGATGAACGATATCTCCAAGGAGAAGAGCCTATCCCTATGGCTAATTATCAAGCAAATAACCCTGATACTACAGGTGTGTGCAAGACGCAACCTTACCTAAACCTAGGGATTGGCGAGACAGAGCACAAGTTGATAGACGCCTTGATAGACTCAAGAGCAGGACTTAGTTGCATGCGACATACAGTCATAAAAAATCTACAATTGAGTCTGAGTTCCACAAGCGCCCAATTGATAGGAATCAGAGGTCAAACCCTCGAATGCATTGGAACCACAAATGTATCCCTCCACCTAGGAAATTCCTCCATGAACAAAGAGTCTTAGTGTGCAAAGATGAGGATTTAATAGAAGACTTAATTCTAGGACAGGACTGGATCATTGAAAACGAGGTAAGCATCAACCTAGCTCAAGGCTACATTTCTGCCAAAATAGAGCATAAGGAAATTTTTAGTTTGTTAGGAGAGAAGCTTTTAACTTCACCAAAGGTCATCGAGAGTTCGCAGAGATACCAGGAAGAGACACTGAAAAATGATCCGAGCGAGAATATCTCGAGAACCAATCTAGAAACAACAAAAAAGTCAAGCCCAACGATGTCAGCAGTAGAGTCAAAATCATCACATTCAGTTGAGGAAGAGCCAGCCACAAAAGAAACCAACCCTCCTGGACCTCCTCAACAGGCCAAAAGATCGCCATATTGGAAAACAACAAGGAGATACTCATATCAAGGACAACACAAATACATATGGGTACGCAAGGATCAGATGCAGCATCAAGAGAAGTCAGCACCCACTCTTCAGAAGCGGCACCAAAATCCATGCCTGAAGGACTATTGCAAGTATGGATCCCCAAGCCTTTAATCGAATCTCAGACAGGACGACATCAGATATGGATTCCCAAAAGAGTCACACAGGCAGCCAAGCAAGTGAGAAAAACTCAAGAGGATGTAATACATCAAAAAAGACGAATAATGAAGCCAAAACAGACTCGTCCTCGAAGCAAAGAAGCAAATGTATATACAATTAGAACGCAAGAGGAAACAAAGACAACACCAACACACAGACAAATCAATGGAACAAGACGTGCGATTCAAGCGCCCACGAAATGGATTTGGAAACCAAAAAGGCTGCGAGAAGCTAACCAACGAGATGACAAAGACCTCAATTGCACTCATGAAGTATTCAATGCACCTCAAGTATGCATAATAGGGCCACAATACGAGGCCAAGCATTCGGCACACGATGTACATTCTAAAACTAGTGGTGCACATTCTCCACGAGAGATTAGCTCTTAGCTTCAACTCTCTTAGGAATGAACATACATCGAAAATAAATAAATGGTTCGGCTATACTAACGCTTGTTTTCTTTCAGGATAAAAAAAAAATTAAAAAAAATTGTGGTAAGAGATCTCACCTATGGAATTATGGGAAATGGAGTGATGCGCGACAACAACACACTGCAATGCACTCCACTACTCGTTTACTTCCTTTCAAGCTAATGCACTTTTCATTACAAGTGCAGATGGCTTCTGAAGACTCGGAGGCCACAATCCAAGAAGAGGTGCAGGAATTCGCTCCCCAAAGTCTTACAAAAGCCAAGGGGCATTGGTTTAGAGATGAGCAACCAGTAGGCGAATATCTCTTCTTGGCAAACATAAAGATCATGGACACAGAGCATCATTTTCCGATTATGTCCCAGGACTTCAGAGTATTACATGAACTACCCTCCACAATCGACATAATGAAGAAAGCAGGAATTCACAAGTATTTTGAATTGCCCATCTATAAACCTGACTTCCAAAGATGCACGCAAGTCATGAACACCCTACAGCCAGCACTGCATGATCCATTGGTGCCAGAAGCCAGAGTTATGGATAAAGGAGGAGAGTGGCTTGTCATCCAATTTACGCATGACTTAATTAAGGAAGCATTCGGATGGGAAAAGGACGGTGTCTCTATGATAAAAGAAGAGAGTCGTGGAGCAAAGACACGAACTTTTGTTGACATTAACAGAGTAGACATAGAAGAGGAAGTCAGACTGATTCACCAACACTTCTGCTTCCCAAACATGAATCGATACACGGCTCCCCAAAAACTCATTGTTCAATTATTGTCTCATGCTATAAAGAAAATCGGCAATCAAGTTAATCTGACTCCCTATGTACAAGAAAGACTATTCGAGGCAAAGAAGCAATGGCATAATAAGAAGTTCCTCAATGGTACTACGGCCCTGACTATCTTGATTTACCACACTTTAGGCATAAGAGAACACTTGCTGGAAATGCCGTCTTCGATTGCTATGGCTCAGTACGTCAAAGTCGCCACCGTACCAAAAAACAAGAAAGGGGCAAAGATTGTGGAAGTGGCAGAAACCAGTTCTCAACCTAAAATGAGAGGCACGAAGAGACTCCGAGAAGTCAAGCAAGTTGAAGAAGAAGCACTAACAACAAAAAGAATCCATGTACTCCCTAAAACAACCATTGAAGGGCATAGAACAATCACAGAGGAAGAATTGACTAGAGCGTTGGAAGAAACACATCAATATACAGAAGGACAAGTAAACTTACCTGTACAAGGTCATCACTATCAGAAGACCCAACAAACGGAAGCAAAGACAAAACTCACAAAAGTACATCGGTACAGGGAAATAGGATTGGATAATTCTAGTTCATCATCGGAAGCCCAAGAAGAACCAGACACTTCATTATTAAATGTCGACATTCGAAGCGAATTGAAGGATGATGGACAATGGGCGGAGTTAAATGAAGCGGACTACGGTGAAGAACCAAAAGGCCTCAAGCCGGATGACCACGCAACAAATGTTGATCAAAGTATCACGAGTGCGAATGCAGAAACGGAAGGTACGCATACTATAAAACTTAATGAAATTACCAACATTCAAATCAAGGAGGCCACACCACCACATAAGACGTCTATAAAGACACCAAAGAAGGAGACTCAGAAAGAACAAAATGAAGATACAGAACCTTTCACGCCTATTAGAGTCATGGCAGAACCCTCCCCCATGGATGTAACATTTCAAGGGAGTGCCACAAAAGCTATTGAAGTGGATAAAGAAGACGAAGAACCACGAGTACAGCTACAAATTAGACAACCACACAATGAAACAATCCAGGTGGAGCAGGGAAGGGATGTGCAAACAGGCGAAGCTCCAAGCATACCAAGAACTTGATTGAATGTAGACATGGCTAAACTCAAATCTATGGTACAAGACATGATTAGAACCGCTCTAGATACGCAGCAACTCATGATTGAAGCGGACGAAGATTACGACCAAGCAATGAACGAGAAACATGAGCTTCAAGAAAAGAGTAAGAATCTTTTGGACGAGTTGGCATTGGAAAGAGAGAACATCAGAAACAAAGAAAAAGAAGTCCAAGAAGCTAGAAAGTAGTGCAGCGAGTTAATATCCGAAAACGAAAGTTTACAAATACAACTGCAAGAAATCAAGAGAAAATATGAAGCTAGTGAAAATGAAAAGGCAAGAATGCAGGCTAGGAGCAAAATCTTGGAATCTCAACTCAAAGTCTGCATGGAGGAAGTTGAAAACCTAAGGAACTGCAACAAGGAGCTCATGACAGCTCTCCTCAGTGATCAGCCAATACCGGCTACTGACTGAAGGGCTTTGGTGTGCCGAACAAGAGGAGGAAGGAGGAGATGGAGGGAGAGAGAAGAGAGGAACGACGCACGGATATGCGTGGGAGCCTCGAAACCCACATAATGATCTCTCTTGAGGCAATGCTCTATATATGATGTATATATATGAATATGGGGGTAAGGTCACATGACCCTTACATCCCCAACAATCTCCCACTTAAGGGTCAATGTGACCATAAGTGGTAACATATACAAAGAATGATGTAGGACTATATAATAATGTACAGGAAGAGTCCGGATCTCTACCCATACCAGATCAGCCTACACCAACTGCCTCAAACAAGGTGTATCCATGCACCTCAAACTGCTCTAGACTCATATCGATAAGAGTCGAGCTCACATCTGACTGATGCAAGAACTGACGAAGTTCTTGCAAAGCTCCCACTCGCTCTATGCCTATGTCAATCATCGAACGACTGACAACTCCAAGTGCAAATGCTCCAATGGCAACTACAATGTCTGGTCTCGAGCATAACAACTCGTACATCAGACTCCCGAATGCTGACGAAACATGTGCTATCCTGGCTAACCTAAGTATGTCGGCCATGCCTGTATCTGAGGCATCCAAAGCACCATCGTCAAGACCAACATGTCCTGACATATCTATGTCAACATCTGGCATGAGCGAATCCAAGAATGATTGCATGATCGCTGACTCATCAACATCTAAATCACTCATCCTCTCAACCAAAAATGTATCTAGTTGTGCATCCTGAGAGCTACTATGCTCTACCATACACTGTGTACCATGAGAGCAATCTTGCTCTACCACACCAAGTGTATGATCATGCTCTACATGAGCTAACTGCACAACATCAACACCAAGGTCAAACTGATGATCACACTCTAACTGAGTATCATCACAATGCTCTACATGAGAATCTACATCATGCTCTAAAGCATCAATCTGATCGTCCAAAATATGCTCCAAATGAGCATCCACATGATCAACAAAACCATGCTCCATAGAAGCATCATGAGCATCCAAAACATGCTCTACATGTGCATCCATCTGAGCATCAGAATCATGCCATACATGTGCATCAAGAATGTCCATAGACCTATCTATAGGTAGACAGAATGAGACATGACGAGTCTCACATCGCACATAAGGCTGAACTCCCACTGAGACGAGACTGTCTCTCACATGAAGTACCTGCAGTGGATACCTGTGCCAAAACCTAGCACCTCTAACAAGCATAAGCTGTCCCAACCGCAACTGAAAATGATGCTCACCAAGGTATGCATAACATCTACTCTCCTGTAACTGGCTAACTGAAATCAAGCTCGTAGGGAATGAAGGCACATAACGTACATGTCTGAGCATAAGTGATGCTCCACTAGGTAGCATAAGGCATACATCTCCTGCACCCTCAATGTCATATGCCATACCATCAGGCATGTGCACACATCCACGACTCTCACCTGAGAATCGACAAAACCACTCACGATGTGGAGTAACATGAAAAATAGCTAATGCATCAAGCAACCAAGCCATATGTGTGCTATCCAATGAACAAGAGGAATCCTGAGATGATCCATAGAAGAAAATGACATCACCATCACTGGCATAATCAACTGTCATAGACTCTCCTGAAATCACTACCTGACCTGCATCATGTGCATATCTCTGACGTCGTCGTCGCATCCGCCTGAAGCAACGTCGTCGAATATGGCCCTCATGACCACAGTGCCAACATCGAAGTCGTCGATGTGATCTATGTCTCACATGAGTCAATGGACTCGCATACATATCATGTAGTCTCTGCCATAATGCACTACTCGTCTCCTCATACATAACAGACTCGTATATAGAATCCACAAGTTGTAATCGGATAGTGGAGCTGGCCAATGCATCCATATCCATCCATACGTGGTCGGGCATGTCACGAGGCCTCTGTGCATCTCCATGCACATACATGTGTAACCCTGCACGAACCAATGTATGCCACATCTGAGCTTTCCATCTCGGAAAGTCAATGCCATCGAATCGAGAAGACACCATGCTGGCGATCCAATAGACTAGCAATGTAACAAGAGACTGGAACAATACTCTATCCTCAATAGGATCATGTCTGCATATCCATATGCATAACTCACATCACAAATATCTCAATGGAGAAGAAACCATGTGAACCACGTGTCACATAACCATGCATCTAGCATGCACATAAAACCATGAGCATAAGCCTGCTCACCAAGTCTCCAAAGTGACCAAGTAGAGGTGAAAGAATCCTGGGAAAATTTTGACAGAGTATCCCCTGTAAACTGAGCAATCAAACAAGATAACCAATCGCAAAAGAACAATGAGTAACCTGTCACCACCTGTCACTGATCCAAGCAAAGATAATGGCAACTACATGTGCCAAAAAGCTAATGGCAATACACGCCAATACAATGGTGATGTATCTCCCACTCAAGAATGAATCCTGCAAGATGGTCCAACCTATCACAAATAACCTGTGACCAAGTCCAAATGAATGGAGATAAACAATGATCCAAAGCTATCTCACAGGCTTCAAGATCCACTAGAGCTATCTTCTAGCATAAAAGCCGATGAAATTTCGACAGCATCTCCTCTGTAAAACGGACTCTAGAACCAAAATAACCATGTGGGAATCACCATCCACATATGCCAAGAATCACACTGGCAAATATATATCAATCAATGACCAAATGCTAATGATGGTGACAAACGAATGTGTAACTGAGGCTCCAATCTGGATCCTGTACCTGCAAAGAAAACAAAGATACAAGTACCAAACAAGATCCAAAATCAACTCTCACAAAAGTATGTGCAACCGGCAAGTAAATCCATAACCAAGTGGCATAAGCAAGGTATAGACCACAATGCCACTATACATCCATGATCGAACTCATGATGACATAAAACCTCAAAAAAGAGTATACCACAATGTCATCTTACATGTCAAACACGTGACAAGATCATGCTCTACTCTCATATGGAGGAGCTACCACAGTGATCATACATGTACAATGCCTTGAAGCTCTAAAAATAAGAGCTTGCACACCAAAAATTCTCTCTCGAAGAAGTTCCAAAGCAAATTCAACCTCCAAGTGCAATTAGTGAAGATGTGCTGCTCTGTGTTTTGCTGTTTCACAGGTGATAACCTCTGAATCTGAACTTTTGGTCTTCAGCAAACTTGAAGATCCACTTCTTGGCTATGTAACGACATAAAGAACACCTCAATCGGAGGTGTATAGCTCAAGATATGCTCAAAACAAGCACCTGCTGTCAATTTCACTTTCACTTGCAACAGTACTGCTCTGTATTCTGCAATTTCGGCAACCTAAAACTCAGAATCTGGATCTGCCTTCTTCTACAAAGTTGTAGCTATCTTTCCAAGCTACGAGCAGCAAGTTGAATCATCGCATTCCGAGCTGTAGAACTCAAGTTATGACAAAAAAATTGACCTACTGTCCTACTCAATGTAGATTCGCCTTCTACAATTCTCTGTGTTTTTCGAATTTTCGGCACTTCAGAAGTCCGAATCAGGTTCTGTGCCCTTCTGTAGAGTTGTAGCTCTTTATGTTAGCTACACACAGAACTTTAAAACGCATCAATTCGAGCTTCCTAGCTCGAGTTATGACCGAAATACTGAACAGCTATCAAGAGATGCCGACCTGCACTTCTACCTCTTCTCACCTAAGCTTCCATTGAAGCTTCTTGCACACCAGCCTTCAACATGCTCTGATACCAATGAAGGGCTTCGGTGTGCCGAACAAGAGGAGGAAGGAGGAGATGGAGGGAGAGAGAAGAGAGGAACGACGCGCGGATATGCGTGGGAGCCTCGAAACCCACATAATGATCTCTCTTGAGGCAATGCTCTATATATGATGTATATATATGAATATGGGGGTAAGGTCACATGACCCTTACATCCCCAACACTGACAATTCAACAGAGAATTTCAAGGAATTACAAGAAAAGATAACTAAAATGGAAGATCAGCTCAGATAGGAGCACGAAGTCATTGCTAATTGGGAAAAAAGATACATGGAGGACACAATTGCCCTAAGAAATAAGTGGAAAAAAGCGGAGAATCGTTATCTACTGCAATGTAAAGAAGACACCGATCATATGGATATCGTGGCACAAGAACTTCTCAAACATAAAGACACAATTGAAAAGGCCACTACGGAAATCAAGCAGAGAGATGAATGCATTAAACAGCTTCAGGAGCAGTTAGAGCAAAAAGCAAAGCAGGGGACACCAGTAGTTCCATAAGCTGCGGAGGCTACTGTGGAGACTGAGGTACGTCCTCTCTCTCCCCCCTCATATCATTCACCGATAAGGGAGGCTCAGGAGGTCCACATTGATCATGATAATCGGGACATTGCAGAATTGAGCCGACCAGAAAGGGCACTACTGGTGTCCCAACTCACTGCTGATTTTGAAGAACAGATCATCAGGATCATGAAGGAAGCTCAAATAGACAATAAGCAATTAGAGCAAATTCTGAAGCCATTCAATGTACCATACGGACTACTCAAAGAACAAACGCGAAATTATATAAAGTCTACTACAAATAAAGATCCGGATCACAACCTCCACTTCAGGCATGATACCTTCAAATATACCCAAGAAGAGTTTGAGAAGGCAGATCCTATATGGAGAAGAAAGCTCTTAGAAAAAAATCCAACACTGCGGGTACAGTGGGAGGCATCACCTTATGAGCTTCAAGTAAATCCATCTTTTTGTCCACTACCCCGTCGAAGAGCCTTGACGCAATTTTGGGAAGGTCAGCGCCAGGGAAATATAAATAATCAGTGGCTCAACTATCCATTGTTACCTAGTCCGCCACATAATTACTTACTGACCAAGGAATATATGGTAAAAACTATGGAATTTTGGATTGCCAGATATGCTACAGTTCCCGATTTAGCTATCAAAATGACAAATAAGATATTCAGCATGCTCCTTACGGTAATCAAGGTGTTCCAACATGCAAAATACACATTTTTGAATTTCATCGGCATTACGCATGGATCCGAAGCTTTAATTTTTGATCTATCTACTATTCCCAGCCGTTTAACTCTAATGGCATACTATTCCCGTCTCATGTTTTTGCCATCGACATATATGCAAACTTTCGAAGAAGCATTTTTCACCGGCTTCTTTGAAATCGATTCTGAATTTTTTGTGAAAATGACTTCCAACCTAAACGCTCGACTGGTGGCTTATGAAACGAGCTTCTTTGCGGATCATCGACAAGCCCCAGAGGACGGCGTCAAATCCCAGCAGTGGAAAGAATTCATGATTTGTCACGCTAATCTGTTGAATCAACGAGAGCAAGCGGCCATCCAGACATACACACGCCGCCACAAAAAGCCTGTCGGGGACGACAGAGTTTAGGAGGAGGGACGTGTAGAGGGACAATCAAGCAAAAAGAAAAAAAGAAGGAAATCAAAGTCCAAAACTGCTAATTAAAGATCAAAAGAACCACTCTCTGCACAGAGCCCCGCAGGGGCACACACACCAAGGAAAAGCACGCAGCCGGAAGGAGGAACCAGGGCCAACAAGTATCCATGAAGAAGTGCAAGAAGATATCAGGCGGTTCCATAGCCATGAGGGTGCTTCAACCTCTTGAGCAACAGAAGGTTCAGATCAAGGCTTAAGAGCTACATCCTCATATGTCTACTAATGGTGTGCATGGCAACCAGATTTAACAGGCAAACCAAATGCATCAGGCCTAGAGGATGTCAAGACAAATATCGAAAAGGGCCTTTAAAACATAATGCAAGACTGATGAACAGGCAAAACTGACCAAGGGAGGTGTGCGATGACACAGACAAACAAGAAGTAAAGTCTGTCAAGGGACGACAGAGACAAAGAGGGGGAGAGTGTTGCAGAGCAAAGGAACATATGTGAAGAGCCCTAATATTTTCAAATTAACGGGCATAATTTTTCTTCTTCAAGGTCTCAGAGAATTCCCTCAAGCCATGTAAATGCACTAGAGGAGTCCTCTAGTTGCATAATCCCAATTTGTTGTAAAATATCCCTTGTAAATTAGTAGGAAATTCACTTTTCTAGTAATAAAGTGCCGGTCTCTTGTGTGAAAGGACCAAACTTAGGGCACATATATATAAGTCACTTTGTGACTCTTTGTAGAGACTTTTTGCCATTGTGAAGAAGGAGCTCTTCTGAAATTTCGATTTTGTCTCTTCCTTGCAGATTTTGATCCTCTTTTTGGTCTTGTATGTGTGTGTATTGCTTGAAATGTGTGTGTATTACTGTTGTCTACCCCTCCCCATTGATTTGGAGCTACTGTAGTGTGTGTGCGAACTAGTAGGAGTTATGGCATGAGGAAGGGCACTTCCCGTCATTCACCATTTTGGTCATAACTTGAAGCAGAGTTATCAGAACCGAGTGAAACCACTTCCAATAGATGCGTCTCGTTGAGAGCTTCGAAACGAGTACCCTATTTCCTATATTCGGGGTTTGGAGCTGGGAGAAATCCTTGATTTTCTGAAAATTGTTGTAAGAGGTATCGCGGCAGACACTTTCAGCATTTCAGTGAGTGTGAGAGGTGGATTAGTCTTTTCTCATGCATGCAAGCTTTGCCACTTCATTTTCCATCACGTGTGCACACATCTTCATACACTTGGTTAGGTCGTTCGATCGGATTGACATTTAAATGTGTGTTAATTTCCCACTATACGCACTTGTGTGGCAATTGAGGTACAGTCTCATTGGCACAAGTCCTTGAGTCTTCATGACACAAGTACACAGTGTGTGTGGCTCAGACGCCTTATGGCTTATTTGGGTGTTGGCCAATCTTCTGCCACCATAATCTTCACTCACAGTCAGAGCGCATTGGTAGTTGCGAGGAACCCTGTGTTCCATGCTCGCACTAAGCACATTGAGGTGCATTATCACTATGTCAGGGAGAGGTTCTCTGCTGGGGAGATCAGCTTGGCATATGTGCCCACGCAGGAGAACATTGCAGACCTTTTCACGAAGGCTCTGCCTAGGGAGAGGTTTGAAGCTTTTCGCAAAGCTTTGGGCTTACTTCCTTTTGTGGAGTGATTTCCGCATAGCTTGGCACTTCCTTATACATGAGTGCCAGCTCCTTGTTCACCGCATCACTCCCAGGGGGGATTTTTTGATATATTTAGGTAGTGATGTGTGTGAACACACTAGGACCGTCGAAGCACTTTTTTCCCTCTTTAGGAGGTTTTTTTCCCCCTGCTTGTATATATGCCTATTGCCCTAATGGGCTACTTATTTTTGTACATTCTCTACTAATACATTCAGTTTGTGTGTTTATGCTCCAAGCTTCTTCTTCTTCCTTGTGCTGTTCGCGTGCTTCCGCAGACGTCTAACTCCAACATAATGTAACTCCTTTTGAGGTTTGGTTTAAAAGAAACCTGTTATTGATCACTTGCGTGTATTTGGTTGTGTTTGTTTTGCTATGGTTCCATATGCATTGAGAACCAAACTAGAGCCAAAGTCAGAAAAATGCATTTTCGTGGGTTATGCAGATAATCAAAAAGGATATAAGTGTTATAATCCTATAAGTAAAGAAATGATTATTAGTCGTGATGTACGCTTTGATGAGTTATTGTCATGGTATACAGATCTTGTTTTGCAGGTTCAATAAGAAATGCAAGAAGAAATCCAAGATGGTTTACATGATACTACAGGAGTGAGCTCAAAAGGTGAGAATGGTTATAATGAAGAAAAATTATCACCTACATCAAAAGAGAAAGGAAAAGTTAAAGCAAAGCTTGTTGAGATAAGTGATGACATAGAAATTGATGAAAGTTCTAAATCTGATTTGATAAAACATGAACATGAACTTAGGAGAAGTTCAAGAGAAAGAAAGCCAACACAAAGGTATATTGAGTCTTATTGTGTTTCACATTCAGCTTTTATGTCAAAAGTTATTGAAGAACAGGAACCTACATGTTTCGAAGATGCAAATTCAAATGTTAATTGGTCCAATGCGATGCAAGAAGAGATAGATGCATTGCATGAGAACAACACATGGCAGCTTGTACCACGAGATAATAAGATGAACGTGATTGGAAATAAGTGGGTATTTTGTATTAAAAGAAATAGTGATGGTTCTATTTCCAGGTACAAGGCAAGGCTAGTTGCAAAAGGTTTTGCACAAACATATGGAATTGATTACGAAGAGACATTTAGCCCAATTGCAAGAATGTCAACTATACGAACAATTTTGAGTGTTGCAGCAAGTAAATGTTGGAAGATATTTTAGCTTGATGTCAAAAATGCATTTTTGAATGGTCAATTACAAGAACAGGTTTATATGGAGCAACCAAAAGGATTTAAAGATGAAAAATATCCAAATTTTGTTTGCAAGCTAAAAAAAGCATTATATGGTTTGAAACAGGCACCTAGAGCTTGGAATCATCAATTGGTAAGTTATTTGGAAGCTCAAGGATATAAACCAAGTGTTGCAGATCCTTCTTTATATGTTAAGTTTGTAACAGATCAATGTGTGTATATTTGCATTTATGTTGATGATCTTATCATTACAGGAAGTGCTATTGATGAGATTGATGAAATTAAGAAGAAACTTGGTAAGGAGTTTAAGATTTCAGATCTCGGAATTTTACGTTATGCATTGGGAATTGAAGTTATTTATGATGAACAAGGTATATGGTTGAGCCAAAAGAGGTACATATGTGATTTACTTCAAAAGTTTGGTTTGTTAGAATGTAAAGCAGTTGCAAATCCTTTGGAGCCTAATGTAAAATTGAGTATGCATGATGGTGTTCATTTTGAAAATGTAGACATGTATAGATCACTGATTGGATCATTGTTGTATGCTATAAGTACACGACCTGATATTGGTTATGTAGTTGGAGTACTCTCACAGTTCATGCACAAGCCTACAGATGTACATTGGAATGCGGCTAAGCGTGTGCTACGCTATTTGAAAGGCACTTTGAATGAAGGTTTATTTTACTCATGTGATACTAATCTTGATATTAAAGCTTTCAGTGATGCAGATTGGGCAGGAAATAAAGATGATCGACGTAGCACAAGTGGCTACCTATTAATGACGGGAAATCGACTTGTATCTTGGAGTTCAAAGAAACAACCAACAGTGGAGCTTTCATCTACAAAAGCAGAATATTGTGCGCTTGCAGAATTGACATGTGAAGTAATGTGGTTCAAAAAATTATTTGAAGATTTACATCTTATTTATATAACTCCACAAATTTATGGCGACAATATGAGCAGTATACATTTGACAGCTAATCCAGTTTTCCATGCACGTACCAAGCATATCGAAGTTCATTACCATTATGTTCGTGAGAAGGTAGTTTCAAAAATCAACATTTCTTTTATATCTTCAAAAGATCAGCTTGCAGATATGATGACAAAAGCTCTTGATGGAACAAAGATACAAAGATTCAAACAATTGATTGGATTGTTAGAATATTCAAGCAAAGCTTGAGGGGGAGAATGTTGCGCATCCATTTTGAGGAAAAGCTTTTTGGTTTAAAACCATTCTTTTAGTTTTTTAGATATCAGCCATTATTTTCATAAAAAGGATCATTAAAAATTGACCACTCTTTTAGTGCTTTAAAATAGCAACCATTATTTTTGTGAAAAAGTTGTTGAGCATCTTTTTAGTTATTATCCATTCCTTTAGTACTTTAAATATTCTTCACTACTTTTGTACAAGAAAATCATTGGCACATATTCATTCCCAAAACTCTATATAAAGAGCTTAGGAATTCATTTTTGTACACAGTTATTGATACTCCATCATTGTGAATATAGAGACATTTTTTGTACAGAGAACTTCTCTTCTTTTATCTAGTCTTGTGTGTCTACTCTGCTCTATCGTCTTCGCAGTCTATGCTATTCTCTGCTTCCCTTCATGCTACTGCTTGAACTTCCTTTATTCTACACTAATCCCTGCTTTGTGGGATGGGGGGGTCCTGCGAGTACTATGCCTATTCACTTGTAGAGTTGTACTTTCAAAGTTAAAGCCTGAGAGAATAGACGCTTGCTGCATCTCCATTTAAAAAAAGGGGAATGATGTGTCAAAACTCATTCTATCCCTTAATCTTTCCCCTAGAAAATGCAAAGAGCGTACTTCCTGGTCATCTCATTGATAACCAATATAGGCAAGCAGTGTGATGGCGACTAGGGTGTTTTTCACTCTTACATAGACCAACCGGGATCATCTTACATAGACCAACCGGGATTATGCGTGCACAAAGGTTCATGAGTGAAATATGATTGAGATCCCTCCTTATGTGCTTTGAAGGTCCTTACAAGAGAAGAGTCCTCACTTTAATATCTTCGGAAATTCAAAAGGCAAAGAGTAATCAAACAAGACCTCTCTTAACCTTGCCCAATTTTTATCCTCATCCCCCTCACACATTACATCTTTTACTCTCACACTTTAAGCACACATAGAAATAGAGGACAAAGTCGTACATCTGCCTTAATTGATGTTCCCAAGTACAAAAAAACTTCTTCTTATTCTTTCACAAAAGACTTAAGTATTAGAATGACCTTAATACAACATCAATACAACAGAAGAAGATAGTTCAACAAATATGTGAAGCAAGTACATAAAAGAAAGGCTAACAACAACTAACGTGTGTCATCTATCTTAGTAAAGCCCAATGGAGCATGTCTACATATTACTACATCAAGTAGCTGCTCAAAGAATATGCGAAATGCAAGATTAAACTAAACTAGCGATGAATTACGTGAATTGCTCCTCATACTGTAGAGACTAAAAAGGGGGGATCCTCTGCCAAAAGCAAAAATCACAGCTTTTCTATGTCGTCTCCTACATTTTGTAGAATGATTGGATTTTCATGGTAATAAGTTTCAGAATTGCATGGAGGCCAACAAACTAAGATAATCGCCGAACATGATTTGGTGTTGTAAAGAGTATTAATATATACAGCACGCACTGAGATGATTGATCTCATGTAAAATCGTTGTCATTTGAGTGGTCAATGTATTATTATTCATCTCTCGCAGTTCAATCCATGTTGAGAGTTAGTGTTTAACGAAGGACGCGAACAGACAGGAGGAGACGCCACTGGAGGTGAACAATGGATTCTGAGGAGTCCTCCGTCATTGGCGGAGACTGGGGGCGATGGCATGGCAGGAACAATGGATTCTGATCAAGGGAGAACGAGCGGAGTCATCATCCTCTTGAAGTCGTCGTAGTCCACATGCCCCAGGCCCTTCCTATCCACGCCCGAAATCATCCGCCGACACTCCTCTATGGAGCAGAGCTGGGATCCCGCTCGTCCCATGCGCACAAGCACCTGCTGCAGATCCTCTGCGCGTATTTTCCCGTCTTTGCGAAGGTCGAAGATGGCGAACGCCGCTGCCATCTCTTCTTCATCTGTCGATGCTGCCTGTAAAGCTCGGTTCATTTCCACGAACTCTGCCAAGTCGATAAATCCATCCCCGTCACTATCGATGTCTGCGACCATCAGTGCCGCTTCCTCTCTCGTGACGTCCTCCCCAAGCGAGCTAAGCACCGACCTCAGTTCTTCTGCTGAAATCTTGCCGTCGCCATTAGCGTCGAACTGAGCGAATACCTCCTCCAATTCTTGTAAATATGCGGTCCGTGCCGGTACCCCTTTCATGCGGACGCCTTTCACGTCTTCGACAGCGTACCCTTTTGATAGCATGGGCGACAGGCTGCCAATCATATCTTGCCCAGCTGTCGACGTCGGCGTCGAGGTTGCAGAAGATGCTGCGGAGCCCTCGCGATGCAAATGCTCTCCTTCGCTGCGCTCTCTCCTGCTGGCGGAGCGACCCAAATGGAGTTTCGGCAGTCCGAACTTCTTTCTAGGGGACGTCGAAGTAGGAGACGATGCAGAGGACGAGCACGGCGAAGAGGTGCGGACTGAGCGATTTAATTTGATTGGCAGCTTCATGCTTGACACAGGGGGGACTGTCGATCGCCTTGTTCAAGCGTTTTGATCGATCTGTTCTCTTGCTATACCTCGCCGAAGGGATGCAACAGAAGCTATGTTCAAGCGTTTCGATGGATCTGCTCTCTTCTACTGACTCGCGTAATGGCTGCAACAGAAGCAATTGCTATACCTCGCCGAAGGGTTGCAACAGGAGCTATGCTCAAGCGTTTCGATGGATATGTTCTCTTCTACTGCCTCGCCGAGGGGGTTGCAAAAGAAGCTTTGCTGACGGATATTAATGCACTAGATCTGATGGGAGCGCTCGCTCACAGATTCGTTGTTGGAGCAAATCTGCTGTTATCCACTGTCATGCCAATTGGTCGGGACAGAGGCTACGTTGGAGGATTTAAAGGGGATCGATTTGATGTGGAGCAAGAATTTCCTGTCTGGGAGAAGCTTCCGGGGAGCTTCCTAACCGCCATCAGCGGCAAGCTTCCATGAGAAAATGAGCAGCATGCGGCTCGAATTGTCCTACCTGCCGGCTGAGGACTCATCATACACCGTCGCGGTCGCCATGATCGTCATTTTCAGTGAAATATTCCTGCACGGGCTTTCCACGATGCTTCTCGCCCAGGGGATAGCCAATGAGATTCTGCCACGAATCATGAAAACTTGAAAACGACCAAAAAAGCTTTGAACCTCCATGTGGATAAGCATCTCTTTTTCCTATCACGCTCCCTCATTTTCTTTCTCGGTGGTGTGTCGATGCTACACAAATTGGACAATATATCAATTCAGAAGTGTACGTCTTTGTCCACGAATGTTTTGAATGCTGACGCCGTGCTCACAGTGAAGAGCCGAAAACTTCAATCATCAATAAGTTGTGTTTTGTATGGAAAAATGTCGTTTCTCTGCTTTGTGGGGTAAGGGGTACTATTGCCATTCACTTGTACAATTGCACTTTCAAAGTTAAAGCTCGGGGGAATAGACTTTGGTTGAACCTCTATTTTTGTTAACAAAAAAATGTCATTTTCGTAGTGTTTGTCTGGCCATCCATTCGTCTAGAAAAGTGGACCGCCTTCACCTCTTTTGTGTCGTTTCATGAGCAATGTAAGTAAAAAATATTCATGAAAGACATGAGACAATGTATTCGGGCACAACATTTTGGACAAGGCCTCACATGGAATGTCAGAGTAGTTTTTTGTTCTTGTGTAAGGGCAGGAACCGAAAGGTAGTATAGTAGTAGGAGGACCCCATCTTTTGAGTATGCTCAATGTGAACGACATCCCCCCTATCATGACATGATTGGTCGACAGCTCGATGGCCAAATTGTTGTTTCTCTAGGCAACTTTCTCTCCTTTGTCCTTGTATTTCTTAGCATCCAACAAAAGGAATCTCTAGCCAATGTCCATACCAAGGGCCCCACCGATCAATGAAGCCTACTATATGATGGAGGTTAACAGCCTTGGCTCCATGTCCAATGTTCTTTCTCCCTTTTATACTTTAAAGTTTAAATATCATAAATTGATGGGGTGGGGACATCTTAGGCCCTTGCAATATACAATGTGCCCTCTATAATATACAATGTGCCCCCCCCCATCAAAGAGGTTTAGCAAGGAACAATGGGAACATTATTGATGGCATCCATAGAATCAACAAAAAAATGCCTTTGCCTCCACTCATTGGTATGATTGGCTAGAGCCTTTGCCTCATGAGTTGGGGGTGGAGGTTCAACCCCTACCAATAGCAGTGGACATATAATGGGTCTTTGGTCAGTTTGTATGACCCTTGGGCAGCTTGACATGTGTAACCCCTGCTTTGTGGGATATGAAGGGTGCCATGGATACTATGCCCACCTTCACTTGTACAATTGTTCTTTCCATTAATCCAAACTATCTGAGATTGTACGCTTTGGCCGAACTCTCTTTTTTTTTATTGTCTTTCCAACCAAAATCAAACCAAAATTGGAGGACCGATTGGTCATGGATTAGAGGGGAAGTGAAGTTCCAGGGCCTCTAGCATTGCCTTTGAAAAGACAAAAAACTTTGCTTCACCTACAATTCTATTTCTTTAGAATATTCTCTCTTTTTTTAGCACATAATGTTCTATGATTATGTTTTCCATTTTTTTTATTTCTTTAGATTTCGATATGAAAATATATGCTTTAGAGATATTTTAGTTGAGCTTCATAGGCATAGTTATACCGAGTGATTTGCCATCTCACCCATTCATTTACCATCTTTCATTATTGTACTATTCATTTACCCATGTTTTGTTTATTTACCATCTTTTATATATTGTATTATTGCATTATGTTATGTTCGATTCATCTTTGTGTATTCTTTTTCGCACGAAAAAAAAAGACCATTTTACCTCTTGTTTTCATGCGTTTCTTCTTATGTGTGTTTGTATGATCTTTTTTTCAAAAGAAAATTCGAAAATAGTCTACTTTTCCAAACTTTAATTAATAGAAAGAACAATTGTACAAGTGAACAAACTTAGCACCCATAGGATTTTCTGAATCCCACAAAGTAGAGGTTGCTTAAAATTTGCTAAACAATACTATGAAGAAGGTTAATAATTCTTTCATCCTCTCATGGGGAGCTCACTTACTTTTAATCCCGTTGTTCTCAACGAAAAATACTCTATGATGTTTAAAAGGTGGGAGCTTCTTGCAATTAGAAATTCTTTCGCTTAAAGAGAAAAACATTTTTTGATCGGCCATTCTTGGGTAAAGCTACCAAGTTGGCGGCACATTTCTCTCTTTCTAGATCTTCCATAGGTTCTCTCGTCTTATAGCATTCTACAATGTCAACGAACAATGCTTTAAATTGATTTGACCTTACAACAACAAGATTTTCCCGAGGGCCCACCAGATGTCAATGACATTGACTTGTGTTGGTATGCTTGTAAGAGCTCTAATTTTGTTCACTTAGTTTGTTCGTCACATTATACATAAATTTTGGGTTTGATCTTGAGAGAAAAAAACAAAAAAGCGCTCAGAAATAAGAACATATCTCCTTCTTGTGTCACGATAGAGGGTGGATCTAGAACAACATCCAAAAGATTTTCCAATTCAATGTAAAAGATTTTCCAATTCAATGTAAAGCTTTTATGGTAGTAACCTCTCCTCAATGAAGTAGTGGGGTGCTTAGCCACCCTTTGGACTCTTATCAAGAGGAGGTGTTATGAAGTCATGGAAGTGGCCATGTCGTGGAATTCGAGAAGTTACACCAAGTCAACAAAGAAGCGGAAATTTTTCTCACGAAGAATTTCTGTAAAGTAAATGAGCATTGTATATATTTTAGGAGACTTCTTATATAATTGGGAAGATTCTTCCTACAAAAACTTGAGCGACAATAGTTTTTTAGTTATTTTCAAACTCATGTAAAGTGGTACATGAAGGGATCACTATAAAAAGACCAAGCCCCTTATATATATATATATATATATATATATATATATATATATATATATATATATATAAGACTTTTTGTCGATGTGAGGAACGAGTGCTTTTCTCTTGAAAGAAATTTTGGTCATGCTTTCTTGTCATTTCAAGAGTGACTCTTGTATGATTCATGGCGCATGAAACCTTTTTTTTCATTGCCAATATTGTTTTGCCCAACATAAGTATGATCATTTGTGCCTATTGTGAGTGATAATTTGGAGTGTGATTAGGTGCTAATCACTCATGGAGAAGGAAGGGAACTTCCAAGGTCTTCGGCATTGCCTAATCAGTTTTGTTATAGTGAATCCTCCAATCGGGTATTCCGATTAATGTGAGGCTCATAAGTTGTGCAAGGTTGGCCCATAGTGTGGAACGTGCCTCTTGATAGTAGAAGACACTACTCATCTCTTCTTCTTGTGTCCCACGAGTAGGCGGATTTAGGAGGACATCCAAAAGATCCTCCCATTGAACCTAAAGCTATTGTGGTAGTAAGCTCTTTTTGATGAGGTGGTGGGATGCTCAATCATCCTTTGGAATGCTATCGAGAGGATATCATTTGGAAGATTTGGAAAGAGATATGTGCCATCAAATTTGGAAAGACCCCTAAGAAATACATTGAGAACGGAATTTTCCTTCTTGGACTGAGTAAAGAGGAAACAAAATGACCTCCTCTTTGTCACTCATTGATTTTTTTTTAATTCAAGGAGACAAGTTCAAAAAATAAAAATAGTCTCCCATGAAGGGGGACATACGCTTAATAACCTCCTTTGTAACTCTCTTTAAATGTCTTGAGTTGCACCAATCATTTTGTTCAAATAGCAAAAGAACTTTGGTTTCACCTTCAATGATCTCTCTTTGAAATATTCTCTCTTTTCTTAACACGAAATGCCTTATGTCGATGACTTCCATTTTTTATGTCTTTATCTTTCAATATGTGCAATGGATATGCAAAGATATGCAAGTAATGACATATGTATTTTATAATCTCAGTCTTGGATTTACCATGGTATTATTGATTATTATTGCATTACGTTATTGTGAACTCACGTCTTCATAGTACAACAGTAGACACAATAAGAAGAATGTCCTATCCACATAGCAACCAATTGGAAGGTATGAAGGCTTGCACATCGACAAAAAAGAAGCACACACACCTATAATAAGAGCAAGGCAAGCATGCACATGGGCACACACATGCACATACACTCACAAGTAAGCAAGAGGATGATGGTCCAAGAAGCTCATTATATCGCAAAACTCTAGTACAGAAGTTCACAAGATTTTTCATCTCTCTAAGCTCATCCCAAACAAGTAACCCTAACAAATGAGAGCTCTTTCACTTACATAGACGTTTTAAGAGCTCTATCCACACTAGTGTGTATGCTAGCTTTAAAAATAGTGTCGACAAGCCATTGTGACATCAAAACAGTGTTAGAAAAATACCAAAATTGGTATCACTATTCTAATCATGCGATGAAGCTTGGGTACTACTCACGTTTTATGTTTTGGGCCCAATTACTACTAAAAAAGGAAAATAAGCCAAAATTAGGCATTTTTACATGTAATTTGGGTAAAAAATGGGAAAGAACCTAATGTAAGGAGGGATTTGAGGTGAGAAAAAATTGTTAGTCTCATTCCTCCTTTACTTCAATGCTTAGTCCTCCCTTTTATCACTTCCCTCTTCCTTTGGTTGAGCTTTGACTACTTGTACTAGTGATTTTTAGGCCCACATTTGAGCTTCCTCCTATACTCCCCCCTCCTTGCTTTCTATTGTCTATGAAAGACATCTTTGTGGCATCCGAGATTGTTGGAGTTTGAGGTCTGCTGATGCACACGAACAACACAAGGAAGAAGAAGAAGCTTGGAGCACAACCCACAATACTGAATGTATTACCAAGAGAATGTACAAAGATAAGTGACCCATTAGGGTCATAGGCGTATATACAAGCTGGGGAAACAAAAACCTCCTAAAGAGGGAAAAAAGTGCCCCATTGGTCCTAGTGTGCTTACACACATCACTACCTAGAAAAACTAGCAAATCCCCCCCGGGAGTGATGCGTTGAACAAGGAGCTGGCACTCATCTATAAGGAAGTGCCAAGCTATGTGGAATCAATCCACAAAAGGAAGTAAGCCTAAAGCTTTGCGGAAAGCGTCAAACTTCTCCCTAGGCAGGGCCTTTGTGAAAGGTCTACAATGTTCTCATGTGTGGGCACATATGCCAAACTGATCTCTCCAACAGAAAACCTCTCCCTGACATAATGATAGTGCACCTCAATGTGCTTAGTGCGAGCATGGAACATAGGGTTCCTTGCAACTATGAATGCACTCTCACTATCAATGAAGATGGTGGTGGCAAAAGACTAGCTGATACCCAAATCAGCCATAAGGCGTCAGAGCCATACACAGCCAACAGTCACTATGAAAGATGCCCTATACTCAACCTTGTTGGAGAATTCCTCTCCTAATCGCAGCAGAAAGTGTAGAAGACCTTCTCAGGATCAAGACCTTTGCCAACAGCTGAACCTTCAAATGAAAACTGGTACCAACTGAAAAATTCAATGAACTTGAAACTTTGGTCACTCAAACTAGACACCTATAGCTTTCAAATGAGCTATCAAACACTCAATTTAGAGTAGATTTGGGTTGGCAACTCTTTGATACAAAACAAGCTACCTGTCCACTCAGTTAGGCTGAAAACTAGACTTCACTAAAAACTGAATAACTCATAGAGAATAAATAATTTCATAAAACTGTTCTGGACAGAAGAAGTACTCAAGATAAGCTTTCCAACGAATGTTTAAACACTAAAATTGGATACATATATTGAGAGATATGACTCTCACAAGTAGACTACCCAAAAATGGGTGTGCGGCTGGACATACTCTATGAGAGTGAACTGAACGAAATGACTCAAACCAAATGAACTAGCTACAAGGGGAGTTCCACGCCTTCTTCCTCTCTTCTTGAGTGTCCTCCCTTGCCTCTTTTATAGCCAAGTGACCAAAAACTCTCATGATGAGTTTGAGAGCTCTTCTCCATCATTTCTCCGCTACTTTGGACAACCACTCCTCTTACAGTTCAGTTTTTGGATTTGATTCTCTTTTGAATGATTCTCTTTTGGCCTCCACTACTTGCTGAAGTAAATGCTTCTATTTTTCATTTTTGTATTTTCCTTCTACTTGAAGAAAATCCTTTTTGCAAAAATATATACGAGCTTACTTCTTTCATCTCTTCTTGCATAGCTTCTTGCCATTCTTTTTGTGTACATGCTTCTTCATATGCATCCGGTTCTTTGTCTTTGACCACCTGTGTCATATATGCAAAATGCTTTGCAATAAAACTATCATAGCTCAGCCTTTCAATTGGATACCTTGCTCTTGAACACCTCCTTTCATTTCCTTTTGAACATTGCTTCTTCAACCGGTTCAACTTTACCTTTGGTGTGATCACCTCTTCATACTCTTCTTCACTTGCATTTGAATCACTATTTTGGGCAGCACTTTCAGCTTTAGATCTTTCATAAGCTGATGTTGGTGATGAGGAATGACTCCTTAGCCTCCCCTTCCATGTTGAGCTTTCTCCAAGTGATATAGAAGCTTCTGGACCTGACATTTGAGTGCTTGTTTGCTGAAATTCTTCTTGGACAGCACCTCCATCATCTTCGCAATCTTCTTCAAGAATCTTCTCTTTCCCTTTGTCTCCAAACCATGGTCTTAGCTCATCAAATACCACATCTCGTGAGACTCGTAGCTCCTTTGTCACCGGATTGTAGCACTTGTATCCCTTTTGCTCCGATGAATAACCAATGAAAATACATTTTTATGACTTTGCCTCCATCTTTGTCCTTAGTTCTTGAGGGATGTGAACATAACACACACACATCCAAAAACTTTGAGATGTGTAAGGTCAGGTTTCTTACCGGAATAAACCTCCTCTGGAGTTAGATTATGCACTCCAGCCGTTGTGCACTTGTTCATCAAATAAACAGCTGTACTAGCTGCTTCAGCCCAATAGTTTAGTGGCACCTTCATCTCGTTGAGCATGCACCTTGCAACTTCTGTGATATGTCTATTTTTCCTTTCAGCTTTTCCATTTTGTTGAGGCGTGTATCTACATGTAAATTGTCGCTTGATGCCATTTTCATAAAGAAAATCTGAAAATTCTTTGGAGAAATATTCTCCTCCTCCATCGGACCTCAAGGTCTTTATGTAGCGTCCTGTTTCCTTTTCTACCTATGCTTTAAATTTCTTGAACATGAAGAACACATCTGATTTTTGTTTTACGCAAAACATCCATACTTTTCTTGAATGATCATCGATAAAAGTGACAAAGTATCTATTACCAACCACTGATGGTTGTTGTGATGGTCCCCATACATCCGTGTGTATCAAGTCGAGGACATTCCTTGCCACACAGTTGCTCTTCTTGAATGGTTGTCGAGTTTGCTTTCCTAGTTGGCATGCTTCAGAGAACTCATGTAGTCCAGCATCATTGAATCTTGGAAGACCTCTTACCACTTCATGGTTGCTCATGTCCTTGAGCTTGCGAATGTTGATATGTCCAAACCTTTTGTGCCACAAATCGATTTCAGCAGTCCTCTTGTTTCCAAACTCAATATACATCACCTTTCCATGTGGTTGTTGAATGTCCAAAGTGAACATCCTTCCTTCTTTCCTTCCTTGAGCAATGACCTTGAATCCTTCTTTTGGATTCTTTATAAAGCAGCCTTTTTCATTGAAGATAACATGATATCCTTTCTCTACCATTTGTCCTACTGAAATCAAATTCTTTGCAATAGTAGGAACATGAGGAACATCAGCCAATACCTTTCTATCTCCAAGCTTGATATCTCCAACATGCTCAATTGTGTGTTGAGTTTCATCGCCGGTCTCCACACATCCTTTTCCACTTGGAGCTTGTAGCTTTGTGAATAAATCTCCTTGGCATGTCATATGGTTGCTGCAACCTAAATCTATGAACCATTTTTGGTCATCACTTCTCGAGTTGTTGTAGTCATGCTTCATGGCAAGCATGGTTTGCTTGTCTCCTTCACTTGATGTACTCGCATAGTTATTTTGGCTCCTTTGGTTGCCTCCATTCAACCTTCCATTCTTTTGCCAACAATCATTTGCATAATGTCCTAGTTTACCACAATGATAACATGTTATACCTTTATGAGGATTGTATGAACCTCGACCTCTTCCTCTATTTCTTCCTCGACCTCTTCCATGTGTGTTGTCATTTGAATTGTCCTTGTCCTCCGAGTTGTGTTGGCTGAAATTTGTATTGTTGTAGCTTCTTCCTCTTCCTCTCGAGCCTCCTCTTGAGTTCCTTCCTCTACCTCGTCCTGCATATAACATTTGACTATGGCTGTCCTTACCTTTGTTGCCTTCTCCTTGTTGAGCTACCTCTTCAGCCACAAGATTTGGATAATCTCATCGAATGTTGGTAGAGGATCTCTATAAAGAATGTTTGTGATGAGGGGCTTCCACTTTTCTTCACTCCTCAAGCCATTGAGGGTTGTTTGGACGATGTCTTCCTCTTCTATCTTGCATCCAACTGATGCTATCTGATCTCGAAGCTCCTTGATCCTCAATGTATACTCACTAATGCTTTGGTTTGAGCTTTTCTTCATGTTGTTAAGCTCGTTCTTGAGTTGCATCCTTCGAGACCTTGTTAGGTAGCATACACCTTCTCCAATGCTTCCCAAACTTCCTTGGCTATTTCTAATCTTTGCACATGACCAATCATAGTGTTAAAAATAGCTTGTGAGATGAGGAACAGCACCCTTCGATTCCTCTCTTCCCAATCAGCAAATTGTCTCCTTTTTGCTGGAGTAATGTTGGGATTTTCAAGGTCCATCGGTTGTGGATCGTCTCCACTAACTAGACTCCATAAACCTTTACCTTTAAGGTAATTTATCATTCTATACCTCCAAGACTGAAAATTATCTTTGTCTAACTTCTCAACTTGTTGTCCTAAATCAGCCATTGAAAACTTCCAAGATTGAAGTTTACCTCAAGTATTATGTGGCGCTCTTCCTTGACTTTATGAAGCTCCCCCTTGATTTGTAGCTCCTCCTTTGCTTCACTTGAGTTCCAATGCTTTGCCTCTTCAAAATCCAATGCTCTGATACCAATTGTTGGAGAATTCCTCTCCTAATCGCAGCGGAAAGTGTAGAAGACCTTCTCAGGATCAAGACCTTTGCCAACAGCTGAACCTTCAAATGAAAACTGGTACCAACTGAAAAATTCAATGAACTTGAAACTTTGGTCACTCAAACTAGACACCTATAGCTTTCAAATGAGCTATCAAACACTCAATTTGGAGTAGATTTGGGTTGGCAACTCTTTGATACAAAACAGGCTACCTGTCCACTCAGTTAGGCTGAAAACTGGACTTCACTAAAAACTGAATAACTCACAGAGCATAAAGAATTTCATTTCTGGATACAAAAAGTAATCAAGATAAGCTTTCCCACGAATGTTTAAACACTAAAATTGGATACATATATTGAGAGATATGACTCTCACAAGTAGACTACCCAAAAATGGGTGTGTGGCTAGACATACTCTATGAGAGTGAACTGAACGAAATGACTCAAACCAAATGAACTAGCTACAAGGGGAGTTCCACGCCTTCTTCCTCTCTTCTTGAGTGTCCTCCCTTGCCTCTTTTATAGCCAAGTGACCAAAAACTCTCATGATGAGTTTGAGAGCTCTTCTCCATCATTTCTCCACTACTTTGGACAACCACTCCTCTTATAGTTCAGTTTTTGGATTTGATTCTCCTTTGAATGATTCTCTTTTGGCCTCCACTACTTGCTGAAGTAAATGCTTCTATTTTTCATTTTTTTATTTTCCTTCTACTTGAAGAAAATCCTTTTTGCAAAAATATATACGAGATTACTTCTTTATTTTTACTAGAAGTGGTCACAGCAGGTTTCTTCTTGCCCAACCAAGATATGCATGAGCTACTAATCATGAAGCAAAGACCACTAGTGGACACACAAGTGTCATAACAACCAACCCGGACAAAGTCAAAAAAGCATGTAAATCTGGCGATAGTGATCCCCCATTGGGAATAAAAAAAATCCAAGTAGTCGGGTACCACTCAAGTAGCGAAAGATGCACTTAACCATGAAGTATTCCGATGCGGATGCACCACAGTGCGCACTCCTTCTCCAGACCTCCATGATGATATGCTCGGAGTAGAAAACTAAGCTCTTGAGGCCGCACACAGTACTTCGCACATATGTTGCAGAATACACAGAAAACACAGTACATCAGAAGCGCGAAGATACAATTCTTAGGTCTTACAAATGCAGTCGAACTTATAGTCTATGACTGACCAGACCACTATATGTTTTATTAAAGAACATATACACGGAAGTGTCCGATCGCCATTTGTCCTTTCACATGGACACTAACGGTAACAATCTCCCACTAAAGGCCAATATGGCCAAAGTAACTATGAGAGAAAAATAAAGAATGATAAAGAATACCTGAGTGTAAATATACAAACTATACCTCCCACCTGATGGGCATGTTACATAGTGTACAAGTGACTGTGTAAGATCAAGGATCAAGTAACCCCCATCAAGTGACAACCGTGTCGAAAGCTATCCTGTGGTAGAGCTTTAGTCAAAGCATTTGCAACACTATCTCGAGTGTGAACCTTCTAAAGAAAAATGCGCTTAGTGGCTAAGCAATCTCTAATGAAGTGATACCTCACCTCAATGTGCTTGGTCTTTGCATGATAGACCGGATTCTTAGCCAAAGCAATGGCACTCTGACTATCATTGAGCAAGCGAGGTACATGCTGAGGTAAACCCATATCACAAGCAAGATGAGAAAGCCACAATGCTTCCTTACATGCCTCACTTGTTGCAACATACTCTGCTTCTGTGGTGGAAATAGTTGTACATTCTTGAAGACGAGATCTCCAAGAGATAGCACCTCTAGCAAAATAAAAAATGTACCCTGATGTAGACTTATGATTGTCTACACAACCAGCATATCAGAATCTGTGTAACCAATAATGGATTTTTTCCCTCTACCTAAGCACAGACACTTGTCCTTAGTGCCTCTCAGATATCTCAAAATCATCTTGACTGCTTCCCAATGTTTCTTGCCAGGATTAGAGATATATCTACTCACAACTCCCACTCCAAATGCAATATTGGGTCTCGTAGCTACCATAGCGTACATGAGACTACCAACAGTAGATTGATAGGGAATTTTGGTCATGAATTCCTTTTCCTCATCTTATTTGGGGCAATCATCCTTGCTCAATTTCACATATGTGCGTAAAGGTGTACTCAATGCTTTTCCACCTTGCATATTGAACCGGTGAAGTGCTTTGGATATGTCCTCACTTTGAGACAAGTATATGCATCTTTTACTCCTATCACGAGTAATGCGCATGCCAAGAATATGTCTGACATCCCCCAAATTCTTCATATCAAATGTTTGACTCAACTTCTTTTTGAGAACTGACAAATCACAAAACCATGTGCAACCAAGTAGATATGTATCTTTCCATACCAAGCACGTGGTGTTTGTTTCAAACCATATAATGCCTTTTTCAACTTGCACAATTTGTTTTTATGCCCTTTCTGTGCAAAACCACAAGGCTGAAGAACATACAATTCTTGATGCAAGGCACCATTCAGAAATGCAATTTTAATATCCAATTGATGTACGTTCCAAACATGATGAGCTACAAGTGCACAAAAAATACAAACAATAGTCGCACGGCATGCAAATGCAAAGGTCTCATCGAAATCAATGCTTCTTTCTTGAGCATAACCTTTTGCAACAAGCCTTGCCTTATACCTGTCAACTATTCCATCAGGCTTATGCTTTAGCTTCTATACCCACTTAGTGCCAATGGCCTTCTTGCCAAGAGGCAAGACACATAAAGACCATTTACCATTTTTCATAATAGCATCATATTTTGATTGCATAGCAGCCATCCAATTTTAGATTTTGTGCTTCATCAAAGGAAACAGGCTCATTCTCATCACAAAGACTAGAGGCATCCATATCATAGCAATCTGATGCAAAAGAAGCACTATAAGATAGTCATATTTCATGAGAAGAAGAAACTGCCTTACTAATGTTCCAGCAGCACATGGCTTATTGGCAAGATATAGCAAAGCTTGATGGTCTACAAAGATCTTGAATTTGTGCACCAATAATAGTGTCGCTACTTTTTTTATTGTATAGACCATATGAAGGCCTTCTCTCTCAATAGTAGTATAGTTTCTTTTCACATGGATAAATTGAACACTGACATATGCAATTGGGAATTCCATATTTCCTTCATTAGCAGGTTGCACTAAGATGCAATCAATTGTGTAATTAGAAACATCCACATGGATATGGAATGGTTTACTCCAATCTAGGGACTTAGGGTAAGTGAGCGATTGCTCTTAAATTTTCTTCATCTATCGATATGACACTCTTAGAGATATGTGCTCAAGGACCTTGCCTTGAAAAACCATTAAGGCACATTGTTTAGCGTTTAAGCATATTTTGTACAAGTGATTGTTATCAAAGATACTATATTAAGTCTAGAACATGTTCTTTTCTATCATTACAATATGCACATAGGTCATTGGAATAAAATTCTAAGCATTTTCTATGAAATTCCTTGAAGATGTAGCACATTAGCCTTTAAAATGTGGTTGGGGCATTGGTCAATCCGAACAACATTAGTTTGAAATTAAAAAATGCACCATTCCATGGAAAATGTTGTTTTATGTTTCCTCTTTAGCAATGGGCACTTGGTTATAGCCCGAGAATCCATCTAAAAAACTATATATGTCATGTCCACCTACCCTTTCTAGTAAATGGCATGCAATGGGAAAAGGATAGTTGTCCCCAATAGAGTTTGCATTGACCTTTTTAAGATTAATTAAAACTTGTATTTTCTCATTCTTTTTGGGAAGAAATACTATGGGTGAGATCCACTCTAAGTGCTCAATTTAATAAATGAAATTGGCAGCTAGAAACTTATCGGTTTCTTCCTTAATATTGATAGAATAAGTTCTTTTATATGCGTATGGCCTCTATTTGGATGATTGAGCATCTGACACCATTGGTATACAATGTGCACATATGTGAGGAACAACTCCTTGGAGGTCTCGAAAGGTCCAAACAAAGGCATCTTGATATTCTCATAAGAGGTTTATGGGATCTTCCTCCTAAAACCTTGGCAAATCATTTGCTATATAAAAGCATCTTTCCTCATTTCTTCTACTTTTGTGACCACTTTCTTAGTATATTCTTTAGTCATATCTTTATCTTATCCATGCCTAAAGGATCAATTAGAGTTCACATATTATGCAAGTGAATTTCTTCATTATTGTAAGTCCCATCCATATGGAGACTAGGATAGTCGCTAATGGTTGATCCTAGATTGTGGAGAATGAGTTCTCCTATGCACAACGGAAATGTGTAGTGAACCCTTGTATGTCCAACACTTGGAGAAATAGTTGCACCTTAGATAGCTTGCTGCTCTCAATACAAAAATCAAATGGACTTGTACCTTTAGTCAATCAAAGTAGACAAAGAGAGCTTTCTAATAAGCTATAAATAACTTAATTTGGACAAGTTTTGATTAGGAAACTCAACTGACAAATATGAACTACCTGTCCACACAAGTATGCTGAAGAACTGAACTTAACTCTCAGACTGATAACTCTCTAAATATATATCCTTTCAAAAAGATATTTGGTACAAACTTTCCAACAAGCTAAAAACCAAGTAATTTGGATGAGTTTTGGTCAGGAAACTCAACTAACCAAAACAGACCACCTGACACATAAGTACACCATAAAACTGGAATTCATTCTCTGATAGATATCTCATAGAATATAAATCTTCTGAATGATATATTTGGGAGAGAGAAAGTGCATTCCATGAGCTTTCCAATAAGACAAAAATCAAGCAATTTGGATATGTTTTGGTCGAGAACCTTTATCGACCAAAATAGACTACCTGTCTACGTAGGTACACTAAAAAACTGGAGTTCACTCTTTCACTGATATCTCCTAGAATATGTAATCTTTGATAGAGATATTTGAGATACAGAAAGTAAACAAGATAAGCTTCCAATGAGTTTTTAAAGACAAGAAATGGTTACATATACACTGAGATATGAGCTTCATAACAGAGCTATGTACAAATTGATGTGCGGCTGGAAGGAGTCTTTGGGAAGACAAAATGAAAAAATGACTAGATCTGGCTACTGGGAGCTCTTGCCTCTTTCTCTCCTTGTTTAGAATGTGCTCCCTCTTCACTTTTATAACCAATGAGCATGTGAAAAAGTTTGTGCCTCCTTCTTAACTCACCACTTTCCCCACTACATGCCACTAACTACAAGGCAAGATATTGTATCTCTTACTCATCATGAATTTTGACTAGACTTTTTTCTTTTATTTTTTTTCTTTTTTTACTCTTCTTTTCCTTTATCTTTATATTTGGTAAATTTATCCAAGCATAGCTCATATGAAAATGAGCTTGTACATTTATCTTCAACACTCTCCCTTAAGCTCATTTGGGAGTTATCTTCAACCATGTCCTGCAAATTTATCACATCCTTGAAACCTTTGAGTTTAGAAGCATCCAAGAACTTTGTAAACATATCTGCAACCTACTCTTTGGTTCTGATGAACTTTATCTCCACATCTTTGCTCAATACCTTCTCCCTTACATAATGGTAGTGGACCTCTATGTGCTTGCTCCTTGCATGAAACATAGGATTGCTTGCGAAGTAAATACTTGACATGTTATCACCGTATATAGGGATGGTTCCAACTTGCACTTCAAGATCAGCAAAAAGCTTTTTAATCCACATTGCTTCACATGTGGAAAATGCTAATCCTCTATATTCAGCCTCCATGTATGAAAGTGCAACAGTAGGTTGTTTCTTTGAGCTCCATATGATAGGTTTGCTTCCTATCATGAACACATAACCTGAGGTTGATCTTCTATCTTCCTTTGAACCTGCCCAATCAGCATCGCTAAAGGCTTTGACCTGCAATTCTTCATCAAACTTATAAAACAAAGCATGATTAACTGTATGCTTTATGTATCTCAACACTCTCTTAGCTGAATTTAAGTGTTCGCTTGTCGGGGCTTGCATAAACTGAGAAAGTACAACAACATAAGATAAATTAGGTCTTGTAATGTTTGCATAGATTAATGATCCTACAATGTTTCTGCATGTCGTTACATCTTCAAATAGTTCTCCATCATTTGAGAAAATCTTTGTATTTGTGTCCATGGGTTGAGTGAGTGGTTTGCATTCACTCATTCCAAATCTGAAAAGAACATCCAACAAGTACTTCCTTTGCATCAAGTAGATGCCACTTTTTCCATAAACAACTTCAATTCCTAAAAAATATTTCAGCTCTCCAAGACCTGAAATTTTAAACTCCTTACCAAGCTTCCTTTTGATATCCTTAATCCCTGTAACATCATTTCTTGTTACGATGAGGTCTTCGACATATATGCAAATATATACCTCTCTATTTTCTTCCTTCTTCATGTACAATGAAGGATCTGCACTACTCGGGTTGTATCCACACTTAGTTAGATATTCTACCAATCTCTGACTCCATGCTCGTGGTGCTTGCTTCAAGCCATAAAGTGCCTTTTTCAACCTGCAAACAAAGTGTGGATGGTTTTCATCTTCAAATTCAACCGGTTGACTCAAGTATACCTCTTCTTGTAGTTCTCCATTAAGAAAAGCATTTTTGATGTCGAGTTGATATAATGGCCATCTCCTTGAAGCACCAATTGCGATTAACGTTCTGATAGTTCCCATCTTTGCAACAGGGCTGAAAACGTCATCATAATCTATGCCTTGTGTTTGTTTAAATCCTTTCGCAACTAATCTAGCTTTATATATAGCTATTGAACCATCAGCATTCCTCTTTACTTTAAACACCCATTTGTTTGGAACAATCTTCATACCTTCTTTGTTTGGCACTAGCTCCCATGTGTGATTATCTTTGAGAGCTTTGATCTCCTCTTTCATAGCTTGCTTCCATTCCTTTTGTGTGCAAGCTTCTTCATATGCCTCAGGCTCTTTGTCTTTGATAACCTGCATCATGTATGCAAAATGTGTCGCCATAAAACTATCATAACTCAACCTTTGAGTTGGATACCTTGTCCTTGAAGATCTTCTTTCATTGCCTTTAGAAAGTTGCTTCTTTAACCTATTTAGCTTTACCATCGGAGTGATTACCTCTTCATATTCTTCTTCACTTACATCTATCTCACTATTTGGAGTAGCACTTGCTTCTTTGATTCTACTATGAGCTGAATTTGGAGACACCATATGACTCCCCCTCCATGTTGAACATTCTTCATTTGATGTAGATGCCTCTAGACCTGAAACCTTTGTGCTTGATTGTTGAACTTCTCTTTGATTTGTTCCTACATAATCATCACAATCTTCTTCAAGAATCTTTTCCTTTCCTTTATCTTCATACCATGGTCTTAGTTCATCAAAGACCACATCTCGCGAGACTCTTAATTCCTTTGTTCTAGGGTTGTAACACTTGTATCCTTTTTGCTCCGTCGATTAGCCGATGAAAATGCATTTTTCGACCTTGGTTCCATCTTTGTTCTAACTTCTTGTGGAATGTGAACAAAGCAAACACATCCAAACACTTTGAGGTGTGTAAGAAAGGGTTTCTTACCGGAATAAACCTCTTCGGGAGTCAAGTGATGTATTCCCAATGTTATGCATCTATTCATCAAGTAAATGGCGGTTGTGGTAGCTTCAGCCCAATAGTACAATGGTACCTTCATCTCGTTGAGCATGCATCATGCGATTTCAGCAATTTGCCTATTTTTCCTCTCAGCTACTCCGTTTTGTTGTGGTGTATACCTACAAGTGAACTGCCTTTTGATCCCATTCTCTTGTAGAAAATCTGAAAATTCTTTGGAGAAGTATTCTCCTCCACCATCGAACCTTAAGGTTTTGATAGACCTTCCTGTTTCTTTTTTCAACTTCAACTTTGAATCTTTTGAATATAGAAAATACCTCTGATTTTTTCTTCATACAAAATAGCCATATCTTTCTTGAGTGATCATCAATGAAGGTGACAAAAAATCTATTACCAGCCATTGATGCCTCTTGGGTTGGTCCCCATACATCCGTATGTATCAAGTCCAAGACATTTGGGGCCACATAATTGCTCCTCTTGAATGGCTACCTCATTTGCTTTCCTAGTTGACAAGCTTCACATAACTCATGTAGTCCAATGCTATTAAATTTTGGAAGACCTCTTACCACTTCATGTTTGCTCATGTCCTTCAGCGTCGGAATGTTGATGTGTCCTATTCTTTTGTGCCATAAGTCCAGCTCTGAAATCTTCTTGTTCCCACATTGAATGTACATGACCTTTCCATGTGGATGTTGGACATCCAAAGTGAACATCTTTCCTTCTCTTCTACCTCGAGCAATGACCTTGAAGCCTTCCTTTGGATTCTTTATGAAGCACCCATTCTTATTGAATATGACATGATAACCCTTCTCTACCATTTGTCCTGGCGGAAATCAAGTTCTTTGAAATTGTAGGAACATGAAGAACATTAGATAGTACCCTTGCTCTACTTGTATCTCCAAGCCTTATATCTCCAATATGTTCAATCATGTGTTGAGTATCATCACCTGTTTCAACACATACCTTTCCACTTGGTACCTGTAGATTAGTGAACAAACTTCCTTGGCATGACATATGGTTACTACAACCTAAATCAATGTACCATTTTTTGTCATCTTCACAAGAGCTTCTATACTCATGTCTCATTGCAAGTAGTGTGTCCTTGCTTCCGTCACTTGATGTGCTTGCATAGTTGCTTTGGTTCCTTTGATTGCCTCCATTTGGTCTTCCATTCTTCATCCAACAATCACTCGCATACTATCCTACTTTACCACAATGATAGCATGTTATACCTTTATTAGAATTGTAGGAGCCTCGACTTCTTCCTCTACTTCTACCTTGGTTTTGATTGTAGTTGGAGAGGTTTTGACCTCTTCCTTTTCCTCTTAAGCCTCCCCTTGAGTTTCTTCCTTTACCTCAACCTGCATATAACATTTGGTTGTGGCTGTCCTTTCCTTTGGGGCCACCAAAGCTAAGCTCTTCTATGACAAGATGAGGGATTAGTTGTTCAAAACCTGGATATGCATCTTTCAAGCTTCCATCTTTCATCTCCTCTCAATCCATTGAGAGTATAACACACAAGATCTTCGTCTTCAACCGTGGTGCCAATAGAAGCTAAAGCATCGCTTAGCTCCTTAATCTTCAAAGTATATTCAGCTATGGATTGACTCGAACTTTCCTTGATTGTGTTCAACTCATTCTTGAGTTGAAGTTTCCTAGCTTTGGTATTTTCTGAATACATCCTTTCAAGAGCTTCCCAAGCATCCTTAGCTTTCTCTAGATGTTGAATATGCCCTACCATGGCATTAGTAATGACTTGCGAAATGAGGAACATGACTCTTCTATTCCTCTCTTCCCATTCGTTTGCTTGCCTCCTTTGGACTTCTGTGGCCATAGCTTGATTGATTTGAGGTTGAGCATCATCGCCGCTCACAATACCCCATAAGCCTTTGCCCATTAGGTAGTTGGTCATTCTAAACTTCCACACGGGATAGTTATATTTATCCAACTTCTCTACTTTTTGATCCAAGTCAGCCATTGAAGAGTATCAAAGACTTTGAGAGTTACCTCGAATAGTCATATTGTCCTTCGCTCTTCCATTTGTGAAGCTCCCTCTTATTTTGTAGCTCCTCTTTTGCTTTTCTTTAACTCCAGCTCTATTGATGAAGCTTCAGCACCAAGTTTGGTCTAATACCAACTGTGGAGAATGAGTTCTCCTATGTGCAACAAAAATGTGTAGTGAATCCTTGTATGTCCAACACTTGGACAAATAGATGCACCTTAGATAGCTTGCTTCTCTCAACACAAAACTCAGATGGACTTGTGCCTTTAGTCAATCAAATTAGACAAAGAGAGCTTTCTGACAAGCTATAAATAACTTAATTTGGACAAGTTTTGATTAAGAAACACAACTGACAAAGATGAACTACTTGTCCACACAAGTATGCTGAAGAACTAAACTTCACTCTCGGACTAATAACTCTCTGAGTATATATCCTTTGAGAAAGATATTTGGTACAGAGAAACTAGACACAAATAGATTTTCAACAAGCTAAAAGCCAAGTAATTTGGATGAGTTTTGGTCAGGAAACACAACTGACCAAAATAGACCACCTGCACACATAAGTACATTGTAAAATTGGACTTCACTCTCTAATAGATCTCTCATAGATTATAAATCTTCTGAATGAGATACTTGGGACAAGAAAGTTCATTCCATGAGCTTTCCAACAAGAAACAAATCAAGAAATTTGGATATGTTTTGGTTGGGAAACTTAACCGACCAATATAGACTACCTGTCTACACAGGTATACTAAAAAACTAAAGTTCACTCTTTCACTGATATCTCACAAAATATGTAAGCTTTGAAGCATATATTTGAGATAAAAAATGTACACAAGATAAGCTTTCCAAGGAGTGTTTAAACACAACAAATGGTTACATATACACTGAGATATGAGCTCCACAACAGAGCCATGTACAAACTGATGCGCAGTTGGAAGGAGTCTATGGGAAGGCAAACTGGCAAAATGACTAGATCCGACTACTGGGAGCTCTTGCCTCTTTCTCTCCTTGTTTAGAACGTTCTCCCTCTTCACTTTTATAACCAATGAGCATGTGAAGAAGTTTGTGCCTCCTTCTTAACTCACCACTTTCCCCACTACATGCCACTAACTACAAGGCAAGATATTGTATCTCTTACTCATCATGAATTTTGACTAGACTTTTTTCTTTTATTTTTTTTCTTTTTTTTCTCTTCTTTTCCTTTATCTTTATATTTGGTAAATTTATCCAAGCATAGATCATATGAAAATGAGCGTGTACATTTATCTTCAGCATAGATCATCCTGTGAATGTTGTACCACTTCACATTGCAGTAGCATGTCACATTTTGGAACTTCTTCGATGAGGTCCACTAAAGATAAATCCAATTCATAGTCATCGTCATCACAATGATGTGTTAATGTTTGTTCATTTACTATCACTTTGATGGCTCCCAAAATGTGTTGATATTTGGAAGGATCAACTTCATCATCTCTTAGATTAGAGGCAAGAATGTATTATGGATCTTTGATTGATCTTTCCAATTGGTGGCTTGGTTCTTTTTTTTGGCTTAACACAACCAAAGATGGATTTCTTTGTGTATCTAGGATGGCTTATCTTGAACTCTTGCTCTTTATAGAGCTTTTGTCCTCCTTGTCATGAATCACATACCATTGGAGAGGTGGAACATCTCCGTAAGCATAATTTTCAAGTTTATCTTAGTAGTTGTGACAATATGCTAGATGTAAATTGTGTTTCCTCCCCAACCTTGGACTAGTTCATATGATCATCTCTTGATATTCATTCATAACCTTTTGGAATTCTTCTTCCTTCTTCTGGAGTTGTGCTTGGCTTTCCCAAAGTTTATTCTCCTTTTCTGGAGTTTGATCTTCCTTTTGATGGGCTTTAACTACTATTTGCAAATGCTCTTTGAGCATGCGTGTTGGAAGAATAGGAGTAGGAAAATTCTTCTAGCATTTGTTGAGAAACTTCTATCATTTATTGACACATGGCTAGTTGTTCCTTTTCTAAATCCCCTCGTGGACAACATCAATCGTGGTGCTCAACTAAAGCTCTTAATCTTAACCAGGCTTGCAATAATCCTTCTAACTCAACAATTAGAGGGTGAGCAAGGACTGATCCTATTTGTGGCCATGCATTTTGATAAGCATATGCATATGATAGTGTCAGAGCACTATAATACTATGTTACTCTCCCCTGAGTTCTTTCTTGCTCCCTACTAAGGTGATTGCCTTTCCATTTTAGCTCAGATTGCATGTACTTGAGAGAATTCTCAAGTTCATCAACCTTTTTCTTTCATTTATTTACGTGATTTCCTTATTGAGTCCTTTGGATCCCCTTGGTAGGTGGACATTCCTTTGGAAACACGTCTACACTCTCTAAGCTTGATGGATCAAGAGCCTTTTTGCCCTTATCTTGTTGCTTTTCTTTGGATTGGGCACGTGTGATCACTTGTATAGGAGATGTCATCTCCTTTTCCCCTTCACTACCAGAGTTAGAGGGAATTGTAGCCACCATGTTAACAAGTGCAAATTTTCTCTTGTCCGATTTGTGAGGATAGTCCTTATACATGTGGGTTTCTCCACACTCATTATAGAAGGTTTTTTTTGGCTGGTATGGATGGTAATAGGGGGAACTTGTACACATGGATATTCTCTAACAAAATGATCCCCGTTACACCACAAGCAAGGACCTCTCAGAATCATAGGTCTAGACTAAAGTCTAGCCATGTTTCATGGGGAACATTTGTGTAATAAACTTAGATAGACTCTGGCCTGCTATACCCATAACTCTAATTGTAATAGTCTTCATACCCACTTGGGTAATTTGGATAACCCAAATAATTAGTGGATTGATCATACTATTGAGACTATGCCTCTTTTTGACTACTTTCTATGGCAGTCACTTGCCCAATAATCTTTGTAACAATTGGAGCAACTACAATTATAGACCACTCTATTGACCCGTAGTCTTATCCATGCTTCATTGGAATTACATGTTGAAGCAGTGGATGTTGGCTCAACACAAGTCTACTTGGGATGTTGACATTGGTCTAGGTAGATATGGCATCTAGGGCATGATCAAGTACGAGTGTCATGGGGGATATTGGTATTGTGGTTGTGTAGTTAGCCATGGGACTTGAAGTTAGCCTTGGGACGATAATTTCCCACAAATAGTCTATTTGAAATTTTCTTTTTTGCATGGGATACGATTTCTTGTACCTTCTTGGAAATGTAAAACTCTAGAAGCATGCAATAAAGGTCCGACCTCTACCTTGAAAGGGTCAAACACTAGATTCATCTTCCACTTTCAACAATAAGGAGAGGAATCAAGAGTGATCAAAAGAATTAAACCATTTATAGTTTGGTGAATCATGCCAAGGAATGAGGTTTAGACACCTTATTCCTTTCTCTCTTGTATATGGTGTCAATGAATTCAAAATCATAGGAAATTATAAGTTGAGAGGATAAAAGAAAGTAGAAAGATAAAGGATGTGCTCTATGGATTGGAGAAAGAACTCACTCATATGGGACAATGGGAACTGAGTCCCTTTGAGAATTTTCTTTGATGGCGAGAGAAGAAATAGGCCCAAGATCTGATAAGAGACATGGGGATAAGCCTTGAAGATATGATAATTGAGAGTAATTTTTTAGGTTCATATGGATTGGAGAAAGAACTCACTCATATGGGACAATGGGAACTGAGTCCCTTTGAGAATTTTCTTTGATGGTGAGAGAAGAAATAGGCTCAAGATCTGATAAGAGACATGGGGATAAGCCTTGAAGATATGATAATTGAGAATAATTTTTTAGGTTCATAAAGAGGTAAAGTGATTTACCTACTTCAACCTGATAAATACACTTGGTTGTATTTACAAGAGGATAAATAGAATAGAGAAAAAAATTGCCTTAAAGAAGGATACCTCTTAAAAAGATTCATTATTTTCAATAGAATATATATCCAAATTTAGATTGTGTGATAGATGTGGGAAAGATAAGGATATTAGGAAGTTTTCTGAGTTAAATGCCAAAAGTGAGGAGCTTGCTAAAAGTCGAGCTTATTCAAGTATAAATTTTTGAATAATAGAATAATCATTCTTTGAATCTTTGGATGATGAGAACAAGTGATTGAAGAATGTTCAATAAGTTCTTGGAAGGGTATGATAGAGCTATCTTATCTTGTAAGCTCTTTCAACTAAAGGCAAAGAAAACTTGAATCATTTATCTCCATTCATTAGGGAATCTAGCAAGAAGTTTTCCTTGATTAACAAAAAGGTATCTTGATGACTTGATAAGTATTGATCCTAAATTCGAAGGAATCAGATTAAGTAAGAATGATTTGTTCCTCTTTGTAAAGCATTGGTTACCTTCTCTTGATTTCAAGCTTCCATTATCTTTAAAGTTGGTGCCCCATGCCACTGAATTGACTGTTGTGATAGTGTAAACCTAGACATCCCATACCATCTAGTTTACACTCTCATCTTAGTCAAAATAACTTTAGCTCTTATTCTAGGATTTCTTATCAGGATATTTTCCCTTTTATTCTAATCAAGTAGCGTAGATCAAAATGCTTCTATAGACTTGTAAGTTTTGTAATTTTCTATACTTAGTCTTTCTTTTAATCTTGATTGATCTATTTGTTTCTTCAAATGTAATCCAAAGCATCTTTTCTATGCCATTTGATAGTAGAGCTAGTGGTTTCACACTAGATATTATCTTATTCACATAACTAGCATCTGTCTCAAAAGAAATAGTCAATTAACTTAACCAAATGTTTACATTCTTAATTATTTTGGAAAATTTTTGCTTGTTCAAATGCATATTCTAGAGTAGTGGTATTTAGAGTAACTTAAAACCCTTAACTTTTCCTTCTCTCTAGATATTCCTTAAAGAGTTACAATCTTTCCTCCTAAAACAACTCTTTTAGATCTCTTTGGGCTATGAATTCAGCCTTTCAGTGCCATATTACTGCATATATTGAGCACATACACACTATGTATGCTTATGTGGATACCGCTTATGTATGTCCATGTGGTCATTGATATAGTAGTTACCTTTTTTGCATAAAGACTTTTACATTTGATAAAGAGGGTCATGCTGAGGTTTTCTTAATTGGGAGACACCCAGATGTCAGGGTATCTTTGGTGATGCAAGTGGAAGACTTACCCAGGCTTGCCATAGGAGATGTATGGTAGTTGTTCATAGCTGTTTGATAAGCATAGTTGGCTTCTTTCGAGTAACGGATTGTATGCAATGGAGTCAGTGATTCACTGTGCACCTTAACATGTTAGTACTTACACTTTTATGAGATCTTGACATTGGTCATATGCTCATCTTGTAGAGGATAATTAGGCAATTTTTTTCCAGATTTTTGGTTTTTGTCAACTATACAATGGTCGATTTACTCCTTGACACACTTATTGGAGTGAGCACATTTATTCTCACATAGTCCTTTTGGTTGGTCATTACTATTCATTAATTCATTTTTCTAAGAAGAATTTGCTGGATTTTTTTCGAGAATATGACACTTGTTCATCCCTTTTTGAGCAATAGTGGTGTTTGGACTCTTTTAGCTCCATTATCATTCTAATTAGTTCTCTATCATCATGGCATCAGAGGTCTCAGGCATGTCTGCCAGATCAGGGTCTAGTGCCAGTGTTCCAAGTGGGAGCTATAACTTGCAGGGCAAAGACCATTTTGAGATTCGAAAATTTGATGGCACAAACTTTGCTCTATGGAAGAATTAGATTAAAGATGTGTTGATTCATAGGAGGCAATGGAAGCCAATAAATAGAATCTCAAAGAAGCCTGTTGACATGGATGAAGTTGAATATTGGGATGAATTGGATGAAATGGCCAGGTCTACCATTCGATTGTACCTAGCAAATAATGTTTACTTTACAGTAGTAGACTGTGAAAGTGTAGATGAGTTTTGGAAGAAGTTATGCAATACACATGAAAAAGAAACGACATCAAATAAAGTCTATCTGATGAGAAAGTTATATAACCTTTTCATGAAGGACACAAATAGTGTTGCTACTCATCTAAATGAGTTTGATGCTATATTCTCCCAGTTACAGGATCAAAAAATGGAGATGTATAATGAAATGAAAGCACTCTTGTTGTTATGCACCTTGCCATCATCGTGGGATACATTTCGCATAGCTATTAGCAATAATGCACCTGATGGTAAACTAGTATATGATGACTTATGTGGATCACTCTTGAGTGAGGGGATTCATAGAAAATCTATGGTTGGCACTCCAAGTGGAGATGGATATAATGTTAGTGATTCATGCCAAGGAAAGAATAACAACATGGCAGGACCAAGAACAAGGAAAAGAATGTTCGATGGAATAAGAGTAGAAGTAAATCAAGGAAGATGGATATTGAATGCCGTTATTGTCATAAGAAAGGGCACATGAAGAAAGATTGTTATGCATTAAAGAATGCTAAAGGTAAAGGGCAGAATATTGATGGGCATGTTAAATAGTTACCTGCACCATCTACTTCAACCCTAAAGATTGAAAAAATCAATGCTATTTTTGATGATGCTGATGTGTTGACACTTGACAGTATTGTGCCTACTGGGGCTCTTATGGATGATTCTCTTTTCCACATGTGGCTGCTAGATTCTATTGCTTCTTTCCATGTGACACCACATAGAGAATGGTTCTCTACTTATGCAGCAAAGTCTCTTGGTACTATGAGACTTACTGACTCTTACTAGTGTGATGTTGGTGTGATTGGAGATGTGGTTGTGCAATTCATTGATGGTTCAAAATTTACTATGCATAATGTACACCATGTATCTTAGTTAGCACATAGTTTAATGTCAGTTGGTCAACTTAATGACCTTGGTTACAAGGTGGTTTTCTATGCTCAGTTCTTTTGCATATCAAAGGGCAATATGGCTATTGCAAAAGGAAGCAAAGTTGGCTCACTTTACCCGTTATTTGTATCACACAAAGAACACTTGTTCATTGTTATTGAACAACCTATGGCTTTTATTTGGCGTGGCATCGTTACCGCCACATATCTCATAGTGGAATGGAAAATCTTTCTCGTTCTATCTACTTACCAGTGTTATCTTTCTCTGATTCTTCATTTTGTGAGCATTGCATTGTCAATATGGAAAGCAAACTAAGAATGTGCATAAAATGCACATTGACTCTTCAATTATGCCTTTAGATCTGGTTAACACAGATGTTTGTGGTCCAATGCCCACAAGGTCATTAGGTGGTTCTCTTTACTTTCTCACTTTCATAGATGATGCTACTAGAAAAGTCTAGGTATATCCTATCAAATCAAAGGATGAGGTATTCCGTACCTTCAAAAAATGGCTTGCTTCAGTTGATATTGAAAAAGCAACTAAGCTCAAAGATTTACGTTTAGATAATGGGGGTGAGCATACCTCACATGAATTCAACCTTTTTCTTCAGTCTAGAGGAATTGGTATAAAGTTTACAACTCCTTATACCCCAGTACAAAATGGTGTAACTAAAAATAGAACTATTTAGGATACAGTAGTTTCTATGGTACATCATACAAACCTTTCACAAGGCTTTTGGGCAGAAGCAGTATTGACTACACTTCATGTGATTAACCTTACACCTAGTAAGGTCTAAAAGTGGCACAAGAGTTGAGGATAGGGAAGCCACCATATTATGATCATCTTTGAGTTTTTGGGTGTGAAGCATATGTTCATAGACCCAAGAATCTTAGACAAAAGCTAGACCATAAGTCAAAGAAATGCATTTTTCTTGGATATGGTCGAAATTGTCCTATCATATCAGTCTGCAAATGTTCTTGTGTAGCAACGATTGAGATGCTCTACATGTGTCTCACATCTACCTGATAGATATGTTCCAAGTTTGGATTTTGTTATGCTTATAGATGTTGTTGAGCCTTCTTGCTACAAAGAGGCCATGCAGACAAAGGATCATGTCAAGTGGGAGCATGCCATGAAGAGTGATTTGGATTCTATTCACAAGAATGGTACTTGGGATTTAGTACCTTTGCCAAAGGGTAGGAAAGCTTTACCATGTAAATGGATATATAAGATGAAATTCACGTTAGATAGTTCTTCTCCAAAGTATAAAGCACGACTTGTTGCAAAGGGTCTTAAGCAACAACATGGTGCTGATTTCAAGGAAATCTTCTCTCTAGTGGTCAAGATGACTACCCTTCGAATATTTCTTAGATTCATTGCAATGGAGGACTTAGTGCTAGTCCAGATGGATGTGAAGACTGCGTGCTTTCTTGCATGGAGATCTTACATATGGGATCTATTTGGAACAACCAGAGGGTTATGTAGTTCTCGACAAAGGAGGTCTAGTTTGTAAGCTGAAGAAGAGATTATATGGACTTAAATAGTCCCCTAGACAATGGTATCAAAATTTTGATGCTTTTATGAAGTCTCAAGGCTATTTTCAAAGCGATCAGGATCATTGTCTCTACACAAAAAGATGCTCATATGGTAGTTTGATATGCTTGATACTTAATTTAGATGACATGTTGATTGTTGGGAAGTCCTCTTATGAGTTGTCAATTCTCAAAAAGAAGTTGAGTCAGACATTTGATATGAAGGATTTGAGGGATGCCAAACATATTATTGGCATACACATTACTTGTGATAAGAGTAAAAGATGCATATACTTGTCTCAAAGTGAGTACATATCCAAAGTACTTCACATGTTCAATATGCAGTGTGGAAGGCATTGAGTACACCTTTACCCACATATGTGAAATTGAGCAAGGATGATTGCCCCAAATCAAATGAGGAAAAGGAATTCATGACCAAAATTCCTTATCAGAGTGTTGTTGGTAGTCTCATTTATGCTATGGTAGCAATGAGACCAAACATTGCATTCGTAGTGGGAGTTGTGAGCAGATATATGTGTAATCATAGAAAGAAGCATTGGGAAGAAGTCAAGATGATTTTGAGATATTTGAGTGGCACTAAGGACAAGTTTCTATGCTTGGGTAAAGGGAAAACATCCATTATTGGTTACAAAGATTGTGATTATGCTGATTATATCACAAGCAAGATGGGGTGTGTATTGTGTGTTTTCTGTGTATTCTGCAGCCTCGGTGAAGAGTACTGTGTGTGGCCTGTGGAGCTCGATTTTCTACCACAAGGGTATCTTCATGGAGCTCTCGAGAAGGAGAGTTCACTGTGGTGAATCACTATTGAAATACTCCATTGAAATACTTGACACTCTTCAACCACCACCATCTTTATTGACAGTGTGAGTGCATTGGAAGTTGTGAGCAACCATGTGCTACATGCTTGCACAAAGCACATTGAGGTGCACTATCATTATATCAGGGACAGACTCTCTACTAGAGAGAACAATTTGGCTTATGTACCCACACTGGGTAATGTTGAATACATTTTCACAAAGGCTCTACCTAGGGAGAAGTTTGAAGATCTTCACAAAGATTTGGGCTTAGTTCCTTTTTTGGATTTATTTTGTTCTACATAGCCTTGCAGTTATACATTAGTGCTAGCTCATTGTTCACTGTATCACTCCGAGGGGGGATTTGTTGATATATTTTGGGTAGTGATTGTTGGGTGTGTGTAGAAGTGTGAGAGACACACCAAAAGCACACACAAGGAGCACAAACACAGCAAGACACATGGAGAAGATGATGGCTTGAATAGCTCTCTCTATTGACAATGAAGTAAAACTGAAGTAAGAGCTGAATAATATCCCAAAGTACAAAGTACCACCACATATGAGAGTATCAAGTATGTGGTAACATGGGGAAAAAACCTCTATCCAACACTGGAGTAGAAAGTGCCCATGTATAGGGAAAAGGTTCACATCAAAGCTACTCTAGGAACACATAAGTGTAACAAACCCCCCTGGAGCGAATGATGTGAACACATACACGGAGTGACAGATCAGCCCCCACAAGGTAATAAGCCTAAAGCTTTGCGAAAAGCTTCAAACTTTTTCCCTGAAAGAGCTTTGGTGAATATGTCTTCCACATTATCTTGTGTAGGCATATATACCAAATCAATATCTCCTGCATGAAGGCGCTCTCTCACATAGTGATAATGCACCTCAATATGTTTGTTCCATGCATGAAAGACTAGGTTTCGTGCAACAGCCAAAGCACTCTGACTATCAGTGAGAATATGCATAGCAGCATCAATCTCCATGCAAAGATCCATCAATAGGCATCTCAACCATATACACTCCACTGTAGCTGTGAAAACTGCCATGTACTCAGCTTCACACCTCGATGTTGCCATTGTAGGTTGCTGCTTACTCAACCAAGATATGCATGAGTCTCCAAGGAAAAAGCAATTACCACTGGTGAACACGTGAGTATCATAACAACCAACCCAATCACTATCTGTAAAAGCATGCAAGCATGGTCGAACATCTCTGCCATAAAAGAGACTGAAGTTCAAAGTGCCTCTGAGACATCTAAACACACGTTTTATTGCTTGTCAATGCTTAGTGCCAAGGCTATGCATGAATCTACTCAACTAGGAAACTACATACCGTATATCCAGCCTTGTGTTGCATGCATATATAAGACATCCCACAACTTGCTGATAAAGAGAAGTGTCAAATGCATCACTAGAATCCTCAACTAACAACCTGAATCCTGTCTCAATTGATATGGAAATTGGCTTGCAATCCTCAAAGTCAAAATGCTGAAGTAGTTTTTCAACATACTTTGCTTGATGCATAACAATTCCCCCTTCAACGTATACAAACTGGCAAGATAGTAGCACAAAAGACCAAGATAAGTGACATCAAAAGTATGTTGCAAGTGAGCCATAAGAATGTCAAGTTTTGCATCACATGACCCAGTCAAGAGTATGGCATCGACATAAAGAACAAACACTATAAGATCAGCCCCATTTTTGCGTACATAGAGTGTGCTTTCAATCGGACTACATGTGAAGCCAAGAGCAATCAAGTGCTTATGGATTTTGTCATACCATGCATGTGGAGCTTGCTTGAGACCATACAAGGTTTTATGCAAGTGACAAACCATATGCTCTTTCCCTTTCATAGCAAATCCAAGATGTTGCTTCACATAAACCTCTTCTTGCAAACCACCATTCAAGAAGGTTGTTTTTATGTCCAACTGATGCACTTTCCAACCTTGATGGGCAGCCAATGCAACCATGGTACGAATGGTAGTCATGCGTGAAGTAGGTGCAAATGTTTCCTCATAATCAATGCCATATTGTTGCGCATATCCTTTGGCAACCAATATAGCTTTGTAACGATCAATGCTACCATCAGATTTTCTCTTAATCTTTTAAACCCACTTTGTACCAATGGCATTCTTTCCTTTTGGCAATTCACATAACTCCCAAGTACCATTCCTATGTATGGAATCCATTTCTGATTGCATAGCACTCATCCATTGTGGATCGTCACATGCATCTTCAAAAGAAAGTGGCTCTTCATTACATGATGTAGCAATAAGAGAATAATCCACAAAATTACTTGATCCATGGTGAGAGCTTGATCTTGTTCTACCAAGTAAAGGTGCACTCAATTTGTTGTCTTACAAAGTTTGTTTCAGCCACTATGGCATAGTTTGTGCACTCTTGATAGACATGCGTTCATTATGTAAAACATCTTCAATATGTACATCATACATAGGCTGAATTTCATGCTCATTTTCAGCCATATTTTGACGCAAATGTTCAGCCATATGTGGTTGGAAATTTCTAGCAGTTTTGATAATTTTTGGCTGAAAAAATTCAGCCATGTTTGGCTGGAAATTCTCTGCATTTTCAACACTATTTTGATGGAACTTTTCAGCCCTTTAAGCCTCAGCTGGCTAGTTTACATGGCCGTAGTCAAGCGCACCATTTTGGAACAAAGGCATGAGTGTATCGAACACATCTTGTGAGCTAAATGTTGGCTATTTTCTGCATTCAAGTAGAGGGAAAACTAAATTTTCAGCAAATACCACATCTCGACTCACAACAATTGTGTTCGTCAATGGATGGTACAAACGATACCCCTTACTTTCAGCACTATAACCAACAAATATACATTTCTTTGCCTTGTCATCAAGTTTGTGATGTTGTTGTGATGGCACAAGAGCATATGCCAAACAACCAAACACATGCATATGAACAACCATAGGCTTATGACCATTCCAAGCCTCATAAGGAGTGATGACTCTCAATGCTTTTGTAGAGCAGTGATTCAACACATAGTTTGCACACATGACCGCTTCCATCCAAAACTTATCAGGAAGGTGCTTTCCTTTAACCATGCATCGTGCCATTTCAACTAGAGTTCTATTTTTATGCTCGGCAACACCATTTTGCTAAGGCGTATATGGCATTGTACATTGGTTTTGTTAAACTAATGTTTAAACTACTATCAAATCTGGGTTCTTGGGATGGTTAGGAGTCTGTAAAACAGAGGCCCTGTTTGTATTTTCCCAATTCTACAAATTCAGTTATGTGCTACTACACCGACTTAGTGTTCAAAGGTAAATTAGCTTTCCGATACGTATCTATTTTGCGCATTACAATGTTCTTCACCGCAATACATATGAATGCGCAACTTCATCACTTTACCGCGCTATCAGATTAACTTAATACTTCAACAAAGACTTAACACATTACTGAACTTAATGAACAGATTATAGTATACTCAGAATAAGCAGAATATAGGCAATGTGCTATGCTCCACTTCAAGCTCTTCGCCCAGACCAACAGTCCGGCAACGACATACCCTCTGTTTCACGCATGCTTCTTTTTATTAATCAAAAAGGTTACAACTGTTTGCGCTACGCCCTTTCGATATGCGTGCGACTTTTTAGGATTACATTTTGGCAGCTCACACTGGCACGCACGGTGGACTCGAACCCAAAAATGGTAAATACAAAGGTTAGGATTCATGTATAATGCCCTGTATGTACATGGAACAGGCTAACTTAAAGGTGCGGGGGATCTTGTATTTTAAAGAGTCTAATATATCCTTCAAAATTTGGGGCTCAACTAGCTGCGCATCAGTTCTAACCGAACTGGCAGCAACCACCTAACTTATTAAGGTTTCAGCCTGAGTTTGCAAGAATGCTTCTTGTAAATAAAAATCATTTGCGAGAGCAACATTTCTGTGCAACTTCATTTCGGCAATATCAGCATCTATCTGTGGTAACCGATCAGTGTGAATGCCTAACTGCTTCTCCCTGCATTCAAGTTCTTCATATTGAAACTCCATTGTCTTATAAAAATCTTCTCTCTCCTTTTTGATGGCTTCAATCTCCTTCTTTAGTTGGATGTTCCAGCCAATCTCTTCTTCCAAAGAACGACTTTTATGGAAAAGTTCTTCGGTGACTTGCTTGAGTTATGTCTCAGTTTTGATGACATTCGTAGCTAGCGTCTGAGAAGCTTCTTCTAATATACTGAGCTTATCCCACGTTTCATGGATTTCATTGGCTAATGCAATCATGGCATCTTGTTTATTTGTAACTGCTTGCTTCAACCCATTAATTTCTACGTCCTCATTAGCAATAATAGAATCTTTTTCTGTTAATTGTTCCTGTAATCGCTAAATTTGTGTTTGCAGGGAGTGAATATCTATTTTAGCTTTAAGGAGTTCTTCCTTGAGAGGCACTATACAGCTTCCAGAATGTCAACTTTGCATTGCAGCTCCTGACGAATAGTTTGTTGTGTCATCTGCAGTTGAAGGGGTAATTGGTGGGATAATTGTAAAAAAAACTATCCCATGGATGCCAATCTGGTGAACAAAACAGGGGTGGGAATAGAAGGTGTAGACTGTGATGGTTGGGAAGAAAGGAGGTGTGGAGACGAGGATGGAGAGTGGTCAAGAGAAGAAGGAACTTTGGACACGGCCTCACGGATTGCGGCTGGAGGCGAGGAGGGAGAAGCAGTGGCAGCGGCAAGAAGTGTGATTGGAGGGGGAAGAGGAAGAAGAGGTGTCTGAACGAGGACAATGCTTGTTTTGTTTTGAAGCAAAGACGAAAGAGTGGCAATTTTGATAACTGCCTCCTCAGCACTTGGTTAAGGCTTTGCCGTGCTTGCTTGATCATTTGCTAATGGTGGGGATGATGGATGACAAACAATGGCAGTGCCATCATCCACTATATCCTTCAGAGCCGTATCATTGAGGTGTTGTACTTCAGCCCACTGTGAATTTTCAGCCACATCTTCTATGCTGACACCGGTATCCTGCTGCTCAATAGGAGAAGATTGGGCAGATACTACCTGTAATGACGTTACTCTATCATGGAAGACTTCAACCTCTTGTACAACGGTTGATTCCTGCACTTGACTTTGGGATGGACTGATGCATCGGTGCTTGCACTAGAAGAAGTGGAGACGATCTTCATCATCATCATCGTCCTCCAGCATTTGTGTAGACTCCTCATGTAATAGAAGTGTAGGTAAAGGAGGAGGTTGTGCAGCCTGAATTGTCGGGAGGAGGAAAGTGAGAAGGTGTGGCAAGCGAGTCCGAGGGATCTCCTTCTTGGCCAGTTGCTTAGAAACGGCTTGGCATTCATGGTGAATGTGCCAGAAAAAGAAAGAGGTGAAGTTAACGGCCTCGCGTGCTGCAGTGTCAATCATTGAATAAAAAGGGCGTGAAATGCCGTAAGTGCATTTTTGGAGATTCAGGGAAGCTACCAGGAACTGGAGTGCGGTGCACTCTGGTTCTGGATGACATAAAATGGCAAAATCGTTAGACGAGTGCCTGGGGAAGAGTTCCTTCATTGTCGCCAAAAGAAGGAGAGGTCCATCAACCAAACCCTCATGAGGGAGATGAAATCCCTCAGCGACTGAACTAAGTGTGACAACGATGCGGGGGTTCAAACACGCCAGCGGCCAACATCATTCTATAGCAGGTGTAGCCGCAATGGCAGAGATTATCTTCGCACAGAATGGATGACACTCCATTGAATGCCAAGGCGATTCAACAAAGGCCATGAGACCACGAGCATGTAGGAACTCGCTCACTTTCGGAGCGAGACCAGTATGTAAGGTAACGATGTTCGCTAGAGCTTCCATGGTGCAATTAGAAACACACAAGAACACAGATAACACAGGGGTCACAAGCACACGAGGATGCAATAGCGAATAACAGCGTGAAGAATAGGATTAAGTAGAAACGTTGAAGGAATCAGGCGGAAAGAAACATAATCATGATAGAGTGTTGGAAATATACAGATATAATGGCAACATGCACGCATTAACAGAATCGAAGACACAGAAGGAGACTACTAATTATGGTTAGGTAAGAAAACTGAAAGATTACGGTCAATCGGTCAACCAAAATTACGTAGAAAGGACAGGAACGACGAGGTAGAACAGTGAGAAAAAAGGAGTAAAAATACCACGCATCATGAGGATGAAGGCGGTGGATAATAGGGACGAAGCTTTGATCCATCAATGATCACCTTAGGAACAAGGGTACCAGTTAAGGTGGATAACCGAAAAGTTGTTGGTCCTACTTGTTCGGAAATATGGTAGGATCCGAACCAGTGCAATTTAAATTTGTCCGTGGATCGATTAGATTTAGCATTATAAAAGAGCACTAATTGGTTGGTGGTAAACACAGGGGTTTTGAGGAAATGATCGTGAGTTCTTGATTGTCTGAGTTGAACTTCGTGCAGCACCAGAAAACTCTCGAGGCGCTGTTCATCTAGAGACCGTAAAGCCTCCAATCGGGGAGGAAAAGATTCTTCCGGTAGTAATTTCTGCTCTAGTGCCACTCGCAGACTAGGAACCACCAGTTCCATAGGAGCAATCGCCTGCAAACCATAAGCCAACTTGAAGGGAGTTGTTCGAGTCTCCACTTTATATGTTGTACGGTAAGCCCATAATACCGCAAGTAGGAATTGGTCCCAGCTCTCCGGGCAACCCAATTCCAGTTTCTTTAAGATGTTCAACAGAGATTTGTTTGTGCTCGTGACGAGACCATTCGCTCATGGATACTATGGGGAACTGATAGTATGGGCCATTCGCTCATGGATAGTATGGGGAACTTATGGACAATCTGGAAGGTGTTAGTAAGCACTTGCATTAATGTGTTTGCAAAGTGCATACCTTGATCAGTCACAATCTCCAAAGGTAAACCATAGCATGGAAAAATATATTTCATCAAACATTTAGTGACCGCAACCACTGTGGCTAACCGTAGAGTCCAAGCTTTGGCCCACCTTATCGCATAATCTGTGCAGGTAAGGATATATCTATTACTGGTAAGTGTCGTAGGAGGTGTTATCGGTCCATAAAATCCAAGCCCCATTTCTGAAAAGGTTCGAGAGGCAAAACTAGTTGGAGCAAAAAGTAATGTCTCTGTAAAGGTTGACCCAAACGTTGACACTCATCGCACTGTCGCACATACTTGGTCACATCACGGTACATAGTAGGCCACCATAAGCCACTCTGCAAAATCTTCTGGTGGGTCAGGTCAACCGCAAAATGACCTCCAGCTGGGGTAGAATGAGCCATTGTAATTACTGAAGCAATTTTGTGTGGTGGAACACATCTTAGCAGCACGCTCGAGTGATCCATGTAATATAACTGCCCTACAATTAGCCAGAATCATCGACTATACATGGCTAGTTTCCAGCAAGCAACGGGAGAGGTCGTGCCGGAAGGACATCCACTGGTCAAGAAAAGCATCAAAGTGTCATAATAAGAGGATTTTATCGGCAATTCTTGTTGATCATCCTGTATAGTCTCAGTTGCATAGATAGCAGGTGTGGTATCATCAACTCCTTCTGGAAGTTCACCGGAATCTAACCGAGATAAAAAGTCAGCAAGCACGTGTGCGGACCCTGGTCGATGTACTATCGAATAATCAAACTCTTGGAGCAACAATACCCATCTTGCTAACCTTCCTCCCAGATGCTGTTGACGAACAAGGTACACCAAGGCTGCATGATCAACATGGAAGGTGAAGCGACGTCCCAGTAAATAATGCCAGAATTTCTTCAACGAATACACTAATCCGAGACATTCATGTTCGGTGACTAAATAATTACGCTCTGCCGGAGCTAATCTGCGACTTGCATAATACACTGGACGGAACCATTTTTCTTTTTGCTGCATCAGCACGCTGCCAATTGCAATGTCGGACGCATCCACAAAGACATGAAATGGGAGTTCCCTATTTGGCGCTTGTAAAATAGGAGCCTGCATTAACAGTGATTTCAACCAATCGAAAGACAACTGATAGGCTTCATTCCATTCAAACTCATGAGAAGTACTGATTATCAGTCGATTGAGTGGCGTGGCAAGATGAGCAAGCCACCGCAAATGTCGTCCATGCCATTGTACTTGCCCCAAGAAGCCCATCACTTCTTTGGGTGTCTTGGGAGCAGGTGCCTCCAGCACGGCCTTCACCTTATCTGGACCAACTTGAATCCCCTGTTTTGAGATAATGTGCCCTAGCAACTTACCACAAGATACAGAGAATACAGATTTATTTGGGTTTAAGCACAAACGGTATTCTCGACATCTTGTAAAATAGCACCGTAAATGGTACAGATGCGCCAAAGTATCATCGGATAAGGAGAAGTCATCCAAGTAAACTCTCATGAATGTGGTTAGATAAGGAGAGAAAACTTCTTGCATACAATGTTGAAACGTACTTGGAGCATTTCGTAGACCAAACCACATCACTGTACACGCATAGACGCCCCAATTTGTTATAAAGGCTATCTTTGGAATGTCCTACTCCGCCATTCGTACTTGGTTATAACCACTATATCCATCCAAGAAGGAGTACATCTCGCGACCTACCACATCATCTAACATGGTGTCCACAAATGGCAGAGGGAATGGATCAGGTACGGTGGTTGCGTTTAATTTCCGGTAGTCCACACATATCCGTAATTGCTTATTCTTCTTAGGGACTATAACAATGGGGGAAATCCACTCCGCATGCTCGATAGGGACAATAAACCCAACCTTAAGCAATCGATCCAATTCTACTTTGACCTGGGCCGCATAGTGAGGATTCATTCTATAGCCGGGTTGTTTAATAGGCCGATCATCTGGTTTCAACATAACCGGATGATGATAGATACGCGGGTCCAACCCCTTCATATCCCAGTAATCCCATGCAAACACATCAGAGAATTCACGTAGTAACTACAACAAGTTATCTTGGAAGGTCTCTGATAGTCCCACCTTGATCTTCACTGGCCGCGGATTAGTTTCATCACCTAAGTTGCAGGTAACCAATTGGTCTTGCGGTACATAGAACTGCCGGGGCATGGCAAAATCATCACCTAACTGAAGCAATTGTTGTAGCATCGTATCATCCAAGGGCTGTTTGATGCTTGATTTGGGTTCATCGATCAGTGGTACTATCGTAGAGGCTGCCGAACTCCAATTATCTGCAACCATTTGTAAGTCCACAGTTCCGAGTACCATCATATCCTTGTTGGCTTTAAGAAAAGCTTCCTCTTCATCATCTGAAAGGCCATCCAACATGTGTACAGGATCGACTACATATGGTCATGCATGCAAGTCGCAAGGCTTCATGTCGTCTAGTGGAACGGCATATTTTCGGTGGTTATTCTTAAAAATCAATTCATGCACTGACCAATCCTGAACTACCTTAGCTTGCTTTAACCATGGTCGTCCAAAGAGCAGGTTATAGTCAAGGTTGGATTCGGGTAATTCCAAAACAATGAAGGTCGGTTTAAAAACAGCTCCTTGAAGAGTAATAGGAATATCTCGCACCAATCCAATCGGATGAAATCAGGATTGATCAACCATGCAGACGAAAAATTGGACAGGTTCGATTTGCGTCCATCCCATCCATTGACAAAGTGCTTCTATTACAATATTTACTCCAGAACCTCCATCAATTAATACTTGAGTGATTTTATGATTCTTATACCAGACTGTAATCAAGGGTACTGCATGGTCCACCATCAGGTCCAATTCGGGCTAGATGGTTGCTGTTGAAGGAGCACATGAAGATCCTGGGCTGACCTGTTGCTGGAACTGTTGGCGCACGCCAGGTACCAAAGCCAACAATTGTCCCAATGGTAGTGTAATTGACGCCTTGGATAAGACATCCCACACCAGATCATTTTTTGTTGTTTTCGGTATGGAATCCGGTGGGGGTTCCGGTATAGCGATGGTCAGCTTCCTTCCTTCGGGTATTGCTTGTGATATACTTTGCTGCATCACCGAAACTGGGTCAAGAAAAACAGTTTGTTCCTGGGTTGCCCACTTGCTTGCTTTAGTAAACACCTTCTACTGTTCACGAATTACAGGTTCAAAAATCTCAGCAATTGGTTGTAATTGCTTTCCCGAGCATGTTTGCACCACTGTCGTTTGAGTGTCGTCTACTGAAATGTACACCATATTCGCCATCGACTGTTGTCGTTCCTTTTTCCTTTTATTGTACTCAGCTGCATCTTTGCAGTACCTACGGATGTGCCCTATTTCACCGCAAAAATAACATTTAGGTGGTGGAGGAGATGCACCTTCACCTGATGGACCCGCATTCCATCGAGTTTATCCAAAGTTAGTTGATTGTGCCCCTCTATAACCCTTGTATCCTTGGTAAGGAGTACTCCTCATTTGTGGTGGTATGTAATGACTGGCTGATTGCCCTTGTTCCTGGATGATAGCATTGACAGCCGCTCTACTCTGTACCTTTGCGTTATAAGGGTAGGTCTCCGTAGCATGGTCCGCGGTATGGCAAATGGCACAATACATCTGATTCAAAGCGCAGGCAGAGCTACTGTGTCCTGTGTTTTTACATTTAGTACATTAAATTTGTTTCAGAGGATCCTGGTTTGAATGCTTGGATGCCTTCAACCACTCTAGATCTTCAGCGAATCCACCCACTTTATTTTATAAATGTAACGCCATAGCGATTAGGGCATCCAAGGTCATTCCACCCACACATCGTATGATCATAATCTGTTTCAATTGGGGATTTAATCCGTTGATGAACCACTGAGTGATGACGTCGTCTGGTAAGTTGGCATGTGCTGGTGGTAACTGTCGTAAATGAGTCCGGAATAGAGTGGCATAGTCTTGTACATTTTGGTATGGCTTCTGCCTGTTATTCTGTAGGTAATCAAAAAATTTTGTTGGGTTTTTCTTTAACCAGAATCATTGCAGAAATGCATCCTTCACATCATCATACTGCCAAAAATGATTCAAGTCATACTCGGTTAACCAGCATGCAGCTTCATTAACCAAGGTTGAAATGAGTGATGCATCCAGAATAATCTCATCTATGTTTGCCAATTGCTCTTTCAAGTCCTTGATGCGAGTCACATACACATCCATCGACTCATTTTCAGCCATAGATACATCCTCAAGTTGCTTCCTCAAGTATGCAACACGTGCTTCATTACGCACGGCATACAAAGAAGCAAGAGTGTCCCATGCCTGTTGTGATGCAAAACATGACCGAATGTGTGGAACTATATGACGCTTCACAGAAAGCACAATCAAAGCATGAGCTTGAGCATCTTTTCCATCCCATCTAATTTGCTCCTATGCAGGTGGAGAAGGAGAAACCACTGTACTTGAAGAAGAAGCTCCATCTGTGACAGTAGACTGTGAAGTAGAAGCACCTATGGGTCTTCGATCTACATCTACCACTATGTTCCAAAGTTGTTTAGCAACAAGAACATGCTTCATCATGTAAGACCACATCGGATAGTTGGTCCCATCAAGCTTATCTTCAGCTTGAAGCATGCCAAAGAAGTCTTTGTTGCCCCCCATTTCACAAAAGAACAAGAATGTGAAAAAATCTTCACTTTGACGAAAGCTGAAATGAATGCTGAAATTTTAGCTCACAAACCGTCACTCTGATGGCAATTCTGACTGCACAAATGGCTTTGAAATGAGGGTAAAACCCAGTGCACCGAGTGGAAATGTTTCTTGGCTGCTGAAATTCACTATTCTATGCTCTGAAGTTGATTTGCACTGTAAAAAGTGCACACACGCCGCGATGCGAAAAACTGAAACTTGAGAAGAAGCTGAACCTGCTCTGAAACCATAGTTGGGTGTGTGTAGAAGTGTAAGAGACACATGAGAAGCACACACAAGGAGCACAAATGTAGCAAGACACACAGAGAAGATGATGGCTGGAATAGCTCTCTCTATTGACAATGAACTAAAACTGAAGTAAGAGTTAAATAATATCCCTAAGTACAAAGTACCACCACATATGAGAGTATCAAGTATGTGGTAACATGGGGAAAAAACCTCTAGCCAGCACTAGAGTAAAAAGTGCCCATGTACAGGGAAAAGGTTCACATCAAAGCTACTCAAGGAACACATAAGCGTAACAGTGATGTGTATAAACACACTTAAGAATATTCTTGCAGTTCTTTCCCTCTTTAGGAGGTTTTCTTCCCTTTTCTTGTATATATGCGTATAACCCTGAAGGGTCACTTATCTTTGTACATTCACTTGGTAATATATTTTGTGTTGTGTTGTTCTCCAAGCTTCTTCTTTTTCCCTCATGTGCTTTTGCATACCTCCAAATCCAACACTTGCATCTACATATAGAATTGGTTCTTCATTTCAAATCACTTTATTCATATACCCGAAATGCTTAACAATGAATGAATAATATGTTAGTGTTTCAACATGGTACCTTGATGTTTCTAATTTTGTTTACTCACCTTGAGGATATATGGACCTCCTATTACTTGGCCTTCAAACCTTTACCTTTGAAGTATCTTCTTTGTTCATAATTTATTCTTCACTTTCCCCTTTGTTCAAGTCTTACCATACTTGATCTACATCTTCAAGCTCTTGCATCTTTGTGTTTCCTTGATGTTGGGATGCATCTAAGTCTCCAATTCCATGGAGAGAACCCCCTTGAGCTTTCTTCTACATGATCATTTTGTCCTTCTCAATTGTGTGATCATTTGTCCTTTATCATCATTAATTTCTCTATATGATTTACAATCTTCTACCTAAAGAGACATACACTCACAAACACATATATATTCAATTTATTTATTTATATTAGAGCATACCATGACAAAATTTCATCAAATTATGCATCCCTTGATATCAATTCCTTAGTTTTGGGTTTATAACATATTTTCCCCTTTGTCTCACCTTCATAACCTAAGAAGAAATATTTCTCCACTTTGGCATATGTTGGATCATCAAGCTTGCACTAGGCTTGAGGTGGATATGATCTACATCAAAAACATCATTTGAAATGTGCCAAAGATATCTCTTGAAGAGGTTCTTCATCAATTCATTTTTTATGGTATTTTCTTAAGGATCTTTTATGATCATTTACCCAATGTAAAAGCCTAGAGCTTTATGGTTGTAGAAGGATAAAAGAAGGGACCCATATTCCATGAATGAAGGTTGGTGATGATGATTAATCAATCACTTAAATCTAGGGTGGTTAGACTTGACTTTACCTTTTCCTAGATTGTAGGTAGATGATTCATTCAATCACAATTAACTTCAAGCACATATGAATTCAAATACAAATCCTCATGAAAGGAATTGTGAAACACTTTAAGATTCTATATAAAGACTTCCAATCAATTGTACATTTCATCGAAGCAATATACATACATTTTGGTCATCGTTGTATTGCTCCTTCATTTCTCTGCAACATCAACTTCAACAACAATTATTTTGCAGAGGTTGGTTCTCTCTCTCTCTCTCTCTCTCTCTCTCTCTCTCTCTCTCTCTCTCTCTCTCTCTCTCTCTCTCTCTCTCTCTCTCTCTCTCTCTCTCTCTCTCTCTCTCTCTCTCTCTCTCTCTCTCTCTCTCTCTCTCTCTCTCTCTCTCTCTCTCTCTCTCTCTCTCTCTCTCTCTCTCTCTCTCTCTCTCTCTCTCTCTCTCTCTCTCTCTCTCTCTCTCTCTCTCTCTCTCTCTCTCTCTCTCTCTCTCTCTCTCTCTATATATATATATATATATATATATATATATATATATATATATATATATATATATATATATATATATAGAGAGAGAGAGAGAGAGAGCTCCAAATTGGATGATTCAACATTCATTGAAAGATATTAGTGTCTAGTTTATGTACACAAATTTTGAGAGTGTTGGGTTGAGTAGATTTTGAGAAATCTCCAATTTAAGGTATCGGGATCTATCTCTACACAACCCTGAAAAACTTGGGATACCTCTGTTGAGTGTTAAGTTTTTTCCTGGAGCATACCTTGCTTATTGTTTGTATGCTCGTGAAATTTAGTTACTCAACATTATGTACAACATTTCCCCAAATTAATTTTTCCAATTGTAATCATGCTAGATGCTCTGAGCATTTGAAGTTATGTTTCATCCCAAAATAACAAGTTTTTGAGCTAGTCATTATGCAAACTCATTTGTTTTGGATCTGTAAATATATTTAGGTAGTGATGTGTGTGAACACTCTAGGACCGTCGCGGCACTTTTTTCCCTCTTTAGGAGGTTTTTTTCCCCCGGCTTGTATATACGCCTATTGCCCTAATGGGCTACTTATCTTTGTACATTCTCTTGTAATACATTCAGTCTTGTGTGTTGTGCTCCAAGCTTCTTCTTCTTCCTTGTGTTGTTCCCGTGCTTCCTCAGACGTCTAACTCCAACAATTGGTATCAGACCAGGTCACCGCTTCATCTAGGGCGTCGTTGACGCTCCTCTGGTTACAGTCTCAGATTCGCACGAAATTTGGTGAGCATACTCAGGGTGTTTCAAACATCAAAAAGGCTTCGCTTTGTGGTGCCGAAATCACAATCTGAGCTCGTTTCGGCCTCCCAACGCACTATCATAGTGCTTGTGCAGGCTATTTCGTCTTTTCATGCCAAAGGTATATACCTGTTTTGATTCGCCAGTATAAGCGTCTTGAAGTCTGCTACAGGTTTAGCAGAACTCATCTGGGCAGTTCCATTCAACTTTTTGAGATGCAGTCAATTTTCTGCATCAAGGTATTTTAGTCACCGGCCATGGCTAAAAGCAATGATGTATTCCGTATGTTGGTTGTTGAGGATAAGTTGGATGGTACCAACTACCCATTATGGGTTTATATGATGCGACATGTATTGGTTGCAAAAGGACTATGGAACATTGTGCAGGGTGTTGAAAGACGTCCTGTTATACCTGCAACTACAGGTACTGCAAATACAGGTGCTGAAGCTGATGGAGATGGTGTCGAAGATGATATTCTGCAGATTCCTGTTCGTGCTGCTATTTTTGTTGCACCTACTGTAGAGCAAATTCGTTGGGATGGCAGAGATGCTCAAGCACATGCATTGATAGCTTTGTCTGCCAAATGTGCTATTATTCCTCACCTTCGCTCTTGTAGAACAACAAAGGATGCTTGGGATACACTTAGCACATTGTACCAGGATAGGAATGAGGCTCTCCGAAAACAGTTGGAGAGTGAGCACATGAATGAAGGTGCTTCTATGGACAGATTTCTAACAAAGATCAAAGACTTGAAGGAACAATTGATTTCTGCTGATGAGGTTATACCAGATAGCTCACTTGTCTAGACCGTTCTGAATGGTATTCTTGATTCATATCAGAGTTTTGCTTCTACTCTTTGATTGATGATGAAAGGCAATCCAAATGCCTTGTCATTTGAGGAGTTAATTTTTGTTCTGTTACAGGAAGATCAGTCCAGGAAAAATAGGTCCATTATGTGTGTTGCAGATCAAGCTTTCCTGGCTAGTCAAAAGGGCAAAGGAAAATGGAGCTCTTCTACTAGTAAGCAGAAATCTGCAAATGCTGCACATTCGAAGAACCAGGATAAAGATGAGAAGAAATCAGAAAAGCAGAAATTGTTTTGCAAGTACTGTAAAGGGAATGATCATATCATAAAGAACTGTCCAAAACTGGCTGCAAAAGAGGCAAAGAAAAAGGAGGCTTGAATGGTTGTTGCAGAAGCCTCTACACCAAAAATAGAGTCTGCTAATCTTGTGCAGGAAGAAGAATGGGCGTTTACTACTGTTTGTAGTTTTGACCCATCTTCTCATGAGCAGTGCATGTCTGCAGTGGACTCAGATGTTTGGTACTTTGATAGTGGGGCCACCAAACATATTACCTCGCAGTGCAGTTTCTTCTCTTCACTCGAGCCTGCCCCTACAGGGAATACTGTCACATGTGCCAACAACTCCTCTTACCCTGTTATGGGAGTTGGTAAGATCATTCTGACTACTGTTGATGGTAGTTCTTTCACCTTGTCAGATGCTTTATTTGTGCCAGGGATCAAGAAGAATCTGTTATCAGTTTCTGCATTAGCCAAGATTGGCTTGGTTGTGAAATTTGTTGATGATAGATGTACAGTTCATGATCTGTCAAATGGCGATGTTATTATTGCTTCTGGCATTTTATGTTGTGGGCTGTATAAGCTCATAGACTATGAAAGATCTATGAATGATTCGGCATGTGCAGTTCATGATTCTCAGGCTATGTCAGATGCAAAGCTTTGGCATGCACGCTTTGGTCATCTGAATTTTGCTAGTTTGCTACGCCTGCAGAAATCTGATATGGTGTCTTCTTTGCCCAAGCTTGAGGCACCTGGAAAACATGTATGTAAAGGCTGTATTTTGGGCAAAATGCAGCGTTCCTCCTTTCCAAAAAATGGTTCAGTTCGGGCTACGCAGAAATTGAAGCTTGTACATAGTGATGTTTGTGGTCCTATGCAGACACCTTCTTTTGGAAACTATCTTTACTTCGTGACTTTCATTGATGATTTTTCCAGGCATGCATGGTGTTGGCATACAAGCCAGATGAAGAGCATACTAGCACAACGGAGCAGTCATGCACAATACGGCAACAAGGCCCAATCATTTTTTCCATGGACCATTTACAACTCAAGTGATTTTAATCACTACACAAACATTGTAAATTCAATTTTTGGTAGAATAGACTCCATTTTGTTCAATCCAAGGAGTCCTCGAGCTTGAGGAGTAGTAGAATTAGCTACATATCAATTTTCATAATTTTTAGACTTCGTTTGAGCCCTCAAATAGGCTCTAGAACCTAATTTTTAACTAGGCCGGACACTAGGTCTGGACAAGGCCAAAGCTAGTGAGAAAACTATGAAAAGAGCTAGAGAGCTCATTTTTGGGGGTTAGATTGTTTGTGAATTGAGCTTATGTAAGAGACTTTTTGACTAATGCAAAGGACTCCATTGTTCCTCTCCTTGTTCTTACCTTGTGTGCGCGTGTGTGTGTATGTGTGTGCATGCTTGTGTGCTTCTCACTCACACACTTGTGCCTTCACCTGCTCATAGTCTTCATACTAGTCATCACGTCTCCACGGATTGACAATTATGAGGTGAATCTTCTCACATTGGTACTCACCATTGTGCTAGAGTGACACCAAATTTGGCGCCGTTTCCGGGGAGAGAGCTTCGAGGACGAGCGTGTGATGGTAAGACGTCGAGTTGAGACATTGGAGTTATAGGTAATATCCTTCCTTTTCTTTATTTTTCTTCATTTTTTCCTTACTTTTGCATCACCTTCATCACCATCATCATCCCCACCATCTCTCACCTCCATCTCCATCTCCACAAAAAATTTCAGTTGTTTGGTCATATTACACTCCCCACCTCATTTCCCTCATTTCATTGTGAGAGAGAGCGAGAGAGAGCTTGCATGCTATCTGTTTTTGGTGTGTTTTTGAACTTTTGTTGCAGGAACTAGCTGTACCACCTTCTCCAGCAGTGTGTGCAGGTACAACAGACTCTGCACAGGTCCCGGGACGACGACCTCTATCTGTCGCGACAGACAGAAAAACTTAATATTTTGTGAATGCGTGTTTGGCACGGTAACCTACACCATTAGAGCACTCCAAATCACTAGAAGTTTCTCAAAAATTTGCGTTTTTTCAGTCTATCGCGACAGACATCATCTATCGCGATAGACTAAATCACGACAGACGACAGATCCAGTCTATCGCGACAGACATCGTCTATCACGACAGACTAAAACCACGTCTATCGCGACAGACAGAGACCCACGATAGACCCCGTCTATTGCGACAGACACCTGTCTATCGCGACAGACCAAATTCCACGACAGATCCAGTCTATCGCGACAGACACCGTCTATCGTGATAGACTAAAACCACGACAGACGATAGACACCATCTATCGCGACAGACCACTCTATCGCGACAGACACCGTCTATCGCGACAGACCACTCTATCACGACAGACACCGTCTATCGCGACAGACACCGTCTATCGCGACAGACCACTCTATCGCGACAGACCACTCTATCGCGACAGACACCGTCTATCGCGACAGACAGCCCCCCACGATAGTTTGTGTCTATCGCGACAGACACCGTCTATCGCGATAGACAGACATTTTCGGCAAAAATTAAGGGGTAAATTTTTTGGAAATTTAGGCTAAATTTTGGGCATATTTGCACTCTCAAATACTCACACACTTGCAAAGGCCTTAGAAAAATGCATTAAAACTCCTGAAAGGTTCTGTTTGTCTATTTAACCCCCTAAACCCTGAACGGTCATAGCTTTTTCATACGAAATCCATTTTTTGAGCTCTAGGGCTTGTCGGAAAGCTCGTGGCATATACTACACGCCCTCAACTGTTTTTTATAAGAATAATGCATTGATTTTCAGATAGGATATTTGGAAGTTGACACACTGAGGGGTAGGAACACCAAGGGAGCTCTAGAGGAAATTTTTAGCAATACAAAAGGGGGAACAAGGGTCATTAAAAAAGTGTCTGAAATAAATTGTCTGTCAATTGAAGGATCAAATTGAAGCTAAACTTGGGATTCTTACAGGATCATCGAGAGCTCTTGGAGAAAGCAAAGTGAGTGCTAGGGCGAACAAGCTTGGGAACGTGCTTCCTGGGTAGACCAGCATCGCCAGGAGGAGCGACTTGAGGTTGGAACATCACTTAACCCCCTCAGTCTATTCTTAGCATAGGCTAAGTGCGAGTAGTTGTTCTGATTGACTAGGGGTACGATAGGCTAAATTTCTCAAGTGCAAGGGTAGGCTAAATTGTAGTCAAGGGATAACTTAAAGGAAAAGAACTTAAACTAAGCGGACGCAGAACATCAAGTACGACCCACGAAAGTGCTCCTGATGATGCTTACTTAAAAACAAGAAAACACATCCAAAGGAACTTAAAAGGAACAAGTGACTGGTACCAAAGAATCAGCAACGTACAAAGGGCATATGAACCTTAGGTCAGGTAGACACCTAGGGAGAGACAGACAAAGTCTTAGATCTTCAGAGGCTAGTGTCAATCATACTACGAGGTCTTGGGCCCAGCAGTTGAGCCATCATTCGTATTACCCTAGTTCTGATACTAGCGAGTCTGAGATGTCCCACGGTATGGAGAGACCTACAGGAAGTTCTGGGGTGCCATGTCTTAGCCGATCCCACTCCTGAAGATCTAGACATGATGCTTAAAGCATATCAGGCCAGAATTCAAGAAGGGCCCAATGTAACAGATCTTGAGAAATGTTACCCTAGAGCCGATCTAGAGATAGAGCGAACAAAGCTTTGTGCTAAAATGGTCGAGTTGGTGCAAGCCATGTTTGAAGCCAGTCGTTTGTTCAATGGCTCTAACCCCATCAGAACACCATTGCACTTTGATGGTCTATTGGATAGATTGGAGGGGTTACTTGCAAAGTCTGGAAAAGGAGCCACCTCCCATGCTAAGGAGAGGGCAAGTGATAGAATAAGCATTCCTCCCAAGGAAACTTATGTGCCTAACTCCACTGAACTAGACACCTCTTCTTCTATGAATCAATACACACCAGAATTCTTGCGAGAGATTCAAGAAGAGAAATGGGCTAAAGAGAGTGAAGTTCCTTCTCCCATTGAACTGGTGGATGACACACACGATCAATTCCCACAAGACCTTCCTTCCATTTATGGAGAGCAAGAGAGTGCCCAATCTCAAGAAAGATTAGACTTCGAGTCTAATTCTTTACAAGAACTACCCCATTTCACAGGCCCATGGGAAGCAAAGTCCACTTGTATGAGAGCACCCATGGTCATGGTACGAAATGAAGATTCAGTCATACCTAGGAACACAGAGGTAGTGAAAAACACTAAAGTGCAGTGCAACCTCACCTTAGAAGAGCTGCTTAAGGTTAGACCAGAAGTGTGGAAACATGTAGCCAATCAAGTGCCCGAGATAGCAAAACCTCGTTCCCACGTAGGATCCCAGAGAACAGTGCCAGAAATACCCTTAGACAAGATAGGAGACATGAGTGAGGGCGAAGAGGGAAACACATATCTCCCCATCACTCATCACGGATACACAACCAAGGCCATCTTGGACTCAGGTGCAGGAGTTGCAATTGTTACCACTTCCTTATGGAAACGATGGGGCAAGCCAGCTCTCAGGCCAACGAGAATGAAATTGCAGATGGCTGACGGGCACATAGAAAGACCCTTAGGACTACTAGAGGGGATAACTCTCACTACTTGTGGTGTAGAGTTTGAGCACACATTTGCTATCTGTGACTTTAGCAAAAATCAAGCCTATGAGATGATTTTGGGAAGACCATTTATGCGGCAGTTGCAAGTGGTACAGGATTGGGGAACCAATTCCTTGTATTTGCAGCACTTAGGTGTTACAACCAAAGTCAATCTCAAGGATTACTCTCATAGAGATGTCCCTCCTATCCAATGGAACCCCATCCATAGAGCCAAAGATGATACGGAATCGGTGCATTCCCTAGGATCAGGATCCTCATGGATGCATGAAGACACTCACTTATGGATGTGTAAGGTAGTAGTAGAAGAAGAGAAGAGAGAAAAAGCCAGGGAGATAGGTGCAAAAGAAACCCATAGATCAATCCAAGACCCAGCCTATGCACCTGTAGTTTTTCCAGACGAAGAATTCGAACCTCACCGCTGGGCAGAAATTCTAGCAACCATGGATGTAGCCATCAATGAAGAACAATGGACACCTCACTGTGATGAGGATGGCTATGACATTTCAGTTTTCTCCATAGAGCCGATCATGGGAGAGGCAGTTTTAGAAGAATGTGAACCTAGCCCTGATGCATTTGAGGATGCGAGTGACTCCGATCTAGAGTCAATCATTATGGACTCATCTTTTGCATCAGATGAAGAATACTTCTATGAAGTAGAATTTCAACCCCAGAAGCACGGAGAGCTTACAAAGGATGTAAGGCTAGCCACACATGTAACCCCTAAGGAAGAAGGAAAGGAAAGAAAGAAAGAGAAGTCACACCAGAAGAGGAAGAATCTTTGTTTGAGGTCCCGGAAAATTTTAAGAAGTATGAGATAGATGACAGGAGAGTCATGATTAGAATGCCTAAATGAGAGGCGCAATCGGGAGAGGCCTATGATAACAAAGAAACCACCAAGAAAATAGTGGTAGCCATAGAAGAAGGAGAAGAGAGGTGCACTTACATAGGACATGACCTCACTGAGGAAGAAGAGCATGAGCTGATAGTCTTGCTAAGAGAATATAGAGATGTATTCGCTTGGAGTTACAAGGATTTGAAAGGAGTGGACCCGGACATATGCTCACATACGATTCCCATGACCACAGAGGCCAGACCCTCAAAACAAAAGCCATACACATACAATGACAACTATGCTGCCAAGATCAAAGAAGAGATAGACCGCTTGGTTGAAGCCGGATTTATCTATGAAATTGAGCACACTGAATGGGTATCCCCCATTATAGTGGTGCCCAAGAAGAACGGCAAATTACGAGTATGCATTAACTTGAAGAAGGTTAACGCAGCCACGATCAGGGATAATTACCCGCTTCCTATCACTGAGCATCTATTAGAAAGGGTGGCAGGCAAGGAAGTGTACAGCTTCCTAGATGGGTTCTCTGGCTACTATCAGGTGGCCATTGCACCAGAAGATCAGCATAAAATGGCTTTTGCCACAGAGTGGGGCATATTCGCTTTTAGGGTAATGCCATTCGGGCCTACCAATGCTCCCGCAACCTTCTAGAGATTGATGTGCCATGTGTTTAAAGAGTTCCTGAGAAAGAATTTGGAAGTCTATGTTGATGATCTATGTGCTCATTCCAACATTAGACAAACACATATACCTGAACTCAGGCAAATCTTTGACAAGTGTAGAGAGTATCGTCTGCCTGAACCCAGAAAAGTGTGTTTTCATGGTCAGGCAAGGAAAAATTCTAGGACACATAGTGTCAAAGAATGGCATATATACGGATGAAGAGAAAGTAAGAGCTATAGCCGAATTACCTAGGCCAAAGAATGTCAAGGAAGTACAAGCTTTCATGGGGCATTGTGGTTATTACCGACGATTTATACACATGTATGCCATCATAGCAAAGCCTCTGTATGGACTGTTGACTAACTTCGAGTGGACTGATGAATGTGAGCATTCCTTCAATAAGCTTAAACGGCGATTATGTTCAGCACCAATCTTGACCACACGAGATTGGAATAAGCCTTTCCATGTTCATGTTGATGCATCCAATTATGCTATTGGGTGTGTACTAGCGCAGCCTACCAGTGAAGGTAATATGGATCTTCCCATTGCCTATGCGAGTAGACAGTTGAATGCAGCTGAGCGAAACTATACCACTACCGAACGAGAGGGGTTGGGCATGGTGTATGCGGTTAAAAAGTTTAGACATTATTTGCTTGCAAATAAGTTTAAATTTTTTACTGATCATCAAGCTCTACTATACTTGGTAAACAAGCCATGCAACACAGGTAGATTGGTGAGATGGTTCCTCTTACTAATGGAATATGACTTTGAGGTAGTGATGAGAAAAGGCAAGACTCATTTGAGAGCAGATCATCTCTCTAGGCTCACATCCGGAGAAGCCCCACAAGGAGTATCAGATGATCTTCCTGATGCTTACTTGTTTAATTTGGAAGTAATACCTCAGTGGGCTAAGCCATTAGTGCCAGTATTGACATACGGGCCTAACCACCCAGTAATAAACACTCAAGGTAGAGAGGTAGTAAAAGCCCAGAAGTACCATATCATGGCAGGAAGCATGTACAAACAGACAGATCAAGGGATCTTGGCTTGTTGTGTAGAAGAGGACGAGTACACTAAATGGTTGCATTTAGCACATGTAGGTGCATTAGAGCAACACTACTCAAAGCAACGAACCTTACAGACACTAAGGAGACTCGGAGTGCATTGGCCGACTATGGAGGCTGATGTCCAAAAGTTGTGCAAGGAATGCCCAATCTGCTGCACTAAACCACCTGTGGAACATGCCACTCTTTATCAAGTGTCCATAGTGCCAGATTGGAGTGAACCTCTAGTATCCTTCTTAAGGACGAAAACATTCCCTCCAGACATGACTCTGGCTAGGCAAAGGAGTTTAGAACAAGAAGCCCAGGATTATTCACTCATTGGTGATAATCTATACAAGCGTGGTAAAGATGGTTACCTGAGACTATATGTCCATGAGAGTGAATATCTCAAAATCTTGGATACTGCTCACCAAGGTGTAGCAGGGGGACACTTTGGACCAGATCGGGTAATCAAGGTAGTACTATTTGCGGGCTTTTGGTGGCCAACCCTTCACATGGATGCACATACCTATGTGAAACGATGTGATGTTTGTCAGAGAACTCAGTACCCTATACGCAAGGATGAGATGCCACTGAAGCCTATGATGGGCGGACGTGCGTTCTCTAAATGGGGAATAGACTTTGTTGGTCCTATTAATCCCCCAGCTAAGGGTTCACATGCTGAATATATCATCGTGGCCACAGACTATCTAACCAAGTGGGTAGAAGCGAAAGCTACTACAAAAAATGATGCTCAAACAATAGCAAAGTTCTTATTTGAAAATGTATTCACGAGGTACGGATTTCCAATAGAGTTGGTGAGTGATAGAGGCACACACTTCTTGAATGAAGTCATAGAGAACCTTCTCCAAGAATTCTTGGTGATACATAAGAAATCGGCCCCCTATCATCCACAAGCTAATGGCCAGGCTGAGAGCACTAATAAGATCTTATGCAATGTGCTGACTAAACTAGTGAACAATAAACGCTCTGATTGGGACAAACAGCTACACCATGCTGTTTGGGCATACCGGGTTGCCTATAAAACGGTACTCCAAGCCACCCCCTTTCAGATGGTATTTGGCCAAAATGATGTGCTACCTCTGGACTTTTTGATACCTACATTGAAGATAGCACAAGAGCATGACTGGACAGGCCATGAACTCTCCTCTCGAATCTTTGATCTTGAACGTCTAGGCGAAACACGATTGAGAGCTGCAGCAGGAATCTATGTAGCGAAGAAGAGGCAAAAGGCATATTTTGATACACATGTGAAGGATAAAGGCTTGAAAGCAGGCGACCTAGTCCTAGTCTACACATTGAAGCAGCATGCACGGAAATTAGAGAAAAGAGGTTACGGGCCAATGATTATCAATAGAATCTCCACAAGTGGTGCAGTTCAACTAGCCACTTTAGAGGGCGATATTCTACCAAGTTACATAAGTGGATGCAGAGTCAAGTTATATCAGGAACCCCTCACTGAAGAGATGCTAAATCGACTCAACACTGCCAAGAAACGTAAAGAAGAAGAGAAACGAATTAGAGAAGAAGCACAGGCAAAAGCTTTAGAACGCATCCGACGAATGAAATTGAGGAGACAAGGTAGAGACCCACCTATGCTTGACACTCAAGAATCTGTAGGCTATCCTATGGCCATGTGCGAGACTTCAGGTGGGCATTCCCATAGAATAATCGACCGACGGCCTTTTGTAACCCTAGGAGTAGGACAAGGAAAGGGTGCAAAGACTGTAAGAGCTTTGATTGACTCAGGTGCATCCACTAGTGCTGTCAAGTTGTCTTACTGTCAAGAATTGAAATTAATTGTCGATCCTATAGAAGCATATCTCATAGGATTGGGAGGTGTGGAAACCCCTTGCATGGGCGAGGTGGATCTTCCCATCTCCATTCAAGACGAAGTGATGACAGTCAAAGTACTAGTGTGTCAAGATGAGGACCTCACTGAGCCTCTTGTCTTGGGTCAGGACTGGATCTATGATCATGCAGTCAACCTCAACCTAAGAAGTGGACTTCTTCAGGTATGGGTAGATCATAGCCGAATTACAGTTGAATTGGAAAATGAGGCACTCAAGGAACTAGGCAAGGCACAAAACTCTTGGTCCTTCCAGGGGCGCAAATGAAGTTGACAATGCTATTTTTGTCCAAAACTGTATGATGCAGAAAGAGGCTTGTCTCAACAACGGAGCCAGGGAGAGGACGGAACTCCCTTCTTTTCCAAAGACCAGAAGGTTGCAACAACCAACGGCAGATCAAATACAGAAGAAGCAGAACACTACCGATACTGGATGCCAAAAAAAGGAGCAAAGCAGATTGTTTCAGCCATGGAAACAAGTATAGAGGCGAAAAGGCGAGTACCATGTTCAGACCAGGCCGACCCCACGGCCAAAACCTCTTATTAGTAGTCAACAACACGACACTAATAAGAAGTCCTTCATTAATTCTTCTGCGAAAGTGAAGTCTATTTGGGTACCCAAGAAGTCAATGAAGGCCAGCCCACAATCACGACAAATCTGGGTGCCTAAGGCTTGCTTGCGGGCTCAAATAGCTACACCAAGGCCGCAACCGGTACATGTTTCACTCACTCGAACATCTGAGGCCCAGTCTTACACATCACGCACGGACACATATTCTTCCATGAGCACTAGTAGAATCACTTGTAAATGGGTCCCTAAAAAGCCTCATCTTCAAGCAGATACCCCTATCAAACTCTTCAGAGTCTCCACAAAATCAAGATCAAAGCCCATCCACTGCATTTGGCAACCTAAAACTTGTAATAAACCCCCGGACCCCAGTTGTAAATCCATGCCCACCTACTAACTACGTCACTCTCACACTACATCATTCCACTTAGTTCTTAGGTCCAACCAATTCCTAACTACACACACAAGCACCGAGCACTTATTAACCTACTAATCTCTCCCGAACCTCATGATAATGTTGTAATGGGGACAAAAACGGTTCTAACTTGTCCTTTACAATGTTAACACATGTTTCTATATTCTCACAGAATCAGGAGGCAAGAAGTAACATGGCAGAAGCGACAGGTCCGAGCTCACAAGTAGGAATACTTACTGCAGGAATCGATGTGGATAGTCTACCTGTGGATGTACCACCAACTGAACGACCTATGGAGCTGCAACACCTTCAGCAGATCCCGGTATCGGATCCACCCACAGGGATCACAGAAAGATTCCATGCCAATTCTCATTGGTTCAATGGCATGCCAGGTCCATTAGGAGAGGCCAAGTATATATGGGAGTCTAAGTGCGAGTATGACAGATCATGGGTTCGATTCCAATTTTTCTCCAAGGAGTTTGAGACTCTACAGAACACCGAGGATCTCCAGACCATATGGCAACGTGCAAGGCTAGCAGAATACTTTGAAGCACCACTACCTAAACCTGATCTCCTCCGATGCTATTATTTGGTCTCCACATTACAAGCTAATGAAGAAAAGGACAAACCAGGATCATTTGTTCTTCCTTCCTTGCTGGGCAACAACGAGTTAAAGAGGTTTGAACTTACCTTGGAGTTGGTGAGCTCTGCTTTGAATATGCACAGCACACATGTACCTTCTAAGAAGGATTCTCTCGTTCCTACTAACATGAAGGATAGGAAACTACTGAAGCTTAAAGACATGGCAGCACTCACACCAAACGTGTCCATCCCTCTCCGTATGTGCATGCAACATTTTGCTTTCCCCGGCCAAGACCGCTTCACACAACCACACAAAAGAATCTGGTTCGCTCTCTACTTAGTGGAGACAGGTGTGTTACCAATTAAGCTGCATGTATGGATTATAGATCAATTGTATGAAGCAAATAAAAGGTCTTCTAGGAAATTAGTGGTGAACGGTTGCTGTGCAATCACACGCATTATTTAACGGTGCCTAGCATACGATGTTCCCATTGAACGTGCCTTAACTTGGGCACAATTACAAATGTTTAAGAAGCTCAAGACGTCCACACATCAATCCAAGCGCATGAGGGGTGCGATCCCTTGTGTCCAGACAAGGGAAGTTTTGACTACTCCTGAAGTATCGCCACGAGGGGAGGCCATTGTACCTCCCTTTACCATTAGGATACCCAGGTCTGGATCTGAAACTACGACACAAGCTGCCCCTTCAGCTCCTCCTGCTCCATCTGAATTTGAATTTGCTACAACTGGAGATGCTGAAGGAATGGATCCCCAGGACTTCGAAGCATTCTTACAAAGTACACAACTCTCTGATGTAGAGTTTTATTCAGATGCAGAAGAACAAGGCACATCTTCACAAAGAAGAAGAAAATCTACAGACGGCCGCCATGTACATTGGAGTGACGCTCAGCAAGGTCAACAACAAGGACACCTAGAAGAAGAAGGAGCATATGAAGAGGAGACCACTGAAGCCCCAGCCGATACAGCAGAACTCCGAGGGCTATATCAAATTATGGAATGAGTGCGATCGCAACAACTGCTCACCGAACAGAGCAGTAGAGTACTCATGACTCAGCTGTTGGAAGAAGCAGGAGTTGACTCAAAATATAGTGAAGGTCTCTTATTGATGGCAGAAACATATGGGGTAGTAGAAGCAGTGCGGACCGCCATTAGGAGGTCTCCAGTTCAATATGATCCATGAAGATTCCAGACACGACCACGCTCAGGTAAGAATATCCAGATCCCCATTACAACGGCAGAAGGGCCAATTATTACATCCGAACCCATCGGGACAACCTCCCAAGCAACAGAAATTGCTAGCCAAGAGCACCCAGTCACCCATGAGGAATCCACTGAGCCACTACCACCCACACCCCCACCATCGCCTCCTAGAGCAGAAACCGTGGAAATCACCTCGACCACTCAACCCACCGAACCAACCTTCATCTTCCGTACTCCCATCTCTAGTTCAACCCTATTCTCCACCTCTGATAACCCAATCTATGAAGCAACCCCCATCACTACACAATGCACCGAATCGCTCATAGAGCCTGCCCTAGGACAACCATCCCCCATGCCCTCAGCCATAGGTCATCCTGACCCTAGATCCATATTCATGGGTTTCCCTGCTACCACGCAACCCTTCATGCCCTCCTCAACTCTACGACCTCAACCCCCAACCTCCATCTCTCCACTTCTCTAATCCCTCCATAACTTCCTTGCTAGAACTTTTCAACCCAGGTCTCAACCATTCCCTTTATTTTCAGCTCCCCACCCCACTTCTCATCTATTCACCACTTTCGCACACACACCACCTACCATTCCAATGTATATGGTAGACCCCACACTCGCACCCACTCCTGAAAGTATGGACATTTCACCACCCACGGCACCTCCCCCTCCCCCCACGCTTCCACCTCCTCCCATTCCCCCTCCACCGATTTCACCCACACACACGTCTTCAATAGACACATCATTCACTCTTCCCCTTCCCCAATTCCCTTCCCATGCATCTTCCATTGTAAACACCACCCCCTCATCTATAGGCAATGCATTGGACACCATGCTAGCTTGTATATCAAACTTAAGGACAGATTACAATCAGCTCCAGCAACAGAATGAACGCCTGCAAGAGCACTCGGAGACACTACAACACCGCCTTGCTGCACTAGAGGAGGAAAATGCTCGCCTCCACACACAATTCCAAACTCTCCAAGAGGCTCATAGCATATTGGAGGTACAGTTACAGAACACAGATCAAGAAGCAATACAAGTGGTAGAAGGTCATCTACGGACACAGCTGGAACGCAATTCAAAGCTTCAGCAAAATATGGCCCTACTCAAGCGACATCTTGCTGCCGCTCATGAAGAGAATCGACGCCTGCAATTACAAAATCAGGAAAACCTAGAAGCAGCTATCGAAAGCACACCTGGGGCACCCATCAGCCCATCAAAGTTTCAAGCAGTGACCCCCGACAATATCAAGATCATATTGGAAGACTATGCCATGCTGCTTGAAGCACATGACTTGCTATCAGAGGAACTGGGTCAACTGAAGCAGAAACACCAAAAAGAAACAACAACATCCTCTCAAACCACCTCCTCCGCGGCTTCACTTCTCACAGACTCAGAGGCCTTAAAAGATCTCCAGAAACAGGTCACCGAATTGCAAGCACGTCTACTACAATATGAGAGACCACCTTCCCCTCCAGAGGCTCCCACCGACGAAGAAGTAGTACAAATTCCTGTGGAACAAACATTTGAAGAAGAATACGACCCACAACCCTTCCCAGGAGGCCAACAAACGGAAGAAGCTCAGGACACATTCGAAGCACCACGACCTCCATGGCTACGTCAAGTGGAGGAAATCGGGAGTTCTCACGAAAAGCACACAGTAGTGCAAAATCAGGCCATGAGGGTCATAGAGGAAACTGTGCTACAATCTGATTACTTTAAGAACCTGTCATCGAGACACCTTATCCTCTCATCTGAACTCCAATATAGGCCTTATTATATTATCCTGGCTGATTATAATGCAGAAATACAGAGAGTCACGGGTAAGATTCCTACCTTTGCTACCCAATTTCAACCCGAAGACCTTCCTCCAGAGGTGCAAAAAGGCAAAATTCGTCAACCCACCTGGCGGCAAAAACTTCTAGAGACATATCCAGAAATGCTACGCACATGGAACAACGCACCTTTACATCTCCTATACAATCCATGCTACGGTCCAGTTCCACGCCGCAGGTCTTGGAAGGCATTCAATATCAAAGTGCAGAACAACGCGCAATGCAAGGAATGGCTAAACTACCCGTACATTGCGCCACCACAGGGACCACCATCGGTAGCGTACATGATGGGAACAATTCGACATTGGATGCCGCGATTGAAGCCCATGCCAGATGTGGCAGCTCAAATGATGCTTAAGATTTTAGATATGATGCAGGTAGTCCTGAAAACCTTTAAAAATGCAGCCGCACCACAGGTACGTCTACCGGGGTTTACCAATGGAAATTATGATTTGGTGTATGACATGAGCACCACCCCCAGTATTCGTGTGGCTTACGCCTGGCATGCACGCATCAAATACCTCCCTGCATGTTACAAACAGACCTTCGAAGAAATGTTCAGATCAGGCTTCTGGGAGTATCACTCGGAGGTCTTCGCACCGAAGCCAACACACCTGCTCCATCTCTTTGCTTGTGAACAAGCAATGTACTCTGAGTACTACACCACACCGCAACCAGAGGTCCGTGGCGCAATAAACTGGGATGCATTGGAAGCTGATCTAGCAAGAGGCTTAAGGATTGGAGAACACGAACTTGCCACCAATGTCATCCAATACTATATCGACCACCCGATAGAACAGAGGTCTGTCAGGGGCGACAGACGCTAGGAAGGGGGGCGTGTTAGCATACAAGCCAGATGAAGAGCATACTAGCACAACGGAGCAGTCATGCACAATACGGCAACAAGGCCCAATCATTTTTTCCATGGACCATTTACAACTCAAGTGATTTTAATCACTACACAAACATTGTAAATTCCGTTTTTGGTAGAATAGACTCCATTTTGTTCAAGCCGAGGAGTCCTCGAGCTTGAGGAGTAGTAGAATTAGCTACATATCAATTTTCATAATTTTTAGACTTCGTTTGAGCCCTCAAATAGGCTCTAGAACCTAATTTTTAACTAGGCCGGACACTAGGTCTGGACAAGGCCAAAGCTAGTGAGAAAACTATAAAAAGAGCTAGAGAGCTCATTTTTGGGGGTTAGATTGTTTGTGAATTGAGCTTATGTAAGAGACTTTTTGACTAATGCAAAGGACTCCATTGTTCCTCTCCTTGTTCTTGCCTTGTGTGTGTGTGTGTGTATGTGTGTGCATGCTTGTGTGCTTCTCACTCACACACTTGTGCCTTCACCTGCTCATAGTCTTCATACTAGTCCTCACGTCTCCACGGATTGACAATTATGAGGTGAATCTTCTCACGTTGGTACTCACCATTGTGCTAGAGTGACACATGGGTATATCCATTGAAGGCAAAGTCCGAAGTGTTTTTGTGCTTCAAACAGTTTTTGGTTTTGGCTGAAAATCTGTCAGCATGTAAAATGGGCACCCTCCGTTCTGATTGAGGGGGGAATATATGTCTTCTGATTTTAATGCATTTCTGGCTGAACGTGGGATAAAACACCAGTGTACAGTGCCGTATACACCTCAACAGAATGGAGTTGCTGAACGAAAGAACAGGTCACTCATGGAGATGGCGAGGTGTATGGTCAAGGGTCAGGCTTTACCACATAGTTTCTGGCTTGAGGTTGTCATGTGTGTAGCATATGTACTTAATAGGTGTCCCACTAAAGCACTGTAGCCTATCACTCCATATGAGGCTTGGCATGATTGCAAGCCATTTGTTGCTCATCTGTGGGTTTCTGGTTGTTTGGCATATGCACTAGTGCCTGAACAACATCGCAGAAAATTAGATGATAAGGCGGTAAAATGTATTTTTGTTGGGTACAGTTCTGAAAGTAAAGGCTATCGTCTGTATAATCCATAGGCTGAATGCATTCTGGTTAGCCGTGATGTTTTTGTGGAAGATGCTATTCAGCCATCGCTTTCATGTACTAAGGAGACATATGTTAGCTCCAAAGACATGTATGATACTTTGATGCCTCTTTTTACAGGTGGACAGTCTACTGCTGGTCTTAATGAGGCAACTTCTCAGCCTTTGCAAGTTTCATGTAATGATGCAGATCATCGCATTTCTGATGCAGATTTACATGATGCACTTGTTGATGAGAGAGTTGATATTGAGGAGGCAAAAACTATGCCAAAATGGCCGGTGCTGACTTTGTGTGGCAGCAAATTAGATGCACCTTTGTCATATCATACTCGTTCAGGCTCCCATAGTGCCTCCTTTGCATCAGAGTGCTATGCTATGGCTGCATCTAGTCTCTGTGATGAGAATAAGCATGTTTCTTTTGATGAAGCACAAAATTCAGAAAATTGGATGGCTGCTACGCAATCTGAATATGATGCTATAATGAAGAATGGTACTTGGTCTTTATGTGACTTGCCTCCTGGCAAGAAAGCCATTGGTACTAAGTGGGTATACAAGCTGAAGCGTAAACCTGATGGTACAATTGACAGGTATAAGGCCAGGCTTGTTGCAAAGGGTTATGCACAGAAAAGACGCATTGATTTTGATGAGACCTTTGCACCCACATGTTGTATGACTACTCTTCGGAGCATCTGTGCACTTGTAGCCCATCATGGTTGGAATGTACATCAGTTGGACATTAGAACTGCATTTCTGAATGGTGACTTGCATGAAGAAGTGTATGTTTTTCAGCCCTGTGGTTTTGTGCAAAAAGGGCATGAAAACCAAGTGTGCAGGTTAAAGAAGGCATTATATGGTTTAAAGCAAGCACCACGTGCTTGGTATGAGAAGATACATGCCTATCTGATTGCACATGGTTTTGTGAACAGTCCAACTGAGAGCACCTTATATGTTAAGCGTGCTAATGATGTGCTTCTGATCATTGTTGTCTATGTTGATGACATGCTGCTCACTGGTCCTATTGAGAAGCATATTGCTGATTTTAAGGCTGATTTGCATTCCTCATTTGAGATGTCTGATTTGGGGCATTTGCATCACTATTTGGGCATTCAATTTATGCAAGTTGATGGTGGATTGGCTTTGTGTCAAACAAAATATATTGAAACATTATTGCAGCGTTTTGGCCTTGAAGACTGTAAGCCTATTGCCACTCCTATGGAGACAAGTTTACGATTGAGTCTTCATGATGCTAGAGATGCATTTGATGTTGTCCTCTATCAGCAGGCTGTTGGATGCCTGATTTACTTATGCATTAGTCGGCCAGATATTCAGTTTGCTGTCTCACAGATGAGCAGGTTTATGCATTGCCCAGGTGTCAAGCATTGGCAAGCGGTTAAGCGCATCTTTCGCTACTTGAGTGGTACTCGGTTACTTGGTTTGTTTTATCCCAAGGGGGGATCACTACCGCCAGATTTGCATGCTTTTTCTGACTCAGACTGGGCTAGTTGCTATGACACTCGTGTGTCCACTAGTGGCTTTTGCTTCATGCTTGGTAGCTCATGTATATCTTGGTTGAGCAAGAAGCAGCCTACTGTGGCCACTTCCAGTTGTGAGGCTGATTATAGGGCAGCTTTCATAGCTACTGTTGAGTGTGTGTGGCTCAGACGCCTTATGGTTGATTTGGGTGTTGGTCAGTCCTCTGCCACCACCATCTTCACTGACAGTCAGAGTGCATTGGCAGTTATGAGGAACCCTGTGTTCCATGCTCACACTAAGCACATTGAGGTGCATTATCATTATGTTAGGGAGAGGTTCTCTGCTGGGGAGATCAGCTTGGCATATGTGCCCATGCAGGAGAACATTGCAGACCTTTTCACGAAGGCTCTGCCTAGGGAGAAGTTTGAAGCTTTCCGCAAAGCTTTGGGCTTACTTCCTTTCGTGGAGTGATTTCCACATAGCTTGGCACTTCCTTATACATGAGTTCTAGCTCCTTGTTCACCACATCACTCCCAAGGGGGATTTGTTGATATATTTAGGTAGTGATGTGTGTGAACACTCTAGGACCACCGGGGCACTTTTTTCCCTCTTTAGGAGTTTTTTTTTTCCCGGCTTGTATATACGCATATTGCCCTAATGGGCTAATTATCTTTGTACATTCTCTAGTAATACATTCAGTCGTGTGTGTTGTGCTCCAAGCTTCTTCTTCTTCCTTGTGCTGTTCACGTGCTTCCTCAGACGTCTAACTCCAACAGGATCAACTATTTCTCATAGATGTTCCAAAGTACATATTGAGTTTTATTGCTTTAATTGCAAGCCCATAAGGTATATTAGACTCTCCAAAATCTCATGGGTTTGGTGTATGCTCGTTGGTTTAACCAAATTGCATCACTTGGCAACTCAGTTTTCTACCTCCTACAAGCTTCTCCAAGTTCTCTAAGTAGTATCAGAGCTACATCAAGGTGGGTGATGGCTTTCCATCAATTATTGAGAAGCTTGATAGAAGCAATTGTGACGCTTGGCAAATCAGAATGGAAGCCTATTTGCAAGGTAGAAATCTCTATGGGATTGTAGCAAGTGATGAACCTATGCCTGCTCCAAGATCCAAAGAAGGACCTACACAAGAGGAGATAGATAGACTCACACTTCAGTGTGCAAGGGATGCTCAAGCAAGGTCATACATAGTTAACTCTATTTGTGATTTTTTGTTACCACATATTAGAAGATGCAAAACATCCCAAGAAACTTTGGATGCACATGAGACCTTCTTTTTTGCTAGTACCAAAGAAAAGAAAAATGTCTATGGAATGAGTCCAACCAAATGAAGAAGACACCAAAAGAAACTATCACAGAGTTTGTTACTAAGGTCAAGGAGGTTGCAGATCAGTTAGCATCCATTGGAGAACTGATTTAAGAAGATTTCATCATGAGGCACGTTCTAAACGGAATTAGAAGTGAGAAGCAATGGTAATCCCTCACCATGGCTTATAATCTCATCATGGATGCACAAACCCCAGATTTCAACATATTCCTTGGACAAATCTTCAACCAAGAGGCCAACAATTATCTAAAGGAAGGTAACTCTTATCAAGGTAATTCAACAAGTGCTCTTTATGCAGATAAGAAAGACAAGAAGCACAAAGGCAAGAATAAGGAAGATGATGAAGAAGAGATTTCTCAAGCCAACTATGCAGGCAAGAGCAAGTGGAAAGCGAAGAAGAAATGAGCAAAGCATGACAAATAAAAAAGTCAAGATGTTCAACCTTGTGTCATTTGTAACAAGACCAAGTACACCACTCAAAATTGTTGGCTCAATGGAAGGACTCAAAAAAGAGGTGGAAGAGGTGGATTTGGCAACACTAGAGCCATAGGTGGACACAACTTCAACAACAACAATAGAAGTCATAATAGAAGGGACTTTAACGATTACTATGAGGATTATTCACATGAAGATTCATTACTTCTATGAATCTGAGTCACAAAGAAGGTAAAGAAGATGATCATTTATTCTACATAGATTCAGGATGTCCAAATCATGTTGCATGCAATATTGCTCTTCTATCTAACTTGGAAGGTCCAAAGCATAGACATGAAGTACAAACAAAGAATGACACCAAGCAGATGTTGGAGTTAGACGTCTGCGGAAGCATGCGAACAGCACAAGGAAGAAGAAGAATCTTGGAGCACAAACACACAATACTGAACGTATTACTAGAGAATGTACAAAGATGAGTAGCCCATTAGGGCAATAGGCGTATATACAAGCCGAGGGAAAAAAACCTCCTAAAGAGGGAAAAAAGTGCCCCAGCGGTCCTAGTGTGTTCACACACATCACTACCTAAATATATCAACAAATCCCCCCTGGGAGTGATGCGGTGAACAAGGAGCTTGCACTCATGTATAAGGAAGTGCCAAGCTATGTGGAAATCACTCCACAAAAGGAAGTAAGCCCAAAGCTTTGCGGAAAGCTTCAAACTTCTCCCTAGGCAGAGCCTTCGTGAAAAGGTCTGCAATGTTCTCTTGCGTGGGCACATATGCCAAGCTGATCTCCCCAGCAGAGAACCTCTCCCTGACATAGTGATAATGCACCTCAATGTGCTTAGTGTGAGCATGGAACACAGGGTTCCTCGCAACTGCTAATGTGCTCTGACTGTCAGTGAAGATGGTGCTGGTAGAAGACTGGCCAACACCCAAATCAGCCATAAGGCGTCTGAGCCACACACACTCAACAGTCGCTGTGAAAGCTGCCCTATACTCAGCCTCACAACTGGAAGTGGCCACAGTAGGCTGCTTCTTGCTCAACCAAGATATACATGACCTACCAAGCATGAAGCAAAAACCACTGGTGGACACACGAGTGTCATAGCAACCAGCCCAATCTGAGTCAAAAAAAGCATGCAAATCTGGTGGTAGTGATCCCCCCTTGAGATAAAACAACCCAAGTAGCCGAGTACCACTCAAGTAGCGAAAGATGCGCTTAACCGCCTTCCAATGCGTGACTCTTGGGCAATGCATAAACTTGCTCATCTGTGAGACAACAAACTGAATATCTGGCCGAGTAATGCATAAGTAAATCAAGCATCCAACAGCCTGCTGATAGAGAACAGCATCAAATGCATCTCCAGCATCATGAAGACTCAATCGTAAACCTGTCTCCATAGGAGTAGCAATAGGCTTACAGTCTTCAAGGCCAAAACGCTCCAATAATGTGTCAATATATTTCGTTTGACACAAAGCCAATCCACCATCAACTTAAACTGAATGCCCAAATAGTGATGCAAATGCCCCAAATCAGACATCTCAAATGAGGAATGCAAATCAGCCTTAAAATCAGCAATATGCTTCTCAATAGGACCAGTGAGCAGCATGTCGTCAACATAGACAACAATGATCAGAAGCACATCATTAGCACGCTTAACATATAAGGTGCTTTCAGTTGGACTGTTCTCAAAACCATGTGCAATCAGATAGGCATGTATCTTCTCATACCAAGCACGTGGTGCTTGCTTTAAACCATATAATGCCTTCTTTAACCTGCACACCTGGTTTTCATGCCCTTTTTGCACAAAGCCATGGGGCTGAAAAACATACACTTCTTCATGCAAATCACCATTCAGAAATGCTGTTTTAATGTCCAACTGATGTACATTCCAACCATGATGGGCTGCAAGTGCACAAATACTCCGAACAGTAGTCATACGGCATGTAGAAGCAAAGGTCTCATCAAAATCAATGCCTCTTTCCTGCGCATAACCCTTTGCAACAAGCCTAGCCTTATACCTGTCAACTGTACCATTAGGTTTACGCTTCAGCTTGTATACCCACTTAGTGCCAATGGCCTTCTTGTCAGGAGGCAAGTCACATAAAGACCATGTACCATTCTTCATTATAGCATCATATTCAGATTGCATAGCAGCCATCCAATTTTCTGAATTCTGTGCTTCATCAAAAGAAACAGGCTCATTCTCATCACAGAGACTAGATGAAGCCATAGCATAGCAATCTGATGCAAAGGAGGCACTATGAGAGCTTGAACGAGTACGATATGACAAAGGTGCATCTAATTTGCTGTCACGCAAAGTCTGCACAAGCCATTTTGGCATAGTTTTTGCCTGCTCAATATCAGCTCTCTCATCAACAAGTGCATCATGTAAATCTGCATCAGAAATGGAATGATATGCATCATCATATGAAACCTGCAAAGGCTGAGAAGTTGCCTCATTAGGACCAACACTAGACTGTCCACCTGTAAAAAGAGGCATCAAAGTATCATACATGTCTTTGGAGCTAACAGATGTCTCCTTAGTACATGAAAGCAATGGCTGAATAGCATCTTCCACAAAGACAACATCACGGCTAACCAGAATGTGTTTAGTCTGTGGATGATACAGACGATAGCCTTTACTTTCAGAATTGTACCCAACAAAAATACATTTTACTGCCTTATCATCCAATTTTTTGCGATGTTGTTCAGGCACTAGGGCATATGCTAAACAACCAAAAACACGCAGATGAGCAACAGATGGCTTGCGGTCATGCCAAGCCTCATATGGACTGATAGATTACAGCGCTTTAGTGGGACAGCTGTTCAGTACATATGCTGCATACATGACAGCCTCAAGCCAGAAATTATGAGGTAAACCCTAACTCTTGACCATACACCTCGCCATCTCCATGAGAGACCTGTTCTTCCGTTCAGCAACTCCATTCTGTTGAGGTGTATACGCCACTGTACATTGGTGTTTTATCCCACATTCAACCAGAAATGAATTAAAATCAGAAGACATATATTCCCCCCCTCGATCAGAACGGAGGGTGCCCATTTTACATGCTGACAGATTTTCAGCCAAAACCCAAAACTGTTTGAAGCACATGAACACTTCGGACTTTGCTTTGAGTGGATATACCCATGCATTCCTGGAAAAATCATCAATGAAAGTCACGAAGTAAAGGTAATGTCCAAAAGAGGGTGTTTGCATAGGACCACAGACATCACTATGTACAAGCTGCAATTTTTGCGTAGCCCGAACTGAACCATCTTTTGGAAAGGAGGAACGCTGCATTTTGCCCAAAATACAACCTTCACATACATGTTTTCCAAGTGTCTCAAGCTTGGGCAAAGAAGACACCATATCAAATTTCTGCAGGCGTAGCAAACTAGCAAATTTCATATGACCAAAGCGTGCATGCCAAAGCTTTGCATCTGAGATAGCCTGAGAATCATGAACTGCACATGCCGAATCATTCACAGATCTTTCATAGTCTATGAGCTTATACAGCCCACGACATAAAATTCCAGAAGCAATAATAACATCGCCATTTGACAGATCATGAACTGTACATCTATCATCAACAAATTTCACAACCAAGCCAATCTTGGCTAATGCAGAAACTGATAACAGATTCTTCTTAATCCATGGCACAAATAAAGCATCTGACAAGGTGAAAGAACTACCATCAGCAGTAGTCAAAATGATCTTACCAAGTCCCATAATAGGATAAGAGGAGTTGTTGGCACGTGTGACAGTATTCCCTGTAGGGGCAGGCTCGAGTGAAGAGAAGAAAATGCACTGCGAGGTTATATGTTTGGTCGCCCCACTCTCAAAGTACCAAACATCTGAGTCCACTGCAGACATGCACTGCTCATGAGAAGATGGGTCAAAATTGCAAACAGTAGTAAACACCCATTCTTCTTCCTGCACAAGATTAGCAGACTCTGTTTTTGGTGTAGAGGCTTCTGCAACAACCATTCCAGCCTCCTTTTTCTTTGCCTCTTTTGCAGCCAATTTTGGACAGTTCTTTATGATATGATCATTCCCTTTACAGTACTTGTAAAACAATTTCTGCTTTTCTGATTTCTTCTCATCTTTATCCTGGTTCTTCGAATGTGCAGCATTTGCAGATTTCTGCTTACTAGTAGAAGAGCTCCATTTTCCTTTGCCCTTCTGACTAGCCAGAAAAGCTTGATCTGCAATACGCATAATGGACCTGTTTTGCCTGGACTGATCTTCCTACAATAGAACAGAGACTAACTCCTCAAATGATAAGGCATTCAGATTGCCTTTCATCATCAACCGAAGAGTAGAAGCAAAACTCTGATATGAATCAGGAAGACCATTCAGAACGGTCTGCACAAGTGAGTTATCTGGTATAACCTCATCAGCAGAAATCAATTGTTCCTTCAAGCCTTTGATCTTCATTAGGAAACTGTCCATAGAATCACCTTCATTCATGTGCTCACTCTCCAACTGTTTTCGGAGGTAAGCAACACGAGCCTCATTCCTAGCTTGGTACAATGTGGTAAGTGTATCCCAAGCATTCCTAGCTGTTCTGCAAGAGCGAATATGAAATAATGGCACGTTTGACAGACAAAGCTATCAATGCATGTGCCTGGGCATCTCTACCATCCCAACGAATCTGCTCTGCAGTAGGTGCAGCAGAAACAGCAGCACGAACAGGAATCTGCACAACATCAAACAAGGAACACGTGGGAAAAGGTGTGTATCACGTGATGCACAAGAACACTTCTCCTATGCATGTGAGGAGTTAAAGGAAGCCACATATCATCAATTAAAGGTAGTAGATATAGATAAGAAGCTCCGTGATTTTAGCGCAAGACTCCGTTTGCCTAAACTGGGGGAAGGGTGGAATGAAGAAGTTATATGAAAGTTTGTTGGCCACACTTGATGTAGATGCTAATGGAAGAAAATCTTCACTATGCTATCGGATTGTTGAGTACACTTTTCAACAAGCCATAGGAATTCATTACAATGTAGTCATGCAAATTTTCGGGTACGGAAATGGTGACAGACATCAATCCCCAAGATAGATGGAAGGGGAAGGGAAGTCTCATATAAGGAATTCCTGAGACGATGGAAATTTTATGAAGCTCTTGAAGCTCTACTTGGAAACACATGACATGGAAACACATGACATGGAAACATGGAAATACTTCACATGGTCCAACTAAAAGAGATAGAATTTCAAGATTTCTTTCATGCATAAACTTAAGTTAGAGGGTCATCAAATACCACGTTAGTCCTCTTCTATAGATGCTTCATAGCATACATACTTTTATTTTCTAGGGTAGCGTGTGGATGCATATTAGTCTCCCCTTTGGATCAAAACCCATGTGGTGTGTGTAAAGAGAGAACGAAATACCACGCATTCATAGGTGATAAAAATTTAGGCTATTCTTCGACTTGAGCTGATTGGCATCACTAGGATCTTTCTTGATGCAATGAACAACCACTATTTTGGCTCCTTGGATGATGATTGCAAAATTTATAAGGTATGAGTGAATAGTTATGTTTAAATTCCTCTCTTTAGGTTGTACTTATAGGGTTCCATCCAATAGTCAAGACCTCAGATTTCCTTGCACATATTAGTGGCGAGGGTCTCCTTCATCCATTTAAATGTTATGCCTTCTTGAATGGAATCTATAGTGGCTTTAAAGACATATTCATAGGCAATGAAAGAGATTCTAACAAATTGGACATATTCTGTATATTCATAGGCATGAAGTTATAGATTCTCACCTAGGTTGCATTTATTCGACCAAACAATGGAAAGATACCGAATATGATCATTTTATTGTGAATTTTTTAATAAAGAAGGAAAAACAGAAACACTTTCGATCGAAAGACTTTCAATCGAAAGGATTTTTTATCAAAAAATGTGCTTCTAAGCAAAAAAAAAAAAAAAAAAATTCATTTGATCAAAAAGCTTATTCCACATGTGCTTCTTCACAAGTTCATAGAGCTCTACTACTACCATACCATTCATAGAGCCTTTTCCTCACCATACCATTCAGGTATTGCTCTATTTTTCAGTGATTGTCTATTTTATTGTTATGTTTATTGTGTCATGCATATTGTACTATTCGCACATACGTGTCTTACATATGTATGATTGTGTTTATCTAATTATTTTTATGTTTTTAGTCATCAACAGTATACATGATTCTTACTTGTATACATTGATGAATAAAATTTAAAATAAACCATTACTATGATTGTCTGTCTTGCTACATCGATTCTTACTCTCATAGTAGTATACGACTGAGTAATAGATCTTTTGAGATTGTTTGAATCGCCACCTCGATTCCTACTCTTTTAATAGTAAAGGGAGTGTATAGGAACTATTGTGATTGTCTGATTCTTTGACTCTTACTCTCACAATAGTCACTTAGATTCCCGTGAGCACAATTATAATGTAGGTCACAAGGCGTATAGAAACTATTATGATTGTCTGATTCTTTGACTCTTACTATCATAATAGTCATATACACTCATGTGACAAGACTCATACATAGTATAGTGAGTGTATATGAATTATTATGAATTTTTGATTCTTTGTCTCTTATATTCTTAATCATTGCATAGATTCACTTCAAGATGATAATTATACTTTCTATTTAATTATAAATCTACTTATCTAACTATCTATCAATTTTTCTATCATTTCTCTATACATACTATTGATTTACCCATCCATACACTTATTGATGTATCTATTGATATGTGTACTTAAAATGTATTTAAGTATCTATTATTTATTTATGAGACTTATTTTTTATTATTACTTTTATGAATTACATTAATGTTTTAAATTCTAATAACAATTCTGATTCAATTTTATATGATACTCTATTTTATATTTGCACATGGCAGGTAAAATAAATGAGCATGAGTGAAAGTTTTTGGAATATTTTGGGTGCTCATACATGTATGGAATGAGAGAAAACCAAATCTTTATAGCAATGGACATATCCAATTACAAAGATTTCCTTGAACAACTATCTATAATAGTATATATCAATATTGAAGATAAATTTGGCATTGTATTAGGAGGATCGCAATTATTAGATGAGTAATTGTCCAAAGAGCTCACTCGTATCTTTGGAGAGATAATCAAAGTATCAGAGTTATTGACATTGGATACCACCACAATGCCTAGATTCATCAACAAAATCAAAATTGTCAATTTACATTATCAAACAATGAAGAGAGGAAAGCGAGTGAGACCCGACACGACTGGATAGGGAGAGAGACCAATAGTAGATCCAAATACAAAAGATATACATGTGAATATGGGAGATCAAACATCAAATAATCTTTGTTTGCTCCCGTATTCATCTATTCATTTCTAAAATACAGCTCTCGCGGGGCAAGAACAATATGGAACGATCCATAAAGTTAGAATAACCCACCCGAGATTCATCAATGAAATCTTTGCCATAAAGTTATCCAATTACATGGTGGTGACATACAGACGTGAGAGAACGAAGCCATGAATGAAACCACAATTTTATCTATTACGCACAGTGGAATTATCAATCCACTTGGATAAGCTAGGCATCATAACAAAAGCCCGTGTCTCATTTTAAAATTATGGAATGGTGATACATTGGACATGTGGCTGGAGAAAATGAAAAAAGAGTACTTAAACATACCACAAAGGAGAAGTATTTAAGGCACAGAAGGAGATACAGCAACTATGAAGAAAAATATTTGGAAGCTGATCAATGGATTGTTGCAAACAATACCAATTTTACATACTTGTAATATTTCCCACAACGATCTCCATCCAGATAACATTCTGTTGCATTTTGAATCTGAGCATGCTTATAACAGACTATGTGATTTTGGTAGAGCAACATATTTACCAAGAAAAAAAAGTTTTCGAAAGCTACTTGATTTGGAAATATTAACTAGAAATGACTGGAGTCAAAAGTACTGATGGATTGCACCCAAATGTATATCCACTAGCCCTCAACCATTCAATAAAAGTCAGGAGACCTTTACGATCTCGATACTCTAGTTACAAGTTTTTAAATACATAGATTTAAATAGTTATCCCATTGATAGAAATGGGATTTATAAGTTCAAATATATATATGCTTTAGAACTAGCATGTGACAGAGATGTATCGAAAAGAGTAGACGCACATGAACTACTTAGAGTATTCTCGAATCTAGTTCAGTATGGTTTAAAGATATCCATTACGGATAGGTTAAGTCCATATTGAAAAGGATGTGTATTCATTTGAACTATGTGGATGAAATGATATAGATCCATTTGAATTAAGTGGAGTAAATGATGTGGATGCATTTGAATTATGTGGATTAAATGATGTGGATTTGTTTGAATTAAGTGGAATAAATGATGTTTGGATTAATTTGAATTATGTGGAGTAAATGATGTGGATTCATTTGAATTAAGTAGGTTAAATGATGGGGACTCATTTGAATAAAGTGGAGTAAATGATGTGGATTCGTTTGTAATATGTGATTAAATGATGTGGATTCATTTGAATAATGTTCATTACATGAAGTGGTATCATTTGAATTATGTGGATTAAATGAAGTGGTGTCATTTAAATTATGTGCATTAAATGAAGTGGTATTATTTGAATTATGCAGATTAAATGATGTGGATTCATTTGAATTATGTGCATTAAATGAAGTGTCATTTGAATTATGTGGATTAAATGATGTGGATTCATTTGAATTATGTGAATTAAATAAAGTGGTATCATTTGAATTATGTGAATTAAATGATACCATTTAAATTATGTGAATTAAATGATACCATTTAAATTATGTGAATTAAATGATGTGGATTCATTTAAATTGTGTGGATTAAATGAAGTGGTATCATTTGAATTATGTGGATTAAATGAAGTGGTATCATTTGAATTATTTGTATTAAATGATGTGGATCCATTTGAATTATGTGGATTAAATGAAGTGGTATCATTTGAATTATGTGGACTAAATGATGTGGATTCATTTGAATTATGTGGATTAAATGATGTGGTATCATTTGAATTATGTGGATTAAATGAAGTGGTATTATTTGAATTATGTGGATTAAATGATGTGGATTCATTTGAATTATGTGGATTAAATGAAGTGATATCATTTGAATTATGTAGATTAAAATGATGTGGATTCATTTGAATTATGTGAATTAAATGATGTGGTATCATTTGAATTATGTGGATTAAATGATGTGGTATCATTTGAATTTTGAAGATTCGAAAGTAAAACATGGTAAGAATGCCAAATGTGAAAATGGACCTTGATCATGCAATGAAAGAATACACATACACATACACATGTACATGTATATCTACATGTATATGTATATGTATGTATGTATGTATGTATGTATGTATGTATGTATGTATGTATGTATGTATGTATGTGTGTACATAAGTACGTATATATATATGTATGTATGCATGTATGTATGTATGTATGTATGTATGTATGTATGTATGTATGTATGTATGTATGTATGTATGTATGTATGTATGTATGTATATATGTATGTATGTGTGTATATATGTATGTATGTGTGTGTGTGTGTATGTATGTATGTATGTATGTATGTGTGTGTGTGTGTATGTATGTATGTATGTATGTATGTATGTATGTATGTATGTATGTATGTATGTATGTATGTATGTATGTATGTATGTATGTATACATATATGTTTGTATGTTTGTATGTTTGTATGTATGTATGTATGTACATATGTATGTATGTATATATGTATGTATATATGTATGTATGTATGTATATATGTACATATGTATGTATGTATGTATGTATGTATGTATGTATGTATGTATGTATTTATGTATGTATGTATGTATGTATGTATGTATGTATGTATGTATGTATGTATGTATGTATGTATGTATGTGTGCATATGTGTATATGTATGTATGTATGTATGTATGTATGTATGTATGTATGTATGTATGTGTGCATATGTGTATACGTATGTATGTATGTATGTATGTATGTATGTACGTATGTATGTATGTATGTATGTATGTATGTATGTATGTATGTATATGTGTGTGTATGTATGTATGTATGTATGTATGTATGTATGTATGTATGTATGTATGTATGTATGGATGTATGGACGGATGGATAAATGGATGCATGGATGGATGGATGTATGTATGGACATATGGATGAATGGACATATGTATGTATGTTTCCCCATATCCTTCCCCTTAAAAAGACCCTTGGGAAGATAATCTAAAACTAGGAAACCGTCTCTGAAGGGTGCTAACCCGCTCCCATGTGGCACTATCTTCTGAACTATCTTTCCATTTTACTAGACACTCTTTATATAAGTGACTTCTCGTCAGTTTCTCTCAAGTGTGTAGTATGCTCTCAGGCTCATGTGGAATAGATTAGACAGAAATAGGCTCTACCATCTCACTAACTGGAATGAGGTTGTCAGATTCACCCAGACTTTTCTTAAGTTGGCTAACATGAAAAACTGGATGGATTTGGCTACTCTCTCGAAGCTGGAGCTGGTAAGCCATCTTTCCTATTCTCTTAAGTATTTGGAAATGTCCACATACCTAGGAGATAGTTTTGGACAAGGTCCTGTCTTCATGGTTTCAGATCTAGATGGAACTCTAAGATAGACCTGCTCTCCTACCTCAAAGTTGATGTCTCTCCTTTGAGGGTCAACATAGGCTCTAGCCCTATCCTGACCTCTCCTAATGTTGTCCTTAGCAAGCCTAAGCATAGCGTTCATCTCTTCCAAGAAGTCCTTTGTAGCTTGAACTTTTTCATTCTGCAAGCCTACTGCATAAGGAGCTCTTGGCTAAAACCCATACATAAGCATAAATGGACTATGCCCAATGGAAGAGTGCTTGGCACTATTATATGCAAATTCTACTATAGGTAAGTACTCTTCCCAATTAGTTTTCCTTTCATTCATATATGCTCGAAGCATATCCTTTAGGATTTGGTTAACCCTCTCTGTTTGCCCATCCGATTGTGGATGCTCGGCCGTCCTCATGCTAAGTTTCGTGTCCAGCCTTTTGAAGACCGCTCTCCAAAAGTGGATAGTAAATTTCCTATCCTGATCAGAGACTATGTCTAAAGGAAGACCATATAACCGGTATAGGTTCTCTACAAAGAGCCTAGCCAACTCTAGTGTCTTCACTGTAGTACGTGTTGGAATAAACCTATCCATTTTGGTTAACATATCCACAATTACCCAGACCGAGTCGTGCCTTCTCTATGTCTTAAGTAATCCGACTATAAAGTCCATGGAGATACTCTCTCACTTCCCATTAGGAATATCCAATGGGTGGACTAGTCCTCCAATCCTCAATCTCTCAGCTTTATTGACTTGGCATTTAGTGCACTCAATCTCTCCCTATGAAGTCTAGGCCAGTAAAACTGCCTCTTAACAAGATCATAAGTCTTGTTAACTCCTAGTCCCGCACTAGGTGTGTCATGACACTCATACAAAATATGTCGTCTCATCTCAGAATCTCTAGGGACACACACCTTACCTTTATATAACAGATATCCATCATGGACACTGTAATTCTTCCACTTGAATCCTTCTTGAGTACCCATCGATACTCCATCCTCACTGGAAACCCGTATATCACGATCTCCATTCTCTATGGCCTTCCAAATTTTGGAATATGCAGGATCAAGCCTACATTTCCCTCTAATGGACTCAAGTAGCTCACTAGTGATCTGAGTAAAACTCAGTCCATTGAGCATAGGCATGCGGCTAAGTGAATTAGCCACTACATTAAACTTTCTCTTCCTATATCTAAGCTCATAATCAAAATCATGAAGGATCTCTGCCCATCGAGCCTTACGACCTTTTTGATTAGAGAGCCACTTAATGCTCTCTTGATCAAACACTATTGTAATTTTAGCACCATATAGATAATGACACCACTTCTTCAAAGCATGGACAATTGCATACAACTCCTTCTCATAGATGGAGTAATTCTTCTGAGCCAGTTCTAGTTTCTTACTCTCAAAAGCTACTAGTCGACCATCCTGAACTAAAACCGCTCCTATGGCAAAATCACTCATGTCAGTCTCAACCACAAAGGGTTTGTTGGGATCTGCTATATGTAAAAGTGGAGCTGTAGCAATTACTACTTTTAATTTCTCCATACTTTGCTTCTGTTCGTCTCCCCAATGAAAGGCTTTCCCTTTTCCTTTAAGCTTTTCCATCATCGGGACAGCAATTTTGGGATAATTCTTAATGAATCTTTGATAGAAACCTGATAAACCTAGGAAGATTTGTAGCTCTTCCAAGTTCCTTGGATGTGGCCATTCCATAATAGCCCTTACTTTTTTAGGATCCATTTGGATTCCATTCTGGGGGACTATATGCCCAAGGTATTTAACTTCTGTTTTAAAAATCCACACTTTGACTCCTTAGCAAAGAAAGATTTTCCCTTAGCACTTGAAATACCTTTCTTAAGTGTTCCAAGTGCTCCTCTTCTGATGCACTATAGATTAAGATGTCATCTAAGAAGTCTACTAAAAAGTATCCTAGATAAGGCCGTAATACACTATTCATGAGTTTCGTGAAAGTGGCAGGAGCATTGGTGAGACCAAAAGGCATCACCAAAAACTCATCATGCCCATATCTAGTCCTAAATTCAGTCTTAGGGACATCCTATGCCCTAATCCTAATATGATGATATCCTGATCTAAGGTCAAACTTGGTAAAAATACCTAGCTTGATGTAATTGATCAAATAGATCTTCCAATCTAGGCATTGGAAATCTAATTTTGATAGTTACCTTATTAAGTGCTCTATAGTCTATATATATTCTCATAGAGCCATCTTTCTTTTTAACTAGGAGCATTGGCGATGCCCAAGGTGAGTTACTCGGTCTAATGATGTCTTTATCTAAATAATCCTGTAATTGCCTCTCAACCTCCTCATGTTGAGAAACACTAAGCCTATAAGGTGGCTTACAAATAGGATTAGTGTTAGTAACTACCTCAATAGCATGGTCAATATCCCCTCTCTCAAGTGATAGCCCTCTAGGTAAGTTAGTGGGAAAAACATCTCTAAACTCAAACATAAGGTCTTTAAAACTTTTAACCACACACTCTTACAAGAAAGAATAATAGAAAGTCCTGTGCATATTTACATTCCTAGCATGAAAATATACATCAGATGAACTATCTGTATAATGCTCAATATCATGACTATAAAATAGACAGATCTCTTGTACATGTTGAAAATAACAAAGACTATACAACTCTAAAGATGAAATGAGAGGTGCACTAGGTACATCTCTCTCCCTGTATACTAAATTTACTTCCATTTCTTTCAAACTCAAGTGTGTTGTTTTGATAGCTGCATTTAAGTGTGTCTCCCAACCCCCATAGACATTATCTTCCTAACACAAGGTCTGTCCTCTCCATATTCATAATTTGGAAGTCCATATGATCTGTATAATCTTGCATCTTGACTTCCAAATTGGATACCATAGTATCCCATATCCTCTTATCTTGCCCTTGCATCATAGATACTATGTATTTATGTGCACTAGGCTGCTGGGGAATCTTTAGTTTCTTGACCAGATCATAGTTTATAAAGTTATGAGTGTCAGATTCATCTATCATGACTCGCACCCTGGTCTCGTACACATTACCATGCAGTTTAACTAAGTCATGTGGTCCAAACTGCGATGACCATAATGACTGAGTCAAACAACAGGTGTGCTCTATATCCTCGTGCATCACCTCCACTCATTTGCAGCTAGAGTTGCCATGAATAGGAAGTGTCTGCACTAGGTGGACCGCCTTTTTGCCCTTTTTAGGGGCCATACTACTCTCTTGCCCTCTCTTCTTTTCTTCCCCCTACTTGAGTGGACAGTTCCACTGTGAATGGCTAGGACACAAACACCTAAAGCACAGGTTCTTTGTTTTGGCCCTGTCAAACTGCTCTGTAGGTAATCTAGGCCCTTGTGATCTCTGTTTTTTAATGAAAATTTTGTTTTTCCCTATTGGAAACTTCTTCTTGAACTTAGTCGTGCTAAGAGGTTTGAGGGGCTGATCCTTTCCATAGGAGTATATTGAGGATGGTTATGGTCCTCATAGATCTGTGCATACTTGACTGCCTCCTCAAATGTCTTAGGTGCATTCCTTCTTACCTCTCTCTTGATAGCTTTATCTAAGCCTCTAACAAATCCTCTGGTTTTCTGGAAATTATCTAAGCCCTTAAGTTTCAAAATGATCTCCCTATAGTGGGATATGTAGATCGTCAAAGGCCTACCTCTCTGGGTAATCCTATCCCACTGATCCCAATTCCTCTCCTCCTCATTCTTAGGAAGAAACCCTTTTAGGAAAAGAGTTTCAAACTCAGTTCAATCTATAGGAATAGAGTTCGCCTCCTTGAGACTCATCCACCACTTATAAGCACGTGGGCCAAGCAAGAGAATCATTTCTAGCACACGATACTCTGGTGGGGTGCCTTTCAGTTGATGCCAATCATGCCACTTTTGTAAAAAAGTGTAGATTGCATCCTTGTTTCTATCTTGGTCATCCCCCGTAAAGGTGGGTGGCTTTAAGTCTTTCAGGAGGGGAGCTTCCCTAGAGCTCTCTCCTTTGTGCTTACTAGGAAAATAAAGATCTTTCCTAGTCATATCTAGAGGAAGAGTAGGAGTTTCTCTTCCTTCCTAGCTAGGAAAGAGGTGACGTGAGTCTTAAGTGAGATCATTTGAGACTTAAGCTGTTGAATGAGAGATGTAATGCTACATGTATCTCTCTAGCCTAAAGATCTGTTCTTTTAAGTCCGCAAATTGGTCATGAGTAACAAATTCATCCAAAAGTTCCTCATAGGTATATTCTTCTTGGTGAGGCTCTTTTTCTTCTAGTTTTCCCTCTACTTCTTGCCCTGTTTCTACCTCTTCCATTCTAAAATCAAGATGCTTTAGTTGCTATTTAGATGGAGAATTATGTTCCAATATTTGTTTCCCTTTGGACTCCATGTTTCACTTCCTCCCCCTCCCGTTTGCTAACTAGAGTATGTGAGAAGAATAAAAGTAAACCTTGAATATACAAGAAGAAGAGAAATATATCACAAGAGCACTTCCCTCGTACAAAATGAAGCCACGGAAGCGAAATCCAAGTGATCTTTGAAGCTTGAGGTCGCTGATCTTCAATCCTCACTAGGCCCAAACAAAAATTTAAAATGTCTGGTTGGTCCGGGGAGATTCCTTTCGATGCTCAGTCGCTTTCTCCCTTTTGAACTTGATAGCCCATTGCAGTTGTAGATTTATCCCATATATCCGATCGAACGCACCTTTACTGGCTATATATATAAGAGGCGAACTCCTCTTCTCACTTATCCAAGAGGGGCCTGGAGGGTTGGAGACTTCTCCACACGCCTGGCAGCGCTACAGCTCATGGACAGCTCTGGTCTACTTCTTCGTGTGGTGGCCCACCTCCCGTCATGTCGTGCTTGCTATGATTAATGTCGTCAATAACGGTGCTCCGATACCACTGTTCTAGATTCCTCCAAATAATGGCCTCCTTTTTGAATGACTTCTGCACTCGGTTCAATGACGATCGCCGACTAGAACTTTGGAGCAACACGGAGACTCTTCATTCGAATTACTCCCCAGCCACGTAATGCCTCTCTCTTTCTCTCTCTCTAGTTGCCAATAAAGACATTCATCATGGCCTCTCACATGAGTGCCACTTGGCACTCATGTGAGTATCCTTCTTTATATGTTTAAGAGATGGTTCACACCCCTTACACCCTCCTCATAAAGGCATACTCTACATAACACACACACACATACACACACACACACACACACACACACACACACATATATATATATATATATATATATATATATATATATATATATATATATATATATATATATATATATATATATATATATATATACGTACACACACACACACATATATATATATAGAGAGAGAGAGAGAGACATACATACATACATACATACATACAGACACGCACACACACACACACATATATATATATATATATATATATATATATATATATATATATATATATATATATATATATATATATATATATATATATATATATATATATATATATGTGTGTGTGTGTGTGTGTGTGTGTGTGTGTGTGTGTGTGTGTGTGTGTGTGGGGCAATACTTGCCGCATTAGCACTTGTTTAGGGTATAGAGGATGTGAGACTTGTGGATGGTGAAGGGTCTGATATATATATATATATATATATATATATATATATATATATATATATATATATATATATATATATATATATATATATATATATATGTGTGTGTGTGTGTGTGTGTGTGTGTGTGTGTGTGTGTAATGTTAAGCATACAAGAGTTTTCTCATTGCAATAGAGTTGTTCTAAAAGACCTAGTATAGAAGTTGATGCAACTGTCAATCTTTTTGCAAATAGAAGTTATTTCAATGGCTAGAACAAATGGTTGAGAATCCTTTCAAATGAATATAACCAAAAGGTTTATTAATGAGTTGTAATATAAATCTTACATGGAGAAACCAAAGATGTGTGCATTAAACCTTCTATAACTATGATTGCAAGTTATAAGAAGTATTATATGCATTGCATTAAGCACATAAGAGTATGGACAATGGGCTCATATACTTTATACAAATCGTTAACTTTAAAGTTAAAAATGTGAATCATTCGAATCAAAGAAGATAATTAAAGCTATGGTCATTGTTTTCTTATGTAAACAAGGTTACCATACCTAATAAAAAGATTGAAAATGTAAAAGACAAAAGAATATTAACTATTGAATTTGTTTTGCCAAATTCAGAAGAGCTTACATATTTACTTATCCTTGAAGTGGTAATTACATAAGAAGGCATTTTCTATAACAATAGGTTTATACTCAAATGTTAGTGTTAGGAAGAGTTATTGCATAAGCAATTGCAAAAGATAAAAGATTGTTCCAAACCATATACAAATTGATTTTCTTCATGATGGGTTGCAAAAGTCTATCCTAAGATACTGAAAAAAAAATTGTTCATCTGAATTTTCCAAATATTATTTGAAATTACAAAATTAAATGTACTAAAAGAAGCACCTAAATCATACAAAAAGGAGCTTACTTCATTTTTATTAAGCATTATCTCCAATGTTAAAAAAATGCAAACCATTTATTATATGTGAGAAAAGAATAAATGGCTAGTTTTTAGGTGATATCCTTGCAAGAGATGATAATAAAGTGATTGTAAATATAAAAGTTCTAGTATACGTTGAAATAGTATATTTGATTTAAGAAACCCAAAGCACTTTCTTGACATTGAAGTGGTAAGAGATTGAAAAGCATTTTCTTGTCGCACCCAAAGCATATCTTAGATGTGGGATAAATTTAGTAGAACAAGTTGCAAACTTATCTGCAATATTTATCATGAAAAATGCAAAGCTAATGCTCGATATTGATATCATTATAAAAAAACAATTATCTATAACAAACCAATCCAATAAATAGTATGCAATGGCCTTATTAAATCATTTTACCTAAGTTCCACAAAAAAGAAAAGCCATACTCAGATGCTACAAGAATAGTGCTTTGATATTTCAAAGAGACACATTCCTCAATTTCTTTTCACCTTACCTAGACACTTTGCAAGCTTTGAAAGAAAAATTATTAGATTTGATCTAGCGTAAACAAACCACCAACCTTAACAATATAGTTTCATAAATGCAAGAAACATCAACATCTAGTATTCAACAAATCATCACATCATATGCTTCAAACTTTTTTCAAGTTTCATCAATTCAAAGTCGACCATTTGTTATGATTTGACTTCATCATACACATGATTCAAGCATTGATTAAGGTATCAAGCCTTGAGAATAAACTCTCTTATAATTCTTTTCAATCAATTTTGATAAATCAAAACTTGTTAGTTTCAAAGTACAGGGACAGTTTTAAAAATGAGTTTTAAAATGTTTAGCACATAGGATACTAAAAAAATGGAAATATAAAACGAGTGTTATATTTTATCACAACATTTTTTTTAACAATCCATGAATAATGCATATCTAGCATTCATTTACATATCCAGTGCCAAAAAACACATTAAAAACTTAATCTACTATCTTATAGAAGACAATACATGCCACGACCTGCGAGCATCAACCCACCCATAACTCGTGAGCCTGCAGCATGCTCCATGGATCACACACATGATATGTTAGTCAAATATTAAACAATGAATTTCAATTTAGAATTGGACCACTATTCATGTCATATATATAACATATTAACATGGGATAGTGATCATAGACATTCATAACATAAAAGATCAAAATGTATACATGAATGATGAACGTGATGACTCATGACTCATGAGCCATGACTCATACAAAATGATAAAACCATGTCATAAATCTAAACCAAACAAGATACATGATACATCCATAATCCAAGTGATCACTATCACATTGTCCATAAAATATGCAGCATGCTATACAAACCAAAGTCTAAGATGACTCTACAATGTCTTCAATAGAGACATCATCTCTGGGCTCATCATCAAATGTGCTAATCCATGAAGATGTACTATCATACTATGTATGTCCGAATGAAACTACAATCTCAGCAACCTCTCATCCCAAAACATCATCTCCACTAGAATATGTAGCCGACTTTTGCTCCCAATCCTCTCGAACAACTCAATGATCTCTATGAGTGGTAGAGGATCGACCACCCCTTCCACCACGTGGTCCATCCCTCCTTGAAACATAGTTGTGTGGATGATGGCTAGTAGACAGTAATAATGGATCACCTGCACGTAAAACAATGCATATATATATATATATATATAAGAGAAATTCTTAATAATGGGCATACTTGTGTTACATGTAAATCTCAGTACCTATTACAATTTGGCTACCCCTTTGAGTGCGGCTACGAGTTTGTTGTACAAATCTTTGAGACTCCTCTATAAGCAAGGCAAAGATATCCCTTTCTTGAGGGATTTGAGGAATATCTTTGACTTTACCAATATCAATTAGATCAACATTCACCTATAAAATCCACTTTTTTAATTAAATTTGAGTCTAGAATTTACTCTAGACTCTAGAATATAGGATATAAAAATAGTTTTAACCTTTCATAAAACTTAAAAGTTACCTATAGCGGGGCTATGTTGATCCCTTTCGTCTTTAGCAACTTGAGATTATTATGGCAATAAACCAATCTCTCAAGTTATTGAGGACTTAATCTAATCTTTTTTTTTTTTATGAAAAAGAGCCCATGTACTCCAGTTCCTCTCGATAGGACCTGCGCTACAATATTGTGCAAGAATTCACAAGGCTAATCTTTGTTGTGAATAAAAAAAGAGATCATAAAAAATAGACCATAATACAAACATCATGTAATATGGATTTTGAAAGATTCAAATAATAAAAGTACTTACCAATAGTGGAGTACTTACTCCATGATTTCTCCCACCATGTGACTGGAGCAACCTAGTTCTCATGTAGCCGTGCAATGGGATGTCCAAAGTAACACTCCATGCTACGAAACTGCATCTCTCACTCTCTTAACTATGACAAGATACCAACATCACCTATCGCTCCATCATGTGATGTAATCAATCCAACTATCCTCTAGCTAATGTCTGTAAATTGTTGCTCACTCCTTCATAATGGATGAAGAATATGAGCAATAGCATGGATTGGATTATGAAACCAATCCCATATTTTTCTCACTACATCACATAAAATTGTCTTCACATGTAATAAACAATGAACATATGATAAATTACTATTAGTACAACATATGATCAATTAACAAACTATGTTTCAACTTTTAAATAACAATCCTTTACTTACTAAATGCCTGAGAGTCCGACAACTTTCTAGATGCTTTCTTATGTACAGTCAATATAGTCATGTACAAGAACAAGTGTGTTTCCCTTCATATCTATGATGCGAAGAACATTGTACACCGGCTTAATGGCATCTACCAACATATCTCCCTTTTCCCAAAACTCATGATCTCCCATACGAAGTGCTGAGAACTGTGTAAAGAGAGTCTCCTCCTTGGACCTCCGAATGTTGTACCAAAGCTCGACCACCACCATACATAGAAGCCCTTCTCTTACTCTAAGGACACTATCAAGTACTATATACATGTAACAAAACCGTGTGACGAGGGTTTTTGGAAATCCAAGGAAGAGTGGGTACCAAAGATGTTCAATACTTTTGGCTTAGTAGTGAGAAATTTCATTATGAATTTTGCTTCATCAAAGATAGATTTCACCCAGGGAAGCTCCTCAATGTCTGCCATAAGCAAATCTAAGTTGTGCGATGCACATGGTGCCCATATAATCTTGGGGTATGCCTCTTCAATCATACGCCCCATCGACACACAACTGGACTCATTGTCAATCACAACTTGCACTACATTCAACCTTCCCACATCCTCAATGGCTACATTTGAGAATATGAATTCACCTATCACTATTGTGCAAGTGCATGGCCATTATAGCACGCAAAAACATTGTGCCCTTGCAAGATGACATAAGGATGTTAAACATTCCTTCTACAAATGTCCGACCAGTCATCACACAAAATAAAGCATCCATATTTCTCCCATACATATCCTAAGGATATCATTTTGATCTCTACTAACTTTTTTTGCCTTAGGCGCTCACTAGTGTGCAAGGTTTGTCCCAAAGGACCATCCCAAGCAACACCTATTCTACTAACGGTTTTCATTGTTCTCTTCCATGGAAGAGTATTAACAACATTAAATGGAATGCCACACTCAATAAATCAACTCTCTAGTGACCTCTTCCATATGTTACTTTTGCACTCAAACCCTTATGTTGCCTCGCATGAATATATCACTGTCAGGGATCTTTTCATGTGATTGATGACATGAAATAGAGAGAGAGGCATTGCCACCAATGAAAATCATACTCTGTGCATGGCATTTTAATTACTCTGATCATGAGCATGATGAGACATTGTTTTATCATGAAGAGGATCATCACCCACACCCGCAGTGCTCTTAGATGATGGAGGCATAGGCAAATTATCCACTCGACTCAATTGCAGTTGTGGAGTCAACTCCTCGATGGTTTTTTGAGGTATGGAAGTGCGTTTCCAAATGCCTCTTCCTCTCAACCCAAGGAGATGACCTTTCATGCAAGATGTAGAGCCACCATAAATTCCTTGAATTCATTGCATTCCCAAGAGGTAGGGCTATGAATTTTCACATGGTTATGGAAGACGTCGAGAGCTCTACCCATGGTGAAACTTGAACACTAATGAAGGGCTGAGACTCGCTCTCTATGTGTCCCAAAGGAAAAGAAATCAAAGAGGGCTGAAAGTTGAAACTATGTCTCTCAAGTGTCTCTATGTTCCCCAAGGGAAGAGACTTGAAAGCAAGAGAGTGTGCAAAGAAAAGAAGGCAAGAGAGCGAAAGAGGGTGCAAGTCTCAAGAGTAAGCAAGAGAGCTTCAATACTCGAGCAAGAAGTTGAAGCTCATAAGAATGAAGAGCAGCTCATATGTGGCCCTTAATGTTCAAAACGTTGGAATTTTTTTCAAAAAAAAAACCTCCAATAAAAAGTGCTCGACCATGCGAAACGTCCAAATGTCCTAAATGCTTTTTATTTGTCAAAAAAACATGCATTACTTAGTTTCCAATATGGAATGGTTACAACAAGGAAAAACTTGAAGAGGGACATATATGTGAAGTCTTGCTTGGAATCCTGAGCATTTTACAAAGCTTCCATTGACTCTCTTCTTTCAAAGTGTGTGCACTAGGACACATGACATCAAGATGATCATCACTTATTGAAATTCAGAACATCCAGTGCCAAGGCCACATATAACTTCAATATTTTCTAGATGACCATATACAGAAGATATCTCATGTGATGTGAGTTTTGACTAGCATATACAATCATCTATAGATTTACAACATATATAGTAACTAACTAGTGTGTGACAATGTATTGTGCATTCTGCCAAGCTGCTCATCTCCAAATTTGTGAACATGAGCAACCCATAATGATATGATGTGAAAGCATCCTGATTGGCAATCGCATGTAAGTACTGAACTCTAATATCATGTTTACTATGTTACTACAGAGGTGCAGTACACATACATATTCTCATGTAAATGAAATTTGATGCATAGAGTCCAGGACTGCAATCTACAGCAATTAGTTTATTCACAACTTCTCCATATGCCATATATGTATCATAATAAAACATTTGATTCAACAATTGTCTATAGCTAGTCATGGATGCATCGTGCATACGAGTGATGAATTTAGAGGTCGTAACCTATGGTTATGGCCTATAGCTTATCAATGAACCTAGATTATTAAAATTAAAAACTTCAATAGTTACCATTGCCTTTAACCTTAAAATTGCATTCATATTTGCTGAGGACACCCCATAAGTTTAATACCCGATTATATTACATGATAGTCCATAACAACAATTTCAATCATGCTAACAACAGACAACAATTCAAATCCTCACAATAACACTTCAATTGGAATTCATGGGCAGGTACCAAATGTGAAATCTCCTGAACGTGAACCGGTAGGATTGCAACTAAAAGATAAAAGATGACGATTGTCACTATGAAGCAGATCATGAGAGAGATCTCGCCATAGTCAAGGAAACTGGAGCCCAATTCAAAATTCCAAGAATTTTCTGGACAGGAAAACACTAAAAAACAGAGATCAGTAAAAATAAACTACATAATTTGTTAGCGGATCAGGAAAACTGTCATTGATACAAAGAAAAGAGTACAGTGGAGAAACACGCTAAAGTTCTTCGTGTTCCATTAGAAACCCATCCATTCCGCTAATGTAGGCGTTGACACGCTCACATTTCGCATGTCAGATAGATTAGCTGTCCATAACAAAAACAAAATACAATCATTCATGGATGCCCATATGAAGAATGTCAAAACGATAAGCTTTGAGCATTCTTCATCACATGGAGTACAAAGATGCACCAACAATAGCAAGCCAATTACCTTCATGAATTTCGGGACTTGCAGCCCCAGTTGCATCAGATAAAAGTATCACACTTGGATAATCGTGGGCAACAGCATCAAAGACAGTCTGCCTAATGCAGTTGGGAGTTTGAACTCCTGTGAACAGAGATTAGTTTCTTCTTATTCTCTTTACTCAATAATGAAATCCATAGACAAGAAGCTGCGTAGCCTGCAAAAGATATCTATACATCATCTCTATCTATCTATCTATCTATTTATCTATACATCTATCTATCTACCTATTTATCTATCTATCTATCTATCTATCTATCTATCCATCTATCTATGTATAGATATATACACACACATGTATGTAAGTATGTATTTATCTATCTATCTATGCATACATACATACATACATACATACGTATACTCATACATACATACATATACACACACATATGAATCGATGTATGTATGTATGTATCTATGCATGCATGCATGTTATGTATGTATGTATGTATGCATGCATGCATGCATGCCTGTTATGTTATGTTATGTTATGTTATGTTATGTTATGTTATGTATGTATGTATGTATGTATGTATGTATGTATGTATGTATGTATGTACGTACGTATGTATGTACGTACGTACATACGTACATCCGTATGTATGTATGTATGTATCTATGTATGTATGTATCTATGTATGTATTTATGTATGCATGTATGTATGTATGTATGCATGCATGCATGTATGTATGTATGTATGTATGTATGTATGTATGTATGTATGTATGTATGCATGTATGTATGTAGGAGTCTGCGCATGCATGCACTATATGTATGTGTATGTACATGTTTGTATGTGTGTGTATCATGTGTTCATGTCTATGTGTGTTTATGCATGTGTGCATGTCTATGTGTGTTTATGCATGTGTCCATGTCCCTGTGTGAATGTATGTATGCATGTGTGCATGTATGTATGTATGGATGCATGCATGTATGCATGTGTGCATGTATGTATGTATGGATGCATGCATGTATGCATGCATGCATGTATGTACGTATGTACGTATGTCTGTATGTATGTATGTATGTACGTACGTACGTATGTACGTATGTACGTATGTATGTATGTATGTATGTATGTATGTATGTATGTATGTATGTATGTATGTATGCATGTATGCATGCATGTATGCATGCATGTATGCATGCATGTATGTATGTATGTATGTATGTATGTATGTATGTATGTATGTATGTATGTATGTATACATAAATATGTACATGCATGCATACATAGATGCATGATACATGCATACACATACATTCATACATACATACATCATTCATACGTACATACATCATATGTGTGAGATTGGAAGTTCATTCCCCACAAAAGAAAAAGTAAGCATGTATGAATGATCTGCACGTGCGCACGCATGTGTGTGTGTGTGTGTGTGTGTGTGTGTGTGTGTGTGTGTGTGTGTGTGTGCACGTGCACGTTGTTGATTTCTTTTTTTTTGGGGGGAGGAGGGGGGGAGGGGAGAGAGATTTTACCAGTAACTACAATGGTTTCTATGCCAGCATTGTGTAGCACAGAATGCAAGTTTGTTCCAAAGAATGCACTGAATCGATACTTTACCACCACTTGATCTTCTGGTTCAATTCTGAGGCCATCAACGAGTGCAGCCCCTTTTGTTCCTTTCACTGTAGGTCCAACTTTTGATGTAGCATAATGATGCCGTCGAAATCTCTCAACATCTCTTCCACTAATATGATGTTCTCGTATCACCTAAAATGTTTTCAAAAGAATATTATCCAGCCTTCATTCCATGAAAACGAATTTCAGGAATAGTTTCCCCATATAACCAAAAGTTTCCATAAAATCATATACATATGGAAAGGAATAAAGTGTGGTATCCTGAAAGTTTCCCAACCATAAATCTGCAATTTCTTTCCTTTTTCGAAGAAAAATAAATATCTGGGGAAGTACTGAACAATGAAAAAGATAAACAATTTAGAAACTTGACAAATAACAAAGTGAAAAATATGGAGCCAAACATTGTACTACTGAAAAAGGTCAAACAGTCTGGCAACTTTTGGAAAAGCCTGCGAATGTCTAATCTCCTTCTATGTCAAGTTCCCCTTAATCAAAAGCGTCCTTGTTATAATCATTAAGTAGATGAATCAAATATGGCCCCTTCTGAAGCATACATAACAAGAATCATCACCTTACTTATCTCTTCCAATCACCACAAACAGAACAACTATCTGTGTTCTCTATTTCATTTATCATGTCCAAGGTTACTATTTCCTCAAATCCTTTCTTTTATCTTTCTTTCAAGCCTGAAATTTACGCATGTAGAACAGTTTTTCAAGGTGAGAAGTCTTCAATCCATTGCTTCTTGTAGTCTGTATGACTGAGCAGGTATTCCTCTTACAAGTGATGCATTTTGTACAAATACCATGCAAAAGAACACAAACGAAAAGGCATCACAATTAAAAAGTGCTAGAACCAAAAATTACCCGACATTTAACTTGTTGGGGAATCCCTTAGTGTTGCATAAGCACACTCCCACGCTCCCGTACGACTACAGCAAGAGTTTCAACGCCACCAGAGATATACGAGCAGAGCTAGCTGCTACTCCTTTGATAGAGACACTCAATAGATGAGTCTGTTTTATTCATGGATTATGGGACCTCCCTAGAGATGGATATGTTCAGCCTTTGCTCCAGACCTACCATAAGTGAGCCTTGCAAAGAGAGAGAAGACATTGGCATGGACAGATGCCATTATGGTTCAAAATACATGGCTTTGGCAAGGACAAATTAACCATTTCCAGTGCTGCTTGGAAGTGCCCTCTCCTGCACTTACATGGATGTAGATTACTAGAATCATTTGCCACAACTTGATTCAGCTTGACATCAAGAAGACCAAGATAGATTCATTTCACTTGTTGGGCACGTCTTGAATTAAACGCAGCTGTAATAGGTTGAAGTAGGGGCTGAAAAAACATACCACAGTAATAAAACAGCCTTTCAGCTGTGTATCAGCAAGAAAAGACAGTAGCACAGCAGCCCAACAACACACCACAAGGAAGAAAACAGAGGTAGAGAGAATGAAGAAAAGCCATATGTAAGGGGAAGAGATGTAGGGACTTGGGTTAAGATGGCCAAAAGTCCATTAAAGATCACCAACTCCATCATATGATCATTAGAGGTGTTGATCTAGTAGAGACAAAATTCAAATAATCAATACTAGATTAACTCAATAAACACAAGGATCTTTACCAAGCATGCAAGACAACCCAACTTTGACTCCAATAGACAAGAATTATGTAGCTCATTGTAAATTACCACAAAATCGACTACGTGAACTACAATCTCCAAGATCGGTAAGTCCAAAGCACTCCCTCCTCTTTGAATATATGTTTGATTGAATGAACACAATGGGCAGCCAAAGCCATGTATTTATAGGCATGGGTAATGGTTTCCGAAAACATGTTTCTCATAAGTTTTGAGGATAAAGACCGATTTTCTAGAATTATTTCGCTAACATTAGTTTTTTATCCTAATCCATTTCACACGTTCTGATGTCCAGCTGAATATGGGTTCGTAAATCTTCAAAGTCTAAGAAAAATCTCTGCGCCAGCTTTTTAATGATAAAAATCTGATTTTTTCAGACTTTTCCTGCTTTATGACTGGTTCTTTTACTTTTTTACCAGTTTTGACCTGATTTTTTAAATATGCACCTTTTTGACATTGGAGAGTGAAACACCCTAAGCATTATGTATGTACATATAGCTCTCATGAAGCTCTATAAGCTTATGCGATAGGTAAAAAATGATTTTTTTAACTTAAATTCTTATATTAAACAAATCCCCTGATTTTCTATACATACAAAAAGATTTTATTCCTGCAATTGTAGTTAGGTAGGCTAAAATAATAATCACAGGTAATTTTTGTTGGAAGTGGGTGGGCCTCAATATCAATCTTAATCACAGGTTTACAAGATCTTCCAACCGCTAAACCTTAGCATACACACCTTAATACTCAAAAATAGATGAGTGAGAGATAGAGAGAGAGTAGACAAGATTTTTCCAGAGTGTACGGTAAGCTAGAATGCTCACCTACACTATCTTATATTTGAATGTCAAATTACAATGTGTGAATATGATACAAACTGACAAATCTGAATCTAGGCAAAAATAGAAACTAGATACAAGAAATTGTGTGCCTAAGAGGTATGAAGAGTGTGTATGAGAGAATATGGAGAATGTGAACAGTTTAGAACTGTTTTATAGCAAACCCGAATTTTGATTATCCCTAAATCAGAAACTAGTGAATGAACATTTTAGAACAGAAATAGACTTGTTACTCACAGTAACTCAGCAAGTGATGTTGATGGTTGGCTGATACGAACTCCTCTCATAAATTCCAAGAGTAGAGCACGCCTTCTCCAAGATCCTCCTTGTAGAGCACCTTTTTGATCTTTTGCAAAGCTTGCGTGTAGCTTGATTGAGTGATGATAACACAAGGACCTTGGCCTTCTTATATAGCTCTCATCATGCCCTCATGATGAGAATAAAGCAAACGCATAAAGCATGCAATCATGATTTGTAAAGCAACGCAAAAAGTCTATGCCAAAAAAGAATCGCAAAATGGCATCACTGATTTTTGTGCCAAAAAACTCTTCGTGCTGCTCCATTGACAGCAATGGGTTTTGAACCCCTGTGGGTCGGTTGAGAGGCACTTCATCTAACCAACATGCCCATGCTTTGCTTGTGGAGGACTTCTACAAAGTATAAGTAATATGGCAGCTGAAGTTTAAAGACTTGGGACATGTTGACATTGTTTCCAACTTTCCAACACTTAGAACCTCAGCACATACACACCTTCACCAAATATGAGAGAAGAATGATTAGAGAATAGACGATAGGCAATTTTCAAAGAATAGCAGCTGACTATAACTATTCAGTACACTATTCAGTCACTATTCAGTAACTATTCAGCTGACTATAACTATAACTATTCAGTAAACTAAAGCTGAATGTAAATGTACAATGTAAACAATGATACAAATTTGAATATAGGTTGAAAAAGAAGTGTTCTAGAGTCTTATCATAATCTAAACTCGACGAAAGAGCTTTACAAGCGGCATTGTCCTTCCTTGCTAACGTGACGTTTTTCAGTCACGTGATATTGCTCGATCGGGCTTTCGCCCATTGTCCAATTTCCCACTGCTGCCTCCCATAGGAGTTTGGGCCATGTACAAAATTTTGAGAGAAGTGCCTAAGAGATTGTGTGCAAGAAAATATGTGCAAATCTGAAGTATGTGGACTGTTTAGAACAGAAATTGAATATTCTTTGACATTGAGCAGCAGCTATGTATTTTCAATTGTTGAAGAGATAGGTATAAACTGGTATAGCAACAACAATAAAAGAAAACCTGAATGTAGAAGCTAATACTCACAAAAACCAGCAAGGCATACAAGATTGTGCGAAGAAGATGAAGGGCAGCCACCAAAATTAACTCTGAATCTGCAAAATCACCTCCTACCTCAAACCCTAGCTCATGGGCATGAGGAGCTTCACAAATTGACGTTAAAATTCTGTAGAATAGCCCTCTTTATATAGGTTTGAGCCACCCTTGAAAAGCATAGTGAAAAGCTACTCGTACAAGCAGGTAAAGCAGCCTCCATTGATTTTTTGTGCCAACTTATACGAAAAACTAGGTAGGTGCTTTTATTTTATTCGAATTAGCTTTTACTTATTTCTTTTCAATCGATTGAAGAACATCCATTGGATTATAAGCTTTTTGCACTTTGCATCTCAGCCATTGGATCAAAATAAATCGAAATGCAAACTTTGATCAAAAATTATTATTTGACTTTTGAAGAGGTTTAAGGTCACAAATGGTTAATCTTATATATCAATAGAAAGCTCTTGATGAGTCCTTTAAGACTATGCAATAAAAAAATTTACCATCTTTAACCCAAATTTGATTAAGTATCAATTAGGGTTTGCTTGAATTGTTTTCCAACAATCCCCCTCAATATCATAATGGCATAAGGTTCAATAATCTGCATAACTTCTGATGTCTATCTCTGGATAATGCTTTGGTAAATAGATATGCCACATTCTAACTTGTAAGTATATGTTGGAAAACAATGTCAAAACGTCCCAAAGTTGCAATATTCCAGGAATCCTTATTTTAGGACTTAGCCAAAATTTGGTCAAAAATGAGCAAAAATTTTATTGCGCCATTGAAAAGTACTCTCTAAAAGCTTTCTAACGATACTCTGTACGATTTGGTTCCATCTTGACCCTCAAAAAGTAAAACCTAATTTCATTTTCAAGTGTGCTTTTCAAGCTGCTTTCCACCAAAAGCTAGACGCCTTGGAAAAACCTAAACGTATTGCTTTTCAAAGGATTTGTGAGTTTTTTGAGCTTTACCCATGCTATATAAAGACAAGATCAATAGCCACCCACACATTCATCTAGACATCAAAGAGAAATCAAGGAGGACTGAAGGAGAACATACAGATTTGAAGGAGTTTGGAGTCAACCAACCTTTGTTCTTCTTCACACATTATTGTGTGCATGCTGATTCTGAAGAGTGGTGGCTTCTACATTAGTGTTTCTACTTGTGAAGAGGTGATGGGGTATAGACAGACATGAGTGGGTGTTTGTCCTATTGACAAACACCTACTAACACCAACCAAGATAGCTTTTGAAGTTTCTAATATACTTCCTTGGTAAGTCTAACACCAACCACTAAGTCCTTTGGAACATCATTGCCAAATGATTGCATCAAAACAAATGAGTTTGTATTTCACAAGACTTGAAAAACCTTTGATTTTGGGAACTGAAGTTCACAATAACATTTCGAGAGCTCACTCAACTTGCAATTCAAATTCAAACTGCTCCTAAAGTTTAGGTTCACTTTTAGATGGAGGAGTTTGAATTTGAATTGCAAGTTGAGTCGTGGATTTTAGCTCCCTATGTCCACGAGATTCCTCTCTCCTTTTAGCTTTTACATTTGACCAAGATAACAATGATTTATTCTTTGAATTTTACAAGCATAGGTTCACATTACTACTTATATGTGAAGTAGATAATGAGTCTAGTCCAAGAGCTAAAGCAAAGCTATTAGGCTTTCTTCTTGCACCAACACCTTGTTGGAACATCAAGCTTACACTATGCTTGAGGTGGATTTGTTCTACTTCATCGAACCATCATCTGGAATGCACGAAAGATACCCTTGAAGGGGTTCTTCATCAATATTTATTTTTTTGGTATTTTCATAAGGAATTTTTATGGATCAATTACCAATGTAAAAGCCTAGAGCTTTGCACTTATAAACGGAGAAAACGAGAACTCAAATTCCACGAATTCAAGGTGGCTGAGCTTGACAACCAATCAATCAATCACCAAAAAAAAGATCAAATTAGATCTTCACTTCTCCTAGATTGTAGGAAAGTGAATTGATTCTCCTTTACAACCATCCACTTGTAGAAGTCATGAAATACTTCAAGAGTCTATATAAAAACTTTAGGAGCAGTTTGAATTTGAATTGCAAGTTGAGTCGTGGATTTTAGCTCCCTATGTCCACGAGATTCCTCTCTCCTTTTAGCTTTTACATTTGACCAAGATAACAATGATTTATTCTTTGAATTTTACAAGCATAGGTTCACATTACTACTTATATGTGAAGTAGATAATGAGTCTAGTCCAAGAGCTAAAACAAAGCTATTAGGCTTTCTTCTTGCACCAACACCTTGTTGGAACATCAAGCTTACACTATGCTTGAGGTGGATTTGTTCTACTTCATCGAACCATCATCTGGAATGTACTAAAGATACCCTTGAAGGGGTTCTTCATCAATATTTATATTTTTGGTATTTTCATAAGGAATTTTTATGGATCAATTACCAATGTAAAAGCCTAGAGCTTTGCACTTATAAACGGAGAAAACGAGAACTCAAATTCCACGAATTCAAGATGGCTGAGCTTGACAACCAATCAATCAATCACCAAAAAAAAGATCAAATTAGATCTTCACTTCTCCTAGATTGTAGGAAAGTGAATTGATTCTCTTTTACAACCATCCACTTGTAGAAGTCATGAAATACTTCAAGAGTCTATATAAAGACTTCAAATCACTTGTACATTATACTGAAGCAATATGCATACACTTCGGGTCATCATTGTGTTGCTCCTTCATTTCTCTCCACCATCTTCGTCACCAACAGTGAATTTGCAGAGGCTTTTGCTCTCTCTACAGAGCTCCAAATTGGATGAGTGGACATTCATTGGAAAGGGAGTTTATGTGCACAAAGTCTAAAAGCATTTGGTTCTGTAGCTTTGGAGAAATCTCAATTTTACTATCTCGGGGTCTATCTCTATGCATCCCTGAAAAATCGAGGGTACCTCTGTTGAAGTTCATTCCAAAAGGATATCTTGCTTATTACTTGTACTCCTATGCATTTTAGACGCTCAACCCTATATATAACATTCCTCGAAAAAGAATTTTTCCCATTGTAATCTTGTTTGCTTCTATGAGCATTTGAAGTTTGACTGTTTCATCCAAAGATAGCAAGTTTTTTGAGCTAGTCTAAGTGCAAACTTATTTGTTTTGTACAAACTCTTTCTCCTTGCTCCAAAGTACATAGTGGAATTTATTGCACTAATCACATGCCTAGAAGGTCTATTGGACTCTCTGAAAGCTCAAGGACTCGTCTTGTGCTAGTTGGCTAGACCAAATTTGATCACTCGGGAACTGACTTTTCTACCCCCTGCAAGCTTCTCCAATTTCTCTCACACCTCCCCCTCAAGCCTAAGAAGCTTGAGCCTTTAATTCTTCAATACCTCTTGCAATTCAATCCTTGATTTGAATTTGTTCAACTTGATTCCATCCAATGCCTTTGTCATCATATCTTCACATTGTTGATGAGTTCATACATATGATAATTGAATCTCTTTGTTTGTAATTTTTTCCCTGACATAATGATAATGCACTTCTATGTGTTTATTCCTGGCATGATAGATTGGGTTAGCAACAAGATGTAGTGAACTAATATTATCCCCAAAGATGGAAATAGATGACTTAAGACCTAAATCAAAGTATAGGATCTTGATCCACATTGCTTCCTGAGTTGCATTAATAAGTCATCTATATTCAGCTTCAGTTGATGAGAGTGTAGTAGTGGGTTTCTCTTTTTAAGACCATGAAATCAACTTTGTACTTGCAAAGGTGAGATACCGAGACGTGCTTCTCTTATCATTTTAGAGTCTTCCCAATCTGCATCAAAAAATAGCTTGATATCTATACCAGAAGTATAAGGGTAATACAAACCTTCATTGATAGTTCCCTTCAAATATTTGAGTATTCTTTTTGCTACTTCCATGTAAGGTTTTCTTTGAGTATGCATGAACGGACTTAAGACATTTACTCCATAGCAAATGTCAACCCTTGTCAAGATAGCATAGTTAAAGCTACCAACTAGACTCTGATAGCTATTTATATCTTCTATTTGCTCTCCATGAGCACTTAATTTTAAGTTCATCTCCATAGGTGTACCTGCAACCTTTGAATTCTCCATTTTGAATTTGACAAGCATGTCTTTGATATACTTCCTTTGAGCGAGATACATACCCTTTTCTGTGTATACCACTTCCAATCCTAGGAAGTATGTAAACAGACCTAAATCATTGATTTTGAATTCCTCTTTCATCTGAAGCTTGATCTTCCTTATTCCTCCCGCATCATTACCTTTAATTATGATATCATCAACATATACACATAGGTATATGACCTCATATTGGTTCCTCTTGATGAAGAGGGAAGAATCTACTTTGCTCACATTGAATCCTCTATCTTGCAAATAGGTAACAAGCCAATGATTCCAAGCCCTAAGGGCTTGCTTCAGACCATATAAAGCCTTTCTTAACCTTCAAACATACTTAAGACATGATGAGTCTTCAACACCAAGAGGTTGAGCCATGTGTACCTCCTCGGATATCCATCCATTTAGAAAAGCACTTTTTTACATCCATTTGGTATATCTTCCGATTCTTGGAAGTTGCAATACTTATAAGCACCCTGAAGGTTGGCATCTTCGCAACTGGTGAAAAAGTTTCTTCATAATCAATTCCTTGTGTGTGTGCATATCCTTTGGCCACAATTCTTGCTTTGTACCTATTAATAGACCCATCAAAATTTTTATTTACCTTGTATATCCATCTTGAACCTATGATCTTCATAGATGGAGATTTCGGTACCAATTCCCAAGTTTGATATCATTGTAAGGCATCCATCTCTTCCTCCATGGCATTATCCAATTTGGCTTGTTCTTTGCTTCCTCATATGATGAGGGCTCCTCAGAGTTTGAGTTTTGTGCTAGATATATAGAATGTTTAGTAACCAATCAAGTATCATAGCCATACCTTTCTCGCTTTTTTTTTCTTTCTAGTTAATCTTCTAATTGTTTGTTGAGAAGATTTTGCCAGATCTCTCTACTCCTGCATTTTGGCTTTGTCTTTAGAGTTCCAAGGATTGATTTCTCTCCTTGGAGTCTTCTAATCATCTTCAAAGCCACTAAATGCTACAAGTGTGTGCTCGTTCTTCTTTGATAAGGTTGGAAAGTCCTCCTCTAGGTCATAAGGTTAAAGGTAGTTTGATTCTCCTGCAATCATCTTCAAACCATGATTTGTTTTCATCAAACACGACATCCCTACTTACCATAAATCCTTTGTTGCTTGGATTGTACAACCTATAACCTTTCTGATTAAGGTCATAACGTTTTTATCTCATTAAGCCTTTCTAGAATGCTTACATTCAACTTTGATACCTTTTCCACCGTTCTATCCTTGAGCTCATAAATGAGGTGCATGATGGCACCTTCTCTATCTACTGAATAGAAGATTTTCAATATTGGAGCATAAATTGCTGCGCACATTTCTCCAAAAGGAACACTTAGAATAACAACAATTCCAGAGGGAAAGTAAGACTTCCTTTTCTCTTATATTTTCCATATACTTTTCCTACTTTATCCTCTACACGCAAAGATAAGTCCACAAGAACATCTTGTGAAGAAGACAGTTTTAAGAAGAAGCAATTTCTTGTTTTGCACTATACTTGGTCATGTTTTAGTAGGTTTTGACAAAGAATTACATTGAGAGAAAGAAAAACAGCAGATATATGTTTTGACTCATATGTGTATGAGTTATGTTTTAGTTGAAGATTTTGACCAGGCAGCTTATATGTTCCCTCAGAGAATTCTTGGAGTGTCAATACAAAGCTACTTGGTATATGACAAGTTGCAAAGAAGTATTTTTCTTCTTTATCTAACTCTTAAGGTAAAAGAGTATTTGTAGCAGATGTTGGAGATTTGGAGTGAGGTTTTTTGAGCTTGGAAAAGTTACCTTATATTCAGTATATTTAGAGGCAAATTGAACCCTAAGGCAAAGAAATGCATCTTCAGTGGTTAGATGGAACATGATGCACTCCCCACTCCATGTTGCTTGCATATGTACATCCTTTTTAGAGGGAGAAATATCCTCATAAGGATGGAGAGGTTAATCATGGGTGGATGGATGTTCTTGACAAATATACAAATGGGGATCTTGATAAGAAAGGTGTTCTTTTTAACGAGTTGTACATATATAAATCATGCTTAAATACATTCTCTTGTCCAATTACGATGGATCTCAAACGAATGCAACATCTTATCAAGTGGTGGGAAACATTTGGGCCAAACACACCCAATCTACAAAAGCTTGCTATACATGAGCTCTCACAAGGAACATGTCCTTCTCCTTGTGAGAAAAATTGGAGTACATGTTCAATGATTCACACAAAGAAAAAGGAAATAAGCTACTTCCAAAAAATGTGGGAAAATTGACATATGTACATACAAGTCCACGCCTTGCATCCAAAATTAAAGAAAGAGGATTTGTAAAAATGGAAGTTACATTGGATATGATTGAGCAAGAGAAAGATGATGATAGGCTTTTGAGATTGCAAGAGAACATTGAGGAACAAGGATCGTTGGGAGTAAGAACAATGCCTTCCATATGACATACACATGCAAGAGGGTTCTAACATTGCAGTAGAGAACCCTACACATGATAATGTGATGCGGAGGAGGAGGAGGATCATGTGGAGGAAGACCATGGCTCATCATACATATTATATGTGCGTATTTTGACATGGTTTTGCACTCATATTTATAGACTTTTGGTCTTTTGCAATATCATATATGATTTCGCTGTCTAAATTCAGCTTTATACTCTTTGTGTTAAATGAATTTATGCTTAATTGTCATTGATTTATGTTTCTAATCTCATTTCTTGTATGTTCTTTTTTTTTTTTTTTTTTTTTTTTAAGTCACATTCGCAATGTTTTCCCGGTCTTGTTTCAGGCTTTCGAACCCATCCGAGTCCAAAGTCTGATCCCCGTCTGAATCAAGTATGGTGCTACTATTTGCCCAGCACTTGTAATCAATATCATCTTGACCTTATGAGTTGGAAGTTTGATGCCCACTAATTGGTGAAATTAGTTGGACATTCATTATTTTGATCGACACATTGTCTTATATATAAAAAGAGCTTCTACGTTCCTCTTACTTGGTTTAGGTAATGTATAGCCTATATCGACAAAAATTAAACCTGATGGCTATATGTTGATAAGCTCTGATCCACACGCTAAGAGTTAAGCCATTCCGACAAAAATATGAAGTCAATAGAAAAACACAACTCATATGAATAGATGCAATATAGCTACTTTAATGTGGCAGAAAGCAGCGGTTTCTCCAAATATATGGAGTAGAAACATGACAGAGAATATTGTCAGAGAATATGACCTTCAGAAGATACCTTGCACCTCCAAGGAATAAATATACCTAACATATACATAAACATCTGATGTATACAGTATGGTCACAATAAGGACTTCACTTTTGTAGTCTAGAAGACACGATATCCAAACAAGTGATTGTTGTTATATCAGGTCTGATATCATATTCCAGATTATTTATCTCCAGAATATACGTGTTCGACCTGTGAATTAAAGGCAGACATATAAGGCTAATCTGTATGTGTGCCAGCAGATACATGAATGATGTCCGACGGGATACTGTATGCTGATAATAATAAAGTATTAGGCTATCTAAATACGGTAGAGAACAATAACAAATAGCAGACAAAATAATATATGATCAGACATTATACTTCAAATCGATCAAAAGTAGATACGAGGTAGAAAGTGGGCAAAATGAGGATACAAAGGATATCTACCCAAACAATCAAAGCACCCTTCTCTCGAGCAAAAGATACTGCACGTTGGACAGCGGGCACGATGGCAGCTCCGCCCTTCACATGCATGAGGCTGCCGGGAAGAATGAAATCATTCTGGTTATGCGTGCACAGAAGGAACCAGTTAAGTAATAGGAGGGAGGATACCACGAAGGCGGCAGATGTTACGAATATGATCTCTAACCTGCATATCAATAACCAACAAAGCAGTCCTCTTCCATTTTGAAGCCTCATCGCGCCCACTTTCGGCAGCTTCTGCTGACATATCTCCCCTTCACACGATCTACCTAATATGGTATCGACTTTTCTGTTGGATTAGATACTTGGAAGTACTGTAAATATCCAGTTCGACGGAAGATCGAACCAGCACACACAAGTGCAGCGCTATATACTGTGTATATCCTTTCTACATTTCAGCTCATGAACATGCCACATATGCTAGATTTAGAAGAGCTTGTTGGAGCTTGGTGAGATGGAGGAAACTGATCTCCATTCTCCATATTTCCCCATAGAATATTTGATCCTAAAGCTTCCAAGATCCTAAAGCTAAAGCACAACACATGAATTTCTCTCTTATGTTCGCCACTTGTTCTCTACGTCTCGTGAAATGCATCTCCATACTTCTTCTTTGGATGAACTTCTTTCGTACATAAATTGGTAGTGAGCTACTATGTTTTCATCAAGTTGAAAGGCAATCGATGATTTCATGATACATCAGCACTTTTTTTTCCAAAAATTATACATCTTAAACTCAACGCTTGATCTATGTGTTCCTTTACAAACGGCTTGTGTGATGCCTTGATGTTTAGCTTCACTACTACTTGAGACACCCATTGTTGGCCATTTAATGTTATCCATCCTACAACTATAAATCAATGCACTACCAAGAGAAAGTGCATAATCAATCGTAGATTATACTTCAAAATTCCTACATTTCATTCATGAATATTTGCATATTCATGAACATTTTCCATTAGTAGCCTGGTGTACATCTTCTTCAGCTTTCATATCAATTGATCTGCATGGATTATGTCCAAATTTTCTGATCATTTCTATCATTTTCATCTTAATACCATCCAAATGGATAGAATCCTTCTTCAACAAAAGCATTTTAGCTCTCCCAATCTACCACTGAAAATTATCCTCAAACCACTCTTTAAATCCTCAATTTCCTTTTCATTATTCTAAATTATTATCATATCATCGATGTAGATCACAATAAATATTCCATTCTTGACTCTTTCAAGCTATTGATGGTTGATCCAATTTCAATTTCTTGAATTGTATATCGATTAGGTTCTCGTTAGATTTCTCACACCAATCTCATATAGCTTCTTTCAAAGCCTAAAGTTGTTTCTTAAAATTGAAAACTATAGTTCAAGTAATTTGGATGTACATAATCTGTAGATTGTGATGTACAGAATTAACTTAAAAGTGTTCCATTCCGTTTTGTATCATTTCTAGCCATTCATTGCTCTCACGACATCACATTTGTCATGCTAACGATGTTCTCAATACAAAAAAGTTAATCACAAGATAAACTCTTGGTTGTGCATCATCTTCAGAGCCATGATTTTCCATCAGAGTTACACTTGCATTCAATCACCATTTTTCTTGTGGAAATTTTACATGCATAAATTCATGTATAAAGCCCTTGAGCTACAATTTTGAGTCCCTTGTCATTTTTTCCTCTAGAAAATTGTAATACGGGATCTTACATATTTCTTTGTGATTTTGGGGCTATTGTCTAGCAATCTATCTTTTTTTTATATCTTATATAACAACTTTGCTAGATCTTGCGAGCTTTTATATGGTTTTTTTATGTATGACAATACATATTCTTTTGGATCACCATTTTAGAAAAAAACCCCACTCAACACTCCCTCAAGGTCAATAAGAAGGATTGTGTGACAAGTGGCTAGATAATGCATAGGTCACAATCAAGTGGATATCATAATGTCCATATATTCTAGTAGTGACATGTGTAAATACGCTTAGCACCATCAGGACACTTTTTCCTTCCACAGCAGCATTTTTGTTCCATTGGCTTGTACATATGCCCATGACACTAATAGGCTATTTATTTCTTTAGATTTGAAACTTAGTAATAAGTCATGCATTGTGCCTCCCAAGATTCTTCTTCTTCCGTTTAATTGTTTGTGTGAATTCCCACTCCTTGAACTCCATCAATTGGTATCACAGTAGGTCATTGCTTTTAGATGCATATCAACAAAACAGCCCCTCACTTTCTTATATTTCCATGAACATTTGTGAGCGATGTTAGAACTATTCATACTATAAAGAAGCTTAAAGAGATAGACATAGGAAAAATATTGATTTGAGCTCTTAACCTCCAAATCCAATATTGTAGTCATTGTATATGCAAGTGTGCCCTCTTGTGCCAATTTTTGTTCATTTGCTCATTATTGCATGCACTTCAAAGTCTCTTAAGAGTGTATTAGAGATGTCTAGGGTATCTTTATTCAATATTCCAAACAATAGTCAATCTTGCACATCTATGTGTACTTAGTTGGTATGGCTAAGAACAATGATGCATTTTATATGTTGGTTATTGAGGGGAATATGGATGGCTCAAATTACTCAACATCAACATACATGCCATTGTCCTGATTTTCTTTTCTAAGAGATTGGGAACATTGCACGGATAAATTTAGTGTTGGAAGATGCACAAGAAGTTGTTATATTTGTGACTTAGAGAGCTACTTTCCTTGCTTTATTAAAAATATTCAACAACAAGCAATTGGTAAAGCCTACACCTACACACTTTACATACATGTGTATCACTCTCTCCAATTCGCTTGATGAAAGGATGTATAATGGTTTGTGGACATTATTAGTAAGCCTTGAATATAGTAGAAAAAAAGTGGCCCATAGTCACAATGATGAATATGTGTCCAATGTTATTCTAAGTGTTTCTTTTGGGGAAATATGAAAGAAATAGTACAATTTGTGACCCAATATTGAAAATCTTCCATTTACTAGATAGAGAAGGTGTCATCATCACCTTGTTTATGAGCGCAACGATAGAACGGTGAAAAAGTATCAAAGTTGAATGTAAGCATTCTAGAAAGGCTTAATGAGGTAAAAACTTTATGCATAAATAGATGGAACATGATGCACTCCCCACTCCATGTTGAGACAAATATACAAATGGGGGTCTTGATAAGAGAGGTGTCCTTTTTAATGAGTTGTACATATATAAATCATGTTCAAATACATTCTCCTATCCAACTACGATGGATCTCAAATGAATACAACATCCTATCAAGTGGTGGGAAACATTTGGGGCAAAGACACCCAATTTGCAAAAGTTTGCTATACATGAACTCTTACAAGGAACATGTCCTTCTCCTTGTGAGAAAATTGGAGTACATGTTCATTGATTCACCCAAAAAAAAAAATCTGCTTCCAAAAAAAGTGCAAAAATTGGCATACATACATATAAATCTACGCCTTGCATCCAAAATTAAAGAAAGAGGCTTTGTAAAAATGGAGGTTGTTGTTGATATATTTAGGTAGTGATGTGTGTGAACACACTAGGACCGCCAGGGGTACTTTTTTCCCTCTTTAGGAGGTTTTTTTCCCCCGGCTTGTATATATGCATATTGCCCTAATGGGCTACTTATCTTTGTACATTCTCTAGAAATACATTCAGTACTGTGTGTTGTGCTCCAAGCTTCTTCTTCTTCCTTGTGTTGTTCGCGTGCTTCCGCAGATGTCTTACTCCAACAATTGGTATGAGAGCAGGTCGTCGCTTCATCTAGGGCATCGTCTACACCTCTCCGATTGCAATCTCAGAATCACATGAATTTTGGTGAGCATACTCAGTGTGTTTTTGATATCTGAGCTCGTTTTGGCCTCCGAACACACTATCGCAGTGCTTGTATAGGCTATTTCGTCTTTTTGTGGCAAAGGTATATACTAGTTTCGGTTTGCCAATATACGCATCTCAAAGTCTCCTACAGGTCTAGTAGAATTTGTCTGGGCAGTTCTGTTCAACTTTTTGAGATACAGTCAATTTTCTACATCAAGGTATTTTAGTCATCGGCCATGGCTAAGAGCAGTGATGTATTCCGTATGTTGGCGATGTATTCCGTATGTTGGCTGTTGAGGATAAGTTGGATGGTACCAACTACCGGTTATGGGCTTATATGATGCGACATGTATTGGTTGCAAAAGCATTGTGGAACATTTGCAAGGTGTTGAAAAACGTCCTATCACACCTACAACTATTACAACTGTAGGTACTGAAGTTGATGCAGAAGGAGTCGAAGATGATTATATTCTACATATTTGTGTTTGTACTGTAGTTTTTGTGGCACCTACTACAGAGGAGATTTGTTGGGATGGCAGAGATGCCCAGGCACATGCATTGATAGCTTTGTCTGTCAAACGTGTCATTATTCCTCACATACGCTCTTGCAGAATAGCTAAGGATGCTTGGGATACTCTTACCACATTGTATCAAGCTAGGAATGAGGCTCGTGTTGCTTACCTCCGAAAACAGTTGGAGAGTGAGCACATGAATGAAGGTGATTCCATGGATAGTTTTCCTAACAAAGATCAAAGACTTGAAGGAACATGTAACATAATCCTAGTAGGAGATGGTTGAACCACGCTCTAAGAGAGAGGATTAGGAAGTAATCCTCAACCATGGCTTTTGGGGCAAGTGGTTAGCCCATCACATTCCTAACCAAGAGGTTGTGAGTTCAATTCCTTACATTGGTATCAGAGCCTAGGAAGTAGGCTTGGGCAAAGTGGAATGATCCAATGGCCTCTAAAAAAGGCGCTTGGGCATCCTCCATGTGAAAGGGTAGGAATTGTGGAAAGCGCGCGCGTCGGTTTCAAGGATGGACCTTACAATGATTGGGGTGTATCTCTCAATCCGTAGGTCAGATTGAGGCGTGTAATATACCGTTGGAAAGCTCTCGGAACGAACTTTCCAATGAGTTAGCTTGGAAGTCTGAATTCCTTGGAAATCCTTGGGTGGCACTTGATTGAGTGTTCAAGACACCAAGGTTGAGAGCAAGGGTTCAAGAGACCAAGGTTGCGAACAAGGTTCAAGAAACTGTGCGAGGTTGAGGGACATCAATTCAAGGGCACCTAGGGAGTTCAAGGGACTGATCACCGAGGCTAGAGGGATACAAGAGTAGATCATCGAGGACAATGATCGACCAAGGGGGGAAGAATGTAACATAATCCTGGTAGGAGATGGTTGAAACACACCCTAAGAGAGAGGATTAGGAAGTAATCCTCAACCATGGCTTTTGGGGCAAGTGGTTAGCCCATCACATTCCTAACCAAGAGGTTGTGAGTTCAATTCCTTACAGAACAGTTGATTTCTGCTGATGAGGTTATACCAGATAGCTCACTTGTGCAAACCGTTCTGAATGGTCTTCTTGATTCATATCAGAGTTTTGCTTCTACTCTTCAATTGAGGAGTTAGTCTTTGTTCTCTTGTAGGAGGATCAGTCCAGGCAAAATAAGTACATTATGCGTGTTGCAGATCAAGCTTTCCTGGCTAGTCAGAAGGGCAAAGGAAAATGGAGCTCTTCAACTAGTAAGCAGAAATTTGTTAACTCTACACAATCGAAGAGGGAAGGCAAAGATGAAAAGAAATCCGAAAAGCAAAAATGGTTTTGCAAATACTACAAAGGAAATGATCATATCATAAAGAACTATCCAAAACTGGCTGCTAAAGAGGCAAAGAAGAAAGAGGCTGGAATGGTTGTTGCAGAGGCCTCTACACCAGAAACAGAGTCTGCTAATCTTGTGCAGGAAGAAGAATGGGCATTTACAACTGTTTGCAGTTTTGACCCATGTTCTCATGAGCAGTGCATGTCTGCAGTAGACTTATTTGTTTGGTACTTTGACAATGGGGCGACCAAACATATTACCTCGCAGAGCAGTTTCTTCTCTTCACTCGAGCCTGCCCCTATAGGGAATACTGTTACATGCGCCAATAACTCCTCTTATCCTATTATGAGAGTTGGTAAGATCATTTTGACTACTACTGATGGTAGTTCTTTCACTTTGTCAGATGCCTTATTTGTGCTAGGGATCAAGAAGAATCTGTTATCAGTTTCAACTTTAGCCAAGACTGGCTTGGTTGTGAAATTTGTTGATGTCAGGTGTATAGTTCATGATCTGTCAAATGGCGATATGATTATTGCTTCTGGCATCTTATTTGGTGGGCTGTATAAGCTCATCGACTATGAAATATATGTAAATGATTTGGCATGTGTAGTACATGATTCTCAGGCTATGTCAGATGCAAAGCTTTGGCATGCACGCTTTGGTCATCTGAATTTTGCTAGTTTGCTATGCCTGCAGAAATCTGAAATGGTGTCCTCTTTGCCCAAACTTGAGGCACCCAGAAAACATGTTTGTGAAGGCTGTATTTTGGGCAAAATGTAGCATTCTTCCTTTCCAAAAGATGGTTCGGGCTACTCAAAAATTGCAGCTTGTACATAGTGATGTCTATGCTCCTATGCAGGCACCTTCTTTTGGAAATTATCTTTACTTCATGAATTTCATCAATGATTTTTCCAGGCATGCATGGGTATATCCATTGAAGGCAAAGTCTAAAGTGTTCATGTGCTTCAAACAGTTTCTGGTTTTGGCTGAAAATCTATCAGCATGTAAAATGGGCACCCTCCGTTCTGATCGAGGGGGGGAATATATGTCTTCTGATTTCAATGCATTTCTAGCGGAACATGGGATAAAACACCAACATACAGTGCCATATACACCTCGATAGAATGGAGTTGTTGAACAGAAGAACAAATCACTCATGGAGATGGCGAGGTGTATGGTCAAGAGTCAGGCTTTACCACATAGTTTTTGGCTTGAGGCTATCATGTGTGCAACATATGTACTTAAGAGATGCCCCACTAAAGTGCTGCAGTCCATTACTCCATATGAGGCTTGGCATGATCGCAAGCCATATGTTGCTCATCTGCGTGTTTTTGGTTGTTTGACATATGCATTAGTGCCTGAACAGCATCGCAGGAAATTGGATGATAAAACAGTAAAACACATTTTTGTTGGGTACAGTTCTGAAAGTAAAGGCTATCGTCTATATCATCCATAGAATAAATGCATTCTGGTTAGCCGTGATGTTGTTTTTGTGGAAGATGTTATTCAGCCATTGCTTTCATGTACTAAGGAGACATCTGTTAGCTCCAAAGACATGTATGATACTTTGCTGCCTCTTTTTACAAGTGGACAGTCCAGTGCTGGTCCTAATGAGGCAACTTCTCAGCCTTTGCAGGTTTCATGTGATGATGCAAATCATTCCATTTCTTATGCATATTTACATGATGCACTTGTTGATGAGAGAGCTGATATTGAGCAGGCAAAAACTATGCCAAAATGGTTGGTGTAGACTTTGCGTGATAGCAAATTAGATGCAGCTTTGTCATATCGTAGTCGTTCAGGCTCTCATACTGCCTCTTTTGCATCAGATTTCTATGCTATGGCTGCATCTAGTCTCTGTGATGAGAATGAGCCTGATTCGTTTGATGAACCACAAAATTCAGAAATTTGGATGGCTGCTATGCAATCTGAATATGATGCTATAATGAAGAATGGTACTTGGTCTCTATGTGACTTGCCTCCTGGAAAGAAGGCCATTGGGACTAAGTGGGTATACAAGCTGAAGCGTACGCCTGATGGTATAGTCGACAGGTATAAGGCTAGGCTTGTTGCAAAGGGTTATGTGCAGTAAAGAGGCATTGATTTTGATGAGACCTTTGCACCTACTTGCCGAATGACTACTGTTCGTAGCATCTGTGCACTTGCAGCTCGTCATGGTTGGAATGTACATTAGTTGGATATCAAAACAAAATTTCTGAATGAGTACTTGCATGAAGAAGTGTATGTTTTTCAGCCCCGTGGCTTTGTGCAAAAAGGGCATGAAAACCAGGTGTGCAGGTTAAAGAAGGCATTATATGGTTTAAAGCAAGCACCACATGCTTGGTATGAAAAAATGCATGCCTATCTGATTGCACATGGTTTTGAGAACAATCCAACTGAAAGCACCTTATATGTTAAGCATGCTAATGATGTACTTCTGATCATTGTGGTTTATGTTGATGACATGCTGCTCATTGGTCCTCATGAGAGGCATATTGCTGATTTTAAGGCTGATTTACATGCCTCATTTGGGATATCTGATTTGGGGCATTTGCATCACTATTTGGTCATTCAGTTTATACACGTTGATGGTGGAATGGCTTTGTGTCAAAGGAAATATATTGACACGTTATTGCAACATTTCAACCTTGAAGACTGTTAGCCTATTGCCACTCCTATGGAGACAAGTTTACGATTGAGTCTTCAGGATGCTGGACATGCATTTGATGTTGTTCTCTATTAGCAGGCTATTGGATGCTTGATTTACTTATGCATTACTCGACCAGATATTCAGTTTGTTGTCTCACAGATGAGCAGGTTTATGCATTGCCCAGGTGTCAAGCATTGGCAGGCGGTTAAGCGCATCTTTCGCTACTTGAGTGGTACTCGACTACTTGGGTTGTTTTATCCCAAGGGCGGATCACTACCGCCAGATTTGCATGCTTTTTTTGACTTAGACTGGGCTGGTTGCTATGACACTTGTGTTTTAACTAGTGGCTTTTGCTTCATGCTTGGTAGCTCATGTATATCTTGGTTGAGCAAGAAGCAGCCTACTGTGGCCACTTCCAGTTGTGAGGCTGAGTATAGGGAAGCTTTCACAGCTACTGTTGAGTGTGTGTGGCTCAGACACCTTATGACTGATTTGGGCATTGGTCAGTCTTCTCCCACCACCATCTTCACTAACAGCTAGAGTGCATTGGCAGTTGCGAGGACTGCCATATTTGCATGCTTTTTTCTAACTCAGACTGGGTTAGTTGCTATGACACTCGTGTGTCCACTAGTGGCTTTTGCTTCATGCTTGGTAGCTCATGTATACCTTGGTTGAGCAAGAAGTAGCCTACTGTGGCCACTTCCAATTGTGAGGCTGAGTATAGGGTAGCTTTCACAACTACTATTGAGTGTGTGTGGCTCAGACGCCTTATGGTTGATTTGGGCATTGGTCAGTCTTCTACCACCACCATCTTCACTGATAGTCAGAGCACATTGGAAGTTGTGAGGAACCTTGTGTTCCATGCTCACACTAATCACATTGAGGTGCATTATCATTATGTCAGGGAGAGGTTCTCTACTGGGGAGATCAGCTTGGCATATGTGCCCACACAGGAGAACATTGCAGACCTTTTCACGAAGGCTCTGCCTAGGGAGAAGTTTGAAGCTTTCCGCAAAGCTTTGAGCTTACTTCCTTTTGTGGATTGATTCCACATAGCTTGGCACTTCCTTATACATGAGTGTCAGCACCTTGTTCACCGCATCACTCCCAGGGGGATTTGTTGATATATTTAGGTAGTGATGTGTGTGAACACACTAGGAACGCCGGGGCACTTTTTTCCCTCTTTAGGAGGTTTTTCCCCCGGCATGTATATACGCCTATTGCCCTAATGGGCTACTTATCTTTGTACATATTTCTAGTAATACATTCAGTATTGTGTGTTGTGCGCCAAGCTTCTTCTTCTTCCTTGTGTTGTTCGCGTGCTTTCGCAGACGTGTAACTCCTATAGTTACATTGGATATGATTGAGCAAGAGAAAGATGATGATAGGCTTTTGAGATTACAAGAGAACATTGAGGAACAAGGATAGTTGGGAGTAAGAACAATGGCTTCCACATCACATACACATGCAAGAAGGTTCTAGCGTTGCAGCAGAGAACCTTATTGATATATTTAGGTTGTGATGTGTGTGAACACTCTAGGACCACTAGGGCACTTTCTTCGCTCTTTAGGATTTTTTTCCCCCCAGCTTGTATATACGCCTATAGCCCTAACGGGTTACTTATCTTTGTACATTTTAGTGGTAATACATTTTGTATTGTGTGTCGTGCTCCAAGCTTCTTCTTCTTCCTCGTGCTGTTCGGATGCTACTGCAGACCTCGAGCTCCAACAATTGGTATCAGAGCAGGTCACCGCTTCATCTAGGGCATTGTCATCACCCCTCCAATCACAGTCTCAGAATCGCACAAAAAATTGGTGGGCATACTCAGGGAGATACTCAAATTTCTTGTTGGATTGGATACTCGAAAGTGTAGATATCCAGTTTGACTGAAGATCGAACCACAAGTTACATTGATATACTGTCTATATCCTTTCTACATTTGAGCTCTCTGAACATGTCACATATGCTAGATTTAGAACAACCTTCTTCATAATCAAAGAGGCTGTCACACTCAATTGCCTCGCTTGTTGGAGCTTGGTTAGAATGGAGGAAACTGATCTCATCCTCCATATTTCCCCACTGAATATTTGATCCCAAAGCTTCCAAGATCCTAGAGCTAATGCATAACGCATGAATTTCTCTCTTATGTTCGCCACTTGTTCTCTACGTTTGGCGAAATGCATCTCCATACTTCTTTGGATGAACTTCCCTCGAAGACAAATTGGTAGTGAGCTACTATGTTCTTTAGCATGGAGTAAAATCTTCATCAAGTTGAAAGGCAATCAATGATTTTATGATACGTCAACACTTTTTTTTTCCAAGATTTATATATCTTAAACTCGACGTTTGATCTGTGTTCCTTCACAAATGGCTTGTGTGATTTGCATTCCAAAAGTTCGGAACGGTGTATCGTTTATGAAGAAGTACGGTATTGTACCTTACGAGCATATTCCGGAATTGATGAGTACAAAGAACAAAAGTACACAAATTGCTGAGACGTGTGAAGTCTGTAGAACCTGAAGGAAACATTTGTAAGAAGATACTATAATGCAGTACCATACTTATTCTGTAATCGAAGATATTTCTTTCTATTACGGTGTTATGATTATTTCTATATTGTGCAGTGTGAAAGATTAATGTGCATAATGAATATCTGTGTAAGCGGTGTGGAATAAAAATTCATATTTACGATTCTCGTGTATTCGTAAATCCCGGTTCTCAAACCTATCATTTGGGATACTGTAAGACTATGGTAAACAGTAATGCCCAAACATTATGGTGACCACGATGGGATGGGGTAACAAAACACAGCACAAAGTGGATTGATGCCGGTACAAAATGGCAAGGAGTACTTCAATCTAAAGTATGCTTGAGTCTTCAATCTTTGATAGAGTGAATACCTACTATTTCTTTGAATCTACAAAGTTTTATTCCATCAAGTGCCTTTGTCATCATATATGCTAATTGCTTTTCAGTTGGAACAAAAGAAATGTCAATGCCTTTTGCCATGGGTTTCCCCTTGATGAAGTGATAATGAACCTCTATGTGTTTGGTTATTGCATGAAAGATAGGGTTTGCTCCTAAGTGCATAGAGCTTACATTATCTCCAAATATGTGAGGTTTGGAACTCACGAGTCCCAAATCTGAGTACTATTCTCTTAGCCATATTGCCTCTTGAGTTGTTATGGTCAAACCTCTATATTTTGCTTCAATTGAGGATAAATCAGCTATTTGTTACTTATTGGAACTCCATGATGCTAGCTTTGAACCTAAAAATGCTAAGCAACCAGAGGTACTTCTTCTATCATCCTTAGCTCCTGCGCAATCTACATCTAAATATATCTTGAGACCAAATTTGATGAGTAAAGATAAAATATACCTTCATTGAGTGCTCCCTTGAGGCACTTGAGTACTCTCTTTGCTGCATCCGTGCATGCTCTTATTGGAGAGTGCATGAATTGGCTTAGCACTCCTACACTATATAAGATATCTGCCCTTGTATGAGTAGCATCAAGCTACCTACCAAGCTTTGATACTCTTTAATGTCTTCAATTTTCTCACCTTCATAAACAGTGAGTTTATGATTCATTTCCAGGTACCTATAGTTTTAGTGTTCTCCATCTTGAACTTTAGAAGTAGATCTTGAATGTATCTCCTCTGAGTCAAGTCCATTCCTTCATATGTGTATATGACCTACATAGTAAGAAGAATAAGAGCTCACCTAAATTACTGATTTTGAACTCCTCTTGCATATGCCTTTTGATCTTTTGTATGCCATTTAAGTCATCTTCTGTCACAATTATGTCATCTACATATACACACAAATAAATAACTTCATCCTTCTTGATGAAAAAAGAAGGGTATGCATTGCTTGACCTAAAACCATGGCATTGTAGATAGATTACCAATTTGAAATTCCAAGCTCCAAGAGCTTGTTTCAATCATACAATGCCTTTTTAAGTCTGCATACATAAAATATATAATTAGGGTTTTCAAATCTGGAGGTTATGACATGTATATCTCTTCATTGATCCAACCATTGAGAAAGACATTCTTCACATCAAGTTGAAGTAGTCTCCTACTTCTTGCAACAGTTACACTTAGCAATGTCCTAATTGTAGTCATCTTTGCAGCTGGTGAGAAGGTCTCCTCATAGTCTATGCCATGAGTTTGAGCACATCCTTTAGCAACTACTCTAGCTTTCTACCTCCAAATTGATCCATCTAAATTTTTTTAGCTTATAGACCCATCTGCAACCTATTAACTTATGGTTAGTTTGCATTGAAACCAACTCCCAACTGACCATTTCTTTCAATGCTTCTATCTCCTCTTTCATGTTGATATATTTAGGTAGTGATGTGTGTGAACACACTAGGACTGTCGGGGCACTTTTTTTCCCTCTTTAGGAGTTTTTTTCCCCCGGGTAGTATATATGCATATTGCCCTAATGGGTTACTTATCTTTGTGCATTCTAGTGGTAATACATTCAGTATTGTGTGTTGTGCTCCAAGCTTCTTCTTCTTCCTTGTGTTGTTTGCATGCTTCCGTAGACCTCAAACTCCAACAATTGGTATCATAGCAGGTCGCCGCTTCATCTAGGGCATCATCGACACCCCTCCAATCACAACCTCAAAATCGCATGAAATTTGGTGAGCATACACAGGGTGATTGGAAGATTAAAACAATTTTGTTGTGTGGTGTCGAAATCACAATCAGAGCTTGTTTTGGCCTCCAAATGCACCATGATAGCACTTGTGTAGGCTATTTTGTCTTTTTGTGCCAAAGATGTATACAAGTTTTGATTTTCCATTATAAGCGTCTCGAAGTTTGCTACAGGTTTAGTAGAACTTGTCAGGGTAGTTCTGTTCAACTTTTTCAGATACAATCATTTTTCAGCATCAAGTAATTCTAGTCAGTGGCCATGGCTGAAAGCAATGATGTATTTCATATGTTGGCTGTTGAGGATAAGTTGGATGGTACTAATCACCTGTTGTAGGCTTATATGATGAGTCATGTATTGGTCACAAAAGGATTGTGGAATATTGTGCAGGTGTTGAAAAACGTCCTATTGCACCTACAAATATAGGTATTGAAGCTGATGCAAATGGCCTCAAAGATGGTGATATTCTACAGATTCCTATTTGTGCTTCGGTTTTTGATGCACCTACTATAGAGAGAATTTGTTGGGATGGAAGAGATGCTCACGCACATGCATTGATATCCTTGTCTGTCAAACGTGCCATTATTCCTCACATTTGCTCTTATAGAATAGCTAAGGATGCTTGGATACACTTACCACATTGTACCAAGCTAGGAATGAGGCTCGTGTTGCTTACCTCCAAAAACAATTGGAGAGTGAGCATATGAATGAAGGTGATTCTATGGATAGTTTTCTAACAAAGATCAAAGATTTGAAGGAACATTTATTTTTTGCTGATGAAGTCTTGCTTGACAGTTCACTTGTGCAGATTGTTCTGAATGGTCTTCCCGATTCATACTAGAGTTTTGCTTCTACTCTTGGTTTGATGATGAAAGGAAATCCAAATGCCTTAACATTCAGTATTGTGTGTTGTGCTCCAAGCTTCTTCTTCTTCCTTGTGCTGTTTGCATGCTTCCGTAGACCTCAAACTCCAACAATTGGTATCATAGCAGGTCGCCGCTTCATCTAGGGCATCATCGACACCCCTCCAGTCACAACCTCAAAATCCCATGAAATTTGGTGAGCATACACAGGGTGATTGGAAGATTAAAACAATTTTGTTGTGTGGTGTCGAAATCACGATCTGAGCTCGTTTCGGCCTCCAAATGCACCATGATAGCACTTGTGTAGGCTATTTTGTCTTTTTGTGCCAAAGACGTATACACGTTTCGATTTTCCATTATAAGCGTCTCGAAGTTTGCTACAGGTTTAGTAGAACTTGTCAGGGTAGTTCTGCTCAACTTTTTCAGATACAATCATTTTTCTGCATCAAGTTTTCTAGTCAGTGGCCATGGCTGAAAGCAATGATGTATTTCATATGTTGGCTGTTGAGGATAAGTTGGATGGTACTAGTTACCTGTTGTAGGCTTATATGATGCGTCATGTATTGGTCACAAAAGGACTGTGGAATATTGTGCAGGTGTTGAAAAACGTCCTATTGCACCTACAAATACAGGTATTGAAGCTGATGCAAATGGCCTCAAAGATGGTGATATTCTACAGATTCCTATTTGTGCTTCGGTTTTTGATGCACCTACGATAGAGAGAATTTGTTGGAATGGCAGAGATGCTCACACACATGCATTGATATCCTTGTCTGTCAAACGTGCCATTATTCCTCACATTTGCTCTTATAGAATAGCTAAGGATGCTTGGATACACTTACCACATTGTACCAAGCTAGGAATGATGCTCGTGTTGCTTACCTCCGAAAACAATTGGAGAGTGAGCATATGAATGAAGGTGATTCTATGGATAGTTTTCTAACAAAGATCAAAGATTTGAAGGAACATTTATTTTTTGCTGATGAAGTCTTGCTTGACAGTTCACTTGTGCAGATTGTTCTGAATGGTCTTCCCGATTCATACTAGAGTTTTGCTTCTACTCGTGGTTTGATGATGAAAGGAAATCCAAATGCCTTAACATTTGAGGAGTTAGTCTATGTTCTGTTGCAGGAAGATCAGTCTAGGCAAAACAAGTCCATTATGCATGTTGCAGATCAAGCTTTCCTCGCTAGTAGGAAGGGCGAAGGTAAATGGAGCTTTTCTACTAGTAAGCACAAATCTTCTAATTCTGCATAATAAAAAAAGGATGACAGAGACAATAAGAAAACAGAAAAGCAAAAACTATTTTGCAAGTACTATAAAGCAAATGATCATGTCATAAAAAATTGTCCAAAAATGGCTGCAAAAGAGGCAAAGAAAAAAGAGGCTAGAATGGTTGTTGTAGAGGCTTGTACATTGAAAACAACGTCCAATAATCTAGTGCATAATGAAGAATGGGTGTTAACTACTGTTTGCAGTTTTGATCTATCTTCTCCTGAACAATGTATGTCTACAGTAGATTCAGATGTTTGGTACTTTGATAGTGGGGCAACCAAACATATTGCCTCGCAGTGCACTTTCTTCATTTCACTCGAGCCTACCCCTATAGGGAATATTATCACATGTGCCAAAAAATCCTCTTATATTGTCATGGGAGTTGATAAGATCATTCTGACTACTGCTCATGGTAGTTCCTTTACATTGTCATATGCTTTATTTGTGCCAGGGATCAAGAAGAATCTGTTATCAGTTTCAGCTTTAGCCAAGATTAGCTTGGTTGTGAAATTTGTTGATGAGAGATGTACAATTCATGATCTATTGAATGACAACATGATTATTGCTTCTAGCATGTTATGTCATGGGCTGTATAAGCTCATAGGCTATGAAAAATCTGTGAATGATTCAGCATGTGTAGTTCATGATTCTCAGGCTATGTCAAATGCAAAGCTTTGGCATGCACGCTTTGATCATCTAAATTTTGCTAATTTGTTACGCTTGCAGAAATCTAAAATGGTGTCATATCCATACCTTTCTAGCAACTTTCTCTCCCTTGTTGACCTTCTAGGAGTATGCTTGGAGCATTCTCCACATTCTTGCATTTTGGGCTTTCCTTTTGACTTCCAAAGCTTATAGTCTCTTTCCTTCTCATCTTGATATTCACTTCTTGGATCCTAGAGCTGTGTATCATGTTTGCTACCTAATGGATGGAAATTAGAATCAAGATCAAAAGATAATTTTAACTTTTGTTTGTCTCCATCATAGCATGACATGTGTTCTTCAAACACAACATCCCTACTTGTGGTGAATTGCTTGTTGGAAGGATTATAAAACCTGTAGCCCATTTGAGTTGGATCATAGCCAATGAATTCTGCCTTGGTTGCTCTTTCATCAAGTGTACCTCTTATTTGTGAAGGTATGTACAAAAGCTAGACAACCAAATATCTTGCAATGTCCTAGACTTGGTTTTCTATCATTCCAAGCTTCATGAGTCATACCTTGAAGAGATTTGTATGGGATTCTATTCACAAGATATACATCAGTTGAGATTGCTTCTACCCATACATAATGAGGTAGCTTCTTCTCTTCAAGCATTGTTCTTGCTGATCCAACAAGAGTCTTGTTTCTTCTCTCTGGAATACCATTCAATTGAGTAGAACACATGGTAATCACTTCCCTTTTGATGCCTTTATCCTACAAGAAGTCATCAAAATCTTTGGAGAAATATTATCCCCTTCCATGATCTACCTATATGATTCTCCACATGTGCTAGGTACTTCTTTAGGCATTCAAATACTTCATTCTTATTCTTGATAAAGTATAGAATGGTCCATCTACTATGATCATCAACAAAGGAAACATAATACCTCGATCCTTCCAATGATTGTTCTTGACTTGATCCCCACACATCAGTGTGTACTTAGTCCAATAGGTTGTTGTGGATGTAGCCTTTGTGGTTGAATGGTTGTCTTTGTGCCTTCCCAATCTGACATGCATCACATCTATTGATCATGTGTTTCTTTCATATGTTTGGAAGCTCTGGAACACTTTGATCCCTGCATATATCCTTGGTTCTTTCATTCACATGAGCAAGTCTCTTATGCCATACTTCAAGCTCAGTTAGGGTTTGAGACCCAAAGTTGAATAGAGCTATGTTCTTGGTTTCTCCTACTTCAAAAGTAAAGAGCCTACCATGATTCTCACCTCCGACTACCTTCTTGAAGCCTTGACATGGGTCTTCCTCAAAAAGCTCCATGTTTGGTGAGCCTAACTTGCAAGCCATTTTCAACTATTTGGCCTAGACTTATCAGGTTTTTAGTGATAGTGGGTATATAGAGAACCTTACTCAGAATGTTTGTCCTTCCATTGGAAGCTTTGGCATTACCAATCTTCTCCACATTCTGCTGTTGATATATTTAGGTACTGATGTGTGTGAACACACTAGGACCGCCGGGGCACTTTTTTCCCTCTTTAGGAGGTTTTTTTCCCCCGGCTTGTATATACGCCTATTGCCCTAATGGGCTACTCATCTTTGTACATTCTCTAGTAATACATTCAGTATTGTGTGTTTGTGCTCCAAGCTTCTTCTTCTTCCTTGTGCTGTTCGCGTGCTTCCGCAGACGTCTAACTCCAACAATTGGTATCAGAGTAGGTCGCCGAAATCGCGATCTGAGCTCGTTTCGACCTTCGAACGCACTATGGCAGCGCTTGTGTAGGCTATTTCATCCTTTTGTGCCAAAGGTATATACCAGTTTTTGTTCGCCAGTATAAGCATCTCGAAGTCTGCTACAGGTTTAGCAGAACTCGTCTGGCAGTTTCGTTCAACTTTTTGAGATACAGTCAATTTTCTGCATCAAGGTATTTTAGTCACCGGCCATGGCTGAAAGCACTGATGTATTCCGTATGTTGGCTGTTGAGGATAAGCTGGATGGTACCAACTACCCATTGTGGGCTTATACGTTGCGACATGTATTGGTTGCAAAAGGATTGTGGAACATTGTGCAGGGTGTTGAAAGACGTCCTGTTACACCTGTAACAACAGGTACTGCAAATACAGGTGTTGGAGCTGATGAAGATGGTGTCGAAGATGATCATTTGGACTAGTATTTCTTTGATAGGCTAGTTGCATTGGTGGAATAAGATACCGTTGCAGTAATGATTGCATTGGTGGGGCTACTTGTGGCACCATAAAAGTTTGAGGAGCACCTTTCATTTGATTCCCTTACATCTTCATCACTAGTACATTGTATAAAAACCCTTGATTTTTAAATATTTGCTCCATTTCGTGCAACTGAGGAGTCCTCGACTTTAGGAGCTTAGATAGAAGCTATGTTTCGAATTTTGTATTTTTTGGAGTCCATTTTTGTGTGAGAGAGTGGAGAGCTTATAAACTTGTTGATAAATAGAAGACAATCCATTGTTGCATTTCTTTTTCTTTTCTTTGTGTGTGTGTGTGCATGTGTGTGTGCATCTAGTGTGCTTCTCCCTTCACATCGACACTCTCCAATCTTCATATCACCTTCATGTCTCCATGGATTGAGAATTACTAGATTGATCTTCATCAATGTTGATGCTCATCACTATTCTTGGAGTGCCACTAGAGGAATACTCCATCTCTTTTAGTTAGACAATGTGAAGTATTTCCAGGTTTCCATGTGATATGTTTCCAAGTAGAGCTTAAAGACCTTCAAAAAATTTTCATCTTCCCAAGAATTCCTTACATGAGACTTCCCTTCCTCTTCCAATATATCTTAGGGATTGATTTGTGTCATCATATAGAACAACGAAATGTAAGGTTCTCATGCGCGTACCTTAAATATTTGCATGCCTACATTGTAACGAATTTCATATGACTCGTTGAAAGAGCTTACTCAACAACTTGATAACATTGCCAAGATTTGCTTCCATTAGCATCTGCATCAAGTGTATCATCATTATATGGATAGCGTTGTAAGCTTTCCATCATTCCAAAGCGATTCAAGGACTCTTGCAGCATACTTCCTTTTTGAGTGCTTAGGCGAAAACGAGAGTTTCACTAGTGCAATAAGCTCAAGGTCCATGATCAACTGATGTTATTCATGAATGCACAGCCGGGGAATCGAACCCCGGTCAGTACCGTGGGAGGGTACTATGATACCACTACACCAGCTGCGCTTGTTTATATTATTATATGGTATGAACGTATACAAAGCATGTGCTGCATTCTATACCTTCACAATCTTATGACGAATAGAGCACGTGCTTACTTTCCTCTAATAATTTAATATTACTCGAGGAAGACAATAACGAGGACTTATTTGATTTAGCATCGGGAACCTGAAGCACGACAAGTTGTGTGGGATATTGTTGACATTGGACAAAGTTGATGGTACAAGTTCACTCAAAGATAACTTCAAATCACGGGGGGTGATGGTAGAAGACACAAGAACATCTACACATACGTGCCTTGCTTGAACTTCTTTCTTTTGTGGTGCTCTCTATCTGATAAACTAGCAACACTCAATCTTTTAACCACTGAAAGTGGCCCATGGGACCCAAGAAGGAGATTTGTTTCCATCTAGTCTCAAACCACCCAAAGAATCATTACTTAGTCTTTTTTAGCTTTTCTTACCTTTCCAAGTCACCTAGAAAATTGTGCAATTGATTAAGCATTCTAGCTTTTTCGAAAGGTGGGAATGGATGATACCTTTCTATGTCAACTAGAATTCTGAGGTTGATTAGGCATTCTAGCCATATCGACCCTTGAATTTGTTTTTCTTGGATAGCCTTCTTAGTCTCCCTTGCCCTGGGTAGCCTTCGGCCTTGCATCCCACTTTCAAAATAGAGGTTCTCTTGTAGGAATCCGTTGGTGAGGTTCGCCACCTTGCAGTCTTGTCTTTTCGTATAAATCCCTCCTACCAATGCATAATCTTATCAATGAGATTTGGTAGGTCAATCGACTCGTCTCGAATGGTGAACAATTTTATGAATGAAAGTAATATAAGGTTTGGTAGGTCAATGTACAAGATGTGCTTGTGTTGGAATGCTCTTGTTGCCGAAGAACAATTTTATCAATGGGATTAGTATAAGGTTTGGTAGGTCAATGTAGAAGATAATGGAATGTTCTTGTTGCCACCATGAATGAAAAGCATGCGAGAAGAGCCCCCTTAAAGGCCGTTTGGTGCTAGGAACCCTCAACCTCAAGAAGAAGAAAGGAAGATAAAAACAAGAAAAGAGAGACAACGACAAATCCCTTACCAACAAAGATACCTCCTTTCGTAAATGATTGGTGTTTCATACAACACTCAAGGGATGTCTGACCCCTCAAGAGTGACCGTGTTTGACCAATGGCTTTGAGATAAAAATATCAACCGAGAATTTATCTGTCTTCAAGAAATCAAAATGGACGGAGTCAAACAAAAAAAGAGGCTAAAGTGTATTTCATCATCTCATGTGTGGGTCACCACACAACGCATGCGTGGGAGCGGTGGTGCAACTATAGGCTTCAAACTAACATGGTACTCCCTCTTGGCGCATATTGCGATAGATCGAAACCATCGGTGGATTGCCTCATCCGTTAAGGACCCTCTTTAGCTCACCATTGACGATATATGTTCCTAATTCTGACACAAAAAGACTTACTACTTTGCACTCTTTAGAAGCTCTACCCTTTGAGGTCTATGCAGACTTTAATATGGTGCAATTTATGTCTAATAGATAAGACCAAAGGAGGCATGTTATTGAAGGAATTGAGAAAGACGCCCCAGACTAGGTTAAGCTACACCATGGTGTGGTGGAAGTCAAAGACATGCACGATTTCTCTTGGTCAAACCTCCAATCAGGAAAATATTTACAGAAAGCCAGACTTGATAGAAGCTACATCATGTAGAACATCATTGACAAGCAAGGTCCCCCGTCCCTTTCTCAATGTGTGGAAGAAGTTTTATCTGATCACTATCCAATGATTTTCACTTTCAAACCATATCTTAGACATAAGAAGTCCCCATGGTTTCATGTTGATCCCCCAATCCTCTCCCTTCCTTCTATTGAACATGTCATCTCCATGACTTAGAGGGAGGCCTTTAGATGTTTCATCTCTCCAGCGAAATGCTAGAGGTTAGTTGTCAAGCAATACCAAGTTCTTCTTTACAAGGCCCAAAAAGAAATTCATAACATTCAACGTGTGAGAAGGAAAATCTATATCACCGGCTTTAACGGCTTGAGATGGAAATAAATAATGGTAGTTCCCCCCTCCAACCTAGTCTTTGAAAAATTAGAAGAAAACCAAGATTTGAAGAGGAAATTCAAAGAAAGAATCTGCAGACTTATTTTAAAGATTGGTGAGAGGGTAAGTAGATGTTGATATATTTAGGTAGTGATGTGTGTGAACACTCTAGGACTGCCGGGGCACTTTTTTCCCTCTTTAGGAGGTTTTTTTCCCCCGGCTTGTATATACGCCTATTGCCCTAATGGGCTACTAATCTTTGTACATTCTCTAGTAATACATTCAGTCGTGTGTGTTGTGCTCCAAGCTTCTTCTTCTTCCTTGTGCTGTTCGCGTGCTTCCGCAGACGTCTAACTCCAACAATTGGTATCAGAGCAGGTCGTCGCTTCTTCTAGGGCGCCGTCGACACTCCTCCGTTTGCAGTCTCAGATTCGCACGAAATTTGGTGAGCCAAAATCGCGATCTGAGCTCGTTTCGGCCTCCGAACGCACTATCGCAGCGCTTGTGCAGGCTATTTCGTCCTTTTGTGCCAAAGGTATATACCAGTTTCTGTTCGCCAGTTTAAGCGTCTCGAAGTCTGCTACAGGTCTAGCAGAACTCGTCTGGGCAGTTCTGTTCAACTTTTTGAGATACAGTCAATTTTGTGCATCAAGGTATTTTAGTCACCGGCCATGGCTGAAAGCAGTGATGTATTCCGTATGTTGGCTGTTGAGGATAAGTTGGATGGTACCAACTACCCATTATGGGCTTATATGATGCGACATGTACTGGTTGCAAAAGGATTGTGGAACATTGTGCAGGGTGTTGAAAGACGTCCTGTTACACCTGTAACGACAGGTACTGCAAATACAGGTGTTCGAGCTGATGAAGATGGTGTCGAAGATGATATTCCGCAGATTCCTGTTCGTGCTGCTGTTTCTATTGCACCTACTGTAGAGCAGATTCGTTGGGATGGCAGAGATGCCCAGGCACATGCATTGATAGCTTTGTCTGTCAAACGTGCCATTATTCCTCACATTCGCTCTTGCAGAACAGCAAAGGATGCTTGGGATACGCTTACCACTTTGTACCAGGCTAGGAATGAGGCTCGTGTTGCTTACCTCCGAAAACAGTTGGAGAGTGAGCACATGAATGAAGGTGATTCTATGGACAGTTTTCTTACAAAGATCAAAGACCTGAAGGAACAATTGATTTTTGCTGATGAAGTTATACCAGATAGCTCACTTGTGCAGACCGTTCTGAATGGTCTTCCTGATTCATATCAGAGTTTTGCCTCTACTCTTCGGTTGATGATGAAAGGCAATCCGAATGCCTTGTCATTTGAGGAATTAGTCTCTGTTCTGTTGCAGGAAGATCAGTCCAGGCAGAACAGGTCCATTATGCGTGTTGCAGATCAAGCTTTCCTGGCTAGTCAGAAGGGCAAAGGAAAATGGAGCTCTTCTACTAGTAAGCAGAAATCTGCAAATGCTGCACAATCGAAGAACCAGGATAAAGATGAGAAGAAATCAGAAAAGCAGAAATTGTTCTGCAAGTACTGTAAAGGAAATGATCATATTATAAAGAACTGTCCAAAACTGGCTGCTAAAGAGGCAAAGAAGAAAGAGGCTGGAATGGTTGTTGCAGAGGCCTCTACACCAAAAACAGAGTCTGCAAATCTTGTGCAGGAAGAAGAATGGGCGTTTACTACTGTCTGCAGTTTTGACCCATCTTCTCATGATCAGTGCATGTCTGCAGTAGACTCAGATGTTTGGTACTTTGACAGTGGGGCGACCAAACATATTACCTCGCAGCGCAGTTTCTTCTCTTCACTCGAGCCTGCCCCTACAGGGAATACTGTCACATGCGCCAATAACTCCTCTTATCCTGTTATGGGAGTTGGTAAGATCATTCTGACTACTGCTGATGGTAGTTCTTTCACTTTGTCAGATGCTTTATTTGTGCCAGGGATCAAAAAGAATCTGTTATCAGTTTCTGCATTAGCCAAGATTGGCTTGGTTGTGAAATTTGTTGATGACAGGTGTACAGTCCATGATCTCTCAAATGGCGATGTGATTATTGCTTCTGGCATTTTATGTCGTGGGCTGTATAAGCTCATAGACTATGAAAGATCTGTGAATGATTCGGCATGTGCAGTTCATGATTCTCAGGCTATGTCAGATGCAAAGCTTTGGCATGCACGCTTTGGTCATCTGAATTTTGCTAGTTTGTTACGCCTGCAGAAATCTGAAATGGTGTCCTCTTTGCCCAAACTTGAGGCACCTGGAAAACATGTTTGTGAAGGCTGTATTTTGGGCAAAATGCAGCGTTCTTCCTTTCCAAAAGATGGTTCAGTTCGGGCTATGCAGAAATTGCAGCTTGTACATAGTGATGTCTGTGGTCCTATGCAGACACCCTCTTTTGGAAATTACCTTTACTTCGTGACTTTCATTGATGATTTTTCCAGGCATGCATGGGTATATCCACTCAAAGCAAAGTCCGAAGTGTTCATGTGCTTCAAACAGTTTTTGGTTTTGGCTGAAAATCTGTCAGCATGTAAAATGGGCACCCTCCGTTCTGATCGAGGGGGGGAATATATGTCTTCAGATTTTAATGCATTTCTGGCTGAACGTGGGATAAAACACCAGTGTACAGTGCCGTATACACCTCAACAGAATGGAGTTGCTGAACGAAAGAACAGGTCACTCATGGAGATGGCGAGGTGCATGGTCAAAAGTCAGGCTTTACCACATAGTTTCTGGCTTGAGGCTGTCATGTGTGCAGCATATGTACTGAACAGGTGTCCCACTAAAGCGTTGCAGTCTATCACTCCATATGAGGCTTGGCATGACCGCAAGCCATCTGTTGCTCATCTGCGTGTTTTTGGTTGTTTGGCATATGCATTAGTGCCTGAACAACATCGCAAAAAATTGGATGATAAGGCAGTAAAATGTATTTTTGTTGGGTACAGTTCTGAAAGTAAAGGCTATCGTCTGTATCATCCACAGACTAAACGCATTCTGGTTAGCCGTGATGTTGTCTTTGTGGAAGATGCTATTCAGCCATTGCTTTCATGTACTAAGGAGACATCTGTTAGCTCCAAAGACATGTATGATACTTTGATGCCTCTTTTTACAGGTGGACAGGCTAACGCTGGTCCTAATGAGGCAACTTCTCAGCCTTTGCAGGTTTCATATGATGATGCAGATCATTCCATTTCTGATGCAGATTTACATGATGCACTTGTTGATGAGAGAGCTGATATTGAACAGGCAAAAACTATGCCAAAATGGCTGGTGCAGACTTTGCGTGACAGCAAATTAGATGCACCTTTGTCATATCGTACTCGTTCAGGCTCTCATAGTACCTCCTTTGCATCAGATTGCTATGCTATGGCTGCATCTAGTCTCTGTGATGAGAATGAGCCTGTTTCTTTTGATGAAGCACAAAATTCAGAAAATTGGATGGCTGCTATGCAATCTGAATATGATGCTATAATGAAGAATGGTACATGGTCTTTATGTGACTTGCCTCCTGGCAAGAAGGCCATTGGCACTAAGTGGGTATACAAGCTGAAGCGTAAACCTGATGGTACAGTTGACAGGTATAAGGCTAGGCTTGTTGCAAAGGGTTATGCGCAGGAAAGAGGCATTGATTTTGATGAGACCTTTGCACCTACATGCCGTATGACTACTGTTCGGAGCATTTGTGCACTTGCAGCCCATCATGGTTGGAATGTACATCAGTTGGACATTAAAACAGCATTTCTGAATGGTGACTTGCATGAAGAAGTGTATGTTTTTCAGCCCCGTGGCTTTGTGCAGAAAGGGCATGAAAACCAGGTGTGCAGGTTAAAGAAGGCGTTATATGGTTTAAAGCAAGCACCACGTGCTTGGTATGAGAAAATACATGCCTATCTAATTGCACATGGTTTTGAGAACAGTCCAACTGAAAGCACCTTATATGTTAAGCGTGCTAATGATGTGCTTCTGATCATTGTTGTCTATGTAGACGACATGCTGCTCACTGGTCCTCTTGAGAAGCATATTGCTGATTTTAAGGCTGATTTGCATGCCTCATTTGAGATGTCTGAGTTGGGGCATTTGCATCACTATTTGGGCATTCAGTTTATGCACGTTGATGGTGGAATGGCTTTGTGTCAAACGAAATATATTGACACATTATTGCAGCGTTTTGGCCTTGAAGACTGTAAGCCTATTGCCACTCCTATGGAGACAGGTTTACGATTGAGTCTTCATGATGCTGGAGATGCATTTGATGCTGTTCTCTATCAGCAGGCTGTTGGATGCTTGATTTACTTATGCATTACTCGGCCAGATATTCAGTTTGCTGTCTCACAGATGAGCAGGTTCATGCATTGCCCAGGAGTCACGCAATGGAAAGCGGTTAAGCGCATCTTTCGCTACTTGAGTGGTACTCGGCTACTTGGGTTGTTTTATCCCAAGGGGGGATCACTACCGCCAGATTTGCATGCTTTTTCTGACTTAGATTGGGCTGGTTGCTATGACACTCGTGTGTCCACCAGTGGTTTTTGCTTCATGCTTGGTAGCTCATGTATATCTTGGTTGAGCAAGAAGCAGCCTACTGTGGCCACTTCCAGTTGTGAGGCTGAATATAGGGCAGCTTTCACAGCGACTGTTGAGTGTGTGTGGCTCAGATGCCTTATGGCTGATTTGGGTGTTGGCCAGTCTTCTGCCACCACCATCTTCACTGACAGTCAGAGCGCATTGGCAGTTGCGAGGAACCCTGTGTTCCATGCTCGCACTAAGCACATTGAGGTGCATTATCACTATGTCAGGGAGAGGTTCTCTGCTGGGGAGATCAGCTTGGCATATGTGCCCACGCAGGAGAACATTGCAGACCTTTTCACGAAGGCTCTGCCTAGGGAGAAGTTTGAAGCTTTCCGCAAAGCTTTGGGCTTACTTCCTTTTGTGGAGTGATTTCCACATAGCTTGGCACTTCCTTATACATGAGTGCCAGCTCCTTGTTCACCGCATCACTCCCAGGGGGGATTTGTTGATATATTTAGGTAGTGATGTGTGTGAACACTCTAGGACTGCCGGGGCACTTTTTTCCCTCTTTAGGAGGTTTTTTTCCCCCGGCTTGTATATACGCCTATTGCCCTAATGGGCTACTAATCTTTGTACATTCTCTAGTAATACATTCAGTCGTGTGTGTTGTGCTCCAAGCTTCTTCTTCTTCCTTGTGCTGTTCGCGTGCTTCCGCAGACGTCTAACTCCAACAGTAGATAAACCAACAAAGGAGATGTATAAAATCTTGAAGAAGAAGCAACACAAGGAAGAGTTCCTCTACATGATAGATAATAATGGGATGGAATGCACTTCTGCAAAAGATAATATTGAGCTAATTACCCATCGCTTCACTCAACTCTTGGGGGTGTCTTCGCCACTTGTTACCATCTCTAGAGTTAGGTAAAAAAAGAATCCTTCAAAACATTATGCATCTTCTTGACTCCCCTTTCACTGATATGGAGATTTTAGAAGTTATTGATTCTTTGCCTTGTGGTAAAAGCCCAAGTCTAGGCGGTCTCACGAACGAATTCTTCAAGATTTTCATGAGTGTCTTAATGAAAGTATTACTTTTCGTGTGACAAGAGGCCCTATGATTCGGAGGTCTTTCTAACTTTCTCAATGAAGGGGTGATTAAGCGAATTCACAAAAAAAGACATAAAAAATAGGATTGAAAACTAGAGACCCATCACTATGCTCCTAATTGGATGTAAGATCTTAGAAAAGGCCCTTGCAAATCGCATTATTGTCCATCTACGTTCATGGATCAATGAGGATCAAAAGGGATTCATAAAGGGTAGATCCATCTCGTAGGCCATTATTGATGTGTGGGAAGGCTTGGAATTTGCTAAGGAATCTTCACAGGATGTCCTCTTCATCAAAATCAATTTTGACAAAGCATACGATCGTCTGGAGTGGGACTTCATTCTGCAATCGTTGAAAGATATTGGTTGTGGCTCTAACTTCATCAACATGATCTCTATGCTTATGCAGAATGTCTCAGCTTGAATTAATATCAATCATCAAATCTCTTAGGAAATTGGGCTAAGATGATCTATTACACAAGGTTTCCTCTAGCTCCACTCCTTTTTGCCATTACCTCCAATGGCCTAAGTTGCTTGGTGAACCGTCAAGCCCATCGTGGATAGACCTCGGGTCTTCAGATCCCTCATAGTCAGAGCCAAATGCTAATAAGACTCTTCGCCGATGACATGAGTGCTTTTGTGCATAATGAACCTAGTAGCATCAACATCTTTTTGCAATGTTTAAAAGTTTTATGTGTTGTGTCTAGATCTAGAATAACCATGGATGTAAGGAGCTACACATTGGACAAATATTTTGGCTCCTCAGTATCCCGATGGGCTTTGACATTTCTATGGTGTAGCGTTGGAACTAGATTTTGGCCAAATTGGATGCTAAATTAGCCTACTAGAAGGGCCTGCAAATCCACTTGGTAGGGCATGCAGTGATGATTAGCACATTCTTCATTTCATCTTTATCTATTTTCTTGCATGTTTGGAGACTAAAAGATAAAAAATTAGCGAAACTCAAAAGTCCTTGCAAAAAGTTCCTCTTCATTGGTGATCCGAATAGGAGAGGCGTACCCAAAATCAAGTGTCTTGTGCTAACCACAAAGATTCTCGTGGGTTGGGCATTCTGGATGTGAGAGGTATGGAAAATAAGCTGGCAGCCAAGTGGTTGGTCAAACATGGTGCAATACGAAAGCTTCATGGGTGAAATTGATTCTCAAAAACAAATCCTCTCTTACAATTATGAGAATACTAGATGAAAGGCTCTTGATATGCTTACCTTGTTGTTTTCTTAGCATCTGGTGTGTTGGATTTTGAGGTCTACAGAAGCACATGAACAACACAAGGAAGAAGAAGAAGCTTGGAGCACAACATACAATACTAAATGTATTACCAAGTGAATGTACAAAGATAAGTTACCCATTAGGGTTATAAGCATATATGCAAGTTGGGGGGAAACACCTCCTAAAGAGGGAAAAAGTGCCTTGATGGTCTTAAGTGTGTTCACACACATCACTACCTAAATATATCAACGAATCCCCCTGAGAGTGATGTAGTGAACAAGGAGCTAGGACTCATATATAAGGAAGTGGCAATATATATGTAAAGAGATCAATCCACAAAACGAAGTAAGCCCAAAGCTTTGTGGAAAGCTACAAACTTCTTTGGAGGTAGAGCCTTTATGAAAAGATTTATAATGTTATCCTATGTGGACACATATGCCAAAATGATCTCTCTAGCAAAGAACCTCTCCTTGACATAATGATAACACATCTCAATGTGCTTTGTGTGAACATGGAACATAGGGCTCCTCGCAACTACCACTGCACTCTGACTGTTAGTGAAGATGGTGGTGGCAAAAGACTGACCAACACCCAAATCAGCCAAAAGGCATCTAAGCCACACACACAATAGTCATTGTGAAAGCCACCCTATACTTAGCCTCACAATGATGAAGGTCAATCCAAATGCATCAACATTTCAGGAGTTGGTCTCTGTTTTGTTGCAAGAAGATCAATCTAGATCGAAGAGGTCTATTATGTGCATTAGAGATCAAGCTTTCTTAGCAACTCAAAAGGGCAAAGGTAAACAGAGTTCATCTACTACCAAGCAGAAATCTGCTAACATGGCACCGTCTAAAAAGGAAGACAAAGACAAAAAGAAAACACAAAAACACAAATAGTTCTAAAAAGGAGAGACAAGAGAGGAGAGACACGCGGACATGCGTGGGAGCCTCGAAACCCACATAATGATCTCTCTTGAGGCAATACTCTATATATGATGTATATATATGAATATGGGGGTAAGGTCACATGACCCTTACATCCCCAACAATCTCACACTTAAGGGTCAATGTGACCATAAGTGGTAACATATACAAAGAATGATGTAGGACTATACAATAATGTACAGGAAGAGTCCGGGTCTCTACCCATACCAGATCAGCCCACACCAACTACCTCGAACAAGGTGTATCCATGCACCTCAAACTGCTCTAGACTCATATCGATAAGAGTCGAGCTCACATCTGACTGATGCAAGAACTCATGAAGCTCCTGCAAAGCTCCCACTCTCTCCATGCCTATGTCAATCATCGAACGACTGACAAATCCAAGTGCAAATGCTCCAATAGCAACTGCAATGTCTGGTCTCGAGCATAACAACTCGTACATCAGACTCCCGAATGCTGACGAAACATGTGCTATCCTGGCTAACCTAAGTATGTCAGCCATGCCTATATCCAAGGCATCCAAAGCACCATCATCAAGACCAACATGTCCTAACATATCTGTGTCAACATCTGGCATGAGCGAATCCAAGAATGACTGCATAACTGCTAACTCCTCAGCATCTAAATCAGCCATGCTCACAACCAAGGATGTATCTAGCTGTGCATCATGAGAGCTAATATGCTCTACCATACACTGTGTACCATGAGAGCTATCGTGCTCTACCACACCAAGTGTATCATCATGCTCCGCATGAGCTAACTGCACAACATCAACACAAAGATCAAACTGATGATCTAACTCTAACTGAGTATCATCACAATGCTCTACATGAGCATCCATATCATGCTCTAAAGCATCCAACTGATCATCCGAAGTGTGCTCTATAAGAGCATCCATATGATCAATAAAAGCATGCTCTATATAAGCATCATGAGCATCCAAAACATGCTCTACATGTGCATCCATCTGAGCATCTAAATCATGCCATACATGTGCATCAAGAATGTCCATAGACCTATCTATAGGTAGACAAAATGAGACATGACGAGTCTCACATCGCACATAAGGCTGAACTCCCACTGAGACGAGACTGTCTCTCACACGAAGTACCTGTAGTGGATACCTGTGCCCAATCCTAGCACCTCTGACAAGCATAAGCTGTCCCAACTGCAACTGAAAATGATGCTCACCAAGGAATGCATAACATCTGCTCTCCTGTAACTAGCTAACTGAAATCAACTCATAGGGAATGAAGGCACATAGCGTACATGTCTGAGTATAAGTGATGCTCCACTAGGTAGCATAAGACATACATCTCCTGCACCCTCAATGTCATATGTCGTACCATCAGGCAACTGCACACATCCACGACTCTCACCTGAGAATCGACAAAATCACTCACGATGTGGAGTAATATGAAAACTGGCTAATGCATCAAGCAACCAAGCCATATGTGTGCTATCCAATGAATAAGAGGAATCCTGAGATGAACCATAGAAGAAAGTGATATCACCATCACTGGCAAAATCAACTGCCATAGACTCTCCTGAAATCACTACCTTACCTACGTCACGTGCATGTCTCTGATGTCGTTGTCGCATCCGCCTAAAGCAACATCGTCGAATATGGCCTTGCATGTTTGGAGACTAAAAGATAAAAAATTAGCGAAACTCAAAAGTCCTTGCAAAAAGTTCCTCTTCATTGGTGATCCGAATAGGAGAGGCGTACCCAAAATCAAGTGTCTTGTGCTAACCACAAAGATTCTCGTGGGTTGGGCATTCTGGATGTGAGAGGTATGGAAAATAAGCTGGCAGCCAAGTGGTTGGTCAAACATGGTGCAATACGAAAGCTTCATGGGTGAAATTGATTCTCAAAAACAAATCCTCTCTTACAATTATGAGAATACTAGATGTAAGGCTCTTGATATGCTTACCTTGTTGTTTTCTTAGCATCTGGTGTGTTGGATTTTGAGGTCTACAGAAGCACATGAACAACACAAGGAAGAAGAAGAAGCTTGGAGCACAACATACAATACTAAATGTATTACCAAGTGAATGTACAAAGATAAGTTACCCATTAGGGTTATAAGCATATATGCAAGTTGGGGGGAAACACCTCCTAAAGAGGGAAAAAGTGCCTTGATGGTCTTAAGTGTGTTCACACACATCACTACCTAAATATATCAACGAATCCCCCCTGAGAGTGATGTAGTGAACAAGGAGCTAGGACTCATATATAAGGAAGTGGCAATATATATGTAAAGAGATCAATCCACAAAACGAAGTAAGCCCAAAGCTTTGTGGAAAGCTACAAACTTCTTTGGAGGTAGAGCCTTTATGAAAAGATTTATAATGTTATCCTATGTGGACACATATGCCAAAATGATCTCTCTAGCAAAGAACCTCTCCTTGACATAATGATAACACATCTCAATGTGCTTTGTGTGAACATGGAACATAGGGCTCCTCGCAACTACCACTGCACTCTGACTGTTAGTGAAGATGGTGGTGGCAAAAGACTGACCAACACCCAAATCAGCCAAAAGGCATCTAAGCCACACACACAATAGTCATTGTGAAAGCCACCCTATACTTAGCCTCACAATGATGAAGGTCAATCCAAATGCATCAACATTTCAGGAGTTGGTCTCTGTTTTGTTGCAAGAAGATCAATCTAGATCGAAGAGGTCAATTATGTGCGTTAGAGATCAAGCTTTCTTAGCAACTCAAAAGGGCAAAGGTAAACATAGTTCATCTACTACCAAGCAGAAATCTGCTAACATGGCACCGTCTAAAAAGGAAGACAAAGACAAAAAGAAAACACAAAAACACAAATAGTTCTGCAAATATTGTAAAGGAAATGATTATGTCATAAAGAGTTGTCCAAAAATAGCTACAAAAGAGGCAAATAAAAAGCAAGCTAGAATGGTTCTTGCAAAGGCCTCTACACCTTAAATAGAGTGTGCTAATCTTGTACCTAATGAAGAATAGGTGTTTAGTAATTTTTACAATTATGACCCATCTTCCTATGAACAATGTATCTTTATAGTAGACTTAGATGTGTGGTACTTTGATAGTGGGGCAACCAAACATATTACCTTGCAACGTAGTTTCTTCAGTTCACTTGAGCGTGCCCCTATAGGGAATACTGTCACATGCACCAACAACTCCCCTTATCATGTCATGCAAGTTGGTAAGATCATTCTGACTATTGTTGATGGTAGTTCTTTCACATTGTCAGATGCTTTGTGTGTGCCAGGGATCAAGAAAAAATTGGTTTCAGTTTCAGTATTAGCCAAGATCGGCTTGATTGTCAAATTTGTTGATGATAGATCTATCGTTCATGATGTGAAAATGGCAATATTATTATTTCTTCTCACATTTTATGTCATGGGTTGTATAAGCTCATATACTATGCAGAATTTGTCGATGATTCAGCATGTGCAGTTCAAGATTCTCAAGATCAAAGTACCAAACATCTGAGTCTACTACAGACATACACTATTCATGGGAAGATGGCTCATAACTATAAATAGTAATTAAAAACCATTCTTCATTCTAGACAAGATGAACAAACTCCGCTTTAGGTGTAGAGGACTCTACAACAACCATTCGATCCTCCTCTTTCTTTGCCTCTTTTACAACCAATTTTTGAAAACTCTTTATGACATGACCATTGACTTTACAATATTTGCAGAACTATTCATGCTTTTCTATTTTCTTTTCATCTTTGTCTTCCTTTTCCAACTATGCAACTGTTGGCAGTAGCCAGAGGCATAGAAGATGCGGAAGCATGTAAAGACAGAGCAGGGAGTCAGTCGAATCAATTTTTCAAAGATTTATGTTTTATAAATATTCTTCAAAACCTCCAACAGTGATTTTCATCACTATTGTAACATATGTAACATAGAAAAACCCTTTTTGTAATTCATAGCTCCATTTTGTGCAAACCGAAGAGTGCTCAAGCTTGAGGAGCTTAGGTAGAATGAGCGTACCAATTTTGGTTATTTTTAGACACCGTTTACCCTTTCAACAGCAACTTAGGACCTATTTTTTAACTATGCCGGTCACTAGATGTGAAACTTGTCAAAACTAGTCTAAAAACTATAAAAAGCTAGAGAGCTCATTTTTGAGGTGAGCTTGTTAGTTAGTGTGAGCTTAGAGCTACTTTGAGCTTGTAATTGAGATCTTGAGCAATAGAGTTGATTTCTCACCTTCCATTGTGTCTTGCTTGTCTCTTCGTTGTGTGTGTGTATGTGTGTGTGCATCTCGATGCTTCTCACCTTCACTCTCACTTCATCTCACATTCACGATCTTCATATCACTCCTATCTCTTCCGCGGATTGACATTAAGGAGGTGGAGCTTCTTAACGTGGTTCTCATCATTGTGCTAGAGCAACACCAAATTTGGCGCCGTTGCCGGGGATCGAGTCTAGGACGAATGTGTGATGGTAAGAGTATAGCAAGAAGTGGCGTTGGAAGGTAAAAATTTCAGTTTTTGTTGTTGTTTTTACTTAGTTTTTAGTGTTTTAGACCTCCCCCACACTCCATCTTCATCACCGCATCATCATCTTCCACTCCAAAAAAATCATAAAATTCACCATATCCACCCATTCTCCTCATTTCCCCTCATTTGTGCATGCGAGAGAGTGAGAGAGAGCTTTTGTGCTTGCATGTGCTATTGTGTTTCTGAGTTTTCTTGCAGGTACAGTGCTCCAGAGCATCAGGAAAGCTGCAAAAAGGTAAAAAATCACTTTCTATCAGAAAATGCCGACTGTGTCAGACCATCGCGATGGTCTGCCAACTTCGGTATTTTTGGTAAGCAAGTTCACCATGAGGTAGGCGACACAGGCGCATACACAAATCCACAAATGCAATTGCAAAATTCATACTTTGGTGGACCATCGCGATTGGCTCAGACCATCGCGATTGTGTCACACCATCGCGATTGGCTCACGCCATCGCGACGGCTCGGTTGGACCATCGCGACGGTCTCACACCATCGCGACAGTTCACTTGAACCATCGCGACGGTCCTTGACCATCGCGATGATCCCATTGACCCCACGCCATCGTGATTGGCTCATGCCATCGCGCCGACGCTGCCACGTGGCAAGCTAGACCATCGCGATTGCTCACTAGTCACGCCATCGCGATTGTCCCAGGTACGCCATCGCGACGACCCAAAATCAGACCATCGCGATTGGCTCATGCCATCACGCCCTTGACCATCGCAACGGTTCACTCGGACCATCGCGATGGTTCACGTTGACCGTTGACCTATGCCATCGCGATTGCTTGCCGATTGGACCATCGCGACCGTTCACTCACGCCATCACGATTGTTCACATTCACGCCATCGTGATCATTCATTTTCACACCATCACGACTGTTTGCTCCATCGGACCATCGCGATTGTGCCACGCCATCGCGACGGTTCACCTGGACCATCACGACAGTCCCGGACCATCATGATTATCTCAGACCATCGCGATTGCTCACCCCAAACGCAAATTTTAGGGTTTGATTTTTTGGGCAAACTTGGGGCTATGTTTTGAAAATTTTTTTGGATCATTGCACTCATAGGAGACCCCTTAGCTCATATTTGAAGAAATACCTATTTATCAGTTTTTACCCCTGAGGGCTTGAACGGTCATATCTTTTTCATCCAAAGTCCGTTTTTTGAGCTTTATAGTTCGTTAGAAAGCTCTTTACGAGTACTACGTGACCTCAACTATTTTTTTCATAAAGAATATGTTGATTTTTAGATAAGATAATTTGAGGTTGACCATCTTTGGGACTAGAAAGCCAGGGGGAAATCATTGAAGTTTTTGGCAAAAGGGAAAGGACCTTTAAAGGTGTATATACTCAAGTGCTTGATCATCCATTTGTGAAATTGGTCTAATATTGAATTTTTCCAGGTCTAGCAAGGGCAATCAAAGCAAAGCAAAGCAAGGCAGGGAAGAATGCAAAGCTTGGGAAGCTCGACTTCTTGGGCATCAGAGCAACCAACAAAGCTGACTCGAGGTTGGAAGATTACTCAACCCCCTCAGTCAATTATTAGCTTAGGCTAAAACATTAGCATTGTGGATTAAAGATGATAGGAATGCCTTAAGTGCAAAAGATCTAATATTTTCAAGTTCAAGACTAAAGTGAAGGTGTGCGATACGAAAACCTAAAGGGAAAGAATTAAAGTCTGACGGAACGAGAACTCAAAAGTACCACGAAAAGTCGATTCCTGACGCTTACAGTAAGACAAAACAAGAACTTAAAGGAATTTAAAAAGAACCAAGCAGTTAAAAACAAGGAACATTGACGATCAGAGAAGTGTGCAAGGAAGAAAATTCATGAACCTTAGATCGGGCAAATATATAGGTAAGTCAGATCGACGAAGCCTTAGATCATTAGAAGCAAGCATAGGAACTACTGCACAATCATGGGCTCAGCAATTAAATAGTAATTACCCCTACGAGAGCTCAGATACAAGTGAATCAGAAATGGCTTTTAGCACAGAAAGACCAGAAGGAGGGTCAAATGTTGCATATTTAGAAAAACCAGAAGGACCCTATAGAACTCAGTTAGAATTTCTTCGAACCAACCGCTTAGGTGCTCGCATCTATGAGGATGGTTTGCGAAGACAAGTACTACAAATGCACAATCCTGATCAACCCATTGGATTGGAACGTCCAGTGGTGAAATTTGAGAGAGATGCATACATAGACAAGGAAGGAACGATGTATATCTTAAGTACGTAGCCAAACAATACGAATGAGTTTGGCGTAATTCAGTTAGAGACGGAAGCGAGATCTCAAGGAAAAGAACCATTAGAAGAACCAAGAACACCTAGAGGGAAATCTGTACTGACACGAGTACTAGTTCCAGATTGGACCCCTCAGGATAACAGAAGCATAGAGTTGTTTGTTAATAAAGAGACTGACGAAGCATTTTGGAGATATAGAACGGAACAACCTAGTGAGGTAGGCTCCATCATAATCTACAAATTTAAAGACCCAGATACACCTGGAAAGGTTGTATACCTGGATGAGACTTCAGAAAGAGTCTTTGTGGTACTAGACCACGCAAGAAATACCTATACATGGAGAGGTGATTTGGTCTTCCCTCCATCTCGAGCAAATGTAAACGCGAGCCAACAAGGGGCAGGAACATCCTAAGCCCATGGCATGCAAAGAGAAAAGAACAAAGAAAGACCGGAAGTAAGCTTCAATCATCCCATAAGAAAAGATAGAACCACCATAAACACGGACAGAGTGGATAGACAAGGAGAACCTAGAATGCTAGGTGTTGCTCTAGCACAATGGTGAGAACCACGTTAAGAAGCTCCACCTCCTTAATGTCAATCCGCGGAAGAGATAGGAGTGATATGAAGATCGTGAATGTGAGATGAAGTGAGAGTGAAGGTGAGAAGCATAGAAATGCACACACACATACACACACACTACGAAGAGACAAGCAAGACACAATGGAAGGTGAGAAATCAACTCTATTACTCAAGAACACTATTACAAGCTCAAAAGAACTCTAACCTCAAACAAGATAACCTCAAAAATGAGCTCTCTAGCTCTTTTTATAGTTTCTAGACTAGTTTTGACCGGTTTCACATCTAGTGACTGGCATAGTTAAAAATTAGGTCCTATATGCTATTTGGAAGGGTAAACGGTGTCTAAAAATAACGAAAATTGATACGCTTGTTCTACCTAAGCTCCTCAAGCTCGAGGACTCCTCGGCTTGCACAAAATGGAGCTAGAAATTAAGAAAAGGGTTTTTCTATGTTACATATGTTACAATAGTGATAAAAATCACTGTTGGAGGTTTTTGAAAAGTATTTTTAGAACATGATTCTTTGAAAAAAGATTCCACTGGCTCACTGCTCCGTCGTTACATGCTTCCGCGTCTTCTATGCCTCTGGCTGCTTCCAACACCCCCCTCCCTCTCGCTTCTGTCGTCCCTGACAGAACCTTGTTGTGAGGTCTACCGGATATAGTTCTGTAGGAGGTCTTGAGCGAGGGTGTGCTCGGAGATACGAATGCCTCGGGCCAGATCTGCCTCGAGTTTCTCCCAGTCGATTGGTTGCGGTTCTTCCGGTGGCGGGAGCTGATAGTGTGTGGAATAGACCATTCGTTCACAGGCAAATAAGTGTAATAAATCTGTAGGCCTGCTTATGAATACCTCTGAATGGTATTCCTAGAAGCTGGTTGTGAACATCTCTTTGAATGTCTTCTTGTAGCACGCCGGTAGATATTTTATTATGCAATGCCAGGCATAACACACCCGTAGCGATGGCGTTGTACTCATATCATATACCAAATCGAAATTGCCATGCTCAAAGCCCGGGGTGTTGACATGAGGTGCCTTGACGCGTCGGAAGACTTTAAAAATCATTTGCATCATGTCAAAGATTTTGACAGTCATATGCGCCGCTATATCGTCCATATGCTTTAATCTAGGGAGCCAGTGGCGAATTGTAGCCATCATGTAGCCAACAGTTGGTAACTCGATGGGTGGCTTAAAATAGGGGTAATTCAACCAATCTTGGCACTGCTTATTGTTTTGTACCTTAATAGCAAAGGCAGTCCAGGAGCGGCGTCGTGGCACTGGTCCCCAACACGGGTTGTGCTTCAAATGCAAAGGTGCTTTTACCCATCTACTCATCATTTCTGGATACTTCTGTAGTAAATCTTTTCGCCACTCTGGTTGATAGATCTCTCCTTGCTGCGCATCTAGTGGCAAATCATCCGCCTCGAATTGAGTTGCATGCGATGGTTTCTTACCTGTCTCTTTCTCAATGGCTAACTGGTATTCGGCCATTAACATAAAATACGGTTTATACTGTAGCTCGTGCCCAGATATGTATCGTCGCAGGGCCAAATGAGCAAAGAATGGAGACTGTAATATTCTTTCTTCTATCATCGCCATGGCATGTAATTGTGCCTCTACTCTAGCTGAGTGCGTTGTCCCAAGTTCCTCAATAGTCTTCATCCACGCGGGGGTCGGAAGTTCGTACGTCATCTGACCTTTGGCCGTGACGCGTCCGCCTAGGATGGGTTGTGGCTCGTACGCTTCTTCAAACGTTTCCTCCACCGGGATGGTGACCGTTTCTTCCTCAGCTGGAAGCTCAGGTGGGGAATCTGGCCTTGGTGGTGCTTCATATACTGCGATCCTTGATTCAAGGTGTGATACCTGGGCCCGTAATGAGTTGAGTTCCTCTAGGAGGTCAGGAGAGGGGTCCACAGGTGCTGGTATGTCTTGGTGTGCCGGTTCTCGTAACTGGAGTAATTTGTGATCTTCTTTGAGTTTCTGTAACTCCTCGTTCATGCGGTCGTATTCATCTAGCAATCTTACATGATCTTCTAGCAGCATCCTCATCGAGTCTGAAGGAATGGCTTTGAACCTGCTAGGACTGAGTGGTTGGTCTGGGTGGTCGAGCGCTGCTTCTAAGTTTTCTCGGTTCTGATCCTATAAGCGCTGGTTTTCTTCCTTGGTGGCTGCTAGGTGTCTTCGTAGTAAGCCCATGTTTCGTATTAGCGTTGCATTGCGGACTGTCTGGGCTCTTAATAAGTTATCCAGGTCAGTAGTGGCTTCCTTGGTCTTTTCTTCGCTTTCTAGTTCCAATTTGTGATAAGCCTCGCGTAATTCCTGGTAGCGGGTGTTCAGAGAGGCATTCTCAATAGACAATAAATTAAGCTGCGACTGTAAGTCATTGGTTGTCCTCTGCAGCTGGTGATAATTATCACCAAGAGATGTGAACTCATCTCTTACTTGCGTCATACACATGAACATCTGTCGGAATGCATTATCTACAGTGGGTGATAGTATTAATGGGGTGCTAAATGAAGATGCAGTTGGTGTAGATGCAACGGGAATGGGGAATGGGGGTGGGAAGGTGGATGATGTAGTGATTGTTGAAAATTGTGATGTGCCTAAAAATGTTTGTGCCGTGAGTGAAGTGAGTGATGGTGCAGTGGGTGGTGAGATGTCCATGTCAGTGGACGTATCTAGTGCGGTGACCGTGAATATGGGTGTGATCGTGGGTGCTCGTGCTGGTGTAAATACGGGATTTACAAAGGTTGAGGGGTAATTTACAGGGGGGCTGGCTGGAGCAGCTTGGTAGAAAGGGGAAAGAGGGGTTACAGTGGGTCGGGGGGGTGAGACGGGGGAGAAGGTTAATGGTGGTGGGAATGGGAAAAGGGCTCTTGGAGTTGTGGGGAAAGATGGAAAAGATTGATGAAGGAATGGGTTGGATAGAAAGGTGGGTGTGGGAGGGGGTAGACTAGGGCTAATGGGTGCGGGAATTGTGGGGTTAGTGGTCGTAAAGACAATTTCTACAACGCCACCGGCGATAGAAGATGATAGTCTGGGGGAAGGAGGGTGAAGAGGGGAGGCTGGATGGATGGACGGTGATGGAGGAGCGGTTGGGGTGGTCGGTACTTCAGTGACTATTGAGGTATGTACAGTTGTAGCGCGGGGTGGGGAATCTATAAGGATGGTTTCTACTGCCAACGAACTTTCGGGGACGAGGCATGCCTCCCTGGCTTGTTCTGAAGACTGTGCTCCTGTTGGTACACGAATGTATTCGCCGGGCTTTGAAAGTAGTCGTACTCTGCGGGGGTCAAACTGTGGTAGTGGCTTTCTTTGCAAGTACCTGAGTGCTTCGTTGGAGCCTACTGATTTGACTAACTCTCTGAATCCTTTGATGTATGCGTCTTCGAATCCGCCTGTGACGAGTTCCTGTTCTATTATGGCTTGACTCTCTTCTTCGGTCAGCTTTTTGCGTGCCCAAACTTTTTCCATAGTTCTATACAGCTTCTTGATAGCCAGTGTGTAAGCGGCTGCTTTGTAAGTTTCATCTTCATGGGTACTTGTATCACCATGTGTGTGATACCATGTGTGTCTGTTTGTTGGCCTTGGCCATCTGTCTGTTCATGCTCTTGGGATTCCTGAGTTCCCTGGCTAGCTTCGTCGTCTCCTTCATCGTCATCGGTTGCTGTTCTTTCGTCATCAGAGCTGGACACGATCTGTCCTTGTGGCTGATCCCTGGGTGTGGTAGAGTAGCTAGGCCTTTCAAATTCTTGAGAAAACAATTGTCCTTCTGAAAACTGGAACTCATTGGAGAATGCATCAGGCATCTCAAAATCAAACGTTGTGTTCAGTGGCTCTGCTTGTTCTGCTTCTAAATGGGGCATTGGAAAAGAGAAAGCTTCCGCACCAATAGTGGTGGGAAGTTCAGCTGCTGTGGTGATAGGTTCTGTGGTTGTGGCTGCTTGGGGTGCAACAGTACTGGTTGTGCCCTCCGGCGTAACTGGTCTTGATAACCGTATACGAATTGGTGGTACCGTGGGAGAGGCTGTTGTTGGTGACTGCTTTGGAGATGGTTGTGGCGAGGGTGATTCTGGGACTTGTAGGCACGGTATGGTTCCTCTCATGCGTTTTCCGGCTCTTCCTTTGCTAGACTTTCTAGCCTTCTTAGTGGTCCCTTTGAATGCTTTCAGTTCCTCACTGGTCATGGCACGCTCAATTGGTAAGTCATACGCCAAGCACATATATATGATCCTGGTGAGGGCGCAACATCCATTGATTACCTTCTTTCGCTCCCACCTATGTTGTGCCAAATAGAGCTGATCAATTATCCAGCTGGCTAGATCAACCGTTTGAGGTCCAGTACATGCTAAGTATAAACCAAACCAGATTCTCTTGTGGGGCATGGTAAAACGATCCTGAGCTGGGAAAGCGAAGTGCTGCATGCATATCCGTAATGGCTTGGAAAGCTCAGGGGTTATAGCTGAAATATCCTCCCACTTAGTTACGTCACCACGTTTCATCTGCTCTGGGACTAGCCGTTCTCTCTCTGTCGGAGTATGCGTTCCATGTATTTTCAGAGCTGCACGAATTAAATCTTTAGACAAATAAAACCTTCTGAATGGAGGATCATTTACCAAGGATGGTAACATGAATGTTCCGGGTAGATCCTTGTTTTCTGAAGCTGTCAAGGTGGTTACCAAGTAAAAACATCTGTAAAAATCAGGTTTCGGCAGAGGGTCGCTAAAATACTCTGTAAATCCCGCTCGTGCCCAAACGTGCGTTAAATCTTGTGTGTTCTGTAGTCCTTCAAATTCTCTTGAAAAGAACTGGTACTTGGTCCATGTGCGAAGATCAAATGCCAAATTGGCCTCAAATATGAAATCAGCGTCTGCTAAGGGTCCTGCTAGGCCTTGAAACCAATGAGAATTACGATGAATCTTCTCAGTATATCCTCTAGGAGGATCGTCGATTGGCATGGGTCCTGGAAAACCTTGAAACTTTGGTGGTTGCATCGTAGGATAAGATTCCGCGAGTAATTCTCCAATATTGGCCATTGGTGTGGTTGGGCCAGCTTCTGATGGTCCTTCTTCGGTTTGCATGATGACTGACGAGCAAATGGAAAAGATCTGCTACAAAAGATTAACACATTAGTATGGAAATTAATTATGATCCCATTAAGGTGAGACCGCAATCCCTTTCCATAACCGATGTGTAACCGTGTAGCCAAGTGTCGTGAAGTGATTGATGCAATGATTCATTGTAGAGCTAATGCAGGTCTCTAGACACCTACATGGTTCAGATTATGCCTACATTTCTTGATGAGCTTTTATTATGCATGATGTGGGGTTTTGGTGTATGAATTCATACAAGGTTGGGTTGAGGGTGAATTATTACAAGGGTGGAGTTTAAACAGGATGGGAGAATTGTTAGATAATGGGGTACAAGAAGACGTCTGGATACGTTTCGGTATCCATTTCCTAAGAGTCTTTGAGTGGGTGGTATGTTTCTGCTGATGGACAAAAAGTGGTGGCGGGTTTGGTGGTATTGAAGGATGGAAAGATTTCTGAGGGGTATATATTACATGGCTTGAGGGTTGGGCTATAATACATTGCTTGGGTACCCAAATCTGCATGGGTGTGGGTCGATTGATAAGATACTTCTTGGCGATCCAAATCTGTCGAGTATTTGTACTTGGGGAAGAAGATCGAGGGGACTTTTGATGCTGACTCTACTTCTTTTGAAACTTTGTCCTGTTCTCGTCTACAGTGTTGCCAATAGCCTGTGGTTGCTGTCCTTTTGGCACCCATATTTGTTTCGTGCCACTTGTTCTGTGATGTTGATACTGCTGCTTTCTTTGCCTTGTCTGGTGTTGTCGTCGGTCTGGGTTCCTCTGTTGTGGTTGACTCCTTCGTGGTTGGGTTTGAGAGGTCCTTTGGACACTCTGCTTTGGAAAAGAAGGGAGATCCAACACTTGCGTGACCTGCCCATTAGGAAGCGATTCGTTATTTATCTTTAATCTAGGCCAGTCCGCAACAAGTTTGGAAGGATGAGCACCGCAGGGTGTTGTGCTCATTTGGTCGTTGATGCAACCCACCTGACCGCTGATTGTGCCCATTGGCCCTAGCGGTTGGGTAGCTGCCCCTTCTAGTTTGCAGGAAGCCCCAGGGAAGATCTCCTGTCGTCCTTCTGATTGACAACTGTCCCTAGCCAAGCCCGAGTGGGTTGGTGTAGACGTAACGTGACTGATCTGACCCAAGATCTCCCGGTCTTCCGTCGCATGCATTTCATAGGGTCTAGGGTTACAAACCTCAGTTGGAATGCCGTTAGGGAAGTCAAGCGGTATCACTCGCTTCTGTTCTAAGGTTCCAATCTGTAAGGAGCCTTGTCTAAGATTTAGGTCCACTGAGTGATCGTATAGCCAATCTTGGCCAAGGATTAGGGGTTCTATCAGGTCGTCATCATGGCATACTAGTAGCTTCGCTGTCATGGTCACTTCCTTAACGAGGATAGGAAGGTCCACCTCACCCATGCAAGGGGTTTCCATGCCTCCTAGCCCTATGAGGTATGCCTCAATTGGCCGCTGTAGCTCAGCGATGAGTAGCACCTCCTTTAATGTCAATCCGGGAAGACGTGAGGATGGTATGAAGACCACGAGCAAGTGGAAGCACAAGTGCGTGAGTGAGAAGCACACAAGCATGCACACACATACACGCACACGCGCACACACGGCAAGAACAAAGAGAGTAAGACAATGGAATCACTTCTATTGCAACCAAGTTCTCATACAAGCTCAAAATTACAAGAAGCTCTCCCCAAAAATGAGCTCTCTAGCTCTATTTATAGTTTTTGACTAGCTTTGGCCCTGTCCAGACCTAGTGTCCGGCCTAGTTAAAAAATAGGTTCCAGGGCTTATTTGAGGGCCCAAACGAGATCTAAAAATTATGAAAACTGACAGGCAACTACTTCTAAGGCTCCCCAAGCTCGAGGACTCCTCGGCTTGTACAAAATGGAGCTACAAAAAGGTGAAATGATATTTACAAGGGTTTGTAGTGATGAGAATCACTTTAAAATGGTGTGAGGGTTTTGAAAAAAAATGAAGGGTTGCCTCAGTGCTAGATCTGCATGTGTGTCCGTACTTGCTTCTTCCCGTATACTGTCAACACTCTCCCCCCCCTAGGGTCTGTCGCCTCTGACAGACCTTTGCTCTGCGGGTTGATCAATATAGTTCTGGAGAATGTCAGCTCCCACCTCATGTTCTTTGATTCGCAGCCCTCGGATTAGGTCTCTCTGCAGGGTATCCCAATTGACTGGGCCCGGTATGTCCGTCTGTGGCGTTGTGTAGAGTTCTGAGTGCATCGTTTGTTCGCATGCAAAGAGGTGTAACAAATGGGTGGGCCGTGGCGCGAACACCTCTGAGTGTGCTTCCCAGAATCCCGTGGTGAACATCTCATCGAACGTTTGCTTGTAGCAGGCAGGGAGATATCTGATGCGTGCGTGCCATGCGTAAGCCACTCGTATGCTCGGGGTTGTGCTCATATCATATAGCAGGTCGTAGTTACCATTAATAAACCCGGGAATAGGAGGTTGGATACGGCATACATTGCGAAAAGTTTTGAGTACGACCTGCATCATATCAAAGATCTTGAGCATCATCTGGGCAGCGACATTTGGCATGGGGTGGAGGCGTGGTAGCCAATGTCTGATGGTTGCCATCATGTATGACACCGTGGGAGTACCGGTTGGGGGAGCGATGGCGGGGTAATTGAGCCATTCTTTGCAATTGGCATTGTTCTTGACTTTGATTGCAAATGACTTCCATGTCCTTCTCCGTTGTACTGGTCCATAGCAATTGTTGTACTTTAAATGCATGGGTGCGTGGTCCCATGTTCGTAGCATCTCGGGATATGTCTCCAATAGCTTTTGCCTCTAGGTGGGTTGATGTATTCTCCCTTTGCGCGCCTCCTCTGGAATGTCCTCCGGTTCAAATTGCGTTGCGAACGTTGGGTACTTGTTGGTCTTACGTTTGATCTCAGCGTTGTAGTCTGCCAACAGTACAAAGTATGGCTTATATTGTAATTCTGAGCTGGTGATTAGTCTTCTAGGAGCCAACTGTCTGAAGTATTCTGATTGAAGTATGGTTTCTTCAATGGTCTTCATGGCCAACATCTGGTAGGTGATACGTTCTTCATGAGTCTGCCCCATTTCTTCTACCTGTTTCATCCATGCCGATGGGGGTTCCTCATAAGTGTCCTGTCCCTCCTCAGTGGTTGTGCCTCCTGGGAAAGGTTGAGGCTCATAGTTCTCTTCATATGCTTCTGCCATTGGAATAATAACTTCTTCCTCTTCCATGGGTTGCTCAGGTGGGGAAGGAGGTCGCTCGTACTGTATCAACTTCAATTTTAATTCTGCAACCTGTTGCCGTAACTCCAGTACGTCATTGGTCGTTGAATGTTCAGGTGCGGGTGAAGTAGCAGCGTCGGTCATCTCTTTAGGTTCCCGTTGGTGTGGTGTAGACTCTTGGGGTCTCTGTAGGTCCTTCAGTTGGTCGGCAAGCTGATCATGTGCTTCTAAAAGATTGGCATAAGTTTCCAAGATCTGTTGTATGCATTCTGAGGGAACAGCTTGAAATTTAGTCGGGTCTATGGGTGCGTCTGGGGTGTTCTCCATGGCAGCCTCGAGGTTCTCTTGGTTTTGTTGTTGAAGCCGTTTGTTCTCTTCTTGAGCTGCCGCCAGATGTCGTCGTAGCAAGGCCATGTTTCGTTGAAGCCTTGCATTGCGGCCCATTTGATCTCGCAGCTGTTCCTCCATGGCTTTGCTCTCTTCCATATGCCTCGCTTCGAGTTGCGCATTTGCATGTTGGAGGGCAGATATTTTGCTTTGTGACTCCGTATGACTGGACTCCAAAGCATTGATACGCTCTTGGAGTGTTGCTGAGAGGGTGCAAAGCTCCTTGTTATTTTCTTCCAATAACTTATATTCCTGTTTAAGCTGAGTGGCAGCTTCGAGCATGGTGTCGAGTGCAAGACTAAATGAGGTGGATGCAGGGGTAAGGCTGGGAGATGCAGGGGGTTGGGAAGTGGGAATGGGGAAGGTGGATGTTGTGCCTACCGTGTGTGGAAGTGGTGATGTGAGTGTAATAACCTGTGATGGTGTTGTGAGAACAGTGGTGGTGGGTGATCCAGCGGATGGTGAGATGTCCATGGGGTCGGACATGAGAGAGTGTGATTCGTGAAATGTGAACACCGGAATGGTGGGAGGTGTGATAGTGGTGGCCGTGAATGTGGGGGAGTGAATTTGGGGAAGGGACTTTTTAGTATGTTCATCAACCTGTTGAAGAATGTTTACAAGTTGGGTCCAGAAGGAGGGTTGGGTGATTAGTGTGGTGCCCGAGGCAGTTACAAGGGACGGGGTAGGTAGAGTTTGGGAGGGAGGCAATGGAGGGGTGGAGGGTAAAGGAAGGGAAAGAGTCTGTCCAGTGACAGATGGTTGTCCAAAAGCATGGAGGGAGGAAGGGTGACCTAGTTGGGGTTCAAAAATCTGAGTGACAGAGATGGATGAGGGTGAAGGAAGGAAAGTGGAAACGGGGGTGTGTACAATGGTCTCACTATAGGAGGATAATGGTTGTGTAGAAAGACATGTGGAGAGAGGTTCTGAGGGTGGGATAGGAGAAGATGGGGGGGATGGTGCATGCGAAATTTCCTCCGGTTCATCATTGGGCCTAGGGCTAATCATGTGAACATCTTCTGATGTGGACGTGGCTAACGCGGTGGATACTTCCATCTGAATCATCTTTCCTTGTCGAGGCCTTGTATCAATTCTTCTCTGATCATAAGCAGGGTTCTCTCGATAGACTAAGGTTCTCATTGCTTCACTGATGCCACAGGTGTCCGCCAAAAGATTTAGCGATTCTACAAAATGGGGGTCGATATTCTCCGACTGCAGCATCTGGTTTACTAGGGCCCTATTTGCTTCTTTTGACATTTTATGGCGTCGTTGCACCTGCTTGATTGTTCGGTATAGTCGTTTGAGCTGTGCCGTATACGCAGGGGCTTCTTCTTCACTCTCTTCTAGGTCATCTCTTGGTGCTTTCTCCTGAGCTTGTGTGCTTAGTCTCTGAGGAAGTTGAGCCACTCCTATCTCCTGTACACTGCTTGTCTCGCCTCGTGCATGTTCTCTTTGGGCTGACGTCCCTGGATCGACATTGTCAGGGCAACCTTCACTGTCTGATAGATGGGCCGTCTGCAGGAATGTTTCAAAATCAAAATTTGGGTCCTCGGTGAAGGTGGCCATAGCTGCAAATTCTGCGTCAGTAGGTAGTGGAGGGGCAGAAGGGGTGGGCTGTACCACCTCTCTTGGTTGAGACTCTTGGAGATGGATTGTGAAAGGTGCCACTTGGGCTTCCTCTCTAGTGGAGACTTCGGCGGTGGCTTCTTGAAGGATCAGGACCTGTGAAAGGGATCCACGCATTCTTTTTGCAGGCTGACTCCCGGACTTTCGCCCTTTGAACAGCTCCAGGTGTGCATACTTTAGGGCTCGGGCAACTGGCACGTCATATGCAAGACATCGGTAGATGATTCTTGTCAGTGCACAACAACCATGTAGAGTGGGCTTCCTCACACCCCGCTTGCCTGCCTCATACACTTGATCTAAGATCCATACCGGCAGCTTCATGGGCAAGCTTCCGGTCTCTGCTAAATACAGCCCGTACCATACCTTCTTGTGAGGCTGAGTGAAACGGTCCTGAGCGGGAAAAGCAAAATGCTGGAGACACATCCGTAGGGGTATGGCGATGTTGGGGGTGAGGGCGCACATTTCTTTGAGCTTCTTGACTCTATTACTTTTCATTGATTCTGGAATCAAGGGGTCACGATCTGAAGGCACATGAGTGCCATACATTTGAAGGGCTTCCCTTATTAATGTTACATTTAATTCAAACTTCCTCATCTCCTCTATGTTGGATAATGAGGGCACCCAGAATGTGCCTGAGTGATCTTTATCCCCAGTAGGTTTCATCGTAGCAATCAAGTAGTAGCACCTGAGGAAGTCGGGTTTAGGTAGAGCTGCACTGAAGTAAGCTTGTAGTCCTGCCTTTTGCCAGATATCTTGGAGTGGAGCTGCATTCTGTAAAGTCTCAAATTCTCTTGAAAAGAACTGGAAGGTCCACCAAACCCCTCCACACTCCATCTTGGACTCCCAGATGTGATCTGCGTCTCCCAGATCCCCTGGCATTTCATTGAACCAATGGGAGTGCCCTTTTACTCTTTCGGTTAGTCCCGTGGGTGGATCTGGAATCGGAATCCTTCGCACATTCAAGAATTCTTCAGGCCGAGCTGTTGGTGGAGCTTCCACTGGCATGGCATCCCAATTGATAGGAGCACCAGATCCTGCCTGAGAGCTTGTGCCTGCCGCGGTTGCCATGAGAGTAGGTTGCTTATCTGTTGGAAGACGAAAGGCACATTAGTGTTGCATGGGAAATAAGATGTAATGGTGTTCCCTTCACCATACTAACATGACAATCCCGGGGGTCAGTGGTTAGTGATGAGGTGTTTATGATATGTGTGAGTGGTGGTTAGAGATCAGTGTCATCCTAGATGCATACTTGGGTTATGCAATGGGCTCGGAATGCTCCTATGTTAGTGTGGAAGGATTTACAGAATAGGGTCAGGGGGTTTAGTACACAGTTTAATTCTCCACACTTTGATAGAGGAGTCGTAGCTCTTAGAGCTAAGGACAGGTGAAGATTTCGGTATGAGAGTGTGATGTATTTGGGACTTTTTGGGTACCCATTTCCAGACATTCCTGGGGTTGATGGGAGTGGGGACAGTGAGGGGTGTAGGTATCTTGTCACTTTCTGAGTTGTTGGCCAAGAGTGCTTGTGAAAGCTGCTTCATCCTAGTGCCTGGAGGTGAAGTGCTTTGGCCTTGTAAGCAAGCCTTGGGCACCCATATCTGTCGAGCATTAGGGGTGGCCTTCATGGACCGCTTAGGAACCCAAACAGAAATGGTATGCCTAGGGGTTATCCTAGGGGGCTTCTTTACTTTGTTCCTTGATGGTGAGGCTCGTTTCTTGTCTCCTTGAGAATCTGCTATTGGAGTTGTGGGTTTCCCATCCTTGCGTATCCAGATCTGCTTCCCACCATGAGATGCTCCATGTTGCGCGGGTTGGCACTCCTGCCTCTTGATCAGCGGCGTCCTTCGTGTAGAGTGATGTTCGGTCTGCTCGTTTAGAATCTTCTTTGGATCAGTTATGAACTCCTTCTTGGCCTCTGAACCTTCAGTAAGATTGACATTCTTCTGCACCATAGAAGTTTGGACAAGCACAACAGTGTTATCTTCATGTGGATTCCTGGAGGGACCAGGAGTTGGTGCCCGTTCTATTGGTTTGGGTGCTTGATTTTCTAATTCAATCGTGAGACGGCTTTGGCCTACCCACACCTGAAGATGTCTACTTCTTAGGTTGAGGTTGACTGCATGATCATAGATCCAGTCTTGGCCCAAGACAAGAGGTTCGGTCAGATCCTCGTCTTCACATACTAGCACTTTTGCTGGCATGAGGACCTCTTGTATGTAGAGGGGAAGATCCACCTCTCCCATACAAGGGGTTTCAACACCTCCTAATCCTATCAAATATGCTTCTAGGGGTTTTACCTCCAATTGCAGCTGCTGGCAATAAGAGAGCCGAACTGCACTAGTGGCTGCTCCTGAATCAATTAAAGCCCTCACGCTGGTTGTGCTGTCTCTTTTTCCTATTTCTAGGGTCACAAAAGGTCGTCGGTCCACTATCTTATGGGTACGTTCACCTGAAGCCTCACACATGGCCATGTGATAGCCTGGAGACTCTTGAGTGTCAGTCATAGGCTGATCTCTTCCTTGTCTCCTCAACCTCATTCGTCTGATACGCTCTAAGGCCTCTGCCTGTGCTTCTTCTCGAATTCGTTTTTCCTCCTCTTTACGTTTCTTAGCAGTATTGAGTCGGCTTAGCATCTCCTCCGTGAGGGGGTCCTGATACAGCTTGACTCTGCATCCGCTAATATAGTTTGGGAGAACATCCCCCTCTAGAGTGGCTAGTTGTACTGCTCCACTCGTGGAGATCCTATTGATGATCATAGGGCCGTAGCCTCTCTTTTCTAGCTTTCTTGCGTGTTGTTTCAATGTGTAGACTAAAACTAGATCTCCAGCTTTCAAGCCCTTATCCTTCACATGGGCATCAAAGTATGCCTTTTGCCGTTTCTTTGCAGCATAGATGCCCGCTGCTGCTCGTAGCCTCGTCTCACCTAAACGTTCTAGATCAAAGATCCTAGAGGACAACTCGTGTCCATTCCACTCATGCTCTTGTGCCACTCTTAAAGCTGGGATTAGGAAATCTAATGGTAGCACTGCATTCTGTCCGAAGACCATCTGAAATGGGGTGGCATTGAGTACCATTTTGTAAGCAACCCGGTATGCCCAAACAGCATGATGAAGTTGTTTGTCCCAATCCGAGCGTTTATTATTTACAAGTTTCGTCAGTACGTTACATAGGATCTTATTCGTGCTCTCGGCTTGTCCGTTAGCTTGTGGGTGATAGGGTGCAGACTTCTTATGTATCACCAGGAATTCTTGAAGGAGATTTTCAATGACCTCATTCAAGAAGTGCGTACCTCTATCACTAACCAACTCTATTGGTAACCCATATCTAGTGAACACATTTTCGAATAAGAACTTAGCCGTTGTTTGAGCATCATTCTTTGTCGTGGCCTTTACTTCCACCCACTTTGTAAGGTAATCTGTGGCTACAATAATGTATTCTGCATGGGAGTTTCTCGCTGGGGGGTTGATGGGACCTATAAAGTCTATACCCCACTTTGAAAATGCGCGTCCTCCCATCATTGGCCTTAAGGGCATTTCATCTTTTCTTATCGGATATTGGGCACGTTGGCATGTGTCGCAACTCTTCACATAAGAGTGTGCATCCATATGAAGAGTGGGCCACCAAAGTCCTGAGAATAGAATGGTCTTAATTACTCTGTCAGGCCCAAAGTGTCCACCTGCAACACCGCTGTGTGCAGCTTCTAAGACTTTCAAATAGTCTGATTCATGAACGCACAGTCTTAGGTAATCATCCTTGCCTCTTCGATATAGGTTGTCTCCAACTAAGGCATAGTCTCGAGCCTCTTGCTCCATGCTCCGTTTTCTTGCCAGACTAGCCTGATTGGGCAATGTTCCCGATCTCATGAACTCAACCAATGGAGCACTCCAATCTGGGATTAAAGACACGTAATACAGAGTGGCATGTTCCACTGGGGTTCTCTTCTGGCACACTGAACAATTGTGAATCCACTCTCGTATTTCTTTGTCCATGCTAGGCCAATACACTCCTAAACGTTTTAGATTCTGCAATGTTCGTTGTTTAGAGTAGTGATTCCCTAGCAATCCCTCATGGGCTTGTTGCAACCAACTAGTATGTTCATCCTCCTCGACGCAACAAGCTAATACGCCCTCGGTATCTTGCTTGTACATACTTCCGGCCAATATCTGATACTTTAGTGATTTTACAACTTCCTCTTTGCTTGTTTTCACATTCTTATTTGCAGGCCCGAAGGTTAGGACCGGTACCAACTTACTTGCCCATTTAGGAACAACTTCTAAATTGAACAGATAAGCATCGGGCAATTCATCAGACACTCCTTGCGGTGGCTCTCCTGAAGTGATGCGAGAAAGATGATCTGCCCTAAGATGGGTTCTACCTTTCCTGACAACAACTTCAAAGTCGTATTCCATTAGTAAGAGGAACCATCTTACTAAGCGGCCTGTATTGCAAGGTTTATTGACCAAATATAGTAAAGCTTGATGATCAGTGAAAAACTTAAATTTATTGGCCAATAGATAGTGTCTAAACTTCTTCACAGCATATACCATACCTAGGCCTTACCTCTCCGTTGTGGTATAATTTCGTTCAGCTGCATTTAATTGCCTACTAGCATATGCTATTGGCAAATCTAGGTTTCCTTCACCTGTGGGTTGTGCTAGCACACATCCTATTGCATGATTGGAGGCATCTACATGGACATGGAAGGGTTTGCTCCAATCCGGAGTAGTCAATATTGGTGCTGTGCACAAACGTCTTTTCAGCTCGTTGAAGGAAGTCTCGCATTCCTCGTTCCACTCAAAACTTGTTAACAACCCATAAAGAGGTTTAGCTATGATGGCATACATGTGGATAAACCTACGATAATATCCACAATGGCCCATAAAGGCTTGTACCTCTTTAACATTCCTCGGTCTGGGCAACTCTGCTATTGCTCTTACTTTGTCTTCGTCTGTTGAAATTCCATTCTTAGAAACAATGTGACCTAAGATCTTACCTTGTCGTACCATGAACACACACTTCTCTGGATTCAGACACACTCGATAATTTCTACACTTGTTGAAGATTTGCCTGAGCTCAGGGATGTGGTAACTTCTTTCTTGGGAATGAGCGCATAAATCATCCACATATACTTCTAAGTTTTTTCGCAAGAACTCTTTGAAGACATGACACATGAGTCTTTGGAATGTTGCAGGTGCATTGGTGAGCCCAAATGGCATCACACGAAATGCAAAGATTCCCCATTCTGTGGCAAAGGCCGTTTTGTGTTGATCTTCGGGGGCAATGGCTAGTTGGTTGTAACCTGAAAATCCATCAAGGAAGCTATAAACTTCCTTGCCTGCCACACGCTCCAAAAGATGTTCGGTGATCGGGAGTGGATAACTATCTCTGATCGTAGCGGCATTAACTTTTTTAAGGTTAATGCACACTCGCAATTTCCCATTTTTCTTGGGCACCACTACAATGGGGGACACCCATTCAGTGTGCTCAATCTCATAGATGAATCCAGCTTCAATCAGCCTGTCAATTTCCTCTTTTATTTTGGCTGCATAATTGTCATTATATGTGTAGGGCTTTTGTTTGGTGGGCTTGGCATCAGCGGTCATCGGAATCGTATGAGAGCAAATCTTTGGATCTACTCCTTTCAAGTCTCTATAGTGCCACGCGAACACATCCCTATATTCCCTTAATAGAGCTACAAGCTCTGCTTCTTCTCTTGCACTTAGGTCATCTCCTATGTACGTACATCGCTCTTCGTTTCCTTCAATGGTCACTACAATTTTTTTGGTCTTTTCTTTATTGTCATATGCTTCTCCTATAATGACCTCTCTCTTAGGCATTCGTACCAAAATTTTTCGGTCTCCCACTTCATATTTTTTGAAGTTCTCTGGTACCTCAAACGATGATTCTTCCTCTTCTTGTTTCACTGCTTCCCTTTTCTTTTTCTTTTGACCCCCTTCACTTCCTTTTTTTGAATTTATCGTTTTAATACTCGCAAGGGGTTCTTCTTCTTTTTGGGTTAACACTCCTATGTCTTCTAAGTAGTGTTCCTCTGAGTCAAAGTATGCATCCATCACAATGGATTCTAGATCGTCGTCGTTCTCTTCTTCTTTTATGAACTCACTAGGATCACACTCTTCCAACAAGGGTTGACACATGAACACTGAAATATCATAACCCTCCTCATCACAATGGGGTGTCCATTGTTCCTCATTCACTGCAATGTCCATGGTAGCTAAGATTTCTGCCCAACCATGAGGCTCAAATTCCTCATCTGGGAATATCATCGGTGTATAGGCTGGGTCTTTTATTGGTCTACCTCTTGGGGAAGTTCCTTCTTCTCTCGCTTTTAGGCGCTTTTCCTCTTCCTCTGCGACCTTGCACATCCACAAGTGAGTATCTTCATGCAACCAGGATGGTTCAGGTGAACTTCCAGAATGCACGGAGATAGAGTCCTCTTTCGCTTTGTGGATAGGGTTCCACTGTAAGGGTGGTACATCTCTGAAGGTGTGATCCTTCAGATTGACCTTGGTGGTGACCCCTAAGTGCTGTAAGTACAAGGAGTTGGTTCCCCAATCCTGTACTATTTGCAATTGTCGTAGGAAGGGTCTTCCTAGGATCATCTCGTAAACATTATTCTTCTCAAAGTCACATATAGCAAATGTATGTTCAAACTCTACACCACAAGTGGTTAGAGTTATCCCTTCAAGCAATCCGAGAGGTCTTTCAAAATGACCATCTGCCATTTGAAGTTTCATTCTCGTGGGTCTTAAGGTGGGTTTGCCCCATCGCTTCCACAGGGAGGTGGTCGCAATAGCAACACCGGCACCCGAATCCACAATTGCTTTGGTTGTGTAACCTTGATAGGTGATCTGAAGATAAGTGTTACCTTCTTCACCTTCGCTCATGTCCCCTATCTTGTCGAGAGGTATCCCTGGTACTTTTTGTTTAGAGCCTACTTTTGGTGTATTGGATTCAAGTTCTGGGACCTGATTTTTCACATGATTCCAGAGCTCCAGTTTTGCCTGGAGGAGCTCCTCTACAGTGAGGTGACACTGAACCTTAGTGTTCTTCGCAACATCAGTGTTCCTGGGAATCACTGAGTCTTCATTTCTTACCAATATCGTGGGAGCTCTGATCTGGAGAGATTCAGATTCCCATGGGCCTGTGCAATGAGGCAACTCGTGTAAAGAATTAGATTCAAAATCTAATTCCTCATCCTCTTGTTGCTCCGTTTGATCCCCATAGATAGAGGGAATGTCTTGGGGAAATTGATCACGAAGATCATCAATCTCAGGAATCGGAGGGGGATCACCCTTCTCCTTGGCCCATTTCTCTTCTTGTATTTCCCGCAAGAACTCTTGAGAGTACTGTTGAATTGAAGGAGGTATTCCAGCATCCGTGGAATTAGGAACATAAGCTCCCTTAGGTGGTGAGCTTCCTCTTTCAACAACTGGTTGAGCCTGTGGAGGTAAAGAAACCTGTGATTTGTTTACCAACTGCTCTAATCTTTCTAGTAAGCCTTGGAAATGTAAATCCGGCTTGACCGAGTTTGTCTGATTGAACTTCTGACTGGTCTCAAGTATAGCTTGAGCTTGTTCCACCATTTTCATGCACATTTTCATTCGTTCAATCTCTAAATCTGTTCTTGGGTAACTCTTGTCTAGGTTTGCAGCTGTTGGCCCTTCTTGAAGTCGAGCCTGGTAGGCCTTGAACATCATGTCCAAGCCTTCCGGAGTGGGGTCAGCTAATACTGATCCTACTCGGGGTGGTGGGTGGGATACGCGGGGTGTATTAGAGGGTGGAGGGATGGATGGTGATGGGGATGGTAGCGGTGGGAATGTGTGAGAGTGCGATTGAGATGTGATCTCGATGATCTTTGCTCTGGTTTCTCTCAGGCTTTCTTCAAGTTCGCTCATCTTTTTTGCCCATTGCCTTTTCATTCGTTCACGACTATCCTTCCAGGTTCTCGTTCTCTTTTTGGTTAAGCTCTCTGTTTCACTCACCTCGGGGCTCTTTTCCTGACCAACACCTTGGTTTTGTTGTAGTGCCTGGGCTCTTGTGATCACCTGCACAGGTGCAGTGGAAGTCACACTCCCTAAGGAGTCTACAACTAACCCAACAACATTGATAGGAGTGATTTTAGGCATGTTATTAGGGTTCTTTGGGCAATCTCGTAGGAGATGCTCTTTCCCACAGTCTTGACAGAAACCCTGAATGGTTACTGGTTGAGGTTGTGTAGGGGCAGGTAGTGGACAATCACGTATAAGGTGATCTCCCTGACATCTGAAGCATGGTCCTCTAGGAAATGGGGTTCGTACCTGCCTAGGTTGAGGTCTAGAGTTGGGGTTTGTGTACATGACAGTAGCATACTCAAGTTCCCCACTATTTTCACTTGGGTCCTCATAATAGTATGACTCGTTATGCTCGGGTGACTGCATGTAATAAGCCTGTGGGCTATCAATATGCGTGGAGTCAAAACTATGGTCACTTGGATCACTGTCTGATAGTAATGAGGTGATTGGGACTATGGCTCTGTTCGGATTTTCTTCAGTAGATGCGTATTTCACTGGGATCACATTGGTTGGAGCAGGGGGTTGCTGTACTAGGACTGGTTGAGGTCTCTGCTGCCCTTGATAAGGTGTCTGATAAGTTTGCTGTGGTCTGTTGAATTGTTGTGGTGGGTACTGATTCTGGTATCTACCCTGTTGTGGATATGGCTGAGGGTAATTTTGCCTAACAGTTTGTTTGTTATATGGGCAGTCTTGTGCAGTGTGGTTGGTGTACCTGCGCTCTATGGTACAGTACTGGCTGCTGGGATTCGCCTGGGGTTGGACGATAATGGGACATACACTTGCCATATGGTCACCACCACAATTGTAACACCGCTTAACTGAGGTGAATCTCGGAATTTGTTTACTAGAGACACCTAGTTTTCGGGCTACCTTCTCTGCAAGTTCCTCGATGGATGTGGATTGACCAGGTGTCAGGTTACTAGAGCTATCAGAATCCTTATAGATTTTTGATAATTCTAATTCCTCACCTAGATTGTCCTCAATGTCTATGCACATGCGTACACACTCTTCTATTGTTCTAGGGTCCTTAAGGTACACATATGATCTGAGCTTAGTGCTCAACAATCCATCTAGGAACAAGGCCACTTGTTTGGCTGGGGTGGGTAATTCCGGCATCGGACATCTCTCCAGGTACTGCCTAAATCTTCTTCCCGCTAGTCTGACCGTCTCTTGAGGTGTTTGTTTGAAGCTATGAATTAGTGAGGAAGTGTTATGCCTGATTCCACTCTTGGAAAACTCAACAATAAATGCCTCTAAGAGTTGGTCTATGTTTCTGAAATGCCTCTCGTTTAGTGGTTGAAACCACGTAAGGGCAGTGTTCCTAAGGGTTAGACCGAAAGCATTATATTGTGTGAATAGGTCCTCCATCTGTTCAGCTTTCAACACTTGTCGAAATTCTGCCACATGGTCATAAGGGTCTCCCGTGCCATCGAAGTAGTTCTTCATGGACTTCACCAGTTGAGTTGGTCGCAGGGTCCTAGTGTGTTCTCTCGGTCTTGGCAGAGGAAAATCGTCAGCAATCCTTTGATTCCATGGAGTTCTATGTCTCTCAGGTTCCACTCTATTCCTTTCCGTTCCCGTTCTTTCTCTTCCCAGGGAGTTGGCAAAACTTACCTCCGGTTTGTCTCTACTTCTATCTCTTTGAGTTCCATGAGCTTGGGAGGACCCAGCTCCTTGGTGACCAAAGAGCGCATTAGACCTTGGTTGGGGAAAAACAAATTCACCCTTCCATGTGTAGGCATGTCTGCCATGCTCCGTGACCACGAAGATCCTCTCTGATGTATTGTCTAGGTATGTTACTTTACCTGGGCAGTCAGGGTCTTTAAACTCATATATTGTGAGTGCACTCACTTCCGGAGGTTGAGCAGATTTATATCTCCAGAAAGCCTCATCGGTTTCTCGGTTTAAAAGCAGATCTATGCTTTTATTATCCTGTGGAATCCACTCCAGAGTCATGATTCTGGTCAAGACAGATTTACCACGAGGAGTTCTTGGCTCTCTCTCTAAGTTACCTTGCTCTATATCACCCATGTCAGTCTCCGCAATCACATTTCCAAACTCATCAGTTCTATCAGGAAGAGTGGTGACTACATATATAGTCCCCTCTTTATCTAGGTATGCTCCATCCTCAAACTTGACTACCGGATGGTCTAATCCATGGGGTTGATCGGGGTTCTTAATCTGGACCACCGATCTTCTCAGGCCATCTTCATAGATGCGAGCACCTAGACGATTAGTCCTGATGTATTCCAGTTGAGTCTTGTAAGGTCCTTCTGGCTTTTTTAGATAAGCCAACCCTGAACTACCTACTGGTCTCTCCATGTGATATGACATCTCAGAATCACTTGTTTCTGATCTGGGAGTGTATGGGTAATCACTTAACTGTTGGGCCCAAGACCTGGCAGCGTGATTGACACTAGCTTCAGAAGATCTGAGGCTTTGTCTGTCTCGGCCTAAGTGTCTGCCTGATCTAAGGTTCATATGCCTAATTTATTCACCTCCTTGGACCTAAGCACTCTCTCGTCGCAAGTCAATTTGCATCAATTACTTTGTTCTTTTGAGTTGGATATTACATTTATGGTCTTGTTTGAAATCGCGTCGTTAGGAGTACTTAAGTGAATTTCCGCACTTGATAAGTGATCGATTCCAGTTTACCTTTTGTCCCTTAGGGTGTTCGCACTTAAGACCTATTTACTTCTTGCACTTGGTTGATTAATACTCTTGGACTTGATTCGTTCCTAACGTTGCCCTAATTACTTACCGTACCTAAGTCGTACTTAGCCTAGGCTAGGAATTGACAAAGGAGGGTTGAGCGATTTTCCAACCTCAATTTAGCTGGTTGACCAGACTGCTACACAAGCCCAGGAAGCCTTCTCCCAAGCTTGGTGCTCACCCTTGCTAGCTTGCTTTGGATTGCTTTGAGTGCACACAAAGTTCCTGCAAAAACTCACCAGTTAGTATGGCTTTATCACCACAAATAATTGGAAGACACACATCAATATTTTTAGTCCCCCTGGAGTAACTCACTGTGCCCCCTAAGTTTGAGGACCACTTAGTTCCACCTAAAGGTCAAAATAGGCTCTCAGGGTTAAGGAGATCCCTCTCTGGTTTCTGGGCCTTTTGCCCACTTCCAGGGTTCCAAAGTTATACCAAGGTGCTCAAAACTAGGCTCATCTACCCTTCCAATCACTCAAAAAAATAACCCTAATTTTTCATGCGTTAAAGGTCGTGTATCGCGATAGGTCGGGTCGAGGTGTCACGATAGCTGGGAGTGTCGCGATAGCTGGAAGTGTCGCGATAGCTGGAAGTGTCGCGATAGCTGGGAGTGTCGCGATAGCTGGGAGTGTCGCGATAGCTCGGAGTGTCGCGATAGCTCGGAGTGTCGCGATAGCTCGGAGTGTCGCGATAGCTCGGAGTGTCGCGATAGCTGGGAGTGTCGCGATAGCTGGGAGTGTCGCGATAGCTCGGAGTGTCGCGATAGCTGGGAGTGTCGCGATAGCTGGGAGTGTCGCGATAGCTGGGAGTGTCGCGATAGCTGGGAGTGTCGCGATAGCTCGGAGTGTCGCGATAGCTGGGAGTGTCGCGATAGCTCGGAGTGTCGCGATAGCTCGGAGTGTCGCGATAGCTGGGAGTGTCGCGATAGCTGGGAGTGTCGCGATAGCTGGGAGTGTCGCGATAGCTGGGAGTGTCGCGATAGCTGGGGGTGTCGCGATAGCTGGAAGTGTCGCGATAGCTGGGAGTGTCGCGATACCTCGGAGTGTCGCGATACCTCGGAGTATGGTGAATTTTTCTGTTCTGGCTAGTGATTCTAGGAGCTCTAGGCTTGCGCAATGTCGTGGTGCACTCAGAATCGTGATTGGGCGAAGTTTTTGGAGTGTCGCGATAGCTCGAGCTCAACGCCTCGGGGACTGTGCAGACAATTTCTGTACCTGCTGAGCTTGCTGGAGATGATGATGGAGCTGCCACCTGCAAGAAACATGCAAAAAAACATGCAAAAACAAGAACACACTCTTGCTCTCTCTCAAACTCGCACACAACAAATGAGGGAATGATAAGGAAGAGGGAATATGTAGTGGAGAAGGAGGTGGAGGTGGAGAAGGAGATGGAGGTGAAGATGAAGATGAAGATGGAGAAAAACCAGAAATTTACCTACTACTTACCATTCCAACGCGTCCTCTCTACGTCTTACCATCACACGCTCGTCCTCAAAGCTCGATCCCCGGCAACGGCGCCAAAATTTGGTGTAGCTCAGCGATGAGTAGCACCTCCTTTAATGTCAATCCGGGAAGACGTGAGGATGGTATGAAGACCACGAGCAAGTGGAAGCACAAGTGCGTGAGTGAGAAGCACACAAGCATGTACACACATACACGCACACGTGCACACACGGCAAGAACAAAGAGAGTAAGACAATGGAATCACTTCTATTGCAACCAAGTTCTCATACAAGCTCAAAATTACAAGAAGCTCTCCCCAAAAATGAGCTCTCTAGCTCTATTTATAGTTTTTGACTAGCTTTGGCCCTGTCCAGACCTAGTGTCCGACCTAGTTAAAAATTAGGTTCCAGGGCTTATTTGAGGGCCCAAACGAGATCTAAAAATTATGAAAATTGACAGGCAACTACTTCTAAGGCTCCCCAAGCTCGAGGACTCCTCGGCTTGTACAAAATGGAGCTACAAAAAGGTGAAATGATATTTACAAGGGTTTGTAGTGATGAGAATCACTTTAAAATGGTGTGAGGGTTTTGAAAAAAAATGAAGGGTTGCCTCAGTGCTAGATCTGCATGTGTGTCCGTACTTGCTTCTTCCCGTATACTATCAACAGCCGCATTTCTATTCCTGAATCCTTATAGTGGGACCATCTAATCGCACTAGTCGCAGCACCTGAGTCAATTAGAGCCCTGAGCTCTTGGCAAGGGTTGTCGTGCTCTACCCTGACTGTAATGAATGGTCTCCTGTCCACTATACTAGGATGAGTGGTTGACTTTACTTGACACATGGCCATGGGATATCTGGGTGTAGTTTCCAGATGGTTATAATGTTCTCTCCCTAGTCCTTGTCTTCTTAACTTCATGCGTTTAATGCGTTCTATTGCTTCTACCTGAGCTTCCGCTCGTATTCTATTTTCTTCCTCCTTGCGCTTCTTTGCCAACGTGAGTCGTCTAAGCATATCCTCAGTAAGAGGTTCCTGATATAGCTTGACTCTACAACCACTAATATAATTAGGCATTATATCTCCTTCTAATGTGGCTAATTGTACTGCTCCACTTGTTGATAGTCTGTTAATGATCATAGGTCCATAACCTCGCTTTTCTAACTTACGTGCGTGTTGTTTCAGCGTATATACTAGAACTAAATCTCCTTCTTTTAAGCCTTTATCTTTCACATGTGCATCAAAATATGCTTTCTGTCGCTTCTTCGCTGCATATATTCCTGCTGCTGCCTTTAACCTGGTTTCTCCTAATCATTCCAAGTCCATTATTCTTGCTGATAATTCATGGCCGGTCCACTGATGTTCTTGTGCAACCTTAAGGGTCGGTATCAAGAAGTCCAAAGGAAGCACATCATTCTGACCAAAAACCATCTGAAAGGGAGTTGCATTGAGTACGGTCTTGTAGGCCACTCGATATGCCCAAATAGCGTGGTGTAACTGTTTGTCCCAATTTGAACGTTTGTTGTTCACGAGTTTCGTCAGTACGTTACAAAGGATCTTATTAGTGCTTTCAGCCTGACCATTGGCCTGAGGATGATATGGTGCGGATTTCTTGTGAATCACCATAAAATCCTGTAACAAATATTCAATGACTTGGTTTAGAAAGTGAGTGCCTCGATCGCTCACTAACTCTATAGGCAATCCATATCTTGTAAAGACATTCTCAAATAAGAATTTTGCAGTTGTGTGTGCATCATTCTTTTTCGTGGCTTTTGCCTCTACCCATTTCGTAAGATAATCTGTGGCAACAATAATGTATTCAGCATGTGTGTCTTTTGCAGGGGGGTTAATGGGTCCTACAAAGTCTATACCCCACTTAGAAAATGCACGTCCGCCCATCATGGGTTTCAATGGCATTTCGTCTCTGCGAGTAGGAAACTGAGTTCTTTGGCACACATCACATCTCTTAACATAGGTATGAGCATCCATGTGAAGAGTGGGCCACCATAATCCTGCAAAGAGGATGGCTTTGATTATCCTATCGGGTCCAAAATGACCTCCTGCAACACCTTGGTGTGCAGTCTCTAGTATGCTCAGATAATCGCTCTCATGAACACATTGTCTTAGATATCCATCTCGTCCTCTTTTGTATAGGTTATCGCCAATAAGTGAATAGTCGTGAGCTTCCTGCTCTAGACTGCGTTGTCGAGCTAAGGTCATTCCTTGAGGGAATGTCTTCGTCCTCAAATATGTCACTAATGGTTCACTCCAGTCTGGTGTGAGAGACACGTGATATAATGTAGCATGTTCTACTGGTGGTCTTTCACAACAAACATTGCATTCCTTACACAACCTGTGGACATCTGCTTCCATCGTAGGCCAATATACTCCTAGTCTATGCAGAGTCTGTAATGTTCGATGTTTTGAATGATGTTGCTTTAGTGCACCTACATGTGCTAATTGCAACCAATTCGCATGTTCTGATTCATCCACACAACAAGCAAGAATCTTTTGATTATCCTGTTTATATATGCTTCCTACCATTATTTGGTATCTCTGCGACTTGTTAATCTCTCCCTCTTTGATCTTTATCCTAGGATTCTTGGGTCCATATGTGAGAATGGGGACTAAAGGCTTAGCCCATTCTGGTGCTATCTCAAGATTAAACAAGTATGCATCTGGTAGATCATCCGCTACTCCTTGAGGAGCTTCTCCTGAGGTTAATCTCGAAAGGTGGTCAGCTCTAAGATGTGTCTTTCCTTTCCTGACTACGACTTCAAAATCATACTCCATGAGTAATAGAAACCAACGTATTAGTCGTCCTGTGTTACATGGCTTGTTGACTAAGTACAATAGGGCTTGATGATCTGTAAAGAACTTGAATTTGTTTGCCAACAAATAGTGCTTAAACTTCTTTACTGCGTAGATCATCCCTAATCCTTCTCGTTCCGTTGTGGTGTAATTTCTTTCTGCTGCGTTCAATTGTCTGCTCGCGTAAGCTATGGGGAGATCTATGTTACCTTCATTCGTGGGTTGTGCTAACACGCATCCTATGGCATAATTGGATGCATCCACATGTACATGGAATGGCTTACTCCAATCTGGGGTAGTCAATATAGGTGTTGAGCACAAGCGTCGTTTAAGTTCATTGAATGAATTTTCACATTCATTTGTCCATTCGAAATTGGTTAAAAGAGAGTACAAAGGCTTGGCTATGATTGCATACATGTGTATGAATCTCCTATAATATCCGCAATGGCCCATAAATGCTTGTACCTCTTTCACATTGGTTGGTCTAGGTAATTCTGCAATTACCTTCACCTTTTCTTCATCCGTAGAGATTCCATTTTTTGACACAATGTGTCCTAGAATTTTGCCTTGTCTGACCATGAAAACGCATTTTTCTGGGTTCAAACAAACATGATATTCTCGACATTTGTCAAATATTTGTCTTAACTCTGGGATATGTGTCTGTCTTACATTTGAATGTGCACATAAGTCGTCGACATAAACTTCCAAGCTCTTGCGTAAGAATTCCTTAAAAACATGACACATGAGTCGCTGGAAAGTGGCGGGTGCATTTGTTAAGGCAAATGGCATCACACGAAATGCAAATATGCCCCATTCAGTGGCAAATGCCGTCTTGTGTTGATCTTCTGGAGCAATGGCTACTTGATTATAGCCTGAAAAACCATCAAGAAAGCTGTAAACTTCCTTGCCCGCAACTCTTTCCAATAGATGTTCTGTGATAGGAAGAGGATAACTATCTCTAATCGTGGTGGCATTAACTTTTTTAAGGTTAATACACACACGCAATTTTCCATTCTTCTTGGGCACAACCACAATGGGGGATACCCATTCGGTATGCTCAATTTCGTAAATGAATCCTGCCTCTATCAAGCGATCTATCTCCTCTTTAATCTTCGCAGCGTAGTTATCATTATATGTGTACGGTTTCTGTTTTGTCGGTTTTGCATCTGGAGTCATAGGGATTCTATGAGAACATATATCTGGATCTACTCCTTTCAAATCTTTGTAACTCTAAGCAAAAACATCTCTATATTCGCGCAATAGGGCAACTAATTCTTCTTCTTCTTCCTTCGTCAAATCATGCCCTATGTATGTACATTTTTCTTCTTCTCCTTCGATAGCAACTATTATTTTCTTGGTTTTCTCTCGGTTATCATATACTTGTCCGTCATTCGCCTTTCTATTAGGCATTCGTACCATGATTCTTCTATCTTCGATTTCATATTTCTTGAAGTTCTCGGGTACTTCAAACAAAGATTCTTCTTTTTCTATCGTGGTTTCTTTCTTCTTTCTTTTCTTGCCTTCACTCTTAGTAGTCACTTCTGTGGCTAATCTCACCTCATTCGTAATTTCCTCGTGTCTCTGAGTGTGAGTCTCTACCTCGTGAAAATATTCTTCCTCTGATGCAAAGGGAGAATCCATGATAATTGGTTCTAAATCAAAATCGCTTGCATCCTCAAATGCATCAGTGTTAGGTTCACACTCTTCTAAAATCGCATCGCACATGATTGGCTCTATCGTGAAAACTGAAATGTCATAGCCATCCTCGTCACAGTGGGGTGTCCATTGTTCTTCATTGATGGCTACATCCATGGTTGCTAGGATTTCTGCCCAACCATGGGGTTCAAACTCTTCGTCTGGAAATACTACAGGTGCATAAGCTGGGTCTTGAAGGGTTCGTGGATGTTGTTCTGCACCTAAGGTCCTGGCTTCTAACCTTTCTTCCTCTTGTTTGGCTACTTTACACATCCATAAATGAGTATCCTCATGCAACCAAGAAGGATCTGATTCTAATGAGTGCACGGATTCCGTCTCTACTGGTGTCTTATGGATGGTATTCCATTGTATTGGGGGTACATCTCGATGTGAATAGACTTTAAGATTGACTTTGGTAGTCACTCCTAATTGTTGCAAGTACAAAGAATTAGTTCCCCAATCTTGTACAATTTGCAACTGACGCATGAATGGTCGTCCCAATATCATCTCATAAGCATGGTTTTTTGCAAAGTCACAAATGGCGAAAGTATGCTCAAATTCTACACCACAAGTGGTGAGAGATATGCCTTCTAGTAAGCCTAATGGTTTTTCTATGTGTCCGTCAGCCATTTGTAGCTTCATCCTGGTGGGTCTTAATGCTGGCTTACCCCAACGTTTCCATAAAGCGGTGGTAGCGATGGCTACGTCGGCTCCTAAATCTAAGATGGCTTTCGTGGTGTAGCCCTGATGGGTTATCGGAAGATAAGTGTTACCTTCCTCTCCTTCACTTACATCTCCAATCTTTTCTACGGGTATCTCTGGTACCTTATTTTGTGATCCTATTTGTAAGGGAGTAGTAGCAAGCTCGGGGAATTGATTTGCTACATGTTTCCACAATTCTGGTTTTACCTTTAACAACTCCTCTAGAGTGAGATTACACTATACTTTAGTGTTCTTGATCACTTCCGTGTTTCTAGGGATTACTGATTCTTCATTCCTCACTATTATCGTGGGTGCTCTCATATTAATAGACTTTGCTTCCCAAGGTCCTGTGAACTGAGGTAACTCTTGTAAAGAATTAGATTCAAAAGCTGTGTGTTCACTCAGTTGTTCCTCCTCTACCTCATCGTAAATAGAGGGGATGTCTTGGGGAAATTGTTCCTGCAAGTCATCTATTTCTTGAATAGATGGGTTCCTTGTTCCTTTCTCCATTTCTCTTCTTGGATTTCTCTCAAAAATTCATGTGAGTACCTATGTATGGAAGACAAATTGTCTTGACTTTCTGTATTGGGTACTTGAGACAGGGATGGTACATTCCTTTCCTGTGTCTCTGGGACAATGGGGTTCCTATGCTGATCCTTTTTCTCTTTGCTCTCTATCAAGTATTCTAGCCTCTCCATTAGTCCTTGAAAGTGTAGTTCCGGTTTTGCCATGTTATTCCAATTAAGATATCTAGAGGCTTCGAACAAAGCTTGTGCTAGTTCTACCATCTTCATGCAAAGTTTAGTCCTCTCAATTTCTAGATCAGCTCGTGGGTAGTTTTTACTCATTTCAGCTACTTGAGGTCCTTCTTTTAATCTAGCCTGATATGCACGAAACATCATGTCTAGATTTTCTGGTATGGGTTCCGCTAAAACTGATCCTGATTTTTGAGCTGGATTCTCTTGATTCAATTCCTGCGAAGTCAATTCTAGGATTTTGGCTCTAGATTCCTTCAAACTTCCTTCCAAATCAGTTATCTTTTTACTCCACTTTCTCTTTATTCTTTCTCTAGAATCTTTCCAAGATTTTGTCTTTTTACTGCTAGATTCTACAACTTCACTACTTCCGACTACTTTCTCCTGATTAAGCTGTTGGTTCTGTAAGAGCCTCTGGGCTCTTGTGATAGCTTGGATAGGCACGTACGTAGGGTTGGATCCATCTGTGTTATTTACAATACCTATCACATTGATCGGTGTCACATTCGAAGCGTTAACTGGATTTTTAGGACAATCTTTGATTATGTGCTCTTTGCCACAATCAACACAAAAGCCTTGGATGTTATAGTACTGTGATTGTCCTGCTATCGGGGGATGTGGACAATCCTTTATGAAATGATCTCCTTGGCACCTAAAGCATGGTCCTCTAGGGCCCTGTGTTCTTTGTTGTCTCAATTGGGGTCGTGGATTTGGGTTTGTGTACATCACATTAGCATAGTCGGGCTCCCAACTAGGTTCCACTGGTGGACTATCATAATGATAGGTTTCTACGTGTTCTGGTGACTCTGTGTAATATGCGGGTGGACTATCTACATGAGTGGAGTCAAAACTGTTCAAATTCGGGTCACCCTTTGTGATCAAAGGTGAAGAAGGCACTAAGGATCTACTTAGGTTCTCTTCTGCAGCAGCGTATTTGACTGAGATGACATTCGATGGTGGGGGTGGCTGCTGAGCTAAGAAAGGTTGAGGTCTCTGTTGAGCCTGGTATGGGTAGTTCTGAGGAGGCCTATAGTAATAAGGCTGAGCACTGTATTGGCCTTGATACCTACCTGGCTGTGGGTATGCTTGCGGGTAGTTCTGTCTCACGGTTTTGTTTGTTGTATGGGCAGTCCTGAGCCGTATGATTCGTATATCTTCTCTCAATTGTACAATATTGGCCACTAGGGTTGGCTTGAGGTTGTGGTGCATTGGGACACACATTTGCCATATGATCACCACCACAAGTGTAACAATGCTTGTTCATTAGCACCCTAGGTTTACTAGAAACTCCTAGTTTCTGGGCCACTTTTTCTGCAAGGTCTTCTATTGAGCTAGACAATTTTGTGGATGCTAGAGATGAACAGTCTGAGTCCTTATAGACCTTTGAGAGTTCCAACTCGTCTCCTAAGTTGTCCTCAATGTCTATACAAATTCTTACACATTGCTCTAGCGTTCTGGGTTCTTTTATGTACACGTAGGAGCGTAGTTTAGAGCTCAACAAGCCATCTAAAAACAAAGACACTTGCTTGGCTTGTGAGGGTAGCTCTTGCATTGGACATCGTTCAACATATTGTCTAAACCTATGTCCTGCCAGTCTTACTGTTTCTTGAGGGGTCTGTTTAAAGCTATGAATCAACGAAGACGTGTCATGTCTAATCCCACTTTTAGAGAATTCGGTGATGAATGACTCTAAAAAGTGATGGATGTCTCTAAATTGCCTTTGTTGCAGAGGTTGGAACCAAGTTAAAGCGGTATTCTTTAACGTTAGTCCAAATGCGTTGTATTGCGTGAACATGTCTTCAACTTGTTCGGCTCTTAGTACTTGCTTGAATTCTGCGACGTGGTCATAGGGATCTCCTGTCCCATCAAAGTAATTCTTCATTGATTTTACTAACTGTGTGGGTCTCAATATTCTTGCGTGTTCGCGTGGTCTAGGTAGAGGAAAATCATCTCTACCACCTAGTACTCCATGATCTCTTTGTCTATCCACTCTATTAGTGTTCGTGGTTGTTCTATCTCTCCCTATGGGATGATTAAAGCTTACTTCCGGTCTCTCTTTATTTCCCTCTCTTTGATTTCCATGGGCTGATGATGTTCCTGCCCCTTGTTGACTTGTATTCATGTTCGTTCTAGATGGAGGGAATACCAATTCACCTCTCCATGTGTATGTGTTTTTAGCGTGGTCAGGTACCACAAAGACTCTTTCTGAAGTCTCATCCAGGTATACAACCTTTCCAGGTGTATCCGGGTCCTTGAACTCGTATATAGTGATGATACCTACGTCACTAAGTAGTTCTGTCTTGTATCTCCAAAAGGCTTCATCAGTTTCTTTATTTACAAACAACTCTATGCTTCTGTTATCCTGAGGGATCCATTCTGGGATTAGTACTCGTGTCAGTACAGATTTCCCTCTAGGTGTTCTAGGCTCTTCTAATGGTTCTTTTCCTTGAGATTTTGCTTCCGTCTCTGGCTGAATCACGCCAAACTCATTCGTATTGTTTGGTTGCGTACTTAATATGTACATCGTTCCTTCCTTGTCTATGTATGCGTCTCTCTCGAATTTCACCACTGGACGTTCCAATCCAATGGGTTGATCGGGGTTGTGCATTTGCACCACTTGCCTTCGCAAACCATCCTCATAGATGCGAGCACCTAATCGGTTGGTTCGGAGAAACTCTAGTTGTGTTCTATAGGGTCCTTCTGGTTTTTCTAAATAGGCTACATTAGACCCTCCTCTTGGTCTTTCTGTGCTAAATGCCATTTCTGATTCGCTGGTATCTGAGCTCTCGTAGGGATAACTAGTGTTCAACTGTTGAGCCCACGATCGTGCAGTAGTTCTTACACTTGCCTCTGATGATCTAAGGCTTCGTCGGTCTGACTTACCTATATGTTTGCCCGATCTAAGGTTCATTAATTTTGTTCCTTGCACACTCAGTACACGCTCAGATCGTCAATGATTCTTTGTTATTACTGTCTTGATTCTTTTTAGATTTCTTTAGATTCTTGTCTTAATGTATGCGTCAGGAATTCGACTTTCCGTGGTACTTTGAGTTCTCGTTCCGTCAGACTTATGTTCTTTCCTTTAGGTTTTCGTGTCACACACCTTTAGCTTTAGTCTTGGACTTGATAAATTTAATTCTCTTGAACTTGAGGCGTTCTTACCGTCTTAATCCACAATACTAACGTTTATCCTAGGCTAAGAATTGACTGAGGGGGTTGAGTAATCTTCCAACCTCGAGTCAGCTTTTCTGGTTGCTCTGATGCCCAAGAAGCCGCGCTTCCCAAGCTTTATGCCCTTCACTGCCTTGCCTTGGTTGCCTTGATTGCCCTTGCTAGACCTGGAAAAATCCAATATTAGACGATTTCACAGTTGGATGATCAAGCACTTGAGTATATACACCTTTTAAGTCCCTTCCCTTTTGCCCAACTTTCCAATGTTTGCCCCCTGGCTTCCTAGTCCCAAACTAGGTCAACCTCAAAATAGCTTATCTAAAAATAGACGTATCCTTTAAGAAAAAGTTATGACCATTCAGGCCCTGGGGGGTAAAAACTGACAAACAGGTTTTTCTCCAAATATGAGCTAAGGGGTCTCCTATGAGTCTAATCACCCAAAAATTTCCCAAAAATAGCCCCAAAATTTGCCAAAAAATGAAACCCTAAAATTTGCGATGGGGGTGCACAATCGCGATGGTCTAAGATGATCGCGATGGTCTTGGACCGTCGCGATGGCGTGAAAGTGGACAATCGCGATGGCTTGAGTGTGAACCATCGCGATGGCTCGATCAGGCGGACAATCGCGATGGCGTCAGTCAACGGTCAACGTGAACAATCGCGATGGTCCAAAGTGAACCGTCGCGATGGTCACAAATGCGATGGCTTGAGCCAATCGCGATGGTCTGGGCACGATGGCTTGAGCCAATCGCGATGGTCCAAAATTTGAGTTGTCGCGATGGTGTAAGGGTGTCGTCGCGATGGCGTGAGGTGCGAGCCGTCGCGATGGTCTAGCTTGCCACGTGGCACCGTCGGCGCGATGGCGTGAGCCAATCGCGATGGTGTGGGGTCAACCGAACAGTCGCGATGGTCTGCGAACCGTCGCGATGGTCCAAATGAACCGTCGCGATGGCGTGAGACCGTCGCGATGGTCCGGCCGAGCCGTCGCGATGGCGTGAGCCTATCGCGATGGTGTGACACAATCGCGATGGTCTGAGACCGTCGCGATGGTCCACCAAACTGAGAATTTTGCAGATGCGTCTGTGGATTTGTGTGTGCGCTTGTGTCGCCTATCCCGTGGTGTGGTCGCTTACCAAAAATTCCGCACTTCGCAGACCATCGCGATGGTCTGACACAGACGGAAATCTCTGACAGAAAGTGAAGTTTTTACCTCAAGAAAACAAAAGTACACACAAGCACAAATGCTCTCTCTCACTCTCTCGCATGCACAAATGAGGGGAAATGAGGAGAATGGGTGGATATGGTGAATTTTCTGATTTTTTTGGAGATGAGGATGATGATGCGGTGATGAAGATGCAGTGTGGGGGAGGTAAAAAACACTAAAAACTAAGTAAAAACAACAACAAAAACTGAAATTTTTACCTTCCAACGCCACTTCTTGCTATACTCTTACCATCACACATTCGTCCTAGACTCGATCCCCGGCAACGACGGCAAATTTGGTGTTGCTCTAGCACAATGGTGAGAACCACGTTAAGAAGCTCCACCTCCTTAATGTCAATCCGCGGAAGAGATAGGAGTGATATGAAGATCGTGAATGTGAGATGAAGTGAGAGTGAAGGTGAGAAGCATAGAAATGCACACACACATACACACACACTACGAAGAGACAAGCAAGACACAATGGAAGGTGAGAAATCAACTCTATTACTCAAGAACACTATTACAAGCTCAAAAGAACTCTAACCTCAAACAAGCTAACCTCAAAAATGAGCTCTCTAGCTCTTTTTATAGTTTCTAGACTAGTTTTGACCGGTTTCACATCTAGTGACCGGCATAGTTAAAAATTAGGTCCTAGATGCTATTTGGAAGGGTAAACGGTGTCTAAAAATAACGAAAATTGATACGCTTGTTCTACCTAAGCTCCTCAAGCTCGAGGACTCCTCGGCTTGCACAAAATGGAGCTAGAAATTAAGAAAAGGGTTTTTCTATGTTACATATGTTACAATAGTGATAAAAATCACTGTTGGAGGTTTTTGAAAAGTATTTTTAGAACATGATTCTTTGAAAAAAGATTCCATTGGCTCACTGCTCCGTCGTTACATGCTTCCGCGTCTTCTATGCCTCTAGCTGCTTCCAACACTAGGTGGTAGAGATGATTTTCCTCTACCTAGACCACGTGAACACGCAAGAATATTAAGACCCACTCGGTTAGTAAAATCCATGAAAAACTACTTTGATGGGACAGGAGATCCCTACGACCATGTTGCGGAATTCAAGCAAGTACTAAGAGCAGAGCAAGTTGAAGACATGTTCACGCAATATAACGCATTTGGACTAACGTTAAAGAATACAGCTTTAACTTGGTTCCAACCTTTGCAACAGAGGCAATTTAGAGACATCCATCACTTTTTAGAGTCATTCATCACTGAATTCTCTAAAAGTGGAATCAGGCATGACACGTCTTCGTTGATTCATAGCTTTAAACAGACCCCTCAGGAAACAGTAAGACTGGCAGGACGTAGGTTTAGACAATATGTTGAAAGATGTCCAGTACAAGAGTTACCTTCACAGGCCAAGCAAGTGTCGTTGTTTTTAGATGGCCTGTTGAGCTCTAAACTATGCTCCTATGTGTACTTAAAAGAACCCAGAACGCTAGAGCAGTGTGTAAGAATCTGTATAGACATTGATGATAACTTAGGAGACAAGTTGGAACTCTCGAAAGTCTATAAGGACTCAGATTGTTCCTCTCTAGCATCCACAAAATTGTCTAGCTCAATAGAGGACCTAGCAGAAAAAGTGGCCCAGAAACTAGGAGTTTCTAGCAAACAGATGCCTAGGGTAACAACAAACAAGCGTTGTTACACTTGTGGTGGTGATCATATGGCAAACATGTGTCCCAATGCAACACAACCACAAGCCAATCCTAGTGGCCAATACTGTACGATCGAGAGAAGATACACAAATCACACGGCTCAAGACTGCCCTTATAACAAACAAGCAGTAAGACAAAACTACCCGCAAGCATACACACAGCCAGGTAGGTATGAAGGCCAATACAATGCTCAACCTTATTACTATAGGCCTCCTCAGAACTATCCATATCAGGCTCAACAAAGACCTCAACCTGTTTTAGCTCAGCAACCACCCCCACCAGCTAATGTCATCTCAGTTAAATATGCTGCTGCAGAAGAGAACCTAAGTAGGGCCTTAGTGCCTTCTTCACCCTTAATTACAGAGAGTGACCCGAACTCAAACAGTTTTGACTCTACTCATGTAGATAGTCCACCCGCATATTACACAGAGTCACCAGAACATGTGGAAACTTATCAATATGATAGTCCACCAGTGGAACCTAGTTGGGAGCCCGACTACGCTCATGTGATGTACACAAACCCAAATCCACGACCCCAATTGAGACAGCAAAGACCACAGGGACCTAGAGGACCATGCTTTAGGTGCCAAGGAGATCATTTCATAAAGGATTGCCCACATCCTCCGACATCAGGACAATCACAATACTATAACATACAAGGCTTTTGTGCCGATTGTGGTAAAGAGCACATCATAAAAGATTGTCCTAAGAACCTTGCTAATGCTTCAAATGTGACACCCATCAACGTGATAGGTATTGTAAACAATGCAGATGGATCCAACCCTACATACGTGCCTATCCAAGCTATAACCAGAGCCCAGACGCTCTTACAGAATCAGCAACACGATCAGGAGAAAACAGCCGGAACTAGTGAAGTTGCAGAATCAAGCAGTAAAAAAACGAAATCTTGGAAAGATTCTAGAGAAAGGATCAAGAGAAAGTGGAGTAAAAAAATAACTAAGTTGGAAGGAAGTCTCAAGGAATCTAGAGCCAAAATCCTAGAGTTGACTTCACAAGAATTGAATCAAGAAAACCCAGCTCAAAAATCAGGATCAGTTTTAGCGGAACCCATACCAGAAAACCTAGACATGATGTTTCTTGCATATCAAGCAAGAATAAAAGAAGGACCTCAAGTAGCGGAAATGAGCAAGAATTACCCTCAAGCAGACCTCGAAATTGAGAGGACTAAGCTTTGCATGAAGATGGTAGAATTAGCACAAGCAATGTTCGAAGCCTCTAGATATCTAAATTGGAATAACATGGCAAAACCGGAATTACATTTTCAAGGACTAATGGAGAGGCTAGAATACTTGATTGATAGCAAAGAGAAAAAGGATCAGCATAGGAACCCTATTGCCTCAGAGACACAGGAAAGGAATACACCACCCCTGTCTCAAGTACTCAACACAGAAGGGGAAGACAACCTGTCTTCTATACATAAATACTCACATGAATTTCTAAGAGAAATCCAAGAAGCGAAGTGGAGAAAAGAACAAAGAACCCATCCTCCTATTCAAGAAATAGACGACTTGCAGGAGAAATTTCCCCAAGACATTCCCTCTATTTATGACGATGTAGAGGAAGAGCAACTGAGTGAACACACAGGTTTTGAATCTAACTCTTTGCAAGAATTACCTCAGTTCATAGGACCTTGGGAAGCAAAGTCTATTAGTATGAGAGCACCCACGATAATAGTGAGGAATGAAGAATCAGTAATCCCTAGAAACATGGAAGTGATAAAGAATACCAAAGTACAATGTAATCTGACCCTAGAAGAGTTATTAAAGGTAAAACCAGAACTGTGGAAACATGTAGCAAATCAATTCCCTGAGTTTGCTACTACTCCCTCACAGATAGGAACACACAAGAAGGTACCAGAGATACCCGTAGAAAAGATCGGAGATGTAAGCAAAGAGAGGAAGGTAACACTTATCTTCCCATAACCCATCAGGGCTACACCACCAAAGCCATCTTAGATTCAGGAGCCAGAGTAGCCATTGCTACCACTGCTTTATGGAAACGTTGGGGTAAGCCAACACTCAGACCCACCAGGATGAAGCTACAAATGGCTCATGGACACATAGAAAAACCATTAGGCTGACTAGAAGGCATATCTCTCACCACTTGTGGTGTGGAATTTGAGCATACCTTTGCCATTTGTGATTCTAGTAAAAATCATGCTTATGAGATGAATTTGGGACGACCATTCATGCGTCAGTTGCAAATTGTACAAGATTGGGGAACTAATTCTTTGTACTTGCAACATTTAGGAGTGACTACTAAAGTCAATCTTAAAGACTATTCACATAGAGACGTACCCCCAATACAATGGAATACTATCCATGAGACACAGGTAGAAACGGAATCGGTACACTCATTGGAGTCAGACCCCTCATGGTTACACGAGGACACTCATTTATGGATGTGTAAGGTAGCCAAACAACAGGAAGAATGGTTGGAAGCTAGGACTTTAGGTGCAGAACAACATCCATGAACCCTTCAAGACCCAGCTTATGCACCTGTAGTATTTCTAGACGAAGAGTTCGAGCCCCATAGTTGGGCAGAAATCCTAGCAACCATGGATGTAGTTATCAATGAAGAACAATGGACACCCCACTGTGACGAGGATGGCTATGACATTTTTGTGTTCACAATAGAGCCAATCATGTGTGATTCAATTATAGAAGAATGTGAACCTAACACTGATGCATTTGAGGATGCGAGCGATTTTGATCTAGAGTCAATTATAATGGATCCGCCTTTTGCATCAGAAGAAGAATACTTCTACGAAGTAGAAACTCACCCTCAGAGACACAAAGAACTTATGAATGAGGTGAGATTAGCTGCACAAGTGACTGACAAAAGTGAAGGTAAGAAAAGAAAGAAGAAAGAAACCATGTCAGAAAAAGAAGAATCCTTGTTTGAGGTACCAAAGAACTTCAAGAAGTATGAAATAGAAGATAGACGAATAATGGTACGAATGCCTAACAGAAAAGCTGAAGTTGGAGAAGTATATGATAATCGAGAGAAAACCAAGAAAATCATAGTAGCCATCGAAGGAGAAGAAGAAAAATGTACATACATAGGGCATGATTTGACGAATGAAGAAGAAGAAGAATTAGTTGCACTATTGCACGAATATAGAGATGTGTTCGCTTGGAGCTACAAAGACTTGAAAGGAGTAGATCCGGATATATGTTCTCATAGAATCCCTATGACTCCAGATGCAAAACCTACGAAATAGAAGCCATACACGTATAATGATAATTACGTTGCGAAGATTAAAGAGGAAATAGATCCTTTGATAGAAGCAGGATTCATTTACGAAATTGAGCATACCGAATGGGTATCCCCCATTGTGGTCGTGCCCAAGAAGAATGGAAAATTGCGTGTGTGTATTAACCTTAAAAACGTTAATGCCGCCACGATTAGAGACAATTATCCTCTTCCTATCAGAGAACATTTATTGGAAACAGTTGCGGGCAAGGAAGTTTACAGCTTTCTTGATGGTTTCTCAGGCTATAATCAAGTAGCCATTGCTCCAGAAGATCAACACAAGACGGCGTTTGCCACAGAATGGGGCATATTTGCATTTTGTGTAATGGCATTTGGCTTAACAAATGCACCCGCCACTTTCCAGCGACTCATGTGTCATGTTTTCAAGGAATTCTTACGCAAGAATTTGGAAGTTTATGTCGATGACTTATGTGCTCATTCGAATGTCAGATAGACACATATCCTAGAGCTAAGACAAGTATTTGACAAATGTCGAGAATATCAGGTTTGTTTGAACCCAGAAAAGTGCGTTTTCATGGTTAGACAAGGCAAAATTCTAGGACACATTGTGTCAAAGAATGGAATTTCTACAGATGAAGAAAAAGTGAAGGTGATTGCAGATCTACCTAGGCCAAACAATGTAAAAGAGATACAAGCATTTATGGGACATTGTGGTTATTATAGACGATTCATACACATGTATGCAATCATAGCCAAGCCTCTGTACTCTCTTTTGACCAAGCTTGAATGGATAGATGAGTGTGAGAATTCATTCAATGAACTCAAACGACGTTTGTGCTCAGCACCTACATTAACAACCTCGGATTGGAGTAAGCCATTCCATGTACATGTGGATGCATCCATTTATGCCATAGGATGTGTGTTAGCACAACCCACGAATGAAGGTAATATAGACCTCCCCATAGGTTACGCGAGCAGACAGTTGAATGCAGAAGAAAGAAATTACACCACTACGGAACGAGAAGGATTAGGAATGATCTACGCAGTAAAGAAGTTCAGGCACTATTTGTTGGCAAATAAGTTCAAATTCTTTACAGATCATCAAGCATTGTTGTACTTAGTCAACAAGCCATGTGGAGTTCAGGCACTATTTGTTGGCAAACAAGTTCAAATTCTTTACAGATCATCAAGCATTGTTGTACTTAGTCAACAAGGCATGTAACACAGGACGACTGATACGTTGGTTTCTATTACTCATGGAGTATGATTTTGAAGTAGTAGTCAGGAAAGGGAAGACACATCTCAGAGCTGACCACCTTTCAAGATTGACCTCAGGAGAAGCTCCTCAAGGAATAGTGGATGCGTTACCCGATGCATACTTGTTCAACCTTGAGATAACACCAGAATGGGCTAAGACGATAGTCCCTATTCTCACATATGGACCCAAGAATCCTAGGATAAGGATCAAAGAAGGAGAGATGACCAAATCTCAAAGATATCAAATCATAACAGGAAGTATATATAAACAGGATAATCAAAAGATTCTTGCTTGTTGTGTAGATGAATCAGAACATGCAAATTTGTTGCAATTAGCACACATAGGTGCACTAAAGCAACATCATTCGAAACATCGTACTTTGCAGACTCTGCATAGATTAGGAGTATATTGGCCTTCAATGGAAGCAGATGTCTACAAGTTGTGTAAAGAATGCCCTATCTGTTGTGAAAGACCACTAGTAGAACATGCTACATTATATCATGTGTCTCTCACACCAGACTGGAGTGAACCCTTAGTGACATACTTGAGGACGAACACATTCCCTCAAGGAATGACTTTAGCACGACAACGCAGTCTAGAGCAGGAAGTTCAAGACTATTCAATTATTGGCAATAATCTATACAAAAGAGGAAGAGAGGGATACCTAAGACAATGTGTTCATGAAAGCGATTACTTGAGCGTACTAGAGACTGCACACCAAGGTGTTGCAGGAGGTCATTTTGGACCCGATAGAATAATCAAAGCCATCCTCTTTGCAGGATTATGGTGGCCCACTCTTCACATGGATGCACATACCTATGTAAATGTTGGAACTGAAGGACTCACAAGGCAAGGAAGCTTACGAAGGGAGTCAGAGAGAAGAGAAGGCATAAGCAGACAGAGTAGTCAACGACGATCTGGCAAGTAGGCCAATATTTTTTCTAAACACTAAAGCATATCAAAGAGGTGGACACACAAGGAGAAGGAGCAAGTAGGGAGCTCGAAGATGTGTATGACAAATCGTTAGAAGAAATCCCTACAACAATAGTGATTTTCATCACTAAAAGCCATTGTAGATACCATTTCATATTTTTGTAGCTCCATTTTGTGCAAGCCAAGGAATCCTTGAGCTTGAGGAGCATTTGAAGTAGCTACCTACCAATTTTCATAATTTTTAGACTTCGTTTGAGTCTTCAAATAGGCCCTAGAACCTAATTTTTAACTAGGCCGGACACTAGGTCTAGACACGGCCAAAACCTAGTCAAAAACTATAAATAGAGCTAGAGAGCTCATTTTTGGGGTTAGCTTGTGATTGATTTGAACTTGTATGAGCTTCTTGAAAGTAATCTAAAGAACTCCATTGCTTCTCTCTCTTTGTCTTGCCTTGTGTGCGTGTGTGTGTGTATTTGTGTGCATGCTAGTGTGCTTCGCACTCACGCACCTGTGCCTTCACTTGCTCGAGGTCATCATACCATCCTCACGTCTTCCCGGATTGACATTAAAGGAGGTGCTACTCATCACTGAGCTACACCAAATTTTGGCGCCGTTGCCGGGGATCGAGCTTTGAGGACGAGCGTGTGATGGTAAGACGTAGATTTGAGACGTTGGCGTTGTAGGTAATTTCTTTACTCTTCTTATTTTTCTCTTTCTTACCTCACCACCATCATCACCATCATCATCCTCACCATATCCGATCTCCATCTCCATCATCGCAAAAATTTTCAGTTTTTGATCATATCACCATCTCCACCTCATTTCCCTCATTCCACTTGTGAGAGAGAGCGAGAGAGCGATATTGTGTGCGTTGTTTTTGCATGTTTCTTGAGCTTTCTTGCAGGTACTTACTGCATCATCATCTCCAGCACTCCGTGCAGGTACGAAACACCACGAAACTATGATTGACAGAAAAATCACCCAATGGTAAAACAAAGTACACCACCATAATCTACATGATGAGCACATTCTAAATCACTAAAAACAGTTAAAAAATTCCGAGTTTCTCTGTCAATCGTGATTGATACAGTCGATCGCGACTGACACCCACGACCGACAACTTCTGTCAATCGCGATCGAGAGATCTGTCGATCGCGACCGACAGATCTGTCGATCACGACCGACAGAGACGACCGACTGACCCTGTCAATCACGATTGACACCGTCGATTGCGACCGACTGAATTTTGATGATTGACTGAATTTCTCGCGTTGCCACGTGTCCCTCGCGACGGACACATCCCCGATTGACTAAAATCACGGCGAAAATCCCGAAAAAAGTATCGATCGCGATTTACACCATCGATCGCGATTGACAGGACCCCGAGTTACCTATAGAGCTAGTCAGCGACAGAGGCACTCACTTCTTGAATGAAGTTATTGAAAATCTGCTCCAAGAATTCTTGGTAGTACATAAGAAGTCTGCCCCCTATCACCCCCAAGCTAATGGCCAGGCGGAGAGCACAAATAAGATCTTATGCAATGTACTGACAAAATTAGTGAACAATAAACGCTCTGATTGGGACAAACAACTACACCATGCTGTTTGGGCATACCGAGTCGCCTACAAAACGGTACTCCAAGCCACCCCCTTTCAGATGGTATTTGGCCAAAATGCAGTGCTACCATTGGACTTCTTGATACCTACATTGAAAGTAGCACAAGAGCATGAATGAACGGGTCATGAACTCTCCTCTAGACTTTTTGACCTTGAACGACTAAGAGAAACAAGACTGAGGGTGGCTGCAGGGATATATGCAGCTAAGAAACGACAGAAGGCATACTTTGATGCCCACGTTAAGGATAAAGGTTTGAAGGCAGGCAACCTAGTACTAGTCTACACTTTGAAACAACATGCGAGGAAACTAGAGAAGAGAGGCTACGGACCCATTATCATTAATAGAATCTCAACAAGTGGAGCAGTGCAACTAGCCACATTAGAAGGCAATATTCTGCCGAGCTACATAAGCGGATGCAGAGTCAAGTTATATCAAGAACCTCTGACGGAAGAGATGCTAAGTCGACTCAACACTGCTAAGAAACGCAAAGAAGAAGAAATACGAATTCGAGAAGAAGCTCAAGCAGAAGCATTAGAACGCATCCGGAGAATGAAGTTGAGAAGACAGGGTAGAGAGCAACCTAGGACATATGCATATGCAGATCAAGGATATCATGTGGCTATGTGTGAAGTTTCAGGTGTCAGCTCTCATAGGATAATTGATCGGGGTCCTTTTATAACCTTAGAGATAGGACAAGGAAAGGGTGTAAGGACTGTAAGAGCCTTGATTGACTCAGGTGCAGCCACTAGTGCTGTTAAATTTTCGTACTGTCAAAAGTTGAAATTAACCGTCAATCCTATAGAAGCATATCTCATAGGATTGGGAGGTGTGGAAACCCCTTGCATGGGCGATGTGGAACTTCCCCTCTACATTCAAGACGAAGGAATGACAGTCAAAGTACTAGTGTGTCAAGATGAGGACCTCATTGAGCCTCTTGTCCTGGGTCAGGACTGGATCTATGATCATGCAGTCAACCTAAACCTAAGGAGTGGACTTCTTCAGGTATGGGTAAATCATAGTCGAATTACAATTGAATTGGAAAATGAGGCACTCAAGGAATTAGGTAAGGCACGAACTTCTGGTCCTTCCAGGGGCGCACATGAAGTTGACAATGCTATTTTTGTCCAAAACTGTATGAGGCAGAAAGAGGATTGTTTCAACAATGAAGTCAAGGATAAGACGGCACTCCCTTCTTTTCCAAAGGCTAGAGGGATGCAGCAACCAAAGGCAGATCAAATACAGGAGCAGAGTACTACCTATACTGGAGGCCAAAAAAACGTGCGAAGTAGAATGTCTTAGCCATTGAAACAAACGTGGGTGCGGAAAGGCGAACACCCTGTTGTGACCACGCCAACACCACGGCCAAAACCTCTTATTAGTACTAAACAACACGACACTAATAAGAAGTCTTTCATACATTCTTCTACGAAAGTAAAGTCTATTTGGGTACCCAAGAAGTCGATGAAGGCCAGCCCACAATCACGACAAATCTGGGTGCCTAAGGCTTGCTTGCGGGCTCAAATAGCTACACCGAGGCCACACCCGGTACAAAATGTTTCACTCACTCGAACATCTGATGCCCATTCTTATAAATCACGCACGGACACATATACTTCCATGAGCACAAGTAGAATCACTTGTAAATGGATCCCTAAAAAGCCTCATTTTCAAGCAGATACTCTTGTCAAACTCTCCCGAGCCTCCACAAAGTCAAGATCAAAACCCATCCACTGTGTTTGGCAGCCTAAAACTTGTAATAAACCCCCGGACCCCAGTTGTAAATTCATGCCCACCTACTAACTATGTCACTCTCACATTACATCTTTCCACTTAGCTCCTAGGTCTACCCAATTCCTAACTACACACACAAGCACCGAGCACTTAATAACCTACTAATCTCTCCCGAACCTCATGTTAATGTTGTAATGGGGACAAAAATGGTTCTATTTTGTCCTTTACAATGTTAACACCTGTTTCGATATTCTCACAGAGTCAGGAGGCAAGAAGTAACATGGCAGATACGGCACGAACTAGCTCCCAGGCAGGCACCAGCCCCCAAATCGTGGACATTGAGATTCTTCCTGTTGAGGAGGAATTGAAGGAACGCCCAGTGGCATTGAGGGCATTATACGCCATACCGATTCAGAATCCTCCACAGGGGCACACAATGCCGGTCAGCAAAAACTCACATTGGTTCAGTGATGTGGCAGGATCTCTGGGTGAAGGCACTTACATGTGGGAGGCCGAGATAGAATTCAATGGGCGCTAGGGCAGATATCACTTCTTCACCAGGGAATTTGGGAAACTGCAAAATAATGAAGGGCTGAAACCTATATGGAAGAAGGCGGGACTCTACGGTTACTTCAAATTCCAATTGCCAAAGCCCGACTTTCTAAGATGCTCGTATTTGATTAGCACCCTCACCCCGAGCAAAGACAAAAAGGGATACAACACCTTTGTCCTCCCATCTCTCACAAGGGGCAATGAGCTGAAGCGCTTCAGGCTGACTATCAATTGGTAAGGGAAGCTCTAGACATGAAAGGAATGCACATTCCCACTGAGAAGGAGTCCATGGTCCCCGACAATATGAAGAACAGGAATCTGACAAAATTAAAGGACATGGTAGCAATGACACCAACGATTGCCATTCATTTGCGAATGGTCATGCAGCATTTCGCATTCCCCGCTCAGGAGAGGTTCACAATGCCACCCGAAAAGATATGGTTTAGTCTATACTTGGCCGACGCCTTCGATTTGACAATCAATATGCCCCACTGGATTATCAACCAAATCCACTTGGCTCATCAAAGGTGGTATAAAAAACAAAAGTCTGTACTGTATGGATGCTGTGCCCTCACCAGGATTGTGTATAGATGTTTGGCGTATGATGTGCCAGTGCAAAGGGCACTCATTTGGACCAGGGTACAAGAGTTTCAATGCAGATTATCAACCGCAGGGCCACCCTCCAAAAAAATGAGAGGCGCCGTTCAGATGCCCTGTGCACAACCCCGCGGTGCGACAATGACACCTGAGACAACTCCACGACTTCCGAGGCGGGTACAACCCTTCACTATCAGATTACCAAGACATAGCACTGATGGACCGAATCTAGTGTTCCCACCTGTACCAACCGACCTAGAGTTCCTGACGGATCACATTAGAAGACCTAACTGATGAGGAGGTAGCCAGAATAATCAAAGCTGTTAACGCGGAAGTCGAGGTAGAGCAAGCTAGTGGACAACAAACTGCTACAGACCAACCCCATCCCAGACAACCAGAGGTCGTCAATGTGGAGGGTGAAGAAGAAAAACAAGAGGAGGAACATGGTGGACAATCCGAGGAAGAAGAGTAGGAATATGATCAGGAAGCTTTGCAAGTACTTGAGGGTGCCCCGGCTTATACGAAGGAATTGAAAAAGCTCTATGATACCATCAACAGAGTTCAAGAGCAACATAGACTGTCCCTAACAGTAGGAAAGCCCTCATGAACCAAATCCTTTAGGAGTACCTGATATCTGATGCTTTAGGAGTACCTGAGACAGTGCATACCGCCCTTGCACAATCACGAAGAACAGAGCGAAGATATGGCAGAAGCCCCCCTCGATCAGGAAACAGATGAATGTATTAGTATCAGAACCACAAGGAACATCCACAACCACTGGCACTGCATACACCGTTCATGATACTGAGGAAACCCATACATCAAGTGCACCTCCGTCACCCCCTTTGCCACTCCTACCTCCAACTCCACCACATTCTCCTCCCACTACCAGTGTAACCACTACTGTCGCCGCCTCCGAGTCCACTACCCATACCGAAGCACAGACCGTCAGTCAACGCACACAATCCACGCACCCTATCTCCACCTCTCTTGTCTATACGACCACGGACACAGTAATTCTAACCGCAGCCACGGAAAACCCCGTTCCCCCGATCACATTTCTTGGCGGTTCATATTCACAATTGCACACACCACTGTACACTTTCACCACTATCACCGCACCCACAATTCCAATGTTCACAATCACTCCCACTACTGCATCCACTTTTGATTTTATGGACATATCACCCACCTCCGCACCTCTCCCTCCCCCCATACACCCACCATCTCCCATTCCCCCACCACCCACCTCACCATTTTCCAGCACTGCATCCACACTCCCCTTCCCCTTCCCCTTCCCTTCTGCATTCAACACCCTTCCTGCATCCACCCCTATTAATAATGTATTTAATAATATGTATCAGTGTATGTCTCAACTACAACAACACTACCAGCATCTTGATAACCAACATACGAGACTCTTCCGAAGCCATGAAGAACTTCAAGTACAATTCATTGATCTAGAAAGGGAAAAGCGGCTACTACAACAACAGTTTGTCACTTTACAGGAACAACATGAGCAGTTAGTAGCCAATCCACCCCAGTCAGATGCAGAAGAAAAACAACAAATGGATGATCTGCTACACTCCCAGATAACAGAGAATCTCAAGCTTCGATGCAACGTGGCCCTCTTACACAAACATATGTCTATAGCACTCGAGGAGAATAAATGACTATAGAAACAAAACGAAGAAAAATTGGAAGCAGCAATGGAGGGTTCCCCACAGGAAATTGACCCAGATAGATGCAAGGCCATCCCCTCAGCAAATATGCAAATCGTGTTGGAAACCCATGCCGACCTCCTGGAAGCCCATGCAGCATTAGAAAGAGAAAGAGATGACCTATTAAAGCAGCTGGCAACCCAGTAGGAGTCACCAAGCAAAGTCACAACTGCAGTGGACATGTCTGAAGAAGTCAAAAAACTCAGAGCAAAACTAGAAGAATTACGAAGTAAAGTCATGCAATACGAGCGTCAACCCTCTCCCCTTGTAGAACCCGAGCCTGAAGACTTAGTGCCAATTGAAGTAGAGGAAACCTTCGAAGACCCATACATTCCCATGCCTGCACCAGTGGGCAAGCAAACAGAAGAGGGCATGGACACCATCGAGATCAAGGCTCCTGAATGGATGCAAAGGTAGTCATAAAATTGGATTACTTTAGAAACCTCTCCCATCATAGGTGGATTAGCACATCCGACGATTTGTATGTTCCTTTATGTATCTTAATGGCGGATTACAATGCTGAAATCAAGCACCACACCTCAAAAGAACCAACCTCGGCTACACAGTTTGCACCGGACGACATCCCAGCAAGTGCCAAGCAGGGAAATATACATCAACCTACGTGGAGGATTTGTCTGCTTGAAACCTACCCTGAGTTGGTAAGGACATGGAATAACATGCCTTTGTATATCAAATACAACCCATGCAACTGCCCTGTCTTTCGAAGAAGGTCATGGCCGGAATACACAGAAACTGTGCTGACAACCAAAGGATGTGAGAAATGGCTCAATTATGTCTACTTAGCACCACCTAAAGGCCAACCTACCATCGGCTATATGATTTCGACGGTTCGGCATTGGGGGGTCCGGTTCAAAAATGTACCAGATGTTATGGCCCAAATGTGTCTTAAAATTTTTGAGCTCATGTTGGTCACCTTCAGGACCTTCAAGAATGTCAAAGAACCTCATCTGTCAGCTCTTGGATTTAATGAAGGTAATCAGGACCTTGTCTACGACATGAGCACCACACCATCTATTAATGTCATATATGCATGGCATGCGTGCATAAAGTATCTACCAGCCTGCTTCAAACAGACGTTTGAAGAAATGTTTGTCACGGGATTCTGGGAATATCATTCAGAGATATTCATTCCCAGACCATCACATTTATTGCAGTTGTTTGCAGTGGAACAAGCTCTCCATTCAGAAAAGTTACCTATACCACATCCAGAGGTTCCAGGGCCGGTAGATTGGGATGCTCTACTCACAGACTTGGCCAAAGGGTTGAGAATTGCAGAACATCACTTAGCACAAGACGTTGTAGAATACTACATCCAACGACCCACCCAACAAGGGTCTGTCAGGGATGACAGACGCGAGAGGGGGGGAGGTGTTGGAACTGAAGGACTCACAAGGCAAGGAAGCTTACGAAGGGAGTCAGAGAGAAGAGAAGGCACAAGCAGACAGAGTAGTCAATGACGATCTAGCAAGTAGGCCAATATTTTTTCCGAACACTAAAGCATATCAAAGAGGTGGACACACAAGGAGAAGGAGCAAGTAGGGAGCTCGAAGATGTGTATGACAAATCGTTAGAAGAAATCCCTACAACAATAGTGATTTTCATCACTAAAAGCCATTGTAGATACCATTTCATATTTTTGTAGCTCCATTTTGTGCAAGCCAAGGAGTCCTTGAGCTTGAGGAGCATTCGAAGTAGCTACCTACCAATTTTCATAATTTTTAGACTTCGTTTGAGTCTTCAAATAGGCCCTAGAACCTAATTTTTAACTAGGCCGAACACTAGGTCTTGACACGGCCAAAACCTAGTCAAAAACTATAAATAGAGCTAGAGAGCTCATTTTTGGGGTTAGCTTGTGATTGATTTGAACTTGTATGAGCTTCTTGAAAGTAATCTAAAAAACTCCATTGCTTCTCTCTCTTTGTCTTGCCTTGTGTGCGCGTGTGTGTGTATGTGTGTGCATGCTAGTGTGCTTTGCACTCAAGCACCTGTGCCTTCACTTGCTCGAGGTCATCATACCATCCTCACGTCTTCCCGGATTGACATTAAAGGAGGTGCTACTCATCACTGAGCTACAATAAAGAAATGTGATGTGTGCCAAAGAACTCAATTTCCTACTCGCAGAGATGAAATGCCATTGAAACCCATGATGGGAGGACGTGCATTTTCTAAGTGGGGTATAGACTTTGTAGGACCCATTAACCCCCCTGCAAAAGGTACACATGCTGAATACATTATTGTTGCGACTGATTATCTTACCAAATGGGTAGAGTCAAAAGCCACGAAAAAGAATGATGCACACACGACTGCAAAATTCTTATTTGAAAATGTCTTTACAAGATATGGATTGCCTATAGAGTTAGTGAGAGATCGAGGAACTCACTTTCTAAACCAAGTCATTGAATACTTGTTACAGGATTTTATGGTGATTCACAAGAAATCCGCACCATATCATCCTCAGGCCAATGGTCAGGCTGAAAGCACTAACAAGATCCTATGTAATGTACTCACGAAACTCGTGAACAACAAACGTTCAGATTGGGACAAACAGTTACACCACACTGTTTGGGCATATTGAGTGGCCTACAAGACCGTACTCAATGCAACTCCCTTTCAGATGGTTTTTGGTTGGAATGTTGTGCTTCCTTTGGACTTCTTGATACCGACCCTTAAGGTTGCACAAGAACATCAGTGGACCGGCCATGAATTATCAGCAAGAATAATGGACTTGGAATGATTAGGTGAAACCAGGCTGAGAGCAGCAGCAGGAATATACGTAGCTGTTAAATGCTAAACGCGGGACTAACTGTCAGTAGCGCATTTAAACATTTATTGGGTTCTTGGGAGTGGAAGGGGTGTGCTAGGCAGAGGCCCTATGCTTGGTTTCCCAAACTAACCACTTCACACACAGCAATACACTGATGCTCAAAACTCTATCAAGACTCCGTTACACTTACAATCTTACAGTACTCAACCAAACTCTCCCAAAGTTGACCGAACACACTGCACCAGACTATGCAGTATCGTGATACAGAGTTACTTGATGAACTCAAGAACTGTTCTGAATACAAAATACTGTAACACTAGAGACAATATCAGTAATTCAACCTTCATCGAATAAGTACAAACAATCAAACAAACCGAAGATACAGAAGAACTCAACAGTCTCAGACACACAGTATTGGGGGGTCCAGTATGCAACTTAAAAAGACCCTTACTGTAGCTAACCTTTACCGTATGAGGACAGACCTCAACACCGAAGACAATACAATACGACTCGGAGTTCTCAGAACACTACCGCAATTACACAGACTTCATCCAACAAGTTACAACACCTTACAAGAAAGAGCGACACCACGATACGCTTAATCAACAAAACAACTCGCTCAGACAACAATCTAACGATCAATTGAACATCTATGTAACGCAGAACAGAACAGGTATCAATAGATAACCAGACAGAACAAGAGTAGTAAACTCAGAATTGCTCAACAGACACTACAACAGCGTTTAGCTTAATCACCCAGTCAGACAGTCTGGTGATCCCAACGGACGTCCCTGAGCGTCTCTTTTTCATTGCTTTATATAAAGATTACAACGTATTTGTGTAACAACCTTTCGTTCATGCGAACAAGATTCAGTTTTTATAATCGCCAATCCAGCGGCCGACTAACACTGGCACGCACGGTGGACTCGAACCCGTAGGTTTATAAAAATTACGGTTCATCTATAATGCCTTCTAAATACATGGATCTGGCTAATCTAAAGGTTCGGGCGATTTTCTTTTTTAAAGCTTCTAACATCTGTTTCAAAGTATCAGGTTCTACTAATTGTGCATCTGTTCTTACAAAACTTAGGGAAATTACTTCGGCCAGCAAAATTTCTGTCTACGTCTGCAGAAAGGCCTCTTGTAAATAAAATTCGTTTGATAAGGCTGCATCCCTGGATACTTTCATCTCTACAAGTTGTTTATCCATCTTGGCCAATCTTTCTTTCTGATTGTCGAGTTGGTTATCTTTTCTGTCGATCTGCTGATTCTGGAACTGGATTGTTCTGGAGTAGGCATCTCTTTCTCTGCGAAGATCTGATATTACTTTTTGTCGTTGAGCTTCCTCGGTCAATAATCGTTTGAGAATACTGTTTACTTCATATAAATATGTCTTGCATCTCTGGAGTTCTTCAACAGTTTTCATAGCCAGATCATGCTGTTCTTGGCCTCGCTGTACCACTTCATCTAGCGTCTATTTTGTTTCTTCTAGCAGATTCCCTAAGGCTACCCATGCATCTTCTTTATCCTGTATCTCTTGCTTCAACTGAATGATTTCTGTATTTGCATCATTTAGTAACTTGTCTTTTTGTCTGATCTCTGCCAGTGCTGCATCTCTTTGAGCGGTAACTTCTACCTGTTCGGCCATTCGGGCTTGTAACTCCTTAAGTTGTTCTTGTAAGGCTTGGTTTTCGGCTTTAGCTACTATTAATTCTTCTTGCAGAGGACTAATGGCCGCCTCCAGCACGTCCACTTTGTGTTGAAATTCATCTCGGATATTCTCTGTTATTTGCTTCATTTGCGCAGGTAGTTGTGAAAGCTGGATCAACATCTGACCCATGGTTGCAAGTTCAGATATCATAGGAGTTGAAGGAAGTGGAAGATGAGGACGAGGTTGAGATGAGGATGCGGTGAGTAGCTGCTGGGAGTTCGGTGGAGAGTAGTTTGGGGATGAGGAAGAAGAGGCAGTGGGTTCTTTGGGAAGAATGGGTGGAGTAGGGATAATTGGGTTGAGTGGAGGTTCCGGCCGGGGAGTGGGAAGAACAGAGTGAGATTCTGTTACCTTTTCTGTGGTTTGTTGTATGTCAGCGGTGTCGGCAACTGTGGACTCTACTGCTTTAAGCAGTTCCTCGAAAACTTCTTTAATTATATGTTCTTCATTTCCTTGCTTTTCCTGCTCCGATTGTTGCTGATATGTTTCTTCTGATGAGCTTGTGTCAGATTCGGTGAGAGCCTCCTGCTCTTGTTGTTGTTTTGAAGAGGAATGTGCTAAAGACTCATGATGCATGGAGGTTGCGGTGTCGTGAAAGGTTTCTTCTTCGTTTGCTTCTTCTCCTTTGTCGTCTGCCTTGTCGTTTGCGGCTGACCCTTGTACTTCACTATCGGATGAGCTTATCCTGATTCTTTTCTGGCAGAGAAGGTGGAAAATTTCTTCGTCATTTTCATCTTCATCGTCCTCTAATATTTGTATAGATTCCTCATGTCGTAGAATGGGTCCTCGGGGTGGTGGCTGTGCTGCTAGAATGGTCGGAAATACAAAGGATATGATGTGAGGGAGTCTCGACCTTGGCATATCCCCTTTGTTGACCTGCTTGATAATTGAGACGCATTCTTTGTGTATTCGACGGAAGAAATATGATGCAAAATTGACTGGTTCTCGAGCAGCTAAATCTATAGCGGAGTAAAAAGGACAAGAGATTCCATAGGTTCGCTTCTGCAGGTTAAGAATGGCTACTAGGAATTGTAGCGCGGATCTCTCAGGTTCAGGGCAGCACAGTATTGCGTATTCGTTGGATGAGCTCCTAGGGAATAATCGATTCATGGTGGCAATCGGTAGATTTGGGCCATTTTCCCGACCTTGCTGAGGGAGTCGAAACGCATCAGCAAAGGCCTGGAACGTGATTATGGTTCGGGAGGGTAGGGATGTGATCGCCTAACTCTGCTCGGTGTCAGGTGTGTTAGCAATGGTGGCGATTATCTGGGCATAGAACGGATGGCAATCCACTGAATGCCACGGCAGTTCAGCGAAATTGACCAACCCACGGTTGCGCAGATGCTCTCCTACATCGGTAGGGAGACCGTCACGGAAAGCGGTGAAGTTTGCCAGAGCTTCCATGGCGCACTCAGAAAAAGCAAGCACAAGACACAAACGCACAGGGTATACACAATCACACAAATCACGCAAACACAATAGCGATTTTCGGCGAGACGAAGAAGGTTAAGTAGATGTGTTGCAGTGGAGAGCAATCAAAATCACTAATCATCGTGCGATGTTGAGATGATAACTTCATAACTTTGGTGTGCATGCATGAACAGAACGATAATGTTGGGTGGCTACTTGTCATAATTAGGTATCAAAACGAGGATATTTACAGACTTATTTTATAAAGCACGCAAAAACAAAAGAAAAGAAAAGAAAAGAAAAGGAAATGCCAAAAGACGCGGCCAATCCACGGAACGTTTAAGTGTGGATCCGATGCTTGTTGATACGGCCGCAGCTTTGAACCATTTATCACCTTTGGAAGAGGTAGTCCAATCAAAGTAGTCAACCGAAAAGTGGCTGGGCCCACCTGTTCAAAAATCCGGTAGGGACCAAACCATCGTATCTTGAATTTGCCAGCAGAGCAATTTGACTTTGCATTGTAAAAGAGTACAAGTTGCCCCACCGAAAAAACTGGGGTCCTTAGATATCGATCATGTGTTCGAGCTTGTCTTAACTGTACTTCCTGAATAGTCAAAAAACTTTGCCATCGTTGCTCATCCAGTTCTCTGAGTGTATTCAACCGAAATAACAGAGATTCTTCAGGTAGCAGTTTCTGGTTGATGGCTACTCTTAAACTTGGCACAATGATCTCCATTGGTGCTATGGATTCCAATCCATAAGCTAGCTTGAAAGGGGTTAATCCTGTTGATACCTTGTATGTAGTCCAGTATGCCCATAATACTGCAGGTAACAATTGATCCCATCTTTCCGGTGCTTCCAAAATCAATTTTTGAAGCATATTCAACAGGGTCTTGTTTCTACTCTCAGCCAAACCATTTGCACGAGGATAATATGGTGAACTGAATTTATGCGTGATCTGAAAAGAATGTGTGAGTACTTTCATTAAATTGTTGACAAAATGAGTGCCTTGATCTGTAACAAGCTCTAGAGGTAAGCCAAAACACGGAAAGACATCTTTCATTAGACACTTTGCCACCGAAACAGCTGTGGTGGACCTTAAAGCCCATGCTTCTGCCCATCTGGTAGCATAATCTGTACATGTTAGAATATAACAATTATTACTGAGTATGGTTGGAGGTGTAATAGGTCCAACAAAATCTAGGCCCCACTTCTGAAAAGGCTCCAATGGCAAGACCGGTTGAAGAGGGAAAAAATGATGTTGTAGAGGCTATCCAGACCGTTGACAAGTATCACATTGTTTGACAAACTGAGATACATCCCTGTACATAGCAGGCCACCAAAGTCCACTTTGCAGAATTTTCCGATGCATTAAATCTGCTGCAAAGTGTCCACCGGAAGGAATTGAGTGAGCCAGAGTAATGACTGAGTTAACTTCGTGTGGAGGAATACAACGAAGTAAAACTCCAGTGTGATCCATGTAGTATAATTCTCCAACAATTAGCCGAAATTTACGACTGTACACTGCAATTTTCCTACGCATTGCAGGAGATGTTGTAGAAGGAAGACATCCATCAGTCAAAAAAGTTAACAACTGATCATAGTAATTAGTTGTTGTAGGAGGATTTGCTTCTTCATCATAAGTCGGTTCAGTACTGTAAATCGCTGGTGTGGTGTCATCAACACCGACCAGAGCTTCACCGGAATCTAAGCGAGAAAAAAAATCTGCTAAGGCATGTGAGTTGCCGGGCCGATGGATTACTTCAAAATCAAACTCTTGTAAAAGTAGAACCCAACATGCTAATAGACCACCTAAATGCTGTTGTCGTACCAGATAGACAAGTGCAGCATGATCTACATGAAAAGTAAATCTGCGGCCAAGTAAATAGTGTCTGATTTTCTTTATCGAATACACTAAACCCAGACATTCTCTTTCGGTTACAGAGTAATTCTTTTTCTGCAGGAGCAAGTCTTCTACTCGCATAGTAAACAGGCCGGAACCACTTATCGTTTTGTTGCATCAGAACACTGCCAATGGCAATATCTGATGCGTCTACGAAGACATGGAATGGGCGATCACAGTCAAGAGGCTGTAATATTGGTACCTGTGTTAATAAACACTTTAGACGATCAAATGCTGTTTGACATTCCGGAGTCCAATCAAACTGTTTAGGAGTCTTTGTGATTAATCGATTGAGTGGAATGGCTAAATGAGCGAGCCACCGTAAATGACGCCCATGCCATCTCACTTCACCCATGAAACGCATTACTTCCTTTGGTGTAGTAGGTACAGGTGCTTCTTACACAGTTGCTACCTTATTTGGGTCGACTTGTATGCCCTGTGCAGATACAGTATGGCCAAGCAATTTACCACATGAAACCGCAAACACAGATTTGTTTGGGTCCAAACAGAGTCTGTATTCTCTGCATTTCTCAAAGCAGCACCGTAAATGGAACAAGTGTGCTACCATCTTACTGAACAAAGAGAAATCATCAAGATATACTTGCATGAACGAAGTAAGATAAGGGGAGAATATTTCTTGCATACACCTCTGGAAAGTACTGGGGGCATTTCTTAATCCAAACCACATAATAGTACAAGCAAATACACCCCAATTGGTGATGAACGCTGTTTTTGGTATGTCTTCCTCAGCCATTCTGACCTGATTATACCCACTGTATCCATCTAAGAATGAGTACATTTCGTGTCCTGCTACTCTGTCAAGCATCGTGTCAAGAAAAGGTAGAGGAAACGGATCAGGCACCGTAGCGGCATTTACTTTCCGGTAATCCAGACATATGCGTAACTGCTTATTCTTCTTAGGGACGATAACAATGGGTGATGTCCACTCAACATGCTCTACTAGTACTATGAATCTGACTTTTAGTAACCTATCAAGCTCTGCCTTTACCTTTGCTACATAGTTTGGGTTCATCCGGTAGCTGGGTTGTTTGATTGGCTTAGCTTCCGGCTTCAGCATGACCCTATGTTGATAAATGCGAGGGTCTAAACCCTTCATGTCTTTGTAATCCCATGCGAAAACATCATAGAACTCTCGAAGGAACTGTATTAACTCTGCTTGAAACAATTCAGACAATCCTTCCTTTATTTTTACAGGTCGCTGATTAACTTCATCACCTAAATTATATGTAGTTAACTGATCTTCTGGAACATAGAATTGTCGGGACTTCTCTATAACATCGTGTGGGTTTAAAAGTTGTTGTAGATCAGTGTCATCTACAGCCGCAATATCTTCTTTCTTGTCTTCTTCCATCACAGGCATCATCGTACAAACTACCGGATTCCAATTATCTACAACAGATTGTAGATCAACAGTTCCTAGGGAGATCAAATCAATATTATGTTTCAAAACCTCTTCTTCTTCATCATCTGACAAACCATCTAACATATGAACTGGTTCTACAAAATAAGTTCTAGCATGTAATTCACAAGGCTGTATAGCATCTAACTTAAGAACATATTTACGATTATTATCCTTGAAAGTGAGTTCCTGTGCGGACCAATCTTGTATCACTTTGGCTTGTTTCAACCAAGGACGGCCAAAAAGCAAATTATAATCCAAGCTAGACTCTGGTAGCTCTAAGACGACAAAAGTCATCTTAAATGTTGTGCCTTGCAGAGTTATGGGCACATCTCGTACTAGTCCTACTGGGTGGACTCTGGACTGATCAGCCATCCTTACAAAAAACTGGACAGGCTCAATTTTCGTCCATCCTAACTTTTTACACAGAGCGGCAGTAGCAATATTTACACCAGACCATCCATCAATTAGTACTTGATTGATTTTATGATTTTTGTACCATACCGTAATCAATGGGACCGAATGATCCACCGTAGCGTTAGTTTCTGGTTGTACTGTTGCTGTTGCTGGAATGCAGGCAGACTCAGTACTAAACTGTTGCTGGAATTGTTGACGGACTCCTGGTACTAGTGCAAGTAACTATCCAAGAGGAAGAGTAATGGACACTTTAAATAAGATTTCCCATGCTTGATTTACTTGACTTGTTTCTTTCACCGATTCTGAAGACGATGCGTCGGTTACTGGAATTGACTCTTGCTCCTGTGCAGTTTCCTTTGACAGTGGAACTTGTGTCACTGGAATAGGATCTGGGAACACTGGAGGTTCTGTGGTGGTCCACTGACTAGCCTTGTCATATGTTCTTTGCTGTTCTAGGATGCCTGGTTCAAATATTTTCAGCTGCTGGTTGTAACGGCCTACCAGATCTGGTCTGAACTACTACAGCTTGTGTCTCTATGGGTTTTATCTGAACCATATTTGTCATAGGGTTCTGGCGCTCTTTCTTCCTCTGATCGTATTCAGTTGCATCTTTACAAAATCTTCTAATGTGGCCAAATTCACCGCAAAAATGGTAGCGAGGTGGTGGAAAATTAGTATTTTCCTGTGCTGGTCTTGCCTGCCAACGGTTCGCATTGTGATTATTATTTCTTTGTCCTCTGTAATTTCGGTATCTCTGCTGCTGGTTGTTTCTCATTTGAGGAGGTACATAATGATTGGCAGGCTACCCTGGTTCTTGTATAATTGCATTCACTGTGGCTGTTCCCTGTACTTTAGCGTTGTAGGTGCAGTTTTCGGTGGAATGTCTTGTCGTGTTACAAATAGCACAAAACAACTGGTTGAGGGCGCAAGTGGCACTGGTATGCCCTGAATTCTTGCACATGGTGCAGTACATCTGTCTGGTCGGATTATCTGCAACATTTTTACTTGTTTTTAACCATTCCAGGTCTTCTGTAAATCCTCCAACCTTGTTTTCAAGCTGCAAAGCCATTGCAATTACTGCATCTAGTGTCATAGCTCCCACACAGCGTATGATCATAATCTGTTTAAGTTGCGGAGTCAAACCATTGATAAAGCATTGAGTGATAATGTCATCCGGTAGGTTGGCATGTGCTGGGGGCAATTGCCTCAAATGCGTTCTGAATAGGGTGGCATATTCCTGCACTGTTTGATTCATCTTCTGTCTATTGTTTTGTAGGTAATCAAAAATTTTGACTGGATTCATCTTTAGCCTGAATCTCTGCAAAAATGCGTCCCTTACTGCTTCATAGGTGCCGAAATGGTTAATATTATATTCTGTAAGCCACCTGGCTGCTTCATAAACCAATGTAGACTGGAAGACAATAGCTTTGTACGCCGGATCAGGTGGATGATTGAGCACTGCGTAACTTATCTCAAATGTGCATACATGAGCGTCTGGGTCATCACCTGGGAATCCTCCGAATTTAGTGTACGTTACTCCCGTTGGAGTCGACCGGGGTGGAAATAACTATTGTTGTTGCTGTTGTTGTTGTTGTTGTTGTTGCCCACTCATCGTGCTGGCGGTGGTATTGGGACTATCTTCTATATCCCGAGGCTGAATATCTGAACCGTCTGAATATGTGTCGTCAGTCTGTACACTTTTCGGCTTGCCAATATCGTTCAGTATGTTTTTGATTTCAGTTTCGAACAAGCTACCCTTCTCCTGAGTATCAGATGTAGGAGTACTTACTCCAAATAGCGGCGACTGGACTAAGATCCACCAAGAAATGGTAAACCGTCACCGTAAGACTGTGAACTCTCAGCAATTGGTACCGAAATAACATCGGAAGGTGTCGAATGTTTACCAAAACAAAGTGCTTTTTCACGTCCACTGATTTCTTTGACCACGACGTTTCTATCCGCAGACTCTGGAGTCACTATCTCTTCGACAGACTGTGCCGAAATCACACCAGAATCTGCCAAAAATGCAGTAAATTCTACCGGAATATTACCGGAATCACTACTAATGTTCTTCACTTCCTTGGCAACTGAGTTAGACCTATCTGCGCTTCTACCTCCTGGAGGCGTCCTTAGCAAATTAGGTACCCAAGGTTGTCGGTACTTCGGATATGACTCACCTGATCGAGTAACCGGCATGTATCATCTTTTGTACGACTTGCGTAATAATACTGTCGATTCACAATCTATAGTCGCGTTTCTACAATCGATTTGCAACAATCTGATCTGTTGCCACCTTCCCACAGACGGCGCCAATGTTAAATGCTAAACGCGGGACTAACTTTCAATAGCGCATTTAAACATTTATTGGGTTCTTGGGAGTGGAAGGGGTCTGCTAGGCAGAGGCCCTATGATTGGTTTCCCAAACTAACCACTTCACACACAGCAATACACTGATGCTCAAAACTCTATCAAGACTCCGTTACACTTACAATCTTACATTACTCAACCAAACTCTCCCAAAGTTGACCGAACACATTGCACTAGACTATGCAGTATCGTGATACAGAGTTACTTGATGAACTCAAGAACTGTTCCGAATACAAAATACTGTAACACTAGAGACAATATCAGTAATTCAACCTTCACCGAATAAGTACAAACAATCAAACAAACCGAAGACACAGAAGAACTCAACAGTCTCAGACACACAGTACTGGGGGGTCCAGTACGCAACTTAAAAAGACCCTTACTGTAGCTAACCTTTACCGTATGAGGACAAACCTCAACACCGAAGACAATACAATACGACTCGGAGTTCTCAGAACACTACCGCAATTACACAGACTTCATCCAACAAGTTACAACACCTTACAAGAAAGAGCGACACCACGATACGCTTAATCAACAGAACAACTCGCTCAGACAACAGTCTAACGATCAACTGAACATCTATGTAACGCACGAACAGAACAGGTATCAATAGATAACCAGATAGAACAAGAGTAGTAAACTCAGAATTGCTCAACAGACACTACAACAGCGTTCAGCTTAATCACCCAGACAGACAGTCTGGTGATCCCAACGGACGTCCCTGAGCGTCTCTTTTTCATTGCTTTATATAAAGATTACAACGTATTTGTGTAACAACCTTTCGTTCGTGCGAACAAGATTCAGTTTTTACAATCGCCAATCCGACGACCGACTAACACAGCAAAGAAGCGACAGAAAGCCTATTTTGATGCGCATGTGAAAGATAAAGGCTTAAAAGAAGGAGATTTAGTTCTAGTATATACACTGAAGCAACACGCATGGAAGTTAGAAAAGCGAGGTTATGGACCTATGATCATTAATAGGCTCTCGACAAGTGGAGCAGTACAATTAGCCACCTTAGAAGGAGACATAATGCCTAATTACATTAGTGGTTGTAGAGTCAAGTTATATCAGGAACCTCTTATTGAGGATATGCTTAGAAGAATCACCTTGGCAAAGAAGCGTAAGGAGGAAGAAAATAGAATACGAGCTGAAGCTCAGGCAAAAGCCATAGAACGCATTAAGCGCATGAAGCTAAGAAGACAAGGACTAGGGAGAGAACATTATAACCATATGGAAACAACACCCAGATATCCCATGGCCATGTGTCAAGTAAAGTCAAGTACTCATCCTAGCATAGTGGACAGGAGACCATTCATTATAGTCAGGCTAGAGCACGACAATCCTTGCCAAGAGCTCAGGGCTTTAATTGACTCAGGTGCTACGACTAGTGCGATTAGATGGTCCACTATAAGGACTCAAGAATAGAAATGCGGCCAATTGAGGCATACCTCATAGGGCTAGGAGGCATGGAAACCCCTTGCATGGGTGAGATGGACCTTCCTATCCTCATACATGATGTGACCTTGACAGTGAAGCTACTAGTGTGCCATGATGACGACCTGATAGAACCCCTAATCCTTGGCCAAGATTGGCTATACGATCACTCAGTGGACCTAAATCTTAGACAAGGCTCCTTGCAGATTGAAACCTTAGATCAGAAGTGAGTGATACCGCTTGACTTCCCTAACAACCCTCCGCCTGAGATTTGTAACCCTAGACCCTATGAAATGCATGCGATGGAGGACCGGAAGATCTTTGGTCAGATCAGTCACGTTACGTCTACACCAACCCATGCGGGCTTGGCGATGGACAATTGTCAACCAGAAGGACGTCAGGAGATTTTCCCTTGGGCTTCCTGCAAACTAGAAGGGACAACCGCCCAACCGCTTGGTCAAATTGACACCATCAATGGTCAAATGGGCACAATCAGCGGTCAAGTGGACTGCATCAGCAGCCACATGGGCAAAACACTGTGTAGTGCCCATCCTTCCACACTTACTGCGGACTGAACTAGATTAAAAGTAAAAAACGGAGCACTTCCTAATGGGCAAGTTTCGCAAGTGTTGGACCTCCCTTCTTTTCCAAAGCAGAGTGTCCATCCGACCTCTAAACCTCAACCACAATGGAGTCAACCACAACAGAGGAACCCAGACCGACGACAATATCCGAAGACACAAGGAAAGCAGCAATATCAGTATTACAAAGTAAGAGGCACGCGACAAATATGGGTGCCAAAAGGACAAAAACCACCAACAGATTTCAACAACGCAGACATTGATAAGAAGAAGTCAAGGCAGAAGCAGAATCAGTATCCAACATCCCCTCGACCTTCTTCTACAAGTTCGAACATTGGACATATTTGGATCGCCAAGAAGTACCTTATGAACAGACCCACACCCAAGCAGATTTGGGTACCCAAACAATGTATTATAGCTCACCCCTCAAGCCATGTAATATATACTCCTCAGAAATCTCTTCAACCCTCCATACCACCAAATACGATATCACCTTTTGTCCCTCAGCAGAAATCTACCAACCGCTCAGAAACTCTTAGGAAGTGGATATCGAAACGTATCCAGAAGTCTTCTCCTAACCCCTTATCTAACAAAACTCCCACCCCGACTAATCTACAACCTTGTAATAACTCATTCATGACTGAACCTTGTACAAATCCACACACTATAACCCAACATCATTTGTAATAACACCTCATCAAGCAACGTATGCATCATCAGAAGCATGTAGGTGTCTAGAGACCTGCATTAGTTTTGTAACAATCATTCCATAAACCACATCACGAAACTTGGCTACACGGGTTACACATCAGTTATGGAAAGGGATTGCGGTCTCACTTTAATGGGATCATAATTATTTTCCATACTAATGTGTTAATCTTATGTAGCAGATCTACTACGCATTCGCATCAATCATCATGCAGGCAGAAGGACCATCAGAAACTGGCCCCAGTGTACCCATGACCAATATTGGAGAACTACTAACGGAGCCCCATCCTACGGCTCAACCACCAGAATTCCAGGGATTTCCAGGACCCATGCCGATTGACGACCCTCCCAGGGGATATATTGAAAAGATTCATCGCAATTCTCACTGGTTCCAAGGATTAGCAAGACCGTTAGCGGACGCAGATTTCATCTTTGAGGCCAATTTGGCGTTTGATCACCGTGCTTGGGCCAAGTATCAATTCTTCTCAAGAGAATTCGAAGGACTACAGAACACAGAAGATTTAACACATGTTTGGGCAAGAGCAAGCTTCACAGAATATTTCAGTGATCCCTTGCCTAAACCCGACTTCTATAGATGCTATTACTTAATCACCACTTTGATAGCTTTGGAGAACAAGGATCTACCAAGAACATTCATTTTGCCGTCATTAGTAAATGATCTGCCATATAAGAGGTTTTACCTTTCTAAAGATTTGATTCGCGCGGCAATCAAGATCCATGGTACACACACTCCAACAGAACGAGAAAGTCTGGTTCCAGAGCCTATGAAACGTGGGGATGTTACTAAATGGGAAGACATTTCGGCTATCACACCGGAGTTATCTAAGCCATTAAGGATATGCATGCAACATTTCGCATTCCCCGCTCAGGACAGATTCACCATGCCCCACAAACGCAATTGGTTTGGTTTATATTTAGCATGTATTGGACCCCAGACAGTTGATCTGGCGAGCTGGATAATTGATTAGCTCTACTTAGCACAACACAGATGGGAAAGAAAGAAGTTCATCAATGGATGTTGCGCCCTCACGCGCATTGTATATATGTGTTTGGCCTACGATTTACCTATCGAGCGAGCAATGACAAGCGAGGAGCTGAAAGCATTCAAAGGGACAACGAAGAAAGCTAGGAAGCCTAGCAAAGGACGAGCAAGAGAGCGCATGAGAGGTACTATCCCATGCCTACAGGTCCCAGAATCACCGTCACCGCAACCCTCTCCAGTACAGTCTTCCACAGAGGCTCCTACAACTGTACAACCAATTCGCATACGCTTATCAAGACCGGTCATGACAGAAGGCACTTCTAGCGCAGTTACCTCACAACCAACACCAGTTCAGGAACCGACCACCACTACAGCAGAAGTTCCCACCACTATTGGTGCGGAAGCTTTTTCTTTTCCGATACCTAACTTGGAAGCAGAGCCACTGGATACAACCTTTGATTTTGAAATGCAGGATGCTTTCTCCAGTGAATTTCAGTTTTTAGAAGGCCAGATTTTCTCTCAGGTATATGAACGTCCAAGCTACCCAACCATGCCTCGAGACCAACCACAAGGACAAGTAGTATCTAGTTTCGAGGACGAAAGAACAGAAACCAATGAGGATGATGGCGATGACAAAGCCAGCCAGGGCACTCATGAATCCCAAGAGCATGTACAGACAGATGAACAAGGATAGCACACAGACACCCAAGGTGATACCAGTACGCATGAAGATGAAACCTTGCAGCAGCTTATACGCTAGCCATGAAGAAGCTATATCGCACCATGGAGAAAGTTTGGGTGCACAAGAAATTGACTGAGGAAGAGAGTCAAGCACTTATAGAACATGAACTTGTCTCAGGCGGATTCGAAGAAGTATACATCAGAGGCTTCAGGGAGCTTGTTAAATCAGTGGGATCCACCGAAGCCTTACGATATTTGCAGAGGAAACCATTACCGCAATATGACCCTCGCAGAGTCCGTTTACTAACCAAACCTGGGAAATACATTCGGGTACCCATCGGTGGTCAATCTTCAGAACAGGCCAGGGAAGCACGTCTCGTCCCTGAAGGCTCATTGGCAGAAGACACCATTATCATCGACTCCCCACCCCGTACTACTACTGTACATACCACCACAGTTGTCAAAGTACCTACCACCCCAACCGCTCCTCCTTCACCTCCCATCCATCCAGTCTCCCCCATACACCCTCCTTCTCCCAGAACATCCACCTCCTTCCATGGTGAAGTAGCAAATGCCCTTATAACATCCATTCCTCTCACCATGTCTACACCCACCCAACCTAGTTTTCTCCCTCAAACATCCACTCTTCTATCTAGTCCATTTCTCCATCCATCTTTTCCATCCTTTCCTACACCCCCGAGACCAATATTTCCATTTCTAACCCCGATGACTTTTTCCCCTGTATCACCTCCCTGACCCACCGTCATTCCTCTTTCCCCTTTCGACCAAGCAGCACTAGAAAACCCCTTTGTAAATTACTCTTCAACCTTTGTAAACCCTGTATTTACACCCATGCAAGCACCCACGATCACGCCATTATTCACAGTCACCACACTTGACACCACACCTAATGACATGGATATCTCACCACCCACCGCACCACCCCCCACTTTCACTTCATTCATGGCACAACCATACATAGGCACACCACAATTTTCCACAATCACCACAACATCCATTTTCCCACCCCCATTCCCCATTCCCTTTGCATCTACACCCATTGCATCTTCACTTAGCACACCATTAATATTATCACCCACTGTAGATAATGCATTTCGACAAATGATCACTTGTATGACTCAAGTAAGAGATGAGTTCACATCTCTTGGAACTAATTATCAGCAGCTGCAAAAGACAACTAATGACTTACAATCGCAGCTCAATTCACTATCCATCGAGAATGCCTCATTGAATACCCGCTACCAAGAGCTACGAGAGGCATATCATAAATTGGAACTAGAAAGTGAAGCAAAGACAAAAGAGGCTGTCACGGATATCGAAAACTTGTTAAGGGCACAGACTATTCGCAATGCAACGCTCACTAGGAACATGTGCTTACTCAGATGACACCTGGGAGCAACGAAAGAAGAGAACCAGTGCTTACAAGAATAGAACAGAGAGAATTTAGAAGCTGCCATGGTCAACCAGACCAACCATTGAGCCCCAGTTGCTTCAAGGCCGTGTCATGTCAGATTGCTAGAGGAGTACGACAGCATGAACGAGGAATATCAGAAGCTGAAAGAAGATCATAAACTACTCCAGCTAAGAGCACCAGTACAACAAGGACTACCAGCTCATACGGACCCATCTCTTGACATCCTAGAGGAACTCAACGCATTACGGGCCTAGGTATCAACTCTTCAATCACAGATAGCTATATATGAAGCACCCCCAGGCCAGACTCCCCACCGGAACTACCCACAGAGGAAGAAACAGACACTATTCCGGTGGAGGAAACCTTTGAAGAAGCATATGAACCGCAACCCATCCCAGGCGGACGAGTCACGGTTGAATGCCAGACGACTTTCGAACTTCCAACTCCCGCATGGATGAAGACGATAGAAGAACTGGGAAAAACCCACTCAGCAAGGGTAGAGGTGCAGCTACACGCCATGGCAATGATTGAAGAACGCATTTTACAGTCCCCATACTTTGCTCATTTGGCCCCTTGCAGATACATATCTGGGCACGAGCTATAGTATAAACCATTTTTTATGTTAATGGCGGAATCAGTTGGCCATAGAGAAAGAAACAGACAAGAGACCCTCTCACACTACTCAGTTTGAGCCTGATGATTTGCCAACAGATGCGCAGCAAGGAGAAATCTATCAACCAGAATGGCGCAAGGATCTCTTACAGAACTATTCTGAGATGATGAGTACATGGGCCAAGGCACCACTACACTTAAAATACAACCCATGTTGGGGACCAGTGCCACGTCGCCGTTCCTGGAAGGCATTTGCGATTAAGATACAAAACAACAAGCAATGCCAGGATTGGTTAAACTACCCATACTTCACTCCACCCACAGGACCACCTACAGTCGGATACATGATGGCAACGATTCATCACTGGCTCCCTCGCTTGAAACATATGGACGATATAGCAGCGCACATGACTGTCAAGATATTTGACATGATGCAGATGGTTTTTAAAGTCTTCAGACGCGTCAAGGCACCTCATGTAAACACCTCGGGCTTCGAGCATGGCAATCTAGATCTTGCATATGATATGAGTACAACGCCATCGCTACAGGTGTGTTATGCCTGGCATTGTAGAATCAAATACCTACCGGCGTGCTACAAGCAAACCTTCAAAGAAATGTTCACAACCGGTTTCTGGGAATACCATTCGGAAGTGTTCATCAGCAAGCCTACGCATTTACTTCAATTGTTTGCCTGTGAAGAGATGGTATATTCCACGCATTATCGACTCCCGCCATCCGATGAACCGCAACCAATTGATTGGGAGAAACTCGAGGCAGATTTGGCCCGAGGCATTCAAGTATCAGAACACACCCTCGCTCAGGAACTACTCCAAAATTACGTCCGACAGACCTCACAACAAGGTTCTGTTGAGGACGAGAGAAGCGAGAGGGAGGGGGGTGTTGGCAGTAGCCAGAGGCATAGAAGACGCGGAAGCATGTAAAGACAGAGCAGGGAGTCAGTCGAGTCAATTTTTCAAAGATTTATGTTTTATAAATATTCTTCAAAACCTCGAACACTGATTTTCATCACTATTGTAACATATGTAACATAGAAAAACCCTTTTTGTAATTCATAGCTCCATTTTGTGCAAGCCGAGGAGTCCTCAAGCTTGAGGAGCTTAGGTAGAATGAGCATACCAATTTTGGTTATTTTTAGACACTGTTTACCCTTTCAAATAGCACTTAGGACCTATTTTTTAACTATGCCGGTCACTAGATGTGAAACCGGTCAAAACTAATCTAGAAACTATAAAAAGAGCTAGAGAGCTCATTTTTGAGGCGAGCTTGTTAGTTAGTGTGAGCTTAGAGCTACTTTGAGCTTGTAATTGAGATCTTGAGCAATAGAGTTGATTTCTCACCTTCCATTGTGTCTTGCTTGTCTCTTCGTTGTGTGTGTGTATGTGTGTGTGCATCTCGATGCTTCTCACCCTCACTCTCACTTCATCTCACATTCACGATCTTCATATCACTCCTATCTCTTCCGCGGATTGACATTAAGGAGGTGAAGCTTCTTAACGTGGTTCTCATCATTGTGCTAGAGCAACATCAACATTAGCATATTTTTTTTCTTATTAGTAGACGAGCTCCATCTACCTTTGCTCTTCTGACTAGCTAAGAAAGCTGGATCTACAACATGCATAATATACCTATTTTACTAGGACTGATCTTCATGCAACAAAACAAGACTAACTCAGCAAATGTTAAGGCATTTAGATTGTGTTTCATCATCAATTGAAGAGTAGAAGCAAAACTCTAATATGAATCTAGAAGATAATTAAGAATAGTTTGCACAAGTGAGCTATGTGGTAAGAATTCATAAGCAAAAATCAATTGTTCCTTCAAATCTTTGATCTTTGTCAAAAAGTGTTAAGATGGAGATATGATTTGCTAAATATCTTTCTTTGCATGTAGTCCATCATCTTTGATGAAATCACTATGATTGTTAGCTTGATAAATTAGTTAGAGTTTAGAAGTTTTAAAACATCCTAGGAAGTTTGGAATGCACTCAAGTCCTTCTTCTCTTCAAGCACAAAGGCCAAAAAGAACCAACTATGGTTGGACTTCACAACACTCAAGAAATCTTCCAAGCAAAATGTGATTGATTTTGTCACAAAGATCAATATTGTTGATCAGCTAGGAAGCATTGGAGAAGTGACAGATGAACAAATTGTAAGGCAATTCATCAATGGTCTGAAGGCAGATGACAAGTGGGAAGCCTTTACAACAGCAATGGATCTATACATGGATATGCATGTACCAGATTTCAACACACTTATGGGACAACTACTTACTGAAGAGGCTAAGCTCATGAAGAATGGAGGAGGTTCCAAAGGTAATCAATCTTCTGCTTTGTATACTGATAAAAGTAAAGCCAAAGATAACAAAGGAAGAGGAAAGAAAGTGGATGATGAAGCAGCTACACACCAAGCTAACTATGCAGGTAGAGGAAGACATGGTAGAGGTAGAGGCAGAGGAGGAAGACAAGGCAGGAGGAGACCCCATGACTCTAATCCTTATTCTATTTGTGGATTAACTAATCACACAACTGAGAATTGTTTTAGGAATTCCAAGAATCAAAGTGGCACATGCTACAACAGAGGTTATGGCTACTCAAGAGGAAGGTTCAACAATTTCCATGGCAACCACAACAACTACAACAATTCAACCTATCAAGGAGGCTACAAAGGGAAAAGAGATTACAATAATTACACAGAAGACTCAAATCAAGAAGACTCTCTACTTCTCATGAATATGACAATGCACAAGGTAAATCTGATGAGCATGTTTTCTACATAGATTCAGGTTGCTCAAATCATGTGGCAGGAAATGTGGCCCTCCTATCAGATTTAGAAGATTCAAGGAACAAGCATGAAGTGCAAACAGGTGATGATACAAGGCATCTGGTGGAGAAGATAGGAAATGTAAAAGCACCTGATGGAAACATCAACCTACTTAGCAAGGTACTCTATGTCCCTACCATCACAAAGAATTTGATAAGTGTAGGATAGATTATGGAGAAAGGCCTACAAGTTAGGTTCACAAAAGGAGGAGCATTTGTTGAAGATCCAAGTAAGGATTCAAGCGAATTGCAAAGGGTGAGAAGACAGGTAGATTATTCACATTTGAATTGCAAGACACTAGGAACATTGCTCTCTTTAATTATGGTAGTCAGACACTCACAAAATTGGAAGTATGGCACAAAAGGTTAGCACATATTGGTGAAAGATCATTAAAGAAAATTTGCAGGGACCAAAGTGTACTTGGACTCCCTAATCTATCAAAGCAACACATGATTTATAAGTGTAGTGCATGTCAATTTGGAAAGTCTCACAGGTTACCATTCATGAAGAAAGGATATATGCATGGAGATATCTTGGATTTGGTTCATACAGATGTATGGAGACCTAGAAAGGATGCCTCAATATCTCGATCAAGGTATTATGTCTCCTTCATTGATGATTGTAGTAGATGGACTATACTATACTTTATGAAACACAAGGATAAAGTCTTTTCATGCTTCAAAAGATATTTGGCTCTTGTGGAGAACCAAATAGGTAAAATACTAAAAAGGATAAGGCCAGATGGAGGGGGAGAGTACTTGTCCCATGAATTTGACTCCTTTCTTCAAGACAGGGGAATCAAAAGAGAAACTACTAAAAGTACACTCCTGAGCAAAATGGAGTGTCAGAGAGAAGGAATAGGACAATTTTTGAAGCTAGAAGGTTTATGTTAAATGAAAAAAATTTACCTAATTATTTATGGGTTGAGGTTGTATCCACACAACCACTTATTTGATTAACAGGTTACCTTCAAAACCACTTGATGGCATGGCACCATATGAGGCGTGGAATGCAAGAAGACCAAGCTTGGATCATTGTAAGATTTTTGGATGTATTGCTTATGTGGCTCATGTTCCTTCATAGGTTAGAAGAAAGAATGGATCCAAAAGTTGAAAGATGTGTGTTCATGGGATATGACAACAACCAAAAATGCTACAGGCTATACAACCCAACAACCAAAGGATTCTTGGTGAGTAGAGATGTAGTATTTGATGAGAATAGTTCTTGGTATGAAGACTCATGCAATAAGATCAAATTACCTTATGATCTTGAAGGAGACTTTCCAAAGTTTTTCAAGGAGAACCCTTCTAAAATTGAAGAAAAGGATACCTCAGAAGATGATGAAGCAACTCAGATTGAAAACTCAAAATGTGGAAGTTTAAAGGTAAAGCTAAAATGTAGGAACTTGGATAAGGGGTAGAATCATCACATCATGGCCTAAGAAGGTCCATGAGGGAGAAAAGAAAACAAGAGAGGTATGGGTTTGATACTCCTCTAGTTACTAAACATTCAATCTATCTAGCACAGGACATAAATCAAGGGGAACCCTCAACATTTGAGGAAGCGAAGAAGAAATCAGAGTGGAGGCATGCAATGGAAGAAGAAATTGAAGCTCTTTAGGAAAATAACACTTGGGAATTAGTTCCCAAGTCTTCATCAATGAAAGTGATAGGTTCAAGATGGATTTACAATTGGAGAACTCAGATGGCTCCATTAACAGGCATACGGCAAGGCTTGTGGCAAAAGGCTTTGTACAAACCGAAACTTCAATTGGATGTAAAAAATGCATTTCTTAATGGATGGATAACACAAGAGGTGTATATGGCACAACCACCTGATTGTAAGAATCAAATATATCCTGATTATGTGTGCAAACTTAATAAAGCTCTATATGGACTCAAACAAGCAGCAAGGGCTTCGAATCACAGGCTTGTTTCATTCTTGTGGGATAAAGGATTTCAACCTAGCAAAGCAGATCCATCACTCTTCATCAAAAAGAGTAATTTTGAAGTCATCTATTTGTGTGTGTATGTGGATGATATTATACTTACAGGAAATGATGCAGATGGGATAAAGAAGATCAAGGAGCGGATGCACGAAGAGTTCAAGATAAGTGACTTGGGTTAACTCACATACTTCGTAGGATTGGAAGTAGTATACAGAGATCATGGTATATTCCTTACTCAAAGGAAATACATTAAAGAATTTTCGACAAAGTTCAAGATGCAAGATTGCAGGTACTCCAATGGAGGTTAATCACAAATTGAGCTCACATGAAGGTGAACTCACAGAAGACATCACATGTTATCAAAGCCTTGTTGGTAGTTTAAACTATGCCACATTGTCAAGAGTAGATATATGCTATAGTGTGAGTGTGCTAAGTCAATTTATGCACACACCTAAGAAACCTCACATGGAAGCTACCGAGAGGATACTCAGATATCTCAAAGAGACCATGAATGAAGGGTTATACTACTCTTATGTATCTGATTTAAGTCTAAAGTTGATCTTTGATTCATATTGCGCTAGTTCCAAGGAAGACAGGAGAAGCACCTCATGATACCTTACCTTTGCAGGGTCAAAACTTGTCTCATGGTCATCTAAGAAGCAACCCACAATTTCTCTCTCTTCTACTGAAGCTATTAAAGAAGCAATGTGGATGAAGACACTATTTACAGATCTTGGATTGGAAATTGGAACTCCAAGTGTTTTTGGTGACAACAGGAGTCCCATTCACTTGGCTGCCAATCCAATCTTTCATGCAAGGACTAAACATATTGAAGTACATTACCACTAAGTAAGAGAGAAGATTGTGAGCAAGGAAATTCAGCTATCATATGTGTCAACTCATCAATAATGTGTAGACATTTTAACCAAGGCATTAGATGGAACAAAACTCAATAAATTCAAAGGTATGATTGGTTTGCAGGTAATCTTGGAAGATTGAAGCACTCAACCTTACTTGACTTGAGGGGGAGCTATTGGAACAAGTTCATGGCAAGTCCAAGTGTTGGCTTGAGTCTTCAAATGTCATAGCAACTTGAAGCAAATGCTAAAGCTTTGAAGAGTTCACTTATGAACTCACCCTTATAACTCTTTGAGTATTTACTTGATGTAAAAGTGAAGGAATCAAAGTGGTTGAATCCACTTGATGAGAAGGGAAAGAAAAGCCACAAATTCCTGAATGAGTTAGTTGAGAATCTATCACTAAGAATTAGGAAAAATGGTCTAGGTGAGCAAGATTCAAATTCAAATCTTGGCTCCAATCATCACTATATATACACATGATTTAGTCACAGGTTTCACACACTCATTAACTGAGCTTCTTGCCATATTAGAGTGTGATCTCAAGGCACACATATGTACCAGTAAGTCCATTGTAATTTACGTTCAACATACATTTGGTTTCATGATCATTTGTGATCATATCTTCATGCCTATGTGAGTGTATTGTTTACTGTCATACTTCTAAGTTTTTCAGTCAAATTGCATAGATGGTTTCTCTGAGCATGGTGCATCATTTTCAATGATTTAACTTGTAAAGTTAGCTCTTTAATTATACTCTATACTCCCAAGTTTCATTGCATATGGAGTTCATAATCGTGAGATATATTCATTAGAAGTTACCTATATCTCTTCACCTTCTACTTCTTTGATAGTACTCCATTAGAACAATGAGCTTCTTAGAGCTTGTTCTCAATGCATAGTTGATCATTTGCCATGATTTAAAGCATGATAGAATCAACCTACTGTCTATTATAATCCTACAAAGTTTCATTAGCATTGCTTCTCGAGATCGCCAGATATTAGCATATCTTTGCTCACTGGTATGATAATTGTTGCAGCTCGTAAATGTCGAGATGGATATATGATTTGCTAAATATCTTTCTCTGCATGTAGTCCATCATTTTTTATGAAATCACTCATGATTGTTGGCTTTCTAAGTTAATTAGAGTTCCCCAAAAGGATTTATGCCAATTGTTGTTATGCGTAGAGAATTGTTCAAAACACTGAACATGTGTATGAACTAAAATGGCAAGTGTTTTTACTCTTGGATCAACTCCTACCTATTTGTTTTGATTCATCTTTTTGAGAGTGATCTTCCAAGGCACATAGGGTGTCTAATACATCCTTTGGCAAGCTAAAAGGGCCCACCACATATATCTGGAGTTCATTTGGATGGTGTAGTCCAAAGTGTTTGTAGCACCACTTCATCTTCATCAAGTACAAATCCATCTTCACATCTGAGACTATGAGCGGAGGGGTGACAATGATGCCCTAGATGAAGGAGCGACCTGCTATGATAACAATTGTTGGAGTTTTAGGTGTGTGGAAGCATGTGAAAAACAAAAGGAAGAAGAATAAGCTTGAAGCACAACACACAATATTGAATGTGTTACCAAGTGAATGTACAAAGATAAGTCACCCATTAGGGTTATAGGCATATATATGTGGAAAAAACCTCCTAAAGAGGGAAAAAAGTGCCCCAGTGGCCCTAAGCATGTTCATACATATCACTACCTAAATATATCAACATGGTGACTCCAAATGGTTTATCCCTTTTTTCCTCCATATGGAAGATTCGAAACAAGATGAAACCGTATATCAAGGTTAATGAAGATTGGAAGTGGGCATCAGGGATTAGGGAAAATGGTTCTATTTGGTTTCCTATTAAGGGAATCAAAGAAGTTGCCTCTGAGAACATCCAAGGAGTAAAGAAGTTATGGAACAAAGATCTCTAGAACCATGAGAGAGATCATTGGATAAGATTTGAGGACATTGACCCTATTAGGAGAGTTGATTATGATGATTGGTGCCTTCTCAGATATAGAATCAATGCTTGGAATAACTCAAACACTTGTCTCCTTCTCGAGAATGACTCTCCAAATTGAAGGTTTAAGATGGACCAACGGTAATAAATTGGATAAAAATATGAGGATCCATAAGCACCTTGAATTGCATATCTCTCTTAACAGGAGATGCTGCATGAATTTTTCTAGCATCAAATGGAAAATTATGTGTGAGGACCTATGACATCCTCTCATTGAGAAAAAAAAATGAGTTCTTATATGGAAAATCCTCCATCGTGGAATCTGGACCAATGCCAAAGCTAATAAAGTCTGTGGGGCCCCTCATTGGTGCAAGTGTTTCCTATGGGGAAGAGAGGAACTTGGCCATCTCTTCTTCTCATGCCCAAGAAACTACACGATATGGCAATCTCTCACTAGAATTTTGAGCTTACAAAGGCAATCAAGTGGAAACAAGTGTTACTTGGTGAAATAATTGGTTGCTCATTTGCCTTGTGGAATGCCATAAGAGGAGAAGTGTTTTGGAAGATATGGAAAGAAAGATGTGCAATCAATTTTGATGCCCATCCAAAGGAATGGTCGATTGTAAAATCCCTAGACTTGTTAGGCAAAACAATATGTGATTGTAAAAAAACACTGCCTTTCAAACACCATAGGATGTTTGTTTTGAAAAACAACAAGATTAAAAGCAAGTGAGTCCTGAGAGTGATGAAAAAATCATTAACTTTCTTAGTAACTCGCTTAATATTGCTAGCCACCCACCGAATCTTAGGGCTCCTATTGATTTTGGACTGTAATAGCTATTACGCCTTTGAGCCATCCTACCCCTACTTTGTGAGATACAGGGGATCCCAAGGGCACTAAGACCATTCTTTGTATAATTCTTCTTTCATTAATTCAAGCAAGGGAGATTAGGCCTCTCTTGAACTTCCTCTTATTAAAAAAATAATAAAAAAAAGAGATTAGAAGATGATGAAATGTTGTTGTTGCCACCATGATTTTCCTCTTTTAAAACAATTAAAAAAGAGAGAGATGAGAAGATGATGGAATGTTCTTGTTGCCAGCATGAGTTTCCTCTTTTAAAAAGATTAGAAGATGATGGAATGTTCTTGTTGCCACCATGAATGAAAAGCATGCGAGATTGATTGTTTGATACGTATGATGACCCAAAGAGTGAGCGAGGGACTCTTCTTTGACTTCAGATATTCTTTAAAATCAAGCATGAGTTTCCTCTTTTAAAAAGATTCAGATATTCTTTAAAATCAAGCATGAGTTTCCTCTTTTAAAAAGATTAGAAGATGATGGAATGTTCTTGTTGCCACCATGAATGAAAAGCATGCGAGATTGATTGTTTGATACGTATGATGACCCAAAGAGTGAGAGAGGGACTCTTCTTTGACTTCAGATATTCTTTAAAATCAACCATCCACTCACTGAGCGAGGGACTCTTCTTTGACTTCAATTATTCTTTAAAATCAACCATCCATTCACCAATCTTGTCCTCTTTCCACAACAATTCTCCCTCCCTAAGAACCGACTTCACTCTCGTGCTCCTTCCACGAGAAGTCCACCTCAAGGAGTTCAGAACCTCTAAAATCCGCTAGAGGGAGGGCTTGAACCTCCGACCTTATGGTTAACAGCCACACGCTCTAACCAACTGAGCTACTCCAGCTTTGTATAATTATTCGATTTTTATTTTTGATCCAAGCACAACGACTTTAACAACACTTTGCAAGGTACATTATGTAGTTTTCGTAGATGCTCTTTCATTCCAAGTCATTTCGGATTCCGCGACGCGGCATTTGTTGCAGCAATTTGAACGGTGTGTGTGTTTTCTCTCATTTTGTTTGAGGAATGGCCGCTAATAATCACAAACAAACTTTCAAGAGACGCGCTTATTTTTACTTCTCATCCTTCAAAGCTCCAAAGACTACACACTTGAACATGCACATAACTTGGGTGCATGACGGTAGAGGAGGAGACGGTCGAAGAAACAAAGAAGGGAGGCCATGGAGAAGAAACATGTAACCTTCAATCTCATGAGCATACACATCACTTTAGTAAGAAAGAGGAGAGAGCCACATATCAAAAGGCTTTGGATAAGGTGAGAGGTAATCCCAAAATTGAAGAGAATCTCTAGGGGGATGGAAGAGATGCATAGACACACATGCTTGAGTGCTTTGTATTTGTATGAGTCTCTTTTTCCTTTACGTATGTCTCATTGTATAGAACCACCAATGATGCGTGAACCCAGCAGCTATTTCGTACCTTTCCAAACTGTTGGAGAGTGAGCACATGAAGGGAGACAATCTTTTATACAAATTTTGGACAAAGATCAAGTAGCTCATGGACTTCTTTAGGTGCTTTCTTTTTTGTTTTCGTGGATGTTTTTGCCTAAGGAACTTCAAAAATGTTACCATGGTCCATTGTCGTACCCCCATTTGGAATGCTATGCCCTAGAAAGCTTGACCCAATGAACAAAAAAACTTATTTTTAGCATTAGGTGGAATATAAGATCTCTATTAGGACTTCTAACACCACAGCTATGTAGTTCTTCCAAACGTTTCTGCTTTTTTTCAAATACTATAAAATCCTCTCATGAATAATTCAAATAGACAAGTTGAGACTATCTTCCACATACACCACTAAAAAATAACCTGGGGCATTTGGGAGACCAAGCTTGGGACATTTGGTGTCGTGGGTTCTACCTTTATTCCACTTCATGTTCCAACTATGTCAAGTGCACCATAGTCACCTCGCAACCATTGTAGAGAAACTTTGATAGGATGCAATAGATGCACAAACATTGTTGGAGATAGATGTCTACAGAAGCACACAAATAGCACAGGGAAGGAGAGGAAGCTTGGAGCACAACACACAATACTGAATGTATTACTAGAGAATGTACAAAGATAAGTAGCCCATTAGGGCAATAGGCATACATACAAGCCAGGGGAAAAAAACCTCTTAAAGAGGGAAAAAAGTGCCCCGGTGGTCCTAGTGTGTTCACACACATCACTACCTAAATATATCAATGTTTGTTGTTACCCTTTGGAGTTGTCCTCTCCAATCATTTTAGCATAAAGGATCAACTACACATCTTTAAATTGTCAATCCGGGAAGTATGCAAAGACCACAACCCCTTCTAGTTAATGGAATCCAAGAACAAGAGTTAAATGACTGTTTTCTGAGAAATTATGAAGATGAAGAGAAATATCTAGGGTTTTGATTATCTTGAGCTATACAACAACATTTTCAATGATCTTGGTGCCTAAAGTGTGCCATTTTCTCAGCAGAACACAATTATGAAGTCAAATCTCAAAAACAGTACCTGTATCACACAGACGAGACAATCACGATTCTGTGAAAACTGAGGATTTCCATTTCCAGCTTTGTTCTTCTGCACTTTCTTACTCAATACACTAAGAATCACCTCTCTTCATACACATTACTCATAAATACACAACTGAAGCTCACAAATTCCATGGATTACACAATGAATAGACTCAAGAAATTAAAAGAAAGTACATGAAAGAAAGAAAGACGATTTTCTACAGGAGAGCTCTTCACATTACTTGGATAACAAAAATAAAAACAACCAACCCTCTCAAAATAGAGGAAATTATCTTTTATACATTTTCAAGTGTCCCTTTTCACACTTGAATTTTGGTCCTTTTCCCTTCTAATCTAAAAATATGCTATCAAAGAGCTTCCAAGAATTCTAGAAAAAATACATATGATTCTAATTTACATGAGGAAGACTCTTCCTCATTTTTACATCATTTGTATAAATATTTCTACAAGTTTTTGCCATTTTACAAATATTTCCCTTCAAAAAATGCTTCTTCTAATATTCTTCCCCTCCTAGACTTTTTGGCTCCTGACAAAAAATATTCTTGCTGATAAATAGTGAGAGCTTCCTTCACTTCTTTTTCCTTTGATAAACTTGTGACAATAAATCGTGACTTTTTCTTTCTGTAATATTCAAGTTATTCACCATCTCAAATAGAGCTTTTCTCCATTGTACACTTGCTTCTGGTTTATCTATCACATCTTTCTTTAAGTATTCTGTATATGCTGCTTCATAGGTAGTGAGTCTGGATTTTGTAACTATTGATAGGTTTCCAAAAATTTCTGATTCTCTTTCAAAAAATCCATAATCAAAAGCATCCTCAAAAATTTGGAGATAGTGACTACCCAAAAATACTGTTATGCTATAATAGGGCATTAAGCAAATTTTGTCTGGGATTTCACTGAGATCAAATAATAAAGCATCAGTTGGTGAATTAAAACCAATGTAGTTGAGGGTTCTGACATCTGTATCTGTAAAAGTTTCTATACATGCCAATATGAGTCGCATCACATCTTTATATGTAGATATGACAGACTCTGCTGTGTCAACTATATATTTCTTTGTTGGCCATGTTCCTGCTTTAGGTCCTGCTACCTTTGGAAAGTTCAACCATTTTGCTGGGATCTGCCCTACATTTCTTCTTTCCCAGAACACTGTCCATTCTCTTCTCCTTGCTACTAGACAATAGGCTGGATTGATCTTTAGCTGAATTGGTGCCTCTTTCCATATTTTCTTGCATTCTTTGTTGGCATCTAACCACCTGTTCCTCCATTTCGGATTAGCCCTTTTAAATAATTCCTTAGTGACATTGATATCCTCTTCATATTCCAAATACTTGTTTGATGGTAGTCCTACCCTTGCAAACTGGTAATTTTTAATACTTTCAATAATCATATAAAAAGGTATACCTAGACCATCTGCTGCCCAATGGTGTTGGTCTGTGTTTATTCCTTTGTTGAGAGCGAAATTCGCAATTTTTTCTTCATACTCATTATGCATTTTTTTGATGAATTCCATTCTCGATTCCCATTCTGTTAAAAGCTTCTGAACAAACTCATCTGAATACTCCTCAACTATTGCTTTGTTTTCTTGTTCATCAAAGTGTTGAGTTCTGTTATCTTCTCCCCCTTCATATTCTTCTACTTGTGTAGTCACTACCTGCTCTTTGAAGGGCTTTGGTGTGCAGAACAAGAGGAGGAAGGAGGAGATGGAGGGAGAGACAAGAGAGGAGAGACACGCGGACATGCGTGGGAGCCTCGAAACCCACATAATGATCTCTCTTGAGGCAATACTCTATATATGATGTATATATATGAATATGGGGGTAAGGTCACATGACCCTTACATCCCCAACAATCTCCCACTTAAGGGTCAATGTGACCATAAGTGGTAACATATACAAAGAATGATGTAGGACTATACAATAATGTACACGAAGAGTCCGGGTCTCTACCCATACCAGATCAGCCCATACCAACTGCCTCGAACAAGGTGTATCCATGCACCTCAAACTGCTCTAGACTCATATCGATAAGAGTCGAGCTCACATATGACTGATGCAAGAACTGATGAAGCTCCTGCAAAGCTCCCACTCGCTCCATGCCTATGTCAATCATCGAACGACTGACAAATCCAAGTGCAAATGCTCCAATAGCAACTGCAATGTCTGGTCTCGAGCATAACAACTCGTACATCAGACTCCCGAATGCTGACGAAACATGTGCTATCCTGGCTAACCTAAGTATGTCAGCCATGCCTATATCCAAGGCATCCAAAGCACCATCATCAAGACCAACATGTCCTAACATATCTGTGTCAACATCTGGCATGAGCGAATCCAAGAATGATTGCATAACTGCTAACTCCTCAGCATCTAAATCAGCCATGCTCACAACCAAGGATGTATCTAGCTGTGCATCATGAGAGCTAATATGCTCTACCATACACTGTGTACCATGAGAGCTATCGTGATCTACCACACCAAGTGTATCATCATGCTCCGCATGAGCTAACTGCACAACATCAACACAAAGATCAATCTGATGATCTAACTCTAACTGAGTATCATCACAATGCTCTACATGAGCATCCATATCATGCTCTAAAGCATCCAACTGATCATCCGAAGTGTGCTCTATAAGAGCATCCATATGATCAATAAAAGCATGCTCTATATAAGCATCATGAGCATCCAAAACATGCTCTACATGTGCATCCATCTGAGCATCTGAATCATGCCATACATGTGCATCAAGAATGTCCATAGACCTATCTATAGGTAGACAAAATGAGACATGACGAGTCTCACATCGCACATAAGGCTTAACTCCCACTGAGACGAGACTGTCTCTCACACGAAGTACCTGTAGTGGATATCTGTGCCCAATCCTAGCACCTCTGACAAGCATAAGCTGTCCCAACTGCAATTGAAAATGATGCTCACCAAGGAATGCATAACATCTGCTCTCTTGTAACTAGCTAACTGAAATCAAGCTCATAGGGAATGAAGGCACATAGCGTACATGTCTGAGTATAAGTGATGCTCCACTAGGTAGCATAAGACATACATCTCCTGCACCCTCAATGTCATATGTCGTACCATCAGGCAACTGCACACATCCACGACTCTCACCTGAGAATCGCCAAAATCACTCACGATGTGGAGTAATATGAAAACTGGCTAATGCATCAAGCAACCAAGCCATATGTGTGCTATCCAATGAATAAGAGGAATCCTGAGATGAACCATAGAAGAAAGTGATATCACCATCACTGGCAAAATCAACTGCCATAGACTCTCCTGAAATCACTACCTTACCTACATCACGTGCATGTCTCTGATGTCGTCATCGCATCCGCCTAAAGCAACATCGTCGAATATGGCCTTGCATGTTTGGAGACTAAAAGATAAAAAATTAGCGAAACTCAAAAGTCCTTGCAAAAAGTTCCTCTTCATTGGTGATCCGAACAGGAGAGGCGTACCCAAAATCAAGTGTCTTGTGCTAACCACAAAGATTCTCGTGGGTTGGGCATTCTGGATGTGAGAGGTATGGAAAATAAGCTGGCAGCCAAGTGGTTGGTCAAACATGGTGCAATACGAAAGCTTCATGGGTGAAATTGATTCTCAAAAACAAATCCTCTCTTACAATTATGAGAATACTAGATGAAAGGCTCTTGATATGCTTACCTTGTTGTTTTCTTAGCATCTGGTGTGTTGGATTTTGAGGTCTACAGAAGCACATGAACAACTCAAGGAAGAAGAAGAAGCTTGGAGCACAACATACAATACTAAATGTATTACCAAGTGAATGTACAAAGATAAGTTACCCATTAGGGTTATAAGCATATATGCAAGTTGGGGGGAAACACCTCCTAAAGAGGGAAAAAGTGCCTTGATGGTCTTAAGTGTGTTCACACACATCACTACCTAAATATATCAACGAATCCCCCCTGAGAGTGATGTAGTGAACAAGGAGCTAGGACTCATATATAAGGAAGTGGCAATATATATGTAAAGAGATCAATCCACAAAACGAAGTAAGCCCAAAGCTTTGTGGAAAGCTACAAACTTCTTTGGAGGTAGAGCCTTTATGAAAAGATTTATAATGTTATCCTATGTGGACACATATGCCAAAATGTTCTCTCTAGCAAAGAACCTCTCCTTGACATAATGATAACACATCTCAATGTGCTTTGTGTGAACATGGAACATAGGGCTCCTCGCAACTACCACTGCACTCTGACTGTTAGTGAAGATGGTGGTGGCAAAAGACTGACCAACACCCAAATCAGCCAAAAGGCATCTAAGCCACACACACAATAGTCATTGTGAAAGCCACCCTATACTTAGCCTCACAATGATGAAGGTCAATCCAAATGCATCAACATTTCAGGAGTTGGTCTCTGTTTTGTTGCAAGAAGATCAATCTAGATCGAAGAGGTCTATTATGTGCGTTAGAGATCAAGCTTTCTTAGCAACTCAAAAGGGCAAAGGTAAACATAGTTCATCTACTACCAAGCAGAAATCTGCTAACATGGCACCGTCTAAAAAGGAAGACAAAGACAAAAAGAAAACACAAAAACACAAATAGTTCTGCAAATATTGTAAAGGAAATGATTATGTCATAAAGAGTTGTCCAAAAATAGCTACAAAAGAGGCAAATAAAAAGCAAGCTAGAATGGTTCTTGCAAAGGCCTCTACACCTTAAACAGAGTGTGCTAATCTTGTACCTAATGAAGAATAGGTGTTTAGTAATTTTTACAATTATGACCCATCTTCCTATGAACAATGTATCTTTATAGTAGACTTAGATGTGTGGTACTTTGATAGTGGGGCAACCAAACATATTACCTTGCAACGTAGTTTCTTCAGTTCACTTGAGCGTGCCCCTATAGGGAATACTGTCACATGCACCAACAACTCCCCTTATCATGTCATGCAAGTTGGTAAGATCATTCTGACTATTGTTGATGGTAGTTCTTTCACATTGTCAGATGCTTTGTGTGTGCCAGGGATCAAGAAAAAATTGGTTTCAGTTTCAGTATTAGCCAAGATCGGCTTGATTGTCAAATTTGTTGATGATAGATCTATCGTTCATGATGTGAAAATGGCAATATTATTATTTCTTCTCACATTTTATGTCATGGGTTGTATAAGCTCATATACTATGCAGAATTTGTCGATGATTCAGCATGTGCAGTTCAAGATTCTCAAGATCAAAGTACCAAACATCTGAGTCTACTACAGACATACACTATTCATGGGAAGATGGCTCATAACTATAAATAGTAATAAAAAACCATTCTTCATTCTAGACAAGATGAACAAACTCCGCTTTAGGTGTAGAGGACTCTACAACAACCATTCGATCCTCCTCTTTCTTTGCCTCTTTTACAACCAATTTTTGAAAACTCTTTATGACATGACCATTGACTTTACAATATTTGCAGAACTATTCATGCTTTTCTATTTTCTTTTCATCTTTGTCTTCCTTTTCCAACTATGCAACTGTTGGCAGTAGCCAGAGGCATAGAAGACGCGGAAGCATGTAAAGACAGAGCAGGGAGTCAATCGAATCAATTTTTCAAAGATTTATGTTTTATAAATATTCTTCAAAACCTCCAACAGTGATTTTCATCACTATTGTAACATATGTAACATAGAAAATCCATTTTTGTAATTCATAGCTCCATTCGAGGAGTGCTCAAGCTTGAGGAGCTTAGGTAGAATGAGCGTACCAATTTTGGTTAGTTTTAGACACCGTTTACCCTTTCAACAGCAACTTAGGACCTATTTTTTAACTATGCCGGTCACTAGATGTGAAACTGGTCAAAACTAGTCTAGAAACTATAAAAAGCTAGAGAGCTCATTTTTTAGGTGAGCTTGTTAGTTAGTGTGAGCTTAGAGCTACTTTGAGCTTGTAATTGAGATCTTGAGCAATAGAGTTGATTTCTCACCTTCCATTGTGTCTTGCTTGTCTCTTCGTTGTGTATGTGTATGTGTGTGTGCATCTCGATGCTTCTCACCTTCACTCTCACTTCATCTCACATTCACGATCTTCATATCACTCCTATCTCTTCCGCGGATTGACATTAAGGAGGTGGAGCTTCTTAACGTGGTTCTCATCATTGTGCTAGAACAACACCAAATTTGGCGCCGTTGCCGGGGATCGAGTCTAGGACGAATGTGTGATGGTAAGAGTATAGCAAGAAGTGGCGTTGGAAGGTAAAAAATTCAGTTTTTGTTATTGTTTTTACTTAGTTTTTAGTGTTTTAGACCTCCCCCACACTCCATCTTCATCACCACATCATCATCTTCCACTCCAAAAAAATCATAAAATTCACCATATCCACCCATTCTCCTCATTTCCCCTCATTTGTGAAGTTTTGGGCAAAAGGGAAAGGACCTTTAAAGGTGTATATACTCAAGTGCTTGATCATCCATTTGTGAAATTGGTCTAATATTGAATTTTTCCAGGTCTAGCAAGGGCAATCAAAGCAAAGCAAAGCAAGGCAGGGAAGAATGCAAAGCTTGGGAAGCGCGACTTCTTGGGCATCAGAGCAACCAACAAAGCTGACTCGAGGTTGGAAGATTACTCAACCCCCTCAGTCAATTATTAGCTTAGGCTAAAACATTAGCATTGTGGATTAAAGACGATAGGAATGCCTTAAGTGCAAAAGATCTAATATTTTCAAGTTCAAGACTAAAGTGAAGGTGTGCGATACGAAAACCTAAAGGAAAAGAATTAAAGTCTGACGGAACGAGAACTCAAAAGTACCACGAAAAGTCGATTCCTGACGCTTACAGTAAGACAAAACAAGAACTTAAAGGAAGTTAAAAAGAACCAAGCAATTAAAAACAAGGAACATTGACGATCAGAGAAGTGTGCAAGGAAGAAAATTCATGAACCTTAGATCGGGCAAATATATAGGTAAGTCAGATTGACGAAGCCTTAGATCATCAGAAGCAAGCATAGGAACTACTGCACAATCGTGGGCTCAGCAATTAAATAGTAATTACCCCTACGAGAGCTCAGATACAAGTGAATCAGAAATGGCTTTTAGCACAGAAAGACCAGAAGGAGGGTCAAATGTTGCATATTTAGAAAAACCAGAAGGAGGGTCAAATGTTGCATATTTAGAAAAACCAGAAGGACCCTATAGAACTCAGTTAGAATTTCTCCGAACCAACCGCTTAGGTGCTCGCATCTATGAGGATGGTTTGCGAAGACAAGTACTACAAATGTACAATCCTGATCAACCCATTGGATTGGAACGTCCAGTGGTGAGATTTGAGAGAGATGCATACATAGACAAGGAAGGAACGATGTATATCTTAAGTACGTAGCCAAACAATACGAATGAGTTTGGCATAATTCAGTTAGAGACGGAAGCGAGATCTCAAGGAAAAGAACCATTAGAAGAACCAAGAACACCTAGAGGGAAATCTGTACTGACACGAGTACTAGTTCCAGATTGGACCCCTCAGGATAACAGAAGCATAGAGTTGTTTGTTAATAAAGAGACTGATGAAGCATTTTGGAGATATAGAACGGAACAACCTAGTGAGGTAGGCTCCATCATAATCTACAAATTTAAAGACCCAGATACACCTGGAAAGGTTGTATACCTGGGTGAGACTTCAGAAAGAGTCTTTGTGGTACTAGACCACGCAAGAAATACCTATACATGGAGAGGTGATTTGGTCTTCCCTCCATCTCGAGCAAATGTAAACGCGAGCCAACAAGGGGCATGAACTTCCTCAGCCCATGGCATGCAAAGAGAAAAGAACAAAGAAAGACCGGAAGTAAGCTTCAATCATCCCATAAGAAAAGATAGAACCACCATAAACACGGACAGAGTGGATAGACAAGGAGAACCTAGAATGCTAGGTGGTAGAGATGATTTTCCTCTACCTAGACCACGTGAACACGCAAGAATATTAAGACCCACTCGGTTAGTAAAATCCATGAAAAACTACTTTGATGGGACAGGAGATCCCTACGACCATGTTGCGGAATTCAAGCAAGTACTAAGAGCAGAGCAAGTTGAAGACATGTTCACGCAATATAATGCATTTGGACTAATGTTAAAGAATACAGCTTTAACTTGGTTCCAACCTTTGCAACAGAGGCAATTTAGAGACATCCATCACTTTTTAGAGTCATTCATCACTGAATTCTCTAAAAGTGGAATCAGGCATGACACGTCTTCGTTGATTCATAGCTTTAAACAGACCCCTCAGGAAACAGTAAGACTGGTAGGATGTAGGTTTAGACAATATGTTGAAAGATGTCCAGTACAAGAGTTACCTTCACAGGCCAAGCAAGTGTCGTTGTTTTTAGATGGCCTGTTGAGCTCTAAACTATGCTCCTATGTGTACCTAAGAACCCAGAACGCTAGAGCAGTGTGTAAGAATCTGTATAGACATTGAGGATAACTTAGGAGACGAGTTGGAACTCTCGAAAGTCTATAAGGACTCAGATTGTTCCTCTCTAGCATCCACAAAATTGTCTAGCTCAATAGAGGACCTAGCAGAAAAAGTGGCCCAGAAACTAGGAGTTTCTAGCAAACAGATGCCTAGGGTAACAACAAACAAGCGTTGTTACACCTGTGGTGGTGATCATATGGCAAACGTGTGTCCCAATGCAACACAACCACAAGCCAATCCTAGTGGCCAATACTGTACGATCGAGAGAAGATACACAAATCACACGGCTCAAGACTGCCCTTATAACAAACAAGCAGTAAGACAAAACTACCCGCAAGCATACACACAGCCAGGTAGGTATGAAGGCCAATACAATGCTCAGCCTTATTACTATAGGCCTCCTCAGAACTATCCATATCAGGCTCAACAAAGACCTCAACCTGTTTTAGCTCAGCAACCACCCCCACCAGCGAATGTCATCTCAGTTAAGTATGCTGCTGCAGAAGAGAACCTAAGTAGGGCCTTAGTGCCTTCTTCACCCTTAATTACAGAGAGTGACCCGAACTCAAACAGTTTTGACTCTACTCATGTAGATAGTCCACCCACATATTACACAGAGTCACCAGAACATGTGGAAACTTATCAATATGATAGTCCACTAGTGGAACCTAGTTGGGAGCCCGACTACGCTCATGTGATGTACACAAACCCAAATCCACGACCCCAATTGAGACAGCAATGACCAAAGGGCCCTAGAGGACCATGCTTTAGGTGGCAAGGAGATCATTTCATAAAGGATTGCCCACATCCTCCGACATCAGGACAATCACAATACTATAACATACAAGGCTTTTGTGCTGATTGTGGTAAAGAGCACATCATAAAAGATTGTCCTAAGAACCCTGCTAATGCTTCAAATGTGACACCCATCAACGTGATAGGTATTGTAAACAATGCAGATGGATCCAACCCTACATACGTGCCTATCCAAGCTATAACCAGAGCCCAGACGCTCTTACAGAATCAGCAACACAATCAGGAGAAAACAGCCAGAACTAGTGAAGTTGCAGAATCTAGCAGTAAAAAAACGAAATCTTGGAAAGATTCTAGAGAAAGGATCAAGAGAAAGTGGAGTAAAAAAATAACTAAGTTGGAAGGAAGTCTCAAGGAATCTAGAGCCAAAATCCTAGAGTTGACTTCACAAGAATTGAATCAAGAAAACCCAGCTCAGAAATCAGGATCAGTTTTAGCGGAACCCATACCAGAAAACCTAGACATGATGTTTCTTGCATATCAAGCAAGAATAAAAGAAGGACCTCAAGTAGCGGAAATGAGCAAGAACTACCCTCAAGCAGACCTCGAAATTGAGAGGACTAAGCTTTGCATGAAGATGGTAGAATTAGCACAAGCAATGTTCGAAGCCTCTAGATATCTAAATTGGAATAACATGGCAAAACCGGAATTACATTTTAAAGGACTAATGGAGAGGCTAGAATACTTGATTGATAGCAAAGAGAAAAAGGATCAGCATAGGAACCCTATTGCCTCAGAGACACAAGAAAGGAATACACCACCCCTGTCTCAAGTACCGAACACAGAAGGGGAAGACAACCTGTCATCTATACATAGATACTCACATGAATTTCTAAGAGAAATCCAAGAAGCGAAGTGGAGAAAAGAACAAGGAACCCATCCTCCTATTCAAGAAATAGACGACTTGCAGGAGAAATTTCCCCAAGACATTCCCTCTATTTACGACGATGTAGAGGAAGAGCAACTGAGTGAACACACAGGTTTTGAATCTAACTCTTTGCAAGAATTACCTCAGTTCATAGGACCTTGGGAAGCAAAGTCTATTAGTATGAGAGCACCCATGATAATAGTGAGGAATGAAGAATCAGTAATCCCTAGAAACACGGAAGTGATAAAGAATACCAAAGTACAATGTAATCTCACCCTAGAAGAGTTGTTAAAGGTAAAACTAGAATTGTGGAAACATGTAGCAAATCAATTCCCTGAGTTTGCTACTACTCCCTCACAGATAGGAACACACAAGAAGGTACCAGAGATACCCGTAGAAAAGATCGGAGATGTAAGCAAAGGAGAGGAAGGTAACACTTATCTTCCCATAACCCATCAGGGCTACACCACCAAAGCCATCTTAGATTCAGGAGCCGGAGTAGCCATTGCTACCACTGCTTTATGGAAACGTTGGGGTAAGCCAACACTCAGACCCACCAGGATGAAGCTACAAATGGCTGATGGACACATAGAAAAACCATTAGGCTGAATAGAAGGCATATCTCTCACCACTTGTGGTGTGGAATTTGAGCATACCTTTGCCATTTGTGATTTTAGTAAAAATCATGCGTATGAGATGAATTTGGGACGACCATTCATGCGTCAGTTGCAAATTGTACAAGATTGGGGAACTAATTCTTTGTACTTGCAACAATTAGGAGTGACTACTAAAGTCAATCTTAAAGACTATTCACATAGAGACGTACCCCCAATACAATGGAATACTGTCCATAAGACACAGGTAGAAACAGAATCGGTACACTCATTGGAGTCAGACCCCTCATGGTTACACGAGGACACTCATTTATGGATGTGTAAGGTAGCCAAACAAGAGGAAGAATGGTTGGAAGCTAGGACTTTAGGTGCAGAACAACATCCATGAACCCTTCAAGACCCAGCTTATGCACATGTAGTATTTCCAGACGAAGAGTTCGAGCCCCATAGTTGGGTAGAAATCCTAGCAACCATGGACGTAGCCATCAATGAAGAACAATGGAAACCCCACTGTGACGAGGATGGCTATGAAATTTTTGTCTTCACAATAGAGCCAATCATGTGTGATTCAATTATAGAAGAATGTGAACCTAACACTGATGCATTTGAGGATGCGAGCGATTTCGATCTAGAGTCAATTATAATGGATCCGCCTTTTGCATCAGAAGAAGAATACTTCTACGAAGTAGAAACTCACCCTCAGAAACACAAAGAACTTATGAATGAGGTGAGATTAGCTACACAAGTGACTGACAAAAGTGAAGGTAAGAAAAGAAAGAAGAAAGAAACCATGTCAGAAAAAGAAGAATCCTTGTTTGAGGTACCAAAGAACTTCAAGAAGTATGAAATAGAAGATAGACGAATAATGGTACGAATGCCTAACAGAAAAGCTGAAGTTTGAGAAGTATATGATAATCGAGAGAAAACCAAGAAAATCATAGTAGCCATCGAAGGAGAAGAAGAAAAATGTACATACATAGGGCATGATTTGATGAATGAAGAAGAAGAAGAATTAGTTGCACTATTGCCTGAATATAGAGATGTGTTCGCTTGGAGCTACAAAGACTTGAAAGGAGTAGATCCGGATATATGTTCTCATAGAATCCCTATGACACCAGATGCAAAACCTACGAAACAGAAGCCATACACGTATAATGATAATTACGCTGCGAAGATTAAAGAGGAAATAGATCCTTTGATAGAAGCAGGATTCATTTACGAAATTGAGCATACCGAATGGGTATCCCCCATTGTGGTCGTGCCCAAGAAGAATGGAAAATTGCGTGTGTGTATTAACCTTAAAAACGTTAATTCTGCCACGATTAGAGACAATTATCCTCTTCCTATCACATAACATTTATTGGAAAGAGTTGCGGGCAAGGAAGTTTAGAGCTTTCTTGATGGTTTCTCAGGCTATAATCAAGTAGCCATTGCTCCAGAAGATCAACACAAGACGGCGTTTGCCACAGAATGGGGCATATTTGCATTTTGTGTAATGGCATTTGGCTTAACAAATGCACCCGCCACTTTCCAGCGACTCATGTCATGTTTTCAAGGAATTCTTACGCAAGAATTTGGAAGTTTATGTCGATGACTTATGTGCTCATTCGAATGTCAGACAGACACATATCCTAGAGCTAAGACAAGTATTTGACAAATGTCGAGAATATCAGGTTTGTTTGAACCCAGAAAAGTGCGTTTTCATGGTTAGACAAGGCAAAATTCTAGGACACATTGTGTCAAAGAATGGAATTTCTACAGATGAAGAAAGAGTGAAGGTGATTGCAGATCTACCTAGGCCAAACAATGTAAAAGAGATACAAGCATTTATGGGACATTGTGGTTATTATAGACGATTCATACACATGTATGCAATCATAGCCAAGCCTCTGTACTCTCTTTTGACCAAGCTTGAATGGACAGATGAGTGTGAGAATTCATTCAATGAACTCAAACGACGTTTGTGCTCAGCACCTACATTAACAACCTCGGATTGGAGTAAGCCATTCCATGTACATGTGGATGCATCCAACTATGCCATAGGATGTGTGTTAGCACAACCCACGAATGAAGGTAATATAGACCTCCCCATAGCTTACGCGAGCAGACAGTTGAATGCAGAAGAAAGAAATTACACCACTACGGAACGAGAAGGATTAGGAATGATCTACTTAGTAAAGAAGTTCAGGCACTATTTGTTGGCAAACAAGTTCAAATTCTTTATAGATCATCAAGCATTGTTGTACTTAGTCAACAAGCCATGTGGAGTTCAGGCACTATTTGTTGGCAAACAAGTTCAAATTCTTTACAGATCATCAAGCATTGTTGTACTTAGTCAACAAGCCATGTAACACAGGACGACTGATACGTTGGTTTCTATTACTCATGGAGTATGATTTTGAAGTAGTAGTCAGGAAAGGGAAGACACATCTCAGAGCTGACCACCTTTCAAGATTGACCTCAGGAGAAGCTCCTCAAGGAATAGTGGATGAGTTACCCGATGCATACTTGTTCAACCTTGAGATAGCACCAGAATGGGCTAAGCCGATAGTCCCTATTCTCACATATGGACCCAAGAATCCTAGGATAAGGATCAAAGAAGGAGAGATGACCAAATCTCAAAGATATCAAATCATAACAGGAAGTATATATAAACAGGATAATCAAAAGATTCTTGCTTGTTGTGTAGATGAATCAGAACATGCAAATTGGTTGCAATTAGCACACATAAGTGAACTAAAGCAAAATCATTCGAAACATCGTACTTTGCAGACTCTGCATAGATTATGAGTATATTGGCCTTCAATGGAAGCAGATGTCTACAAGTTGTGTAAAGAATGCCCTGTCTGTTGTGAAAGACCACCAGTAGAACATGCTACATTATATCATGTGTCTCTCACACCAGACTGGAGTGAACCCTTAGTGACATACTTGAGGATGAACACATTCCCTCAAGGAATGACTTTAGCACGACAACGCAGTCTAGAGCAGGAAGTTCAAGACTATTCAATTATTGGCGATAATCTATACAAAAGAGGAAGAGAGGGATACCTAAGACAATGTGTTCATGAAAGCGATTACTTGAGCGTACTAGAGACTGCACACCAAGGTGTTGCAGGAGGTCATTTTGGACCCGATAGAATAATCAAAGCCATCCTCTTTGCAGGATTATGGTGGCCCACTCTTCACATGGATGCACATACCTATGTAAATGTTGGAACTGAAGGACTCACAAGGCAAGGAAGCTTACGAAGGGAGTCAGAGAGAAGAGAAGGCATAAGCAGACAGAGTAGTCAACGATGATCTGGCAAGTAGGCCAATATTTTTTTTGAACACTAAAGCATATCAAAGAGGTGGACACACAAGGAGAAGGAGCAAGTAGGGAGCTCGAAGATGTGTATGACAAATCGTTAGAAGAAATCCCTACAACAATAGTGATTTTCATCACTAAAAGCCATTGTAGATACCATTTCATATTTTTGTAGCTCCATTTTGTGCAAGCCAAGGAGTCCTTGAGCTTGAGGAGCATTCGAAGTAGCTACCTACCAATTTTCATAATTTTTAGACTTCGTTTGAGTCTTCAAATAGGCCCTAGAACCTAATTCTTAACTAGGCCGGACACTAAGTCTGGACACGGCCAAAACTTAGTAAAAAACTATAAATAGAGCTAGAGAGCTCATTTTTGGGGTTAGCTTGTGATTGATTTGAACTTGTATGAGCTTCTTGAAAGTAATCTAAAGAACTCCATTGCTTCTCTCTCTTTGTCTTGCCTTGTGTGCGTGTGCGTGTGTGTGTGTGCATGCTAGTGTGCTTCGCACTCACGCACCTGTGCCTTCACTTGCTCGAGGTCATCATACCATCCTCACGTCTTCCCGGATTGACATTAAAGGAGGTGCTACTCATCACTGAGCTACACCAAATTTTGGCGTCGTTGCCGGGGATCGAGCTTTGAGGACGAGCGTGTGATGGTAAGACGTAGATTTGAGACGTTGGCGTTGTAGGTAATTTCTTTACTCTTCTTATTTTTCTCTTTCTTACCTCACCACCATCATCACCATCATCATCCTCACCATATCCAATCTCCATCTCCATCATCACGAAAATTTTCAATTTTTGATCATATCACCATCTCCACCTCATTTCCCTCATTCCACTTGTGAGAGAGAGCGAGAGAGCGATATTGTGTGCGTTGTTTTTGCATGTTTCTTGAGCTTTCTTGCAGGTACTTACTGCATCATCATCTCCAGCACTCCGTGAAGGTACGAAACACCACGAAACTGTCTCTGTGTCGCCGAAGTCTGTCGATCGCGATCGACAAAAAAATCGTCCATATGGTAAAACAAAGTACACCACCATAATCTACATGATGAGCACATTCTAAATCACTAAAAACAGTTAAAAAATTCTGAGTTTCTCTGTCAATCGTGATTGACACAGTCGATCGCGACTGATACCCACGACCGACAACTTCTGTCAATCGCGATCGACAGATCTGTCGATCGCGACCAACAGAGACGACCAACTGACCCTGTCAATCGCGATTGACACCGTCGATTGCGACCGGCTGAATTTTGACGATTGACTGAATTTCTCGCGTTGCCACGTGTCCCTCGCGACGGACACATCCCCGATTGACTAAAATCACGGCGAAAATCCCAAAAAAAGTGTCGATCGCGATTGACACCATCGATCGCGATTGACAGGACCCCGAGTTACCTATAGAGCTAGTCAGCGACAGAGGCACTCACTTCTTGAATGAAGTTATTGAAAATCTGCTCCAAGAATTCTTGGTAGTACATAAGAAGTCTGCCCCCTATCACCCCCAAGCTAATGGCCAGGCGAAGAGCACAAATAAGATCTTATGCAATGTACTGACAAAATTAGTGAACAATAAACGCTCTGATTGGGACAAACAACTACACCATGCTGTTTGGGCATACCGAGCCTACAAAAGGGTACTCCAAGCCACCCCCTTTCAGATGGTATTTGGCCAAAATGCAGTGCTACCGTTGGACTTCTTGATACCTACATTCAAAGTAGCACAAGAGCATGAATGAACGGGTCATGAACTCTCCTCTAGACTTTTTGACCTTGAACGACTAGGAGAAACAAGACAGAGGGCGGCTGCAGGGATATATGCAGCTAAGAAACGACAGAAGGCATACTTTGATGCCCACGTTAAGGATAAAGGTTTGAAGGCAGGGGACCTAGTACTAGTCTACACTTTGAAACAACATACAAGAAACTAGAGAAGAGAGGCTACGGACCCATTATCATTAATAGAATCTTAACAAGTGGAGCAGTGCAACTATCCACATTAGAAGGCGATATTCTCCCGAGCTACATAAGCGGATGTAGAGTCAAGTTATATCAGGAACCTCTGACGGAAGAGATGCTAAGTCGACTCAACACTGCTAAGAAACGCAAAGAAGAAGAAAGACGAATTCGAGAAGAAGCTCAAGCAGAAGCATTAGAACGCATCCGGAGAATGAAGTTGAGAAGACAGGGTAGAGAGCAACCTAGGACAGATGCATATGTAGATCAAGGATATCATGTGGCTATGTGTGAAGTTTCAGGTGTCAGCTCTCATAAAATAATTGATCGGCGTCCTTTTATAACCTTAGAGATAGGACAAGGAAAGGGTGCAAGGACTGTAAGAGCCTTGATTGACTCAGGTGCAGCCACTAGTGCTGTTAAATTTTCGTACTGTCAAAAGTTGAAATTAACCGTCAATCCTATAGAAGCATATCTCATAGGATTGGGAGGTGTGGAAACCCCTTGCATGGGCGATGTGGAACTTCCCCTCTACATTCAAGACGAAGGAATGACAGTCAAAGTACTAGTGTGTCAAGATGAGGACCTCACTGAGCCTCTTGTCCTGGGTCAAGACTGGATCTATGATCATGCAGTCAACCTAAACCTAAGGAGTAGACTTCTTCAGGTATGGGTAAATCATAGTCGAATTAGAGTTGAATTGGAAAATGAGGCACTCAAGGAATTAGGTAAGGCACGAACTCCTGGTCCTTCCAGGGGCGCACATGAAGTTGACAATGCTATTTTTGTCCAAAACTGTATGAGGAAGAAAGAGGATTGTTTCAAAAATGAAGTCAAGGATAAGACGGCACTCCCTTCTTTTCCAAAGGCTAGAGGGATGCAGCAACCAAAGGCAGATCAAATACAGGAGCAGAGTACTACCTATACTGGAGGCCAAAAAAACGTGCGAAGCAGAATGTCTCAGCCATTGAAACAAGCGTGGGTGCGAAAAGGCGAACACCCTGTTGTGACCACGCCAACCCCACGGCCAAAACCTCTTATTAGTACTCAACAACACGACACTAATAAGAAGTCTTTCATACATTCTTCTGCAAAAGTAAAGTCTATTTGGGTACCCAAGAAGTCGATGAAGGCCAGCCCACAATCACGACAAATCTGGGTGCCTAAGGCTTGCTTGCGGGCTCAAATAGATACATCGAGGCCACACCCGGTACAAAATATTTCACTCACTCGAACATCTGATGCCCATTCTTATACATCACGCACGGACACATATACTTCCATGAGCACAAGTAGAATCACTTGTAAATAGATCCCTAAAAAGCCTCATTTTCAAGCAGATACTCCTATCAAACTCTCCCGAGCCTCCACAAAGTCAAGATCAAAACCCATCCACTGTGTTTGGCAGCCTAAAACTTGTAATAAACCCCCGGACCCGAGTTGTAAATTCATGCCCACCTACTAACTACGTCACTCTCACATTACAACTACGCCGAACACTAGGTCTGGACACGGCCAAAACCTAGTCAAAAACTATAAATAGAGCTAGAGAGCTCATTTTTGGGGTTAGCTTGTGATTGATTTGAACTTGTATGAGCTTCTTGAAAGTAATCTAAACAACTCCATTGCTTCTCTCTCTTTGTCTTGCCTTGTGTGCACGTGTGTGTGTATGTGCGTGCATGCTAGTGTGCTTCGCACTCACGCACCTATGCCTTCACTTGCTCGAGGTCATCAACCATCCTCACGTCTTCCCGGATTGACATTAAAGGAGGTGCTACTCATCACTGAGCTACAATAAAGAAATGTGATGTGTGCCAAAGAACTCAATTTCCTACTCGCAGAGATGAAATGCCATTGAAACCCATGATGGGAGGACGTGCATTTTCTAAGTGGGGTATAGACTTTGTAGGACCCATTAACCCCCCTGCAAAAGGTACACATGCTGAATACATTATTGTTGCGACTGATTATCTTACCAAATGGGTAGAGGCAAAAGCCACGAAAAAGAATGATGCACACGACTGCAAAATTCTTATTTGAAAATGTCTTTACAAGATATGGATTGCCTATAGAGTTAGTGAGAGATCGAGGAACTCACTTTCTAAACCAAGTCATTGAATACTTGTTACAGGATTTTATGGTGATTCACAAGAAATCCACACCATATCATCCTCAGGCCAATGGTCAGGCTGAAAGCACTAACAAGATCCTATGTAATGTACTGACGAAAATCGTGAACAACAAACGTTCAGATTGGGACAAAGAGTTACACCACACTGTTTGGGCATATTGAGTGGCCTACAAGACCGTACTCAATGCAACTCCCTTTCAGATGGTTTTTGGTTGGAATGCTGTGCTTCCTTTGGACTTCTTGATACCGACCCTTAAGGTTACACAAGAACATCAGTGGACCGGCCATGAATTATCAGCAAGAATAATGGACTTGGAATGATTAGGTGAAACCAGGCTGAGAGCAGCAGTAGGAATATACGTAGCTGTTAAATGCTAAACGTGGGACTAACTGTCAGTAGCGCATTTAAACATTTATTGGGTTCTTGGGAGTGGAAGGGGTATGCTAGGCAGAGGCCCTATGCTTGGTTTCCCAAACTAACCACTTCACACACAGCAATACACTGATGCTCAAAACTCTATCAAGACTTCGTTACACTTACAATCTTACAGTACTCAACCAAACTCTCCCAAAGTTGACCGAACACACTGCACCAGACTATGCAGTATCGTGATACAAAGTTACTTGATGAACTCAAGAACTGTTCTGAATACAAAATACTGTAACACTAGAGACAATATTAGTAATTCAACCTTCACCGAATAAGTACAAACAATCACACAAACCGAAGACACAGAAGAACTCAACAGTCTCAGACACACAGTACTGGGGGGTCCAGTATGCAACTTAAAAAGACCCTTACTGTAGGTAACCTTCACCGTATGAGGACAGACCTCAACACCGAAGACAATACAATACGACTCGGAGTTCTCAGAACACTACCGCAATTACACAGACTTCATCCAACAAGTTACAACACCTTACAAGAAAGAGCGACACCACGATACGCTTAATCAACAGAACAACTCGCTCAGACAACAGTCTAACGATCAATTGAACATCTATGTAACGCACGAACAAAACAGGTATCAATAGATAACCAGACAGAACAAGAGTAGTAAACTCAGAATTGCTCAACAGACACTACAGCAGCGTTCAGCTTAATCACCCAGTCAGACAGTCTGGTGATCCCAACGGACGTCCCTGAGCGTCTCTTTTTCATTGCTTTATATAAAGATTACAACGTATTTGTGTAAAAACCTTTCGTTCATGCGAACAAGATTCAGTTTTTACAATCTCCAATCCAGCGACCGACTAACACTGGCACGCACGGTGGACTCGAACCCGCAGGTTTATCAAAATTACGGTTCATCTATAATGCCTTCTAAATACATGGATCTGGCTAATCTAAAGGTTCGGGCGATTTTCTTTTTTAAAGCTTCTAACATCTGTTTCAAAGTATTAGGTTCTACTAATTGTGCATCTGTTCTTACAAAACTTAGGGAAATTACTTCGGCCAGCAAAATTTCTGTCTGCGTCTGCAGAAAGGCGTCTTGTAAATAAAATTCGTTTGATAAGGCCGCATCCCTGGATACTTTCATCTCTGCAAGTTGTTTATCCATCTTGGCCAATCTTTCTTTCTGATTGTCGAGCTGGTTATCTTTTCTGTCGATCTGCTGATTCTGGAACTGGATTGTTCTGGAGTAGGCATCTCTTTCTCTGCGAAGATCTGATATTACTTTTTGTCGTTGAGCTTCCTCGGTCAATAATCGTTTGAGAATACTGTTACTTCATATAAATATGTCTTGCATCTCTGGAGTTCTTCAGCAGTTTTCATAGCCAGATCATGCTGTTCTTGGTCTCGCTGTACCACTTCATCTAGCGTCTGTCTTGTTTCTTCTAGCAGATTCCCTCAGGCTACCCGTGCATCTTCTTTACCCTGTATCTCTTTCTTCAACTGAATGATTTCTGTATTTGAATCATTTAGTAACTTGTCTTTTTGTCTGATCTCTGCCAGTGCTGTATCTCTTTGAGCGGTAACTTCTACCTGTTCGGCCATTCGGGCTTGTAACTCCTTAAGTTGTTCTTGTAAGGCTTGGTTTTCGGCTTTAGCTACTATTAATTCTTCTTGCAGAGGACTAATGGCCGCCTCCAGCACGTCCACTTTGTGTTGAAATTCATCTCGGATATTCTCTGCTATTTGCTTCATTTGCGCAGGTAGTTGTGAAAGCTGGATCAACATCTGACCCATGGTTGCAAGTTCAGATATCATAGGAGTTGAAGGAAGTGGAAGATGAGGACGAGGTTGAGATGAGGATGCGGTGAGTAGCTGCTAGGAGTTCAGTGGAGAGTAGTTTGGGGATGAGGAAGAAGAGGCAGTGGGTTCTTCGGGAAGAATGGGTGGAGTAGGGATAATTGGGTTGAGTGGAGGTTCCGGCCGGGGAGTGGGAAGAACAGAGTGAGATTCTGTTACCTTTTCTGTGGTTTGTTGTATGTCAGCGGTGTCGGCAGCTGTGGACTCTACTACTTTAAGCAGTTCCTCGAAAACTTCTTTAATTATATGGTCTTCATCTCCTTGCTTTTCCTGCTCCGATTGTTGCTGAGATGCTTCTTCTGATGAGCTTGTGTCAGATTCGGTGAGAGCCTCCTGCTCTTGTTGTTGTTCTGAAGAGGACTGTGCTAAAGACTCATGATGCATGGAGGTTGCGGTGTCGTGAAAGGTTTCTTCTTCGTTTGCTTCTTCTGCTTTGTTCGTCTGCCTTGTCGTTTGCGGCTGACCCTTGTACTTCACTATCGGATGAGCTTATCCTGATTCTTTTCCAGCGAAGAAGGTGGAAAATCTCTTCGTCATTTTCATCTTCATCGTCCTCTAATATTTGTGCAGATTCCTCATGTCGTAGAATGGGTCCTCGGGGTGGTGGCTGTGCTGCTAGAATGGTCGGAAATAGAAAAAGATATGATGTGAGGGAGTCTCGACCTTGGCATATCCCCTTTATTGACCTGCTTGATAATTGAGACGCATTCTTTGTGTATTCGACGGAAGAAATATGATGCAAAATTGAATTGTTCTCGAGCAGCTAAATCTATAGCGGAGTAAAAAGGACAAGAGATTCCATAGGTTCGCTTCTGCAGGTTAAGAATGGCTACTAGGAATTGTAGCGCGGATCTCTCAGGTTCAGGGCGGCACAGTATTGCGTATTCGTTGGATGAGCTCCTAGGGAATAATTGATTCATGGTGGCAATCGGTAGATTTGGGCCATTTTCCCGACCTTGCTGAGGGAGTCGAAACGCATCAGCAAAGGCCTGGAACGTGATTACGGTTCGGGAGGGTAGGGATGTGATCGCCCAACTCTGCTCGATGTCAGGTGTGTTAGCGATGGCGGCGATTATTTGGGCATAGAACGGATGGCAATCCATTGAATGCCACGGCAGTTCAGCGAAATTGACCAACCCACGGTTGCGCAGGAACTCTCCTACATCGGTAGGGAGTCCGTCACGGAAAGCGGCGAAGTTTGCCAGAGCTTCCATGGCACACTCAGAAAAAGCAAGCACAATACACAAACGCACAGGGTATACACAATCACACAAATCACGCAAACACAATAGCGATTTTCGGTGAAACGAAGAAGGTTAAGTAGATGTGTTGCAGTGGAGAGCAATCAAAATCACTAATCATCGTGCGATGTTGAGATGATAACTTCATAACTTTGGTGTGCATGCATGAACACAACGATAATGTTGGGTGGCTACTTGCCATAATTAGGTATCAAAACGAGGATATTTACAGACTTATTTTATAAAGCACGCAAAAACAAAAGAAAAGAAAAGAAAAGAAAAGGAAATGCCAAAAAACGCGGCCAATCCACGGAACGTTTCAGTGCGGATCCGATGCTTGTTGATACGGCCGCAGCTTTGAACCATTTATCACCTTTGGAAGAGGTAGTCCAGTCAAAGTAGTCAACCGAAAAGTGGCTGGGCCCACCTGTTCAGAAATCCGGTAGGGACCAAACCATCGTATCTTGAATTTGCCAGCAGAGCGATTTGACTTTGCATTGTAAAAGAGTACAAGTTGCCCCACCGAAAAAACTGGGGTCCTTAGATATCGATCATGTGTTCGAGCTTGTCTTAACTGTACTTCCTGAATAGTCAGAAAACTTTGCCATCGATGCTCATCCAGTTCTCTGAGTGTATTCAACCGAAATAACAGAGATTCTTCAGGTAGCAGTTTCTGGTTGATGGCTACTCTTAAACTTGACACATAAGCTAGCTTGAAAGGGGTTAATCCTGTTGATACCTTGTATGTAGTCCAGTATGCCCATAATACTGCAGGTAACAGTTGATCCCATCTTTCCGGTGCTTCCAGAATCAATTTTTGAAGCATATTCAACAGGGTCTTGTTTGTACTCTCAGCCAAACCATTTGCACGAGGATAATATGGTGAACTGAATTTATGCGTGATCTGAAAAGAATGTGTGAGTACTTTCATTAAATTGTTGACAAAATGAGTGCCTTGATCTGTAACAAGCTCTAGAGGTAAGCCAAAACGCGGAAAGACATCTTTCATTAGACACTTTGCCACCGAAACAGCTGTGGTGGACCTTAAAGCCCATGCTTCTACCCATCTGGTAGCATAATCTGTACATGTTAGAATATAACGATTATTACTGAGTATGGCTGGAGGTGTAATAGGTCCAACAAAATATAGGCCCCACTTCTGAAAAGGCTCCAACGGCAAGACCGGTTGAAGAGGGAAAAAATGATGTTGTAGAGGCTGTCCAGACCGTTGACAAGTATCACATTGTTTGACAAACTGAGATACATCCCTGTACATAGCAGGCCACCAAAGTCCACTCTGCAGAATTTTCCGATGCATTAAATCTGCTGCAAAGTGTCCACCGGAAGGAATTGAGTGAGCCAGAGTAATGACTGAGTTAACTTCGTGTGGAGGAATACAACGAAGTAAAACTCCAGTGTGATCCATGTAGTATAATTCTCCAACAATTAGCCGAAATTTGCGACTGTACACTGCAATCTTCCTACGCATTGCAGGAGATGTTGTAGAAGGAAGACATCCATCAGTCAAAAAAGTTAACAACTGATCATAGTAATTAGTTGTTGCAGGAGGATTTGCTTCTTCATCATTAGTCGGATCAGTACTGTAAATCGCTGGTGTGGTGTCATCAACACCGACCGGAGCTTCACCGGAATCTAAGCGAGAAAAAAAATCTGCTAAGGCATGTGAGTTGCCGGGCCGATGGATTACTTCAAAATCAAACTCTTGTAAAAGTAGAACCCAACGCGCTAATCGACCACCTAAATGCTGTTGTCGTACCAGATAGACAAGTGCAGCATGATCTACATGAAAAGTAAATCTGCGGCCAAGTAAATAGTGTATGATTTTCTTTACCGAATACACTAAACCCAGACATTCTCTTTCGGTTACAGAGTAATTCTTTTCTGCAGGAGCAAGTCTTCTACTCGCATAGTAAACAGGCTGGAACCACTTATCGGTTTGTTGCATCAGAACACTGCCAATGGCAATATCTGATGCGTCTACGAAGACATGGAATGGGCGATCCCAGTCAAGAGGCTGTAATATTGGTACCTGTGTTAATAAACACTTTAGACGATCAAATGTTGTTTGACATTCCGGAGTCCAATCAAACTGTTTAGGAGTCTTCGTGATTAATCGATTGAGTGGAATGGCTAAATGAGCGAGCCACCGTAAATGATGCCCATGCCATCTCACTTGACCCATGAAACGAATTACTTCCTTTGGTGTAGTAGGTACAAGTGCTTCTAACACAGCTGCTACCTTATCTGGGTCGACTTGTATGCCCTGTGCGGATACAGTATGGCCAAGCAGTTTACAACATGAAACCGCAAACACAGATTTGTTTGGGTCCAAACAGAGTCTGTATTCTCTGCATTTCTCAAAGCAGCACCGTAAATGGAACAAGTGTGCTACCATCTTACTGAACAAAGAGAAATCATCAAGATATACTTGCATGAACGAAGTAAGATAAGGGGAGAATATTTCTTGCATACACCTCTGGAAAGTACTGGGGGCATTTCTTAATCCAAACCACATAATAGTACAAGCAAATACACCCCAATTGGTGATGAACGCTGTTTTTGGTATGTCTTCCTCAGCCATTCTGACCTGATTATACCCACTGTATCCATCTAAGAATGAGTACATTTCGTGTCCTGCTACTCTGTCAAGCATCGTGTCAAGAAAAGGTAGAGGAAACGGATCAGGCACCGTAGCGGCATTTAGTTTCCGGTAATCCAGACATATGCATAACTGCTTATTCTTCTTAGGGACGATAACAATGGGTGATATCCACTCAACATGCTCTACTGGTACTATGAATCTGACTTTTAGTAACCTATCAAGCTCTGCCTTTACCTTTGCTACATAGTTTGGGTTCATCCGGTAGCTGGGTTGTTTGATTGGCTTAGCTTCCGGCTTCAGCATGACCCTATAATGATAAATGCGAGGGTCTAAACCCTTCGTGTCTTTGTAATCCCATGCGAAAACATCATAGAACTCTCGAAGCAACTGTATTAACTCTGCTTGAAACAATTCAGGCAATCCTTCCTTTATTTTTACAGGTCGCTGATTAACTTCATCACCTAAATTATATGTAATTAACTGATCTTCTGGAACATAGAATTGTCGGGACTTCTCTGTAACATCGTGTGGGTTTAAAAGTTGTTGTAGATCAGTGTCATCTACAGCCGCAATATCTTCTTTCTTGTCTTCTTCCATCACAGGCATCACCGTACAAACTACCGGATTCCAATTATCTACAACAGATTGTAGATCAACAGTTCCTAGGGAGATCAAATCAATATTATTTTTCAAAAACTCTTCTTCTTCATCATCTGACAAACCATCTAACATATGAACTGGTTCTGCAAAATAAGGTCTAGCATGTAATTCACAAGGCTGTATAGCATCTAACTTAACAACATATTTACGATTATTATCCTTGAAAGTGAGTTCCTGTGCGGACCAATCTTGTATCACTTTGGCTTGTTTCAACCAAGGACGGCCAAAAAGCAAATTATAATCCAAGCTAGACTCTGGTAGCTCTAAGACGAAAAAAGTCATCTTAAATGTTGTGCCTTGTAGAGTTATGGGAACATCTCGTACTAGTCCTACTGGGTGGACTCTGGACTGATCAGCCATCCTTACAAAAAACTGGACAGGCTCAATTTTCGTCCATCCTAACTTTTTACACAGAGCGGCAGTAGGAATATTTACACCAGACCATCCATCAATTAGTACTTGATTGATTTTATGATTTTTGTACCATACCGTAATCAATGGGACCGAATGATCCACTGTAGCGTTAGTTTCTGGTTGTACTGTTGCTGTTGCTGGAATGCAGGCAGACTCAGTACTAAACTGTTGCTGGAATTGTTGACGGACTCCTGGTACTAGTGCAAGTAACTGTCCAAGAGGAAGAGTAATGGACACTTTAAATAAGATTTCCCATGCTTGATTTACTTGACTTGTTTCTTTCACCGATTCTGAAGATGATGCGTCGGTTACTGGAATTGACTCTTGCTCCTGTGCAGTTTCCTTTGACAGTGGAACTTGTGTCACTGGAATAGGATCTGGGAACACTGGAGGTTCTGTGGTGGTCCACTGACTAGCCTTGTCATATGTTCTTTGCTGTTCTAGGATGCCTGGTTCAAATATTTTCAGCTTCTGGTTGTAACGGCCTACCAGATCTGGTCTGAACTACTACAACTTGTGTCCTAATGGGCAAGTTTTGCAAGTGTTGGACCTCCCTTCTTTTCCAAAGCAGAGTGTCCATCCGACCTCTCAACCTCAACCACAACGGAGTCAACCACAATAGACGAACCCAGACCGACGACAATATCCGAAGACACAAGGAAAGCAGCAGTATCAGTATTACAAAGTAAGAGGTACGTGACAAATATGGGTGCCAAAAGGACAAAAACCACCGACAGATTTCAACAACGCAGACATTGATAAGAAGAAGTCAAGGCAGAAGCAGAATCAGTATCCAACATCCCCTCGACCTTCTTCTACAAGTTCGAACATTCGACATATTTGGATCGCCAAGAAGTACCTTATGAACCGACCCACACCCAAGCAGATTTGGGTACCCAAACAATGTATTATAGCTCACCCCTCAAGCCATGTAATATATACTCCTCAGAAATCTCTTCAACCCTCCATACCACCAAATACGATATCACCTTTTGTCCCTCAGCAGAAATCTACCAACCGCTCAGAAACTCTTAGGAAGTGGATATCGAAACGTATCCAGAAGTCTTTTCCTAACCCCTTATCTAACAAAACTCCCACCCCGACTAATCTACAACCTTGTAATAACTCATTCATGATTGAACCTTGTACAAATCCACACACTATAACCCAACATCATTTGTAATAACACCTCATCAAGCAATGTATGCATCATCAGAAGCATGTAGGTGTCTAGAGACCTACATTAGTTTTGCAACAATCATTCCATAAACCACATCACGAAACTTGGCTACACGGGTTACACATCGGTTATGGAAAGGGATTGCGGTCTCACTTTAATGGGATCATAATTAATTTCCATACTAATGTGTTAATCTTATGTAACAGATCTACTACGCATTCGCATCAATCATCATACAGGCAGAAGGACCATCAGAAGTTGGCCCCAGTGTACCCATGACCAATATTGGAGAACTACTAGCGGAGCCCCATCGTACGGCTCAACCACCAGAATTCCAGGGATTTCCAGGACCCATGCCAATTGACGACCCTCCCAGGGGATATATTGAAAAGATTCATCGCAATTCTCACTGGTTCCAGGATTAGTAAGACCGTTAGCGGACGCAGATTTCATCTTTGAGGCCAATTTGGCGTTTGATCACCGTACTTGGGCCAAGTATCAATTCTTCTCAAGAGAATTCAAAGGACTACAGAACACAGAAGATTTAACGCATGTTTGGGCAAGAGCAGGCTTCACAGAATATTTCAGTGATCCCTTGCCTAAACCCGACTTCTACAGATGCTATTACTTAATCACCACTTTGATAACTTTGGAGAACAAGGATCTACTAGGAACATTCATTTTGCCGTCATTAGTAAATGATCCGCCATATAAGAGGTTTTACCTTTCTAAAGATTTGATTCGCGCGGCAATCAAGATCCATGGTACACACACTCCAACAGAACGAGAAAGTCTGGTTCCAGAGCCTATGAAACGTGGGGATGTTACTAAATGGGAAGACATTTCGGCTATCACACCGGAGTTATCTAAGCCATTAAGGATATGCATGCAACATTTCGCGTTCCCCGCTCAGGACAGATTCACCATGCCCCACAAACGCATTTGGTTTGGTTTATATTTAGCATGTAATGGACCCCAGACAGTTGATCTGGCGAGCTGGATAATTGATTAGCTCTACTTAGCACAACACAGATGGGAAAGAAAGAAGTTCATCAATGGATGTTGCGCCCTCACGCGCATTGTATATATGTGTTTGGCCTACGATTTACCTATCGAGCGAGCAATGACAAGCGAGGAGCTGAAAGCATTCAAAGGGACAACGAAGAAAGCTAGGAAGCCTAGCAAAGGACGAGCAGGAAAGCGCATGAGAGGTACTATCCCATGCCTATAGGTCCCAGAATCACCATCACCGCAACCCTCTCCAGAACAGTCTTCCACAGAGGCTCCTACAACTGTACAACCAATTCGCATACGCTTATCAAGACCGGTCATGACAGAAGGCACTTCTAGCGCGGTTACCTCACAACCAACACCAGTTCAGGAACCGACCACCACTACAGCAGAAGTTCCCACCACTATTGGTGCGGAAGCTTTTTCTTTTCCGATACCTAACTTGGAAGCAGAGCCACTGGATACAACCTTTGATTTTGAAATGCAGGATGCTTTCTCCAGTGAATTTCAGTTTTTAGAAGGCCAGATTTTCTCTCAGGAATATGAACGTCCAAGCTACCCAACCATGCCTCGAGACCAACCACAAGGACAAGTAGTATCTAGTTTCGAGGACGAAAGAACAGAAACCAATGAAGATGATGGCGATGACGAAGCCAGCCAAGGCACTCATGAATCCCAAGAGCATGTACAGACAGATGAACAAGGACAGCACACGGACACCCAAGGTGATACCAGTACGCATGAAGATGAAACCTTGCAGCAGCTTATACGCTAGCCATGAAGAAGCTATATTGCACCATGGAGAAAGTTTGGGCACACAAGAAATTGACTGAGGAAGAGAGTCAAGCACTTATAGAACAGGAACTTGTCTCAGGCGGATTCAAAGAAGTATACATCAGAGGCTTCAGGGAGCTTGTTAAATCAGTGGGATCCACCGAAGCCTTACGGTATTTGCAGAGGAAACCATTACCGCAATATGACCCTCGCAGAGTCCGTTTACTAACCAAACCTGGGAAATACATTCGGGTACCCATCGGTGGTCAATCTTCAGAACAGGCCAGGGAAGCACGTCTCGTCCCTGAAGGCTCATTGGCAGAAGACACCATTATCATCGACTCCCCACCCCGTACTACTGCTGTACATACCACCACAGTTGTCAAAGTACCTACCACCCCAACCGCTCCTCCTTCACCTCCCATCCATCCAGTCTCCCCCATACACCCTCCTTCTCCCAGAACATCCACCTCCTTCCATGGCGAAGTAGCAAAAGCCCTTGTAACATCCATTCCTCTCACCATGTCTACACCCACCCAACCTAGTTTTCTCCCTCGGACATCCACTCTTCTATCTAGTCCATTTCTCCATCCATCTTTTCCATCCTTTCCTGCACCCCCGAGACCAATATTTCCATTTCTAACCCCGATGACTTTTTCCCCTGTATCACCTCCCCGACCCACCGTCATTCCTCTTTCCCGTTTCCACCAAGCAGCACTAGAAAACCCCTTTGTAAATTACCCTTCAACCTTTGTAAACCTTGTATTTACACCCATGCAAGCACCCACGATCACGCCATTATTCACAGTCACCGCACTTGACACCACACCTAATGACATGGATATCTCACCACCCACTGCACCACCACCCACTTTCACTTCATTCATGGCACAACCATACATAGGCACACCACAATTTTCCACAATCACCACAACATCCATTTTCCCACCCCCATTCCCCATTCCCTTTGCATCTACACCCATTGCATCTTCACTTAGCACACCATTAATATTATCACCCACTGTAGATAATGCATTTCGACAAATGATCACCTGTATGACTCAAGTAAGAGATGAGTTCACATCTCTTGGAACTAATTATCAGCAGCTGCAAAAGACAACTAATGACTTACAGTCGCAGCTCAATTCACTATCCATCGAGAATGCCTCATTGAATACCCGCTACCAAGAGCTACGAGAGGCATATCATAAATTGGAACTAGAAAGTGAAGCAAAGACAAAAGAGGCTGTCACAGATATCGAAAACTTGTTAAGGGCATAGACTATTCGCAATGCAATGCTCACTAGCAACATGTGCTTACTCAGACGACACCTGGGAGCAGCGAAAGAAGAGAACCAGCGCTTACAAGAATAGAACAGAGAGAATTTAGAAGCTGCCATGATCAACCAGACCAACCATTGAGCCCCAGTCGCTTCAAGGTCGTGCCCTCAGAGTCTATGAATATGTTGCTAGATGATCATGTTAGATTGCTAGAGCAGTACGACAGCATGAACGAGGAATATCAGAAGCTGAAAGAAGATCATAAACTACTCCAGCTAAGAGCACCAGTACAACAAGGACTACCAGCTCATACGGACCCATCTCCTGACATCCTAGAGGAACTCAACGCATTACGGGCCTAGGTATCAACTCTTCAATCACAGATAGCTATATATGAAGCACCCCCAGGCCAGACTCCCCACCGGAACTACCCACAGAGGAAGAAACAGACACTATTCCGGTGGAGGAAACCTTTGAAGAAGCATATGAACCGCAACCCATCCCAGGTGGACGAGTCACGGCTGAAGGCCGGACAACTTTCAAACTTCCAACTCCCGCATGGATGAAGACGATAGAAGAACTGGGAAAAACCCACTCAGCAAGAGTAGAGGCGTAGCTACACGCCATGGCAATGATTGAAGAACGCATTTTACAGTCCCCATACTTTGCTCATTTGGCCCCTTGCAGATACATATCTGGGCACGAGGTATAGTATAAACCATTTTTTATGTTAATGGCGGAATCAGTTGGCCATAGAGAAAGAAACAGACAAGAGACCCTCTCACGCTACTCAGTTTGAGCCTGATGATTTGCCAATAGATGCACAGCAAGGAGAAATCTATCAACCAGAATGGCGCAAGGATCTCTTACAGAACTATCCTGAGATGATGAGTACATAGGCCAAGGCACCACTACACTTAAAATACAACCCATGTTGGGGACCAGTGCCACGTCGCCGTTCCTGGAAGGCATTTGCGATTAAGGTACAAAACAACAAGCAATGCCAGGATTGGTTAAACTACCCATACTTCACTCCACCCACAGGACCACCTACAGTCGGATACATGATGGCAACGATTCGTCACTGGCTCCCTCGCTTGAAACATATGGACGATATAGCAGCGCACATGACTGTCAAGATATTTGACATGATGCAGATGGTTTTTAAAGTCTTCAGACGCGTCAAGGCACCTCATGTAAACACCCCGGGCTTCGAGCATGGCAATCTAGATCTTGCATATGATATGAGTACAACGCCATCGCTACGAGTGTGTTATGCCTGGCATTGCAGAATCAAATACCTACCGGTGTGCTACAAGCAAACCTTCAAAGAAATGTTCACAACCGGTTTCTGGGAATACCATTCGAAAGTGTTCATCAGCAGGCCTACGCATTTACTTCAATTGTTTGCCTGTGAAGAGATGGTATATTCCACGCATTATCGACTCCCGCCATCCGATGAACCGCAACCAATTGATTGGGAGAAACTCGAGGCAGATTTGACTCGAGGCATTCGAGTATCAGAACACACCCTCACTCAGGAACTACTCCAAAATTACGTCCGACAGACCTCACAACAAGGTTCTGTCGAGGACGAGAGAAGCGAGAGGGAGGGGGGTGTTGGCAGTAGCCAGAGGCATAGAAGACGCAGAAGCATGTAAAGACAGAGCAGGGAGTCAGTCGAATCAATTTTTCAAAGATTTATGTTTTATAAATATTCTTCAAAACCTCCAACAGTGATTTTCATCACTATTGTAACATATGTAACATAGAAAAACCCTTTTTGTAATTCATAGCTCCATTTTGTGCAAGCCGAGGAGTCCTCAAGCTTGAGGAGCTTAGGTAGAATGAGCGTACCAATTTTGGTTATTTTTAGACAATGTTTACCCTTTCAAATAGCACTTAGGACCTATTTTTTAATTATGCCGGTCACTAGATGTGAAACCGGTCAAAACTAGTCTAGAAACTATAAAAAGAGCTAGAGAGCTCATTTTTGAGGCGAGCTTGTTAGTTAGTGTGAGCTTAGAGCTACTTTGAGCTTGTAATTGAGATCTTGAGCAATAGAGTTGATTTCTCACCTTCCATTGTGTCTTGCTTGTCTCTTCGTTGTGTGTGTGTATGTGTGTGTGCATCTCGATGCTTCTCACCCTCACTCTCACTTCATCTCACATTCACAATCTTCATATCACTCCTATCTCTTCCGCGGATTGACATTAAGGAGGTGAAGCTTCTTAACGTGGTTCTCATCATTGTGCTAGAGCAACATCAACATTAGCATATTTTTTTCTTATTAGTAGACGAGCTCCATCTACCTTTGCTCTTCTGACTAGCTAAGAAAGCTGGATCTACAACATGCATAATATACCTATTTTACCAGGACTGATCTTCATGCAACAAAACAAGACTAACTCAGCAAATGTTAAGGCATTTAGATTGTGTTTCATCATCAATTGAAGAGTAGAAGCAAAACTCTAATATGAATCTAGAAGATAATTAAGAATAGTTTGCACAAGTGAGCTATGTGGTAAGAATTCATAAGCAAAAATCAATTGTTCCTTCAAATCTTTGATCTTTGTCAAAAAGTGTTAAGATGGAGATATGATTTGCTAAATATCTTTCTTTACATGTAGTCCATCATCTTTGATGAAATCACTATGATTGTTAGCTTGATAAATTAGTTAGAGTTTAGAAGTTTTAAAACATCCTAGGAAGTTTGGAATGCACTCAAGTCCTTCTTCTCTTCAAGCACAAAGGCCAAAAAGAACCAACTATGGTTGGACTTCACAACACTCAAGAAATCTTCCAAGCAAAATGTGATTGATTTTGTCACAAAGATCAATATTGTTGATAAGCTAGGAAGCATTGGAGAAGTGCCAGATGAACAAATTGTAAGGCAATTCATCAATGGTCTGAAGGCAGATGACAAGTGGGAAGCCTTTACAACAACAATGGATCTATACATGGATATGCATGTACCAGATTTCAACACACTTATGGGACAACTACTTACTGAAGAGGCCAAGCTCATGAAGAATGGAGGAGGTTCCAAAGGTAATCAATCTTGTGCTTTGTATACAGATAAAAGTAAAGCCAAAGATAACAAAGGAAGAGGAAAGAAAGTGGATGATGAAGCAACTACACACCAAGCTAACTATGCAGGTAGAGGAAGACATGGTAGAGGTAGAGGCAGAGGAGGAAGACAAGGCAGGAGGAGACCCCATGACTCTAATCCTTATTCTATTTGTCACATTGTCAAGAGTAGATATATGCTATAGTGTGAGTGTGCTAAGTCAATTTATGCACACACTCAAGAACCTCACATGGAAGCTGCCGAGAGGATACTCAGATATCTCTAAGAGACCATGAATGAAGGGTTATACTACCCTTATGTATCTGATTTAAGTCTAAAGTTGTTCTTTGATGCATATTGCGCTAGTTCCAAGGAAGACAGGAGAAGCACCTCATCTTGTCTCATGGTCATCTAAGAAGCAACCCACAATTTCTCTCTCTTCTACTGAAGCTACTAAAGAAGCAATGTGGATGAAGACACTATTTACAGATCTTGGATTGGAAATTGGAACTCCAAGTGTTTTTGGTGACAACATGAGTCCCATTCACTTGGCTGCCAATCCAATCTTTCATGCAAGGACTAAACATATTGAAGTACATTACCACTAAGTAAGAGAGAAGATTGTGAGCAAGGAAATTCAGCTATCATATGTGTCAACTCATCAATAATGTGTAGACATTTTAACCAAGGCATTAGATGGAACAAAACTCAATAAATTCAAAGGTATGATTGGTTTGCAAGTAATCTTGGAAGATTGAAACACTCAACCTTACTTGACTTGAGGGGGAGCTATTGGAACAAGTTCATGGCAAGTCCAAGTGTTGGCTTGAGTCTTCAAATGTCATAGCAACTTGAAGCAAATGCTAAAGCTTTGAAGAGTTCACTTATGAACTCACCCTTATAACTCTTTGAGTATTTACTTGATGTAAAAGTGAAGGAATCAAAGTGGTTGAATCCACTTGATGAGAAGGGAAAGAAAAGCCACAAATTCCTGAATGAGTTAGTTGAGAATCTATCACTAAGAATTAGGAAAAATGGTCTAGGTGAGCAAGATTCAAATTCAAATCTTGGCTCCAATCATCACTATATATACACATGATTTAGTCACAGGTTTCACACACTCATTAACTGAGCTTCTTGCAATATTAGAGTGTGATCTCAAGGCACACATATGTACCAGTAAGTCCATTGTAATTTACGTTCAACATAAATTTGGTTTCATGATCATTTGTGATCATATCTTCATGCCTATGTGAGTGTATTGTTTACTGTCATACTTCTAAGTTTTTCAGTCAAATTGCATAGATGGTTTCTCTGAGCGTGGTGCATCATTTTCAATGATTTAACTTGTAAAGTTAGCTCTTTAAGTATACTCTATACTCCCAAGTTTCATTGCATTTGGAGTTCATAAATCGTGAGATATATTCATTAGAAGTTACCTAAATCTCTTCACCTTCTACTTCTTTGATAGTACTCCATTAGAACAGTGAGCTTCTTAGAGCTTGTTCTCAATGCATAGTTGATCATTTGCCATGATTTAAAGCATGATAGAATCAAGGTACTGTCTATTATAATCCTACAAAGTTTCATTAGCATTGCTTCTCGAGATCGTCAGATATTAGCATATCTTTGCTCACTGGTATGATAACTGTTGCAGCTCGTAAATGTCGAGATGGAGATATGATTTGCTAAATATCTTTCTCTGCATGTAGTCCATCATTTTTTATGAAATCACTCATGATTGTTAGCTTTCTAAGTTAATTAGAGTTCCCCAAAAGGATCTATGCCAATTGTTGTTATGCGTAGAGAATTGTTCAAAACACTGAACATGTGTATGAACTAAAATGGCAAGTGTTTTTACTCTTGGATAAACTCCTACCTATTTGTTTTGATTCATCTTTTTGAGAGTGATCTTCCAAGGCACATAGGGTGTCTAATACATCCTTTGGCAAGCTAAAAGGGCCCACCACATATATCTGGAGTTCATTTGGATGGTGTACTCCAAAGTTTTTGTAGCACCACTTCATCTTCATCAAGTACAAATCCATCTTCACATCTGAGACTATGAGCGGAGGGGTGACAACGATGCCCTAAATGAAGGAGCGACCTGCTATGATAACAATTGTTGGAGTTTTAGGTGTGTGGAAGCATGTGAAAAACAAAAGGAAGAAGAATAAGCTTGAAGCACAACACACAATATTGAATGTGTTACCAAGTGAATGTACAAAGATAAGTCACCCATTAGGGTTATAGGCATATTTATGTGGAAAAAACCTCCTAAAGAGGGAAAAAAGTGCCCCAGTGGCCCTAAGCATGTTCATACATATCACTACCTAAATATATCAACATGGTGACTCCAAATGGTTTATCCCTTTTTTCCTCCATATGGAAGATTCGAAACAAGATGAAACCGTATATCAAGGTTAATGAAGATTGGAAGTGGGCATCAGGGATTAGGGAAAATGGTTCTCTTTGGTTTCCTATTAAGGGAATCAAAGAAGTTGTCTCTGAGAACATCCAAGGAGTAAAGAAGTTATGGAACAAAGATCTCTAGAACCATGAGAGAGATCATTGGATAAGATTTGAGGACATTGACCTTATATGGAAAATCCTCCATCGTTGAATCTGGACCAATGTCAAAGCTAATAAAGTCTATGGGGCCCCTCATTGGTGCAAGTGTTTCCTATGGGGAAGAGAGGAACTTGGCCATCTCTTCTTCTCATGCCCAAGAAACTACACGATATGGCAATCTCTCACTAGAATTTTGAGCTTACAAAGGCAATCAAGTGGAAACAAGTGTTACTTGGTGAAATAATTGGTTGCTCATTTGCCTTGTGGAATGCCATAAGAGGAGAAGTGTTTTGGAAGATATGGAAAGAAAGATGTGCAATCAATTTTGATGCCCATCCAAAGGAATGGTCGATTGTAAAATCCCTAGACTTGTTAGGCAAAACAATATGTAATTGTAAAAAAACACTGCCTTTCAAACACCATAGGATGTTTGTTTTGAAAAACAACAAGATTAAAAGCAAGTGAGTCCTGAGAAAGATGAAAAAATCATTAACTTTCTTAGTAACTCGCTTAATATTGCTAGCCACCCACCAAATCTTAGGGCTCCTATTGATTTTGGACTGTAATAGCTATTACGCCTTTGAGCCATCCTACCCCTACTTTGTGAGATACAGGGGATCCCAAGGGCACTAAGCCCATTCTTTGTATAATTCTTCTTTCATTAATTCAAGCAAGGGAGATTAGGCCTCTCTTGAACTTCCTCTTATTAAAAAAATAATAAAAAAAAGAGATTAGAAGATGATGAAATGTTGTTGTTGCCACCATGAATTTCCTCTTTTAAAACAATTAAAAAAGAGAGAGATGAGAAGATGATGGAATGTTCTTGTTGCCAGCATGAGTTTCCTCTTTTAAAAAGATTAGAAGATGATGGAATGTTCTTGTTGCCACCATGAATGAAAAGCATGCGAGATTGATTGTTTGATACGTATGATGACCCAAAGAGTGAGCGAGGGACTCTTCTTTGACTTCAGATATTCTTTAAAATCAAGCATGAGTTTCCTCTTTTAAAAAGATTCAGATATTCTTTAAAATCAAGCATGAGTTTCCTCTTTTAAAAAGATTAGAAGATGATGGAATGTTCTTGTTGCCACCATGAATGAAAAGCATGCGAGATTGATTGTTTGATACGTATGATGACCCAAAGAGTGAGAGAGGGCTTTAATTATAATAAAGAGAAAAAGTTACAAGTGAATGGGACTAGTACCCATGGGACCCCCCAAAGGGAGATTAGGCTAAGGCCGAACTTCCTTTTATTTAAAAAAAAAAAAAAAAAAAAAAAAAAAAGAGTGAGAGAGGGACTCTTCTTTGACTTCAGATATTCTTTAAAACAACCATCCACTCACTGAGCGAGGGACTCTTCTTTGACTTCAATTATTCTTTAAAATCAACCATCCATTCACCAATCTTGTCCTCTTTCCACAACAATTCTCCCTCCCTAAGAACCGACTTCACTCTCGTGCTCCTTCCACGAGAAGTCCACCTCAAGGAGTTCAGAACCTCTAAAATCCGCTAGAGGGAGGGCTTGAACCTCCGACCTTATGGTTAACAGCCACACGCTCTAACCAACTGAGCTACTCCAGCTTTGATATAATTATTCGATTTTTCTTTTTCATCCAAGCGCAACGACTTGAACAACACTTTGCAAGGTACATTATGTAGTTTTCGTAGATGCTCTTTCATTCCAAGTCATTTCGGATTCCGCGACGCGGCATTTGTTGCAGCAATTTGAACGGTGTGTGTGTTTTCTCTCATTTTGTTTGAGGAATGGCCGCTAATAATCACAAACAAACTTTCAAGAGACGCGCTTATTTTTACTTCTCATCCTTCAAAGCTCCAAAGACTACACACTTGAACATGCACATAACTTGGGTGCATGACGGTAGAGGAGGAGACGGTCGAAGAAACAAAGAAGGGAGGCCATGGAGAAGAAACATGTAACCTTCAATCTCATGAGCATACACATCACTTTAGTAAGAAAGAGGAGAGAGCCACATAACAAAAGGCTTTGGATAAGGTGAGAGGTAATCCCAAAATTGAAGAGAATCTCTAGGGGGATGGAAGAGATGCATAGACACACATGCTTGAGTGCTTTGTATTTGTATGAGTCTCTTTTTCCTTTACGTATGTCTCATTGTATAGAACCACCAATGATGCGTGAACCCAGCAGCTATTTCGTACCTTTCCAAACTGTTGGAGAGTGAGCACATGAAGGGAGACAATCTTTTATACAAATTTTGGACAAAGATCAAGTAGCTCATGGACTTCTTTAGGTGCTTTCTTTTTTGTTTTCGTGGATGTTTTTGCCTAAGGAACTTCAAAAATGTTACCATGGTCCATTGTCGTACCCCCGTTTGGAATGCTATGCCCTAGAAAGCTTGACCCAATGAACAAAAAAACTTATTTTTAGCATTAGGTGGAATATAAGATCTCTATTAGGACTTCTAACACCACAGCTATGTAGTTCTTCCAAACGTTTTTGCTTTTTTTCAAATACTATAAAATCCTCTCATGAATAATTCAAATAGGCAAGTTGAGACTATCTTCCACATACACCACTAAAAAATAACCTGGGGCATTTGGGAGACCAAGCTTGGGACATTTGGTGTCGTGGGTTCTACCTTTATTCCACTTCATGTTCCAACTATGTCAAGTGCACCATAGTCACCTCGCAACCATTGTAGAGAAACTTTGATAGGATGCAATAGATGCACAAACATTGTTGGAGATAGATGTCTACAGAAGCACACAAATAGCACAGGGAAGGAGAGGAAGCTTGGAGCACAACACACAATACTGAATGTATTACTAGAGAATGTACAAAGATAAGTAGCCCATTAGGGCAATAGGCATACATACAAGCCAGGGGAAAAAAACCTCTTAAAGAGGGAAAAAAGTGCCCTGGTGGTCCTAGTGTGTTCACACACATCACTACCTAAATATATCAATGTTTGTTGTTACCCTTTGGAGTTGTCCTCTCCAATCATTTTAGCATAAAGGATCAACTACACATCTTTAAATTGTCAATCCGGGAAGTATGCAAAGACCACAACCCCTTCTAGTTAATGGAATCCAAGAACAAGAGTTAAATGACTGTTTTCTGAGAAATTATGAAGATGAAGAGAAATATCTAGGGTTTTGATTATCTTGAGCTATACAACAACATTTTCAATGATCTTGGTGCCTAAAGTGTGCCATTTTCTCAGCAGAACACAATTATGAAGTCAAATCTCAAAAACAGTACCTGTATCACACAGACGAGACAATCACGATTCTGTGAAAACTGAGGATTTCCATTTCCAGCTTTGTTCTTCTGCACTTTCTTACTCAATACACTAAGAATCACCTCTCTTCATACACATTACTCATAAATACACAACTGAAGCTCACAAATTCCATGGATTACACAATGAATAGACTCAACAAATTAAAAGAAAGTACATGAAAGAAAGAAACACGATTTTCTACACGAGAGCTCTTCACATTACTTGGATAACAAAAATAAAAACAACCAACCCTCTCAAAATAGAGGAAATTATCTTTTATACATTTTCAAGTGTCCCTTTTCAGACTTGAATTTTGGTCCTTTTCCCTTCTAATCTAAAAATATGCTATCAAAGAGCTTCCAAGAATTCTAGAAAAAACACATAGGATTCTAATTTACATGAGGAAGACTCTTCCTCATTTTTACATCATTTGTATAAATATTTCTACAAGTTTTTGCCATTTTACAAATATTTCCCTTCAAAAAATGCTTCTTCTAATATTCTTCCCCTCCTAGACTTTTTGGCTCCTGACAAAAAATATTCTTGCTGATAAATAGTGAGAGCTTCCTTCACTTCTTTTTCCTTTGATAAACTTGTGACAATAAATCGTGACTTTTTCTTTCTGTAATATTCAAGTTATTCACCATCTCAAATAGAGCTTTTCTCCATTGTACACCTGCTTCTGGTTTATCTATCACATCTTTCTTTAAGTATTCTGTATATGCTGCTTCATAGGTAGTGAGTCTGGATTTTGTAACTATTGATAGGTTTCCAAAAATTTCTGATTCTCTTTCAAAAAATCCATAATCAAAAGCATCCTCAAAAATTTGGAGATAGTGACTACCCAAAAATACTGTTATGCTATAATAGGGCATTAAGCAAATTTTTTCTGGGATTTCACTGAGATCAAATAATAAAGCATCAGTTGGTGAATTAAAACCAATGTAGTTGAGGGTTCTGACATCTGTATCTGTAAAAGTTTCTATACATGCCAATATGAGTCGCATCACATCTTTATATGTAGATATGACAGACTCTGCTGTGTCAACTATATATTTCTTTGTTGGCCATGTTCCTGCTTTAGGTCCTGCTACCTTTGGAAAGTTCAACCATTTTGCTGGGATCTGCCCTACATTTCTTCTTTCCCAGAACACTGTCCATTCTCTTCTCCTTGCTACTAGACAATAGGCTGGATTGATCTTTAGCTGAATTGGTGCCTCTTTCCATATTTTCTTGCATTCTTTGTTGGCATCTAACCACCTGTTCCTCCATTTCGGGTTAGCCCTTTTAAATAATTCCTTAGTGACATTGATATCCTCTTCATATTCCAAATACTTGTTTGATGGTAGTCCTACCCTTGCAAACTGGTAATTTTTAATACTTTCAATAATCATACAAAAAGGTATACCTAGACCATCTGCTGCCCAATGGTGTTGGTCTGTGTTTATTCCTTTGTTGAGAGCAAAATTTGCAATTTTTTCTTCATACTCATTATGCATTTTTCTGATAAATTCCATTCTCGATTCCCATTCTGTTAAAAGCTTCTGAACAAACTCATCTGAATACTCCTCAACTATTGCTTTGTTTTCTTGTTCATCAAAGTGTTGAGTTCTGTTATCTTCTCCCCCTTCATATTCTTCTACTTGTGTAGTCACTACCTGCTCTTTGAAGGGCTTTGGAGTGCAAAACAAGAGGAGGAAGGAGGAGATGGAGGGAGAGACAAGAGAGGAGAGACACGCGGACATGCGTGGGAGCCTCGAAACCCACATAATGATCTCTCTTGAGGCAATACTCTATATATGATGTATATATATGAATATGGGGGTAAGGTCACATGACCCTTACATCCCCAACAATCTCCCACTTAAGGGTCAATGTGACCATAAGTGGTAACATATACAAAGAATGATGTAGGACTATACAATAATGTACAGGAAGAGTCCGGGTCTCTACCCATACCAGATCAGCCCATACCAACTGCCTCGAACAAGGTGTATCCATGCACCTCAAACTGCTCTAGACTCATATCGATAAGAGTCGAGCTCACATATGACTGATGCAAGAACTGATGAAGCTCCTGCAAAGCTCCCACTCGCTCCATGCCTATGTCAATCATCGAACAACTGACAAATCCAAGTGCAAATGCTCCAATAGCAACTGCAATGTCTGGTCTCGAGCATAACAACTCGTACATCAGACTCCCGAATGCTGACGAAACATGTGCTATCCTGGCTAACCTAAGTATGTCAGCCATGCCTATATCCAAGGCATCCAAAGCACCATCATCAAGACCAACATGTCCTAACATATCTGTGTCAACATCTGGCATGAGCGAATCCAAGAATGACTGCATAACTGCTAACTCCTCAGCATCTAAATCAGCCATGCTCACAACCAAGGATGTATCTAGCTGTGCATCATGAGAGCTAATATGCTCTACCATACACTGTGTACCATGAGAGCTATCGTGATCTACCACACCAAGTGTATCATCATGCTCCGCATGAGCTAACTGCACAACATCAACACAAAGATCAAACTGATGATCTAACTCTAACTGAGTATCATCACAATGCTCTACATGAGCATCCATATCATGCTCTAAAGCATCCAACTGATCATCCGAAGTGTGCTATATAAGAGCATCCATATGATCAATAAAAGCATGCTCTATATAAGCATCATGAGCATCCAAAACATGCTCTACATGTGCATCCATCTGAGCATCTGAATCATGCCATACATGTGCATCAAGAATGTCCATAGACCTATCTATAGGTAGACAAAATGAGACATGACGAGTCTCACATCGCACATAAGGCTTAACTCCCACTGAGACGAGACTGTCTCTCACACGAAGTACTTGTAGTGGATACATGTGCCCAATCCTAGCACCTCTGACAAGCATAAGCTGTCCCAACTGCAATTGAAAATGATGCTCACCAAGGAATGCATAACATCTGCTCTCTTGTAACTAGCTAACTGAAATCAAGCTCATAGGGAATGAAGGCACATAGCGTACATGTCTGAGTATAAGTGATGCTCCACTAGGTAGCATAAGACATACATCTCCTGCACCCTCAATGTCATATGTCGTACCATCAGGCAACTGCACACATCCACGACTCTCACCTGAGAATCGCCAAAATCACTCACGATGTGGAGTAATATGAAAACTGGCTAATGCATCAAGCAACCAAGCCATATGTGTGCTATCCAATGAATAAGAGGAATCCTGAGATGAACCATAGAAGAAAGTGATATCACCATCACTGGCAAAATCAACTGCCATAGACTCTCCTGAAATCACTACCTTACCTACATCACGTGCATGTCTCTGATGTCGTCGTCGCATCCGCCTAAAGCAACATCGTCGAATATGGCCTTGCATGTTTGGAGACTAAAAGATAAAAAATTAGCGAAACTCAAAAGTCCTTGCAAAAAGTTCCTCTTCATTGGTGATCCGAACAGGAGAGGCGTACCCAAAATCAAGTGTCTTGTGCTAACCACAAAGATTCTCGTGGGTTGGGCATTCTGGATGTGAGAGGTATGGAAAATAAGCTGGCAGCCAAGTGGTTGGTCAAACATGGTGCAATACGAAAGCTTCATGGGTGAAATTGATTCTCAAAAACAAATCCTCTCTTACAATTATGAGAATACTAGATGAAAGGCTCTTGATATGCTTACCTTGTTGTTTTCTTAGCATCTGGTGTGTTGGATTTTGAGGTCTACAGAAGCACATGAACAACACAAGGAAGAAGAAGAAGCTTGGAGCACAACATACAATACTAAATGTATTACCAAGTGAATGTACAAAGATAAGTTACCCATTAGGGTTATAAGCATATATGCAAGTTGGGGGGAAACACCTCCTAAAGAGGGAAAAAGTGCCTTGATGGTCTTAAGTGTGTTCACACACATCACTACCTAAATATATCAACGAATCCCCCCTGAGAGTGATGTAGTGAACAAGGAGCTAGGACTCATATATAAGGAAGTGGCAATATATATGTAAAGAGATCAATCCACAAAACGAAGTAAGCCCAAAGCTTTGTGGAAAGCTACAAACTTCTTTGGAGGTAGAGCCTTTATGAAAAGATTTATAATGTTATCCTATGTGGACACATATGCCAAAATGATCTCTCTAGCAAAGAACCTCTCCTTGACATAATGATAACACATCTCAATGTGCTTTGTGTGAACATGGAACATAGGGCTCCTCGCAACTACCACTGCACTCTGACTGTTAGTGAAGATGGTGGTGGCAAAAGACTGACCAACACCCAAATCAGCCAAAAGGCATCTAAGCCACACACACAATAGTCATTGTGAAAGCCACCCTATACTTAGCCTCACAATGATGAAGGTCAATCCAAATGCATCAACATTTCAGGAGTTGGTCTCTGTTTTGTTGCAAGAAGATCAATCTAGATCGAAGAGGTCTATTATGTGCGTTAGAGATCAAGCTTTCTTAGCAACTCAAAAGGGCAAAGGTAAACATAGTTCATCTACTACCAAGCAGAAATCTGCTAACATGGCACCGTCTAAAAAGGAAGACAAAGACAAAAAGAAAACACAAAAACACAAATAGTTCTGCAAATATTGTAAAGGAAATGATTATGTCATAAAGAGTTGTCCAAAAATAGCTACAAAAGAGGCAAATAAAAAGCAAGCTAGAATGGTTCTTGCAAAGGCCTCTACACCTTAAACAGAGTGTGCTAATCTTGTACCTAATGAAGAATAGGTGTTTAGTAATTTTTACAATTATGACCCATCTTCCTATGAACAATGTATCTTTATAGTAGACTTAGATGTGTGGTACTTTGATAGTGGGGCAACCAAACATATTACCTTGCAACGTAGTTTCTTCAGTTCACTTGAGCGTGCCCCTATAGGGAATACTGTCACATGCACCAACAACTCCCCTTATCATGTCATGCAAGTTGGTAAGATCATTCTGACTATTGTTGATGGTAGTTCTTTCACATTGTCAGATGCTTTGTGTGTGCCAGGGATCAAGAAAAAATTGGTTTCAATTTCAGTATTAGCCAAGATCGGCTTGATTGTCAAATTTGTTGATGCTAGATCTATCGTTCATGATGTGAAAATGGCAATATTATTATTTCTTCTCACATTTTATGTCATGGGTTGTATAAGCTCATATACTATGCAGAATTTGTCGATGATTCAGCATGTGCAGTTCAAGATTCTCAAGATCAAAGTACCAAACATCTGAGTCTACTACAGACATACACTATTGATGGGAAGATGGCTCATAACTATAAATAGTAATAAAAAACCATTCTTCATTCTAGACAAGATGAACAAACTCCGCTTTAGGTGTAGAGGACTCTACAACAACCATTCGATCCTCCTCTTTCTTTGCCTCTTTTACAACCAATTTTTGAAAACTCTTTATGACATGACCATTGACTTTACAATATTTGCAGAACTATTCATGCTTTTCTATTTTCTTTTCATCTTTGTCTTCCTTTTCCAACTATGCAACTGTTGGCAGTAGCCAGAGGCATAGAAGACGCGGAAGCATGTAAAGACAGAGCAGGGAGTCAATCGAATCAATTTTTCAAAGATTTATGTTTTATAAATATTCTTCAAAACCTCCAACAGTGATTTTCACCACTATTGTAACATATGTAACATAGAAAAACCCTTTTTGTAATTCATAGCTCCATTTGAGGAGTGCTCAAGCTTGAGGAGTTTAGGTAGAATGAGCGTATCAATTTTGGTTAGTTTTAGACACCGTTTACCCTTTCAACAGCAACTTAGGACCTATTTTTTAACTATGCCGGTCACTAGATGTGAAACTGGTCAAAACTAGTCTAGAAACTATAAAAAGCTAGAGAGCTCATTTTTGAGGTGAGCTTGTTAGTTAGTGTGAGCTTAGAGCTACTTTGAGCTTGTAATTGAGATCTTGAGCAATAGAGTTGATTTCTCACCTTCCATTGTGTCTTGCTTGTCTCTTCGTTGTGTGTGTGTATGTGTGTGTGCATCTCGATGCTTCTCACCTTCACTCTCACTTCATCTCACATTCACGATCTTCATATCACTCCTATCTCTTCCGCGGATTGACATCAAGGAGGTGGAGCTTCTTAACGTGGTTCTCATCATTGTGCTAGAACAACACCAAATTTGGCACCGTTGCCGGGGATCGAGTCTAGGACGAATGTGTGATGGTAAGAGTATAGCAAGAAGTGGCGTTGGAAGGTAAAAATTTCAGTTTTTGTTGTTGTTTTTACTTAGTTTTTAGTGTTTTAGACCTCCCCCACACTCCATCTTCATCACCACATCATCATCTTCCACTCCAAAAAAATCATAAAATTCACCATATCCACCCATTCTCCTCATTTCCCCTCATTTGTGAAGTTTTGGGCAAAAGGGAAAGGACCTTTAAAGGTGTATATACTCAAGTGCTTGATCATCCATTTGTGAAATTGGTCTAATATTGAATTTTTCCAAGTCTAGCAAGGGCAATCAAAGCAAAGCAAAGCAAGGCAGGGAAGAATGCAAAGCTTGGGAAGCGCGACTTCTTGGGCATCAGAGCAACCAACAAAGCTGACTCGAGGTTGGAAGATTACTCAACCCCCTCAGTCAATTATTAGCTTAGGCTAAAACATTAGCATTGTGGATTAAAGACGATAGGAACGCCTTAAGTGCAAAAGATCTAATATTTTCAAGTTCAAGACTAAAGTGAAGGTGTGCGATACGAAAACCTAAAGGAAAAGAATTAAAGTCTGACGGAACGAGAACTCAAAAGTACCACGAAAAGTCGATTCCTGACGCTTACAGTAAGACAAAACAAGAACTTAAAGGAATTTAAAAAGAACCAAGCAATTAAAAACAAGGAACATTGACGATCAGAGAAGTGTGCAAGGAAGAAAATTCAAGAACCTTAGATCGGGCAAATATATAGGTAAGTCAGATTGACGAAGCCTTAGATCATCAGAAGCAAGCATAGGAACTACTGCACAATCGTGGGCTCAGCAATTAAATAGTAATTACCCCTACGAGAGCTCAGATACAAGTGAATCAGAAATGGCTTTTAGCACAGAAAGACCAGAAGGAGGGTCAAATGTTGCATATTTAGAAAAACCAGAAGGAGGGTCAAATGTTGCATATTTAGAAAAACCAGAAGGACCCTATAGAACTCAGTTAGAATTTCTCTAAACCAACCGCTTAGGTGCTCGCATCTATGAGGATGGTTTGCGAAGACAAGTACTACAAATGCACAATCCTGATCAACCCATTGGATTGGAACGTCCAGTGGTGAGATTTGAGAGAGATACATACATAGACAAGGAAGGAACGATGTATATCTTAAGTACGTAGCCAAACAATACGAATGAGTTTGGCGTAATTCAGTTAGAGACGGAAGCGAGATCTCAAGGAAAAGAACCATTAGAAGAACCAAGAACACCTAGAGGGAAATCTGTACTGACACGAGTACTAGTTCCAGATTGGACCCCTCAGGATAACAGAAGCATAGAGTTGTTTGTTAATAAAGAGACTGATGAAGCATTTTGGAGATATAGAACGGAACAACCTAGTGAGGTAGGCTCCATCATAATCTACAAATTTAAAGACCCAGATACACCTGGAAAGGTTGTATACCTGGGTGAGACTTGAGAAAGAGTCTTTGTGGTACTAGACCACGCAAGAAATACCTATACATGGAGAGGTGATTTGGTCTTCCCTCCATCTCGAGCAAATGTAAACGCGAGCCAACAAGGGGCATGAACATCCTCAGCCCATGGCATGCAAAGAGAAAAGAACAAAGAAAGACCGGAAGTAAGCTTCAATCATCCCATAAGAAAAGATAGAACCACCATAAACACGGACAGAGTGGATAGACAAGGAGAACCTAGAATGCTAGGTGGTAGAGATGATTTTCCTCTACCTAGACCACGTGAACACGCAAGAATATTAAGACCCACTCGGTTAGTAAAATCCATGAAAAACTACTTTGATGGGACAGGAGATCCCTACGACCATGTTGCGGAATTCAAGCAAGTACTAAGAGCAGAGCAAGTTGAAGACATGTTCACGCAATATAACGCATTTGGACTAATGTTAAAGAATACAGCTTTAACTTGGTTCCAACCTTTGCAACAGAGGCAATTTAGAGACATCCATCACTTTTTAGAGTCATTCATCACTGAATTCTCTAAAAGTGGAATCAGGCATGACACGTCTTCGTTGATTCATAGCTTTAAACAGACCCCTCAGGAAACAGTAAGACTGGCAGGACGTAGGTTTAGACAATATGTTGAAAGATGTCCAGTACAAGAGTTACCTTCACAGGCCAAGCAAGTGTCGTTGTTTTTAGATGGCCTGTTGAGCTCTAAACTATGCTCCTATGTGTACTTAAAAGAACCCAGAACGCTAGAGCAGTGTGTAAGAATCTGTATAGACATTGAGGATAACTTAGGAGACGAGTTGGAACTCTCGAAAGTCTATAAGGACTCAGATTGTTCCTCTCTAGCATCCACAAAATTGTCTAGCTCAATAGAGGACCTAGCAGAAAAAGTGGCCCAGAAACTAGGAGTTTCTAGCAAACAGATGCCTAGGGTAACAACAAACAAGCGTTGTTACACCTGTGGTGGTGATCATATGGCAAACGTGTGTCCCAATGCAACACAACCACAAGCTAATCCTAGTGGCCAATACTGTACGATCGAGAGAAGATACACAAATCACACGGCTCAAGACTGCCCTTATAACAAACAAGCAGTAAGACAAAACTACCGGCAAGCATACACACAGCCAGGTAGGTATGAAGGCCAATAGAGTGCTCAGCCTTATTACTATAGGCCTCCTCAGAACTATCCATATCAAGCTCAACAAAGACCTCAACCTGTTTTAGCTCAGCAACCACCCCCACCAGCGAATGTCATCTCAGTTAAATATGCTGCTGCAGAAGAGAACCTAAGTAGGGCCTTAGTGCCTTCTTCACCCTTAATTACAGAGAGTGACCCGAACTCAAACAGTTTTGACTCTACTCATGTAGATAGTCCACCCACATATTACACAGAGTCACCAGAACATGTGGAAACTTATCAATATGATAGTCCACCAGTGGAACCTAGTTGGGAGCCCGACTACGCTCATGTGATGTACACAAACCCAAATCCACGACCCCAATTGAGACAGCAATGACCAAAGGGCCCTAGAGGACCATGCTTTAGGTGGCAAGGAGATCATTTCATAAAGGATTGCCCACATCCTCCGACATCAGGACAATCACAATACTATAACATACAAGGCTTTTGTGCCGATTGTGGTAAAGAGCACATCATAAAAGATTGTCATAAGAACCCTGCTAATGCTTCAAATGTGACACCCATCAACGTGATAGGTATTGTAAACAATGCAGATGGATCCAACCCTACATACGTGCCTATCCAAGCTATAACCAAAGCCCAGACGCTCTTACAGAATCAGCAACACAATCAGGAGAAAACAGCCAGAACTAGTGAAGTTGCAGAATCTAGCAGTAAAAAAACAAAATCTTGGAAAGATTCTAGAGAAAGGATCAAGAGAAAGCGGAGTAAAAAAATAACTAAGTTGGAAGGAAGTCTCAAGGAATCTAGAGCCAAAATCCTAGAGTTGACTTCACAAGAATTGAATCAAGAAAACCCAGCTCAGAAATCAGGATCAGTTTTAGCGGAACCCATACCAGAAAACCTAGACATGATGTTTCTTGCATATCAAGCAAGAATAAAAGAAGGACCTCAAGTAGCGGAAATGAGCAAGAACTACCCTCAAGCAGACCTCGAAATTGAGAGGACTAAGCTTTGCATGAAGATGGTAGAATTAGCACAAGCAATGTTCGAAGCCTCTAGATATCTAAATTGGAATAACATGGCAAAACCGGAATTACATTTTCAAGGACTAATGGAGAGGCTAGAATACTTGATTGATAGCAAAGAGAAAAAGGATCAGCATAGGAACCCTATTGCCTCAGAGACACAAGAAAGGAATACACCACCCCTGTCTCAAGTACCGAACACAGAAGGGGAAGACAACCTGTCTTCTATACATAGATACTCACATGAATTTCTAAGAGAAATCCAAGAAGCGAAGTGGATAAAAGAACAAGGAACCCATCCTCCTATTCAAGAAATAGACGACTTGCAGGTGAAATTTCCCCAAGACATTCCCTCTATTTACGACGATGTAGAGGAAGAGCAACTGAGTGAACACACAGGTTTTGAATCTAACTCTTTGCAAGAATTACCTCAGTTCATAGGACCTTGGGAAGCAAAGTCTATTAGTATGAGAGCACCCATGATAATAGTGAGGAATGAAGAATCAATAATCCCTAGAAACACGGAAGTGATAAAGAATACCAAAGTACAATGTAATCTCACCCTAGAAGAGTTGTTAAAGGTAAAACTAGAATTGTGGAAACATGTAGCAAATCAATTCCCTGAGTTTGCTACTACTCCCTCACAGATAGGAACACACAAGAAGGTACCAGAGATACCCGTAGAAAAGATCGGAGATGTAAGCAAAGGAGAGGAAGGTAACACTTATCTTCCCATAAACCATCAGGGCTACACCACCAAAGCCATCTTAGATTCAGGAGCCGGAGTAGCCATTGCTACCACTGCTTTATGGAAACGTTGGGGTAAGCCAACACTCAGACCCACCAGGATGAAGCTACAAATGGCTGATGGACACATAGAAAAACCATTAGGCTGAATAGAAGGCATATCTCTCACCACTTGTGGTGTGGAATTTGAGCATACCTTTGCCATTTGTGATTTTAGTAAAAATCATGCGTATGAGATGAATTTGGGACGACCATTCATGCGTCAGTTGCAAATTGTACAAGATTGGGGAACTAATTCTTTGTACTTGCAACATTTAGGAGTGACTACTAAAGTCAATCTTAAAGACTATTCACATAGAGACGTACCCCCAATACAATGGAATACTGTCCATAAGACACAGGTAGAAACGGAATCGGTACACTCATTGGAGTCAGACCCTCATGGTTACACGAGGACACTCATTTATGGATGTGTAAGGTAGCCAAACAAGAGGAAGAATGGTTGGAAGCTAGGACTTTAGGTGCAGAACAACATCCATGAACCCTTCAAGACCCAGCTTATGCACCTGTAGTATTTCCAGACAAAGAGTTCGAGCCCCATAGTTGGGTAGAAATCCTAGCAACCATGGACGTAGCCATCAATGAAGAACAATGGAAACCCCACTGTGACGAGGATGGCTATGAAATTTTTGTCTTCACAATAGAGCCAATCATGTGTGATTCAATTATAAAAGAATGTGAACCTAACACTGATGCATTTGAGGATGCGAGCGATTTCGATCTAGAGTCAATTATAATGTTTCCGCCTTTTGCATCAGAAGAAGAATACTTCTACGAAGTAGAAACTCACCCTCAGAGACACAAAGAACTTATGAATGAGGTGAGATTAGCTACACAAGTGACTGACAAAAGTGAAGGTAAGAAAAGAAAGAAGAAAGAAACCATGTCAGAAAAAGAAGAATCCTTGTTTGAGGTACCAAAGAACTTCAAGAAGTATGAAATAGAAGATAGACGAATAATGGTACGAATGCCTAACAGAAAAGCTGAAGTTTGAGAAGTATATGATAATCGAGAGAAAACCAAGAAAATCATAGTAGCCATCGAAGGAGAAGAAGAAAAATGTACATACATAGGGCATGATTTGATGAATGAAGAAGAAGAAGAATTAGTTGCACTATTGCCTGAATATAGAGATGTGTTCGCTTGGAGCTACAAAGACTTGAAAGGAGTAGATCCGGATATATGTTCTCATAGAATCCCTATGACACCAGATGCAAAACCTACGAAAGAGAAGCCATACACGTATAATGATAATTACGCTGCGAAGATTAAAGAGGAAATAGATCCTTTGATAGAAGCAGGATTCATTTACGAAATTGAGCATACCGAATGGGTATCCCCCATTGTGGTCGTGCCCAAGAAGAATGGAAAATTGCGTGTGTGTATTAACCTTAAAAACGTTGATTCCGCCACGATTAGAGACAATTATCCTCTTCCTATCACATAACATTTATTGGAAAGAGTTGCGGGCAAGGAAGTTTAGAGCTTTCTTGATGGTTTCTCAGGCTATAATCAAGTAGCCATTGCTCCAGAAGATCAACACAAGACGGCGTTTGCCACAGAATGGGGCATATTTGCATTTTGTGTAATGGCATTTGGCTTAACAAATGCACCCGCCACTTTCCCGCGACTCATGTGTCATGTTTTCAAGGAATTCTTACGCAAGAATTTGGAAGTTTATGTCGATGACTTATGTGCTCATTCGAATGTCAGACAGACACATATCCTAGAGCTAAGACAAGTATTTGACAAATGTCGAGAATATCAGGTTTGTTTGAACCCAGAAAAGTGCGTTTTCATGGTTAGACAAGGCAAAATTCTAGGACACATTGTGTCAAAGAATGGAATTTCTACAGATGAAGAAAGAGTGAAGGTGATTGCAGATCTACCTAGGCCAAACAATGTAAAAGAGATACAAGCATTTATGGGACATTGTGGTTATTATAGACGATTCATACACATGTATGCAATCATAGCCAAGCCTCTGTACTCTCTTTTGGCCAAGCTTGAATGGACAGATGAGTGTGAGAATTCATTCAATGAACTCAAACGACCTTTGTGCTCAGCACCTACATTAACAACCTCGGATTGGAGTAAGCCATTCCATGTACATGTGGATGCATCCAACTATGCCATAGGATGTGTGTTAGCACAACCCACGAATGAAGGTAATATAGACCTCCCCATAGCTTACGCGAGCAGACAGTTGAATGCAGAAGAAAGAAATTACACCGCTACGGAACGAGAAGGATTAGGAATGATCTACGTAGTAAAGAAGTTCAGGCACTATTTGTTGGCAAACAAGTTCAAATTCTTTATAGATCATCAAGCATTGTTGTACTTAGTCAACAAGCCATGTGGAGTTCAGGCACTATTTGTTGGCAAACAAGTTCAAATTCTTTACAGATCATCAAGCATTGTTGTACTTAGTCAACAAGCCATGTAACACAAGACGACTGATACGTTGGTTTCTATTACTCATGGAGTATGATTTTGAAGTAGTAGTCAGGAAAGGGAAGACACATCTCAGAGCTGACCACCTTTCAAGATTGACCTCAGGAGAAGCTCCTCAAGGAATAGTGGATGAGTTACCCGATGCATACTTGTTCAACCTTGAGATAGCACCAGAATGGGCTAAGCCGATAGTCCCTATTCTCACATATGGACCCAAGAATCCTAGGATAAGGATCAAAGAAGGAGAGATGACCAAATCTCAAAGATATCAAATCATAACAGGAAGTATATATAAACAGTATAATCAAAAGATTCTTGCTTGTTGTGTAGATGAATCAGAACATGAAAATTGGTTGCAATTAGCACACATAGGTGAACTAAAGCAAAATCATTCGAAACATCGTACTTTGCAGACTCTGCATAGATTAGGAGTATATTGGCCTTCAATGGAAGCAGATGTCTACAAGTTGTGTAAAGAATGCCCTGTCTGTTGTGAAAGACCACCAGTAGAACATGCTACATTATATCATGTGTCTCTCACACCAGACTGGAGTGAACCCTTAGTGACATACTTGAGGACGAACACATTCCCTCAAGGAATGAATTTAGCACGACAACGCAGTCTAGAGCAGGAAGTTCAAGACTATTCAATTATTGGCGATAATCTATACAAAAGAGGAAGAGAGGGATACCTAAGACAATGTGTTCATGAAAGCGATTACTTGAGCGTACTAGAGGCTGCACACCAAGGTGTTGCAGGAGGTCATTTTGGACCCGATAGAATAATCAAAGCCATCCTCTTTGCAGGATTATGGTGGCCCACTCTTCACATGGATGCACATACCTATGTAAATGTTGGAACTGAAGGACTCACAAGGCAAGGAAGCTTACGAAGGGAGTCAGAGAGAAGAGAAGGCATAAGCAGACAGAGTAGTCAACGACGATCTGGCAAGTAGGCCAATATTTTTTTTGAACACTAAAGCATATCAAAGAGGTGGACACACAAGGAGAAGGAGCAAGTAGGGAGCTCGAAGATGTGTATGACAAATCGTTAGAAGAAATCCCTACAACAATAGTGATTTTCATCACTAAAAGCCATTGTAGATACCATTTCATATTTTTGTAGCTCCATTTTGTGCAAGCCAAGGAGTCCTTGAGCTTGAGGAGCATTCGAAGTAGCTACCTACCAATTTTCATAATTTTTAGACTTCATTTGAGTCTCCAAATAGGCCCTAGAACCTAATTCTTAACTAGGCCGGACACTAAGTCTGGACACGGCCAAAACTTAGTAAAAAACTATAAATAGAGCTAGAGAGCTCATTTTTGGGGTTAGCTTGTGATTGATTTGAACTTGTATGAGCTTCTTGAAAGCAATCTAAAGAACTCCATTGCTTCTCTCTCTTTGTCTTGCCTTGTGTGCGTGTGCGTGTGTGTGTGTGCATGCTAGTGTGCTTCGCACTCACCCACCTGTGCCTTCACTTGCTCGAGGTCATCATACCATCCTCACGTCTTCCCGGATTGACATTAAAGGAGGTGCTACTCATCACTGAGCTACACCAAATTTTGGCGTCGTTGCCGGGGATCGAGCTTTGAGGACGAGCGTGTGATGGTAAGACGTAGATTTGAGACGTTGGCGTTGTAGGTAATTTCTTTACTCTTCTTATTTTTCTCTTTCTTACCTCACCACCATCATCACCATCATCATCCTCACCATATCCAATCTCCATCTCCATCATCACGAAAATTTTCAGTTTTTGATCATATCACCATCTCCACCTCATTTCCCTCATTCCACTTGTGAGAGAGAGCGAGAGAGCGATATTGTGTGCGTTGTTTTTGCATGTTTCTTGAGCTTTCTTGCAGGTACTTACTGCATCATCATCTCCAGCACTCCGTGAAGGTACGAAACACCACGAAACTGTCTTTGTGTCGCTGAAGTCTATCGATCGCGATCGACAAAAAAATCGCCCATTTGGTAAAACAAAGTACACCACCATAATCTACATGATGAGCACATTCTAAATCACTAAAAACAGTTAAAAAATTCTGAGTTTCTCTGTCAATCGCAATTGACACAGTCGATCGCGACTGATACCCACGACCGTTAACTTCTGTCAATCGCGATCGACAGATCTGTCGATCGCGACCGACAGATCTGTCGATCGCGACCGACAGAGACGACCAACTGACCCTGCCAATCGCGATTGACACCGTCGATTGCGACCGGCTGAATTTTGATGATTGACTGAATTTCTCGCGTTGCCACGTGTCCCTCGCGACGGACACATCCCCGATTGACTAAAATCACGGCGAAAATCCCAAAAAAAGTGTCGATCGCGATTGACACCATCGATCGCGATTGACAGGACCCTGAGTTACCTTTAGAGCTAGTCAGCGACAGAGGCACTCACTTCTTGAATGAAGTTATTGAAAATCTGCTCCAAGAATTCTTGGTAGTACATAAGAAGTCTGCCCCCTATCACCCCCAAGCTAATAGCCAGGCGAAGAGCACAAATAAGATCTTATGCAATGTACTGACAAAATTAGTGAACAATAAACGCTCTGATTGGGACAAACAACTACACCATGCTGTTTGGGCATACCGAGTTGCCTACAAAACGGTACTCCAAGCCACCCCCTTTCAGATGGTATTTGGCCAAAATGCAGTGCTACCGTTGGACTTCTTGATACCTACATTCAAAGTAGCACAAGAGCATGAATGAACGGGTCATGAACTCTCCTCTAGACTTTTTGACCTTGAACGACTAGGAGAAACAAGACTGAGGGCGGCTGCAGGGATATATGCAGCTAAGAAACAACAGAAGGCATACTTTGATGCCCACGTTAAGGATAAAGGTTTGAAGGCAGGCGACCTAGTACTAGTCTACACTTTGAAACAACATACAAGGAAACTAGAGAAGAGAGGCTACGGACCCATTATCATTAATAGAATCTCAACAAGTGGAGCAGTGCAACTAGCCACATTAGAAGGCGATATTCTCCCGAGCTACATAAGCAGATGCAGAGTCAAGTTATATCAGGAACCTCTGACGGAAGAGATGCTAAGTCGACTCAACACTGCTAAGAAACGCAAAGAAGAAGAAAGACGAATTCGAGAAGAAGCTCAAGCAGAAGCATTAGAACGCATCCGGAGAATGAAGTTGAGAAGACAGGGTAGAGAGCAACCTAGGACAGATGCATATGTAGATCAAGGATATCATGTGGCTATGTGTGAAGTTTTAGGTGTCAGCTGTCATAAGATAATTGATCGGCGTCCTTTTATAACCTTAGAGATAGGACAAGGAAAGGGTGCAAGGACTGTAAGAGCCTTGATTGACTCAGGTGCAGCCACTAGTGCTGTTAAATTTTCGTACTGTCAAAAGTTGAAATTAACCGTCAATCCTATAGAAGCATATCTCATAGGATTGGGAGGTGTGGAAACCCCTTGCATGGGCGATGTGGAACTTCCCCTCTACATTCAAGACGAAGGAATGACAGTCAAAGTACTAGTGTGTCAAGATGAGGACCTCACTGAGCCTCTTGTCCTGGGTCAAGACTGGATCTATGATCATGCAGTCAACCTAAACCTAAGGAGTAGACTTCTTCAGGTATGGGTAAATCATAGTCGAATTAGAGTTGAATTGGAAAATGAGGCACTCAAGGAATTAGGTAAGGCACGAACTCCTGGTCCTTCCAGGGGCGCACATGAAGTTGACAATGCTATTTTTGTCCAAAACTGTATGAGGAAGAAAGAGGATTGTTTCAAAAATGAAGTCAAGGATAAGATGGCACTCCCTTCTTTTCCAAAGGCTAGAGGGATGCAGCAACCAAAGGCAGATCAAATACAGGAGCAGAGTACTACCTATACTAGAGGCCAAAAAAACGTGCGAAGCAGAATGTCTCAGCCATTGAAACAAGCGTGGGTGCGAAAAGGCGAACACCCTGTTGTGACCACGCCAACCCCACGGCCAAAACCTCTTATTAGTACTCAACAACACGACACTAATAAGAAGTCTTTCATACATTCTTCTGCGAAAGTAAAGTCTATTTGGGTACCCAAGAAGTCGATGAAGGCCAGCCCACAATCACGACAAATCTGGGTGCCTAAGGCTTGCTTGCGGGCTCAAATAGATACACCGAGGCCACACCCGGTACAAAATATTTCACTCACTCGAACATCTGATGCCCATTCTTATACATCACGCACGGACACATATACTTCCATGAGCACAAGTAGAATCACTTGTAAATAGATCCCTAAAAAGCCTCATTTTCAAGCAGATACTCCTATCAAACTCTCCCGAGCCTCCACAAAGTCAAGATCAAAACCCATCCACTGTGTTTGGCAGCCTAAAACTTGTAATAAACCCCCGGACCCCAGTTGTAAATTCATGCCCACCTACTAACTACGTCACTCTCACATTACATCTTTCCACTTAGCTCCTAGGTCTACCCAATTCCTAACTACACACACAAGCACCAAGCACTTAATAACCTACTAATCTCTCCCGAACCTCATGTTAATGTTGTAATGGGGACAAAAACGGTTCTATCTTGTCCTTTACAATGTTAACACCTGTTTCGATACTCTCACAGAGTCAGGAGGCAAGAAGTAACATGGCAGATACGGCAGGAACTAGCTCCCAGGCAGGCACCAGCCCCCAAATCGTGGACATTGAGAGTCTTCCTGTTGAGGAGGAATTGAAGGAACGCCCAGTGGCATTGAGGGCATTACACGCCATACCGATTCAGAATCCTCCACAGGGGCACACAATGCCGGTCAGCAAAAACTCACATTGGTTCAGTGATGTGGCAGGATCTCTGGGTGAAGGCACTTACATGTGGGAGGCCGAGATAGAATTCATGGGGGCTGGGGCAGATATCACTTCTTCACCAGGGAATTTGAGAAACTGCAAAATAATGAAGGGCTGAAACCTATATGGAAGAAGGCGGGACTCTACGGTTACTTCAAATTCCAATTGCCAAAGCCTGACTTTCTAAGATGCTCGTATTTGATTAGCACCCTCACCCCGAGCAAAGACAAAAAGGGATACAACACCTTTGTCCTCCCATCTCTCACAAGGGGCAATGAGCTGAAGCGCTTCAGGCTGACTATCAATTTGGTAAGGGAAGCTCTAGACATGAAAGGAATGCACATTCCCACTGAGAAGGAGTCCATGGTCCCCGACAATATGAAGAACAGGAATCTGACGAAATTAAAGGACATGGTAGCAATGACACCAACGATTGCCATTCATTTGCGAATTGTCATGCAGCATTTCACATTCCCTGCTCAGGAGAGGTTCACAATGCCACCCAAAAAGATATGGTTTAGTCTATACTTGGCCGACACCTTCGATTTGACAATCAATATGCCCCACTGGATTATCAACCAAATCCACTTGGCTCATCAAAGGTGGTATAAAAAACAAAAGTCTGTACTGTATGGATGTTGTGCCCTCACCAGGATTGTGTATAGATGTTTGGCGTATGATGTGCCAGTGCAAAGGGCACTCATTTGGACCAGGGTACAAGAGTTTCAACGTAGATTATCAACCGCAGGGCCACCCTCCAAGAAAATGAGAGGCACCGTTCAGATGCCCTGTGCACAACCCCGCAGTGCGACACTGACACCTAAGACAACTCCACGACTTCCGAGGCGGGTACAACCCTTCACTATCAGATTACCAAGACATAGCACTGATGGACCGAATCTGGTGTTCCCACCTATACCAACCGACCTAGAGTTTCCTCACGGATTCACATTAGAAGACCTAACTGATGAGGAGGTAGCCAGAATAATCAAAGCTGTTAACGCGGAAGTCGAGGCAGAGCAAGCTAGTGGACAACAAACTGCTACAGACCAACCCCATCCCAGAAAACCAGAGGTCGTCAATGTGGAGGGTGAAGAAGAAAAACAAGAGGAGGAACATGGTGGACAATTTGAGGAAGAAGAGTAGGAATATGATCAAGAAGCTTTGCAAGTACTTGAGGGTGCCCCGGCTTATACGAAGGAATTGAAAAAGCTCTATGATACCATCAACAGAGTTCAAGAGCAACATAGACTGTCCCTAGCAGTAGGAAAAGCCCTCATGAACCAAATCCTTGAGGAGGAAGGTGTAGACGAGCAATACCACGCCACACTTAACATGATATTTGATGCTTTAGGAGTACCTGAGACGGTGCATACTGTGAAGAGATGGATAGGTATGTGTTGAAGATGAAGAGGTGTTGCAAAATCTTTGCTCTACACTAGCCAAATGAACTCCAGGAGTAGATGGTGGGCCCTTTTAGCTTGCCAATGGATGTATTAGACACCCTATGTACCTTGGAAGATCACTCTCAAAAAGATAGATCAAAACAGATAAGTTGGAGTTAGCTCAGAGGTGAAAACTTGCTATTCTTGGTTAATACACCTGTCCAGTGTTTTACATAATTGTCTGAGCACAGCAGCAATTAGATTAATTCCTCTTGGGGAAGGCTAGGTAGCTTAAAGAGCTAACTTTAGAGAGTAATCTCATCAAAAATAACAAACCACACAATGAGAATGACTTTTAACAAGTGATGACATCATCCCGCTTTTCACGGGCTGCTACAGAAATAGACCAGTGAGTAGAAAAATTAACATAACGCAAGATTTAAGAATCCAATGATCATGAAAATTTGTATGCTTATACTAGACAGTAAGCTGAATCCAACAAGCTTAAAATCACTGAATTTGGATGAGTAAACACTGAGAAATGACTCTGCCAAGATGACTGAAAAAGTCGGGTACCTGACAGAGAAGTGAAGATGAACATACCCTGTTGACTTCAAATGAACATAACTGAAGATTCCAACGTCCAAATGACATGAAAATTTGTGAGCATATAGTAGCCTTATAGAGCTAACTTTACCAAGTTAAATCACTGAAAATGATGCACCAAGCTCAGAGGAAACATCTCTGCAAGCTGACTGAGAAAACTGAGAGTAATGGCAGTGAGTAGTACACTTCACAAGAACATGGAAAGATGAACTCAAATAATCATGAAAATGAAAGTATATTGCTTGTACAATACAATGACTTACTGATACATATGTGTGCCTTGTAATCACACCTTGATATGGCATAAAGCTCAGCTCTTGGAGGTCTTCACATAGGTCTCTCTAACCACGACTAAAACTGCCATCTATTTATAGTTGAGTTTGGGAGGCTAACTTCCCTCAATCACTCTCCAATCAATCAATGATTGATTTGATTCTCTACCTACCACAAATCACGAATTCGTGGCTCCTCTTTCCATTCTTGATCAAGTGGACTCAAACACTTAAGATTCTCTTACTTTTACATTAAGTAAACTCTTCAAAAGTTACAAGAGGTAGTTCACAAGTGAACTTTACATAGTCTTCATTTTAAGGCTTTTTCTATGACTTTGTGGGACTCAAGCCAATACTTAGGCTTGTCATAGACTTGCTCCAACAGCTCCCCCTCAAGCCAAGTATGCTTGAGGTCTTCAATCTTCCAAGATTACCTGCAAACCAATCATAGCCTTGAATTTGCAAAGCTTTGTACCATCCAATGCTTTGGTTAGAATATCTGCACATTGTTGATGAGTGGACACATATGATATTTGAATCTCTTTGCTTAGAACCTTCTCTCGTACATAGTGATAATGAACTTCAATATGTTTAGTCCTTGCATGAAAAATAGGATTAGCAGCCAAATGAATAGAACTCATATTGTCACCAAAAATAGTTGGAGTTCCAAACTCCAATCCAAGATCTTTGAATAATGTCTTCATCCACATAGCTTCTTGTGTAGCTATAGCAAGACCTCTATATTCAGCTTCAGTAGAAGAGAGAGCAACTGTGGGTTGCTTCTTGGATGACCATGAAATAAGCTTTGAACTTGCAAAGGTAAGATAACCTGAAGTGCTCCTTCTATCTTCCTTGGAGCCAGCCCAATCTGCATCAGAAAATAGCTTCAAACCTAAATCAGATACATAAGGATAATAAAGTCCTTCATTTATGGTTCCTTTGAGATACTTGAGAATCCTTTTGGCAGCATCCATATGTGGTTTCCTTGGTGTGTGCATAAATTGGCTTAGCACACTCACACTGTAACAAATATCTACTCTTGTCAATGTGGCATAGTTGAGACTACCCACTAGACTTTGATATGATGTGATGTCCTCTATGAGTTCACCTTCATGTGAGCTCAATTTGTGATTGACCTCCATTGGAGTACCTGCAATCTTACAATCTTGCATCTTGAATTTTGCCAACATGTCCTTAATGTACTTCCTTTGAGTGAGAAACAAACCATGATCTTTGTAGACAACTTCCAAACCTAGGAAGTAGGTAAGTGAACCCAAATCACTTATCTTGAACTCTTCTCTCATTTGATCTTTGATCTTCTTCATACCATCTGCATCATTTCCTATCAATATAATATCATCTACATATACACATAGATAAATGACCTCGGAATTACTCTTTTTAATAAAGAGTGAAGGATCTGCTTTGCTTGGTTGAAAGCCTTTGTCCTGCAAGAATGAAACAAGCCTGAAATTCCAAGCTCTTGGAGCTTGCTTGAGACCATACAATGCTTTGTTAAGTTTACACACATAATGAGGATAAACTTGATTCTCAAAACCAGGTGGTTGTGCCATATATACCTCTTCTGTTATCCAACCATTCAAAAATGCATTCTTTACATCTAGTTGAAGTATCTTCCAATTCTTGGAAGAGGCAATACTAAGCAAAACCCTAATAGTAGGCATCTTTGCCACAGGAGAGAAAGTCTCCTCATAATCAATTCCCTGAGTTTGTGCAAAGCCTTTTGCCACAAGCCTTGCCTTATACCTGTTAATTGAACCATCAGAATTCTTCTTGAGTTTATAGACCCATCTTGAGCCTATTACCTTCATGGATGAAGTCTTGGGCACCAAATCCCAAGTGTTGTTTTCCTCAAGTGCTTCAATCTCTTCCTTCATTGCATGCTTCCATTCTGTTTTTGCTTTGGCCTCTTCAAATGATGATGGCTCCTCTTGGTTTATGTCCTGTGCTATGTAGATAGAATGTTTAGTTACTAATGAGGTGTCAAACCCATACCTTTCTGGTTTTTTCTTTTCCCTCATAGATCTTCTTAGGCCATGATGTGATGACTCTGCCTCATGTCCGAGTTCCTGCAATTTTGCTTTACCTTTAGACTTCCATGCTTTGATCTTTTCCATGTGAGATTCTTCATCATCCTCTGAGGTGTCTTGTTCTTCAATCTTTGATTGTTCTCTACCAAGCTTTGGAAAATCTTCTTCAAGATCATATGGTAAATTGACCTTCCTGCATGAATCTTCATACCATGAATTGTTCTCATCAAAAACTACATCTCTGCTTACCAAGAATCCTTTGTTGGTAGGGTTGTATAACCTGTAGCCCTTTTGATTGTTGTCATATCCAATAAATACACACCTTTCTGCTTTTGGATCCATCTTGCCTCTAACCTGTGAAGGAACATGAGCAAAAGCAATACATCCAAAAATTTTACAATGATCTAAACTTGGTCTTCTTCCATTCCAAGCCTCATATGGAGTCATCCCATCAAGGGATTTTGAAGGCAACCTGTTAATCAAGTAAGTGGCTGTAGATACAGCCTCAGCCCATAAGTAATTAGGTAAATGCTTTTCATTTAACATAGACCTTGCAGCTTCAACAATTGTCCTATTCCTCCTTTCTGCCACTCCATTTTGCTCAAGAGTGTACCTTGTAGTTACCTCTCTTTTGATTCCTCTTTCTTGAAGAAAAGAATCAAACTCATGGGAGAAGTATTCTCCCCCTCCATCTGACCTTAGCCTTTTTAGTGATTTACCTGTTTGATTCTCCACAAGAGCCAAATATCTTTTGAAACATGAAAAAACTTCATCTTTGTGTTTCATAAAGAATAGGATAGTCCATCTGCTGCAATCATCAATAAAGGAAACATAATACCTTGATCCAGATATTGAAGCTTCCTTGCTAGGTCCCCATACATCTGTATGAACCAACTCCAAGAGATCTCCATGCATATAACCTTTCTTCATGAATGGTAACCTGTGAGACTTTCCATATTGACATGCACTACACTTATAAATCATATGTTGTTTTGACAAATTAGGAAGTCCAAGTACACTTTGGTCCCTGCAGATTTGCTTTAATGACCTTTCACCAATATGTGCTAACCTTTTGTGCCATACTTCCAATTCTGTGAGTGTCTGACTACCATAATTAAAGAGAGCAATGTTTCTAGTGTCCTGTAATTCAAATGTGAACAATCTACCTGTCTTTTCACCTTTTGCAATTCTTCTGAATCCCTGACTTGGATCTTCAACAAATGCTCCTGCTTTTGTGAACCTGACTTGCAACCCTTTCTCTACTATATGCCCAACACTTATCAAATTCTTTGTAATGGTAGGGACATAGAGTACCTTACTGAGTAGGTTGATGTTTCCATCAGGTGCTTTGACATTGCCTATTTTCTCCACAAGATGTTTTGTATCATCTCCTGTTTGTACCTCATGCTTATTCCTTGGATCTTCTAAATCTGATAGGAGTGCCACATTTCCTGCCACATGATTTGAACAACCTGAATCTATGTAGAAAACATGCTCATCAGATTTACCTTGTGGCATAGCCATGTTCATGATCAATAATGAATCCTCTTTGTTTGAGTCTTCTGTGTAGTTATTGTAGTCTCTCCTTCCTTTGTAGCCTCCTTGATAGTTTGAATGATTGTAGTTGTTGTAGTTGCCATGGTAGTTGTTGAACCTTCCTCTTGAGTAGCCATAACTTCCTCTATTGTATCCTCTGCCTCTTTGATTCCTGGAATTCCTAAAGCAATTTTCAGTTGTATGATTAGTTAATCCACAAATAGAACATGAGTTGGAGTCTTGGGATCTCCCCCTGCCTTGTCTACCTCCTCTTCCTCTACCTCTGCCATGTCTTCCTCTACCTGCATAGTTAGCTTGATATGTACCTGCTTCATCATCCACTTTCTTTGCCTTTCCTTTGTTATCTTTAGACTTGCTTTTATCCGTGTATAAAGCCGAAGATTGATTACCTTTAGAGCTTTCTCCATTTTTGATAAGCTTTGCCTCTTGAGTAAGTAATTGTCCAATGAGTGTGTTGAAATCAGGTACATGCATGTCCATGTACAAATCCATAGCTGTGGTGAATGCTTCCCACTTGTCATCTGCCTTCAAGCCATTGATGACCTGCCTTACAATTTGCTCTTCATCTATTACCTCTCCAATGCTTCCCAACTGATCTGCTATGTCCTTGAGCTTTGTGACAAAATCAGTCACATTTTGTTTGGGAGCCTTCTTGAGAGTTGTGAACTCCAGCCATAGTTGATGCTTCCTAGCTTTGGTACTTGAAGAAAAGAAAGCTTCAAGTGCATCCCACACTTCCTGAGATGTCTTACAACTTCTAATGTGAGGCAACAAAAAATCTGAGATAGAGTTGAGGAGATAAGACCTTGCAAGTGCATCCTTGGAGCACCATGTGCTCAATCTTTCTTGCTCTTCTTGTGTTGGTTGACTTTTGTTCCTGAAACTTGGCATAACTTCATCTCTAGCCACATAACCATATAAACTTCTACCTTGGAGATAAGCTTCCATCCTTAATGACCAAGCTGAGTAATTACCTCTATCCAATTTGTCAATTGATGAAGGAAATCCATCTGCCATGTTGTCCAACCTTGCTCTGATACCACTGTGAAGAGATGGATAGGTATGTGTTGAAGATGAAGAGGTGTTGCAAAATCTTTGCTCTACACTAGCCAAATGAACTCCAGGAGTAGATGGTGGGCCCTTTTAGCTTGCCAATGGATGTATTAGACACCCTATGTACCTTGGAAGATCACTCTCAAAAAGATAGATCAAAACAGATAAGTTGGAGTTAGCTCAGAGGTGAAAACTTGCTATTCTTGGTTAATACACCTGTCCAGTGTTTTACATAATTCTCTGAGCACAGCAGCAATTAGATTAATTCCTCTTGGGGAAGGCTAGGTAGCTTAAAGAGCTAACTTTAGAGAGTAATCTCATCAAAAATAACAAACCACACACTGAGAATGACTTTTAACAAGTGATGACATCATCCCGCTTTTCACGGGCTGCTACAGAAATAGACCAGTGAGTAGAAAAATTAACATAACTCAAGATTTAAGAATCCAATGATCATGAAAATTTGTATGCTTATACTAGACAGTAAGCTGAATCCAACAAGCTTAAAATCACTGCATTTGGATGCGTAAACACTGAGAAATGACTCTGACAAGATGACTGAAAAAGTCGGGTACCTGACAGAGAAGTGAAGATGAACATACCCTGTTGACTTCAAATGAACATAACTGAAGATTCCAACATCCAAATGACATGAAAATTTGTGAGCATATAGTAGCCTTATAGAGCTAACTTTACCAAGTTAAATCACTGAAAATGATGCACCAAGCTCAGAGGAAACATCTCTGCAAGCTGACTGAGAAAACTGAGAGTAATGGCAGTGAGTAGTACACTTCACAAGAACATGGAAAGATGAACTCAAATAATCATGAAAATGAAAGTATATTGCTTGTACAATACAATGACTTACTGATACATATGTGTGCCTTGTAATCACACCTTGATATGGCATAAAGCTCAGCTCTTGGAGGTCTTCACATAGGTCTCTCTAACCACGACTAAAACTGCCATCTATTTATAGTTGAGTTTGGGAGGCTAACTTCCCTCAATCACTCTCCAATCAATCAATGATTGATTTGATTCTCTACCTACCACAAATCACGAATTCGTGGCTCCTCTTTCCATTCTTGATCAAGTGGACTCAAACACTTAAGATTCTCTTACTTTTACATTAAGTAAACTCTTCAAAAGTTACAAGAGGTAGTTCACAAGTGAACTTTACATAGTCTTCATTTTAAGGCTTTTTCTCTGACTTTGTGGGACTCAAGCCAATACTTAGGCTTGTCATAGACTTGCTCCAACACATACCGCCCTTGCACAATCACGAAGAACGGAGCGAAGATATGGCAGACGCCCCCCTCGATCAGGAAAACAGATGAATGTATTAGTATCAGAACCACAAGGAACATCCACAACCACTGGCACTGCATACACCGTTCATGATACTGAGGAAACCCATACATCAAGTGCACCTCCGTCACCCCCTTTGCCACCCCTACCTCCAACTCCACCACATTCTCCTCCCACTACCAGTGTAACCACTACTGTCGCCGCCTCCGAGTCCACTATCCATACCGAATCACAGACCGTTAGTCAACTCACACAATCCACGCACCCTATCTCCACCTCTCTTGTCTATACGACCACGGACACAGTAATTCTAACCGCAGCCACGGAAAACCCCGTTCCCCCGATCACATTTCTTGGCGGTTCATATTCACAATTGCACACACCACTGTACACATTCACCACTATCACCGCACCCACAATTCCAATGTTCACAATCACTCCCACTACTGCATCCACTTTTGATTTTATGGACATATCACCCACCTCCGCATCTCTCCCTCTCCCCATACACCCACCATCTCCCATTCCCCCACCACCCACCTCACCATTTTCCAGTACCGCATCCACACTCCCCTTCCCCTTCCCCTTCCCTTCTGCATTCAACACCCTTCCCACATCCACCCCTATTAAAATGTATTTAATAATATGTATCAGTGTATGTCTCAACTACAACAACACTACCAGCATCTTGATAACCAACATACGAAACTCTTCCGAAGCCATGAAGAACTTCAAGTACAATTCATTGATCTAGAAAGGGAAAAGCGGCTACTACAACAACAGTATGTCACTTTATAGGAACAACATGAGCAGTTAGTAGCCAATCCACCCCAGTCAGATGCAGAAGAAAAACAACAAATGGATGATCTGCTACACTCCCAGATAACAGAGAATCTCAAGCTTCGACGCAACCTGGCCCTCTTACGCAAACATATGTCTATAGCACTCGAGGAGAATAAACGACTATAGAAACAAAACGAAGAAAACTTGGAAGCAGCAATGGAGGGTTCCCCATAGGAAATCGACCCAGATAGATTCAAGGCCATCCCCTCAGCAAATATGCAAATCATGTTGGAAACCCATGCCGACCTCTTGGAAGCCCATGCAGCATTAGAAAGACAAAGAGATGACCTATTAAAGCAGCTGGCAACCCAGCAGGAGTCACCAAGCAAAGTCAAAACTGCAGTGGACATGTCTGAAGAAGTCAAAAAACTCAGAGCAGAACTAGAAGAATTACGAAGTAAAGTCATGCAATACGAGCGTCAACCCTCTCCCCTTGTAGAACTCGAGCCTGAAGACTTAGTGCCAATTGAAGTAGAGGAAACCTTCGAAGACCCATACGTTCCCATGCCTGCACCAGGGGGCAAGCAAACAGAAGAGGGCATGGACACCATCGAGATCAAGGCTCCTGAATGGATGCAGAGGTTAGAGAAAGTGGCCACAACCCATGATGACAGAGTGGCAGGTCAGATAGCGTCTATGCCACGTTTGGAAGAGGTATTCATAAAATCGGATTACTTTAGAAACCTCTCCTATCATAGGTGGATCGGCACATCCGATGATTTGTATGTTCCTTTCTGTATCTTGTATCTTAATGGCGGATTACAATGCTGAAATCAAGCACCACACCTCAAAAGAACCAACCTCGGCTACACAATTTGCACCGGACGACATCCCAACAAGTGCCAAGCAGGGAAATATACATCAACCTACATGGAGGATTCGTCTGCTTGAAACCTTCCCTGAGATGGTAAGGACATGGAATAACATGCCTTTGTATATCAAATACAACCCATGCTACTGCCCTGTCTTTCGAAGAAGGTCATGGCCGGAATACACAGAAACTGTGTTGACAACCAAAGGATGTGAGAAATGGCTCAATTATGTCTACTTAGCACCACCTAAAGGCCAACCTACCATCGGCTATATGATTTTGACGATTCGGCATTGGGGGGTCTGGTTCAAAAATGTACCAGATGTCATGGCCCAAATGTGTCTTAAAATTTTTGAGCTCATGTTGGTCACCTTCAGGACCTTCAAGAATGTCAAAGAACCTCATCTGTCAGCTCTTGGATTTAATGAAGGTAATCAGGACCTTGTCTACGACATGAGCACCACACCGTCTATTAATGTCATATATGCATGGCATGCGTGCATAAAGTATCTACCAGCCTGCTTCAAACAGACGTTTGAAGAAATGTTTGTCACGGGATTCTGGGAATATCATTCAGAGATATTCATTCCCAGACCATCACATTTATTGCAGTTGTTTGCAGTGGAACAAGCTCTCCATTCAGAAAAGTTACCTATACCACATCCAAAGGTTACAGGGCCGGTAGATTGGGATGCTCTACTCACGGACTTGGCCAAAGGGTTGAGAATTGCAGAACATCACTTAGCACAAGACGTTGTAGAATACTACATCCAACGACCCACAAAACAAGGGTCTGTCAGGGATGACAGACGCGAGAGGGGGGGGGGTGTTGGAACTGAAGGACTCACAAGGCAAGGAAGCTTACGAAGGGAGTCAGAGAGAAGAGAAGGCACAAGCAGACAGAGTAGTCAACGACGATATGGCAAGTAGGCCAATATTTTTTCCGAACACTAAAGCATATCAAAGAGGTGGACACACAAGGAGAAGGAGCATGTAGGGAGCTCGAAGATGTGTATGACAAATCGTTAGAAGAAATCCCTACAACAATAGTGATTTTCATCACTAAAAGCCATTGTAGATACCATTTCATATTTTTGTAGCTCCATTTTGTGCAATCCAACGAGTCCTTGAGCTTGAGGAGAATTCGAAGTAGCTACCTACCAATTTTCATAATTTCTAGACTTCGTTTGAGTCTTCAAATAGGCCCTAGAACCTAATTTTTAACTAGGCCGAACACTAGGTCTGGACACGGCCAAAACCTAGTCAAAAACTATAAATAGAGCTAGAGAGCTCATTTTTGGGGTTAGCTTGTGATTGATTTGAACTTGTATGAGCTTCTTGAAAGTAATCTAAACAACTCCATTGCTTCTCTCTCTTTGTCTTGCCTTGTGTGCGCGTGTGTGTGTATGTGTGTGCATGCTAGTGTGCTTCGCACTCACGCACCTGTGCCTTCACTTGCTCGAGGTCATCAACCATCCTCACGTCTTCCCGGATTGACATTAAAGGAGGTGCTACTCATCACTGAGCTACAATAAAGAAATGTGATGTGTGCCAAAGAACTCAATTTCCTACTCGCAGAGATGAAATGCCATTGAAACCCATGATGGGAGGACGTGCATTTTCTAAGTGGGGTATAGACTTTGTAGGACCCATTAACCCCCTGCAAAAGGTACACATGCTGAATACATTATTGTTGCGACTGATTATCTTACCAAATGGGTAGAGGCAAAAGCCACGAAAAAGAATGATGCACACACGACTGCAAAATTCTTATTTGAAAATGTCTTTACAAGATATGGATTGCCTATAGAGTTAGTGAGAGATCGAGGAACTCACTTTCTAAACCAAGTCATTGAATACTTGTTACAGGATTTTATGGTGATTCACAAGAAATCCACACCATATCATCCTCAGGCCAATGGTCAGGCTGAAAGCACTAACAAGATCCTATGTAATGTACTGACGAAAATCGTGAACAACAAACGTTCAGATTGGGACAAACAGTTACACCACACTGTTTGGGCATATTGAGTGGCCTACAAGACCGTACTCAATGCAACTCCCTTTCAGATGGTTTTTGGTTGGAATGCTGTGCTTCCTTTGGACTTCTTGATACCGACCCTTAAGGTTGCACAAGAACATCAGTGGACCGGCCATGAATTATTAGCAAGAATAATGGACTTGGAATGATTAGGTGAAACCAAGCTGAGAGCAGCAGTAGGAATATACGTAGCTTTTAAATGCTAAACGTGGGACTAACTGTCAGTAGCGCATTTAAACATTTATTGGGTTCTTGGGAGTGGAAGGGGTCTGCTAGGCAGAGGCCCTATGCTTGGTTTCCCAAACTAACCACTTCACACACAGCAATACACTGATGCTCAAAACTCTATCAAGACTCCGTTACACTTACAATCTTACAGTACTCAACCAAACTCTCCCAAAGTTGACCGAACATACTGCACCAGACTATGCAGTATCGTGATACAAAGTTACTTGATGAACTCAAGAACTGTTCTGAATACAAAATAATGTAACACTAGAGACAATATTAGTAATTCAACCTTCACCGAATAAGTACAAACAATCACACAAACCGAAGACACAGAAGAACTCAACAGTCTCAGACACACAGTACTGGGGGGTCCAGTATGCAACTTAAAAAGACCCTTACTGTAGCTAACCTTTACCGTATGAGGACAGACCTCAACACCGAAGACAATACAATACGACTCGGAGTTCTCAGAACACTACCGCAATTACACAGACTTCATCCAACAAGTTACAACACCTTACAAGAAAGAGCGACACCACGATACGCTTAATCAACAGAACAACTCGCTCAGACAACAGTCTAACGATCAATTGAACATCTATGTAATGCACGAACAAAACAGGTATCAATAGATAACCAGACAGAACAAGAGTAGTAAACTCAGAATTGCTCAACAGACACTACAGCAGCGTTCAGCTTAATCACCCAGTCAGACAGTCTGGTGATCCCAACGGACGTCCCTGAGCGTCTCTTTTTCATTGCTTTATATAAAGATTACAACGTATTTGTGTAAAAACCTTTCGTTCATGCGAACAAGATTCAGTTTTTACAATCGCCAATCCAGCGACCGACTAACACTGGCACGCACGGTGGACTCGAACCCGCAGGTTTATCAAAATTACGGTTCATCTATAATGCCTTCTAAATACATGGATCTGGCTAATCTAAAGGTTCGGGCGATTTTCTTTTTTAAAGCTTCTAACATCTGTTTCAAAGTATCAGGTTCTACTAATTGTGCATCTGTTCTTACAAAACTTAGGGAAATTACTTCGGCCAGCAAAATTTCTGTCTGCGTCTGCAGAAAGGCCTCTTGTAAATAAAATTCGTTTGATAAGGCCGCATCCCTGGATACTTTCATCTCTGCAAGTTGTTTATCCATCTTGGCCAATCTTTCTTTCTGATTGTCGAGCTGGTTATCTTTTCTGTCGATCTGCTGATTCTGGAACTGGATTGTTCTGGAGTAGGCATCTCTTTCTCTGCGAAGATCTGATATTACTTTTTGTCGTTGAGCTTCCTCGGTCAATAATCGTTTGAGAATACTGTTACTTAATATAAATATGTCTTGCATCTCTGGAGTTCTTCAGCAGTTTTCATAACCAGATCATGCTGTTCTTGGCCTCGCTGTACCACTTCATCTAGCATATGTCTTGTTTCTTCTAGCAGATTCCCTCAGGCTACCCGTGCATATTCTTTATCCTGTATCTCTTGCTTCAACTGAATGATTTCTGTATTTGAATCATTTAGTAACTTGTCTTTTTGTATGATCTCTGCCAGTGCTGTATCTCTTTGAGCGGTAACTTCTACCTGTTCGGCCATTCGGGCTTGTAACTCCTTAAGTTGTTCTTGTAAGGCTTGGTTTTCGGCTTTAGCTACTATTAATTCTTCTTGTAGAGGACTAATGGCCGCCTCCAGCACGTCCACTTTGTGTTGAAATTCATCTCGGATATTCTCTGTTATTTGCTTCATTTGCGCAGGTAGTTGTGAAAGCTGGATCAACATCTGACCCATGGTTGCAAGTTCAGATATCATAGGAGTTGAAGGAAGTGGAAGATGAGGACGAGGTTGAGATGAGGATGCGGTGAGTAGCTGCTGGGAGTTCAGTGGAGAGTAGTTTGGGGATGAGGAAGAAGAGGCAGTGGGTTCTTCGGGAAGAATGGGTGGAGTAGGGATAATTGGGTTGAGTGGAGGTTCCGGCCGGGGAGTGGGAAGAACAGAGTGAGATTCTGTTACCTTTTCTGTGGTTTGTTGTATGTCAGGGGTGTCGGCAGTTGTGGACTCTACTACTTTAAGCAGTTCCTCGAAAACTTCTTTAATTATATGTTCTTCATCTCCTTGCTTTTCCTGCTCCGATTGTTGCTGAGATGCTTCTTCTGATGAGCTTGTGTCAGATTCGGTGAGAGCCTCCTGCTCTTGTTGTAGTTCTGAAGAGGACTGTGCTAAAGACTCATGATGCATGGAGCTTGCGATGTCGTGAAAGGTTTCTTCTTCGTTTGCTTCTTCTGCTTTGTCGTCTGCCTTGTCGTTTGCGGCTGACCCTTGTACTTCACTATCGGATGAGCTTATCCTGATTCTTTTCCGGCGAAGAAGGTGGAAAATCTCTTCGTCATTTTCATCTTCATCGTCCTCTAATATTTGTGCAGATTCCTCATGTCGTAGAATGGGTCCTCGGGGTGGTGGCTGTGCTGCTAGAATGGTCGGAAATAGAAAAAGATATGATGTGAGGGAGTCTCGACCTTGGCATATCCCCTTTATTGACCTGCTTGATAATTGAGACGCATTCTTTGTGTATTCGATGGAAGAAATATGATGCAAAATTGACTGGTTCTCGAGCAGCTAAATCTATAGCGGAGTAAAAAGGACAAGAGATTCCATAGGTTCGCTTCTGCAGGTTAAGAATGGCTACTAGGAATTGTAGCGCGGATCTCTCAGGTTCAGGGCGGCACAATATTGCGTATTCGTTGGATGAGCTCCTAGGGAATAATCGATTCATGGTGGCAATCGGTAGATTTGGGCCATTTTCCCGACCTTGCTGAGGGAGTCGAAACGCATCAGCAAAGGCCTGGAACGTGATTACGGTTCGGGAGGGTAGGGATGTGATCGCCCAACTCTGCTCGATGTCAGGTGTGTTAGCGATGGCGGCGATTATCTGGGCATAGAACGGATGGCAATCCACTGAATGCCACGGCAGTTCAGCGAAATTGACCAACCCACGGTTGCGCAAGAACTCTCCTACATCGGTAGGGAGTCCGTCACGGAAAGCGGCGAAGTTTGCCAGAGCTTCCATGGCACACTCAGAAAAAGCAAGCACAAGACACAAACGCACAGGGTATACACAATCACACAAATCACGCAAACACAATAGCGATTTTCGGTGAAACGAAGAAGGTTAAGTAGATGTGTTGCAGTGGAGAGCAATCAAAATCACTAATCATCGTGCGATGTTGAAATGATAACTTCATAACTTTGGTGTGCATGCATGAACAGAACGATAATGTTGGGCAGCTACTTGTCATAATTAGGTATCAAAACGAGGATATTTACAGACTTATTTTATAAAGCACGCAAAAACAAAAGAAAAGAAAAGAAAAGAAAAGGAAATGCCAAAAGACGTGGCCAATCCACGGAACGTTTCAGTGCGGATCCGATGCTTGTTGATACGGCCGCAGCTTTGAACCATTTATCACCTTTGGAAGAGGTAGTCCAGTCAAAGTAGTCAACCAAAAAGTGGCTAGGCCCACCTGTTCAGAAATCCGGTAGGGACCAAACCATCGTATCTTGAATTTGCCAGTAGAGCGATTTGACTTTGCATTGTAAAAGAGTACAAGTTGCCCCACCGAAAAAACTGGGGTCCTTAGATATCGATCATGTGTTCGAGCTTGTCTTAACTGTACTTCCTGAATAGTCAGAAAACTTTGCCATCGATGCTCATCCAGTTCTCTGAGTGTATTCAACCGAAATAACAGAGATTCTTCAGGTAGCAGTTTCTGGTTGATGGCTACTCTTAAACTTGACACATAAGCTAGCTTGAAAGGGGTTAATCCTGTTGATACCTTATATGTAGTCCAGTATGCCCATAATACTGCAGGTAACAATTGATCCCATCTTTCCGGTGCTTCCAGAATCAATTTTTGAAGCATATTCAACAGGGTCTTGTTTGTACTCTCAGCCAAACCATTTGCACGAGGATAATATGGTGAACTGAATTTATGCGTGATCTGAAAAGAATGTGTGAGTACTTTCATTAAATTGTTGACAAAATGAGTGCCTTGATCTGTAACAAGCTCTAGAGGTAAGCCAAAACGCGGAAAGACATCTTTCATTAGACACTTTGCCACCGAAACAGCTGTGGCGGACCTTAAAGCCCATGCTTCTGCCCATCTGGTAGCATAATCTGTACATGTTAGAATATAACGATTATTACTGAGTATGGCTGGAGGTGTAATAGGTCCAACAAAATATAGGCCCCACTTCTGAAAAGGCTCCAACGGCAAGACCGGTTGAAGAGGGAAAAAATGATGTTGTAGAGGCTGTCCAGACCGTTGACAAGTATCACATTGTTTGACAAACTGAGATACATCCCTGTACATAGCAGGCCACCAAAGTCCACTTTGCAGAATTTTCTGATGCATTAAATCTGCTGCAAAGTGTCCACCGGAAGGAATTGAGTGAGCCAGAGTAATGACTGAGTTAACTTCGTGTGGAGGAATACAACGAAGTAAAACTCCAGTGTGATCCATGTAGTATAATTCTCCAACAATTAGCCGAAATTTGCGACTGTACACTGCAATCTTCCTACGCATTGCAGGAGATGTTGTAGAAGGAAGACATCCATCAGTCAAAAAAGTTAACAACTGATCATAGTAATTAGTTGTTGCAGGAGGATTTGCTTCTTCATCATTAGTCGGTTCAGTACTGTAAATCGCTGGTGTGGTGTCATCAACACCGACCGGAGCTTCACCGGAATCTAAGCGAGAAAAAAAATCTGCTAAGGCATGTGAGTTGCCGGGCCGATGGATTACTTCAAAATCAAACTCTTGTAAAAGTAGAACCCAACGCGCTAATCGACCACCTAAATGCTGTTGTCGTACCAGATAGACAAGTGCAGCATGATCTACATGAAAAGTAAATCTGCGGCCAAGTAAATAGTGTATGATTTTCTTTACCGAATACACTAAACCCAGACATTCTCTTTCGGTTACAGAGTAATTCTTTTCTGCAGGAGCAAGTCTTCTACTCGCATAGTAAACAGGCCGGAACCACTTATCGGTTTGTTGCATCAAAACACTGCCAATGGCAATATCTGATGCGTCTACGAAGACATGGAATGGGCGATCCCAGTCAAGAGGCTGTAATATTGGTACCTGTGTTAATAAACACTTTAGACGATCAAATGTTGTTTGACATTCCGGAGTCCAATCAAACTGTTTAGGAGTCTTCGTGATTAATCGATTGAGTGGAATGGCTAAATGAGCGAGCCACCGTAAATGACGCCCATGCCATCTCACTTGACCCATGAAACGAATTACTTCCTTTGGTGTAGTAGGTACAGGTGCTTCTAACACAGCTGCTACCTTATCTGGGTCGACTTGTATGCCCTGTGCGGATACAGTATGGCCAAGCAGTTTACCACATGAAACCGCAAACACAGATTTGTTTGGGTCCAAACAGAGTCTGTATTCTCCGCATTTCTCAAAGCAGCACCGTAAATGGAACAAGTGTGCTACCATCTTACTGAACAAAGAGAAATCATCAAGATATAGTTGCATGAACGAAGTAAGATAAGGGGAGAATATTTCTTGCATACACCTCTGGAAAGTACTGGGGGCATTTCTTAATCCAAACCACATAATAGTACAAGCAAATACACCCCAATTGGTGATGAACGCTGTTTTTGGTATGTCTTCCTCAGCCATTCTGACCTGATTATACCCACTGTATCCATCTAAGAATGAGTACATTTCGTGTCCTGCTACTCTGTCAAGCATCGTGTCAAGAAAAGGTAGAGGAAACGGATCAGGCACCGTAGCGGCATTTAGTTTCCGGTAATCCAGACATATGCATAACTGCTTATTCTTCTTAGGGACGATAACAATGGGTGATATCCACTCAACATGCTCTACTGGTACTATGAATCTGACTTTTAGTAACCTATCAAGCTCTGCCTTTACCTTTGCTACATAGTTTGGGTTCATCCGGTAGCTGGGTTGTTTGATTGGCTTAGCTTCCGGCTTCAGCATGACCCTATGTTGATAAATGCGAGGGTCTAAACCCTTCGTGTCTTTGTAATCCCATGCGAAAACATCATAGAACTCTCGAAGCAACTGTATTAACTCTGCTTGAAACAATTCAGGCAATCCTTCCTTTATTTTTACAGGTCGCTGATTAACTTCATCACCTAAATTATATGTAATTAACTGATCTTCTGGAACATAGAATTGTCGGGACTTCTCTGTAACACCGTGTGGGTTTAAAAGTTGTTGTAGATCAGTGTCATCTATAGCCGCAATATCTTCTTTCTTGTCTTCTTCCATCACAGGCATCACCGTACAAACTACCGGATTCCAATTATCTACAACAGATTGTAGATCAACAGTTCCTAGGGAGATCAAATCAATATTATTTTTCAAAAACTCTTCTTCTTCATCATCTGACAAACCATCTAACATATGAACTGGTTCTGCAAAATAAGGTCTAGCATGTAATTCACAAGGCTGTATAGCATCTAACTTAACAACATATTTACGATTATTATCCTTGAAAGTGAGTTCCTGTGTGGACCAATCTTGTATCATTTTGGCTTGTTTCAACCAAGGACGGCCAAAAAGCAAATTATAATCCAAGCTAGACTCTGGTAGCTCTAAGACGACAAAAGTCATCTTAAATGTTGTGCCTTGTAGAGTTATGGGCACATCTCGTACTAGTCCTACTGGGTGGACTCTGGACTGATCAGCCATCCTTACAAAAAACTGGACAGGCTCAATTTTCGTCCATCCTAACTTTTTACACAGAGCGGCAGTAGGAATATTTACACCAGACCATCCATCAATTAGTACTTGATTGATTTTATGATTTTTGTACCATACCGTAATCAATGGGACCGAATGATCCACTGTAGCGTTAGTTTCTGGTTGTACTGTTGCTGTTGCTGGAATGCAGGCAGACTCAGTACTAAACTGTTGCTGGAATTGTTGACGGACTCCTGGTACTAGTGCAAGTAACTGTCCAAGAGGAAGAGTAATGGACACTTTAAATAAGATTTCCCATGCTTGATTTACTTGACTTGTTTCTTTCACCGATTCTGAAGATGATGCGTCGGTTACTGGAATTGACTCTTGCTCCTGTGCAGTTTCCTTTGACAGTGGAACTTGTGTCACTGGAATAGGATCTGGGAACACTGGAGGTTCTGTGGTGGTCCACTGACTAGCCTTGTCATATGTTCTTTGCTATTCTAGGATGCCTGGTTCAAATATTTTCAGCTTCTGGTTGTAACGGCCTACCAGATCTGGTCTGAACTACTACAACTTGTGTCCTAATGGGCAAGTTTTGCAAGTGTTGGACCTCCCTTCTTTTCCAAAGCAGAGTGTCCATCCGACCTCTCAACCTCAACCACAACGGAGTCAACCACAACAGACGAACCCAGACCGACAACAATATCCGAAGACACAAGGAAAGCAGCAGTATCAGTATTACAAAGTAAGAGGTACGCGACAAATATGGGTGCCAAAAGGACAAAAACCACCGACAGATTTCAACAACGCAGACATTGATAAGAAGAAGTCAAGGCAGAAGCAGAATCCGTATCCAACATCCCCTCGACCTTCTTCTACAAGTTTGAACATTCGACATATTTGGATCGCCAAGAAGTACCTTATGAACCGACCCACACCCAAGCAGATTTGGGTACCCAAACAATGTATTATAGCTCACCCCTCAAGCCATGTAATATATACTCCTCAGAAATCTCTTCAACCCTCTATACCACCAAATACGATATCACCTTTTGTCCCTCAGCAGAAATCTACCAACCGCTCAGAAACTCTTAGGAAGTGGATATCGAAACGTATCCAGAAGTCTTTTCCTAACCCCTTATCTAACAAAACTCCCACCCCGACTAATCTACAACCTTGTAATAACTCATTCATGACTGAACCTTGTACAAATCCACACACTATAACCCAACATCATTTGTAATAACACCTCATCAAGCAATGTATGCATCATCAGAAGCATGTAGGTGTCTAGAGACCTACATTAGTTTTGCAACAATCATTCCATAAACCACATCACGAAACTTGGCTACACGGGTTACACATCGGTTATGGAAAGGGATTGCGGTCTCACTTTAATGGGATCATAATTAATTTCCATACTAATGTGTTAATCTTATGTAACAGATCTACTACGCATTCGCATCAATCATCATACAGGCAGAAGGACCATCAGAAGCTGGCCCCAGTGTACCCATGACCAATATTGGAGAACTACTAGCGGAGCCCCATCGTACGGCTCAACCACCAGAATTCCAGGGATTTCCAGGACCCATGCCAATTGACGACCCTCCCAGGGGATATATTGAAAAGATTCATCGCAATTCTCACTGGTTCCAGGATTAGTAAGACCGTTAGCGGACGCAGATTTCATCTTTGAGGCCAATTTGGCGTTTGATCACCGTACTTGGGCCAAGTATCAATTCTTCTCAAGAGAATTCAAAGGACTACAGAACACAGAAGATTTAACGCATGTTTGGGCAAGAGCAGGCTTCACAGAATATTTCAGTGATCCCTTGCCTAAACCCGACTTCTACAGATGCTATTACTTAATCACCACTTTGATAACTTTGGAGAACAAGGATCTACTAGGAACATTCATTTTGCCGTCATTAGTAAATGATCCGCCATATAAGAGGTTTTACCTTTCTAAAGATTTGATTCGCGCGGCAATCAAGATCCATGGTACACACACTCCAACAGAACGAGAAAGTCTGGTTCCAGAGCCTATGAAACGTGGGGATGTTACTAAATGGGAAGACATTTCGGCTATCACACCGGAGTTATCTAAGCCATTAAGGATATGCATGCAACATTTCGCGTTCCCCGCTCAGGACAGATTCACCATGCCCCACAAACGCATTTGGTTTGGTTTATATTTAGCATGTATTGGACCCCAGACAGTTGATCTGGCGAGCTGGATAATTGATTAGCTCTACTTAGCACAACACAGATGGGAAAGAAAGAAGTTCATCAATGGATGTTGCGCCCTCACGCGCATTGTATATATGTGTTTGGCCTACGATTTACCTATCGAGCGAGCAATGACAAGCGAGGAGCTGAAAGCATTCAAAGGGACAACGAAGAAAGCTAGGAAGCCTAGCAAAGGACGAGCAGGAAAGCGCATGAGAGGTACTATCCCATGCCTATAGGTCCCAGAATCACCATCACCGCAACCCTCTCCAGAACAGTCTTCCACTGAGGCTCCTACAACTGTACAACCAATTCGCATACGCTTATCAAGACCGGTCATGACAGAAGGCACTTCTAGCGCGGTTACCTCACAACCAACACCAGTTCAGGAACCGACCACCACTACAACAGAAGTTCCCACCACTATTGGTGCGGAAGCTTTTTCTTTTCCGATACCTAACTTGGAAGCAGAGCCACTGGATACAACCTTTGATTTTGAAATGCAGGATGCTTTCTCCAGTGAATTTCAGTTTTTAGAAGGCCAGATTTTCTCTCAGGAATATGAACGTCCAAGCTACCCAACCATGCCTTGAGACCAACCACAAGGACAAGTAGTATCTAGTTTCGAGGACAAAAGAACAGAAACCAATGAAGATGATGGCGATGACGAAGCCAGCCAGGGCACTCATGAATCCCAAGAGCATGTACAGACAGATGAACAAGGACAGCACACGGACACCCAAGGTGATACCAGTACGCATGAAGATGAAACCTTGCAGCAGCTTATACGCTAGCCATGAAGAAGCTATATTGCACCATGGAGAAATTTTGGGCACACAAGAAATTGACTGAGGAAGAGAGTCAAGCACTTATAGAACAGGAACTTGTCTCAGGTGGATTCAAAGAAGTATACATCAGAGGCTTCAGGGAGCTTGTTAAATCAGTGGGATCCACCGAAGCCTTACGATATTTGCAGAGGAAACCATTACCGCAATATGACCCTCGCAGAGTCCGTTTACTAACCAAACCTGGGAAATACATTCGGGTACCCATCGGTGGTCAATCTTCAGAACAGGCCAGGGAAGCACGTCTCGTCCCTGAAGGCTCATTGGCAGAAGACACCATTATCATCGACTCCCCACCCCGTACTACTGCTGTACATACCACCACAGTTGTCAAAGTACCTACCACCCCAACCGCTCCTCCTTCACCTCCCATCCATCCAGTCTCCCCCATACACCCTCCTTCTCCCAGAACATCCACCTCCTTCCATGGCGAAGTAGCAAAAGCCCTTGTAACATCCATTCCTCTCACCATGTCTACACCCACCCAACCTAGTTTTCTCCCTCGGACATCCACTCTTCTATCTAGTCCATTTCTCCATCCATCTTTTCCATCCTTTCCTGCACCCCCGAGACCAATATTTCCATTTCTAACCCCGATGACTTTTTCCCCTGTATCACCTCCCCGACCCACCGTCATTCCTCTTTCCCGTTTCCACCAAGCAGCACTAGAAAACCCCTTTGTAAATTACTCTTCAACCTTTGTAAACCTTGTATTTACACCCATGCAAGCACCCACGATCACGCCATTATTCACAGTCACCGCACTTGACACCACACCTAATGACATGGATATCTCACCACCCACTGCACCACCACCCACTTTCACTTCATTCATGGCACAACCATACATAGGCACACCACAATTTTCCACAATCACCACAACATCCATTTTCCCACCCCCATTCCCCATTCCCTTTGCATCTACACCCATTGCATCTTCACTTAGCACACCATTAATATTATCACCCACTGTAGATAATGCATTTCGACAAATGATCACCTGTATGACTCAAGTAAGAGATGAGTTCACATCTCTTGGAACTAATTATCAGCAGCTGCAAAAGACAACTAATGACTTACAGTCGCAGCTCAATTCACTATCCATCGAGAATGCCTCATTGAATACCCGCTACCAAGAGCTACGAGAGGCATATCATAAGTTGGAACTAGAAAGTGAAGCAAAGACAAAAGAGGCTGTCACAGATATCGAAAACTTGTTAAGGGCATAGACTATTCGCAATGCAATGCTCACTAGGAACATGTGCTTACTCAGACGACACCTGGGAGCAGCGAAAGAAGAGAACCAGCGCTTACAAAAATAGAACAGAGAGAATTTAGAAGCTGCCATGATCAACCAGACCAACCATTGAGCCCCAGTCGCTTCAAGGTCGTGCCCTCAGAGTCTATGAATATGTTGCTAGATGATCATGTTAGATTGCTAGAGGAGTACGACAGCATGAACGAGGAATATCAGAAGCTGAAAGAAGATCATAAACTACTCCAACTAAGAGCACCAGTACAACAAGGACTACCAGCTCATACGGACCCATCTCCTGACATCCTAGAGGAACTCAACGCATTACGGGCCTAGGTATCAACTCTTCAATCACAGATAGCTATATATGAAGCACCCCCAGGCCAGACTCCCCACCGGAACTACCCATAGAGGAAGAAACAGACACTATTCCGGTGGAGGAAACCTTTGAAGAAGCATATGAACCGCAACCCATCCCAGGTGGACGAGTCACGGCTGAAGGCCAGACAACTTTCGAACTTCCAACTCCCGCATGGATGAAGACGATAGAAGAACTGGGAAAAACCCACTCAGCAAGGGTAGAGGCGTAGCTACACGCCATGGCAATGATTGAAGAACGCATTTTACAGTCCCCATACTTTGCTCATTTGGCCCCTTGCAGATACATATCTGGGCACGAGGTATAGTATAAACCATTTTTTATGTTAATGGCGGAATTAGTTGGCCATAGAGAAAGAATCAGACAAGAGACCCTCTCACGCTACTCAGTTTGAGCCTGATGATTTGCCAACAGATGCACAGCAAGGAGAAATCTATCAACCAGAATGGCGCAAGGATCTCTTACAAAACTATCCTGAGATGATGAGTACATGGGTCAAGGCACCACTACACTTAAAATACAACCCATGTTGGGGACCAGTGCCACGTCGCCGTTCCTGGAAGGCATTTGCGATTAAGGTACAAAACAACAAGCAATGCCAGGATTGGTTAAACTACCCATACTTCACTCCACCCACAGGACCACCTACAGTCGGATACATGATGGCAACGATTCGTCACTGGCTCCCTCGCTTGAAACATATGGACGATATAGCAGCGCACATGACTGTCAAGATATTTGACATGATGCAGATGGTTTTTAAAGTCTTCAGACGCGTCAAGGCACCTCATGTAAACACCCCGGGTTTCGAGCATGGCAATCTAGATCTTGCATATGATATGAGTACAACGCCATCGCTACGAGTGTGTTATGCCTGGCATTGCAGAATCAAATACCTACCGGTGTGCTACAAGCAAACCTTCAAAGAAATGTTCACAACCGGTTTCTGGGAACACCATTCGAAAGTGTTCATCCGCAGGCCTACGCATTTACTTCAATTGTTTGCCTGTGAAGAGATGGTATATTCCACGCATTATCGACTCCCGCCATCCGATGAACCGCAACCAATTGATTGGGAGAAACTCGAGGCAGATTTGGCTCGAGGCATTCGAGTATTAGAACACACCCTCACTCAGGAACTACTCCAAAATTACGTCCGACAGACCTCACAACAAGGTTCTGTCGAGGACGAGAGAAGCGAGAGGGAGGGGGGTGTTGGCAGTAGCCAGAGGCATAGAAGACGCGGAAGCATGTAAAGACAGAGCAGGGAGTCAGTCGAATCAATTTTTCAAAGATTTATGTTTTATAAATATTCTTCAAAACCTCCAACAGTGATTTTCATCACTATTGTAACATATGTAACATAGAAAAACCCTTTTTGTAATTCATAGCTCCATTTTGTGCAAGCCGAGGAGTCCTCAAGCTTGAGGAGCTTAGGTAGAATGAGCGTACCAATTTTGGTTATTTTTAGACACTGTTTACCCTTTCAAATAGCACTTAGGACCTATTTTTTAACTATGCCGGTCACTAGATGTGAAACCGGTCAAAACTAGTCTAGAAACTATAAAAAGAGCTAGAGAGCTCATTTTTGAGGCGAGCTTGTTAGTTAGTGTGAGCTTAGAGCTACTTTGAGCTTGTAATTGAGATCTTGAGCAATAGAGTTGATTTCTCACCTTCCATTGTGTCTTGCTTGTCTCTTCGTTGTGTGTGTGTATGTGTGTGTGCATCTCGATGCTTCTCACCCTCACTCTCACTTCATCTCACATTCACAATCTTCATATCACTCCTATCTCTTCCGCGGATTGACATTAAGGAGGTGAAGCTTCTTAACGTGGTTCTCATCATTGTGCTAGAGCAACATCAACATTAGCATATTTTTTTCTTATTAGTAGACGAGCTCCATCTACCTTTGCTGTTCTGACTAGCTAAGAAAGCTGAATCTACAACATGCATAATATACCTATTTTACCAGGACTGATCTTCATGCAACAAAACAAGACTAACTCAGCAAATGTTAAGGCATTTAGATTGTGTTTCATCATCAATTGAAGAGTAGAAGCAAAACTCTAATATGAATCTAGAAGATAATTAAGAATAGTTTGCACAAGTGAGCTATGTGGTAAGAATTCATAAGCAAAAATCAATTGTTCCTTCAAATCTTTGATCTTTGTCAAAAAGTGTTAAGATGGAGATATGATTTGCTAAATATCTTTCTTTACATGTAGTCCATCATCTTTGATGAAATCACTATGATTGTTAGCTTGATAAATTAGTTAGAGTTTAGAAGTTTTAAAACATCCTAGGAAGTTTGGAATGCACTCAAGTCCTTCTTCTCTTCAAGCACAAAGGCCAAAAAGAACCAACTATGGTTGGACTTCACAACACTCAAGAAATCTTCCAAGCAAAATGTGATTGATTTTGTCACAAAGATCAATATTGTTGATAAGCTAGGAAGCATTGGAGAAGTGCCAGATGAACAAATTGTAAGGCAATTCATCAATGGTCTGAAGGCAGATGACAAGTGGGAAGCCTTTACAACAACAATGGATCTATACATGGATATGCATGTACCAGATTTCAACACACTTATGGGACAACTACTTACTGAAGAGGCCAAGCTCATGAAGAATGGAGGAGGTTCCAAAGGTAATCAATCTTGTGCTTTGTATACAGATAAAAGTAAAGCCAAAGATAACAAAGGAAGAGGAAAGAAAGTGGATGATGAAGCAACTACACACCAAGCTAACTATGCAGGTAGAGGAAGACATGGTAGAGGTAGAGGCAGAGGAGGAAGACAAGGCAGGAGGAGACCCCATGACTCTAATCCTTATTCTATTTGTGGATTAACTAATCACACAACTGAGAATTGTTTTAGGAATTCCAAGAATCAAAGTGGCACATGCTACAACAGAGGAGGTTATGGCTACTCAAGAGGAAGGTTCAACAATTTCCATGGCAACCACAACAGCTACAACAATTCAACCTATCAAGGAGGCTACAAAGGGAAAAGATATTACAATAATTACACAGAAGACTCAAATCAAGAAGACTCTCTACTTCTCATGAATATGACAATGCACAAGGTAAATCTGATGAGCATGTTTTCTACATAGATTCAGGTTGCTCAAATCATGTGGCAGGAAATGTGGCCCTCCTATCAGATTTAGAAGATTCAAGGAACAAGCATGAAGTGCAAACAGGTGATGATACAAGGCATCTGGTGGAGAAGATAGGAAATGTAAAAGCACGTGATGGAAACATCAACCTACTTAGCAAGGTACTCTATGTCCCTACCATCACAAAGAATTTGATAAGTGTAGGATAGATTATGGAGAAAGGCCTACAAGTTAGGTTCACAAAAGGAGGAGCATTTGTTGAAGATCCAAGTAAGGATTCAAGAGAATTGCAAAGGGTGAGAAGACATGTAGATTATTCACATTTGAATTGCAAGACACTAGGAACATTGCTCTCTTTAATTATGGTAGTCAGACACTCACAAAATTGGAAGTATGGCACAAAAGGTTAGCACATATTGGTGAAAGATCATTAAAGAAAAGTTACAGGGACCAAAGTGTACTTGGACTCCCTAATCTATCAAAGCAACACATGATTTATAAGTGTAGTGCATGTCAATTTGGAAAGTCTCACATGTTACCATTCATGAAGAAAGGATATATGCATGGAGATATCTTGGATTTGGTTCATACAGATGTATGGAGACCTAGAAAGGATGCCTCAATATCTGGATCAAGGTATTATGTCTCCTTCATTGATGATTGTAGTAGATGGACTATACTATACTTTATGAAACACAAGGATGAAGTCTTTTCATGCTTCAAAAGATATTTGGCTCTTGTGGAGAACCAAACAGGTAAAATACTAAAAAGGATAAGGCCAGATGGAGGGGGAGAGTACTTGTCCCATGAATTTGACTCCTTTCTTCAAGAGAGGGGAATCAAAAGAGAAATTACTACAAGTACACTCTTGAGCAAAATGGAGTGTCAGAGAGAAGGAATAGGATAATTTTTGAAGCTAGAAGGTTTATGTTAAATGAAAAAAATTTACCTAATTATTTATGGGTTGAGGTTGTATCCACACAACCACTTATTTGATTAACAGGTTACCTTCAAAATCACTTGAAGGCATGTCACCATATGAGGCATGGAATGCAAGAAGACCAAGCTTGGATCATTGTAAGATTTTTGGATGTATTGCTTATGTGGCTCATGTTCCTTCATAGGTTAGAAGAAAGAATGGATCCAAAAGCTGAAAGATGTGTGTTCATGGGATATGACAACAACCAAAAATGCTACAGGCTATACAACCCAACAACCAAAGGATTCTTGGTGAGTAGAGATGTAGTATTTGATGAGAATAGTTCTTGGTATGAAGACTCATGCAATAAGATCAAATTACCTTATGATCTTGAAGGAGACTTTCCAAAGCTTTTCAAGGAGAACCCTTCTAAAATTGAAGAAAAGGATACCTCAAAAGATGATGAAGCAACTCAGATTGAAGACTCAAAATGTGGAAGTCTAAAGGTAAAGCTAAAATGTAGGAACTTGGATAAGAGGTAGAATCATCACCTCATGGCCTAAGAAGGTCCATGAGGGAGAAAAGAAAACAAGAGAGGTATGGGTTTGATACTCTAGTTACTCAACATTCAATCTATCTAGCACAGGACATAAATCAAGGGGAACCCTCAACATTTGAGGAAGCAAAGAAGAAATCAGAGTGGAGGCATGCAATGGAAGAAGAAATTGAAGCTCTTTAGGAAAATAACACTTGGGAATTAGTTCCCAAGTCTTCATCAATGAAAGTGATAGGTTCAAGATGGATTTACAATTGGAGAACTCAGATGGCTCCATTAACAGGTATAAGGCAAGGCTTGTGGCAAAAGGCTTTGTACAAATTTAGGGAATTGATTATGAGGAGACCTTCTCTCCTATGGCAAAGATGGCAACAATTAGATTCCTACTTAGTATTGATTCTTGTGATAATCGGAAGAAACTTCAATTGGATGTAAAAAATGCATTTCTTAATGGATGGATAACACAAGAGGTGTATATGGCACAACCACCTGATTGTAAGAATCAAATATATCCTGATTATGTGTGCAAACTTAATAAAGCTCTATATGGACTCAAACAAGCAGCAAGGGCTTCGAATCACATGCTTGTTTCATTCTTGTGGGATAAAGGATTTCAACCTAGCAAAGCAGATCCATCACTCTTCATCAAAAAGAGTAATTTTGAAGTCATCTATTTGTGTGTGTATGTGGATGATATTATACTTACAGGAAATGATGCAGATGGGATAAAGAAGATCAAGGAGCGGATGCACGAAGAGTTCAAGATAAGTGACTTGGGTTCACTCACATACTTCGTAGGATTGGAAGTAGTATACAGAGATCATGGTCTATTCCTTACTCAAAGGAAATACATTAAAGAATTTTTGACAAAGTTCAAGATGCAAGATTTCAGGTACTCCAATGGAGGTTAATCACAAATTGAGCTCACATGAAGGTGAACTCACAAAAGACATCACATGTTATCAAAGCCTTGTGGGTAGTTTAAACTATGCCACATTGTCAAGAGTAGATATATGCTATAGTGTGAGTGTGCTAAGTCAATTTATGCACACACCCAGGAACCTCACATGGAAGCTGCCGAGAGGATACTCAGATATCTCTAAGAGACCATGAATGAAGGGTTATACTACCCTTATGTATCTGATTTAAGTCTAAAGTTGTTCTTTGATGCATATTGCGCTAGTTCCAAGGAAGACAGGAGAAGCACCTCATGATACCTTACCTTTGCAGGGTCAAAACTTGTCTCATGGTCATCTAAGAAGCAACCCACAATTTCTCTCTCTTCTACTGAAGCTACTAAAGAAGCAATGTGGATGAAGACACTATTTACAGATCTTGGATTGGAAATTGGAACTCCAAGTGTTTTTGGTGACAACATGAGTCCCATTCACTTGGCTGCCAATCCAATCTTTCATGCAAGGACTAAACATATTGAAGTACATTACCACTAAGTAAGAGAGAAGATTGTGAGCAAGGAAATTCAGCTATCATATGTGTCAACTCATCAATAATGTGTAGACATTTTAACCAAGGCATTAGATGGAACAAAACTCAATAAATTCAAAGGTATGATTGGTTTGCAGGTAATCTTGGAAGATTGAAGCACTCAACCTTACTTGACTTGAGGGGGAGCTATTGGAACAAGTTCATGGCAAGTCCAAGTGTTGGCTTGAGTCTTCAAATGTCATAGCAACTTGAAGCAAATGCTAAAGCTTTGAAGAGTTCACTTATGAACTCACCCTTATAACTCTTTGAGTATTTACTTGATGTAAAAGTGAAGGAATCAAAGTGGTTGAATCCACTTGATGAGAAGGGAAAGAAAAGCCACAAATTCCTGAATGAGTTAGTTGAGAATCTATCACTAAGAATTAGGAAAAATGGTCTAGGTGAGCAAGATTCAAATTCAAATCTTGGCTCCAATCATCACTATATATACACATGATTTAGTCACAGGTTTCACACACTCATTAACTGAGCTTCTTGCCATATTAGAGTGTGATCTCAAGGCACACATATGTACCAGTAAGTCCATTGTAATTTACGTTCAACATAAATTTGGTTTCATGATCATTTGTGATCATATCTTCATGCCTATGTGAGTGTATTGTTTACTGTCATACTTCTAAGTTTTTCAGTCAAATTGCATAGATGGTTTCTCTGAGCGTGGTGCATCATTTTCAATGATTTAACTTGTAAAGTTAGCTCTTTAAGTATACTCTATACTCCCAAGTTTCATTGCATTTGGAGTTCATAAATCGTGAGATATATTCATTAGAAGTTACCTAAATCTCTTCACCTTCTACTTCTTTGATAGTACTCCATTAGAACAGTGAGCTTCTTAGAGCTTGTTCTCAATGCATAGTTGATCATTTGCCATGATTTAAAGCATGATAGAATCAAGGTACTGTCTATTATAATCCTACAAAGTTTCATTAGCATTGCTTCTCGAGATCGTCAGATATTAGCATATCTTTGCTCACTGGTATGATAACTGTTGCAGCTCGTAAATGTCGAGATGGAGATATGATTTGCTAAATATCTTTCTCTGCATGTAGTCCATCATTTTTTATGAAATCACTCATGATTGTTAGCTTTCTAAGTTAATTAGAGTTCCCCAAAAGGATCTATGCCAATTGTTGTTATGCGTAGAGAATTGTTCAAAACACTGAACATGTGTATGAACTAAAATGGCAACTGTTTTTACTCTTGGATCAACTCCTACCTATTTGTTTTGATTCATCTTTTTGAGAGTGATCTTCCAAGGCACATAGGGTGTCTAATACATCCTTTGGCAAGCTAAAAGGGCCCACCACATATATCTGGAGTTCATTTGGATGGTGTAGTCCAAAGTTTTTGTAGCACCACTTCATCTTCATCAAGTACAAATCCATCTTCACATCTGAGACTATGAGCGGAGGGGTGACAACGATGCCCTAAATGAAGGAGCAACCTGCTATGATAACAATTGTTGGAGTTTTAGGTGTGTGGAAGCATGTGAAAAACAAAAGGAAGAAGAATAAGCTTGAAGCACAACACACAATATTGAATGTGTTACCAAGTGAATGTACAAAGATAAGTCACCCATTAGGGTTATAGGCATATTTATGTGGAAAAAACCTCCTAAAGAGGGAAAAAAGTGCCCCAGTGGCCCTAAGCATGTTCATACATATCACTACCTAAATATATCAACATGGTGACTCCAAATGGTTTATCCCTTTTTTCCTCCATATGGAAGATTCGAAACAAGATGAAACCGTATATCAAGGTTAATGAAGATTGGAAGTGGGCATCAGGGATTAGGGAAAATGGTTCTCTTTGGTTTCCTATTAAGGGAATCAAAGAAGTTGTCTCTGAGAACATCCAAGGAGTAAAGAAGTTATGGAACAAAGATCTCTAGAACCATTAGAGAGATCATTGGATAAGATTTGAGGACATTGACCCTATTAGGAGAGTTGATTATGATGATTGGTGCCTTCTCAGATATAGAATCAATGCTTGGAATAACTCAAACACTTGTCTCCTTCTCGAGGATGACTCTCCAAATTGAAGGTTTAAGTTGGACCAACGGTAATAAATTGGATAAAAATATGAGGATCCATAAGCACCTTGAATTGCATATCTCTCTTAACAGGAGATGCTGCATGAATTTTTCTAGCATCAAATGGAAAATTATGTGTGAGGACCTATGACATCCTCTCATTGAGAAAAAAAAAAAGAGTTCTTATATGGAAAATCCTCCATCGTGGAATCTGGACCAATGCCAAAGCTAATAAAGTCTGTGGGGCCCCTCATTGGTGCAAGTGTTTCCTATGGGGAAGAGAGCAACTTGGCCATCTCTTCTTCTCATGCCCGAGAAACTACACGATATGGCAATCTCTCACTAGAATTTTGAGCTTACAAAGGCAATCAAGTGGAAACAAGTGTTACTTGGTGAAATAATTGGTTGCTCATTTGCCTTGTGGAATGCCATAAGAGGAGAAGTGTTTTGGAAGATATGGAAAGAAAGATGTGCAATCAATTTTGATGCCCATCCAAAGGAATGGTCGATTGTAAAATCCCTAGACTTGTTAGGCAAAACAATATGTAATTGTAAAAAAACACTGCCTTTCAAACACCATAGGATGTTTGTTTTGAAAAACAACAAGATTAAAAGCAAGTGAGTCCTGAGAAAGATGAAAAAATCATTAACTTTCTTAGTAACTCGCTTAATATTGCTAGCCACCCACCAAATCTTAGGGCTCCTATTGATTTTGGACTGTAATAGCTATTACGCCTTTGAGCCATCCTACCCCTACTTTGTGAGATACAGGGGATCCCAAGGGCACTAAGCCCATTCTTTGTATAATTCTTCTTTCATTAATTCAAGCAAGGGAGATTAGGCCTCTCTTGAACTTCCTCTTATTAAAAAAATAATAAAAAAAAGAGATTAGAAGATGATGAAATGTTGTTGTTGCCACCATGAATTTCCTCTTTTAAAACAATTAAAAAAGAGAGAGATGAGAAGATGATGGAATGTTCTTGTTGCCAGCATGAGTTTCCTCTTTTAAAAAGATTAGAAGATGATGGAATGTTCTTGTTGCCACCATGAATGAAAAGCATGCGAGATTGATTGTTTGATACGTATGATGACCCAAAGAGTGAGCGAGGGACTCTTCTTTGACTTCAGATATTCTTTAAAATCAAGCATGAGTTTCCTCTTTTAAAAAGATTCAGATATTCTTTAAAATCAAGCATGAGTTTCCTCTTTTAAAAAGATTAGAAGATGATGGAATGTTCTTGTTGCCACCATGAATGAAAAGCATGCGAGATTGATTGTTTGATACGTATGATGACCCAAAGAGTGAGAGAGGGCTTTAATTATAATAAAGAGAAAAAGTTACAAGTGAATGGGACTAGTGCCCATGGGACCCCCCAAAGGGAGATTAGGCTAAGGCCGAACTTCCTTTTATTTAAAAAAAAAAAAAAAAAAAAAGAGTGAGAGAGGGACTCTTCTTTGACTTCAGATATTCTTTAAAATCAACCATCCACTCAGTGAGCGAGGGACTCTTCTTTGACTTCAATTATTCTTTAAAATCAACCATCCATTCACCAATCTTGTCCTCTTTCCACAACAATTCTCCCTCCCTAAGAACCGACTTCACTCTCGTGCTCCTTCCACGAGAAGTCCACCTCAAGGAGTTCAGAACCTCTAAAATCCGCTAGAGGGAGGGCTTGAACCTCCGACCTTATGGTTAACAGCCACACGCTCTAACCAACTGAGCTACTCCAGCTTTGATATAATTATTCGATTTTTCTTTTTCATCCAAGCGCAACGACTTGAACAACACTTTGCAAGGTACATTATGTAGTTTTCGTAGATGCTCTTTCATTCCAAGTCATTTCGGATTCCGCGACGCGGCATTTGTTGCAGCAATTTGAACGGTGTGTGTGTTTTCTCTCATTTTGTTTGAGGAATGGCCGCTAATAATCACAAACAAACTTTCAAGAGACGCGCTTATTTTTACTTCTCATCCTTCAAAGCTCCAAAGACTACACACTTGAACATGCACATAACTTGGGTGCATGACGGTAGAGGAGGAGACGGTCGAAGAAACAAAGAAGGGAGGCCATGGAGAAGAAACATGTAACCTTCAATCTCATGAGCATACACATCACTTTAGTAAGAAAGAGGAGAGAGCCACATAACAAAAGGCTTTGGATAAGGTGAGAGGTAATCCCAAAATTGAAGAGAATCTCTAGGGGGATGGAAGAGATGCATAGACACACATGCTTGAGTGCTTTGTATTTGTATGAGTCTCTTTTTCCTTTACGTATGTCTCATTGTATAGAACCACCAATGATGCGTGAACCCAGCAGCTATTTCGTACCTTTCCAAACTGTTGGAGAGTGAGCACATGAAGGGAGACAATCTTTTATACAAATTTTGGACAAAGATCAAGTAGCTCATGGACTTCTTTAGGTGCTTTCTTTTTTGTTTTCGTGGATGTTTTTGCCTAAGGAACTTCAAAAATGTTACCATGGTCCATTGTCGTACCCCCGTTTGGAATGCTATGCCCTAGAAAGCTTGACCCAATGAACAAAAAAACTTATTTTTAGCATTAGGTGGAATATAAGATCTCTATTAGGACTTCTAACACCACAGCTATGTAGTTCTTCCAAACGTTTTTGCTTTTTTTCAAATACTATAAAATCCTCTCATGAATAATTCAAATAGACAAGTTGAGACTATCTTCCACATACACCACTAAAAAATAACCTGGGGCATTTGGGAGACCAAGCTTGGGACATTTGGTGTCGTGGGTTCTACCTTTATTCCACTTCATGTTCCAACTATGTCAAGTGCACCATAGTCACCTCGCAACCATTGTAGAGAAACTTTGATAGGATGCAATAGATGCACAACCATTGTTGGAGATAGATGTCTACAGAAGCACACAAATAGCACAGGGAAGGAGAGGAAGCTTGGAGCACAACACACAATACTGAATGTATTACTAGAGAATGTACAAAGATAAGTAGCCCATTAGGGCAATAGGCATACATACAAGCCAGGGGAAAAAAACCTCTTAAAGAGGGAAAAAAGTGCCCCGGTGGTCCTAGTGTGTTCACACACATCACTACCTAAATATATCAATGTTTGTTGTTACCCTTTGGAGTTGTCCTCTCCAATCATTTTAGCATAAAGGATCAACTACACATCTTTAAATTGTCAATCCGGGAAGTATGCAAAGACCACAACCCCTTCTAGTTAATGGAATCCAAGAACAAGAGTTAAATGACTGTTTTCTGAGAAATTATGAAGATGAAGAGAAATATCTAGGGTTTTGATTATCTTGAGCTATACAACAACATTTTCAATGATCTTGGTGCCTAAAGTGTGCCATTTTCTCAGCAGAACACAATTATGAAGTCAAATCTCAAAAACAGTACCTGTATCACACAGACGAGACAATCACGATTCTGTGAAAACTGAGGATTTCCATTTCCAGCTTTGTTCTTCTGCACTTTCTTACTCAATACACTAAGAATCACCTCTCTTCATACACATTACTCATAAATACACAACTGAAGCTCACAAATTCCATGGATTACACAATGAATAGACTCAACAAATTAAAAGAAAGTACATGAAAGAAAGAAACACGATTTTCTACAGGAGAGCTCTTCACATTACTTGGATAACAAAAATAAAAACAACCAACCCTCTCAAAATAGAGGAAATTATCTTTTATACATTTTCAAGTGTCCCTTTTCAGACTTGAATTTTGGTCCTTTTCCCTTCTAATCTAAAAATATGCTATCAAAGAGCTTCCAAGAATTCTAGAAAAAACACATATGATTCTAATTTACATGAGGAAGACTCTTCCTCATTTTTACATCATTTGTATAAATATTTCTACAAGTTTTTGCCATTTTACAAATATTTCCCTTCAAAAAATGCTTCTTCTAATATTCTTCCCCTCCTAGACTTTTTGGCTCCTGACAAAAAATATTCTTGCTGATAAATAGTGAGAGCTTCCTTCACTTCTTTTTCCTTTGATAAACTTGTGACAATAAATCGTGACTTTTTCTTTCTGTAATATTCAAGTTATTCACCATCTCAAATAGAGCTTTTCTCCATTGTACACCTGCTTCTGGTTTATCTATCACATCTTTCTTTAAGTATTCTGTATATGCTGCTTCATAGGTAGTGAGTCTGGATTTTGTAACTATTGATAGGTTTCCAAAAATTTCTGATTCTCTTTCAAAAAATCCATAATCAAAAGCATCCTCAAAAATTTGGAGATAGTGACTACCCAAAAATACTGTTATGCTATAATAGGGCATTAAGCAAATTTTGTCTGGGATTTCACTGAGATCAAATAATAAAGCATCAGTTGGTGAATTAAAACCAATGTAGTTGAGGGTTCTGACATTTCTTTGTTGGCCATGTTCCTGCTTTAGGTCCTGCTACCTTTGGAAAGTTCAACCATTTTGCTGGGATCTACCCTACATTTCTTCTTTCCCAGAACACTGTCCATTCTCTTCTCCTTGCTACTAGACAATAGGCTGGATTGATCTTTAGCTGAATTGGTGCCTCTTTCCATATTTTCTTGCATTCTTTGTTGGCATCTAACCACCTGTTCCTCCATTTCGGATTAGCCCTTTTAAATAATTCCTTAGTGACATTGATATCCTCTTCATATTCCAAATACTTGTTTGATGGTAGTCCTACCCTTGCAAGCTGGTAATTTTTAATACTTTCAATAATCATACAAAAAGGTATACCTAGACCATCTGCTGCCCAATGGTGTTGGTTTGTGTTTATTTCTTTGTTGAGAGCAAAATTCGCAATTTTTTCTTCATACTCATTATGCATTTTTCTGATAAATTCCATTCTCGATTCCCATTCTGTTAAAAGCTTCTGAACAAACTCATCTGAATACTCCTCAACTATTGCTTTGTTTTCTTGTTCATCAAAGTGTTGAGTTCTGTTATCTTCTCCCCCTTCATATTCTTCTACTTGTGTAGTCACTACCTGCTCTTTGAAGGGCTTTGGTGTGCAGAACAAGAGGAGGAAGGAGGAGATGGAGGGAGAGACAAGAGAGGAGAGACACGCGGACATGCGTGGGAGCCTCGAAACCCACATAATGATCTCTGTTGAGGCAATACTCTATATATGATGTATATATATGAATATGGGGGTAAGGTCATATGACCCTTACATCCCCAACAATCTCCCACTTAAGGGTCAATGTGACCATAAGTGGTAACATATACAAAGAATGATGTAGGACTATACAATAATGTACAGGAAGAGTCCGGGTCTCTACCCATACCAGATCAGCCCATACCAACTGCCTCGAACAAGGTGTATCCATGCACCTCAAACTGCTCTAGACTCATATCGATAAGAGTCGAGCTCACATCTGACTGATGCAAGAACTGATGAAGCTCCCACTCGCTCCATGCCTATGTCAATCATCGAACGACTGACAAATCCAAGTGCAAATGCTCCAATAGCAACTGCAATGTCTGGTCTCGAGCATAACAACTCGTACATCAGACTCCCGAATGCTGACGAAACATGTGCTATCCTGGCTAACCTAAGTATGTCAGCCATGCCTATATCCAAGGCATCCAAAGCACCATCATCAAGACCAACATGTCCTAACATATCTGTGTCAACATCTGGCATGAGCGAATCCAAGAATGACTGCATAACTGCTAACTCCTCAGCATCTAAATCAGCCATGCTCACAACCAAGGATGTATCTAGCTGTGCATCATGAGAGCTAATATGCTCTACCATACACTGTGTACCATGAGAGCTATCATGCTCTACCACACCAAGTGTATCATCATGCTCCGCATGAGCTAACTGCACAACATCAACACAAAGATCAAACTGATGATCTAACTCTAACTAAGTATCATCACAATGCTCTACATGAGCATCCATATCATGCTCTAAAGCATCCAACTGATCATCCGAAGTGTGCTCTATAAGAGCATCCATATGATCAATAAAAGCATGCTCTATATAAGCATCATGAGCATCCAAAACATGCTCTACATGTGCATCCATCTGAGCATCTGAATCATGCCATACATGTGCATCAAGAATGTCCATAAACCTATCTATAGGTAGACAAAATGAGACATGATGAGTCTCACATCGCACATAAGGCTGAACTCCCACTGAGACGAGACTGTCTCTCACACGAAGTACCTGTAGTGGATACCTGTGCCCAATCCTAGCACCTCTGACAAGCATAAGCTGTCCCAACTGCAACTGAAAATGATGCTCACCAAGGAATGCATAACATCTGCTCTCCTGTAACTAGCTAACTGAAATCAAGCTCATAGGGAATGAAGGCACATAGCGTACATGTCTGAGTATAAGTGATGCTCCACTAGGTAGCATAAGACATACATCTCCTGCACCCTCAATGTCATATGTCGTACCATCAGGCAACTGCACACATCCACGACTCTCACCTGAGAATCGACAAAATCACTCACGATGTGGAGTAATATGAAAACTGGCTAATGCATCAAGCAACCAAGCCATATGTGTGCTATCCAATGAATAAGAGGAATCCTGAGATGAACCATAGAAGAAAGTGATATCACCATCACTGGCAAAATCAACTGCCATAGACTCTCCTGAAATCACTACCTTACCTACATCACGTGCATGTCTCTGATGTCGTCGTCGCATCCGCCTAAAGCAACATCGTCGAATATGGCCTTGCATGTTTGGAGACTAAAAGATAAAAAATTAGCGAAACTCAAAAGTCCTTGCAAAAAGTTCCTCTTCATTGGTGATCCGAACAGGAGAGGCGTACCCAAAATCAAGTGTCTTGTGCTAACCACAAAGATTCTCGTGGGTTGGGCATTCTGGATGTGTGAGGTATGGAAAATAAGCTGGCAGCCAAGTGGTTGGTCAAACATGGTGCAATACGAAAGCTTCATGGGTGAAATTGATTCTCAAAAACAAATCCTCTCTTACAATTATGAGAATACTAGATGAAAGGCTCTTGATATGCTTACCTTGTTGTTTTCTTAGCATCTGGTGTGTTGGATTTTGAGGTCTACAGAAGCACATGAACAACACAAGGAAGAAGAAGAAGCTTGGAGCACAACATACAATACTAAATGTATTACCAAGTGAATGTACAAAGATAAGTTACCCATTAGGGTTATAAGCATATATGCAAGTTGGGGGGAAACACCTCCTAAAGAGGGAAAAAGTGCCTTGATGGTCTTAAGTGTGTTCACACACATCACTACCTAAATATATCAACGAATCCCCTCCGAGAGTGATGTAGTGAACAAGGAGCTAGGACTCATATATAAGGAAGTGGCAATATATATGTAAAGAGATCAATCCACAAAACGAAGTAAGCCCAAAGCTTTGTGGAAAGCTACAAACTTCTTTGGAGGTAGAGCCTTTATGAAAAGATTTATAATGTTATCCTATGTGGACACATATGCCAAAATGATCTCTCTAGCAAAGAACCTCTCCTTGACATAATGATAACACATCTCAATGTGCTTTGTGTGAACATGGAACATAGGGCTCCTCGCAACTACCACTGCACTCTGACTGTTAGTGAAGATGGTGGTGGCAAAAGACTGACCAACACCCAAATCAGCCAAAAGGCATCTAAGCCACACACACAATAGTCATTGTGAAAGCCACCCTATACTTAGCCTCACAATGATGAAGGTCAATCCAAATGCATCAACATTTCAGGAGTTGGTCTCTGTTTTGTTGCAAGAAGATCAATCTAGATCGAAGAGGTCTATTATGTGCGTTAGAGATCAAGCTTTCTTAGCAACTCAAAAGGGCAAAGGTAAACATAGTTCATCTACTACCAAGCAGAAATCTGCTAACATGGCACCGTCTAAAAAGGAAGACAAAGACAAAAAGAAAACACAAAAACACAAATAGTTCTGCAAATATTGTAAAGGAAATGATTATGTCATAAAGAGTTGTCCAAAAATAGCTACAAAAGAGGAAAATAAAAAGCAAGCTAGAATGGTTCTTGCAAAGGCCTCTACACCTTAAACAGAGTGTGCTAATCTTGTACCTAATGAAGAATAGGTGTTTAGTAATTTTTACAATTATGACCCATCTTCCTATGAACAATGTATCTTTATAGTAGACTTGGATGTGTGGTACTTTGATAGTGGGGCAACCAAACATATTACCTTGCAACGTAGTTTCTTCAGTTCACTTGAGCGTGCCCCTATAGGGAATACTGTCACATGCACCAACAACTCCCCTTATCATGTCATGCAAGTTGGTAAGATCATTCTGACTATTGTTGATGGTAGTTCTTTCACAATGTCAGATGCTTTGTGTGTGCCAGGGATCAAGAAAAAATTGGTTTCAGTTTCAGTATTAGCCAAGATCGACTTGATTGTCAAATTTGTTTATGATAGATCTATCGTTCATGATGTGAAAATGGCAATATTATTATTTCTTCTCACATTTTATGTCATGGGTTGTATAAGCTCATATACTATGCAGAATTTGTCGATGATTCAGCATGTCTAGTTCAAGATTCTCAAGATCAAAGTACCAAACATCTGAGTCTACTACAGACATACACTATTCATGGGAAGATGGCTCATAACTATAAATAGTAATAAAAAACCATTCTTCATTCTAGACAAGATGAACAAACTCCGCTTTAGGTGTAGAGGACTCTACAACAACCATTCGATCCTCCTCTTTCTTTGCCTCTTTTACAACCAATTTTTGAAAACTCTTTATGACATGACCATTGACTTTACAATATTTGCAGAACTATTCATGCTTTTCTATTTTCTTTTCATCTTTGTCTTCCTTTTCCAACTATGCAACTGTTGGCAGTAGCCAGAGGCATAGAAGACGCGGAAGCATGTAAAGACAGAGAAGGGAGTCAGTCGAATCAATTTTTCAAAGATTTATGTTTTAAAAATATTCTTCAAAACCTCCAACAGTGATTTTCGTCACTATTGTAACATATGTAACATAGAAAAACCCTTTTTGTAATTCATAGCTCCATTCGAGGAGTGCTCAAGCTTGAGGAGCTTAGGTAGAATGAGCGTACCAATTTTGGTTATTTTTAGACACCGTTTACCCTTTCAACAACAACTTAGGACCTATTTTTTAACTATGCCGGTCACTAGATGTGAAACTGGTCAAAACTAGTCTAGAAACTATAAAAAGCTAGAGAGCTCATTTTTGAGGTGAGCTTGTTAGTTAGTGTGAGCTTAGAGCTACTTTGAGCTTGTAATTGAGATCTTGAGCAATAGAGTTGATTTCTCACCTTCCATTGTGTCTTGCTTGTCTCTTCGTTGTGTGTGTGTGTATGTGTGTGTGCATCTCGATGCTTCTCACCTTCACTCTCACTTCATCTCACATTCACGATCTTCATATCACTCCTATCTCTTCCGCGGATTGACATTAAGGAGGTGGAGCTTCTTAACGTGGTTCTCATCATTGTGCTAGAGCAACACCAAATTTGGCGCCGTTGCCGGGGATCGAGTCTAGGACGAATGTGTGATGGTAAGAGTATAGCAAGAAGTGGCGTTGGAAGGTAAAAATTTCAGTTTTTGTTGTTGTTTTTACTTAGTTTTTAGTGTTTTAGACCTCCCCCACACTCCATCTTCATCACCGCATCATCATTTTCCACTCCAAAAAAATCATAAAATTCACCATATCCACCCATTCTCCTCATTTCCCCTCATTTGTGAAGTTTTGGGCAAAAGGGAAAGGACCTTTAAAGGTGTATATACTCAAGTGCTTGATCATCCATTTGTGAAATTGGTCTAATATTGAATTTTTCCAGGTCTAGCAAGGGCAATCAAAGCAAAGCAAAGCAAGGCAGGGAAGAATGCAAAGCTTGGGAAGCGCGACTTCTTGGGCATCAGAGCAACCAACAAAGCTGACTCGAGGTTGGAAGATTACTCAACCCCCTCAGTCAATTATTAGCTTAGGCTAAAACATTAGCATTGTGGATTAAAGACGATAGGAACGCCTTAAGTGCAAAAGATCTAATATTTTCAAGTTCAAGACTAAAGTGAAGGTGTGCGATACGAAAACCTAAAGGAAAAGAATTAAAGTCTGACGGAACGAGAACTCAAAAGTACCACGAAAAGTCGATTCCTGACGCTTACAGTAAGACAAAACAAGAACTTAAAGGAATTTAAAAAGAACCAAGCAATTAAAAACAAGGAACATTGACGATCAGAGAAGTGTGCAAGGAAGAAAATTCAAGAACCTTAGATCGGGCAAATATATAGGTAAGTCAGATTGACGAAGCCTTAGATCATCAGAAGCAAGCATAGGAACTACTGCACAATCGTGGGCTCAGCAATTAAATAGTAATTACCCCTACGAGAGCTCAGATACAAGTGAATCAGAAATGGCTTTTAGCACAGAAAGACCAGAAGGAGGGTCAAATGTTGCATATTTAGAAAAACCAGAAGGAGGGTCAAATGTTGCATATTTAGAAAAACCAGAAGGACCCTATAGAACTCAGTTAGAATTTCTCCGAACCAACCGCTTAGGTGCTCGCATCTATGAGGATGGTTTGCGCAGACAAGTACTACAAATGCACAATCCTGATCAACCCATTGGATTGGAACGTCCAGTGGTGAGATTTGAGAGAGATGCATACATAGACAAGGAAGGAACGATGTATATCTTAAGTACGTAGCCAAACAATACGAATGAGTTTGGCGTAATTCAGTTAGAGACGGAAGCGAGATCTCAAGGAAAAGAACCATTAGAAGAACCAAGAACACCTAGAGGGAAATCTGTACTGACACGAGTACTAGTTCCAGATTGGACACCTCAGGATTCAGAAGCATAGAGTTGTTTGTTAATAAAGAGACTGATGAAGCATTTTGGAGATATAGAACGGAACAACCTAGTGAGGTAGGCTCCATCATAATCTACAAATTTAAAGACCCAGATACACCTGGAAAGGTTGTATACCTGGATGAGACTTCAAAAAGAGTCTTTGTGGTGCTAGACCACGCAAGAAATACCTATACATGGAGAGGTGATTTGGTCTTCCCTCCATCTCGAGCAAATGTAAACGCGAGCCAACAAGGGGCATGAACATCCTCAACCCATGGCATGCAAAGAGAAAAGAACAAAGAAAGACCGGAAGTAAGCTTCAATCATCCCATAAGAAAAGATAGAACCACCATAAACACGGACAGAGTGGATAGACAAGGAGAACCTAGAATGCTAGGTGGTAGAGATGATTTTCCTCTACCTAGACCACGTGAACACGCAAGAATATTAAGACCCACTCGGTTAGTAAAATCCATGAAAAACTACTTTGATGGGACAGGAGATCCCTACGACCATGTTGCGGAATTCAAGCAAGTACTAAGAGCAGAGCAAGTTGAAGACATGTTCACGCAATATAACGCATTTCGACTAACGTTAAAGAATACAGCTTTAACTTGGTTCCAACCTTTGCAACAGAGGCAATTTAGAGACATCCATCACTTTTTAGAGTCATTCATCACTGAATTCTCTAAAAGTGGAATCAGGCATGACACGTCTTCGTTGATTCATAGCTTTAAACAGACCCCTCAAGAAACAGTAAGACTGGCAGGACGTAGGTTTAGACAATATGTTGAAAAATGTCCAGTACAAGAGTTACCTTCACAAGCCAAGCAAGTGTCGTTGTTTTTAGATGGCCTGTTGAGCTCTAAACTATGCTCCTATGTGTACTTAAAAGAACCCAGAACGCTAGAGTAGTGTGTAAGAATCTGTATAGACATTGAGGATAACTTAGGAGACGAGTTGGAACTCTCGAAAGTCTATAAGGACTCAGATTGTTCCTCTCTAGCATCCACAAAATTGTCTAGCTCAATAGAGGACCTAGCAGAAAAAGTGGCCCAGAAACTAGGAGTTTCTAGCAAATAGATGCCTAGGGTAACAACAAACAAGTGTTGTTACACCTGTAGTGGTGATCATATGGCAAACGTGTGCCCCAATGCAACACAACCACAAGCCAATCCTAGTGGCCAATACTGTACGATCGAGAGAAGATACACAAATCACACGGCTCAAGACTGCCCTTATAACAAACAAGCAGTAAGACAAAACTACCCGCAAGCATACACACAGCCAGGTAGGTATGAAGGCCAATACAATGCTCAGCCTTATTACTGTAGGCCTCCTCAGAACTATCCATATCAGGCTCAACAAAGACCTCAACCTGTTTTAGCTCAGCAACCACCCCCACCAGCGAATGTCATCTCAGTTAAATATGCTGCTGCTGAAGAGAACCTAAGTAGGGCCTTAGTGCCTTCTTCACCCTTAATTACAGAGAGTGACCCGAACTCAAACAGTTTTGACTCTACTCATGTAGATAGTCCACCCACATATTACACAGAGTCACCAGAACATGTGGAAACTTATCAATATGATAGTCCACCAGTGGAACCTAGTTGGGAGCCCGACTACGCTCATGTGATGTACACAAACCCAAATCCACGACCCCAATTGAGACAGCAATGACCAAAGGGCCCTAGAGGACCATGCTTTAGGTGCCAAGGAGATCATTTCATAAAGGATTGCCCACATCCTCCGACATCAGGACAATCACAATACTATAACATACAAGGCTTTTGTGCCGATTGTGGTAAAGAGCACATCATAAAAGATTGTCCTAAGAACCCTGCTAATGCTTCAAATGTGACACCCATCAACATGATAGGTATTGTAAACAATGCAGATGGATCCAACCCTACATACGTGCCTATCCAAGCTATAACCAGAGCCCAGACGCTCTTACAAAATCAACAACACAATCAGGAGAAAACAACCGGAACTAGTGAAGTTGCAGAATCTAACAGTAAAAAAACGAAATCTTGGAAAAATTCTAGAGAAAGGATCAAGAGAAAGTGGAGTAAAAAAATAACTAAGTTGGAAGGAAGTCTCAAGGAATCTAGAGCCAAAATTCTAGAGTTGACTTCACAAGAATTGAATCAAGAAAACCCAGCTCAGAAATCAGGATCAGTTTTAGCGGAACCCATACCAGAAAACCTAGACATGATGTTTCTTGCATATCAAGCAAGAATAAAAGAAGGACCTCAAGTAGCGGAAATGAGCAAGAACTACCCTCAAGCAGACCTCGAAATTGAGAGGACTAAGCTTTGCATGAAGATGGTAGAATTAGCACAAGCAATGTTCGAAGCCTCTAGATATCTAAATTGGAATAACATGGCAAAATCGGAATTACATTTTCAAGGACTAATGGAGAAGCTAGAATACTTGATTGATAGCAAAGAGAAAAAGGATCAGCATAGGAACCCTATTGCCTAAGAGACACAGGAAAGGAATACACCACCCTTGTCTCAAGTACCCAACACAGAAGGGGAAGACAACGTGTCTTCTATACATAGATACTCACATGAATTTCTAAGAGAAATCCAAGAAGCGAAGTGGAGAAAAGAACAAGGAACCCATCCTCCTATTCAAGAAATAGTCGACTTGCAGGAGAAATTTCCCCAAGACATTCCCTCTATTTACGACGATGTAGAGGAAGAGCAACTGAGTGAACACACAGGTTTTGAATCTAACTCTTTGCAAGAATTACCTCAGTTCATAGGACCTTGGGAAGCAAAGTCTATTAGTATGAGAGCACCCACGATAATAGTGAGGAATGAAGAATCAGTAATCCCTAGAAACACGGAAGTGATAAAGAATACCAAAGTACAATGTAATCTCACCCTAGAAGAGTTGTTAAAGGTAAAACTAGAACTGTGGAAACATGTAGCAAATCAATTCCCTGAGTTTGCTACTACTCCCTCACAGATAGGAACACACAAGAAGGTACCAGAGATACCCGTAGAAAAGATCGGAGATGTAAGCAAAGGAGAGGAAGGTAACACTTATCTTCCCATAACCCATCAGGGCTACACCACCAAAGCCATCTTAGATTCAGGAGCCGGAGTAGCCATTGCTACCACTGCTTTATGGAAATGTTGGGGTAAGCCAACACTCAGGCCCACCAGGATGAAGCTACAAATGGCTGATGGACACATAGAAAAACCATTAGGCTGACTAGAAGGCATATCTCTCACCACTTGTGGTGTGGAATTTGAGCATACCTTTGCCATTTGTGATTTTAGTAAAAATCATGCTTATGAGATAAATTTGGGACGACCATTCATGCGTCAGTTGCAAATTGTACAAGATTGGGGAACTAATTCTTTGTACTTGCAACATTTAGGAGTGACTACTAAAGTCAATCTTAAAGACTATTCACATAGAGACGTACCCCCAATACAATGGAATAATGTCCATAAGACACAGGTAGAAACGGAATCGGTACACTCATTGGAGTCAGACCCCTCATGGTTACACGAGGACACTCATTTATGGATGTGTAAGGTAGCCAAACAAGAGGAAGAATGGTTGGAAGCTAGGACTTTAGGTGCAGAACAACATCCATGAACCCTTCAAGACCCAGCTTATGCACCTGTAGTATTTCCAGACGAAGAGTTCGAGCCCCATAGTTGGGTAGAAATCCTAGCAACCATGGACGTAGCCATCAATGAAGAACAATGAAAACCCCACTGTGACGAGGATGGCTATGACATTTTTGTCTTCACAATAGAGCCAATCATGTGTGATTCAATTATAGAAGAATGTGAACCTAACACTGATGCATTTGAGGATGCGAGCGATTTCGATCTAGAGTCAATTATAATGGATCCGCCTTTTGCATCAGAAGAAGAATACTTCTACAAAGTAGAAACTCACCCTCAGAGACACAAAGAACTTATGAATGAGGTGAGATTAGCTACACAAGTGACTGACAAAAGTGAAGGTAAGAAAAGAAAGAAGAAAGAAACGATGTCAGAAAAAGGAGAATCCTTGTTTGAGGTACCAAAGAACTTCAAGAAGTATGAAATAGAAGATAGACAAATAATGGTACGAATGCCTAACAGAAAAGTTGAAGTTGGAGAAGTATATGATAATTGAGAGAAAACCAAGAAAATCATAGTAGCCATCGAAGGAGAAGAAGAAAAATGTACATACATAGGGCATGATTTGACGAATGAAGAAGAAGAAGAATTAGTTGCACTATTGCACGAATATAGAGATGTGTTCGCTTGGAGCTACAAAGACTTGAAAGGAGTAGATCCGGATATATGTTCTCATAGAATCCCTATGACTCCAGATGCAAAACCTACGAAACAGAAGCCATACACGTATAATGATAATTACGTTGCGAAGATTAAAGAGGAAATAGATCCTTTGATAGAAGCAGGATTCATTTACGAAATTGAGCATATCGAATGGGTATCCCCCATTGTGGTCGTGCCCAAGAAGAATGGAAAATTGCGTGTGTGTATTAACCTTAAAAACGTTAATTCCGCCATGATTAGAGACAATTATCCTCTTCCTATCACAGAACATTTATTGGAAAGAGTTGCGGGCAAGGAAGTTTACAGTTTTCTTGATGGTTTCTCAGGCTATAATCAAGTAGCCATTGCTCCAAAAGATCAACACAAGACGGCGTTTGCCACAGAATGGGGCATATTTGCATTTTGTGTAATGGCATTTGGCTTAACAAATGCACCCGCCACTTTCCAGGGACTCATGTGTCATGTTTTCAAGGAATTCTTACGCAAGAATTTGGAAGTTTATGTCGATGACTTATGTGCTCATTCGAATGTCAGACAGACACATATCCCAGAGCTAAGACAAGTATTTGACAAATGTCGAGAATATCAGGTTTGTTTGAACCCAGAAAAGTGCGTTTTCATGGTTAGACAAGGCAAAATTCTAGGACACATTGTGTCAAAGAATGGAATTTCTACAGATGAAGAAAAAGTGAAGGTGATTGCAGATCTACCTAGGCCAAACAATGTAAAAGAGATACAAGCATTTATGGGACATTGTGGTTATTATAGACGATTCATACACATGTATGCAATCATAGCCAAGCCTCTGTACTCTCTTTTGACCAAGCTTGAATGGACAGATGAGTGTGAGAATTCATTCAATGAACTCAAATGACGTTTGTGCTCAGCACCTACATTAACAACCTCGGATTGGAGTAAGCCATTCCATGTACATGTGGATGCATCCAACTATGCCATAGGATGTGTGTTAGCACAACCCACGAATAAAGGTAATATAGACCTCCCCATAGCTTACGCGAGCAGACAGTTGAATGCAGAAGAAAGAAATTACACCACTACGGAACGAGAAGGATTAGGAATGATCTACGCAGTAAAGAAGTTCAGGCACTATTTGTTGGCAAACAAGTTCAAATTCTTTATAGATCATCAAGCATTGTTGTACTTAGTCAACAAGCCATGTGGAGTTCAGGTACTATTTGTTGGCAAACAAGTTCAAATTCTTTACAGATCATCAAGCATTGTTGTACTTAGTCAACAAGCCATGTAACACAGGACGACTGATACGTTGGTTTCTATTACTCATGGAGTATGATTTTGAAGTAGTAGTCAGGAAAGGGAAGACACATCTCAGAGCTGACCACCTTTCAAGATTGACCTCAGGAGAAGCTCCTCAAGGAATAGTGGATGAGTTACCCGATGCATACTTGTTCAACCTTGAGATAGCACCAGAATGGGCTAAGCCGATAGTCCCTATTCTCACATATGGACCCAAGAATCCTAGGATAAGGATCAAAGAAGGAGAGATGACCAAATCTCAAAGATATCAAATCATAACAGGAAGTATATATAAACAGGATAATCAAAAGATTCTTGCTTGTTGTGTAGATGAATCAGAACATGCAAATTGGTTGCAATTAGCACACATAGGTGCACTAAAGCAAAATCATTCGAAACATCGTACTTTGCATACTCTGCATAGATTAGGAGTATATTGGCCTTCAATGGAAGTAGATGTCTACAAGTTGTGTAAAGAATGCCCTGTCTGTTGTGAAAGAACACCAGTAGAACATGCTACATTATATCATGTGTCTCTCACACCAGGCTGGAGTGAACCCTTAGTGACATACTTGAGGACGAACACATTCCCTCAAGGAATGACTTTAGCACGACAACGCAGTCTAGAGCAGGAAGTTCAAGACTATTCAATTATTGGCGATAATCTATACAAAAGAGGAAGAGAGGGATACCTAAGACAATGTGTTCATGAAAGCGATTACTTGAGCGTACTAGAGACTGCACACCAAGGTGTTGCAGGAGGTCATTTTGGACCCGATAGAATAATCAAAGCCATCCTCTTTGCAGGATTATGGTGGCCCACTCTTCACATGGATGCACATACCTATGTAAATGTTGGAATTGAAGGACTCACAAGGCAAGGAAGCTTACGAAGGGAGTCAGAGAGAAGAGAAGGCATAAGCAGACAGAGTAGTCAACGACGATCTGGCAAGTAGGCCAATATTTTTTCTGAACACTAAAGCATATCAAAGAGGTGGACACACAAGGAGAAGGAGCAAGCAGGGAGCTCGAAGATGTGTATGACAAATCGTTAGAAGAAATCCCTACAACAATAGTGATTTTCATCACTAAAAGCCATTGTAGATACCATTTCATATTTTTGTAGCTCCATTTTGTGCAAGCCAAGGAGTCCTTGAGCTTGAGGAGCATTCGAAGTAGCTACCTACCAATTTTCATAATTTTTAGACTTCGTTTGAGTCTTCAAATAGGCCCTAGAACCTAATTTTTAACTAGGCCGGACACTAGGTCTGGACACGGCCAAAACTTAGTCAAAAACTATAAATAGAGCTAGAGAGCTCATTTTTGGGGTTAGCTTGTGATTGATTTGAACTTGTATGAGCTTCTTGAAAGTAATCTAAAGAACTCCATTGCTTCTCTCTCTTTGTCTTGCCTTGTGTGCATGTGTGTGTGTATGTGTGTGCATGCTAGTGTGCTTCGCACTCACGCACCTGTGCCTTCACTTGCTCGAGGTCATCATACCATCCTCACGTCTTCCCGGATTGACATTAAAGGAGGTGCTACTCATCATTGAGCTACACCAAATTTTGGCGCCGTTGCCGGGGATCGAGCTTTGAGGACGAGCGTGTGATGGTAAGACGTAGATTTGAGACGTTGGCGTTGTAGGTAATTTCTTTACTCTTCTTATTTTTCTCTTTCTTACCTCACCACCATCATCACCATCATCATCCTCACCATATCCGATCTCCATCTCCATCATGGCGAAAATTTTCAGTTTTTGATCATATCACCATCTCCACCTCATTTCCCTCATTCCACTTGTGAGAGAGAGCGAGAGAGCGATATTGTGTGTGTAGTTTTTGCATGTTTCTTGAGCTTTCTTGCAGGTACTTACTGCATCATCATCTCCAGCACTCCACGCAGGTACGAAACACCACGAAACTGTCTCTGTGTTGCCGAAGTCTGTCGATCGCGATCGACAAAAAAATCGCCCATTTGGTAAAACAAAGTACACCACCATGATCTGCATGATGAGCACATTCTAAATGACTAAAAACAGTTAAAAAATTCTGAGTTTCTTTGTCAATCGCGATTGACACAGTCGATCACGACTGACACCCACGACCGACAACTTCTGTCAATCGCGACCGACAGAGACGACCGACTGACCCTGTCAATCGCGATTGACACCGTCGATTGCGACCGACTGAATTTTGATGATTGACTGAATTTCTCGCGTTGTCGCGTGTCCCTCGCGACGGACACATCCCCGATTGACTAAAATCACGGCGAAAATCCCGAAAAAAGTGTCGATCGCGATTGACAGGACCCCGAGTTACCTATAGAGCTAGTCAGCGACAGAGGCACTCACTTCTTGAATGAAGTTATTGAAAATCTGCTCCAAGAATTCTTGGTAGTACATAAGAAGTCTGCCCCCTATCACCCCCAAGCTAATGGCTAGGCGGAGAGCACAAATAAGATCTTATGCAATGTACTGACAAAATTAGTGAACAATAAATGCTCTGATTGGGACAAACAACTACACCATGCTGTTTGGGCATACCGAGTCGCCTACAAAACGGTACTCCAAGCCACCCCCTTTCAGATGGTATTTGGCCAAAATGCAGTGCTACCGTTGGACTTCTTGATACCTACATTGAAAGTAGCACAAGAGCATGAATGAACGCGTCATGAACTCTCCTCTAGACTTTTTGACCTTGAACGACTAGAAGAAACAAGACTAAGGGCGGCTGCAGGGATATATGCAGCTAAGAAACGACAGAAGGCATACTTTGATGCCCACGTTAAGGATAAAGGTTTGAAGGCAGGCGACCTAGTACTAGTCTACACTTTGAAACAACATGCAAGGAAACTAGAGAAGAGAGGCTACGGACCCATTATCATTAATAGAATCTCAACAAGTGGAGCAGTGCAACTAGCCACATTAGAAGGCGATATTCTGCCGAGCTACATAAGCGGATGCAGAGTCAAGTTATACCAGGGACCTCTGACGGAAGAGATGCTAAGTCGACTCAACACTGCTAAGAAACGCAAAGAAGAAGAAAGACGAATTCGAGAAGAAGCTCAAGCAGAAGCATTAGAACGCATCCGGAGAATGAAGTTGAGAAGACAGGGTAGAGAGCAACCTAGGACAGATGCATATGCAGATCAAGGATATCATGTGGCTATGTGTGAAGTTTCAGGTGTCAGCTCTCATAGGATAATTGATCGGGGTCCTTTTATAACCTTAGAGATAGGACAAGGAAAGGGTGTAAGGACTGTAAGAGCCTTGATTGACTCAGGTGCAGCCACTAGTGCTGTTAAATTTTCGTACTGTCAAAAGTTGAAATTAACCGTCAATCCTATAGAAGCATATCTCATAGGATTGGGAGGTGTGGAAACCCCTTGCATGGGCGATGTGGAACTTCCCCTCTACATTCAAGACGAAGGAATGACAGTCAAAGTACTAGTGTGTCAAGATGAGGACCTCACTGAGCCTCTTGTCCTGGGTCAGGACTGGATCTATGATCATGCAGTCAACCTAAACCTAAGGAGTGGACTTCTTCAGGTATGGGTAAATCATAGTCAAATTACAGTTGAATTGGAAAATGAGGCACTCAAGGAATTAGGTAAGGTACGAACTCCTGGTCCTTCCAGGGGCGCACATGAAGTTGACAATGCTATTTTTGTCCAAAACTGTATGAGGCAGAAAGAGGATTGTTTCAAAAATGAAGTCAAGGATAAGACGGCACTCCCTTCATTTCCAAAGGCTAGAGGGATGCAGCAACCAAAGGCAGATCAAATACAGGAGCAAAGTACTACCTATACTGGAGGCCAAAAAAACGTACGAAGCAGAATGTCTCAGCCATTGAAACAAGCGTGGGTGCGAAAAGGCGAACACCCTGTTGTGACCACGCCAACCCCACGGCCAAAACCTCTTATTAGTACTCAACAACACGACACTAATAAGAAGTCTTTCATACATTCTTCTGCGAAAATAAAGTCTATTTGGGTACCCAAGAAGTCGATGAAGGCCAGCCCACAATCACGACAAATTTGGGTGCCTAAGGCTTGCTTGCGGGCTCAAATAGCTACACCGAGGCCACACCCGGTACAAAATATTTCACTCACTCGAACATCTGATGCCCATTCTTATACATCACGCACGGACACATATACTTCCATGAGCACAAGTAGAATCACTTGTAAATGGATTCCTAAAAAGCCTCATTTTCAAGTAGATACTCCTATCAAACTCTCCTGAGCCTCCACAAAGTCAAGATCAAAACCCATCGACTGTGTTTGGCAACCTAAAACTTGTAATAAACCCCCGGACCCCAGTTGTAAATTCATGCCCACCTACTAACTATGTCACTCTCACATTACATCTTTCCACTTAGCTCCTAGGTCTACCCAATTCCTAACTACACACACAAGCACCGAGCACTTAATAACCTACTAATCTCTCCCGAACCTCATGTTAATGTTGTAATGGGGACAAAAACGGTTCTATCTTGTCCTTTACAATGTTAACACCTGTTTCGATATTCTCACAGAGTCAGGAGGCAAGAAGTAACATGGCAGATACAGTAGGAACTAGCTCCCAGGCAGGCACCAGCCCCCAAATCGTGGACATTGAGAGTCTTCCTGTTGAGGAGGAATTGAAGGAACGCCCAGTGGCATTGAGGGCATTACACGCCATACCGATTCAAAATCCTCCACAGGGGCACACAATGCCGGTCAGCAAAAACTCACATTGGTTCAGTGATGTGGCAGGATCTCTAGGTGAAGGCACTTACATGTGGGAGGCCGAGATAGAATTCAATGGGCGCTGGGGCAGATATCACTTCTTCACTAGGGAATTTGAGAAACTGCAAAATAATGAAGGGTTGAAACCTATATGGAAGAAGGCGGGACTCTACGGTTACTTCAAATTCCAATTGCCAAAGCCCGACTTTCTAAGATGCTCGTATTTGATTAGCACCCTCACCCCGAGCAAAGACAAAAAGGGATACAACACCTTTGTCCTCCCATCTCTCACAAGGGGCAATGAGCTGAAGCGCTTCAGGCTGACTATCAATTTGGTAAGGGAAGCTCTAGACATGAAAGGAATGCACATTCCCACTGAGAAGGAGTCCATAGTCCCCGACAATATGAAGAACAGGAATCTGACGAAATTAAAGGACATGGTAGCAATGACACCAACGATTGCCATTCATTTGCGAATGGTCATGCAGCATTTCGCATTCCCTGCTCAGGAGAGGTTCACAATGCCATCCAAAAAGATATGGTTTAGTCTATACTTGGCCGACGCCTTCGATTTGACAATCAATATGCCCCACTGGATTATCAACCAAATCCACTTGGCTCATCAAAGGTGGTATAAAAAACAAAAGTCTGTACTGTATGGATGTTGTGCCCTCACCAGGATTGTGTATAGATGTTTGGCGTATGATGTGCCAGTGCAAAGGGCACTCATTTGGACCAAGGTACAAGAGTTTCAACGCAGATTATCAACCACAGGGCCACCCTCCAAGAAAATGAGAGGCACCATTCAGATGCCCTATGCACAACCCCGCGGTGCGACACTGACACCTGAGACAACTCCACGACTTCCGAGGCGGGTACAACCCTTCACTATCAGATTACCAAGACATAGCACTGATGGACCGAATCTGGTGTTCCCACCTGTACCAACCGACCTAGAGTTTCCTCACGGATTCACATTAGAAGACCTAACTGATGAGGAGGTAGCCAGAATAATCGAAGCTGTTAACGCGGAAGTCGAGGCACAGCAAGCTAGTGGACAACAAACTGCTACACACCAACCCCATCCCAGAGAACCAGAGGTCGTCAATGTGGAAGGTGAAGAAGAAAAACAAGAGGAGGAACATGGTGGACAATCCGAGGAAGAAGAGTAGGAATATGATCAAGAAGCTTTGCAAGTACTTGAGGGTGCCTCGGCTTATACGAAGGATATGAAAAAGCTCTATGATACCATCAACAGAGTTGAAGAGCAACATAGACTGTCCCTAGCAGTAGGAAAAGCCCTCATGAACCAAATCCTTGAGGAGGAAGGTGTAGACGAGCAATACCGTGCCACACTTAACATGATATCTGATGCTTTAGGAGTACCTGAGACGGTGCATACCGCCCTTGCACAATCACGAAGAACGGAGCGAAGATATGGCATACGCCCCCCTCGATCAAGAAAACAGATGAATGTATTAGTATCAGAACCACAAGGAACATCCACAACCACTGGCACTGCATACACCGTTCATGATACTGAGGAAACCCATACATCAAGTGCACCTCCGTCACCCCCTTTGCCACCCCTACCTCCAACTCCACCACAGTCTCCTCCCACTACCAGTGTAACCACAACTGTCGCCGCCTCCGAGTCCACTATCCATACCGAATCACAGACCGTCAGTCAGCTCACACAATCCACGCACCCTATCTCCACCTCTCTTGTCTATACGACCACGGACACAGTAATTCTAACCGCAGCCACGGAAAACCCCGTTCCCCCGATCACATTTCTTGGCGGTTCATATTCACAATTGCACACACCACTGTACACATTCACCACTATCACCGCACCCACAATTCCAATGTTCACAATCACTCCCACTACTGCATCCACTTTTGATTGTATGGACATATCACCCACCTCCGCACCTCTCCCTCCCCCCATACACCTACCATCTCCCATTCCCCCACCACCCACCTCACCATTTTCCAGCACCGCATCCACACTCCCCTTCCCCTTCCCCTTCCCTTCTGGTTTCAACACCCTTCCCGCATCCACCCCTATTAATAATGTATTTAATAATATGTATCAGTGTATGTCTCAACTACAACAACACTACCAGCATCTTGATAACCAACATACGAAACTCTTCCAAAGCCATGAAGAACTTCAAGTACAATTCATTGATCTAGAAAGGGAAAAGCGGCTACTACAACAACAGTATGTCACTTTACAGGAACAACATGAGCAGTTAGTAGCCAATCCACCCCAGTCAGATGCAGAAGAAAAACAACAAATGGATGATCTGCTACACTCCCAGATAACAGAGAATCTCAAGCTTCGACGCAACCTGGCCCTCTTACGCAAACATATGTCTATAGCACTCGACGAGAATAAACGACTATAGAAACAAAACGAAGAAAACTTGGAAGCAGCAATGGAGGGTTCCCCACAGGAAATCGACCCAGATAGATTCAAGGCCATCCCCTCAGCAAATATGCAAATCGTGTTGGAAACCCATGCCGACCTCTTGGAAGCCCATGCAGCATTAGAAAGAGAAAGAGATGACCTATTAAAGCAGCTGGCAACCCAGCAGGAGTCACCAAGCAAAGTCACAACTACAGTGGACATGTCTGAAGAAGTCGAAAAACTTAGAGCAGAACTAGAAGAATTACGAAGTAAAGTCATGCAATACGAGCGTCAACCCTCTCCCCTTGTAGAACTCGAGCCTGAAGACTTAGTGCCAATTGAAGTAGAGGAAACCTTCGAAGACCCATACGTTCCCATGCCTGTACCAGGGGGCAAGCAAACAGAAGAGGGCATGGACACCATCGAGATCAAGGCTCCTGAATGGATGCAGAGGTTAGAGAAAGTGGCCACAACCCATGATGACAGAGTGGCAGTTCAGATAGCGTCTATGCCACGTTTGGAAGAGGTATTCATAAAATTGGATTACTTTAGAAACCTCTCCCATCATAGGTGGATCGGCACATCCGACGATTTGTATGTTCCTTTCTGTATCTTGTATCTTAATGGCGGATTACAATGCTGAAATCAAGCACCACACCTCAAAAGAACCAACCTCGGCTACACAGTTTGCACCGGACGACATCACAGCAAGTGCCAAGCAGGGAAATATACATCAACCTACGTGGAGGATTCGTCTGCTTGAAACCTACCCTGAGATGGTAAGGACATGGAATAACATGCCTTTGTATATCAAATACAACCCATGCTACTGCCCTGTCTTTCGAAGAAGGTCATGGCCGGAATACATAGAAACTGTGCTGACAACCAAAGGATGTGAGAAATGGCTCAATTATGTCTACTTAGCACCACCTAAAGGCCAACCTACCATCGGCTATATGATTTCGACGATTCGGCATTGGGGGGTCCGGTTCAAAAATGTACCAGATGTCATGGCCCAAATGTGTCTTAAAATTTTTGAGCTCATGTTGGTCACCTTCAGGACCTTCAAGAATGTCAAAGAACCTCATCTGTCAGCTCTTGGATTTAATGAAGGTAATCAGGACCTTGTCTACGACATGAGCACCACACCGTCTATTAATGTCATATATGCATGGTGTTGGAAGCAGCCAGAGGCACAGACGACACGGAAGCATGTAACGACAAAGCAGGGAGCCAGTCGAATCGTTTTTCAAATAATTATGTTTTCAAATACTTTCCAAAAACCCCCAACAGTGATTTTTATCACTATTGTAACATATGTAACATAGAAAACCCCATTTTGTAATCCATAGCTCCATTTTGTGCAAGCGGAGGAGTCCTCGAGCTTGAGGAGCTTAGGTAGAATGCGCGTACCAATTTTTGTTATTTTTAGATACTGTTTACCCTTCCAAATAGCATCTAGGACCTAATTTTTAACTATGTCGGTCACTAGATGTGAAACCGGTCAAAACTAGTCTAGAAACTATAAAAAGAGCTAGAGAGCTCATTTTTAGGGGTGGTTAGTGTTGGCTAGTGTGAGCTTAGAGCTATTTTGAGCTTGTAATAGTGTTCTTGAGTAATAGAGCTAATTTCCCACCATTGTGTCTTGCTTGTCTCTTCGTAGTGTGTGTGTATCTGTGTGTGCATTTCTATGCTTCTCACCTTCACTCTCACTTCATCTCACATTCACGATCTTCATATCACTCCTATCTCTTCCGTGGATTGACATTAAGGAGGTGGAGCTTCTTAACGTGGTTCTCACCATTGTGCTAGAGCAACACCAAATTTGGCGCCGTTGCCGGGGATCGAGTCTAGGACGAATGCGTGATGGTAAGAGTATAGCAAGAAGTGGCGTTGGAAGGTAAAAATTTCAATTTTTGTTGTTGTTTTTACTTAGATTTTAGTGTTTTTCACCTCCCCCACACTCCATCTTCATCACCACATCATCATCTTCATCTCCAAAAAAAATCAGAAAATTCACCATATCCACCCATTCTCCTCATTTCCCCTCATTTGTGCATGCGAGAGAGTGAGAGAGAGCTTTTGTGCTTGTGTGTACTTTTGTTTTCTTGAGTTTTCTTGCAGGTACAGAGCTCCAGAGCATCAGGAAAGCTTGGAAAAGGTAAAATTTTCAGTTTCTGTCAGAAATTTCCGACTGTGTCAGACCATCGCGATGGTCTGCAAAGTTCAGAATTTGGAGAAGGCGACCACACCAGCGTGTAGGCGACACCAGCGCCTCTAGGAATCCAGAGCTGCATTGCAAAAATTCATAGTTTGGTGGACCATCGCGATTGTGTCACACCATCGCGATTGGCTCACGCCATCGCGATTGGCCCACGCCATCGCGATTGGCCCACGCCATCGCGCCGACGGTGCCACGTGGCAGTCTAGACCATCGCGACGGTGCACTTCAGACCATCGCGACGCTTCAAAAATTCAGACCATCGCGATTGGCTCACGCCATCGCGCCCATACCATCGTGATTGGCTCACGCCATCGCGCTCACGCCATCGCGACGGTGCTCTTTCAGACCATCGCGATTGTGCAAGTTCACGCCATCGCGACGGTCCAATTTCACGCCATCGCGACGGTGCACTTCAGACCATCGCGACGCTTCAAAAATTCAGACCATCGCGATTGGCTCACGCCATCGCGCTCAGACCATCGCGACGGTGCTTTTCAGACCATCGCGATTGTGCATATTGACCGTTGACTGACGCCATCGCGACGGTGCAATTTCAGACCATCGCGATTGTGCACTTTCACGCCATCGCGACGGTCCAAATTCACGCCATCGCGACGGTGCACCCTCACGCCATCGCGACGGTCCCAGACCATCGCGATTATCTCTGACCATCGCGATTGTGCACCCCCATCGCAAATTTTAGGGTTTCATTTTTTGGCCAATTTTGGGGCTATTTTTGGGAAATTTTTGGGTGGTTAGACTCATAGGAGACCCCTTTGCTCATATTTGGAGAAAAACCTATTTGTCAGTTTTTACCCCCCAGGGCCTGAACGGTCATAACTTTTTCATCCGAAGTCCGTTTTTTGAGCTTAATAGCTCGTTAGAAAGCTCTTGACGAGTACTACGTGACCTCAACTGTTTTTTTCTTAAAGAATACATCTATTTTTAGATAAGCTATTTTGAGGTTGACCTAGTGTTGTAGAGCTAAAAAGAGCACAAAGCAGAGAAAAAGACGGGCCCCAAAATTTTTCCGATTTGGACATCATATTTTGTATCATAACCAGTCTTGTAATATATTTTCCGTTGTAAATGCATTAGAGGAGTCCTCTAGATGCATACCCGCAGAAGATTAGAGATTTATCCATGTAAAATAGTAGGAACTTAGTCTTTTTAGTGAATAAAGTGCCGGTCGCTTGTGTGAAAGGACCAAACTTAGGGCACTAGTATATAAGTCACTTTGTGACTCTTTGTAAAGACTTTTTGCCATTGTGAAGAAGGAGCTCTTCAAATTTTCGAGTTTGCCTCTTTCTTGCTGATTTTGATCTTCATTTCGCTCTTGTATGTGTGTGTTATGCTTGAAATGCATGTGTAGGACTGTTGTCTACCCCTTCCCCTTGGTTTTGAGCTGCTGTAGTGTGTGTGCAAGCTAGGAGAAGTTGTGGCGCAAGCATTGGTGACTCCCGTCATTCACTGTTTTTGCCGTAACTTGAAGCAGAGTGGTCAGAATCGAGTGAAACCACTTCCAGTAGATGCGTCTCGTCGAGAGCTTCGAAACGAGTACCCTATTGCTTATATTCGGAGTTCAGGACTGGGAGAAAACCTCAAAATACTAAAACTGCTGTAAGAAGTTTGCGGCAAACACTTTCAGTATTTCAGAGAGTGTGAGAGGTAGTAGTCTTTTCTCATGCATGCTAGCTAAACCACTTCATTTTCCATCACGTGTGCACACGTCTTCATACACTTGGTACGTTGTTCCATCGGATTGACATTTTAATGTGTGTTAAAGTACCCACTATACGCACTTGTGTGGCAATTGAGGTACAGTCTCATTGGCACAAGTCCTTGAGTCTTCTTGGCTCAAGTACACACGTTTTTTGGCGCCGTTGCCGGGGAACACTCAACCAAGGTGCCTTCGTGATGGTTATAGATCGAATGTGATGGAATCGTACTTGTAGAGGTAAAATTGTCCGGTGGCAAGTAGTCAGTCACTTCAGCACTTGTTACTTCACATCTCAGAGGTGTGTGTGATAAGTTTTAGGTTTAGGTTTAGGAGGAGGGAAGAGAAGGAGGAGTTAGGGTTAGGTTGGAAGTAGAGGAGTAGAGAGGAGAGGAGAAGTTGGAATAGGAAAAAATCACCAAAAAATCACCAAAAATTACCCAAAATTCAAGTTCTATCCAAAAAAGTATAAAAACCAAAAAAAAATTGACTCATTTGATACTTGCTAGAGTTTTGGTATCGTGGACGACAGCGATCAGTATCGTGCTTGCAGTATCGTGCAGAGCGGGCCTTCAGAGCTTGTGTGAGAGTTCAAGTGCAAGCAAGAGTGGTTAGAGGTGACATTTTAATAAGAATATTTGTTTGAAACTCACTAAACATGCATAAACACGTGATTAAAGGCATGCGCAGTATCGCGGGAGGGGAAAACTGATATCATTATAGAACTTTTGTGTGGTACAGAGGCCTAGGAGAGAAGAGGGGAGTAAGGAGAGCAAGGGGGTGTAAAAATTTGGAAAAAATCTTGCACTTTGGCTTGAGTATCGTGATCGGTTGAGGTTTGGTATCGCGATACCAAAACTCCCTTGTATCGCGATACTCGCCGAGGTATCGTATCGCTTGATACCGGTCTTGGTATCGCGATACCACTCTGGTATCGTGACCCCGAGTTGGTATCGCGATCGTGCAAAAATTCCAAGGTATCGTATCGCCGGGTACCTTACTTGGTATCGCGATACCATTTTGGTATCGTGTCGCTAAGTTGGTATCGCGATCTCACCTTGCTAAGTTGGTACCGTATCGTACTAGCAGTATCGTATCGTGTCACTTCCTTGTGAAGTATCGCGACACCACACTGGGTATTGTATCGTGAGGGTACTGGTATCGGTATCGTGCAGGTATCCAGTATCGTATCGTCAGCTTTTCAGGACAGTATCGCGATACTGACATCAGTATCGTATCGTCTCGCACACGTGGTATCGTATCGCCTTCTCCTCGAGATCGGTATCGCGATACCACACTGATATCGTATCGTCATATATTCCAGTATCGTATCACCTAGAATTCTGGTATCGTATCGTCTCGCACACGTGGTATCGTATCGCCTTCTCCTCGAGATCGGTATCGCGATACCACACTGATATCGTATCGTCATATATTCCAGTATCGTATCGCCTAGAATTCTGGTATCGTATCGTCTTGGTGTTTGGTATCGTATCGCGGCCAAAGCTGTATCGCCCAAGAGTAGTATCGTCAGGAAGTGGTATCGTCCAGATTGACCCTTTCTTTTGTCAAGACACTTTAGGTCATTAGGAGATCTACCCAAGGAGAACCTCTGAGGCACAGAGAGAGGCTTGGGGGAGTGAATGAACTTGAGATCAGGAAGAGTGCTAAGTAGTAGAAGAAGTGTCATATCTTCGGTAGGAAGCGCTGCCCAGGCTAGTCACCACTCCATCTACTCAGAAACCTCTAGTGACTCGGAAGAGGAATTACACATGGCTTCGGAAGACATGCAAGGTCCAACGCCAAATTGGAATTTCATGTCTACCGTTGAAGGGGATTACCGTACCTCCTTACAATATGTGTCCACCAATGGCCAGGAGATCCCAATCTACCTGGATGGGTTAAACAGATCGGTTGCAAGGATGGTAACTTCCCAGAATGCCACAATTGTGCCCCGACCTGTTGTCAAGTACGAAGGAGGAGCATATGTAGACAAGATTGGTCATATCTATATTGTGACTGAATTCCCTGAGAGGATCAACGAAAGGGGAGAGTTCGTGGACCCCAACAACTCTGAAAGAACACAACCTGAAGAGTCTATGTCTACTCCGAGGGGCAGGTCTCAAGTGTCACGGGTCTTGAGAGGAGATTTGATACCTCAAGATGATTACTTGTTGGAAGTCTATATGATCCATGGATCAGACCTGTTGCTCCAGACCGACTTACCGGCTCCAGGGAGAGAAGAAAGTCCCATGACATTTTATGAGTTGAAAGACCCAGATGATGAAACTAGGCTTACTTACTTGGATAAGGATCAAAGGAGATATTGGCCTGTGAGTGCCTTAGACAGGGCTCGACTAAGATACATGGGTACGCCTGTATTTCCTCAGAGAGATCAGGCAACTACTTCACAAAATCCTTTTGGGAATCAACAGGAAACGGAACATACCACCTCAGGACAGACCAGCCAACGCAGTGTACCCAATCATACTCATGTACAGTTTGCAACTCAAAGAGTGCACACACACAATCAGGCCCACGCAGGGATAGGAAACTAGTACCGACCATCAGTAAGACCACAACCACCGATAGGAAGACAGCCGGGAGTACCGCCATTACGACCAGTCGTCCCAGTCTTCCCTGTAGTACCCAGACCACCTGAACCAATGAGAAGGCTGAGACCTATCCAAGTAGCTAAATGCATGAGAAACCATTATGATGGATTAGGGGAACCATATGATCATATTGCCGAATTTAAACAAGTTCTGAGAGCGGAGCAAGTAGAGGACTTCTTTGTGCAGTATGAGTCTTTTGGGCTCACCCTCACGGGGACAGCTCTAACTTGGTTCCAACCTTTGGATCCTAATCAATTTGAAAACATGGAACAATTCTTTCAAGAATTCATTGGGGAATTCACAAAGAGAGGGATTAAACACAATTCTGCATCTTTAATCCATAGTTTTAAACAAAACCCTAATGAGACCGTGAAGACTGCTGCTCGAAGATTCAATCAGTATGTGGATAGATGCCCAGTAGCCGAGAGACCCACTCAACAAAAGATGATTTCATTATTTCTAGATGGACTCACCAACGGAACCCTAAGAACACTAGTGTATGTGAAGAGATTACAAACACTGAGTGAGTGTCTTCAAGAGTGCATTGATTTGGAAGACAACCTTGCTGAGGATCTCAAAGGTACCACCGAACACACTAAAACAGAAGATTTAAGGAGTACCATCACGTCAAACTCCAGTCACATGGAAGAATTAGCAGAATTATTAGCAAAGAAACTAGGAGTCCAGGGACAGAGAGCTCACCAAAACCCAGCACAAAGATTGTCTGTGCTGCGGAGATGTAATTTATGTGGAGGAGATCACCCCACACACTTATGCAACAGAGGAGGGACCGGTGCACAACCTACGTATCCATACTACAGGCAGCCACAACAAGGGACTTCTTCATACTGCTACATCGAGCAAAAATACACCAATCACACCACTGAAAACTGTCCCTTCAATAGGCAAGCACGGCCTATCCAACCACCTCAATACCGACCATATGGATATCCACCGAGAGAGCCTGGTAGAGAGATGCCTAGATACAATCCTTATCCAACACCAGTAGGACCACCAAGACAATATGAGCAGGCACCGTACCCACCACCACAACCAGTACTGGGACCCCAGCTATCACAACCTCAACAAGTGGTACCAGTGAAGTATGCTCAACCAGAAGAAAACTTAGAGAGAGCCATAGTACCAACATCAATAATGACCAATGTGGAATCAACCAACCCAGGGTATGAACCTCCACTAGGAGAGTACTATCAATATGAAGCCAACATGACGGAATATGAGCCAACATATGACACGGCTTATTATGGTTATGAGGGCTATGATCAGACATATGGAGCAGAAACCACCACCTTAATGTATACAGCTCCTAAAGCACAGCAACCCAGGAGACCTCCAGTGAGACCCCCGGTGCAGAGAGGACCATGCTATAGATGCGGAGGGGATCACTTCATTAGGGAATGCCCTCGACCTTATAATCCACCACCACCCAGACTTTGGGAAGGGTATTGCACTGATTGTGGGAAGGAACATCTTTTTAGAGATTGCCCTAAGAACCCAACCAAATCCCAAGACACTGCACCTATCAATGTGATTGAGGTCATTGAAGGATCCGGAAGTGATAAGGAGTACACGGTGCCATTAAAGGCCATTACAAGAGCCCAAACGAAACAACAAAAAGAACAGCACTCGGAAGAGGAACAAAAAAGCGACAAAAAAATAAGCCCTTCAATTCAGATAGTGGAAGATTCTGAGGACCCATGTGAAAATTCCCGGAACACTAAAGCTCAAAAATGGAAGGAAAGAAGAGAGAAACTCAAGAACAAATGGGCAAAAAACAAGAATACAAACAGCAAAAAGCAAACCGAAAATACGAATAAGACCAAGGAACAAGGGAATCCTAAGGAGACCCCTGAGCTACCCGAACCTAGCTCAGATAGAGAGAAGCCGGGATCAATTCTAGCAGACCCAAAGCCAGATGACTTAGACATGTGGTTGAAGGCCTACCAAGCTAGAATCAAGATGGGCCCAAGCGTGGAACAACATGAAAGAATCTATCCTAAAGGGGAATTAGAAAAAGAAAGACTAACCATATGCAGGAAACTCATAGAAGTAGCACAAGCAACCCTAGAAAAGCCTATCCCAATTCTACCAGAGACCAGGATTGCACATAGTCTGTATGAAGAATGTTTAAAGTCCAATAACAAAGAACCTAGGAAAGAAGATGACCAAAACGGCCAGATCACTACCCAAGAGGAATCGAAGTCAATAATCCCAGATTTGGAGGCAGATTGGCCAAAAGACTTATGGAACAGAATACGAGAGGAGCAATGGAAGAAGAACGGAGATGACACACCTCCTTTTGAAGAAATAAATGGGGAAGATTGTCAACTTCACCCCAACTTGGAGGAAGTGTACCAAGAAGTGTCGAGACTTGACAGAGGAAGAGAGGAAACCATAAGTATTTCAACATTGCCTAATTACATGGGAGAATACGAAAGGGAATCCATGATAATACGAGCACCAACAGTGCATGGAAAGGAAAAGGAAAAGGTAGAAGAAAGTTCACACAATCTAACAGAATTAAAGAAAACAAAAGTACGATGCCTATTGACGGTGGAAGAATTGCTTCGACTTAAACCACAATTATGGAAGCAAATGGCAAAGCAATTAGAATCACAGCCAGAGATTGGAAAACCGACAGAAGAGGAGAAGGAAAATAATTCCACAATACAAATTCCTGTTGACAAGGTGGGAGAGTTTAGTGAAGGAGATGAGGGTAATACTTGTCTACCAGTCACACACAATGGGTACATGACCAAGGCTATTTTAGATACGGGTGCCGGGGTAGGAATTGCCACTAAGGAAATCTGGGAAAAATGGGGAAAACCTGCCTTACGACCCACACGCATGAAACTCCAATTAGCAGACGGTCATGTAGAGAAACCCTTAGGAATATTGGAAAGGATCAAACTAACCACTTGCGGTGTAGAATTCGAACACACTCTAGCCATCTGTAAATTCGAGAGAGCAAACAACTACGAGATGATATTAGGACGACCCTTCATGAGACAAATGCGGGTAGTACAGGATTGGGGAAGAGATTCGTTATACCTGCAACATCAAGGAAACACCACTAAGATTAATTTGCATACATTTGCTTATCGGGATGTCCCTCCATTACAATGGAATCCAGTCCACAAAGAAGATGATGACCTATCCATTCACAGTGCTGGATCAAGTGATCAATCTTGGATGCATGAAGACGCACAGTTGTGGATGTGCAAGGAAGCAAAGAAAGAGGAGCATAAGAAACAACTATGGCCGATAGGACACCCTAACTATCGATCAGTAGAAGACCCCGATTATATGCCTCAACCTTTTTCTGATGAAATGTTCGAGCCGCATGGATGGATGGAAATATTGGCAACTCTAGATGTGTGTGTAAATGAAGAAGTTCTAACCATGAATGAATGCGTAGATGAGGAGGGCTATGATGTAAACCTCTATATGGTTGTCCTTCAAGAAGTAGAAGAAGGGGAAACCCTGGAAAAAGAATGGAAAGAGGAGTATGAAAGCATAGAAATGGAACCAGAATTTGATTCTGAAGAAAGTTACTTAAACACTGTTCAAAACCAGAGGGAACCGGAACCAACAAAGATCTTAGCAATTGAAACTGCCACGACCATGCACAGGCAGGAGGAAGACCTGAGTAGAGTAGGGCCGGAACCAGATCTTTTTGAAGTTCCTGAGCACTTTAAAAAATATGAAGTAGAGGAAAGAAAAATAGCTATACAGATGCCAAAACGAGAGGCACGGGATGGAGAAGCGTATGACAACAAGGAACAAACGAAAAAAATTGTTGTAACAGTAGAGGAGGGAGAAGAAAGATGCACGTATATTGGTAAAGATGTATCTGAAGAAGAAGAAGAGGAACTCATACACCTTATCCGAGAGTACCGAGATGTGTTCGCATGGACCTATAAGGATCTCAAAGGGGTAGAACCCACTATTTGTTCCCATCGAATACCAATGACAGCAGAGGCAAAACCCTCCAAACAACGTCCTTATACATACAATGAAGTCTATGCAGCAAAGATTAAGGAAGAAATAGACAAACTACTAGCGGCAGGATTCATATATGAGATAGAACATACCGAATGGGTATCACCACTAGTGGTAGTGCCCAAGAAAAATGGAAAATTGAGAGTGTGCATAAATTTGAAGAAGGTGAATGCAGCCACTATACGTGACAGCTACCCACTACCTATCACGGACCATTTATTAGAGAGAGTAGCAGGCAAGGAGGTCTATAGTTTCCTAGATGGATTCTCCGGATACAATCAGGTAGCTATTGCGACTGAGGATCAACATAAGACAGCATTCGCCACTGAATGGGGAGTGTATGCATTCAGAGTGATGCCTTTTGGACTCACTAATGCACCGGCTACCTTCCAACGATTGATGTGTCACGTTTTCAAGGAGTTTTTGAAAAAAAGCATGGAAGTATATGTAGATGACCTCTGCACGTACTCTAATCAAAGACCCGATCACCTTCCCGAGTTGAGGAAAATATTCAACAAATGTAGACAGTACAGAGTCTGCTTAAACCCAGAGAAATGTGTCTTCATGGTAAGACAAGGGAAAATTCTAGGACACATAGTCTCAAGAAATGGAATATCAACGGATGAGGATAAGATTAAAGTCATCTTAGACTTACCAAGACCCAAGAATGCAAAGGAAGTGCAAGCTTTTATGGGACATTGTGGATATTACAGAAGATTTATTCACATGTATGCCATAATAGCAAAACCTTTGTACGGTCTCTTGACTCAATTTACTTGGACAGAAGAATGCGAAAAGGCATTCACCGAGCTGAAAAAGAGACTCAGTACCGCCCCAATTTTGAAATTACCAAACTGGAGCAAGCCATTTCATATTCATGTTGACGCTTCTAACTATGCCATTGGATGTATCTTAGCCCAACCAGCTGATGAAGGTAAACTTGATCATCCAATTGCCTATGCTAGTAGACAACTGAATCAAGCAGAACGAAATTATACCACTACGGAACGAGAAGGATTAGGAATGGTATACGCTGTGAAGAAATTCAGACATTATCTTTTAGCCAACAAGTTTAAATTCTTCATAGACCATCAAGCCTTGCTGTACTTAGTCAATAAACCTTGTAACACGGGAAGGTTGGTCAGATGGTTTCTACTCCTAATGGAGTTTGACTTCGAAGTAATAGTGAAAAAGGGGAACACACACGTGAGAGCAGACCACCTTTCGAGGCTAACACACGGAGAGCCACCGAATGGAGTGCCCGATGATCTACCAGACGCTTATTTGTTCAATCTAGAAGTTTGCCCAAAGTGGGCAGAAAAATTGATCCCTATACTCACCCATGGTCCTCAACACTCAATCAATAGGAACAGTAAGAAAGAAATTCTTCAATCAAGGAACTTACACATTGTGTCGGGAAGTGTATACTATAAGGAACCCAACGGAGTGTTACTCAGATGTGTTGATGAGGATGAACAAACACAATTAATGGAGCAAGCCCATGTGAACAAATGGAGAACACACCAAGGGACTCATGGAACCATCCGAGAACTGAAAAGATTAGGAGTGTATTGGCCTGACATGCCCAAGAATGTTCACGACCACGTAAGCAATTGTGCAGAATGTCAAGAGACAGTTCCCAAAGATCATATGTCTATACCTTTTTCAGCCATAGCACCCAATTGGAGTACAACTTTGGTGAAATTCTTAAAAACTCGAGAACATGAGTTAGGAACCAGCTTAGCAAGAAAGCGATCCTTAGAAGAAATGAGCAAGGACTATATTCTCATAGGAAAGCAATTGTTCAGACGAGGGAAGGATAACCAGCTAAGATTATGTGTGCATGAGGGAGAATACATACCCATATTAGAAATGGCACATGCAGGTGCTGCAGGAGGTCATTTTTCTGCTGAAAGAACTGTTAAAATGATTCTCTTTGCGGGCTTGTGGTGGCCAACCCTACATATGGATGCTGAAACGTATGTACGAAGTTGTGAGACTTGTCAGAGAACTAAATACCCAATTCGGAGAGATGACATGCCATTAAGACCAATGATATGCGCGAGAGCCTTCACGAAATGGGGGATAGACTTCATTGGACCTATCAATCCACCTGCCAAAGGATCACATGCGGAGTACATCATAGTAGCCACGGACTACTTAACTAAATGGGTAGAAGCAAGAGCCACTAGGAAGAATGATGCTCAAACTACCGCCAAATTTCTCTTTGAGCATGTCTTCACCCGCTTCGGCTTGCCTATTGAGATTGTTAGCGATAGGGGAACGCATTTCCTCAATGAGGTAATCGAGTCATTAATGAACGAGTTCTTAGTGATTCATAAAAAATCAGCACCATACCATCCCCAAGCCAATGGACAAGCTGAGAGCTCTAACAAAGTACTCTGCACGGTGCTGACTAAGCTTGTCAATCATGGAAGGTCTGATTGGGACAAACAATTGCATCATGCAATTTGGGCATTCCGAGTGGCATATAAAACGGCCATTGGAACAACACCATTCAATTTAGTGTATGGGCAAAATGCAATTTTGCCAATTGACTTCTTAGTGCCTACTTTGAAAGTGGCCCAGCAATATGAGTGGAACGGTCATGAATTATCACAACAACTAGATCAAATTGAGAAGTTACATGAGACTAGATTGCAAGCAGTAGCAGGCATTTATGCTGCTAAACGGAGACAAAAGGCATATTATGATGCACATATAAAAGACAAGGGACTTAAAGAAGGAGACTTAGTCCTAGTGTACACCCTAAAACAACATGCAAAGAAGCTACAAAAACATGGATACGGACCCCTGATCATAAATCGAATCTCTACTAGTGGTGCAGTCAATCTCGCCACACTAGACGGAGACATTCTTCCCAACTACATCAGTGGATGTAGAGTAAGACGATTCATGGAGCCATTAACTGATCAAATGTTAGCACGATTGATAGGTGCTCAAAATAGGAAAAAGGAAGAAGAGCGAATTAGAGAGGAAGCTCGACAAGAAGCACTAGATCGCATTAAGAAACGGAAAGAGTGGATCAGGAAAAGAGATGAACGCTATCTCCAAGGAGAAGAGCCCATCCCTATGGCAAATTACCAAGTCGATAATCGTGACACAATGGGTATGTGTAAAACGCAACCTTACCTCAATCTAGGGATTGGAAGGACAGAGTACAAATTGATCAATGCATTGATAGACTCAGGAGCAGGACTTAGCTGCATGCGAAAGAGAATAGCAAAAGATCTGCAATTAGATTTGAATCCCACTAAAGCCAAATTGATAGGAATTGGAGGTCACACCATAGAATGTGTTGGAACCACGAATGTATCCCTCCACTTAGGAAATTCCTCCATGGAACAGAGAGTCTTAGTGTGCAATGATGAGGACTTAATGGAAGACTTAGTTCTAGGACAAGATTGGATCATTGAGACTGAGGCGTGTATCCATCTAGCTCAAGGCTATATTTCGGCTAAAATAGGGCATAAGGAAGTTTTCAGCTTACTCGAAGAGAAACCTTGTACTCAAACAAATGTACAAAGTTTAGAGGAAGCTCAGACAATGATATTGGAAAGTATCAATCAGGTTCACCACACAGATACCACAAGAATAGAAGTTGAAACTGCGATCCCAACAACGTCAGCAGCAGAGTCGAAGTCATCCGATGCAGTTGAAGAAAAGCTAACTGTTGAGGAGATTTGCTTTCCTACACCAGCTCATAACATCAGAAAATCGCACCATTGCAAACCAACACGCAGAGACTCATACCAAAGCCCACCCAAATATAAGTGGGTACGCAAGGATCAACTGCAGGGTCACAACACGTCAGGACCCACTCTTAAGAAGGAAACAGGAATCACCAAAACAGCTTCACAGACGTACATACAAGAAGAATCAGCGCAAATTTGGATTCCTAAGCCCTTGCTTGAAGCTCAAAGATCGCGACTTCAGATATGGATTCCCAAAAAATTCACACAAGCAGCTAAACAGGTGTTCAAGACAAAAGAAGAAGTACTACATCAGACACGGCGAAAGACAACAACAAATAAGAATCACATGGGAAACTGGAAAGGCAATGCCAAATTCACTCGGACAATGGAGGAAGCAACCAAAACACAAGGCGCTGCACGGATCAAAGAACCGAAGAAAACTCCCTTAGTGTTCACAAAATGGATCTGGAGACCAAAGCAACCACGAGGAACTGAGGATCTAAGAGACAAAGCTTTCCATTGCACTCATGATGTTCCTAATGCACCTCAAGTAAGCATGATAGGGCCAACCTACCGGGCCAAGCATTCGGCACAAGATGTACCTTGTCAAGCTAGTGGTGCACATTCTCCGAACGAGAGTAGACCTTAGCTTTGTTTTAAATAGGAATGGACCTACTATGTACATAAATAAATGCTTCGGCTACTCTGACTTTTGTTTTCTTTCAGCAACAAAAACCAAATTGAAAAAAATGTATGGTAAGAGATCTCACTCATGGACTAATGGGGAGGCGGAGTGACGACGACAATAATCACTTCAATGTACAACATCATTGTATACAGTAATGTGACACTAATGCACTTTTACGTACAAGTGCAGATGGCTTTTGAAGATTCTGAAGCAACTATACCCGAGGAAGTGATGGATTTTCCTCCCCAAAGTATCACAAAGGCCAAGGGACACTGGTTCCGCGACGACCAGCCTGCAGGGGACTACCTGTTCCTCGCAACAATCAAAATCATGGACACAGATCATCTGTTTCCAATAATGTCCCAGGATTTTCGAATGCAACATACACTTCCTTCTGTTGAAGAAACCATGAAGAAAGCAGGCATACATAAATATTTTGAACTGCCAATCTATAAACCTGATTTTCAAAGATGCACTCAAGTCATGAATACACTACAGCCAGCACTACATGATTCGCTGGTGCCGGAAGCTAGAGTAATGGATAAAGCAGGTGAATGGGTGATCATTCAATTCACACATGAATTAATTAAGGAAGCCTTTGGCTGGGAGAAGGATGGGGTCACCATAGTAAAAGAAGAAAGTAAAGGTGCAAAGACCCGGACCTTCATCGACATCAACCATGTGGACATAGAAGACGAGGTTAGATTGATCCACCAACACTTTTGCTTCTCGAATATGCACAGATACACGGCTCCACAAAAGATCATTGTGCAATTATTGTCCCATGCCATCAAGCAAATTGGGAATCAAATCAATTTAACTCCATATGTTCAGGAAAGATTGTTCGAGGCCAAGAGGCAATGGAAGAATAAAAAGTTCCTAAATGGCAGTGTGGCACTAACCATCTTGATCTACCATGCCTTAGGAATGAGGGAACAGTTACAAGAGATGCCATCATCCAATGTTATTGCTCAATATGCCAAAGTGGCGACAATTCCTAAGAAAAAGAAAGGCGCAAATATTGTGGAAGTGGCAGAAACAAGCTCTCAACCTAGAATGAGAGGTACCAAAAGATTCCGAGAAGTCAAGCTCAATGATGAAGACACACCAACTACTAAGAGGATCCATGTACTTCCCAAAGCTACTATTGAAGGAAGGAAGGAAATAACGGCAAAAGAATTGACAGATGCTCTGGAAGAGACTCATCAATATACAGAGGGACAAGTCAACTTACCAGTCCAGGGTCATCATTATCAGCAGTCAGAACAAGCAAGGGAAACAAAGACCAAACTCACAAAAGTACATAGATATCGGGACATAGGGCTAGATAACTCTAGTTCTGGATCCGACGACCAAGAGGAGCCCAATACCTCGTTATTGGATGTAGATATTCAAAGTGAATCCAAAGATGATGGCCAATGGGAGGAATTAAATGAAGTAAACTATAACGAGGAGCAAAAAGACCTCAAGCAGGAGGACCACATGACGCAGGAAGATCAAGGTACCAAGAGCAAGGAAGCAACAATGGAAGGTCACCACACTTTAAAACTTAATGAACATTCCAACATCCAAATCAGGGAGGCCACACCACCCCGAAAATTACGCCTGAAGACACCAAAGCAGGAATGTCAGGAAAAACCAAAGAAGGAACGAAGAACCCTTTACACCCATAAGGGTTGTGGCAGAACCGTCCCCCATGGATGTTACATTTCAAGGAAGTGCCACTAAGGTTATTGATATGAAGGAAGATGAAGCAGAACCGCAAGTGCAATTACAAGTCAGGCAACCACACAATGAAACGATCCATAGCGAAAAAGGAAAACATGTACAAACAGGCGAAACCCCGGATATACCAAGGACATGGCTGAATGTGGATATAGCTCAGCTCAAGCCCGTGGTGCAGGACATGATCAGAACTGCCCTAGATACACAACAACTTATGGCTGATGCTGATGATGATTATGACCAAGCCATGCGAGAAAAAATCGAACTTCAAAAATGGGGTAAGAATCTCTCTACTGAGCTAGAGACAGTGAAAGCACAGGTAGTACAAAAAGACACGGAACTGACAGAAATCAAGAGTAAAGATAGCATGCTAGAGACCGAAAATGAGCAATTAAAAACACAACTACAAGAAGTCACCAAAAAACTACACGCAAGTGAGGCTGAAAAGGCACGCATGACATCAAGAAGCAAAATTCTGGAATCACAGATTAAAGCGTACATGGATGAAGTAGAGGCATTAAGGCAACGGAACAAAGAGCTTATGGCCGCTCTTTTAAGTGATCAACCCGTCGAAGTACAAGTCCAACCGGAAACATACATCACGGGCTTAGAAGAGAAAGTGATTACGTATGCAGATCAGCTCAAGAAGGAGCAAGAGACAATTGCCGATTGGGAAAAGAGATACATGGAGGACACAGCTGCACTCAGAACGAAATGGAAAATAGCAGAAAATAACTACCTGCAACAGTGTAAGGAAGACACAGAGCACATGAATATTGTGGCCCAGGAACTAATTAAACATCAGACAACTATTGCCAAGGCTGAAGAGGAAAACAAGAAAAAAGATGATTTAATTAAACAGCTTCAGGAACAACTAGAGCAACGAGAAAACCAGGGGACACCAGTAGTTCTACAGGAGACCACGGCTACTGTGGAGGAAGAGGTACGTCCTCTCTCTCCCCCCTCGTATCCTTCACCAATAAGGGCGGAAAAGCAGGTTCGATTAGAACCTAACACACGAGAAATTGCAGAACTGAGCAGACCAGAAAGGGCACTACTGGTGTCCCAACTCACGGCTGAATTTGAAGATCAGTGTAAGACAATAGTTACGCAATATAACACAGGAGCAATAGCAGTGCAGATAACAGATATAGGAGAATCTCAACAATTTTCTACTAGCAGCAAGTACAAAGATGATGGCGTTGTCCACCCGTGCGCTCTCAAGGTAGAGCTTAAATGGTGATCTAGACAACTCTAGATAGGGAGATACAAGGTAGAGGTATGCTGGCTCAACTCAGGTGTCTTAGGTAGTGCAGAAGTCATGTATATATAGGATCATGGGTGTCCTGCCATGGACGGCAATACATGGGCGGTAGAGCGTGGGCGGCCACCGCCCGCGTAATTGCCATACACGGCTTAGACTGGTTGAACCGACCTAACAAATATAAATGATTTCTGACTTCGACAGGGAATATTCCATGGAATATTCCCTTTACCGTCGCGCCGGGGGCGCTGCCCCCGGACCCCCACCAGGGGGCCCGCTGGCCCCCTGGGACCCCCCAGCCAGGGGGCCCGCTGGCCCCCTTGGACCCCCCAGCCGGGGCTGCTCACCGCTGCCCCGGACCCCACAATTGGGGACCCTGGTAACTCCCTTTCCTTATAATATCTTACATGGTCCAATATGACCTTCATCCAACATTCAAGTTGGGATTCCCATCAATTGGGTAATGCACGCTTGGCTTCTCCTCATAAAGGGGGCCTTACAAAATGTGCATACAATCATGAGGGGTAGACATTGATCATATACTAACACCCCCCCTCAATGTTTACCGATGATAAATCAAGTAGGTCTCGGTCCTATGCCCATATGTTGAAGATGCTTGTTGAGCTGCTCTCTTCCAAGTGCTTTAGTGAATATGTCAGCACAATTTGCCTCTGTTGGGCAATATTCTAGCTCCACAATTTCATCTTCAATTAGCTCACGAATGTAATGGTACTGTACTTCTATGTGCTTGGTGCGAGCATGAAATACTGGGTTCTTTGCAATAGCCATACAGCTTTGATTATCACACTTGAGTACAGTTGGCATATTTGATGGAAAGCCTAGATCTGCAAGAATTCTCCTTAACCAGACTGCCTCACAAGAAGCAAAACAAGCTACTTTGTACTCTGCTTCAGTGGAGGAGAGTGCGAGAGTTGGTTGCTTCCTACTTACCCAAGAAAATATTCCTGAACCAAGTGAGAAACAATATCCAGAAACTGATTTTCTAGAATCATAATCTCCAGCCCAATCTGAATCACAATATCCTTGGAGTGTATCACCTGTGGTATACAAAATACCAAAATCCAAGGTTCCTGCAATGTACCTTAGAATTCGCATTCCAGCATTCCAGTGACTCTCCTTAGGTTTGTTGGAAAACCTGCTTAACACTCCAACAGCATAGCAAATGTCTGGTCTAGTGTTGCACAGAAAAATAAGACTTCCAACGAGCTTCCTATACTTCTTAGCATCTACATCAGGCATGTTATCATCCATAGATAGCTTATGATTTACCTCCATAGGTGTGCTAGTTGGTTTGCAGTCCATCATTCCAAATGCCTTGAGAATTTCTTTGGAATATTTTTGTTGTGAGATGAAAATGCCATCCTTCCTTTGCCATACTTCAATTCCCAGACAAAAATGGAGTAGACCTAAGTCTGTCATTTCAAACTCAGTTCCCAAGCTGATCCGAGTTTGATTGATGAGTTCCTGATGATCTCCTGTAATGATCAAATCATCTACATATACAATGACAACAACTAGCTTGCTATCCCTTTTCGTTACATACAAGTTAGCATCAGAAGTACTTCTTTCAAAACCCATATTTTTGAAAAAATGATCTATTCGTTGGTACCAAGCCCGTGGAGCTTGCTTAAGTCCATACAAAGCTTTCTTCAACCTGCAAACTTTATTTTCTGAATTGGGCACCTCAAAACCTGGTGGTTGAGATACATATACCTCCTCCTTGAGGTGACCATTCAAAAATGCAGATTTGACATCCATCTGGAAAATAGGCCAAGACTTTTGTGCAGCTACTGCAAGTACCGTCCGAATAGTTGTCATGCGTGCTGTTGGTGCAAAAGTTTCTTGAACATCAAATCCTTGAATCTGTGAAAAACCCTGTGCAACTAATCGTGCCTTATACTTTTCTAATGTTCCATCAGCTTTATACTTAGCTTTCCAAATCCATTTAGTACCTATTACCTTCTTCTTTGGCGGCAAGTCGACTAGATCCCATGTATCATTTTTGAGTATACTATCATACTCAGACTGCATTGCCGCTCTCCAATCTGGATCATCAATGGCTTCTTCAATGGTGGTAGGTTCCTTTATCGAACCCATGATATCTGCCATTAGAGCCATGTTAACAATGTGTTCTGAGGCTCTTCTTTGCTCCTCTATTCTCTTTGATCTTCGTAATCCATCCGATGATGATTCTGGTACATCTACATGTGGATTGTGATCATCAAAGAGCTGTTGTGCCCACTTCGGTAGTGGCTTACGCAGTGCAGCTACAACTGGTTGGCTTTTTATTGAGGAAATTTCTCCATCAGATGTTTCCTCCTCCTCAACTTTAACCTGTCTTTTGATAGGCACAAGGTGAGATATTTCTCCGCTTGATGAGATAGTAGATTTACCTTTATCTTCTACTAAGTGTGGTCGTTCATCAAACACCACATCTCGGCTGACAAAAATCTTCCTTGCCTCAGGATCCCATAACCTGTATGCTTTAGACTCTTCACTATATCCTAGGAAGACACACTTTTTGCTTTTTGAATCCAACTTTGATCTTGTTGAATCAGGAATATGTGCATAACAGAAACAACCAAAAATTCTGAAATGCAAAACTGAAGGCTTTTTACCAGAATATGCTTCTTGAGGAGTCATCCCCTTCAGTGCTTTTGTGTAGCTTCGATTGAGAATGTAGACTGCTGTATTGACTGCTTCTGCCCAGAATGAATCAGGCATGTCTTGAGCCTTCAACATACAACGAGCCATTTCAACTACTGTCCTGTTCCTGCGCTCAACAACGCCATTTTGTTGGGGTGTATGAGCTGTGGTAAGTTGCCTTTTCACACCATGCTCCTTACAGTAATTGTTGAATTCTGTTGACAAGAATTCACCTCCTCTATCTGTTCTAAATTTCTTTAGTTTCCTTCCTGATTCATTTTCTACATACTTATGCCACGTTTTAAATTTTTCAAAAGCATCAGCCTTCTCTCGAATGAAATAAACCCACATCTTTCTACTATAATCGTCGACTAACAGCAAGAAGTAGAAAGATCCTCCTAAAGCAGGTGTAGACATTTTACCGCAGAGATCAGCATGTACCAACTCTAGAGGAGCTTGAGATCGATTGCTGGTCTCTCTTGGAAATGCCTTTCGTTGTTGCTTGCCCATCATACAAGCTTCACAAGGTTCCTGCAACTCTGAAAATGCAGGCATATGAGCAACCATCCCTGTTCGTTGCATCTCCTTCAAAACTGCAAATCCGAGATGCCCAAATCGTCGGTGCCATAACCTGCTTACATCTTTATCTTCTGTAGCAGTTAAAGCACTTAACTCATACAAGTTATCCCGTCGTATGCCTTTACCTACAACATTACCTGATGAATCCATGATTTCCGCACCACTCTTATTGAAGTGAACTTCGAGTCCACGATCTGTTATTGCAGAAACTGACAACAAATTTCTTTTGAGTGTAGGTACATAGAGAACATCGGATAACTTTTTCTCAACACCTGGAGAAGTGATAAAAGAGATGGTTCCAGTTCCTTCAGCCGGACACTTGGAGTCATTTCCCACCACTACATTGATGGATTCCCGCAGAGGCACTAGGGAACTATACCAATCCTTTTTACTAGTCATATGGCGAGAAGCTCCACTATCTAAAATCCATGGCTCATCAACACGAGCTTGAGCAGATGAACATACCTCTTCAATAGCTACCCAAAGTTCCAGCTCTGTGTTGTTTGCAGACTCTTTGTTCTTCCATGATGATTTTACAGTCCCATTCCGTTCATCAGCTTGCTTCTTTCTGCAATCCTTGATGGCATGGCCTTTCTTTTCACAATAGAAGCAACTTCCTGTGAACTTTTTCTTCTTTGGCTTCTTCTTTGATCCCTCTGAAGAGCCTTTACCTTTTGCATTTGCTGAGAATGCAGCATCAGTTGTACTTTGCCGATTCTTCAGCCGCATCTCTTCTTCTAAAAGCATGGCACAAAACTCTTCAAATGTAAGAGGAGTTGGCCTTACCTGAGTGTTAAGGGCTGTTACTAATCCATCATACTTTGCTGGAAGAACACGTACAGATCTTCGAGCCAGCTCTTCTGGTGTTATAACAACACCAACTGCAGCCAATTGATCTTGAAGATGCTTTATCCGTTTGATAAAATCTTCAGCCTTTTCAGAATCAGAATGCTTTTCATTTGCCAACTGATTTTCTAAATTCTGTATCCTAGTGTGGTTCTTGGTCTCATATTGTCGAGCCAATATGCCCCAAGCCTCATGTGCTTTAGTAGTATGTTGAACTAAAGTAAGCACAGAATCACTTACACTAGTGACAATCGCACATAATGCATCAGCATTCCGCCTCTTCCAAGCTCGTAGAAGATCAGGATCTGGCTGAATCATCAATCTTGAATTTGCTGGATCTTCAACTGGTATAGGCTCTGGATCCAATCCCATCGGTCCCATGACAGTGTCAAGTAATTCATAGGAGTCCAAAATTGCAGAAATTTTGAACTTCCAGAGTGTATAGTTGGTTCCATCCAGCTTCCCTTCAGTGAATGCAGGTGGACGAATTCGAATAGGTGCAGCATTAACATTAGCTGAAGCACCAAGACTATTGTTCGACGATGAAGCCATCATGTAATCACTCGAATAATCTACTGATATTCTAGTCTGCTAGTAGGCTAAAATAATGATACTTCTCAAGCTATTCGAACCTTACAGCTCTGATACCATGTAAGACAATAGTTACGCAATATAACACAGGAGCAATAGCAGTGCAGATAACAGATATAGGAGAATCTCAACAATTTTCTACTAGCAGCAAGTACAAAGATGATGGCGTTGTCCACCCGTGCGCTCTCAAGGTAGAGCTTAAATGGTGATCTAGACAACTCTAGATAGGGAGATACAAGGTAGAGGTATGCTGGCTCAACTCAGGTGTCTTAGGTAGTGCAGAAGTCATGTATATATAGGATCATGGGTGTCCTGCCATGGACGGCAATACATGGGCGGTAGAGCGTGGGCGGCCACCGCCCGCGTAATTGCCATACACGGCTTAGACTGGTTGAACCGACCTAACAAATATAAATGATTTCTGACTTCGACAGGGAATATTCCATGGAATATTCCCTTTACCGTCGCGCCGGGGGCGCTGCCCCCGGACCCCCACCAGGGGGCCCGCTGGCCCCCTGGGACCCCCCAGCCAGGGGGCCCGCTGGCCCCCTTGGACCCCCCAGCCGGGGCTGCTCACCGCTGCCCCGGACCCCACAATTGGGGACCCTGGTAACTCCCTTTCCTTATAATATCTTACATGGTCCAATATGACCTTCATCCAACATTCAAGTTGGGATTCCCATCAATTGGGTAATGCACGCTTGGCTTCTCCTCATAAAGGGGGCCTTACAAAATGTGCATACAATCATGAGGGGTAGACATTGATCATATACTAACAATCAGATCATAAAGATCATGAAGGAAGCTCAAATCGACAATAAACAATTAGAGCAAATTTTGAAGCCATTCAATGTACCATACGGATTACTTAAAGAACAAACTCGATATTATATAAAGTCTGCTACGAATAAAGATCCGGATCACAACCTTCAATTCAGGCAAGATACTTTCAATTACACTCAGGAGGAGTTCGAGAAGGCGGATCCGATATGGCGACGAAAGATTTTAGAGAAACAGCCAACGTTGAGGGTACAGTGGGAAGCATCCCCATATGAACTTCAAGTAAATCCATCTTTTTGCCCTGTACCCCGTAGACGGCCATGGACGCAATTTTGGGAAGGACAGCGCCAAGGCAATATCAATAATCAGTGGCTCAACTACCCTTTACTACCTAGTCCACCACATAATTACCTACCAACCGAAGAATATATGGTAAAGACTATGGAATTTTGGATTTCCAGATACGCTACAGTGCCCGATTTAGCAATCAAAATGACTAACAAAATATTCAGCATGCTATTGACAGTAATAAAGGTTTTCCAACATGCCAAATACACATTTTTGAATTTCATTGGCATTACGCAAGGTTCAGAAGCCTTAATTTTTGATTTATCTACCATTCCCAGCCGACTCACTATTATGGCGTATTATTCTCGCCTTATGTTTTTGCCATCGACATACATGCAGACTTTTGAAGAAGCATTCTTTACAGGCTTCTTCGAAATCGATTCAGAGATTTTTGTTAAAATGACTTCAAATTTGAATGCAAGACTGGTGGCTTATGAAACAAGCTTCTTTGCGGATCATCGACAAGCACCAGAGGACGGAGTCAAATCACAGCAATGGAAAGAACTCATGATTTGCCACACTAATCTGCTAAATCAAAGAGAGCAACAGGCCATACAAACATACACACGTCGCCACAAAAAGCCTGTCGAGGACGACATAGTTCAGGAGGAGGGACGTGTAGAGGGACAATCAAGCAAAAAGAAAAGAAGAAGGAAATCAAAGTCTAAAATGACTCAAGAGAAATAAACACAACAAGAACAAGTCCATGCAAGAAGCCCCGCAGGGGCGCATTACCCATCTCTGCACAGAGCCCCGCAGGGGCACGCATCAGGCAACAAGGCAAACAGGCTCAAAGCAATACAACAGGGTCAGATGTTTGCAACCAGGACAAATCACAGGTCCAAAAGTCAGAAAGGGGTAGAGGCCGAAAAGTTCAAGAGGGTGACTAAGAACAGCACATTCCTAGTCACTGGTGGCGTGCGTGGCAACCCCAATCAACAGGCAAGACAAATGCAGCAGGCTCTCGAGTAGTAGAGCTTGAATCAAGAAGGCCATCAAATCTGCATGTCTGTTGAGCTACAGACGAAACTGACCAAGGGTAGCGTGCAGGAGAAACGAAGCAATCAGCTGGCGAAAAGCTAAAGCCTGTCAAGGGACGACAGAGACGAAGAGGGGGAGAGTGTTGCAGAGCTAAAAAGAGCACAAAGCAGAGAAAAAGACAGGCCCCAAAATTTTTCCGATTTGGACATCATATTTTGTATCATAACCACTCTTGTAATATATTTTCCGTTGTAAATGCACTAGAGGAGTCCTCTAGATGCATACCCGCAGAAGATTAGAGATTTATCCATGTAAAATAGTAGGAACTTAGTCTTTTTAGTGAATAAAGTGCCGGTCGCTTGTGTGAAAGGAACAAACTTAGGGCACTAGTATATAAGTCACTTTGTGACTCTTTGTAAAGACTTTTTGCCATTGTGAAGAAGGAGCTCTTCAAATTTTCGAGTTTGCCTCTTTCTTGCTGATTTTGATCTTCATTTCGCTCTTGTATGTGTGTGTTATGCTTGAAATGCATGTGTAGGACTGTTGTCTACCCCTTCCCCTTGGTTTTGAGCTGCTGTAGTGTGTGTGCAAGCTAGGAGAAGTTGTGGCGCAAGCATTGGTGACTCCCGTCATTCACTATTTTTGCCGTAACTTGAAGCAGAGTGGTCAGAATCGAGTGAAACCACTTCCAGTAGATGCGTGTCGTCGAGAGCTTCGAAACGAGTACCCTATTACCTATATTCGGAGTTCAAGACTGGGAGAAAACCTCAAAATACTAAAACTGCTGTAAGAAGTTTGCGGCAAACACTTTCAGTATTTCAGAGAGTGTGAGAGGTAGTAGTCTTTTCTCATGCATGCTAGCTAAACCACTTCATTTTCCATCACGTGTGCACATGTCTTCATACACTTGGTACGTTGTTCCATCGGATTGACATTTTAATGTGTGTTAAAGTACCCACTATACGCACTTGTGTGGCAATTGAGGTACAGTCTCATTGGCACAAGTCCTTGAGTCTTCTTGGCTCAAGTACACACCTAGTTTGGGACTTGAAAGCCAGGGGGCAAGCATTGAAAAGTTGGGCAAAAGGGAAGGGACTTAAAAGGTGTATGTACTTAAGTGCTTGATCATCCAACTGTGAATTGGTCTAATATTGGATTTTTCCAGGTCTAGCAAGGGCAATCAAAGACAACCAAAGCAAGGCAGTGAAGGGCATAAAGCTTGGGAAGCGCGGCTTCTTGGGCATCAGAGCAACCAGAAAAAGCTGACTCGAGGTTGGAAGATTACTCAACCCCCTCAGTCAATTCTTAGCTTAGGATTAACGTTAGCATTGTGGATTAAGATGATAGAAACGCCTCAAGTTCAAGATATTTAATTCTTTCAAGTTCAAGACTAAAGTAAAGGTGTGTGTGACGAAAACCTAAAGGAAAGAACCTAAGTCTGATGGAACGAGAACTCAAAATTATCACGGAAAGTCGAATTCCTGACGCATACATTAAGACAAGAATCTAAAGAAATCTAACAAGAATCAAGAAAGTAATAACAAAGAATCGGTGACGATCTGAGCGTGTACTGAGTGTGCAAGGAAGAAAATTAATGAACCTTAGATCGGGCAAACATATAGGTAAGTCAGACCGACGAAGCCTTAGATCATCAGAGGCAAGTGTAAGAACTACTGCACGATCGTGGGCTCAGTAATTGAACACTAGTTATCCCTACGAGAGCTCAGATACTAGTGATTCAGAAATGGCATTTAGCACAGAAAGACCAGAAGGAGGGTCGAATGTAGCCTATTTAGAAAAACCTGAAGGACCCTATAGAACACAACTAGAGTTTCTCCGAACCAACCGATTAGGTGCTCGCATCTATGAGGATGGTTTGCGAAGGCAAGTGGTGCAAATGCACAACCCCGATCAACCCATTGGATTGGAACATCCAGTGGTGAAATTCGAGAGAGACGCGTACATAGACAAGGAAGGAACGATGTACATCTTAAGTACGCAGCCAAACAATACCAACGAGTTTGGCGTGATTCAACCAGAGACGGAAGCAAAATCTCAAGGAAAGGAATCATTAGACGAGCCTAGAACACCTAGAGGGAAATCTGTACTGACACGAGTACTAATCCCAGAATGGATCCCTCAGGATAACAGAAGCATAGAGTTGTTTGTAAATAAAGAAACGGATGAAGCCTTTTGGAGATACAAGACAGAACTACTTAGTGAAGTAGGTATCATCACTATATACGAGTTCAAGGACCCGGATACACCTGGAAAGGTTGTATACCTGGATGAGACTTCAGAAAGAGTCTTTGTGGTACCCGACCGCGCTAAAAACACATACACATGGAGAGGAGAATTGGTATTCCCTCCATCTAGAACAAACATGAATACAAGTCAACAAGGGGCAGGAACATCCTCAGCCCATGGAAATCAAAGAGAGGGAAATAAAGAGAGACCGGAAGTAAGCTTCACTCATCCCATAGGGAGAGATAGAACAACCACGGACACTAATAGAGTGGATAGACAAAGAGATCATGGAATACCAGGTGGTAGAGATGATTTTCCTCTACCTAGACCACGTGAACATGCAAGAATATTGAGACCCACTCAATTAGTAAAATCAATGAAGAATTATTTTGATGGGACAGGAGATCCCTACGACCACGTCGCAGAATTCAAGCAGGTACTAAGAGCCGAACAAGTTGAAGACATGTTCACGCAATACAACGCATTTGGACTAACGTTAAAGAATACAGCTTTAACTTGGTTCCAACCTTTGCAACAAAGGCAATTTAGAGACATCCATCACTTTTTAGAGTCATTCATCACTGAATTCTCTAAAAGTGGGATTAGACATGATACGTCTTCGTTGATTCATAGCTTTAAACAGACCCCTCAAGAAACAGTTAGACTCGCAGGACGTAGGTTTAGACAATATGTTGAACGATGTCCAATGCAAGAGCTACCCTCACAAGCTAAGCAAGTGTCATTGTTTCTAGATGGCTTGTTGAGCTCTAAACTACGCTCCTACGTGTACCTAAAAGAACCCAGAACGCTAGAGCAATGTGTAAGAATTTGCATAGACATTGAAGACAACTTAGGAGATGAGTTGGAACTCTCCAAGGTCTATAAGGACTCAGACTGTTCATCTCTAGCATCCACAAAATTGTCTAGCTCAATAGAAGATCTAGCAGAAAAAGTGGCCCAGAAACTAGGAGTTTCTAGTAAACCTAGGGTGCTAACAAACAAGCGTTTTTTCACCTGTGGTGGTGATCATCTGGCAAATGTGTGTCCCAATGCACCACGACCACAAGCCAACCCTAGTGGCCAATACTGTACAATTGAGAGAAGATACACGAATCATACGGCTCAGGACTGCCCGTACAACAAACAAACCGTGAGACAGAACTACCCGCAAGCATACACACAGCCAGGTAGGTATCAAGGCCAATACAATGCTCAGCCTTATTACTATAGGCCTCCTCAGAACTACCCATACCAGGCTCAACAGAGACCTCAACCTGTCTTAGCTCAGCAGCCACCCCCACCAGCGAATGTCATCTCAGTCAAATATGCTGCTGCAGAAGAGAACCTAAGTAGGGCCTTAGTGCCTTCTTCACCTTTGATCACAGAGAGTGACCCACACTCAAACAGTTTTGACTCTACGCATGTCGATAGTCCACCCGCATATTACACAGAGTCACCAGAACACGTGGAGACATATCATTACGATAGTCCACCAGTGGAACCTAGTTGGGAGCCCGACTATGCTAATGTGATGTACACAAACCCAAATCCACGGCCCCAATTAAGACAACAGAGACCACAGGGCCCTAGAGGACCATGCTTTAGGTGCCAAGGAGATCATTTCATAAAGGATTGTCCACACCCCCCGATAGCAGGACAATCACAGTACTATAACATCCAAGGCTTTTGTGCTGATTGTGGCAAAGAGCACATAATCAAAGATTGTCCTAAGAACCCTGTTAACGCTCCGAATGTGACACCGATCAACGTGATAGGTATTGTAAATAACGCAGATGGATCCAACCCTACATACGTGCCTATCCAAGCTATAACAAGAGCCCAGGCGCTCTTACAGAACCAAAAGCTTAATCAAGAGAAAGTAGCCGAAACCAGTGAAGTTGCAGAATCTAGCAGTAAGAAGACAAAATCTTGGAAAGATTCTAGAGAAAGAATTAAGAGAAAATGGAGTAAAAAGATAACGGAATTGGAAGGAAGTTTAAAGGAATCTAGAGCCAAAATCCAAGAATTGACTTCACAAGAATTGAATCAAGAGAATCCAGCTCAGAAATCAGGAACAGTTTTAGCAGAACCCATACCAGAGAATCTAGACATGATGTTTCGTGCATATCAGGCTAGATTAAAAGAGGGACCGCAAGTAGCTGAAATGAGTAAGAACTACCCTCGAGCTGATCTAGAAATTGAGAGAACTAAACTTTGCATGAAGATGGTAGAACTAGCACAAGCCTTGTTCGAAGCCTCTAGATATATTAATTGGAATAACATAGCAAAACCGGAATTAAACTTTCAAGGACTAATGGAGAGGCTAGAATATTTGATCGAGAGCAAAGAGAAAAACGATCAGCCTAGGAACCCTATTGTCCCAGAGACACAGGAAAGGAATGCACCATCCCTGTCTCAAGTACCCAATACAGAAAGTCAAGACAATTTGTCTTCCATACATAGGTACTCACATGAATTTTTGAGAGAAATACAAGAAGAGAAATGGAGAAAAGAACAAGGAACCCATCCTCCTATTCAAGAAATAGATGACTTGCAGGAACAATTTCCCCAAGACATCCCCTCTATATACGATGATGTAGAGGAAGAACAACTGAGTGAACACACAAGATTTGAATCTAATTCTTTACAAGAATTACCTCAGTTCACAGGACCTTGGGAAGCAAAGTCTATTAGTATGAGAGCACCCACGATAATAGTGAGGAATGAAGAATCAGTAATCCCTAGAAACACGGAAGTGATCAAGAATACCAAAGTACAATGTAACCTTACTCTGGAGGAGTTATTGAAGGTAAAACCAGAATTGTGGAAGCATGTAGCAAATCAATTCCCCGAGCTTGCTACTAATCCCTCACCAATAGGATCACAAGATAAGGTACCAGAGATACCCGTAGAAAAGATTGGAGACGTGAGCGAAGGAGAGGAAGGTAACACTTATCTTCCGATAACCCATCAGGGCTACACCACGAAAGCCATCTTAGATTCAGGAGCCGGAGTAGCCATAGCTACCACCGCTTTATGGAAACGTTGGGGTAAGCCAGCATTAAGACCCACCAGGATGAAGCTACAAATGGCTGATGGACACATAGAAAAACCATTAGGCTTACTAGAAGGCATATCTCTCACCACTTGTGGTGTAGAATTTGAGCATACCTTTGCCATTTGTGACTTTGCAAAAAACCATGCTTATGAGATGATATTGGGACGACCATTCATGCGTCAGTTGCAAATTGTACAAGATTGGGGAACTAATTCTTTGTACTTGCAACATTTAGGAGTGACTACCAAAGTCAATCTTAAAGACTATTCACATAGAGATGTACCCCCAATACAATGGAATACCATCCATAAGACACCAGTAGAAACAGAATCCGTGCACTCATTAGAATCAGATCCTTCTTGGTTGCATGAGGATACTCATTTATGGATGTGTAAAGTAGCCAAACAAGAGGAAGAAAGATTAGGAGCAAGGACCTTAGGTGCAGAACAAAATCCACGAACCCTACAAGATCTAGCCTATGCACCTGTAGTATTCCCAGACGAAGAGTTTGAACCCCATGGTTGGGCAGAAATCCTAGCAACCATGGATGTAGCCATCAATGAAGAACAATGGACACCCCACTGTGACGAGGATGGCTATGACATTTCAGTTTTTACGGTAGAGCCAATCATGTGCGATGCAATTTTAGAAGAGTGTGAACCTAACACTGATGCACTTGAGGATGCAAGTGATTTTGATTTAGAATCAATTATCATGGACTCTCCATTTGCATCAGAGGAAGAATATTTCTACGAAGTAGAGACTCACCCGCAGAGACACGAGGAAATTACGAATGAGGTGAGATTAGCCACGGAAGTGACTACTAAGAGTGAAGGCAACAAAAGGAAGAAGAAAGAAACCATGTCAGAAAAAGAAGAATCTTTGTTTGAAGTACCCGAGAACTTCAAGAAATATGAAATTGAAGATAGAAGAATCATGGTACGAATGCCTAATAGAAAGGCGAATGACGGACAAGTATATGATAACCGAGAGAAAACCAAGAAAATAATCGTAGCCATAGAAGGAGAAGAAGAAAAATGCACATACATAGGGCATGATTTGACAACTGAAGAAGAAGAAGAGCTAGTTGCCCTATTACGCGAATATAGAGATGTTTTTGCGTGGAGTTATAAAGATTTGAAAGGAGTAGATCCAGATATATGTTCTCATAGAATCCCTATGACTCCAGATGCAAAACCGACAAAACAGAAACCGTACACGTACAATGATAACTACGTTGCGAAGATCAAAGAGGAGATAGATCGCTTGATAGAAGCAGGATTCATTTACGAAATTGAGCATACCGAATGGGTATCTCCCATTGTGGTTGTGCCCAAGAAGAATGGAAAATTGCGTGTGTGTATTAACCTTAAAAAAGTTAATGCCGCAACGATTAGAGATAGTTATCCTCTTCCTATCACGGAACATCTATTGGAAAGAGTTGCGGGCAAGGAAGTTTACAGCTTTCTTGATGGTTTTTCAGGCTATAATCAAGTAGCCATTGCTCCAAAGGACCAACACAAGACGGCATTTGCCACTGAATGGGGCATATTTGCATTTCATGTGATGCCATTTGGCTTAACAAATGCACCCGCCACTTTCCAGCGACTCATGTGTCATGTTTTTAAGGAATTTTTACGCAAGAGCTTAGAAGTTTATGTCGATGACCTATGTGCTCATTCAAATGTAAGACAGACACATATCCCAGAGTTAAGACAAATATTTGACAAATGTCGAGAGTATCAGGTTTGTTTGAACCCAGAAAAGTGCGTTTTCATGGTCAGACAAGGCAAAATTCTAGGACACATTGTGTCAAAAAATGGAATCTCTACGGATGAGGAAAAAGTAAAAGTAATTGCAGATCTACCTAGGCCGACGAACATCAAAGAGGTACAAGCATTTATGGGCCATTGCGGATATTATAGGAGATTCATACACATGTATGCAATCATAGCCAAGCCTTTGTACTCTCTTTTAACCAATTTCGAATGGACAGATGAATGTGAAAATTCATTCAATGAACTTAAATGACGCTTGTGCTCAGCACCTATATTGACTACCCCAGATTGGAGTAAGCCATTCCATGTACATGTGGATGCATCCAATTACGCCATAGGATGCGTGTTAGCACAACCCACGAATGAAGGTAACATAGATCTCCCCATAGCTTACGCGGGCAGACAATTGAACGCAGCAGAAAGGAATTACACCACGACGGAACGAGAAGGATTAGGGATGATCTACGCAGTAAAGAAGTTCAGGCACTACTTGTTGGCCAACAAATTCAAGTTCTTTACGGATCATCAAGCACTATTGTACTTAGTCAACAAACCATGTAACACAGGACGATTGATAGGTTGGTTTCTATTACTCATGGAGTATGATTTTGAAGTAGTAGTCAGGAAAGGAAAGACACATCTTAGAGCTGACCACCTTTCAAGATTAACCTCAGGAGAAGCTCCTCAAGGAGTAGCGGATGAATTACCAGATGCATACTTGTTTAACCTTGAGATAGCACCAGAATGGGCTAAGCCTATAGTCCCTATTCTCACATATGGACCCAAGAATCCTAGGTTAAAGATCAAAGAGGGAGAGATTACCAAGTCCCAAAGATACCAAATAATGGCAGGAAGCATATATAAACAGGATAATCAAAAGATTCTTGCTTGTTGTGTAGATGAATCAGAACATGCGAATTGGTTGCAATTAGCACACATAGGTGCATTAAAGCAACATCATTCAAAACATCGAACGTTACAGACTCTGCATAGATTAGGAGTATATTGGCCTACGATGGAAGCAGATGTCCACAGGTTGTGTAAGGAATGCCATGTTTGTTGTGAAAAACCACCAATAGAGCATGCTACATTATATCACGTGTCTCTCACACCAGACTGGAGTGAACCATTAGTGACATACTAGAGGACGAACACATTCCCTCAAGGCATGACCTTAGCTCGACAACGTAGTCTAGAGCAGGAAGCTCAAGATTATTCACTTATTGGCGATAACCTATACAAAAGAGGACGAGATGGATATCTAAGACAATGTGTTCCTGAGAGCGATTATCTGAGCATACTAGAGACTGCACACCAAGGAGTTGCAGGAGGTCATTTTGGACCCGATAGGATAATCAAAGCCATCCTCTTTGCAGGGTTATGGTGGCCCACTCTTCACATGGATGCTCATACCTATGTCAAGAGATGCGATGTGTGCCAAAGAACTCAGTTTCCTACTCGCAGAGATGAAATGCCATTGAAACCCATGATGGGCGGACGTGCATTTTCTAAGTGGGGTATAGACTTTGTAGGACCCATTAACCCCCCTGCAAAAGGTACACATGCGGAATACATTATTGTTGCGACAGATTATCTTACGAAATGGGTAGAGGCAAAAGCCACGAAAAAGAATGATGCACACACAACTGCAAAATTCTTATTTGAGAATGTCTTTACAAGATATGGACTGCCTATAGAGTTAGTGAGCGATCGAGGCACTCACTTTCTAAACCAAGTCATTGAATATTTGTTACAGGATTTTATGGTGATTCACAAGAAATCCGCACCATATCATCCTCAGGCCAATGGTCAGGCTGAAAGCACTAATAAGATCCTTTGTAACGTACTGACAAAACTCGTGAACAACAAACGTTCAGATTGGGACAAACAGTTACACCACGCTGTTTGGGCATATCGAGTGGCCTACAAGACCGTACTCAATGCAACTCCCTTTCAGATGGTTTTTGGTCAGAATGTTGTGCTTCCTTTGGACTTCTTGATACCGACCCTTAAGGTTGCAAAAGAACATCAGTGGACCGGCCATGAATTATCAGCGAGAATAATGGACTTGGAACGATTAGGAGAAACCAGACTAAAGGCAGCAGCAGGAATATATGCAGCGAAGAAGCGACAGAAAGCGTATTTTGATGCACATGTGAAAGATAAAGGCTTAAAAGAAGGAGATTTAGTTCTAGTATATACGCTAAAGCAACACGCACGTAAGTTAGAAAAGCGAGGTTATGGACCTATGATCATTAACAGACTCTCAACAAGTGGAGCAGTACAACTAGCCACTTTAGAAGGAGATATAATGCCTAATTACATTAGTGGTTGTAGAGTCAAGCTATATCAGGAACCTCTTACTGAGGATATGCTTAGACGACTCACGTGGGCAAAGAAGCGTAAGGAGGAAGAAAATAGAATACGAGCGGAAGCTCAGGCAGAAGCAATAGAATGCCTTAAACGCATGAAGTTAAGAAGACAAGGACTAGGGAGAGAACATTATAACTATCTGGAAACTACACCCAGATATCCCATGGCCATGTGTCAAGTGAAGTCAACCACTTGTCCTAGTATAGTGGACAGGAGACCATTCATTACAGTCAGGCTAGAGCACGACAACCCTTGCCAAGAGCTCAGGGCTTTAATTGATTCAGGTGCTGCGACTAGTGCGATTAGATGGTCCCACTATAAGGATTCAGGAATAGAAATGCGGCCAATTGAGGCATACCTCATAGGCCTAGGAGGCATGGAAACCCCTTGCATGGGTGAGGTGGACCTTCCTATCCTCACTAAGGATGTGACCATGACAGCGAAGCTACTAGTGTGCCATGATGACGACCTGATAGAACCCCTAATCCTTGGCCAAGATTGGCTATACGATCACTCAGTGGACCTAAATCTTAGACAAGGCTCCTTACAGATTGGAACCTTAGAACAGAAGCGAGTGATACCGCTTGACTTCCCTAACGGCATTCCGATTGAGGTTTGTAACCCTAGACCCTATGAAACGCACGCGGCGGAAGACCGAAAGATCTTGGGTCAGACCAGTCACGTTACGCCTACACCAACCCACTCGGGCTTGGCTAGGGACAATTGTCAATCAGAAGGACGACAGGAGATCTTCCCTGGGGCTTCTTGCAAACTAGAGAGGGCAGCTACCCAACCGCTAGGGCAGATGAACACAATCAGCGGTCAGGAGTGTTGCATCAGCAGCCAAATGAGCAGTGCAACACCCTGCGGTGCTCATCCTTCCAAACTTGCTGCGGACTGGCCTAGATTAAAGATGAAGAACGAATCACTTCCTAATGGGCAGGTCACGCAAGTGTTGGATCTCCCTTCTTTTCCAAAGCAGAGCGTCCAATGGACCTCTCAAACCCAACCTCGAAGGAATCAACCACAACAGAGGAACCCAGACCAACGATACCACCAGACAAGGCAAGGAAAGCAGCAGTATCAACATCACAGAACAAGTGGCACAAAACAAATATGGGTGCCAAAAGGACAGCAACCACAGCCTATCAGCAACACTGCAGACAAGAACAGGACAAAGTTTCAAAAAAAGCAGAGTCAGCATACAAAGTCCTCTCGATCTTCTTCTACAAGCATCAATACTCGACAGATTTGGATCGCCAAGAAATACCTTATCCATAGACCCACACCCATGCAGATTTGGGTACCCAAACAATGTATTATATCTCAACCCTCAAGCCATGTAATATATACCCCTCAGAAACCTTTTCATCCTTCAACACCACCAAACCCGATACCGCTTTTTGTTCCTCAGCAGAAACATACCACCCACTCCAAGACTCTTAGGAAATGGATACCTAAACGTATCCAAACATCTTCTTGTACCCCCTTATCTAACAATTCTCCCGCCCCGTTTAAACTCCACCCTTGTACTAATTCACCCTCAACCAAACCTTGTATAAAATCATACACCCAAACCCCACATCATGCATAATAAAAGCTCATCAAGAAATGTATGCATAATCTGAAGCATGTAGGCGTCTAGAGACCTGCATTAGCTCTGCAAAAAGATCATTGCATCAATCATTTCACGACACTTGGCTACACGGGTTACACATCGGTTATGGAAAGAGATTGCGGTCTCACCTTAATGGGATCATAATTAATTTCCATACTAATGTGTTAATCTTTTGTAGCAGATCTTTTCCATTAGCTCACCAGTCATCATGCAAACCGAAGCAGGACCATCGGAAGCAGGCCCCAGCGTGGCTGCGGTGCCCCTCAATGTTTTACGCGCAGAATCCCACCCGACCGCTCCACCGCCAGAGTTCCAAGGATTTCCGGGACCCATGCCAATCGATAACCCACCTATGGGATACACAGAGAAGATACACCGTAACTCTCACTGGTTCCAAGGCCTAGCAGGACCATTAGCTGATGCTGACTTCATTTTTGAAGCAAATATGACATTTGATGACCGCACATGGGGCAAGTATCAATTCTTCTCAAGAGAATTCGAAGGCCTACAGAACACCCAGGACTTAACTCATGTTTGGGCTAGAGCCGGCTTTACGGAGTATTTCAATGATCCTCTGCCCAAACCTGACTTTTATAGGTGTTATTACTTAATCACCACTTTGCTGGCCTCAGAGAATAAGGACATCCCACGAACCTTTATTTTGCCTTCTTTAGTGGAGGATCCACCTTACAAAAGATTTTATCTCTCAAAGGATTTAATCAGGGCGGCCATCAAGATTCATGGAACACACACTCCAACGGAGAAAGAACGGCTAGTCCCAGAGCAGATGAAGCGTGGTGACGTAACTAAGTGGGAGGATATAACACCTGAGCTCTCTAAGCCATTACGGATATGCATGCAGCACTTTGCTTTCCCAGCTCAGGATCGTTTTACCATGCCCCACAAGAGAATCTGGTTTGGATTATACTTAGCATGTACTGGACCGCAAACAGTTGATCTAGCTAGCTGGATAATTGATCAGCTCTATTTGGCACAACATAGATGGGAGCGAAAAAAGGTAATCAATGGATGCTGCGCCCTCACCAGGATCATATATATGTGCTTGGCGTATGACTTGCCAATTGAGCGTGCCATGACCAGTGAGGAACTGAAAGCATTCAAAGGCACCACTAGGAAGGCTAGAAAGTCTAGCAAAGGCAGATCCGGAAAGCGGATGAGAGGTACTATCCCGTGCCTACAAGTCCCAGCATCACCCTCTCCACAACCATCTCCAGAGCAGTCACCAACAGCAGCCACTCCCACAGTACAACCTATCCGCATAAGGTTATCTAGACCCATGGTAACGGAGGGCACCACCAGTACTCTCGCACCCCAAGCAGCCACAACCACAGAAACTATCACCACAGCAGCTGAACTTCCCACCACTATCGGTGCGGAAGCTTTCTCTTTTCCAATACCGCATTTAGAACCAGGACAAGCAGAGCCACTGGACCAAACATTTGATTTTGAGATGCCCGATGCATTCTCCAATGAGTTCCAGTTTTCAGAAGGGCAAATGTTTTCTCAAGAATCTGAAAGGCCTAGCTACCCTACCACACCCAGGGATCAGCCACAAGGACAGGTCGTGTCCAGCTCCGATGATGAAAGGACAGCAACCGATGACGACGAAGGAGACGACGAAGCTAGCCAGGGAACACATGAATCCCAAGAGCAGGAACAGACAGATGGCCAAGGCCAACAAACCGACACACATGGCGATACAAGTACCTATGAAGATGAAACTTATGAGGCAGCAGCTTACACTCTAGCTATCAAGAAGCTATATAGAACTATGGAAAAAGTTTGGGCACGCAAGAAGCTGACAGAGGAAGAGAGCCAAAAAATAATAGAACAAGAACTTGTCATAGGCGGATTCGAAGACGCATATATCAAAGGATTCAAAGAATTAGTCCAATCAGTAGGCTCCAACGAGGCACTCAGGTACTTGCAATGAAAACCACTGCCACAGTTTGACCCCCGCAGAGTACGACTACTTTCAAAGCCCGGCGAATACATTCGTGTACCAACCGGAGCACAATCTTCAGAACAAACCAGGGAGGCATGCCTCGTCCCCGAACGATCATTGGCCATAGAAACCATCATTGTAGATTCCCCACCCCGCGCTACAATTGTACCTACCTCAGTAGTCACTGAAGTACCGACCACCCCAACCGCCCCTATCTCACCACCCGTCCATCCAGCCTCCCCTCTTCACCCTCCTTCCCCAGACCCACATCTTCATTCGCCGGTGGTGTTGCAGAAACCTTCTTTACGACCAATCACCCCACAATTCCCGCGCCCATTAGCCCTAATCTACCCCTTCCCACACCCACCCTTCTATCCAACCCATTCCTTCATCAATCTTTTCCATCTTTCCCCACAACTCCAAGACCCCTTTTCCCATTCCCCCCGCCATTAACCTTCTCCCCCGTCTCACCTCCCCGACCCACTGTAACCCCTCTTTCCCCTTTCCACCAAGCTGCTCCAGCCAGCCCCCCTGTAAATTACCCCTCAACCTTTGTAAATCCCGTATTTACACCAGCACGAGTACCCACAATCACACCCATATTCACGGTCACCGCACTAGATACGTCCACCGACATGGACATCTCACCACCCACTGCACCATCGCTCACTTCACTCACGGCACAAACATTTTTAGGCACATCACAATTTTCAACAATCACTACATCATCCACCTTCCCATCCCCATTCCCCGTTCCCGTTGCATCCACACCAACTGCATCTTCATTTAGCACCCCGTTAATACTATCACCCACTGTAGATAATGCATTCCGACAGATGTTCATATGTATGACGCAAGTAAGAGATGAGTTCACATCTCTTGGTGATAATTATCAGCAGCTGCAGAGGACAACCAATGACTTACAGTCGCAGCTTAATTTATTGTCCATTGAGAATGCCTCTCTGAACAACCGCTACCAAGAATTAAGCGAGGCTTATCACAAATTGGAACTAGAAAGTGAAGAAAAGACCAAGGAAGCCACGGCTGACCTGGATAATTTATTAACAGCCCAGACAGTCCGCAATGCAACGCTAACACGAAACATGGGCTTACTACGAAGACACCTAGCAGCCGCCAAGGAAGAAAACCAACGCTTACAGGATCAGAACCGAGAAAACTTAGAAGCAGCACTTGACCACCCAGACCAACCACTCAGTCCTAGCAGGTTCAAAGCCATTCCTTCAGACTCAATGAGGATGCTGCTAGACGATCATGTAAGATTGCTAGATGAATATGACCGCATGAACGAGGAGTTACAGAAACTCAAAGAAGATCACAAATTACTCCAGTTACGAGAACCGGCACACCAAGACGTATCAGCACCTGTGGACCCCTCTCCTGACCTCCTAGAGGAACTCAACTCATTACGGGCCCAGGTATCGACCCTTGAATCAAGGATTGCAGTATACGAAGCGCCACCAAGGCCAGATTCCCCACCTAAGCTTCCAGCTGAGGAAGAAACGGTCATTATCCCGGTGGAGGAAACGTTTGAAGAAGCATACGAGCCACAACCCATCCCAGGCGGACGCGTCACGGCCGAAGGTCAGATGACGTACGAACTTCCGACCCCCGCGTGGATGAAGACTATTGAGGAACTTGGAACAACGCACTCAGCTAGAGTAGAGGCACAATTACATGCCATGGCGATGATAGAAGAACGAATATTACAGTCTCCATTCTTTGCTCAATTGGCCCCGCGACGATACATATCTGGGCACGAGCTACAGTATAAACCGTACTTCATGTTAATGGCCGAATACCAGTTAGCCATTGAGAAAGAGACAGGTAAAAAACCATCGCATGCAACTCAATTCGAGGCGGCTGATTTGCCACTAGATGCACAGAAAGGAAGGATCTATCAACCAGAGTGGCGAAAAAATTTACTACAGCAGTATCCAGAGATGATGAGTACATGGGTAAAGGCACCTTTGCACCTGAAGTATAACCCGTGTTGGGGACCAGTGCCACGACGCCGCTCCTGGACTGCCTTTGCTATTAAGGTACAAAACAATAAGCAGTGCCAAGACTAGTTGAATTACCCCTATTTCAAGCCACCCATTGAGTTACCAACTGTTGGCTACATGATGGCTACAATTCGCCACTGGCTCCCTAGATTAAAGCATATGGATGATATAGCGGCGCATATGACTGTCAAAATCTTTGACATGATGCAAATGATTTTTAAAGTCTTCCGACGTGTCAAGGCACCCCATGTCAACACCCCGGGCTTTGAGCATGGCAATTTTGATCTGGTATATGATATGAGTACAACGCCATCGCTACGGGTTTGTTATGCCTGGCACTGCAGAATAAAGTACCTACCGGCGTGCTACAAGCAGACATTCGAAGAGATGTTCACAACCGGTTTTTGGGAATACCATTCAGAGGTATTCATAAGCAGGCCTACTCATTTATTACAATTATTTGCCTGTGAACGAATGGTCTATTCCACACATTATCAGCTCCCGCCACCGAAAGAACCGCAACCAATCGACTGGGAGAAACTCGAGGCCGACCTGGCCCGAGGCATTCGTATCTCCGAGCACACCCTCGCTCAAGACCTACTACAGAACTATATCCGGCAGACCTCACAGCAAGGTTCTGTCAGGGACGACAGAAGCGAGAGGGAGGGGGGTGTTGGAAGCAGCCAGAGGCACAGACGACACGAAAGCATGTAACGACAAAGCAGGGAGCCAGATGAATCGTTTTTCAAATAATTATGTTTTCAAATACTTTCCAAAAACCCCCAACAATGATTTTTATCACTATTGTAACATATGTAACATAGAAAACCCCATTTTGTAATCCATAGCTCCATTTTGTGCAAGCCGAGGAATCCTCGAGCTTGAGGAGCTTAGGTAGAATGCGCGTACCAATTTTCGTTATTTTTAGATACTTTTACCCTTCCAAATAGCATCTAGGACCTAATTTTTAACTATGCCGGTCACTAGATGTGAAACCGGTCAAAACTAGTCTAGAAACTATAAAAAGAGCTAGAGAGCTCATTTTTGGGGGTGGTTAGTGTTGGCTAGTGTGAGCTTAGAGCTATTTTGAGCTTGTAATAGTGTTCTTGAGTAATAGAGCTAATTTCCCACCTTCCATTGTGTCTTGCTTGTCTCTTCGTAGTGTGTGTGTATGTGTGTGTGCATTTCTATGCTTCTCACCTTCACTCTCACTTCATCTCACATTCACGATCTTCATATCACTCCTATCTCTTCCGCGGATTGACATTAAGGAGGTGGAGCTTCTTAACGTGGTTCTCACCATTGTGCTAGAGCAACACATGGCATGTGTGCATAAAGTATCTACCAGCCTGCTTCAAACAGACGTTTGAAGAAATGTTTGTCACGGGATTCTGGGAATATCATTCAGAGATATTCATTCCCAGACCATCACATTTATTGCAGTTGTTTGTAGTGGAACAAGCTCTCCATTCAGAAAAGTTACCTATACCGCATCCAGAGGTTCCAGGGCCGGTAGATTGGGATGCTCTACTCACGGACTTGGCCAAAGGGTTGAGAATTGCAGAACATCACTTAGCACAAGACGTTGTAGAATAATACATCCAACGACCCACCCAACAAGGGTCTGTCAGGGATGACAGACGCGAGAGGGGGGGGGGTGTTGGAACTGAAGGACTCACAAGGCAAGGAAGCTTACGAAGGGAGTCAGAGAGAAGAGAAGGCACAAGCAGACAGAGTAGTCAACGACGATATGGCAAGTAGGCCAATCTTTTTTCCGAACACTAAAGCATATCAAAGAGGTGGACACACAAGGAGAAGGAGCAAGTAGGGAGCTCGAAGATGTGTATGACAAATCGTTAGAAGAAATCCCTACAACAATAGTGATTTTCATCACTAAAAGGCATTGTAGATACCATTTCATATTTTTGTAGCTCCATTTTGTGCAATCCAAGGAGTCCTTGAGCTTGAGGAGAATTCGAAGTAGCTACCTACCAATTTTCATAATTTTTAGACTTCGTTTGAGTCTTCAAATAGGCCCTAGAACCTAATTTTTAACTAGGCCGAACACTAGGTCTGGACACGGCCAAAACCTAGTCAAAAACTATAAATAGAGCTAGAGAGCTCATTTTTGGGGTTAGCTTGTTATTGATTTGAACTTGTATGAGCTTCTTGAAAGTAATCTAAACAACTCCATTGCTTCTCTCTCTTTGTCTTGCCTTGTGTGCGCGTGTGTGTGTATGTGTGTGCATGCTAGTGTGCTTCGCACTCACGCACCTGTGCCTTCACTTGCTCGAGGTCATCATACCATCCTCACGTCTTCTCGGATTGACATTAAAGGAGGTGCTACTCATCACTGAGCTACAATAAAGAAATGTGATATGTGCCAAAGAACTCAATTTCCTACTCGCAGAGATGAAATGCCATTGAAACCCATGATGGGAGGACGTGCATTTTCTAAGTGGGGTATAGACTTTGTAGGACCCATTAACCCCCCTGCAAAAGGTACACATGCTGAATACATTATTGTTGCGACTGATTATCTTACCAAATGGGTAGAGGCAAAAGCCACGAAAAAGAATGATGCACACACGACTGCAAAATTCTTATTTGAAAATGTCTTTACAAGATATGGATTGCCTATAGAGTTAGTGAGAGATCGAGGAACTCACTTTCTAAACCAAGTCATTGAATACTTGTTACAGGATTTTATGGTGATTCACAAGAAATCCACACCATATCATCCTCAGGCCAATGGTCAGGCTGAAAGCACTAACAAGATCCTATGTAATGTACTGACGAAAATCGTGAACAACAAACGTTCAGATTGGGACAAATAGTTACACCACACTGTTTGGGCATATTGAGTGGCCTACAAGACCGTACTCAATGCAACTCCCTTTCAGATGGTTTTTGGTTGGAATGTTGTGCTTCCTTTGGACTTCTTGATACCGACCCTTAAGGTTGCACAAGAACATCAGTGGACCGGCCATGAATTATCAGCAAGAATAATGGACTTGGAACGATTAGGTGAAACCAGGCTGAGAGCAGCAGTAGGAATATACGTAGCTGTTAAATGCTAAACGCGAGACTAACTTTCAGTAGCGCATTTAAACATTTATTGGGTTCTTGGGAGTGGAAGGGGTCTGCTAGGCAGAGACCCTATGCTTGGTTTCCCAAACTAACCACTTCACACACAGCAATACACTGATGCTCAAAACTCTATCAAGACTCCGTTACACTTACAATCTTACAGTACTCAACCAAACTCTCCCAAAGTTGACCGAACACACTGCACCAGACTATGCAGTATCGTGATACAAAGTTACTTGATGAACTCAAGAACTGTTCTGAATACAAAATATTGTAACACTAGAGACAATATCAGTAATTCAACCTTCACCGAATAAGTACAAACAATCACACAAACCGAAGACACAGAAGAACTCAACAGTCTCAGACACACAGTACTGGGGGGTCCAGTATGCAACTTAAAAAGACCCTTACTGTAGCTAACCTTTACTGTATGAGGACAGACCTCAACACCGAAGACAATACAATATGACTCGGAGTTCTAAGAACACTACCGCAATTACACAGACTTCATCCAACAAGTTACAGCACCTTACAAGAAAGAGCGACACCACGATACGCTTAATCAACTGAACAACTCGCTCAGACAACAGTCTAACGATCAATTGAACATCTATGTAACGCACGAACAAAACAGGTATCAATAGATAACCAGACAGAACAAGAGTAGTAAACTCAGAATTGCTCAACAGACACTACAGCAGCGTTCAGCTTAATCACCTAGTCAGACAGTCTGGTGATCCCAACGGACGTCCCTGAGCGTCTCTTTTTCATTGCTTTATATAAAGATTACAACGTATTTGTGTAAAAACCTTTCGTTCATGCGAACAAGATTCAGTTTTTACAATCGCCAATCCAGCGGCCGACTAACACTGGCACGCACGGTGGACTCGAACCCGCAGGTTTATCAAAATTACGGTTCATCTATAATGCCTTCTAAATACATGGATCTGGCTAATCTAAAGGTTCGGGCGATTTTCTTTTTTAAAGCTTCCAACATCTGTTTCAAAGTATCAGGTTCTACTAATTGTGCATCTGTTCTTACAAAACTTAGGGAAATTACTTCGGCCAGCAAAATTTCTGTCTGCGTCTGCAGAAAGGCCTCTTGTAAATAAAATTCGTTTGATAAGGCCGCATCCCTGGATACTTTCATCTCTGCAAGTTGTTTATCCATCTTGGCCAATCTTTCTTTCTGATTGTCGAGTTGGTTATCTTTTCTGTCGATCTGCTGATTCTAGAATTGGATTGTTCTGGAGTAGGCATCTCTTTCTCTGCGAAGATCTGATATTACTTTTTGTCGTTGAGCTTCCTCGGTCAATAATCGTTTGAGAATACTGTTACTTCATATAAATATGTCTTGCATCTCTGGAGTTCTTCAACAGTTTTCATAGCCAGATCATGCTGTTCTTGGCCTCGCTGTACCACTTCATCTAGCGTCTGTCTTGTTTCTTCTAGCAGATTCCCTAAGGCTACCCGTGCATCTTCTTTATCCTGTATCTCTTGCTTCAACTGAATGATTTCTGTATTTGAATCATTTAGTAACTTGTCTTTTTGTCTGATCTCTGCCAGTGCTGTATCTCTTTGAGCGGTAACTTCTACCTGTTCGGCCATTCGGGCTTGTAACTCCTTAAGTTGTTCTTGTAAGGCTTGGTTTTCGGCTTTAGCTACTATTAATTCTTCTTGCAGAGGACTAATGGCCGCCTCCAGCACGTCCACTTTGTGTTGAAATTCATCTCGGATATTCTCTGTTATTTGCTTCATTTGCGCAGGTAGTTGTGAAAGCTGGATCAACATCTGACCCATGGTTGCAAGTTCAGATATCATAGGAGTTGAAGGAAGTGGAAGATGAGGACGAGGTTGAGATGAGGATGCAGTGAGTAGCTGTTGGGAGTTCGGTGGAGAGTAGTTTGGGGATGAGGAAGAAGAGGCAGTGGGTTCTGCGGGAAGAATGGTTGGAGTAGGAATAATTGGGTTGAGTGGAGGTTCTGGCCGGTGAGTGGGAAGAACAGAGTGAGATTCTGTTACCTTTTCTATGGTTTGTTGTATGTCAGCGGTGTCGGCAGCTATGGACTCTACTACTTTAAGCAGTTCCTCAAAAACTTCTTTAATTATATGTTCTTCATCTCCTTGCTTTTCCTGCTCCGATTGTTGCTGAGATGCTTCTTCTGATGAGCTTGTGTCAGATTCGGTGAGAGCCTCCTGCTCTTGTTGTTGTTCTGAAGAGGACTGTGCTAAAGACTCATGATGCATGGAGGTTGCGGTGTCGTGAAAGGTTTCTTCTTCGTTTGCTTCTTCTGCTTTGTTGTCTGCCTTGTCGTTTGCGGCTGACCCTTGTACTTCACTATCGGATGAGCTTATCCTGATTCTTTTCCGGCGAAGAAGGTGGAAAATCTCTTCGTCATTTTCATCTTCATCATCCTCTAATATTTGTGCAGATTCCTCATGTCGTAGAATGGGTCCTCGGGGTGGTGGCTGTGCTGCTAGAATGGTCGGAAATAGAAAGGATATGATGTGAGGGAGTCTCGACCTTGGCATATCCCCTTTATTGACCTGCTTGATAATTGAGACGCATTCGTTGTGTATTCGACGGAAGAAATATGATGCAAAATTGACTGGGTCTCGAGCAGCTAAATCTATAGCGGAGTAAAAAGGACAAGAGATTCCATAGGTTCGCTTCTGCAGGTTAAGAATGGCTACTAGGAATTGTAGCGCGGATCTCTCAGGTTCAGGGCGGCACAGTATTGCGTATTCGTTGGATGAGCTCCTAGGGAATAATCGATTCATGGTGGCAATCGGTAGATTTGGGCCATTTTCCCGACCTTGCTGAGGGAGTCGAAACACATCAGCAAAGGCCTGGAACGTGATTACGGTTCGGGAGGGTAGGGATGTGATCGCCCAACTCTCCTCGGTGTCAGGTGTGTTAGCGATGGCGGCGATTATCTTGGCATAGAACGGATGGCAATCCACTGAATGCCACGGCAGTTCAGCGAAATTGACCAACCCACGGTTGCGCAGGAACTCTCCTACATCGGCAGGGAGTCCGTCACGGAAAGCGGCGAAGTTTGCCAGAGCTTCCATGGCACACTCAGAAAAAGCAAGCACAAAACACAAACGCACAGGGTATACACAATCACACAAATCACGCAAACACAATAGCGATTTTCGGCGAAACGAAGAAGGTTAAGTAGATGTGTTGCAGTGGAGAGCAATCAAAATCACTAATCATCGTGCCATGTTGAGATGATAACTTCATAACTTTGGTGTGCATGCATGAACAGAACGATAATGTTGGGCGGCTACTTGTCATAATTAGGTATCGAAACGAGGATATTTACAGACTTATTTTATAAAGCACGCAAAAACAAAAGAAAAGAAAAGAAAAGAAAAGGAAATGCCAAAAGACGCGGCCAATCCACGGAACGTTTCAGTGTGGATCCGATGCTTGTTGATACGGCCGCAGCTTTGAACCATTTATCACCTTTGGAAGAGGTAGTCCAGTCAAAGTAGTCAACCGAAAAGTGGTTGGGCCCACCTGTTCAGAAATCCGGTAGGGACCAAACCATCGTATCTTGAATTTTCCAGCAGAGCGATTTGACTTTGCATTGTAAAAGAGTACAAGTTGCCCCACCGAAAAAACTGGGGTCCTTAGATATCGATCATGTGTTCGAGCTTGTCTTAACTGTACTTCCTGAATAGTCATAAAACTTTGCCATCGATGCTTATCCAGTTCTCTGAGTGTATTCAACCGAAATAACAGAGATTCTTCAGGTAGCAGTTTCTGGTTGATGGCTACTCTTAAACTTGGCACATAAGCTAGCTTGAAAGGGGTTAATCCTGTTGATACCTTGTATGTAGTCCAGTATGCCCATAATACTGCAGGTAATAGTTGATCCCATCTTTTCGGTGCTTCCAGAATCAATTTTTGAAGCATATTCAACAGGGTCTTGTTTGTACTCTCAGCCAAACCATTTGCACGAGGATAATATGGTGAACTGAATTTATGCGTGATCTGAAAAGAATGTGTGAGTACTTTCATTAAATTGTTGACAAAATAAGTGCCTTGATCTGTAACAAGCTCTAGAGGTAAGCCAAAACGCGGAAAGACATCTTTCATTAGACACTTTGCCACCGAAACAGCTATGGCGGACCTTAAAGCCCATGCTTCTGCCCATCTGGTAGCATAATCTGTACATGTTAGAATATAACGATTATTACTGAGTATGGCTGGAGGTGTAATAGGTCCAAGAAAATATAGGCCCCACTTCTGAAAAGGCTCCAACGGCAAGACCGGTTGAAGAGCGAAAAAATGATGTTGTAGAGGTTGTCCAGACCGTTGACAAGTATCACATTGTTTGACAAACTGAGATACATCCCTGTACATAGCAGGCCACCAAAGTCCACTTTGCAGAATTTTCCGATGCATTAAATCTGCTGCAAAGTGTCCACCGGAAGGAATTGAGTGAGCCAGAGTAATGACTGAGTTAACTTCGTGTGGAGGAATAAAACGAAGTAAAACTCCAGTGTGATCCATGTAGTATAATTCTCCAATAATTAGCCGAAATTTACGACTGTACACTACAATCTTCCTACGCATTGCAGGAGATGTTGTAGAAGGAAGACATCCATCAGTCAAAAAAGTTAACAACTGATCATAGTAATTAGTTGTTGCAGGAGGATTTGCTTCTTCATCATTAGTCGGATCAGTACTGTAAATCGCTGGTGTGGTGTCATCAACACCGACCGGAGCTTCACCGGAATCTAAGCGAGAAAAAAAATCTGCTAAGGCATGTGAGTTGCCGGGCCGATGGATTACTTCAAAATCAAACTCTTGTAAAAGTAGAACCCAACGCGCTAATCGACCACCTAAATGCTGTTGTCGTACCAGATAGACAAGTGCAGCATGATCTACATGAAAAGTAAATCTGCGGCCAAGTAAATAGTGTCTGATTTTCTTTACTGAATACACTAAACCCAGACATTCTCTTTCGGTTACAGAGTAATTCTTTTCTGCAGGAGCAAGTCCTCTACTCGCATAGTAAACAGGCCGGAACCACTTATCGGTTTGTTGCATCAGAACACTGCCAATGGCAATATCTGATGCGTCTACGAAGACATGGAATGGGTGATCCCAGTCAAGAGGCTGTAATATTGGTACCTGTGTTAATAAACACTTTAGACGATCAAATGTTGTTTGACATTCCGGAGTCCAATCAAACTGTTTAGGAGTCTTCGTGATTAATCGATTGAGTGGAATGGCTAAATGAGCGAGCCACCGTAAATGACGCCCATGCCATCTCACTTGACCCATGAAATACATTACTTCCTTTGGTGTAGTAGGTACAGGTGCTTCTAACACAGATGCTACCTTATCTGGGTCGACTTGTATGCCTTGTGCAGATACAGTATGGCCAAGAAATTTACCACATGAAACCGCAAACACAGATTTGTTTGGGTCCAAACAGAGTCTGTATTCTCTGCATTTTTCAAAGCAGCACCGTAAATGGAACAAGTGTGCTACCATCTTACTGAACAAAGAGAAATCATCAAGCTATACTTGCATGAACGAAGTAAGATAAGGGGAGAATATTTCTTGGATACACCTCTGGAAAGTACTGGGGGCATTTCTTAATCCAAACCACATAATAGTACAAGCAAATACACCCCAATTGGTGATGAACGCTGTTTTTGGTATGTCTTCCTCAGCCATTCTGACCTGATTATACCCACTGTATCCATCTAAGAATGAGTACATTTCGTGTCCTGCTACTCTGTCAAGCATCGTGTCAAGAAAAGGTAGAGGAAACGGATCAGGCACCGTAGCGGCATATAGTTTCCGGTAATCCAGACATATGCATAACTGCTTATTCTTCTTAGGGACGATAACAATGGGTGATATCCACTCAACATGCTCTACTGGTACTATGAATCTGACTTTTAGTAACCTATCAAGCTCTGCCTTTACCTTTGCTACATAGTTTGGGTTCATCCGGTAGCTGGGTTGTTTGATTGGCTTAGCTTCCGGCTTCAGCATGACCCTATGTTGATAAATGCGAGGGTCTAAACCCTTCGTGTCTTTGTAATCCCATGCGAAAACATCATAGAACTCTCGAAGCAACTGTATTAACTCTGCTTGAAACAATTCAGGCAATCCTTCCTTTATTTTTACAGGTCGCTGATTAACTTCATCACCTAAATTATATGTAATTAACTGATCTTCTGGAACATAGAATTGTCGGGACTTCTCTGTAACATCGTGTGGGTTTAAAAGTCGTTGTAGATCAGTGTCATCTACAGCCGCAATATCTTCTTTCTTGTCTTCTTCCGTCACAGGCATCACCGTACAAACTACCGGATTCCAATTATCTACAACAGATTGTAGATCAACAGTTCCTAGGGAGATCAAATCAATATTATTTTTCAAAAACTCTTCTTCTTCATCATCTGACAAACCATCTAACATATGAACTGGTTCTGCAAAATAAGGTCTAGCATGTAATTCACAAGGCTGTATAGCATCTAACTTAACAACATATTTACGATTATTATCCTTGAAAGTGAGTTCCTGTGCGGACCAATCTTGTATCACTTTGGCTTGTTTCAACCAAGGACGGCCAAAAAGCAAATTATAATCCAAGGTAGACTCTGGTAGCTCTAAGACGACAAAAGTCATCTTAAATGTTGTGCCTTGCAGAGTTATGGGCACATCTCGTACTAGTCCTACTGGGTGGACTCTAGACTGATCAGCCATCCTTACAAAAAACTGGACAGGCTCAATTTTTGTCCATCCTAACTTTTTACACAGAGCAGCAGTAGCAATATTTACACCAGACCATCCATCAATTAGTACTTGATTGATTTTATGATTTTTGTACCATACCGTAATCAATGGGACCGAATGATCCACTGTAGCGTTAGTTTCTGGTTGTACTGTTGCTGTTGCTGGAATGCAAGCAGACTCAGTACTAAACTGTTGCTGGAATTGTTGACGGACTCCTGGTACTAGTGCAAGTAACTGTCCAAGAGGAAGAGTAATGGACACTTTAAATAAGATTTCCCATGCTTGATTTACTTGACTTGTTTCTTTCACTGATTCTGAAGACGATGCGTCGGTTATTGGAATTGACTCTTGCTCCTGTGCAGTTTCCTTTGACAGTGGAACTTGTGTCACTGGAATAGGATCTGGGAACAGTGGAGGTTCTGTGGTGATCCACTGACTAGCCTTGTCATATGTTCTTTGTTGTTCTAGGATGCCTGGTTCAAATATTTTCAGCTGCTGGTTGTAACGGCCTACCAGATCTGGTCTGAACTACTACAACTTGTGTCTCTATGGGTGTGATCTGAACCATATTTGTCATAGGGTTCTGGCGCTCTTTCTTCCTCTGATCGTATTCAGCTGCATCTTTACAAAATCTTCTAATGTGGCCAAATTCATCGCAAAAATGGCAGCGAGGTGGTGGCAAATTAGTATTTTCCTATGCTGGTCCTGCCTGCCAACGGTTCGCATTGTAATTATTATTTCTCTGTCCTCTGTAATTTTGGTATCTCTGCTGCTGGTTGTTTCTCATTTGAGGAGGTACATAATGATTGGCAGGCTGCCCTGGTTCTTGTATAATTGCATTCACTGTGGCTGTTCCCTGTACTTTAGCGTTGTAGGTGCAGTTTTTGGTGGAATGTCTTGTCGTGTTACAGATAGCACAAAACAATTGGTTGAGGGCGCAAGTGGCACTGGTATGCCCTGAATTCTTGCACATGGTGCAGTACATCTGTCTGGTCGGATTTTTTGCAACATTTTTACTTGTTTTTAACCATTCCAGGTCTTCTGTAAATCCTCCAACCTTGTTTTCAAGCTGCAAAGCCATTGCAATTACCGCATCTAGTGTCATAGCTCCCACACAGCGTATGATCATAATCTGTTTAAGTTGCGGAGTCAAACCATTGATAAAGCATTGAGTGATAACGTCATCCGGTAGGTTGGCATGTGCTGGGGGCAATTGTCTCAAATGCGTTCTGAATAGGATGGCATATTCCTGCACTGTTTGATTCATCTTCTGTCTATTGTTTTGTAGGTAATCAAAAATTTCGGCTGGATTCATCTTTAGCCTGAATCTCTGCAAAAATGCATCCCTTACTGCTTCATAGCTGCCGAAATGGTTAATATTATATTCTGTACCTGGCTGCTTCATTAACCAATGTAGACTGGAAGACAATAGCTTTGTACGCCGGATCAGGTGGATGATTGAGCACTGCGTAACTTATCTCAAATGTGCATACATGAGCGTTTGGGTCATCACCTGGGAATCCTCCGAATTTAGTGTACGTTACTCCCGTTGGAGTCGACCGGGGTGGAGATAACTGTTGTTGTTGCTGCTGTTGTTGTTGTTGTTGTTGTTGCCCACTCATCGTGCTGGCGGTGGTATTGGGACTATCTTCTATATCCCAAGGCTGAATATCTGAACCGTCTGAATCTATGTCGTCAGTCTATACACTTTTCGGCTTGCCAATATCGTTCAGTATGTTTTTTATTTCAGTTTCGAACAAGCTACCCTTCTCCTGAGTATCAGATGTAGGAGTACTTACTCCAAATAGCGGCGACTGGACTAAAGATCCACCAAGAAATGGTAAACCGTCACCGTAAGACTGTGAACTCTCAGCAACTGGTACCGAAATAACATCGGAAGGTGTCGAATGTTTACCAAAACAAAGTGCTTTTTCACCTCCACTGATTTCTTTGACCACGACGTTTCTATCCGCAGACTCTGGAGTCACTATTTGTTCGACAGACTGTGCCGAAATCATACCGGAATCTACCAAAAATGCAGTAAATTCTACCGGAATATTACCGGAATCACTACTAATGTTCTTCACTTCCTTGGCAACTGAGTTAGACCTATCTGCGCTTCTACCTCTTGGAGGCGTCCTTAGCAAATTAGGTACCCAAGGTTGTCGGTACTTCGGATATGACTCACCTGATCGAGTAATCGGCATGTATCATCTTTTGTACGACTTGCGTAATAATACTATCGATTCACAATCTATAGTCGCGTTTCTACAATCGATTTGCAACAATCTGATCTGTTGCCACCTTCCCACAGACGGCACCAATGTTAAATGCTAAACGTGGGACTAACTGTCAGTAGCGCATTTAAACATTTATTGGGTTCTTGGGAGTGGAAGGGGTCTGCTAGGCAGAGGCCCTATGCTTGGTTTCCCAAACTAACCACTTCACACACAGCAATACACTGATGCTCAAAACTCTATCAAGACTCCGTTACACTTACAATCTTACAGTACTCAACCAAACTCTCCCAAAGTTGACCGAACACATTGCACCAGACTATGCAGTATCGTGATACAGAGTTACTTGATGAACTCAAGAACTGTTCCGAATACAAAATACTGTAACACTAGAGACAATATCAGTAATTCAACCTTCACCGAATAAGTACAAACAATCAAACAAACCGAAGACACAGAAGAACTCAACAGTCTCAAACACACAGTACTGGGGGGTCCAGTACGCAACTTAAAAAGACCCTTACTATAGCTAACCTTTACCGTATGAGGACAGACCTCAACACCGAAGACAATACAATACGACTCGGAGTTCTCAAAACACTACTGCAATTACACAGACTTCATCCAACAAGTTACAGCACCTTACAAGAAAGAGCGACACCACGATACGCTTAATCAACAGAACAACCCGCTCAGACAACAGTCTAACAATCAACTGAACATCTATGTAACGCATGAACAGAACAGGTATCAATAGATAACCAGACAGAATAAGAGTAGTAAACTCAGAATTGCTCAACAGACACTACAGCAGCGTTCAGCTTAATCACCCAGTCAGACAGTCTGGTGATCCCAACGGACGTCCCTGAGCGTCTCATTTTCATTGCTTTATATAAAGATTACAACGTATTTGTGTAACGACCTTTCGTTCGTGCGAACAAGATTCAATTTTTACAATCGCCAATCCGACGGCCGACTAACACAGCAAAGAAGCGACAGAAAGCCTATTTCGATGCGCATGTGAAAGATAAAGGCTTAAAAGAAGGAGATTTAGTTCTAGTATATACACTGAAGCAACACGCATGGAAGTTAGAAAAGCGAGGTTATGGACCTATGATCATTAATAGGCTCTCGACAAGTGGAGCAGTACAATTAGCCACCTTAGAAGGAGACATAATGCCTAATTACATTAGTGGCTGTAGAGTCAAGTTATATCAGGAACCTCTTACTGAGGATATGCTTAGACGACTCACGTTGGCAAAGAAGCGTAAGGAGGAAGAAAATAGAATACGAGCTGAAGCTCAGGCAGAAGCCATAGAACGCATTAAGCGCATGAAGCTAAGAAGACAAGGACTAGGGAGAGAACATTATAACCATCTGGAAAAAACACCCAGATATCCCATGGCCATGTGTCAAGTAAAGTCAAGTACTCATCCTAGCATAGTGGACAGGAGACCATTCATTATAGTCAGGCTAGAGCACGACAATCCTTGCCAAGAGCTCAGGGCTTTAATTGACTCAGGTGCTGCGACTAGTGCGATTAGATGGTCCCACTATAAGGACTCAAGAATAGAAATGCGGCCAATTGAGGCATACCTCATAGGGCTAGGAGGCATGGAAACCCCTTGCATGGGTGAGGTGGACCTTCCTATCCTCATACATGATGTGACCTTGACAGTGAAGCTACTAGTGTGCCATGATGACGACCTGATAGAACCCCTAATCCTTGGCCAAGATTGGCTATACGATCACTCAGTGGACCTAAATCTTAGACAAGGCTCCTTACAGATTGAAACCTTAGATCAGAAGTGAGTGATACCGCTTGACTTCCCTAACAACCCTCCGCCTGAGATTTGTAACCCTAGACCCTATGAAATGCATGCGATGGAAGACCGGAAGATCTTTGGTCAGATCAGTCACGTTACGTCTACACCAACCCACGCGGGCTTGGCGATGGACAATTGTCAACCAGAAGGACGTCAGGAGATTTTCCCTTGGGCTTCCTGCAAACTAGAAGGGACAACCGCCCAACCGCTTGGTCAAATGGACACCATCAGCGGTCAAATGGGCACAATCAGCGGTCAGGTGGACTACATCAGCAGCCACATGGGCAAAACACTATGTAGTGCCCATCCTTCCACACTTACTGCGGACTGGCCTAGATTAAAAGTACAAAATGGAGCTGTTGCAGAGCTAAAGAAAGCACAAAGCAGAGAAAAAGATGGGCCCCAAAATTTTTCCGATTTGGACATCATATTTTTGTATCATAATCATTCTTGTAATATATTTTCCGTTGTAAATGCACTAGAGGAGTCCTCTAGATGCATCCCCACAGAAGATTAGAGATTTACCCATGTAAAATAGTAGGAAATTAGTCTTTTAGTGAATAAAGTGCCGGTCTCTTGTGTGAAAGGACCATTTTTAGGGCACTAGTATATAAGTCAAATGTGACTCTTTGTAAAGAACTTTTTGCCATTGTGAGAATAGAGAGCACAGAAATTCGAATTTGTGTCTTCTTCACTCCATATCTTCTTCTCTGTGAGCTTGTATGCATGTGTATTGCTTGGAAAGAGTGCTTGTGAGTGTTGTCTATCCATGAAAGTGTTTATTTGCTGTGGGTAAGGTGTGTGCGAAGTGTAGGAAGTGCTGAAGTGTAGGAAAGTATTCCCGCGACTCAGTATTTTACTCATAACTTGAAGTAGGAGCGTCAGAATTGAGTGAAACCACTGCCATTGGATGCGTATTCTCGATAGCTTCGAAACGCATATACTATTCGCTATATTTGGAGTTCAGAGCTGGGAGAAAAGTCCAAAATATTGACGGCTGCTGCACCAAGTATCGTTTCGCCATGAACAGCAGTTGAAGCTTGTTTGGATAAGTCTTTGCCTTATTTACACTCTTTGAGTAGTTCATTTGCATTGATCATTACATGATTGCATGTCCTCATACACTCGGCTAGGTTTGTATACTCTTTGGATTGATAATTAAAAGCGTGTATCCCCACTATATGCACTTGAGAGGGGATTGAGGTATAGTCTCTTTATCCGCAAGTCCCTAAGTTGGTACTTAGGTCAACACACTTTTTGGCGCCGTTGCCGGGGAGTGACGAATCAAACCGAGGCATTCGTGTGATGGTAAGTAGCTTTTTTGCATTGAAGTAAGTGGAGGAGTGGAAATTTTCTCTTCTTTGGTAAGTCATTTTCAGCCGCACTTGCTACTTCTCATTCTTGGAGTGTGTGTAGTGAGTTGTTAGTCTAGGGAAGTGAGTGGAATGATTAGAGTAGGAGTAGGGAGAGAGTAGGTCAAGTCCGGAGAGTAGGAGTTAGTCTTTGTTCAGTAAAGTTTTCTTTTTGAAAGCAAAAAAATCCCAAGTATAAAAGCCAAAAAGAGTCATTTTGCAAATCACTTGCCTAGAAAGCAAGTATCGTGAGTTGCAGTGTCGAGTATCATGAGAGCTGCGCCAGAGATCGTGAGTGAACAATCGAGCAATCTGGGGTTGCACAGAGCAAGGGGAAGTGACAAAGAGATCATAGGAGCTACCAAGGTGAGCTAACCCACCCTTTTGATCAAAATTTCTCAGTAAATTAAGTTTGGAAAGGGAAACGATCTGCGTCAGGTATCGTTTGGTACTGACAGAGGTGAAAAGGAGTGATTTGGAGTGATACAGAGAGTGAGGAGAGGAGAGAGGGAAGAGTAGAGCATGTGTACAACCAAAACTTAGAAAAAATCTTTCCCAAAATTTGTCTAAGGGTCAAGTATCGTTTTGCTCTCGCGGTCGAGTATCACGATACTTAGCAAGTATCGTGACCTCCTGTGGTCGAGTATCGTGATATTTCCCTCCGATCGTGTATCGTTTCATACCGATCGTGATACTTGGTCAGAGATCGTTTTGGCTAGCGATCGTCGATCGTGTATTGTTTCATACCGATCGCGATACTTGGTCAGAGATTGTTTTGGCTAGCGATCGTTGATCGGGTATCGTTTCATACCGATCGCGATACTTGAGAAGTATCGTGTATCGTGTATCGTTTCGGTCAAAGATCGGTATCGTCTCTCAGAGATCGCGATACTTACCAGAGATCGCGTATCGTTTGGCCCGGAGATCGTTTTGATCAAAGATCGCGATATTCACCATCGATTGTGTATCGTTTGGTTCAGCGATCGCGATACCTGACAAGTATCGTGTATCGTTTTGTTCAGGTATCATCGATCGTTTCTTCGACAAAGATCGTGTATCGTTTTCTCCCAAGTGTCAAGTATCGTTTTCATCAGGTATCGTGTATCGTCTGGTCTTCAGAGATCGTGATACTTGATCAGTGTCATGTATCGTAGGATCACAAGTATCGTGTATCGTTTGGAGCGAAGTATCGTTTGTACTAAAGATCGTTTTGATCAAAGATCGCGATATTCATCAGCGATCGTGTATCGTTTGGATCAGCGATCGCGATACCTAACAAGTATCGTGTATCGTTTTGCCAGCGATCGAGTATCGTCTGTAGTCAGAGATCGTGGAATTTGGAGGTTAAGTATCGTGACTTGAAAAGTTATTTTCAGTCAATTTTTTAGCCAACATTCTTCCTAGAATTTTGACCCTTAGTGAAGAATCCCAGAGGCTAGAAGATTGCAAGGACTGATCAGAGTTGTTAGGTGGATGAACCTGAGATCCGGAAGAGTGCTAAGTAGTCGAAGAAGTGTCATATCTTTGGTAGGAAGCGTTGCCCAGGCTAGTCACCACTCCATTTACTCAGAAACCTCTAGTGATTCGGAAGGGGAATTACACATGGCTTCGGAAGACATGCAAGGTCCAACGCCAAATAGGAATTTCATGTCTACTGTTGAAGGGGATTACCGTACCTCCTTACAATATGTGTCCACCAATGCCCAGGAGATCCCAATCTACCTGGATGGGTTAAACAGATCTGTTGCTAGGATGATAACTTCCCAGAATGCCACAATTGTGCCCCCACCTGCTGTCAAGTACGAAGGAGGATCATATGTAGATAAGATTGGTCATATCTATATTGTGACTGAATTTCCTGAGAGAATCAATGAAAGAGGAGAGTTTGTGGACCCCAACAACTCCGAAAGAACGCAACTTGAAGAGTTGGTATCTACCCCGAGGGGCAGGTCTCAAGTGTCACGTGTCTTGAGAGGAGATTTGATACCTCAAGATGATTACCTGTTGGAAGTCTATATGATCCATGGATCAGACCTGTTGCTTCAAACTGACTTACCGGCTCCAGGGAGAGAAGAAAGCCCCATGACATTTTATGAGTTGAAAGACCCAGATGATGAAACTAGACTTACTTACTTGGATAAGGATCAAAGGAGATATTGGCCTGTGAGTGCCTTAGACAGGGCTCGGCTAAGATACATGGGTACGCCTGTATTTCCTCAGAGAGGTCAGGCAACTACTTCACAAAATCCTTTTGGGAATCAACATGAAATGGAGCAAACCACATCAGGACAGACTAGTCAACGAAGTGTGCCCAACCATACTCATGTACAGTTTGCAACTCCAGGAGTGCACACACACAATCACGCCCACGCAGGGATATGGAACCAGTACCGACCACCAACAAGACCACAACCACCGATAGGAAGACAGCCTGGAGTGCCGCCATTACGACCAGCTATCCTAGTCTTCCCTGTGATGCCCAGACCACCTGAGCCAATGAGAAGGCTGAGACCTATCCAAGTAGCTAAATGTGTAAGAAACCATTATGATGGGCTGGGAGAGCCCTATGATCATATCGCAGAATTTAAACAAGTTCTAAGAGCGGAGCAAGTAGAGGACTTCTTTGTGCAGTATGAGTCTTTTGGGCTCACCCTCACAGGGACTGCTCTAACTTGGTTCCAACCTTTAGATCCCAATCAATTTGGAAACATGGAACAATTCTTTCAAGAATTCATTGGAGAATTCACAAAGAGAGGGATTAAACACAATTCTGCATCTTTAATCCATAGCTTTAAACAAAGCCCTAATGAAACCATGAAGACTGCTGCCCGAAGATTCAATCAGTATGTGGATAGATGCCCAGTGGCTGAGAGACCCACTCAACAAAAGATGATTTCACTATTTCTAGATGGACTTACTAACGGAACCCTAAGAACACTAGTGTATGTGAAGAGATTACAAACACTGAGTGAGTGTCTTCAAGAGTGCATTGATTTGGAAGACAACCTTGCCGAGGATCTCAAAGGTACAACCGACCACACTAAAACAGAAGATTTAAAGAGTACTATCACGTCCAACTCCAGTCACATGGAAGAATTAGCAGAATTATTAGCAAAGAAACTAGGAGTCCAGGGACAGAGAGCCTACCAAAATCCAGCACAAAGAGTGCCTGTGCTACGAAGATGTAATTTATGTGGAGGAGAACACCCCACACACTTGTGTGTCCGAGGAGGGGCTGGTGCACAACCTACGTATCCATACTACAGACAACAACAACAAGGGACTTCTTCATACTGCCACATCGAGCAAAAATACACCAATCACACCACTGAAAACTGTCCCTTCAATAGGCAAGCACGGCCTATCCAACCACCTCAATACCGACCATATGGATATCAACCGAGAGAGCCTGGTAGGGAGATGCCTAGATACAATCCTTATCCAACACAAGTAGGAGCACCAAGACAATATGAGCAAGCACCGTACCCACCACCACAACCAGTACTGGGACCCCAGCTATCACAACCTCAACAAGTAGTACCAGTGAAGTATGCTCAACCAGAAGAAAACTTAGAGAGAGCCATAGTACCAGCATCAATAATGACCAATGTGGAATCAACCAAGCCAGGGTATGAACCTCCACTAGGGGATTACTATCCATATGAAGCCAACATGATGGAATATGAACCAACATATGACATGGCTTATTATGGTTATGAGGGCTATGATCAGATATATGGAGCAGAAACCGCCACCTTAATGTATACGGCTCCTAAAGCACAACAACCCATGAGACCTCCTGTTAGACCACTGGTGCAGAGAGGACCATGCTATAGATGCGGAGGGGATCACTTCATTAGGGAATGCCCTCGACCTTATAATCACCCACCACCCAGAGTTTGGGAAGGGTATTGCAGTGATTGTGGAAAGGAACATCTTTTTAGAGATTGCCCTAAGAACCCAGCCAAATCCCAAGACACTGCACCTATCAATGTGATTGAGGTCATTGAAGGATCCGGAAGTGATAAGGAGTACACGGTGCCACTAAAGGCCATTACGAGAGCCCAAACGAAGCAACAAAAAGAACAGCACTCAGAAGAGAAACAAAAAAGCATTAAAAAAATAAGCCCTTCAATTCAGAAAGTGGAAGATTCTGAGGACCCATGTGAAAACCCCCGGAACCCAAAAGTTCAGAAATGGAAGGAAAGACGAGAGAAACTCAAGGATAAATGGGCAAAAAACAAGACTATAAACAGTAAAAAGCAAACCAAAAAACCGAATAAGCCCAAGGAACAAGGGAATCCTAAGGAGACCCCTGAACTACCCAAACCTAGCTCAGATAGGGAGAAGCCCGGATCAATTCTAGCATACCCAAAGCCAGACGACTTAGACATGTGGTTGAAAGCCTACCAAGCTAGAATCAAGATGGGCCCAAGCGTTGAACAACATGAAAAAATCTACCCTAAAGGGGAATTAGAAAAAGAAAGACTGACCATATGCAAGAAACTCATAGAAGTAGCACAAGCAACCCTAGAAAAGCCTATCCCAATTCTACCAGAGACCAGGATTGCACATAGTCTGTATGAAGAATGCTTAAAGTCCAATAACAAAGAACCTAGGAAAGAAGATGACCAAAGCGGCCAGATAACAACCCAAGAGGAATCGATGTCAATAATCCCAGATCTAGAGGCAGATTGGCCAAAAGACTTATGGAACAGAATACGAGAGGAGCAATGGAAGAAGAATGGAGATAATACACCTCCTTTTGAAGAAATAGATGGGGAAGATTGCCAACTTCACCCCAACTTGGAGGAAGTGTACGAAGAAGTGTCAAGACTTGACAGAGGAAGAGAGGAAACCATAAGCATTTCAATGTTGCCTAATTACATGGGAGAATACGAAAGGGAGTCAGTAATAATCCGAGCACCCACAGTGCATGGAAAGGGAAAGGAAAAAGTAGAAGAGAGTTCACACAATCTAATAGAATTAAAGAAAACAAAAGTACGATGCAAATTGACGGTGGAAGAATTGCTTCGACTTAAACCACAATTATGGAAGCAAATGGCAAACCAATTAGAATCACAGCCAGAGATTGGAGGACCGGCAGAAAAGGAGAAGGAAAATAACTCCACAATACAAGTTCCTGTGGACAAAGTGGGAGAGTTTAGTGAAGGGGATGAGGGTAATACTTGTCTACCAGTCACACACAATGGGTACATGACCAAGGCTATTCTAGATACGAGAGCCGGGGTAGGAATTGCCACTAAGGAAATCTGGGAAGAATGGGGAAAACCTGCCTTACGACCCACACGCATGAAACTCCAATTAGCAGACGGTCATGTAGAAAAACCCTTAGGAATATTGGAAAGGATCAAACTAACCACTTGCGGTGTAGAATTCGAACACACCCTAGCCATCTGTAAATTTGAGAAAGCAAACAACTACGAGATGATATTAGGACGACCCTTCATGAGACAAATGCGGGTAGTACAGGATTGGGGAAGAGATTCGTTATACCTGCAACATCAAGGAAACACCACCAAAATAAATTTGCACACATTTGCTTATCGAGATGTCCCTCCACTACAATGGAATCCAGTACACCGAGAAGAAGATGACTTATCCATTCACAGTGCTGGATCAAGTGATCAATCTTGGATGCATGAAGATGCTCAGTTGTGGATGTGTAAGGAATCCAAGAGAGAAGAGAGCAAAAGGCAACCATGGCCGATAGGGCATCCTAACCATAGATCCGTAGAGGACCCCACTTACACACCTCAAATTTTCTCTGATGAAATCTTTGAGCCACATGGATGGATGGAAATCTTGGCAACTCTAGATGTGTGTGTAAACGAGGAAGTTTTGACGATGAATGAATGCATAGATGAGGAGGGCTATGATGTAAACCTCTATATGGTTGTCCTTCAAGAAGTAGAAGAAGGGGAAACCCTGGAAAAAGAATGGAAAGAGGAATATGAAAGCATAGAGATGGAACCAGAATTTGATTCCGAAGAAAGCTGCTTAAATACTATTCAGAACCAGAAGGAACAGCAACCAACAAAGATCTTAGCAATTGAAACTGCTACATCAGTACACAGGCAGGAGGAGAACAGGAGTAAGATAGGGCCGGACCCAGATCTTTTTGAAGTTCCTGAACACTTTAAAAAATACGAAGTGGAGGAAAGAAAAGTGGCTATTCAAATGCCTCGACGAGAGGCACGAGACGGGGAAGCGTATGACAACAAGGAACAAACGAAAAAAATTGTTGTGACAGTTGAGGAAGGAGAAGAAAGATGCACATATATTGGTAAAGATGTGTCTGAAGAAGAGGAAGAGGAACTCATATACCTTATTCGGGAGTACCGAGATGTATTCGCATGGACCTATAAGGATCTCAAAGGGGTAGAACCCACTATTTGTTCCCATCGAATACCAATGACAGCATATGCAAAACCCTCCAAACAACGTCCTTATACATACAATGAAGTCTACGCAGCAAAGATTAAGGAAGAAATAGACAAACTACTAGCGGCAGGATTCATATATGAGATAGAACATACTGAGTGGGTATCGCCACTAGTAGTAGTGCCTAAGAAAAATGGAAAATTGAGAGTGTGCATAAATTTGAAGAAGGTGAATGCAGCCACTATACGTGACAACTACCCACTACCTATCACGGACCATTTATTAGAGAGAGTAGCAGGTAAGGAGGTCTATAGTTTCCTAGATGGATTCTCCGGATACAATCAAGTAGCTATTGCGACTGAGGATCAACACAAGACAGCATTCGCCACTGAATGGGGAGTGTATGCATTCAGAGTGATGCCCTTTGGACTCACTAATGCTCCAGCCACCTTCCAGAGATTGATGTGTCATGTTTATAAGGAATTTCTGAAAAAAAGCATGGAAGTATATGTAGATGACCTTTGCACGTACTCCAATCAAAGACCCGATCACATTCCCGAGTTGAGGAAGATATTCAACAAATGTAGACAGTACCGAGTCTGCTTAAACCCCGAGAAATGTGTCTTCATGGTAAGGCAAGGGAAAATTCTAGGACACATAGTTTCGAGAAATGGAATATCAACGGATGAGGACAAGATTAAAGTCATCTTAGACTTACCAAGACCCAAGAATGCAAAGGAAGTGCAAGCTTTTATGGGACATTGTGGATACTACCGTAGGTTCATTCACATGTATGCCATAATAGCAAAACCCCTGTATGGACTCTTGACTCAATTTACTTGGACAGAAGAGTGCGAAAAGGCATTCACCGAGTTGAAAAAGAGACTTAGCACTGCCCCAATTCTGAAATCACCCAATTGGAGCAAGCCTTTTCATATTCATGTTGACGCTTCTAACTATGCCATTGGATGCATCTTAGCCCAGCCGGCTGATGAAGGCAAGCTTGATCATCCAATTGCGTATGCGAGTAGACAACTGAATCAAGCCGAAAGAAATTATACCACTACGGAACGAGAAGGCTTAGGAATGGTATACGCAGTGAAGAAATTCAGACATTATCTTTTAGCCAACAAGTTCAAATTCTTCATAGACCACCAAGCTTTGTTGTATTTAGTCAATAAGCCTTGTAACACGGGAAGGTTGGTACGATGGTTTCTACTACTAATGGAGTTTGACTTCGAAGTAATAGTGAAGAAGGGGAACACACATGTGAGAGCAGACCACCTTTCGAGGCTAACACACGGAGAGCCACCAAGTGGAGTACCCGACGATCTACCAGATGCTTATTTGTTCAATCTAGAAGTTTGCCCAAAGTGGGCAGAGAAATTGATCCCTATACTCACTCATGGCCCTCAACACTCTATCAATAGGAATAGCAAGAAAGAAATTCTTCAATCGAGGAACTTACACATTGTGTCAGGTAGTGTATACTACAAGGAACCCAATGGAGTGTTACTCAGATGTGTTGATGAGGATGAACAAACGCAACTAATTGAGCAAGCACATGTGAACAAATGGAGAACACACCAAGGGACTCATGGAACCATCCGAGAACTGAAAAGATTAGGAGTGTATTGGCCTGACATGCCCAAGAATGTTCACGACCACGTAAGTAATTGTGCAGAATGCCGAGAGATGGTTCCCGAAGATCATATGTCTCTATCTTTTTCGACCATAGCACCCAATTGGAGTACAACTTTAGTGAAATTCTTAAAAACTCAAGAACATGAGTTAGGAACCAGCTTAGCAAGAAAGCGATCCTTAGAGGAAATGAGCAAGGACTACATTCTCATAGGAAAACAATTGTTCAAACGAGGGAAAGATAACCAACTCAGATTATGTGTGCATGAAGGAGAATATCTACCCATATTAGAAATGGCACATGCAGGTGCTGCAGGAGGTCATTTTTCGGCTGAAAGAACTGTTAAAATGATTCTCTTTGCGGGCTTGTGGTGGCCAACTCTACATATGGATGCTGAAACGTATGTACGAAGTTGTGAGACTTGTCAGAGAACTAAATACCCAATTCGGAGAGACGACATGCCATTAAGACCAATGATATGCGCTAGAGCCTTCACAAAATGGGGTATAGACTTCATTGGACCTATCAATCCACCTCCCAAAGGATCACATGCGGAGTACATCATAGTAGCCACTGACTACTTGACTAAATGGGTAGAAGCGAAAGCCACTAGAAAGAATGATGCTCAAACTACCGCAAAATTTCTCTTTGAGCATATCTTCACCCGCTTTGGCTTGCCTATTGAGATTGTTAGCGATCGGGGAACGCACTTCCTCAATGAGGTAATCGAGTCATTAATGAACGAGTTCTTAGTGATTCATAAAAAATCAGCACCATACCATCCCCAAGCCAATGGACAAGCTGAGAGCTCTAACAAAGTACTGTGCACGGTGTTGACTAAGCTTGTCAATAATGGAAGGTCTGATTGGGACAAACAATTGCATCATGCAATTTGGGCATTCCGAGTTGCATATAAAACGGCCATTGGAACTACACCTTTCAATTTAGTGTATGGGAAAAATGCAATTTTGCTAATTGACTTCTTAGTGCCTACATTGAAAGTGGCCCAGCAATATGAATGGAACGGTCATGAATTATCCCAACAACTAGATCAAATTGAGAAGTTACATGAGACTAGATTGCAAGCAGTAGCAGGCATTTATACTGCTAACGAAGACAAAAGGCATATTATGATGCACATATAAAAGACAAGGGACTTAAAGAAGGAGACTTAGTCCTAGTGTACACCCTGAAACAACATACCAGGAAGTTACAAAAACGCGGATACGGACCTTTGATCATAAATCGAATCTCTTCTAGTGGTGCAGTCAATCTTGCCACATTAGACGGAGACATTCTTCCCAACTACATCAGTGGATGTAGAGTAAGACGATTCATGGAGCCCTTGACTGATCAAATGCTAGCACGATTGGTAGGTGCCCAAAATAGGAAAAAGGAAGAAGAGCGAATTAGAGAGGAAGCTCGACAAGAAGCGCTAAAGCGCATTAAGAAACGGAAAGAGTGGATGAGAGAGAGAGATGAGAGATATCGACTAGGAGAAGAACTCATCCCAATGGCTAATTTTAGAGCCACTCAAAACCTAGGATCACAGAGAACGCAATCATATTTAAATCTGGGAGCAGGTAAAACGGAGTACCACTTGGTGGATGCTCTCATTGACACAGGAGCAGCTCTAAGTTGCATCAAGCTTTCTTTGACCCAAAAGCTCAAGGAGGCAGTACGCCCATCGATGGCACAGTTGATAGGAATAGGAGGAACAATTACTCAATGCATAGGTGAGATCACCTTACCTTTACATCTTGGCAACAACACTATGGAACAAAGGCTATTAGTGTGTCATGATCAGGATTTACTTGAAGAGGTAGTGTTAGGTCAAGACTGGATTTACGAATATAAGGTGACTATTCAATTGGCTTTAGGATACATCTCAGCCAGGATAGGACACCGAGAAGTATTTAGTCTGCTAGACGAACGACCAATCAAATCCGTGAGCATAGAGCAAAAGGTTCATTCCAATGAACAAAGTCATGAATGTATGTTCACTAACACTATAGAAACACCTTCGTCAAGTACTATATGTGCGGACACATTGAATTCTGCTTGCACACCATCTTCTAGTCTAGCAAGTCGTGAGAGTGTCAATCTATCCGAAACCAACCTCAGTGAAGCACCATGCCAAAGAGAGACTAGTCCTCCGAGTAATTCAAAATCTGTACCTATTAAAATATACCCTATTCCATACTCTAACCAAGTGTGGATAAAGAAAGATCAAGTGGAGGAGTATCTTCGACGACAGAAGCACAACCGACATCAGAACAAACAATCAAAGGAGAAACCAACTCAGTCGGAACCACGAAGTCATCGACGAACAGCTACAATATGGATTACAAAGAAAGTAGTAGCCGGTCAACAGGATCGTTCGCAAATTTGGATTCCTAAGTCATGCGCTCCAAAGAAACCAAGTTGAAATGATGATCTTCAGCACAACAATAACCAATATGGTCCGCAGGCAAAACAGCCACAAAAAAGGAACCACGGGAGAATGAAGGAGTCTGTAATGGCAACCCGAGCCATTTCGAGATTTACAAATCTGATAGAGCAGACATGCAACAAGAAAAGAGCCACATTCATCGGAATTAGGCAACGTACAACAAGGCACAGCAAAGTGAAGCAGATTTGGATACCTAAAGACAAAATAAACGGCATGCATCAACCAACTACTTCCAATTGCACACATATGGAGCCTTCGAGACCCCAAGTATGCATGATAGGGCCACATTACAAGGCCAAGCATTCGGCACATCCTTCTTCTATTTCAGGATAGTCAAGCACATTTTCCTCTTGGGAAATAGGAGAGCACTTGTACATACATTAAGAAAATTACTCCAAAAAATTAATAACCGCTTCGGCTATAACCTAACTTTTCTGTTTTCCCTTTCAGATAAAAATATAAAAAATACTTAAATGTGTGAAAAATCCAGGTATTACCTTTCTCACACACACGGGAAAGGGACGACACCATTCACTCGGAGCAATATCGAGCTTATCACAAACAAACAAAGGAGGATTTCTGATAATATATGGCAACTAATTCCTGCTCTATATTGAGTGCAGATGGCGTCTACTAGTTCCGAAGCTACACAAGAGGAAGAGGTCCAGCTCCTTCCATTGGAATCAGTCACAAAAGCAAGAGGTCACTGGTTTCGGGATGACCAACTAGTGTCAGATCTCATCTTCATGGCAACTATCAAAATTATGGATACAGATCACTATTTTCCTATCATGTCACAGGACTTCAAAACAATAATACAGGGGTTACCTCATATTGAAGATGTATGGACACAAGCAGGCATAGAGGCATTTCTCAAATTGCCAATCTATGTTCCGGATTTTCAGAGATGTGCACAAGTAATGAATACCATGCAACCTGCAGCTACAAAAATATCAGTTCCAGAAGCACGCGTCTTGGATAAAGTCGGAATTTGGAAGACCATCCAATTCACACACGAATTAATCAACAGAGCATTTGGATGGAAGCAAGAAGGCGTCACAAATGTCAAAGCAGAGTGTCATGATCCCAAGAAGAGATCATTTTTGGATATAAATAGAATTGACATAGAAGATGTTGTTCGATTGGTGCATCAACACTTTTGTTTCCCAAGCATGCACAGGTATACCGCTCCACAGAAGATAGTCGTACAATTACTATCGCATGCCATGAGACAAATTGGGAACAAAGTGAATATGACAGGCTATGTTCAAGAAAGATTATTTGAAGCCCAGAAGAAGTGGGGCCAAAAGAATTTTTTGAATGGTAGTTCGGCTCTCACATTACTGATATATGAAGCTTTAGATATGAAGAATTGTTTGAGAGAGATGCCAACTTCAGAAAAGCTAGCTCAATATGCAAAACCCGCCATTGTCCCTAAGAAAAAGAAGGTTGCCATCAGTGGGGAAGAAGCAGAAACCAGTTCTCAACCGAGAATGAGAGGCACAAAAAGACTACGAGAAGTCAAGCAGGATGAAGAAGGAGAACCTATGACAAAAAGAGTCCATGTACTTCCCAAAGTAACCATGGCAGGACAAAAACAAATCACGGAGGAAAAATTGACTAAAGCACTGGAAGAGACGCTCAAATACACGGAGGGACAAATCAACTTACCAGTGCAAGGTCATCATTATCAGCAGTCACAACAGGGATTAAATACAAAAAGAAAACTTACTAAAGTTCACCGATACCGCGAAATCGGATTAGACAATTCCAGCTCGTCATCACAGGACAAAGAAGAAAAGGACACATCATTGTTGGATGTGGATATTTGAAGCGAATCGAAGGATGATGGACAATGGACCGAATTAAATGAAGTTGATAATGGTGAAGAACCAGAAGACCTCAAGCCAATCGATCAAGAAATAAAAGTGAATCAGAAAACCACAAGCACAAAGACAGATGTGGAGATATCAAAAATGGAGAATGAAGATAATGCTATAGAAACGGAAGAACCCTTCACACCAATCAGGGTTGTGGCAGAACCCTCCCCAATGGATGTCACGTTTCAGGGGAGTGCCACTAAAAAGAATGAAGCAAAAGGAGATGATAAAGAACCCAGGATACAACTGCAAGTTAGACAACCGCATAATGAAACACTCCAGGTGGCAGAAGGCAAAGATGTGCAAACAGGAGAGACTCCAGGAATAGCAAAGACATGGCTGAATGTAGACATAGCTCAGCTCAAGCCTGTTGTGCAAGATATGATTAGAACAGCTCTGGACACACAACAATTAATGCTTGACGCTGATGAAGATTACGACCAAGCCATGCGCGACAAGAAAGAACTTGAAAGAGCAGGTCAGAATCTTTCCAACGAATTATCCAAGATAAGAGAACAAGCTCTGAATAAAGAAAAGGAACTTCAAGAGGTCAAAACACGAAACAACATGCTAGAGACAGAGCAGACAAAAATGAAAGAACAAGTCCAGGAATTAACAAAGAAATTAGAGATGAGTGAGACTGAGAGGACACGTATTCAAGCACGAAGTAAAATCTTAGAGTCTCAGCTTAAAGTCAGTATGGAGGAAGCTGACAATATGCGACAACGAAATAAAGAGTTAATGACAGCTCTCAGTAGTGATCATCCACTTGCAATTACTGATAACCAACAAGGAAACATCAAGAACTTGGAAGAACAGATCACTAAACTAGAAGACCAGCTCAGACAGGAGCAAGCTGTCATTACAGATTGGGAAAAGAGATACATGGAGGACACAGCTGCCCTCAGAACGAAATGGAAAAAAGCAGAGAATAACTACCTGCGACAGTGTAAGGAAGACACAGAGCACATGAATATTGTGGCCCAGGAACTAATTAAACACCAGGCAACTATTGCTAAGGCCGAAGAAGAAAACAAGAAAAAAGATGATTTAATCAAACAGCTTCAGGAGCAATTAGAGCAGCGAGCAAAACAGGGGACACCAGTAGTTCCACAAGAGACCACAGCTACTGTGGAGGAAGAGGTACGTCCTCTCTCTCCCCCCTCGTATCATTCACCAATAAGGGCGGAAAAGAAGGTTCCATTTGAATCTAACACTCGAGACATTGCAGAACTAAGCCGAGCAGACAGGCAACTACTGGTGTCCCAGCTTACTGCGGAGTTTGAAGATCAAATCATCAAATTAATGAAAGAGGCTCAAATCGACAGCAAGCAACTCGAGTACCTACTCAAGCCATTCAATGTACCATACGGGCTATTGAAGGAACAAACTTGGTCTTACATAAAGTATACGACAAATAAGGAACCGGATCACAATCTCCACTTTCGGTATGACACGTTTAACTATACTCAAGCAGAGTTTGAGGCAGCAGATCCAATATGGAGAAGGAAGCTCTTGGAAAAGAACCCTACACTACGGGTACAGTGGGAAGCATCCCCGTATGAGCTTCAAGTCAACCCATCATTTTGCCCACTACCCCGTAGAAGAGCCTGGATGCAATTTTGGGAAGGTCAGCGATAAGGCAGCATTAATAATCAGTGGTTAAATTATCCACTGTTACCTAGTCCACCACATAACTACCTACCGACAGAGGAATACATGGTCAAAACCATGGAATTTTGGCTTGCAAGATATGCTACCGTTCCAGATTTAGCAGTCAAAATGACAAATAAAATCTTTAGCATGTTCCTGACTGTAATAAAAGTGTTCCAACATGCACGATATACATTTTTGAATTTCATCGGCATTACGCAAGGATCGGAGGCATTAATTTTTGATTTATCTACTATTCCCAGCCGGTTAACTATTATGGCATATTTTTCTCGTCTCATGTTTTTGCCATCTACATATATGCAGACTTTTGAAGAAGCATTCTTTACAGGCTTCTTTGAAACGGATTCAGAGATTTTTGTTAAAATGACCTCCAATTTGAATGCAAGACTGGTGGCCTATGAGACAAGTTTCTTTGCTGATCATAGACAGGCGCCAGAGGACGGAGTAAAGTCTCAGCACTGGAAGGAGTTCATGCTATGTCACGCTAATCTGCTAAATCAAAGAGAGCAACAAGCCATCCAAACCTACACACGTCGCCACAAAAAGCCTGTCGAGGACGACAGAGTCCAGGAGGGGGGCACTGTTGAGGGAGAGTCAAGTAAAAAGAAGAAAAGAAGAAGACAACGAAAGAAGCAGCTTCACTAAAAGGAAATATCTGAAGATATATCTCTGCAAGAAGCCCTGCAGGGGCACAACACCCATCTCTGCACAGAGCCCCGCAGGGGCGCACACACCAAGGAAAAGCACGCAGTTGGAAGGAGGAATCAGGGCCAACAAGTATCACATATGAGGGTGCTTCAACCTCTTGAGTTATAAAGGATTCAGATCAAGGCTTATGAGCTACATCCGCATATGTGCACTAATGGCGTGCGTGGCAAATCGAATCAACCGGCTTGGAGTAATGCAACCAGGTCCGATGTGTGCAACCAGGACAAATCAGAGCGCCTCTAAAACATAATGCAAGATCAAGAATCAGGCAATACCGACCACTGGATGCGTGCGGACAACAAACTGAGGACAAGAAGCAAAGCCTGTCAAGGGACGACAGAGACGAAGAGGGGGAGAGTGTTGCAGAGCTAAAGAAAGCACAAAGCAGAGAAAAAGACGGGCCCCAAAATTTTTCCGATCTGGACATCATATTTTTGTATCATAATCATTCTTGTAATATATTTTCCATTGTAAATGCACTAGAGGAGTCCTCTAGATGCATCCCCACAGAAGATTAGAGATTTACCCATGTAAAATAGTAGAAAATTAGTCTTTTAGTGAATAAAGTGCCGGTCTCTTGTGTCAAAGGACCATTTTTAGGGCACTAGTATATAAGTCAAATGTGACTCTTTGTAAAGAACTTTTTGCCATTGTGAGAATAGAGAGCACATAAATTCGAATTTGTGTCTTCTTCACTCCATATCTTCTTCTCTGTGAGCTTGTATGCATGTGTATTGCTTGGAAAGAGTGCTTGTGAGTGTTGTCTATCCATGAAAGTGTTTATTTGCTGTGGGTAAGGTGTGTGCGAAGTGTACGAAGTGCTGAAGTGTAGGAAAGTATTCCCGCGACTCAGTATTTTGCTCATAACTTGAATTACGAGCGTCAGAATTGAGTGAAACCACTGCCATTGGATGCGTCTTCTCGAGAGCTTCAAAATGCATATGCTATTCACTATATTTGGAGCTTGGAGCTGGGAGAAAATTCCAAAATACTGACGGCTGCTGCACCAAGTATCGTTTCGCCATGACCAGCAGTTGAAGCTTGTTTGGATAAGTCTTTGCCTTATTTACACTCTTTGAGTAGTTCATTTGCATTGATCATTACATGATTGCATGTCCTCATACACTCGGCTAGGTTTGTATACTCTTTGGATTGATAATTAAAAGCGTGTATCCCCACTATATGCACTTGAGAGGGGATTGAGGTATAGTCTCTTTCTCCGCAAGTCCCTAAGTTGGTACTTAGGTCAACAGGAGCACTTCCTAATGGGCAAGTTTTGCAAGTGTTGGACCTCCCTTCTTTTCCAAAGCAGAGTGTCCATCCAACCTCTCAACCTCAACCACAACGAAGCCAACCACAACAGACGAACCCAGACCGACGACAATATCCGAAGACACAAGGAAAGCAGCAGTATCAGTATTACAAAGTAAGAGGTACGCGACAAATATGGGTGCCAAAAGGACAGAAACCACCGACAGATTTCAACAACGTAGACATTGATAAGAAGAAGTCAAGGCAGAAGCAGAATCAGTATCCAACATCCCCTCGACCTTCTTCTACAAGTTCGAACATTCGACATATTTGGATCGCCAAGAAGTACCTTATGAACCGACCCACACCCAAGCAGATTTGGGTACCCAAACAATGTATTATAGCTCATCCCTCAAGCCATGTAATATATACTCCTCAGAAATCTCTTCAACCCTCCATACCACCAAATACGATATCACCTTTTGTCCCTCAGCAGAAATCTACCAACCGCTCAGAAACTCTTAGGAAGTGGATATCGAAACGTATCCAGAAGTCTTCTCCTAACCCCTTATCTAACAAAACTCCCACCCCGACTAATCTACAACCTTGTAATAACTCATTCATGACTGAACCTTGTACAAATCCACACACTATAACCCAACATCATTTGTAATAACACCTCATCAAGCAATGTATGCATCATCAGAAGCATGTAGGTGTCTAGAGACCTGCATTAGTTTTGCAACAATCATTCCATAAACCACATCACGAAACTTGGCTACACGGGTTACACATCGGTTATGGAAAGGGATTGCGGTCTCACTTTAATGGGATCATAATTAATTTCCATACTAATGTGTTAATCTTATGTAGCAGATCTACTACGCATTCGCATCAATCATCATACAGGCAGAAGGACCATCAGAAGCTGGCCCCAGTGTACCCATGACCAATATTGGAGAACTACTAGCAGAGCCCCATCCTACGGCTCAACCACCAGAATTCCAGGGATTTCTAGGACCCATGCCAATTGACGACCCTCCCAGGGGATATATTGAAAGGATTCATCGCAATTCTCACTGGTTCCAGGATTAGCAAGACCGTTAGCGGACGCAGATTTCATCTTTGAGGCCAATTTGGCGTTTGATCACCGTACTTGGGCCAAGTATCAATTCTTCTCAAGAGAATTCGAAGGACTACAGAACACAGAAGATTTAACGCATGTTTGGGCAAGAGTAGGCTTCACAGAATATTTCAGTGATCCCTTGCCTAAACCCGACTTCTACAGATGCTATTACTTAATCACCACTTTGATAACTTTGGAGAACAAGGATCTACTAGGAACATTCATTTTGCCGTCATTAGTAAATGATCCGCCATATAAGAGGTTTTACCTTTCTAAAGATTTGATTCGCGCGGCAATCAAGATCCATGGTACACACACTCCAACAGAACGAGAAAGTCTGGTTCCAGAGCCTATGAAACGTGGGGATGTTACTAAATGGGAAGACATTTCGGCTATCACACCGGAGTTATCTAAGCCATTAAGGATATGCATGCAACATTTCGCGTTCCCCGCTCAGGACAGATTCACCATGCCCCACAAATGCATTTGTTTTGGTTTATATTTAGCATGTATTGGACCCCAGACAGTTGATCTGGCGAGCTGGATGATTGATTAGCTCTACTTAGCACAACACAGATGGGAAAGAAAGAAGTTCATCAATGGATGTTGCGCCCTCACGCGCATTGTATATATGTGTTTGGCCTACGATTTACCTATCGAGCGAGCAATGACAAGCGAGGAGCTGAAAGCATTCAAAGGGACAATGAAGAAAGCTAGGAAGCCTAGCAAAGGACGAGAAGGAAAGCGCATGAGAGGTACTATCCCATGCCTACAGGTCCCAGATTCACCGTCACCGCAACCCTCTCCAGAACAGTCTTCCACAGAGGCTCCTACAACTGTACAACCAATTCACATACGCTTATCAAGACCGGTCATGACAGAAGGCACTTCTAGCGCGGTTACCTCACAACCAACACTAGTTCAGGAACCGACCAGCACTACAGCAGAAGTTCCCACCACTATTGGTGCGGAAGCTTTTTCTTTTCCGATACCTAACTTGGAAGCAGAGCCACTGGATACAACCTTTGATTTTGAAATGCAGGATGCTTTCTCCAGTGAATTTCAGTTTTTAGAAGGCCAGATTTTCTCTCAGGAATATGAACGTCCAAGCTACCCAACCATGCCTCGAGACCAACCACAAGGACAAGTAGTATCTAGTTTCGAGGACGAAAGAACAGAAACCAATGAAGATGATGGCGATGACGAAGCCAGCCAGGGCACTCATGAATCCCAAGAGCATGTACAGACAGATGAACAAGGACAGCACACGGACACCCAAGGTGATACCAGTACGCATGAAGATGAAACCTTGCAGCAGCTTATACGCTAGCCATGAAGAAGCTATATTGCACCATGGAGAAAGTTTGGGCGCACAAGAAATTGACTGAGGAAGAGATTCAAGCACTTATAGAATAGGAACTTGTCTCAGGCGGATTCGAAGAAGTATACATCAGAGGCTTCAGGGAGCTTGTTAAATCAGTGGGATCCACCGAAGCCTTACGATATTTGCAGAGGAAACCATTACCGCAATATGACCCTCGCAGAGTCCGTTTACTAACCAAACCTGGGAAATACATTTGGGTACCCATCGGTGGTCAATCTTCAGAACAGGCCAGGGAAGCACGTCTCGTCCCTGAAGGCTCATTAGCAGAAGACACCATTATCATCGACTCCCCACCCCGTACTACTGCTGTACATACCACCACAATTGTCAAAGTACCTACCACCCCAAACGCTCCTCCTTCACCTCCCATCTATCCAGTCTCCCCCATACACCCTCCTTCTCCCAGAACATCCACCTCCTTCCATGGCGAAGTAGCAAAAGCCCTTGTAACATCCATTCCTCTCACCATGTCTACACCCACCCAACCTAGTTTTCTCCCTCGGACATCCACTCTTCTATCTAGTCCATTTCTCCATCCATCTTTTCCATCCTTTCCTGCACCCCCGAGACCAATATTTCCATTTCTAACCCCGATGACTTTTTCCCCTGTATCACCTCCCCGACCCACCGTCATTCCTCTTTCCCGTTTCCAGCAAGCAGCACTAGAAAACCCCTTTGTAAATTACTCTTCAACCTTTGTAAACCTTGTATTTACACCCATGCAAGCACCCACGATCACGCCATTATTCACAGTCACCGCACTTGACACCACACCTAATGACATGGATATCTCACCACCCACTGCACCACCACCCACTTTCACTTCATTCATGGTACAACCATACATAGGCACACCACAATTTTCCACAATCACCACAACATCCATTTTCCCACCCCCATTCCCCATTCCCTTTGCATCTACACCCATTGCATCTTCACTTAGCACACCATTAATATTATCACCCACTGTAGATAATGCATTTCGACAAATGATCACCTGTATGACTCAAGTAAGAGATGAGTTCACATCTCTTGGAACTAATTATCAGCAGCTGCAAAAGACAACTAATGACTTACAGTCACAGCTCAATTCACTATCCATCAAGAATGCCTCATTGAATACGCGCTACCAAGAGCTACGAGAGGCATATCATAAATTGGAACTAGAAAGTGAAGCAAAGACAAAAGTGGCTGTCACAGATATCGAAAACTTGTTAAGGGCACAGACTATTCGCAATGCAACGCTCACTAGGAACATGTGCTTACTCAGACGACACCTGGGAGCAGCGAAAGAAGAGAACCAGCGCTTACAAGAATAGAACAGAGAGAATTTAGAAGCTGCCATGATCAACCAGACCAACCATTGAGCCCCAGTCGCTTCAAGGTCGTGCCCTCAGAGTCTATGAATATGTTGCTAGATGATCATGTCAGATTGCTAGAGGAGTACGACAGCATGAACGAGGAATATCAGAAGCTGAAAGAAGATCATAAACTACTCCAGCTAAGAGCACCAGTACAACAAGGACTACCAGCTCATACGGACCCATCTCCTGACATCCTAGAGGAACTCAACGCATTACGGGCCTAGGTATCAACTCTTCAATCACAGATAGCTATATATGAAGCACCCCCAGGCCAGACTCCCCACCGGAACTACCCACAGAGGAAGAAACAGACACTATTCCGGTGGAGGAAACCTTTGAAGAAGCATATGAACCGCAACCCATCCCAGGTGGACGAGTCACGGCTGAAGGCCAGACAACTTTCGAACTTCCAACTCCCGCATGGATGAAGACGATAGAAGAACTGGGAAAAACCCACTCAGCAAGGGTAGAGGCGTAGCTACACGCCATGGCAATGATTGAAGAACACATTTTAGAGTCCCCATACTTTGCTCATTTGGCCCCTTGCAGATACATATCTGGGCACGAGCTATAGTATAAACCATTTTTTATGTTAATGGCGGAATCAGTTGGCCATAGAGAAAGAAACAGACAAGAGACCCTCTCACGCTACTCAGTTTGAGCCTGATGATTTTCCAACAGATGCACAGCAAGGAGAAATCTATCAACCAGAATGGCGCAAGGATCTCTTACAGAACTATCCTGAGATGAGTAGTACATGGGCCAAGGCACCACTACACTTAAAATACAACCCATGTTGGGGACTAGTGCCACGTCGCCGTTCCTGGAAGGCATTTGCGATTAAGGTACAAAACAACAAGCAATGCCAGGATTGGTTAAACTACCCATACTTCACTCCACCCACAGGACCACCTACAGTCGGATACATGATGGCAACGATTCGTCACTGGCTCCCTCGCTTGAAACATATGGACGATATAGCAGCGCACATGACTGTCAAGATATTTGACATGATGCAGATGGTTTTTAAAGTCTTCAGACATGTCAAGGCACCTCATGTAAACACCCCGGGCTTCGAGCATGGCAATCTAGATCTTGCATATGATATGAGTACAACGCCATCGCTACGGGTGTGTTATGCCTGGCATTGCAGAATCAAATACCTATCGGCGTGCTACAAGCAAACCTTCAAAGAAATGTTCACAACCGGTTTCTTGGAATACCATTCGGAAGTGTTCATCAGCAGGCCTACGCATTTACTTCAATTGTTTGCCTATGAAGAGATGGTATATTCCACGCATTATCGACTCTCGCCATCCGATGAACTGCAACCAATTGATTGGGAGAAACTCGAGGCAGATTTGGCTCGAGGCATTCGAGTATCAGAACACACCCTCACTCAGGAACTACTCCAAAATTACGTCCGACAGACCTCACAACAAGGTTCTGTCGAGGACGAGAGAAGCGAGAGGGAGGGGGCTGTTGGCAATAGCCAGAGGCATAGAAGACGCGGAAGCATGTAAAGACAGAGCAGGGAGTCAGTCGAATCAATTTTTCAAAGATTTATGTTTTATAAATATTCTTCAAAACCTCCAACAGTGATTTTCATCACTATTGTAACATATGTAACATAGAAAAACCCTTTTTGTAATTCATAGCTCCATTTTGTGCAAGCCGAGGAGTCCTCAAGCTTGAGGAGCTTAGGTAGAATGAGCGTACCAATTCTGGTTATTTTTAGACACTGTTTACCCTTTCAAATAGCACTTAGGACCTATTTTTTAACTATGCCGGTCACTAGATGTGAAATCGGTCAAAACTAGTCTAGAAACTATAAAAAGAGCTAGAGAGCTCATTTTTGAGGCGAGCTTGTTAGTTAGTGTGAGCTTAGAGCTACTTTGAGCTTGTAATTGAGATCTTGAGCAATAGAGTTGATTTCTCACCTTCCATTGTGTCTTGCTTGTCTCTTCGTTGTGTGTGTGTATGTGTGTGTGCATCTCGATGCTTCTCACCCTCACTCTCACTTCATCTCACATTCACGATCTTCATATCACTCCTATCTCTTCCGCGGATTGACATTAAGGAGGTGAAGCTTCTTAACGTGGTTCTCATCATTGTGCTAGAGCAACATCAACATTAGCATATTTTTTTCTTATTAGTAGACGAGCTCCATCTACCTTTGCTCTTCTGACTAGCTAAGAAAGTTGGATCTACAACATGCATAATATACCTATTTTACCAGGACTGATCTTCATGCAACAAAACAAGACTAACTCAGCAAATGTTAAGGCATTTAGATTGTGTTTCATCATCAATTGAAGAGTAGAAGCAAAACTCTAATATGAATCTAGAAGATAATTAAGAATAGTTTGCACAAGTGAGCTATGTGGTAAGAATTCATAAGCAAAAATCAATTGTTCCTTCAAATCTTTGATCTTTGTCAAAAAGTGTTAAGATGGAGATATGATTTGCTAAATATCTTTCTTTGCATGTAGTCCATCATCTTTGATGAAATGACTATGATTGTTAGCTTGATAAATTAGTTAGAGTTTAGAAGTTTTAAAACATCCTAGGAAGTTTGGAATGCACTCAAGTCCTTCTTCTCTTCAAGCACAAAGGCCAAAAAGAACCAACTATGGTTGGACTTCACAACACTCAAGAAATCTTCCAAGCAAAATGTGATTGATTTTGTCACAAAGATCAATATTGTTGATAAGCTAGGAAGCATTGGAGAAGTGCCAGATGAACAAATTGTAAGGCAATTCATCAATGATCTGAAGGCAGATGACAAGTGGGAAGCCTTTACAACAACAATGGATCTATACATGGATATGCATGTACCAGATTTCAACACACTTATGGGACAACTACTTACTGAAGAGGCCAAGCTCATGAAGAATGGAGGAGGTTCCAAAGGTAATCAATCTTCTGCTTTGTATACTGATAAAAGTAAAGCCAAAGATAACAAAGGAAGAGGAAAGAAAGTGGATGATGAAGCAGCTACACACCAAGCTAACTATAGAGGTAGAGGAAGACATGGTAGAGGTAGAGGCAGAGGAGGAAGACAAGGCAGGAGGAGACCCCATGACTCTAATCCTTATTCTATTTGTGGATTAACTAATCACACAATTGAGAATTGTTTTAGGAATTCCAAGAATCAAAGTGGCACATGCTACAACAGAGGAGGTTATGGCTACTCAAGAGGAAGGTTCAACAATTTCCATGGCAACCACAACAACTACAACAATTCAACCTATCAAGGAGGCTACAAAGGGAAAAGATATTACAATAATTACACAGAAGACTCAAATCAAGAAGACTCTCTACTTCTCATGAATATGACAATGCACAAGGTAAATCTGATGAGCATGTCTTCTACATAGATTCAGGTTGCTCAAATCATGTGGCAGGAAATGTGGCCCTCCTATCAGATTTAGAAGATTCAAGGAACAAGCATGAAGTGCAAACAGGTGATGATACAAGACATCTGGTGGAGAAGATAGGAAATGTAAAAGCACCTGATGGAAACATCAACCTACTTAGCAAGGTACTCTATGTCCCTACCATCACAAAGAATTTGATAAGTGTAGGATAGATTATGGAGAAAGGCCTACAAGTTAGGTTCACAAAAGGAGGAGCATTTGTTGAAGATCCAAGTAAGGATTCAAGAGAATTGCAAAGGGTGAGAAGACAGGTAGATTATTCACATTTGAATTGCAAGACACTAGGAACATTGCTCTCTTTAATTATGGTAGTCAGACACTCACAAAATTGGAAGTATAGCACAAAAGGTTAGCACATATTGGTGAAAGATCATTAAAGAAAAGTTACAGGGACCAAAGTGTACTTGGACTCCCTAATCTATCAAAGCAACACATGATTTATAAGTGTAGTGCATGTCAATTTGGAAAGTCTCACATGTTACCATTCATGAAGAAAGGATATATGCATGGAGATATCTTGGATTTGGTTCATACAGATGTATGGAGACCTAGAAAGGATGCCTCAATATCTGGATCAAGGTATTATGTCTCCTTCATTGATGATTGTAGTAGATGGACTATACTATACTTTATGAAACACAAGGATGAAGTCTTTTCATGCTTCAAAAGATATTTGGCTCTTGTGGAGAACCAAACAGGTAAAATACTAAAAAGGATAAGGCCAGATGGAGGGGGAGAGTACTTGTCCCATGAATTTGACTCCTTTCTTCAAGAGAGGGGAATCAAAAGAGAAATTACTACAAGTACACTCTTGAGCAAAATGGAGTGTCAGAGAGAAGGAATAGGATAATTTTTGAAGCTAGAAGGTTTATGTTAAATGAAAAAAATTTACCTAATTATTTATGGGTTGAGGTTGTATCCACACAACCACTTATTTGATTAACAGGTTACCTTCAAAATCACTTGATGGCATGTCACCATATGAGGCGTGGAATGCAAGAAGACCAAGCTTGGATCATTGTAAGATTTTTGGATGTATTGCTTATGTGGCTCATGTTCCTTCATAGGTTAGAAGAAAGAATGGATCCAAAAGCTGAAAGATGTGTGTTCATGGGATATGACAACAACCAAAAATGCTACAGGCTATACAACCCAACAACCAAAGGATTCTTGGTGAGTAGAGATGTAGTATTTGATGAGAATAGTTCTTGGTATGAAGACTCATGCAATAAGATCAAATTACCTTATGATCTTGAAGGAGACTTTCCAAAGCTTTTCAAGGAGAACCCTTCTAAAATTGAAGAAAAGGATACCTCAGAAGATGATGAAGCAACTCAGATTGAAGACTCAAAATGTGGAAGTCTAAAGGTAAAGCTAAAATGTAGGAACTTGGATAAGAGGTAGAATCATCACATCATGGCCTAAGAAGGTCCATGAGGGAGAAAAGAAAACAAGAGAGGTATGGGTTTGATACTCTAGTTACTAAACATTCAATCTATCTAGCACATGACATAAATCAAGGGGAACCATCAACATTTGAGGAAGCAAAGAAGAAATCAGAGTGGAGGCATGCAATGGAAGAAGAAATTGAAGCTCTTTAGGAAAATAACACTTGGGAATTAGTTCCCAAGTCTTCATCAATGAAAGTGATAGGTTCAAGATGGATTTACAATTGGAGAACTCAGATGGCTCCATTAATAGGTATAAGGCAAGGCTTGTGGCAAAAGGCTTTGTACAAATTTAGGGAATTGATTATGAGGAGACCTTCTCTCCTGTGGCAAAGATGCCAACAATTAGATTCCTACTTAGTATTGATTCTTGTGATAATCGGAAGAAACTTCAATTGGATGTAAAAAATGCATTTCTTAATGGATGGATAACACAAGAGGTGTATATGGCACAACCACCTGATTGTAAGAATCAAATATATCCTGATTATGTGTGCAAACTTAATAAAGCTCTATATGGACTCAAACAAGCAGCAAGGGCTTCGAATCACAGGCTTGTTTCATTCTTGTGGGATAAAGGATTTCAACCTAGCAAAGCAGATCCATCACTCTTCATCAAAAAGAGTAATTTTGAAGTCATCTATTTGTGTGTGTATGTGGATGATATTATACTTACAGGAAATGATGCAGATGGGATAAAGAAGATCAAGGAGCGGATGCACGAAGAGTTCAAGATAAGTGACTTGGGTTCACTCACATACTTCGTAGGATTGGAAGTAGTATACAGAGATCATGGTCTATTCCTTACTCAAAGGAAATACATTAAAGAATTTTTGACAAAGTTCAAGATGCAAGATTGCAGGTACTCCAATGGAGGTTAATCACAAATTGAGCTCACATGAAGGTGAACTCACAGAAGACATCACATGTTATCAAAGCCTTGTGGGTAGTTTAAACTATGCCACATTGTCAAGAGTAGATATATGCTATAGTGTGAGTGTGCTAAGTCAATTTATGCACACACCCAGGAAACCTCACATGGAAGCTGCCGAGAGGATACTCAGATATCTCTAAGAGACCATGAATGAAGGGTTATACTACCCTTATGTATCTGATTTAAGTCTAAAGTTGTTCTTTGATGCATATTGCGCTAGTTCCAAGGAAGACAGGAGAAGCACCTCATGATACCTTACCTTTGCAGGGTCAAAACTTGTCTCATGGTCATCTAAGAAGCAACCCACAATTTCTCTCTCTTCTACTGAAGCTACTAAAGAAGCAATGTGGATGAAGACACTATTTATCAGATCTTGGATTGGAAATCGGAACTCCAAGTGTTTTTGGTGACAACATGAGTCCCATTCACTTGGCTGCCAATCCAATCTTTCATGCAAGGACTAAACATATTGAAGTACATTACCACTAAGTAAGAGAGAAGATTGTGAGCAAGGAAATTCAGCTATCATATGTGTCAACTCATCAATAATGTGTAGACATTTTAACCAAGGCATTAGATGGAACAAAACTCAATAAATTCAAAGGTATGATTGGTTTGCAGGTAATCTTGGAAGATTGAAGCACTCAACCTTACTTGACTTGAGGGGGAGCTATTGGAACAAGTTCATGGCAAGTCCAAGTGTTGGCTTGAGTCTTCAAATGTCATAGCAACTTGAAGCAAATGCTAAAGCTTTGAAGAGTTCACTTATGAACTCACCCTTATAACTCTTTGAGTATTTACTTGATGTAAAAGTGAAGGAATCAAAGTGGTTGAATCCACTTGATGAGAAGGGAAAGAAAAGCCACAAGTTCCTGAATGAGTTAGTTGAGAATCTATCACTAAGAATTAGGAAAAATGGTCTAGGTGAGCAAGATTCAAATTCAAATCTTGGCTCCAATCATCACTATATATACACATGATTTAGTCACAGGTTTCACACACTCATTAACTGAGCTTCTTGCCATATTAGAGTGTGATCTCAAGGCACACATATGTACCAGTAAGTCCATTGTAATTTACGTTCAACATACATTTGGTTTCATGATCATTTGTGATCATATCTTCATGCCTATGTGAGTGTATTGTTTACTGTCATACTTCTAAGTTTTTCAGTCAAATTGCATAGATGGTTTCTCTGAGCATGGTGCATCATTTTCAATGATTTAACTTGTAAAGTTAGCTCTTTAATTATACTCTATACTCCCAAGTTTCATTGCATATGGAGTTCATAATCGTGAGATATATTCATTAGAAGTTACCTATATCTCTTCACCTTCTACTTCTTTGATAGTACTCCATTAGAACAATGAGCTTCTTAGAGCTTGTTCTCAATGCATAGTTGATCATTTGCCATGATTTAAAGCATGATAGAATCAACGTACTTTCTATTATAATCCTACAAAGTTTCATTAGCATTGCTTCTCGAGATCGCCAGATATTAGCATATCTTTGCTCACTGGTATGATAATTGTTGCAGCTCGTAAATGTCGAGATGGAGATATGATTTGCTAAATATCTTTCTCTGCATGTAGTCCATCATTTTTTATGAAATCACTCATGATTGTTGGCTTTCTAAGTTAATTAGAGTTCCCCAAAAGGATTTATGCCAATTGTTGTTATGCGTAGAGAATTGTTCAAAACACTGAACATGTGTATGAACTAAAATGGCAAGTGTTTTTACTCTTGGATCAACTCCTACCTATTTGTTTTGATTCATCTTTTTGAGAGTGATCTTCCAAGGCACATAGGGTGTCTAATACATCCTTTGGCAAGCTAAAAGGGCCCACCACATATATCTGGAGTTCATTTGGATGGTGTAGTCCAAAGTGTTTGTAGCACCACTTCATCTTCATCAAGTACAAATCCATCTTCACATCTGAGACTATGAGCGGAGGGGTGACAATGATGCCCTAGATGAAGGAGCGACCTGCTATGATAACAATTGTTGGAGTTTTAGGTGTGTGGAAGCATGTGAAAAACAAAAGGAAGAAGAATAAGCTTGAAGCACAACACACAATATTGAATGTGTTACCAAGTGAATGTACAAAGATAAGTCACCCATTAGGGTTATAGGCATATATATGTGGAAAAAACCTCCTAAAGAGGGAAAAAAGTGCCCCAGTGGCCCTAAGCATGTTCATACATATCACTACCTAAATATATCAACATGGTGACTCCAAATGGTTTATCCCTTTTTTCCTCCATATGGAAGATTCGAAACAAGATGAAACCGTATATCAAGGTTAATGAAGATTGGAAGTGGGCATCAGGGATTAGGGAAAATGGTTCTATTTGGTTTCCTATTAAGGGAATCAAAGAAGTTGCCTCTGAGAACATCCAAGGAGTAAAGAAGTTATGGAACAAAGATCTCTAGAACCATGAGAGAGATCATTGGATAAGATTTGAGGACATTGACCCTATTAGGAGAGTTGATTATGATGATTGGTGCCTTCTCAGATATAGAATCAATGCTTGGAATAACTCAAACACTTGTCTCCTTCTCGAGAATGACTCTCCAAATTGAAGGTTTAAGATGGACCAACGGTAATAAATTGGATAAAAATATGAGGATCCATAAGCACCTTGAATTGCATATCTCTCTTAACAGGAGATGCTGCATGAATTTTTCTAGCATCAAATGGAAAATTATGTGTGAGGACCTATGACATCCTCTCATTGAGAAAAAAAAATGAGTTCTTATATGGAAAATCCTCCATCGTGGAATCTGGACCAATGCCAAAGCTAATAAAGTCTGTGGGGCCCCTCATTGGTGCAAGTGTTTCCTATGGGGAAGAGAGGAACTTGGCCATCTCTTCTTCTCATGCCCAAGAAACTACACGATATGGCAATCTCTCACTAGAATTTTGAGCTTACAAAGGCAATCAAGTGGAAACAAGTGTTACTTGGTGAAATAATTGGTTGCTCATTTGCCTTGTGGAATGCCATAAGAGGAGAAGTGTTTTGGAAGATATGGAAAGAAAGATGTGCAATCAATTTTGATGCCCATCCAAAGGAATGGTCGATTGTAAAATCCCTAGACTTGTTAGGCAAAACAATATGTGATTGTAAAAAAACACTGCCTTTCAAACACCATAGGATGTTTGTTTTGAAAAACAACAAGATTAAAAGCAAGTGAGTCCTGAGAGTGATGAAAAAATCATTAACTTTCTTAGTAACTCGCTTAATATTGCTAGCCACCCACCGAATCTTAGGGCTCCTATTGATTTTGGACTGTAATAGCTATTACGCCTTTGAGCCATCCTACCCCTACTTTGTGAGATACAGGGGATCCCAAGGGCACTAAGACCATTCTTTGTATAATTCTTCTTTCATTAATTCAAGCAAGGGAGATTAGGCCTCTCTTGAACTTCCTCTTATTAAAAAAATAATAAAAAAAAGAGATTAGAAGATGATGAAATGTTGTTGTTGCCACCATGATTTTCCTCTTTTAAAACAATTAAAAAAGAGAGAGATGAGAAGATGATGGAATGTTCTTGTTGCCAGCATGAGTTTCCTCTTTTAAAAAGATTAGAAGATGATGGAATGTTCTTGTTGCCACCATGAATGAAAAGCATGCGAGATTGATTGTTTGATACGTATGATGACCCAAAGAGTGAGCGAGGGACTCTTCTTTGACTTCAGATATTCTTTAAAATCAAGCATGAGTTTCCTCTTTTAAAAAGATTCAGATATTCTTTAAAATCAAGCATGAGTTTCCTCTTTTAAAAAGATTAGAAGATGATGGAATGTTCTTGTTGCCACCATGAATGAAAAGCATGCGAGATTGATTGTTTGATACGTATGATGACCCAAAGAGTGAGAGAGGGACTCTTCTTTGACTTCAGATATTCTTTAAAATCAACCATCCACTCACTGAGCGAGGGACTCTTCTTTGACTTCAATTATTCTTTAAAATCAACCATCCATTCACCAATCTTGTCCTCTTTCCACAACAATTCTCCCTCCCTAAGAACCGACTTCACTCTCGTGCTCCTTCCACGAGAAGTCCACCTCAAGGAGTTCAGAACCTCTAAAATCCGCTAGAGGGAGGGCTTGAACCTCCGACCTTATGGTTAACAGCCACACGCTCTAACCAACTGAGCTACTCCAGCTTTGTATAATTATTCGATTTTTATTTTTGATCCAAGCACAACGACTTTAACAACACTTTGCAAGGTACATTATGTAGTTTTCGTAGATGCTCTTTCATTCCAAGTCATTTCGGATTCCGCGACGCGGCATTTGTTGCAGCAATTTGAACGGTGTGTGTGTTTTCTCTCATTTTGTTTGAGGAATGGCCGCTAATAATCACAAACAAACTTTCAAGAGACGCGCTTATTTTTACTTCTCATCCTTCAAAGCTCCAAAGACTACACACTTGAACATGCACATAACTTGGGTGCATGACGGTAGAGGAGGAGACGGTCGAAGAAACAAAGAAGGGAGGCCATGGAGAAGAAACATGTAACCTTCAATCTCATGAGCATACACATCACTTTAGTAAGAAAGAGGAGAGAGCCACATATCAAAAGGCTTTGGATAAGGTGAGAGGTAATCCCAAAATTGAAGAGAATCTCTAGGGGGATGGAAGAGATGCATAGACACACATGCTTGAGTGCTTTGTATTTGTATGAGTCTCTTTTTCCTTTACGTATGTCTCATTGTATAGAACCACCAATGATGCGTGAACCCAGCAGCTATTTCGTACCTTTCCAAACTGTTGGAGAGTGAGCACATGAAGGGAGACAATCTTTTATACAAATTTTGGACAAAGATCAAGTAGCTCATGGACTTCTTTAGGTGCTTTCTTTTTTGTTTTCGTGGATGTTTTTGCCTAAGGAACTTCAAAAATGTTACCATGGTCCATTGTCGTACCCCCATTTGGAATGCTATGCCCTAGAAAGCTTGACCCAATGAACAAAAAAACTTATTTTTAGCATTAGGTGGAATATAAGATCTCTATTAGGACTTCTAACACCACAGCTATGTAGTTCTTCCAAACGTTTCTGCTTTTTTTCAAATACTATAAAATCCTCTCATGAATAATTCAAATAGACAAGTTGAGACTATCTTCCACATACACCACTAAAAAATAACCTGGGGCATTTGGGAGACCAAGCTTGGGACATTTGGTGTCGTGGGTTCTACCTTTATTCCACTTCATGTTCCAACTATGTCAAGTGCACCATAGTCACCTCGCAACCATTGTAGAGAAACTTTGATAGGATGCAATAGATGCACAAACATTGTTGGAGATAGATGTCTACAGAAGCACACAAATAGCACAGGGAAGGAGAGGAAGCTTGGAGCACAACACACAATACTGAATGTATTACTAGAGAATGTACAAAGATAAGTAGCCCATTAGGGCAATAGGCATACATACAAGCCAGGGGAAAAAAACCTCTTAAAGAGGGAAAAAAGTGCCCCGGTGGTCCTAGTGTGTTCACACACATCACTACCTAAATATATCAATGTTTGTTGTTACCCTTTGGAGTTGTCCTCTCCAATCATTTTAGCATAAAGGATCAACTACACATCTTTAAATTGTCAATCCGGGAAGTATGCAAAGACCACAACCCCTTCTAGTTAATGGAATCCAAGAACAAGAGTTAAATGACTGTTTTCTGAGAAATTATGAAGATGAAGAGAAATATCTAGGGTTTTGATTATCTTGAGCTATACAACAACATTTTCAATGATCTTGGTGCCTAAAGTGTGCCATTTTCTCAGCAGAACACAATTATGAAGTCAAATCTCAAAAACAGTACCTGTATCACACAGACGAGACGATCACGATTCTGTGAAAACTGAGGATTTCCATTTCCAGCTTTGTTCTTCTGCACTTTCTTACTCAATACACTAAGAATCACCTCTCTTCATACACATTACTCATAAATACACAATTGAAGCTCACAAATTCCATGGATTACACAATGAATAGACTCAACAAATTAAAAGAAAGTACATGAAAGAAAGAAACACGATTTTCTACAGGAGAGCTCTTCACATTACTTGGATAACAAAAATAAAACAACCAACCCTCTCAAAATAGAGGAAATTATCTTTTATACATTTTCAAGTGTCCCTTTTCACACTTGAATTTTGGTCCTTTTCCCTTCTAATCTAAAAATATGCTATCAAAGAGCTTCCAAAAATTCTAGAAAAAATACATATGATTCTAATTTACATGAGGAAGAGTCTTCCTCATTTTTACATCATTTGTATAAATATTTCTACAAGTTTTTGCCATTTTACAAATATTTCCCTTCAAAAAATGCTTCTTCTAACATTCTTCCCCTCCTAGACTTTTTGGCTCCTGACAAAAAATATTCTTGCTAATAAATAGTGAGAGCTTCCTTCATTTCTTTTTCCTTTGATAAACTTGTGACAATAAATCGTGACTTTTTCTTTCTGTAATATTCAAGTTATTCACCATCTCAAATAGAGCTTTTCTCCATTGTACACCTGCTTCTGGTTTATCTATCACATCTTTCTTTAAGTATTCTGTATATGCTGCTTCATAGGTAGTGAGTCTGGATTTTGTAACTATTGATAGGTTTCCAAAAATTTTTGATTCTCTTTAAAAAAATCCATAATCAAAAGCATCCTCAAAAATTTGGAGATAGTGACTACCCAAAAATACTGTTCTGCTATAATAGGGCATTAAGCAAATTTTGTCTGGGATTTCACTGAGATCAAATAATAAAGCATTAGTTGGTGAATTAAAACCAATGTAGTTGAGGGTTCTGACATCTGTATCTGTAAAAGTTTCTATACATGCCAATATGAGTCGCATCACATCTTTATATGTAGATATGGCAGACTCTGCTGTGTCAACCATATATTTCTTTGTTGGCCATGTTCCTACTTTAGGTCCTGCTACCTTTGGAAAGTTCAACCATTTTGCTGGGATCTGCCCTACATTTCTTCTTTCCCAGAACACTGTCCATTCTCTTCTCCTTGCTACTAGACAATAGGCTGGATTGATCTTTAGCTGAATTGGTGCCTCTTTCCATTTTTTCTTGCATTCTTTGTTTGCATCTAACCACCTGTTCCTCCATTTCGGATTAGCCCTTTTAAATAATTCCTTAGTGACATTGATATCCTCTTCATATTCCAAATACTTGTTTGATGGTAGTCCTACCCTTGCAAGTTGGTAATTTTTAATACTTTCAATAATCATACAAAAAGGTATACCTAGACCATCTGCTGCCCAATGGTGTTGGTATGTGTTTATTCCTTTGTTGAGAGCAAAATTCGCAATTTGTTCTTCATACTCATTATGCATTTTTCTAATAAATTCCATTCTCGATTCCCGTTCTGTTAAAAGCTTCTGAACAAACTCATCTGAATACTCCTCAACTATTGCTTTTTTTTCTTGTTCATCAAAGTGTTGAGTTATGTTATCTTCTCCCCCTTCATATTCTTCTACTTTTGTAGTCACTACCTGGTCTTTGAAGGGCTTTGGTGTGCAGAACAAGAGGAGGAAGGAGGAGATGGAGGGAGAGACAAGAGAGGAGAGACACGCGGACATGCATGGGAGCCTCGAAACCCACATAATGATCTCTCTTGAGGCAATACTCTATATATGATGTATATATATGAATATGGGGGTAAGGTCACATGACCCTTACATCCCCAACAATCTCCCACTTAAGGGTCAATGTGACCATAAGTGGTAACATATACAAAGAATGATGTAGGACTATACAATAATGTACAGGAAGAGTCCGGGTCTCTACCCATACCAGATCAGCCCACACCAACTGCCTCGAACAAGGTGTATCCATGCACCTCAAACTGCTCTAGACTCATATCGATAAGAGTCAAGCTCACATCTGACTGATGCAAGAACTGATGAAGTTCCTGCAAAGCTCCCACTCGCTCCATGCCTATGTCAATCATCGAATGACTGACAAATCCAAGTGCAAATGCTCCAATAGCAACTGCAATGTCTGGTCTCGAGCATAACAACTCGTACATCAGACTCCCGAATGCTGACAAAACATGTGCTATCCTGGCTAACCTAAGTATGTCAGCCATGCCTATATCCAAGGCATCCAAAGCACCATCATCAAGATCAAGATGTCCTGACATATCTGTGTCAACATCTCGCATGAGCGAATCCAAGAATGACTGCATAACTGCTAACTCCTCAGCATCTAAATCAGCCATGCTCACAACCAAGGATGTATCTAGCTGTGCATCATGAGAGCTAATATGCTCTACCATACACTGTGTACCATGAGAGCTATAGTGCTCTACCACACCAAGTGTATCATCATGCTCCGCATGAGCTAACTGCACAACATAAACACAAAGATCAAACTGATGATCTAACTCTAACTGAGTATCATCACAATGCTCTACATGAGCATCCATATCATGCTCTAAAGCATCCAACTGATCATCCGAAGTGTGCTCTATAAGAGCATCCATATGATCAATAAAAGCATGCTCTATATAAGCATCATGAGCATCCAAAACATGCTCTACATGTGCATCCATCTGAGCATCTGAATCATGCCATACATGTGCATCAAGAATGTCCATAGACCTATCTATAGGTAGACAAAATGAGACATGACGAGTCTCACATCGCACATAAGGCTGATCTCCCACTGAGACGAGACTGTCTCTCACACGAAGTACCTGTAGTGGATACCTGTGCCCAATCCTAGCACCTCTGACAAGCATAAGTTGTCCCAACTGCAACTGAAAATGATGCTCACCACGAAATGCATAACATCTGCTCTCCTGTAACTAGCTAACTGAAATCAAGCTCATAGGGAATGAAGGCACATAGCGTACATGTCTGAGTATAAGTGATGCTCCACTAGGTAGCATAAGACATACATCTCCTGCACCCTCAATGTCATATGTCGTACCATCAGGCAACTGCACACATCCACGACTCTCACCTGAGAATCGACAAAATCACTCACGATGTGGAGTAATATGAAAAATGGCTAATGCATCAAGCAACCAAGCCATATGTGTGCTATCCAATGAATAAGAGGAATCTTGAGATGAACCATAGAAGAAAGTGATATCACCATCACTGGCATAATCAACTGCCATAGACTCTCCTGAAATCACTACCTTACCTACATCACGTGCATGTCTCTGATGTCGCCGTCGCATCCGCCTAAAGCAACATCGTCGAATATGGCCCTTATGACCACAATGCCAACATCAAAGTCGTCGATGTGATCTATGTCTCACATGAGTCAATGGACTCGCATACATGTCATGTAGTCTCTGCCATAATGCACTACTCGTCTCCTCATACATAACAGACTCATATATAGAATCCACAAGCTGTAATCGAATAGTGGAGCTAGTCAATGCATCCATATCCATCCATACATGGTCAGGCATGTCACGAGGCCTCTGTGCATCTCTATGCACATACATGTGTAACCCTGCACGAACCAATGTATGCCACATCTGAGCTTTCCATCTCGGAAAGTCAGTGCCATCAAATTGAGAAGACACCATGCTGGCAATCCAAGACTAACAATGTAATAAGAGACTAAAAAACAATACTCTATCCTCAATAGGATCACACCTGCATATCCATATGCATAACTCACATAAAAAATGTATCGCTGGAGAAGAAATCATGTGAACCACCTATCACATAACCATGCATCTAGCATGCACATAAAACCATGAGCATAAGCCTGCTCACCAAGTTTCCAAATTGACCAAATAGATGTGAAAGAATCTTGGGGAAATTTTGACAGAGTATCCCTTGTAAACTGAGCAATCAAACAAGATAACCAATAACCAAAGAACAATAAGTAACCTGTCACCACTTGTCACTGATCCAACCAAAGATAATGGCAACTACACATGCCAAAAACTAATGGCAACACACGCCAATACAATGGTGATGCACCTCCCACTCAAGAATGAATCTTGCTAGATGGTCCAACCTGTCACAAACAACTTGTGACCAACTCCAAGTAAATGGAGATCAACAATGATCCAAAGCTACCATATAAGCTTCAAGATCCACTAGAGTTCTCTTCTAGCATAAAACCGATGAAATTTCGGCAGCATCTCCTCTGTAAAATGGACTCTAGAACCAAAATAACCAAGTGGGAATCACCATCCACAACATCAAATCAATGAACATTTGCTAATAGAATAGCAAATCAAGGTGACAAATAAGTATGCAACTGAGGTTTCAATCTGGATCATGTACTTGCAAAGAAAACAAAGATACAAGTACCAACTAAGATCCAATGTCAACTCTCACAAAAGTATGTGCAAGTAACCAAGTGGCATAAGCAAGATATAGACCACAATGCCACTATACATCTATGATCGAACTCATGATGACATAAACCTCAAAAAAGAGTATACCACAATGTCATCTTACATGCCAAACACGTGACAAGATCATGCTCTACTCTCATATGGAGGAGCTACCACAATGATCATACATGTACAATGCCTTCAAGCTCTAAGAATACGAGCTTGTACACCAAAATTTCTCTCTCGAAGAAGTTCCAAAGCAAATTCAACCTCCAAGTGCAATTAGGGTTCTTATAGCATAAATGTGCTGCTCTGTGTTTTGTTGTTTCAGAGGTGACAGCCTCTGAATCTGAACTTTTGGTTTTCAGCAAACTTCAAGATCTTGGCTACGTAACGAGATAAAGAACACCTCAATCGGAGGCGCGTAGCTCAAGATATGCTCAAAAGAAGCACCTGCTATCAATTTCACTATCACCTGCAACACTAATACTCTGTATTTTGCAGTTTCGGTGACCTTGCACTCAGAATCTGAATCCGAGTTTTTTACAAAGTTGTAGCTGTCTTTTCAAGCTACGAGTAGCAAATTGAATCATCACATTCCGAGCTGTAGAACTCATGTTATGATAAAAAAATCAACCTGCTGTTCTAGTGAATGTAGATTCGCTTTGTACAAGTCTGCATTTTTTGAATTTTCGCCACTCTAGAGGTCCGAACCAGGTTCTGTGCTCTTCTGTGAAGTTGTAGCCCTCTGTGTTAGCTATGCATAGAACTTTAAAACGCATCAATACGAGCTTCCTAACTCAAATTATGACCGAAATACTGAACATTTGTCAAGAGATGTCGACCTGCACTTCTACCCCTTTTGACCTAAGCTTCCATTGAAGTTTCTTGCACACCAGCCTTCAGCATGCTCTGATACCAATGAAGGGATTTGGTGTGTAGAACAAGAGGAGGAAGGAGGAGATGGAGGGAGAGACAAGAGAGGAGAGATGCGCGGACATGCGTGGGAGCCTCAAAACCCACATAATGATCTCTCTTGAGGCAATACTCTATATATGATGTATATATATGAATATGGGGGTAAGGTCACATGACCCTTACATCCCCAACACTCTTCAACCTGTTTTTGTGGATTTTCCAATTTTTTCTGTAGCTCCTCCACCACCAACATTAAGCTTCTATTCTGAGATGTCCATAACTCTCTTTCTGTTTTCCACTCACTTCTTTCCTTTTCTATACTCAATCGCCATTCACTTCTTTCTTTTTCTATATCCATATGTAATTTATTATATCCTCTCATGGAGCTGGCAGCATGTACACTGGCTTGCTTTTCCAACTCCTTGGCTTCCTTCAGTTCTGCTTGTAGTCTTAGAATTTCTTAGTTCAATTTCTCCTGCTCATCCTATGTTTCTTGTACAATCTTACTTTCTTCCTTCATTCGACCTTCTTCCATCAATAACCTGTTTATTTCTTCATTTGCTTTGACCATAATCTGATATGAGCTTTGAAGTGTTCTGTATCTTCCTTCTATTTTCTTCAGCTCCATTTCCATTTTGCTGCTATGCTCTATCTGCTTTGCACATTTCTCTTCAAGAAATTGAATTTTATTTTGTTGTTGAACCTCCAATTCTTCCAATGAAATTATCCTGTTGGTCAAATCCCATTTCTTTCTTGGACAGTCCTCAACTGCTCCTCTAATTGTTCCTTTTCTTTCTTTTGTTCATTAATGATTCTATTGCCTTTCACAAACTCTGATTCAGCCACCATTCCTGATATAATCATGTTTCTACTAGATGGTCTGAAGTGCTCTATGTTGCTCATGATAATTTTACAAGCAGACCTGATATCTTTAGGTATCTTTTCTAACCTAGCTTCTAACTCTACTTGCTTTACTTCTATCTGCTTTTCTTCTTTGCAATCATTTTCTTCTTCTTCCTCTTCCTCATATTCTATAACCTGGTTCTTTTGCTCTTCAGAGCCCTTTTCTGCTTTCATTTCTTCTTTGTCTGCAACATCTTCCTCATACTCTAGTGTCTGATCCTCTTCCTTTTCATGATATGATATTTCTTTCATTATCTCCAACGCTTCTCCCTTCTTTCTCTCCATTTCCTGTTGGTTCTCTTCATTGACCTGTTCTTCCTCTTTCTGTACTTTGTTATCCTAAGTTGAGGTTGAATCTATCTCTACTGAGAGCTTTATCTGATCATTTATTTGCTGCTCCTTTTGTCTTTCCACCTGCTCATCTATATCCATAAGGTCTAATTCTTCCTCCTTTTCCTGATCTTCTGTAGTTGTAAACTCCTCATTATGATTTAGGTCATAAAGTATATCTTCTATGCTTTGATTTATTTCTTTTTCTGTATTCCCTTCTTTCACCTCTTTGAAATCCATCTTTTCTAGTACTTCCTCAGTTTCCTCAATTTGATCTTTGTCTTCTTCTTTGTGCACGGAGCTGCATCTCTGAACTTCCTTTTCTACTTCTAGCTTTTCCTCATCCTCATTTAATTTGAAATAGGTTTGCTGAGATGGTTTTGTCCATATTGTTTTAAACCCTGTGTCCACTAATCCACAACTGAACTCTTTCCTTACTTCAACCTCTTCTTCCATCATTACTGCTTTTCCTTTTAGTATCCTTTTTTCTTCTCCAGGACTAACCTGTTTTGCTACTTCTTCATGGACCTGTATTCCTTGTGACTTTTGACTCGTATTTTCTGATGTTTTGCTTTTTTCACGGACTTGTACTGTCACTATTGGAGTGTTTGGTATTGAGAAATTTAAACTTTTCAAAAGAAAGTTTTCAATGTCACTATCTAAATCTGAAGAGAACTGTGAGGAACCAGCTATCCCACTAGCTATCCCTGATTTGTCCGTTCTTTGTTCTTCTATTGCAATGGGTTCCTCCTGCTTTTGTTCTTCTATTGACAATTTTTCTGTCTCCTTCCTTTGTGCTTGTTCAACTGCTTTTCCCTTATTCTTCTTGGTCAGCTTCTTTTGAACACACATCCCAAAGCATAATTTGAAGCATCCACATGGACATGAAAAATTTTATCCCACTGTGGGGTTTTCAAAATTGGTGCTGTTACCAAACAAGTTTTAAAAGTTTCAAAAGCTTGGTCACACTCTTTGGTCCACTCAAATTTTGTGATCAAAGCATACAAGGGTTTTGCAATGTCTGCAAACTTGTGTACAAATTTTCTATAATACCCACAATGTCCCATGAAGCTTTGAAGTTCTTTTACATTTGTTGGTCTTGGAAGTTCCATTATAGCCTTAATTTTTCTTTCATGAGTTGAAATTCCATTTCTGGAAACTATGTGACCCAACATTCTCCCTTGCCTCACAAAGAACACACATATCTCTGGATTTAGACATACTTTGTATGTTCTACATTTTTTGAATATATTTTCCAGATCCTTTAAATGATCTTGTCTTTTTAATGAAAAAGTGCAAAGATCATCCACATAAATTTGCATTATATTTCTAAGGAATTCTTTGAATATGTGACACATCAGTCTTTGAAAAGTTGTTGGGGCATTAGTTAGACCAAAGGGCATAACCCTAAAGGCATAGATTCCCTATTCTGTGGAAAAGGATGTTTTATGTTGGTCTTCCAAAGCTATGGGTACCTGATTGTATCCTGAAAAACCATCCAAAAAGCTATAGACCTCTTTACCTGCAACTCTTTCCAAAAGATGGTCTGTTATGGGTAATGGATAACTATCCCTTATAGTTGCAGCATTAACTTTTTTCAAGTTAATACATACCCTGAGTTTACCATTCTTTTTTGGTACCACAACTATAGGAGATCTCCACTCTGTATACTCAATCTCATAGATGAAATTGGCAGCCAACAGCTTGTCAATTTCTTCCTTTATTTTGGCAGAGTATTTGTCATTAAATGTATAGTGTCTTTGCTTGCTAGGTTTTGCATCAGGTGTAATAGGAATCTTATGCTCACACATTTTAGGATGAATTCCTTTCAAATCCTTGTAACTGTAAGCAAACACATCCCTATAGTTTCTGGCCAAATTCCTTAATGCTTCCTCCTCTTGATTTGTCATGTCATCAGCTATTACAATATGTCTCTCTTCCCCTTCTTCTTAAGTGATCATTACCTTCTTAGTTTGTTCCTCATTGTCATATGCCTCCCCCTTTTTCTTTTCTCTTTTTGGTTTCATTTTTAGAAGTAGTCTGTCTTCTACTTCATAGGTCTTGAAATTTGAAGGTACATCAAACTGTTGATCTTGTTTGTTATTTCTTTATTTTTTTCAGCTGCTTGATCTTTTTCTATTTCCTTGTGTTTGTTTTTTCTATATTTTCTTGAGATTTTATCTTTTATAGCATCTGTAGCTTCTACTTCTTCAAAATATTGTGTTTTCCGATTTTTTAATATTATTCCTTCCTCCTGGTCTTCCTCTGTTTTTGACACCTTTATCATTTTTATTCCTATGTGGAAGATATCATATCCTTCTTCATTTTGGAATTTTACTCCCACATACTCATCCTTAGCTAGATCCATGGTGATCAAAATTTGATTCCAACCATAAGGCTCAAATTCTTCATCTTTAAATTCTTGTGGTATGTAGCTTTCATCCTGTGATTTCCTTTCCTCTTGACAATCTCTTTTTCTTAACATCCTTTTTTTGTCTGTGTGTTTCCTTATCATATTATATTTCCAAATTGATGAATCTGTCTCATTCTGATCTTCACTCCTTGATTCTTCACTTAATTCCTGATTTTGATGTACTTTGAACCAATCTTGAGGGGACATATCAGAATATTGACCATTTCTTAAATTTACCCTAGTTATCCTTCCTTTGCTTTGAAGATATAGGCAATCATTACCCCAATCTTGCACAATTTGCATTTGTCTCATAAATGGCCTTCCTAGGATAATTTCATATGAAGTGGATTGTGGAAATTCAACTATGGCAAAAGTATGCTCTACCTCTATTCCACATATTTCCACAATCACCTTTTCCCATATTCCTAGGGGTTTTTCTATGTGTCCATCTGCAAGTTGTAATCTCATTTTAGTGGGCATTAACTCATTCTTTCCCCATTTCTCCCAAGTTTGTTTAGTCATGATAGCCACTCCTGATCCACTGTCTAATATAGCCTTGGCATGATTTTCACCAAATTGTATTCTCAGAGTTGAGTTTCCTTCTTCACCTTCAAAATATCCTCCTATTTTGTCAATAGGTATGTACAACAAATCTTCCAATTCTTGTTGCTGTGGATCTAGGTTCTTTGACTTTGTTTCCCACTTTTTCATGTTTTTTTGTAAATGAGGATTTTGTTTTACTATTTCCTCCATTGTGGTGTGGTATAAAATTGTGGAGTGTTTGTCTATATTGATTTGGAAGGTTATGTGTGAGTTATCTTCCTGATCAATAGTTTTCCTGCTTTTTGTTGCACTTACTCCTTCAACTATTGTTTGATAATTGTCTAGTTCCCCCATTCTGAGTTGTGCTTCTTGTATGATTTGTTTACATCTTTGCATCCTTTCATCCTCTAAATCTGGCATAGGATATGCCATCACATGATCTGTAGGATTTGGTCCATCTTGAATTCTTCCTTTGTATGCTCTTATCAGAGTCTCTAGACTTTGTGAATTTTTTGTCTCTTCCTGAGTCTGTGTATTTTGTGGTTGGCTATTGTTTGAGTGTTCCAAAGTCTCTTCTTCCAAATTTTTACCCATTCTCATTTTTCTTTCCCATCTCCCTTTTTATCTGTCTTTCTTTTCTTTTGGAAATGGAATTTTCTTATGTTCCTGTGTATGTGTCTCCTTTGTTGTTTCTTGTTGTTTAGCTTGTGCTCTTGTTATAGCATTTACAATCACCTGGTCAGGGTCACTCAATTCTTCTTGCTTCATTATGTTAATTGTTTTCAATGGTATGTTACTAGATGTGTTCTGTTGTTTTTGAGGGTTTCTTGGACAATCCTTTATTAGGTGTTCCCTACCACAATCCTTGTAATAGGCTCCCTCTATTCTTAGTGTAGGAGGTTGTGGACAATCTCTAATGAAATGTTCTCCCCCACATCTATAACAAGTTATCTTTTGACTCCCTTTGAATTGAGGTTTCTGATTGGACATGTAATTATTAGTTATATACATGAATGTGGCTGTGTCCATTTCAATTCTCCCATTTCCCAAATCCAGGCTTGCAGTTCTGGTTCTCTTTGTTCATATCCTTCCCAATCTTCCTGATATCCTTCATTCCAATGATAATCTTCTCTGTAAGATGATCTAAATCTTGAGCTCTCTTCTTCTATTGGTGTGTATTTTACTGGTACCACATTTTTTGGTAATGGTGGTTGTTGTCCAAGTACAGGTCTTGGTTGCTCAACAAATCCAGAATCTCTTTGTAAGTTGTGTTGGTTTACATATTCTCTTTCTTTAATGGGTTGTTTATTGTAGAATCACTCTTCTCTGGTATGGTTTGTTCATTTTCTTTCTAAAGTACAATATTTGAGTGTTTTTCTATCTTGCAAATGTTGGTTTTTGATAAGGACATTGTTGAACCAAATGATTTTCTCCATAGTTATAGCATTTCTTATTTGTTGCTATCCTGGTGTTTACCAAATTTGTCTTGTTGTTAACTTCTAGGGCTTTAGCAATGGCTTGTGCTAATTCTTTTGCTGGTGGGATTTTATCTTCATCTGTTCTTGGTTGATCAAATGCTAATAGATCTTGTCCTCTGTTATCCTCCAAGTCTATTGCCTCTTTCACACATGCTCCTAGGTCATGACATCTCCTATAATACACCAAGGTTCTTAATTGTGCACTTCTCAGTCCTTCTATGAATAGAGATACTTGTCTTGCCATGGATGGTACCTCCTCTCTGGGACATCTATCAATGTATTGCTTGAATCTCCTAGCTGCCTCTCTGATATTTTCATCTTTTTGCTGTTTATAGCTATGTATCAAGGTAGCTGTACTATGTTTTATTCCAGTTTTTGAGAATTCCCCTATGAAGGCTTCAAGGAAAGATTCAATATCTGGATACATTTCCTTTCTCAAGGGAATGAACCAAGATAGTGCAGGTCCAGTTAGGGTTATACCAAATGCTTCAAATTGTACTTTGTAATCCTCTACTTCTTTTGCCCTAATTAATTGTCTAAATTCTGCAGCATGGACATGAGGATCAGAATATCCTTCATATTGGTTCTTCATACATTTCGCTACTTGATAGGGCGTAAGCATTCTTCCCTGATTTTGCCACTGATGTCTATTTCTGATTGGAAAATCATTAATTCCTTCTGCTTCTCTATCAAAATGATTTGGAGAAATGTGTACTGTCCTACCTTGTTGTTGTTCAATATTAATGTGAGTTTCATTTTGTCTTGGCAAATCTGGTTGCCCTAGGTTTTGTTCCCAAGGTCTCTTGTCTGCACACTGCCCTAAATCATTAGAGTTTTTCTAGATCCAGTGAGAAGATGTATACACATGCCTATCTATCCTCATATCTACCATCCTTAAATTGTGCTACTTGTGTTATATTTAAGGGAACTTCTAAGTTTCTCAACCTAATGAGAAACTTATGCATCCCATCTTGATACACATAGGTTCCAAACCTATTTGTATACATATACTTGAGAATATTTCTATAATCACTAGTTTCAAGAGGTTCATTGGTTTCATTTAGGTTTTCCATGTTATTTTCTTGCCCTAAATCTTTTTCTTGTAAATTCCCTGCCACTGGCTCTATCTCCTCCTTTTTAATTCTTGTTTATCAAGTGTGAACAATTTATTACCAGATCTCAGAATCATCCAACTAATTCACGATTCTGTGAAGAGAATCGTGTTTTCCAGGATCTTGTTGTAGCTCAGTGATGAGTAGCACCTCCTTTAATGTCAATTCGGGAAGACGTGAGGATGGTATGAAGACCTTGAGCAAGTGAAGGCACAAGTGCGTGAGTGAGAAGCACACCAACATGCACACACATACACACACACGCGCACACACGATAAGACAAAGAGTGAGAGCAATGGAGTTCTTAGATTACTTTCAAAAAACTCTTACAAGTTCAAATCAATTACAAGCTACCCCCAAAAATGAGCTCTCTAGCTCTATTTATAGTTTTTGACTAGGTTTTGGCCGTGTCCAGACCTAGTGTCCGACCTAGTTAAAAATTAGGTTCTCTACCCTATTTGGAGGTTCAAACGAAGTCTAAAAAATGTGAAAACTGATAGGTAGGTACTTCTAAAGCTCCCCAAGCTCAAGGACTCCTTGGCTTGCACAAAATGGAGCTACAAAATTATGAAATGGTATTTACAATGATTGTGAGTGATGAGAATCACTGTTGTAAAGATGTTGATTTGGAAAAATTTGAAGGGCCTATCTGCCAGATTTGCGTCGACTGCTCTGTCTACTTAATCCTTCACCTCGCTCTGACTCTCTCCGCTGGCTTCCTTGTCTAGTCAGTCCTTGGGTGCCCATACTGCTCTCAACACCCCCCCTCTCTCTCGCATCTGTCGTCTCTGACAGACTCTTGTTGCTTGGAGTGCTGGATGTAATAGTCCACCACATGAGTGGCAAGTTGATGTTCTTGTATGCGTAGTCCTCTGGCCAAATCTGTCATCATGCGATCCCAATCAATTGGTCCTGGAATGTCCGGATGTGGCAGACGTAACTGATTTGCATGGATGGCTTGTTCCACTGCGAATAGATGTAGCAAATGTGTTGGTCTGGGAATGAAAATTTCGGAATGATATTCCCAGAATCCCGTAGAGAACATTTCCTAAAATGTCTGCTTGAAGCATGCGGGTAAGTACTTTATTCGTGCATGCCAGGCAAAGATTATATTGACCGAGGGAGTTTGGCTCATGTCGTAGACTAAATCCTTGTTACCTTGAGAGAATCGAGGGGCAGAGATGTATGGAGCTTGTACCTTCCGAAAGGTTCTGAAGACAATGGTCATGAGCTCGAATATTTTCATACACATTTTCGCTGCTATGTCGGGTACATTATTTAGACGTGTAGACCAGTGTCGAATTGTTGATATCATGTAGGCTATGGTTGGGGTCCCTCGAGGTGGAGCAAAATATGGATAGTTAACCCAAGCCGAGCATTCTTTATTGTTGCGTACCTTGATTGCAAATGCTTGCCAGGATCTGTGACGTACCATTGGGCAATAGCATGGATTATACTTGATATACAGTGGCATGGTTGCCCATGTGCTCATCATCTCAGGGTAATCGGTTAGTAGACGTGCATGCCAATTAGGTTGGAAGATCGAGCCAGCATGGGCATTTGCCGGTAAGTCCTATGGCTCAAATTGAGTGGCGAATGTGGGCTCCTTCCCTGTATGCCTTCTAACTTCTGCATTATAATCATGTAGCAAGACAAAGTAAGGCATGTATTGCGTCTTTGATGTTGTGATCAAGCGTTGGTGGGATAGGTTCTGAAAGTAAGAAGATCGAAGGACAGTTTCTTCCAGATTTGTGAGAGATTGAATTTGCTCGGCAACGCGATCATCATGGGTCTTTCCTACTTTCTCGATCCTTTTGACCCAATCTGGAACTCCAATTTCTAAAGTGTCTTGTCCTTCTTCTGTTACCCGACCACCGGGTGTGGGCATCGGCTCGTACGGCTCTTCATAGCTATCATCCACAGGGATTTCCACAACTGTTTCAGGTTCTGGTTCTTCAGTTGGTGAGGGTGGCATTTCATATGGTAAGAGGCGTGCTTGGAGTTCTGCCACCTGTTTCCGGAGGGTCTCTACTTCTTCTATAGAGTGTTGCAAGATTATCGGCTCCTGTTGAGCTGTGGGGGCACTCGCTATCTGCTTCTTTAGATCCACACATTCAACCTCTAACTTTTCATATGACTCCAAGAAATTTGCATGCTCTTCGAGTAAGATGCGAATGTCTTCTGATGGGACTGCTCTATACTTGGTAGGGCTAATGGTTGCTCCTGCAGTTCCTTCCATAGCCGCTTCAAAGTTGTCTTGGTTTTGTTGTTGAAGCCTCTTGTTCTCTTCTAGTGCTGCTGCCATATGCTTCCTTAATAGTCCAAGATTGCGTCTAAGTGTAGCATTGGGTATCATTTGGGACGCGAGCATACCTTCCAGTTCCTTCACTGCTTGATCATCCACTGTCGAGGTTTTCGATTCCAATTTTGTGTGAGCATGTTGTAAGGTGGTATGTTCTACTAGAAGCGTTTGGTAATCATCTTGGAGAGTGTTGACTCTAGCTTGTAGACGCTGAGATTCTACTTGGAGGGCAATAGTGCGTTCTTCCAATTGATGGTATTCTTGTTGTAGTTGATGTGCACACTGAAGTAATGTAGTGAACGTGCTATTTACATTATGAGATGCAAGGGGAAAAATTTGGAATGCAGGGGAGGTGGGAATGGGAAGGGAGGTAGTGAATGCTGTGTCTGCTAATGATGTGTTGAGTGGTGAGGTGGGGGGACTTGGAGGGGGAGAGGGTGGAATTGTGGGGAGAGGTGCTGTGGTGGGTGAAATGTCCATTGGGTCAGACAGAGTGGTGTGTACAGGGGCTACCATGTAGGTGGGTATGGTAGGTGAAGTGAGTGTGGTGTTCGTGTAGATTGATGTCGTTGCAAACATCGGGGAAATGTGCCTCTGAAACATTGGAGTGCTGATGGACTACGCCACGAAGGATGGTTGTTGGGGTGGTGCGGTTAGGTAGAATGAGGTGTAGGGGACAGATGGGAAGGGAGGGTCATGGAATGGAGGTATCCGTATTGGGGGATAGGCTGGGAAACACAGGGTGCCTTCTGTGGGTGCAGGGTTTCCAACGACACTGGGAATTATGGGATGGCCAATTATGGGTTCGGAAGATAGAAGGGTTGAAGTGTACAAGGGATTGGTGACGAAAGAGAAGAGGGTGTCTTGTGAGGTGGGTTCTCGAAATGAGAATGATGTGAATGAGGTTGGGTTATAAGCGAAGGTAGAGGTGATGACTGCCATTTCTTCCATGGTGGGAGGTGGTGGTTGTTGGTGCATTTTGCCCAAGCCTACATGCTTGATATATTTGATATTATCCTCATTTGTAAGTCACATGAGTAGTCATGTGAACACCTCTTGTAAAAGGTACATTTTATCTCTTGTAAATGGAAAAAGAAAAAAGGAAAAGGATGGCTTACCTCATCCATGATGTAAAAGCAAATTCGTGGCTCCAACTACCAAAATCACGAATTTTTGAGCTGAGGGAATCTCTCCTAACTTTGGGGATCACTTTTATGTGGAGCCATTCGAATTCGAATTCAAAACTCCCTCCAAGAATAGCTATAAAAAGAGCAAGAAGGAAGAGGCGATTAGCAAGCCTTGTACGTGACCACTTGATGTCATTTTGTAGAGATTGAAGAGCTTACTCCATAGCTCTATAATTCTACTCCCATTGTGCAAAGATTCATTGCCAATGTGGTTGTAATCATATGTGAATCTATACATTTATTATCATCTACTTCTCTGTTTTGTTCTCTGCTATACTCACTCAGAGCAGTACCTTCAGAAGGTCGTACCTCGAGTTCTACTGATCCGTTTTCCGTGATTTAACTTGCATTGAATAGCTCATACTGTCTAATTTGTACCTATAAATTTTCAAGGTCATTGGATTAATAGTTTTGAAGATATCTGCAATTTACTGCTCACTGGTCTATCTCTCTAGAGCCCCGAGAATGGTGGGCATGTTCCAGAAATTGATGAAACTTGTTCTCAGTGCTCAGTCCATGATTTGAAGTGTTTTAACTTGGATTGGGAAGCTTGCTAAGTCTATTTGCTATGCCCAAAAGGAATTTTTCTAATTCCTTCCAGGTTGAGAGCACTGTTCATTTTTTCTAGCAGGTGTATGTCCAAAAATAGCAAGTTTTGGGAGCTAGTCATTTCGCAACTTGTCTGTCTTGACTTAAACTTTTGGGATACATGTTCCAAAGTACTTGGCTGATATTTTGGTGGATTTAGGAAGCTCAAAGGGTCTACTAATCAACTCTGAAGTCTTAGTTGGCTGGTGTGAAGCTGGTTGTAGCGGCACCTACTCATCTTTGGATTGCATCCAACGTCTCTCTTCACAGTGGTATCAGAGCATAGTCAAGCAACATGGGAGATGGATTTCCATAAACAATTGACAAATTGGATCGAAACAACTACCCGGCATGGTCTCTAAGGATGGAGGCTTACCTTCAAGGGAGGAATCTATATGGATTCATATCCGGAGATGAAGCAATGCCAACCATGAGGAACAAAGGGCAACCATCACATGAAGAAGTGGAAGGACTTCCGAATTGGTGTTCAAAGGATGCACTTGCAAGGTCCTATATTCTAAACTCAATCTCTGATTTTCTTTTACCTCATGTCAAGGGATGCAAGACATCAAGAGAAACCTGGAATGCACTTGCTTCGTTCTTCTCTTCCAACACTCGAGCAAGGAAGAACCAATTGTGGATGGAGTTCACAACAATGAAGAAAAGCCCGAAGCAAAATGTGACTGATTATGTCACAAAGATGGAGATTTCCGACCAACTTGGAAGCATTGGAGAGGTAATTGAAGAGGAGCAAATCATAAGACAAATCATGAATGGAATCAAAGCAGACGACAAGTGGGAGTCATTCACAACAACCATGGATTTATACATGGATATGCATGTACCCGACCTCAACACACTCATGGGCCAACTCTTCACTCATGAAGCAAAGATTAGCAAAGGTGGTGAGTCCTCAAGAGGTAATCAAACTTCTGCCTTATACTCTGATAAAGCTAAGGTCAAGGACAAGTCAAAGAATAGGAAGAATGAAGATGAAGGTAGCTCTTTCCAAGCAAACTTTGCAGGTAGAGGAAGAGCTAGAGGGAGAGGCAGAGGTGGAAAGCAAGGCAGGGGGAGATTCCAATCATCTCAACCTTGCAACATATGTGGCTTATCTAACCATACTACTGAAGAATGTTTTAGGAACCCGAGGAACTCAAGAGGAAGAGGATTCAATAGAGGTGGCTATGGATCAAATAGAGGTAGATACAATGGAGGCTACAACAACAACAACTACTACAACAACAATTACAACAACAACAACAACTATCGAAGTGGCCATAGAGGAAGAAGAGATTACAATAACTATGCAGAGGACCAAAGTCAAGAAGATTCATTATTGATTATGAATCTATCAGCGAAAAAGGGTAAGGATGATGATCACATATTTTACATTGATTCGGGATGCTCGAACCATGTAGCAAGAAATGTGGCTTTACTTTCTGATTTGGAAGATCCTCATAACAAGCATGAAGTGCAGACAGGAGATGACACAAAGCACTCAGTGGAGAAGATAGGTAATGTGAAGACATCAGATGGGAATATGAACCTCTTAAGCAAAGTCTTGTATGTTCCTACAATTACCAAAAATTTAATAAGTGTTGGACAGATTGTTGAAAAAGGATTGTTAGATTCAACCGATTTGGAGCATATGTTGAAGACCCAAGGCAAGGCTTTCGAAGGATTGCCAAAGGAGAAAAGACAGGAAGGCTTTTCACTTTTGAAGTGGAAGATACAAAGAACATAGCTTTGTTTAGCTATGGATCTCAAACTCTAACAGAGTTGGAGATATGGCACAAAAGGCTTGCTCACATTGGTGAGAGGACACTCAAACAGATTTGCAGGGACCAAAGTGTACTTGGTTTGCCTAATATCACAAGGCAACACATGATTTATAAGTGTGAAGCTTGTCAACTCGGCAAGGCTCATAGACAACCTTTCAATAAGAAAGGATATATGTATCAAAATCCTTTGGATCTAGTGCACACGGATGTGTGGGGTCCAAGTAAGGAGCCATCTATATCAGGCTCAAGATATTATGTGTCTTTCATAGATGATTGTAGCAGGTGGACCATTCTGTTTTTCATGAAGCACAAGGATGAAGTGTTTAATTGCTTTAAGAAGTATATTGCTCTTGTTGAAAACCAAACAGGTAGGACTTTGAAAAGACTCAGATCAGATGGTGGAGGAGAATACTTCTCTTCTGAATTTGATGCCTTCTTGCATGAAAGAGGCATTAAAAGGGAAGTCACTACAAGGTATACACCCAAACTCAATGGTGTAGCAGAGAGGAGGAACAAAGCTATTGTCGAAGCTGCAAGATCCATGCTCAACGAAAAGGGATTGCCGAACTACCTATGGGCAGAGGCTGTGTCCACAGCCACATATCTCATAAATAGACTTCCATCTAAGTCACTAGATGGAACCACTCCATATGAAGTGTGGAATGGAAGAAGACCTAGTCTAGAGCATTGCAAAATCTTTGGATGCTTAGCCTATGCTCACATTCCTTCTCAAGTAAGAGGGAAATTGGATCCCAAGGCAGAGAAGTGTGTATTCATTGGTTATGATCAAAACCAAAAAGGATATAGATTGTACAATCCAACCAATAAAGGATTTTCTGTGAGTAGAGATGTAATTTTTGATGAAAACAAATCATGGTTTGATGATGACAGGAAAGTGAAGCTTCCATATGACTTGGATGAAGATTTTCCATCACTTCAACCAAAGGAGCCAAAGCAGATTGAAGAAAGTGATTCGGAGATTGACCTAGAAGACTTGGAAAGACTAAAGCTATGGAAGAACAAAGGTAAAGCAAAGATGCAGGATGCTACATATGGACCCGAGAGCTCACATCAACCACTTAGAAGGTCTTCAAGGGAGAAGAAGAAACCAGATAGGTTTGGTTATGATACTTCTTTGGTCACCAAGCACTCAATCTACATTGCAAAGGACTCAACCAATGAAGAACCTACCACATTTGAAGAAGCACAAAGCAAGAAATCTTGGAGAGATGCAATGGATGAAGAAATGGAAGCCTTGAAGGAGAATGACACTTGGGAGCTTGTACCTAACAATCCATCTATGAAGATAATCGGATCTCGATGGATATACAAAATCAAGAGGAATCCAGATGGAAGTATAAATAGACACAAAGCAAGGTTAGTTGCTAAAGGGTTTGCTCAAACCCATGGTATTGATTATGAGGAGACTTTCTCTGCTGTTGCAAAAATGCCTACAATTAGAGTTCTCATAAGTCTTGCTGCATCTAGAAATTGGAATCTTTATCAACTTGATGTAAAGAATGCTTTCTTGAATGGATGGATTTCTGAGGAAGTGTATATGGCACAACCTCCTGGATATGAGGATGCACATCATCCTAACTATGTATGCAAACTAAAGAAAGCTTTGTATGGACTGAAGCAAGCTCCAAGAGCTTGGAATTTCAGATTGGTGACTTATTTGCAGGACCAAGGATTCAAAGCTAGCAAGGCGGATACCTCTTTGTTCATAAAGAGGAATGGATCTGAAGTGATCTATTTATGTGTATATGTTGATGATATTATTATCACAGGCAATGATCTTGAAGGAATCAAACAGGTAAAGACTCAAATGAAGGAGGAGTTCAAAATAAGTGACCTCGGACCACTCACTTATTTTCTTGGATTGGAGTTGATCTATACAGATTCAGGTATATACATCACACAAAGGAAGTATGTCCATGTCATGCTCGTCAAGTTCAAGATGGAAAATACCAAGTGTGCAGGTACACCTATGGAGCAAAATCATAAGCTTAGTGCTTATGAAGGAGAGCCAATTGAAGACATCACAAGCTATCAAAGCTTGGTTGGAAGTTTGAACTATGCAACACTCACAAGGGTGGATATATGCTATAGTGTTAGCATATTGAGTCAATTTATGCATAAGCCGAGAAGACCACATATGGAAGCGGCCAAGAGAGTCCTCAAGTACCTAAAGGGGACCATGAATGAAGGTTTGTTCTATTCATATACTTCAGATATTGAGCTAAAGGTCTACTCAGATGCAGATTGGGCCGGATCTAGAGATGATAGAAGAAGCACATCCGGATATATATCATTTGCAGGTTCAAAAATCATTTCTTGGTCTTCGAAGAAGCAACCAACCGTGGCATTATCTTCTACCAAAGCCGAATATAGAGGTTTGGCTAATGCAACTCAAGAAATCATGTGGTTAAAGTCTTTGTACACAGATCTTGGACTTCATTCTTCAACACCTCACATTTTTGGTGACAACACAAGCTCACTACATCTAGCAGCTAATCCAGTATACCATGCTAGAACCAAGCATATTGAAGTCCACTACCATTATGTAAGGGAGAAGCTAATGAGCAAGGATAATCAACTATCCTATGTCTCTACAGATATGCAATGTGCCGACATGTTGACTAAAGCTCTTGATGGTACAAAATTAAGTAGATTCAAGTTGATGATTGGCTTGCAGGAAATCAAGGACAATTGAAGACTTATTTGAAGGCCAAGCATGTTAGGCTTGAGGGGGAGCTGTTGGTGCATTTTGCCCAAGCCTATATGCTTGATATATTTGATATTATCCTCATTTGTAAGTCACATGAGTAGTCATGTGAACACCTCTTGTAAAAGAGTACATTTTATCTCTTGTAAATGGAAAAAGAAAAAAGGAAAAGGATGGCTTACCTCATCCATGATGTAAAAGTAAATTCGTGTCTCCAACTACCAAAATCACGAATTTTTGAGCTAAGGGAATCTCTCCTAACTTTGGGGATCACTTTTAGGTGGAGCCATTCGAATTCGAATTCAAAACTCCCTCCAAGAATAGCTATAAAAAGAGCAAGAAGGAAGAGGCGATTAGCAAGCCTTGTACGTGACCACTTGATGTCATTTTGTAGAGATTGAAGAGCTTACTCCATAGCTCTATCATTCTACTCCCATTGTGCAAAGATTCATTGCCAATGTGGTTGTAATCATATGTGAATCTATACATTTATTATCATCTACTTCTCTGTTTTGTTCTCTGCTATACTCACTCAGAGCAGTACCTTCAGAAGGTCATATCTCGAGTTCTACTGATTTGTTTTCCGTGATTTAACTTGCATTGGATAGCTCATACTGTCTTATGTGTACCTATAAATTTTCAAGTTCATTGGATTAATATTTTTGAAGATATCTGCAATTTACTGCTCACTGGTCTATCTCTGCAGAGCCCCGAGAATGGTGGGCATGTTCCAGAAATTGGTGAAACTTGTTCTCAGTGCTCAGTCCATCATTTGAAGTGTTTTAACTTGGATTGGAAATCTTGCTAAGTCTATTTGATACGCCCAAAAGGAATTTTTCTAATTCCTTCCAGGTTGAGAGCACTGTTCATTTTTTCTAGCAGGTGTATGTCCAAATAGCAAGTTTTGGGAGCTAGTCATTTCGCAACTTGTCTGTCTTGACTTAAACTTTTGGGATACATGTTCCAAAGTACTTGGCTGATATTTTGGTGGATTTAGGAAGCTCAAAGGGTCTACTAATCAACTATGAAGTCTCAGTTGGCTGGTGTGAAGCTGGTTGTAGCGGCACCTACTCATCTTTGGATTGCATCCACCATCTCTCTTCACAGTGGTGGGGGTGGAGAAGGTGGTGATGGGGGGTGCTCGGGTGAGACGGGTGATGTCTGAACGAAGGTTTCGGCCGAGAGGTCAATGGTGGTGGTGGGGGTAGCTGTGGTTTCAATGGTTACTTCTTGTTCTATGACGGGTATCCTGATGGTCTTACCTGCTCGTGGTAATGTATCAACTCTGCGTTTGTCATACCTCATGGACTGGCAGACTGCTGTGTGGACAGCCTCCGGAACTCCTAAAGATTCTGACACTAATTTGAGGGTGTCAATAAAATGTTGATCCACCCCATCATCTGATAGCATTTCTTGCATCAAAGCTTGGCCTGACACAAGAGAGAGTTGATGCCTTTCTTGTACTGCTTTGATTGTGTCGTATAACCTTTGTAGTTGAGCTGTATATGCAGGTGCACCTACAAGTTCTGGCACTTCTTGTTGCTCATCTTGATGCTCTTGATCATAATCCTCCTCATCTTCCTCCTGTTCTTCATCTTCATCATCCTCTTCATCCACTTCAATTGTGGTGACAGGTACTTGGGAGGTTGTTGCCTACGTTTGCACATTCTCCACTTGTTGTGCCTCTTCTGCCTCTAGCTCTACATCTTGTAATAATTGTTCGAAATCTTCATTCGTGAGTTCTTCCAAAGGTGCACCACCAGGAAATTCAAGATCGGTTGGGATGGGAGGGAATATCAAGTTAGGACCATCAGTGCTGCGTCTTGGAAGTCGGAGTGTGAATGGTCGGACTCTTCGGGGTGGAGGGGTAACATCCGGTGTTAGGGTGGCTCCACGTGGTTGAGCATAAGGGACTTGGACAGTTCCTCTCATCTTCTTAGAAGGGGGTCCAGTGGACGTCCTGCCTCTGAACTGCTCCACTCGATTCCACATCAGAGCTCGTTGAATAGGGATGTCGTAAGCCAAATATCTATAAATGATTCGAGTCAGAGCACAACATCCATATAAAACATGCTTCCGTGGCCATCGTTTGTGGGCTAGGTGTATCTGGTCAATTATCCAGTGGGGTAAGTTGATGGTAAGGCTATGTGTCTCTGCAGATACAAACTAAACCATATTTTTTTGGGCGGCACGGTGAATCTATCTTGGGCAGGAAAAGCAAAGTGTTGCATGCACATGCGGAGGTGTATTACAATATAGGCGTCATGGACACCATGTCCTTGAGTTTGGTGAGGCTTCGATTCTTCATGTAATCAGGCACTAGGGTCTCCTTCTCTGTAGGAATATGCATTCCGCGCATATCTAGGGCCTCTCTCACCAAGTTGTTGGATAACCTAAACCTCTTGAGCTCATTTCCTTTTGTCAGAGATGGAATCACAAATGAGCTTGCACCTTTTGGGTTCTTGTTTGGAGTCAAGGTGTTGATGAGATAGTAGCATCGCATGAAGTCAGGCTTTGGGAGCCGGGCACTGAAATATGCATCCAATCCTGCCTTCTCCTATACCGAACGTAGACCTTCTGCATTTTGTAACTTCTTGAATTCTCTTGTAAAGAAATGGTATTTACCTTGCTTCCCATTGAAGTCCAACTTTGATTCCCATAGGTATGATCCCTCTCCCAAGGGTCCTGCAACTTCACTAAACCAGTGGGAAGCTTTTCCTATGGGCATGGTATGGCCACTGGGAGGGTCCGCTATAGGTATGATTTTGATGGCCTGCAATTCTTCTGGTCTTTCATTTGTCTCAGGCAAAACGGGTAAACTGTCTAAGTCCACCACTTGCTGGCTCGTTTCTGTTTGAGCGCTACTTCCTGCCGTATCTGCCATGTTACTTCTTGCCTCCTGACTCTATGAGAATATAGAAACATGTGTTAACAATGTAAAGGACAAGATAGAACCGTTTTTGTCCCCATTACAACATTAACATGAGGTTTGGGAGAGATTAGTAGGCTATTAAGTGCTCGGTGCTTGTGTGTGTAGTTAGGGATTGGTTAGACCTAGAAGCTAGGTGGAATGATGTAGTGTGAGAGTGACGTAGTTAGTAGGTGGGCATGGATTTACAACTGGGGTCCGGGGGTTTATTACAAGTTTTAGGTTACCAAATGCAATGGATGGGCTTTGATCTTGATTTTGTGGAGACTCTGGAAGGTTTGATAGGAGAATCTGCTTGAAAATGAGGCTTTTTAGGGACCCATTTACAAGTGATTCTACTTGTGCTCATGGAAGAATATGTGTCCGCGTGTGATGTATAAGAATGGGCATCTGATGTTCGAGTGAGTGAAACATGTTGTACCGGGTGTGGCCTCAGCGTAGCTATTTGCGCCCGCAAGCAAGCCTTAGGCACCCAGATTTGTCGTGATTGTGGGCTGTCCTTCATTGACTTCTTGGGTACCCAAATAGACTTTACTTTCGCAAAAGAATTTATGAAAGACTTATTATTAGTGTCGTGTTGTTGATTACTAATAAGAGGTTTTGGCCGTGGGGTTGGCGTGGTCGCAACAGGGTGTTTGCCTTTCCGCACCCACACTTGGTTCAACGGCAGAGACATTCTGCTTCGCACGTGTTTTTGGCCTCCGGTATAGGTGGTACTATGCTCCTTCTGTATTTGACCTGCTGTTGGTTTCTGCGTCCCTCTGGTCTTTGGAAAAGAAGGGAGTGCCGTCGTATCCTTGACTCCGTTGTTGAGACAATCCTCTTTCTGCATCATACAGTTTTGGACAAGAACAACATTGTCAACTTCATGTGTGCCCCTGGAAGGACCAGGAGTTCGTGCCTTACCTAGTTCCTTGAGTGTCTCATTTTCCAATTCAACTGTAATTCGACTATGATTTACCCATACCTGAAGAAGTCCACTCCTTAGGTTTAGGTTGACTGCATGATCATAGATCCAGTCCTGGCCCAAGACAAGAGGCTCAGTGAGGTCCTCATCTTGACACACTAGTACCTTGACTGTCATTACTTCGTCTTGAATATAGAGGGGAAGTTCCACCTCGCCCATGCAAGGGGTTTCCACACCTCCCAATCCTATGAGATATGCTTCTATAGGATTAACAGTTAATTTCAACTCTTGACAGTAAGACAATTTAACAGCACTAGTGGCTGCACCTGAGTCAATCAAGGCTCTTACAGCCCTTACACCCTTTCCTTGTCCTATATCTAAGGTTATAAAAGCACGTCGATCAATTATCCTATGGGAGGTGATATCTGAAACTTCACACATAGCCACATGATATCCTTGATCTGCATATGCATCAGTCCTAGGTTGCTCTCTACCCTGTCTTCTCAACTTCATTCTCCGGATGCGTTCCAATGCTTCTTCTTGAGCTTCTTCTCGAATTCGCTTTTCTTCTTCTTTGCGTTTCTTAGCAGTATTGAGTCGACTTAGCATTTCCTCTGTGAGAGGTTCCTGATATAACTTGACTCTGCACCCGCTTATATAGCTCGGGAGAATATCGCCTTCTAGTGTGGCTAGTTGCATTGCTCCACTTGTTGAGATTCTGTTAATGATCATGGGTCCATAGCCTCTCTTCTCTAGTTTCCTCGCATGTTGTTTCAAAGTATATACTAGTACTAGGTCGCCTGCCTTCAAACCTTTATCCTTAACATGGGCATCAAAGTATGCCTTTTGTCGTTTCTTAGCTGCATATATCCCTGCAGCTGCCCTCAGTCTTGTTTCCCCTAATCGTTCAAGGTCAAAAAGTCTAGAGGAGAGTTCATGACCCGTCCATTCATGCTCTTGTGCTACTTTCAATGTAGGTATTAAGAAGTCCAACAGTAGCACTGCGTTTTGGCCAAATACCATCTGAAAGGGGGTGGCTTGGAGTACCGTTTTGTAGGCGACTCGGTATGCCCAAACAGCATGGTGTAGCTGTTTGTCCCAATCAGAGCGTTTATTATTTACTAATTTCATCAGTACATTGCACAGAATCTTGTTTGTGCTTTCGGCTTGCCCATTAGCTTGTGGGTGGTAGGGGGCATAGTTCTTATGAACTACCAAGAATTCTTGGAGCAGATTTTCAATCACTTCATTCAAGAAGTGAGTGCCTCTATCACTTACTAGCTCTATAGGTAGCCCGTATCTTGTGAATACATTCTCAAACAAGAATTTAGCAGTTGTCTGAGCATCATTCTTTGTCGTAGCTTTTACCTCTACCCATTTGGTTAGATAGTCCGTGGCAACAATGATATACTCAGCATGGGAACCCTTAGCTGGGGGATTAATAGGACCAACAAAGTCTATTCCCCACTTAGAGAATGCTCGTCCACCCATCATGGGTTTCAGTGGCATCTCATCCTTGCGTATGGGATACTGGGTTTGCTGACAGACATCACACCTCTTCACATAGGTATGTGCGTCCATGTGAAGGGTCGGCCACCAGAAGCCCGCAAATAGTATTGCCTTGATCACCCGATCTGGTCCAAAGTGTCCTCCTGCTACACCTTGGTGAGCAGTTTCCAAGATCTTGAGATATTCACTTTCATGGACACATAGTCTCAGGTAACCATCTTTACCACGCTTGTATAGGTTATCACCAATGAGTGAGTAATCCTGGGCTTCTTGTTCTAAACTCCTTTTCCTAGCCAGAGTCATGTCTGGAGGGAATGTTTTCGTCCTCAGGAAGGATACTAGTGGTTCACTCCAATCTGGCACTATGGACACTTGATAAAGAGTGGCATGTTCCACAGGTGGTTTAGTGCAGCAGATTGGGCATTCCTTGCACAACTTTTGGACATCAGCTTCCATAGTTGGCCAATGCACTCTGAGTCTCCTTAGTGTCTGTAGGGTTCGTTGCTTTGAGTAGTGTTTCTCTAATGCACCTACATGTGCTAATTGCAACCATTTAGCGTACTCATCCTCTTCCACACAACAAGCCAAGATTCCTTGATCTGTGTGCTTGTACATACTTCCTGCCATGATGTGATACTTTTGGGCTTTTACTACCTCTCTATCCTGTGTGTTTATTACTGGATGGTTAGGCCCGTATGTCAATACTGGCACTAATGGCTTAGCCCACTGCGGCACCACTTCCAAATTAAACAAGTAAGCGTCAGGAAGGTCATCTGACACTCCTTGTGGGGCCTCTCCAGATGTGAGCCTAGAGAGATGGTCTGCTCTCAAGTGAGTCTTCCCTTTTCTTACCACAACCTCGAAATCATATTCCATTAGTAAGAGAAACCATCTTACTAATCTGCCTGTATTACATGGTTTGTTTACCAGATACAGTAGAGCTTGGTGATCAGTAAAAAATTTAAACTTATTTGCAAGCAAATAGTGTCTAAACTTTTTAACCGCGTACACCATGCCTAATCCTTCTCGTTCGGTGGTTGTATAGTTCCGTTCAGCAGCATTCAATTGTCTACTAGCATAGGCAATTGGGAGATCCATATTACCTTCACCGGTAGGTTGTGCAAGTACACATCCAATAGCATAATTGGAGGCATCCACATGAACATGGAATGACTTGTTCCAATCTGGTGTGGTCAAGGTTGGTGCTGAACATAATCTTCGTTTAAGCTCTTGGAAGGAATTCTCACATTCATTAGTCCACTCAAAGTTAGTCAAAAGTCCATACAGAGGCTTTGCTATGATGACATACATGTGTATAAACCGTCGATAATAACCACAATGCCCCATGAAAGCTTGTACTTCCTTGACATTCTTTGGCCTAGGTAACTCGGCTATGGCTCTCACTTTCTCTTCATCAGTGGATATGCCATTCTTTGACACTATGTGTCCTAGAACCTTGCCTTGTCTGACCATAAAAATGCACTTTTCTGGGTTCAGGCAGACTTGATATTCTCTACATTTGTCAAAGATTTGTCTGAGTTCAGGAATATGGGTTTGTCTAATGGTGGAATGAGCACAAAGATCATCAACATGGACTTCTAAGTTCTTCCTCAGGAACTCTTTAAATACATGGCACATCACTCTCTGGAAGGTAGCTGGTGCGTTGGTAAGCCCAAATGGCATTACTCTAAAGGCAAAAATGCCCCATTCAGTGGCAAAAGCCGTCTTGTGCTGATCTTCTAGAGCTATGGCTACTTGATTGTAGCCCGAAAATCCATCAAGGAAGCTGTACACTTCCTTGCCTGCTACTCTTTCTAAGAGATGTTCTGTGATAGGGAGCGGATAGTTATCTCGAATTGTGGCTGCATTGACCTTCTTTAAGTTAATGCATACATGCAGCTTCCCATTTTTCTTGGGCACCACTACGATGGGGGATACCCACTCAGTATGCTCAATTTCATAAATAAATCCAGCTTCTACCAGTCTATCTATCTCCTCTTTGATCTTAGCAGCATAATTATCATTATATGTGTATGGCTTTTGCTTAAAAGGTTTGGCATCTGAGGTCATGGGGATAGTGTGTGAGCATATGTCAGGGTCTACACCTTTCAGGTCCTTGTAGCTCCAAGCGAATACATCTCTGTACTCTCTTAGCAAGGCTATCAATTCGTGCTCTTCGTCTTCCGTCAGGTCATGGCCTATGTACGTGCATCTCTCTTCTCCTTCTTCCACAGCTACCACTATTTTCTTGGTGGTTTCTTTGTTATCATAGGCCTCCCCTGATTGTGCCTCTCGTTTAGGCATTCTGATCATGACTCTCCTGTCATCTATCTCATACTTCTTAAAATTTTCCGGGACCTCAAACAAAGATTCTTCCTCTTCTGGTGTGACTTCTCTCTTCTTTCTTTTCTTTCCTTCTTCCTTCGGGGTCACATGTGTGGCTAGCCTTACATCGTTTGTAAGCTCTCCATGCCTCTGGGGTTGAAATTCTACTTCATAGAAGTATTCTTCATCTGATGCAAAAGGTGGGTCCATAATGATTGACTCTAGATCGGAGTCACTTGCATCCTCAAATGCATTCGGGCTAGGTTCACACTCTTCTAACACTGCCTCTCCCATGATTGGCTCTATGGAGAAGACTGAAATGTCATAGCCATCTTCATCACAGTGAGGTGTCCATTGTTCTTCATTGATGGCTACATCCATTGTTGCTAGGATTTCTGCCCAACCGTGGGGTTCAAATTCTTCGTCAGGAAAGACTACAGGTGCATAGGCTGGGTCTTGAATTGATCTATGTGTTTCTTTTGCACCTACCTCTCTGGCTTTTTCTCTCTTCTCCTCTTCTACTGCTACTTTGCACATCCATAACTGGGTGTCTTCATGCATCCATGAGGATCTTGATCCTATGGAATGCACCGAGTCCGTATCATCTTTGGCTCTATGGAGGGGATTCCATTGGATAGGAGGGACATCTCTATGAGAGTAATCTTTGAGATTCACTTTGGTCGTAACACCTAAGTGTTGCAGGTACAAGGAGTTGGTTCCCCAGTCCTGTACCACTTGCAATTGTCACATAAAGGGTCGTCCCAAGATCATTTCATAGGCATGATTTTTGCTAAAATCACATATAGCAAATGTATGCTTGAACTCAACTCCAAACGTGGTGAGAGTTATTCCTTCTAATAGCCCTAAGGGTCTCTCTATGTGACCATCGGCCATTTGCAATTTCATCCTCGTGGGTCTGAGTGCTGGCTTGCCCCAACGCTTCCATAGGGAAGTGGTAGCAATTGCAACTCCTGCGCCTGAATCTAGAATGGCCTTGGTGGTGTATCCTTGATGGGTGATAGGAAGATATGTGTTTCCCTCTTCGCCCTCACTCATGTCTCCTATCTTGTCCAATGGTATTTCTGGCACTGTTCTCTGGGATCCTACCTGGGAACGAGGTTTTGCTATCTCTGGTACTTGTTTGGCTACATGTTTCCATAGCTCTGGCCTTATTTTGAGTAGCTCTTCTAAGGTGAGGTTCCATTGTACTTTAGTGTTGTTCACTACCTCTATGTTCCTAGGTATGACTAAGTCCTCATTTCGTACCATGAAGGTGGGTGCTCTCATACAAGTAGACTTAGCTTCCCATGGGCCTGTGAAGTGGGGTAATTCTTGTAGAGAGTTAGACTCAAAGTCTAATCTTTCTTGAGAGTGGGTGCTCTCCTGCTCCTCATAAATGGATGGGATGTCTTGTGGGAATTGGTCGTGTGCATCATCCACAAGTTCAATAGGAGGAGGGACTTCACTTTCTTTAGCCCATTTGTCTTCTTGAATCTCTCGTAGGAATTCGGGTGTGAACCGATTCATCGAAGATGATGTGTCTAGCTCCGTAGAGTTAGGCACATAGGCTTCCTCGGCAGGAAGACCTGCTCTTTCACTTGCCTTGTCTTTGTGTTGAGAGGCGGGTTCCTTTTCTGATTGTGCAATTAGCCTCTCTATTCTTTCTAATAGTCCTTCAAAGTGCAGCTGCGTCTTTGCTGAGCTAGATATGTTAAAGAGGCCGCTGGCTTCAAACATGGTCTGAGCCAATTCCACCATCTTAGCACAAATTTTGGTTAGTTCTAGCTCTAGTTCTCCTTTAGGGTAACACTTTTCATGATCAGTTACGTTTGGCCCTTCTTGGATTCTGGCCTGATATGCTTTAAGCATCATGTTTAGGTCCTCGGGAGTGGGCTCTGCTAGGACTGATCCTACTCTATAGGTGAGGCGGGTTGGAAGGTGGCGGTTCGGATGGAGTTGGGAATGGTGGAGGAGGGGTAGTGTGAGAGGAACTTTGAGATGTGAGTTCGGTTATCCTGGCTCTCGTTTCTCTTAAGCTTTCCTCAAGTTCACTCATTTTCTTTGCCCATTGTCTTTTCATTCTTTCACGACTATCTCTCCAAGCTCTAGTCCTCTTCTTTGTCATGCTCTCCGTTTCACTCACCTCGGGACTCTTTTCCTGACCTACACTTTGGTTCTGCTGCAAGGCTTGGGCTCTAGTGATCACTTGCACTGGTGTAGTGGAAGTCACACTTCCTGGGGAGTCTACAACTAACCCAACAACATTGATAGGAGTGATTTTTGGCATATTATTAGGATTCTTTGGGCAGTCTCGTAAGAGATGCTCCTTTCCACACTCCTGGCAATAGCCTTGGATTGTCATTGACTGGGGTTGTGTGGGTGGAGGCAAGGGACAATCATGAATGAGGTGATCCCCCTGGCATCTCTAGCATGGTCCTCTAGGAAATGGGGGTCTTATTTGCCTAGGTTGAGGTCTAGAGTTGGGGTTTGCGTACATGACATTAGCATACTCTGGCTCCCAGTTAGGTTCACTCGGTTCTTCACCATAGTAAGACTCACCATGTTCAGGAGATTGCATGTAGTAAGCCTGGGGACTATCAATATGTGTAGAATCAAAACTATGGTCGCTAGGATCACTTTCGGAAAGCAATGGTGTAACTCGCACTATAGCTCTATTCAAATTCTCTTCTGCAGTTGCATACTTTACCGGAATTACATTAGCTAGGGCAGGGGGTTGTTGTGCTAACACAGGTTGAGGCCTTTGTTGGTTTTGGTATTGTGGTTGGTAGGTTTGTTGAGGCCTAGCATACTACTACAGTGGGTACTGATTCTGGTATCTTCCCTGCTGAGGGTATGGCTGAGGGTAGGGTTGCCTAACCGCCTGCTTGTTGTATGGGCAGTCTTGTGCTGTGTGATTAATGTATCTCCGTTCTATGGTGCAGTATTGGCTACTGGGATTCACTTGGGGTTGAGCCATAATGGGACATACATTCGCCATATGGTCACCCCCACAAGTATAACATCTTTTCACAGGGGCAAACCTTGGGATCTGTTTGCTAGAGACACCTAATTTCTGAGCTACTTTCTCTGCTAATTCCTCGATAGATGTGGATTGGGTGGAAGAGAGGCTAGAAGCACTATCTGAATCTTTGTAGATTTTGGAAAGCTCTAACTCCTCCCCTAGGTTATCCTCGATGTCAATGCACATGCGTACACACTCTTCTATAGTCCTAGGATCCTTCAGATACACATATGACCTCAATTTGGTACTTAGCAATCCATCCAGGAATAGAGCCACTTGTTTGGCTGGTGTGGGTAGCTCAGGGATGGGACATCTCTCTAGATATTGCCTAAATCTTCTTCCTGCAAGTCTCACGGTCTCTTGAGGGGTCTGCTTGAAACTATGTATCAATGAGGAAGTATTATGCCTTATGCCACTTTTAGAGAATTCAGTGATGAATGCCTCTAAGAGTTGGTCTATGTTCCTGAACAACCTCTCATTCAATGGTTGAAACCACGTAAGGGCTGTGTTCCTAAGGGTTAGACCAAAGGCATTGTACTGCGTGAATAGATCCTCCACTTGTTCAGCTCTCAAGACTTGCCTGAGCTCAGCCACATGATCGTAGGGATCTCCAGTGCCATCGAAGTAGTTTTTCATGGACTTAACTAGTTGGGTCGGTCTCAGGGTCCTCGTGTGCTCTCTTGGTCTTGGTAGAGGGAATTCATCCGCATTTCTTCGGTTCCTTGGGGCTCTATGTCCCTCAAGTTCCACTCTATTTGTTTCCGTTCTCATTCTTCCTCTTCCTAAGGAGTTGGCAAAGCTTACCTCAGGTCTGTCTCTCTTTATGTCTCTCTGAACTCCATGAGCATGGGACGTTCCAGCTCCCAGGTGGCCAGAGGACACGTTAGATTTTGGTTGGGGGAAAATAAACTCACCCATCCTAGTGTAAGCATGTCTATCATGTTCTGTAACCACAAAGATCCTTTCTGAAGCATGATCTAGATAGGTCACTCTACCTGGGCTATCTGGATCTTTAAACTCATAGATCATGATTGTTCCTATATCAATTGGCCGATCAGATTTATACCTCCAAAAGGCTTCATCAGCCTCTCGGTTCAGAAGCAGATCTATGCTCTTGTTGTCCTGGGGAACCCACTCGGAATTGAGGATTCTAGTAAGAACAGATTTCCCTCGAGGGGTCCTGGGCTCCCCTCCTACATTCCCTTGTTCTAGGTCATCTATGTCCGTCTCAGGGATCACATTCCCGAATTCATCTGTCCTCTCCGGGTGACTAGTGACCACGTATATGGTTCCCTCTTTATCAAGGTATGCACCATTTTCAAACTTGATAGCAGGGTGCTCTAGCCCAATAGATTGGTCTGGGTTTTTGATTTGGACCACGGATCTTCCTAGGCCGTCCTCATAGAAGCTAGCACCTAATCGGTTGGTCCTAAGGTATTCCAGCTGCATCTTGTACGGGCCTTCTACCCTGTGCAAGTATGGCACTCCTGAACTTCCCGTAGGTCGGTCCATGCCTTGAGACATCTCTGATTCACTAGTCTCAGAGCTAGGGTAGTATGAGTGGTGGCTCAACTGCTGGGCCCAAGACCTAGCAGTGTGGTTGACACTAGCCTCTGAAGACCTAAAACTTTGTCTATCTCTCCCTAGATGTCGCCCTGATCTAAGGTTCATAAGCCTAATTGAATAGCCCAAATTTGCCCAAGTACAACCTCGTTGCTGAGTTCTTTTGTATCAGTTACTTGATTCTTTTTAGTGGTTACCGTGTTTATGCTCTTGTCTGATATCACGTCGTCAGGTATACTTGAGTGTATTTCCGCACTTGAAGTTGATCGTTCCACGTTAAGTTCTTTTCCTTTAGAGTTCTCGACCGTACAAAGATTATGTCGTTAGCTTGAACTTGAGTATTTAGGTAGTCTTCAACTTGATAAATGCCTATCGCCAACCTGGCTTACTCCTATCACTAGTCGTTCTTAGCCTAAGCTAGGAATTGACAAAGGGAGTTGAGAATTTCCAACCTTTTGTTTCCTTCTTGGTTGCCCTTGAGTGCCCAGGAAGCGTGTTCCCAAGCTTGCACTTACTCTTGCTTAGAATGCCCTTCGATGCTCTCAATATATCTGTAAGAGTTCCAAAGTTAGCTCAAGACTTAAATTCCAAAGACAGAACCAATCACTTTCATTCATGTAACACAAACACCAATTTGCACTGTGATTTTGTGGAAAACAAATCTAGAGATCCCTGAGTTTTGTTCCCCTTGGGTATGGTCAACTTCAAAATACAAACGGATTTCGTATGAGAAAGTTATGCCAGTTCAGGGTTCTAGGGTTAAAACAGGGTTCAAACAGGATAACAGGCAAACAGGTTTTTCCCCTAATGGTTTACTTATAGCCTCCTTTTATGCCCTACAACCCAATATTTATGCCCAAAATTGGCCAAAATCCTCAATTTAAAAAACCCTAAAAAATTGGCCGAAATGGGCTGTCAATCGCGATCGACTGGGCTGTCAATCGTGATGGATAGGGCTGTCCGTCGTGGCCTGTCAATCGCGATGGACTGGTGTCAATCGCGATGGACTGTTGTGAATCGCGATGGACTGGTGTCAGTCGCGATGGACAGGTGTCAGTCGCGATGGACAGGTATCAGTCACGATGGACAGGTATCAGTCGCGATGGACAGGTATCAGTCGTGATTTTTCTGTCGGTCGCGATGGACACGTGTCCGTCGGGGTCTGTCAGTCGCGATGGACTGGCTGTCCGTCGCAATGGACAGTGTCAATCGTGATGGACAGAGAAAATGCAAATGTTTTTGAAATTTTTGTGGATTTGTGAAGTGCAAGGTCTCTAGTCTACTGTCACGTGCACTCAGTTTTACCAAAAGATGAAGTTTTTTGTCAATCGCGATTGACAGAAACTTGCGACACAGAGACAGTTCTGCACATTTCCGTACCTGCACAGCGTGCTGGGGATGATGGGATAGCCAATACCTACAAGCAAACTCAAGAAACATGCAAGAAATAGCACACAACAGTTCGCTCTCTCGCTCTCTCTCACAAGTGAAATGAGGGAAATGAAAGGATGAAGGAGATATAGTCAAAAAACTGAAATTTTTGCGATGATGGAGATGGAGGTGGAAGATGATGATGATGATGATGATGATGATGAAGTAAGGATGAGAAAAATAAGGAAAAGTAAAGGAATTACCTACAACGCCAACGTCACAACTCTACGTCTTACCATCACACGCTCGTCCTCAAAGCTCGATCCCCGGCAACGGCGCCAAAATTTGGTGTAGCTCAGTGATGAGTAGCACCTCCTTTAATGTCAATCCGGGAAGACGTGAGGATGGTATGAAGACCTTGAGCAAGTGAAGGCACAAGTGCGTGAGTGAGAAGCACACCAACATGCACATACATACACACACATGTGCACACACGATAAGACAAAGAGTGAGAGCAATGGAGTTCTTAGATTACTTTCAAAAAACTCTTACAAGTTCAAATCAATTACAAGCTACCCCCAAAAATGAGCTCTCTAGCTCTATTTATAGTTTTTGGCTAGGTTTTGGCCGTGTCCAGACCTAGTGTCCGGCCTAGTTAAAAATTAGGTTCTCTACCCTATTTGGAGGTTCAAACGAAGTCTAAAAAATGTGAAAACTGACAGGTAGGTACTTCTAAAGCTCCCCAAGCTCAAGGACTCCTTGGCTTGCACAAAATGGAGCTACAAAATTATGAAATGGTATTTACAATGATTGTGAGTGATGAGAATCACTGTTGTAAAGATGTTGATTTGGAAAAATTTGAAGGGCCTATCTGCCAGATTTGCGTCGACTGCTCTGTCTACTTAATCCTTCACCTCGCTCAGACTCGCTCCGCTGGCTTCCTTGTCTAGTCAGTCCTTGGGTGCCCATACTGCTCTCAACACCTGTGAATAGAATCGTCTTTTCTATGATCTTGAGAAAATTCTAGATTTTCTCACTATTTTGTGAAAAAGAATTGTCTTTTTCACGATTCTTTGGATATTCTAAATTTTCTACAATTCTGTGGTTATAAATCGTGTTTTTCACAACTATGTGGATAGAATCGTGTTTTTCACGATTCTGTGGATAGAATCGTGTTCTTCACGATTCTGTGAAGACGTGATTTCCACGATCCTGTGAAGGAAGTCGTGTCTTTCACGATTTTGTGAATAGAATCGTGTTTTTCACGATTCTGTGAATAGAATTGTGTTTCTCACGATTCTGTGGATAGAATCGTGTTCCTCATGATTCTGTGAAGACAATCGTGATTTCCACGATCCTGTGAAGGAAATCGTGTCTTTCACGATTTTTGTGAATAGAATCGTGTTTTTCACGATTCTGTGGATAAAATCGTGTTTTCACGATTCTGTGGATAAAATTGTGTTCTTCACAATTCTGTGAAGACAATCGTGATTTCCATGATCCTGCGAAGGAAGTCGTGTCTTTCACGATTTTGTGAATAGAATCATGTTTTCACGATTCTGTGGATAAAATCGTGTTCTTCACGATTCTGTGAAGACAATCGTGATTTCCATGATCCTGTGAAGGAAACCGTGTCTTTCACGATTTTGTGAATAAAATCGTGTTTTTCACGATTCTGTGGATAAAATCGTGTTCTTCACGGTTTTGTGAAGACAATCGTGATTTCCATGATCCTGTGAAGGAAATCGTGTCTTTCACGATTTTGTGAATAGAATCGTGTTTTTCAAGATTCTGTGAAGGGAATCGTGTTTTTCACGATTCTGTGAAGGGAATCGTATTTTGCACGATTCTGTTCCCAGACAATCGTGATTGCTCACAATTGTTAAGAACACGATTTTCTTATGAAAATCGTATTCTGGGAATCACGATTTTCTGTTCAAAATCGCAATTTTGTGGTTGTTCTCAAAATTGCGATTCTGAGCAGATTCTTATAATTTTTTGGTTTTTGACTTTTTAAGTTTTTTTTTCTCTATTAGAAGCGCTTTATTAAAATACTAACATGCAATAAAAGATTTTTGTCAAAACAATGATTTTTCTTCCAAAAAATTCAAAAAATCAGAATATCGTAATTCAGTGTTTTCTAACAATTTTTATATTTTCTTGTGCTTTTACCAAAAGATTAACTTGAAATTATACAAAAACTTATTATAAGCCAATTACCTTGCTGCTTGATCAAGTAATGTCCAAAAAGCTTGTTGTTGCAGAAGATCGCGACCTGTCAGCTCCTCTCACTCTCTCTTTCACTCAAATGAACATTTTTCTGAGTTTTCAGGCTTTTATAGTCTTCAGACAATCGTGATTGTGTGCGATTTTACAAAATTTTAACTTTCCATTGTATGATTCTTGTCCCTTAGCAATTTTCTGGTTTTAATTCACCATTACTATCCTTTCCAACAAAATTTGCTCTCTTTATCCTACTGATGAAAATCGCGATTCTGTACCCAATTCTCCAATCTACTCATTTGATGCTCAATTCTTACTGAAATTTTGAAATTTTGATTTCCTTTACTCATGCAACTTATGACACCTCCTAAAATCACTTACCTCTGAACCCAATAGTGCAACTAAGTCAAATTCTTTATCTTACACAAAATCGCGATCCTGTGAAGAGAATCGTGTTTTTCTCTGAACTTCCAGCTTTTGCACTTTTTGAATTTTCTTTCTGTTGATATATTTAGGTAGTGATGTGTGTGAACACTCTAGGACTGTCGGGGCACTTTTTTCCCTCTTTAGGAGGTTTTTTTCCCCCGGCTTGTATATACGCCGATTGCCCTAATGGGCTACTTATCTTTGTACATTCTCTAGTAATACATTCAGTCTTGTGTGTTGTGCTCCAAGCTTCTTCTTCTTCCTTGTGCTGTTCGCGTGCTTCCGCAGACGTCTATCTCCAACAATTGGTATCAGAGCAGGTCGTCGCTTCTTCTAGGGCGCCGTCGACACTCCTCCGTTTGCAGTCTCAGATTCGTACGAAATTTGGTGAGCATACTCAGGGTGTTTCCGAGATCAAAACGGCTTCGCTCTGTGGTGCCGAAATCGCGATCTGAGCTCGTTTCGGCCTCCGAACGCACTATCGCAGTGCTTGTGCAGGCTATTTCGTCCTTTTGTGCCAAAGGTATATACCAGTTTTTGTTCGCCAGTTTAAGCGTCTCGAAGTCTGCTACAGGTCTAGCAGAACTCGTCTGGGCAGTTCTGTTCAACTTTTTGAGATACAGTCAATTTTCTGCATCAAGGTATTTTAGTCACCGGCCATGGCTGAAAGCAGTGATGTATTCCGTATGTTGGCTGTTGAGGATAAGTTGGATGGTACCAACTACCCATTATGGGCTTATATGATGCGACATGTACTGGTTGCAAAAGGATTGTGGAACATTGTGCAGGGTGTTGAAAGACGTCCTGTTACACCTGTAACGACAGGTACTGCAAATACAGGTGTTGGAGCTGATGAAGATGGTGTCGAAGATGATATTCCGCAGATTCCTGTTCGTGCTGCTGTTTCTGTTGCACCTACTGCAGAGCAGATTCGTTGGGATGGCAGAGATGCCCAGGCACATGCATTGATAGCTTTGTCTGTCAAACGTGCCATTATTCCTCACATTCGCTCTTGTAGAACAGCAAAGGATGCTTGGGATACACTTACCACTTTGTACCAGGCTAGGAATGAGGCTCGTGTTGCTTACCTCCAAAACAGTTGGAGAGTGAGCACATGAATGAAGGTGATTCTATGGACAGTTTTCTCACAAAGATCAAAGACCTGAAGGAACAATTGATTTCTGCTGATGAGGTTATACCAGATAGCTCACTTGTGCAGACCGTTCTGAATGGTCTTCCTGATTCATATCAGAGTTTTGCCTCTACTCTTCGGTTGATGATGAAAGGCAATCCGAATGCCTTGTCATTTGAGGAATTAGTCTCTGTTCTATTGCAGGAAGATCAGTCCAGGCAGAACAGGTCCATTATGCGTGTTGCAGATCAAGCTTTCCTGGCTAGTCAGAAGGGCAAAGGAAAATGGAGCTCTTCTACTAGTAAGCAGAAATCTGCAAATGCTGCACATTCAAAGAACCAAGACAAAGATGAGAAAAAATCAGAAAAGCAGAAATTGTTTTGTAAGTACTGTAAAGGCAATGATCATATCATAAAGAACTGTCCAAAACTGGCTGCTAAAGAGGCAAAGAAGAAAGAGGCTGGAATGGTTGTTGCAGAGGCCTCTACACCAAAAACAGAGTCTACAAATCTTGTGCAGGAAGAAGAATGGGCGTTTACTACTGTCTGCAGTTTTGACCCATCTTCTCCTGATCAGTGCATGTCTGCAGTAGACTCAGATGTTTGGTACTTTGACAGTGGGGCGACCAAACATATTACCCCGCAGCGCAGTTTCTTCTCTTCACTTGAGCCTGCTCCTATAGGGAATACTATCACATGCGCCAATAACTCCTCTTATCCTGTTATGGGAGTTGGTAAGATCATTCTGACTACTGCTGATGGTAGTTCTTTCACTTTGTCAGATGCTTTATTTGTGCCAGGGATCAAAAAGAATCTGTTATCAGTTTCTGCATTAGCCAAGATTGGCTTGGTTGTGAAATTTGTTGATGACAAGTGTACAGTCCATGATCTCTCAAATGGCGATGTGATTATTGCTTCTGGCATTTTATGTCGTGGGCTGTATAAGCTCATAGACTATGAAAGATCTGTGAATGATTCGGCATGTGCAGTTCATGATTCTCACGCTATGTCAGATGCAAAGCTTTGGCATGCACGCTTTGGTCATCTGAATTTTGCTAGTTTGTTACGCCTGCAGAAATCTGAAATGGTGTCCTCTTTGCCCAAACTTGAGGCACCTGGAAAACATGTTTGTGAAGGCTGTATTTTGGGCAAAATGCAGCGTTCTTCCTTTCCAAAAGATGGTTCAGTTCGGGCTATGCAGAAATTGCAGCTTGTACATAGTGATGTCTGTGGTCCTATGCAGACACCCTCTTTTGGAAATTACCTTTACTTCGTGACTTTCATTGATGATTTTTCCAGGCATGCATGGGTATATCCACTCAAAGCAAAGTCCGAAGTATTCATGTGCTTCAAACAGTTTTTGGTCTTAGCTGAAAATCTGTCAGCATGTAAAATGGGCACCCTCCGTTCTGATCGAGGGGGGGAATATATGTCTTCAGATTTTAATGCATTTCTGGCTGAACGTGGGATAAAACACCAGTGTACAGTGCCGTATACACCTCAACAGAATGGAGTTGCTGAACGAAAGAACAGGTCACTCATGGAGATGGCGAGGTGCATGATCAAAAGTCAGGCTTTACCACATAGTTTCTGGCTTGAGGCTGTCATGTGTGCAGCATATGTACTGAACAGGTGTCCCACTAAAGTGTTGCAGTCTATCACTCCATATGAGGCTTGGCATGACCGCAAGCCATCTGTTGCTCATCTGCGTGTTTTTGGTTGTTTGGCATATGCATTAATGCCTGAACAACATCGCAGAAAATTGGATGATAAGGCAATAAAATGTATTTTTGTTGGGTACAGTTCTGAAAGTAAAGACTATTGTTTGTATCATCCACAGACTAAATGCATTCTGGTTAGCCGTGATGTTCTCTTTGTGGAAGATGCTATTCAGCCATTGCTTTCATGTACTAAGGAGACATCTGTTAGCTCCAAAGACATGTATGATACTTTGATGCCTCTTTTTACAGGTGGACAGGCTAGCGCTGGTCTTAATGAGGCAACTTCTCAGCCTTTGCAGGTTTCATATGATGATGCAGATCATTCCATTTCTGATGCAGATTTACATGATGCACTTGTTGATGAGAGAGCTGATATTGAACAGGCAAAAACTATGCCAAAATGGCTGGTGCAGACTTTGCGTGACAGCAAATTAGATGCACCTTTGTCATATCGTACTCGTTTAGGCTCTCATAGTGCCTCCTTTGCATCAGATTGCTATGCTATGGCTGCATCTAGTCTCTATGATGAGAATGAGCTTGTTTCTTTTGATGAAGCACAAAATTCAGAAAATTGGATGGTTGCTATGCAATCTGAATATGATGCTATAATGAAGAATGGTACATGGTCTTTATGTGACTTGCCTCCTGGCAAGAAGGCCATTGGCACTAAGTGGGTATACAAGCTGAAGCGTAAACCTGATGGTACAGTTGACAGGTATAAGGCTAGGCTTGTTGCAAAGGGTTATGCGCAGGAAAGAGGCATTGATTTTGATGAGACCTTTGCACCTACATGCCGTATGACTACTGTTCGGAGCATTTGTGCACTTGCAGCCCATCATAGTTGGAATGTACATCAGTTGGACATTAAAACAGCATTTTTGAATGGTGACTTGCATGAAGAAGTGTATGTTTTTCAGCCCCGTGGCTTTGTGCAGAAAGGGCATGAAAACCAGGTGTGCAGGTTAAAGAAGGCGTTATATGGTTTAAAGCAAGCACCACGTGCTTGGTATGAGAAGATACATGCCTATCTGATTGCACATGGTTTTGAGAACAGTCCAACTGAAAGCACCTTATATGTTAAGCGTGCTAATGATGTGCTTCTGATCATTGTTGTCTATGTTGATGACATGCTGCTCACTGGTCCTATTGAGACACATATTTCTGATTTTAAGGCTGATTTGCATGCCTCATTTGAGATGTCTGATTTGGGGCATTTGCATCACTATTTGGGCATTCAGTTTATGCACGTTGATGGTGGAATGGCTTTGTGTCAAACGAAATATATTGACACATTATTGCAGCGTTTTGGCCTCGAAGACTGTAAGCCTATTGCCACTCCTATGGAGACAGGTTTACGATTGAGTCTTCATGATGCTGGAGATGCATTTGATGCTGTTCTCTATCAGCGGGCTGTTGGATGCTTGATTTACTTATGCATTACTCGGCCAGATATTCAGTTTGCTGTCTCACAGATGAGCAGGTTTATGCATTGCCCAGGAGTCACGCATTGGAAAGCGGTTAAGCACATCTTTCGCTACTTGAGTGGTACTCGGCTACTTGGGTTGTTTTATCCCAAAGGGGGATCACTACCGCCAGATTTGCATGCTTTTTCTGACTCAGATTGGGCTGGTTGCTATGACACTCGTGTGTCCACCAATGGTTTTTGCTTCATGCTTGGTAGCTCATGTATATCTTGGTTGAGCAAGAAGCAACCTACTATGGCCACTTCCAGTTGTGAGGCTGAGTATAGGGCAGCTTTCACAGCGACTGTTGAGTGTGTGTGGCTCAGACGCCTTATGGCTGATTTGGGTGTTGGCCAGTCTTCTGCCACCACCATCTTCACTGACAGTCAGAGCGCATTGGCAGTTGCGAGGAAACATGTGTTCCATGCTCGCACTAAGCACATTGAGGTGCATTATCACTATGTCAGGGAGAGGTTCTCTGCTGGGGAGATGAGCTTGGCATATGTGCCCACGCAGGAGAACATTGCAGACCTTTTCACGAAGGCTCTGCCTAGGGAGAAGTTTGAAGCTTTCCGCAAAGCTTTGGGCTTACTTCCTTTTGTGGAGTGATTTCCACATAGCTTGGCACTTCCTTATACATGAGTGCCAGCTCCTTGTTCACCGCATCACTCCCAGGGGGGATTTGTTGATATATTTAGGTAGTGATGTGTGTGAACACTCTAGGACTACCGGGGCACTTTTTTCCCTCTTTAGGAGGTTTTTTTCCCCCGGCTTGTCTATACGCCGATTGCCCTAATGGGCTACTTATCTTTGTACATTCTCTAGTAATACATTCAGTCTTGTGTGTTGTGCTCCAAGCTTCTTCTTCTTCCTTGTGCTGTTCGCGTGCTTCCGCAGACGTCTATCTCCAACACTTTCCACCTGGTCTTCTTCAATGTTCTTCACCAACTCCAGATCACTTGTCACCTGCAATTATGCACCATCAAACCCATTCAAAGAGATTTTTGAAAAATTTCAACAACAACTTTTACTCAAAACACACATTTTTTTTATTTTCTTTCAATTTCCAGATTTTTCTTTCACTTTTCCCTTTCCTCTTTCAAACAACAATCCTCCTGTCCAACTCTCTAAGAAAAAAGAAATTTGTTTGAATTTTTAATGAATTTTATGAATTTTTTTTTAGTATTTGCCCTAAATCAAGGTAAACACTTCATTTAGGGTTTTCTTGTTTCAAGATCCATTGATCTTTTGTTTCATGATTGGTTATACTCTTCTATGCTTGCAATTTAATCAGTTTAGAAGTAGAGCTTTCCAAGAAAATTTGTGCTAAGAAGTACAAGTATCAATTCCTGCAAAGATAAACTCAATACCTTTTTTTTCAAGAGCCAAACAATTTTTTTTTTCAAGATTATTATCCTAAATGGATCAATCTATTTGCACACAGCTACTTTACTTGACTTTCCTCATTGCAATCATGTCATCTTCTCCAAGATTAAAAAATTTGCTTGGTACTTAGACAAAAAGCACTCTACATATGCAAAGATAATGACAATTTACCTTTCCTCTAACAATCTTGATTCAATTTTTTCCTCACACCTGCACTTTACTCTTAAAAGGAATGAGCAACTATCAATTTGCAAGAATTTCACAACTTCTTTAATCCCAAAAGGTTAACTCATGCTTTCTTTTCCCAAAAGACAAGCAAAGAAACCTACATTTTCATTTTTATTTCTTGATTATAGAGTAGTACCTTTTCAATGTGTTCAAATACCATTAACAATGGAAGATCCAGCAAGGTCCAAAACTTCAATGAAGCTTTTGCTTTGTTCCCCGGCAACGGCGCCAAAAAATGTTTGTTGTTACCCGTTGGATTTGTCCTCTCCAATCATTCTAGCATAAAGGATCAACTACACATCTTTAAATTGTCAATCCGGGAAGTGTGCAAAGACCACATCTCCAATCATTTTAGCATAAAGGATCAACTACACATCTTTAAATTGTCAATCCGGGAAGTATGCAACCCTTTCTAGTTAATGGAATCCAAGAACAAGAGTTCAATGACTGTTTTCTGAGAAATTATGAAGATGAAGAGAAATATCTAGGGTTTTGATTATCTTGAGGTATACAAGAGCATTTTCAATGATCTTGGTGCCTAAAGTGTGCCATTTTCTCAGCAGAACACAATTATGAATTCAAATCTCAAAACAGTACCTGTATCACACAGACGAGACAATCGTGATTCTGTGAAAACTGAGGATTTCCATTTCCAGCTTTGTTCTTCTGCACTTTCTTACTCAATACACTAAGAATCACCTCTCTTCATACAGATTACTCTGAAATACACAACTGAAGCTCACAAATTCCATGGATTACACAATGAATAGACTCAACAAATCAAAAGAAACTACATGAAAGAGAGAAACACGATTTTCTGCAGGAGAGCTCTTCACATTACTTGGATAGCAAAAATAAAACAACCAACCCTCTCAAAATTTTTTATACATTTTCAAGTGTCCCTTTTCACACTTGAATTTTGGTCCTTTTCCCTTCTAATCTAAAAATATGCTATCAAAGAGCTTCCAAAAATTCTAGAAAAAATACATATGATTCTAATTTACATGAGGAAGACTCTTCCTCATTTTTACATCATTTGTATAAATATTTCTACAAGTTTTTGCCATTTTACAAATATTTCCCTTCAAAAAATGCTTCTTCTAACAATCAACAAATCCCCCCTAAGAGTGATGCGGTGAACAAGGAGTTGGCACTCATGTATAAGGAAGTGCCAAGCTATGTGGAAATCACTCCACAAAAGGAAGTAAGCCCAAAGCTTTACGGAAAGCTTCAAACTTCTCCCTAGGCAGAGCCTTCGTGAAAAGGTCTGCAATGTTCTCCTGCGTGGGCACATATGCCAAGTTGATCTCCCCAGCAGAGAACCTCTCCCTGACATAGTGATAATGCACCTCAATGTGCTTAGTGCGAGCATGGAACACAAGGTTCCTCGCAACTTCCAATGCACTCTGACTGTCAGTGAAGATGGTGGTGGCAGAAGACTGACCAACACCCAAATCAGCCATAAGGTGTCTAAGCAACACACACTCAACAATCGCTGTGAAAGCTGCCCTATACTCAGCTTCACAACTGGAAGTGGCCACATTAGGATACTTCTTGCTCAACCAAGATATACATGAGCTACCAAGCATGAAGCAAAAAGAAACTAGTGGACACACGAGTGTCATAGCAACCAGCCCAATCAAAGTCAAAAAAAGCATGTACCACTCAAGTAGCGAAAGATGCGTTTTTAACTACCTGCCAATGCTTGACTCTTGGGCAATGCATAAAGCTGCTCATCTGTGAGACAACAAACTGAATATCTGGCTGACTAATGCATAAGTAAATCAAGCATCCAACAACCTACTGATAGTGAACAACATCAAATGCATCTCCAGCATCATGAAGACTCAATCATAAACCTGTCTCTATAGGAGTGGCAATAGACTTACAATCTTCAAGGCCAAAACGCTACAATAATGTGTCAATATATTTTGTTTGACACAAAGCAATTCCACCATTAACTTGCATAAATTGAATGCCCAGATAGTGATGCAAATGCCCCAAATCAGATATGTCAAATGAGGCATGCATATCAGACTTAAAATCAGCAATATGCTTCTCAATAGGTGCTTTCAATTGGACTGTTCTCAAAACCATGTGCAATCAGATAGGCATGTATCTTCTCAACCAAGCACGTGGTGCTTGCTTTAAACCATGTAATCCCTTATTTAACCTACACACCTGGTTTTCATGCCCTTTTTGTACAAAGCCACAGGGTTAAAAAACATACACTTCTTCATGCAAGTCACCATTCAGAAATGTTGTTTAAATGTCCAACTGATGTACATTCCAACCATGATGAGCTGCAAGTGCACAGATGCTATGAACTACAGTTATTTCGGCAAGTAGGTGCAAAGGTCTCATCAAAATCAATGTCTCTTTCCTATGCATAACCCTTTGCCACAAGTCTAGCCTTATACATGTCAACTGTACCATCAAGCTTACACTTCAGCTTGTATGCCTACTTAGTCCCAATGGCCTTCTTGCCAGGAGGCAAGTCACATAAAGGCCAAGTACCATTCTTCATTATAGCATCATATTCAGATTGCATAGCAGCCATCTAATTTTCTCAATTTTGTGCTTCATCAAACGAAACAGGCTCATTCTCATCACAGAGACCAGATGTAGCCATAGCATAGCAATCTGATGCAAAAGAGGCACTATGAGAGCCTGAATGAGTACGATATGACAGGGGTGCATCTAATTTGCTGTCACACAAAGTCTGCACAAGCCATTTTGGCATAGTTTTTGCCTGCTCAATGTCAGCTCTCTCATCAACTAGTGCATCATGTAAATCTACGTCAGAAATGGAATGATCTGCATTATCACATGAAACCTGCAAAGGCTGAGAAGTTGCCTCATTGGGACCAACACTAGACTGTCCACCTGTAAAAAGAGGCAACAAAGTATCATACATGTCTTTGGGGCTAACAAATGTCTCCTTAGTACATGAAAGCAATGGCTAAATAGCATCTTCCACAAAAACAACATCACGGCTAACCAGAATGCATTTAGTCTGTGGATGATACAGATGATAGCCCTTACTTTCAGAACCATACCCAACAAAAATACATTTTACTATTTATCATCCAATTTTCTACAATGTTGTTCAGGCACTTATGCATATGTCAAACAACCAAAAACATGCAGATGAGCAACAAATGGCTTGCGATCATGCCAAGCCTTATATGGAGTGATAGACTATAGTGCTTTAGTGGGACACTTGTTAAGTACATATGCTGCACACATGACACCCTCAAGCTAGAAACTATGTGGTAAAGCTTGACTCTTGACCATACACCTCGCCATCTCCATGAGTGACTTGTTCTTTTGTTCAGCAACTCCATTCCGTTGCAGTGTATACGACATTGTACACTGGTGTTTTATCCCACGTTCAGCCAGAAATGGATTAAAATCAGAAGACATATATTTCCCCCCTCGATCTGAACAGAGGGTGCCCATTTTACATGTTGACAGATTTTCAGCCAAAAGCAAAAACTGTTTGAAACACATGAACACTTCGGACTTTGCATTCAATGGATATACCCATGCATGCCTGGAAAAATCATCAATGAAAGTCACGAAGTAAAGATAAGTTCCAAAAGAAGGTGTCTGCATAGGACCATAGACATCACTATGTATAAGCTGCAATTTCTGAGTAGCCCGAAGTGAACCATCCTTTGGAAATGAGGAATGCTGCATTTTGCCCAAAATACAGCCCTCACAAACATGTTTTCCAAGTGCCTCAAGTTTGGGTAAAGAGGACACCATTTCAGATTTTTGAAGGCGTAGCAAATTAGAAAAATTCAGATGACCAAAGTGTGCATGCCAAAGCTTTGAATTTGACATAGCCTGAGAATCATGTACTACACATGCCAAATCATTCAGATATCTTTCATAGTCTATGAGCTTGTAGCACAAGCGTAAGCACCACCTCCTTTACTTGTCAATCTGCGAAGACGTGAGGACTGGTATGAAGACCACGAGCAAGTGAAGGCACAAGTGCGTGAGTGAAAGCGCACAAACATGCACACACATACACACACACAGACACATGCACAAGGTAAGATCAAAGAGAGGAACAATGGAAAGCTTCGATTGCAAAAAAGTTCTCTTACAAAAGCTCTATTCTCTAACAAGCTAACCTCAAAAATGAGCTCTCTAGCTCTTTTTATAGTTTTTGGACTAATTTTGGCCCTGTCCAGACCTAGTGTCCGGCCTAGTTAAAAATTAGGTTCCAGGGCTTGTTTGAGGGCTCAAACGAAGTCTAAAAATTATGAAAATTAGTAGGATGATACTTCTAATACTCCTCAAGCTCAAGGACTCCTTGGCTTGAATAAAATGGAGTTACAAGAAATAGAAAATGGTATTTACAATGGTTTTTAGTGATGAAAATCACTATTTTTGTAGGGGGTTCTTCTGAAAATTTGACATGTACTTCTTGGAGCTCCCTACTTTCTCCTTCTTCTTGTATGTCCACTTCTTTGATGTGCACAAGAGCTTTGTCCTTGACCTTCAACTTCAACACTCCCCCCCCTCTCGAGTCTGTCGTCCCTGACGGACCCTTGTTGTAATGGTTTTTCCAGGTAGTGCTTGAGAGGTAGTGTCCATTCGGAAGAAACCAGAGCCGTCTATCTTCCAAATGTAGCAGGGTTGGTTGTTGGGTTCTTCATTTGTCACTGCGAGCCTTTGCAATTTGTAGTCCTCTGGTATGTGCTTCTTCCTTAAATTCCAGCATGATTGTGTCGTTGTGAGTCTCCATTGATGGCCTCTAGATCTTCTTAAGATGATGTTCATAGTAGTCATGCCAAGTACTCATAACCCATAATGAATGATGGGTAAGTGTGTTTGTGCATGGGTTGAGAAAAATGTGTGCCTTGTGCATGGCCTTGTAATGTAGCCCTATACATGCTTACTTGGAAAATGCATTGGAAGAAGTATGGTGCAAAAATTGGGGTCTCGAGCTAAGTGCTCAAGGGTATGCCGACGAAGAGGTTTCCTAATCTAGCATGGTTATGGTGTTTCCAAGGTAAAAGATACTTACCATGGTGAAACATCAATCGATGTGTATCTCTTCGTGTTGTGCTCCTGGCATTTGTGATGGACATTGTTGATGATCCGTGTTGAGTATCCACTGATGAAATTCTTTGAGTGCCTGGTCCTATCTACTCTCTTCAAAGCAACATTTTCCAAATATTGAGAATCAAATCTCTTTATATTGCTTGACAAATGAAATTGGGTAACTACACCAAGCTTAGTTTCACATATTCTCGTTAGCTCACCATAAGCAGGAGTCTTCTCATTCAGTATTCAAACAAGGATTTTTCAAGGTACCAAACTAACCCTTGTAGATATCTCCTTGGATGCTCTCGTACATACAGTAGTTAAGCATTGCTCAAGTTGTGGATCTTCAAGCTCTTGCCTTCTACCATGGTAAGGGGAAACAATAGTTTGTGGATGCCATGTTCATGCCAGGTGCTTGACATCTACTAGATAAGGCAACGATAATATCATCTGCTAGCCGAGACACACTTTCTATCAAAACTGATAAATGCCCAATAATCAATGGTTCCACCTTCAACTAAGCATGAATCGTTCACGTTCCATGAGCCAAACCTGGGAACAAACTCTCTCCCTCTCTCTCTCTTGTCTCTTTTTTTTTTTTAACAATGTCACCAAACAAGATGACAAATGTTAGTATCAGAAAAATAATTGACATATGTCAATATGGTCTTGTGCATGGGACTCTCAGTTGTGTCTATGCACATCCATGTAATGTGGCCCTATGTTAATGCATACTTTGGAAATGCATGGCCTCCATGGTGCAAAAAATAGGGTTGTGCAGGGAGCACATGGTTGTCGCTCTTCGATGTTATTTGCAGATGTTGATGCCATCTATCTTGGAGGTATCCATTTGATCTCGAGATGACAATTGTGTTACCGTTAGTATCCATGTGAAAGGCCAAATGGCCACCGGACACTTCTTTGTATATGTTCTTTAATAAAACATATAGTGGCCTGGTCAGTCACGGATTGTAAGTTCGACCGCATTTGTAAGACCTAAGAAGGCTGTCTTTGTGCTTCCTGTGTACTGTGTTTTCTGTGTATTCTACAGCCTCTGTCCTCAAGAGCTCGATTTTCTACTCCGAGCATATCGTCGTGGAGCTCTCGAGAAGGAGAGCGCACTGTGGTGCATCACCGTTGAAACACTTCACTGGTATCAGAGCAGTTCCAGGCAAAAGCTTTGTTCCTTTTGTGAGAGTGAAGCGAGCACCCCCCCCAGGCTTTCGACTAAGGCGGCGACCAAGGCATAGACCTTGGCATACCTTGTCATCTGAGTCACCGTAGTCACTGTTGGCACCGTTGGCTGCACGCGAGGGAGGACCTCAATGATCAAGGAATATAGAGGTTCCCGGTACTTCCCGGGAGGTCACCCATCCCAGTACTGTTCCCCCCAGAGCTCGCTTAACCGTGGCAATCTCTTGCCACTAAGCTACACTCTTGTGGTGTTTGAAGAAGGGGAAAGACTAAGGTTGATATTACCTTGAACAAGTTTTGGTCCCTCAAAGCTTCATTTTTTGCTTTCAAAGCCTATTTCTGAAGCAATTATGGGGTGGTTTTTGGAGCCATTTCGGAGTACTTTCGCACATAGTTCTCTTCACACAGGTCCAAGAACATCAAGAAGAGTGTTCCTTATACTTCTCAGACAATAAATATCAACCTTTGGGGCTGTATTTTCAGCCACACTCGTAAAACTACAGGTTTCTCGAGGGGTTTTCAGTTTTGGTGGGAGCAGTCGCTACAAATTTATGCAGGTTTTTAAAGCCTAAAACATCAGAGTTGACAAACACTTGCAGGTGTTATTGGCTAGTTTTTGGACTGTGTATTCAGCCTTTTAGTGTCATTTTACTGCATATATTGAGCACATACACACCATGTACGCTTCTGTGGATACCGCTTATGTACGTCCATGTGGTCATTGATATAGTGGTTATGTTCTTTGCATAAAGCCTTTTACGTTTGATAAAGAGGGTTGTGGTGAGGTTTTCTTAACTGGGAGACACCCAGATGTCGGGGTCTCTTCGGTGATGCAGGTGGAAGACTTACCTAGCCTCGCCATAGGAGATGTATGATAGTTGTTCATAGGTGCTCGATAAGCCTAGTTGGCTTCTATTGGGTAATTGATTATATGCAGTGGAGTCAGTGATTCACTATGCAGGTAGACATGTCAGTACTTGCAGTTTTATGATACTTTGACACTGGTCATATGCTAATTTTGCAGAGGATACTCTGGCAAAATTTTTCCAGATTTCTGGTTTAGTCAACTACACAGTGGTCGATTTACTCCTTGATACACTTATTTGTTGGTGTTTGGACTCTTCTAGCTCATTATCATTCTATTCAGTTCTCTACGATCATGACATCAGAGGTCTCAGGCACATCCGGTGGATTAGGGTCTAGTGCTAGTGTTCCGAGGAGGAGCTATAACTTGCAGGGCAAAGACCATTTTGAGATCCGAAAATTTGATGGCACAAACTTTGCTCTATGGAAGAATCAGATTAAAGATGTGCTGATTCAAAGGAGGCAATGGAAGCCAGTAAATGGGATTTCAAAGAAGCCTGTTGACATGGATGAAGATGATTGGGATGAGTTAGATGAAATGGCCAGGTCTACCATTCGCTTGCACTTGGCAGATAATGTTTACTTTACAGTATTAGACTGTGAAAGTGCAAAGGAGCTTTGGAAGAAGTTATGCAATACATATGAAAAAGAGACGGCATCAAATAAAGTGTATCTGATGAGAAAATTATATGACCTTCGTATGAAGGACACAGATAGTGTTGCTGCTCATCTAAATGAGTTTGATGCTATATTCTCCCAGTTATAGGCTCAGAAAATGGATATGGATAATGAAATGAAAGCAGTATTGCTGTTATGCACCCTGCCATCATCATGGGATACGTTTTGCACGGCTATTAGCAACAGTGCACCTGGTGGTAAACTCGTCTATGATGACATATGTGGAGCACTCTTGAGTGAGGAGATTCGTAGAAAATCTATGGTTGGCACTCAGAGTGGAGATGCATATAATGTTGGTGATTCTTACCAAGGAAAGAATCAACAACATGGCAGGAGCAAGAACAAGGAAAAGAATAGTCAACCGAATAAGAGTAGAAGTAAATCAAGGAAGAGGGATATCGAATGCCATTATTGTCATAAGAAAGGACACATGAAGAAAGACTGTTATGCATTAAAGAATGCTAAAGGTAAGGGACAAAATGTTGATGGGCATGTTAAACAGTTACTTGCACCATCTACTTCGACTGTGAAGATTGAAGAAATTAATGCTATTTCTGATGATGCTGATGTGTTGACACTTGATAGTACTATGCCATCTGAGGCACTTATGGCCGATTCTCTTTCCCACACCTGGCTGCTAGATTCTGGTGATTCTTTCCATGTGGCCTCTAGATCTTCTTAAGATGATGTTCATAGTAGTCATGCCAAGTACTCATAACCCATAATGAATGATGGGTAAGTGTGTTTGTGCATGGGTTGAGAAAAATATGTGCCTTGTGCATGGCCTTGTAATGTAGCCCTATACATGCTTACTTGGAAAATGCATTGGAAGAAGTATGGTGCAAAAATTGGGGTCTCGAGCTAAGTGCTCAAGGGTATGCCGACGAAGAGGTTTCCTAATCTAGCATGGTTATGGTGTTGCCAAGGTAAAAGATACTTACCATGGTGAAGCATCAATCGATGTGTATCTCTTCGTGTTGTGCTCCTGGCATTTGTGATGGACATTGTTGATGATCCGTGTTGAGTATACACTGATGAAATTATTTGAGTGCCTGGTCCTGTCTACTCTCTTCAAAGCAACATTTTCCAAATATTGAGAATCAAATCTCTTTATATTGCTTGACAAATGAAATTGGGTAACTACACCAAGCTTAGTTTCACATATTCTCGTTAGCTCATCATAAGCAGGAGTCTTCTCATTCAGTATTCAAACAAGGATTTTTCAAGGTACCAAACTAACCCTTGTAGATATCTCCTTGGATGCTCTCGTACATACAGTAGTTAAGCATTGCTCAAGTTGTGGACCTTCAAGCTCTTGCCTTCTACCATGGTAAGGGGAAACAATAGTTTGTGGATGCCATGTTCATGCCAGGTGCTTGACATCTACTAGATAAGGCAACGATAATATCATCTTCTAGCCGAGACACACTTTCTATCAAAACTGATAAATGCCCAATAATCAATGGTTCCACCTTCAACTAAGCATGAATCGTTCACGTTCCATGAGTCAAACCTGGGAACAAACTCTCTCCCTCTCTCTCTCTTGTCTCTTTTTTTTTTTAACAATGTCACCAAACAAGATGACAAATGTTAGTATCAGAAAAATAATTGACATATGTCAATATGGTCTTGTGCATGGGACTCTCAGTTGTGTCTATGCACGTCCATGTAATGTGGCCCTATGTTAATGCATACTTTGGAAATGCATGGCCTCCATGGTGCAAAAAATAGGGTTGTGCAGGGAGCACATGGTTGTCGCTCTTCGATGTTATTTGCAGATGTTGATGCCATCTATCTTGGAGGTATCCATTTGATCTCGAGATGACAATTGTGTTACCGTTAGTATCCATGTGAAAGGCCAAATGGCCATCGGACACTTCTTTGTATATGTTCTTTAATAAAACATATAGTGGCCTGGTCAGTCACGGATTGTAAGTTCGACCGCATTTGTAAGACCTAAGAAGGCTATCTTCGTGCTTCCTGTGTACTGTGTTTTCTGTGTATTCTACAGCCTCTGTCCTCAAGAGCTCGATTTTCTACTCCGAGCATATCGTCGCGGAGCTCTCGAGAAGGAGAGCGCACTGTGGTGCATCACCGTTGAAACACTTCACTGGTATCAGAGCAGTTCCAGGCAAAAGCTTTGTTCCTTTTGTGAGAGTGAAGGGAGCACCCCCCCCTAGGCTTTCGACTAAGGCGGCGACCAAGGCATAGACCTTGGCATACCTTGTCATCTGAGTCACCGTAGTCACTGTTGGCACCGTTGGCTGCACGCGAGGGAGGACCTCAATGATCAAGGAATATAGAGGTTCCCGGTACTTCCCGGGAGGTCACCCATCCCAGTACTGTTCCCCCCAGAGCTCGCTTAACCGTGGCAATCTCTTGCCACTAAGCTACACTCTTGTGGTGTTTGAAGAAGGGGAAAGACTAAGGTTGATATTACCTTGAACAAGTTTTGGTCCCTCAAAGCTTCAGTTTTTGCTTTCAAAGCCTATTTCTGAAGCAATTTTGGGGTGGTTTTTGGAGCCATTTCGGAGTACTTTCGCACATAGTTCTCTTTGCACAGGTCCAAGAACATCAAGAAGAGTGTTCCTTATACTTCTCAGACAATAAATATCAACCTTTGGGGCTGTATTTTCAGCCACACTCGTAAAACTACAGGTTTCTCGAGGGGTTTTCAGTTTTGGTGGGAGCAGTCGCAACAAATTTATGCAGGTTTTTAAAGCCTAAAACATCAGAGTTGACAAACACTTACAGGTGTTATTGGCTAGTTTTTGGGCTGTGTATTCAGCCTTTTAGTGTCATTTTACTGCATATATTGAGCACATACACACCATGTACGCTTCTGTGGATACCGCTTATGTACGTCCATGTGGTCATTGATATAGCGGTTACGTTCTTTGCATAAAGCCTTTTACGTTTGATAAAGAGGGTCGTGGTGAGGTTTTCTTAACTGGGAGACACCCAGATGTCGGGGTCTCTTCGGTGATGCAGGTGGAAGACTTACCTAGCCTCGCCATAGGAGATGTATGATAGTTGTTCATAGGTGCTCGATAAGCCTAGTTGGCTTCTATTGGATAACTGATTATATGCAGTGGAGTCAGTGATTCACTATGCAGGTAGACATGTCAGTACTTGCAGTTTTATGATACTTTGACACTGGTCATATGCTAATTTTGCAGAGGATACTCTGGCAAAATTTTTCCAGATTTCTGGTTTAGTCAACTACACAGTGGTCGATTTACTCCTTGATACACTTATTTGTTGGTGTTTGGACTCTTCTAGCTCATTATCATTCTATTCAGTTCTCTACGATCATGACATCAGAGGTCTCAGGCACATCCGGTGGATCAGGGTCTAGTGCTAGTGTTCCGAGGAGGAGCTATAACTTGCAGGGCAAAGACCATTTTGAGATCCGAAAATTTGATGGCACAAACTTTGCTCTATGGAAGAATCAGATTAAAGATGTGCTGATTCAAAGGAGGCAATGGAAGCTAGTAAATGGGATTTCAAAGAAGCCTGTTGACATGGATGAAGATGATTGGGATGAGTTAGATGAAATGGCCAGGTCTACCATTCGCTTGCACTTGGCAGATAATGTTTACTTTACAGTATTAGACTGTGAAAGTGCAAAGGAGCTTTGGAAGAAGTTATGCAATACATATGAAAAAGAGACGGCATCAAATAAAGTGTATCTGATGAGAAAATTATATGACCTTCGTATGAAGGACACAGATAGTGTTGCTGCTCATCTAAATGAGTTTGATGCTATATTCTCCCAGTTACAGGCTCAGAAAATGGATATGGATAATGAAATGAAAGTAGTATTGCTGTTATGCACCCTGCCATCATCATGGGATATGTTTTGCACGGCTATTAGCAACAGTGCACCTGGTGGTAAACTCATCTATGATGACATATGTGGAGCACTCTTGAGTGAGGAGATTCGTAGAAAATCTATGGTTGGCACTCAGAGTGGAGATGCATATAATGTTGGTGATTCTTACCAAGGAAAGAATCAACAACATGGTAGGAGCAAGAACAAGGAAAGGAATGGTCAACCGAATAAGAGTAGAAGTAAATCAAGGAAGAGGGATATCGAATGCCATTATTGTCATAAGAAAGGACACATGAAGAAAGACTATTATGCATTAAAGAATACTAAAGGTAAGGGACAAAATATTGATGGGCATGTTAAACAGTTACCTGCACCATCTACTTCGACTATGAAGATTGAAGAAATTAATGCTATTTCTGATGATGCTGATGTGTTGACACTTGATAGTACTATGCCATCTGAGGCACTTATGGCCGATTCTCTTTCCCACACCTGGCTGCTAGATTCTGGTGCTTCTTTCCATGTGACACCACATAGAGAATGGTTCTCTAATTATGCAGCAAAGTCTCTTGGTACCGTGAGACTTGGTGACTCTTACCAGTGTGATGTTGTGGGGATTGGAGATGTGGTTGTGCAGTTCATTGATGGTTCAAAATTTACTATGCATAATGTACGCCATGTACCTTAGTTATCATGCAGTTTGATGTCAGTTGGTCAACTTCATGACCTTGGTTACAAGGTGGTCTTCTATGCTCAGTCCTTTCGTATATCAAAGGGCAATATGGTTATTGCAAAAGGAAGCAAAGTTGGCTCACTTTATCCTTTATTTGTATCACAGAAAGAACACTTGTTAGCTGTTACTGAACAGCCTATGGCTTGTATTTGGCATGGTCGTTTGGGCCATATGTCTCGTAGTGGAATGGAAAATCTTTCTCGTTCTGGCTACTTACCTGTGTTATCTTTCTCTGATTTTTTATTTTGTGAGCATTGTCAATATGGAAAGCAAACCAGAAATGTGCATAGAACGCACATTGACTCTTCAATTCAGCCTTTAGATCTTGTTCATACAGATGTGTGTGGTCTTATGCCCACTAGGTCCTTAGGTGGTTCTCTTTACTTTGTCACTTTCATAGATGATGCTACTAGAAAAGTCTGGGTATATCCTATCAAATCAAAGGATGATGTATTCCCTACTTTCAAAAAATGACTTGCTTTAGTTGAGACTGAAAAAGGAACTAAGCTTAAGGCTTTACATTCAGATAATGGGGGTGAGTATACCTCACATGAATTCAACCTTTTCTGTCAGTCTAGAGGGATTCGTAGAGAGTTTACAGCTCCTTATACCCCAGTACAGAATGGTGTAGCTGAGAGGATGAATAGAACTATTCAAGATAGAGTAGTCTCTATGTTGCATCATGCAAACCTCTCACAAGGTGTTTGGGCAGAAGCAGTATTGACTGCAGTTCATGTGATTAACCTTTCATCTAGTACTACAAAAGGTCTGAAAGTGGCACAAGAGTTATGGACAGGGAAACCACCATATTATGATCACCTTCAAGTTTTTGGGTGTGAAGCATATGTTCATATACCCAAGAATCTTAGACAAAAGTTGGACCATAAGTCAAAGAAATGCATTTTTCTTGGATATGGTCGAGAAGGACAATTTGGATATCGCTTATGGGATCCTGAAACACGGTCAGTGATCAGAAGTAGTGATGTCATTTTTAATGAGTCTAAGATGCATAAACAACCCATTAAGGAGGTTGAAGTGAGAAGAGTGGTGTTTGAGGATACTAGTTCTCTGGTTAGCATGCATAAAAATGATGCACATAGGGATGTTCATGAGAATGTGTTGAAGCTAAAGGTCAAGGACAAAGCATAGGAACACATCTAAGAGGTGGACACACAAGAAGAAGGAGCAAGTAGGGAGCTCCAAGAAGTACATGTCAACTTTTCAGAAGAATTCCCTACAAAAATAGTGATTTCCATCACTAAAACCATTGTAAATACCATTTTCTATTTTTGTAGCTCCATTTTGTGCAAGCCAAGGAGTCCTCGAGCTTGAGGAGCATTAGAAGTATCATCCTACCAATTTTCATAATTTTTAGACTCCGTTTGAGCCCTCAAATAAGCCTTGGAACCTAATTTTTAACTAGGTCGGACACTAGGTCTGGACAGGACCAAAACTAGTCAAAAAACTATAAAAAGAGCTAGAGAGCTCATTTTTGGGGTTAGCTTGTTTAGAGAATAGAGCTTTTGTAAGAGAACTCTTTTGCAATTGAAGCTTTCCATTGTTCCTCTCTTTGATCTCACCTTATGCGCATGTGTGTATGTGTGTGCATGTTTGTGTGCTTTCACTCATGCACTTGTGCTTTCACTTGCTCGTGGTCTTCATAGCGGTCCTCACGTCTCCGCGGATTGACAAGTAAAGGAGGTGGTGCTTACGCTTGAGCTACACCAAATTTTGGTGCCGTTGTCGGGGAGAGAGCTTTGAGGACGAGCGATGTGATGGTAAGATCGTAGATTTGCGATGTTGGAAGGTAAAAAAATTGTCATTTCAGTTCATTTTCTGTTTTTTCCTCTTCATCTTCATCATCATCATCATCTCCACCTTCTTCCATCTTCTTCTTCATAGAATTTTCTTGTTTTTTAGTGCATTTTCATCATTTTCATACCATTTTTCATGCATTATTGTGTGGGAAGGAGTTAGGAGGTGCAAGGGAGAGCAAGCGCTGTGTTTTTTTCATGATTTTCTGCTCATATGGTGCTCGCCATTGCCAGCGCTCAGAAATTTGAATTTCCCGCCAAAAAATGCGATTCTGTGATGAAAATCGCGATTCTGTGAAAATTCAAAATTTTTTGAAAAATCACGATTTTCTGTTTCCCGCCTAAAAGCTTGCTGAAAGAATCACGATTCTGTGGTCATTCTCAGAATCGCAATTCTGTGGTTGTGCTCAAAATCGCGATTCTCACAAGTCACGATTTTCAGCCCAAAAAACACGATTTTGAGAAAACACGATTCTCTACTCAAAATCGCGATTCTCACAAATCACGATTTTCAGCAAAAACACGATTCTCCAAAACACGATTTTGTGAAAACACGATTCTCTGGGACAAAATCGCGATTTTCATGTCAAAAAACACGATTCTGAGAACCACGATTTTGTGAAAAACACGATTTTGTGAATCACGATTCTTTGAGACAAAATCGCGATTCTCTAAAACACGATTCTGTGCTCAAAATCGCGATTTTCATAAATCACGATTTTCAGCCAAAAAACACGATTCTGAGAAAACACGATTCTCAAGGCTCAAAGTCACGATTTTCAAAAACACGATTCTGTGCTCAAAATCGCGATTTTCATAAATCACGATTTTCAGCCAAAAAACACGATTCTGTGAAAACACGATTCTCAAGGCTCAAAATTGCGATTTTCAAAAACACGATTTTGTGCTCAAAATCGCGATTTTCATAAATCACGATTTTCAGCCAAAAAACACGATTTTGTGAAAACACGATTTTGTGCTCAAAATCGCGATTTTCATAAATCACGATTTTCAGCCAAAAAACACGATTTTGTGAAAACACGATTCTGTGCTCAACATTGCGATTTTCAAAACACGATTTTCTGCTCAACATCGCGATTTTCAAAACACGATTTTCTGCTCAAAATCGCGATTTTCAAAACACGATTTTCTGCTCAAAATCACGATTTTCAAAACACGATTTTCTGCTCAAAATCGTGATTTTCAAAACATGATTTTCTGCTCAAAATTGTGATTTTCAAAACACGATTTTCTGCTCAACATCGCGATTTTCAAAACACGATTTTGTGAAAACACGATTCTCAAGGTACAAAATTGCGGTTTTCTTGAAGTTCACAAAATCGCGATTTTTTCCAAAAGAACCTGTTTGCTTGTTTTGACCCCCAGAAGCTTGATTTGACGTTGGAAAGCTCGTTTCAGATAGGGTATTTTGAAGTTGACCCTCAGGTGGGACCAAGAACCCAAGGGGACTCCAAAAGATTTGTGAACCATACCAAGGGGAAATTTTGGACTCTTAGCCAAAGTTTATGAACTTGAGATCTGGTAGACACCTAGGAAAGGATAGACAAAGCATTAGATCTTCTCAATCCAGTGTCAACCATACAGCTAAATCTTGGGCACAACAACTAAGTGGTCATCCTTACGGACTAAGTTCAGACACAAGTGACTCAGAAATGTCTTTTAGCATGGGGAAACCTGCAGGTGGCTCAGGGACTGCCCATCTACAAACACCAGAAGGTCCCTATAAGACACAATTGGAATATATTCGGACCAACCGATTAGGTGCTCGCATCTATGAGGATGGTCTGAGGCGATCAGTGGTCCAACTCAAAAATCCAGATCAACCATTTGGACTTGAACACCTGGTGGTCAAGTTCGAAGAGGGTTCATACATTGATAAGGAAGGAATGATGTATGTGGTTACCAACCAACCAGATAGGACCGATGAGTTTGGAAATATCATTCATGAGAATGAGATAGGAGACCTAGAACAAGGAAATGTAGGACAAGGACCCCAGACTCCTAGAGGCAAGTCAGTTTTGACCAGAGTGATCACTCCAGACTAGATCCCTCAAGACAACAAAAGCATAGAACTATTTTTGAATAGAGAAATAGAGGAAGCCTTTTGGAGATTCAAGCCAGAACAACCTATCCAATTGGGCATAGTCATCATCTACGAGTTCAAGGATCTAGAGATACCAGGAAAAGTTGTCTACCTGGATAACATGTCAGAGAAAATTTTCTTGGTAACAGAACATGATAGACATGCATATACTTGGAAGAATGAATTGATTTTCCCTCCACCAAGATCCAATGTTTCCCATGGCCTCCAAGGAGTAGGATCATCCCAAGCTCATGAATCCCAGAGAGAAAGAACTAGAGAGAGACCTGAGGTAAGTTTTGCACACACGGTGGGCAGAAATAGAGCAGGATTTGAAAATGAAAGACCTGAAAGAGAGAGATATCAAGCACATAGGAAACAAAGAGACGAACATGATTTTCCATTGCCTAGACCCCGAGAGCACACAAGAACCCTTAGACCCACTCAACTGATCAAGGCAATGAAGAATTATTTTGACGGGTCAGGAGATCCTTATGATCATGTGGCCGAGTTCAAACAAGTGTTAAGAGCTGAACAGGTTGAGGATTTGTTCACCCAGTACGAGGCATTTTGTCTGACTCTTAAGGGCACTGCCTTAGCTTGGTTTCAACCACTGAGTAGTCGCAACTATCGTGATATAGGTCAACTGCTAGACGAATTCATTGTAGAATTTTCCAAGAGTGGTATCAGGCATAACACTTCATCTTTGATCCACAACTTCAAGCAGACACCCCAAGAAACAGTACGACTAGCAGCTAGAAGGTTTAGACAATACCTAGAAAGATGCCCTGCTCCAGAGCTACCCACACCAGCCAAACAAGTGGCTTTGTTCTTAGATGGCTTACTGAGCACAAAGTTAAGATCATATGTATACTTGAAAGAGCCTAGATCCATAGAAGAATGCGTGCGGACAGGCATTGACATAGAAGATAACTTGGGTGAGGAGTTAGGATTATCCAAACTCTATAAGGATTCAGATAGTTCTACTAGTCATACTTCAAAAATCTCCACGGAAATAGAGGAGATAGCTGAGCAGGTTGCCAAGAAGTTGGGAGTCCAAAATAAACAAACACAGAGAGTCACTCCATTGAATCGGTGTTATACTTGTGGAGGCGACCACATGGCTAATGTATGCCCATTGCACAACCAGAACATGAGAGAAAGGAATGCTCCATATTGCACTATTGAGAGAAAATATACGAACCACATGGCTCAAGATTGTCCCTATAATAGGCAGGCTGTTAGACAGAATTATCAACAACCTTTCCAATAAGGTAGATATCAGAACCAATACCAACAGCCATATTATCGACCACAACAGCAATATCAGGCACAATATAGGCCACAACCAGTCTTGGGAAACCAACCACCAACTCCTGCCAACGTGACTCCAGTCAAGTATGCCGTGGGAGAGGAAAATCCAAATAGAGCATTGGTCCCACTAACCCCATTGATACCAGATAATGACTCTCATGCTCATAGTTCAGACTACTCCCATGAAGGTAGTCCACATGCTTATTACACTGAGTCGCCTGAGCATAGTGAGATTTACCCGTATCAATATGAGGCACCACTTATGGAACAAAATTGGGAGCCAGAATACTCCAATGTCATGTACACAAATCCTAACCCTAGGCCCCAATTGAGACAAATGAGACCACAAGCCCCTAGAGGATCTTGTTTCAGATGTCAAGGTGACCATTTCATTCGTGACTGTCCCCACCCACCATCTCCGAGTCAAGGACAAGCTATCACAATACAGGCTTTTTGTCCTGATTGTGGAAAAGACCATCTACCCAGAGATTGTCCAAGAAACCCCTCCAGTGCACCCAAGATTACACCCATTAATGTGGTAGGCTTAGTGGCAGATTCAAGTTCAAGTAGTAGCAATGTGGCTCCTATACAAGCTGTCACTAGAGCACAAGCCTTAAAACAAGATAAACCAGTAGAACAATCAGAGTCGAGTGAATCAGGAGAGCCTAGTAAGAGGAAAACAAGAACATGGAAGGATACCAGAGAGAAGGCCAATCGCAAGTGGAATAAAAAGTTATCGGAACTAGAAGAAAGCTTAAAAGAAGCGAAAACAAAAATAGAAGACATTGCATCTCAAAGCCCCTCGCATGCCGAAACTCCATCCACTCCACCTCATCCCACCCCACCTCCCATTGTAAATAGATCGCAACCAGGGTCTGTTCTTGCAGATCCAACCCCAGAAGGCTTGGACATGATGTTCAAGGCCTACCAGGCTCGACTTCAAGAAGGGCCTACAGCTGCAAACCTAGACAAGAGTTACCCTAGAGCAGATTTAGAGATTGAACGGATGAAAATGTGCATGAAAATGGTAGAACAAGCTCAAGCTATACTCGAGACTAGTCAAAAGTTCAATCAGACAAACTCTGTCAAACTGGATTTGCATTTCCAAGGCTTACTAGAAAGATTAGAGCAATTGGTAAACAAACCACAAGTTTCTTTACCTCCACAGGCTCAACCAGTTATTGAAAGAGGAAGCTCACCACCAATGGGAGCTTATGTTCCTAATTCCACAGATGTTGGAATACCTCCTTCAATTCAACAGTACTCTCAAGAGTTCTTGCGGGAAATACAAGAAGAGAAATGGGCCAAGGAGAAGGGTAATTCCCCTCCTATTCCTGAGATTGATGATCTTCATAATCAATTTCCCCAAGACATTCCATCTATTTACGGAGATGAAGTAGAACAACAAGAAGACGAAAGATTGGATTTTGAATCTAATACCCTAGAAGAACTGCCTCAATTTCCAGGTCCATGGGAATCTGAATCTCTCCAGATTAGAGCTCCCACAATACTGGTAAGAAATGAAGACTCAGTGGTTCCAAGGAACACTGATGTCGTGAAGAACACTAAGGTTCAATGTCACCTCATTGTAGAAGAGCTGCTCAAAGCAAAACCTGAGCTATGGAATCATGTGAAGGATCAGGTTCCAGAACTTGAGTCTAGTATGCCAAAAACAGGCTCTAAGCAAAAAGTACCAGAGATACCTCTAGACAAAATAGGGGACATGTGTGAGGGTGAAGAAGGTAATACTTATCTTCCAATCACCTACCAAGGTTACACAACTAAAGCAATCATAGATTCAGGTGCTGGTGTTGCTATTGTGACCACCTCCTTGTGGAAGCAATGGGGCAAGCCCACATTAAGACCAACTAGAATGAAGCTTCAAATGGCTGATGGTCATTTTGAAAGACCTCTAGGATTGCTAGAAGGGATAACTCTAACCACTTGTGGTGTGGAGTTTGAACATACATTTGCTATATGTGACTTTGAGAAAAATAATGTCTATGAGATGATCCTAGGAAGACCCTTCCTACGACAATTGCAAATAGTACAGGATTGGGGAACTAACTCCTTGTACTTACAGCACTTAGGGGTCACCACCAAGGTCAATTTGAAGGATTACACCTTTAGAGATGTACCACCCCTACAATGGAATTCTATCCACAAAGCGAAAGAAGATTCCATCTCTGTGCATTCTGAAAGTTCACCTGATCCATCATGGTTGCATGAACATACTCATTTGTGGATGTGCAAGGTCGCAGAGGAAGAGGAAAAACGTTTAAAGGCAAGAGAAGAAGGAACTTCGCCAGGAGATAGACCAATTAAAGACCCAGCCTATACACCGATGATCTTTCCAGATGAGGAATTTGAGCCTCATGGCTGGCCAGAAATCTTAGCCACCATGGACATTGCTGTCAATGAAGAACAATGGACACCTCATTGTGATGAGGAGGGTTATGATATCTCAGTGTTCATGTGTCAGCCCTTGCTAGAAGAATGTGACCCTAGTGATGTCATAGAAGAAGAAGAGAATGACGATGATATAGAGTCCATTGTGATGGATAGTTGCTTTAACTCAGAGCAGCACTATCTAGAAGATATAGGAGTGTTCACCCAGAAAGAAGAAGAACCTCTCACAAGTATTAAAACGGTAAATTCGAAGGATGGAAGTGAGAGCAGTCAAAAGAAAAAGAAAAGAAAAGCAGTGAAACAAGAAGAGGAGGAATCATTGTTTGAAGTACCAGAAAACTTCAAGAAATATGAAGTTGACGACCGCAAAATTTTGGTACGAATGCCTAAGAGAGAGGCAATCATAGGAGAATCATATGATAATAAAGAAAAGACTAAGAAAATTGTAGTGACCATTGAAGAGAACGAAGAGAGATGCACATATATAGGAGATGACCTAAGTGCAAGAGAAGAAATGGAGCTTGTAGCTCTATTAAGGGAATATAGGGATGTGTTTGCATGGCACTATAGAGACTTGAAAGGGGTAGATCCAAGAATTTGCTCTCATACTATCCCCATGACCGCTGATGCCAAGCCCACCAAACAGAAGCCCTACACATATAATGATACATATGCAGCCAAAATAAAAGAAGAAATTGATAGGCTGATTGAAGCTAGATTCATCTATGAGATTGAGCATACTGAATGGGTGTCCCCCATTGTAGTGGTACCCAAGAAGAACGGGAAGTTGCGAGTGTGTATTAACCTTAAAAAAGTTAATGCCGCTACGATCAGAGATAGTTATCCACTTCCAATCACAGAACACCTATTGGAGCGTGTTGCAGACAAGGAAGTTTATAGCTTCCTTGATGGATTTTTAGGTTACAATCAAGTAGCCATTGCCCCAGAAGATCAACACAAAACAGCTTTTGCCACAGAGTGGGGAATCTTTGCATTTCGTGTTATGCCATTCGGGCTCACAAATGCATCTGCAACATTCCAACGGCTCATGTGTCATGTCTTCAAAGAGTTCTTGCGAAAGAGCTTAGAAGTATATGTGGATGATTTATGTGCTCATTCCCAAGAAAGAAGATTTCACATCCCTGAACTCAGACAAATCTTTAACAACTGTAGAGAATATCGAGTGTGTCTGAACCCAGAAAAGTGTGTGTTCATGGTGCGTCAAGGTAAAATCTTAGGTCATATTGTTTCTAAGAATGGAATCTCAACAGATGAAGATAAGGTACGAGCCATAGCAGAGCTGCCACGACCAAGGAATGTTAAAGAGGTACAAGCCTTTATGGGCCATTGTGGATATTATCGTAGGTTTATCCACATGTACGCAATCATAGCTAGACCCCTTTATGCCTTGTTGTCTAATTTTGAGTGGAACGATGAATGCGAGAATTCTTTCAATGAACTGAAGAAACGTTTGTGCACAACACCAATACTGACCACTCCTGATTGGAATAAACCATTCCATGTCCATGTGGATGCATCCAATCATGCCATAGGATGTGTGCTAGCACAACCCACCGTGAAGGAAATTTAGATTTACCCATAGCATATGCTAGTAGACAGCTAAACCCAGCCGAAAGAAATTATACCACAACCGAGCGAGAAGGGTTAGGCATGGTATATGCTGTGAAGAAGTTTAGACACTATTTATTGGCCAACAAGTTCAAGTTTTTCACTGATCATCAAGCTTTGTTATATTTGGTCAATAAACCTTGCAATACGGGACGCTTAGTAAGATGGTTCCTCTTACTAATGGAGTATGACTTTGAAGTTCTTGTCAGGAAAGGTAGAACCCACCTTCGGGCAGATCACCTTTCTCGCATCACTTCAGGAGAGTCACCGCAAGGAGTGTCTGACGAATTACCCAATGCTTATCTGTTCAATTTAGAAGTTGTTCCTAAATGGGCAAATAAGTTGGTACCAGTCCTAACCTTCGGCCCTGCAAATAAGAATGTGAAAACATCACAAGAAGAAATTGTAAAATCACAAAAATATCACATATTAGCAAGAAGCATGTACAAACAAGATACTGAGGGTGTATTAGCTTGCTGTGTTGAGGACGACGAACATAGTAGTTGGTTGCAACAAGCCTATGAAGGAGTGCTAGGAAATCACTATTCTAAACAACGAACATTGCAGAATTTGAAACGTTTAGGAGTGTATTGGCCTAGCATGGACAAAGCAATACATGAGTGGATCAAGACTTGTCCAATGTGTAGAGAGAGACCACCAGTGGAGCATGCGACCCTTTATCAAGTATCATTAATTCCAGATTGGAGTGCTCCATTGGTAGAGTTTATGAGATCGGGAAGATTACCCAAAGAGGCCAGTCTAGCAAGAAGACGAAGCATGGAGCAAGAGGCTCAAGGCTATGCCTTAGTAGGAGAGAACCTATACCGAAGAGGCAAAGATGGTTACTTAAGACTGTGCAGTCATGAATCAGACTATTTAAAGGTCTTAGAGACTGCACACAGTGGTGTTGCAAGTGGACATTTTGGTCCTGATCGAGTGATCAAGACCATTCTATTCTCAGGACTTTGGTGGCCCACTCTTCATATGGATGCACATACCTATGTGAAGAAATGTGACACATGCCATCGTGCACAATATCCAGTTAGAAAAGATGAGATGCCTTTGAGGCCAATGATGGGAGGACGTGCATTTTCGAAGTGGGGCATAGACTTCATAGGTCCTATTAACCCCCCAACTAGAAACTCCCATGCAGAATATATTATTGTAGCCACAGATTACCTTACAAAGTGGGTAGAAGTGAAAGCCACAACAAAGAATGATGCTCAGACTACGGCTAAGTTCTTATTCGAGAATGTGTTCACGAGATATGGACTACCAATAGAGTTGGTGAGCGATAGAGGCACACACTTCTTGAATGAAGTCATTGAAAATCTTCTCCAAGAATTCTTGGTGATACATAAGAAGTCTGCCCCCTATCACCCACAAGCTAACGGACAAGCCGAGAGTACCAATAAGATCCTTTGTAACGTATTGACAAAATTGGTAAATAATAAACGCTCTGATTGGGACAAACAACTTCATCATGCTGTTTGGGCTTACCGAGTTGCCTACAAAACGGTACTCAACGCCACCCCATTTCAGATGGTCTTCAGACAGAACGCTGTGCTACCATTAGATTTCTTAATCCTTGCCTTAAAAGTAGCACAAGAGTATGAGTGGAATGGGCATGAATTGTCCTCTAGGATCTTTGATCTCGAACGCTTAGGTGAGACGAGGCTACGAGCGGTAGTAGGCATCTACGCTGCAAAGAAGAGGCAAAAGGCATACTTTGATGCACACATCAAGGATAAGGGATTGAAAGAGGGAGATCTAGTGTTGGTTTACACACTAAAACAACATGCCCGTAAGTTGGAAAAAAGAGGATACGGACCCATGATCATTAATAGAATTTCCACTAGTGGTGCAGTTCAGTTGGCCACTCTAGAAGGAGATATCTTGCCAAACTATATTAGTGGTTGTAGAGTCAAGCTATATCAAGAACCTCTTACTGAGGATATGCTAATGAGACTGTAGCTCAGTGATGAGTAGCACCTCCTTTAATGTCAATCCGGGAAGACGTGAGGATGGTATGAAGACCACGAGCAAGTGGAGGCACAAGTGCGTGAGTGAGAAGCACACAAGCATGCACACACATACACACACACGCACACACACAGCAAGCCAAAGAGTGAGTAGCAATGGAGTTCTTAGATTACTTTCAAAAAGCTCTTACAAGTTCATTTCAATTACAATCTAACCTCAAAAATGAGCTCTCTAGCTCTATTTATAGTTTTTGACTAGGTTTTGGCCCTGTCCAGACCTAGTGTCCGGCCTAGTTAAAAATTAGGTTCCAGGGCCAATTTGAGGGCTTAAACGGAGTCTAAAAAATACGAAAATTGATATGTAGGTACTTCTAAGGCTCCTCAAGCTCAAGGACTCCTTGGCTTGCACAAAATGGAGCTACAAAAATACGAAATGGTATTTACAATGGTTTTTAGTGATTAAAATCACTATTTGTGTAGGGATTTTCTCTGTTGGTTTGTCGTACACATCTTTGAGCTCCCTACTTTCTCTTTCTTCTTGTGTGCTCCACTCCTTGATGTTTGAAAAATTTAGATGGCCTACTTGCCAGATCTTCTTTGGCTACTGTGTCTGCTTGTGCTATCTCTTCGTTCCGACCCTCTTTGTCTTGTGGCTCCTTCGGTTCCCTGACTGCTGCCAACACCCCCCCCCACTCTCGCGTCTGTAGCCCCTGACAGACCCTTGTCTAGATGCTCGTTGAACGTAATATTGGACAACGTCAGAAGCGAGGTGATGTTCTTCTAATCTGAGCCCCCGTGCTAGATCTGTTAATAATGCATCCCAATTCACTGGTCCTGGTACGTCCGGATGTGGCACCCGCAGTTGTTCTGAATAGATGGTTCTCTCCACAGCGAATAAGTGGAGGAGATGTGAGGGCCTGGGTACAAATATTTCTGAGTGATATTCCCAAAATCCCGTTATGAACATCTCCTCGAATGTCTGTTTAAAACAAGCTAGGAGGTACTTTATTCTGGCGTGCCAAGCATATATTACCTCTATGGATGGGGTTGTGCTCATGTCGTATACCAGATCTTGGTTTCCTGTAAGAAATCCGACACCTGAGAAGTGGGGGTCTTTAATATTCTTGAACGTCCTGAAGGTGATTAGCATTAGTTCAAAGATTTTCATACACATTTGTGCCATCACATCGGGGGAATTCCGTAGTCGAGTGCTCCAGTGTCTGATGGTAGAAATCATGTAATTTACAGTGGGAGGGCCTTGTGGCGGTGCTAGATAAACATAATTTAACCACTTCGCGCAACCCTTGACATTCTTGACAGCAATGGTAAACTCTGGCCAAGTGCGCCGGCGGAATACTGAAACATAACAAAGATTGTATTTAATAAAAAGGGGCATGTTAGTCCAGGTACGAACCATTTTCGGGTAGGTTTCAAGAAGACGGATTCTCCAGGTTGGTTGATAAATGGAGCCTTTCTTTGCACTTTCTGGGATATCCTCTGGCCCAAATTGTGTGGCAAAAGTTGGAGGTTTGCCACAACTGCGTTGAATCTTTGCATTGTAATCCGCAAGGAGCACACAATATGGCACATATTGATCATCGTTGGTGCCGATCCATCTATGATGAGACATGCTTCGAAAGTATTCAGACTTAATGATGGTTTCTTCTAACTTTGCCATAGATTGGATTTGAATGGCCACTCTATCTTCATGGGTTGTTGCTGTCTTCTCGAGTGTTTGGAGCCATTTAGGTACTTCAACTTCTAATGTGTCCAGTCCTTCTGAGGTCTATGCACCACCTGGCATTGGCATAGGAACGTATGGTTCCTCATATGTTTCATCCACCTCAATGGGTACTAAATCCTCCGGTTCGGGTTCTGCAACTGGGGAGGGCTGCCTATCATATTCTAGTAACTTTTTCTGGAGTTCAGCCACCTGCTCTGTCAATGCCTTTACTTCCTCTGAAGTCGAGGCCGTTTCTATTACCTTGGTTGGAGCCTCCTTTTCCCTGAGCTGACTACGTAGCTCATCTCGTTCCCTTTCCAAATCATCATGTGCGTCTAATAAATCCGCATAACTTTCCAAGATGGTTTTCATTGTTTCTGTGGGAACCGCTTTGAACTGTTCTGGATCGATCTCATGGGGGGAACCTTCCATGGCTGCTTCCAGATTTTCTTCATTTTGTTTCTGCAACAGTTTATTTTCTTCAAGTGCTGTAGCCATATGCTTGCAAAGTAGAGTTAAATTACACCGGACTCTCAGGTTATCTGATTGGTACACCTCCAGCAAGGCTTCGGGTTTTTTGACACCGGGTTCTGCTGATGGTTGGGGTGTCTCCAGGAGTGTTTGATGGGCTTGCTCGAGAGTTGTATAGTGCTGATTGAGTTCCGCATTTTCTTCTGCTAGCGTTGTAAGTTGCCTCTGTAGGTTCTGATGATTCGTTGTCAACTGTTGATGGCGGCCTTCGAGATCCCTGTACTCGCGCTGAAGTTGATATACACACTGATGTAATGACAGGAATATACTATTTACATTAAAAGATGCAGGTAAAGATGAAGATGCAGGGGGAATGGGGGTGGGGAAGGGAGTTGTGAATGCTGTGGAATCCAGTGGTGAAGTTGGTGGAGGGGGTATGGGAGATTGAGGTTGTGTGGGGGGTGGGGGTGGTACTGTGGCGGGTGATGTTTCCATTGTGTCAAATGTGTGTGTGACTGTAAAGATGGGGACAGTGGGTGGGGTGGAAGTGATATTTGTGAAGAGTGTCGTGAAGGTGGGCATGGAAACTCCTCCGAATTGGATACCAGGAGAGAGAGGAATTCCCATGACAACTGTGGTAGTGGTAGAAAAGGGCGTGGTCGTGCCGGTTGGTGAGGTGAATTGTGTAGCGAGAGGTGAGGTGGGTGGGGAGAGTGGTTCCTCCTGATGTTCTTCTGTTTGTGTATTGCCTTCCGGTTCTGATACATTGATGTGTATTTGTTTTTCAGATCGCCTAGGGTGGGCAGGCACACGTTTCTCAAAGCGATTAATGTATGTCATAGTGTTGGAACCTTGAACCCATGCAGCTATGAAGGCTATGGATTACTTGGAGGATATGAAGGACTCATGAAGCTGTGAAGGCTATGGAGTACTTGGAGACCTACCGTGGAGCTAAGGATACTCGAATGCTCAAGGCCTTGTGTGACAGTCTCCCAAATTTCCCATTTTTCGCTCTTGTATACAAGTTCATTCATAGGAACTCTCTCTTACTTTTTGTGAGAAAACCCATAAAAACTCAACCTTACCCTTCTTTTTTGTAAAAGGCTTCTTTTTGAGTTTTTGCCTTATTTTAGAAATAAGAGCTCTCTTTTGGATATGTACAAGAGCTCTCTCTCTCTAAGAAGATTCCCTTTTTTATTTTCCCAACTACCTACCTTTTTTAGAATATCTTAGTTAATGAAGCCCTTGGCCACTTGTATTCAACGGATTCCTCCTCTTCTCTTATATAAGGAGGAGCTCATTTTGTAAAAGGGAGGTCCCTTGGCCATGGCCTTGGCCTCCATTTTGGTAATGGAAGAAGGTGTCATTTGGTTTCATCCAAATCCTTGTGTGCAATGGCGTTGGTCTTGGTGTATGGGTTTGCATGTGTGTGTGTGTGCATGGTTGGGAGGATGTTCCCCTTTGCTCTTTGTGACGTTGGCCATTGTTGCCATTGCTCCATGAGCGTGGGTGAGCCTCTCCTCTCATTCTTTGCCCCAACTTGGAGAAGCTTCTCGCTTCCATGCGAGGCGGTTAGGGTCCGTTGCTCCCCTTTCTCAACAATTTGGCGCCGTTGCCGGGGACGTCGGCCTTTAGCCGTTGGTTTTTCCAAGTTTGCATCTTCATATTTCATAAGATGCACCTTGACACTTGGAGGAGGATGAATACGTGTGGCCTTCGGTTGGCCTAGGGTACCTCTCATTTGTTAATTTTTTGAGTACTTATAATTCATTTTTTTGTTTGTTGCACATGAACACCCTTCTTATTTCCCTTTTCTCTCTTACACTTACACACATTTCCACACACTCACATATGCATCACTTTCAAATTCTATCGTTTCTTGATTTGAGTGGTGCCGTGGATAGAGAGATGGTGAGTGCATTCTCTCTCTTGTTCCCACCTCTTTTCATCCTCGAAAGAAAATTCTAAAAATGCTTTATAGCTTGAAATTCAAATAAACTCTACTACACAATTCCAAGTGTTGCATGCGTGCCGACATAGGCCCCATCTAGCTTGAAAGTTGAAAGTTGAAAGTTGAACGGCATGATTTTAGGTGTGACTGACTAGTATTTTCCTCATAACTCATTTGAAGTTAATTTTGTACATCATGGAGGAATCCTTTTGCCAGGGATGCGTGCTTTAATGTAGTTAATGAATGACAAGCCTATTTGCAGGACGCACCAGGCCTTGGGAGTAGGTGAGAAGATTTTTCTCGTCGTTTTGTGCATAGAGCTTAACGTTTACACAAATTTTGAAATTTGCACCCTTTTACACTTCCATAATGGAGGAGATAATGCGAAGTATCTCTCGTTTTTTGCCCCCTTCAGGTATTCATTTCAGAGAATCTCCCTCTTTGCCTCCCATCTCTTCTGATTCGATGTTTCATGTGCATGAGCTTTGGCTCCCCTCTGATTTACGACTTGTAGTTGCACCATGCTCTCCTTGAGTGGCAGTACTGATTCTACATGGGTAAGCCATGGATGCTCAAACCTTGCTCGAGCTCTTGATGGAGCTTCTATCGTCTGCATTTCTGTGACATTAGGGCAGCACGAACTGGTAACAATAGGCTGCGCTGTCGTGCCCCTGCCAAAAATCATGGCACCATGCCATCGCTGCATCAAGCTTCAAGAGCTATTCCAAACGCCAAGCCATTCTTTTGTCAATGGACGGCGGGTTGGGTCCATTGCGAGACCACTGACCCGTGCTCTGGGAGGCAGATATGAGGTTGGTTTTACGACTCTCATCGAGCCATCAAAGGAGCCTATTGATCATAATTATGTTTCTATTCTCTCATGCATGAAGTTTCTCGGGTGCAAAGAATACTCTGACAACTTGTTGTTGATGCCCTCCTTGCCATCGACTTGCCTAGCTTGTTCTAGCCATATTTTGTGGATGATATGTCATCGCACTCCAGCAGGGGTGGAAGATGAGCTTTGTTTCCTCTTCTCTTCGTATCGGGTGGAGCGTGCTTATTAGTTCATGGTCCATGTATTCCAATGACATCAAGGTAAAGTCAATCTCTGCAATAGGTTCATGTGGTTAGATTCACTTCTAAAAGCTTAGCAGGTGGGTGTGTGCAAAGTTTGTGGAGGAAAATCTGTGAGGTATATTCTTCATCATGTAGGGCATCCCCTTGTGAGGTGTTTGACTCATCCACTTCCTATTGTATGGAAGCTTCACTACATCAAGTGCCATTTTTGGAGATGTGCACTCTGTGCGTTCTCCCCCTCCTCAAGACATCTGCCCCAAAGTGAGGCAACAAGCTATCGAGGTCTGCATAACCGATGCTATTTGCATGGAGATTCTCTCGGCTGTCCTTTTGTTCATTCAGTCGACCACCTTTCTTTCGCTTCTTTGTGCTACAATACTCCCTCATATCTTGTCTACATCTCAAACACGTTCATTGGGTGCGGCATTGATTCTATTTTGTCATAAGAGCTCTTTATTGTTGTCTCATGCTTGCCCCTAGGCAGTAATGTCTGACAAAACGGATGCAATTCTAAAGTTGCAGATCTTTCGGTGACATTACATTGACTTCAATCACATTGACTGTCTTGGTCCTCTACTCTGCAAAAGTTAGCAAAGTGATTTTGGTAATAATCTCAAATGAAAGAATTGCATGAACGATGGACTTTTTTTTTAGAGGCCTTGTGAATGGGTACAGATCGCATTTAGAAGATATATAACATAGTTCATTCACAAACGTTTGTCTTCTATGGTGTGAACTCTCATTTCGTGTCTAGAACCCGCAATTTTTAATTATTCCCCATGATCACTGAACTGAAGAAAATCGTGCATTTCTATTAAATGGCTGGTGTCTTTACTGTGTTTAACTAGAGCATAACATGTGTTGAACGATTCTCAACATGAAATTGAAATTAAGTTTGCGAGTCTCAGTTTGGTGTTTGAGGGAGTGTGGTGGAGTAATTGTGATTGCACCATCAAGGAATGGTATCCAAAACTCCTACCTGCACACACAAGCCAACTTATGACACTCTTTTCTTGATGAGGAATTAATGAATGCCAACTAATGAGCATCTGAATGTGTCTGTAAATTGTTTTGAATGTCTGTTTTCTTGGAGATCATGCCCAATGTTCTTGTTGCTGTTGGTGTTGGGGTTATGTGACTGCTCATTTTATATGTGATAGTGTCCACACCCCCTACCACTAATTGCAAATCTTGTTGGGTATTCCTTACACTTGTATACTTGGTTCCTATTGTTTGGTTGTTCTAGCAGCATGTGTTGCTCTTGTCTTGGCTTGAGTTGTTATGACTACCCCATAGGGGTCGTGTCTAAAAACTCTTCTTTGATGAATGAGCTTTTGTTTTGTTATTTACGTCGTCAAGGAATGATGCTCATTACGTTTACGTTTATATGATGGAATGACATAAAGGCTCTGTAGACACATCACTCTTATGCTCATATGCACACAACACACCTAAAGAACAAAAATATACGAGGCATAAGTAGGAAGAGTCAACGATCCACATCTAACTTTCCACTGCAAATGGTCATTCATGCACAAGCATTATGTTTGCAATACATTTTTGACTTGGAAAGGATTTGCATGATAAAATCAAGGGTCACTTATTGGAAATTTGCAATGCTAAAGAAGTTTTTCGGGTTTTTGTCCACTTGAAGATTAATGGGTTTTGACTCCTTTGGTGTCTTGAAAGCATATGATTCTCATTACAACTTGGGAATAGTCAAACACGAGTCACCAATACACTTACTTTCATGGACAATGCCTTCTCTAATGGGCCACCAAAGTTAGATTGAAATGTTTGCTAACTTTAGGGTTCTGAAATTAAAGGTAATTCTTGACCATGACTTTGAAGTTTCACAGGTTCTAATGTGCAATTTGGAGCTTCTCTCTTAGGCACAACGTAGTTCTTGGTCTATTGTTATTGCCCTAATAATTGGGTTGCTATCCAAGAAACCTTGAATTTGTGGATGATGCGCTTCATGGCTTGGGTTCAGGCATCTTTTCTCTTGGAGGCCCCCATCAACCTTTGGATGTCATACTTTGTGTCCATAGTGGTGTAAAGCTATGGGACACAAGGCCACTCTTGGATTGCATTGGAAGGTAATCCTCTCTGTTCACTTTTTAATATGCTCCCTTGATGTTTGAGCTCCTTGAGTGGTATGTATGTTTTTTTTTCCTTAAAGCATTTTTTTTCTCATCATCCTTGGATGTGCTAGGATGTCTTTACTGTACATGGAATTGGGTGCACTCACCACTCCCTTGGGGTACTTGCAGTTGTATGGCTTCATGGTTTTGTGACTACCCAATGTGCGAGGATGTCTTTGCTTTGCTACTTCTAGATCTTGGAGCTTGCACCATTGGGTTGTATTGTCAAAATGTTGGAGCTCTTGTTAACATTAAGAAACCTGCAAACAAAAAAAAAAGAGCTGATCCTTTCTATTTCATGATGGATTTGATCTTTTGCGTTGCACAAAATTTTGTCTTGGGTTTTTTGTGACTGTCCAATGCCAACTCACTTGTAGACATTGGATGGTTATGGTCATTGGGACTCATTGGAATGCTTGATCTTTGTTTGCTTTTATGTTTGTTGTATTTCATCTAAATCAAACCACTAAGGTAGCCTTCTGGATTGTTAGTTGGTTCATGATGCATCCTTGAGGGTTTCCTTCTCTATTGGGCTTGCTTGACCTGCATAACACTTGGGCCATGTATGTATTAAATTTTACTTAGATCACTCCATGGGGAGAGATACTATATTTTCTTGACAGGCGTGAATTAAGTTATGTTGGATTTGCTTCAGTGTTGGCCTCACCATGCATATCTTCATGCAGTCAGAGGTTTAGTTCAAGCATGATCTTCATGGATTCATTTTTCTCATGTATGTGAGAAATATTATTTTTGCTTCACCTTTGTGGGGATATGTTTTCATTTTAGTTAACATTAGGCCTCTCTTGGTTCTTGTTTTTATGACTGCCCATGCTTTTGGGATTGTGTCAAACCAAGAATCAAGGCGCTCTTCAAGATATGTTTGGGCTTTACATTTGGGGAAGTCATTGACTAAAAAGAAATTGGGAGAAAACATGTGCTTTTATGTCTTTTTGGTAATGTGAGTACCGCCTTGCTTGTAAGAACTGCCTTTTTAGAGCTCTTATGTTTTTCTTGTATCTTCACATTAGTTTCACATACGTATTTTGAGGAGAGGTGCATTTATGCTTATTTGTTACTTCTCATTTCCTTTCATAGTTCATTAAGATTTTATGACTAATTTTTCAGATGAGGAAGTCCATGTGAAAGAGGAAATCTTCTCTTTCATATTGGAGCTTGTCTTTGTCTTGTTCTTTCTCTGTTTTGTAGGATTTTTGTCAAAGAGGCAACACTTATTTGGTTTCAATGACCCCAATTTGTGTGGTCATCGGGACCCACTAAAGTTCTTCTCCAAAACAGAGTTGCTTTGCTACTGTTACGAGATCGTTCAGCTCTTCTTCTCTTATCTTTGTCGAGGACGACAAAGACTAGGTGGGGGAGGGTGTTGGAACCTTGAACCCATGCAGCTATGAAGGCTATGGATTACTTGGAGGATATGAAGGACTCATGAAGCTGTGAAGGCTATGGAGTACTTGGAGACCTACCGTGGAGCTAAGGATACTCGAATGCTCAAGGCCTTGTGTGATAGTCTCCCAAATTTCCCATTTTTCGCTCTTGTATACAAGTTCATTCATAGGAACTCTCTCTTACTTTTTGTGAGAAAACCCATAAAAACTCAACCTTACCCTTATTTTTTGTAAAAGGCTTCTTTTTGAGTTTTTGCCTTATTTTAGAAATAAGAGCTCTCTTTTGGATACGTACAAGAGCTCTCTCTCTCTAAGAAGATTCCCTTTTTTATTTTCCCAACTACCTACCTTTTTTAGAATATCTTAGTTAATGAAGCCCTTGGCCACTTGTATTAACGGATTCCTCCTCTTCTCTTAGATAAGGAGGAGCTCATTTTGTAAAAGGGAGGCCCCTTGGCCATGGCCTTGGCCTCCATTTTGGTAATGGAAGAAGGTGTCATTTGGTTTCATCCAAATCCTTGTGTGCAATGGCGTTGGTCTTGGTGTATGGGTTTGCATGTGTGTGTGTGTGTGCATGGTTGGGAGGATGTTCCCCTTTGCTCTTTGTGACGTTGGCCATTGTTGCCATTGCTCCATGAGCGTGGGTGAGCCTCTCCTCTCATTCTTTGCCCCAACTTGGAGAAGCTTCTCGCTTCCATGCGAGGCGGTTAGGGTCCGTTGCTCCCCTTTCTCAACACATAGCCTCATGTATGGCCTCATCCAAGCCGACTGCCTCTGCGTGTAGGTTCATGGCTTCGATAAACATATAGTCCACACCTTCCTCGGCCAATAGTTGGCTCATGAGCACCTTGCCTGATTCAAGTGACATTTTGTGTTGTTCCTGAACTCGCTTCATGGTTTGGTACAATCTTTTTATCTGTGCCGAATATGCTGGGGCACTTGCTAGCTCTGAGAGTTCATCATATTCTTGATATTGTTCTTCGTCGGCTTCTTCTTCTTCTCCTCCTGCCTCTTGTTCATCTCCTTCGACTTCTACGACGACTGGTTGTGTCGGGACTGGTGTTGTTGTGGTGGGGTGTGGTTCCTGGGTTTGGTCTGCTTTTGTTTCAAGGTTAGATTCGTAGATCAGTCTGGCAACTTCTTCATCCGTGAGGTCATTGAGAGTAAATCCCTGTGGAAATTCCAAGTCTGATGGAATGGGGGGAAACACCAAGTTGGGTCCTTCTGTACTTGGTCTGGGAAGACGAATGGTGAATGGCCGAACACGCCTAGTTTGCGGAGGAGTCACCTCACGTGTGGTAGTGGCTCCCCTTGGTTGAGCACATGGTAATTGGACGCCCCCTCTCATCTTCTTTGATGGAGGACCCACTGTTGATAGTCACCTTTGGAATTCTTGGGCCCTGGACCACACTAGTGCTCTTTGAATGGGCACGTCATATGCTAGGCACCTGTAAATTATTCTTGTTAGGGCACAACAGCCATTAAGTACATTTTTCTGCTTCTTATTCCAGCGCTGATGGGCTAGATGTATCTGATCGATGACCCAGTGCGGTATGTTGAGGGTGAGGTTCTCTGTTTCTGCCAAGTATAAGCTGAAACATATTTTCTTAGGGGGCATAGTGAATCGTTCTTGTGCAGGAAAAGCAAAATGTTGCATAACAGTTCGTAAGTGGAGAGCAATGGTAGGCGTCATTGCCACCATGTCCTTCAATTTATTGAGCTCCTTATGCTTCATCCTACCCGGAACCATTGTTTCTTTCTCGGTGGGAATGTGCACACCTTGCATGTTCAATGCCTCCCGTACCAGATTGAGGGTCAGTTTGAATCTCTTGAGTTCGTGTCCTGGCAACAATGATGGTAGTACAAAAGTACTATCGCCTCCCTTGACCCTGCTAGGAGTTATGGTACTTATGAAATAGGAGCAACGTAGAAAATCAGGTTTAGGCAAGTGTGCTCTGAAATATCTATCCAGGCCTGCCTTGGTCCAAACTGATTGCATTACCTCTGCATTCTGATAGATCTCAAATTCCCGAGCGAAAAAGTGGTAGCGTCCCCATTTGCCATTAAATTCAATTTTTGCTTCCCAGAAGTAGGTGCCGTCACCCAATGGCCCTGCTACATCACTGAACCAATGAGCATGTTTCCCCACTTGAGAAGTGTGCCCCTGAGGAGGGTCGTGGATAGGAAGGACATGCACCGCTTGAAGTTCTTGAGGCCGTTCGGTGAGTGGTGGTTCCAGAAGAATAGTTTCAATGTCCACAATCTGTGCGCTGGACCCTGCCTGGGAACTGGTGCCTCCAGCTTCTGCCATCGTTATTGCTTGCTAGCTGGTTCTATCGAGAATATAGAAACATGTGTTAACATTGTAAAGGACAAGTTAGAACCGTTTTTGTCCTCATTACAACATTATCATGAGGTCCGGGAGAGATTAGTAGGTTAATAAGTGCTCGGTGCTTGTGTGTGTAGTTAGGAATTGGTTGGACCTAAGAAGTAAGTGGAATTGTTAGCTCATGAACTTGTTGATTTTTATGCACTAATATGCTTTTGTTGTGTAGAATACATGCTTGATTGCAGGTACCTTGAGGAGAAAGTGGGCGTTATGATGAGAAGAAGCACTAGAATGTAGTGCTAAAAGGGAGCTTGAAGGACTTCTGTCCAATGTGTTACCTTCGGTTGTAGCTTAAAAGCTTGTTGCAGTGTGGGAGGAGTGTCTCTTGATGAAGATGCATTTGAAGAACTTAAGAGAAGCCATGGGGGAGCTCGTCAACGATGCAGACCGCAAGTACTTTTCAGTTCTTAGGGTTCATCCTATTCGGAGTAAAGCAATTACTGCTCGCTGTATAGCAGGTATTAGCCAAACAATCGCTCAAAAGGATTTGGTGAAAATTTTCAAGAGGAAACAAGATGGTGCTATTATTGTGAAAACGGTGGTGTTGGTGCAAGTATTTTCTGAACTTTGGAATAATCTCATATATATGCTATATTTTGGATCGATCTTGGAAGGTAGGCATTGGAGTTTTATGAAAAACAAGGCGAAAAGGGTTGTCCATTTTATTGGTCAGACAAATGGGCCGTTTCCATTTTGTGTGCAGAAGGGAGGAAGTTTCTTTTGTTTTGTTGCTGCAAAGATTGTGTGGTCTATTCTCTTCACAGGTGATTGGGGCCTTTATCCCAATAGATTTATCATTGTCAGAGCAGAAGCATTACAGAAGATTTTCCGTTTCCCATGGATAACTCTGCTCATGACATCCATATGATCATGTGCATACACCACGCATATATTCCTTCAATTAATTCTCTGCTGCACTTATTAGTCACTCCAATTTCCATTACCACATCAGATGCTTTCGAGGGCTCTTTAACCAAATTCTCCGCTCATCATCGTTCTTTGCTCATGCCCATCGACTTAAATTCCAAGAAAGCGGAGCGTGTAAGATTTATCATGAAGATTGCATTGGCGTCATGGACTACAGATTGCCCTTTGTGCTCGCCTTTTTGTTTCAGACCAATTCACAAGTCCATCTTGCGCATATTGCAGTGCTCCTCGAATTGAATTCTTCTGTTATTGATGCCCATTCATAGTGTGAACTGAGATCCCTGCATAAGGCGTTGCTCTCTCTTTTCCCTGTGAGTTTCGATTTGATGACTCCAAGCAGTGCCTTCGAGCCTAGAATTGCCCGTCCTATCTCCTCCCGTACATGTCTTCAGCTCGGTGCTCCTTCAGCCTGCGATCCCTCCCAAGACAAAAAAGAAAAACAGAATGATTCGAGTCCGTTGCCTCTATCCTGAAATCCTCAGAGAAGGTGAAGCCCCACTGTCGTGGCTTGCCCTCCTCTTTTCTCTATCTGCCTCGAAAAATAGAAGAAAACCAAGAGAGCCTCCCTTCTCTATTCCGTTTTTGTCTCTGTCACTGCCTCTTCAGATGCAAACCCCCAGCTGGCTCTCCTCGATGGCGAATCCCCCCCCTTTTCTGTGGCCACCGAAAAAAAACCCTCTAGCTGCCTCCTTACGAGTGAGAGAAAAAAAAAGCTTTTCCATTTTTCTGCCATTGATTTCTATATACAAATTGATTTTTCAATTAAGTACTGTCTAGCGATTGTCTTATTGGTGGTAACGATCTTCCTATTTCGTACAATTTCGATTCAATTATGCACCGTCACTTCTAGATCCATTTTATTTGAAGTGCTTTGAATTGTGATAACTATGAAATCCTTTGCTCTGTTTTTTGTTACCTGCATCAACTCTGACGACTTCCAGCTACGATGATTTAGACTTTTTAAATAAGCCGACAACAGTTTCATCTTTTGAAGTTGCGTAGACTCTGATAATGGAAATAGCAGGCTTAAAGAATTCACTTTGTGATATTTGTTATTGACGGACGCAGTCGTCACTTTTCTTCTGATGTTATGAAGATACTTTAGTGAATGATTCAGGAAGAATCATTAAGCATCGCGATGAATACATTTCGAAGAGCTTTCCTTTGATTTATTAACAGAAATATGTTACACTTTAGTGAATGAAGAATCCTTAGATGGACTTTCACTTGTTTATGTATTTTTTGAGAACCATTGGAACTCTGCGATTCTATCTTTTCTCTGTTTTCGTAAACCATAATATGAAGTCTTGTTAAACTTCTGTAGTAACGATCTTATAAGATTTGGACATGCTTAATGTTTGCCATGCCTTTTATGTCTTAAAAGCATCAAGATACGTGTACAACAAAAGGATTGAACTATGATCTAATTTGGAATTGTATGTCGAACTTTATGTTTTGAATGTCTTTCCAATGAAGGTTTTCCACTCTTTTCCACGATTACTATGTTTTGGACTCAAGGTCTAACTTTCTTGGCACCCTGTGTGCACCCCTAAGCGCGCAAGAATCGGACCACAAGAGTGAACCCGACGTGAAAGGAGGGGGTTGAGTGAAGAAAGGGAGGTTACAGGAAGTGACCACTGGAGGTGGATATCCAATTGCGCATGTGTTTTCTCGCCTCCTCCATCAAAACTTTGGGGTGAACTTGTGGACTTAGGGGAAAACAAAATTGACCTAGTATCAGGAAAGTCGGGTAAAACATCATTGTGTAAAGGCACTCTCCCTTGGGTTAGGAGAGGAAACATTTTGGTGCGTCTGCCGGGAATCGGCTTAGCACATCTCATAGAGAGTGCTACGAGTTCGCTTGGTGCCCCAATCGTGTGGCACAGCCAATTCGATCCCAAATTTGCTCTGATCTTCATTAGAGAAATGGCCCAACAAAGACAAGCCTCTAGTTTTTAGAAAGCGAATATAAGGCAAGGGAATTTTGGACAAAATAGATGGATATGTTCTCGTCCGACCATGAGACATCATGTGAACCGAGGGTGGCGATTTGGCCCGATATCAATTTATGTGAGATGCTGGTGTTGCGAGCAGATTGGGCATATAGCCAAATATTGCCCTCATGTATGCTCCCCGTTGGATTTTGTCCCCACATGTGCGGACTGCGGGAAAAAGAGACTATGCGAGCACGTGTGTGGCTCAAAAGAGGTGACTGGCGTAAAGGTCACAACGAATCAATCTGATAGGTGTTTATCCTCCTTGTATGTGGAAGTTGACAAGGGTGGAGTTACTTCGTCAACGGAGACTGCGAGAGCAAGTGAAAGCAAGGACACTGGATCTCATGATCGAGACTTGGTAGAACTTGTGAAGAGCTTGGAATGTCAAGTCAATTGGTTGCATGTGGAGCGAGATAACGAGAGGATCAAAATAGAGAAATTAGAGGAAAATCAAGTGAAAATGGCCGAGGTCCTAGGAACTTGGGAGAAGCAAGTACGAATGTTGAAAAATGAAAACAAGGAGTGGAAAAGAGTAAACAAAAGCTGGAGGCAAGATCTTGTGCAGCCCGAGAGTGAAAACGTGGTCTGGGACTTGAGATCCGGCTTGATGGTAGCCGACTGCTTTGGAGTTGTGATCGAAGAAGAGCTCTCAAGAGACGAGGATGACCTAATGAGAAGAGTCGAAGGAATGGAGCATGAAATCGAGAAGGTACAAAGCATAATCCGTTGATACAGTGATCAAGCGGGTAAGGCATGTGACGAGTTCCACCTGGAGTTAGAAAGAATGAAAAGTGCCCAAGCGGAGAGTGATGAGAAAGTGAGACGGGTAGAGAAAGAGAATGCAAGGCTGAGTAGCAAGCTCGGTAGGTGGATGAATCGCAAAGATGAAGAGATGCGAGGACAAGTGGAGGACCCGAGAACGGGGAAAATGGAGGAAGAGCTGAAAGCGGTGTTGGATAGGTTGGATGCGTTCGGAGCAGAGTTAGAAAGGATGAAGAATGAATTATCAAAGAAGGTAGATGATCTGGATGTAGAAAATATGAATAGGATTTGGGAGGAAAGATCGATTAGAGAGGAAGTTGAGAAGTTGACTCTTCGAGTTGAGAAGAGGGAGGATATTCCCCTCAGATCTGAAAAAGGGATGAGAGAGGATAAAGAGATGGAGCAAATATGGAATCGGTTCCGAGGCATCGATTGTGACTTGTTCCAATATCAGAGTGATATTGAGCACAACAAACAAGGATTAAGGGACTTAGCGGCGAGGCTTGAGGCACTAAGAGGTATAACGGCTAATGGTAGTTTTCAAGGTCATCTTTCAGGTCAAGTGGAATCTCTGCGAGGCAGAGGTTGGAGATGAAAAGAATAGACGAGGCGATGGATGTGGGTGAGGACGGCTATAGTCTGACTAGGGTTTGCTTTGCGGATTACGAGTTTGAGATGTGAGGACGGATGGACCAAGTCTGTTGTACGCTTAGGACTGAAGTGACACTTTCAGAGGTTTCAGGTCGACGAGGTGGTTAGTATGTGTGGGTTTTGCGAGGACGGGTTGACCATGGCATTAGTGGCTGGATTTTGGCTTGAGTAACGGCAGAGAAGAGATGTGTCTCATCGGGATGTCCATGAGGGGATATATATGTGTGTGTCGTGATTGGGATGGTTGGAAAAAGGGCCTTTCTTTTGTCTCCTAATTCTCGAGATGCAGGAATAAAAAAAAAATGAATGAAAAAACTATATGTTTGTGTATGTGTGCATGTGGCTACGCGCCTATGTGGGCCGATAGGTGGGTGGACCCACTTTGGCCGGATGGTCAAAGCCACGAACCGACGTCGGTTTCGCATAGGGCTAGCCGTTGGTGTGTCGCGCGCTGCGTTGGGTTGGTAGATGGGTGGAACAAACTCGATCGGGTGGTCGAGTCCACGAGTCGCATCCAGCTTCAGCGTAGGCTGGCAAGTGTGAGTAAATAGGTGAAGAAATAATGGAAAAAAACAAGAAAAGAAAAATGTGAAAAAGTGAATGAGAAAAAAAAAATTCCTCGCTCGAGGGGGGACAAAAGAGAGGCGAGAGAGCATGATGCTCAGATGGGAATATGTGTCTGTGTTGTGGGGAGCTGGGAATGTGTGGACTCTCGATGAGGTATGTCAAATCGAAGCTTAAGCTCGGCTAGGGTTTTGGCTGCCACTTGTCTGTGGAAAGCTTGGACTTGAGGAATCCAATCGTGCTAGTTGCATTGTTCGTCTGTAAACCTTAGAGAAGTGTTCAACTTGGCTCTTAGGTGGTGCAACGACTTGTGAAGTTCGGAATCGCATTGAAGATGAGCGATCTTATTAGAGTGAGCTTGTGTTAGGCTTGAGTGGTCTTTGCCACATGTCCATCCTTTTCAGAGAAGTGTGGTGGTGACCTAGCATGGAATTTAGTTGAAAGGGAAAAAAAAAACAAAGAGTCGATGGAATGAAAAGCGGGTAGTGAAAACCCTAGGTCGAAGGGGAATGGAAAATGGGCAAGAGGGTCTGAGTGGAAGTGGAAAAGAAATTAGGCAAGAAAACATATAAACCAAAAGAGTAGCGGAAAGGAATAACGGATGCGGATCTTGCATGAATGTATGTTGTGTGTATGAAAAAGTAGCAGGAAAGCGATACTGAGGCCCAAAAGGATACCAAGAAGAAGAATTGAATGCGGTTTTTACTTGTGTTCACATTGCATGTGAATGGAGAGGAATGACGAGAGAGGGAATGTGGCTTGGCTTCTGCTTGTATGTACGTAGGTTGTGTGTGTGATGAGAATGCATGTGTGATGTGGAATCTTGATGTGTGTGTTGAGTATATATGTGTGATGTGGATGATTGATATGATTGTCTTTTCATTTTGGTTGTAGATATTGTCATTTGAGGATCAAGTGATCTAATATGTTTGATGAGTTTGCAGATAGCTGGACATGGCAATGAAAACGCAAGAAAATGGACAAAGTTGGTAAGTAAAGTGGTTGATTTGTGATGACTAACGGATGTTGATTTAGTGTGATTCTAGGTATGCCACTGGAAAGAGATAGAATAATCATGAGGTATGTGAATGTGCATTGATGTACTATCAATGACTTGAATAGTTTGAGTGCAGGCACACATTGGCTCGTCGGGGACGACTTCGCAAATAAGAAGAGGGGAGTATGTTAGCTCATGAACTTGTTGATTTTTATGCACTAATATGCTTTTGTTGTGTAGAATACATGCTTGATTGCAGGTACCTTGAGGAGAAAGTGGGCGTTATGATGAGAAGAAGCACTAGAATGTAGTGCTAAAAGGGAGCTTGAAGGACTTCTGTCCAATGTGTTACCTTCGGTTGTAGCTTAAAAGCTTGTTGCAGTGTGGGAGGAGTGTCTCTTGATGAAGATGCATTTGAAGAACTTTAGAGAAGCCATGGGGGAGCTCGTCAACGATGCAGACCGCAAGTACTTTTCAGTTCTTAGGGTTCATCCTATTCGGAGTAAAGCAATTACTGCTGGCTGTATAGCAGGTATTAGCCAAACAATCGCTCAAAAGGATTTGGTGAAATTTTTCAAGAGGAAACAAGATGGTGCTATTATTGTGAAAACGGTGGTGTTGGTGCAAGTATTTTCTGAACTTTGGAATAATCTCATATATATGCTATATTTTGGATCGATCTTGGAAGGTAGGCATTGGAGTTTTATGAAAAACAAGGCGAAAAGGGTTGTCCATTTTATTGGTCAGACAAATGGGCCGTTTCCATTTTGTGTGCAGAAGGGAGGAAGTTTCTTTTGTTTTGTTGCTGCAAAGATTGTGTGGTCTATTCTCTTCACAGGTGATTGGGGCCTTTATCTCAATGGCAGAAAAAGGGAAAAGCTTTTTTTTCTCTCACTCGTAAGGAGGCAGCTAGAGGGTTTTTTTTCGGTGGCCACAGAAAAGGGGGGGGATTCGCCATCGAGGAGAGCCAGCTGGGGGTTCGCATCTGAAGAGGCAGTGGCAGAGACAAAAAACGGAATAGAGAAGGGAGGCTCTCTTGGTTTTCTTCTATTTTTCGAGGCAGATAGAGAAAAGAGGAGGGCAAGCCACGACAGTGGGGCTTCACCTTCTCTGAGGATTTCAGGATAGAGGCAACGGACTCGAATCATTCTGTTTTTCTTTTTTGTCTTGGGAGGGATCGCAGGCTGAAGGAGCACCGAGCTGAAGACATGTACGGGAGGAGATAGGACGGGCAATTCTAGGCTCGAAGGCACTGCTTGGAGTCATCAAATCGAAACTCACAGGGAAAAGAGAGAGCAACGCCTTATGCAGGGATCTCAGTTCACACTATGAATGGGCATCAATAACAGAAGAATTCAATTCGAGGAGCACTGCAATATGCGCAAGATGGACTGGTGAATTGGTCTGAAACAAAAAGGCGAGCACAAAGGGCAATCTGTAGTCCATGGCGCCAATGCAATCTTCATGATAAATCTTACACGCTCCGCTTTCTTGGAATTTAAGTCGATGGGCATGAGCAAAGAACGATGATGAGCGGAGAATTTGGTTAAAGAGCCCTCGAAAGCATCTGATGTGGTAATGGAAATTGGAGTGACTAATAAGTGCAGCAGAGAATTAATTGAAGGAATATATGCGTGGTGTATGCACATGATCATATGGATGTCATGAGCAGAGTTATCCATGGGAAACGGAAAATCTTCTGTAATGCTTCTGTTCTGACAATGATAAATCTACTGCAATCTCGAGCATCCTTCGTTGCCTTCGGACGTTCAAAATCTGGTACAGTTTTTGTAAAAACAGCTGCATAGTATGTGTTTCAATGCTTCTGCTCATACTTTTCATTTCTTGGGCAATCGATTTATTTTCTATATACAAATCGATTTTTTAATTAAGTACTGTCTAGCGATTGTCTTATTGGTGGTAACGATCTTCCTATTTCGTACAATTTCGATTCAATTATGCACCGTCACTTCTAGATCCATTTTATTTGAAGTGCTTTGAGTTGTGATAACTATGAAATCCTTTGCTCTGTTTTTTGTTACCTGCATCAACTCTGACGACTTCCAGCTACGATGATTTAGACTTTTTAAATAAGCCGACAACAGTTTCATCTTTTGAAGTTGCGTAGACTCTGATAATGGAAATAGCAGGCTTAAAGAATTCACTTTGTGATATTTGTTATTGACGGACACAGTCGTCACTTTTCTTCTGATGTTATGAAGATACTTTAGTGAATGATTCAGGAAGAATCATTAAGCATCGCGATGAATTCATTTCGAAGAGCTTTCCTTTGATTTATTAACAGAAATATGTTACACTTTAGTGAATGAAGAATCCTTAGATGGACTTTCACTTGTTTATGTATTTTTTGAGAACCATTGGAACTCTGCGATTCTATCTTTTCTCTGTTTTCGTAAACCATAATATGAAGTCTTGTTAAACTTCTGTAGTAACGATCTTATAAGATTTGGACATGCTTAATGTTTGCCATGCCTTTTATGTCTTAAAAGCATCAAGATACGTGTACAACAAAAGGATTGAACTATGATCTAATTTGGAATTGTATGTCGAACTTTATGTTTTGAATGTCTATCCAATGAAGGTTTTCCACTCTTTTCCACGATTACTATGTTTTGGACTCAAGGTCTAACTTTCTTGGCACCCTGTGTGCACCCCTAAGCGCGCAAGAACCGGACCACAAGAGTGAACCCGACGTGAAAGGAGGGGGTTGAGTGAAGAAAGGGAGGTTACAGGAAGTGACCACTGGAGGTGGATATCCAATTGCGCATGTGTTTTCTTGCCTCCTCCATCAAAACTTTGGGGTGAACTTGTGGACTTAGGGGAAAACAAAATTGACCTAGTATCAGGAAAGTCGGGTAAAACATCATTGTGTAAAGGCACTCTCCCTTGGGTTAGGAGAGGAAACAGGAATGATGTAGTGTGAGAGTGACGTAGTTAGTAGGTGGGCATGGATTTACAACTGGGGTCCGGGGGTTTATTACAAGTTTTAGGTTGCCAAAGGCAGTGGATGGGCTTTGATCTTGATTTTGTGGAGACTCTGAAGAGTTTGATAGGGGTATCTGCTTGAAGATGAGGCTTTTTAGGGACCCATTTACCAATGATTCTACTAGTGCTCATGGAAGAATATGTGTCCGTGCGTGAGGTGTAAGACTGGGCCTCAGATGTTCGCGTGAGTGAAACATGTTGTACAGGGTTTGGCCTTGGTGTAGCTATTTGAGCCCGCAAGCAAGCCTTAGGCACCCAGATTTGTCGTGATTGTGGGCTGGCCTTCATTGACTTCTTGGGTACCCAAACAGACTTCACTTTCGCAGAAGAATGTATGAAGGACTTCTTATTAGTGTCGTGTTGTTGATTACTAATAAGAGGTTTCGGTCGTGGTGTTGGCCTAGTCGGAATAGGGTGTTCGCCTTTTCGCCTCCATACTTGTTTCCTCGGCTGAAACAATCTGCTTTGCTCCATTTTTTGGCCTCCAGTATAGGTAGTGTTCTGCTTCTTCTGTATTCGATCTGCCTTTGGTTGCTGCATCCCTCTAGCCTTTGGAACAGAAGGGAGTGCCTTCTTATCCTTGACTCCGTTGTTGAGACAATCCTCTTTCTGCATCATACATTTTTGGACAAGAATAGCATTGTCAACTTCATGTGCACCCCTGGAAGGACCAGGAGTTCGTGCCTTACCTAGTTCCTTGAGTGCCTCATTTTCTAATTCAACTGTAATTCGACTATGATTTACCCATACCTGAAGAAGTCCACTTCTTAGGTTTAGGGTGACTGCATGATCATAGATCCAGTCCTGACCCAAGACAAGAGGCTCAGTGAGGTCCTCATCTTGACACACTAGTACTTTGACTGTCATTGCTTCGTCTTGAATATAGAGGGGAAGTTCCACCTCGCCCATGCAAGGGGTTTCCACACCTCCCAATCCTATGAGATATGCTTCTATAGGATTAACAGTTAATTTCAACTCTTGACAGTAAGACAACTTTACAACACTAGTGGCTGCACCTGAGTCAATCAAGGCTCTTATAGTTCTTGCACCCTTTCCTTGTCCTATATCTAAGGTTATAAAAGGACGTCGATCAATTATCCTATGAGAGCTGATACCTGAAACTTCACACATAGCCACGTGATATCCTTGGTCTGCATATGCACCTAGCCTAGGTTGCTCTCTGCCTTGTCTTCTTAATTTCATTCTCCGTATGCGCTCTAAAGCTTCTGCTTGAGCTTCTTCTCGAATTTGCTTTTCTTCTTCTTTGCGTTTCTTAGCAATATTGAGTCGTCTTAGCATTTCCTCTATGAGAGGTTCCTGATATAACTTGACTCTGCATCCGCTAATGTAGCTCGGGAGAACATCACCCTCTAAAGTGGCTAGTTGTACTGCTCCACTTTTGGAGATTCTATTTATGATCATAGGTCCGTAGCCTCTTTTCTCTAGTTTTCTCGCGTGTTGTTTCAAAGTGTAGATTAGTACTAGGTCGCCTGCCTTCAAACCTTTATCCTTAACGTGGGCATCAAAGTATGCCTTCTGTTGTTTCTTAGCTGCATATATCCCTGCATCCGCCCTCAGTCTTGTTTCTCCTAATCGTTCAAGGTCAAAAATTCTAGAGGAGAGTTCATGACCCGTCCATTCATGCTCTTGTGCTACTTTCAATGTAGGTATTAAGAAGTCCAACGGTAGCACTGCATTTTGACCAAATACCATCTGAAAGGGGGTGGCTTGGAGTACCGTTTTGTAGGCGACTCGATATGCCCAAACAGCATGGTGTAGCTGTTTGTCCCAATCAGAGCATTTATTGTTCACTAATTTTGTCAGTACATTGCATAAGATCTTATTGGTGCTCTCAGCCTGGCCATTTGCTTGAGGGTGATAGGGGGCAGACTTCTTATGTACTACCAAGAATTATTGGAGCAGATTTTCAATAACTTCATTCAAGAAGTGAGTGCCTCTATCACTAACTAGCTCTATAGGTAGCCCGTATCTAGTGAACACATTCTCAAATAAAAACTTAGCTGTTGTTTGAGCATCGTTCTTCGTTGTGGCTTTTACCTCTACCCACTTTGTTAGATAGTCCGTGGCCACAATGATATACTCAGCATGTGAACCCTTGGCTGGGGGATTAATAGGACCTACAAAGTCTATTCCCCACTTAGAGAATGCACGTCCACCCATCATAGGTTTCAGTGGCATCTCATCTTTGCGTATAGGATACTGAGTTCGCTGACAGACATCACACCGTTTCACATAGGTATGTGCATCCATGTGAAGGGTCGGCCACCAGAAGCCCGCAAATAGTATTGCCTTGATCACTCGATCTGGTCCAAAGTGTCCTCCTGCTACACCTTGGTGAGCAGTTTCCAAGATCTTGAGATATTCACTTTCATGGACACATAGTCTCAGGTAACCATCCTTACCACGCTTGTAGAGATTATCACCAATGAGTGAGTACTCTAGGGCTTCTTGTTCTAGACTTCTTTTCCTAACCAAAGTCATGTCTGGAGGGAATGTTTTCGTCCTCAGAAAAGATACTAGTGGTTCACTCCAATCCGGCACTATGGACACTTGATAAAGAGTGGCATGTTCCACAGGTGGTTTAGTGCAGCAGATTGGGCATTCCTTGCACAACTTTTGGACATCAACTTCCATAGTTGGCCAATGCACTCCGAGTCTCCTTAGTGTCTGTAGGGTTCGTTGTTTTGAGTAGTGTTGCTCTAATGCACCTACATGTGCTAATTGCAACCATTTAGCATACTCATCCTCTTCTACACAACAAGCCAAGATCCCTTGATCTGTGTGCTTGTACATACTTCCTGCCATGATGTGATACTTTTGGGCTTTTACTACCTCTCTATCCTGCGTGTTTATTATTGGATGGTTAGGTCCGTATGTCAATACTGGCACTAATGGCTTAGCCCACTGAGGTATTACTTCCAAATTAAACAAGTAAGCATCAGGAAGGTCATCTGACACTCCTTGTGGGGCTTCTCCAGATGTGAGCCTAGAGAGATGACCCGCTCTCAAATGAGTCCTCCCTTTTCTCACCACAACCTCGAAATCATATTCCATTAGTAAGAGAAACCATCTTACTAATCTTCCTGTGTTGCATGGCTTGTTCACGAGATATAACAATGCTTGGTGGTCAGTAAAAAATTTAAACTTGTTTGCAAGCAAATAGTGTCTAAATTTCTTAACTGCATATACCATGCCTAAGCCTTCTCTCTCAGTAGTGGTATAATTTCGTTCAGCTGCATTCAATTGTCTACTAGCATAGGCAATTGGAAGATCCATATTACCTTCACCCGTAGGTTGTGCGAGTACACATCCAATAGCATAATTGGATGCATCCACGTGAACATGGAATGGCTTGTTCCAATCTGGTGTGGTCAAGATTGGTGCTGAACATAATCTTTGTTTAAGCTCCTAGAAGGAATTCTCACATTCCTCAGTCCACTCAAAGTTAGTCAGAAGTCCGTACATGGGCTTTGCAATGACAGCATACATGTGAATGAACCGGCGGTAGTAACCACAATGTCCCATGAAAGCTTGTACTTCCTTGACATTCCTTGGCCTAGGTAGCTCTGCTATGGCTCTCACTTTCTCTTCATCAGTAGATATGCCATTCTTTGACACTATGTGCCCTAGAATCTTGCCTTGCCTGATCATAAAAACGCACTTTTCTGGGTTCAGGCAGACTTGATATTCTCTACATTTGTCAAAGATTTGTCTGAGTTCAGGAATATGGGTTTGTCTAATGTTGGAATGAGCACAAAGATCATCAACATAGACTTCTAAATTCTTCCTCAGGAACTCCTTAAATACATGGCACATCAGCCTTTGGAAGGTAGCTGGTGCATTGGTAAGCCCAAATGGCATTACACGAAAGGCAAATATACCCCACTCTGTGGCAAAAGCTGTCTTATGCTGATCTTCTGGAGCTATGGCTACTTGATTGTAGCCCGAAAATCCATCGAGGAAGCTGTACACTTCCTTGCCCGCTACTCTTTCTAAGAGATGCTCTGTGATAGGAAGCGGATAGTTATCTCGAATTGTGGCTGCATTAACCTTCTTCAAGTTAATGCATACACGTAATTTACCATTCTTTTTGGGCACCACAACAATGGGGGATACCCACTCAGTGTGCTCAATTTCATAGATGAATCCAACTTCGACCAGTCTATCTATCTCTTGTTTGATCTTAGCAGCATAATTATCATTGTATGTATATGGCTTTTGCTTAGAAGGTTTGGCATGTGTGGTCATGGGGATAGTGTGTGAGCATATGTCTGGATCAACACCCTTCAAATCCTTGTAACTCCAAGCGAATACATCTCTGTATTCTCTCAGCAAGGCTATTAGCTCTTGTTCTTCCTCTTCGGTCAGGTCATGGCCTATGTACGTGCATCTCTCTTCTCCCTCTTCCATGGCTACCACAATTTTCTTTGTAGTTTCTTTGTTATCATAGGCCTCTCCTGATTGTGCCTCTCGTTTAGGCATTCTGATCATGACTCTCCTGTCATCTATCTCATACTTCTTAAAATTTTCTGGGACCTCAAACAAAGATTCTCCCTCTTCTTGTGTGACTTCTCTCTTCTTTCTTTTCTTTCCTTCTTCCTTAGGAGTTACATGCGTGGCTAGCCTTACATCATTTGTAAGCTCTCCATGCCTCTGGGGTTGAAATTCTACTTCATAGAAGTATTCTTCATCTGATGCAAAAGGTGGGTCCATAATGATCGACTCTAGATCGGAGTCACTTGCCTCCTCAATTGCATCAGGGCTAGGTTCGCACTCTTCTAATACTGCCTCTCCCATGATTGGCTCTATGGAGAAGACTGAAATGTCATAGCCATCCTCATCACAGTGGGGTGTCCATTGTTCTTCATTGATGGCTACATCCATTGTTGCTAGGATTTCTACCCAGCCGTGGGGTTCAAATTCTTCGTCAGGAAAAACTACAGGTGCATAGACTGGGTCTTGAATGGGTCTATGTGTTTCGTTTGAACCTATTTCTCTGGCCTTTTCTCTCTTCTCTTCCTCTACTGCTACTTTGCACATCCATAAGTGAGTGTCTTCATGCATCCATGAGGATCCTGATCCTATGGAATGCACCGATTCCGTATCATCTTTGGCTCTATGGATGGGGTTCCATTGGATAGGAGGGACATCTCTATGAGAGTAATCCTTGAGATTGACTTTGGTCGTAACACCTAAGTGCTGCAGGTACAAAGAATTGGTTCCCCAATCCTGTACCACTTGCAACTGTCGCATAAAGGGTCGTCCCAAGATCATTTCATAGGCATGGTTCTTGCTAAAATCACATATAGCAAAGGTATGCTCGAACTCAACACCACAGGTGGTGAGAGTTATTCCTTCTAACAGCCCTAGGGGTCTCTCTATGTGACCATCGGCCATTTGCAGTTTCATCCTCGTGGGCCTGAGTGCTGGCTTGCCCCAACGCTTCCATAGGGAAGTGGTAGCAATTGCCACACCTGCGCCTGAGTCTAGAATGGCCTTGGTGGTATATCCTTGATTGGTGATAGGAAGATATGTGTTTCCCTCTTCGCCCTCACTCATGTGTCCTATCTTGTCCAAGGGTATTTCTGGCACTGTTCTCTGGGATCCTACCTGGGAACGAGGTTTTGCTATCTCTGGTACTTGTTTGGCTACATGTTTCCATAGCTCTGGCCTTACTTTGAGTAGCTCTTCTAAGGTGAGGTTGCACTGTACTTTAGTGTTTTTCACTACCTCTATGTTCCTAGGTATGATCGAGTCTTCGTTCCTTACCATGACCGTGGATTCTCTCATACAAGTAGACTTAGCTTCCCATGGGCCTGTGAAGTGGGGTAATTCTTGTAAAGAATTAGACTCAAAGTCTAGTCTTTCCTGTGAGTGGGTGCTCTCCTGCTCCTCATAAATGGAGGGGATGTCTTGTGGGAATTGGTCATGTGCATCATCCACAAGTTCAATAGGAGGAGGGACTTCACTACCTCAAAGTCATATTCCATTAGTAAGAGGAACCATCTTACTAATCTTCCGGTGTTGCATGGCTTGTTTACTAGATACAGTAGAGCTTGATGATCAGTAAAAAATTTAAACTTATTTGCAAGCAAATAGTATCTGAAATTTTCCACAGCAAATACCATGCCTAATCCTTCTCTTTCAGTACTGGTATAGTTTCGTTCAGCTGCATTCAAATGTCTACTAGCATAGGCAGTTGGAAGATCCATATTACCCTCGCCTGTAGGTTGTGCAAGTACACACCCAATAGCATAGTTGGATGCATCCACCTGAACATGGAATGGCTTGTTCCAATCTGGTGTAGTCAAGATTGGTGCTGAACATAATCATCATTTCAGCTCATTAAAAGAGTTCTCACATTCTTCCGTCCACTCAAAGTTAGTCAAAATGGAGTACAGAGGCTTTGCAATGATTGCATACATATGAATGAATCGGTGATAGTAGCCACAATGCCCCATGAAGGCTTGCACTCCCTTGACATTCTTTGGTCTAGGTAGCTCTGCAATAGCTCTCACTTTCTCCTCGTTCGTGGATATGCCATTCTTTGACACTATGTGTCCTAGAATCTTGCCTTGCCTGACCATGAAAACACACTTTTTTGGGTTCAGGTAGACTTGATATTCTCTACATTTGTCAAAGATAGCTCTCAACTCAGGGATATGTGTTTGCCTTATGTTGGAATGAGCACAAAGATCATCAACATAGAATTCTAAATTCTTCCTCAGGAATTCTTTAAATACATGAAACATCAGCCTTTGAAAGGTAGCAGGTGCATTGGTAAGCCCAAATGGCATTACCGAAAAAGAAAATATGTCCCACTCTGTGGCAAAAGCCATCTTATGTTGATCTTCTAGAACAATGGCTACGTGATTGTAGCCAGAGAATCCATCAGGGAAGTTGTACACTTCCTTGCTTGCTACTCGTTCTAGTAAATGCTTAGTAATCGGAAGCGGATAGTTATCTCGAATAGTGGCTGCATTAACTTTCTTCAAGTTAATGCATACACATAACTTTCCATTCTTCTTGGGCACCACTATGATGGGGGATACCCACTCAGTGTGCTCAATTTCATAGATAAATCCAACTTCAACCAAGCGATCTATCTCTTCTTTGATCTTAGTAGCATAGTTATCATTATATGTGTATGGCTTTTGCTTAGAAGTTTTGGCATTTGAGGTCATGGGAATCGTGTGTGTTCATATCAGGATCTACACTTTTCAGGTCCTTGTAGCTCCAAGCGAATACATCTTTGTATTCTCTTAGCAAGGCTATCAACTCGTGCTCTTCTTTCTCCGTCAGGTCATGTCCTATGTACGTGCACCTTTCTTCTCCTTCTTCTACAAGTACAACAATTTTCTTGGTGGTTTCTTTGTTATCATAGGCCTCTCCTGCTTGTGCATCGCGTTTAGGCATTCTTATCATGACTCTCCTATCTTCTATCTCATATTTCTTAGAATTTTTAGGGACCTCAAACAAAGATTCCTCCTCTTCTGACGTGGTTTCTTTCTTCTTTCTTTTCTTGCCTTCATTTTTGGCGGTCACTTGTGTGGTTAACCTCACATCATTGGTAGTCTCTTCATGTCTCTGAGGCTGAACTTCTACTTCATAGAAATATTCCTCATCTGATGCAAAAGATGGGTCCATAATGATTGACTCTATAGATTAGAGTCACTTGCATCCTCGAATGCATCAGTGCTAGGATCGCATTCTTCTAAAACCAAATCATACATAATTGGCTCTATTGTGAAGATTGAGATGTCATAGCCATCCTCGTCACAGTGGGGTGTCCATTGTTCTTCATTGATGGCGACATCCATTGTTGCTAAAATTTCTGCCCAACCATGAGGTTCAAATTCTTTGTCAAGAAATACTACAGGTGCATAGGCTGGTCTTGAATTGATCTATTGGTTTCCTTCGCACCTACCTCTCTAGCTTTTTCTCTCTTCTCTTCTTCTATCGCTACCCTGCACATCCATAAGTGGGTGTCTTCATGAATCCATGAGGATCCTGATCCTATGGAATGCACCGACTCCGTATCATCTTTAGCTCTATGGATGGGGTTCCATTGAATGGGGGGTACGTCTCTATGAGAGTAGTCCTTGAGGTTGACTTTGGTCATGACACCTAAGTGTTGCAAATACAAAGAATTGGTTCCCGAATCCTGTACCACTTGTAACTGCCGCATAAATGGTCTTCCCAAAATCATCTCATAGGCTTGATTTTTGCTAAAGTCACATATAGCAAAAGTATGCTCGAACTCAACACCACATGTAGTGAGAGTTATTCCTTATAGCAATCCTAAGGGTGGTTCAATGTGACCATTGGCCATCTGCAGTTTCATTCTTGTTGGCCTGAGTGCTGGCTTGCCCCAATGCTTCCATAGGGAAGTGGTAGCAATTGCAGCTCCTACACCTAAGTCCAAAATTGCCTTGGTTGTGTACCCTTGATGGGTAATGGGAAGATAGGTGTTTCCTTCTTCTCCTTCACTCATGTCTCCTATTTTGTCCAAGGGTATTTTTGGCACCGTTCTATGCGAACCTACCTCCGAACAAGGTTTTGCTACTTCTGACACTTGATTGGCTATATGTTTCCATAGTTCTGGCCTAACCCTGAGTAGCTCTTCTAACGTGAGATTGCAGTGCACTTTAGTGTTTTTCACTACCTCTATGTTCCTAGGTATGAGTAAGTCTTCATTTCTTATCATGACCGTGGGTGGTCTCATACAAGTAGACTTAGCTTCCCATGGGCCTGTGAAATGGGGTAGTTCATGTAATGAATTAGACTCGAAGTCTAATCTCTCCTAGGATTGGGCACTCTCTTGCTCTCCGTAAATGGAAGGAATGTCTTGTGGGAATTGATCATGCAATTCATCCATCAGTTCGATGGGAGGGGGAGCTTCATGCTCTTTAGCCCATTTCTCTTCTTGAATCTCTCGCAAGAATTCTGATGGATATCTATTTATAGAAGAAGAGGTGTCTGGTTCAGTGGAATTAGGCACATAAGCTTCCTAGGAGGGAATGCTTATTTTTTCACTTGCCTTGTCCCTTCCTCGGGAGGTGGCTTCCTTGCCAGATCTTGCAATTATGCTCTCTAACTTCTCCAACAGTCCATCAAAGTGCAACTGAGCCTTAGCTGAGCAAGAGTGAGAGACGATTAGCTTCAAACATGATCTGAGCCAACACTACCATTTTAGCACAAAGCTTGGTTCTTTCTATCTCTAGATCAGCTCTAGGGTAACATTTGTCATGATCTGTCACATTTGGCCCTTCTTGGATTCTGGCTTGATATGCTTTAAGCATCATGTCTATGTCCTCAGGAGTGGGGTCAGCTAATATTGATCCTACTCTAGGGGGTGGTGGAATTGTATGAGGTGGGTTGGAAGGTGGTGGTAGGGATGAAGGTGGTGGTGGTGGTATGTGAGAGTGTGTTTGAGAGGTGAGTTCAACAATTTTGACTTTTGTTTCTCTTATGCTTTCTTCTAGTTCACTCATCTTCTTAGACCATTGTCTTTTGGTCCTTTCCCGACTATCTTTCCAGGCTCTCCTCCGGTTCTTGGTTATGCTCTCAGTTTCACTAACCTTAGCACTCTTTTCTTGGCCTAAACCTTGGTTCTGTTGTAAAGCCTGAGCTTTGGTGACCACTTGCACTGATGCAGTGGAAGTGACACTTCCTGTAGAGTCTACTACTAACGCAATAATGTTGATAGGAGTGAATTTCGGCATCTTATTGGGGTTCTTAGGGCAGTCTTGTAAGAGGTGCTCTTTTCTGCAATCCTGATAAAAACCTTGAATTGTCACAAATTGGGGTTGTGTAGGTGCACGCATAGGGCAATCCCTGACATCGATAACACGGTCCTCTAGGAAATGGGGGTCTTGCCTGCCTAGGTTGAGGTCTAGAGTTGGGGTTTGCATACATGACATTTGCATACTCCGGCTCCCAACTAGGTTCACTCGGTTCTTCACAATAGTAGGACTCACTATGCTCTGGTGACTACATGTAGTAAGCCTGGGGGCTATCAATATGTGTAGAGTCAAAACTATGATCACTCGGGTCACCTTCTAAAAGTAATGGAGCTACTTGCACTATAGCTCTAGTTAGATTTTCTTCTACAGCTGCGTACTTCACTGGAATCACATTAGCTGGAGCAGGGGGTTGCTGTGCTAGAACTGGTTGAGGTCTCTACTGCCCTTGATAGGGTGGCTGATAGGGTTGCTGGGGCCTACCATACTGCTATGGTGGATACTGGTTCTGGTACCTGTCCTGTTTTGGGTATGGCTGAGGGTAAGTTTGTCTGTTTGTATATGGGTAGTCTTGTGTGGTATGGTTGGTGTATCTTCACTCTATCGTGTAGTACTGGCTACCAGGATTCACTTGGGGTTGAGCCATAATGGGACATATGTTCACCATATGGTCACCTCCACAAGTATAGCATTGCCTCGCTGGGGTAAATCGGGGTATCTGTTTGCTTGAGACACCTAACTTCTGAGCTACCTTCTCTGCAAGTTCCTCAATAGATGTGGATTGTCTGGAAGAGAGGCTGGTAGAGCTATCAGAATCTTTGTAGATTTTTGAAAGCTCCAACTTCTCTCCTAGAATATCCTCTATGTCTATGCACATGCGTACACATTCTTCTATGGTTCTGGTGTCCTTCAGGTCCACATATGGTCTCAACTTGGTACTCAGCAATCCATCTAAGAATAAAGCCACTTGTTTGGTTGGAGTGGGTAACTCTGGAACAGGACACCTCTCTAAGTATTACCTAAACCTTCTTCCTCCAAGTCTAACCGTCTCTTGAGGTGTCTGCTTGAAACTATAAATCAGTGAGGAAGCATTATGCCATATACCACTCTTAGAGAATTCGGTAATGAAAGCCTCTAGAAGTTGTTCTATGTTCCTGAACTGCCACTCATGTAGTGGTTGAAACCATGTAAGGGCTATGTTCCTAAGGGTTAGACCAAAAGCATTGTACTGCGTGAATAGGTCCTCAACTTGTTCAGCTCTCAAGACTTGCCTAAACTTGGCCACATGATCGTATGGATCTCCAGTGCCATCAAAGTAATTCTTCATGGACTTAACCAGCTGGGTTGGACTCAAGGTCCTAGTGTGTTCTCTAGGCCTTGGCAAGGGAAAATCATTAGATTTTCTTTGGTTTCTTGGGGCTCTAGGTCTCTCACTTTCTTCTCTATCCGTCTCTGTTCTCATCCTTTCTCTTCCCAAGGGGTTGGAAAAACTTATTTCTGGCCTGTCTCTACTTCTGTCCCTATGAAATCCATGAGCTTGGGATGTCCCAGCTCCTTGGTGACTTTAGGAGACATTAGATCTTGGATGGGGAAAAACAAATTCTCCCTTCCAAGTCTAGGCGTGCCTACCATGCTCTATGACCACAAAGATCCTCTCTGAAGTATTGTCTAGGTAGGTTACTTTGCCTCGACTATCAGGATCTTTAAACTCATAGATCATGAGCGTTCCTACCTCATTCGGCTGGTCAGGCTTATACCTCCAAAAAGCTTTGTCAGTTTCTCGATTTATGAACAGGTCTACGCTCTTATTGTCCTAGGGAACCCACTCGAGATTAATGATTCTCGTCAGGACTGATTTACCTCAAGGGGTTCTAGGCTCTCCACCTATGTTCCCTTGCTCTATGTCACCTATGTCTGTTTCTGGGATCACATTACCAAATTCGTCTGTCCTATCTGGGTGATTGGTGACTACATACATGGTTCCTTCTTTGTCGAGGTATGCACCATTTTTGAACTTGATTGTTGGATGTTCTAGTCGTGGTCAAACAATCGTTGACTGCGTCAATTGCGATTGACATGTCCATGGGGGCTATCGGTCATGATTGATGGGTCAATCGCGATTGATGGCTCGATTGCAATTGACATGTGGCACGTGGAGGTTTCGTTGATCGTGGTCAATCATGCATTGACTCTGTCGATCGTGATCGACATGTCAGTCGTGATTGACAGGTCCGTCGGGAAGTGTCCGTTGTTGTTTATCACTTGCGATTGACATGTCAATCAGGATTGATAGAAAATAGAGGAATTTCAAAATTTTAAACACACTTTTAGGATGATCTAGGCCTACACATCATGTTTATGGACTTGGCTTAGCAAAATGGTCGATTTTTTTGTCGGTCACGATTGATAGAGGTCAATGCCTCGGGACTTGCACAACCAAAAATTTTACCTGCTAGAGCTGGTACAACTACTGCGAATGCCGGTTCCTACATAAAATCTCAGAAAACACACAATAGCACAAGCACACACTTGCTCTCTCACTCTCTCTCACAAGTGAAATGAGGGGAATGGTATGGGAAGGGTGATATGACCAAAAAATTGAAAATGTCGCGATGATGGATATGAAGGTGGGAGATGGTGATGATGATGATGGTGATGAAGATGGTGAACAAAACAAAAGGAAATAGATAAAAGTGAAGAAAATACCTATAACTCCAACGTCTCAACTCTACGTCTTACCATCACACGCTCGTTCTCAAAGCTCGATCCTCGGCAATGGTGCCAAAATTTGGTGTAGCTTAGTGATGAGTAGCGGCTCCTTTAATGTCAATCCAGGAAAACATGAGGATGGTATGAAGACCTCGAACAGGTGATGGCACAAGCGTGTGAGTGAGAAGCACACAAACATGCACACACATACACACACACATGCACACACAAGGCAAGAACAAAGAGAGAAACAATGGACTTCTTTAGATTACTCAAAAAGTCTCATATACGAGCTCCAATCACTAACAAGCTACCCTCAAAAATGAGCTCTCTAGCTCTTTTTATAGTTTTTGACTAGCTTTGGTCTTGTCCAGACCTAGTCTCTGGCCTAGTTAAAAATTAGATTCCTAGGCTATTTTGGAGGCTCAAACGAGCTTTGAAAATTATGAAAATTGGTACATAAATCATTGGGTGTTGTGGTCTCAAGCTTTGTTTCATTTCATGTTCCAACTATGTGAGGTGCACCATAATCAACTTGCAACCATTGTAGAGCTACTCTGAAAGGATGCAATAGATGCACAAACACATGCTCGATTGATTTGTATCTCAACAATCCCTTTATACCTTATATTTTATTTTTCTAAAACAACTAGGATCAAGCAAGAAATTATGCTCATATTGTTACCTCTAAAAGCAATTACAGAGTAAGATCATCAATGAACCTGCATCAAAGATCAAATAACTAAAAACAAACATCAAGGACATCTTTGGCGAGACAATAGAATTGTGGAGATGTTGTCAGATTATATATCTTATTGAATATTTTATTTCTCCCAACTATGTCTATCTATACCAAATCCCCTTGTAAAAGCTATATAAGCATGGCACATGTGTAGATCTACATAGTATTGCACAATAGTAAACCCTTCATCTAGAGTTTGTCTAGATCACCATCTAAGCTCCGTATTGGGAGTGCATTTGTGGACAACATCATCTTTGCAATTTGAGAATTTGAGTTTTGCTATCTCTCAGTTTTCATCTCTCTTTGTCTAGATTTTTTCTCAACTCTATCTACCAATCTATTCTGTTATGCTTTTATTGCTTACAATATGTGCGTATTACTTAATGCAATGCATGGGAAAAGAATCAAGAAAAAATGTTTATGCATGGCTTGTATGGTGTGTTGGAGTTTGAGATCTACGGAGGCACTTGAACAACACAAGGAAGTGTTGAGCCCTAACCGGTTGAAACTAGCAAAGTCAAGGTCACAGCTATGCATAGGCAAGAGTAAAGTAGCTATGCATAGGCAAGAGTAAAGTATCAAAATTCCAGGGTCAAATTGGGGAAGTATTGCAGAAGTATTTTTCTAATTCCCTTAAGGTTCAAAGGGTGTTTTAAAGTCTTAGGTGCAAAAGTAAAGAATTAAAAGGAAAAGGTGAAGGTATGGGAAGCGGCCGTGTACACAAAGGTGGAAATAGGGCCGTCCAATCAAGAATTTTGCTTTAAGTCTAAAGTCACTATAGGACAAAGTAGTGAGTCGTTGGCTGCCACTTAAAAGGCAATCTTGGGACATCGAAAGGGTACCAAGATTGTATTTCAGTTAGAGTGCACGGAACCGGCGCACTAAACAAAGAAAGGCAAAGGCTATTCTTGGTGACACACTTGAAGTAAGAGAGAGAGAGAAGTGTAAGAGACACCAGGGTACGACGACACAGAGAAGGGGAAGTGAAGAGTGCAAGAAGAGTGGCTAAGGAAGAAGGCAGAGAGTGCAAAGCGAGACCCCAAGGACCTCAAGGTCTCTATGCAGTGTGCATGCCGACAGAAGATACTCATTCCTCATCTTGGTGGAAGCTTGGTGCAAGGTGTGCACAAGGATAAGCTTGAAGCAAGTAGAGGACTGGTGCAGAGGAGGCCGACTGCAAGAAGACTTCGGGATAATTGGTATTTTGTAATTAAGCACCCTCTGTAGTGCGCACAGAAGTATTGACTTGGATTGTGCTCAAACATTGTAATTGTTTTACTGTAATCAAACTCAAGATTCCAAGGTGTGCTTCTGCAGAAGCTTCCAAGGTTATTTCCTCTGTGAAGTTTCCCAGCTCATTTCTTTCTTTATTCTTTCCTTTTTCTCTTACAAACCCTCAAAATCCTTCTCGTCCAAGAATCCCCCAACAAATTTGGCACGCCCGGTGGGACATCCAAGGAGATTTGAGCATAGGAGAAGATCTATTGCAATTGGAGAACAATATTCCAGTGTCGAGAGTAATACTCCAGTTGATTAAAGAGGTACATACTTATATCAAGTGTCTCATATTAAGTGAACTATGAACAGCTCATGACCGCGACCCGGTCACAAACCTTGAGGGTCACGTGCAAGCAGACAAGAAGAAAGGCGGTCAGAAGATCATCGAGTCCACTTTCATCAACTTCATCGGTAAGAAGCATGGCAGGGCAGGTAGACCTAGAAACCTTACTCTCCAGATTAAACATAAAATTTCCCTCTTTCAGAGGTTTAGCTCATGAGGATCCAAATGAGCACATTCGAAGATTCCTGGCATTATGCAAGACTAGAGGTCTAATGGGTAGGGAAGATGCATTCTTGATACTCTTCCCTGCCACATTGGAAGGATTGGCAGACAAGTGGTTTAGCCAGTTTGCTGAAAACCACTTTACCTCTTGGGATTTGATGAAAGAGGCCTTCAAAAATCAGTTTCAGCATGGCAACACTGCGGAGATCATTATAGAAGAGCTAGAAAACTTGAGATTGGGTCCAGGAGAAAAGTTCCCAGAGTTTGTGACCAGGGCCAAAGCACTAATGGCTAAACTACCAGATCCACCGCATGATTTCTTTGTCAAGAAGTGGTTAGCCAAACCCCTACCTGTGGTCACCCAATGCAAAATAAAAGAGTTAGTGTTACCTGCCGCCTCTGTTGAGGAGTTCATCAATACGGCCACACGCTTGGAGCAGATAAGGCACCAGTATGGTGCAACTTCTTCCCAACCAACCCATGGTACAGAACTGGAGGACCCAGTGATCCAGTTAAGAAGGGAGCTGGAGGGCTTGAAAACGAATAAGCCCTACACAGAGGAGGAGACTGCGGTGGCTCAGCTGAGAAGGGAGATTGAAGCATTCAAGCTCCAAAAGGAGGAGGAGGCCCAAGCAGAAGAATTAGCTCAGCTGAGGCAGGAATTGCAAGAACTCAAAGGAGGTGGTATCAAGAGTGGACTCTGGTGCTCCATGTGCAGCAAGCAAGGGCACATAGTAAGTGAATGTCCTCTGCTAAACGTGACTTGTCAATTATGCAGGAAAGTTGGCCATGAGGCCCATGAATGCCAATCCAGGGGAATGCCTGCAACGACATACTGGACACAGGGAGGACCTCTGCCACCAGCAAATGTAATGGCAGCCGTAGCAAACCAAGGTAACAACTATAATCCTAGACCAAGGAATAATTTTGCAAATGGGCCTAGAAGGCCCATCATTTGCTTCAGATGTGGAGAGTGCGGGCACTACCAATCTAGGTGCACTCTCCCAGAAAATGCCCCTCCTTGCAGGAACTGTCCAGAGGCCAGGGATCACTATACAAACTGTTGTCCTAAGAATCAAGCCTCTACTTCCGGACCCCATCTCCAAATGATCTCTGTATTCAAGGAGGATACATTACCTCAGGTCAATGAGCCCTCACCGTCTACCAAGGTGGTACAATTAGAAGAACTTGAATCTTTTGTAGTGCAGACAAGAAGCAAGGGGAAGGCTCAAGTGGACGTAAATCAAGAATCAATAATTAGGGGATTGAACAAAGACAGAGTTGCATCTGAAGACAAACCCACCACAAGTGCAGACACAAAGCAAAAGGAATGTCTCACAGGCACCAGTGATGCCATTGGGCATGCCTTCAACAGGGCTCAAGAAGAGTTTGGCAAAGCAAATGAAGCTCATTCTCTTAAAGAGTCAGAGGCTTCAAAACTACTCAAGTCCATGAAGAAGGAGGTTAGTATTTTTGAATTAATAAAGATGGATGGAAAATTCAGGTCAGAATTATTGCAGATAATTGATGAGGCTTCTACTACAAGCTTAGTGGCAAAGACTTCTATTTTACATAAAGGGATAATTATCGGGGAAGCACCCCTTACAGATTATAAAAGTCCTCGGCTGACAGTATATATCAAGGGTCATGAATTTCAAGGAGTTATTGTGGATGGTGGTTCTGGCATTAACTTGATGCCTGAACATACAATGGAAAAGATTGGACTCCACCCTTCAAGGCCTGCAAATTTCACTGTTACTTTGGCAGATCAGAGCAAAGTAAGGCCCGTGGGGGTGATTCCAAAAGTCCCAATTGAAATACAAGGTAATGTGTTCATACTAGATTTTGTGGTTTTAAGATTTCCCCAGATTGAAGGAGGATTTCCCCTCTTAATTGGGAGACCATGGTTGAGACACGCGAGTGTCATTCATGATTGGGGCAAGGATACTATGTGGGTACAAAAGAAAGGGCAAGAGCTGACACAGATTCATTTGGAAGAAGGCCCAGATAATCAAAGAAACACTAGCATGATGCAAAAGGTTGGCATTTGCATGGAACCAGAACCAGAAGATCAACCCCACATAGATTTTGAGGAAGAAGAGGATATTCTAAAGTGGCTACATGCAGGCAACTCTTCTTCTTGTTTTGGAATTTTTCTTAATAATTCTTGCACCACTGAAGGTTATGATGAAGATGAAAAAAAAATCCAGGTTGATGGATTAGGAGAGCCCATCACAGACCACAAAAGGGGCAGGAAGATACACCTCAACTACAACTCAGAAATTAATATGAAATCTACAGATAAGGAAGATACCAAAGCTGAAGGCAAGGTAACGGACTTTAGTGAAGAACGCTCTTTTCCTATTCAAGAAATACCTGCAGGATGGATGCAGGAAAAAGAGGAACACATTGAAATTCAAGAGACACATGCTTATGAAGCTATGCACAAAGAGCTAGTGGAAGAAGACAAGGAAGGAGCTGAGTACAAAGAAAGTATGGTAGAGAGAAATCCTGTCAAAGAAATGCATTTAGACACTCAAAACAATAACCGGCCAGTTTTGGTGGCCACTTGGCTGTGGAACCACCCAAGGCTCCTGGAAAAGGTAAGAGCAATTTTGAACCACTACACAGATGTTTTTGCATGGCACTACAAGGATCTAGAAGGAGTACCACCCGTTTATGGAGAACACAGAATTCCTTTGGTAGAAGGAGCAAAGCCGGTGAGAGGGAAATGTTATAGATTAAATCCCAAGTATGCTGAAGCTGTCTATTCAGAAATTCAGAAAATGGAAGATGCAGGAATCATCATCCCTATAGAAAACTCAGAGTAGCTTTCACCTATGGTTATAGTACCAAAGAAGAATACTAATAAAATCAGAATTTGTGTTGACTTTAGAGCTCTCAACAAGGTGACCATTCCAGATGGGTTCCCAATGCCTTTTGCAGAGCAGGTCATTGAAGAAGTGGCTGGACATGCATTATATAGCTTTATGGATGGATTTAGTGGCTATAATCAAATATCAATACACCCAGAGGATCGTGAAAAGACTGCCTTTATCACACCTTGGGGAACATATGTGTATGTAAAAATGCCATTTGGGCTCAGAAATGCTCCAGCCACCTTTAACAGAACGGTCAATCTCATTTTTGGCCCCCTATTGTTGGAGTCACTTAGAATCTTCATGGATGACTTCTCTTCATTTTCAAGTTCTCATAAAGAAACTCCTCTAGATTGTTTGGACCATCACTTGAGGTAGCTGCAGAATGTTTTCAAAAGATGCAGGGAAACAAAGCTAAAGCTCAATCCAAATAAATGTCATTTCCTTGTGACAAAAGGAACTCTTTTAGGACATGTGGTGTCGGCTAAAGGTATGGCCCCAGATCCTGACAAAATCATTTCTATATTAAAGTTGCCTAAACCTAAATCCCCTAAAGAGATTCAGAGTTTCTTGGGGCATACTGGATACCATAGAAGATTTATAAAAATGTATGTAGAGATAGCCAGACCACTGGCTAGACTTACAGGTAAGGAAGTGCCCTTTATATGGGAAGACGAGGAGGAAAAAGCATATCAAACATTACGGTCAAGGTTAGTGTCTGCTCCTATTTTGATCACACCTGAGTGGTCAAAAATCTTTCATATACATGTAGATGCTAGTGCCTATGCAGTAGGGGCAGTTTTGACTCAACCCAGTGAAGAATTTAAAGTAGACAGACCAATTCAATATGCCAGTAGAATCTTGACCAAGGCTGAAAGGAATTACAGTACTACAGAAAGGGAAGCCCTAGCAATGGTCTTTGCTGTCCAAAAATTCCGTCATTACTTACTGGGAGTAAAATTCATTATTATAACAGATCACCAACCACTAAAATACCTACTCAACAAACCACACACCACTGGTAGAATATGGAGATGGTTATTGTTATTCCAAGAGTTTGATTTTTCCGTAGTCCATAAACCAGGTAAAGGAAATGTTATGGTAGATCACCTATCCTGAATCAATATGATGAATCAAACTAGTGGAATCAATGATGATTTTCCAGATGCTCAATTGTTTGCTGTACAAGCTCAAGGTTGGTATTTTGATATTAAAAATTTCATTAAAACTGGGTTGTATCCAAAAAAGGCTAGTGCTGTGCAAAAGAAGAGACTGCTAATCAAGAGTAGACCATATACCTTCATTAAAGATAAATTGTATAGACAGGGCAAAGATGACAGGTTTAGGAAGTGTTTGGAAGAAGAAGAAGTGAGGGAAGTCCTTCACTCTACACATGAAGGAACAGGTGGTGGGCACCTTCCAGGGCATATTATGAGTCAGAGGATACTGGATGATGGTCTATGGTGGCCTACACTGTTTAAGGATGCAGATGAATGGGGAAAGGCATGTGACATTTGCCAGAGGTGTGGACCTAAGCCAACAAAGCAGAGGCATAACCCCTTGATTATTTCCGCTTCTTGGCAACCATTTGAGAAGTGGGGGCTGGATTTCGTTGGACCCATCTACCCTCCGGCTATTCCGAAAAGAGAAAAATATCTATTGATAGCTACAGATTATGCCACCAAGTGGGCTGAAGCTATTGCTTCACCCAATTGCACTGCCCAGACTGTTGCTGATTTCATTTATAGTAGCATCATTTGCAGGTTTGGATGTCCACTTGAAATTTGTACTGACTAGGGTACCCATTTTGTCAATAAAGTCCTGCAAGAAATCTTCAACAGGTATAGAATTCTTCATAGGACCTCTTGTGCTTACTATCCAAGAGCAAATGGACAGGCTGAATCGACAAATAAGGTTTTAATTTCAATGTTAAGAAAGGAGTGCATGTTGCAGCCCACTTCCTGGGGCATTGCTTACCAAGGTACACTATGGGCATACAGGTTAGCCTACAAAGAGGCCACCGGATATTCCCCATTCCAACTTGTTTATGGCATATTACCCATCGAGCCATTTGAATTTTTACATGGATCACCTAAGATAGCATTCATGCAGGGAAAGAAGGATTGTGATGTCTCTCAGAGGCTAGGAGCACTACATAAAGTGGAGGAGATTCGTCTACTAGCGACCAAACAATAGCTAGAGACTCAGATGAAGAGGAAGGAGGCACATGATCGATATCTGTGGAACAACAACATTGAAGCAGGCATGTTAGTTCTTCTCCATAAACCTAACCCTCATACGAATGCAAAAGGGAAATGGATCCCTCATTGGGAAGGCCCTTTTCGCGTTCTGAAGATGTTGCATTGGGGTGTTGTGCAGTTAGAAACAGTCAATGGAGCCACCCTGTCGCTAGTAAATATTTCTAGACTCAAAGCCTATCATAAAAAGTTCTAACATCCCACTCCATTGTTCTTAGGTCATTTTGTTTTTCTATTGTGTCTCTTTAATCGTTGCTATTAATTGCTATGAAAAAAAATGATGCTCTACACAAAATTTTGGCGCAAATTTTTTGATGGCCCTTAGTTCTACACACTAGCTTTTAAGGCTAGCCTTTTCTTTGTTATCTCTCGGATGGATGAGATTAAAGTTGGCTTCTCCTCTCTTTTGAACACTCTTTTATGCTAAACCATCCCTTGCTGTGAGGTGAGCCCTTAATCCTCCTTGCTATATAATGGGAACCCTCATTCATTCTGCCTTCAACTCCATCTTGCTGCAAGATCATCTCAACTGAACCTAGAAGTCTACAATGCCCGAGTCCACAGGGGCTACCTGACTCTTCAGACACTCTTCAGACACATGCGTGTCTTTTTCGGTTGACGAAGCCTGAGCAGGAGCACTGACCCTCAACTTTCGCTTTGGCTTTCCACCGACCCTCCCCGACTCCACCTCTTGCCACCACCACCATCCCCCTCTACCTCACCCGCCTCCCCTCGGCCTCCACCGCCATCCCAACCCTCTCCCTCCATACCCATCCACCTTCCCCCTCATCAACTTCCACCTCAACCGCCACCGACTCCACCCTACCCCCCCCTCACCATCCGCCTCCCCCGCCAACCGACTCCACCTCACCCCCCTCACCATCCGCCTCCCCCGCCCACCGAATCCACCCTCACCCCCCTCACCATCCGCCTCCCCCGCCCACCGACTCCACCCTCCCCCCCCCTCAAACTCCGCCTCAACCGCCCACCGACTCCACCTCCCCCCCTCACCATCCGCCTCCCCCGCCCACCGAATCCACCCTCACCCCCCTCACCATCTGCCTCCCCCGCCCACCGACTCCACCCTCCCCCCCCTCGAACTCCGCCTTTCCCGCCCACGACTCCACCCTTCCCCCCCCCATCATCCGCCTCCCTTCACCCTCCCCTCCCAGAACCTCTCCCTCCACCCCCTCCACCTCCAAACCCGCCTCCCCCTCCACCTCCCCCTCCACCTCCCCCGCCCACCCGCCCCACACACTCCCCCTCCATCTCTCCCGCCCACACGCCCCACCCTCCTCCTCCACCTCCTCCGCCCCCCCTCCACCCCCTCCACCTCCACACTCCCCTCCACCCCCTCCACCTCCCCCGCCCACCGACTCCACCCTCCCCCCCCTCAAACTCCGCCTCCCCCGCCCACCGACTCCACCTCCACACCCGCCTCCCCCTCCACCTCCCCCGCCCACCCACCTCACACACTCCCCCTCCATCTCTCCCGCCCACACGCCCCACCCTCCCCCTCCACCTCCTCCGCCCCCCCTCCACCCCCTCCACTCCACACTCCCCTCCACCCCCTCCACCTCCCCCGCCCACCGACTCCACCCTCCCCCCCCCTCAAACTCCCCCTCCCCCGCCCACCGACTCCACCTCCCCCCCCTCACCATCCGCCTCCCCCGCCCACCGAATCCACCCTCACCCCCCTCACCATCTGCCTTCCTCGCCCACGACTCCACCATTTCCCCCCTCATCATCCGCCTCCCTTCACCCTCCCCTTCCACAACCTCACCCTCCACCCCCTCCACCCCACACCCGCCTCCCCCTCCACCTCCCCCACCCACCCGCCCCACACACTCCCCCTCATCCTCCCCCGCCCACCCGCCCCACGCACTCCCCCTCCATCTCTCCCGCCCACACGCCCCACCCTCCCCCTCCACCTCCTCCGCCCCCCTTCCACCCCCTCCACCTCCACGCTCCCCTCCACCCCCTCCATCTCTCCCGCACACACGCCCCACCCTCCCCCTCCACCTCCTCCGCCCCCCTCCACCCCCTCCACCTCCACACTCCCCTCCACCCCCTCCACCTCCCCCGCCCACCGACTCCACCCTCCCCCCCCCTCAAACTCCGCCTTTCCCGCCCACGACTCCACCCTTCCCCCCCCCTCATCATCCGCCTCCCTTCACCCTCCCCTCCCAAAACCTCACCCTCCACCCCCTCCACCTCCAAACCCGCCTCCCCCTCCACCTCCCCCGCCCACCCGCCCCACACACTCCCCCTCCATCTCTCCCGCCCACACGCCCCACCCTCCCCCTCCACCTCCTCCGCCCCCCCTCCACCCCCTCCACCTCCACACTCCCCTCCACCCCCTCCACCTCCCCCGCCCACCGACTCCACCCTCCCCCCCCTCAAACTCCGCCTCCCCCGCCCACCGACTCCACCCTCCCCCCCCTCAAACTCCGCCTCCCCCGCCCACCGACTCCACCTCCACACCCGCCTCCCCCTCCACCTCCCCCGCCCACCCGCCCCACACACTCCCCCTCCATCTCTCCCGCCCACACGCCCCACCCTCCCCCTCCACCTCCTCCGCCCCCCCTCCACCCCCTCCACCTCCACACTCCCCTCCACCCCCTCCACCTCCCCCGCCCACCGACTCCACCCTCCCCCCCCTCAAACTCCGCCTCCCCTGCCCACCGACTCCACCTCCACACCCGCCTCCCCCTCCACCTCCCCCGCCCACCCGCCCCACACACTCCCCCTCCATCTCTCCCGCCCACACGCCCCACCCTCCCCCTCCACCTCCTCCGCCCCCCCTCCACCCCCTCCACTCCACACTCCCCTCCACCCCCTCCACCTCCCTCGCCCACCGACTCCACCCTCCCCCCCCCTCAAACTCCGCCTCCCCCGCCCACCGACTCCACCTCCCCCCCCTCACCATCCGCCTCGCCCGCCCACCGAATCCACCCTCACCCCCCTCACCATCTGCCTTGCCCGCCCACGACTCCACCATTTCCCCCCTCATCATCCGCCTCCCTTCACCCTCCCCTTCCACAACCTCACCCTCCACCCCCTCCACCCCACACCCGCCTCCCCCTCCACCTCCCCCGCCCAGCCGCCCACACACTCCCCCTCATCCTCCCCCGCCCACCCGCCCCACGCACTCCCCCTCCATCTCTCCCGCCCACACGCCCCACCCTCCCCCTCCACCTCCTCCGCCCCCCCTCCACCCCTCCACCTCCACACTCCCCTCCACCCCCTCCATCTCTCCCGCCCACACGCCCCACCCTCCCCCTCCACCTCCTCCGCCCCCCTCCACCCCCTCCACCTCCACACTCCCCTCCACCCCCTCCACCTCCCCCGCCCACCGACTCCACCCTCCCCCCCCCTCAAAGTCCGCCTCCCCCGCCCACCGACTCCACCTTCCCCCCCTCACCATCTGCCTCCCCCGCCCACCCAATCCACCCGCACCCCCCTCACCATCAGCCTCCCCCGCCCACCGACTCCACCCTCCCCCCCCCCTCAAACTCCGCCTTCCCCGTCCACGACTCCACCCTTCCCCCCCCTCATCATCCGCCTCCCTTCACCCTCCCCTCGCACAACCTCACCCTCCACCCCCTCCACCTCCACACCCGCCTCCCCCTCCACCTCCCCCGCCCACCCGCCCCACACACTCCCCCTTCATCTCTCCCGCCCACACGCCCCACCCTCCCCCTCCACCTCCTCCGCCCCCCCTCCACCCCCTCCACCTCCACACTCCCCTCCACCCCCTCCACCTCCCCCGCCCACCGACTCCACCTCCCCCCCCTCACCATCTGCATCCCCCGCCCACCGAATCCACCCTCACCCCCCTCACCATCTGCCTTCCCCGCCCACGACTCCACCCTTTCCCCCCTCATCATCCGCCTCCCTTCACCCTCCCCTTCCACAACCTCACCCTCCACCCCCTCCACCTCCACACCCGCCTCCCCCTCCACCTCCCCCGCCCACCCGCCCCACACACTCCCCCTCCTCCTCCCCCGCCCACCCGCCCCACGCACTCCCCCTCCATCTCTCCCGCCCACACGCCCCACCCTCCCCCTCCACCTCCCCCGCCCCCCCCTCCACCCCCTCCACCTCCACACTCCCCTCCACCCCCTCCACCTCCCCCGCCCACCGACTCCACCCTCCCCCCCCTCAAACTCCGCCTCCCCCGCCCACCGACTCCACCTCCCCCCCCTCCCCTTCCGCCTCCCCCGCCCACCGAATCCACCCTCACCCCCCTCACCATCCGCCTCCCCCGCCCACCGACTCCACCCTCCCCCCCCTCAAACTCCGCCTCCCCCGCCCACCGACTCCACCTCCCCCCCCTCACCATCCGCCTCCCCCGCCCACCGAATCCACCCTCACCCCCCTCACCATCTGCCTCCCCTGCCCACCGACTCCACCCTCCCCCCCCTCAAACTCCGCCTCCCCCGCCCACCGACTCCACCTTCCCCCCCTCACCATCCACCTCCCCCGCCCACCGAATCCACCCTCACCCCCCTCACCATCTGCCTCCCCCGCCCACCGACTCCACCCCCCCCCCTCAAACTCCGCCTTCCCCGCCCACGACTCCACCCTTCCCCCCCCTCATCATCCGCCTCCCTTCACCCTCCCCTCCCACAACCTCACCCTCCACCCCCTCCACCTCCACACCCGCCTCCCCCTCCACCTCCCCCGCCCACCCGCCCCACACACTCCCCCTTCATCTCTCCCACCCACACGCCCCACCCTCCCCCTCCACCTCCTCCGCCCCCCCTCCACCCCCTCCACCTCCACACTCCCCTCCACCCCCTCCACCTCCCCCGCCCACCGACTCCACCCTCCCCCCCCTCAAACTCCGCCTCCCCCGCCCACCGACTCCACCTCCCCCCCCCCTCACCATCCGCCTCCCCCGCCCACCGAATCCACCCTCACCACCCTCACCATCTGCCTTCCCCGCCCACGACTCCACCCTTTCCCCCCTCATCATCCGCCTCCCTTCACCCTCCCCTTCCACAACCTCACCCTCCACCCCCTCCACCTCCACACCCGCCTCCCCCTCCACCTCCCCCGCCCACCCGCCCCATGTTGAGAAAAGGGGAACAACAAACCCTAACCGCCTCACATGGAAGTGAGAAGTTTCTCCAAGTTGGGGCAAAGAATGAGAGGAGAGGTTCACCCACACTCATGGAGCAATGGCAACAATGGCCAACGTCACAAGGAGCAAAGGGGAACATCCTCCCAACCATGCACACACACATGCAAATCCATACACCAAGACCAACGCCATTGCACACAAGGAGGCAAGAGAGTAACAAATGACACCTTCTTCCATTAACAAAATGGAGGCCAAGGCCATGGCCAAGGGACCTGCCTCTTTACAAGAAATGGCCTCTATTTATAGGCTCAGTACAATTCCCCATGTGCCTCTTTGAAAAGTCAAAAAGGTGATTCTCTCTCTAACTGTCAATCTTCTAGGATATTCTAAAGAATCTCATGTGATATGGGAATTTCAAAAAGCTAACTACCTAGAGAGAGAGGGAGCGCATGGATTTCTACGTGGGAGTTTTGTGCTTGTTCAAAAAGGAGTTTTCAAAGAAAGGCTTGAATACCATAGGCTTAGAGGAATTATCAAAAAGGGTTTTAGGAGAGTGTTCACATGGACATCTCCTAATTTACAAAAAGATGGTACTTTCATGAGGGCTAAGGGATGCCATAGCATGAGGAAAAATATGGGCAACCCTTGTAGCAACACCCTCCTCCTCCTAGACTTTGTCGCCCTCGACAAAGCTGAGAAATGATACGCATATATTGCTGGACTGGTCCAAGCTTTGAGTCTTCCGCTCAGCTACTCTGCAATTGTTCAAATCAGCAAGTCGTCAGTCTTCAGGGCTGCAACTTCATATTGTTGAGCGACACAATCCCCTTGGGGGGCAGTCAGCCCTGCATTCCTCCAGTGTGTCTTCTCTTCAAAGCTCCAATACCTGAAATTTAACATACATAACAAGTAGACTGATATTGAAAAGAACCAACCACAAGATTTCATTTTTTTTTTTCCACTTGAGAGACATCTTTCACTTAAAACTTGCTTTTCTAATGAGAAGAGCTCCTGAAAATCTTCTTATTTCTGCAATCCAACATCAGTTATCTCAAGTGAGTGTGACATATCATGTTTCATAGCATGAGATGAATAGGATATCATGATTAACGTACATTCCTACCCTCATTTCATCTTGCAATTTGACATGATTTTTATGTGCTCATAGAATGAACAGTCAATAGTGTAACATTGAGTCCTATCATTTTAGGAGCATTCAGGAAATTAAATCATCTTATCCAGCACTATTCCTGCAGAGCACAGTTGCAAAACATCTAAGTGTGTTTGCCTGTATTGCTAAATATTCCTTTGAGCAATGTGGAACTAGGGAGTTACTCCTCTAGAAAAAAAACAATTACTCAATCCCTTATGTTTTTCACACTAATTAAGTGTAGAACAGGCTAAAAAAATGTCAACCCCTATGTGCCTGTTCACCTGCAACCATCTTTTTAGAGAATACATGCTCACATAAGAACGTTTTGTAGCACAAGCATTATGCATCCAAGATATGTCTGCATTTCAAAGGACACTACCTTAACAGAAAGCAATTGTACCATTTCAAACAGAGTATCTACCCATACTAGTTGTGATGACAAAATTAAAAAAGTAAGAACTTCCCATATGATGCCATCATCTGCCTTTCTACTAAACATACATAGCAACAACCATATCTCAACATCTTAGATGTGTTATCATATAGGTGCATGTGTGACATATTGCTTTGAAACATATGAGATACAAGTTTCCCTTTTAGTGACTCAAATGAGTATGCAAAGGTCAATTTTCAATCAAATAAGTCAATCATTTTATAGTATAATATGAAGGTGCAAATAGGATGACCATGCAATAAGTAAGCACGTGAGTCTTTCCCCTAGAGAAGTCCAGTATCTGCTCCAACTGAAATCAGGCCCTGAACTCAAACATGAAACCGAATAATCACAGACGTCAACCATATGAAACACTCTCATTTTTTCCATTAAACATAAGTGAACACAGATAGTCACGACAGAACATATGAAGGAAGAAAACAAGTTGTGAGCTTCCAATAGTAGTAGCCTTCTCATGTTGGAGGAAATCAAAGAACACTATTCTCATGCTGCTCTGATCGTGAGGATCTGTAAACCTAACCTGAGAGTGATCAGTACCACACATGCAACAATTCTTTTCCATCAAGAAATATGCAAGAACAACAAAGCTTCAAGAAAATTTTATCAAGATATTTTCCTGCAATATAAAGTGGACACTTGTAGCAATGCAAATGACAGTTAGAATCTGTGGACTGAGAGCCCAACTGATGTGAATACTTAAGTCCTCAAAGGATGAAGTACCCGATCATAATGAATGTATAGAAGTGAGACAAAACATTTGTCTTAGGTATTCATGAAATACAGAGTTAAAGAAAATAGAATTACTTTCGAGTTTTGATACTATCCCCTCAAGTAATCACCAAAAACCCATGTTAGTGTACATATTTATTTTAAAACGAGCACCCTCAGCCTTTGTATGTTGATTATGTGAATCTATCATGAAGAGCAACTCAGCATTATCCTACAGTTGTGACAACAATTGCCAACCATTCATAAAACACAAGACTTGGTTCCTTAAGAGTTAGGAACATTAGGAACGCAAGAGAACAGTGGAATTGAGATGTATTGCAGACTACGCATCCTCCATGAGAGTAGACCATATTTAATGCGGAGTAAGGGCCAAGAAAAGGAGGAGCTGGTACGCGACCCTGATAACCACCAAGATTTGTCAAGTCTTTTCACACAATATGTAAATCTGACAACACATGATGAACTTCTGTTGCACAATCAACAAAAACCCCATTGTTCTTTATTTGCATGAGTCAGATTTCCATGCAGCTAGGAGAAGCTCAAGCCTTGCGGCTACAGAAGAGATGAAGCTCCGGACCTACCATGAGGATCTGTACAAGAGATAAGGAGCACCGAGGTGCTGTACCCCAAACAATACCCAAACAAGCATGAATATGACATATATACCACAAGAACAGATCACCATCATCAAAACATCCGAGTTTCAATATACAAGCAAGAAAGGATTTCAACAGTTTTCATGAGTTTGCGGCTTCTTCTGAGAACCCCTGGGTAACCATAAGTAACAACCTTTCAAAAAGGCGTGCACGCATCCACAACCATAGAAATACTTCTACCATTGGCCCTTCCTTGAGATAAAGTAGCCCTATTTTTTCGGTGTAGAAAAACCCCAATAAAGAGGATTGTTAATACCAAGTACCACTCAACACGAGAGATTTTTACGAGGGTTAAGGGGCCAAGGATCAAGCCGAAGCTCCAAACTTAGATATGAGGAGGGGAAGTAGCCAAACACATAGCCGGAGACATGAAACTCACAAATTGTTGGGATCCGCAGGTATCAATGTGCTTTGAAAACTGATTGCAAGGCTTTTTGAGCAACCTGTCATGCGTGCAGATACGTAACAACACCTGAGAGAAAGGAAGCACCACCCATCCAACTACAACCCGCTATGCATGCGGACAGGGAGCATGCAGCTCATCTTGACAGAGTGAAGGGCAGCACAAAGAGCCGACCATACCCATCGTGCCAAGAACAGAGAGTGAACACCTAAAATATGTGACAAACGTGGGGTGCGCAACCATTGTCCGGCCATAAAACTACACAGAGATGGGGGAGCCCTTTCTACACAAAACCATGATGTTTAAATACATACACTTCTTCAGGTAAGTCACCATTCAAAAATGTAGTTTTAATGTCCAATCGATGTACATTCCAACCATGATGAGCTACAAGTGCATAAATGATATGAATGGTAGTTATTTGGCAAGTGGGTGCAAATGTCTCATCAAAATCAAAGCTTCTCTCTTGAGCATAACCTTTTGCAACAAGCCTAGCCTTATACCTCTAATAAAAGTCCATGGAATATAGCCCTAATCAGATGCATACTTTAAGTGCAAATGATCTTGAAATGTGTGCAAGAGGCAAGGTTGTACAATTAGCACATAGTTCCTACATGGAGAGGGTTATTTTGCTCTATTGATGTTTCTAGAGAGAGGATAGAAAATCCTTTCTTATTTAGAACTTTGTAGTGGATGAATAAGAATTAACAACCCAAACCTTGTTTAACTTCTCACTAGTCCTTCTTGATGTCAAGCTTGTAGGCAAATCTCTTTTGTCCTTGTCACGCTAGCACAATGGAAAGCACCAACGTGAGGAGATCCACCTCGTTATTGTAAATCTGTGGAGAGGTTAGGCCAATATGAAGATCAAGAGCAAGTGATGTGCATGAAGAAGAAGGTGAGAAATGCAATGAGCATACGCACACACTCACACACACACACACAAGGAAAGTCATGATGGAGATCAATGGAGGGCAAGGAGAGAACTCATACTCATATTCATTATCCACTAATTACAATAGCTCTTCTAGTTCTAAGTCATAAGTTCAACCAACACAAAATGAGCTCTCTAGCTCTATTTATATTTTTTGCATAGTTTTGACCGGTTTCACATCTAGTGATCGGCATATTTAAAAAAAATGTTCTTCCTCTAATTTGGACTATCCAACGGCTTCCAAAATTGCAAAAATTGGTGTGAGCTTTCTACTTAGACTCCTCAAGCTCAAGGACTCCTCGGCTTGCACAAAATGGAGTCACACTTGCGGTAATTGGATATATATACATATATTACATTGTTTTAGTGATAAAAATCAATGTTGCCATGATGAAATAATCTGAGTAGTTTATGTGCTTCCTCTTCTTTTATGATGAGAGCTGGTACTCGATCCTTTGCCTTGAACACTCCCCTCCTCCTCGTTTTTGTCATCCCTAACAGAACATGATTTAGCATGAGTAATATAGTTAGTGAGCAGGTTTGTTGCCAAGGTATCTTCTGTTATGTGAAGTCGTGGAATAAGGTCACGTTCGAGTTTCTCCCAATCAATGGGTTGGGGTTCGTTTGGAGGTGGGCACATATAATGTTCGGAATACATAATTTGTTCAGAGGCAAACAAGTGAAGCAAATGCGTTGGACGACTAATGAACACTTCTGAGTGGTATTCCTAGAAGCTAGTGGTGAACATATCTTCCAACATCTGCTTGTAGCAGGCAAACATATATTTCAGTCTGCAGTGCCAAGCATAACATACTTTGAGGGACGGTGTCATGCTCATATCATAAACTAAGTCCAAAATTCCCATAATCAAATCTTCGTGTATTTACAATGGGAGCCTTCACACATTAGAAGGTCTTGAACACCATCTGCATCATATCAAGAATCTTCACGGTCATTTGAGCAGCAATATCAGTCATCTTGTGCAGACGTTGTAACCAATGACAAATAGTGGCCATCATGTAGCCAACAACCAGAGTATTATTTGTGGGAGGTGAGAGATAGGGATAATTGATCCTGTCTCTACATTGACGATTATTTTGAACCTTAATAGCAAATGCCTTCCAAGTACGTTTGCACGAAAATCGGTCCATAACACGGGTTGTACTTCAAGTGAGTCGGTGCGCGCATCCACGTGTGCATCATTTCCGGATACTTTCATAGTAAGTCTGCATGCCATGTGGGTTGATATATGTGGCGTTGCTCTACTTTGGGTGGAACATCTTCAGGCTCGAATTGTGTGGCATGCGTGAGGTGCTTCTGAGTGATGCTCTCAATTTGAAAATTATATTCTTTCAGCAAAAGGAAATATGGTTTATATTGTAATTTGCTTGTCATGATGTTTCTGCGGGCGGCTACGCATCAAAATAGGGCGACTTCAAAATGACCTCTTCGACATTTGCCATCGCATGAAGTTGCACATCGACTCGTGCAGAGTGTGTCTTGCCCAATTCTTCGATAGTGTTAACCAAGCGGGTGGAGGTAATTCATAGGTGTCCTGCCCTTTGGGTGATGAGCATCTACCAACAACAGGTAAGGGGACATATTCTTCTTTGAATGTTTTCTCAATGGGTATGGTTATCATTTCCTCAGGTTCGGGCAGGTCCAGTGGCAAATCCAATCGAGGGGGTTCCGTCATATTGGATACCTGAGTCTGTAACTCTTGTACTTTCATATCTAACACAGTCAGTTCTTCTAAGAGAGCGAGTGGTGCCACTTCCTATACAATAGTGGATCCCAATGAATCTTTGAGAAACAACATTTCATTGGTCTCCTTGAGGGTGCGGCATTCTTCTTGTAAACGATCATAATCCTCAAGCACTCATGCATGGTCGTTAAGGAGGATCTGCATTGACTCGGGGGGAACGACTTGAAAGCGGTACGGTCTAAGGGGTGTTTTCGTATTGTCCAATGTGGCTTCAAAATTCTCACAATTCTGTTGTTGTAGACGTTGATTTCCTCCTTTGTTGCATTGAGATGTCATCAAAGAAGCGCCATATTGCGTTACAGTTGGGCATTGCACATTAGGTGAACATCTAATTGTGATTTGGCTTCTTTGACGTGTTCTTGGACTTGAGCTCCAAAAGTTTGTTGCTGCTTCTCATGCTCAGTTTCCAAGTTTTCATACTTTATATTAAGGTCCTGGTTCTGCAAGGTGAGTGCATCTAAGCATGCCTACAAATCCTGTGTAGTCCATTGTAGGCAGAATGTTGTTGCCGAGCGATGAATATTCTACATTAATCTGTTGAAGACACTGTATCTTTTGCTGGATAGCAACATCAACAATGCATGAAGACGATGATGCAAGGGTGGGGACTGATACATGTGGGGTGGTTTGTGATGCAACGGGAGAGGGAGTAGGGGTAGGGATAGTGGATGCCATGGAAAGTGTCAGAAGAGATGTGCGAATGGGCGACGTGTGAAGGGTGCTATGTGGTGTGGTGGATGCATGTAATTATGCGTTTGGTGAAGCATTGGGTGAGATGTCCATTTCGCTAGTGGTACTTTCAGTGATCGCAATATGAAAGAGTGATGTAGGTGCGATTGTGCGTGGTGGTGGGTGCAATTGTGTGGTGAGCAGTGAGTGAGGTGGTGTACTTGGTGTCCATAAGAAAGGGACTTGTGGACGAAGTTCCTGAGAGGGTCTTACAAATGGAAAAGGGTTAGATTGAGGGTGCAAAAAGGATATGAAAGAGGAATAGAGGGAGGTTGGCTGTGTGGAGATGGTAAAGGAGTATAACGGATTAGTGGTAAATGAGGGGAAATGAGGGGGTGGGGAAATGATGGGTGGTGTCATAATAGGGGGAATAGAAACAAGGGGGTTGGGAGCAGTAGTCAGAATTGGGCTGGATACAGGGGGCCAAACAAAAACGAGGGAAGCAATAAAAACCTCAAGGCTATCGACAATGTCAAGGGAGGATAGGGTTGGAACCGATTGAGAAGGGAGGGTTTCAGTAAGGGTATATACATAGGAAGTCTCTTCCACCGTTAAGTCGATAGTGGAGGAACCCACTAGGGTTGCTTAAGTTATAACATCAGTGGGGACGTGAATATATGTACCTGGACGTTTCAGAATGCGAACCCATCAAGGATCAAACTTGGGTAAGGGTTTCCTTAACAAATATTGTAATGCTTCTGGCATGCCGACAGATTTAACCGATTCATCCATGGCAGAGATAAAAGTTTCCTTGAAACCACCATTGAACAATTCCTGTTGTAAGATGGCTTTGCTTTGTTCTTTCGTTAATCTGGTTTGTGCCCAAACTTTATTCATATTATTGTGGAGCCATCGGACGGTGATGGTGTAAGCTGCTGCCTCTGCTGTTTCTTCTTCATACATGCTAGCTTCCCCAAAAACTTCAACATGTGCTTCCGATTGTAGTGCTTCTTCCTCGCTCGCTTCAGTATCAGCATCTCCTGCATCTATCATCGTATGGTCATCGTCTTCATCTTCAAAATCAGCATTCTCTCCCTAGGAGGGTGTAGTGGGGTAAGCAAGGCGTTCAAATTCTTGAGAGACAACATGGGTATCCGAAAATTGAAAATCACTGGACAATACATCCGGGATCTCAAAATCAAATGTAGTGTTGATATCCTTAGTGCCCAAATTTGTGACCGAGAAGGTAAAAGAATCAGAGACAAATGCGGAAGTTGCTATGAGAGCTTCTACAGTCATGGTAGTAGGTGCTATGGTGGTAGGAACAGTGGTCTCTGCCTGTGAAACCTCACAGAGTGTAGTAGATCGGTTCAGGCGAACTCAGAGTGGTGGGATAGTTGGTTGTGGTTGAACTGGAGGTCATTGGGGAGAGGTTTCAGGTGTGGGCTGAGGTGATGGTGACTCTGACACTTGTAAACAAGGGATCGTGTTGTGCATGTGTTTGACACTACGGGTATTGGGGGGTCATATGGTTTTCTTGGAGCCTTTGTATTGCTTTAATTGCGTTGTTGGGAGGGCTCTCTCTATAGCAATATCATAAGCCAAACACATGTATATGATGCATGTAAGATCACAACATCCATGAACAACCTTTTTCTTCTCCCACCGATGTCTGGCCAATAGAAGCTGATCTTGAATATAAGTAGCAATATCAATTGTTTGCAGCCTTGTAGTGGCAAGATACAAACCAAACCAAAGATGTTTGTGTGGGAGTGTAAATCGCTCCTACGCAGGGAAGGAAAAGTGCTCGAGACATATTCTCAACAGAGTGGTCAACTGATGGGTGATGGCTGAGATGGCTCGCCATTTATTGACATCACTTCGCTTCATAGGTTTTGGGATGAGACTCTCCTTCTCTATGGGTGTATGGTTGCCATGAATTTTAAGCATGGTCTTGATTAAGTCTAAAGACAAGGTAAACTTCTTGAAGGGGGGATCGTTAACCAAGGATGGTAGTACAAAGATAGGGTCCAACTCCTTGCACTCTTGCTCTTTAATAGAAGCCACCAAGTAGTAACATTGATAAAAGTTGGGTTTAGGGAGTTCTGCATTGAAGTAATTTGTTAATCTTGCCCTCTGCAAGATGGGTTTGAGGTCATCACTATTGTGGAGGTTCTCAAACTCTTGTGAGAAAAATTGTTAGCACCTCCACACATTTGCACTGTACGTTAAGTTAGCTCATATATCAACTCTACGTCTCCTAGGGGTCCTGCAAGCCCTTGGAACCAGTGTGCCTTGCTGCTTACTCTTTCTGTCTGTCCTAGTGGAGGGTCTTCAATGGGAATAGGTCCCGTGCAACCTTGGAACTTTTTTGGGATAGCCATAGGTAGGCTCTCAAATGGAAGAGTGGAGAAGTCAACAATAGGCCACTCGAGCATTGCACTGGTAGAACCTTCCGCTCGCATGATTGGAAGTTGGTGTTGGGGACCTAAGCTGAAGTGAAAGGGAAAACATATTAGCCATGGAAAATAATTAAGATCCCAAGAAGATGAGACCTCCATTCCATTCCACCACCAACATGCTTCCTGTGTAGTGTACATGATTTTAACATTGTGAGAGGTGAATTGTGAGAAGTGCATGCTTTGACTATAAGTGGGAGTGTGTGAGGTGTGAGGCATTACAATTGAATCCGAATGAGTATTGCCTACAAAGTTAGTGTATGTTACAAGGATGGTGGTGATATGTATTTGTCGAACTGGGTGTGAGTGTAGTGGTAATAGGAGTTTCGTTTCACTAAGTCGGTGGTCAGTGTGAGTTTGGTTGAGAGTTTTCGTGATTAATGAAGGCTTGGGAATCCATTTCTATACCACACTGGGGGTTAGAAGAGATGAAGTGGAATTTACAAAAGAAGGTGTGTAGGGTGTCCTAGTAGTCTCAGAAAATGTCTTCTTTGAGCTGGCTACGGTTGAAGCATAAGCCACACACTTTTTAGGTACCCAGAGCTAGAGAGACTTGGATTGAGTGGTCACCAAGGACTTTGGCACCCAAATTTGTCAAATTTGTTGCCTCGATCAAAGATCTGGAGTGTTTGACTTACTAGGGACGGTTGCCTTGTGTATCCACCTGGGCTGTGGAAATGCTTGAGTGGACTGTCTAATGAGCCACTCTGATGTGCTATGCCAATGAGTACATGGATGATGTGGCCATGTGGCTTGTCAAGCGTGAGATATCGTAACCGCACTCTGTTTTGGAAAAGAAGAGAGATCCACTACCATGCCTGGAAGTGGTGACTGTTTACATGCATCTGAAGATTGAGTCTTATGCTGCCATACTTGTCGGATTCTTGTCTTCCTACCCAGTTTCCTCTCCTGGATGGATGGTAATTTTTGTGTTTGTTCGATAGGGTAAACTGACTCGCACAAGGTTGAGGGGAGGCCACACACATTAGGGGGGCTTCTGTCACGTCCAACACCTCCCTGCATCGACTTTGGAGGGGTAGTTCATGAGAGTGTCCTGCAAGTTCCAACTGAAGCACACTTCTGTGAAGATTTAAATTCACTGAGTAATGGTATAATGATTCCTAGCCTAGGACCATAGGTTCTATTAGATCATCGTCACAACAAACCAACAGTTTTACTATCAAGGTCACGTTCTCTATGGAGATTGGTATCTCGACCTCGCCTATGCAAGGGGTTTTTGATCCACCTAGTCCTATGAGATAGGCTTCAGGAGGCTTAATTTCATACTCCCTACAAAGAGAGAGTCGAATTGCATTCATTGCTGCACTAGAGTCGGTTAAAGCCTTACATTGCGTGTGCATGGGGTCTTGTCCTAGAGTGATATTAATAAACGGTCTCCTATCAATAATACTTGGAACATCTCTTCCTCCAAGTTGGCACATAGCTATAGGATATCGAGGGGTTTCCACTGATTGAGGTTCTCTACCTAGTCCTCTCCTTCATAGTCTCATTTGCTTAATACGTTTTAATGCGTCTGCTTGGGGTTGAGCTTTGATTCGTTCCTCCTCTTCCTTTCGCTTCTTGGCAAAAGTTTAAAAATCGTTTAAGCATGTTGTCAACTGATCACCCTTTTGAACGCCAATTGCGAGCAGCTACTTTTGCTAATCATGTTGCCTTCGACTCGTCAAAATCTTCACAGGCTATCATATACACAGAGAAATGTAGTCGGCTCACCTCCCAACCGCCGAGCATGTCCTTCTCTCCACATGAATCATATGAGAGCTTTCTAATCCGTGCTCCTACCAAATGTGGAGTCCATCCAAGGGATGCCATGTGGCATGCTCTTCAAGACCCCCATATATACATCATGTGACATTTCCTTCCCCTTGAAAGCATTTTCATCCTCAAAAATGTAAATGAAATGTCGATAATGGTAGAAGAAAGTGCTCGGACTCCCCTGAACCCCATGTACTCTATGTACATGGTCATCTCTCTGTGTTGTTTCCCCATATCCTTCCCCTTAAGAAGTCTCATATGAGATCATCTCAAAGGTGGGAAACTATCTAAGTGGTGCCTACTATCCCCCATGTACACTCTGTTGGGAGTGATGGTTGGATGCACTCAAGAGATTGAGTAGATGCTGCTAACCCTGCTTTGCACCAGCCCTCTTGACTTCAGATATGCTTAGTACACTTGCTTAGCTTCCAAATGATACCAAGAAAGCATATATGTACTTTGCAAGTGATATGTGAAATGATCAAATCAAAACAGACTACTTGAGACTTCAAAAATTCTAGAAAACTTGCTATTTCTGTAATGACACCTGCTCAGTCTTTCACTCAGTGTGACCAGCACACTTACAATTGATCTAATTCCTTCTGGACATATTAAATTAGCTTAACAAGCTACCATTTGCAAGTGGAATGAAAGGAAATGATAAACTACACACTGAGAAATCACTTTAGCAAAATTATATGTACCCCCGACTTTTTAGGAACTCTGCAGACACAGACCAGTGTGCACTTCGAGCAAGATTTCTCCAAGATGGCTGATCCAATTGACTTGAAACTTTGTATGTGTATAGTAGACTTGGAGCTGGTTCCAATGTGATTTGAATCACTTGATGTGGTTCAGTAGATCCTGAGATATGCTCCTCTGAAGTTGACAGACTTGGAGATGATGACTCAGAGAAAACCAGAGATAGTGAATGTAAATCTTTCTATTAGTTCACATGAATGTACAATCTCATTGGCTTGATAGATGTAGCCTAATGAGTTGGAGATGTGTAGGCTATGGTGTAGCACTCACACACTCTATAATCAAGAATATTTGCCTCGGGAATGGTGAAGGACCCCCGCGACTTTTCAAGTACAACTTATATAAGAAATGAGTGAGAGTTTGAATTCAAATTTGAATTCTTGGCTCCCTTTAATTACTCCTCTAAAAATAGGGAGATATTCTCTCTACTAAACCATTCACTTTTTCCACGACTAATCAAGTAGGTAAGTGATTACATGAGATGCCAAGTCATATAGACTTTTACAATAGAATAAAAAGATAAAATCATAGGTATGGGTTCCTATGCTCTTTCCTTCAAGTGAAGCTTTAGTAAATGTTGTCCAAGCTAATCTTTCAAGTTTCCAAGCCAAGTGTGAAGGCTTGAAATGCACCAACATCTCCCCCTCAAGCCAAACACTTTGGCTTAAGTCTTCATCTTCTTCATCTTTAGTCTTCAATCACATCCTGCAATCCAATCATGGATTTGAATCTGCATAGCTTGTTTCCATCCAATGCTTTAGTGAGTAAATCTGCACATTGCATATTAGTAGACACATATGTCAATTGAATCTCTTTGCTAAGTAGCTTCTCTCTCACATAGTGGTAATGAACCTCTATGTGTTTGGTTCTAGCATGATAAATAGGATTAGCTGCAAGGTGAAGAGAGCTTGTGTTATCTCCAAAGATAATTGGAGGTCTAGTGTATAGACCTAACTCTGTATACAACAGCTTCAACCAGATAGCTTCTTGAGTGGCATTGGCAAGCCCTCTATACTCTGCTTCAGTGGATGACAATGCCACTGTAGGTTGCTTCTTGGCTGACCAAGAAATAGGCTTATCTCCTGCAAAACAAATGTATCCTGATGTGCTTCTCCTATCATCCTTGCAACCTGCCCAATCTGCATCTGAGTATACTTTAATATCAATATCTGATGTATAAGGAAAGTACAAACCATGGTTTTGAGTTCCCTTCAGATACTTCAAGATCTTCTTTGCTGCCTCTAGGTGAGGTACCCTTGGTTTGTGCATGAATTGACTAAGCACACTAACTCCATATGCTATGTCAATTCTTGTCAAGGTAGCATAATTCAAACTACCTACCATACTTTGATATCCTATAATGTCTTGTATTTCATCCCCTTCATGAGCACTTAGCTTTAGGTTGACCTCCATTGGAGTAGTAGATACTTTGGCATCCTGCAAACCAAACTTCTTGACCATATCCTGTACATACTTCTTTTGAGTGATATATATACCTGAGTTGGTGTAGACTAACTCAAGACCTAAGAAGTACTTCAATAATCCAAGATCATTAATCTTGAATTCTTTCATCATCTGACCTTTGATGTGTCTAATTCCATTGACATCATTGCCTGTAATGATGATGTCATCAACATAAACACACAAGTAGATTACCTCTGTACTACTCCTCTTTATGAATAGAGAAGTGTCTGCTTTACTCATCACAAATCCTTGGTCTTGGAGGTAGGTTGTCAACCTGTAATTCCATGCTCTAGGTGCCTGCTTCAAACCATATAGAGCCTTCTTCAATTTACAAACATAGTTTACCTTCTTGGGATCTTCATAGCCAGGTGGTTGTGACATGTAGACTTCTTCAGATATCCATCCATTCAAGAAAGCATTCTTGACATCTAATTGGTACATGTTCCAATTTTTTGATGCAGCTACACTCACCAATATTCTGATAGTTGGCATCTTAGCCACAGGAGAAAATGTCTCCTCATAATCAATGCCTTGGGTTTGTGCAAAACCCTTGGCTACCAACCTAGCTTTGTACCTGTTGATTGTTCCATCTGAATTTCTCTTTAGCTTATAGATCCATCTGGATCCTATCACCTTCATAGAGTCCTTCTTGGGTACCAAGTCCCAAGTATCACTCTCCTTGAGAGCTTCCATTTCTTCATCCATAGCTTCTTTCCATTCTGGTTTGGTGATTGCTTCTTCATAGGTACCTGGTTCTTCATTCAACAAATCCTTTGCAAGATATACAGAGTGTTTAGTTACAAGTGATGTGTCATACCCAAATCTGATAGGCTTCTTCTTTTCTCTCTGAGATCTCCTCATTGCTTGAGTTGAGGATTCTAGTGTATCCTCTAGCTTTTTCATCTTCATCTTTCCTTTGGACTTCCATGCCTTGAATTCTTCAAGGTTTATTGTATCATCATCATCTGAGCTTGATTCATCTTTCCGGATTGGTTCCTCCTTGGTGAGCTTTGGGAAATCTTCTTCCATATCATAGGGTAGACTTACCTACCTGCATTCATTCTCATACCATGAGTCATTCTCATCAAATATGACATCTCTGCTTACCTTGAAGCCTTTGTTTGTTGGGTTGTAGAATTTGTATCCCTTTTGGTTCAAATGATAACCAATGAAGATACATTTTTCAGCTTTAGGGTCTAGCTTTCCCCTTACCTGTGAGGGAATATGCACATATGCTACACAACCAAAGATTTTACAATGATCCAGAGAAGGTCTCTTACCATGCCAAGCTTCATATGGTGTCATGCCATCAAGTGATTTGGATGGCAACCTGTTTATGAGATAGGTGGCAGTAGATACACTCTCTGCCCAAAGATAATTTGGCAATTTCTTTTCATTAAGCATAGACCTAGCTGTTTCTACTATGAGTCTATTCCTTCTTTCAGCTACCCCATTTTGTTCAGGTGAGTACCTTGTAGTAATCTCCCTTTTGATGCCTCTTTCCTGTAAGAAATCTTCAAATTCATTGGAGAAGTACTCTCCTCCACCATCTGACCTTAGCCTCTTCAAGCTTCTTCCTGTTTGATTTTCAACAAGTGCAAGATACCTCTTGAAACAATTAAACACTTCATCTTTATGTTTCATAAAGTATAAGATGGTCCACCTGCTATAGTCATCAATGAAGGACACATAATACCTTGAACCTGAAATGGAAGGGTCCTTGCTAGGTCCCCAAACATCTGTGTGTACCAAGTCTAGGTAGTCTTCATGCATGAAACCTTTCCTTGAATAGGGCAACCTCTGAGACTTACCAAACTGACATGCTCCACACTTGTAAATCATGTGTTGCTTGGATACATTAGGTATCCCAAGCACACATTGATCCCTGCACATTTGCTTTAGGGTTCTTTCACCTATGTGACCTAGCCTCTTGTGCCATATCTCTAATTCTGAAAGTGTTTGATCCTTGTAATTATATAAAGCAATGTTCTTGGTGTCTTCTAGCTCAAAAGTAAACAATCTACCTGATTTTTCTCCCTTGGCTATCCTTCTGAATCCATGTCTTGGGTCCTCCACATATGCTCCATGTTGTGTGAATCTGACCTGCAAACCTTTCTCCACAATCTGACCAACACTCATTAGATTCTTGGTGATGGTTGGTACATAGAGTACTCTGCTCAATAGGTTCTGGTTACCATCACATGTCTTTACATTTCCAATCTTAACAACAGAGTGTTTAGTATCATCATCTGTTTGTACCTGATGTTTGCCCTTGGGTTCTTCCAAATCAGAAAGTAGTGCCACATTGCCAGCTACATGGTTAGAACATCCTGAGTCAATATAAAATAAATGATCATCATTTGTACCTATCTTGGAGGTCATATTCATGATCAATAGGGAGTCATCTTGCTCCTCTGTGTAATTGTTGTAGTCCCTTCTGTTTCTGAATCCACCTTGGTAGTTACCATTGTGGTTGTGGTTGTAATTGTTGTTGTATTGATTGTTGTATCCATTGTAGCTTTGGTGTTGATTGAATCTGCCTCTCCCTTGAGAGTATCCACCTCTTGAGTAGCCTCTTCCTCTCTGATTCTTGTAGTTCTTGTAGCATTCATCTGTGGTATGATTGGACAATCCACAAATGTTGCATGGTGATGAGTTGTAGGGTCTCCCCCTACCTGACTTACCTCCTCTGCCCCTGCCTCTTGATGATCTACCTCTCCCTGCATAATTAGCTTGGAAGGTAGAGCCTTCTTCATCCTGTTTCTTCCCTTTACCTTTATCCTTAACTTTCTTATCAGTATATAGAGCAGAGGGGTTGTTACCTTTTGATTGATCTCCTGCCTTTGTAAACTTTGCTTCATGTGTGAATAGTTGGCCCATGAGTGTTGTGAGATCTGGGGTATGCATGTCCATATAGAGGTCCATTGCAGTGGTGAAACTTTCCCACTTATCATCTGCCTTGAGTCCATTTGTTACTTGCCTGACTATTTGCTCCTCTTCAATCTCCTCTCCAATGCTTGCTAATTGGTCTGCCACATCTTTAATCTTTGTCACATACTCTGAGACTGATTGCTTGGGCTGCTTCCTGAGGGTTGTGAATTCAATCCACAGTTGATTCTTCCTGGCCCTTGTGTTGGAAGAAAAGTATGTTGACAAGGTTTCCCAAGTCTCTTGGGAAGTCTTACAATTCCTTACATGAGGTAAAAGAAAATCAGATATAGAGTTAAGAAGGTAAGACCTTGCCAAAGCATCCTTTGCACACCATTGGTTGAGTCTTTCATGTTCATCCTTGGTGGGTAGTCCTCTAGTTTTAAATGAGGGCAATTCCTCATCTCCTGATATGTATCCAAATAAGCTCCTTCCTTGTAGATAGGTCTTCATCCTTAGAGACCAAGCTTGGTAATTGTTCCTGTCCAATTTGTCAATGAATGAAGGAAAACCATCTCCCATGTTTACCTTATTTGCTCTGATACCACTGTTGGGAGTGATGGTTGGATGCACTCAAGAGATTGAGTAGATGCTGCTAACCCTGCTTTGCACCAACCCTCTTGACTTCAGATATGCTTAGTACACTTGCTTAGCTTCCAAATGATACCAAGAAAGCATATATGTACTTTGCAAGTGATATGTGAAATGATCAAATCAAAACAGACTACTTGAGACTTCAAAAATTCTAGAAAACTTGTTATTTCTGTAATGACACCTGCTCAGTCTTTCACTCAGTGTGACCAGCACACTTACAATTGATCTAATTCCTTCTGGACATATTAAATTAGCTTAACAAGCTACCATTTGCAAGTGGAATGAAAAGAAATGATAAACTACACACTAAGAAATCACTTTAGCAAAATTATATGTACCCCCGACTTTTTAGGAACTCTGCAGACAGAGACCAGTGTGCACTTCGAGCAAGATTTCTCCGAGATGGCTGATCCAATTGACTTCAAGCTGGTTCCAATGTGCTTTGAATCACTTGATTTGGTTCAGTAGATCCTGAGATATGCTCCTCTGAAGTTGACAGACTTGGAGATGATGACTCAGAGAAAACCAGAGATAGTGAATGTAAATCTTTCTATTAGTTCACATGAATGTACAATCTCATTGGCTTGATAGATGTAGCCTAATGAGTTGGAGATGTGTAGGCTATGGTGTAGCACTCACACACTCTATAATCAAGAATATTTGCCTCGGGAATGGTGAAGGACCCCCGCGACTTTTCAAGTACAACTTATATAAGAAATGAGTGAGAGTTTGAATTCAAATTTGAATTCTTGGCTCCCTTTAATTACTCCTCTAAAAATAGGGAGATATTCTCTCTACTAAACCATTCACTTTTTCCACGACTAATCAAGTAGGTAAGTGATTACATGAGATGCCAAGTCATATAGACTTTTACAATAGAATAAAAAGATAAAATCATAGGTATGGGTTCCTATGCTCTTTCCTTCAAGTGAAGCTTTAGTAAATGTTGTCCAAGCTAATCTTTCAAGTTTCCAAGCCAAGTGTGAAGGCTTGAAATGCACCAACACACTCTACTTCCAAACTATGACTCCCATGACATACAACATCATTTAAATGATCTAAGTCCATATGATGTATCCTCTATGGAGTAATAATATGAAAAGCAAGTGTAAAAGTGTCAAACTTATAAGCTTGACCGTACCATAATGGAGATAATAAACCATATAATCTTCTAAAATATAGAACAAAGTCCCATAACAAGTGACTCCAAACCCATCTAAAATTAATTGATAGATTTGCCTCATACCACTCTAGGTCTTCCTAACCTTGAGTGTAATCTCAAGTAATAGTTTAACTTAACTATCTTGTGAACTATGCAAATCCATCATCTAACTCATGGTAGTAAATGCAATCTCTACATTTCACCAACCAAGAAGTCTGTGGTTATCCATCCATTACCTGTGGACTATGTTCTATTGGAAGAGCATCTATTGGCACTTGTGCAAACTCTAATATTTATCTTCCCTATAGTTTGCCATATGAATGCAGAAAGCATTCCCTTAAATATTCAGATAATCCCTAAGTACCCATCCTCCTAACTGATGTTTACTCATCATACTCATGATGTAACACCAACTAAGAGTTTGATACCCTAATAGGTTAGATATATCCCTATCTCTTGGAAACTCAAAAGAGAAGTATCATCAATCTACTCCCAGTCTAACTAATGTCAATAACTAGATTATCTCATCTAGTCAAGGACCATCACTGAAAATAGCATAACTACTTCTCTCTAGAGTTTACAAGTGAGACTTAATCTAACCATCATGATTAACTGATCTCCCTCTTGTCTTAGATAGAAGAGTGCCACTCCTATCTAGACAATCTAATCCAAAGAAAGTGAAACTCTCTCTCTAATCGCATCTAAGGAAAAGAGCTCTAGTAGTGGAATCTATTCCACTTTCCCTTTCCCTTTGGAAGAGACTCCTTTGAATCCATTTGCTCCAACTAGTTTTGGATCTATACGATCCAATCAAACTAATGGAATTATCCTTCCTGAAAAACTCAAAATGAGTATGTGATACCAATGGTGATAAAATCACCTATCACATTCTCTACTGGAAGAATAAATCTTCCCTAACAATGAAGGATAACTCCCAATCCTAAGGAGATTTCTACTAAGAGCTCTCCTCCGATCTAGTGAGACATGATGCCATGAATGATGAGTCCTTTTCTCCCTGGCCATAGAAGAAGAGTGCTCAAAGGGAAGTCATTTCCATTGTCCCATACCAGTGAAAACTTCTTCCAATTCAGAGTGTCATACCTATAATGGAATATATAAGTGGACTCTAACGAATCCCATATCCTAAAATCATGTCAGTGGACTCAAAGGAGTCCCATGTCCTCGAACTAGTTAGTTTGGTTCTAATCAACATATGATAGTGGATATCCCTTTTTGTTCCAAACCAACTTGTTCCTAGGTACAAAGACTAAGTCTAGGTATGTCTCTGTAGATCCCAAGATACATATATGTATTGGGTACCCCAACTATTCCTAACTAAGGGATATATGCTCTATATCATAGAGCTAGTGCCATTCCTATGGCCTTCCTAACCATCACTCAAATCACATAAGCACCCGTCGATGCTCTCTCATGAAACCCATCTTTGTGATCCCATCTTATTGGTTTCCTTATTAGTGTAGCAAAAATGCTTCACTACTTGCTCAAGTGATATGTATGAGTGAAACTAGTCACTGTTTGGGTATTTGTGATAATATCCCATAGTCTCCTAATCATCATGTGAGACTCTTGTGAAGATAAATAAATCTTCACTACCTTGGAGATTATTATAAATGTATCTCCCATACATGTATGCAACTTCTTAAAACCTATAGGATTGCTTGTGCACATTACTAATGGTGAAGGTGTAGCTCCTTCCTTTAGCTATATCCTATGGTCTAAATCCATAAGGATTATGTGTAGGGATCCTATTACTACTGAAGTTTCCTTATTTATAATACGATGATGGTACTAAGTCCATCCAATACATGCTTAGAAGCATGCCTACACCTTATTGAAGTTTGCAGAAAGGGCATGTTACCATGCCATAACATTCTTACCTAAAGGCAAGTGCATATATAACGCCATGTGGTAAGAAAAATTTCGACAGTATTTCCCCAGGAAATGGAATCCCAAAAGAAAACTAACCATAAGCTCAGTGGCACACAGGCCACCCCACAACATAGGGCTTGACATGCCCATGGCATGCACACCATAAACTCATATGAATTCCATAACCTGCAAAAATATAAGAGAAATTGCTAGCAACAATTCTCTGTGTTGCATAGCGATATACTTTCTGCAATCCGTTTTCTTGAAACAATCAAAAAGTGTACTTCTCGCCTGTCGATCCATACTTTAGAATTTAAACAATGATCAACATTCAATGTATGCAATCCAATCTATGCATGTACATACAGAACATGCCATAACATAAATAAAATGCCACAACCTCTCGGTTAGGAGTGCGATGGGCTAACCACTTGCCCCAAAAGCCATGGTTGAGGATTACTTGCTAATCCTCTCTCTTAGGGCGTGGTTCAACCATCTCCTACTAGGATTATGTGACATTCCTCCCCCCTTAGACTGAGCATTGCCCTCAATGCTCACTTGTGGACCTTCTTGAATCTCTTGGACCCATTTTCCATGCATGAGCATTTCCACCAACCTCAAACTCCAACCCATGGACCAAATTTGGACCTATCCCACCCCCTCCTCTATAGGTGCCCAAATGCCCATGCACCTTCATCCAAGACTAGTTTCACACTCACCACAGATAAGTGCTTCTTCCAAGTGCCCATGGGTGTACCCTATCTGGGTGTACCCTAGCAGGATGTACCCTGACCAGTGTACCCTGACATGGTGTACCCTGAGACGTGCCGCATCGCGCCACCGTCATGCCCAATTTTGCAACTAGGCTCTGATACCAATGTCAACTGATCACCCTTTTGAATGCCAATTGCGAGTAGCTACTTTTGCTAATCATGTTGCCTTGGACTCGTCAAAATCTTCGCATGCTATCATACACACAGAGAAACGTAGTCGGCTCACCTCCCAACCGTCGAGCATGTCCTTCTCTCTACATGAATCATGTGAGAACTTTCTAATCCTTGCTCCTACCAAATGTGGAGTCCATCCAAGGGATGCCATGTGGCATGCTCTTCAAGACCCCCATATATACATCATGTGACACATGTCTGCAGTTAAGGATTCCTGATATAGCTTAACTCGGCATCTGCTGATATAGTTAGGCATTACCTCACCTTCAAGAGTAGCTAGTTGAACCGCACCACTAGTTGATATCCTATTGATGATCATGGGTCTGTAACCTCATTTCTCTAACTTGGGGGCACGTTGTTTCAATGTGTAAACTAGCACCAAATCTTGTACTTCCAATCCTTTGTCCTTAATATGAGCATCAAAGTAGGTTTTCTATCTCTTCTTAGCGGCATAAATTCCTGCTGGTGCTTGTAGTCTTGTCTCACCCAATTGTTCTAAGTCAATTATTCTTTAGGAAAGCTCATGACTTGTCCATTCATACTCCTGAGCGATTATGAGTGTGGGTATCAAAAAATCTAAAGGCAACACATCATTCTGACCAAACATCATTTGGAATGGTGTAGCATTAAGTACTCTTATATAGGCTATGTGATAAGCCCACAAGGCATGGTGTAATTGTTGATCCCAATCAGAACATTGATTGTTCACAATTTTGGTGAGAATGTTGCACAAAATCTTATTAGTCCACTCAGCCTTTCCGTTAGCTTGTGGATGATACGGTGCGGATTTCTTATGTACGACCATAAAGTCTTGTAATAGATATTCAATAACCTCGTTTAAGAAGTGGGTACCCCTATCACTTACAAGCTCGATAGGGAGTCCATATCTTGTGAAGACATTCTCGAACAAGAACTTAGCAGTGGTGTGTGCATCGTTTTTCGTTGTGGCCTTGGCTTCTACCCATTTAGTGAGATAATCAATGGCAACTATGATGTACTCCGCATGGGAATTCCTTTCTAGGGGATTGATAGGTCCTACGGAATCTATTCCCCACTTTGAGAATGCACGCTCTCCCATCATGGGTCATAGGGGCATCTCATCCCTGTGTATGGGATACTAAGTCCTTTGACATATCTCACATTATTTTATGTAGGTGTGGGCATCCATATGCAAAGTGGGCCACCATAATCCTAAAAATAATATGGCCTTGATAACGCGATCGGGTCCAAAATGGCCTCCTACTGCACCGTGGTGTGTAGCTTCCAATAGGTTAAGATATTCACTTTCATGCACACATATCCTCAGATAACCGTCTCATCCTCGCTTATACAACTTATCACCAATGAGCTTGTATTCGAAGGCCTCTTGTTCTAGGCTGTGTCTACGTGCTATAGTCATATCCTCTGGAAAAGTCTTTGTCCGTAGGTAAGTAAGTAAAGGTTCACTCTAGTCTGGCATCAAGATCACCTGGTATAAAGTGGCATATTCTATTGGGGGTCTATCAGATCACTTTGGACATTCATCACACAATCATCGAACATCTTTTTCCATTGACGACCAATACACACCTAACTTCTTCAAGTTTGATAGTGTTGTTTGTCTCGAATGGTGTTGCTCTAGTGCAACTACATGTGCTGATTGCAACCAATTGCTATACTCTTGTTCTTCCACACAAGAGGCAAGGATATTTGGATGCTCTTGCCTATAGATACTTCCTGCGAGAAGTTGGTATCTCTATGCTCTCACTACTTCTTTCTTTTGGGTTCTCACTTGAGGGTTCTTAGGTCTGTATGTTAGTATTGGAACTAATGACTTGGCCCATTCAGGGACAATCTCGAAATTGAAGAGATACACATCTAGTAGCTCATCTGCTACTCCAGTAGCTACTTCTCTAGATGTTATCCTAGAGAGGTGGTCTGCTCTCACGTGTGTTTTCCCTTTTTTTACTACAACTTCAAAATCATACTCCATCAACACTAAAAACCAACGTATTAATCTACCTCTATTGCATGGTTTGTTTACCAAATACAAAAGAGTGTGGTGGTCGGTAAAAAATTTAAACTTATTTGCCAATAAATAATGGTGAAACTTCTTTACCGCATAGACCATTCCTAGTCCCTCTCGCTGTAGTTTCTCTCTATAGCATTCAACTACCTACTAGCATATGCAATTGGCAAATCTATATTTCCTTCCTCTGTGGGTTGTGCCAACACACATCCTATGGCAGGTTGTACATGAAAAGGTTTATTCCAGTTAGGCATGGCTAGAATAAGCGCAGAACACAATCGTCATTTAAGCTCACTAAAGGAACTCTGCATTCTTCTGTCCACTCAAAGTTTGTTAGTAGGTTGTAGAGTGGTTTGGCGATGATTGCATACATATGTATGAACCATCAGTAATAACCACAATGGCCCATAAATGCTTGTACGTTCATTGATTACTCGTACCTTATCTTCATCCCTGGAGATTCCATTTTTTTGAGACTATTGTTGCGGAAATGTGGTATACTTCTTTTCTCTGATACCACTCCTTGTTGACGCGACGAAGGCTGAACCTTATCAAGCCTGCAGAAAACGCCACGCCCAAGAAGAACTAAGCTAAAGTGATTCAGAACACTTCTGTAATCAACCAATAGCTTAGCAAAGTCTGGCGCTCAACATATAAGACTGCGCTCTGAAATTCACTGAAACATTTCACCGAAACTTCACCAGACTGTCACTGGACTGACACCGTAGTCGTACCGGAATTGTACCAGAATGAACTTCAAATCCTTTTATAATTACTTCAAGTAAACATACATGAAGTAAGGAAGTGACACAAAAGCTTCCTTATCTTACTGAACACTTTCTAAAGTTTAAGAAAAAAAACTCCACTAGTTCAGACAGCCTCTTTCCGGTGACACTTTGTACTGTGTATATATATCTTTTTCACCGGAAACTTTGATCAACTGAAAGTAGAGATGTCTAGCTACAGAATGAGCTATCTCTCACATAAAACTTCGCAGTACTCTGCGAGATCTACTTCGTTCTTCTATCGGAAAATACTTTTACAGTAAGAACTGCAACTGATCGAAATGCGGTTACTGAGGAAACGTTAACTGTTAACTAACTTTAACTGTAACATAAACATACTCTGTTTCTACCACATATAAATAGTACGCACAAACATCCACATGAACATGTGTTTTCTATTAGAGAAGATGTGTACAAGTGAGCTTGGCCTCTTCTTGCTCAAGCTACAGTAACTCTCCTATACTGAGTAGTTTCTTATTACCACCTCTCTCAGATGAATGCCTGATATCTCAGGCTTCTGTTATTCATCTATACATACGCGATCTCTGGCGTCTTCTTCTACATACGCGATCTATGGCGTCTTCTATCTGTATCTCTGCGTCTCTGCGCATCTGCTATATTTCTTCTCTCTCTATTCTCTATTCTCCTCTCTCTCTTTTTTCTTCTACATGTGCTCTTTATTTATACTGTGCGATCTTCTTAAGCACGTTCTTGTTCGCACTTCCCTTCTATTATTCCTATGCACGTTCTCTCTATGTACAGTTTGATTCGGGGTAACGGACTCTGATCCTGGGAGATTCTGTACTGTACATAACGGTCGTGGATTTGTCCCTCCACTAAGGCTTTTGATTTCCTCTGACTCTGCTTCCTTCTTTTTCTCTTTTTATGTCTGTTTGTCAAATTCGTGAGTGTTTCTTCAACAGCTCCCCCTCAATCACTAATTTGACATCTTTCGGTCTTTCATATATCTTTCTTTCTTTTATACCTGCCATCTCTTTGAATCTGTTTGTCTTTGTTCCATCCAAGCTCTTTGTCAAAATATCTGCAATCTGATCTTTTGTCGGAGTGTATACTATTTCTATCTCTTTCTCCATTACCTTTTCCCTCAGGAAATGATATTGAATTTCTATGTGCTTTGTTCTTGCATGAAATACTGGGTTTGCTGCAAGATATATCGAACTCATATTATCTCCATGTATGATAGGTATACCTTGATCAATACCCATGCTTTTGAACAAGGTCTGCATCCATATTACTTCTTTTGCTGCTTCTACAAGTCCTTTGTATTCAGCTTCTGTTGACGATAACGCTACTGTGTGTTGCTTCTTTGAACACCAGCTTACCAGCTTATCTCCTAGGTATATCATATACTCGTGTGTTGACCTTCTGTCATCTTGACTTCCAGCCCAGTCTGAGTCACTGTATGCTCTGAGTTTTATATTCGACGTAAAAGGATAATATAATCCTTCTTTTATAGTTCTTTTAATATATCTAAGAACTCTCTGTCCTGCAACCCAATGTTGATCTGTCGGACAATGCATAAACTATGAGAGAACTCCCACTGCATAACTAAGATCCGGTCTTGTTAGCGTAGCATAAATCAAACTTCCTACTAATGACTGATATTTCTTCATATCTTTAAACTCTGCTCCACTGTATTTGCTGAGTTTATGATTTACTTCAAGCGGTGTTGAAGCTTCTCTACAGTTCTCCATATTAAACTTCTTCAGTAAGTTTAGGAGATACCCTTCTTGTGTCACATATACACCATGATTTGTGTATGTGATTTCCATTCCTAGAAAGTATGACAACTTTCCTAGGTCACTGATCTTGAACTCTCTTTCGAGTAGTTTCTTTACTTCTGTAATCCCTTCATCTGATGTTCCTGTGATTATTAAGTCGTCTACATAAATACAAATGTAGATCATACCTTCTTCTGTTCTCTTTATGAGTAGACTTGCATCTGCCTTCGAACTTTGGTATCCAAGTTCGTTTAGATATTTCACAAGTTTGTAATTCCAAGCTCTTGGAGCTTGCTTCAATCCTTAAAGTGCTTTCTTTAATCTGCAAACAAAGTTTGGGTATCTGGAACTTTCGAACCCTTCAGGTTGTTCCATGTACACTTCATCAGAAATGTATCCATTCAGAAATGCATTCTTTATATCTAGCTGACTTAGCTTCCATCCTTTTGATGCAGCTACAGCGATTACTGTTCTTATGGTTGACATCCTTGCCACTGGACTAAACGTCTCATCGTAATCTATGCCATGCTTTTAGGCATAGTCTTTGACCACCAGCCTTGCTTTGTGTCTAGCTATCCTTCCATCTGCAAATTTCTTTATTTTGAAAACCCATTTATTTCCAATTACTTTCTTACCATTTGGTTTCGGAACAAGTTCCCATGTCTTGTTCTCTTCCAGTGCGCTGATTTCTTCTTCCATTGCTTCTTCCCATTGCTTCTTGCCTTTTGCTTCATCATAGCTCTGTGGTTCTTCATCATCTTTGACCATATATGCATAGTCTTTCTGAGTTATGTATGAGGTATCATATGAATACCTTTCTGGTTGTCTTCTAGTTCTGCTTGACCTTCTTGGTTCGTATTCTTCGTGTGTATCTGAATACACGTCTTCATCTTCGTTTCTCATACCTGATCCGTTCCTGGACGTACTTGCCTGCATATGATTTTCATCTCTATTTACCTGAACAATTGATTTCCCTTTCTCTCTTCTTTTTATTTCTTCTTCGAATTCTTCAATCGTATGACTTTGATCTTCATACCAGCTTTTCTGTTCATCAAATGTAACATCTCTGGACACAGTAAATTGTTTGGTTAGAGGATTCCATAACCTGTAACCCATCTGCTTTTCATCATATCCGACGAATACATATTTCTCTGCTTTGGTTCAAGCTTATGTCTGAGTTGAGACGGTACATAAGCATACGCTACTGATCCAAACACTTTGCAGTGATCAAGTGTTGGCTTCTTTCCCCACCAAGCTTCATAAGGGGTCATTCCTTCCAATGCTGTACATGGTAATCTGTTTACCAAGTATGTAGCTGTGTTTACAACTTCAGCCCAAAGATAATTTGGACAATCTTTTTCGTTTAGCATAGCTCGTGCGAACTCGACTAGAACTCGGTTCCTTCTTTCTGCTACTCCATTTTGTTGTGGTGTATATCTGCAGGTTATTTCTCTTTTAATACCTGCATTCCAAAGATAGTCACTGAATTCTCGGGAGAAGTATTCTCCCCCTCCATCAGACCTCAGTCTTTTAAGTTTTCGTCCGGTAAGTCTTTCAGCATATGCATGAAAATGCCTGAAGGCTCCAAATACTTCTGATTTCTCTTTTAAAACATAAAGAGTTATCCACCTTGTTGCATCATCAATGAATAAGACATAGTACCTTGATCCGCTAATTGATTCTTCTTTCGTTGGCCCCCATACGTCTGTATGAATAAGCTCGAGTACTTCATCATGCTTGAATCCTTTCTTCTGGAAAGGTAACCTGTGGGCTTTTCCCAACTGGCATGCTTCACACTTGTGAATCATATATTGATTCTGTATATTCGGTAATCCCAGTACAGACTGGTTTGCGATCATAGCTTTGATTCCTTTTTTCATTGAAATGACCCAATCTCTTATGCCATAAACCAAGTTCTGTAATTACCTTTTCTCCATGTGTGAGCAACGCTTGGCCAATGTTCCCTTGTATTCTTAAAGTAAAGAGTCTTCCTTCTTTCTTTCCAGAAACGATCTGGTTATATCCGTTCTCGGGATCTTCTACAAATACACCTTTATTTGTAAATCTGACCTAAAAACCTTTCTCAACTATCTGTCCCACGCTAATCAAATTTTTCGGTATTGTTGGAACATACAAAACATTGGTTAGCAAATCTGCTCCACTCTTGCATTTCACTTTTCCAATTGAGTGTACGCTATGTCTCGTATTGTCACCTGTTTGAACAGTGTGACTAGAACTACCTTTTTCTAGTTCTGACATTAGTTCTATATTTCCTGATAAGTGATTAGAACATCCAGAGTCAATGTAGAATACCTTTAGGTCTTCATTATCTGATGTGCTGATAGAGTTCATCATCAGCGATGTATGACTTTCATTCTGTGTGTCGTTTGCGTAGTTGTTGTAGGTGGTGTTGTAGGATTGATTCTGTCCCCAACTTCTTATTCCACCTCTACCATAGCCTCCTCTTTGATTTTGTCTTCCTCTTTGATATCTTCCGCTTCTGCCTTTGCTATTACTGTTTTGATTTTGATTTGATCCTTGTTGATTATGCCAGCAATCATGAGCCAAATGATTACTGAGTCCACAGATCCAGCAAGCCTTCTTGTTGGTATTCTGGTTACTTCTTCCTCTTCCAAAACCTCTTGCTCTTCCTCTGCCAGTGCCTTTACCTCTTGCGTAATAGGCCTAAGAGCTCGACTCTTCTTCATCTTTTGACTTACCTTTGTCTTTCTTTTTGTTCTTCATGTACATTGCAGAGCTTTGTCCTTTATCTGCGTCTCCTTTCAGGTCTTGCTCATATGTGAGCATCAAGCCAAGCAACTGATTTAAATCTGGCACAAAATGATTTAAAGAAAGTTCAGTTGATAGTACAAAAGGTTTCCACCTTTCATCTCCTCTCAAACCTGTGAGCACTTGCGCTATCAATCTATGATCTTCGACTTCTTCATTTATGGATCCAAGACTATCTGCTAGATCCTTCATTTTAGTGACGTAGTCACTTATGCTTTGACTCGACTTCTTTTTGAATGTCGTAAATTCGGACCATAAACTAGCCTTCCTGGCTTTCGTAGTATTTTGGAAATGATCTTCCAATGCACTCCATATGTCCTCTGCTTTCTCCAGACCTCTAATATGCGGTAGTAGATGATCTGTTACGGTATTATAGATGTAGGCTCTTGCCGTTGCATCTTTCTTCTGCCACAGGCTTCAAGGCTTCTAACTCTTCTTTTTCCGGTTGACTATCATCTTCAAAAGTCGGCTTCTTTTCTTCTCCGGTCACGTACATCATTAAGTCCTTACTCATGAGTAAGGCTTCCATGCGCATTACCCATGCGGGATAATTATCTCTGTCCAACTTATCAATAGTAACGTGGTCTGCCATGATCTTCTTGTTTCTGTTACTTTCGGTGAGTTTTTGAGAATTTCTCTGCTCTTCCGAATCTTTCTCGTTCTGGTTCCACTCGTTGTGGTTAACCGGCTCTTGTTTCCAATAATGGTGAATACTTTGGGCTCTGATTAGATACGCCTAGCTCTGGCTCTGATTAGATAGGCCTAGCTCTGATACCACTGTTGCGGAAATGTGGTATACTTCTTTTCTCTAATACCACTCCTTGTTGACGCGACGAAGGCTGAACCTTATCAAGCCTGCGGAAAACGCCACGCCCAAGAAGAACTAAGCTAAAGTGATTCAGAACACTTCTGTAATCAACCAATAGCTTAGCAAAGTCTGGCGCTCAACATATAAGACTGCGCTCTGAAATTCACTGAAAAATTTCACCGAAACTTCACCAGACTGTCACTGGACTGACACCGTAGTCGTACCGGAATTGTACCGGAATGAACTTCAAATCCTTTTATAATTACTTCAAGTAAACATACATGAAGTAAGGAAGTGACGCAAAAGCTTCCTTATCTTACTGAACACTTTCTGAAGTTTAAGAAAAAAAACTCCACTAGTTCAGACAGCCTCTTTCCGGTCACACTTTGTACTGTGTATAGATATCTTTTTCACCGGAAACTTTGATCAACTGAAAGTAGAGATGTCTAGCTACATAATGAGCTATCTCTCACATAAAACTTCGCAGTACTCTGCGAGATCTACTTCGTTCTTCTATCAGAAAATACTTTTACAGTAAGAACTGCAACTGATCGAAATGCGGTTACTGAGGAAACGTTAACTGTTAACTAATTTTAACTGTAACATAAACATACTCTGTTTCTACCACATATAAATAGTACGCACAAACATCCACATGAACATGTGTTTTCTATTAGAGAAGATGTGTACAAGTGAGCTTGGCCTCCTCTTGCTCAAGCTACAGAAACTCTCCTATACTGATTAGTTTCTTATTACCATCTCTCTCAGATGAATGCCTGATATCTCAGGCTTCTGTTATTCATCTATACATACGCGATCTCTGGCGTCTTCTTCTACATACGCGATCTATGGCGTCTTCTATCTGTATCTCTGCGTCTCTGCGCATCTGCTATATTTCTTCTCTCTCTATTCTCTATTCTCCTCTCTCTCTTTTTTCTTCTACATGTGCTCTTTATTTATACTGTGCGATCTTCTTAAGCACGTTCTTGTTCGCACTTCCCTTCTATTATTCCTATGCACGTTCTCTCTATGTACAGTTTGATTCGGGGTAACAGACTCTGATCCTGGGAGATTCTGTACTGTACATAACGGTCGTGGATTTGTCCCTCCACTAAGGCTTTTGATTTCCTCTGACTCTGCTTCCTTCTTTTTCTCTTTTTATGTCTGTTTGTCAAATTCGTGAGTGTTTCTTCAACAACTATGTGACCCAGTATCTCGCCTTGTGTAACCATAAAAACACACTTCTCTGGGTTTAAATAGACTTGATATTCCCTACACTTGTCAAAGATGCATTCAAGCTCGGGGATATGTTGTGGTCTATGCACTGAGTGAGCACACAGGTCATCCACATACACTTCTAGATTTTTCCTTAAAAATTCTTTGAACGCGTGGCACATCAACCTTTGGAAAGTTGCAGGTGCGTTCGTCAGTCCAAAAGGCATTACTCAAAATGCAAAGATACCCCACTTAGTGGAAAATGCCATCTTATGTTGGTCCTCGGGGGCAATGGCAACCTGATTATAACCTAAGAATCCATCAAGGAAACTATACACCTTCTTTCTTGCGACTCTTTCCAACAAGTGTTTTGTATTTGGTAAAGGGTAACTATCCCTAATGGTAGCAGCGTTGACCTTTTTTAAGTTAATGCACACTCTTAGCTTACCATTTTTCTTAGGCACTACTACGATGGGTGACACCCATTCAGTGTGTTCTATTTTGTAGATAAATCCGGCTTCGATGATTCTATCTATTTCTTCCTTGATTTTCAATGCATAATTGTCATTTTATGTATAGGGATTTTGCTTAGTGGGTCTTGCCTCATTGGTCATATGTATCCTATGGGAACATATATGAGGATCTACCCCTTTCAAATCTTTGTAACTCCATGCAAACATATCCCTATACCTCTTTAATAGAGCAATTAAACTTTCTTCCTCTTTGTCAGTCAAATCATGTCCTATGTACATGCATCGTTCTTCTCCTTCCTCAATTGCCACTACAACTTTATTTGTGGGTTCCTTATTGTCATAAGCTTCTCTTGAGCTTTTGTCTCTTTTTGGCATTCGGATCCTGATTTTTTGGTCTTCCACTGCATATTTCCTAAAGTTTTCTGGCACTTGAATAAATGGTTCTTCTTCCTTAGTTTTCAGGTTCTTTTCCTTCTACATCTTTTGATTCCGTTGAGTGGAACTTGAATTCTCCTTTTCCTTCCTAGGGGTGGTAAGGTCTAGGGACATGGCTTCTATCCAGCCTAGAAATTTCTCTTCCAACAAAGATTCAAGTTTGTCTGAATCTACTTCCCATTCCTCGTCGTTCACTTGCTTACTCCGTTCAGAAATTTCTCTTTCAAGATTATTCTCTTCTGTTTCTTCCTTTACTAGGTTTATGGTGAAGATGGATATATCATAATTGTCTTCATCACAATGCGGGGTGCATTGTGCTTCATTAATTGCAATGTCCATAGTTGCTAGAATATCTACCCAACCATAGGGTTCAAATTCCTCGTTTGGAAATACTACCGGAACATATGCTGGGTCCTCAATGGGTGTAGAGGTGTATCCTACTCTTGGCGTTCTTGCTATTGCACGCTCCTCTTCCATAGCTGTGATTTTACACATCCAAAGGTGTGTATCCTCATGCAACCATGATGGATCTGATATTAAGGAATGTACCAATTCCTTCTCCTCTTCATTCCTATGTACGGTATTCCATTGTAAAGGTGGTAGGTCCCTATATGAATAGTCTGTGAGGTTCACTTTCATGGTTACTTCTAGGTGTTGTAAGTACAAAGACTTGGTTCCCCAATCTTGTATTACCTGCAATTGTCACATAAAAGGTCTACCTAAGAGCATCTTGTATGCTTGATTCTTTCCAAAATCACATATTGCAAAGGTGTGATCAAATTCTACTCCGCATGTGGATAGGATTATTCCTTCCAATAGTCCTAAGGGTCTTTCTATATGTTGGTCTGCCATCTATAACTTCATCCTAGTAGGTCTAAGGGCTGGTTTTCCCCAATGTTTCCATAGAGAAGTGGTCACAATAGCTACTCCTACACCTGTGTCTAGGATGGCTTTGGTAGTGTGACCTTTGTATGTAATGGGAAAATAAGTGTTACCTTCCTCACTTTCACTCGCATCTCCTAATTTATCTAGGGGTATTTTGGGTACCTTTCCTCATGCACTTGCTCTAGAGGAGGTTGTGGCTATTTCCAAAAAACTGGTTTGCCACATGTTTCCATAGTTCTAGTTTGATCTTCAACAGCTCATCCAAATTCAAATGGCATTGAACTTTGGTGTTCCTAATAGCTTCTGTATTCCTAGGAATAACTGCGTTTTCTCCTGTTACTCGATTAGTGGGGGCTTTTACTTGAATTGAGTAGTCTTCCCAAGGGCCTATAAAGTGATGTAACTCTTGCAAAGAGTTAGATTCAAAACTAGTGTGCTCGCTTGGCCAATCATCCACCTGATCTCCATAAATAGATGGGATATCTGCACGTAACTGTTCTCCTGAGTCATCAATCTCTAGTGTGGGTGGTTGAGATTCTTGTTCCTATCTCCATCTTTCTTCTTGAATCTTTTTCAAGATGGCATGTGAATCCATATAACCCATTTGATGATTTTCTAAATCTGACCTAGCCCTTTCAAATAGAGTGGTCTTCAAAGGTTCGATTGGGCTAGTTTGTTTGCTAGAGCTGACCTTCGTAGGGTTAGATACAACTTGTCCTAGTCTCTCTAGTAGTCCTTGAAAATGTAACTCAGGCCTGGCCAAAATTTCCTAATTGAGGTATTCTGATGCCTTAGACATTGCCTGGGCTAATTCCACTATTTTCATGCACAGTTTGGATCTCTCAATTTCTAAGACGACTCTTGGGTAATTCTTGCTAGATTCTCCTACTTGTGGTCCTTCCTGTATCCTTGCTTCATAGGCTTTGAACATCATATCAAGGTTTTTTGGGGTGGGGTCTGCTAGTACTCACCATGGTTTAGAGGTGACTATCCATGGTTTAGCCTCCTCTGATGCCATTTCTAAGATTTTAGCTCTGGTTTCCCTTAGGCTTTCCTCTAAGTTGTTGATCTTTTTACCCCATTTTCTCTTGTGCTGCTCTCGTGACTCCTTCCAAGTTCTCTTTTTCTTTCCTATTGATTCTCCTACTTCACTAGATTCAACAAGTTTTCTAGGGTTTTTTGGTTGCATTTTCCTTTGTGCTTGGGCTCTAGTTACTGCCTGGATGGGTATGTACTGGGGTATGGAACCTTCAGCATGTTGCACTATGCCTATGTAAGCTGCCGGAAAGGAACTCATAAATTTTGTAATATATATTCTGAAAAGTTGCACGCATGATGTAAAGGCGTAGCACAAAGTTGTAGCCTTTGAGAGATTAATGAAAAGAGTCGCGTGAAGTAGAAGGTGTAGTCGTCGGACTGTTTGTCTGGGCGAGAGCCGAAAGCGAAGCGCTGTTGCCGAAACACTGTATAATTTGAGTCTCCTGTCAATTTTTTTGACTAAGTTAAACCATTTAGTGAAGTTAATGAAGTGTTAAGTAAATTGATTAAGGCGATAAGTGAAGAAGTTATACAGTTAAATGTTTGGTGTGGAAGTGTGTTGAAGAACGCAATTCAAACAGTATTGGCAAGATAATCTGATCTAGCGCATTAATTCGGTGAAGTAGTATACTCTTAATCTGTAGATTTGGGAAAATACAAACAGGGCCTCTATTTACAGACCCCTATCCATCCCAAGAACCCAGACTTCAATTAAACTTTAAACAGATAACTTAATTTGAAGTCTAAGTTGAACACTGGTGCCGTCTGTGGGAAATGGAGTAGCCGTTTGCATCGAAGATGAAAGATTGAGGAAGAATTCTTTGATATATGCCTGTAACATGTTTCGACGAATCATACCCCAAATACCGCAAAGATCAATATCCATAGGCAGTTCCGAACCTATTAGGAACATCCCCTGGTGGTAGAAGTACATGACAATTAAGTCCAATTGTAGAAGGTTCAGTACAACCAGCCAGCAGCAATTTCGGTGATAGTTCGGTAGCACACGACGAGATTCCGGTGCATTCTGGTGCGAGTCCAATACCTTCTGGAGAAAGAACGGTGGTTTTTGGTTGTACAGAGGTGTAGTGCGGAGACAATTCCACACTATCTGGTCAGAATTCAATCACTTTTGGTGATAGGTTTGCGTTATCCGGTGAGACCATTTCCGGTGATAGTGTAGTCTGGTCTGGTGAGACTTCGGCAAGTTTCGATGAGAGTTCGGTGTTACCTAGTGGCGATTCGAAGCTTTTCGATGAAACTGCGGTGCTGTTTGGTGGACACTTACTACGCTCACCATTTTTTGGTGCACGATTAGCTAATTTAGACACTAAAGTTGAGGAAGGGCTGATAGATTTGGAGTTAAGTAATTGGTTCAACGATATTTTAGAACCGGAAAGTGAGCAGGTTGACCATACAGTTCAGGAATATCAAGAGATAGCTCCCCAATTTTCAGGTAACAACAACAATGCCACTAACAACAGCACCATGAGTGGCTCACAGCAACAACAACAAACACTGCCACAGCCGCAACCACAACATCAGCAGCAACAGGTTATTCCACTGCATCCGATACCAGCGGGGGTCACATACACAAGATTTGGAGGTTTTCCGGGGGATGATCTCGATGCGCATGTACGGACCTTTGAGATTAATTATGTAGTTCTGAATTACCCAGCAGACCCTACGTATAAAGCTATTGTGTTCCAGTCAACCCTGGTTAATGAAGCTGAATGATGGCTGACTGAATATGATTTGAACTACTTCCAACAGTACGATGATGTGAAGGATGCATTTCTGCAACGATTTCGGTTAAAGAAAAACCCAGCCAAAATTTTCGACTACTTATAGAATAATAGTCAGAAACCACACCAAAATGTACAGGATTATGCCACCCTATTTTCGGACTCATTTATGGCAGTTGCCACCTGCGCATGCTAATTTATGAGATTAGGTTATCACGCAGTGGTTCATCAACAGATTAAAACCCCAGTGTCCAAGGCATCAATTACATTGCCCTTGGGTCAATTATTGGCTTTGGTCCCGAGAGTGCATCAACAGTTCCAGCAGCAGGTCAGTCCAAGATCCTCGAGTATCCCCGCAATAGCCACAATCCAACCGGAATTGGACCCAATGGTGGACCATACGGTACCACTGATTACGGTATGGTACAAAAACCACAAAATCACACAAGTCTTAATTGATGGCGGATCTGGTGTCAACATTGCAACAACAACACTTTGTAAACGGCTGGGATGGATGCAAATTGAACCTGTTCAATTCTTTGTACGCATGGCTGATCAATCTCGAGTCCATCCGGTGGGCTTGGTGCGAGATATTCCGATCACTCTACAAGGTTCTGTTTTCAAAATGACCTTTGTTGTGCTGGATTTACCCGAATCGAGCTTGGATTACAATCTGCTCTTTGGACGTCCTTGGCTAAAATAAGCTAAGGTAGTGCAAGACTGGTCAGCACATGAATTAGTCTTTAAAAATAATCACCAGAAATATGTTGTCGTGTTGGATGACATGAAACCCTGTGACTTACATGCATGACCATATCTAGTGGAGCCTGTACACATGATGGATGGTCTCTCCGATGATGAAGAGGAGACTTTCCTTAAGGCCAACAAGGATGTGATGGAACTTGGCATTGTAGATTTACAAACGGTGGCTGATAACTGGAGACCGACATCCTGCATGGTGGTACCTCTGACAGGTGAGCACGAGTCGAGTACAGAACAAACTTTGGATGAGTCGATGCTTCAACAATTACTCCAGTCCCGAGACAATTTGGAAAGGCCCCGACAGTTCTATGTACCAGAAGATCAGCTGATCACCTGCAATTTAGGTGACCAAACCAACCCACGACCCATATAAATAAAGGCCGGACTATCCGAGACTTTCTAGGAGCAACTGTTGCAGCTGCTACGAGAGTTCGCGGATGTGTTTGCATGGCATTACAGGGACATGAAGGGGTTGGACCAGTGGATTTATCAACACAGAGTGGTGTTGAAACCGGATGCGAGACCCATCAAACAACCTAGTTACATGATGAATCCTAACTATGCGGCACAGGTTAAAGCCGAACTTGATCGATTGTTGAAGGTGGGATTTATTGTGCCTATTGAGCATGCAGAATGGATCTCTCCCATTGTTATAGTTCCGAAGAAAAACAAGCAGTTGCAGATATGCATGGACTATCGAAAGCTCAATGCTGCAACCGTACCTGATTCGTTTCTTTGCCGTTCCTAGATACCATGTTAGACGACGTGGCCGGCAGGGAGATGTATTCCTTTCTAGATGGATACAATGGTTACAATCAAGTCTGAATGGCCAAGTAGGATATACCCAAGACTGCATTTATTACAAATTGGGGTGTCTATGCGTTTGCCTTAATGTGGTTTGGATTACGTAATGCTCCCAGTACGTTCCAACGCTGCATGCAGGAAATTTTTTCCCCTTATCTCACCACATTTATGAGAGTGTATCTAGATTATTTCTCATTATCCGGTGATACATCGGCACACCTGTACCATTTACGGTGTTCCTTTTCAAAGTGTCGGGAATATCGCTTGTGCCTGAACCCGAATAAATCGGTATTCTCTGTATCCTATAGCAAGTTGCTCGGACATGTTATTTCAAAACAAGGCATTCAGGTGGATCCAGACAAAGTGAAGGCCATACTGGAGGCTCCAACTCCTAAGACACCTAAAGACGTGATGCAGTTTTTGGGCCAAATCCGGTGGCATGGGAGACATCTGCATTGGCTTGCTCATCTGGCCATACCACTTAATCGATTGATCACTAGTAGCCCTCGTCAGTTCGAATGGACCAAAGAGTGTCAACTTTCTTTTGAGAGACTGAAATCATTGTTAACTCAGGCTCCCATTTTACAAGCACCCAATTGGGAATTGCCATTTCATGTTCTTATAGATGCATCTGACAGTGCCATTGGATGCAGCTGACAGATAAATGGTTTCATCCTGTATATTATGAAAGCTGCAGATTGGCCCCTGGTAGAGCATAACTATTCCGTTACTGAACGGGAATGTCTTGGCTTAGTATATTCTATAAAAAAATTTTGACATTATTTGTTGAGCAGACGCTTCGCCTTCCACGTAGATCATGCAACATTGGTGTATCTTGTGCGACAATATCATTTGGGAGGACGGTTAGCACGGTGGGTCTTACTGCTTCAAGAAATTGATTACTCCATCATACAATGACCAGGGTCAGCACACGCTCTTACTGACTTTCTATCTTGGTTAAATTCCGATGAGCTTTTGGAGGGCATTGATGACACAACACTAGCTATCTATGCAGCAGAGACAATATAGGATGATCAACAAGAATTACTGGTACCCTCCTCTTACTATGACACCTTGCTTCTGTTCTTGACTAGTGGATGTCCGCCTGGTAGGATCTCTTTAGCTGCTCGATGAAGACTAGCCACGTATAGTCGACGCTTTTGGTTGATTGTCGGACAACTATATTACATGAATCACTCAGGAGTACTACTCAGATGTGTTCCCCCACATGAAATTTCTTCAGTCATTACCATGGCCCATGCTACCCCAACCGGAGGACATTTTGCGGTTGACCTGACTTACCGCAAGATTTTGCAGAGTGGATTGTGGTGGCCCACTACGTATCGTGACGTCACATATGTACAACAGTGCGATGAGTGTCAGCGTTCTGCTCAACCTTTACAACGACACTACTTCCCTCTCCAACCCGTTGTGCCTCTTGAACCCTTTCGGAAATGGGGGTTGGATTTCATAGGACCTATTACACCTCCGGCAACAGTCACCAATAACAGATATATTCTGACATGCACAGATTACACAACTAGATGGGCCAAAGCATGGGCTCTACGATCAGCTACAACGAGTGCGATTGTTAAATGCTTAATGAAGGATATCTTTCGGCGTTACAGGTTACCCTTGGAGATAGTAACTGATCAAGGTACGCACTTTGCAAATACATTAATGCAAGTGCTTACGAAAACATTCCAGATTGTGCATAGATTCAGTTCTCCCTATTACCCATGAGCAAATGGAATTGATGAGAGTACCAACAACAGTTCCACCGTGGTTCAAGACGTTGAAGTCTTCCATGACACCGCTACTTCATTACAGGTAGAGTCTGTACTGTCTTCTCCTGGTAAGTGGCCCAAAAAAGACATTATTATGGAAGACGTAGCAGAACTCTCATAGCGGGAGGAATCTCATCAACCGGATGTTGAGGCTGTGAAGGAGACAGCGGAAGCTACCATTGGTAGTGAATGTCACTCTCCTTCTTCACCAACCGCAGATGCCCAAGCAGATGTAGTCAATCAATCGATCGGTAATGAAGAAGCAATTACCAAAATCGCCCTGTTGGTACCCCAGAATGAGATCGAAATAGTTTTAGTTCTGACTTCTCTTATCCCTCTACCTCCTCCAACCAACATTCCTGATGCTGTTGAAGTTCCTCCAACCCATCTCGTCTCCTCTCCCGAGTACTCTCCACCATCATCACCTCACCTGATCTCTGCCTCTTCATCACAGCCTCCTCCTTCTCTTCCTCCAGCAGTAATGTTCACTGAATTGGCATCCATGGGCCTACTCCTCATCCAATTCTCCCAGCAATTGCCCCTACAGATGAAGATGGCAACTCAGACAATTCAACCAGACATGTAGAGCAAGCTTGACCTTCTAGAAGCAGACATTGCCCCTCTCCAAGAAGAAGTACTTGTAGTTAAAGCCGAGAATCATTCATTGCAGACTCAAACCCAGCAACTCCAAGAACAGTTAGCAGAAAAAGACAATATTATTGCTCACTGAATTGAAGCAAGAAGTTGCAGACAAGACAGATGGTATGACCGCATTAGGCAATGAGCTCCACAATACGCGGGATGCACTCAGTGTCTTAGAAGAGGCCCCGTAGTCGTTAGCGGCCAATGTGCTTAAAGAAGAAGCTGAATTGCATAATGTCACTGAGAGATTGTTCCAGCAAGATCAAGAATTTACTACTGAAATTGCCAAGACCATACAGTTAAAGAAGGAACTTGCAGGTGTGCAAAAGGAGAGCAAAGACTTTTACAAAACGATGCAATTTCAAGTTCAAGAGCTCGAGCAAAGAGAAAAACAGTTAGGAGTTTAGGCGGACAATCTACAGGAATCATTTTTGCAAACACAGGCAGAGTTACTTAGAAGCCAAGTCATTGCTGCCAGTTCTGTTAGGATTGATGCAAAACTTATAGAACTTGCAATTTTGAAAGATATGCTAGATTCCCTAAAGCAAAAGATTACATGTACCTTCAAACTAGCTCGCACTATGTATATTCAAGGCATCATGGATGAACCGTGATTGTGTAATTACAATTTTGGGTTCAAGTCCACCGTGCGTGCCAGTGTAAGCCGCCGGAAAGGAACTCATAAATTTTGTAATATATATTCTGAAAAGTCGCACGCATGATGTAAAGCTGTAGCACAAAGTTGTAACCTTTGAGAGATTAATGAAAAGAGTCACGTGAAGTAGAAGGTGTAGTTGCCGGCCTGTTTGTGTGGGAGAGAGCCGGAAGCGAAGCACTCTTGCCGAAACTCTGTGTAATCTGAGTCTGCTGTCAATTCTGTTGATTAAGTTAAACCATTAAGTGAAGTTAATGAAGTGTTAAGTAATTTGATTAAGGCTATAAGTGAAGAAGTTATACAATTAACTGCCTGGTGTGGAAGTGTGTTGAAGAACGCAATTCAAACAGTATTGGGAAGATAATCCGATCTAGCACGTTAAATCGGTGAAGTAGTATACTCTTAATCTGTAGATTTGGGAAAATACAAACAGGGCCTCTGTTTATAGACCCCTAACCATCCCAAGAACCCATTCTTGAATTAAACTTTAAACAGATAACTTAATCTGAAGTCTAAGTTTAACACCTATCATGTTGATGGCCATCACTTTTGTGTAGGTGGTCACAGGGTTCTGGGGGCAATCTTGTTGGAGATAGACGTCTGCGGAAGCACGCGAACAACACAAGGAAGGAGAAGAAGCTTGGAGCACAACATACAATACTGAATGTATTACTAGAGAATGTACAAAGATAAGTAGCCCATTAGGGCAATAAGCATATATACAAGGCGGGGGAAAAAAACCTCCTAAAGAGGGAAAAAAGTGTCCCGACGGTCCTAGTGTGTTCACACATATCACTACCAAAATATATCAACAAATACCCCCTGGGAGTGATGTGGTGAACAAGGAGCTAGCACTCATGTATAAGGAAGTGCCAAGCTATGTGGAAATCACTCCACAAAAGGAAGTAAGCCCAAAGCTTTCCGGAAAGCTTCAAACTTCTCCCTAGGCAGAGCCTTCGTGAAAAGGTCTGCAATGTTCTCCTGCATGGGCACATATGCCAAGCTGATCTCCCGAGCAGAGAATCTCTCCCTGACATAGTGATAATGCACCTCAATGTGCTTAGTACGATCATGGAACACAGGGTTCCTCACAACTGCCAATGCGCTCTGACTGTCAGTGAAGATGGTGGTGGCAGAAGACTCACCAACACCCAAAGCAGCCATAAGGCATCCGAGCCACACACACTCAACAGTCGCTGTGAAAGCTTCCCTATACTCAGCCTCACAACTGGAAGTGTCCACAGTAGGCTGCTTCTTGCTTAACCAAGATATACATGAGCTACAAGCATGAAGCAAAAGCCACTAGTGGACACACGAGTGTCATAACAACCAGCCCAATCAGAGTCAGAAAAAGCATGCAAATCTAGCGGTAGTGATCCCCCCTTGGTATAAAACAAACCAAGTAGCCGGGTACCACTCAAGTAGCGAAAGATGCGCTTAACTGCCTGCCAATGCTTGACTCCTGGGCAATGCATAAACCTGCTCATCTATGAGATAGCAAACTGAATATCTGGCCGAGTAATGCATAAGTAAATCAAGCATCCAACAGCCTGCTAATAGAGAACAACATCAAATGCATCTCCAGCATCATGAAGACTCAATCATAAACCTGTTTCCATAGGAGTGGCAATAGGTTTACAAACTTCAAGGCCAAAACACTGCAATAATGTGTCAATATATTTTGTTTGACACAAAGCCATTCCACCAGAAATGTGCATAAATTGAATGCCCAAATAATGATGCAAATGCCCCAAATTAGACATCTCAAATGAGGCATGCAAATCAGCCTTAAAATCAGGAATATGCTTCTCAATAGGACCAGTGAGCAGCATGTCATTAACATAGACAACAATGATCAAAAGCACATCATTAGCACGCTTAACATATAAGGTGCTTTTAGTTGGACTGTTCTCAAAACCATGTGCAATCAGATAGGCATGTATCTTCTCATACCAAGCACGTGGTGCTTGCTTTAGACCATATAATGCCTTCTTTAACCTGCACACCTGGTTTTCATGCCCTTTCTGCACAACTCCACGAGATTGAAAAACATACACTTCTTCATGCAAGTCACCATTCAGAAATGTTGTTTTAATGTCCAACTGATGTACATTCCAACCATGATGAGCTGCAAGTGCACAGATGCTACGAATTGTAGTCATTCGGCAAGTAGGTGCAAAGGTCTCATCAAAATCAATGCCTCTTTCCTGTGCATAACCCTTTGCAACAAGTCTAGCCTTATACCTGTCAACTGTACCATCAGGCTTACGCTTCATCTTGTATACCCACTTAGTCCCAATGGCCTTCTTTCCAGGAGGCAAGTCACATAAAGACCAAGTACCATTCTTCATTATAGCATCATATTCAGATTGCATAGCAGCCATCCAATTTCTTGAATTTTATGTTTCATCAAACAAAACACGGCCATTCTCATCACAGAGACTAGATGCAGCCATAGCATAGCAATTTGATGCAAAAGATGCACTATGAGAGCCTGAACGAGTACGATATGACATAGGTGCATCTAATTTGCTGTCACACAAAGTTTGCACCAACCATTTTGGCATAGTTTTTGCCTGCTCAATATCAAGTCTCTCATCAACTAGTGCATCATGTAAATCTGCATCTGAAATGGAATGATCTGCATCATCACATGAAACTTGCAAAGGCTGTGAGGTTGCCTCATTGGGAGGTCCAACACTAGACTGTCCACCTATAAAAAGAGGCAGCAAAGTATCATACATGTCTTTGGAGCTAACAGATGTCTCCTTAGTACATGAAAGCAATGGCTAAATAGCATCTTCCAAAAAAACAACATCACGGCTAACCAGAATGCGTTTAGTCTGTGGATGATACAGACGATAGCCTTTACTTTCAGAACTATACCCAACAAAAATACATTTACCTGCTTTATCATCCATTTTTTTGCGATGTTGTTCATGCACTAATGCATATGCCAAACAACCAAAAACATGCAGGTGAGCAACAGATGGCTTGCGATAATGCCAAGCCTCATATGGAGTGATAGACTAGAACGGTTTAGTGGGACACCTGTTAAGTACATATGCTGCACACATGACAACCTCAAGATAGAAACTATGTGGTAAAGCCTGACTCTTGACCATACACCTCGCCATCTCCATGAGTGCCCTGTTCTTTCGTTCAGCAACTCCACTCTCTTGAGGTGTATACGGCATTGTACATTGGTGTTTTATCCCATGTTCAACCAAAAATGCATTAAAATCAGAAGACATATCCCCCCCCTCGATCTAAACGGAGGGTGCCCATTTTACATGCAGACAGATTTTCAGCCAAAACCAAAAACTGTTTGACACACATGAACACTTTGGACTTTGCCTTCAATGGATATACCCATGCATGCCTGGAAAAATCATCAATGAAAGTCATGAAGTGAAGATAATTTCCAAAAGAAGGTGTTTGCATAGGACCACAGACATCGCTATGTACCCCGCTACAATTTTTTAGTAGCCCGAACTAAACCATCTTTTGGAAATGAGGAATGCTGCATTTTGCCCAAAATACAGCCTTCACAAACATGTTTTCCAAGTGCCTCAAGTTTGGGCAAAGAGGAAACCATTTCAAATTTCTGCAGGCATAGCAAACTAGCAAAATTCAGATGACCAAAGCGTGCATGCCAAAGCTTTGCATCTGACATAGCCTAAGAATCATGTACTGCACATGCCGAATCATTGAGAGATCTTTCATAGTCTATGAGATTATACAACCCACGACATAAAATGCCAGAAGCAATAATTACATCGCCATTTGACAGATCATGAAGTGTACACCTCTCATCAACAAATTTCACAACCAAGCCAATCTTGGCTAATGCAGAAACTGACAACAGTTTCTTCTTGATCCCTGGCACAAATAAAGCATCTGACAAAGTGAAAGAACTACCATTAGTAGTAGCCAAAATGATCTTACCAACTCCCATAATAGGATCAGAGGAGTTGTTGGTGCAATTAACAATATTCCCTATAGTGGCAAGCTCGAGTGAAGAGAAGAAACTGCACTGCAAGGTAATATGTTTGGTCACCCCACTATCAAAGTACCAAGCATCTGAGTCTACTACAGACATGCATTGCTCATGAGAAGATGGGTCAAAATTGCAGACACTAGTAAATGCCCATTCTTCTTCCTGCACAAGATTAGTAGACTCTGTTTTTGGTGTAGAGGCTTTTGCAACAACCATTCCAGCCTCTTTCTTCTTTGCCTCTTTAGTAGCTAGTTTTGGACAGTATTTTATGATATGATCATTCCCTTTACAGTACTTGCAAAACAATTTGTGGTTTTCAATGATTTCTTCTCATCTTTATCTTCCTTCTTCGAATGTGCAACATTTGCAGATTTCTGCTTACTAGTTGAAGAGCTCCATTTTCCTTTGCCCTTCTGACTAGCCAGGAAAGCTTGATCTGCAACATGCATAATGGACCTGTTCTACTTGGACTGATCTTCTTGCAGCAGAACAGAGACTAACTCCTCAAATGACAAGGCTTTTGGATTTCGTTTCATCATTAACCGAAGAGTAGAAGCAAAACTCTGATATGAATCAGGAAGACCATTCAGAACGGTCTGCACAAGTGAGCTATCTGGTATAACCTCATCAACAAAAATCAACTGTTCCTCTAGGTCTTTGATCTTTGTTAGAAAATTGTCCATAGAATCACCTTCATTCATGTGCTCACTCTCCAACTGTTTTTGGAGGTAAGCAACACGAGCCTCATTCCTAGCTTGGTACAATGTGGTAAGTGTATCCCAAGCATCCTTAACTGTTCTACAAGAGCAAATGTGAGGAATAATGGGATGTTTGACAGACAAAGCTATCAATGCATGTGCCTGGGCATCTCTGCCATCCCAACGAATTTGCTCTACAGTAGGTGCAACAGAAACTGCAACACAAATAGGAATATGCAGAATATCATCTTCGACAGCTTCTGCCTCAGCTTCTATACGTGCAGTTGTAATAGTTGCAGGTGTGATAGGACGTTTTTCAACACCCTGCACAATGTTCCATAGTCCTTTTGCAACCAATACATGTCGCATCATATAAGCCCATAATGGGTAGTTGGTACCATCCAAATTATCCTCAACAGCCAACATATGGAATACATCGCTGCTTTTAGCCATGGCTAATGACTAAAATACCTTGATACAAAAAATTGACTGTATCTCAAAAAGTTGAACAGAACTGCCTAGACGAACTCCACTAGACCTGTAGCAGACTTTGAGATGCTTATACAGGCGAACAGAAACTAGTGTATACCTTTGGCACAAAAAGATGAAATAGCCTACACAAGCACTGTGATAGTGCTTTCGGAGGCCGAAACGAGCTTAGATCGTGATTTTGGCACCACAAAACGAAGCTGTTTTGATCTAAAAAACATGCTGAGTATGCTCACCAAAATTTGTGTAATTCTGAGACTACAACCGGAGGAGTGTTGACGGCGCCCTAGATGAAGCAACGACCTGCTCTGATACCAATTGTTGGAGATAGACATTTGCGGAAGCACGCGAATAGCACAAGGAAGGAGAAGAAGCTTGGAGCACAACACAAAATACTAAATGTATTACTAGAGAATGTACAAAGATAAGTAGCCCATTAGGGCAATACGCGTATATATAAGCCAGAGGAAAAAACCTCCTAAAGAGGGAAGAAAGTGCCCCGGCGGTCCTAGTGTGTGCACACACATCACTACCTAAATATATCAACAAATCTCTTATGACGTGATCCTTTCCACATTCTGGGCAAAAACCTTGAATATTGAAGTATTGTGACTGCACTAGAGTTTCTATGTGTGGACAATCTCGTATGAAGTGGTCTCCTTGGCATTTAAAGCATGGTCCTTTGGGTGCCTGGGGTCTTAGTTGTCTAACCTACAGCCTTGGGTTGGGGTTTGTGTACATGACTTGAGCATAATCCAGTTCCCAGTTTTGCTCATGCACAGGGTTCTCATAGTAAGGGTCTAAGTTTTTTGGTGACTCCATATAGTATGTTGGTGGGCTATCCACATGGGTGGAGTCAAAACTATTTGCAGTAGGGTCATTATCAGTGATCAAAGGGGTCTTGGGTACTAATGCCATGTTGGAATTCTCCTCTAGTGTGGCATACTTTACTAAAACTACATTAGCAAGGGGTTATGGTTGTTGTCCTAGGACAGGTTGTGGCCTAGGTTGTGCTTGATATGGCATTTGATATTGGGGGGGGGCATGATAATATTGTTGTGGTTGGTACTGCCCTTGGTATCTACCTGGCTAATATTGTTGAGGGTAACTCTTCCTAACCACTTGTTTATTGTATGGACAATCTTGAGTAGTGTGGTTTGTGTATATGTGCTCTATGGTACAATACACTCCATTGGAGTTTCCTATAGGTTGCATTGCATGTGGAAACATGTTCGCCATATGGTCACCTCCACAATTATAACACCTTTGAGGGGGGGCTAATTTGATGCCTGGTTTGCTAGAAACTCCCAATTGTTTGTCCACTTGTTTCGCTAAGTCCTCTATTGAATTGGAACATCTAGATGAAGTCTCTGTAGTGCTATCCGAATCTGTGTGAACCTTAGGCAGTTCTACCTCATCTCCCAAGTTATCTTCTATGTCTACATAGATATGTAAACATTGACCCAATGTTTTTGGATCCTTCAAGAAGATGTATGATCTCAGCTTAGCACTCAATAGGCCGTCTATGAACAAATCGATCAATTTAGCTTGAGTGGGTACTTCCAATGGGGGACATCTTTCTATGTACCATTTAAATCTTTGATCGGCCATCCTCACTGTCTCTTGAGAGGTTTGTTTGAATGTGTGTATCAAGGAAGACGTGTTGTGTCTGATTCCACTCTTGGAAAAGTTCTTAATGAAGGACTCCATCATGTGGTGGATGTCTCTAAATTGGTGTTGGTGAAATGGTCAGAACCAATCCAACGCATCACCCTTTAGAGTGAGTTCAAATGCATTAAATCGTGTAAACATATCTTTGACTTGTTCGGCTTGTAGCACCTCCCTGAATTTTGCTATGTTCTCATAGGGATCCCTCAATCCGTCAAAACAATTCTTCATGGCCTTCACTAATTGAGTAGGCCTCAAGGCTCTAGGGTGGTCTCTTGGCCTAGGTAGGGGAAAACCATCCCCACCCCTGTGAGCCCTATGATCCCTAAGATGTTCTCTTTCAGCTCTCCCACCTTCGCTAGGGGCTCTCTCCCTTCCTGCACGATGGATGAAACTATTCTCAGCACCTTCCTTGTTCTCGTCTCTATGTCCTTGAGATGTGCCAATACCCGAACTATCCTTAGGTGCTTGCGATCGTACTAGAGGCAAAACTAATTCTCCTCCCCATGTATGCCCATGTCATCCATGTTCTCTGACCTTATACACTCGTTCTGAGGTGTCATCTAAGTATACTACCTTTCTTGGGATCTCTCGATCCTTTAGTTCATAAATTGTGTTTGCTCCTATTGCAGTAGGATGTTCTAGCCTATATCTCCAAAACACTTCATCGCTCTCCTTATTCAAGAACAATTCTATACTCCTATTGTCTTGGGGCATCCACTTAGGAGTTATCACCCTCGTTAGTATGGATATTCCTCTTGGCGTTCTAGGTTCTTCAATCTGTTTACCATGTCCTTCCACATCTATGTCTACATTCTCTACCATCTCACCTAGTTCATTCGTTGAGTCGGCCCTAATTGTGACAATATACATGGTTCCTTCTTTCTCTATGTAAGCCTCGTTTTCAAACTTAACGACTGGATGTTCTAATCCCATAGGTTGGTTGCGATTATGTAGTTGAATCACTGACCTATGAAGGCCATCCTGATATACCCAATCACCCAATCTATTCGTACGGATATACTCCAACTGAGTCTTACAGAGTCCCTCAGTCTTCTCTAGGTGGGCTACATTAAACAACACCCCTGGTTTACCCGTGTTGAAAGACATATCCGAGTCACTCATTTTCGAACTAATTACCTTGTATGGATAACTACCTAGCTGTTGTGCCCACGATCATGCTATAGATCTTATGCTAGCCTCAGAAGATTGAACACTCCGTTTATCACTTTTCCCTAAGTATTTTCTAGAACTCAGGTGCATTAATCCTAATCTCACCTTGTCGCGCTCACCCCTTTAATTAGGTCAATCACTTAGTTCTTTATGTGTTTTATTTGGAGGTTCTTGTTTTGTTTACATTTGTCGCAAGGAATCCTTTTAATGTATTTGTCTTTAATTCATTTGAGCGTTGCGTATTCAAATCACAAAATTCCTTTAGGCTTGATCCCTTCACCCTTTCACTTGTCAAATACCTGTCACTCAATGTGCTAGGGCTAATCCTGGCTACACTAGGAGTCCTAAGACACTCGGTTGATCACAACATATATTTGCTCAAAGAAACCGTCAACAAATAGAGAAATGGAAATTCCACTTACAAAGTTCTCCTATACTTAGGAAGCCAACATGAAGAGTGAAGATCAATGGACTTTTCTCCATGGTAAGAATCGCCTACTTTGGCAACACCATAACCATGATAGATTAGGAAACCTCTTCATCAGCATACCCTTGAGCACTTCGTTCAAGACCCAGTTTCTTGCACCAAAGTTCTTCCAATGCATTCCCCAAGTAAGCATGCATAGGGCTATATTAGAAGGCCATGCACAAGGCACATATGTTTTTCAACCCATGCACTAATGCACTTACCCATCATTCATTCTGGGCCACGAGTACTTGCATGAAAACTGTGAAAACCCATGTTCACAAGATCTAGAGGAAATCAATGTTACAACATCAGTACCTATGAAGCAATGCACAACTGAAAACTGCTCAAAATCAACATTGACAACCTCTTTTGAGCAACTAGTAGTTTTTGGAAGCCCACAAAAACGCATTCATGCTAGAATCCAAGGAAGAAATACATGCAAAGGGAACAACACTTGCATGGACTAGCACTTATAGACTAAAGAAAAGGGCAATAGACCAAGCTACATTTGGAAGATGGTTCACTCTTGTTGATTCATAATGGACACTACCTCTAAAAGTACTACAGGGAACAAGCACTCCAACAAGGGTCTGTTAGGGATGACAGACTCGAGGGGGGGTGTTGGAACTCAAGGACAAGCACAAGCATGGAAGCACATTAAAGAAGTGGACACATAAGAAGAGGGAGCATGTAGGGAGCTCCAAGAAGTGCATCTCAAATTTTCAGAAGAAATCCCTATAAGAATAGTGAATTTTTATCACTAAAAACCATTGTAAATATCACTTCATAATTTTGCAACTCCATTTTGTTCAAGCGGAGGAGTCCTTGAGCTTGAGGAGTATTAGAAGTAGCTACATATCAATGTTCATAATTTTTAGACTCTGTTTGAGCCCCCAGATAAGCCCTGGAACCTAACTTTTAACTAGGCTAGACACTAGGTTTAGACAGGGCCAAAACTACTCAAAAAACTATAAAAAGAGCTAAAGAGCTCATTTTTGGAGGTTAGCTTGTTAGAGATTTGAACTTTGTAAGAGAATTCTATTGTAATCGAAGACCTTCCATTGTTCCACTCTTTGCTCTTACCTTTTATGCATGTGTGTGTGTACGTGTGTGCATGCTTGTGTGCTTCTCACTCATGCACTTGTGCCTTCACCTGCTTATGGTCTTCATACCAGTCTGTGCGTCTCCACGGATTGACATTTATGAGGTGGATCTCCTCACGTTGGTACTTACCATTGTGCTAGAGTGACAAAATACTCCAACACTCATCCCACAGGAAGCATATAGCCTTCTTGTGATGACTTGCTTTCTTGGCCTTCGTTGTGAGTAGCTTTTTCAATTACCTCAGATTGGTGGATCACTTGGAACATTTTTGCAGATTGCTTAGTCAACCGCCTCAGTTGTGGCAAAGGCTATGGACATTTTGTCTGTTAGGTTCCTCATTTCTTATGTTGCACAATTTTCATAAGAGATTGGATGTATGAGTTTAAAGTTTCCCTAAATCTTGCTCAAGGATATGTATCCACAAAAGTTTGACATAGAGAAGTCTTTAGCCTCCTAGATGGGAAACCTCTAAAGACAGTTGAAATAGGAAACCCTAATGTATCCAATAAAAGTATGCATGACTTAGAACCAACGTAGAACTCTCAATCTAATGATTCCATTCTTCAACCGACTTTGTGTGTCAATCAAAATTCTTGTTCTGCTACATATGAAACCATCCCTCCTTCTCAAGAGAACATGTCAAAGAGCCATAGTGAGGTCATTAATTCTCAAGAGGAGTGTTCAAGGCAAAGGATCGAGTACTAGCTCTCGTCATAAAAGTAGACAAAGCACATTAACTACTCAAATTATTTCATCATGGCAACAATGATTTTTATCACTACAATAATGTAATATATGTATATATATCCAATTATCGCAAGTGCAACTCCACTTTGTGCAAGCTGAGGATTCCACGAACTTGAGAAGTTTAAGTAGAAAGCTCACACCAATTTTTGTAAAATTTAGAAGTTGTTAGATAGTCCAAATTAGAGGAATAACCTATTTTTTAACTATGCCAATCACTGTGAAATTAGTCAAAACTAGGCAAAAACTATAAATAGACAAGAGAGCTCATTTTGTGTTGGTTGAACTTATGAGTTAGATTAGTGCATAATGAATAGTGACACCAAATTTGGTGTCATTGCCGTGGAAGAGCTCTAGGTTGAGCATGTGTTGGTAAGTGTGTTGGACAAAATCGTTGGAAGGTAAAATTCTTTGTTGTTTTGTTGTTTGTAATTATTTTTTACACACTTTTACTCCTCTATTCCTCTAGTATCATTCCCTATCATTATCTCAAACTCCAAAAAATCACCAAAAATCAGTCTTATTCCCTCTTTCTCTTCTCTTTCCCTCATTTGTGTGTGTGCGAGAGTAAGAGAGAGATTTTTCAGGTGTTGTTCGTGTTTTTTGGTGCACTAATCTTGCAAGGCAGCCTCTAGACACCATGGATTTGCAGGAAACACATGTAAAAACTCCATTTTTCTCTCAAAAATTATCGTTGAAGCTGACCATCATGACTGTCAGACAAGGTATGAATTTGGGCTAACTTTTTGCATGAAGGAGGAGCCTAGGTAAGTGCTTGCATACATCTCTGCTTGGTTTTGTGAAATTGCATCATTTTTTTACCATCACAATGATGACACATCATCGCGATTATGTCTAACCATCACGACGGTCACTGACCATCATGGCGATTGGCTCACTCCATCACGATCGTGTCTCACCATCGCGACAATGACTCACCATCACGATGGTGCTTGACAATTCTGATCCTGATTGTTTTTAGGTCATTCTTGTACATTCCTTTTATGTAATAGAAGAAGAAGAAGAAGATCATTCTTCCTTGCCTCAATCTGTGTGTGTGCTTCTCCGTGAGAGTGAGAGTGTGTGTGTGAGCTCTCTTCCATATCTCCTTCCTCGTGACATGGTATCAGAGCCAGCGTGGCTGTAGAGAGCTCGTGGAGAAGGCGACGGTGAAGACTACGAGGCAAGGCGTGGAGAAAACGCGATTTCACAAACGGCCTCCATTTGCTACGAAAATCACCGTGAAGGTAGAAGACCTCAAAATATTTTCGAGAGTTATCCGTTTAGGGTCACTAGTTTTTGTCAGATCGAAGTTTCGGAGCCATCTCGACCTCCATTTCGAGCCCTCAAGGTGGGGCCCACAGAAAAACCAGGTCAGTTTCAGAAACTGTAACTTGCGTTGTGTTTGGCGACACTCATATATTCCAGATTCAGAATTTCAAGCAATTCCGTGTACTGTTGATACACGAAAACTGTGTTTTTCTGAGATCGAACTGTCACGTCATAGTGCGACAGTGTTCAAGCAGAAGTGATGCTTGTAGTGTGTTGCGGTGTTGTGAATTGTTGTAGAAATGGCAAACGCAGATGGAATGAGTCAGCTTATGAGCGATAAGCTGGACAAGAACAACTTCCATGCTTGGAGATTCAGAATGACGAATTTCTTGATGGGAAAAGGCTACTGGAAGTACATCGAAGGAGAGAATGAAAATGCTCCGTAGTTACCAGAAAGGAATCGGATTGCAGAACAGTTAAGAGCATATGAAAAATGGAATCAAGGAGCACGAAAGGTAATGTATTGGCTATCTGTTAGCATACAAGATAGCATGATTGGACACTTACAGGATGCCAAGACTCCAAAAGAGGCTTGGAACAGTTTGGTCACTTTGTACGAGACCAATACAAAGGCACAGAAACTGCAACTCAAGAACGAGCTACATACATTGGAGAAAAAGAGCATGTCGGTAAGTGACTACACTCTAAAAATCAAAAGCATATGTGAGTCACTTGCATCTATTGGCGTGAATGTAGATGATGATGATAAGGTGGAAGTGTGCCTTCGTGGTTTAGGAGCTGCATATAAGCAGTTCAAAACTTCTATACAGACCACGAAAAATATTCCGAATTTTGCTGATTTGGTCTCTATGCTGATCATTGAAGAAAAGCATCTTGGTGAGGATTCAAACTCCCAAGGAAAGCCCAGTGTTGAGCAGGTATTCTACTTTGGCAGAGGAAGAGGTAGAGGTAGAGGTTTTGGAAGTGGAAGAGGAAGCAGTAACCAAGACCAAGGTCAACAACAGAATCATGCAGGAGGAAGAGGACAGTTTCGAGGCAGGGGGAGCCAAAGAGGTCGCAGAAATTTCCAAAGAAATGATTCAGGTAATGATAGTAAAGGATGTTGGAATTGTGGTAAACCTGGACACTTTGAACGTGATTGCAGGTTAAAGAATCAAAATAACAGAAGGCAGTAAAACAACTATGCATCCACAAGTGCAGATGATTATGAGAAGCTGTTTATGGTTCAACATCACATGATGAATACGATGTCTGCTGGTGTTTCAAAATCAAATGATAATGTATGGTATGTTGATTCAGGTGCTTCAAATCACATGACCAGTCATGCAGAATGGTTTAGTAGTTTGCAGAAAATGCTAGTTCCTGGATATGTTGAAACAGGTGATGACACATTGCATCCTATTGAGCATACAGGAAACATAGCATTGTCTATGGAGAACGGAAAGGTAAAACATCTCGCTGATGTGCTGCATGTTCCAAATATAATGAAGAATCTGGTTTCTGTTGGACAAATGGTTGACCAGGGATTACAAGTCAGGTTCAATGCTGATGGATTATATGTAGAAGAGTACAAGCAAGATGGACGATTGGTTGCCAAAGGAAACAAAGTGGGTAGGATGTTCACCTTAAATGTGAAGATTCCTGAAATGAATGCAGCCATGTTTGCGAAAGGTGCAGGAGTTATTGCAGATATAGAGATATGGCACAAACGGATTGGACATGCAAACTTGCAAAGGCTGAAACTGATGCACTCAAAGGAGATTGTCCATGGACTACCAAATTTCAAAGTTGCAGAAATGCAAAAGGTATGTGCAGCATGTCAATTTGGTAAACAATCAAGAGCATTGTTTCCACATGACAAGCATGTTAGTGAGAATGTACTAGAAGTAGTACATACAGATGTTTGGGGTCCAGCAAAGACCACATCTATGGGTGGTTGCAGGTTTTATGTTACTTTCATTGATGACCATACACGCAAAGTATGGGTATATTTCATGAAAGAGAAGAGCGAGGTGTTTACTCACTTCCAGAATTTTAAAGTTATGGTGGAAAAGCAGACAGGGAAGTACATTCAAACATTAAGATCTGATGGAGGAGGTGAATACATGTCAAATGAGTTCAGCAGTTTTCTAAAAATCATGGAATTCGGCGTCAGTTTTCATGCAGGTACACACCACAATAGAATGGTGTTGCTGAATGCAAAAATAGACATATTGCAGAAATAGCAAGAGCCTTGATGGTTGAGAAGAATATGCCTCATTGTTATTGGGCAGAAGTTGTGCATACTATTGTATACATCATGAACAGAAATCCGACTGCTGTTGTACATCAAGTTACACCTGAAGAGAAGTTTACGGGTAAAAAGCCAAACTTATCACATCTGAAAGTTTTTGGTTGCATTGCATATGTACATGTTCCAGATGAGTTGAGGACGAAGCTTGATTCGAAAGCAGAAAAATGTGTCTTCATTGGATATTCCCTTGAGCAAAAGGGGTACAAATGTTATAACCCACTCACATGACAGGTGAAGGTGAACAGAGATGTGGTATTTGATGAAATGTCAAGCTTCTATGCAGATGCCAAAGAAGGACTAAATCTTGAACCAAATGACAAAGAAAATGCTGAAAAATCTAGTGCAGAATCTCAAGTTTTGAGTGGACCGGATGCATCACCAAGCAATAGTTCCAACTCAAATCCATGGAGTGGAAGATTGCATGGAAATTTTAGTCCAGCAAATTCGTCAAATACATCCAAGAAAGGTAAAGAAAAGCTTTCTGCTGGTAGTAAAACAGGTGCAGGCTTTGAAGACGTTGATGGAGATTCAAGCGGTTCAGAAAAGAGTCTTGATGAGGAACTTGGATTGCCCTCTGTGAAGACTCCAGGAGTAAGAAGGGCACATGCAGATGATACAAGAAGAAGTGACCCAAGACCAAGAAGATCTGGGAGGATGCGTAATTCAGTGCAACGATTGGCATATGATAGTTACATGGCTCGCCATTGTGCCTACATGACAAAGGTAATACAAGATGTTAAACCTTCTTGTTTTGAAGATGCAATTGGTAATGCAGATTGGGAAAAAGCTATGGATGAGGAGATGGCTGCACTTTATGGAAATGATACATGGAAGCTGGTTCCATTGCCGCAAGGAAAGAAATCCATAGGCTACAAATGGGTTTACAAGGTAAAGCATAATGCTGATGGTAGCATAAGCAGGTATAAAGCACGATTGGTAGCTAAAGGTTATGCACAGACATATGGCATTGATTATGAGGAAACATTCAGCCTTGTAGCTAAAATGTCTACTGTCAGAACACTTGTTGCATTAGCTACAACAAAAGGATGGACTTTGCATCAGATGGATGTGAAGAATGCTTTCCTACATGGTGAGTTACAGGAAGAAGTATATATGGACCACCCACAAGGATATGAAGATTCAAAGCATCCAGAATATGTTTGTAGGTTGCAAAAGGCTTTGTATGGGCTGAAGTAGGCTCCGCGTGCATGGCATGCAAGGATTGCTGATTACTTAATCAGCATTGGGTTTTCTATGTGTGATGCAGATAACTCACTATATGCAAGGAAGGCTGATGATGGCATCACTATTGTGGCTATTTATGTTGATGATCTGATTGTAGGTGGTGATAATGAAGAAAGCATCAAAGAGGTAAAGAAACTTCTTATGCAGGAATTCGACATGAAAGATCTTGGTGTGTTGCGCTATTTCTTGGGCATTGAGTTTATACATACAGAAATAGGTATATGGATGTCGCAAAGGCAATATGCCTTGAATATGCTGCAAAAGTATGGTATGGCTGGTTGTAAGCCAATTTCTATGCCTTTAGATCAAAATTTGAAATTGGATATTACATCAGGTGAAGCATTGGAAAATGCTACTATGTACAGGAAAATTATGGGAAGTCTTATATATCTTACAATTACAAGGCCTGATTTAAGCTACACTGTTGGACTTGAAAGTCAATTTATGCAGGTTCCCAGGAAACCACATTTGGATGCTCTGAGGCGCACTCTATGTTATGTGAGTGCTACTTTGGATTATGCATTGTTTTATGAAGCTGGTGTGGATTTGCAGGTTCATGGATACACCGATGCAAATTGGGCTGGTAGTACTCCAGATAGAAGATCTACTAGTGGCTTTCTTTTCTCACTTGGAGGTGCAGCTATTACATGGAGCAGTAAGAAACAACCCACTGTTGCTTTGTCGAGTACAGAGGCTGAGTATAGAGGTGCCGCAATGGCAGCATGTGAGGCATCATGGCTGGAGATGTTACTTGCAGATTTAGGTGTGGAAGTGCAAAAGCCTATCACTATCTATTGTGATAATCTTAGCAGCATACAATTAGCACGGAACCCTGTTTTCCATGCTAGAACAAAGCATATCGAGGTATATTATCACTTCATCAGAGAGAAGGTATTAGCAGGTGATATTGATCTTGTTTATGTGAGAACAGATGAGCAGGTTGCTGATATTTTCACCAAAGCACTTGGAGTTGAGAAGTTGAAGAAGTTTTGGAAGATGCTTGGATTACAGGATATGGCATTGAGCTTGAGGGGGAGTGTTGAGATATCAAGCTCAACATGTGATGATCCAGGATGACACGTACCAGTTTTTCGTTTCTCTGACATGTATAGTGGTCACGCCGGTATATGTCAGGGATACTTCATTGATCTTTATTAGATTTATCTACCGAGAGTGATGGCATATTTGTTTCTTGCCAGCTCACTCATTCGCGGACATTAGGTTTTTCCTTATGTACTGGTCTTTATATATTGCACTGGTTGTATTCTTGTTTTTAGGTCATTCTTGTACATTCCTTTTATGTAATAGAAGAAGAAGAAGAAGAAGATCATTCTTCCTTGCCTCAATCTGTGTGTGTGCTTCTCCTTGAGAGTGAGAGTGTGTGTGTGAGCTCTCTTCCTTATCTCCTTCCTCGTGACATCTTTGTGGATGAATTTTTAGTATTTGCAAAGAAGATACAACATCTGCTGCACCTGAAAATCTTGTTTTAACAGATGTAGAAAATTCAGAATGGTGTTGAATCTATTCAAGAGTGTCATTGTTGTGAAGAGTGGTATTTTATTGGGCCATTTCATTTCACAAGAGGAAATGGCTAATTATGTCAAGAAAATTGAAGCCATTAGGACAGCAAAAGCTCCGACAAATGTAAAGGAAGTAATGAGGTTTGTTGGATAAATCAAGTGGCATGCTAGGTATTTGAGGTACTTTGCTAATATCTCATTACCTTTGTCACATTTAACAAAGAAAGATGTTCCCCTTGCATGGGTTGAAGAACAAGAGAAGGCTCTTTGGTTATTGAAGAAGATGGTTTCTGTTGCACTGTTAGCTCATGAACTTGTTGATTTTTATGCACTATATTATGCTTTTGTTATGTAGAGTACATGCTTGATTGCAAGCACCTTGAGGAGAACGTGGGTATTATGACGAGAAGAAGCACTAAAATGTAGTGCTAAAAGGGAGCTTGAAGAACTGCTCAATGTGTTACCTTCTATTGCAGCTTAAAAGCTTGTTGCAGTGTGGGAGGAGTGTCTCTTGACGAAGATGCATTTGAAGAACTTAAGAGGAGCCATGGGGGGAGCTCATCAACGATGCAGGCCACAAGTACTTGTCAACTCTTAGGGACCATCCCCTTCGCACTAAAGCAATTACTGTTGGCTGTATAGCAGATTTTCAGGAGGCAATAAGATGGTGCTACTATTGCGAAAAAGGTGGTGTTGGATCAAGTATTTTCTGGACCTTGGAATAACCTCATGTATATGCTATACGATGGATTGATCTTGGAAGGGGGCATTGGAGTTTTGTGAAAACAAGGTGAGAAAGGGCTATCCGTTTTATTTGTCAGACAAAGGGGCTGCTTCCGTTTTGTCTGCAGAAGGGAGGAAGTTTCTTTTGTTTTTTTCTACAAGGATTGTGTGGTCTATTTTTTCTTGAGAGGATTGGGGCCTTTATTTTTTGGCGGCAGCAAAAAAGAAACTCTCTCTCGCGGGCTCTCTCTCTCTCTCCTCCCCCCGTTGGCGGAGGATCATTTTTGTTGTTTTTCATTTTGTTGTTGTGATGTGCAGGAAACGAGGAGGGAGTGCATTCTCTGGGGAATGTGTCTGAGGAGTGAAAGATCTTTTGGGGGTCCTTTTCCAGCAGAGCAGATCACAAAAGTGCGGGGGCAGTGGTCGAACAACCTATGCAAGGGCAGACATGAGGGGGGAAGTTATGCCCCACGGATACACTCGAGGGGGGATGTACATCAGAAGGGGGGGTTATTCTATCTACGGAGGAGAAGAGTTGCTGTTCGGGAGGGCTTTGAAGGAGGGAGATTCAAGCTGAGAAGGGGCGGAAGAAAAGGGAGGAAGCTTCTCTTAAGGACACGGCCGCGTATGTTTGTAGGGGGGGTTCTGCATCGAGAGGAGGTTTGTCACAAAAGATGGAAGGCATGAGAAGGAATGTGGCAGCGAATGTGCAACACCTGGGAGTGAGAGGGCTGATGACAATAGATATTCGAATCTTAGAATCTTTGTTTCCTTTCTAAAAGAAACCAAATTTGATGTGAAGCTCGATATGTTAACTAACACACGTTTGCACAGATAGTGGATCAGAGGGGAACTCTTTAATGCCTGATTCCTAAGGAAGAATGGAGAAAAGCAGAACCTCGAGAAGAAATGGAGCGTTTGAAGGGAGAAGCATAGTCTCTGATGATTCGTGAAAGGAAGACTAGCTGAGACAGATATCAAATGAAGAAGCGTTGAGGAACATCTTAGCTACAGAGTAAATTGTGATCCCAAAGCACTTGAATGATTGACGATGGCTACTGGGATTACTTATCGTTTTTTATGAGGTGTTGCACCTCTGCGTTAGAAGAAGAAAAGCTCTTTGGTGCAACAGAAAGAAAGAGGCAGAATAAGGACGGCCTGATATAGAACCACTCAACAGAGATCATACATAAAGTGCTGCATTGTTGTACTTGAATTTTTGTTGCCTAGGACTAATTCCTTTGTAAAATCACTACTATGCTCAAAAGAAATATGGGGAATATGAAAGGATTAGAGCGAATCTCATTCAGTGCCATCAACAACATAAGAACAATTCGAGAAGGCTAATCTCAAGGCAAACCCTGTTGTAAAGTTTAAGGAGATGCAAAGCAGCGCCTGGAGACATGGAGTGTTGCTATTGATGAATTCACTTGGAATGCATGGTCGTTTAATCTAACAGGCTGCATTCCCATGATGTGCCTCATGGCTCTAGAAGTGGGCAGCAGTCGATACCTGCTTTTGGAGGAGTAGAGGACTGAAACAGTTACTGGATTGTAAAGGCCCCTAAAGATTCAACTGCTCAACAAGGAAACACTAAGGTGACTGTGAGTTTTTTTTCCAAATGGGGACTCTCGTACTTTAGGCATCATGGAGAGCAGGAGAGGATTCAAGTAAGGAACTCTCGAAAGAACAGAGGGCATAGGCAAAAAGGTAATATTTCCTCTGTTCAGTGTGTCACTTCAGATCGTTCGGGCACTGTTGTTTGTTCCGACAAGTTAAGAGGAAAGGACGTGCCATCAGAGAGATAGAGAGAGAGCAGAGTATGCCCTGCAATGCTTTGAGCGGGTAACATTTTCCGAGTTCATGGATGTCGCAGTATGCATTTTTTTCTTTGTTGTCAAATAAGTATACACATCGGTGAATGCAAAGCAAAGCTGTAGCTTTATAGTGTTTTGTTATTTAAGGTGGCCAATCCTGAATGTGTGACCAAGGGTGCCAGAGTACTGGAGCGATTCTTTGTGCTCTCTGCTTACTGCAATCTGTTTAGAATGTTCACGAAACTTGAACAGACTTTAAAATGGAACTAGAATAGAATTATGATCTTCTGTTAGAGGTGTATGTATGCTCCTTTAGTGATTTAGAACTACTAAAAACCTGCCTTTCGAGCTTTGTGGTATGTGGATGATGATGGAGTGGTCAGTTTCTGGTGAAAATCCGATAATGACTGTGACCACTTAAAGCTTGGATTTGGTAGTAAGTAAATCACAAATGAATGAACATGAAGAAGACACCTATTTTGGTGACGCCCTACTATGGGAATAATATAGAAACGTATTGTTGACTTGAGACTAAAGAAAATAATTTGCCCTGCCAGTGAACAGATTCCAATATGGGAATGAGTTTCAATGTTCTGAGAATGAATTTTCATTTATTATCAGGAATGCTTCATGATGCAAATGTTGTTCATGCGTTAGAGCCTTGTTCTCAGCTAAACAATTTATGGGTTACTCTGTTTTATGGAAAACTTTGCTAACGGTTTCATGCTCCAAGCGTTCGAGACGATATGACTCCCTATCCCTGTGATCTTTCATCCCTGTGATCGCTCCCACGTATGGATGGATTATGAAATTTTTTTATGATCCTTTCTTAATTGTGAGAACGGTTCACTTCCACTCAGACACCATCTAAGAAGAACATTGGGCTAGAGAAAGAGTTGTGTTGTCTTGTTGCGTTGTTTTAGATCCTTCACATGGGAATTAGAACTGTTCTTTCAAGTTGACTTCAAGTGATAGCTTATCATCTCGTGATGATAAGGAGTTCGAAAAGTTCTACATACTCTTATCATCTCGTGATGTTTCTACATACCCTGAACTTTACTAATTGGCTGAGAAAAATTGCTTTGAGTTGATATGATCATCATCGAAAAATTGTGTCCAAATAAAAGTTGATATGACAGGAAAACTACATAGAACTTAGTGGTTCTATTATTGATGGACCTTGTTTGTATGGAACACAGAATAGATGACACCTTGGCCAAATATATGAACATATATATATTAGCATGGTTCGCTGCTAAATAAATCTTGTTAAACCCCAAACCCAGGATCTCCCTTGAAGGAAAGCATAGTCTTTCGTTCTAATAACGGGTATTGATTGAAGCTCAGTCGTGGCCTTAGGTTCATTTCGATTCTCCCTTCTAAGGAACTGTTGATATCTGGCTAAAGAAAAGAGAGTGTAAGTAAGAAGACGTGCATGTGGGTGCATATGAGGAGTCTCGGGTTGCTAGGTATGTGTGTGCGAGCATGAGTGTGTGCATGAGGAGGAAAGAGAAAGTGAATAAGCAAGAGCGTGCAAGAGAGTTTGTAGGTTAGAGGAAGCGAGAAAGATATAGATAGCGTGCGGATAAGTGGGCCAAAAAAAAAAAATAAAGAGAGGGTCAAAGGGAGATAGGGAGAAGACCCCTGGGACAATCATTGAAAACACGATCGTCGTGTGCTTGTATACTTAGCTTCATCTCCTTCCTGGTTTTACAAATACATTCAAGGGCACTTAGGGGAAATTGGATTGAGAAACGTGGACATAAGTCTAGAAGTATAGCAAATCTCATCGTGCAAAAGGATATTTTCTCTTGCAGTTGGAACAATAACATGCACCAATTTTGCAGCCGCCAGATTGGTCCTTACCATTTCACATATTTATTGATGCATTAGATGTAGCTGTAGGAGCAGTGTTGATGCAAAAAAAAGAAAAAGGTTGGTATAGATGAGTGTATTACACTAGTAGGGTGTTGTGCTTGACTGAAAGGAATTATCCAGTAACTGAACGTGAAGCATTGGCGATGGTATATGATCTAAATAATTTTAGACATTATTTGTTGGGAAATAAAGTGGTTTTTCATGTAGACCAACAGGCTTTGGTGTATTTGATCAAGAATCCTCTATTAATAGGGAGATTGGAAAGATGGATGCTTTTATTACAGGAATTTGATTTTGTCATTGTTCATACCCCATGCAAAGAGCATGCAATGGCAGATTATTTCAGTAGATTAGAGTCTAGGGAAGCAGCAGTAGGATTAAATGACGAGTTTCCAGATGCGGAGTTATTTAATGCTCAGATTGCTGACTCTAGTTCTTGGTATGATCAATTGTTAGCATTCCAAACAGATGGATTATTGCCTCAACAGTTTACACTTGATCAAAGAAAGAAGTTTGGTTTGAAAATTAGGCCTTATTTGGTAATAGCAGGTGCATTGTACAAAAAAGGAGTGGATCAGGTCATCAAAAGATGTGTACCAAATTTTGAGCAACGATTTGTTTTGTAGGAAGCACATTTAGGAGTAGCAGGAGGACACTTATGATGGGATATTACAGGTAAAACGATTTTGCAAGCAGGGTTATGGTGGCCTACAATATTAAAAGATGCTCATGATTTTCCAAAAGATGTGTTATTTGTCAGAAAATAGGCCAACCAAATAATTCGGATCGAATGTCTGATCATCCATTTTTGCCATTGGATCCACTTCAAAAATGGGGCATGGATTTTGGGCCTATAAATCCTATTACTCAACATGGGAATATATATATTTTAGTGGCAACAGATTATTGCAGAAAGTGGGTGCAAGCAGTAGCATTGAAGCACAACAAGGTTGTGAGTGTAGCAAAGTTCCTCTACCACAACATTATGACCAGATTTGGGTGTCCAATAGAGTTGGTAAGTGATAGAGGAGCCCATTTTCTTAATGAATTCATTTCAGATCTAACAAAAACACATTTGATTATGCACAAAAAATATATAGCCGATCATCGACTGGCAAATGGTGAAGCAAAAATCCCTAATAATACTTTCCTATGTATTCTTAAAAAGTTAGTGCATGACAATCAGAAAAATTGGGACTTGTTGTTAGATTCAGCATTGTGGTCATTGAGGAAAGCTTTTAAGGTAACAACAGGAATGACACCATTCAGATTGGTATATGGCTTAGAAGCAGTAGTCCCAATGGATTTTGTGGTCCCAAGTTTGAGAGTGATAGGAGAAAAGATGTCTCTTGAAGTATCAGTCAAGCATCAGAGTAAGTATCTTCTTCAATTGGAGGAGGATCGTTTAGTTAGTGCATACATAACTGAGGTAATTCAAAGAAGGAGATAGGCTTGGGTCAATATGAATATAAAATTTAAGATATTGCAAGTTGGAGATTGGATGTGATGTACATCTCTAAATTAGGGCCACTAGCAGGGAAGCTCACCCCTGCGGTATAAGGTTCCATATCAGATTGTGCAGGATTTAGGACAAGAGACTTTTATGGTGGCATATGTGTTTGGCACAAGAATGGAAAACCGATCAATGGATTTTGTTTGAAGAAGTTTCAAGGGAAGCCATCACATGTGGATTGGCTATCATCTAATTTAGTGCAAGTGATGTTTAATTTTGAAAATCAAATTAGCACCATTAGTGATCACAGAAGTAAGAAGCCTTATTTCTCTACATTTTTCTCAGTGGTTGAATGTTTTCTGGGAAAGTGTTGGTTTAAGATTACCTTAAGTACATTATTAAGATTACATTGGTCTAAAAATGTGGATTTGAGGTTAAGGGTGGTACTATTTAGAATTTACTCAATCACATCTTACTCGGTCAGATTTTACTATATCGGATCTTGCTCAATCAAATTTTACTCAATTGGATTTTGGTTAGTCGAAATGTACTCAATCGGATTCTGCTTGTTTAGAATATTCTCAATTGGACCTTGTCCAATCCAAAAAGGTTGGGTTGATGTCTATACGTGTAAATGGTGCTCTATTCGAGTATTTTTCGTTGGAAATTTGCTAATGGGAAAAGAGAAGCATAAAAATATTTTAAATTCTTGCATCAATTTGTGGGCAAAATTCAAATCATTCTACAAAATTTTTGACCGATGTTATGAATTATGGAAAGATGGTGTAATGTGTGTGAATCATAGTATCATATGATTACTTGGTTTTGGGTTCTTGCTGGTGCAATTGAGCCTTGCATTTCAAGTGTGCTTGTATATGCGCAACCGGAAGACAATTAGTCTCGCTTCTGTAGTTCTGAGCCCAAACACAACAAACATGAGGAATAGAGCACGCAAGGGAGAAGTGCTAGCTCGTAAAGAAAATTCTTCCACAAAAGAGAGTGAAAGTTTGGTCCAAGAGGAAGAAGGTGATGCTCCAACTCCGACATTGGCAAGAAAATTGACATAGTTGCTTATGGAGCCCTTCATAGATTTTAAAATGGAGATTGACATGACCACACCATTGAATGCTATCTGGCTACAACGTATTTCCTTGTTCGAGTTTGCATCGCTACCTTGGGTAGCTTGGAGACTGAATGACTATGCTAGGAATCAAATGGACATAATAAAAAAGATGAAAGGATAATTGTCTTCACAAGTGAAGTTTTCTCTCGAATTAATAGTAGAAGTTTTTAAAGTACCTTTGCTTTAAGGAGTTGATTGTGCCTTAATGTCTTGAGGAGGCATTGGAGAAGGAATTTGGCCCTTGGCAAGGAGGTCTCCAATATTACATGTTAAAAAATGCATCCTATACACACAAAGAGCAGCTTAAATGGTATCTTTATAGTAAAATATGATTATATGTCCAAGGACAATTTTGTGGCATTATGTTGGGCAAAAAAAGGGGGAAATGTTAGTTGGGCTCACTGGATATTTGATAGAATGAATAGTGAAATATTCTCTTCATATAAACACAGGTCATAAGCTAATAGTAGATTACCTGCTTATCTTGCAGTGTTATTCTAGTTTGTATAGAAGGTCAAGAAAAATGAGGTTGTCTGGCCCAAAGTACAAGATCAACAAATGGATTCCCCAAGGATTCAGAAGAAGGATCAGGGTAATATTAGAGAGGAAGACCAATTGGATGAAACATATAGTGATTTATTGAAGGCTAGTTACAAGCTAGAGGAGGTCGATTTGGTGGTATAGAAGTTGGAGGGCAAAACTTCTAAAGGAGTAAGTTTTCATGAAACACCAATTAATGTAGCAAATGAGATTGAACAATCCAAGATGGTGGTCGAATCTTTAAATTGTCCAAAAAATGCAAGTTGGAACCTGTGTTGCAAACTATGCTGGATAAGCTTTCCGTATCACAGGTGTCTCAATAAAATTCTAAAGTTAGTACAGAAGTGTCAAAGATGCAACAAAAGTTGGATCAGGTGTATAAATTTATAGTAAGGCAAGATGGCTTGTTGAAGGAGCAGAAGTTACTTACTGATATATTAAACTCTGATGAGTATCAAGTACTGAAGTCTTAGATTCAAAGCTTACAGGAGGAATTGCAAAAGAAAATGTAGGAGCATGAAGATGTGTTGTCTCAGTTTCACCAACAATAGGCAGCAGAAATACTAAAGGTCAAGAAGTCCCTTCAAGAGTTTGAAGATTGGACAGGGAGAATGAAACAAATGGTGGAAATAAAAATACAAAACTTAACTGCATTGAACACAACACTGCAAGTGGATAATGAAGTATTGAGATCTAGAATCAAACCTTTACTAGTGCTAGAGAAGCAGATGTTACAGAATGAGGAAGTGGAAATGGATGCAGTGTTAATATCAAAAATGGATATGATGATTATCAAGCAGCAAATGAAAACGTTTATGCAGGACCTATGTACATGATTGAAAGAGAGATTACAAGCATTTATTAGTTATCCATATGAGCAGATGAAAGATGGATTTATACAGGTATATGGGTGTTAGCTGATGCAAGTGGTTGAACAACATCAAATTGAGAAGCAAGTAATTACAACCAATTCAAGAATTGAAAGAGCAGATTGTTCAGCACAATTTGGATAAAGAGTTGGATAATCTGGTTTAGCAACAGGAGAACGTAGTATCTAAAAAGATGATGGAGCAAGAATATGTGCAGGTTGAAGTAGATCAAGTTCAAGGAAGTGCTAGAGTTTCACAAGAAGTTCGTCAAGTAGATTTCAATAAAGAACTTAGTCTTATCGTCTATGATCAAGGGATCGTGAATTCAAGTTTGATTTTTAGGAAAAAATCCCCACTGGGCAGTGCAAGATGTTGAGGGGAGAGAAAGTGCAAGAATAAGTAGTGGGTCGGATTTGTGAAGGTCTATTGAATCAGATGTTGTTGAATCAGAATGTTGTTGACTCGGAGTTTGTTGAATTTGTATTTTGGTCAATCAGAATTTTAATAAGCAGTTACAAAATTAGTTTGGCATTAATGCCACATGATTATGTTCGTTGTATTTTGTTCGTAACTCGCAAGTATGAAAAACGGGTAGATGAAGCATCTTGAGAGAGACAAAAAGCCTAGAGAAGTGGAAAAGATGTTCATGTAACTGTGTAGGATGAACATAGTTTAGGTCGTCCAGTATCATCAAAAGAGAAGCATAAAGATTACCTATCTTTTAAACTCTATTATTTCAAAGACGTAATCAAGTATTTTATTTTTTTCACTCAGCGCAAGTGTGATCCTATGTTAGTTTGAGCAAAATCGTGTTAGATATTGTGCTAATGCAACATAAAAGTGGTGAATCTGAATTCTGTACGTGAGTATTTTCTCTGTGTTTGTGAATATCAGTGTTGAGATTAGTTTCTTGGAAGTTTGTAGTGTGGGTAAGTAGTTATGTGTTCTTGAACCAAAACACTACTAGTACTTTTGGCTTCCAAACCCATATCCTTGATGATTGTCTTCTTTCTATTGACAAAGAGGTGAATTGATCTTCTTTTGATCTTGATATGTGGTATTGACCCATGCCTCTCCGTGGCTTCTTTGTTGAGACTTTTCTCGTGAGGGAGATCATAGGATTTTGTCCATGTAAGAGTGCCTTGGGTACCCACATGTGTAATTTCCCTGGCTGAGCTATAACTGATTTCTTAGGAACCTAAATTTTTTGGATACTTTGTGGTTGAGCTTTTCGTTGTCGCTTAGTTCTTCTTTTTTCATGGTTGGCTTGGTTGGATGGGAATTGTTGTGGCAACATTGGTGGTTGCTCTCATTTTTGTACCTAGATCTGTTTCATGCCCAGAATGTTTTTCTTCTTGAAGTTTGTTTATCTATTTGATATAGCGGTTATCTTATACTATTTTACTTGCTTCTTTGGTTGAATTGGTTTGACTGTATTAGTATTTGCACAAGAGGAGGGGTCCACTCGCCTTTGAGAATGTTCTTCCATGATTGACTCTTTCTAGATCATAGAGCTTTTGACACATACAAAATCTTCTTCTCTAAGATTAGGCTTAGAAGAATTGAGAGAATGTGTGCTACTTGGATTTGTGATCATGCAATTCTCTAATTCTAATGTAATGCATTGTTCATGTACCCAAAATTGAAGAAGTTGACTTCTTAGGTTTAAGTTGACTGCATGGTCATAGATCCAATCTTGACCCAAGAAAAGTGGTTCCATAAGTCCTCATCTTCACACACTAGCATTTTGACTATCATTGGGACATCTTGAAGGTAGATGGAAAGCTCCACCTTGCCCAAACAAGGGGTTTTCACACCTCCCAACGTATGAGATAAACTTCTATGGGATTGATGTTCAATTGCAAGTCTTGGTAGTATGAAAGTCTAACTACAGTAGTTGTTGCACCTAAGTCAATCAATGCTTTCATAGTCCTTACATTCTTTCCTTGTCCTACCTCTATGGTCACAAAGGGATGTCGATCAATTATTTAAGAAGAAATTGCACCTGATGTTTGGCACATGGCCATGTGATATCCTGAGACTTCTAGATTGACATCTAGGCCTAGTCACCTTAACTTATTTTGCCTGATGTGCTCTCTGGCCTCTGCCTCTACTTCTTCTCCAACCCTCAGCTCTTCTTCTTTTCACTTCCTAGAAGTGTTGAATCTTGTAAGCATATCCTTCGTAATAGGTTCTTGATATAGCTTGACTTGGCATCCACTAATATAGCTTGGCAATATGTCATGTTCTAGAGTGTCCAATTATATTGCATCACTAGTGGAAATTCTATTAAAAACATGGGCCCATATCCTCGTTTTTCCAATTCACGGGCATGTTGTTTTAGTGTATAAACCAACACTAGGTCTCCCTCTTTCAATCCTTTATCCTTGATGTGTGCATCAAAGTATGCCTTTTGTCTTTTCTTTGCAGCCTAGATGCTTGCTCTCGCTTGTAGCCTAGTCTCACCTAAGCATTCTAGATCAAATATCCTAGAGAACAACTTGTGTCCATTCCACTCATGCTCTTGTGCTACTTTTAAAGTTGGAATCAGGAAGTCTAATGGTAGCACAACATTCTATCCAAAGACCATTTGAAATGGGGTGGCATTGAGTACCATTTTGTAGGAAACTTGATAACCCAAACAACATGATGAAGTTGTTTATCCAAATCAGAGCATTTATTATTTGCCAGCTTTGTCAATACATTACATAGGATCTTATTGGTGCTCTCAGCTTGCCCGTTACCTTGTGGATGATAGGGGGCACACTTCTTATGTGTCACCAAGAATTCTTGGAGAAGGTTTTCAATGACTTCATTCAAGAAGTTTGTACCTTTATTGTTGGTGCAAATACTCCAAGCCTAAATGATTGACCATTTATCCTAAGGCTCATATATGCATTCATGTAGTTGCACATGAATCACCTCTTGTAAAAGCATGATTTTTACTACTTGTAAAAGTGCACATATGGAATCACTTCAATCACGAGTTGTTAAGAGAATCTTTTCACAATTTTTTGGTGAGCTAGATGGAGATTGAGATCCTAAAATCTAGAGACACTTTTTGGTAGAATTTTGAATTTCAAATCCAAAAAAGAGCTCCAACTTTAGCTATAAAAAGAGGACTTCAAAGTCGCGTAGTAGCAACCTGATTTGGAGAGATATTCAAAGGGACTCTATTTGATATTGAGCTCACATCATAGCTCTATCATTGTCCTCACATTCTGCAATCTTTCATTGCCAATGTCATTGTAATCTATGTGCATTAATATATACATGTTCACTATATCTCATTCTCTCTTCTCTATTATGTACCACTCAAAACAATGAATTTCTCTCATCTGTTTCTCAGTGTATACTTGATTGTTTCTGGCGATTTCAATATGTGCAGAACACTGCTCACTCATCTCCATACTGTGACTACCCAAAAATGTCGAGATGCTTCTCTTGATTGCTAAGCTTCGTTCTCTAAGCATAGTTCACCACTTTTAGTGAAATAAATTGAAAAAGTTAGATATCCTTCTTGGTTAGATACTCCCAAAATCATTTTATTCAATTGTTAGCAACAAGGGAGTATTGCACATTTCTTTGAGCAGGTGTAGTGACCAAGTTTTGGTTCATAGTTGAAACTCTTACTCATTTGTTTTGATCCAATGATTTGAGGATCATACTCCAAAGTACTTGGGTGATTATTTGTACTTCTTGGAAAGCTTAAGAGGTCTACCTTGCACTCCTCAACTCAATTTTTTCTGGTTTGAAGCAGGAGTTTGTAGTAGCACCATCTCATCTTTGGAAAGTGTCCACCATCTCCTTCAAAAGTGGTATCAAACCAACATTCAGGCAAAATGGGAGATGGATTTCCTTCATTCATTGAAAAATGGACAAGGGAATTTATCTAGCATGGTCCCTAAGGATGAAGGCTTACCTCCAAGGAAGAAGCTTGTACAGATACATATCTAGAGATTAACAAATGCCAATCTTCAGAAGCAAAATCCAACCTACAAGAGAGGAGCAAGAGAGACTAGTTGCATGGTGTGCAAAGGATGCTCTACTATCGAGGTCTTATATGCGTAACTCAATATCTGATTTCTTATTTTGCACTATGTAAAGAAGATTGGAAATGTTAAAGCATCTAATGGTAAAATGAATCTTCTAAGTAGGGTATTGTATGTGCCAACAATAACAAAAAACCTAATCAGTGTTGGACAGATTGTTGAGAAGGGTGTACATGTTAGGTGAAAGGACATTGAAGCAAATATGCAGAGATCAGAGTGTGCTTGGCATACCAAATGTGTCCAAACAACATATGATTTACAAATGTGGAGCATGCCAATTGGGAAAATCACATAGGCAACCATTGAACAAAAGATTATACATGTATGAAGACTACTTGGAGCTTGTGCACACAGACGTGTTGGGTCCTAGTAGAGAACCATAAATCTCAGGGTCAAGGTATTATGTTTCATTCATAGATGACTATAGTAGATGGAAAATACTTTACTTTATGAAGCATAAAGATGAAGTCTTCACTTGTCTCAAGAATTATTTGGCATTGGTTGAGAATCAAACAGGTAGAAGCTTGAATAGGCTTAGATCTAATGGAGTTGGTGAGTATTTCTCATATGAGCTTCAATCCTTTTTACAGGACAGAGGCATAAAGAGAGACATTACATCAAGGTACACTCCTGAACAAAATGGAGTGGCAAAGAGAAGAAATAGACTAATAGTAAAGGTTGAAAAATCAATGTTGAATGAGAAAAAAATTCATAATCAGAGGCTGTTTCCACAGCCACTCATCTAATCAATAGGCTTCCATCCAAGTCCCTAGATGGAATCAAACCTTATGAGGCATGGAATGGCAGGAGACCTTCTTTAGATAATTTTAAGATCTTTGGGTGCATTTCTTATGCACATATACCTTCACAGATTAGGGGAAAGCTTGATCCAAAAACTAAAAGATGCATATTCATTGGCTATGACCAAAATTATAAAGGATATAGGTTATATTATCCCACTAACAAAGGATTTACAATTAGTAGGGATGTGGTATTTGATGATTGGGCTGGCTCAAAAGATGATAGGAGGAGTACCTTTGGCTACTTATCTTTTGCAAGATCTTAGTTGATTTCATGGTCATCAAAGAAACAACCAACTATGACATTATCATCAACTGAAGCTGAATATAGGCACCTAGCAAATGCAACACAAGAGGCAATGTGGATAAAGCTACTCTACTCAGAGTTGGGGCTACATACATACACTCCTATGATCTTTGGAGATAACAATAGCTCATTACATTTGGTTGCTAATCTTGTGTATCAGTCAAGGACTAGGCATATTGAAGTCCACAATCTCCAAATACGTGCAGAACACTTCTCACTGGTTTGCATACTGCATGCATGCATGGTTATATCCACTCGAAGCAAAGTCTGAAGTGTTTATGTGCTTCAAAAAGTTTTTGGTTTTGGCTAGAAATCTCTCAGCATGTAAAATGGGCACCCTCCATTCTCATCAAGGGGGGGAATATATGTCTTCTGACTTTAATGCATTTTCTGGCTGAAAGTGGAATAAAAAATCAATGTACAATGCCATATAAACCTAAAAAAAATTGAGTTGCTGAATGAAAGAACATGTCACTCATGGAAATGGCGAGGTGTATGGTCAAGAACTAGGCCTTACCACATAGTTTCTTGCTTGAGGCTATTATGTGTGCAACATATGTACTAAACAGGTGTCCCACTAAAGTGTTGTAGTCTGTCACTCCATATGAGGCTTGGCATGGTCGCAAGCCATCTGTTGCTCATCTGCATGTTTTTGGTTGTTTGGCATATGCATTAGTGCTTGAGCAACATCGCAAAAATTTGGATGATAAAGCAGTAAAATGTATTTTTCTTGGGTATAGTTCTGAAAGCAAAGGCTATCATCCGTATCATCCACAAACTAAACACATTTTGGTTAGCCATGATGTTGTTTTCCTGGAAGATGCTATTCAACCCTTACTTTCATGTGCAAAGGAGACATCTATTAGCTCCAAAGACATGTATGATAATTTGCTACCTCCTTTTACAGGTGGATAGTCTAGTGATGGTCCTAATGAGGCAACTTGTCAACCATTGTAGGTTTCATCTGATGATGCAGATCATTCCATTTTTTATGTAGATTTGCATGATGCACTTGTTGATGAGAGAGCTGACATTGAGGAGGCAAAAACTATGCCAAAATGGCTAGTGCAGACTTTGCATGATAGCAAATTAGATGCATCTCTGTCATATCGTACTTGTTCAGGCTTTCATAGTGCCTCTTTTGCATCAAATTGCTATGCTATGGGTGCGCCTAGTCTCTGTGATGAGAATGAGCCTGTTTTATTTGATGAAGCACAAAATTGAAAAATTTGGATGGCTGCTATGCAATTTGAATATGATGCTACAATGAAGAATCACACTTGGTCTTTATGTGAGTTAACTTCTAGTAAGAAGGCCATTGGCACTAAGTGTGTTTACGAGCTGAAGTGTAAGCCGGATGGAATAGGTGAAAGGTATAAAGCTAGGCTTATTGCAAAGGGTTATGTGCAAGAAAGAGACATTGATTTTGATGAGACCTTTGCACCTACATGCCATATGACTATTGTTTGTAGCATCTGTGCACTTGCAGCCCATCATGGTTGGAATGTACATGAGTTGGACATTAAAAGTGCATTTTTGAATGGTGACTTGCATGAAGAAGTGTATGTTTTTCAGCCCCGTGGCTTTGTGCAGAAAGGGCATGAGAACCAGGTGTGTAGGTTAAAGAAGGCATTATATGGTTTAAAGCAAGCACCACATGCTTGGTATGAAAAGATTCAACAACTATTGAGTGTGTGTGGCTCAAATGCCGTATGGTTGATTTGGGTATTGGTCAATCTTCTGGCACCACCATCTTCACTGACAGTCAGAGCACATTGGTGGTTGCGAGCAACCCTGTGTTCCATGGTTGCACTAAGCACATTGAGGTGCATTATCATTATGTCACGGAGAGGTTCTTTGCTGGAGAGATCAGCTTGGCATATGTTCCCACACAGGAGAACAGTGTAGACCTTTTAACAAAGGCTCTACCTAGGGAGAAGTTTGAAGCTTTCCGCAAAGCTTTAGACTTACTTCCTTTTGTGGATTGATTCCACATAGCTTGGCACTTCCTTATACATGAGTGCGAGCTCCTTGTTCACTACATCACTCCCAGGGAGGATTTGTTGATATATTTTGGTAGTGATGTGTGTGAACACACTAGGACTATTGGGGCACTTTTTTCCCTCTTTAGGAGGTTTTTTCCCCTGGCTTGTATATACACCTATTGCCCTAATGGGTTACTTATCTTTGTAAATTCTAGTGGTAATACATTTAGTATTGTGTGTTGTGCTTCAAGCTTCTTCTTCTTCCTTGTGCTGTTTGTGTGCTTCTACAGACGTCTAACTCCAACATAGGACTGGTACCAACTTATTTGCCCATTTAGGAACATCTTCTAAATTGAAGAGATAAGCACCAGATAGTTCATCAGACACTCCATGCGGTGACTCAACTGAAGTGATGCGAGAAAGGTGTGTTGGGAAGATGGATGAATACTTCACGATGATGAGTAGGTACTACCAAATCCTGCTTTGTACCAGCCCTTGTGTGCTCCAAAATCAATAAGTAGACCCTCTTAGCTTTCCAATGACACCATAAAAGTGCCTATGTACTTTGGAAATGATGTATGAAAATGTTTGATCAAAAGAGACTAGTTCTCTATTGACAAACTTAAGAAAACTTTCTATTTTGGATCATATACCTGCTGCTTGTAATGCTCAGTATGACCAGTAGAGTAGGAATTGTAAAACTTCCTTATGGAGTTATCTAATTAGCTTAGTAAGCTAATGATTCCAATTAGAATCATTGAAAATGATCAACCATATGCAGAGAAATCAATTTAGCAAAATTTTCTTTACCCTCGACTTTTTAGGACTATTGTAGTTGTAGACCAGAGACTACTTCAACGGCGATTTCTCACAATCCACTAAAACGAATAGCTTCAAACTTTGACAGCATGTAGAGAACTTGGAGCTGATTCCAACACGCCTTAGATCATTGAGTTTGGTGGAGAAATGAGTGAGATATGCTCTTTGCAAGTTGAAAGTAAAAATATGACTAATATAGAGATATCATAGATGAACAATGTGATTGTAATATATTAATGCACACTGTTGTACAATGCCATAGGCATGATGATCATTACTTAATGGTAGAGAAAGGTGTAGGCTATAGTGTAGGCCTCACACACACTCAGAACTTACAATGAATAGCTCGGGATTGATGAGTGTTCTGCCACGACTTTTCCTTAGAAGTTTATATAGATGTTCACTTCCAATTTGAATTTGAATTCAAATTTTGGCTTTCTCTAAAAAAGTGATTCTCCATTATAGGAGATATTCCATCAATCAACTCCTAACGTTTCCACGAATTCTTCTTGGTAGGTGTTTACAAAGATTCCAAGTCAAATGTGACTTTTACAAAAGGATAAAATGGTAATTAACCACTAGCATTGATTCCTATGCATCTTCATAGGCTTGGGAGGTAGTTCCTTCTTCTTCTATCTTCTTGTTCTTGCCTTTGTCTTTAGACTTATTTTTATCAGTATATAGGGCAGAAGAACTATTACCTCTTGATGTGTCCCCATTCATGTTGAGTTTGGCTTCATGGGTGAATAGTTGCCCCATGAGAGTACTAAGGTCTGGAATCTGCATGTCCATGTATAGATCCATGACAGTTGTGAAGCTCTCCCATTTATCATCTGCTTTAATACCATTAATGACTTGCCTTACAATCTGCTCCTCTTCAATTTCTTCACCTATGCTTGCCAACTGATCTGCTACATCTTTAACTTTAGTCACATACTCTGAAATAGCTTGCTTAGGTTTCTTCCTTTGAGTTGTGAATTCAATCCACAACTTATTCTTCCTAGCCCTTGTGTTGGAAGAGAAATAAGAAGACAATGTTTCCCAAATCTCTTGGGATGTCTTACAGTTCCTAAAATGAGGAAGAAGAAAGTCAAAGATTGAGTTGAGTAAATAAGACCTTGCCAAAGCATCCTTAGCACACCATGTGTTGAGTCTTTCATGTTCTTCCCTTGTTGGTTGTCCTTTGCTTCTGAATATGGGCATCTCCTCATCTCCTGAGATATATCCATAAAGACTTCTTCCTTGTAGGTATGTTTCATTCTTAGAGACCATGCTTGATAGTTGTTCCTGTCCAATTTATCAATGAATGAAAGAAAACCATCTCCCATGTTACCTTAGCTTTGCTTTGATACCACTGTTGAGAAGATGGATGAATACTTCAGGATGACGAGTAGGTACTGCACAATCCTGCTTTGTACCAGCCCTTGTGTGCTCCACAATTGATAAGTGGACCCTCTTAGCTTTTGAATGACACCATAAAAGTGCCTATGTACTTTGGAAATGATGTATGAAAATGTTTGATCAAAATAGACTAGTTCTCTATTGACAAACTCAAGAAAACTTTCTATTTTGGATCATATACCTGCTGCTTGTAATGCTCAATATGAACACTACAGTAGGAATTGGAAAAATTCCTTCTGGGCTTATCTAATTAGCTTAGTAAGATAATGATTCCAAATGGAATCACTCAAAATGATCAACCATATGCAAAGAAATCAAGTTAGCAAAATTATCTTTACCCCCGACTTTTTAGGACTATTGCAGTTGTAGACGAGAGACTGCTTTGACAGTGATTTCTCACAATCCACTTAATATAATTTCTTCAAACTTTTATAGCATGTAAAGAACTTTGAGCTGATTCCAATAAGCCTTAGATCATTGAGTTTGGTGGAGAAATGAGTGAGATACGCTCTTTGCAAGTTGACAGTAAAAATACGACTAACACAGAGATATCATAGATGAACAATGTGATTGTAATATATTAATGCACAATGTTGTACAATGCCATAGGCATGATGATCATTATCTAATGGTAGAGAAAGGTGTAGGCTATAGTGTAGGCCTCACACACACTCAAAAATTACAATGAATAGCTCGGGATTGATGAGTCTTCTGCCGCGACTTTTTCCTTAGAAGTTTATATAGATGTTCACTTCCAATTTGAATTTGAATTCAAATTCTGGCTTTCTCTAAAAAAATGATTCTCCATTATAGGAGATATTCCATCAATCAACTCCTAAATTTTCCACGAATTCTTCTTGGTAGGTGTTTACAAAGATTCCAAGTCAAATCTGACTTTTACAAAAGGATAAAATGGTAATTAACCACTAGCATTGATTCCTATGCATCTTCATATGTGTATGAACTACAATCCAAATGTGTAGGTTTGTGAATTGCACCAACAAGGTGATCTAACCTGAGGTGCATCCTACCTTTCCTAACAAACACTTCAAGGTTGTATTTCATTAGTAAGAGAAACCATTTTACTAAGCATCTTGTATTGCAAGGTTTGACCAAACTTAATAAAGCTTGATGATGAGTGAAAAACTTGAAGTTGTTGGCCAATAGATAGTGTCTAAACTTCTTCACATCATATACCATGCCTAAGCCTTCTCTTTTAATTGTTGTATAGTTTTTTTCAGTTGTGTTTAATTGTCTACTAGCATATGCTATAGGCAAATATAGATTTCCTTCACCTATGGGTTGTGCTAGCACACATCCTATCGCATAATTGGATGCATCTACATGGACATGGAATGCCTTATTCCAATCAGGAGTGGTTAGTGTTGGTGTTGTGCACAAAAATCTTTTCAGCTCATTGAAGGAAGCTTCACATTCATCATCCACTCAAAACTTGGCAATAAAGCGTAAAGAGGTTTAGCTATTATCGCATACATGTGGATAAACCTATGATAATATCCACAATGGCCCATAAAGGCTTGTACCTCTTTAATGTTCCTTGGCCTTGGCAACTCCTCTATGGCTCTTACCTTATCCTCATCTATTGATATTCCATTCTTAGAAACAATATGACCTAGGATTTTACCTTGTCGTACCATGAGCACACACTTCTTTGGGTTCAGACAAACTTGATATTCTCTACACTTGTTGAAGATCTATCTGAGCTCTTGGATGTGGTGTCTTCTTACTTGGGAATGACCACATAAATCATCCACATATATTCCTAAGCTCTTTTTTAAGAAATCTTTGAAGACATGACACATGAGCCTTTAAAATGTTGCAGGTGCATTGGTGAGCCCAAATGGCATCACACAGAATGCAAAGATTCCCCATTTTGTAGCGAAGGCCATTTTGTGTTGAACTTCTAGAGAAATGGCTACTTGGTTATAACTTCAAAATCCATCAAGGAAGCTATAAACTTCCTTGCCTGCAACATGCTCCAATAAATGTTCAATGATTGGAAGTGGATAGCTATCTTTGATTGTAACGGCATTAACGTTTTTAAGCTTAATACACACATGCAACTTTCCATTCTTCTTGGGCACTACTACAATGGGGGACACCCATGCAGTATGCTCCATCTCATAAAAAAATCCAGCTTCAATCAACCTATCAATTTCTTCTTTTATTTTTGCCGCATAAATGTCATTATATGTGTAGGGCTTCTGTTTGGTGGGCTTGACATTAGCTATCATGGGCATCGTATGAGAGCATATTCTCGGATATACCCCCTTGAGGTCTCTATAGGTCCATGCAAACACATCCCTATATTTCCTTAATAGAGCTACAAGCTCTTTTTACTCTTTTGCATTTAGGTCTTCTCCTATGTACGTACGTCAATCTTCGTTCTCTTCATTTGGTTACTACAATTTGTTTGGTCTTTTCTTTATTTTCATATGCCTCTCCTGTGATGAACTCTCTCTTAGGAGATCGTACCAAAATTTTCCAGTCTTCAACTTCATATTTCTTGAAATTCTTTGGTACTTTGAACAATGATTCCTCCTCCGCTTGTTTCACTATTTTCTTTTCTTTTTCTTTTGACTTCCTTCACTTTCTTCCCTTGGATTTATAGTTTTAATGCTTTTGAGAGGTTCTTCTTCTTTTTGGGTAAATACTCCTACATCTTCTAGATGGTGCTCCTTTGAGTCAAAGCAACTATCCATCACAACGGTCTCTAGATCGTCACCATCCTCCTCTTCTTCTATGACATCACTAGGGTGGTCACACTCTTCTAGCAAGGGTTCACACATGAACACAGAGATATCATAACCATCCTCATCACATTGAGCTGTCCACTCTTCTTCATTGACTGCAATATCCATGGTGGCTAAGATTTCTACCCAACCATGAGGCTCAAATTCCTCATCTAGAAAGATCATCGATGTGTAGGCTGGGTTGCTAACTGGTCTGGTTCCTTGAGAAGTTCCTTCTTCTCTCGCTTCTAGGCGTCTTTCCTCTTCCTCTATGACCTTGCACATCCACAAGTGAGTATCTTCATGCATCCAAGATGGATCAGAAGAACTTTCAGAATGCACAAAGATTGAATCATGTGCCTTGTGGATAGGATTCCACTGTAGGGGTGGTACATCTCTAAATGTATAATCCTTTAGATTGACCTTGGTGGTGACCCCTAAGTGTTGCAAGTACAAGGAGTTGGTTCCCCAATCTTGTACTATTTGCAATTGTTGTAGGAAGGGTCTTCCAAGGATCACCTCATAGATGCTATTTTTGCCAAAGTCACATATAGCAAAGGTGTGTTCAGAATCTACATCATAAGTGGTCAGAGCTATCCCTTCTATCAATCCTAGATGTCTTTCAATATGGCCATCAGCCATTTGAAGCTTCATTCTAGTTGGTCTTAATGCAAGTTTGCCCCATTGCTTCTACAAGGAGATGGTTGCAATCACAACACCAGGACCTGAGTCTAAGATAGCTTTGGTTGTGTAACCTTGGTAGGTGATTGGAAGCTACGTATTTCCTTCCTCACTTCACTTATGTCTCCTATTTTTTCTAGAGGTATCTCTAGTACTTTCTACTTAGATCCTGCTTTTGGCATATTGGAATCAAGTTCTAGAACCTGATTCACCACATGTTTCCATAACCCAGGTTTTATTTTGAATAGCTCTTCTATAGTGAGATGACACTAAACCTTAGTGTTCTTCACGACTTCGATGTTTCTTGGAACCACTGAGTCTTCATTTATTATTATTAGTATTGTGGGGGCTCTAATTTGAAGAGATTTAGATTCCCATGTGTTGAGATATCAAGCTCAACATGTGATGATCAAGGATGACACATATTACTTTTTCATTTCTCTGACATGTATAGTGGTCATGCCGGTATATGTCAGGGACACTTCATTGAGCTTTATTAGATTTATCTACTGATAGTGATGGCACATTTGTTTCTTTCTAGCTCACTCATATGTGGACATTAGTTTTTTCCTTATGTACTGGTCTTTATATATTGCAGTAGTTGTATTCTTGTTTTTAGTTCATTCTTGTACATTCCTTTTTATGTAATAGAAGAAGAAGAAGAAGAAGAAGATCATTCTTCCTTGCCTCAATTTGAGTGTGTGCTTCTCTTTGATTGTGAGAGTGTGTGTGAGCTCTCTTCCTTATCTCCTTCCTCATGACACCATGGGCTAACGAATTGTGGAAACTCTTGTAAAGAATTAGATTCAAAATCCAATTTTTCATCCTCTTGTTTCTCTACTTGGTCTCCATAAATAGATGGAATGTGTTGAGGAAATTGATCATGAAGATCATAAATTTTGGGAATAGGAAGGGGATTTCCCTTCTCCTTGGCCATTTCTCTTCTTGTATTCCCCACAAGAACTCTTGAGAGTACTACTAAACTGAAAGAAGTATTCCATCATCTGTGGAATCAGGAACATAAGCTTTTGTTGGTGGTGAGTTTCTCTTTCAAAAAGTGGTTGAGCCTATGGAGGTAAAGAAACTTACCGCTTGTTTACCAACTATCCTAATCTTTCTAGTAAGCCTTGGAAAAGCAAACCCGGTTTGATAGAATTTGTTTGATTGAACAATTGATTGGTCTCGAGCATAGCCTGAGCTAGTTCTATCATTTTCATGCACATTTTGGTTCGTTCTATCTCTAAATCTGCTCTAGGGCAGCTCTTGTCTAGGATTTTAACTTTTGGTCCTTCTTTGAGTCAAGCATGGTAGGCCTTGAACATCATGTCCAAGCCTTCTAGGGTTGGATCTGCGAGAATAGACCCTAGTTGCAATCTATTTACAATGGCTGGTGGGGTGTGATGATGTGGATGGAGTTTCGGCATGTGAGGGTTTTGAGATGCAATGTCTTATATTTTGCGTTTTGCATCTCTCATGCTTTCTTCTAGTTTAGATAGCTTTTTAGCCAACTTACAATTGGCCTTGTCCTTCGTATCCTTCCATGTTCTTGTTTTCCTCTTACTAGCCTCTCCTGATTCACTTGGCTCTGATTACTCAGCTAGTTTATCCTGTTGTAAGGCTTTTGCCCTAGTAACTGCCTGTATAGGAGCCACACCAATGCTACTTGAACTTGAATCCACCACTATGCCCACCACATTAATGGGTGTAACCTTGGGCGCACTAGAGAGGTTACTTGGACAATCTCTCAAGAGATGCTCCTTGCCACACCTAGGACAGAAGCCTTGTATTGTGATGTTCTATCCATGTCCCAGAGTCAATGGGTGGGGACATTCACAAATGAAATGGTCACCCTGACATCTAAAACATGGTCCTCTAGGGGCTTGTGGTCTCATTTGTCTCGACTAGATCATGGGGTTAGGATTCATATACATGACATTGGAATATTCTGGCTCCCAGTTTGGTTCCATAGGTAGTGCATCATATTGATACAGATAAGTCTCACTATGCTCAAGAGACTCTCTGTAATAAGCTTCTGGACTCTCTTCATGGGTATAGTCAAAACTCTGAGCATGAGGGTCATTTTCTAAGATAGCGGTTATCGATACCAATGCCATTGCGTACTTAACTGGAATCACATTAGTAGGAGGTGGGCGTTGGTTTCCTAGGCGTGGTTGTGGCCTATATGGTGCTTGATATTGTTGTTGGTATTGAGGTTGATATTGTTGTTGTGGCCTATAATACGTCTGTTGGTATTGGTTCTGATACCTACCCTATTGGTAAGGTTGCTGAAAAGTTTTTCTAACAGCCTGCCTATTGTAGGAACAATCTTGATCCATATGGTTCATGTATTTTCTTTCAATAGTGCAATATGGAGCCTTCATTCCTCTCATGTTCCCATTTTGCAATGGGCATATGTTAGTCATGTGGTCACCTCTGCAAGTATAACATCATTTCAATGAGGTGATCCTTGGTGTTTGTCTATTCTGAACTCCTAGCTTCTTGGCAACTTGCTCAACTATCTCATCTATCTCAGTGGAGGTTCTGGAAGTATGAATAATAGAACTCTTAGAATCCTTATAGAGTTTGGACAATTCTAACTCCTCAACCCAAATTGTCTTCTATGTCAATACACATTCTCAAGCATTGATCTAGTGTGCTAGGCTCCTTGAGATATACATATGATCTACGTTTCGCGCTTAAAAGTCCATCTAAAAACAAGAAAACTTGTTTTGCTTGTGTAGGTAATTTAGGTGTAGGACATCTCTCCACATATTGTTTAAACCTCTTTCCGGCTAGTTGAACTATTTCCTGGGGTGTCTACTTAAAGTTGTGGGTCAAGGATGATGTGTTGTGCCTGATGTCACTCTTGGAGAATTCTATAATGAATTCCTCTAGCATTCGACCTATGTTTTGGTAATTGTGATTGTTTAGGGGCTCAAACCAAGCTAAGGTAGTAGCTTTGAGGATCAACCCAAAGGCCTCAAAATGGGTGAACAAGTCTTCGACATGTTTGGCTCTTAATACTTATTTAAACCCGGACACATGATCGTAAGGATCTCCTGCCCATCAAAGTAGTTTTTCATTGTCTCTCCCATGTATCATCTAGATAGACACCTTTGCCTGGTATCTTAGGACCTTTGAGCTCATAGATGATGATTCCGCCTATTTTGCTAGGTTGATCTAGCTTGAATCTCCAAAAGGCTTCCTCCATCTCTCTATTCAAGAATAGTTCTATGCTTTTGTTGTCTTGGGGGATCCATTCTAGTGTGATCACTCTGGTCAAGACTGACTTACCTCTGGGAGTCTTGGGTTCTTGTCCTAGGTCTCCTTGCTCTAGGTCTCCTATCTCATTCTCAGGAATGATGTTTCCAAACTCATCTATCGGTGACCACATACATGGTTCCTTGCTTATCAATGTATGAACCCTCTTTGAATTTGATGTAAGAAAATAACAGCACAACAGAATAGACCTGTAGACAGAGTTGAGAGAAAAACGCAGACAAAGATAGACGCAGACTGAGAGGTAGAGAACTCAAATTCTCAGATTGCAAAGCATAATGCAGATACAATGATGGTGTTGTCCACCCGTGCGCTCCCACTGTGGAGCTTAGATGGCGATCTAGACAGACTCTAGATGAAGGGCTTACTAGTGTGCAATGCTATGTAAAGCTCAACCTCGGCTGTGCTTATATAGCTTTTACAAGGCGGTTCGGTATAGATAAACATAGTCGGAGATACAAAATAGTCGGTAAAATATATGATCCGACAATATCTCCACGACCAGAAGTCCTACCGTCTCGGCCCTACGAGCTGGGGGGATAGGCCCCCTGAACCCCGCAGAAGGGGGCAAGCCCCCCTCTGCACTCCCCCCATTAAGGTTCTATGGGGAAACCGCGCGACACCACAGGGCCTTTATTTTCACCTTAAATGGTAACCCAATGGCCTGGAAGTTTATGCCCTACCTAACCTAACGGCTAGGCTCACAAAGATCATCTATAACCATCAACGGTCACACATAGACCTCATCTAACTTGGAAGTTAGGGTTCCACAAATGTCCGGGCTCTCATAATGGCTTCTCCTCATAATGGGGGCCTTACAACTTAGAGCACCATGGATCATTTGTGGTCACATGAGGGTGGAATATTGAGCATATCTAACACCCCCCCTCAATGTCCATCCGATGGTGAACTACCTCCTTGGTCCAATCCCAAGCTTTGGAAAGTGTCGAAGAAGTTGCTCTCTCCCAAGAGCCTTGGTGAAGATGTCTGCTCCATTTTCTTCAGTAGGGCAATAGGTTATCTCCACGACCCCGTCCTCGATCAATTCACGCACATAGTGATACTCGATTTCTATGTGCTTGGTACGTGCATGGAAAACAGGATTTTTGGCGATGGCCATGCAACTTTGGTTGTCACACTTCAACTATGTAGCCTCCTGTCCTTGTATTCCTATGTGCCATAGGATCCTCCTCAACCATACTGCTTCACATGTTGCAATGCATGCAGCTTTGTACTCAGCTTCAATAGAAGATAATGCTACAGTCGGTTGCTTCTTACTGATCCAAGAGAAAATCCCTGATCCTAAAGAAAAGTAATATCCAGAAACTCATTTTCTAGTATCAATATCTCTTGCCCAATCTGAGTCACAATATCCGACTAGAGGTGATCCTTCTTCATAAAGAATACCATAATTAGTGGTTCCTTTCACATACCTGAGTATCCGCATGCTTGCGTTCCAATGAGTTTGGCAAGGCTTATTAGAGAACCTGCTTACTACTCCAACAACATAAGAGATGTTTGGTCTGCTATTGCACAAGTAGATGAGACTTCCAACTAATTTCCTGTATCTTCGAATATCCACTGGAGTTGAACTATCTTCAATAGATAATTTTGTGTTGACCTCCATAGGTGTAGAAATTTCCTTGCAATCCTCCATGTCGAATGCCTTCAATATCTGCCTTGCATACTTTTGTTGAGAGATGAATATCTTCCCTGGTTCCTGCCAAACTTGAAGACCTAAGCAATAATGCATTAAGCCCAAGTCTGTCATTTCAAATATTGAACTCAAGGCATCTTTTGTTTGTTGAAGAAGAGCATCATCATTTCCTATAATCACAAGGTCATCTACATAGAGTACAAGCACATTTGTCTTCCCTCCTTTCTTTAGAACATACAAGTTAGCATCAGAAGCACATCTTTTGAACCCTAGATCCAAGAGATACTTATCTATCCGTTGGTACCATGCTCTAGGGGCTTGTTTTAGCCCATATAATGCTTTCTTCAGCTTACATACCTTGTTCTGTGAATGGGGAGCCTCAAACCCTGGTGGCTGAGACACATATACCTCCTCCTTGAGGTCTCCATTCAGGAATGCTGATTTAACATCCATGTGATAGACTGGCCAACACTTATGTGCAGCCACAGCTACTACTACTCGGATAGTAGTCATTCTTGCAGTCGGGGCAAATGATTCACAAAAGTCAATGCCTTCAACTTGTGAGTAGCCCTGTGCAACAAGTCTTGCTTTATATTTTTCTAGAGTACCATCAACCTTGTACTTTAGCTTCCAAACCCACTTGGTGCCAATGACTTTACGCTTAGGGGGTCGATCCACTAGCTCCCAAGTTCCATTCTTCATGATATTGTTGTATCCTGTTTGCATGGCAGCCCTCCAATTCGGATCATGGAGTGCCTCTTCCACATTGCTTGGTTCCTTCGCTTCTTCTTGAATGAGATCAGCCATCAAGGCTGTGTTTACAATATGGGCGCTTGCCCATCTCTGTTCCTCTATTCTCTGTGATCGCCTCGGTCCATCTGCAACCTGTTCTAGGACTGTGGGATGGGGTTTGCAAAATCATAGAGCTACCTCACCCAATGTGGCAATGGATTTTCCACTTGGGTGTCGGCAGGTTGGTGACTTTCAGACTCATCATCTGAAGATGATGCTTCCTTCTCTTGTGTAGAAGGGATAGCTCTTGGGCCAGGTTCATAGTGGATTGCCCCTTCTCCTGATGATAAAGTGGAAGCTCTCTTTTCCTCCTCCACTGCATGTGGCTGCTCCTCCTTGAACACCACATCACGACTCGCCATGATCTTCTTAGCCTCAGGGTCATAAAGCTTATAAGCCTTCTTATCTTCGTTGTACCCCAGGAAGATACATTTGATGCTTTTGGTTGAAGCTTGTTTCTCTCCCTATCTGGAACATGTACATAACATTCACTTCAAATACTTTGAAATGGGAAACAGAAGGCTTTTTACCAGTGTAGGCTTCTTGTGGAGTCTTTCCATCAAGTGCCTTGGTGTAGCTTCGATTCAAGATGTAGACAGCAGTGTTGACAGCCTCTGCCCAAAATTGATTAGGCAAACCCTTTCCTTTCAACATGCACCTTGCCATCTCCATGATGGTTCGATTCCGGCATTCTGCAACACCGTTCTGTTGAGGACTATGTGCCACTGTGAGTTGATGCTTGATTCCCTTACTTTGAAATGGGAAACAGAAGGCTTTTTACCAGTGTAGGCTTCTTGTGGAGTCTTTCCATCAAGTGCCTTGGTGTAGCTTCGATTCAAGATGTAGACAGCAGTGTTGACAGCCTCTACCCAAAATTGATTAGGCAAACCCTTTCCTTTCAACATGCACCTTGCCATCTCCATGATGGTTCGATTCCGGCGTTCTGCAACACCGTTCTGTTGAGGACTATGTGCCACTGTGAGTTGATGTAAACTCACCACCACCGTCTGTCCTGAATTTCTTCATCTTCTTCCTTGTTTCAGTTTCAACAAGCTGAAGCCATTCTTTAAACTTACCAAAAACTTGAGCTTTATCGCGAAGGAAGTACACCCACATCTTCCTGCTATAGTCGTCGACAAGTAACATGAAGTAGGAAGATCCACCCAAGGCCTGTGTAGGCATTTTTTCCCACAAGTCAGCATGCACCAACTCTAGAGGATAGCTTGCCCTATTCTTGCTTTCTTGTGGAAATGCCTTCCTCTGTTGCTTGCCCATCATGCAAGCTTCACATGGTTCCTTCATTTCTGCAATCGATGGTAGGTGTGCAACCATACCTCTGCGATGCATCTCCTTCAGTACAGGGTATCCAATGTGGCCGACTCTCTCATGCCATAGCTTACTTGTGCCCACGTTTGTAGTGGCTGTAAGAGCACACAAATCATACAGGTTGTTCCTCCTTATGCCAGTCCCAACAATGTTGTTGTTACCGTCCATAATCTTAGCTCCTGTCTTATTGAAAGATACTTGATGACCTTGATCAGTTATAGAAGCTACTGAAAGTAGATTTCGTTTTATTTGTGGAACATACAACACATTTGAAAGCTTTCTGATATCGCCATTAGAGTTAATGAAAGAAACCGTACCTTCACCCTCTGCAAGACATCTTGCATTGTTTCCTACCTTTATTGTGATGGGTTCCTTTAGAAGCTGTAAGGAACTGTAAAGGTCTTTTCTACTCGTCATTTGACGAGATGCATCGATGTCCAACACCCATGAGTCATCTGTTCCTGAATCTTCAGCCCAGGAGCACACCTCCTCTATCGTAACAAATAACTCAAGCTCTGTTTCTGCTGTATTGGCAGACTCCTTGCCCTTGCCACCTTTTGAAGAGCCACTCTTCTCTTCTGCCTTCTTGATGCGACAGTCTTGGATTCTGTGTCCCTTCTTCTTGCAGTGGAAACACTCTCCCTTGAACTTCTTTTTGTCGTTCTTCTTTTTGTCTCCATCTTTTGAAGAGTCTGTTTTGCCTCCTTTGGCATTTGCTGTGAATGCAACATCTCCTTTGCTACCACCACTCCTTGCCTTGAGCCGCAGCTCCTCCTCCATGAGTAAGGCATTGAATTCTTCAAAAGTTAGTGGTTGAGGTCTGATTTGAGTGTTAAGAGAAGTTACCAGACCATCAAACTTAGGTGGACAGATTCAAAGACAACGTCGAGCTAGCTCTTCACTTGACTTTTGAACACCTGCTCCTGCCATTTGATCTCATAGATTCTTTATGTGAGTGATAAACACTCTGCAGTCTCCCCATCAGCAAATCGTTCTACTGCAAGCTGATTCTCCAAGTTCTGAATCCGTGTCTGATTATGAGTTTCATATTGATTTCTCAATATGTTCCATGCTTCACATGCCTTCGTAGTATGCTGAATGAGAGTCAGAACACTATCAGTACTTGTAACAAGAGCACATAGTGCATCTGCATTTCTACGTTTCCAAGCACGTAGAAGATCAGCATAAGGAGGAATCATTCGACCAGGAGTATTTGGATCAGGTCTTTCTTGGGGCTCATGATCAGTCCCAAGAACAATCTCCAAAAGCTCATATGAATCAAGAATAGAAGTGATTTTGAACTTCCACAGGGTGTAGTTCGTACCATCAAGTTTACCTTCTGTGAAGGCTGGTGGCCGTATCCGCAACGTTGGGATGACCGGCATCATTGCTGCTCCTGCTTGTGCGCCACATACTCCTGTTGATGAACCACCTTGGCCCCCAGTCGTAGATGATGATGCACCGCTTGACATCTTCTCTCTTTTTGTTGTTCAGACCTTTGCGTTTCTGCTTCTGCACCACTCAGAGCCTCCTGAGCTCTGATACCATGTAAGAAAAAATCAGCACAACGGAATAGACATGTAGACAGAGTTGAGAGAAAAACGTAGACAAAGATAGACGCAGACTGAGAGGTAGAGAACTCAAATTCTCAGATTGCAAAGCATAATGCAGTTACAATGATGGTGCTGTCCACCCGTGCACTCCCATTGTGGAGCTTAGATGGCGATCTAGATAGACTCTAGATGAAGGGCTTACTAGTGCGCAATGCTATGTAAAGCTCAACCTGGGATGTGCTTATATAACTTTTACAAGGCGGTTTGGTATAGATAAACGTAGTCGAGAGATATAAAATAGTCAGTAAAATATATGATCCAACAATATCTCCACGACCAGAAGTCCTACCGTCTCGGCCCTACGAGCCGGGGGGATAGGCCCCCCGGACCCCGCAGAAGGGGGCAAGCCCCCCTCTGCACTCCCCCCATTAAGGTTCTATGGGGAAACCGCATGACGCCACAGGGCCTTTATTTTCACCTTAAATGGTAACCCAATGGCCTGGAAGTTTATGCCCTACCTAACCTAACGGCTAGGCTCACAAAGATCATCTATAACCATCAACGGTCACACATAGACCTCATCTAACTTGGAAGTTAGGGTTCCACAAATGACGGGGCTCTCATAACTGCTTCTCCTCATAATGGGGGCCTTACAACTTAGAGCACCATGGATCATTTGTGGTCACATGAGGGTGGAGTATTGAGCATATCTAACATTTGACCACTGGGTGTTCAAGTCCAAAGGGTTGATTGAGATTTTTAAGTTGGACAACTGATCGCCTTAGACCATCCTCATAGATGCATGAACCTGATTGGTTGGTCTTGATATATTCCAAATGTGTTTTATAAGGACCTTATGGTTTTTGTAAATAGGTAGTACTTGATCTACTTGTGGGTCTCTCCATGTTATAAGACATTTTTGAGTCACTCGTCTCTAAACTCCGCAAGTAGTGATAACCACTAAGTTGTTAAGCCCACGACTTGGCTATATGGTTGACACTAGCCTCACATGATTTGATACTTTTTCTATCTAAAAATCAATGGAGTAATTTTAATAAAAAACATTGAGGCTTGTGAGATTTGAAACGAGCTTTCCAACGCACTATAGAGCTCAAAAAATGGATATTTGATGAAAACATTATGTCAAATTAGGCTCCTTGGGTTCAAAATAGGGAAACAAGATCTCACAATACACGATATTTAGGAAGTATTGGTGATAATTAAGAGCAAACTATACACGATACTTGAAACCAATGATACACGATACCCTAGCATGGATGATACACGATACCCTAGCGTGGATGATACACGATATCAATCATGATGATATGATACTTGGCTCCAACACGATACACGATACTTGAGGTTGGCGATACTTGGACTTCAGGATACATGATACTTGAGCTATTGCGACACAAGATACCTGAGTTTGGACAATACACAATATTTGCCCTCACAATACGATACTTGTCCTTGGATGATATACAATATCAATCTTGAGAATACGATACCAACCTTCGTGATGCACGATACTTAAGAAGCATCATGATACATGATCTAGCGATACATGATCTAGCGATACATGATACCAAAGAATCTGTGATATGCAACCCCACGATACAGGATACTTGTGCAGTATCGTGATACACGGGGAGTGATACATACACGTGAAGTATCGTGACACATGGGACTTCTGGTATCATGATACCTGAACTCAACTGATCACGATACTTGGACTTTTGAAGTCCAAATTAAAAAATTTTGGTGGATACGTGTACCTTATGCCCTCCTTGTCACCCCTATGTGTTGTAGATGCAAAATTTCTCACCTAACCCACAATATTTCACTCACGATACTTGACATAGATCATGTCATGTAGTGGGAATAGTCACTCAGTTTTGGGTATATTGAGAGTATTTCAAAAGTATTTCTTTAGCGTTTCATCCCTAAACTCCCTTTAAGCTTCTTGCTTGCAGCCGCAAATGAAAAATGAGGGTAATGTACAGTAAAAAAACAAAACATTTTTTGCAAAGATGAAGATGGAGAAGATGGTGATGATGAAGGTGGAGAAAAATAAAAATTGAACTGAAAATGACTATTTTTTACCTTCCAAGATCTCTAGTCCAAATCTTACTATCACACGCTCGTCCTCAAAGCTCTCTTGTTGGAAGAGATGGTGGATAATCACAAGACATGAGTTGGTGTAGCTAAAATTTGCCTCACATCTGCTATAAGTGATGGATGGAGAGTGTTGTGGGCCTCCTTAGCTAGCGAATAAGCATAAATGATAATATATGTTGCTTCGAAGATGATACACAAATGATAGGATCAAAACAGATAGGTGTGTATATGATCTAATGCATAAAACTTGCTATTTTGGGTGAGACACCTGCTCAGTGTTTCACTTAATTCTCTGTGTACAACATCAATTAGAAAACTTCCTTCTGGAAATCTTTAGCTAGCTAAACAAGCTACCATTCATAAGTGGAATCATCTAATATGATGAACCATGTACAAAGAATTATGTTTAACAAGTATGGAGACACTCCCAACTTTTATGGGCATACACAATCACACAGACCCGTGGGTAGACTTTGATTAAAATATGATGATTGAGTGAACCAAATTAGATGAAACTTTGTGAGATCAAAATAGACATTGTGCTGAATATGTCATGCTTTGAATCATTCAAAATGATGCACTACACAGTGAGAACCAGCTCAGACAAGATCACAATTGTGATGGAGTATGATAGAGATATGAGAGTAGGAAGTAATGAACATGTATTGACTAAATCATATAAAATTACAAAGTCATTGGCAATAAGGCATTGCTCAATGATAGTAGAATGAGAGGGCTATGAGATGAGCTGCTCTTCTCAATGAAGATACATGAATATGATCTCTAAACCTCAAGATTACATGCGGGATTTTCTTTCCAAGTTTTACAGCTTTGTGTTGGAGCCAACTATTTGAATTCAAATTCAAATCCTCACCTAAAAGTGATCCTAAAGTATAGGATTGATTCTCTCTTGACTTTAACTACCAAATGATATGAGATTCCAAGCTTCCTAAATCCTCATGGGTCTATATTACTTTTACAATGAGTAATTAGACTCTATGTTACAAGATGTTGTACAAATGAAGCTTCTCAAGTGAAATGCTAATACATCAAGTTTATGTGTATTCATCAAGTATGTAGGCTTGGGTTTTAATTGCACCAACAGCTCCCCCTCAAGCCTAACATGCTTGATCTTCATTGCTTCTTGATCTCTTGCAGCCCAATCATTAATTTGAACCTGTTCAACTTTGTTCCATCCAATGCTTTAGTAGGTAAATCTACACATTGCAAATGAGTTGATACATATGCTAACTGAATATCCTTGCTTAACAATTTTTCTCTAACATAATGGTAATGCACTTCAATGTGCTTAGTCCTGGCATGGTACACAAGATTAGCAGCCAAATGAAGTGAGCTGGTATTATCTCCAAATATAGTTGGAGTATATGAATGTATCTTCAAATCTACATATAATTGCTTAAGCCACATAGCTTCTTGAGTTGCATTAGCCAAATCTGTATATTCTGCTTGTGTGGAAGATAAGGCCACAATTGGTTACTTCTTGGATAACCATGAAATGAGCTTTGAACCTAAAAAAGATAGATACCCTAAGGTGCTCCTCCTATCATCCTTGGAGCCAGCCCAATCTACATATCGGAGTATAAATTTATATCTATGTCAGAAGTGAAGGGATAGAATAAACCCTCATTCATTGTACCCGTTAGGTACTTAAGCACCCTCTTTGTAGCTTCCATGTGTGGCTTCCTTGGTACATGCATGAATTGACTTAGTGTACTCACAACATATGAAATATCCACTCTTGTTAAGGTGACATAATTAAGACTACCTACAGGTTGTTGATACCCTGTAATATCATCAAGTGGTTCACCTTCATGTGAAGTCAACTTATGATTGATCTCCATAGGAATACCTACAACTTTAGTGTTTTCCATTTTGAACTTTACCAGCATATCATTTATGTACTTCCTTTGTGTGATGAATGTACCTAAATCTGTTTACACAAGTTCTAAGCCAAGGAAATAGGTTAATAACCCTAGATCACTGATTTTGAGTTCCTTCATCAATTGAACCTTGACCTGCTTGATACCCTCAAAATCATTACCTGTAATAATGATGTCATCTATATAGACACACAAGTAGATGATCTCTGATTTATCCTTCTTCACAAACAAAGAAGAATCTGCCTTACTTTCTATAAAACCTTGATCCTCCAAATAGGTAACAAGTCTATGGTTCCAAGCTCTAGGAGCTTGCTTGAGACCATATAGTGCCTTCCTAAGCTTGTAGACATAACTTGCTTTTTCTTCATCTTCAAAACTTGGTGGTTGTGGCATATACACTTCCTCTGATATCCAACCATTTAAAAAAGAATTCTTCATATCTAACTGATATAAGTTCCAATTTTTGGATGCAGCAAGACTTACGAATACCCTGATTGTTGGCATTTTTGCGACAGGTGAAAATGTTTATTCATAATCTACTCCAAGTGTTTGGGGCAAATCCTTTTGCCACTAGTCTTGCTTTGTACCTGTTTATAGAATGATCAAAGTTCTTTTTAACTTTATATATCCACCTTGAATCAATTACCTTCATATCTGGTTTCTTGGGAACTAGGTCCCAAGTGTGATTTTCCTAAAATGCTTCTACTTCCTCTTTCATGGCTTCTACCCATTCTTTCTTCTTCTTAGCCTCTTCAAATGAAAGGCTCCTCTGCCATTGAATCTTTAGTTATATATACATAGTGCTTTGTGACTAGGGATGTATCATATCCATACCTTATTGGCTTCTTACTTTCTCTTTGTGACCTCTTTAATGCTTGATTGGAAGACTCTGGTAGATCCTCTAATTGTTTGTATTTGAACTTGCCTCTTGACTTCCAAGCTTTGAAATCAATCTGCTCCTCATCTTTTGAGTTGATGTCCTTTGTTTGGTGTTGGTCTTCTTGAGTTAGGGTTGGAAAATCATTTTCAAAGTCATATGGTAGTTTAACCTTTCTGCAATCATCTTCAAACCAAGAGTTATTCTCATCAAAGACTACATCCCTACTAACTATGAATGCCTTGTTAGTCGGATTATAAAGTCTATATCCCTTTTGATTCTGATCATACCCAATGAAGATAAACTTCTCAGCCTTAAGGTCAAGTTTTCCTCTGATCTGTGATGGGATGTGTGCATAGGCAATGCACCCAAATATTTTGCATTGATCCAATGAAGGTCTCCTACCATTCCAAGCTTCATATGGTGTCATGCCATCCAATGACTTGGACGGAAGCCTGTTAACCAAATAAGTAGCTATAAAAATAGTCTCTGCCCATAAATAATTAGGTAATTTTTTCTCATTTAACATAGACCTAGCTGCCTCAACAATTAACATGTTCCTTCTCTCTACCACTCCATTCAATTCAAGAGTGTATCTGGTTGTTACTTCCCTCTTTATGCCTCTCTCCTATAGAAATAAATCAAATTCGTGTGAAAATTACTCACCACCTCCATCAGACCTGATTCTCTTTAAGCTCCTTCCTGTTTGATTTTCCACTAATGGCAAGTATTTCTTAAAGCATGTAAACACCTCATCCTTATGCTTCATAAAATAGAGAATTGTCCACCTACTATAATCATCAATGAAAGAGACATAGTACCTTGAACCTGAGATGGATGGATCTTTGTTAGGACCCCACACATCAGTGTGTACAAGCTCCAAACAATCTTCATGGATGTATCCTTTAAGGTTGAATGGTTGCCTATGAGCTTTGCCGAATTGGCAAGCTCCACATTTGTAAATCATATGCTGCTTGGTCACATTAAGAATCCCAAGCACACTTTGATCCCTACAAATTTGCTTCAGAGTTCTCTCTCTAATGTGTCCTAGCCTCTTGTGCCATATTTCCAACACAGATAGGGTTTGGTCTCTATAAATGAATAGTTCTATGTTCCTTGTGTCTTCAATTTCAAAAGTAAACAATCTACTTGTCTTCTCACCTTTTGCTATTCTCTTGAATCCTTGTTGGGGATCTTCCACATATGCTCCATGTTTGGTGAACCTGACCTCTAGACCTTTCTCTATTATCTGCACAAAACTAATTAAATTTTTGGTTATGGTAGGCACATACAGAACTTTGCTCAAAAGATTCATACCACCATCTGATGTCTTAAGATTTCCAATTTGTTTGATTGAATGCTTGGTGTCATCACCTTTTTGTACCTCATTCTTTCCCTTTGGTTCTTCTACGTCAAATAAGAGTGCTACATTCCCTGCCACATGATTTGAACAACCTGAGTCAATGTAAAAGAGATGCTCATCATCTTTACCTTGCTTGGATGTCATATTCATAATGAGCAGAGAATCCTCTTGATCGTCAATGTATTTATTGAAGTCACTTCTTCCGCTAAATCCTCCTTGATAGTTGTTGTTGTTGTAGCCTTGATTGTAATTATGGTTGTAGTTGCCTCCACCATTGTTGTACCTGCCTCTAGTTTTTCCATAGCTTCCTCTATGGAAGCCTCTTCCCCTTTGGTTCCTTGTATTCTTGTAGCATTTTTCAGTAGCGTGGTTGTTCAGACCGCATATGTTGCATGGTGAGTTGTTGTAGGGTCTCCCCCTACCTTGCTTACCTCCTCTACCCCTAGTTCTAGCACGTCTTCCTCTTCTTGCATAATTGGCTTGAGAGGTACTAGCTTTTTCATCTTGTTTCTTACGTCTACATTTATCCTTAGCTTTATTCTTATTTGTATAAAGGGCAAAAGATTGGTTACCTCTTGGGTTGTCACCATTTCTATTGAGCTTTTCTTCATGGGTGAAGATTTGTCCCATCAAAGTGTTGAGATCAAGTATCTGTATATCCATGTAGAGATCCATTGCAGTGGTGAAGGATTCCCACTTGTCATCAGCTTTAATCCCATTGATGATCTGCCTCACTATGTGCTCTTCCTCTATCTCTTCTCCAATTCTTGCAAGTTGATCTGCAACATCTTTCATTTTGATTATATAGTCGGCGACTCCTTGTTTAGATTGCTTCTTGAGTGTTGTGAATTCCATCCACAACTGATTTTTAGTAGATCTTGTGTTGGAGGAGAAGTATGATGAAAAAACTTCCCAAGTCTCTTGGGAGGTTTTACAGTTTCTAACATGAGGTAACAAGAAATCAGAGATTGAGTTTAGTAAATATGACCTTGCAAGAGCATCCTTTACACACCATGTGGTTAGCCTCTCTTATTCTTCCCTTGTTGGTTGATTCTTGCTCCTGAAGATTGGCATATCTTCATCTCCTGAGATGTATAAGCTTCTCCCTTGAAGGTATGCTTGCATCCTTAGGGACCATGCTGAGTAGTTGTTCCTATCCAGCTTGTCAATGAAGGATGGAAAACAATCTTCCATCTTGATTGTGCTTGCATTGATACCACTGTTGGAAGAGATGGTGGATAATCACAAGAAATGAGTTGGTGTAGCTAAAACCTGCTTCACACGTGTTATAAGTGATGGCTGGAGAGTGTTGTGGGCCTTCTTAGCTAGATAATAAGCATAAATGATCATATATTGCTTGGAAGATGATGCACAAATGATAGGATCAAAACAAATAGGTGTGTATATGATCTGATGCATAAAACTTGCTATTTTGGTTGAGACACCTGCTTAGTGTTTCACTTAATTCTCTGTGTATAGTAGCAATTAGAAAAGTTCCTTTTGGGAATCTTTAATTAGCTAAACAACCTACCATTCATAAGTGGAATCATCTATAATGATGAAGCATGTAGAAAGAATTATGTTTAGCAAGTATGGAGACACTCCCGACTTTTACGGACATACACACTCACAGGCTCGTGGGTAAACTTTGATTAAAATCTGATAATTGAGTGAACCAAATTAGATGAAACTTTGTGAGATCAAAATGGACAGTATGCTGAATATGTCGTGCTTTGAATCATGCAAAATGATGTACTACACAGTGAGAACCAAGTGAGATAAGATCACTGTTGTGATGGAGTATGACATAAATATGAGAGTAGGAAGTAATGAACATGTATTGACTAAATCATATAAAATTACAAAGTCATTGGCAATAAGGCATTGCTCAATGATAGTAGAATGAGAGAGCTATGAGATGAGCTCCTCTTCTCAATGAGGGTACATGAAAATGATCTCTAATTCGTGAGATTACATGCGAGATTTTCTTTCAAAGTTTTATAGCTTTGTGTTGGAGCCAACTATTTGAATTCAAATTCAAATCCTCACCTAAAAGTGATCCTAAAGTATAGGATTGATTCTCTCTTGACTTTAACTACCAAATGATACAAGATTCCAAGATTCCTAACTCCTCGTGGGTCTATATTACTTTTACAATGAGTAATTAGACTCTAATTTACAAGAGGTTGTACATATGAAGCTTCTCAAGTGAAATGCTAATAAATCAAGTTTACGTGTATTCATCAAGTATGTAGGCTTGGGTTTTAATTGCACCAACATATCTCCCCGGTAACAACACCAAATTTGGTGTCACTCTAGCACAATGATAAGTACCAACATGAGGAGATCCACCTCATAAATGTCAATCCGCGGAGACACGAGGATTGGTATGAAGACCATGAACAAGCAAAGGCACAAGTGCATGAGTGAGAAGCACAAAAGCATGCACACACATACACATACACATGTGCACACAAGGTAAGAGCAAAGAGTGGAACAATGGAAGGTCTTCGATTAAAATAGAATTCTCTTACAAAGCTCAAATCTCTAACAAGCTAACCTCCAAAAATGAGCTCTCTAGCTCTTTTTATAGTTTATTGAGTAGTTTTGGCCTTGTCTAGACCTGGTGTCTGGCATAGTTAAAAATTAGGTTCCAAGGCTTATCTCGGGGCTCAAACAGAGTCTAAAAATTATGAAAATTGATATGTAGCTACTAATACTCCTCAAGCTCGATCAGTCCTTGACTTGAACAAAATGGAGTTGAAAAAATGTGAAATGATATTTGCAATGGTTTTTAGTGATAAAAATCACTATTCTTTTTGGAGCACGCTCCCTCTTTTGATGTGTCCACTTCTTTGATGTGCTTCCATGCTTGTTCTTGTCCTTAAGTTCCAACATAGTTGCCAAAGAACCAAAGCCAGGTGTCTAGGGAGAAACATATGCTCGCGCAACCCACATTGCAATATGAGATAAAGCAATCATTTGAGTGGCTACCTTCGGAGTCTCTAACTCCACCTAATAAAAATTATGACCTAGGATCTGAATATCAAATAGCCTGCCAACCTCGGAAAACAAGCTGCTCTAAAGGTCCCTACGTTCACCACAGCTAGGGTACAAATCGATGCTCTTGCAAATGACTAAAGAGACCTATTGATGCTCAACCTATGACACTAAACTCGTTATGCCATCATCAATAAAGGATATTCAAATGAGTGATGGAGTGGAAGTAGGAGAGGGGGCTTCATATGAGTCCCTTGAGGGGCAGGCTCAGATGCCATTCATGTCTATTGTGTCAAGAGGAGGAGGGAGTTAACAAAAAGGGTTACTCTACTACAAACGTCCAAGGGCAACGGCCCAAGTAGACAAAAAAGGCCTCAAGATTCAATCCCCTACGAGAAGAGAGAATTAGGAGAAGTAGCAAAGAAAAAAAAAAGGGGGGGAGGAGTGGGGTTCTAAGGGTCGAAAGGAAAGGGGTCAAGAAGGGGGGGGAGCAAGGGAAGGGAGGAGGGAGGGAGGTTTTCCTATTTTCGAGGGCTGGGAGGAAGGCGGAAGGGTGGGAAAGGGGCAGCGAGGCAGGCAAGGAGAGGGGGTGAGCACATGAGCAAGAGGAGGAGGATTGATGTTGGTGGGCTAGGTGATGAGGAGTGTAGGAGGGAAAGAGGGGAGAAGGCAGGGTAGGAGAGGAGTTGATGGAAGGGGGAAACATAGTAGTGGGTAGGGAGCTGGAAGCATAGGGTAGCATAGGTGGGGGCGAGAGGGACACAACAATGAGATCTATCATCAAGTGGTTAGTGGATTTTAATAGTGTCAAATGCACGTGTTGTGTGTTATTATTTCTTGCACTAGATTCAAGGGAAACTTGGAAATTCATCATATTCTTGACAAAAAATGGCTCACCAAATGGACTTGGATTAGATGGGAGTACAAATTTAAGGAGTCTCAACACCCCCTCAAGGTGTACAAGAAAGTGATCCTTCTTTGGCAAATGCTCCATCATGGGATTTGGACCAATATGAGAGCCAAGAAAATCTCAAGTTCCACTTCATGGTGTAAAAGATGATTTAATGGAAGAGAAGATGTCAGACATCTCTTTTACTCCTACACAAAGAGAGCTACCATTTGGAAAAATGTCCGGAGAATCCTTATGTTAGACCAATTGAACAACGGGAAGCAAGCTCTACTTGAAGGGGCTATTGACTGCTCTTCAATGCTTTGAAATGTCACCATATGTGAAGCCCTCGAAAAAAATTGAAAGGAAAGATGTGTTATTAACTTTGGTGAATCCTCGAAAGAGTGGTTCTTAAAGAAATCCCTAAACTACCTTGGTAGAAGAACTAAGAACTCCAACTTTCTCCCCCCTTTAAACACTATAAGATTTTTGTGTCAGAAAATAGTAAACTCAAAAGCAAGTGGATCCCTCATGAAAGGGGCAAATTGTTCATCGGCCTTTTCTCCTCCTCTTTGTAACCTTACCCGAGCTATTAAAATAAAAAACACTTATGGAATAGTTTGTGGCTCTTTTTACAAGAGATTTTGTTGGGGCTATTATAGTTTCTTTATGCTTTGGACCATCTTCGAATCACATTCTTGCCTCTCTCTAGCATCTATTGCTCTTCTTGCACATGTTCTCCACCACAATCACATGTATATGACATGCATGAACTTCTTGTGCAAACATTTTAGATATTTTCAAGGTACCTTGTGATTCTTATGTGGATCAAAGCATTCAAATGATCTTCCTGTGTCGTTCAAAGTGCATGTCTAAAATCAACTTTGAATTTTTTATGAAGGCAATGCATAAGTTTCTTAAACTGAAGAGAGAATGTTTGAGTCAGCCTTGTACATTGATTTAGAATCATGTTCTTAAATGTATGAAGACACTTGATATCTTCGATTTTTCAATGGTGCACATGCCTAGCTTCTCCATCAACCTCGATTGTGCTGCCATCCAAAGGTTGTCTCTTACTCATATTAACAGTTTTTTTTTTCGAGAGTACAATGAATTGGAAAGACACACACCCGACCTCGTAACGTAGAGGCATCCATTTTGGAGAACTCTGAAGCATCCAGCCTTGAGTGGGACTTGAACCCTGACCATTTGCATAAAAGTACAAGGCACATCCGCTAAACCATGCCCAGTGGATACGTATTAATAGTTTTCAGATTGGTCGTATACTAAATAGTTTCTTATAAATAATTAATAATTCGAGAATTTATGTTTAGCATTTGTCTTCACACGCTTTTCTTGGAAAGCGAAGTTTTAATGATATGAAGCGAGAAAGGTACTAGAAAAGCAGAAAAGTATGATTAAGCGTCCTCGCTTGCTTTTCTTTCGTGTCTTTTTCGTAGTACTTGCTTTTTGGGTTGACCAACGAACACTCGCATGTAATGTCATGCCATGCTTCATGAATAAATAGGAGAAAAAAAAAACATGAGAAGCATTATGAAGGCACATCGTAACCGTGTTAAACGGCAAGCTATTTTCCCAAAAACACCCGTACTTGAAGAGCTCAAGGCATGAGAGGACAAGAAATGAGAAAAGCGAAGAGAGATACAGAGAAAGGCAAGGCAGGTGCCAATTCAATGCATCTCATGCCCATGTATCTCATGTTCGTATATAAGAAAGAAAACATGTTAACTATTAAAGAGCATTTAATAAAGAGTAGACACTTTCTATGCCCAAAGTTCCATTCTATCGAGTAGAGACAAAAGAAGAACCCTAATAGAAGCAAGAAATCAAAGGAAGACATATGAAAAAAGTTTGACTCGCCAAGATTCTAGAAAACGTCAAGAAAGAGAGGAAAATTATTATGTAAATTCCTTAGAGGAGGAAACTTATAGGAATGGATTATCATAAGAAAGAACGGAACCACAAATGTTCTAGCATTAAATTAAGGAGGACAACAAGGATATATGCGCGTATGAAGTGATGTGACCTTATCGGAAGAGAAGTTGATTGAATTGTTTAGCAAATACAAAGACGTTGTTTATTAGACCTATATGCATCTCAAAGGAGTAGATCTAGAAATATGTGCATGCTTCACCCTCATAGTATCAAGAAAGAAAATGGATGGATTTGGGAATTGGGCACATCTAAAATAGAAACTTATATTTATGTTCCTACTCATAGTTAATTACAACACAACTATCGTGGGCAGGGCAGTTGCAATGTGGGAGAGAAGGGTCATGATGGGGACGAGCATAGGGTCAGATCGGGCTTGAGGTGTGTTATCCTGTCTGGCGAGCGACGTTTGCACATTGGGCGCCTTCCTAGGGATAGTTTGATGAGAGTCTCGTTGTCTGCACTTCATAAGGGAACGGAACACTTGAACACGATCTTGGGTGGAGGTCATTGTCAGATAGTCACATGGTCATGAGATGGAAGTAAAACTCAAAGAACAACCAGCATACACATCAATACTCCAAATGTAGATCATATGTTCTACAATCAATGAAGAGATTTCTTAATAGACTAATACATCATGGGTGATCGTGAAGGGATCGATCGGAAAATCTAGTACAGAGTAAAGTCACTATCCTAGTGACGATAGATAATACAATGCTAGCAATGAGTCACATCACCTCATACTGAAATATACTCCGCTTTTGACGAGCGGCATTTGCACACTAGGCACCTTCCTACTGATAGTTTGATGAGAAGCTCACCAATTATTATCACTAAGGGCTTCAGGTTGAGATAGTTTTTTTAATTAATCCTTGAGGGATTTCATCCTGATAGCGGACAACTTTAAACGAGCTAACCAACTACCTTTGAACAGTTCTTTCCACGTGTCACTTTTGAGCAATCTAACTCTTGCTTTCTAAGATATGGGAAGTCTCATGGGTACTATGCCCATTCACTTATAAAGTTGCTCTTTCAATTAATTCAAGCAAAAAGAGATTATGGTTCGGCTGAACTTCCTCTTAAAAAGAACTTTCAAGCAAGAATTAGCATAATGGAAAATAAGGCATATTGAAATATGTGAGGCTAATCCGCTCATAGTATGAGATTGACACGTCCCTCTCAAATTTTTTTGGTCATGGAAGGAATGATTACTCTGATGGGGGATGATTCTAACACCCCAATGCAATAATGGAAGATGGTTGCCCTCCACTAGGTCCACAAGCAATGATATATGCTCACTGTTCTAAACTTTTCTCTGCACCAGTACTGAGACTAACAATGCAATTTTGTAAACTTTTAGTAGACTATAAGAGCTACCCAACAAGATTTAAATCATCCAAAATGGATATTCCAACTAGGAGAATCACCATCTACAAAATGTGCTACCTGTTTGTAGCACTCTCTACCTATGTGCAGAGATATACCTTCACAAAGTTGGCAATTTCTCACAACTCACTCGGCCAAATAACTTAAACTTTGGAAAAGTTCAGGGCACTACATGAGAGACCAAATGAATCTTGAAATCAATGAAAATGAGTACAATGAGAGAGCAAACAATGCTTTGCAATCTGGTACAATCAGATTTGGAAAAGCCTAACTACACCTCTAGATAGAGAGGATCAAAATCATGCAAAAATAAGGTAAGCAAGCAAGGGGGCTGCTTGTTGGAGTTTCTGACTTCACTAAACTAAGTAAGAAACTCGTGGAATGCATACAAATCAAGAAATAAAGGCGGGATGATGCTTATATAAAGTTTTACTTTTCCTATAATCTAGCTAACCACCCACCAATCAGTGTAGGTGAACTTTTTGGTGGCTGATTTGATGAGATTTGAATTTTATTGAGTTTGGTGGAGCTTCTAAATTTATTCCACGATGTTGGGTCCTCCTTTTTTATTGGTCACTTAAAAAACTCGTGGTTGAGCCCTTTTGCATGATTGAGACTTGATTTTCAGCACTCCCCCTCAAGTCTCAATGCCTAGGTCCTTCATTCCAATGCATGCTTTGAAGTGTTGTAGCTTTACTCCATCCAATGCCTTTATAAACATATCTGCATATTGGTCCTTTGTATTGACATGCTCCACCTTGACATCCTTTGACATGATCTTCTCTCTAATAAAGTGGTAATGCACTTCTGTATGCTTCAACCTTGCATGGAACACCTGATTTTGAGCCAAGCATATGCTACTTATGTTGTCACAAAAAATGGGTACTTGCTTAACCTGTAAATCAAGATCAACAAACAACTTCTTGAGCCACATAAGCTCACATGAGACTTGTGCTAAGCCTCTATACTCAGCTTCGATCGATGAGAGAGCCACTATTGGTTGTTTCTTTGACATCCATGAGATGGTCTTCTTCCCTGGCATGATAACATAACCACTAGTGCTCCTCCTATCATCTTTAGAACCTACCCAATCAACATCACAATAAGCTTGTACATTTAACCCATCATCAAATGGATAATATAGACCTTTATTCACTGATCCTTTGAGGTATCTAAGTACCCTTTTCGCTGGAACAAGATGATGTACTCTTGGTTGTTGTAAAAATTGAGATAACACTCCAACTACATGTGCAATATTTGGTCTCTTCATAGTAGCATACGAGAGAACCAATTATTGACTTATACATGGTCACATCCTTCACTTCTTCACCTTCATGAGCAGTTATTTTAACATTTACTTCTAATGGATTTGAAATGGGCTTGCAATCACACAAGCCAAAATTCTCCAAAAGATCTATAATTTATTTCCTTTGCATCAAGTATATACCTTCCTCTTTATATAGTACTTCAATCCCAATGAAGAACCTTAAAATCCCTAAATCAGAGATTTTAAACTCACATCCAAGCTTCCACTTTATGTCCTTGATGTTGGCTTCATCATCCCTTGTAATGATCACATCATCAACATATATACAAATGAAAACAATTTTGCTACCTTCCTTCTTCACAAAGAGTGATGGGTCTACATGACTCTGATTGTATCCACATTTTATCAAGTAGTCCACAAGTCTTTGGTTCCAACCTCTTGGGGCTTGCTTGAGTCCATAAAGAGACTTCTTTAGCCTACATACATGATGTGGAAACCTCTCATCTTCAGAGCCTTGGGGCTTCTCCATGAAGACTACTTCTTCAAGCTCTCCATTTAGGAAAGCATTCTTCACATCCAATTGGTACATCTTCCAACCTTTTGAAGTTGAAATTGCAATCAAACTTCTAATGGTGGACATCATAGATACTAGAATGAATGTTTCCTCAAAGTTCATGCCATATGTTTGAGCAAACCCTTTGGCAACCAGCCTTGCTTTATACCTAGAGATGCTCCCATTTGCATGCCTCTTTACCTTGTACACCCATTTATTTTCAATGACTTTTATGTCCTTCCTTCTTGGCACCAATGACCAAGTATAATTTTCTTCAAGTGCCTTGAATTCCTCCTCCATGTCTTCAATTCATTCCCTATGCTTATTTGCTTCTTCAAAAAAGTTAGGTTCTTCACAAGCTATAACTTGACTCATGTATGCTCATAAGTTAACCTTTGAACAGAGTATTTAACCCTATTGGATGATCTTACCTCACCATTAGGTGATAGGAATCTCCTCCTCCTTGGTTTAGATGCTTTAAATCCTGGAGTTTCTAATTTTTCCATATCTTGGTCACTTGTAGATTCCATGTTTACCCATCGATGGTCTTCATCATTTGTTGTTGACAGTCAAGGTCACACACAAGCATGGAGGCGCATCAATGAAGTGGACAGTCAAGGTCACACACAAGCATGGAGCACATCAATGAAGTGGATACACAAGAAGAAGGAGCATGTAGGGAGCTCCAAGAAGCACACGTCAAATTTTCATAAGAAATCCCTATAAAAATAGTGAATTTTATCACTAAAAACCATTGTAAATACCATTTTCTCTTTTTACAACTCCATTTTGTTCAAGCCAAGGAGTCCTTGAGCTTGAGGAGTATTAGAAGTATCATCCTACCAATTTTCATAATTTTAGACTCCGTTTGAGCCCCCAAATAAGCCTTGGAACCTAATTATCAACTAGGTCGGACACTAGGTCTGCAGAGGGCCAAAACTACTCAAAAAACTATAAAAAGGTCTGGAGAGCTCATTTTCGGGGTTAGCTTGTTGTAGATTTGAGCTTTTGTAAGAGAGTTGTTCTCTTGTAATCGAAGTCCTTCCATTGTTCCACTCTTTGCTCTTACCTTGTGCGCATGTGTGTGCATGTTGTGTGCTTTCACTCATGCACTTGTGCACTTCACTTGCTCTTGGTCTTCATACCGGTCCTCACATCTCCACGGATTGACATTTATGAGGTGGAGCTCCTCATGTTGGTACTTGCCATTGTGCTAGAGAGACACCAAATTTGGCACCATTGCCAGGGAGAGAGCTTGGAGGACGAGGCTGTGACGGTAAGACGTAGAATAGCGATGTTGGAAGGTAAAAAAATCACCATTTTCTGTTCAATTTTTGAGTTTTGCTTCATCTCCATCATCATCATCACCACCATCTCCTCTCATCTTCACCTTCTCTGAGTTTTTCGCTTTTTTGACTGTATATCCCCTATTTTCACCTCTTCTTCTTCATTCTTGGTTGTGCAAGGAGTTCAGAGAGATTTAAAGCTGTTAGACGGCTGCCGAATAAGGACAGTTGTACTAGGACAGGCGCCTTAAATAGCAAGAGCCTTTTGAGAAACGCGCAGAGATTCGCGCACCACTGTAAATCCTCTATATAAGGAAATGAGAAGAAAATGGCAAACGACGCCCCTTCTGGAATTGCTATGTTCTGTTAAGGTGTATCGTCTAGTCGACGCCCCTACCACTCCCAAGGACCCACGTGGCTAAGAGAACGAATCACGGTTAGAAGATTTAGAACCAAATTGAACGTAAAACATTTGAATAGGAAGTAAAGTAACGCTCAAACCATAATCAGTTTAACAACTGGCGCCGTCTGTGGGAAAGTGGCAATTGTTTACCAGTCTCTGCGGTAAAGTAGCTTTTGATTATGAGTTATTTGTGAGAAAGTGGCATTAGAGTGCTAAGCGGTTTGTAAGAAGCAAACATCCAGTAACATTTGATTTACTGACAGTAGCAACAGACCCAGATTGTTGCAAACTGCTCAGATAGTATCACTGAGCAATGTTACATGCCGATTACTCGGTCTGGTGAAACGTATCCTAAGACCCAGACGACGGGAACAAGAAAAGTACAAAAAACGACTCTAGGAGAAGAAGGTATAACGCGACCTGACTCAGTGGTCGAGCACGTTAAGGACGCTAGAACTAATTCTGGTCATATTCCGGTGGATCGATCAGCGCCTTTGGTACATGCTGGTGTCACCTCGACCCAGCCTAACCAAAATATAGTAATTCCAGAATCTATTAAGACGCCACTGGAAATTAGACAAACTCTAGGAAAAGAAATCAGTAAAAGCAAAAAAACGCTACAGTCTGGTAGACTGTCAGCTCATTCCGATGATATTCCGGTGATAGAAACACCAACGGGCGGTCAAGGATTAGCATTTTTTGCAGAATCCTCAGCCAGACCCGCGTGTCTGGAAGAAAGATTTCGGATATTAGACATCCAGAAAGAAGGAGACCTATTCGAAGCTGAGGACCGAAGTATCCTGTGCAAAAACAGCACACCGGAAGGCACGCAGTCCGGCGAATCAGATTCTGATAGTTCAACTACTCAACCTCAAAATACAGAAGAAGGACCGGAGATACTTACGATGAACGGACAACAACAACAACAGTTAGGTCAACCAAGGCCGCCTCCAACAGGAGTAACCTACACGAAATTCGGTGGATTCCCAGGAGATGACCCAGACGCTCATGTACGAACTTTTGAGATAAGTTATGCAGTTCTTAACCATCCACCAGATCAAGCGTACAAGGCCATTGTTTTTCAATCTACTCTAGTCAATGAAGCGGCTAGATGGCTTACGGAATACGACATTAATCATTTCGGTACCTATGATGCAGTTCGAGACGCTTTTTTGCAACGATTCAGGTTAAAGAAGAATCCCGCCGAAATATTTGATTATTTACAGAACAACCGACAGAAGGTGAATCAGACTGTTCAAGAGTACGCTACACTCTTTAGAACGCACTTAAGACAGATACCACCGGCCCACGCTAACTTACCAGATGATGTCATCTCTCAGTGGTTTATCAATGGTTTAACTCCGCAATTGAAGCAGATCATGATTATAAGATGTGTGGGAGCTATGACGTTGGATGCAGTCATCGCCATGGCTCTGCAACTAGAATCCAAAGTTGGTGGATTTACAGAAGATATGGAGTGGTTAAAAACGAACAGAACTATGAATGAAGATATAACCAGACAAGTGTATTGTATCATATGCAAGAATTCAGGGCATACTGGTGCCAATTGTGCGCTAAATCAACCGTTCTGTGCCATCTTCAACACTGCCGGACACACCACCGGAAATTGCGTTTACAATACCAGAATACGAGGAACAGCAACAGTCAATGCTGTCATTCAAGAACATGGACAGGCAGCAAATCATTACATACCTCCGCCACTGAGAAACAATCAACCGCAAGGATATCGAAACTACCGAGGACAAAGAAACAATAACTATAATGCAAACCGCTGGCAGAACGAACCACCACCGGAAAATCCCAATTTACCACCGCCACGCTGTCATTTTTGTGGAGAATTCGGACACATTAGAAGATATTGCAAAGACGCAGCTGAGTATGATCAAAGGAAGAAGGAGCGGCAAAACCCAATGGCCAACATGGTACAAATTACTCCGGTAGAAACGCAAACTGCTACAGTCCAGACCCGATCAGGTAAACAACTACAACCAGCGGCAGAAGTATTTGAACCAGGGATACGAGAACAACATAGGATATATAACAAGGCTAGTCACTGGACCGCCACAGAACCACCAGTATTCCCAGAACCCATTCCGGTGACTCAGACCTCGTCGATAAAAGAAGGGACACAACAAAAGAGAGCAGCAGCAGAACAACCATCAGTAGTAGACATAACAACAGATACTTCGACAACAGCAGAGACTTCAAATTCAAAGGAACAGGATAACCAATCTCAGCAGTCCTGGGAAATTTTATCCAAGGCATCTATCACCCTACCTGTCGGCCAACTTTTGGCGTTAGTACCTGGAATTCGGCAACAGTTTCAACAACATTTTAGCCCGGCACCCTCTTGCATTCCGGCAACCGCCGTAGTTCAACCAGAATGTGATTCTACGGTTGATCATGCAGTGCCCTTGATTACAGTATGGTATAAGAATCAGAAGATCACGTAGGTATTAGTTGACGGAGGCTCCGGCGTAAACATCGCAACCGCAGCATTATGTAAAAAGCTAGGCTGGACCGAAATCGAACCAGTTCAATTCTTTGTCAGAATGGCTGATCAATCTAGAGTCCATCCCGTAGGACTTGTACGGAATGTACCCATTACTCTACAAGGTACGACTTTCAAAATGACTTTTGTTATACTAGATCTGCCCGAATCCACCTTGGATTACAACCTCCTTTTCGGCCGACCTTGGCTGAAGCATGCAAAGGTAATACAGGACTGGTCTGCGCAAGAGCTCACATTCAAGGATGCTAATCATAAATATGTGGTAAAACTAGATGCTATACAACCCTGCGAACTTCACGCCAGACCTTATCTCGCTGAACCAGTTCATATGTTAGATGGACTATCAGATGATGAAGAAGAGCAATTTCTGAAAAATAACGCCGATTTAATGTCTCTAGGAACTGTTGATCTACAGTCCGTCATTAATACTTGGAACACTTCAGTTTGTACAGTAGTAGCTATCACCGAAAAGTCTGAACAAGCAGATACTGAATTACAATCACTATTCAAGCCGACAGAGGATACAGAGAACCCACAACAATTTTATGTCCCTGAAGACCAGCTGATCACATACAATCTAGGAGACAAGGACCATCCTCGACCTGTAAAAAAAAGGCAAAACTTGCCGGAAACCTTTCAGGCTAATTTGATTCAGCTCCTTCGCGAATTCTCAGACGTCTTTGCATGGGATTACAAAGATATGAAAGGATTAGATCCGCGCATATATCAGCACAGAGTCATGCTGAAGCCTGAAGCTAAACCAAATAGGCAGCCCAGCTATCGGATGAATCCCAATTATGCATCTCAGGTAAAAGCCGAACTTGACAGATTATTAAAAGTAGGATTCATCGTACCAATAGAACATGCTGAATGGATTTCACCAATTGTGATTGTGCCAAAGAAAAATAAGCAACTACGAATCTGTGTAGACTACCGGAAATTGAACGCAGCAACAGTACCAGATCCTTTCCCGATACCCTTTCTGGATACCATGCTTGATAGGGTAGCAGGCCACGAAATGTATTCATTCTTAGATGGATACAGCGGGTACAATTAGGTTAGAATGGCTGAAGAAGATATACCAAAAACTGCTTTCATTACCAATTGGGGTGTCTTCGCCTGCACCGTAATGTGGTTCGGATTAAGAAACGCACCAAGCACATTTCAGCGATGTATGCAGGAAATATTTTCTCCTTATCTCACTTCATTCATGCAAGTATATCTTGACGATTTCTCAATCTTTGGGGAGATGATAGCACATTTAAGTCATTTACGATGTTGTTTTCAGAAGTGTAGAGACTACAGACTCTGTCTTAACCCAAACAAATCCGTGTTTGCGGTTTCGTGCGGAAAACTACTTGGGCATATTGTATCTGCTCAAGGTATCCGAGTAAACCCAGATAAGATTTTGGCAATTTTAGAAGCCCCGGTACCCGCAACTCCAAAAGAAGTAATGCATTTCATGGGCCAAATACGATGGCATGGCAGACACTTACGGTGGCTTGCTCACCTCGCAGTACCACTGAACAGGCTAATCACAAAAACTCCCCTACAGTTTGAATGGATTGAAGAATGCCAAACTACATTCGATCGGCTCAAGCATCTCCTGACACAAGCTCCAATTTTACAACCACCGGACTGGGACAATCCGTTCCATGTTTTTGTCGATGCTTCAGATATTGCAATTGGCAGTATTCTGATGCAGCAAACAGATAAGTGGTTTCGCCCTGTTTATTACGCCAGTAGAAGGCTTGCACCAGCAGAAAAGAACTATTCCACTACTGAAAGAGAATGCCTAGGATTGATTTACTCAATCAAAAAATTCAGACATTATTTATTAGGCCAAAAATTTACCTTTCATGTGGATCATGCTGCCCTTGTCTATCTAGTAAGACAACAACATCTAGGTGGACGATTAGCACGATGGGTGCTACTTTTACAAGAATTCGATTATGACGTCATTCACCGACCCGGAAAAGCACATGCCCTAACAGATTTCTTATCTCGCCTGGATTCCGGTGAAGCTCCGGTAGGCATAGATGACACGACTCCTGCGATTTATAATGCTGAACCACTATCCGATGAAACGGCCAACCTACAATCACCATCTACATACTATGATCAGATTTTAACTTTTCTCACCGAAGGATGCTTCCCATCTGAGACGACCAAGGCAGTTCGAAGGAAATTGGCAGTCTTTAGCCGCCGATTTCGGTTAGTTGCTGGAGAGCTCTATTATGTAGACCTCACCGGAATCTTACTTCGCTGTGTTCCTCCGCATGAAATTAACTCAGTTATCACAATGGCTCACTCGACACCTACTGGTGGTCACTTTGCCACAGATTTGACTCACCGGAAAATCCTGCAGAGTGGTCTCTGGTGGCCAACTATGTACAGAGATGTGGCCCAATTTGTCAAACATTGTGATAACTGTCAAAGGACGGGACAACCGCTACAACGACACTTCTTTCCCTTACAGCCAGTCATGCCATTAGAACCATTTCAAAAATGGGGATTGGATTTTATAGGCCCAATTTCACCTCCAGCAGTCTTCAGTAACAACAGATATATACTCACCTGTACAGACTACGCAACAAGATGGGTAGAAGCATGGGCTTTACGGTCAGCCACAACGGTGGCAGTAGCAAAATGTCTGTTGAATGATGTCTTTCCACGTTTCGGTTTACCACTGGAAATTGTCTCAGACCAAGGTACTCACTTTGTAAATCAATTAATGAAGGTACTCACCCAATCCTTCCAGGTGACACACAAACTCAGCTCGCCGTACTATCCTCGTGCCAATGGTTTGGCCGAAAGTACAAACAAATCACTACTGAATATCCTCCGGAAATTGATCACGGAAGCACCGGAAAGATGGGATCAATTACTACTTGCAGTCCTATGGGCATACCGAACTACATATAAGGTAACAACAGGCTTGACACCTTTCAAACTAGCTTATGGTTTAGAAGCAATAGCACCCATGGAAATAGTCATTCCAAGCCTGCGTGTAGCGATCACTCAGAAGATGCTACCGGAAAATTCACAGATAGCACGGATGGATGAACTCAGAGAACTTGATGAGCACCGATGGCTCAGCTTTTTAACCATGCATGAAGTACAACTAAGGCAAGCCAAGACACACGATCGATATTTGAAGACTCCAATCTTTTCGGTAGGCCAGCTTGTACTCTTCTATAACGCAAAATCGGATAGAGCAGCAGGAAAATTCAAACTACGATGGTTCGGCCCTTTCAAAATCTCAGAACAAGTCGGTCCGGCAACTTTTTGGTTGACTACGTTGACCGGAAATCCACTTCCAAAGGTGATCAATGGGTCGAAGCTGCGGCCATATTATCCCACTACTAGTACGCATTAAATTTTTCGGCGGTGGACCGCGTTTTGTTTTATCTTTCCCTTTTTCTTTTCTTTTTCTTCCTTTTATAAATAGCCGCATTTTGTACGAAACGTTATGTTACCAGCCGCCCCTCCTTACCGGTCACTCAAGTACGCACGCCGGCATGAAAACAAATACCACTCCTGCACTGCACAATGATACCCAACCCCCTTCCCCACCCCTTCCTATTTAACCCCTTCAACAATGTCAGAAATCGCTACTGTAGTAATCTCTGCGAACTTGTGTTCTATAGTACTATCCCTAGTCTGTCTTAAGCACTCGCTAACTACACTGCTTTCTGCGATGGTATCCCTACCGAGGTAGGCGAATATCTGCGTTGTAGAGGGTTGGCCAACTTCGCTGAGTTGCCTTGGCACTCGGTCGAAGCCCATCCCTTCTCCGCGCAGATCATCCACGCCATCGCCCAATTCCCCATCACCGAACGACAGTGGGTCTTCCCTTCCCTCCCATCTAGAACCGTCATCACCTTCCAAGCCTTCTCTGCAGCCTACCGCCTCACCCCGCAAGGCCGCGAAAATGGCCCTAGCATCCCTGTCGCTCGCATGGCCGAACTCTTCCCCCGCTCCTCATCAAACGAATATGCCATTCTCTGCCGCCCCGAACCCGAACGGTCCGCCCTACAGTTCCTCGTAGCAATCCTCAACCTGCAAAAACGAACCTACGGTATCTCTCGCCCCTTCTATTCCGCCCTGGAGTTAGCCACCCGCGAACCTGTCAACTTTGCCTCTTATTTCTTCCAATGAATTCATAAGGAATCCGTCGCTATAGTAAAACAACTCCAGAAGGGCACTTCTCCGCGCTCTCGCCTTCCCCACATCATCTCCTTCCTCTTCCCAACCATTCTCGCCGCACAACCCCCACCCACAGGCCCCGCACTTAGGCACGAAGAATCAGCACACCCGCTCGATGAATCTGACCAAGAAGACGAAGAAATCAATCAACTCTTCCGCACTAAACGAATCCGGATTAGCTCTTCCGAAAGCGAAGTCCAAGGATCCGCCGGAAAGGAACACGACGCCGAAGAAGATAAACAAAAAGAAACATACCACGACACCGCCACTTCAATACCCAACAACACGTTAACAGAGCAACAAGACCAGCAAGACCAAGCAGACACAGAGATAGTGTCCACCGAAAAGGAATCCGAGCATCAACAGGACGAACCGGAATCCGCCACAAAAGCACTGGATGAACTTATCGCGGCCATCAACCATACAGAAATCGAACAACAAACCATTATAAAGGTAACCACGATTGACTCTGTTCTGCCCACCCCACCTGTCAACCCCGACCTCCCACCGGAACCATCCCGCCGACCCGGTTCTGAACTTACACCATCCTCATCTTCCTCCCCTAACTACTCTCCGCCAAACTCCCAGCACCTACTCACCGATACGTCCTCTCAGCCTCGTCAACCACCACCACCACACAACGTGTTTTCGGAACTAGCCTCCATGGGGCAGTTCCTCCTGCATTTATCACACCAGCTGCCAGCACAGTTTCAGGAAGCCACGGACACTCTCAAGGCAGAATACCAACATAAGGTCGACGTCCTGGAAGCGGACATCACCCCCCTTCAGGAAGAAATCGAAGCTATCAAGACTGAGAACCATCAGCTACAAACACAGTTAGCAGAACTCCAAGCCAAATTCTCGGCCGAACAGACTCTAGTACAGCAACGAGATGCCGCCCTCGAGCAAGTTGCAGCCAAAGAACGACTCCTACAAGCCGCATATGAAGAAATCCGAGCCCTGAAGACCACCCTCCACGAACACGAAGATATCAACGCCTCCCTCGAAGAACTGGTCACAGAAACAAAGATTCAATTACAGGAGACCATCAAGAAGAATCAGGACCAACAGAAAGAAGCCCAACAAGTCCAAGAAGAGTTACGACGAGCCCAAGAATGCGCAGATGAGGTTAACAGTATCCTCAAACGACAATTAATACGGGAAGGCCAACACCTAAAGGATATCGACAAAACGCGCAGAGAACGAGATGCGTACCGGAAAACTCTCGATTTCCAAACCCAACAGTTTGAACGACTAGACAACCAAGTGCGCAACCAGAAGGAGTGTATTACAGAGATGCAGACCAAACTGACCGAAATGCAGACAGCTCGAGATGTGGCATTAGCTAACGAATTTTATTTACAAGAGGCTTTCCTTCAAACCCAAGCCGAAATTTTGTTAACTCAAGCCATAGCCCTTAGTGCAGTAAGAACCGACGCCCAATTACTAGAACCCACCACCTTAGTACAGATGTTAGAAACTCTCAAAAAGAAAATTACCCGAACATTTAGGCTCGCCCGAAATATGTACTTAGAAGGCCTAGTATCCGAACCGTAGAAACCTGCGGGTTCGAGTCCACCGTGCGTGCCAGTGTTAGACGGCCGCCGAATAAGGACAGTTGTACTAGGACAGGCGCCTTAAATAGCAAGAGCCTTTTGAGAAACGCGCAGAGATTCGCGCACCACTGTAAATCCTCTATATAAGGAAATGAGAAGAAAATGGCAAACGACGCCCCTTCTGGAATTGCTGTGTTCTGTTAAGGTGTATCGTCTAGTCGATTTTAATTGTGAAGTGCATCTTCGATTCTGTCTGTGAGTACGTCCAATCTGGGGAACTACTGTGTCTGGTTAAGAACATCTTCTAGTCTGTCTGAGCGCATACCCCTTCGGGCTCTACAGGGTCTTGTTAAGTTAACCTTCGATTCGTGTCTGTCGGTTAAGTGTATCTTCTATGGTGAAGTACCTCTGTTGGGAAGCGTAACGTATTGTTGAAGTGTCTACTTTGTAGCTGTATGGTTCTGTCCTGTTCTGCTGCGTTTGATTAGTAGTTGTTCGTATCTTAAAGGGTAATTACGCACAAGTGACAGTGTGCTACGAAGTTGGTTGGTAATGGTGGTGTATTTGAGCATTGTTAAGTATGCTTAATATATATCGGTAAAGTAGGAGTGTGGAGTGATCTCGCTACTGGTCTGTCAAGTTCTGTGAAGTACTTGAAGTCGATACAATAGTCTGTGTTTTCTGGAGATTCCGTTCCAGGAAGGACTTGTATTTGTAAAAGCCTGTGTGCCTTAGGAGCTAGTGATACGATTGTTACGCTTTGGATGATGACTACATACGGTAATTTGTATACTTTGAAGTATACTGTTCGATGTGTCTTTGAGTCAAGAATAGGTGTGTTCTGTGCAATACTCGGCGAATGAAGTAAGTAGTTAAATATTTAAGTCAGGACCGGACTACTGCTCTCCTGCTATAGCAGATTCAGACCGGAAATGTCAACGTCCCAATAAGTCGCGTAGTAGTATTGTTCAGAGACCAGTACTGAGCTAAGACGTGACCGTGTGTTTAATACCTGTATGAGAGTTTGGGAAAATAGTACAGGGCCTCTGTCTAACAGACCCCTACCACTCCCAAGGACCCACGTGGCTAAGAGAACGAATCACGGTTAGAAGATTTAGAACCAAATTGAACGTAAAACATTTGAATAGGAAGTAAAGTAACGCTCAAACCATAACAGTTTAACAAAGCTTAAGCATGGATGAAATACAGAGAATCGCGCTGTTAAAACATCAAAAAATTGAGTGTCCATATCGCGGAGTGACAAGGTTTGTGCCTAGTATTGCAAGTGTCATATCGTGAGATTGAAGGGTGACTTTGCATATATAGACACATAGGAGTAACAAGGAGGACACAAGGTACACATATTTGCAAAAATTTTTGAATTTGGGTGTCAAAATCTCCAAGTATCGTGTCCGGTTGAGTTTTGGTATCGCGATACCAAAAACCTTGTGTATCACGATACTTGTCGAGGTATCATAGTGTGCATACCCACTTGAGGTATCACAATAACATTCTGGTATTGTATCGTGAAGTGCTGGTATCGCGATTGCAATCATCCCAGTGGTATCGTATCGTGTCGATCCCAGTATCGTATCGTCGACCGAGCGGTATCATATCATCGGCCAAGTTGGTATCGTATTGCCTCCAGTTTTGGTATTGTATCGCGAGGTCAAGTGGTATCGTATCATTGACTAAGTGGTATTGTATTGCGAGCATGATTGGTATTGTATCGCGCACTTAGTATCGTATCGTCTCTTATTCTGGTATCGTATCGTGCACCTTGTGGTATTATATCGCATAACACAAGCAGTATCATATCGCAGTTGGAATGGTATCGTATCGCCAATTGAGCAGTATCGTATCGTGTGCAAAGTTGGTATCGTATTGCCGACTCAGTATCGTATCCTGTATAAGGTGGTATCGTATCATCCACGTGGTATCGTATAGTTCCTTACCCTGGTATCGTATCGTGTGATTTTTGGTATCGTATCGTCAGCAGACCAAGTATCGTGTCGTTGATTATTTTGGTATCGTATCGTGAGGTTGGTACGTATCGTCCAAGGTGGTATTGTCTATAGTGGTATCACGTATGGTGGAAAATTTGGCATCGTATCACCTGTCCTGAGGTACTCCCACAAGGTCCTGTTTCCCTATTTTAACCCCAAAAACCTGAACTGGCATAACTTTCTCATACGAAATCCGTTCGGAGTGATTTTGGGTTTGTTGGAAAGCTCGTGGGGAGTATTAGATATAGTATTTTGAAGTTGACCATCAACTTGGTCTAGGAAGCAAGGGGTTCCACAAGATTTGGAGCAATACAAAGGACAATTTTGGACTTGTAGACAAGGCTTATGAACCTAAGATCAAATAGACACTTAGGAAGAGATAGATAAAGTACCAAATCATCTGAGGCTAGTGTCAACCACACAACCAAGTCGAGGACTCAAAACTCAGTAGTTAGCACCACGTGCTGAGTTTACAGATAAGTGAGTCAGAAATGTCATTCAACTTGGAGAGACTCTTGGCTTCTGAGGACATGCATAGTTCAGTACCTAGGGAAGGTTTTATGTTTATAGTGGAAGGGGAATATCAGATGTCTCTTCAATACATATCCACTAACTTGCAAGGAATACCCATCTATCTCGATGGTCTACACAGGTCAGTACCAAGAATGATAAACACTGCAGAATCTCAAATAGTTCCAAGACTAGCTGTCAAGTATAAAAGTGGAGTTTACATGGACAAGATGGGCCAGATCTATGTAGTAATAGAAAACCCTCATCAAATTAATGATCGTGGAGAATTAGAGGGACAAGGAACTTCTGGAAAATCTAACCAAGAAGAACTAGTGACTACCCCAAGGGGCAAGTCTGTGGTGACTCAAGTCTTGAGAGGGGATTTGATACTCCAAAATGATTACCTGTTGGATATATACATGATCCATGGATCTGACCTACTCCTCCAAACTGATTCCCCGACACAAGGAGAAAGCATCAGCCCAACAACTATATACAAGTTAAGGGATCCGGAAAATCCATCTACAGTTACATACCTAGATCAAAATCAAAGGAGATATTGGCACGTAGATGAAGTGGATGGGTCTAGATTAAAGTACATGGATCTGCCTATATTCTCTCCTTGAGATCAGGCAACTACCTCACAAAACCCATTCCAGACCTAGCAAATAACGGAAAATGTGATGGTAGGACAAACGATCCAACGTATTAGGCCGAACAGACCTCAGGTGCAATCCACCATGCCAGGAATTAACTCCCACAACCAAACTAGCCAGGTAATAGGGAATATGGATAGAACCACCCTTAGGGAAGAACCACCCCAAGGTGTACGAGCTAGAGTACACCCAATAAAACCCGCTTTTCCCATCATGATTCGATCCCCATAGCTCGACAGAATACTGAGACCAATCCAATTGGCCAAATGTATGTGAAATGTACGATGGCACAGGAGAGTTGTATGACCACATTGCAGAATTCAAGCAGGTATTGGGAGCGGAGCAAGTGGATGACGTTTTCATGCAATATGAATCCTTTGGACTAACCCTCACGGGAATAGCCTTAACTTGGTTTCAATCCTTAGATCCAAATTGCTTTGGTCATATCGAACAATTCTTCCAAGAATTTATTGGGGAATTCACTAAGCAAGGGATCAAACACAATTTGTCATCCTTTATACATAGTTTCAAACAGACTCCTAATGAGACAGTAAAAAATGTAGCACGAAGATTTAATCAATATGTAGACCGATGCCCTGTGACAGAGAGACCTTCTCTGCAGAAAATGATATCCTTATTTTTAGAAGGTCTAACGAATGGGACATTGATAATCTTAGTGTACGTAAAATGATTGCAAACTCTGAGTGAGTGTCTTCAAGAGTGCATAGATTTGGAAGACAACTTAGCTGAGGATCTCAAAATCACACAAGATCCTACCAAAACAGAGAATACAAGGAGCAACGAGACTTCTAATTCGAGTTATGTGGAGGAAGTGGCAGCGTTAGTGGCCAGGAAATTAGGAGTACAAGAACAAAGGAGCAACCAGAACTCCTCCTTGAGAGTGCCAATGTTAGGAAGTTGCACACTTTATGGTGGAGATCATCCATCTCATGTCTGCATCAGAGAAGGATTAGGGTTATCACAACCTTACCCTTACGATAGACAACCAACTCAGGAGCCTAACATATACTCTTATAGTGAGCAGAAGTACATCAACTACAACACCAAAAACTATCCAATGAATAGATAGGCACGACTGTTTGTACCACCCCAATGTAGACCATACGTGTACCCTCCTAGAGAAGAGGGCAGAGAAGTTCCTAGGTATAACCCATGTGCAGGACCCCGAGGAGCAACTAGACCATATGAACATGGAGGATATAACCAACCTCAACCTATACCAAGACAACAACCACCCCACCCACTAGCTCCGATACAAGGGCAGAACATGACAATACAAGTTGTTTGTCTTGAGTGTGGCAAAGAACAGCTCCTGAGAGATTGTCCCAGACATCCCTCTAGTGCACCAAAGGTTACACTCGTTAATGTAGTAGGCTTAATAGGGGATTCAAGTTCCAGTAACAATAATGTGGCTCCTATACATGCAATTACTAGGGCACAAGCCTTACATCAAGCTAAACAAGCTGAGCAATTAGAGCCAAGTGAGTCAAGAGAGCCTAGTAAGAGAAAAACAAGAACATGGAAGGATACTAGAGAGAAGGCCAATCGTAAGTGGACCAAAAGTTATCCGAACTAGAAGAAAAACTAAAAGATGCAAAAACAAAAATAGAAGATATTGCCTCTCAAAAGCCCTCGCATGTCAAAACTCCATCCACACCACCCCATCCCCAACCACATCCCCACCCACCAACCTCTGTAAATAAACCACAACCAGGATGTGTCCTTGCAGATCCAACCCCAGAAGACTTGGACATGATGTTCAAGGCATACCAGGCTCGACTTCAAGAAGGGACAACACCTGCAAACCTAGACAAGAGCTACCCTAGAGCAGATTTAGAGATTGAACGGACAAAATGTGCATAAAAATGGTGGAACTAGCTCAAGCTATGTTTGAGGCCAGTCAATCATTCAATCAGACGAATGCTATTACACCGGGTTTGCACTTCTAGGGCTTACTAGATAGATTAGAATAGTTGGTAAATAAACCACAAGTTTCTTTACCTCCACAGGCTCAACCAACTATTGAAAGAGAAAGCTCATTACCAAAGAAAGTCTATGTTCCTGACTCCATTGATGATGGAGAACCTCTTTCAATTCAACAACAGGCTCAAAAGTTCTTACGGGAAATACAAGAAGAGAAATGGGCCAAGGAGAAGGATGTTCCCCCTCCTATTCTTGAGATTGATGACCTTCACGATCAATTTCCACAAGACATATCCAATTCTTTACAAGAGTTGCCACAATTCACAGGCCCATGGGAATCTGAATCTCTCCAGGTTAGAGCCGCCACAATATTGATAAAAAACGAAGACTCGGTGGTTCCAAGAAACACTGAAGTTGTGAAGAACACTAAGGTTCAGTGTCATCTCACTTTAGAAGAGCTGCTCAAAGTAAAGCCTCAGTTATGGAAACATGTGGCAAATCAGGTTCCAGAACTTGAGTCCAAAATGCCAAAAGCAGGTTCTAAAGAGAAAGGACCAAAGATACCTCTAGACAAAATAGGGGACATGAACAAAGGTGAGGAAGGTAATACTTATCTTCTGATCACCTACCAAGGTTACACAACCAAAGCGATCATAGATTCAGGTGCTGGTGTTGCTATTGCGACCACCTCCTTGTGGAAGCAATGGGGTAAACCGCATTAAGACCAACTAGAATGAAGCTTCAGATGGCTGATGGCCATGTTGAAAAACCTCTAGGATTGCTACAAGGGATAACTCTAACCACCTGTGGTGTAGAGTTTGCGCACACCTTTGCTATATGTGACTTTGGTAAAACTAATACCTACGAGATGATCCTAGGAAGACCCTTCCTATGACAACTGCAAGTTGTATAGGATTGGGGAACCAACTCCTTATACTTGCAGCACTTAGGGGTCACAATCAAGGTTAATTTGAAGGATTACACCTTCAGAGATGTACCACCCCTACAGTGGAATCCTATCCACAAGGAGCAAGAAGATTCAATCTCTGTGAATTCTAAAAGTTCATCTGATACATCCTAGATGCATGAAGATACTCATTTGTGGATGTGTAAGGTCGCAAAGGAAGAGGAAAAATGCTTAAAATCAAGAGAAGAAGGAACTTCTCAAGGAGATAGACCAGTTAGAGACCCAGCCTATACGCCCATGATCTTTTCGGATGAGGAATTTGAGCCTCATGGTTGGGCAGAAATCTTGGCCACCATGGACATTGCGGTCAATGAAGAACACTGGACACCTCATTGTGATGAGGAGGGTTATGATATTTCAGTGTTTACGTGTCAGCCCATGCTAGAAGAATGTGACCCTAGTGACTTCATAGAAGAAGAAGAGAATGATGGCGATCGAGAGTCCATTGTGATGGACAGTTGCTTTATTTTAGAGGAGCACTATCTAGAAACATAGGAGTATTTACACAAAAAGAAGCAGAACCTCTCACAAGCATCAAAATTGTAAACTTAAAGGATGGAAGTGAAAGTGATCAAAAGAAAAAGAAAAGAAAAGTAGTGAAAAAAGAAGAGGAGGAACCATTGTTTGAAGTACCAGATAATTTCAAGAAATACGAAGTTGAGGACCTAAAAATTTTGGTATGAATGCCTAAGAGAGAGGCCACAACAGGGGAAGCATTTGATAACAAAGAAAAGACCAAAAAAATCATAGTCACCATTGAAGAGAACGAAGAGAGATGTACGTAGATAGGAGATGACCTAAGTAAAGAAGAGGAAGCAGAGTTGGTAGCCTTATTAAGGGAATATAGGGACGTGTTTGCATGGCACTATAGAGTCTTGAAGGGAGTAGATGTGAAAATTTGTTCTCATATGATCCCCATGACAGCAGATGCCAAGCCCACCAAACATAAGCCCTACACATATAATGGCACTTATGTAGCCAAAATAAAAGAAGAAATTGATAGATTGATTGAAGCTAGATTTATCTATGAGATTGCACATACGGAATGGGTGTCCCCCATCATTGTGGTGCCCAAGAAGAATGGAAAGTTTCATGTATGTATCAACCTTAAAAAAGTTAACACTGCCACGATAAGAGATAGTTATCTGCTTCCACTCACTGCACATTTATTGGAGCATTTTGCATGCAAGAAAGTGTATAACTTCCTTGATGGATTCTCAGGTTACAAACAAGTATCCATTGCCCTAGAAGATCAACATAAAACAGCCTTTGCCATAGAGTGGGGAGTTTTTGCATTTCATGTGATGCCATTTGGGCTCACCAATGCACCTACAAAATTTCAAAGGCTCATGTGTCATGTCTTCAAAGAGCTCGTGCGAAAGATCTTAGAAGTATATGTGCACGATTTATGTGCTCATTCCCAAGAAAGGAGATGTCACATCCCTGAGTTCGGACAGATCTTCAACAAGTGTAGAGCATACCGAGTGTGTCTGAACCCAGAAAGTGTGTGTTCATGGTGCGTCAAGGTAAAATCTTGGGTCATATTGTTTCTAAGAACGAAATATCAATAGATGAGGATAAAGTAAAAGCCATAGTGGAGTTGTTGAGGCCAAGGAATGTTAAAGAGGTACAAGCCCTCTTGGGCCATTGTGGAAATTACCGTAGGTTTATTCACATGTATGCAATCATAGCTAAACCTCTTTATGCCTTGTTGACAAATTTTGAGTGGAATGACAAATGCAAAAATTCCTTCAATGAGTTGAAGAGACATTTATGCACAACACCAATACTGACCACTCCTGATTGGAATAATCCTCTCCATGTACGCTTATCTCATAGGATTGGGAGGTGTGGAAACCCCTTGTTTGGGCGAGGTGGAACTTCCCATCTATCTTCAAGATGTTCTGATGAGAGTGAAAATGCTAGTGTGTGAAGATGAGGAACTTACGGAACCACTTGTCCTAGGTTAAGATTAGATCTATGACCATGCAGTCAACTTAAACCTTAAAAGCCAACTTCTTCAAGTTTGGGTACATGAACAATATATTACCTTAGAATTAGACAATTGCATGCTCACAAATCTAGAGTCACACATTCTCTTAGTTCTTCCGAAACTAATCTTCTCAAAGAAAATGTTGTGTGTGTCAATAGCCCTATGAAGCAAAAGGACTCAATCATGGAAGCACACAATCAAAGGCCAGCAAACCTCTGTTCTTCTTCACAGACTAATGCAAGCATAATTCAACCAAAGAGGCAAGCAAAAAAGACATCTGCTATATCAACTAGACAGACAAAATTCCAGAAGAAAGAAGCTCAGGGCATGAAGCAGATTTGGGTACGAAAAGGAGAGCAACCACTAGCTTTGCCACAACCATTCCCATTGAGGCAATCCAACCATGCTAAAAGAAGCACCAAGAAACGAGGACCAGCTCAATCCTACGGTCTTCGACAAATTTGGGTACCGAAGCAATCGATGAAGGCCGACCATAATAAGGTACAAATTTGGGTGCCTAAGAAATTAGTTGTAGCTCAACAAGGACAATTACACATTTGGGTACCCAAGGCACTCCTACATGCAGAAACACCACTGATCTCCCTCACAAGAAAAGTTTCAACAAAGAAGCCAAGGAGAAAAACGGGTAAGAACCGAGCACAGATACCAAAGGAAGATAAACTCACCTCTTCAGAAAAAATAAAAAGACAATCATCAAGGATATGGGTTTGGAAGCCAAAAGTACTAGCAGCTTCCACAAAATCAAAGAGCCAACCATGTTGGATACCAAATTTTAGAAACCATCCAAAGATGAAGGGCCAGAAGTGATCTCCACAAGGCCACATACCATTCTCAAATGGATCCATATAAGGAGGCTTACATCATTTCAAGATCCAATTGACACCTCCAAACAAAGAGTGCATCAAGTCTGCAAGTAACATCAGAAGCCTCAACGTGCAAAAACCATGTGCCTTTGGCATAATCTTGTCTTTTGCACCATTTAGGTCATGCATTTCCAAAGTATGCATCAATATAGGGCCACATTTCACGACCGTGCATAGACACGATTGAGAATCCCAGGCACATGAGATACACTTGACATATGTAAAATATTTTATTGATACTAACATCTTTCTTCTTGTTTTGTGACAGTGTTCCAAAAAAAAAGAAAGGGAGAAAGAGAATACAAAGAGAAAGGATAGGACTATGTGCTTAAAGCATCTCCGACATGAACCATCAACAAGGACATCCATCAACAACGGCAGATAAGTTGATGGTCAATCACCATGCTGGAGCGCACCACGAAGAGATGAATATCGATGGACATTTGACCATGGTAAGAACTACCTACTTCGACAATACGATAACCATAATAGAGTAGGAAACCTCTTCGTCAACATACCCTTGAGCACTTCGCTCAAGATCCAAATTCTTGCACCATACTTCTTCCAATGCATTCCCCACGTATGCATGCATAGGGCCACATTACAAGGCCATGCGCAAGGCACCTATCTTGCTCAATCCATGCACTAATGCACTTACCCATCATCCATTATGGGTTACAAGTACTTGGCATTAAAAAATTTGAAAAAGTAAAAAATAAAAAATCTTTGGAAGAACCAGAGGACATTACGGTGACAACAACAAGAGCAAGGAAGCCATCCTCCATGAGAGTTGCTCATAACCAACATTGACAACCTCTTTTGAGTAGCTCACAATTTTTGAAAGCTCACAAAGACACCATCAAGCTGGAATACAAGGAAGAAGTACATACAAGGGTCGCAGTGAAAAAATGAAGAAACAGACAACTGCCCAAGCTACAATTGGAAGATGGACTGCTCTTGTGGGTACATGATGGACACTATCTCTCCAAGCACTACATGGAACAACCACTACAACAAGGGTCTATCAGGGATGACAGACTCTAGAGAGGGGGAGTGTTGACAATCAAGGTCACACACAAGCATGGAGGCACATCAATGAAGTGGACACACAAGAAGAAGGAGCATGTAGGGAGCTCCAAGAAGCACATGTCAAATTTTCATAAGAAATCCCTATAAAAATAGTGATTTTTATCACTAAAAACCATTGTAAATACCATTTTCTATTTTTACAACTCCATTTTGTTCAAGCCAAGGAGTCCTTGAGCTTGAGGAGTATTAGAAGTATCATCCTACCAATTTCCATAATTTTTAGACTCTGTTTGGGCCCCCAAATAAGCCTTGAAACCTAATTTTCAACTAGGCCAGACACTAGGTCTGGAGAGGGCCAAAACTACTCAAAAAACTATAAAAAGGGCTGGAGAGCTCATTTTTGGGGTTAGCTTGTGGTGTAGCTCAGTGGTGAGTAGCACCTCCTTTAATGTCAATCTGGGAAGACGTGAAGATGGTATGATGACCTCGAGCAAGTGAAGGCACAAGTGCGTGAGTGAGAAGCACACCAACATGCACACACATACACACACACGCGCACACACAGCAAGAAAAAGAGGAAGACAATGGAGTTCTTTTAGATTGCTTCAAAAGTGCTCATACAAGTTTAAATCTATTACAAGCTAGCTTCAAAATGAGCTCTCTAGCTCTATTTATAGTTTTTGACTAGGTTTTGGCCGTGTCCAGACCTAGTGTCCAACCTAGTTAAAAATTAGGTTCTAGGTCCCGTTTGAAGGCTCAAATGGAGTCTAAAAATTATGAAAACTGGTAGATAGCTACTTCTAATGCTCCTCAAGCTCAAGGAATCCTTGGCTTGCACAAAATGGAGCTACAAAAATATGAAATGGTATTTACAATGGCTTTTAGTGATGAAAATCACTATTTTTGTAGGGATTTCCTCTAACGATTTGACATACACATCTTCGAGCTCCCTACTTGCTCCTTCTCCTTATGTGTCCACCTCTTTGGTATGCTTTAGCTTCCTGAAAAAATAATGGCCTACTTGCCCGATCTTCTTTGACTACTCTGTCTGCTTGTACCTTCTCTTCGCTCTGGCTCCCTTCGTAAGCTTCCTTGTCTTGTTAGTCCTTCAGTTCCTTGACTACTGCTAACACCCCCCCCTCTCTCGCGTATGTCATCTCTGACAGACCCTTGTTGAGTGGGTCGTTGGATGTAGTACTCCACAATGTCTATGGCTAAATGATGTTCTGCAATTCTCAACCCTTTGGCCAAGTCAGTGAGTAGAGCATCCCAATCTACAGGCCCGGGAACCTCTAGATGTGGTATATGTAGCTTTTCTGAATGGAGAGCTTGTTCCACGGCAAATAACTGTAATAGATGAGATGGTCTGGGAATGAATATCTCTGAATGATATTCCCAGAACCCCGTGATAAACATTTCTTCAAACGTCTGTTTGAAGCAAGCAAGTAGACACTTTATACGGGCATGCCAGACATAGACGACGTTAATGGAGGGCGTGGTGCTCATGTCATAGACAAGGTCCTTATTCCCTTCATTAAATCCAATAGCCGAAAGATGAGGTTCTTTGATGTTCTTAAATGTCCTGAATGTAATCAGCATGAGCTCAAAAATTTTTAGCCACATCTGTGCCATGACATCTGGGACATTCTTGAACCGGACTGCCCAGTGTCGGATGGTTGAAATTATGTAGTTGTCTGTGGGTTGGCCATTAGGAGGTTCCAGGTACACATAATTTAACCACTTTTCACATCCTTTAACCGTCAAAACTGTTTTTGTGTACTCCGGCCAAGACCTTCTTCGAAAGACAGGGCAGTAGCAGGGATTATACTTGATATATAGAGGCATGTTATTGCACGTGCGATTCATCTCAGGGTAGGTTTCAAGCAGGCGGATCCTCCAAGTAGGTTGATGTATATTGCCTTGCTTTGCACTTGTAGGGATATCATCCGGTGCAAACTGTGTCACCGATGTTGGTTCTTTTGTTGTGCGTTGCTTAATTTCAGCATTGTAATCTGCCATTAATACACAGAATGGAACATACAGATCATCAGACGTGCCAATCCACCTATGATGGGAGAGGTTTCTAAAGTAATCCGATTTTATGACGACTTCTTCCAATCGTGACATAGACGCTATCTGAACTGCAACTCTCTCATCATGGGTTGTAGCAACCTTTTCCAACCTTTGCATCCATTCAGGCACTTCGATCTCAATTGTGTCCATTCTTCTTCGGTTTGCTTACCTCCGGGTGTTTGCATGGGAACATATGGATCTTCAAAAGTCTCCTCCACCTGAATTGGCACTAGGTCTTCAGGTTCAGGTTCTACAAGGGGAGAGGGTTGACTCTCGTATTGCATAACTTTATTTCGTAGTTCTTCGAGTTCTACTCTGAGTTCTGTGACTTCTTCAGATGTGTCGACTGCGGCTGTGACTTTGCTTGGTGGCTCCTGCTGAGTTGCCAGTTGCTTTAGTAGGTCATCTCTTTCTCTTTCTAATGATGTGTGTGCTTCTAAGAGATCGGCATGGGTTTCCAACACGATTTGCATATTCTCTGAGGGGATGGCCTTGAATTTCTCTGGGTCGATTTCCTGCGGTGAACCCTCCATTGCTGCTTCCAAGTTTTCTTCATTCTGTCTCTATAGTCGCTTATTTTCCTCTAGTTCTATAGACATGTGTTTTTGTAATAGGGCCAGGTTGCGTCAAAGCTTGAGGTTCTCTGTTATCTGGGAGTGTAGCAGCTCATCAAGTTGTTGTTTTTCTTCCGCATCTGACTAGGGTGGATTGGCCACTAACTGCTCATGTTGTTCCTATAAAGTGACATACTGTTGTTGTAGTAGCCGCTTTTCCCTCTCTAAATCAATGAATCGTGCTTGTAGCGCTTCGTGGCTTCGGAAGAGGCTCGTATGCTGGTTATCAAGATGCTGGTAGTGCTGTTGTAGTTGAGACATACACTGGTACATATTATTAAATACATTATTTATAGGGGTGGATGCGGGAAGGGTGTTGAATGCAGAAGGGAAGGGAAAAGGGAATGGGAGCGTGTATGCTGTGCTTGAAAAGGGTGAAGTGGGTGGTGGGGGAATGGGAGATTGTGGATGTATGGGGGGAGGGAGAGGTGCGGAGGTGGGTGATATGTCCATGAGGTCAAAAGTGGATGCAGTTGTGGGAGTGATTGTGAACATGGGAATTTTGGGTGCGGTAATGGTGGTGAAAGTGTAAAGTGGTGTGTGTAGTTGTGAATATGAACCGCCAGGAAGTGTGATCGGGGGAACTGGGTTTTTCGTGGTTGCAATTAGAATTACAGTGTCAGTGGTAGTGTATACAAGTGAGGTGGTGATAGGGTGTGTGGGTTGTGTGGGTTGACTGACAACCTGTGCTTCGGTATGGGCAGTGGACTCTGAGGCGGTGACAATAGTGGTTACACTGGCAGTGGGAGGTGAAGTTGGTGGAGTCGGAGGTAGGGGTGGTAAAGGGGGTGATGGGGGTGCACTGGATGTATGGGCTTCCTCAGTTTCCTGAATGATGTGAGCTGTGCCCGTGGTTGTGGATGTGGTACCCTGAGGTTCTGACACTAATACATTCATTTGTTTTCTAGCCCGAGGAGGGCGTCTGCCGTAACGTCGTTCTGATCTTCGTGAATATGCGAGAGCGGTATGCACCATCTCAGGTACCCCCAACACATCAGCTATCATGTCAAGGGTTGCTCTGTAGTGCTCGTCCACACCTTCCTCCTCAAGGATTTGATTCATGAGGGCTTTTCCTACTGCTAGGGATAGTCTGTGTTGCTCTTGAACTCTGTTGATGGTATCATACAGCTTTTTCAATTCCTTCGTATAAGCCGGGGCACCCTCAAGTTTCTGTAGAGTTTCCTGGTCATATTCTTGCTCATCTTCCTCTGATTGTCCACCTCGTTCCTCCTCTTGTTCTTCTTCTTCTTCATCCACTTCAACTACCTCTGGTTGTCTAGGATGGGGTTGGTCTGTAGCAGTTTGTTGCCCACTGGCTTGCTCTGCCTCGACTTCCGCGTTAACAACCTCGATTATTCTGGCTACCTCCTCATCAGTTAGGTCTTCTAATGTGAAGCCGTGAGGAAACTCTAGGTCGGTTGGTATAGGTGGAAACACCGGATTCGGTCCATCTGTGTTGTGTCTTGGTAATTTGATAGTGAAGGGTTGTACATGCCTTGGAAGTCATGGAGTTGTCTCTGGTGTCAGTGTTGCACCGCGGGCTTGTGCACAGGGCATCTGAACTACACCTCTCATTTTCTTTGATGGCGGCCCTGTTGAAATTCTTGTACCCTGGTCCAAATCAATGCCCTTTGAACTGGCACATCATAAGCCAAACATCTATACACAATCCTGGTGAGGGCTCAGCATCCATACAGTACCGACTTTTGCTTTTTATACCACCGTTGATGTGCCAAGTGGATTTGGTCAATAATCCAATGCGGCATGTTGATTATCAAATTGAAGGCATCTGCTAAATATAGACTGAACCATATTTTCTTGGGTGGCATTGTGAACCGCTCTTGAGCTGGGAACGCGAAATGTTGCATGACCATTCGCAAGTGAATGGCGATTGTGGGTGTCATTGCCACCATGTCTTTGAGCTTAGTCAGGTTCCTGTTCTTCATGTTATCCGAGACCATCGTCTCTTTTTCGGTGGGGATATGCATGCCTTTCATGTCAAGCGCTTCCCTCACCAAATTGTTCGTCAGTTTGAAACGCTTTAATTCATTACCTCTGGTAAGTGATGGTAGAACAAAGGTACTATATCCCTTTTTCTCTTTACTAGGGGTCAGAGTGCTAATTAAGGAGGAACACCGTAGAAAGTCTGGCTTGGGTAACTAAGCCTTGAAGTAGTCGTATAGTCCAGCCTTCTTCCAGATGGGTTTTAGACCTTCATCGTTTTGAAGCCTCTCTAATTCCCTAGTGAAAAAATGATATCTGCCCCATCGCCCGTTGAACTCTATCTCGGCCTCCCACATGTAGGTGCCTTCACCTAGAGATCCGGCCACATCACTGAACCAATGTGAGTTTTTGCTGACCAGCATTGTGTGCCCGTGTGGAGGATTCTGAATCGGTATGGCGTGTAATGCCCTCAATGCCACTGGGCATTCCTTCAATTCCTCTTCAATGGGAAGACTTTCAATGTCCACGATTTGGGGGCTGGTGCCTGCCTGGGAGCTAGTTCCTGCCTCGGCCATGGTGAAGAGACTGGTCACCGGTTCTGTGAGAATAGACAAATGAATGTTAACATTGGAAATGGACACCAAGCATTCATGCATCCCCATTACAACATTAACATGATTTTAGTGAGAGGTTAGTAGGTCAATAAGTGCTTGGGGATCGTGTGTGTAGTTAGTGAATGGATATTCCTAAGAGCTAAAGGGAAAGATGCGGTGTGTGAGTGATGTAGTGAATAAGTGGATATGAATTTACAAATGAAGGTCGGGGGGTTTACTACCAGTTTTGGGCTTCCAAACAAACTGATTTGCTGTTGGTCTTGATTTGGTGGAAACTCGGGAGAGCTTTATAAGAGGGTCTGCTTGGAAATGAGGCTTTTTAGGGACCCATTTACAAGTGATTCTACGTGTGCTCATGGAAGAGTATGTGTTCATGCGTGATGTATAAGAATGGGTATCCGATGTTCGAGTGAGTGATCCATGTTGTGCAAGGAGTGGTTTCGGTGTAGCTATTAGAGCCCGCAAGCAAGCCTTAGGCACCCAAATTTGTCGTGATTGTGGGCTGGCCCTCATCGACTTCTTGGGTACCCAGATAAACCTCACTTTCACCGAAGAAGTTTTGGACGACTCCTTATTAGTGTCGTGTTGTTGAGCACTAATAGGAAGTTGAGCCAATTGTGGTGGCTTGACCGTAATAAGATGCTCGCCTTTCCGTACCCACACTTGTTTTGGTGGTTGGGACACCGTGCTTCGTATTTTCTTTGTGCCTCGCACATAAGTCGGCTGCTTCTTCTGCGTTTGATCCGCCTTTGGTTGCTGCATCCCTGTGGCTTTTGGAAAAGAAGGGAGTTCCGTTGTACCCTTATGCTTGTAGTTTGATTTATGCTTGTTGAGACAACCATCCTTCTGCATCACATAGTTTTGGACAAGAATAGCATTGTCAGCTTCATGTGTACCCCTGGAAGGACCAGGAGTATGTGCCTTTCCTAGTTCCTTGAGTGCTCCATTATCTAACTCAACTGTAATTCGACTCTGATTTACCCATACCTGAAGGAGTCCACTTCTTAGGTTTAGGTTGACTGCATGATCATAGATCCAGTCTTGACCCAAGACAAGAGGCTCAGTGAGGTCCTCATCTTGACACACTAGTACTTTCACTGTCATGAAGACATCTTGAATGTGGAGGGGAAGCTCCACCTCGCCCATGCAAGGGGTTTCCACACCTCCCAACCCTATGAGATATGCTTCCACAGGATTGACATTTAAGTTCAATTCTTGACAGTAAGAAAGTTTAACAGCACTAGTGGCTGCACCTGAGTCAATCAAGGCCCTTACCGTCCTTGCACTCGTTCCTTGTCCTATATCTAAGGTTACAAAAGGTCGTCTATCAATTATTCTATGAGAACTTATTCCTGAGACTTCACACATTGCCATATGATAACCGGGGTCCGCATAGTCATCTACCCTGGCTTGATCTCTACCCAGTCTTCGCAACCCCATCCTTCGGATGCATTCCAATGCTTCCGCCTGTGCCTCTTCTCGAACTCGTTTTTCTTCTTCCTTGCGTTTTTTGGCAGTGTTGAGTCGATTTAGCATCTCCTCTGTCAGGGGTTCTTGATATAACTTGACTCTGCATCCGCTTATATAGCTAGGGAGAACATCACCTTCTAGTGTAGCGAGTTGAACTACTCCACTGGTTGAGATCCTATTTATGATCATAGGTCCATAACCTCTCCTTTCGAGCTTTCTTGCATGTTGTTTTAGGGTATACACCAACACTAAGTCTCCGGCCTTCAAGCCTTTATCCTTAACATGGGCATCAAAGTATGCCTTCTGTCGTTTCTTAGCTGCATATATCCCTGTAGCTGCCCTTAGTCTCGTTTCTCCTAACCGTTCAAGGTCAAAGAGTCTAGAGGAGAGTTCATGACCCGTCAATTCATGCTCTTGTGCTACTTTTAATGTAGGTATCAAGAAGTCCAATGGTAGCACTGCATTTTGGCCAAATACCATCTAAAAGGGGGTGGCTTGGAGTACCGTTTTATAGGCAACTCGGTATGCCCAAACAGCGTGGTGTAGCTGTTTGTCCCAATCAGAGCGTTTATTATTCACTAGTTTGGTCAACACATTGCACAGGATCTTGTTTGTGCTTTCGGCTTGCCCATTAGCTTGTGGGTGATAGGGGGCAGACTTCTTGTGTACTACCAAGAATTCTTGGAGCAGATTTTCAATAACTTCATTCAAGAAGTGAGTCCCTCTATCACTGACTAGCTCTATCGGTAGCCCGTATCTTGTGAACACATTCTCAAATAAGAACTTAGCTGTCGTTTGAGCATCGTTCTTCGTGGTAGCTTTTACTTCTACCCACTTGGTTAGATAGTCTGTGGCAACAATGATATACTCAGCATGTGAACCCTTGGCTGGGGGATTAATAGGACGTACGAAGTCTATTCCCCACTTAGAGAATGCACGTCCACCCATCATAGGTTTTAGAGGCATCTCATCTTTGCGTATAGGATACTGAGTTCGCTGACAAACATCACATCTCTTCACATAGGTATGTGCATCCATGTGAAGGGTAGGCCACCACAAGCCTGCAAATAGGATTGCCTTGATTACCCGATCCGGTCCAGAATGTCCTCCTGCTACACCTTGGTGAGCAGTTTCCAAGATCTTACGATATTCACTCTCATGGACACATAACCTAAGGTAACCATCTTTAGCACGCTTGTATAGACTATCACCAATGAGTGAGTAATCCAGGGCTCTTGTTCTAGACTTCTTTGTCTGGCCAGTGTCATATCTTGAGGGAACGTTCTTGTCCTCAGGAAGGCTATTAATGGCTCACTCCACTCTGGCGCTATGGACACTTGATAAAGAGTGGCATGTTCCATAGGTGGTTTAAGGCAGCAGATTGGGCATTCCTTACACAACTTTTGGACATCAGCTTCCATAGTCGGCCAATGCACTCCGAGTCTCCTTAGTGTCTGTAGGGTTCGTTGCTTTGAGTAGTGTTGCTCTAATGCACCTACATGTGCTAATTGCAACCATTTAGCGTACTCGTCCTCTTCCACACAACAAGCTAGGATCCCTTGATCAGTATGCTTGTATATACTCCCTGCCATGATGTGGTACTTCTGGGCTTTTACTATCTCTCTATCATGTGTGTTTATTACTGGGTGGTTAGGCCCGTATGTCAATACTGGCACTAATGGCTTAGCCCACTGAGGTACAACTTCCAGATTAAACAAGTAAGCATCAGGAAGGTCATCTGATACTCCTTGTGGGGCTTCTCCAGATGTGAGCCTAGAGAGGTGGTCTGCTCTCAAGTGAGTCTTCCCTTTCCTCACCACAACTTCAAAGTCGTATTCCATTAGTAAGAGAAACCATCTTACCAATCTACTTGTATTGCATGGCTTGTTTACCAGATACAACAGTGCTTGATGATCAGTAAAAAATTTAAACTTATTTTCAACCAAATAGTGTCTAAACTTTGTAACTGCATATACCATGCCTAATCCTTCTCGTTCAGTGGTGGTATAATTTCATTCAGCTGCATTCAATTGTCTACTTGCATAGGCAATTGGAAGATCCATATTACCTTCACCAATAGGTTGCGCGAGTACACACCCAATGGCATAATTGGATGCATCTACATGAGCATGAAAAGGCTTATTCCAATCTGGTGTGGTCAAGATCGGTGCTGAACACAATCTTCTTTTGAGCTCATTGAAAGAGTTTTCACATTCATCAGTCCACTCAAAGTTAGTCAAAAGTCCATACAGAGGCTTGGCAATGATGGCATACATGTGTATAAAGCGTCGATAATAACCACAATGCCCCATGAAAGCTTGTACTTCCTTGACATTCTTTGGCCTAGGTAGCTCTGCTATGGCTCTCACTTTCTCCTCATCCGTGGATATGCCATTCTTTGACACTATGTGTCCTAGAATCTCGCCTTGCCTGACCATGAAAACACACTTTTCTGGGTTCAGGCAGACTTGATATTCTCTACACTTGTCAAGGATTTGCCTGAGTTCTTGTATATGTGCCTATCTAATGTTGGAATGAGCACAGAGATCATCAACATAGACCTCTAAATTCTTCCTTAGGAACTCTTTAAACATGTGACACATCAGTCTTTGGAAGGTTGCAGGAGCATTGGTAAGCCCAAATGGCATTACCCTAAAGGCGAATATGCCCCATTCTATGGCAAAAGCTATCTTATGCTGGTCTTCTGGAGCAATGGCTACCTAATTGTAGCCTGAAAATCCATCAAGGAAGTTGTACACTTCCTTGCTTGCTACTCTTTCTAGCAGATGCTCAGTGATAGGAAGCGGATAGTTGTCTCAAATAGTGGCTGCATTAACCTTCTTCAAGTTAATGCACACACGTAGCTTTCCATTCTTCTTGGGTACCACTACAATGGGGGATACCCACTTAGTGTGCTCAATTTCATAAATAAATCCAGCTTCCACCAGTCTATCTATCTCCTCCTTGAACTTAGCAGCATAATTATCGTTATATGTATATGGCTTCTGTTTAGAGGGTTTCGCATCTGAGGTCATGGGAATTGTGTGTGAGCACATGTCTGGGTCAACGCCTTTCAAATCCTTGTAACTCCAAGCGAATACATCTCTGTATTCTCTTAGCAAGGCTATTAACGCATGCTCTTCTTCCTCTGTTAGGTCATGGCCTATGTACGTGCATCTCTCCTCTCCTTCTTCTATGGCTACGACTATTTTTTTGGTAGTTTCTTTGTTATCATAGGCCTCTCCTGCTTGTGCCTCGCGTTTAGGCATTCTTACCATGACTCTCCTATCGTCTATCTCATACTTTTTGAAATTCTCGGGGACCTCAAACAAGGATTCTTCCTCTTCTCGCGTGACTTCTCTTCTTTCTTTTCTTTCCTTCGTCCTTAGGGGTCACTTGTGTGGTTAACCTTACGTCATTGGTGAGCTCTCCATGTCTCTGGGGTTGAAATTCTACTTCATAGAAGTATTCTTCATCTGATGCAAAAGGTGGGTCCATAATGATTGACTCTAGATCATAGTCGTTCGCATCCTCAAATGCATCAGGGCTGGGTTCGCATTCTTCTAAAATTGCATCTCACATGATTGGCTCTATGGAGAAGACTGATATATCATAGCCATCCTCATCACAGTGGGGTGTCCATTGTTCTTCATTGATGGCTACATCCATTGTTGCTAAAATTTCTGCCCAGCCGTGAGGTTCAAATTCTTCGTCAGGAAATACTATAGGTGCATAGGCTAGGTCTTGAATTGATCTATGTGTTTCCTTCGCACCTACCTCTCTGGCTTTTTCTCTCTTCTCCTCTTCTACTGCTACTTTACACATCCATAAATGGGTGTCTTCATGCATCCATGAGGATCCTGATCCTATGGAATGCACGGACTCCGTGTCACCCTTGGCTTTATGGATGGGATTCCATTGAATAGGCGGTACATCTCTATGAGAGTAATCCTTGAGATTGACTTTGGTCGTAACACCTAAGTGTTGCAAATACAAAGAATTGGTTCCCCAATCCTGAACCACTTGCAACTGTCGCATAAATGGTCTTCCCAAAATCATCTCATAGGCATGGTTCTTGCTAAAGTCGCAGATAGCAAATGTATGCTCAAACTCTACACCACAAGTAGTGAGAGTTATTCCTTCTAGCAAGCCTAAGGGTCTTTCTATGTGACCATCAGCCATCTGCAATTTCATTCTCGTTGGCCTGAGTGCCGGTTTGCCGCAACGCTTCCATAGGGAAGTGGTAGCAATGGCAACTCTTGCACCCGAGTATAGAATTGCCTTGGTTTTGTACCCCTGATGGGTAATGGGAAGATAGGTGTTTCCTTCTTCACCTTCACTCATATCTCCTATCTTGTTTAGAGGAATTTCTGGCACTGTTCTATGGGATCCTACCTGGGAACGAGGTTTCACTACTTCTGGCACTTGGTTAGCTACATGTTTCCATAGTTCTGGCCTAACTTTGAGTAGCTCTTCTAAAGTGAGATTGCACTGCACTTTAGTGTTTTTCACTATCTCCGTATTCCTAGGTATGACTGAGTCTTCGTTCCTTACCATGACTGTGGGTGCTCTCATATAAGTAGACTTGGCTTCCCAAGGGCCTATGAAGTGGGGTAATTCCTGGAGGGAGTTAGACTCGAAGTCCGACCTCTCTTGACTTTGTGCACTCTCCTGCTCTCCATAAATGGAAGGAATATCTTGTGGGAATTGATCATGCATGTCATCCACAAGTTCAATGGGAGGAGGGACTTCACTTTCTTTGGCCCATTTGTCTTCTGAATCTCGCGTAGGAATTCTGGAGTGAACCTATTCATAGAAGAAGAGGTATCTGGTTCAGTGGAATTGGGCACATAAGCTTCCTGTGGGGGAAGGCTTATTCTTCTACTTGCCTCATCTCTTCCTTGATTTTTTTCTTCCTTGGTAGATCTTGCAATTATGCTCTCTAACTTCTCTAGGAGTCCATCCAAGTGCAATTGTGTCTTAGCTGAGCCAGAATAGTTGAAAAGGCGACTAGCCTCAAACATGGTCTGAGTCAATGCGACCATTTTCGTGCAAAGCTTGGTTCTTTCTATCTCTAGGTCAGCTCTAGGGTAGCACTTGTCATGATCCGTCACATTTGGCCCTTCTTGGATTCTGGCCTGATATGCCCTAAGCATCATGTCTATGTCTTCAAGAGTGGGGTCAGCTAATACTGATCCTACTCTAGGGGGTGGTGGGATGGTCTGAGGTAGGTGGATAGATGGTGGGTTAGATGGTGATGGAAGTGAGGGTGGTGGTGGTATGTGAGAGTTAGTTTGAGAGGTGAGTTCAACAATTTTGGCTTTTGTTTCTCTTATACTTTCTTCTAAGTCGCTCATCTTTTTGGACCATTGTCTTTTCATTCTCTCTCGGCTATCCCTACAGGCTCTCGATCGTTTCTTGGCTATGCTCTCAGTTTCACTAACCTCCGCACTCTTCTCTTGACCTACTCCTGGGTTCTGCTGCAAGGCCTGGGCTCTAGTGATCACTTGTACTGGTGCAGTGGAAGTGAGACTTCCTGTTGAGTCTACAACTAACCCAATAAAGTTAATTGGAGTTATTTTTGGCATATTATTGGGATTCTTTGGGCAATCTCGTAAGAGATGCTCCTTCCCGCAATCTTGACAAAAGCCATGTATTGTTATTGACTGTGGTTGTGTAGATGCAGGCATTGGGCAATCACGAATGAGGTGATCTCCTTGACATCTATAGCATGGTCCTCTAGGGAATGAGGGTCTTACCTGTCTAGGTTGAGGTCTAGTGTTGGGATTTGCGTACACGACATTTGTGTAATCAGGCTCCCAACTAGGTTCATTCGGTTCTTCATTATAGTAAGACTCACCATGTTCCGACAACTGCATGTAGTAAGCCTGTGGACTATCCATGTGATTGGAATCAAAACTATGATCACTCGGGTCACTTTCTGAGAGCAATGGAGTCACTGGGACTATGGCTCTATTCAAATTTTCCTCAGCAGCTGCATACTTTACAGGAATCACATTAGCTGGAGTTGGAGGTTGTTGAGCTAACACAGGTTGGGGCCTTTGTTGGTTTTGGTAGGGTTGTTGATAGGATTGCTGTGATCTACCATATTGCTGTGGAGGGTACTGGTTTTGGTATCTTCCCTATTGTGGATAGGGCTGAGGGTAGGGTTGCCTAACTGCTTGCTTATTGTATGGGCAGTCTTGTGTTGTGTGATTTGTGTATCTCCGTTCTATGGTGCAATATTGGCTACTAGGGTTCACTTGGGGTTGGGCCATAATAGGGCATACATTCGCCAGATGGTCACCACCGCAAGTATAGCACCTCTTTACTGGGGAAAATCTAGGAATTTGTTTACTAGAGACTCCTAATTTTTTAGCTACTTTCTCAGCGAGTTCCTCAATTGATGTAGATTGCGAGGAAGAGAGGCTAGAAGCGCTATCGAAATCTTTGTAGATTTTTGAAAGCTCTAGTTTTAGGTTATCCTCAATGTCAATGCACATGTGTACACACTCTTCTATCGTCCTAGGGTCCTTCAAGTACACATATGACCTCAATTTGGTACTTAGCAATCCATCCAAGAATAAAGCCACTTGTTTGGCTGGTGTGGATAACTCAGGAACAGGGCATCTCTCAAGATATTGCCTAAATCTTCTTCCTGCAAGTCTCACGGTCTCTTGAGGGGTCTGCTTGAAGTTATGTATCAATGAGGAAGTATTATGTCTTATGCCACTTTTAGAGAGTTCAGTGATGAAAGCCTCTAAGAGTTGGTCTATGTTCTTGAACTGTCTCTCATTCAATGGTTGAAACCACATAAGGGCTGTGTTCCTAAGGGTTAGACCAAAGGCATTATACTGCGTGAATAGGTCCTCAACTTGCTCAGCTCTCAAGACTTGCCTAAACTCGGCCACATGATCATATGGGTCTCATGTGCCATCAAAGTAGTTCTTCATGGACTTAACCAGTTGTGTAGGTCTCAGGGTTCTGGTGTGTTCCCTAGGCCTTGGCAGAGGGAAATCATCAACATTCCTTTGGTTCCTTGGGGCTCTATGTCCCTCAGGTTCCACTCTATTTGTTTCCATTCTCGTTCTTTCTCTTCCCACTGGGTTGGCGAAGCTTACCTCCGGTCTATCTCTATGTCTGTCTCTTTGAGCTCCATGAGCTTGGGACGTTCCAGCTCCTGGGTGACCAAAAGACACATTCGATCTTGGTTGGGGAAAAATAAATTCACCTTTCCAAGTGTAAGCATGTCTATCATTTTCTGTAACCACAAAGACCCTCTCTGAAGCGTGATCTAAGTAGGTCACTCTGCCTAGGCTATCAAGATCTTTGAACTCATATATCATGATTGTTCCTACATTCGGCTGATCAGATCTATACCTGCAAAAGGCTTCATCAGTCTCTCGGTTCAGGAGTAGATCTATGCTCTTATTGTCTTGGGGAATCCACTCTGGTGTGATAATCCTGGTGAGAACAGATTTGCCTCGGGGGGTTCTAGGTTCTACACCCATGTTTCCTTGCTCTTGGTCACCTAAGTCCGTTTCTGGGATCGCATTCCCAAATTCATATGTCCTATCTGGATGATTGGTGACTACATATATGGTTCCTTCTTGTCTAGGTATGCTCCGTTTTCAAACTTGACAGCTGGGTGCTCTAGTCCAATGGATTGGTCAGGGTTTTTAATATGGACCATAGATCTTCCTAGGTAGTCCTCATAGATGCTAGCACCTAATCGGTTGGTCCTAAGGTATTCGAGTTGCGTCTTGTAAGGGCCTTCTACCCTATGTAAATAGGGCACTCCTGAACTTCCTGTAGGTCTCTCCATACCATGGGACATCTCAGACTCGCTAGTCTCAGAGCTAGGGTAGTGCAAATAATGGCTCAACTGTTGGGCCCAAGACCTAGGAGTATGATTGACACTAGCCTCTGAAGATCTAAGACTTTGTCTATCTCTCCCTAGGTGTCGTCCTGATCTAAGGTTCCTAAGCCCAATTGAATAATCTCAAATTTTCCCAAGTACACTTTGCGTTGCTGAGTTCTTCTGTATTAGTCACTTTAATTGCCCTTAGGGTGTCACTTCTTGTCCAATTAATCTTCGTCGCAAGGAACGCTTAAGTTTTATCGTACTTTGAGTGTGGTCGCTCGATTTAAGTTCTTTTCCCTTAGGTTGTTTCGCAATTGTAATCTCCTAACACTTGCACTTGAGTGATTAGAGTTGTTGGACTTGGTTGTTCTTAACGTGTCCTTAATTAATCAAAACCTCTATCCGTACTTAGGCTATGCTAGGGATTGACAGAGGGTGTTGAGAATTTCCAACCTTGAGTTTCTTTCCTTGTGTCATTGCCCTGGTGTGCCCAGGAAGCGTGTTTCCAAGCTTGCACTTACTCTTGCTTTGAGTACCCTTTGCTGCTCTCAAAGACCTGTGAAAGTCCCAAAGTTAGCAAAAGAACTGAATTCAGTTGACAAACATATCACTTTCATGCATATAATTCACAGACCCAATTGTCTTATGCCTTTATGGAAAACAATCCTAAGGGACCCTCAGTTTTTTCCTACCCCGGGATATGGTCAACTTCAAATTACCCTATCTATTAATCTTGGCATTAATTCTACCATAACCAGTCGAAGTTTTGGTTGTACTCCCCACGAGCTTTCCAACAAAACAAAAATCACTGCAATCGGATTTTGTATGAGGAAATTATGTCCGTTCAAGGTTTTAGGGCTAAAACAGGATTTAAAACAGGTTAACCGGTAGACAGGACTTCTCGAAATGTTTCCGGTATAGGCCTCACAATGCTCTACTAACCCTTAATAGTTCCCCACAAACTGCCAAAAATTAGACCACTATTTTTTACCCTAAAAAATTGGCCAAATTTGCCCGTCAATCGCGTTTGCAAGCTCTGTCAATCGCGATTGATAGGTCAATCGCGATCGACGTGTCGGTCGCAATTGATAGGTCCGTCGTGGCTGTCAGTCGTGATTGATGGTTCAATCGCGATTGACACGTGGCGCGGATTTTCAGTCGATCGTGGTCAAAGGGTCGTTGACTCTGTCGGTCGCGATTGATGGGTCGATCGCGATTGACAGGTCTGTCGTGAGTGTTCAGTCAGTCGTGGTCAAACAGTCATGGGTTGGGTCGATCACAATTGATAGGTCCGTCGGGGCTGTCAGTCGTGATTGACTGGTCGATCGCGATTGACGGCTCGATCGCGATTGACACATGTCACGCGTAGATTCTGTCGGTCATGGTCAGTCGATCGTTGACTCTGTCGGTCGTGATTGATGGGTCGATCGCGATTGACATGTCGATCGACAAGTGTCCGTTGTGGTTTGTCGATCGCGATTGACAGAAAACTGAGGAATTTTAAAATTTCAAACACATATTCATGAAGCTCTAAGCCTATACATCACATTTATGCACTTAGTTTTGCAAGAAGGTCAATCTTTTTGTCGGTCGCGATTGACAGAGGTCAACGCCTCGGGACCTGCACAGTCAAATTTTTTACCTGCTGGAGCTGGTGCAGCTGTTGGGGATGCTGATTCCTGCAGAAAATCTCAAAAAACACAGAAAATCACAAGCACGCAAACGCTCTCTCGCTCTCTCGCTCTCTCTCACAAGTGAAATGAGGGGAATGGGGTGGATAGGGTGATATGACCAAAAACTGAAATTTTTCACGATGATGGAGATGGAAGTGGGAGATGGTGATGATGATGGCAGTGATGAAGAAAACAAAAGAAAATAGAAAAAAGGTGAAGAAAATACCTATAACTCCAACACGTCAACTCTACATCTTACCATCACACGCTCGTCCTCAAAGCTCGATCCCCGACAACGGCGCCAAAATTTGGTGTAGCTCAATGATGAGTAGCACCTCCTTTAATGTCAATCCCGGAAGACGTGAGGATGGTATGATGACCTCGAGCAAGTGAAGGCACAAGTGCGTGAGTGAGAAGCACACCAACATGCACACACATACACACACACGCGCACACACAGCAAGACAAAGAGGAAGACAATGGAGTTCTTTTAGATTGCTTCAAAAGTGCTCATACAAGTTCAAATCTATTACAAGCTAGCTTCAAAATGAGCTCTCTAGCTCTATTTATAGTTTTTGACTAGGTTTTGGCCGTGTCCAGACCTAGTGTCCGGCCTAGTTAAAAATTAGGTTCTAGGTCCCGTTTGAAGGCTCAAATGGAGTCTAAAAATTATGAAAACTGTTAGGTAGCTACTTCTAATGCTCCTCAAGCTCAAGGACTCCTTGGCTTGCACAAAATGGAGCTACAAAAATATGAAATGGTATTTACAATGGCTTTTAGTGATGAAAATCACTATTTTTGTAGGGATTGCCTCTAACGATTTGACATACACATCTTCGAGCTCCCTACTTGCTCCTTCTCCTTATGTGTCCACCTCTTTGGTATGCTTTAGCTTCCTGAAAAAATAATGGCCTACTTGCCCGATCTTCTTTGACTACTATGTCTGCTTGTACCTTCTCTTCGCTCTGACTCCCTTCGTAAGCTTCCTTGTCTTGTTAGTCCTTCAGTTCCTTGACTACTGCTAACAGCTTGTTGTAGATTTGAGCTTTTGTAAGAGAGTTCTCTTGGAATCGAAGTCCTTCCATTGTTCCACTCTTTGCTCTTACCTTGTGTGCATGTGTGTATATGTGTGTGCATGTTGTGTGCTTTCACTCATGCACTTGTGCACTTCACTTGCTCTTGGTCTTCATAGTGGTCCTCACGTCTCTACGGATTGACATTTATGAGGTGGTTCCTTTCCTTTGCTACTTCCTTCACTTGAATGAGCTTCATTCCTTGTCCTTCCATGCCAAGCTAATTTAGTACTTTCCTCGGATGGTGTGCACCTTTACATATTATTTACAACCCATGATATGGACCAACATTGCACTAGAGAAATTGGAAAGCCTTTGCTATCAAGGTAAAGAAGAACAAGAACTGCTATGATTGGTTAAATTACCCATATTTTGCTCCATCTCAGGGACCCTAGCAATGGCTTATATGATTGCAATGATATGCCATTAGCTCCCTTGACTCTCCAAGATGTCGAACATTGTAGCTAAAATGTGTATGAAAATCTTTGAATTCTTGATGACTCTATTCAAAGTTTTTAAGAAGGTTAAAACACTAAATGTAAATGCATCTAGCATTGAAAGAGGAAATTTGGATTTGGTGTATGCTATGAGCATGACCCCATCAGTCAAAGTCCACTACACTTGGCATTGTCGTGTCAAATATCTTCTAGCATGTTATAAGTAGACCTTCCAAGATTTATTCACAATGGGCTTTTGGGAGTACCACTTAGAAGTTTTCAACTCAAAGCCCACCAATCTATTGCACCTCTTTGCATGTGAAATGATAAAATATTTACAACTCAAAGTTTTCAACTCAAAGCCCACCAATCTATTGCACCTCTTTGCATGTGAAATGATAAAATATTTACAATAGTATCACTGATAGATGTTTAGCCCTCGGATACCTGCATGACTACATTGACAACTCCCAAAGGTAGTGGTCAAACAGGGACAAGAAATGGGAGAGGGAGGGGAGTGTCATTGCACAAGGGTAATTAAATACACATAGTGATTCAAGAAACCATAGAAGATAGGGCAGTGCATGAAAGAAGTCTCACAATTCAAAGTTCGACAAAATATTTAATTCATAGTAAAATAGGGATTTTTATCACTACCTTATCATACAAAATCCCGATTTTTTATGCTCCACTTTGTGCAAGTTGAGGAGATTGCAAGCTTGAGGAGGGTAGGTGCAATCCACATATCAAATTTTCTATTGTTTAAAGTTTTTTTGTGTCCTCAAATTAGCATTAGAACCTACTTTTTAACTATGGTGGACAATAGGTTTGAAATCGGCCAAAGGTCGCTTGAAAACTAAAAAAGAATAGAGAGATCATTTTTTAGGCTAGTATTTTTGGAAGAGGAAGTTTGTATGAAAAAATATACAGCTTGTAATTGTGATTATATGAATATAATCCATTGATCCATCTAATTTTCTATACCTCGTTTTGGTCGTGAAAGGCTTTCCTTTCTCATCATACTTTAAGCCATTTATGTGTGTGCCGCTAGGTTATCATCGTTTATGTGGCATCCTTGCATTTGTACTCGTGAAGTACAATCTCTCAGCTGTCTCCCACACTCTTCTACCTCTATCCAAATCTTTCATATGGACAAACATGCTATTTTGTATGTGTTAAGAGAAGATGAATGTCACTCTCTTGTCCTTCTAATTCCATTCCCTATATGAACTCATTTTAACATGGATATGATTTTCATCGACTTCAACCTTTGGGCCCATTCGACTCACCCATCCCCACAAGGCAATGTCCATGAGGAAGCTTGAAACTCTAAACCTCCAAAACTAGTAGTTATTATGTTCCAAGTTCTCTATTTGGATGTTGAACTCTACCATCTGGTCTTTATAAAGGCTTTATGACTTGCTAAAACTCCTTTTTGAGGTGTGTTTTTATATAAAATTAAAAGAGTTTTACATTACAATAGATTCTTTTTTACATAAATTAGTGTCTTGCCTCCTTCTAGCTTCAATGAGCTCCACCTTGATATATGTGCCTCTTGCTTTGACTTCTAGCAACTTCACATGTTGTAATGGTGTCCTTGAACGTTTTCATGAGTCTCCACATGTATTTCAATGTTGTGTTTGCTCAGATACCATTCTTGGGGTGATAGAAATACTTCCTTTGTAGCTAGAAGGTGAAATGACCCTTACATGCTATGCTCATATAGACTTTGCATATGGAACCATAATTTCCTCAAACTTGGCGCGAAGAAATATATTGATGTTTTGAAAGCATATATGAAAACCTCAAACCTTTCTAACAAAAGTGGTCTCACTCAAAATTCCAACGTAGGTTCAAAGTGGTCGTAACCTCCTCTCTACTAGCATACTTCAATGAAATACATTTTACACCCAGATTACTGAAATAGTGAATCTCAAAATTGAGACAGCTTTATGACTTTTATTAAGAACAGAAAGCTAGCTAGGCAAGTCACTATCTATCTGGCTAACTAGATATGGTGGATCAAACTTTGAATTGAAGTATGAAGGGGGCTAGATTACATATTCAATACAACAATAATAAACTCTAAGAAATTTAAAATCACATGGGGAATTACTCCGACCAACCCATGGAAGTAGTTTTATTCACGCAAAAAAGTGCACACCCAAAAATAGAAGGACATTGAGCAATCAACCTCCACCTAAAAGTAAAGTTTTGATGATAGGGAATTGGAATTTGGATATTTTATACAACCAAACACACACACACACACACTATATTAGTGATTTCTTTTTGTTTATTGTTATTTATTTATTTTTATTTTTTAAAATATAGATATTATATATATATATATATATATATATATATATATATATATATATATAAAAGAAAATAAAAATAAATAAATAACATAAATAAAAAGAAATCACTAATATAGTTCTAGATGATTACAATACAATTTAAAAAGATTCATAGGTCATATTAAAGGTATAGATTAAACTCATAGAGTTTGAGGACTTTAAAAAATTGTTGGTTGAGCTCCTAGTGCATTCAAGGTGAAGAACACAACATTAATGTACCTTCCAACCAACCAACAAAATGTTAGAAAGGATTTATGATTTGAGAGGTGTGCAAAGGTACGACAACGATACTTGGTTGTTATGTTTTCTATAATTATAGGTCCAAGAGGATTATTTGCATGGGTTTAAAGGTTCAAAATGATTTGGAGAAACCTCTGGATTTATTGTGAAACCCTTGGAAATTTCACTTTAATTGAATGGATTGAACCTTAGGTATATATTCCAAGGTGTGGATCCTTAGCCTTTGAAAACCATTCAATTTTCTACAGATTGAGGGTGTATGTTCAAGTTTAGAGCTTCTCAATTAAGAACCCATGTGACATCACGTGATCCCATGTATTCTCATGTGATTTCATGACTTAGGAACCCTGTAAAGGCCTTTCTTTGGTATCCATGTGACTTCGACACATGGCAAGTTTAGCCCCCTTTGGTCTAGAAGTATATATATGGTGGAGTTGGATGGGTGGATATGTACATTGACTCTTTCAATTGTGGTGATAATCTTCTGTGAGGACTCAATATTTTTAAGCTAACGAAATCGGTATCAAGATATCATAGTGATTCTAGAGGAATTTCCTCTAGCATTCAAAAGCCTTGGAGTTCATCTCGATGTAGAAGGATTCTCTCTCCATCTCGAGCCTTTTTTCTACAAAAAAAACGATGCCCAAAGCATGTGTATCATCCGTGTGGAGCATGAGAGGGTACCCATGGCAATCCCCTCTGAGGGAGGATATAAAAGGCAAGGAGAAGAATCATTCTCTCTCCATACCCAGTCTTTTCTCTACAAAAAAGCGATGCCCAAAGCATGTCCATCATCCATGTGAAGTGTTTGAGGGTTCTCATGTCAACCCTCTCTTAGGAAGGATATCAAAGGCAAGTAGCAGTCCCCTAGCCCTCTTGCACATGGCCAAGATGTAGAGCCCAAGTGCTCACATGAATGAGGCACCCCCTAGCCCTCTTGCACATGGCCAAGATGTAGAGCCCAAGTGCTCACATGAATGAGGCGGCTGAATAGCCCAAGAGTAGATCAAGGTCTCATCTCTCCTTCTCCTTGAATTTGAGAGCTAATGAGGTGCTTTCCTCTTCTTATAGCCTCCCTAAAATGAAGAAAACATTGCACATGGGATTTGTAAAGGCCAACTGTGCATTTTTTTTGAGCCATTGAAATTCATCTCATCCTCTCTACAACTCTCATATTTACCGAGCCCGAGAGTTAAAACATTCATTTTGAGAGCCTTTTTTAGATCCTTTACAGCAATACCTTCTAGAAATATTTTCGAGTTTGAAAGTTCACATATGACATCATCTTTTAAGAATTTTTCCCCATTATTTGCAAGCATAGAAGGCTCTTCAAGATGGCAACTCAACGTTGTTGTTCCTAAGCCTCTTCAAAGCAACATTGCATCATCTTCAACATTATCAAGGAAGACTTTGGAGGTTTGTGCCACTTCAAAGGAAGGCTCTAGAGGTCTGTGTGAGATCAAAGGGGGTAACTACTCGTTCAAAGGTGGCCCGAGCTAACCTAAAACATAACAAATTTGGAAATTCATGAGGGGAAGTACTCTATTTTGTTTTCATGACTCTCTTTTGAATTAGAAGAAGACATTGAATTGATTCCAAGGTATTCAGTGGAGAGACAATTGCATACTAGAAGCAATATGCAAACAGATAATGAGAGATCGAGGCAAGAAGTAGATTATACACCAGGTGAAGGGGTAAACGTGATACATTATACAGTAGAGGAAGGGGTAAAAGAGAAAGAGGAAGTGCATGAGGTAGATGTTTATCAAGAAGTGAATGGGTTAGGAGAAAAAATAAATGATATCCAAGCAGATATGTTCGTAATTAGAGAGATAAAAATTAAATTCAGAACCCTTCGATCTTCATTGGATGAATGGAACAAATCCTAGGCATGTTGTGCCCACCTCAAGCTCTTCCTATCCAACACGTATCCTTGTCTATTTGACCACGGCATCCTTCCTCGAGTAAGGGACATGATGGCTCCTTGATTGTGAGAAGAATTGTGAGAAGAAGTGTCAATGCATGTGGGCTTTCGCTCATGAGCAGCTATTGCTTTTGTGAGGTATCCACTCCACATTGTTATTGTCGTTGTCATTGTTTTTTAAAAGGAGAGTCATCCGATGCATATTTCCTAGGGCTTTAACTTTGAAATTGCAATTGTACAAGAAAAGGCATAGTACCTATGTGACCCCCATTATTCTATAAGAACAGGGGTTTACATAGCTAGGTTAAACTGCAGTCACAACTATCAGGGGACAAAATAGGTGGTGGCACATCAATCACATGATATATCATTCCAATGTCATACATATCCCTCACATGTTGCCGACCAGAGTTGAACCCTCACCCCTGCTTCAAGAGACGAGTGACCCAAATTTGGACGGCAACGTACTGATACGAAAATCGCATGAAGTAATGCGTTTTGTTTTGTAGTGAGCGAATGCGAGGAGTGGAGGAGAGAGAGTACACATACCCATCTCAAGCTCAACGTAAAAGAAACAGACATAAAGCTGGATGGTGATGTACTGATAGAAAAACCGAGTTTTTGGCATGATCTTCATAAGGAGGGCAATGCCTAAGCTCGCCATTGATTTCTGTGAAAAGGGGATACCCTCTCGTCTCGTGAAGCCAAGAGCTACTATGCTTTCGTGAAGCTAAGAGGTACTGCCCAAGAAAGTGCTGTCACGAGTGGGAAATGCACGTTGGAATCAGCAAAGTAAGAGTAAAGCAAAAGGGTGGCGAACATTGCTGTACTCGACGTGTGCTCCTCGTATAGCTTTTAGCTTTTTTTGTTTTCTTTTCGCTTGTGACTTGAAAGCTGAGAAAGCAAAAGCTTAGAGATTCAATGACCTTTTTCATGGGTTGTCACAAAAACAACTTTGCCTTCTTATGAATAACCCCTCCCCCCCCCCCCCCCCAAAAAAAGCAAAAAAAATCCAGGTGGCACAAAGTTTGAAGGAAATTTTAATGAGTAGAGGAAGAGATATGTACTTTCTATCAACAAGAAAGTTTCAAATTTCTACTATATTTACTCTCCATTGTCTAGTACACAACACTCCCTTGGAGAATTCTTTCTCCTTGAAATAATCCGTGGCATCAAAGCATTGGGGTAGTTTAATCCAACACATATAACGTACAAATGAGAAAAAAAAATATTTGGTTATCATATTTAATATAAAAATATGTAACGTAAACAATATTTTGCAAAATATAGTACCTACTGTAGTCACATGTAGGACAAAGATTCAATGAAAGTTCTTTGCCAATTTGAAGAGGTAAGCAAGTAGGGGGATAGCTTAAGCAAAGTAGAACCTAATCAAAAGGTTCCATATACAAATGAATGCTCAATTGACTATGGAATGGAACACAAGTCCATCCAAATACTTCTTTTTCTAAGATCATTCCAATTTTGTTGTTCATTGGCCTCTATTGGTAGGTAGAGGTGCACTTTGATAGTTGATTCCTAGTTACTTATAGCACCTACCCATGAACTTTCAACTTCCAAAACCTATGTGGTGTCATAAGATGCCAAATTTCTTAAGTGTGCTTGAGCTGCCAACAGCCATGAGTTCCCAACATTCCTCCTCAAGCGCAAGCTTCTTTTTGTCTACACCATCCTATGTCTTTGAATATCATTAGATTCCTTGAAATTGAGTGATCGCTTCATCTTGTTCATCTATATGTTTGTGCCATATCTACTAGTTTTATGTTTCACCCATTCTCATTTCCAAAGTCCATGGCACTAAAGAGAACCTCCATTATTTAAAGTACACATTGTGAAGACTCAAAATATCAGAGGTTTTGGACTCCTATATTCTCTTCAAAATGTAATTGGATCGTTGGGACCAACCCTCAAGCCTACACACGCCAATTTGAGATCCAAATAACGAAAATATGAAAATCAACCCCCCGCCTACATCTGATTTGAGTAGGAAAGAGACGGAATTTAGAGGAATCCCCTGCAAGTATTACTAACACAAGTGATTTTTTGTTTGTCTTAGTATCAAGCTTTGAGCATGTTGGATTCATAAAAGCACAAAAGATTACCAAGAAGCACAAAACGATACCAAGAAGAATTTTGGATACCAAGAATCACAAAAGGATTCACAACTAAGAAATTTGGATGGCTGAACTTTGAGCTTGTGGAGTTTTTCATTCATATGGTGGATCAACCACATGTTCATACTGTGGGATCAGTGAGGGACATCCCTATTACACTACAACTACAAGGAGCCATCTTCTCTATGATTTTTGTAGTCCTAGATATCCTAGACAATACATATGATTATAACCTCCTCTTCAAAAGACCATGGCTTAAACAAGCCAAGGTACTTGAGGATTGGCCTAGAAGAAATTGGGTATCAAGTAAAAACATCACGAGTATAGGGTACCTTTGGACACTATGGAATCAGTTGAAGTACATGCACTTAACTATATTACCAAACCTGTACGCATGATGGATGGACTTTTTGATGACAAAGAAGAAGACTTCTTGAGAGCAAACTCTGACTTTTTAGCTTTAGGGATCGTAGATTTACAACCACTACTAGACCAATAGTCACTTTGACTTTCATGGTGACTTGTGGAGTCACTGGTATTGATTCACCGAAACAGCCAACTATGAGATCCAATCCCCTTGATGAGGCTATCCGTGATTGGTTTCAATCCAAAGAAAAGCAATCTCAGCATTACATTAGCAAAGTTCAATTGATAACTTGTAACTTGGGAGTTGAAGACAAACCAAAACCAGTAAAAATTAGTGCTAAATTGACAAAAGAAGAGTGAAATAATCTACTAGCACTCAAAGAATTTCAAGATGTATTTGCTTGGGACTACCAAGACATGAAAAGCATTGATCCTTGAAGCTACCAGCACTCAATAGTGTTGCAATCTAATGCCAAACCAATTCGGCAACCTAGCTATCATATGAACCCACACTATGCTCAATTAGTTAAAGAAGAAATCAATCACATTTTGAAGGTTGGGTTCATCATTCGCATTGAACATGCTAAGTGGTATATCACCTATTGTTATTGTTCCCAAAAAGAACAAGAAACTCCATATATGTGTGGACTACCGAAAACTCAATAAGGCCACCATATCAGATGTTTTCCCTCTTCCATTCTTGGATAGTATGCTTGATGATGTCGCTGGAAAGGAAGTTTATTCATTTCTAGATGGATATAGTGCATATAATCAAGTTCGAATATACCTAAGAGTGCTTTCATCACTTCATGGGGAGTCTTTGTTTGTACAGTGATGTGGTTCAGTTTGCATAATGCTCTGAGCACCTTTCAATGATGTATACAAATATTTTTTCTCCTTACCTAACCACATTCATGAGAGTGTCTCTCGATGAGTTTTCTGTTTCTATCGACAAAGTGGACCACTTGGCATAGTTACGATTATTCTTTATTAAGTGTCATGACTACAAAATTTTCTTGAATCTGATGAAGTCTATCTTTTTTGTTCAGTGTGGGAATTTTTTGGGACATTTTATATCGGCTTAGGGAATTCAAGTTGACTTGGAGAAAGTAAAAGTGGTTCTAGAGGCTCCTGCACCAATGAATGCGAAGGAACTTCTCTAGTTTTTAGAACAAATATGATGGCATGGTCGTCACTTATGATGGTTGGCCCATCTTATGGTGCCCTTAAATAAACTGATTAACCTGCCTCTGAAAGATTTTCATTGGTCATCAGAGTTTCAATTGGTTTTTGACCAATTAAAGACCTTACTGGCTCAAGCCCCTATTTTGCAAGCACCTAACTAGGAACTCCCTTTCCATGTTTTTGTTGATGCTTCCAATTCCATTGGTAGTGTACTCACTAAGGTCACAGGTAAGTGGTATAGAAAAGTTTATTATGCCAATAGATGACTTGCTAGTGTGGAAAATAATTACTCAATGATCAATGAGGATTGATCTATTCTATCAAAAAGTATTGTCACTATTTATTAGGCTGCAAATTCACATTCCATGTGGATCATGCCACTTTGGCCTATCTTGTTCAAAATCAGGTTGATACTAGTAGACTCGCTAGATGGGTCCTCCAGTTGCGAGAATTCGATTTTGATATAGTCCATTGAATGGGTACCCACCCATCACGTGTTAGTAGACTTTCTCTCCCAATTGGATCCTAGTGAGCCACCTGATGCCACGGATATGAATGCTCTCACGTTATCTATACGGCTCAACCAGCTAGTACGATGATGCCGTGAAATTTTGCTACCACATATTATGATGCTCGTTACTCTTTTCTGAAGATCAGACTCTTCCTAGATTCTGTTAACGGCTTATGGGAATAAATCAACTACTGGGTTCTTGGGATGGTCAGGGGTCTGTTTTACAAAGGCCCTATAATTATTTTCCTAGAGGAAACATTCACTACGCAGAGTTATTCATCACTTTATCTTGACTATCCACCAACAACTTGTAATTAAAGATTTCACCACCAAACTTTCTAACAGTGTATAGGATACATCACCGCAATAAAGTTATATAATTAGTTATGCAGAGTAACACGGATTCTTCAATGGCAATTGATGTGCAACCACAATTAAACTTATATCCTCACCAAAGAAATATCACACAGACAAGATCACCGAAATGACTTAATACTCAGAATAGTAAAGATCAATACACCAGCATAAGTAAAAACTTGCACGGAAAATACCCACAAGTGCACCACACAAACCCATAGTCCGGCGTCTTGCTCTCCTGCGCATCTGCTTCCTGCACTTTTTCATTATAAAAAAGTTACAAGTGTTATGCTACATCCTTTCAATGTGCGTCCTTTCCAATTACATTCCGGTGGCCTAACATTGGCACGCACGGTGGAATCAAACCCAAAAGTGGTTAATTACAAAAAAAAAAAGCTAAGAATCATCGAGAATGTCTTGAATATACATAGTGTGAGCTAATTTAAAAGTACACGAAATTTTCTGCTTCAGTGACTCTAACATCTCCTGGAGAATGTGTGGTTCTACGAGATGAGCATCTGTGCATACTGAATTGGACGCAATGACTTGGGAGAGCAAAACTTCACTTTGGCTTTGTAAGAAGGCTTCTTGTAAATAAAAGTCATTAGCGATGGTTGTGCCTCTGCGTAATTTGGCATCAACAATTTCTGCATCTATTCGGGAAAGTCAATCCTGCTAAACGCCTAATTGCTTTTTGTGATGATCTAACTCCTGCTGCTGAAACTACATTGTCCAAAAAAAATCTTGGCGCTCCTTCTGAATCGATTCAATTTCTTTCTTTCACTTAATGGTGCGACCAATTTCCATATCGAGCACTTGACCTTTTTGGAACAATTCTTCTCTAACCTGTCAAAGCTCTGTTTCACTTTGTTGTGCCTTGTCACACAATACCTTATAGGCCTGTTTAAATTCTGCTAATCTGGTGTGAGTATTGGCTAACTCACAACCGAGAGTTGTCATGGCATCATCTTCATCTCTCAGCACGTGCTTAAGAAGAGCAATCTCCGCGTCTTTAGCTTCAATGACCTCATCGTTAGCTTGAACCTGTTCCTGTAATAAACATTATGTTGCTCGAGCCGCCAAAATCTCTTCCTACAGTGGAACGATATCTGCCTCTAAGATATCAACCTTCGATTGATATTCAATGCACAGGGACTACTGAGCATCATGCAGTTGAGTGGCGAGTTGCTTGGATAAGTGAAGAAGGAAGTCACCCATCTAGGGTAATTGTTAAAATGCATCTGGTACTAAAAAAGTCGATAACAGGTGAGAAGGTTTTACAAAAAGCGTAGCAGAAGAGGAAGGGGGAGAATAATCAAGTGAAGGGGGTATAGGGTGAGAGTGGGATACCACCACCAAGTGAGTAGGAAACGAAGGGCGTATCGAGGGATTGGGGGGTAAGGGTGCCCGAGAAGGTGAAGGAAGAGGGCTTACCAGATTTTCGCATAACAACAAATTACCCATCGGAGGGTTCGAAACAGGGTTCACTATGGGGAGGAGGAATGAAAGAAGGTGAGGCAAATGGGTGCGGGGACATTCACCTTTGGCTAACTGATGCATAATTGTGCATACTCCAAAAAACGAATAATGCCCAATTGATAGGTTCATGAGCGAAAACATCGATCAAAGAATAGAAAGGTCGAGATATACCCTAAGTTTGTTTTTGGAGGTTGAGGGCAGTCACCAAAAATTGTAATGCAGAACATTCTGGCTCGGATTGGCACAGGATGGCGAACGCGTTGGAGGATTGTCGGGGAAATAATTGTTTCAATGTTGCCATTGGTAGAAGAGGAACTTCAATACGACCTTCATGCAGTAGATGAAACCTTTGATCCATAGTGTTAAGGGTAACTACCATGCACGGGTTAAGGCAAGTAATGGGCCAATAGGATTCCATCGGGGAGACATCAACAATGGTTGCAATCATAGGGGTGAAGTAGGGATGACATTCTAGCGAATGCCAGGGCAACTCGGTGAACGCTACCAAACCACGAGGACGAAGGAATTTTACCAGGTCGGGGGAAAGGCCAGCATGAAAGGTGGTGATGTTTGCAAGAGCTTCCATGGCACAAAAAGTAAATAGAATGCACAGGATGCAAGGCACACAATGAATAGATCGCAAGCAACATAATAAAGAAAAAGAGTATGAAGACATCAGTTAAGTAGAAAACGCAGGGTGAAATTGTGGGTGTAGAACATAATCATCACAAGTGGAGGGAAACATGCATGGATCATTACTACGAAAGCGCATTAAGGAATTCCAATTCCTGGAGAATAGCGGTGAAACACGGGTAATTAATAAAAATGGGAGGATTATGGTAGTATGGTCAACCAAAAAGCACGTAGCGTAGACAATGGGTCAAAGATACCAAAACAAACGTGATCTTAATGAAGGTAAGTAAAACATACACAAAGTTAGGGAGAAGTGGATGGCATACAATATGGATGGAGTTTAGATCCATTAATGGGTTTAGGGAGGAAAGTGCCATTCAATGTAGATAACCGAAAAGTAGCTGGATCAATCTATTCTGCAATGAGGTAGGGACTAAACCGACGAAGCTTGAACTTTCCCGAAGATCCATTAGACTTGGCATTGCAAAAAAGAACCAATTGCCCTACTGTGAAAACAGGAGTTATGAGGAACTGATCATGAGTTTTAGCTTGCTGCAATTGAACTTCTTAAAGCTTTCCAGACGCTGTTCATCCAAAGACCGCAAAACATCCAACCGGAAAGGGAAAGAATCTTCCGACAATAACTTGTGCACCAATGCCAGTCGTAAGCTGGGTACAACCAATTCCATAGGATCAATTGCCTCAAGACCATATGCCAATTTAAAAGGGGTACTTCCGATAACAACTTTATAAGTAGTTCGATAAGCCAATAAGACCGAAGGAAGAAATTGATCCCATCTTTTCGGGCACTCCAAAACAAGTTTCTTCAGCATATTGAGAAGGGTTTTGTTAGTACTTTTAGCCAATCCATTCGCTCAAGGATAATAAGGGGAACTAAATTTATGGACAATACTGAAGGTTTGGGTTAAAACTTACATTAATGTATTAGCAAAATGAGTGTCTTGATCAGAAAAATCTCCAAAGGCAACCCATAATGAGGAAAAACATCACGAAGTAAACATTTAGCGACCATCAGAGCAGTTGCTAACCGTACTGCCCAAGCTTCGGCCCAACGAGTAGCATAATCAATATAGGTAAGGATATAACAATGATTTGTAACAATAGAAAAAGGTGTAATAGGACCAGTAAAATCCAATCCCCACTTTTGAAAGGGCTCAAGGGGAAGGACAAGCTGAAGCAAAAAATGATGCCAATGTAAGGGTTGTCTCGTACGTTGGTAGGCATCATACTTATATAGAAGCAGTAATGTCACGATGCATTGTGGGCCACCATAATCCACTATGCAGAATTTTTTGCTACATAAGGTCTACCAAAAAATGCCCATCGGAAGAAGTAGAATGAGCCATTGCGATTACTAAAGACACTTCATGTGGAGGAATACATCATAAGAGTGGGCCACATGGATCCATATAATAGAATTGTCCCACAATGATGTGAAATCGGTGACTATACATAGCGAAGGTGAGACAGGTAATGCCTAGGAATCATTCTGAATGGAGTTAGTCACATAAATGGCCAGAGTGGTATCATCAATGCCACCGAGAGGCTCACCGGAATCCAGTCAAGAAAGGAAATCTGTGAGAGCATGTGCTAATCCAGGGTGATGCAAAACATGGTAATCAAATTCTTGAAGCAGCAACACCCACCGAGCTAATCTGCCCCCTAAATGTTGTTGTCGTACAAGATAAACCAAGGCCGCATGATCCACATGGAAGGTAAATTTGCATCCCAATAGATAATGCTGGAATTTTTTCACCGAATAGACGAGACCAAGGCATTCTCGTTCAGTAATGGAATAATTATGTTCACCAGCTGCTACTCGTCGATTGGCATAATAAACAGGATGAAACCACTTGTCATGTTGCTGCATTGACACATTGCCGATAGCATTTCTTTAGGACAATGACAATAGTAGAGATCCATTTGGCGTGCTCAATGGGAACAATGAAACCTACTTTCAACAGCCGATCCAGTTCAGCTTTCACTTGTGTAGCATAATTGGGATTCATCGGGTAAATCTGTTGCTTAATTGGTCAAGCATCTAGTTTCAACACCACACGGTGTTGGTAGATGCAAGGATCCAATCCCTTCATATTGCAATAGTCCCAAGCAAATACATCGGAAAATTCCTTTAGCAACTATAGTAAATTGTCTTGAAAAGTCTTAGATACAAACGGCCAAAGTCCAATTATCCATTATGGATTGTAAATCAACTGTACCCAGTGCTAACAAATCCTCATTAGCATTTAAAAAAGCTTCTTCTTCATCATCCAAAAGGCCATCCAACATATGCATGGGTTTTGCCAGGTAAGGTCGTGCATGAAAGTCGCAGGGTCTCATATCATCCAAGGGTACAACATATTTCTGCTGATTGCTTTTAAAAATGAGTTCATGTGCAGACCAATCCTGTAGTACTTTTGCTTGCTTCAACCAGGGTCTTCCAAATAATAAATTGTAATCCATGCTTTATTCGGGTAATTCCAAGACAACAAAAGTCATTTTGAACATTGCTTTCTGTAGGATAATGGGTATATCATGCACCAAACCCACTGGATGTACCCAAGATTGATCAGCCATTCTTACAAGGAACTGGACGGGTTTAATCTGAGTCCATCCTAACTTCTTAATGAGTGCGACTGTAGGAATATTAACCCTTGAGCCTTCGTCAATTAATACTTGTGAAATTTTGTGGTTTTTATACGATACCGTAATTAAAGGAACAACATGATCCACCGTAGAATCAGTTTCCGGGCTGATGGTTGTTGTAGCAGGTGTGCATGAAGATCCTGGACTAATTTGTTGCTGAAATTATTGTTGAACACCAGGGACCAATGATAAAAATTTCCCCAAAGGGATTGTAATAGATGCTTTTGATAAAAAATTCCACATAGAATCAAAATTTGACGTACCTGATATCAAGTCCGGTGTGTCCTCAGGTTGTGATTGGACCGGGTCCATCTCTTTTGATGGGGTATTTTGTACTGTTTGTTGGACCACCGGTATCGGATCGGGAAAGACAATTGTTTCTTGACTTGCCCACGTGCTTGCTTTAGTAAACATCCACTATTGTTCTCGAATTCCTGGTTCAAAAATCTCAGTAGCTGGGTGCAAGTTCTTACCAGACTGTGTTTGAACTGCTACCGCTTGTGTATCTGTTGTTGAGATGTATACCATATTTGCCATTGGATGCTATTGTTCTTTTCTTCGCTTATCATATTTGGATGCTTCTTTACAATATCTGTGGATATGTCCAATTTCTCCACAAAAATGGCATCTTGGTGGTGGGAGAGATGCACTTTCACCGGATTGTCCTGAATTCCAATGAGGCGGTCCAAAATTGTTTGGTTGTGGTCCTCTGTAATTTTTGTAAGTTTGATAAGATGTATCCCTCAAATGCGGTGGTACGTATTGGGCAGACAGTTGTCCATGCTCTTGTATTATGTCATTTACAGTTGGTATGGTCTGTACTTTTGCATTATATGGGCAATTTTCGGTAGAATGACTTGCCGTATTACAAATAGCACAGTACATTTGATTTAGTGCACAAGCTGAAGTAGTATGTCCCAAGTCCTTACATTTGGTGCAGTATACTTATTTCGATGTATCATCATTCGTACTCTTGGAGGCTTTTAACCAATCTAGATCTTCGATAAAACCACCAACCTTATGTTCTAATTGTAATGCCATAGTAATGAATGCATCCATGGTCAAACCACCCACACATCGAAATATCATAACTTGTTTGAGTTGGGGGTTTAGTACATTAATAAACCATTGAGTAATCACATCATCCGATAGATTAGCATGCACTAGAAGTAGCTGCCATAGGTGAGTGCGGAATAAAGTTGCATACTCTTGCACACTCTGATGTGGCTTCTGTCTATTGTTTTGTAAATAATCAAAGATTTCAGCTGCATTTTTCTTCAATTGAAATCATTGTAAGAAGGCATTCTTAACATCGTCATATTGACCGAAATGATTAATATCATATTTGGTTAACCAACGAGCAGCTTCATTAATAAGAGTGGATTGAAACACTATAGCCTTATATGCCGGATCCGTTGGATAGTTGAGTACATCATAATTAATTTCGAAAGTACAAACATGAGCATCAAGATCATCACCTGGAAATCCACCAAATTTAGTATATGTGATTACGGCAAGTATCGGTCATGGAGGTATGACCTGCTGCTATTGTTGTTGTTGATGTTGTTATTGTTGTTGTTGTTGTTGTTGTTGTTGTGTACTACTCATGTCATCCAAAGCAAGAGGAAGTATCACTCCAGAATTACTTGAACAAGTTGATTCTGATTGTTGCTCTATCGTGTAGTGGCTTTGCAAAATCTCCAATCGTATTTTATCATTGAGTTGATCGCACACGTCTGAATTCAACTTCCACTCATTGTATTTCGTGTCTGAGATGAACTTTTCACTAGAACTTTCACCCACAAATGTACTACTACCACCGAGATTAGAACAAAAAATTGGGTTGTCACCGAAATTCACCAAACTATCACCGGAATCAACGCCTACTCCACTGAGCACACTTTCAACACATTGAACCGATTGAAATTTGGTATACTCTGTAATCCTTGAACAAGAAAATACTATGGTGCCACTCTTCTAGTCCGAGTATCACGCTTTCCTTCATATGATTTTCCCTCACCACTACCACCGGAGGGTGTTCCCAAGGTGCTAGTAGCTTTCCACGGATGCTGATCACTTTGGTACTTCAGATAAGATTCACCAAAATGCATTATAGGCATATATCATAGAATTCTTTCTTTCATCCAACCTTAATCTGCCCTCAGACTAGCTATTCCGTGCCCCATGGCCGGCACTAGTGTTAACGGCTAATGGGAATAAATCAACTACTAGGTTCTTGGGATGGTCAGAAGTCTGTATTATAGAGGCCCTATAGTTATTTTCCTAGAGGGAACATTCACTACATAGAGTTATTCATCACTTTATCCTGACTATCCACCAACAACTTGTAATTAACAATTTCACCACCAAACTTTCTAACAGCATACAGAATACGTCACTGCAATAAAGTCATGATAATTAATTATGCAAAGTAACATGGATTCTTCACCAGCAATTGATGCGCGACCACAATTAAACTTATATCCCCACCAACAAAATATCACATAGACAAGAACATCGAAATGAATTAATACTCAGAATAGTAAGGATCAATACACCAACGTAAGTAAAAGCTTGTGCGGAAATGACCCACATGCACATCGCACAGACCCACATTCCGACATCTTGCTCTCATGTGCATCTTCTTCCCGCACTTTTTGATTACCAAAAAGTTACAAGTGTTACACTACATCCTTTCGATGTGTGTCCTTTCTAATTACATTTTCCAGCAATTCCAATTACATTCCTGTGGCCTAACAATTCTTTATCCATACCAAAATGCCAGAAGTTATCTGCTTACAATAAACGGTTTACTATTATCATTGATCAATTGTATTATTATGACCTTTCTAGTGCTTGGCTCCAATGTGTTCCTCTCCACGAAGTGCCTGCAGTCCTTGTTTTTGCTCATTCTTACCCCATTGGTGGACACTTCTCCGTGGATCTCACTTTACGTAAAGTATCATAGAGTAGGCTATGGTGGCCCACTATGATTAAAGATGTTAGAGAGTACGTCCTTATGTGTGATCCCTATCAATAGACTAGTCAGCCTGTTACGACTAAATATTTTCCCTTGTAGTCTGTTATGCCTTTGGAACCATTTAAAAAATGGGGTTTGGAATTTGTGGGACCTATTTCACCTCATGCAGTTTCTACTCACAATAGACATATTTTAACATGCACTGACTATGCGACCCGATGGGCAGAGGCATGGGCCTTGAAGAATCCTATGGCAATGGTAGTAGCTCGATGTCTTACCAGGGAAGTCTTTCCACGTTTCGGTTTACCTCTCAAGCTAGTTTCATGTCATGGCACCCATTTATCTAATGATTTGATCAAAGCTTTGACATATGAATTTAATATTGTTCATAAGTTCAGTATGCCTTATTATCCATGGGCAAACAGTTTAGCTAAAAGCACTAATAAAACTTTACTCACTATGCTTCAGAAGTTAATTCAGTTTTCTTCAGAACGTTGGGATCAGCTCCTACCTTCAGTATTGTGGGCTTTGTTGATATATTTAGGTAGTGATGTGTGTGAACACACTAGGACGTCGGGGCATGTTTTTCCCTTTTTAGGAGGTTTTTTCCACCTGCTTGTATATACGCCTATAGCCCTAACAGGTCACTTATCTTTGTACATTCCAGTGGTAATACATTCAATATTGTGTGTTGTGCTCCAAGCCTCTTATTCTTCCTTGTGCCATTCATGTGCTTCTATAGATCTCAAACTCCAACAGTTGGTATCAGAGCAGGTCATCGCTTCATCTAGAATTATAGGCATATATACAAGCTGGGCGAAATACACCTTTTAAAGAGGGAAAAAGTGCCCTAGGAGTCCTAATGTGTTCACACACATCACTACCAAAAATATATCGTTTAGCTCCTCTTGGAAACACTCGCATTAGCCTCTAATCCATTAGATGTGTGTGAGATCTTTGATACCATGATGATAGATAATTGACTAGAATGAAGCTAGAGTAGTCCAAACACCTCTAAGGTTCAAAAAATGATGACCAAGCATCAGATTTTGGGAAACATTTGACACACTCTCCCTAGAAAAGGATCAATGAACAACAATGATCAAACAAAAGGATTATGTGAGAACGTAGGTGCCCACACTAATAAGTGTGTCAAGGAGTAAAATCAACCACTATGTAGTTGAAAATGTAAAACCTCGAAAATGTTTTCTAGAGTCTCCTCTACAAAATGTGCATATGACCAATGTAAAAAACTCATAAAGTTGTGTGTATTGAAATGTAAGCATGCATAGGGAATCATCCGAACCACTGCATATAACTAGTTAACTGAAAGAAGATAACTAGGCTTATCGAGCACCTATGAAGAACTCACATACATCTCCTGTGGTGAGGTTGGGTATGTCTCTACTTGCATCACTAAAGAGATGTCGGCATCTAGGTGTCTCCAAGTTAAGAAAACCTCACCATGACCCTCTTTATCAATGTCAAAGGCTTTATGCGAGAACATAACTACTATATCAATGACCACATGGATGTACATAAGAAATATCCACAAAAGTACATAGTATCTATGTGCTCAGTATGTGCAATGAAATGGAACTGAAGAACTAAATTTATAGCTCAAACACTAGCCAGCAACAATTGCAAGTTTCTATCAACTCCATTCTTTAGACCCAAAAAACTTGCATAAATTTGTGGTGGCTGCTCCCACTATTATATATACTCAATACTCCACACTCAAGTGACCACAAATGATCCATGGTGATCTAAGTTGTAAGTCCCCCATTATGATGAAAATCCATTGTGACAGCTTGAACATTTGCAGAACCTTAACTTCCAAGTTAAATTAGGTCTATGTGTGTCCATTGATGGTAATAGATGATCTTTGTGAGGCTACCCATTACGTTACTTAGGGCATAAACTTCAAGGCCATTTTTGTTGCCATTCAAGGAGAAAATAAAGGCCTTGTGGTTCTGCATGGTTTCCCAATAGAAGCTTAATGGGGGGAGTGTAAAAGAGGGCTTTCCACCATTTTCAAGGTCCACGGGGCCTATCCCCTCAACCCATAGGGCTGAGGCAGTAGGACTTTTAGTTATGGAGATATTCTTAGAGTGTATTTTTTGTCGACTATTTTGTATCTGCCAACTACGTTTATCTATACAAACTCCCCTTGTAAAATATATATATAAGCATGGTCCATGTTGAGCTTTACATAGCATTGTGCACTAGTAAGCCCTTCATCTAAAGTTTGTCTAGCTCACCATCTAAGCTCCACATTGGGAGCGCATGGGTGGACATTGTTGGAGATAGACGTCTGCGGAAGCACGTGAACACCACAAGGAAGAAGAAGAAGCTTGGAGCACAAACACACAATACTGAATGTATTACTAGAGAATGTACAAAGATAAGTAGCCCATTAGGGCAATAGGCGTATATACAAGCCGGGGGAAAAAAACCTCCTAAAGAGGGAAAAAAAGTGCCCGGGCGGTCCTAGAGTGTTCACACACATCACTACCTAAATATATCAACAAATCCCCCCTGGGAGTGATGCGGTGAACAAGGAGCTGGCACTCATGTATAAGGAAGTTCCAAGCTATGTGGAAATCACTCCACAAAAGGAAGTAAGCCCAAAGCTTTGCAGAAAGCTTCAAACTTCTCCCTAGGCAGAGCCTTCGTGAAAAGGTCTGCAATGTTCTCCTGCGTGGGCACATATGCCAAGCTGATCTCCCCAGCAGAGAACCTCTCCCTGACATAGTGATAATGCACCTCAATGTGCTTAGTGCGAACATGGAACACAGGGTTCCTCGCAACTGCCAATGCGCTCTGATTGTCAGTGAAGATGGTGGTGGAAGAAGACTGGCCAACACCCAAATCAGCCATAAGGCGTCTGAGCCACACACACTCAACAGTCGCTGTGAAAGCTGCCCTATACTCAGCCTCACAACTGGAAGTGGCCACAGTAGGCTACTTCTTGCTCAACCAAGATATACATGAGCTACCAAGCATGAAGCAAAAACCACTGGTGGACACACGAGTGTCATAGCAACCAGCCCAATCTGAGTCAGAAAAAGCATGCAAATCTGGCGGTAGTGATCCCCCCTTGGGATAAAACAACCCAAGTAGCCGAGTACCACTCAAGTAGCGAAAGATGCGCTTAACCGCTTTCCAATGCGTGACTCCTGGGCAATGCATAAACCTGCTCATCTGTGAGACAGCAAAATGAATATCTGGCCGAGTAATGCATAAGTAAATCAAGCATCCAACAGCCTGCTAATAGAGAACAACATCAAATGCATCTCTAGCATCATGAAGACTCAATCGTAAACCTGTCTCCATAGGAGTGGCAATAGGCTTACAGTCTTCAAGGCCAACACGCTGCAATAATGTGTCAATATATTTCGTTTGACACAAATCCATTCCACCATCAATGTGCATAAACTGAATGCCCAAATACTGATGCAAATGCCCCAAATCAGACATCTCAAATGAGGCATGCAAATCAGCCTTAAAATCAGCAATATGTGACTCAATAGGACCAGTGAGCAGCATGTCATCAACCTAGACAACAATGATCAGAAGCACATCATTAGCACGTTTAACATATAAGGTGCTTTCAGTTGGACTGTTCTCAAAACCATGTGCAATCAGATAGGCATGTATCTTCTCATACCAAGCACGTGGTGCTTGCTTTGAACCATATAATGCCTTCTTTAACCTGCAAACCTGGTTTTCATGCCCTTTCTACACAAAGCCACGGGGCTGAAAAACATACACTTCTTCATGCAAATCACCATTCAGAAATGTTGTTTTAATGTCCAACTGATGTACATTCCAACCATGATGGGCTGCAAGTGCACAAATGCTCCGAACAGTAGTCATACGGCATGTAGGTGCAAAGGTCTCATCAAAATCAATGCCTCTTTCCTGTGCATAACCCTTTGCAACAAGCCTAGCCTTATACCTGTCAACTGTACCATCAGGTTTACGCTTCAGCTTGTATACCCACTTAGTGCCAATGGCCTTCTTGCCAGGAGGCAAGTCACATAAAGACCATGTACCATTCTTCATTATAGCATCATATTCAGATCGCATAGCAGCCATCTAATTTTCTGAATTTTGTGCTTCATCAAAAGAATCAGGCTCATTCTCATCACAGAGACTAGATGCAGCCATAGCATAGCAATCTGATGCAAAGGAGGCACTATGAGAGCCTGAACGAGTACGATATGACAAAGGTGCATCTAATTTGTTGTCACACAAAGTCTGCACCAGCCATTTTGGCATAGTTTTTGCCTGCTCAATATCAGCTCTCTCATCAACAAGTGCATCATGTAAATCTGCATCAGAAATGGAATGATCTGCATCATCATATGAAACCTGCAAAGGCTGAGAAGTTGCCTCATTAGGACCAGCACTAGCCTGTCCACCTGTAAAAAGAGGCATCAAAGTATCATACATGTCTTTGGAGCTAACAGATGTCTCCTTAGTACATGAAAGCAATGGCTGAATAGCATCTTCCACAAAGACAACATCACGGCTAACCAGAATGTGTTTAGTCTGTGGATGATACAGACGATGGCCTTTACTTTCAGAACTATACCCAACAAAAATACATTTTACTGCCTTATCATCCAATTTCCTGCGATGTTGTTCAGGCACTAATGCATATGCCAAACAACCAAAAACACGCAGATGAGCAACAGATGGCTTGCGGTCATGCCAAGCCTCATATGGAGCGATAGACTGCAACGCTTTAGTGGGACACCTGTTCAGTACATATGTTGGCAGTATACGAGAAGAGGCAAGTACGAGCATACAAGCAGATCTAGCACTAAGGCAACCCTTTATTTTTTTCAAAACCCTTACACCATTTAAAAGTGATTCTCATCACTAAAAACCCCTGTAAATACCATTTTCACCTTTTTGTAGCTCCATTTTGTACAAGCCGAGGAGTCCTCAAGCTTGAGGAGCCTTAGAAGTAGTTGCCTACCAATTTTCGTATTTTTTAGATCTCGTTTGAGCCCTCAAATAAGCCCTAGAACCTAATTTTTAACTAGGCCGGACACTAGGTCTGGACAGGGCCAAAGCTAGTCAAAAACTATAAATAGAGCTAGAGAGCTCATTTTTGGGGTAGCTTCTTGTAGTTTTGAGCTTGTATGAGAACTTGGTTGCAATAGAAGTGATTCCATTGTCTTACTCTCTTTGTTCTTGCCGTGTGTGCGCGTGTGTGTGTATGTGTGTGCATGTTAGTGTGCTTCTCACTCACACATTTGTGCCTTCACTTGCTCGAGGTCTTCATACCATCCTCATGTCTTCCCGGATTGACATTAAAGGAGGTGCTACTCATCACTGAGCTACACCAAATTTTGGCGCCGTTGCCGGGGATTCGAGCTTTGAGGACGAGCGTGTGATGGTAAGACGTAGAGAGGACGCGTTGGAATGGTAAGTAGTCGATAAATTTCTGATTTTTATCCATCTCCATCTCCATCTTCACCTCCTTCTCCATCTCCACCTCCACCTCCTTCTCCACTACATATTCCCTCTTCCTTGTCATTCCCCTCATTTGTTGTGTGCGAGTTTGAGAGAGAGCGAGCATGTGTGTTCTTGTTTTGTGTGTTTTTGCATGTTTCTTGCAGGTTGCAGCTCCATCATCATCTCCAGCAAGCTCAGCAGGTACGGAATCTGTCTGCATAGTCCCCGAGGCGTCGAGCTCGAGCTATCGCGACACTCCCAAAACTTCACCCAATCACGATTCTGAGTGCACCACGACACTGCGCAGGCCTAGAGCTCCCAGGATCACTAGACAGAACAGAAAAATTCACCATATCCCGAGCTATCGCGACACCTCGAGGTATCGCGACACTCACGACCTATCGCGACACTCACGACCTATCGCGACACCTCACGACCTATCGCGACACCTCACGAGCTATCGCGACACCTCATGACCTATCGCGACACCTCACGAGCTATCGTGACACTTGGGAGTATCGCGACACCTCATGATCTATCGCGACACCTCACGAGCTATCGCGACACCTCACGACCTATCGCGACACTTGGGAGTATCGCGACACCTCACGACCTATCGCGACACCTCCCACCTATCGCGACACCTCGACCCGACCTATCGCGACACTTCGATCTATCGCGACACCTCCCACCTATCGCGACACTTCGACCTATCGCGACACCTCCCACCTATCGCGACACCTCGACCCGACCTATCGCGACACTTCGACCTATGGCGACACCTCCCACCTATCGCGACACTTCGACCTATCACGACACCTCGACCCGACCTATCGCGATACACGGCCTTTAACACATGAAAAATTTAGGGTTATTTTTGAGTGAATGGGAGGGTAGTTGAGCTTAATTTTAGGCACCTTGGTATAATTTTAGAACCTTGGAAGTGGGCAAAAGACCTAGAAACTAGAGAGGGATCTCCTGAACCCTGAGAGCCTGTTTTGACCCTTTAGTGCCTGAATGGTCATAACTTGACCATACGAACTCCGATTGATGAGATTTTGGTCTCATTGGAAATCTCGTTGAGAATCCTACGTGGACCTCGACTGGTTTTTGTAAGAATCATATGCGGAGTTTTAGAACATGTATTTTTAAGTTGACCTTTAGGTGGAACTAGGTGGTCCTAAGCTTGAGGGGGTACAGTGAGTTACTCCAGGGGGACTGCAAACATTGATGTGTGTCTTTCAATTACTTGTGGTAATAGAGCTATACTGACTGGTGAGCTTTTGCAGGAACATTGTGTGCACTCAAGGCAATCCAAAGCAAGCTAGCAAGGGTGAGTACCAAGCTTGGGAGAAGGCTTCCTGGGCTTGTGTAGCAGTCTGGTCAACCATCTAATTGAGGTTGGAAGATCTCTCAACCCTCCTTTGTCAATTCCTAGCCTAGGCTAAGTACGACTTAGGTGTGGTAATTAATTAGGGCAACGTTAGGCACGAATCAAGTCCAAGAGTATTAATCAACCAAGTGCAAGAATTAAGTAGGTCTTAAGTGCGAAAACTCTAAGGGACAAAAGGTAAACTGGAGTCGATCACTTATCAAGTGCGGAAATTCACTTAAGTACTCCTGACGACGCGATTTCAGACAAGACCATAAACATAATATTCAACTCAAAAGAACAAAGTGATTGGTGCAAATTAACCTGCAACGAGAGTGTGCTTAGGTCCAAGGGGTAGATAAATCAGGCATATGAACCTTAGATCAGGCAGACACTTAGGCCGAGACAGACAAAGCCTCAGATCTTCTGAAGCTAGTGTCAATCACACTGCCAGGTCTTGGGCCCAACAGTTGAGTGATTACCCATACACTCCCAGATCAGAAACAAGTGATTCTGAGATGTCCTATCACATGGAGAGACCAGTAGGTAGTTCACGGATGGCTTACCTAGAAAAGCCAGAAGGACCATACAAGACTCAACTGGAATACATCAGGACTAATCGTCTAGGTGCTCGCATCTATGAAGATGGCCTGAGAAGATCGGTGGTCCAGATTAAGAACCCCGATCAACCCCATGGATTAGACCACCCGGTAGTCAAGTTTGAGAATGGAGCATACCTAGATAAAGAGGGGACTATATATGTAGTCACCACTCTTCCTGATAGAACTGATGAGTTTGGAAATGTGATTGCTGAGACCGACATGGGTGATATAGAGCAAGGGAACTTAGAGAAAGAGCCAAGAACCCCCCGTGGTAAATCTGTCTTGACCAGAATCATGACTCCAGAGTGGACTCCACAGGATAATAAAAGCATAGATCTGCTTTTAAACCGAGAAACCGATGAGGCTTTTTGGAGATATAAATCTGCTCAACCTCAGGAAGTGAGTGCCCTCACAATCTATGAGTTTAAAGACCCTGATAGCCCAGGCCAAGTAACCTACCTAGACAATGCATCAGAGAGAATCTTCATGGTCACTGAGCATGGCAGACATGCCTACACATGGAAGGGTGAATTTGTTTTTCCCCAACCAAGGTCTAATGTGTCCTTTGGTCACCAAGGAGTTGGGACCTCCCAAGCTCATGGAGCTCAAAGAGATAGAAGTAGAGACAAACCTGAGGTAAGTTTTGCCAACTCCCTGGGAAGAGAAAGAACGGGAACGGAAAGGAATAGAGTGGAACCTGAGAGACATAGAACCCCATGGAATCAAAGGAATGCTGACGAGTTTCCTTTGCCAAGGCCGAGAGAACACACTAGGACCCTACGACCAACTCAACTGGTGAAGTCCATGAAGAATTATTTCGATGGCACGGGAGACCCTTATGACCATGTGGCAGAATTTCGGCAAGTATTGAAAGCTGAACAGGTAGAGGACCTATTCACACAATATAATGCTTTTGGTCTAACCCTTAGGAACACTGCCCTTACGTGGTTCCAACCACTAAACGAGAGGCATTTCAGAAACATAGACCAGCTCTTAGAGGCATTTATCATTGAGTTTTCTAAGAGTGGAATCAGGCACAACACTTCCTCACTAATTCATAGCTTCAAACAAACACCTCAAGAGACGGTCAGACTAGCTGGAAGAAGATTTAGGCAGTACCTGGAGAGATGCCTGATGCCGGAGTTACCCACACCAGCCAAACAAGTGGCCTTGTTCTTAGATGGATTGTTGAGCACCAAGCTCAGGTCATATGTGTATCTGAAGGACCCCAGAACGATAGAAGAGTGCGTGCGCATGTGCATAGACATTGAGGACAATCTAGGTGAGGAATTAGAACTATCAAAAATCTATAAGGATTCTGATAGCTCTAGTAGCCTCACATCTGGTCAATCCACATCCATTGAGGAACTTGCAGAGAAGGTAGCTCAAAAACTAGGTGTCTCTAGCAAACAAATTCTGAGATTTTCCCCAGTTAAGCGGTGTTACACTTGTGGCGGTGACCATATGGCAAATGTATGTCCCATTATGGCCCAACCCCAGGCGAATCCTAGTAGCCAGTACTGCACCATAGAGCGCAGGTACACCAACCACACTGCACAAGACTGCCCATATAACAAACAAACTGTTAGGCAAAATTACCCTCAGCCATATCCACAACAGGGTAGATACCAGAATCAGTACCCACCACAACAATACAACAGGCCACAGCAAACTTATCAGCCACCTTATCAAGGGCAGCAGAGACCTCAACCAGTCCTAGTGCAGCAACCCCCTGCTCCAACCAATGTGATCCCAATGAAATATGCATCTGCTGAAGAAAATCCGAATAGAGCCATAGTCCCAGTCACCCCATTGCTATCAGACAGTGATCCAAGTGACCATAGTTTTGACTCCACACATATTGATAGCCCATAGGCTTACTACATGCAGTCACCTGAGCATAACGAGTCATACTATTATGAGGACCCAAGTGAAAATAGTGGGGAACCTGAGTATGCTAATGTCATGTACACAAACCCCAACTCTAGACCTCAACCTAGGCAGGTACGACCCCCATTTCCTAGAGGACCATGCTCCAGATGTCAGGGAGATCACCTTATACGTGATTGTCCACTGCCTGCCCCTACACAACCTCAACCAGTAACCATTCAGGGTTTCTGTCAAGACTGCGGGAAAGAGCATCTCCTACGAGATTGCCCAAAGAACCCTTATAACATGCCTAAAATCACTCCTATCAATGTTGTTGGGTTGGTTGTAGACTCCACAGGGAGTGTGACTTTCACTGCACCTATGCAAGTGATCACAAGAGCCCAGGCACTACATCAAAACCTAGGTGTTGGTCAGGAAAAGAGCCCCGAGGTGAGTGAAACAGAGAGCATAACCAAAAAGAGGACTAGAGCCTGGAAGGATAGTCGTGAAAGAATGAAAAGGCAATGGGCAAAAAAGATGAGCGAACTTGAAGAAAGCTTGAGAGAAACCAAAGCAAAAATCATAGAGATCACATCTCGACCGCACTCTCACACATTCCCACCGCTACCATCCCCTTCACCCTCCATCCCTCCACCCTCTAATACACCCCACGTAACCCACCCACCACCCCAAGCAGGATCAGTATTAGCTGATCCCACTCTTGAAGACATAGACATGATGCTTAAAGCATATCAGGCCAGAATCCAAGAAGGGCCAAATGTCACGGATCATGACAAGTGCTACCCTAGAGCTGACCTAGAGATAGAAAGAACCAAGCTTTGCGCGAAAATGGTCGCATTGGCTCAGACTATGTTTGAAGCCAATCGCCTTTTCAATTACTCGGGCTCAGCCAAGACGCAATTGCACTTGGATGGACTTCTAGAGAAGTTAGAGGGCATAATTGCAAGATCTGCCAAGGAAGAAAAAAATCAAGAAAGAGATAAAGCAAGCAAAAACATGACCCATCCCCCATCGAAAGCTTATGTGCCCAATTCCACTGAACCAGACAACCCCCCCTCCCTAGAAAGAATAGAGAATCTAATGGCACAATCACAAAAGGAACTCGCCCCTCAACACCATGACAAGGCTAGTGAAAGAGCAGGTCTTCCTACCCAGAAAGCCTATGTGCCCGAGGCCTACGTGCCTAACTCTACAGAGCCAGACACCTCTTCTTCTATGAATCAGTACACACCAGAATTCTTGCGAGAGATTCAAGAAGAGAAATGGGCTAAAGAGAGTGAAGTTCCTCCCCCCATTGAACTGGTGGATGACACACACGATCAATTCCCACAAGACCTTCCTTCCATTTATGGAGAGCAGGAGAGTGCCCAATCTCAGGAAAGACTAGACTTTGAGTCTAACTCTCTACAAGAATTACCCCACTTCACAGGCCCATGGGAGGCTAAGTCTACTTGTATGAGAGCACCCACGGTCATGGTATGAAATGAGGACTCAATCTTACCTAGGAACACAGAGGTAGTGAAAAACACTAAAGTGCAGTGCAATCTCAAGTTAGAAGAGCTACTCAAGGTTAGACCTGAATTATGGGAACATGTCGCCAAACAAGTACCAGCGATAGTGAAACCTCATTCCCAGGTAAGATCACATAGGATGGTGCCAGAGATACCCTTGGATAAGATAGGAGATATGTGTGAAGGTGAAGAAGGGAATACCTATCTTCCCATTACCTACCAGGAGCACACCACCAAGGCAATTTTGGACTCAGGTGCAGGAGTTGCAATTGCCACCACTTCCCTATGGAAGCGTTGGGGCAAGCCAGCACTCAGGCCAACGAGAATGAAATTGCAGATGGCCGATGGTCATATTGAGAGACCCTTAGGATTGCTAGAAGGAATAACTCTCACCACCTGTGGTGTCGAGTTTGAGCATACATTTGCTATATGTGACTTCAGCAAAAATCATGCCTATGAGATGATCTTGGGACGACCTTTTATGCGACAGTTGCAAGTGGTACAGGATTGGGGAACCAACTCCTTGTACTTACAACACTTAGGTGTTACGACCAAAGTGAATCTTAAGGATTACTCTCATAGAGACGTACCACCTATTCAATGGAATCCCATCCATAGAGCCAAAGATGAGACTGAGTCTGTGCATTCCATAGGATCTGGATCCTCGTGGATGCATGAAGACACCCACCTATGGATGTGTAAGGTAGCAGTAGAAGAAGAGAAGAGAGAGAAAGCCAGAGAGGTAGGTGCAAAAGAAAACCATAGATCAATTCAAGACCCAGCCTATGCATCTGTAGTCTTTCCTGATGAGGAATTTGAACCCCATGGCTGGGCAGAAATCCTAGCAACAATGGATGTAGCCATCAATGAAGAACAGTGGACACCTCACTATGACGAGGATGGCTATGACATCTCTGTATTCTCCATAGAGCCAATCATGGGAGATGCAGTTTTAGAGGAATGCGAACCTAGCCCTGATGCATTTGAAGATGCAAGTGACTCAGATCTAGAGTCAATCATTATGGACCCACCCTTTGCATCAGATGAAGAATACTTCCATGAAGTAGAGTTTCAACCCCAGAGGCATGGAGAGCTTACAAATGATGTAAGATTAGCCACACATGTGACCCCGAAGGAAGAAGGAAAGAAACGAAAGAAGAGAGAAGTCTCAACAGAAGAGGAAGAATCTTTGTTTGAGGTCCCATAAAATTTTAAGAAGTATGAGATAGATGACAGGAGAGTCATGATCAAAATGCCGAAACGAGAGGCACAAGCAGGAGAAGCCTATGATAGCAAGGAAACTACCAAAAAAATAGTTGTCGCCATCGAGGAAGGAGAAGAAAGATGCACATACATAGGTCATGACCTGACAGAAGAGGAAGAACAAGAGCTGATAGCCTTGCTAAGAGAATACGGAGATGTATTTGCGTGGAGTTATAAGGACTTGAAAGGGGTAGACCCTGATATATGTTCACATACAATCCCCATGACCTCAGACGCCAGACCCTCGAAGCAGAAGCCCTACACATACAACGATAACTATGTTGCTAAGATCAAAGAGGAGATAGATCGACTGGTTGAAGCCGGATTCATCTATGAAATTGAGCACACTGAGTGGGTATCCCCCATTGTAGTGGTGCCCAAGAAAAATGGAAAGCTGTGTGTGTGTATTAACCTTAAAAAAGTTAATGCCGCCACGATCAGAGACAGTTATCCGCTTCCTATCACTGAGCATCTATTAGAAAGGGTAGCGGGCAAGGAAGTGTACAGCTTCTTAGATGGGTTTTCGGGCTACAATCAAGTAGCCATTTCTCCAGAAGATCAACATAAGACGGCTTTTGCCACGGAGTGGGGCATATTTGCCTTTCGGGTAATGCCATTCGGGCTTACCAATGCACCGGCTACCTTTCAAAGATTAATGTGTCACGTGTTTAAAGAGTTCTTGAGGAAGAATTTGGAAGTCTATGTTGATGATCTTTGCGCTCATTCCAACATTAGACAGACCCATATACCCGAACTCAGACAGATCTTTGACAAATGTAGAGAATATCAAGTCTGCCTGAACCCAGAAAAGTGCGTTTTTATGGTCAGGCAAGGCAAGATTCTAGGACACATAGTGTCAAAGAATGGCATATCCACTGATGACGAGAAAGTGAGAGCCATAGCAGAGCTACCTAGGCCAAAGAACGTCAAGGAAGTACAGGCTTTCATGGGACATTGTGGTTACTACCGTCGGTTCATCCACATGTATGCTGTCATCGCAAAGCCCATGTACGGACTTCTAACTAACTTTGAGTGGACTGATGAATGTGAGAATTCCTTCCAGGAGCTTAAACGAAGATTATGTTCAGCACCAATATTGACCACACCAGATTGGAACAGGCCATTCCATGTTCATGTGGATGCATCCAATTACGCTATTGGATGTGTACTCGCACAACCTACTGGTGAAGGTAATATGGATCTCCCAATTGCCTATGCCAGTAGACAATTGAATGCAGCTGAACGAAAGTACACCACTACCGAGAGAGAAGGATTAGGCATGGTATATGTAGTTAAAAAGTTTAGACATTATTTGCTTGCAAATAAGTTCAAATTTTTTACTGATCACCAAGCTCTACTGTACCTGGTAAACAAGCCATGTAATACAGGCAGATTAGTAAGATGGTTTCTCTTACTAATGGAGTATGACTTTGAGGTAGTAGTGAGAAAAGGCAGAACTCACCTAAGAGCAGATCATCTCTCAAGGCTCACATCAGGAGAAGCCCCACAAGGAGTGTCAGATGACCTTCCTGATGCTTACTTGTTTAATTTGGAAGTGGTACCGCAGTGGGCTAAGCCATTGGTACCGGTATTGACATACGGGCCTAACCACCCAGTAATAAACACGCAGGATAGAGAGGTAGTAAAAGCCCAAAAGTACCACATCATGGTAGGAAGTATGTACAAGCACACAGATCAAGGGATCTTGGCCTGTTGTGTGGAAGAGGATGAGTACGCTAAGTGGTTGCAATTAGCACATGTAGGTGCATTAGAGCAACACTACTCAAAACAACGAACCCTGCAAACATTGAGGAGATTTGGAGTGTACTGGCCAACGATGGAAGCAGAAGTCCATAGAATGTGCAAGGAATGCCCAATTTGTCGCACTAAGCCACCAGTGGAACATGCCACCCTTTATCGCGTGTCTCTAGTGCCAGCTTGGAGCGAGCCACTAGTGGCGTTTCTGAGGACGAAAACATTCCCTCAAGATATGACCCTGACGAGGCAAAGAAGTCTAGAACAAGAGGCCCTAGATTACTCACTCATTGGTGATAATCTATAGAAGCACGGAAAAGATGGTTACCTGAGACTATGTGTTCATGAGAATGAATATCTAAAGATCTTGGAAACTGCTCACCAGGGTGTAGCAGGAGGACACTTTGGTCCAGATAGGGTGATCAAAGCAATCCTATTTGTAGGATTTTGGTGGCCCACCCTTCACATGGACGCACATACCTATGTGAAGAGGTGTGAGATTTGTCAGCGAACCCAGTATCCTATACGCATAGATGAGATGCCACTGAAGCCTATGATGGGCGGACGTGCATTCTCTAAGTGGGGAATAGACTTTGTAGGTCCTATCAATCCCCCAGCTAAGGGTTCCCATGCTGAGTATATCATCGTTGCCACGGACTATCTAACCAAGTGGGTAGAGGTAAAAGCCACAACGAAGAACGACGCTCAGACAACTCCTAAATTCTTGTTTGAGAATGTATTCACAAGATACGGGCTACCTATAGAGCTAGTTAGTGATAGAGGCACTCACTTCTTGAATGAAGTTATTGAAAATCTGCTCCAAGAATTCTTGGTAGTGCATAAGAAGTCTGCCCCCTATCACCCTCATGCCAATGGGCAAGCCGAAAGCACCAATAAGATCCTATGCAATGTATTGACAAAATTAGTGAACAATAAACACTCTGATTGGGACAAACAGCTACACCATGCTGTTTGGGCATACTGAGTCGCCTACAAAACGGTACTCCAAGCCACCCCCTTTCAGATGGTATTTGGCCAAAACGCAGTGCTACCGTTGGACTTCTTAATACCTACATTGAAAGTAGCACAAGAGCACGAATGGACGGGTCATGAACTCTCCTCTAGACTTTTTGACCTTGAACGATTAGGAGAAACAAGACTGAGAGCAGTTGCAGGGATATATGCAGCTAAGAAGAGACAGAAGGCATACTTTGATGCCCATGTGAAGGATAAGGGCTTGAAAGCAGGAGATCTAGTTTTAGTCTACACATTGAAACAACACGCAAGGAAGCTAGAAAAGAGAGGCTACGGACCTATGATCATCAATAGGATCTCCATGAGTGGAGCAATACAACTAGCCACTTTAGAGGGTGATGTTCTCCCAAACTATATTAGCGGATGCAGAGTCAAGCTGTATCAGGAACCCCTCACAGAGGAAATGCTAAGTCGACTCAATACTGCTAAGCAACGTAAAGAGGAGGAAAAATGAATTCGAGAAGAAGCACAGGCAGAGGCCTTAGAGCGCATCAGACGAATGAAGTTGAGGAGACAAGGGAGGGATCAGCCTATGATTGACACTCAAGAGTCTCCAGGCTATCACATGGCCATGTGTGAGGCTTCAGGTGAACATACCCATAAGATAGTGGATCGACGACCTTTTGTGACCCTAGAAATAGGACAAAGAGACAGCACAACAAGCGTGAGAGCTTTAATTGATTCAGGAGCAGCCACAAGTGCAGTTCGGCTTTCTTATTGCCAGTAGCTGCAATTGGAGGTAAAACCCCTAGAAGCATATCTGATAGGATTAGGAGGTGTTGAAACCCCTTGCATGGGAGAGGTGGATCTTCCCCTCTACATACAAGAGGTCCTCATGCCAGCAAAAGTGCTAGTGTGTGAAGACGAGGATCTGACCGAACCTCTTGTCTTAGGCCAAGACTGGATCTATGATCACGCAGTCAACCTCAACCTAAGAAGTGGACTTCTTCAGGCTTGGGTAGGCCAAAGCCGTCTCACGATTGAATTAGAAAATCAAGCACTCCAACCAATAGAACAGGCACCAACTCCTGGTCCCTCCAGGAATCCACATGAAGATAACAATGTTGTTCTTGTCCAAACTTCTATGGTGCAGAGGATTGTCAATCTTACTGAAGGTACAGGAGCCAATAAGGAGTGCCTAACTGATCCAAAGAAGATTCTAAACGGGCAGACCGAACATCACTCGACACGAAGGAGGCCGCTGATCAAGAGGTAGGAGCGCCAACCCGTGCAACACGGAGCACCTCGTGGCGCGAAGCAGATCTGGATACGCAAGGATGGAAAACCCACCACTCTAATAGCAGACTCCCAAGGAGACAACAAACAAGCCACACCATCACGGACACAAGTGAAGGAGTACCCTAGGAAACCTCCTAGGCACACCACATCTATTTGGGTCCCTAAGCGGTCAAGGAAGGCTAGCCCCAATGCTAGACACATATGGGTGCCCAAGGCCTGTTTACGAGCCCAAATAGCTCCAACTCTAGTTACTGGCATAATTCAACACTCTCAAGTCCACTCGACTAACAACGCAGGAACTCTACCTAAAAACCACTCTGACCCACACTCAGTCACATCGAGGAATGCCTGGAAATGGGTACCCAAAAGGTCCCAAATCCATCACAACCTAGTTCATAAACCGTTGCCTGTCTTTAGCTCTAAGAGCTACGAATCCCCTATCAAAGTTTGGAGAACTAAACCATGTATCAAACCCCCTGACCCAATTTTTGTAAATCCATCCACTCTGACATAGGTGCATTCCGAGTCCACTGCATAACCAAAGTAGGCATCTAGGATGATACTGACCTCTAATCACCACTCACACCTATCACAAGCACTTCATCTCTGACCACTAACCTTCGGGATTGTCATGTTAGTATTGTGAAGGGAACACCATTACATCCTGTTTCCTATGCAACACTAATGTGCCTTTCTTCTTCTAGCAGATAAGCACCCGATTCCCATGGCAATAGTAGCAGGCACAAGCTCTCAGACAGGCTCTGGTGCTCAAATCAATTGGGATGCCATGCCGGTGGAGGCCCCACCAACAGCTCGGCCTAAAGAGTTCGTGAATGTGCGGAGAATTGCTATTCCAGATCCACCAAATGGCCTAACCGAAAGAGTAAAAGGGCACTCTCATTGGTTCAATGAAATGCCAGGAGACTTGGGAGACGCAGATCATATATGAGAGTCCAAGATGGAGTGTGGAGGAGTGTGGTGGACCTTCCAGTTCTTTTCAAGAGAATTCGAAACCTTACAGAATGCAGCTCCACTTCAAGATATCTGGCAAAAAGCAGGATTACAAACTTATTTTAGTGCAGCTCTGCCTAAACCCGATTCCCTCAGGTGCTACTACCTAATTGCCACACTGAAGCCGACAGGTGATAAAGATCATTCAGGCACATTTTGGGTGCCCTCCTTTTCAAATCTGGAGGAAATGAGGAAGTTCGAATTGAATGTTACTTTAATCATTGAAGCACTTCAGATGTATGGCACGCATGTACCTTCTGACCGCGACCCCTTGATACCTGAGTCGATGAAAAGCAACAGAATCAAGAAGCTAAAAGAAATGTGCGCCCTCACCCCCAACATCGCCATACCATTGCGGATGTGCCTCCAACACTTCGCATTCCCAGCTCAGGACCGTTTCACCCAACCACACAAGAAAATATGGTATGGGCTATATCTAGCAGAGACTGGAAGCTTGCCCATTAAGATGCCTGTATGGATCTTGGACCAAGTGTATGAAGCAGGCAAGCGGGGAGTGAGGAAGCCTACTTTACATGGCTGTTGTGTGCTTACAAGAATTATCTATCGATGTCTTGCATATGATGTGCCGGTTGCCAGAGCCCTAAAATATGCACAACTGGAGTTGTTCAAAGGGCGGAAGTCAGGGAGCCAGCCTGCAAAACGAATGCGTGGATCGCTCTCCCAGGTAATGATCCCTCACGAAGCCACGACCGAAGCTTCCCCCAGACCAGAAGCTCATGTCGCACCTTTCACGATCCATCTTCAAGGAGTTCAAGCTGGGGATGTGGTACAACCCGCTCCATCCGCCCCTCCACTACCTACCGATGCAGAGTTTGCGTCTATGGCCACCTTCACAGAGGATCCAAACTTTGATTTTGAAAGATTCCTGCAGACGGTCCACCTATCAGACAGTGAAGGTTCCCCTGACAATGTTGATCCGGGAGCATCAGTCCAAAGAGAACAGCCACGGGGCGAGACAAGTAGAGTACACGGGGAAGAGGTGGCACAACATCCTCATGACCCAAACACACAAGTTCAGGAAGGTGCACAAAGAAATGAACCAGAAGACAGTGAAGAGGAAGTCCCTGCCTATACCGCACAACTCAAAAGACTATACCGGACAATCAAGCAGGTGCAGAGGAGACACAAGATGTCAGAAGAAGCGAATCGAGCCCTAGTAAACCACATGTTGCAATCAGAGAACATCGACCCACATTTTGTAGAATCATTGAACCTTTTAGCGGACACCTGTGGCATCGGGGAAGCCATGAGAACATTGGTCTATCAGGCGAACCCTACTTATGATCAAAGAAGGATAGATACAAGGCCACGGCGGGGAAAGATGATTCAAATGGAGGTATCTACCGTATTGCCTACTCCAATGACAGAAGATGTTCAGATGGTTAGCCCTAGTCCCAGTGACGAACCAGATATAAATACACATTCACCACCTCCGCCATCACCTCCCAGCCAGCCTTCAGAACCCTTTTCCACGAGTCTTTCTGAACAACCGATATCCACCCATGGTGAAACCAACGTACACACCTCCTTTTCTACAGCCTTCCCTTTACCCACAGCCATCAATTCTGCCCAAATTTTTGAACCCCACACAGGTCATCCTGCCACCGATCAAACCATAATAGGTCACCCTTCTTATCTCCCTGCCCTGGGACAACCACTTGCCACTAGCCAAACCTTATCCCAACCTTTTCCATCCACCCACACAGTTCCTTCCTCCCAACCCCTACCCACTGTACCCCTGTTAACCCCCTCAGAATCAACCCAAATCACCCAACCATCATTCTGGACAAACCTTGTAAATATACTCCAACAAGTTGAGAATTATAATAAAAAGTCCCTTCCCCAACCCCACTCCCCCACATTCACTGCCACCACTAACACACCACCTACCGTTCCCGTATTCACAATTAACACTTCACACACTATCACATCCGATCCCATGGATATTTCACCATCCACAGGAGCACCCACCGCCACGTCTGTTCCACCATCATCACATCTCACTTCACTCATAGGCACATCATCCACTTTTTCCTTCCCCATTTCCCGACCCTTTGCATGTTCCACCTCTACCCATGCATCCACATCATTTAGTAGTGCACTAGACACCATGGTTGAAGCGGCCACTCAGCTTAAGCAAGAGTATAAGCTATTAGAAGAAAATAACACAGAGCTGTGCAATCTCTCGGCTCAACTCCAGGCACGAGTCGATGCCTTGGAACTAGGTAATACAGCACTACAACACCAGGTGACTGACCTCCAACAATCGAAGACAGAACTCGAAACTAAGTATGTAGAGACAGGCAAAGCTATGGAGGAACAACTCAGAGAACAAATGGGCCGCAATGCGAGACTTCAACGCAACATGGCTCTACTACGTCGCCATCTAGCAGCGGCTCAAGAAGAGAACAGAAGGCTACAACAACAAAACCAGGAGAACTTAGAAGCGGCCATGGAAAACACCCCGGGAGCACCTATAGACCCGGCAAAATTCCAGGCTGTCCCCTCAGAGCATATTCAACAGGTTTTAGAAGGTTATGCGACGCTCTTGGAGGCCCATGATCAGTTGGCAGACCAGATAAAGGAACTACAAGAATCCAAAGTGCCGACAACACACCCACCCACACCTAAAGAGACGGTCGAGGCCGCTACTTCGCCAGAACCTGAACCTTCAACCAACAGTGAGGTACTTGAGCTACGCCAACAGGTTGCAGAACTAAAAATTAAGTTGTTACAGTATGAACGACCTCCCTCTCCACCTGATCAAACCATAGAAGAAGAAACAGTAGTCATTCCAGTGGAGGAGACATTTGAAGACAATTATGAGCCTCAACCCCTTCCAGGAGGCAGAATTACGGAGGAAGGCCAAGACACATATGAGGAGCCCCCATCGGCATGGATGAAGCAGGTAGAGGAGATGGGCCACACTCACGAAGAGCGCGTAGCAACTCAGATGCTAGCCATGAAAACCATTGAGGAGTCTATACTCAAGTCTGAATATTTCTCGCACTTGGCTCCTAGGCGGTTGATCACCAGTTCAGAGTTACAATATAAGCCCTATTTTGTACTGCTGGCTGACTATAATGCTGAGATCAAACGCATAACCAACCAGTACCCTAAGTTCGCAACATAGTTCGAACCCGAGGACATTCCAGAGGCAGCCAGAAAGGGGGCCATATTCCAACCCATATGGAGGCAAAAGTTACTAGAGACCTATCCGGAGATGTTACGAACATGGGATCACGCTCCCATGCATTTGAAGTATAACCCTTGCTTTGGTCTAGTACAAAGAAGAAGATCATGGAAAGCATTCGCCATCAAGGTTCAGAACAACGCAAATTGTAAAGAATGGCTCAATTACCCCGCAATCGCACCCCCAACCGGCACACCTACAGTATCATACATGATAGCCACCATCAGACATTGGATGCCACGCCTCCACCCCATGCCGGATGTCGCCGCTCAAATGATGCTCAAAATTTTGGACATGATGCAAGTGGTCCTAAAGACCTTTCGAAATGTACGTAACATCCAGCCTTCAATTCCGGGCTTCATCAATGGTAATTATGATTTGTTGTATGACATGAGCACGACCCCGAGCATTCGAGTAGCTTACGCATGGCATGCACGAATAAGATATCTCCCTGCCTGCTACAAGCAAACCTTTGATGATATGTTCACCACGGGGTTTTGGGAGTCACACTCAGAAGTGTTCGCACCACGCCCAACCCACCTGCTACATCTATTCGCGTGTGAACAAACCATGCACTCAGAGCTCTACACCACACCACACCCTGATATGCCGGGAGCAGTCAATTGGGATGCCCTCCAGAGAGACTTGGTCTGGGGACTATGCATCAAGGAACAAGAAGTGGCGACCGACCTCCTGCAGAAGTACATTGATCAAACAGTGGAGCAGAGGTCTGTCAGAGGCGACAGACGCTAGGGGGGGGGAGAGTGTTGGCAGTATACGAGAAGAGGCAAGTACGAGCATACAAGCAGATCTAGCACTAAGGCAATCCTTTATTTTTTTCAAAACCCTTACACCATTTAAAAGTGATTCTCATCACTAAAAACCCCTGTAAATACCATTTTCACCTTTTTCTAGCTCCATTTTGTACAAGCCGAGGAGTCCTCGAGCTTGAGGAGCCTTAGAAGTAGTTGCCTACCAATTTTCATATTTTTTAGATCTCGTTTGAGCTCTCAAATAAGCCCTGGAACCTAATTTTTAACTAGGCCGAACACTAGGTCTGGACAGGGCCAAAGCTAGTCAAAAACTATAAATAGAGCTAGGGAGCTCATTTTTGGGGTAGGTTCTTGTATTTTTGAGCTTGTATGAGAACTTGGTTGCAATAGAAGTGATTCCATTGTCTTACTCTCTTTGTTCTTGCCGTGTGTGCGTGTGTGTGTGTATGTGTGTGCATGTTAGTGTGCTTCTCACTCACACATTTGTGCCTTCACTTGCTCGAGGTCTTCATACCATCCTCATGTCTTCCCGGATTGACATTAAAGGAGGTGCTACTCATCACTGAGCTACAACATATGTTGCACACATGACAGCCTCAAGCCAGAAACTATGTGGTAAAGCCTGACTTTTGACCATGCACCTCGCCATCTCCATGAGTGACCTGTTCTTTCATTCAGCAAATCCATTCTGTTGAGGTGTATACGGCACTGTACACTGGTGTTTTATCCCACATTCAACCAGAAATGCATTAAAATCTGAAGACATATATTCCCCCCCTCGATCAGAACGGAGGGTGCCCATTTTACATGCTGACAGATTTTCAGCCAAAACCAAAAACTGTTTGAAGCACATGAACACTTCGGACTTTGCTTTGAGTGGATATACCTATGCATGCCTGGAAAAATCATCAATGAAAGTCACGAAGTAAAGGCAATTTCCAAAAGAGGGTGTCTGCATAGGACCACAGACATCACTATGTACAAGCTGCAATTTCTGCGTAGCCCGAACTGAACCATCTTTTGGAAAGGAAGAACGCTGCATTTTGCCCAAAATACAGCCTTCACAAACATGTTTTCCAGGTGCCTCAAGTTTGGGCAAAGAGGACACCGTTTCAGATTTCTGCAGGCGTAACAAACTAGCGAAATTCAGATGACCAAAGCGTGCATGCCAAAGCTTTGCATCTGACATAGCCTGAGAATCATGAACTGCACATGCCGAATCATTCACAGATCTTTCATAGTCTATGAGCTTATACAGCCCACGACATAAAATGCCAGAAGCAATAATCACATCGCCATTTGAGAGATCATGGACTGTACACCTGTCATCAATAAATTTCACAACCAAGCCAATCTTGGCTAATGCAAAAACTGATAACAGGTTCTTTTTGATCCCTGGCACAAATAAAGCATCTGACAAAGTGAAAGAACTACCATCAGCAGTAGTCAGAATGATCTTACCAACTCCCATAACAGGATAAGAGGAGTTATTGGTGCATGTGACAGTATTCCCTGTAGGGGCAGGCTCGAGTGAAGAGAAGAAACTGCGCTGCGAGGTAATATGTTTGGTCGCCCCACTGTCAAAGTACCAAACATCTGAGTCTACTGCAGACATGCACTGATCATGAGAAGATGGGTCAAAACTGCAGACAGTAGTAAACGCCCATTCTTCTTCCTGCACAAGATTTGCAGACTCTGTTTTTGGTGTAGAGGCCTCTGCAATAACCATTCCAGCCTCTTTCTTCTTTGCCTCTTTAGCAGCCAGTTTTGGACAGTTCTTTATAATATGATCATTTCCTTTACAATACTTGCAGAACAATTTCTGCTTTTCTGATTTCTTCTCATCTTTATCCTGGTTCTTCGATTGTGCAGCATTTGCAAATTTCTGCTTACTAGTAGAAGAGCTCCATTTTCCTTTGCCCTTCTAACTAGCCAGGGAAGCTTGATCTGCAACACGCATAATGGACCTCTTATGCCTGGACTGATCTTCCTACAACAGAACAGAGACTAATTCCTCAAATGACAAGGCATTCGGATTGCCTTTCATCATCAACCGAAGAGTAGAGGCAAAACTCTGATATGAATCAGGAAGATCATTCAGAACGGTCTGCACAAGTAAGCTATCTAGTATAACCTCATCAGCAGAAATCAATTGTTCCTTCAGGTCTTTGATCTTTGTAAGAAAATTGTCCATAGAATCACCTTCATTCATGTGCTCACTCTCCAACTGTTTTCGGAGGTAAGCAACACGAGCCTCATTCCTAGCCTGGTACAAAGTGGTAAGTGTATCCCAAGCATCCTTTGCTGTTTTGCAAGAGCGAATGTGAGGAATAATGGCACGTTTGACAGACAAAGCTATCAATGCATGTGCCTGGGCATCTCTGCCATCCCAACGAATCTGCTCTGCAGTAGGTGCAACAGAAACAGCAGCACGAACAGGAATCTGTGGAATATCATCTTCGACACCATCTTCATCAGCTCCAACACCTGTATTTGCAGTACCTGTATTTGCAGCACCTGTCGTTACAGGTGTAACAGGACGTCTTTCAACACCCTACACAATGTTCCACAATCCTTTTGCAACCAGTACATGTCGCATCATATAAGCCCATAATGGGTAGTTTGTACCATCCAACTTATCCTCAACAGCCAACATACGGAATACATCACTACTTTCAGCCATGGCCGGTGACTAAAATACCTTGATGCAGAAAATTGACTGTATCTCAAAAAGTTGAACAGAACTGCCCAGACGAGTTTTGCTAGACCTGTAGCAGACTTTGAGATGCTTAAACTGGCGAACAGAAATTGGTATATACCTTTGGCACAAAAGGACGAAATAGCCTGCACAAGCGCTGTGATAGTGCGTTCGGAGGCGAAAACGAGCTCAGATCGTGATTTTGGCACCACAAAGCGAATCTGGTATGCTCACCAAATTTCGTGCGAATCTGAGACTGTAAACGGAGGAGTGTCGACGGCGCCCTAGAAGAAGCGACGACCTGCTCTGATACCAATTGTTGGAGATAGACGTCTGCGGAAGCACGTGAACAGCACAAGGAAGAAGAAGAAGCTTGGAGCACAAACACACAATACTGAATGTATTACTAGAGAATGTACAAAGATAAGTAGCGCATTAGGGCAATAGGCGTATATACAAGCCGGGGGAAAAAAACCTCCTAAAGAGGGAAAAAAAGTGCCACGGCGGTCCTAGAGTGTTCACACACATCACTACCTAAATATATCAACAGACATCACCTTTTTGTAGCTGCATTACTCTTTGCAATTCAAGAATTTGAGTTTTCTATCTCTCAGTCTACATCTTTAATCTGCATTTTTCTCTCAACTCCGTCTATTTCGATGTGCTATTATTTCTTACATGGTATCAAAGCTCAAGAGGGTTTGAGTGGTGCATAAGCAGAAAGATACAGGTTGCAGAGGCTTCAATGCCAAAAGAGAGAATATTTCAAGTGGTATGTTATCATCCATGATTCAAAATCAAGGTGGTTTTCCAATAGGAGTAGGTGGAGCACAAGCAAGAGCAGCAATGATGTCGATCATCCCAAGATTAGAGATATGACCATATTCATCATCATGCAATTCCATTCACCCCACATGCAAGGAGATTTTCCCTCAACTCCATATAAGGATAGCCTCACTTCTCTCTCATTTGATGGGTGGCTACATACTATGGTGCCAAGTTACAATGCACTATAGCGCACTTGAGAAGTGACAAGACTATGTCATCTATGAGAAGTTTGTGAAACCTTGCATCAAAGATGAAAACATCGCAATTTTGATGTGGAACCGCATTTGATATGGATAAAACATCGCATTTTGATGAAAACATCGCATTTGATGTGGAACCGCATTTGATATTGGTGAGAATTGGAAGGGGAATCAGAGAAAAGTTGTGGCATCATCAAGAAGGGATTCAATTGCAGGCCACTAAGTTCCATGTACCAAGGAACATACAAAGTGTGCACCAAATCTCTTCACAAGAGAGAGAGAGAAGGAGGGAGGGATAAGAACATGCCCATACCATAGCTGCAGAGAGAGAGAGAGAGTGAACCACAACCTCTATACTCTCACTTACAGTAGTCTGATGTGTGCAGGAGGAAAGGAGCACAAGTGGCAATAACGTAGAGAAAATGAAGATCGAATAGACTGCAGATCTATGGTCTCTCTGCCAACATTATCTATAAATGTTTGAACACGATTTTCCAAACAACATGAAAGGAGAATTCTTGCAAATGACATTAGTGATGAATTCAATGTCTAGACTAGTGTAAAAGTCATATATATATATATATATATATATATATATATATATATATATATATATATATATATATATATATAGGTTGATGGAGAAACGTGGCATTTCGTGGATGGCTAGACATGGGCAATAGAATGTGGCTGGCCCCCCATGTAATACCCATATGTGACTTAGGTTGGTTCAACTCACTTAATAAATATGAATGATTTGTACTCGATGAAATATTCCTTTTACCATCGGGCATGGGGGCTTCTCATTGCCACCCTCGACTCCAAAATTGGGGACTAGAATAACTCTGTTTCTTCACAATATTTTAAATTGTCAAATTCCACATTCATCTAACATGTAAGTTGGAATTCCCCTAGGTAATGCACGATTGGCTTCTCCTCATAATGAGGGGCTTACAAAATGTGCAATACAACATACAATCATGAGGGGTAGACATTGGTCATATACTAACAAGAGAGAGGTGATCTTACGTGGACAATTCAAATTGGTTCTCTATATAGCAATGGACAATTGTTCTACTTATATTTGGGGTTTTACAATTGCGTAATAAAAGATACAATCATGGGAGGTAGACTTTTCTTAATTAAATAAAAAGGTGAAGATTTTATGAATCCTTTATACTTCTCATAATATAATTTTGTTTTTTCATGTAGTGCTTGAATGTGAAAAACAATCTCTCACCTCTTTCGCCATCTTTAAATGTGAACATGTTAATTTATAACCTTTTATATATATATATATATATATATATATATATATATATATATACCTGAAAGAAATACTTATCAAGGGAGTGTGGTTTTCAATGGGAAAAAATCTTCTTTGGAAGGTCATCAACTACTTGACCACCTTATGGGACGTGATCCGAGAAGAGGACTCGTATAGAAAAAAAAATGTGCTTCGAACTTTGGTAATTCTCCCAAAGAATGGTGTATAAAAAATTCTTAAATTAATTAAGTCAAAGAATTAAAAGTCACAAGAGCAGACCACCTTTTAAGAAAAAGAAAAAATCTTTGTTATTCACGAGTCTCCTTTGTATCTCCTTTTAGTGCGCTTTTTTTTTATAAAGAAAGTTCAAACTTTGAGATCACTCTTTCGGATACCTTCAATTAATTTAAAGTACCCATGGGACCTTATGAGTCCTACAAAACAACGGTTGAATGCCAAACAATTACCAAGATATAGGGCCTGAAGGCCCACTTAGGTAGGAATTCAAAAGGGATAGTCCTAAGGCTAGATGAGGTAATTAATTTGAACTAAACTTTTTGGCCTAAATGTACAACAAATTTGTTTTTTGAGGTGTGTCCCCCTAGATCCTAATGGGATTGAACTCTTGCCCCTAGCCTAAGAGGCAAAGGCCACAATCAAGGAAGACAACATGCATAAACAACTTTTTAGTTCTCTCTCTCTTTTTTTTAAGGGAGTTTGGTGATAGGCTTACTCTCCTGAATTAGCTTGAATTGAATGAAACAAGTAAAAGTGGGCTTAGTACCCATGGTAAAATAGGGGTAAGCTACCTGAGATGGTATCGACTACAAAGCCTAAATGTCCATGAAGTCCAAAGAGTCACACGAAGCAATTGGGAACCACAAAAATGGACGAAATCCACGATGTCCTCATTGAAATGGTCAAAGTAGAACTAGGAAAGTAACCCCCAAGGTCATCCATACCACGAAGGTATAGAGGTGTCCAACAACCACCAACTAGGGGTTGGACTCAAGCCCTTGCCCCTAGAGGTGAGTGATGTATTCATGTGTGCTAGGCAATGTGGGGCTTTTTAGTTGAGTCTTTTTTCCCAAAGGAAGTTCACCCTAAGGCCTAATTTCCTAAACTAGCATGAAATGGAAAATACAACTGAAAGTGGGCATAGTACCCATGGGACCTTCCGAATCCCATAGAGTAGGGGTTAGATGCTTTGCTCAACACAACTGGGATTATAGAGCTCGAAGTCCCACTAGGGTAGAGCTTGAGAAGTGACGGCTCATGGAGAAATGTGGTTTTTCGTGGATGGCTAGAGATGGGCATTAGAATGTGGCTGACCACTCTCGTAATACCCATATGTGGCTTAGGAAAATTCAACTGGCTTAATAAATATGAATGATTTGTATTCCATGGAATATTGATTTTACTATGGGGTAGTGGGTATTGCTCATTGCTACCCAGACCTCACAATTGGGTACTCCAATAACTCTCTTTCCTCACAATATTTTAAATGGTCAAAGTCCACCCCACAATTGGCTACTCCAATAACTCTCTTTCCTCACAATATTTTTAAGCCCGGAATTGATTTGACAAGCCTAAAGTCCAAAGACAAGATTGATTGAGGATGCCCAAAGGCCAAGGTCAACTAGCCCGGAAACCCATTTATCATGCCCACCACCGAAAGAGGGAAGTGTGGCCTGCAACAACTGGGGATTGAACTTGTTCAGCTTGCCTCACAGGCAAACAACCCAACCAATGCCCTTTCAATTCAATTTAAAGATTTCTTGTTTTTCAAGTCCCGCATTCGAGACATGAACAAACTCAAAAAGGTTTCAAAATTCTACGTATGCAATGTGCATTATATTTTTTATTTTTTATTCGTATGTTAAAAAGAGCACGTGGTTGCGTCTCGTGATTGGGGTTGCTTACAAGTTACGGGCCATATCTCATGAGTTGTGTGACTCCTATTCTATATATGTGTGTTGTGATTGGGCCAACCAATGGCATACGTAAGAAAAAGCTTGTTGTACTTTTAGTTATGAGTTCTTAGCTTTCGAGTGAAAAAAAAAATTATAAAAAGGCAAAAAACAAAAAGCAAAAAAGTGAAAAAGGTCTACGAACTACTCTCATCTCGAGATGACGTAAAAGAAATGTCTCCTCCGCGTTTGCTTTTCCCTTTACTTTGTTGTTTGCACGTGCAATGTTGACTGCACACACGATGCGTTCTTTTGAATCAAGGGCTCCATAACATTGCTCTTTGGGTTGTAGTTTCAACTTTCAATTTGAAGTCGTTTGTCGGGGTGCTTGGGCCTCTTGTCTCTTGAGGCGGGGGCAAGGGTTCAACCCCCACTTGCATCATCTAAGGGACATGTTTAACATGGAAAGTTGTATCTTGTGGTTGATGTGCCACCGTTTGTCCTGCCCTGCGGTAGTTGTGACCACAGTTTGACTCAGCTATGTAAACCCTTGTTTTGGTGGGATAAGGGGGGTCCCATGGGTACAATGCCCTTCCTTGTATAGTTGAAATTTTTAAAGTTAAAGCCTAGAGGAGTAGGCCTGGGCCAAACCTCCATTAAAAAAAAGAACTTTCACAAAAGAACGTCACAGATGAGTCTAACAACCCTCCTATCCCCCTCATGCGGGACCCACTTGGGTTTAAGCTTGTTCTACCCCTGCTTTGTGGGATTCAGGAGGTCCCAAGGGCACTAGTCCCATTTACTTGTAACTTGTTCTTTTTTTTTATTTACTTAAAGTTCCGGAGAGCTAAGTATAGAGCAGTTTTCAAAATGATTGCTGAGTGTGTGTGGCTCAGATGCCTTTTGGTTGATTTGGGTGTTGGTCAGTCTTTTGCCACCACCATCTTCATTGACAGTGAGAGTGCATTGGAAGTTGTGAGGAACCTTGTGTTCCATGCTCACACAAATCACATTGACGTGCAGTATCATTATGTCAAGGAGAGGATCTCTGCTAGGTAGATCATTTTGGCATATGTGCCCACACAAGATACCATTGCAAATTGTTTCACAAAGGCTTTGCCTCGAGAGAAGTTTGAAGGTTTTCGCAAAGGTTTGGGCTTACTTCCTTTTGTGAATTGATCTCTTTTCACGTAGCTTGGCACTTCCTTATACATGATTGCTAGCTTCTTGCTCACTGCATCACTTTGGGGGATTTGCTGATATATTTTAGTAGTGATGTGTGTGAACACACTTAGGACTCTTGGGCCACTTTTTTCCCTCTTTAAGAGGTTTTTTCCCTCGGCTTGTATATATTGTGAAAAATGAGGAGTTGAGCTTAAACACACTCTCAAAGAATATATGAGATAAGATATGAGAGACAAATAAGTGAGCAATCCTTAAATCAACAAGAATACAAAGTTCAGTAGTAGAAGCTAACTCAAGCTCAAACTACTTGAAAAGAACAAAGCTAATAACACTATCAAATGAGCTCAATGATACATATGAAGCCAATGTATAATGTTCAAGAGTGTGTGGTATACACCACTCCACTTCAGTCCCTAGGATGCACTCCACAACTACAAGAAATGAGTCGACTGTCTCTCAACTCCAGCCCTCTGTCTGTCTGTCGAAAATGCTCAGAAGCTTCTGTTTAAATAGGCATAACTCTCTAATGCGTGGGAGTTTGGTGAAACTATTTTAGATGGAGATTCTCCATGATATGGACAAGCAAGTTTGCTGAAGAAACCATTTTGAGATGACGCATGTAGCTCAAGATAGAAGCTTCCAAAGTTGGCCTACTAGCCGTTTTCAGCAATCTGCCAATTCTCTACCTACCAACTTGCGGCCAGCATAACTTGAGTTTGGAGATGATTTTGCGGGAGATTTTTGGTGAGCTGATACCTGATATTATGAAGAACGTTTCAACTTTTAGATCAACCAAAAAGGTTGCAGGATTAGCAAGATATGATCCGTACAAAACTACCTTCAGAAAAGGTGTGCTGCTGTCCTAAAATTTTTCCTAAATTATAGGAACACTTTTCCAACTTGGCATTGACTTCAAATATGCTTTATTCACGACTATATCTGATGTGGAAAACATAATAAATCACTTTAAGAATATAATGAACTTTAATAAAGAGTTCAACCTATTATAATACTTTGAAGAGATGATGTGGACTTGCATATTCCAACACCTTCCCTCAAATCCAACATCTTCAAAATAATAAGAACCTGAAATAAAATGCTTGTTGAAGGCATATGAAGATGAGCCTTCCCTTATTTTTTGAAGATGCATGATAAGCCTTCCCTTACTCATGACTTCCTTCCCTTAAGGGGAGCTCCATCATGTGAAGTGATGATCTATGCTTGATGAACAACTCCTTGTTGAGAGCTTTAGTGAAGAGGTCAGCCACATTTTCCTTTGTGTTGCAATGGTGTAAGATGATATCACCACTTTGTATCTTCTCTCTGATGAAGTGCTCCCTCACTTCAATGTGCTTGGTTTGTTGATGAATGACTGGATTCTTTGCCAGAGATTCAACTGAGACAGTATCACAATGAATGGTGGTAGGTTGGTTTTCACCAAAACCAATCTCATCCAAGTATCTTCTCAGCCAAATAGCTTCACAAGCTGAGGTTGTGAGAGCTTTGTATTCAGCTTCTGTAGAGGATAAGCTGATCATACTTTGCTTTCGGAAATCCATGAAATAACTCCATTTCCTAGGAAGAAGGCATTTCCACTTATGCTCTTTCTATCAACCAAGTTTGCTGCATAATCTGAATCACTGAATCCATGAAGATTCAATGTATCTCCTCCATAGAGATTTCCAAGTGAAGAAGTACCTTTCAAATATCTTAGTATCCTCTTGGATGTATTCCAATGAGATACTTTGGGAGCTTGTAGATATCCGGAGAGAGAGTTCACTACAAAACAAATATCACGTCTTGTGATGGTCAAATAGAGGAGAGATCCTATGAGTTGTCTATATAGTGTTTCATCATCTGGAACACCATTCTCATCTTTCGTGAGTTTGAGAGTTGACTCCATAGGTGTAGAGACCAGCTTAGAGTGAGACATCTCAAACCTACCAAGAATGGAAAATAACTACTTTTGTTGAGAGATAAATATATCCCCCTTCTCTAGTCGAGAGACTTCAATGCCAAGAATGTAGTGTAAGTCACCAAGATCCTTCATTTCCAACTCTTTAGAGAGTTTTCTTTGAACATCTTCAATCATTGCTTCATTGCTTCCTGTCAACATGAGATCATCCACATATAGAAGAATAATAACAATATATTTTCCCTTGACTTATAATACAAACTATGATCATCATTGCTTCTTTGAAATCCTTGAGAGCAAAGGTGCTCATCAATCCTTGCATACCAAGCTCGGGGAGCTTGCTTCAAACCATACAAACCATGTGCTCTTTAGCTTTGACAATGTATCCTTCCGGTTGTTGCATGTAGACTTCTTCCTCAAATATGCCATTGAGGAAGGCATTGTTGACATCCATTTGCTTCACCTTCCACTTGAATATGGAGGCAAGGGAAAGTAATAACCTAACTGAACTCATCTTTGCTATTGGAGCATATGTTTCATCATAATCCAATCCATATTGTTGAGAATATTCTTTAGCTACTAACCTTGCTTTGTGTCTATCTATCTTCCCTTCCTTGTTGAATTTCAGCTTGTAGATCCATTTGCATCTGATTGCTTTCTTGTTGGGAGGTAATGGACATAACTCCCATGTCCCATTTTGATGAAGAGCAGCCATCTCTTTGTCCATAGCTTCTTGCCATTCTTTTTTAGTACTAGCAGCCTTGTATGTTGACGGTTCGTCATGTTGTAAAATAGCTAAGCAAAGCAACATTACTTTGCTCAAAAATTGAGGAATTACCTCGTTGATATGTAAGCTTTAAGGTTGTGTTCTGATTCTTGAAGACCTTCTAAGAGTTGCACGGTGATCTTCATCTTCTTCCTCTAATTCTTCAATGGTTTCCTCATGTGTAGAAGAGGGAACGTCAACTTTAACTGTTGTTGAAGAGCTTTAATCCAAATCTGAAATTGATGTTGAACTGAAGCTTGCATTCTCATCAAAAATCACATCCCTTGATAAGAATGTCTCCTTCTTACATGGATCATAAAGTTTGTAAGCTTTGCTTACATCACTATATCCAACAAAGATGCATTTCCTTGACTTGTCATCCAGCTTCTTCCTCTTTTCATTTGGAATGTGAGAAAATGTGAGGCAACCAAAAACTCTTAAATGATCTACCTTAGGCTTGATGTTGTGAAGAGCTTCATAGGGGGTAATTCCCTTCAAGACTTCAGTAGGAGACCTATTCATAAAATAGCATGAAGTGTTGATTGCTTCAGCCCAAAAGATGTTGCTCAGACCTTTGTCTTTGAGCATGCATCTTGCTGCTTCAAATAATGTCCTATTCTTCCTCTCTGCCACTCCATTTTGTTGTGGAGTGTAGCTGCAAGTAAGTTGCCTTTGAATGCCATTCTCAAGTAGATAATGGCTGAATTCCTTCCACAAGAATTCTCCTCCATTGTCAGACCGTAGAGTCTTTAGTATTCGTCTTGTCATCTTTTCCACCATAGCATGAAACTGTTTGAAAATCTGAAATACATCAGCCTTGGACTTCATAAAATAAACCCAAGTATATATAGAGAAATCATCCGTAAAGGTAACAAAATAAATATTCCCTCCAAGTGAGGGAGTGTGGGCTGAATCACATATATCATCATGCACCACATCAATTATATCACGTGCCCTTGAGCTCCTCTTTGAGAACTTACTCCTAACATGCTTTCCAAGGCAGCACGCTTCACACACTTTTCCAATGCTTTGTAAGGTTGGAATTCCAATGACCATGCCTTTCTCCTTCAGCATACACATAGTATTGAAGTTGAAGTGACTATACCTCTTGTGCCATAACTTGGTAGGCATAATGGGGGCTGCTTTGTCATTTCCCATTGCTGAAAATGCTGAGACTTCTCCTTCTAACTTGGAAAGCTTTCCTTGCTTTCTTCCTCTAGCAACCACTTTGTAGGAATTCTTTGGATCTTTAATGAGGCATTGCTGACCTTCAAACTCTATTTTGAGTCCCTTCTCAGTCATAGCTCCAACTGAAAGTAGATTCTTGGTAAGCGATGGTACCAAGAGAACATTGTCGAGTGTCTTTTTCTCTCCCGTTCCCAATTGAATGGGTATGTCACCTTTCCCTGCAATAGAATTTGGAGTACTATCTGCTCTAAAGATAGTACCATTATGAGAATCATCAATATTAGAAAAGTATTGAGCATGAGAAGTCATATGAGAAATTGCTCCGCTATCGATCCACCATGGTTCCTCTTTGGGATCATGTCTATGGGCTGCTATCTCTTCTAATGATACAAGTGAAGAATCTTCTTCAAAATGAGTGGACTCATTTCCACCTTCTCCATCCATGTAGTGGGATGATCTTCCTCTCCCATTATCTTGATTACTCCTGCAATCTTTAGCAAAATGGCCATACCTAGAGCAATTGTAACATTGGATAGAGTAATATCTACCTCTATCTTCTCCTCTTCCTCTACCTCTTGTGGAAGGATGTCCTCTTTCTTGGAAAGATTGATTACCTTCATGATTTTATCGATCTTGGTTGTGAGTGGGCTCATGCCACCCTCTTCCTCTTTGTGTGTTGAATCTTCCTCTTCCCCTTGATGAGAAGAGTGCTTTTTCATTCGATGTTGATGCCTTTCCTCCATCATGTATTGACTTCATTGCAGCTTGCCTTTGATCTTCATCTCTGAAAATTTGTTCCATCTCCTCAAGAGATGGCTTCTCCCTCAAGATGATGAGGCCTTGAACTAAGCCTTCATATCCATCTCGCAATCCATGGATGATGATTGTAGAGAGCTTGTTGTCAGACATCTTATCTCCAACAACCACTAGTTGTTGATGTAGATCCTTGACTCTCTTGATGAAGCTTGAAGCATCCTCTCCTTGCTTCCTCGTACAATTGGTAACTTCAGCCCTCAATGCCACTGGCCTCGAGGTGCTCTTGGACTCGTAGATATTCTTCAATGTCTCCCATGCCTTCTTGGGAGTCTTCACATCAAGGAGATGGCTGAGAATGTCATCTTTAACACTCAAACTTATCATATGAACTACAAACATGGCCTTCTTATCCCATTTGGATAATTCTTCTTCACTTCCAGTCGGTCTATCCATCAAAATTAAATCCCAAAAATCTTGAAAGAAAAGTAAAGACTCCATCTTTACCTTCCATGTAGCATAGTTGTTGCCATTGAGCTTTTCAACTCCTTCTAAGTGTAGGTTATGGAGACTTGGTGCCATCTTCAGCTGCAACAAGTTGAATCGAGACTCTTCCCTTTACTCAAATATGCTCACACTAGGCACTTCTACCCTAGGTGCTCTGATACCATGTGAAAAATGAGGAGCTGAGCTTAAACACACTCTCAAAGAGTATATGAGATGAGATATGAGAGACAAATAAGTGAGCAATCCTTAAATCAACAAGAATACAAAGTTCAGTAGTAGAAGCTAACTCAAGCTCAAACTACTTGAAAAGAACAAAGCTAATAACACTATCAAATGAGCTCAATGATACATATGAAGCCAATGTATAATGTTCAAGAGTGTGTGGTATACACCACTCCACTTCAGTCCCTAGGATGCACTCCACAACTACAAGAAATGAGTCGACTGTCTCTCAACTCCAGCCCTCTGTCTGTCTGTCGAAAATGCTCAAAAGCTTCTGTTTAAATAGGCATAACTCTCTAATGCATGGGCATTTGGTGAAACTGTTTTAGATCAAGATTCTCCATGATATGGAGAGCAACTTTGCTGAAGAAATCATTTTGATATGACGCGCGTAGCTCAAGATACAAGCTTCCAAAGTTGGCCTACTGGCCGTTTTCAGCAATCTGCCAATTCTCTACCTACCAAATTGCGGCCAACATAACTTGAGTTTGGAGATGAGTTTGTGGGAGATTTTTGGTGAGCTGGTACCGGATATTATGGAGAACATTTCAACTTTTAGATCAACCAAAAAGGATGCACGGTTAGCGAGATATGATCTGTGCAAAACTGCCTTCAGAAAAGGTGTGCTGCTGTCTTGAAATTTTTCCTAAATTATAGGAACACTTTTCCAACTTGGCATTGACTTCAAATATGATTTATTCACGACTATGACTGATGTGGAAAACATAATAAATCACTCTAAGAATATAATGAACTTAAATAGAGAGTTCAACCTATAATAATACTTTGAAGAGATGATGTGGACTTTCATATTCCAACATATATGCCTATAACCCTAATTGTCTCTTATCTTTTTGCATTCACTTGATAATACATCTAGTCCATGTTTTGTGCTCCAAGATTCTTCTTCTTCCTTGTGCTATTTGTGTGCTTCCATAGACCTCAAACTCCAACATATTTGTTCCTCCTTGGCCTTACATAATGCTTTTGTACATGTGATCACCAAGTTCTTTAATATCTTTATAACTCTTAACTTCTTGATGAAGGTCTTGTATTTTGTTCATGTCTTCTCTACTACTTGTGGCAAGGTTCATCAGTTCTAAGTTGATCCGAGAGAATACAGTAGCCATGTGTCTTACTTCTAGGTGGGCTCTTGAGAATAATGCTAGATCTGAGTATATGGGTGCATTATTTCTCTTGTGTTGTTGTGAACATGGATGTTTCTGCTTGTGTTGTTGGAGTTAGGGGCAAGGGAAATTTTTTAGTGACCGCTGTGGGTGATGTGAGTATGAAATTGTTACATGAATAGATGTTTCAATGGTGGATGGTAATATTTCTATGGAAGTAGGTTCACTCATTGACACGTACTATAGTAGCATTTTGTACAAGAATGGATTGGGAAGATGGTGGTCATGATGTGTCCATGTGGACTAGATCCACAATCTCAAAGATGTGAGAATGTGCTTAAGTAATTTGTGCTTGTGCATGAGTTTCCACATCATTGATCTCTATGTGACTTGGTGCTATGATTAATTCAACCTTTATCAACTCCCGTGTTATGTATATGACCACCCATGTACCTTGAAATTTATACACTACAAACCTTGGATTTTTATGCTTCCCTTGCTCTACCTTCTAAGTTGTAATCATCTCCACAATTCAGCCAAAATCTAGTTTTATGATGGGAAGTCTCAAGACATAGCTGCATTCAAGGAGGATCCAAGTTCTTATTAGATCTTGTGTTTTATTGAATTCATTACACATAAAATGAATTTTGTAGTCATGCCTATGCATTTGTTGTTGAGTAAGGAAGCACATTCAACATTCCCTCAAAGGTTGATGGATCTCTTTAAGCCAATGTCACCTTGTTCAGGCAATAGTTCCTTGCATAGGATCATGCAACAGATTTTCTAGGGCTTTTGTTGGATCCCTTCACAAAATTTTTGAGTTTTCAATTGGATGTTCCTCTCTGGTTGTACCAGCACCTTGGGAAAATCTTCTTTATTGAATCACTCATTTTCATCTATCTTCACCAATACGTAATGCCATGTGAGTTATTTACTTTGAGTTGTATTTTTGTGGTGCTTGTGGCTTTTTTCCATGTGATTGATTTTGATATATAGATCATGGTTTTGCCATGTTGAGCTTCTAATAGGTTCCTTGGAGTCTAGCTTTATCATGTTGTTTTTAGGTTCTTACTCCCATAGTTTTGCCCCTGTGTATAGCTTTGTTCTTGCTTCTAACTAAATGCTTGTTTTTTAGTTGGTTTTAGTGTTTGAGTTGATAATGGGCTTGAACGTTTGACGATACAAATGTGTTTCATTCCTCATATTGAGCATTGATGTGTGGATTTTCCTATGATGTGATGTTGATGTAGGAATCTTTCATTTGATCCATGTGGCTCTTTTGATGTTTTCTTAATTCATGAACCATTGTTGTCTTCTGGTGAGGCCTATGGTTTTTGTGTGAGATTAGATATGGATGAAATCCTTTGAGTGTGTGTCAGTGGTTCATTGCTAACTGCTTCCTTCTTCATATATTTTCCTATGAAAGATGAATCATCTTATGCATCCCCTATTTCTTGCTCTTGTTTGGATGGATGAACCTCAATGGGAACTTCAATGCCTTGATTATCGTCTATTTCTACTTCATCCAATGAAACATTCGCTAGGTCCATGGGAAAGTGATAGACTTGATATTCTGGCTCTATGTCAATTCCAAACTCTTTTTCTTGAGTGGGGCTTAAACTAGGCTTGTCTCAATCAAATGTACACTCATAAACTATGGAGTTGTTGATCAAAATATTCTCCCATTTTATGGTCTCTTCAAATTGTTTTCCAAAAAAGCAATCATGGAGTTAATCTACATAGGTTCAGGTATATACATCACAGAAAGGAAGTATGTGCATGACATGCTCATCAAGTTCAAGATGGAAAACACCAAGTGTGTAGGTACACCTATGGAGCAAAATCATAATCTTAGTGCTTATGAAGGAGAGCCAATTGAAGACATCATAAGCTATCAATGGAAGTTTGAACTATGCAACACTCACAAGGGTGGATATATGCTATAGTGTTAGCATATTGAGTCAATTTATGCATAAGCCGAGAAGACCACATATGGAAGCAGCCAAGAGAGTCCTCAAGTACCTAAAGGGGACCATGAATGAAGGTTTGTTTTATCCATTTACTTCAGACATTGAGCTAAAGGCCTACTCAGATGCGGATTGGACCGGATCTAGAGATGATAGAAGAAGCACATCCGGGTATGTATCATTTGCAGGTTCAAAAATCATTTCGTGGTTATCCAAGAAGCAACCAACAGTGGCATTATCTTCTACTGAAGCCGAATATAGTGGTTTGGCTAATGCAACTGAAGAAATCATGTGGTTAAAATCTTTCTATACAGATCTTAGACTTCATTCTTCTTGACTGATCTTGAGTACTACCTAATTGGACAACTAGAGTGTAGCAATCACTCCTCTATGTATTCATGTGACCAATGAATTTTGACATATGTTTATCTCAATGAGTTTTTCAAGGATCCATTCTCAACCTAGGTTCACCGGTTTGGTTAGGTCCACCATCAAAGGTTAGAAATTTTACAAGGACAAATATGGTTCCCAAATGGATAGGAATCTCTAGTTCTCATAAGCACTGAGCTATGCGGTCCCCTTGAGTTGAAGGATATGCTTCAATTGGTCGCAATTCTTGTTGAATATGTTGAATCACCAAAATACCTATGGTATTGAGAAAGTTTTTAGATCCAATGAGACTGTAAGATTCTCCATTTTGGTGCTTCCTAGTCCCCTTTGAATACACAATTGATCATCCAAAAATGTTTAGAAAAACGACTTGTTGCTAGGATACTCTTGAAATGTGAAGAGGTATACAAAATCTTCATCTTCATATTCAATAGGTATCCCATCTGAATGTGTACTTACCATGAATAAGTCATAGCCCTCTACATCACAAAATTCTACCATATGTTGCTCATCGATTGACATGTCAAGTGTAGCCAAGATTTTCATTGAGTCATAATGTTCGAATTCTTTGTCATTGAAAACTATGGGCATGTAAGCAAGATCTTTGAATAGTCTATGCATAGGCTTATCTATACCCTATTTTCAATTCTACTTTTCATATGGATGATTTACAAACCCAAAGGTTGGTGTCTTCTTGCAAATAGCCATGATCTTTCGTATGCATCCTATTTATAGAGGTCATCTCTTCATCCCTATGAAAGGCTTTCCATTGTAGCGGAGTGATGTCTTTAAAAGAGAAATCCTTTCGATTAATCTTTGTGGCTACATTGCAAGTATAAGGAATTAGATTCCCAATCTTGAACCACATTGAGCTATCTCATGAATGGTCTTCCTAAGACTGTTCCATCATTTCTTGCTTCTCCAAATTGACATATGAACAATGTATACGAAAATTTATCTCCACAAGTAGAGAGAAACATGCCTTCCAAATTTCCAAGATGATACTCTACATGTATGTCTGCTAGTTGTAATTTCATTCATGTGGGTCTAAGGGTAGGTTTTCCTTATTTCCCGCAGAACCTCTCTAGTGGCTATGGCTGCACCTAAGTATAAGATTGCTTTGGTTGTGAAATATTGTAGAAGACAAACAAAAAGTGTTTCCTTTATCCCCTTCATTGTAGTCTCCAATCCTATCAAGTTGAATTTGTGCACTAGCTTGAGTAGAAGTGGTGTTTAATTGATCTCCTTCATGTGGCCTCACTTCCTAGGCTAGATTTTTTAGATGTAGTTTTACCTTTAGAAGCTCTTCTAGGGTGAGCATAAATTGAACTCTCATCTTTCTTAGGGCTTTGACCATTTATAGTTTTGGTTCACTCCCGTTAATGCACATTTTTCTTATTGTTAGCACCCTCTTAGACTCGGATCTAGCTTCATAATCTCCCATGTAGTTAGGAAGAATGTGTAAAATCATAAAGTCCCCCTCATCTATGCTGAGGCTTTGAGCATCACCATGACAAGATCCTTTGCAATGTTCTAAAGGTTGTCCCATGACCATCTCTAGGATAGGGGGGTAAGTCTATTGCTCTTTTTTCCACCTAGTTTGTAGAACTCTCTAGAGGATGCTTCATCCATAACTAAGATGGCTATGGTAAAGTAACTCTATGATCTAAGGGTTCAGCCAGTTCAGATGGATCTCAAATCGAACACCGTTTGGTCACCCGTGTGTATGACCAAAGATCTCCGGTCTAGACTTACTAGGAGGTAATGTGCTCTTGTGAACAAGTGATCCACTTATCTTAGTGGTTAAGCCTCAAGGATGTGAAGGAGGAGGTCTTTTTTTATCCCCATGGGGCACATGGGGAGAGTATTTTGCCTAAAGAGATCTAGAGCCTTCTAGAAGCATCCACTTGAGTAAACTTGAGTTAAGTGGGACACTTGGTGCACATGCAGTTACATGGCTGACACATGGATGGTTAGTATCCACCTACCCAAGAAGGTAGTCCCCAAGAGAGAGCTATATATAGAGGCATTTCGTTGGTAGGAGATTCATCTCTCTAGCATGTGGTGGTTGTAATGTTAGTTTCTCTTGGTACCAAAGCTAGAGCTTTCATGGAGATCTTGTGAGAGACCATCATCTTCCCCCAGCATTCATAATTGCTTTTCCCAAGAAATCAGCCGCAAGTTTTTGTTTACGTGAGTGTCTTCTCACCAGTGAGATGCTTAGAGAAGCAAAAATATGCCAGCATTTTTGTAGACTACAGTAGCTGGGGATGGAAATCACAACCTCCTTTTGATTATACTTCCTCATACCCAAGGGAACAGGAAACGTTTGATAATGCTATGATTCTAATCAAGAACTACGCACTGAAGAAGCTCACATCACAAGCAAAAGAAAATGATGATCCTTAGATGATCGATATGGAATTTGAGCCCGTGACTTCGCGATTTGGAAGGCTATGCTTTATCCAACAGAACAGCCATACGATTCTAAGCAAGACCTTAATACTCATGCTACAAAAGCTTTTAAAACAAAAACAAAGAGATTTAGCTTCAGATGGTGCCAACAGGTCTTAAACCTATGATGTCAAACAGTCGAGAGATCTCTCCTATCCAAAAAGCTCTAGCAACATTCATGATAATAACCATTTCAATATTGCTGATAGATTATTACAAAACGATGCAGAAGCATAGACAAAAAAAAAGATCAAAAGTCGAGAAAACTCAGAACAGATTCAAGCTTAAGACCTCTATGCACAAAGGTGTTCCTCTAAACCAATCCACCAAATGTGTTCAATGCATATCTTTCCGTTGACAGGTTATCAAAGCCTTGTGGGTAGTTTGAACCATGCCACATTGACAAGGGTTGATATATGTTATAGTGTGAGTGTGCTAAGTCAATTTATGCACACACCCAAGAAACCTCACATGGAGGCTTCCAAAAAGTTACTCAGATATCTCAAAGGGACCATGAATGAAGGGTTATACTACCCTTATGTATCTGATTTAAGTTTGAAGTTGTTCTCTGATGCAGATTGGGTTGGCTCCAAGGAAGACAGAAGGAGCACCTCAGGTTATCTTACCTTTGCATGTTGAAAACTTGTCTCATGGTCATCCAAGAACCAGCCCACAGTTGCACTTTCTTCCACTAAAGCTGAATACAGAGATCTTGCTATAGCTACTCAAGGAGCAATGTGGATGAATACACTATTCACATATCTTGGTTTGGAGATTGGAACTCCAACTATTTTTGGTGACAATATGAGCTCCATTCACTTGGATGCCAATCCAGTTTTTCATGCAAGGACTAAACTGTTAGTGCATGACAACCATCAATTGATATTTTAGACAAAGGTTTGAAGTCAAAGGATGAAGCAAAGACCAATATATGAAGCTTGAAGTTAGTACATGATCAGAGAATGAAGTCTTGTATATACATGTACACTAGACTTGTAATTAACTCACTTATACCTTTGTTATGGTTAAGAGTTTGGACATATATGCCTATATATATGAGTAAAAAGTCGGGGCATGTATGAGAGATGATGAATGACAAGTTGTAAGAGTCATTAGACACTTTTAGAAGTGAAGAGAATATCTCTCATCAAACAGATGTAAGGTTTTCCTGAATAGAAGAAAATTGTGCCCGATATTTTGCTATGTTTATCATCTTGTGAAATGCTTTTGTACAAGTCTAAGTCTATAGTTGAGTGACCTACATTAAGGGTACACTCAAGGAAGGTTTGTATTATGATTTCACATGAGATACAAACATCAAGATATATAGTGATACAGATTGGGTAGGTAATCCTAATGATAGGAGATCAACCTATCGGTATGTATGTTATGTGGGAGATAAGTGAAGCTGCAAAGGAATTCATATGGTTGAAGACCCTCATGAAGAGTTTTGATATCATTCAGAGTACACCCACTATTCATGGAGATAATATGAGTTCATTGTATCTAGCTGCTAATCCTGTATTTCATGCCATGAATAAACATATTGAGATTCAATATCACTTACTAAGAGAGAAGGTGATTGATAAGGAGATTGAAGTCATACATATTTCAACAAAAGATCAGATTGCAAATATGTTAACCAAAAGCTTGGATGGACCAAAGCTACAAAGATTCAAAGACATGGTAGGTATAAAGAAGATGGAGAAAACAACAAGGGGGAGCTCTTGGTGCATGACAACCATCAATTGATATTTTAGACAAAGGGTTGAAGTCAAATGATGAAGCAAAGACCAATATATGAAGCTTGAAGTTAGTGCATGATCAGAGAATGAAGTCTTGTATATACATGTACACTAGATTTGTAATTAACTCACTTATACCTTTGTTATGGTTAACAGTTTGGACATATATGCCTATATATACAAGTAAGAAGTTGGGGCATGTATGTGATATGATGAAAGACAAGTTGTAAGAGTCATTAGAAACTTTTACAAGTGAAGAGAATATTTCTCATCAAATAGATGTAAGGTTTTCCTAAATAGAAGAAAAATTACGCCCGATATTTTGCTCAGTGCTCCTTTTGTGTTTATCATCTTGTGAAATGCTTTTGTACAAGTCTAATTCTATAGTTGAGTGATGACCTCTGTACAAAAGTTTGAGATCCTAATTGTGATCAGGCTAAGAGAATTGAGAGTAGGAAAATTTACATGTGTAAATGTGAAGAAGAGAAGACCACAATAGGTGCAAATTTGATGATAATGTTTTGAGGTCAGTTCTCCTTTGACAGTGTAAAGTTTTGAGCAACTGAGAACTCATTCTTTAAGTTGGAAGGTAAGCTACATATGGCTAAAAGCATTTGAATAAATGGGTTCTAATTTAAGAGAACTATGCATTAGAAGTTGCAGGTGTGAAAGTCGACTGTAGAAAATTATAGTTTTAGACATAGGTGAATTTTTGAAGTAAATCTCAAGATTTACTACACCTTTTGAGAAGTTTTAACTTGGAGAAGGTATGAAACCTTTACCAACATTTTTTACAAAGTTTCGTTAGAAACTTTACACATTTGATCACTCAATGAGTAAGTTAAGTGCAGCAGACTTTTCAGTGTAATGACTTTCTTCACAATTAGATAAAATCTTGATGATTTGGCATTGGTCTTCCAGAATTGGTTAAGTTTTTGAGTTGTTCTTGATATAGAGCTGCTCTAACAGCAAGGATAACATTCTCTTTTGGAGATTAACACTCTCCATCATAAACATATTAAAGTACATTATCACTATGTAAGAGAGAAGTTTGTGAGCAAGGAAATTGAGTTAACTTATGTGTCCACTCATCAATAATCTGCAGATATTCTAACCAAAGCATTGGATGGTACAAAGCTTTGAAAATTCAAGATTATGATTGGTTTGCAGGTAATCTTGGAGGATTGAAGACCTCAAGATCACTTGACTTGAGGGGAAGCTGTTGGAACAAGTCCATGGCAAGTCCAAGTGATGGCTTGAGTCATCAAAAGTCTTAGAAATTTAAAGGAAATATAAACTCCTTGTAGAGTTCACTTGTGAACTCCCTCTTGTAATTTTTGAGTACTTACTTGATGTAAAAGTAAAGGAATTTAAGTGGTTGAGTCCACTTTATGAGTAGGAAGGAGAAAATTGTGATTGAGTGAGTAGGAGAATCAATCACTAAAAGATTGGAGAGTGATTTTTGGAGAGACTCAAGTTCAAAATTAGGCTCCAAAGATGACTATATATACATGGACTTCTAGTCACAATTTTTTAGACCTCCATGAGCTGAGCTTTATGCCATATTAAAGTGTGGGTTCAAGGCACACATATGTATCAGTAAGTCCATTGTATTTTACAATCAATATACTTTCATTGTTATGATCATTTGAGTTCATATCTTCATGCTTTTGTGAGTATACTCACTGCCATATCTCTCAGTTTTCTCAGTCAGATTGCAGAGATCATTTCTCTGATCTTGGTGCATCATTTTCAATGCTTCAACTTGGTAAAACTTTCTCCTTAAGTCTAATATATACTCACAAATGTTCATTGCTACTCCTCCGTCAGCACTCCATCAGATCAGTGGTTTTCTCAGAGCTGGTTCTCAATATGTACTTCATCATTTTCGATGATTCAAAGCTTAATAGACTCAGCATACTCTTTAGTATATGCCTACAAAAGTTCATAATCATTGCATTGTGGAATCTCCAGATATAAACATTTTTCTGCTCACGGGTCTGAGTACTGCTACAACTCGTGAAAATCGAAGTGATGCTACAACTTGTTAAATACTTTTCTCTTTATGTGGTCCATCATTTTTGATGAGATAACTCTCGATTGTTATCTTACTAAGTTAATAAGGGTTCCCCAAAAGGAATCAAGTCAATTGGTGCTCTGTCCAGAGAATTGTTCAATGCACTGGACAAGTCTATGAACATAAATAGCAAGTTTTTTGCTCATGAATCTACTCCAACTGATCTGTTTTGATTTATCTTTATGAGAGAGATCTTCCAAGGTACACAGGGTTTCTAATACATCCTTTGGCAAGCTTAAAGGGCCCACTACATATCCCTTGAGCTTATTTGGTTGGTGTAGTGCAAAGTTTTTGCAGCACCACTTCATCTTCTCCAAGTTCAAATCCATCTCTTCACAATTAGTAGTCTAATTTGCTACTTATCCAGATCCAAGAACCATTGGTTTGTGTATTTTCTCGAGTTTGCTTAGAATTACATTAGGATTTGTGTTTATGGTTGGCTTTAAAGTCATCTCATGGAGAAAAGGGAATAAACCTACATTTGATTTATCTTCTTCAAAGTTGGCTATGGAGATTTAGAACTTTGTATATTTGAGATCAAGTAGATTCAATACTCCAAATACCTTGATTTATAGGTAAAAGTTTTTCCACTCCATTGGGAAAATAGTTCAGGGATGTAGCAATCCCATGTTTCATACTAGGCACAAGTTGTTGGCAGTAGTCAAGGAGGCCAAGGCCTTACAAGACAGGGAAGTCAACAAAGGGACTCAGAGCAGAGAGAAGGATTAAGCAGGCAAAGCAGTCAACATAGATCTGACAAGTAGGCCATATACTTTTTCATGAAGAAATATTTCCCAAATAGTGATTTTAGTCACTTCACACCATTGTAAATACCATTTTCCATTATCCCTACTCCATTTTGTGCAAGACGAGGAGTCCTCAAGCTTGAGGAGTATTAGAAGTAGCCAAGTACTAATTTTTATAATTTTTAGACTCCATTTGAGCCCTCAAATAAGCCTTGGAACCTAATTTTTAACCAAGCCGAACACTAGGTCTGGACATGGCCAAAAGCTAGTAGAAAACTATAAAAAGAACTAGAGAGCTCATTTTTGAGGTTAGCTTGTTAGTGATTAGAGCTTGTTAAAGAGACTTTTTGAGTAATTCAAAGAACTCCATTGTTCCTCTCTTTGTTCTTGCGTTGTGTGTGCATATGTGTATGTGTGTGCATGCTTGTGTGCTTCTCACTCACGCACTTGTGCCATCACTTGCTCATAGTCATCATACTAGTCCTCATGTCTCCACGAGTGGATCTCCTCACATTGGTACTTGCCATTGTGCTAGAATGACACCAAATTTCGTGCCACTGTTGGGGGCAGAGAGCTTCAAGGATGAGCGTGTGATGGTAAGACGTAGAGTTGTGACGTTGGAGTCATAGGTATTTCCTTCACTTTTCCCTATTTTCTTTTATTTTCTTCACCATCATCATCCTCATCATCTCCCACCTCCATCTCCACCTAAATTTTTAGTTTTTTGGTCATATCACCTTCCCCACCTCATTTTCCTCATTTCATTTGTGAGAGAGAGTGAGAGAGAGCTATTGTGCTTGCTGTTTTTGTGTGTTTTTGAGCATGTCTTGCAGATTTTGGTCACATCATTATCTCCAGCAACTTGTGCAGGTATGGAAAATGTCTGCACAAGTCCCGTGGCATTGAGCTCTATCAATTGCAATTGATAGAAAACTTGACCATTTGGAAAACTAAGTGCATATTCATGATCTATAGGCCTTGCACATCACATCCATAGAAATATTTTGAAAAAGTTTGCATGTCCATCATGATTCACAGCATCAATCATGATTAATAGTGTCCATCGCGATCGACAAACCTCAATGGACAACCAATCAATCATGATTGACAGCATCCATCACAATGGACACCTCTATCCATCGTGATTGACTGAAAAAACATGATTGGCAGTGAAACATTGCAAAATTCTTGTCCATTGTGACACATAGAGGCCCAATTGACACATGAAAATGTGAAAAAGAAAAAAATCCAATCAATCGTGATTGACACCCCCATGACGGACTACCTGTCCATCGCGATCGAGAGCCGTCCATCGTGGTCAACATGTGTCCATCGCGACAGACACCCATGTCCATCAAGATCGATAGAAAAATCGGGATTGACACCCCAAAGTGGTGAAAAAGCTATCCATCGCGACTTACGGGCCACAATTGACACAATATAAATTAAGAAACCCGAGATATTCTATCCATCGCTTTTGAGAGTATCCATCGCGAAGGGCATCCCTATCCATCGATTGACACCCATCAATCACGATTGATCTATCCATCACAATTGATAGGCCACGATGGACAGCTCTGTCCATTGCGATTGACAACCCTATTGATCGCGATTGACAACCAATTTTAGAATGATTTTAGGGTTTTTGAGTTTTCAATTTTTGGCCAATTCGGAGCATGAATTCAAGCCATTAGAGCATTGTGAGGCCCCCTATACAAGTAATTCGAAAGAGGCTATTTGCCTATTAGCCTGTTTTAACCCTAGAACCCCGAACGGTCATAACTTCTTCATACGAACTCCATTTCTAGTTGACCTTCCACAAGGGTGAGAAGTTGAGGAATTTCTAAGGGAATTTTTATAAAAACAAATCAAAATTGGGTCTTTGTATTACATGAATGGACATGGTTTGTTAAGTCAATTAAATTGAAATCTTGGGCTTACTTTGGGACTTTTATAGGTTCATCATGAGCACTAAAGGGCGTCCAGAGCACGAGCATACTACAAGCTTGAGAATGGTGTTCTTGAGCACTCAAGAGCAAGGGATAAGCAACTTAAGGTCGGATCATTATCAACCCCCTTTGCCTATTCCTAGCTTAGGCTAAGTATGGACAGAGGTTTTGATTAATTAGGGTGACGTTAAGCATGATCAAGCTCCAGAACCTTAATTACTCAAGTGCAGTCATAATTAAACTACATTTGCAAAAAACCCTAGCGTAAAAGAACTTTAATTAAGCGATTAAACTCAAGTACGATAAAACTCGTGTTCCTTGTGACGTAAATTGGTTGGACAAGAAGTGACATCCTAAGAAATTGGTTGGACAAGAAATTGGTTGGACAAGAAATTGGTTGGACAAGAAATTGGTTGGACAAGAACTCAAATTGGTTGAACAAGGAACTAATACAAAAGAACTCTGTGGCGAGGTTGTACTAGGAAAAATTGGGATATCAGCCAAGGCTTATGAACTTTAGGTCAGGAAGATATTTAGGACGAGATAGACAAAGCCTCAGATCTTCTGACGCTAGTGTCAATCATATAGCTAGGTCTTGGGCCCAGCAATTGAGTGATTACCCATACGCTCTAAGTTCAAAAACGAGTGATTCTGAGACGTCGTGTAACATGGAGAGACCTGTAGGTAGCTCAGGAGTGGCATACCTAAAAAAGCCAGAAGGACCTTAAAAGACTCAATTGGAATATATCAGGACCAACCATCTAGGTGCTCGCATCTATGAGGACAGCGTGAGAAGATCTGTTGTCCAAATTAAAAACCTGGATCAACCCATCGGACTAGAACATCCAGTAGTCAAGTTCGAAAATGGTGCATACATATATAAAGAAGGAACAATGTATGTGGTCACCACCCACCCAGATAAGACAGATGAGTTTGGCAACGTGATCTTAGAGGCTGAAATAGGTGACATAGAGCAAGGGAACTTAGGAAGAGAGCCCAAAACCCCTCAAGGCAAATCCGTCCTGACTAGAATAATCACTTTAGAGTGGATTCCCCAGGACAACAATACTTTAGAGAGAGTCTTTGTGGTCTTAGAGCATGGTAAGCATTCCTACACTTGGAAGGGAGAATTTATTTTTCCCCAACCAAGATCCAACGTCTCTTATGTTCATCGAGGAGCTAGAACATCTCAAGCTCATGGAACTCAAAGGGACAGGAGTAGAGATAGACCCGAGGTAAGATTTGCTAACCCAATAGGAAGAGAATGAACAAGACCTGAGAATGGAAAACAAGAGACCTAGAGACCCAAGGAATCAAAAAAATGTAGAAAAATTCCCTTTGCCAAGGCCTACGACCCTGAGACCCACACTACTGGTCAAGTCTATGAAGAATTATTTCAATGGTACAGGAGACCTACACGATCATGTGGGAGAGTTTAGGCAAGTCTTAAGAGCTGAGCAAGTTGATGACCTATTCACACAATACAACATGTTTGTTTTAAACCTTAAGAACACGGCCCTTACATGGTTTCAAGCACTACATGAGAGGCAATTCAGGAACATAGATCAATTTCTAGAAGCCTTCATTACGGAGTTTTCTAAGAGTGGCATAAGACACAACACTTCCTCATTAATACATAGCTCCAAAAAACACCTCAAGAAACAGTGAGACTTGCAACAAGAAGATTTAGGCAATATCTAGAGAGATACCCTGCTCTAGAGTTACCCACTCCAGCCAAACAAGTGGCTTTATTCTTAGATGGATTGTTAAGTACCAAATTGAGATCTTATGTGTACATGAAGGACCCTAGAACCATATAAGAGTGTGTACACATGTGCAAAGATATTGAGGATAATCTAGGGGAGGAATTAGAGCTTTCACAAATCTATAAAGATTCAGATAGCTCTACTAGCATCACTTCCAAAACAATCCACATCCATTGAGGAACTTGCAGAGAAGGTAGCTCAGAAACTAGGAGTCTCTAGCAAATAAATACCTAGATTTTCCCTAGTGAAAAGATGCTACACTTGTGGAGGAGATCACATGGCCAATGTTTGTCCAATTATGTCTCAACCCCAAGTGAACCCTAATAACCAATAGTGCACCATAGAACGAAGATACACTAACCACACTACACAAGACTGCCCATATAATAAGCAAGCGGTTAGGCAAAATTACCCACAACAAGAGAGATATGTGGTCTTAAGATTGCATATCCTTCCATGCACAACTCCAAGTTTGATGCTTCTTTCCGACAAGATTCATAACTATTTCAAGTCTGTCCATCGATCAAAATTGCGTTTATAGCTCTGGTCTGCGGACTCTGCTCTTGAGGGCAAGCAATCGGTATTACAACAATCGGCAATAACAGTGGGAAGGAACCTTGCAACAAGCTCTGGTCGCTGAACCTTACAACAGAAACTGTGGAAGGGAAAACAATAAACTGGCGATGGATGGAAATGGCATCGCTCATGGAGCACAACAGAGGAGCTTGCGCGTGAGCTGCCTGCCATTATAATCTTTGATCACGCACCTGTCGGAGGATGGAGTTGAAGGGCTTCTCACGCACCTGTCGGAGAACCGGGTAGGATACCACTTGTCGCGTCAGCAACCTCGGATACCGTCCATTGTGGGGGGAGAAAATCGTCTTCCACGGTCTTCGTGGGAGGAGAAAACCGTCCATCGCGGGGGTGAAAACTGTCCATCGTGAGAGCAAAAACCGTCGGTCGTGGGTGAATACTTTCCATCGTGGGGGCGAAAACCGTCCATCGTGGGTGAAAACCATCTATCGCGGGGTCAAAACCGGTTTGTCGCACCGTGCCATCAGATTCTTGCCTCCTGGCTTGGGCAGACCACCTTTGTCAGAGGCTTTTCCCTCGTTTTTCACGGACTCTCGTCTCCTTCCCTTGCGCTAGCGCCGTTCTTCTGTGGCCTTCGCTCTCTCTGCCACCGCATGTCAGATTCGACTCTGGCTTGTTCTAGTTCTGGTTCTCTGGTGTTGGGGTTAAAGTGATTTTGACGTGATAGGCCTTCTTTTTTTCTATTAGCATCTCAAGCTTTTCTTTTCCCTAGCATTTGAGATTGAAAAACTACGCTGTTCTGTTCTTGAGATTGAAAGACTACGCTGCTCAGTTTGGTTAATGGAAGGTCAAAGTATTGGGGCTAGCCTTTGACATTCATGAAGCTTGTCCTGAGAAATCGACATCAAAGCTTTAAAAGAAGCATTAAAAGGTCTCGTTTCCATGTCTACCTTCGTTCCATCTTTGGTCTTAGGCAATGTGGCTAATCCCCAGTCCCAGTGCCCCCCTGAGGTGGACTTCATCCCCTCGGACGTTGCACCTCCGGTGGTTTCTTTGTGCAAGGAATCGGTGGCAGCAAAGCAAGAAGTATTGATGAAAACTTGTCTCATCGGCCAAGTTTTTGGCCCTAGGCCCCCTCTAGAAAATGTGAGAACTTGGTTGCATAAGGAGTGGTTCCCGCGTGGTATAATTGTGTGCAAATGTCAATTCTTGCCGACGAATCACCTACTCCTAGTGTTTGAGAATGAAGGGATGGCCTTCGAGGCCCTGCAAGCCGGCTCCTGGCTGGTGGGCCGATCAACCTTATGCCTTTTTAAGTGGACCTCAGACTTTGTTCTAAACAAGTCAAAGCCTCTTCGTTACCCGCTCTAGGTGGAGCTTCCCAATCTACCCTATTTCCTGTATGGATTTCTTCGAGAAATCGTTTCACTGATCGGTCGCCTGATGGCCTCAAGAGAGGATGTTGGGGGGGCTAATCTATGAGGGTACTCAATACTCTTTCAACACATGCTAGCACCCACAAATTTGCATTGAAACGGACTTGAACCAGGTCCTCCCTTCAAAGATCTCCATAAACTACGGCGATGGTATGATTTGGGTTCAGGAGATTACCTACAAGAATTTGCCCAATGCATGCTTCCATTGCAGACTCCAAGGTCACAAGATCAAAGATTGCCCCTTGAAGCAAAATACCAAGAAAAATAAGTCTAAACCAGATGGGACCCCGGATCCTTTCCCTCAAGTTGGCACTAGGGGTCATCCCTCTCCGATGGAGGAAGAGGCGGGCACTCGTGTTGCAGAGACGGATTCAAAAGGGTTCACCGAAGTAAGACATAGGAGGAAAGTTAGCCCTCGAAGAGCACTAGCAAGGAACGCTACGACCTGTAAGACATAGGAGGAAAGTTTTCCCTCGAAGAGCACTAGCAAGGAACGCTACGACCATTGCCCCTTCGAATGCAACCTAGAAAAGGAGATTAATGAGGTCAACCTCCCAGGGGATAACCTTTATGAAGAAGACCCTGCTGACAATTCCCTTGGATGCTCTACCAGCAAAGAAGACAACCAAGAAGGCTACACCACCAGTAAAGAGGATGGCTTCACCACTAGCAACGAAGACAATCAAGACAGTGAAAGCTCCTTCCTCGACCCTACTCCTTCAGTATGCTTGCCAAGCTTTCCGCAACAAAAGTCAAAGCTTAAGGAAAACAACCGTCAGGCATGCCTTGGAAGAGCCCCCTCAAGAGTAGGATCTTGAGTCAAGAAGTTGGGAGGAAAAAAGAAGATCAAAAGAAAAAAAAAGATCGGGTCCCTCCCCTCAAGGAGGGCAAACATCAATAATGAAAATCACTTCGCTTAATGTCAGGGGGTTGTCGGACCCCTCAAGAGCAGCGATTCTTGGTCAATGGTTTAAAGATAAATGCCTCAACCCCGACTTTATCTGATTACAAGAGATTAAAATCGACGCAGAGGATCTCCAGAAACGACTTAAATGCATTTCTCCGAACCACCTCTGGCTCTCCACTTCGCACCCTAGGGGGGCGAGCGGCGCTGCAATTGGTATTAGTCATGCCTGGTCCAGCAGGTTGACCTCAACTTGTGAAGATCGAAATCATCGTTGGATTGCTGCCTCTTTCGGGTTCCCTAATGAGTTCACCGTGGTCTCACTTTATGCCCCTAATGGTGAGACGGATAGAATCGACACTTGGACTTCCCTCGACTCCCTCTCACACAATGTTTTGCTCTGCGGGGACTTCAACATGGTTGAATTTCCTGAGGGCTGTTGGAATAACAAGGGGAAAATTATTGACGGTCAGGAGAAAGAGATATGGGATAAAATCAAGCTCCATCTCGACTTGGTCGAGGTGAAAGATATGAAGGGGTTCTCCTAGTCTAACCTCCAACTAGGGGAATCTTTGAGAAAAGCAAGACTTGATAGACGTTACATCAGGAAAAACACCATCCTCTAGTGGGGTATTCCTTCAATTTCCCAACACATGGATCTGACTATCTCGGACCACTACCCGATTACTCTGTCTTTCAAACCGATTCCCACAGTCCAGAAAGCTCCTTGGTTTCATGCTTGTCAGACGTCATTTTCCCTCCCCTATGTCCACCAAGAAATTTCCGCAGTTTGGGCGGAGGCCTTTGTCTTTTGTAATGAACCGGCTAAGTGCTGGAGAAGCACGGTGGAAAGGACTCGACAAATTCTGATGAGGACTCATAAGTCCATAAGAGATATCCGGAAACAAAGAAGAGAAATGGTATACCGGAGACTCTCACGACTTGAAGAAGAAGTGAACAAAGGTAACTTGCAATGCCAGCAAGGTCTTCTGAAAATCAGGGGAAGACTAAGATTCGAGGAGGAGGTTCAAAGGAAAAATCTTCAAATATTCTTCAAAGATTGGTGGGTGGGGAAGGCCGACAAACCATCGAAAGAGATGTGTAACATCCTCAAAAAGAAACAAGCCAAGGAATCCATCCCCTTCTTGTTCAATAACAATGGGATCGAATGTAGCACAGAAGTCGAGAACAGATCTATCATCGTCGAGCACTTTACCCATCTCCTCGGGGTCTCGACTCATCTTTCCCTACACAGGCGTGATTGCATGGCTACCATCTCAAGGGTAGCTCATTCTAGAATCCCTCAGAACATGAATTCTCTTCTGGAAGCTAACATTTCCAAGAACGAAATTATCGAGGTTATTGATGCTCTTCCCAATGGAAAAAGTCCAGGTCCTAATGGCCTCACCAATGCATTTTTCAAGTCCTTCAAGCATGTGGTGGCCACCCCACCATTTGGTGTGGCTCGAGGCTCTCTCCTTCGGTGCCCTTCCTCAGTGTCTGGCATCATCAGGTTAATTCACAAAAGGGGAGATAAGAACAAAATTGAAAACTGGCGACCGATTACCATGCTCCAAACTGGATACAAGATAATTGCCAAAGTTATTGCCAACAGAATCTCTTGTCATTTAAAGTCATGGATTTGTGAGGACCAGAAAGGTTTTGTCAAAGGTAGATCTATACTTGAAGCAATTGTCGATATTTGGGAAGGCCTTACATTTGCTGAGGAATCTGCACAAGATCTGGTATTCATTAAGATCGACTTCGACAAAGCATATGACAGATTGGAATGGACCTTTATTCTCCAATCACTGAAAGACCTTGGATGCAGCCAAATCTTCTCGAAAATGGTTTCCACTCTTCTCAAAAATGCTTCAACTAGAATAAATATCAATGGTAAGCTCTCTGAGCCCATATGTTCAAAAAGATCTATCAAGCAAGGCTGCCCTTTGGCTATTCTACTCTTCGCTATTGCCTCGAACAGCCTCAGTCGCCTATTAAAGCATCACATGGACTCTGGCAATCTCATGGGTCTTTCCCTACCTCGAAATCACGACCAAATGATTGCTAGACTCTTCGCCGATGATATGAATGCCTTTGTGCATAACGATATGAACAACATTGAGGTGTTCTGGAGTTGCCTTGACACCTTTTGTGTGGCGTCAGGTTCAAAAATCAACCATGCTAAAACTGCTTTCAGAGAAATCCGTGGACCCCCACCCCAACTGTTGTTAGATCAGGGATGTCAAGTTATCCCTAGAGGTTTAGTCTTCCGTCTCCTCGGCATCCCGATGGGCTTCGACATCACAATGGACCAACGATGGAACTGGGTGCTCGCCAAGCTGGATAGCAAACTAAATTATTGGAAAGGTATGCAAGTCAACTTGGCAGGGCGTGCTATGGTTGTTAACACATTTATGCTTTCAACGACTATTTACTTTATCTCGTGTTGGAGACCGAAGGAGAAAGAGTTGGCCAAAGTGGAAAGAATCTGCAGAAACTTCCTTTGGACTGGGGACCCCAACAGGAGGGGGATTCCCAAAATCAATTGGGAAACTTGCATTTGCTCGAAAGACTCAGGGGGCTTGGGTATTTTGGATATTGTTGGGTTGGCAGACAAGCTGACGGTTAAGTGGCTTATCAAGGCTTGGAGCAATAGTGAGTCCTCTTGGGCTAAATTGATATTCAGAAACTTGAAAGACCTTACCTTTGTTGGCCATCCTGGATGGAAGGACATAGGGATTCTCACGCTTTTGTTCTCCCCCCTCCCGATGTCCCCTAAAGGCTCTAGCCTCGTGTGTTCTTTATGGAAGACTTGGAACAAGGCCAAAAAATTCATCAGAATCTGTGATGAGTGGAAGTGGGTAGTTGGGATAAGACAAAATGACTCCATTTGGTTCCGGATCAGCGGCATTAGAGGAGTGGAGCCTTGGAACCTCCAAACTGCAAAGTGATCATGGAACAAGCGGTTCAAACAGTGGAAACAACTCTGGAAACAAGAGACCAGCCAGTGGATTAGGTTCGAAGACTTGGACCCGAGACTTAGAGTTACCCTAGAGGAATGGACTCTTCTTCAAGGAAGGTGTTTAGCATGGGACCGTTCAACTACTCGCCTTCTCTGCAGTCAGGGTCTTCCTTGCCTGGAGGGCCTCAAATGGAGCAATGGAAAGAAACTATCCAGAATCCCCAACTTCAAAGAGAACTTAGATGTTCATCACACTCTTAACAAGAGATGGTGCCTTTCTTGGACCAAACTTCGATGGGAACTAAAATTCATGTCTATTTGGCACCCCCCTAATTGAGATCAAAAAGTCCGTTCTCATGTGGCAGATCTTGCATAAAGGTATCTGGTCCAATGCAAGGGCTTACAAAATCTGTGGTGTGACACCATGGTGCAAGCATTGCCATCAATGCATCAAAGATTTAGCTCACCTATTTTTCAATTGCCCCAAGTCCCGTGTTATCTGGCGTCACGTGACCCGGGTATTGAGACTCACGTACCAAATCAATTGGCAACAGGTGATGTTGGGTGAGGCGATCGGCTACTCAGCGAGGCTCTGGAATACCATCAGGGGTGAGACCCTATGGAAGATTTGAAGGGAGCGATGTGCTGTCAATTTTGGCCAAACTCCTAAGGAATGGTCAATCAAGAAATCCTTGTTTCTTCTAGGTAAAAGAATCTCCCGAGATAAGAGATCTCCACCGTTTAGACATCACTATATTTATCTACCCGAAAACAACAAGTTGAAACCCAAATGGGTCCCACATGAGGGTGATGCTGGATTTATCTGCCTCATTTGTAATGCCCTCTAGCTCGGCATACTCCTCCCCTGCATTGTGGATTTGGGGGGTCCCATGGGCACTAGTCCCATTCACTTGTAATTTTTCTTCTTTATTTTAATTAAAGTCCGGGAGAGTAGGCTAAGGCCGAACTTCCTTTATTAAAAAAAAACAAGAGAGATAACAGAATCAATACTCACAGCAGTATGGTAGGCCACAACAACCCTATCAGCAACCCTACTAGACCCAACAAAGGCCTAAACCTATGTTAGCTCAACAACCTCCAACTCCAGCCAATGTGATCCCAGTGAAGTATGTAGCTGCTGAAGAAAATCTAAATAGAGCCTTAGTGCTAGTAACACCATTGCTTTCAGAAAGTGACCCAAATGATCATAGTTTTGACTCTACTCAAATTGATAGCCCACAGGCTAACTATATTGAGTCACTTGAGCATAATGAAATTTACTATTACAAAGACCCTAGTGAGTCTAGTGGAGAGTTTGAATATGCCAATGTCATGTACGCAAATCCTAATTCGAGCTCAACCTAGACAGATGAGACCCCAAGCACCTAGAGGGCCATGTTACAGATGCCAAGGAGATCACTTCATTCATGATTTTCCTTTACCTACTCCGATGCAACCCCAATCAGTGACAATTCAAGAGTTTTGTCACGATTGTGGGAAAGAGCACCTCTTATGAGACTGCCCAAAGAAGCCACACAATGCGACAAAGATCACTCCCATGAATATGATTGGGTTAGTAGTAGACTCTATAGGAAGAGTAACTTCCATTGCCCCAGTGCAAGTGGTCATGAGAGCTTAGGCATTACAACAAAACCAAGTCTTAGGTCAGGAAAAAAAATTCGAGGTTGGTGAGACCAAGAGTATAATAAAGAAAAGGAAGAGTGCTTGGAAAGATAGCCGAGAGAGAACGCAATGGTCTAAGAAAATGAGTGAACTTGAGGAAAGCTTAAGAGAAATGAAAGCCAAGATAGTCAAAATTGCCTCTCAAATGCACTCTCACACACCACCACCATTACCATCCCTATCACCTTCTAATCCACCACATGTAACACACCCACCACCCAGAGTAGGATCAGTCTTAGCAGATCCCACTCCCGAGGACCTAGACATGATGCTTAAAGCATATCAGGCCAAAATCCAAGAAGGGTCAAAATGTGACAGATCATGAAAAATGTTACCCTAGAGCTGATCTAGAGATAGAGAGAACAAAGCTTTGTGCTAAGATGGTAGAAGTGGCTCAAACCATGTTTGAAGTGAGTCACCTTTTCAACTACTCTATTTTAGCTAAGACACGGTTGCGTTTTGATGGATTGTTAGAAAGATTGGAGAGCCTAATTGCAAAATTTGGAAAGGAAGACACCTCCTAGGGAAAGGACAAGGCAAGTGAAAGGATAAGCCTTCCTCTCCAGGAAGCTTATGTGCCTAATTCCACAGAACTAGACACATCTTCTTCTATGAATTGATATTCCCCAGAATTTCTAAGAGAGATTCAAGAAGAGAAATGGGCTAAAGAAAGTGAAAATCCTCCTCCCATTAAACTTGTGGATGACTTACATGACCAATTCCCACTAGACATTCCTTCCATCTACGGAGAGCAGGAGGGTGCCCAATCTAGTGAGAGATTAGACTTCGAGTCTAATTCCTTGTAGGAACTACCCCATTTCACAGGCCCATGGGAAGCAAAGTCTAGTTGTATGAGAGCACCCACGGTCATGATTAGAAATGAAAACTTAGTCTTACCTAAGAAAACTGAGGTAGTGAAGAACACTAAAGTGCAATGCAATCTCACTTTAAAAGAGCTACTCAAGCTAAAGCCAGAATTATGGAAACATGTAGCCAATCAGGTGACTCAAGTGGCTAGACCTCATTGCCAGGTAAGATCTCATAGAACAGTTCCAGAGATACCCTTGGATAAGATAGGAGACATGAGCGAAGAAGAAGAAGGAAACACCTATCTTCCTATCACTCATCAATGTTACACCACCAAGGCTATTTTGGAATCAGATGTAGGAGTTGCAATTGCTACCACTTCCCTACGGAAGCATTGGGACAAACCAGAACTCAGGCCGAAAAGAATGAAACTACAAATGGCCGATGGTCACATAGAGAGACCTTTAGGATTTCTAGAAGAGATAATTCTCACTACTTGTGGTGTAGAGTTTGAGCATACTTTTGTTATATGTGACTTCAGCAGAAATCAGGCCTATGAGATGATTTTGGGAAGACCATTTATGAGACAATTGGAAGTAGTATATGATTGGGGAACCGATTCCTTGTATTTGCAACACTTAGGTGTTACAACCAAAGTCAATCACAAGGATTACTCTCATAGAGATGTACCCCCCATACAGTGGAATCCCATCCATGGAGCCACAGATGATACGAAGTCAGTGCACTCCATAGGATCTGGATCCTCATGGATGCATGAAGACACCTACTTATGGATGTGCAAAGTATTAGTAGAAAAAGAGAAGAGAGAAAAAGCCAGAGAGGTAGGTGTGAAGGAAACTCATAGATCAATTCAAGACCCAGCCTATGCACCTGTATTATTTCCAGACAAAGAATTTGAACCTCATGCTTGGGCAAAAATTCTAGCGACAATGGATGTAGCCATCAATGAAGAGAAATGGACACCACACTGTCATGAGGATGGCTATGACATTTTAGTCTTCACTATAGAACCACTTATGCGTGATACCAAAAACGGAGTCTACTAATCTTGTGCAGGAAGAAGAATGGGTGTTTACTATTGTTTGCAGTTTTGACCCATCTTCTCATGAGCATCGCATGTCTGCAGTAGACTCATATGTTGACTCGTATTTTGACAGTGGGGCAACCAAACATATTACCTCGTAGCGCAGTTTCTTCTCTTCACTCGAGCCTGCCCCTACAGAGAATACTGTTACATGCGCCAACAACTCCTCTTATCCTGTTATGGGAGTTGGTAAGATCATTTTGACTACTGCTGATGGTAGTTCTTTCACTTTGTCACATGCTTTGTTTGTGCCAGGGATCAAGAAAAATATGTTATCCGTTTCTGCATTAGCCAAGATTGGCTTGGTTGTGAAATTTGTTGATGACAGATGTACAGTTCATGATCTGTCAAATGGCGACGTGATTATTGCTTCTAGAATTTTATGTCCGGGGCTGTATAAGATCATAGACTATGAAAGATTTGTAAATGATTTGGCATGTGCAGTACATGATTCTCAGGCTATGTCAGATGCAAAGCTTTGGCATGCACGCTTTGGTCATCTAAATTTTGCTAGTTTGCTACGCCTGCAAAAATCTGAAATGGTGTCCTCTTTGCCCAAACTTGAGGCACCTGGAAAACATGTTTGTGAAGGCTATATTTTTTGCATAATGCAACGTTCCTCTTTTCCAAAACATGGTTCAGTTCGGGCTACTCAAAAATTATAGTTTGTACATAGTGATGTCTATGGTCCTATGCAGACACCTTCTTTTGGAAATTATCTTTACTTTGTGACTTTCATCGATGATTTTTCTAGGCATGCATGGGTATATCATTGAAGGAAAAGTCCGAAGTGTTCATGTGCTTCAAACAGTTTTTGGTTTTGGCTGAAAATCGGTCAGCATGTAAAATGGGCACCCTCCGTTCTGATCGAGGGAGAATATATGTCTTCTGATTTTAATGCATTTCTGGCTGAAAGTGGGATAAAACAGCAGTGTACAGTGTCGTATACACCTCAACAGAATGGAGTTGTTGAATGAAAGAAAAGGTCACTCATGGAGATGGTGAGGTGTATGGTCAAGAGTCAGGCTTTACCACATAGTTTTTGGCTTGAGGCTGTCATGTGTGCAGCATATGTACTTAACAGGTGTCCCACTAAAACGCTGCAATCTATCACTCCATATGAGGCTTGGCATGATCGCAAGCCAAATGTTGCACATCTGTGTGTTTTTGGTTGTTTGGCATATGCATTAGTGCTTGAACAACATCGTAGAAAATTGGATGATAAAGCAGTAAAATGTACTTTTATTGGGTACAATTTTGAAAGTAAAGGCTATCGTCTATATCATCCACAGAGTAAACATTTTTTGGTTAGCCGTGATGTTCTTTTTGTGGAAGATGTTATTCAGCCATTGCTTTCATGTACTAAGGAGACATTTGTTAGCTCCAAAGACATGTATGATACTTTGCTGCCTCTTTTTACAGGTGGACAGTCTAGTCCAGGTCCTAATGAGGCAACTTCTCAGCCTTTGCAAGTTTCATGTCATGATGCAGATCATCTCATTTCTGATGCAGATATACATGATGCACTTGCTGATGAGAGAGCTGATATTGAGGAGGCAAAAACTATGCCAAAATGGCTAGTGCAAACTTTGCGTGACAGCAAATTAGATGCACCTTTGTCATACCGTACTCGATCAGGCTCTCATAGTGCCTCTTTTGCATCAGATTGCTATGCTATGGCTGCATCTAGTCTCTGTGATGAGAATGAGCCTATTTTGTTTGATGAAGCACAAAATTCGAAAAATTGGATGGCTGTTATGCAATCTGAATATGATGCTATAATGAAGAATGCTACTTGGACTTTATGTGACTTGCCTCCTGGCAAGAAGGCCATTGGGACTAAGTGGGTATACAAATTGAAGCGTAAACCTGATGGTACAGTTGACAGGTATAAGGCTAGGCTTGTTGCAAACGGTTATGTGCAAGAAAGAGGCATTGATTTTGATGAGACCTTTGCACCTACTTGCAGGAAAACTATTGTTCGTAGCATCTGTGCACTTGCAGCTCATCATGGTTGGAATGTACATCAGTTGGATATCAAAACAGGATTTCTGAATGGCGACTTGCATGAACAAGTGTATGTTTTTCAGCCCCGTGGCTTAATGCAAAAAGGGCATGAAAACCAGGTGTGTAGGTTAAAGAAGGCATTATATGGTTTAAAGCAAGCACCACGTGCTTCTTATGAAAAAATACATGCCTATCTGATTGGACATGGTTTTGAGAATAGTCCAACTAAAAGCACCTTATATGTTAAGCATGTTAATGATGTAGTTCTGATCATTGTGGTTTATGTTGATGACATGCTGCTCACTCGTCCTCATGAGAGACATATTGCTTATTTTAAGGCTGATTTACATGCCTCATTTGAGATGTCTATTTTGGGGCATTTGCATCACTATTTGGGCATTCAATTTATGCACCTTGATGGTGGAATGGCTCTGTGTCAAACGAAATATATTGACATATTATTGCAGTGTTTTGACCTTGAAGACTGTAAGCCTATTGCCATTCCTATGGAGACAGGTTTATGATTGAGTCTTCAGGATGCTGGAGATGCATTTGATGTTGTTCTCTATCAACAGGTTGTTGGATGTTTGATTTACTTATGCATTACTTGGCCAAATATTCAGTTTGTTGTCTCACAGATGAGCAGGTTTATGCATTGCCCAGGTGTCAAGCATTGGCAGGCGATTAAGTGCATCTTTTTCTACTTGAGTGGTACTCGGCTACTTGAGTTGTTTTATCACAAGGGGGGATCACTACCGCCAGATTTGCATGCTTTTTCTGACTGAAAATGGGTTGGTTGCTATGACACTCATGTGTCCACTAGTGGCTTTTGCTTCATGCTTGGTAGTTGTCACATGATATGGATATTGGGTGTGAACCACCTTTATCAAGGATACCACCTTTCATACTATGGGTGATACCACCTTTCATACTATGGGTATCACTTGATCACTGGTAGAAGTGGGGAGTAAGAGTTGAGTAGTCATAACTCTTCAAGAAACGAGCTCGGCGGCTGGGCGGTACGAACAAAGATTGTTCTCTGTGTGTGTGGTTTTGACAGCTCGCGGCACTCATTTTGGGCAGCAAAAGAGAACAACGCGGACGTAAGACCGGTAGCAAAGGAGGTTTCGTGAGCTCTTTTTGCATCTGGTTCGAAGATGGGAGGCGCAAGACTCGAACCTCTGACCTCCTCAATAGAAAGGAGTGGGCTAACCACATTGCCCACTTCGATTTCTTGAATTATATTCCTTCAGATTCGAACTACAGAAAGGAGCAGATCGAGAAAATGGAGAAACAGAGCTTTGCGACCCCGTGAGTTTGGACACACAAACTTTCACATGGATAGGAACAAGTGGGCAAGTCCTAAAGCTATCATCCTTGGATACTTGGAAGAGAGCTCCACAATTATGAGAAAGGAAATCGGAAGCGACCGTTTGAAAAGGAGCCCGTAAGGATCAGAGGATTTGAACACATGTCTTCTGTACTATGAAGAAGTTTTTCCATCACTTGGAGTCTTGGACAAGTGCTGAGCTAAAGTTGACATGATCAAGGGAGGAGTGGAATGTAGAGAAGAGGAGATACCCTCTCAAGCACAGGTATGAATTTTTTATTATTTCTGTGAACTAAAAGATAAAATTCCACTTTGAGAGAAGGACCATGAATTGTTAGGAGGCCAAGATCCGGGAGGGAAATCACATGTACGGAGAGTATGAGGTATATACTCTCATCTAGGATCAAGGATTCCCTCCAAATACAAGAAGGCCAAGTTCAGGGTATCTCTAAAGTAGCCCTATTTATGATTTTCACATCATTTTTAGGTGCTATTTTGGATAAATAGCCATTTTGGGAAGTGGAAAAGAGGAGGTATTTTTCATAGATTTATGGAAAAAACCATGTACACCTATAGTCTAGTGTATTGAATTCTATATACAATCAAAAAATCCAAAAGATACCTCAGTTTGATGGGAGTTTGAAGCTCCACAAAACCCCCTTCCATCACAGTTTGAGAAAAAATTTCAGCACCTAAATCCAAGAAATTCCCATTTTGGAAGAGGGAAAAATAGGTGCGCTAGCTAAGGATGGATGGGAAAAAGTATATATACTGAGAGTATGGTGTTTGGACTTCTAGGACGAATCATTAGATTCATCAAAATGATAAGTTAAAGAGGAATTTTACTTCCTCAAAGACCCCCTTCCCGCACTTTTTGGAAAAAATTTAGATGTTAAATTTTGCCAAACTCCACTTCTGGGAGTAAGGAAAAAGACAAATTAAAAGGATTCCCATGGGTTATTGTATAAAATCCAAGAGAAATCCACATTTAGAGTGGATTAGAAGCTTGCTAAGAGCTCCCATTTAAGTTTTCGCATAAAAGCAAAAATCTTGATTTAAGCCTACTTTAGGGAGCGAATTAGCATGCACTAAGGGAGGATTTGGAAAGGTAAAAATAGGCCCAAGCATCTTCATATACCACTCTCTAAGGTTATGGAGAGAAGTTTAGGATTTACTTGATGGAAGAATGCTTTAGGGCACCCCAAAAATCATATTTTTATACTTTTTCCAACCCCTCCAACAGTCCACTAGTTAGGCATGTCCCGTTTGGAATGGCCATATCTTGAGCTAGGAAACTCCAAATTGGACGTGCTATGGCTCGTTTCGAAGAGCACAAGGTCTACTTTCAGTTTATGAGAAAAAAATTTGGAAACTAAGTATTTTTGCAGGTCTGTACAGCTCTGCAAAGTCTGAACAGTTTTTGGCAACTACCTTCCGGGAGCCATATCTTTCAAACCAGGAAGGCGTTTTGAGTAATTTCACTTCGATTTCTTTGCACATGCTATATATCTCAGTTAATGAAAATTTGCAGGTCCTAAAGTGGGTTTTGAAGATCTAAAGAAGGATTACTAATGCATTTTTTAACTAAATTTGCATTATTTTGGTAATCACTTGACCATATTTTATGTTTTGGGGAGTGTTCCAATGTTTTCGGACACTCCAAAATTTATGTTAGGACCTGAGGACGAAGGTGCAGAGGTCTCGAAGCTCATCGAGAATAACTGGATGCATGCAACTCCAATACAAAATTATTCAGGGATGTATGCTTTATGCTTTAGTCATTTTACTTTATGTTATGGCATGTTCTGTATAGACATGCATAAATTGGATTGCATACATCAAATGTTGATCATTGTTTACATTCTTAAAGTATGGATCGACAGGAAAGAAGTATACTTTTTGATTGTTTGTAGGAAAGAGGATTACAGAAACCATATGGCTATGCAACACAGGGAATGATTGCTAGCAATTGCTTTTATCTTTTTGCAGGTCATGGAATCCATATATAAGTTTATGGCGTGCATGCCATGGGCCTGTCAAGCCCTATGTTATTGGGTGGCCTGAGTGCCACTGAGCTTATGGTAAAATTTTTTGGGATTCCATTTCCTGGGGAAATGCTGTCGAAATTTTTCCTACCGCATGGCGTTATATACGCACTTGCCTTTAGGTAAGAATGTTATGGCATGGTAACATGCCTTTCTGCAAACATCAATAAGTTTTAGGCATGCTTATAAGCATGTATTTGATGGACTTAGTACCATCAGAGTATTATATATAAGGCGCCTTCAGTAGTAACAGGATCCCTACACATAATCCTTATGGATTTAGACTATAGGATTTCTAAGAGGAGGAGCTACACCTTCACCATTAGTATTGTGCACAAGCAATCCTATAGGTTTTAGGAAGTTGCATACAGGCACGGGAGATACATTTATGATAATCTCCAAATTAGTGAAGATTGAATTATCTTCAAAACAGTCTCAGATGATGATTAGGAGACTATGGGGTATCATGATGAATACCCAAAGAGTGACTAGATTCACTAATATACATCACTTGAGCAAGTAGTGAAGCATTTTTTCTACACTACTAAGGAAACCAAATTGGATGGGATCACACAGATGGGTTTCATGAGATAGCATCGACGAGTGCTTATGTGATTCGAGTTATGGTTAGGAAGGCCACAGATATGGCACTAGCTCTATGTTATAGAGCATAGATCCCTTAGGCAGCAATAATTGGGGTACCCAATACATATATATGTATATCGGGATCTACAGAGAGGTACTTAGACCTAGTCTTTGTACCTAGGAACAAGTTGGTTTGGAACAAAAAGGGATATCCATTGTCACATATTGATGAGAACCAAACTAACTAGTTCGAGGACATGGGACTCATTTGAGTCCATTGATATGATTTTAGGATATGGGATTCATTAGAGTCCACCTACATATTCCTTTACATGGAATATATATATTCGGTTTAGTGTAGGTATGGTACTGTGAATTGGAAGAAGTTTTCACTGGTATGGGACGGTGGAAATGACTTCCCTTTGAGCACTCTTCTTCTATGGCCAAGAAGAAAAGGACTCATCATTCATGGTGTCATGTCTCACTAGACCAGAGGAGAGCTCTTAGTAGACATCTCCTTAGGATTGGGAGTTATCCTTCATAGTTTAGGGAAGATATATTCTTCCAGTAGAGAATGTGATAGGTGATTTTATCACCATTGGTATCACATACTCATTTTTCAGTTTTTCAGGAAGGATAATTCCATCAGTTTGATTGGATCGTATAGATCCATGCACAGAGTATGGTTGGCAGAGATAGTTCTTCACTATGGATACACATGTGTTTACGGTATCATGTCACATCATTGCTGACCATTTTAGTAGAGGGCTTTGACCCTTATTAGGAATCTATTTTCTCCACTCTTCACTACATACACCTTCATTAGTTAGGGGAGATCTATTCTCCATTTTCATAGGAATAAGTGTAATGAGGGATTATGCATTAGCTATGGAAGAGAGGACTAAATAAATTCATGAGTTTCTCTCTTAAGGAAAGGAGAAAGTGGGAATCAGCTCAGAGATCCATGAGAGATCTCATTCTAGCTCAGAGGTCTCACTTTACCTCCTATTCTTTCAAAGAGAAAAAAAAAAAAAGAAAGGAAAACATGATTTCTTTATAGCAGAAGAATAGAGTATGTTTTCCTTTAGAGAGAAGAGGTGTTTAGAAAACATCTCTTAGTTTATATTTCAGAAGGAATTTGTTTACTCTACTTGTCAATATAATTTCCTTCATATGGGAGTATGATTCTCCACTATTTTGGAAGGAAAAACATGGAGAACTTATGTGCATGTTCTCAGTCATGGATGAGTAGAGCTAACGGATTCAAAAGAATCTCTTTCAAAGGGAAAGGGAAAGTGGAATAGATTACACTACCAGAGCTCTTTTCCTTAGAGGAGATTACAGAGACAGAGTTTCACTTTCTCATTTCGGTTGTCTAGATAGAAGTGGCACTCTTCTATCAAAGGCAAGAGGGAGATCAGTTAATCATGATGGTTAGATTGAGTCTCACTTGTAAATTGTAGAGAGAAGCAGTTATGCTATTTTCAATGATGGTCTTTGACTAGATGAGATAATCTAGTTATTGACATTAGTTAGGCTGGGAGTAGATTGATGATACTTCTCTTTTGAGTTTCCAGGAGATAGGGATATATCTAACCTATTAGGGTACCAAACTCTTAGTTGGTGTTACATCATGAGTATGATGAGTAAACATCAGTTAGGAGGATGGGTGCTTAGGGATTATCTGAATCTCAAAGGGAATGCTTTTTGCATTCATATGGCAAACTACAGGGAAGAGAAATATTAGAGTTTGCACAAGTGCCGATAGATGCTCTTCCAATAGAACTTAGTCCACAGGTAATGGATGAAAAAACCACAGAATTTTTGGTTGGTGAAATGTAGAGATTGCATTTTACTGCCATGAGCTAGATGATGGATTTGCATAGTTCACAAGGTAGTTTAGACAAAACTACTACTTGTGATTACACTCAAGGTTAGCAAGACCTAGAGTGGTATGATGGAAATCTATCATTTACTCCTAGATGGGTTTGCAGTCACTTTTTTTGGGACTTTGTTCTATATTTCTTAGGACTTTATGGTTTATTATCTCAATTATGGTATGGTCAAGCCTATATGCTTGACATTTTTACACTTGCTTTACATGCTATTACTCCATAGAGGATACATCATATGGACTTAGGTCATTTTGGGTGATGTTATATATTACGGGAGTGATGGTTTGGAGGTGCAGTGTACATGGGAGATAATAGGCACCACTCAGATGGTTTCCCACCTTTAAGATGATCTCATATGAGCCTTCTTAAGGGGAAGGATATGGGGAAACAACACACAGAGATGACCATGTACATAGAGTACATGGGGTTCAAGGGAGTCCGAGCACTTCTTCTACCATTATGGACATTTCATCTACATTTTCGAGGACGAAAATGCTTTTAAGGGGAAGGAAATGTCACATGATATGGATATTGGGTGTGAACCACCTTTATCAAGGATACCACCTTTCATACTATGGGTGATACCACCTTTCATACTATGGGTGATACCACCTTTCATACTATGGGTATCACTTGATCACTGGTAGAAGTGGGGAGTAAGAGTTGATTAGTCATAACTCTTCAAGAAACGAGCTCGGCGGCTGGGCGGTACGAACAAAGATAGTTCTCTGTGTGTGTGGTTTTGACAGCTCACGGCACTCATTTTGGGTAGCAAAAGAGAACACACTAAGCACATTGAGGTGCATTATCGTTCTGTCAGGGAGAGGTTCTCTGCTAGGGAGATCAGCTTGGCATATGTGCCCACGCAGGAGAACATAGCAGACCTTTTCACGAAGGGTCTACCTAGGGAGAAGTTTGAAGCTTTCCACAAAGCTTTGGGCTTACTTCCTTTTGTGGATTGATTCCACATAGCTTGGCACTTCCTTATACATGAGTGCCAGCTCCTTGTTCACCAGATCACTCCCAGGGGGGGTTTGTTGATATATTTAGGTAGTGATGTGTGTGAACACACTAGGACCACCGGGGCACTTTTTCCCCTCTTTAGGAGGTTTTTTTCTCCCGGCTTGTATATACGCCCATTGCCCTAATGGGCTGCTTATATGTACATTCTCTAGTAATAAATTCAGTATTGTGTGTTGTGCTCCAAGCTTCTTCTTCTTCCTTGTGATGTTCCCGTGCTTCCGCAGACATCTAACTCCAACAACTTTGTCTTGACAGTACTGTGGATATTTGATATCGGAATGTAGGCATGGCATACACTATCCTTGCTTTATCTGTGCTTATCGATCACCACTCCCTAGCAAGATCGCCAGTGTTAGCCTTCTGTAACTAGAATGACTAAACTAGAGGGTTCTTGGGTGGTAGCTTAGAGAAATCAATCTATAAACTATTGACTTTCCCACTACTTGTTCATACACATAATTATTCAGATGCACTCTACTACAATCCTTTGAACACAATCTTTTTGTTGGAGTTAGACGTCTCCGGAAGCACGCGAACAACACAAGGAAGAAGAAGAAGCTTGGAGCACACCACACAATACTGAATGTATTACTAGAGAATGTACAAAGATAAGTAGCCCATAGCGCAATAGGCATATATACAAGCCGGGGGGAAAAACCTCCTAAAGAGGGAAAAAAGTGCCCCCATGGTCCTAGGGTGTTCACACACATGAGTACCTAAATATGTCAACAAATCCCCCCTGGGAGTGATGCCGTGAACAAGGAGTTGGCACTCATGTATAAGGAAGTGCCAAGCTATGTGGAAATCACTCCACAAAAGGAAGTAAGCCCAAAGCTTTGCGGAAAGCTTCAAACTTCTCCCTAGGCAGAGCCTTCGTGAAAACGTTTGCAATGTTCTCCTGCGTGGGAACATATGCCAAGGTGATCTCCCCAGTAGAGAACCTCTCCCTGACATAATGATAATGCACCTCAATGTGCTTAGTGCGAGCATGGAACGCAGGGTTCCTCACAACTGCCGATGCGCTCTACTGTTAGTGAAGATGGTGCTGGCAGAAGACTAACCAACACCCAAATCAGCCATAAGGTGTCTGAGCCACACACACTCAACAATCACTGTGAAAGTTGCCCTATACTCAGCCTCACAATTGGAAGTGGCCACAGCAGGCTCCTTCCTGCTCAACCAAGATATACATAAGCTACCAAGCATGAAGCAAAAGCCAGTAGTGGACACACGAGTGTCATAGCAACCAGCCCAATCAGAGTCAGAAAAAGCATGCAAATCTGGTGGTATTGATCCCCCCTTGGGATAAAACAACCCAAGTAGCCAAGTACCACTCAAGTAGCAAAAGGTGCGCTTAACCACCTACCAATGCTTGACTCCTAGGCAATGCATAAACCTGCTCATCTGTGAGACAACAAACTGAATATCTGGCCGGGTAATGCATAAGTAAATTAGGCACCCAACAGTGTGCTGATAGAGAACAGCATCAAATTCATCTCCAACATCATGAAGACTCAATCGTAAACCTGTTTCCATTGGAGTGGCAATAGGTTTATAGTCTTCAAGGCCAAAATGCTGCAATAATGTGTCAATATATTTCGTTTGACACAAAGCCATTCCACCATCAATGTGCATAAATTGAATGCCCAAATAATGATGCAAATGCCCCAAATCACACATCTCAAATGAGGCATGCAAATCAGCCTTAAAATTAGGAATATGCCTCTCATGAGGACCAATGAGCAGCATGTCATCAACATAAACCACAATGATCAGAAGTACATCATTAGCACACTTAACATATAAGGTGCTTTTAGTTGGACTGTTCTCAAAACCATGTGCAATCAGATAGGCATGTATCTTCTCATACCAAGCATGTGGTGCTTGCTTTAAAACATATAATTTCTTCTTTAACCTGCACACCTGGTTTTCATGCCCTTTCTACACAAAGGAAAGCCATGCGGCTGAAAAACATACACTTCTTCATGCAAGTCACCATTCAGAAATGAAGTCTTAATGTCCAACTAATGTACATTCCAACCATGATGAGCTGCAAGTGCACAGATGCTCCGAACAGTAGTCATATGACATGTAGGTTCAAAGGTCTCATCAAAATCAATGCCTCTTTCCTATGCATAACCCTTTGCAACAAGCCTAGCCTTATACATGTCAATTGTACCATTAGACTTACGCTTCAGCTTGTATACCCACTTAGTGCCAATGGCCTTATTGTCAGGAGGCAAGTAACATAAAGACCAAGAACATTCTTCATTATTGCATCATATTCAGATTGCATAGCAACCATCCAATTTTCTGAATTTTGTGCTTTATCAAACGAAATAGGCTCAGTCTCATCACTAAGACAAGATGCAGCCATAGCATAGAAATCTAATGCAAAAGAGGCACTATGAGAGCCTGATGAAGTACGATATGATAGAGTTGCATCTAATTTGCTATCACGCAAGGTTTGCACCAGCCATTTTGGCATAGTTCTTGCCTGTTCAGTATCAGCTCTCTCATCAATAAGTGCATCATGTAAATCTGCATCAGAAATGGAATGATCTGCATCATTACATGAAACCTGCAAAGAGTGAGAAGTTGCCTCATTAGGACCAACACTAGATTGTCCACCTATAGAAAGGGGCAGCAAAGTATCATACATGTCTTTGGAGCTAACAGATGTCTCCTTAGTAAATGAAAGCAATGGCTGAATAGCATCTTCCATAAAAGCAACATCATGTCTAACCAGAATGTGTTTAGTCTGTGGATGATACAGATGATAGCCTTTACTTTCAAAACTGTATCCAACAAAAATACATTTTACTGCTTTATCATCCAATTTTATGCGATGTTGTTCGGGCACTAATGCATATGCCAAACAACCAAAAACAGACAGATGAGCAATAGATGGCTTGCGGTCATGCGAAGCTTCATATGGAGTGATAGACTGAAGCGCTTTAGTGGGACACCTATTAAGTACATATGCTGCACACATGACAGCCTCAAGCAAGAAACTATGTGGTAAGGATTGACTCTTGACCATACACCTAGCCATCTCCATGAGTGACGTGTTCTTTTGTTCATCAAATCCATTCTATTGAGGTGTATACGGCACTCTACACTGGTGTTTTATCCCAAGTTCAGCCAGAAACGCATTAAAATCAAAAGACATATATTCCCCCCCTCGATCAGAATGGAGGGTGCCCATTTTACATGTTAACAGGTTTTCAGCCAAAACCAAAAATTGTTTGAAGCACATGAACACTTCGGACTTTGCCTTTAATGGATATACCCATGCATGCCTAGAAAAATCATCAATGAAAGTCACGAACACTACAACATATCAAGGGTATACCGACGTCCATACCGACGGTCACGCCTCGGCGTCGGTATGACCGTTGTAAAATGATTGAGAAACCACGGATGCAATACCGACGGTATGAACCTCGGTATAGTCGTCGGTAATTTACTGGAAATTACCGACGCTCATACCGATGCTTATACCAATGCAACATTTTAACCAGACCCGAGAGCAAAATTTTGACATTTGCTCGCATTTTGAATGAAAGTCTGCTTCTGTCGAGTTTGCGCACGGGAACTACATTCTGAGCATACAGTGTACACATATCTCTCTCTTTCTCTCTCTCTCTCTCTCTCCCTCTCCCTCTCTCTCTCTTTCTCTACACACACCTCTCTATTTCTCTAGATCTGAAATTTTGGTAAGTATCGCACATACTGTAGCACCCTTTCTCTTTCTTTGTGTTTTCCCTTTTCTAATTTCTCTTGTCTTTAGTTTTGCGGGAGCTTTTTGGCATGAGTTCTTTGGAATTCAACGAAGGACAACATTAAGTGGACTTTGACAACAACGCTCCAAACCAATTACATCTAGGTAAGTGATTGTTTTGTTTTTTATTGATATAGAATAAGATAGAGAGAGAGATGAAAGAAAGAGAGAGATCTGGAGAAAACATAAAGAGCGAGAGAGAGAGAGAGAGAGATGAAAGAGGGAGAGTGAAAGAGAGAGAGATGAAAGAGAGAGATATGAAATAGAAAGAGAATGGAGATGCATACATACATACACACACACACATGCATACAAATACTCACATACATATTACATACACACATGCATATTACATACACACTCACATACATATTACATACACATGCATATACATACACATACATATTACATACTCACATGCATATGCATACACACATATACATACATACATGCATATTACATACACACATGCATATACATACACACACACATATGTATACTCATACTCACATACATACATGTACACACACATATACATACATACATGTACACACACATGCATATGCATACATACATACACACATATTTGCATGTACACACACACACATACATACATAGGCACACACATATACATACACACTCACATATGTATACACACATATGTGCATACACACATGCATATGCACACATACATACACACATCTCTCTCTTTCTCTATGTCTTCTCTTTTTTAATTTCTCTTTTCTTTTGTTTTGCAGGAGCTTTTTGGCTGATTCTTTGGGATTTGGCAAGAGACGATGTCGATTGGGCTTTGACGAGAGTGATCAAAAGATACATCAATGTAAGTGATTGTTTTGTTTTTTATTATAAATAGAGATAAAGAGAGAGAGAGAGAGAGAGAGATAAAGAGAGAGAGAGAGAGAGAGAGATTTTAGGGTTAGGGTTTTAGGATTAGGGTTTTTGACTTTTACACATATATGCACATGATACATACACACATGCACACATATACACATGCATACATACATACACATACACATACACACACATCATATATACATACACACATATGCATACACACACATGCATACACACACACATGCATACACACATGTGACATATACATACACACATATGCATGTTTTAGGGTTAGGGTTTAAGGATTACAGTTTTTGGCTTTTAAATATATACACACATGCATACACACATATACACATATGTAGCTCAGTGATGAGTAGCACCTCCTTTAATGACAATCCGGGAAGACATGAGGATGGTATGAAGACCTCGAGCAAGTGATGGCACAAATGTGTGAGTGAGAAGCACACTAACATGCACACACATACACACACACACGCACACACATGGCAAGAACAAAGAGAGTAAGACAATGAAATCACTTCTATTACAACCAAGTTCTCATACAAGCTCAAAACTACAAGAAGCTACCCAAAAATGAGCTCTCTAGCTCTATTTATAGTTTTTGACTAGCTTTGGCCTTGTCCAAACCTAGTGTCTGGCCTAGTTAAAAATTAGGTTCCAGGGCTTATTTGAGGGTTCAACCGAGATCTAAAAAATATGAAAATTGGTAGGTAACTACTTCTAAGGCTCCTCAAGCTCGAGGACTCCTTGGCTTGTACAAAATGGAGCTACAAAAAAGGGAAATGGTATTTACAATGGTTGTTTGTGATGAGAATCACTTTTAAAATGTGTAAGGATTGGAAAAAAATTGATGGGTTGCCTCAGTGCTAGATCTGCATACATGCTCGTACTTGGCGTCTTCCTATATGATGCCAACACTCTCCCCCCCCTAGTGTCTGTCGCCTCTGACAGACCTCTGCTCCACGGTTTGATCAATGTATTGCTGCAGTAGGTCGATTGCCAATTCCTGTTCTTTGATGTGTAGTCCCCTGACCAAATCTCTCTGCAGGGCGTCCCAATTAACTGCGCCAGGCATATCAGGTTGTGGCATGGTGTAGAGTTCTAAATGCATTGTTTGTTCGCAAGCGAATAACTGGAGCAGATGAGTTGGGCGGGGCGCGAATACTTCTGAGTGTGCTTCCCAGAACCCCGTGGTGAACATGTCATCAAAAGTTTGTATGTAACACGCAGGGAGATATCTTATTCGTGCATGCCACGCGTAAGCCACACGGATACTCGGGGTCGTGCTCATATCATAAAGTAGATCATAGTTACCATTGATGAAGCCCGGAATTGGAGGCTGGATATTACGTACATTTCGGAAAGTCTTTAACACCACTTGCATCATGTCCAAAATTTTGAGCATCATCTGCGCGGCGACATCTGGCATAGGGTGTAGGCGTGGCATCCAATGCCGGATGGTAGCTATCATGTATTGAACTGTTGGTGTGCCTGTTGGGGGTGCAATGGCAGGGTAATTGAGCCATTCTTTGCAATTGGCGTTGTTCTTAACCTTTATGGCAAATGCCTTCCATGATCTTCTCCGTTGCACTGGCCCGTAGCAATTGTTATACTTCAAGTGCATGGGCGCGTGATCCCATGTTTGTAGCATCTCCGGATAGGTTTCCAGTAACTTTTGCCTCCAGGTGGGTTGGTATATGTTCCCTTTGTGGGCGTCCTCTGGAATGTCCTCAGGTTCAAATTGGGTAGCGAAAGTAGGGTACTTGTTGGTTTTACGTTTGATCTCGGCGTTGTAGTCTTCCAACAGTACAAAGTATGGTTTATATTGTAATTCTGAGCTGGTTATCAGTCGCCTGGTAGCCAAGTGCTTAAAATATTCCGACTGAAGTATGGTCTCCTCGATAGTCTTCATAGCCACCATCTGGGTTGAGATACGCTCTTCGTGAGTCACCCCCATCTCTTCTACCTGTTTCATCCATGTCGGAGGGGGTTCCTCGTATGTGTCTTGTCCTTTGTTAGTGATTGTGCCTCTTGGAAAAGGTTGAGGCTCATACGTATTATCAAATGTTGCCTCCACTGGGATAGCTATGGCATCCTCCTCTGTTGGTTGCTCAGGTGGAGAGGGGGGTCGTTCATATTGTAGCAACTTAATCTTTAATTCTGCAATCTGTTGTCGTAGCTCCAGTACCTCATTGGCCGTTGAAGGTTCAGGTTCTGGTGAAGTAGCAGCATCGACCATCGCTGTAGGTTTTGGTGGGTGTGGTGTAGGCACTTGGGATCTTTGTAATTCCTTTACTTGGTCGGCCAGCTGATCATGTTCTTCTAAGAGGTTGGCATAGGTTTCCAATATTTGTTGTATGCTTTTTGAAGGGATGGCCCGGAAGTTAAGAGGGTCGATGGGTGCCCCTCGAGTATTTTCTATGGAGGCTTCTAGGTTGTCTTGATTTTGTTGCTAAAATCTCCTGTTTTCTTCTTGTGCAGCCGCTAGGTGGCGTCGAAGTAGAGCCATATTTCGTTGTAATCTAGCATTACGGGCTAGCTGATCTCTGAGTTGTTCTTCCGTTGCCCTAGTCGTCTCTGTATGTTTGGCTTCGAGCTCCACATGGAATTGTTGGAGGGTGGTCACTTCTTGTTGTAGTGCTGTATTACTTAGCTCCAAGTCATTGACACGTGCCTGGAGTTGAGACGAGAGATTGCACAACGTTGTGTTATTCTCTTCCAGTAGTATATACTCTTGCTTAAGTTGTGTGGCCGCTTCGAACATGGTGTTTAGTGCATGACTAAATGATGTGGATGCAGGGGTAGAGGTGGGAAATGCAAAGGGTCGGGAAATGGGGGAGGGAGAAGTGGATTAAGTGCCTATGAGTGAAGTGAAATGTGATGATGTTGGAACAGACGTGGTGGTGGGTGCTCTTGTGGGTGGTGAAATGTCCATGGGATCGGATGTGATAGTGTGTGAAGTGTGAATAGTGAACACAGGGATGGTGGGTGGTGTGTTAGTGGTTGTCGTGAATGTGGGGGAGGTGGGGTGGGAATGGGCCTTTCTCTTGTAATTCTCAATTTGCTCCACCAGGTTTGCCAAGAACGGAGGTAGGGTGACTTGTGTAGGCTCTGCGGAGGTCAAGAGGGGTTCAATGGTTCGGGGTTGGGAAAGAGGAATAGTATTGGTGAATGGAAATGGGTGAGTTAAGGTTTGGGTAGTGGCAAGTGGCTGTCTGAGGGTAGGGAAATATGAAGGGTTACCTATATGGGGTTCAGAAAGTTGGCTGGAACTGGTGGGTGGAGGTAAAGGGGCGGATGGAGAAATGGTGGTGTGTGTTATAGTTTCACTAATGGCTAATATTGGTTGTTCAGAATGGCTAGTGGTGGGGGGTTCTGAGGGCTGGAGGGGAGGTGATGGTGGAGATGGTACCTGGATATGTACATCTGGTTCATCACTATTGGATGGGCTGGCCATGTGAACATCTTCTTGAGTGGTGGTAGGAAGTGCGGTAGAGACTTCCATTTGAATCATTTTGCCCCTTCGCGGTCACGTATCAATCCTTCGTTGGTCATATTGTGGGGTATTACGATATACCATGGTCCTCATGGCTTCCACTATCCCACAGGTATCTGCTAAAAGGTTCAATGATTCTACAAATTGAGGGTCTACATTTTCCGCTTGCAGCATCTGGTTTACCAGTGCTCTATTGGCCTCTTCGGACATCTTATGCCTCTTCTGCACTTACTTGATCGTTTTGTATAGTCGTTTAAGTTGTGTCGTGTAGGTAGGAGCTTCCTCCTCACTCTCCTCTAATTCCTTCCCTTGTGCTTCTTCCTGATTCTGTGTGCTTTCAGCGTGAGGATGTTGTGTCTCATCTTCCCAATGCACCCTTCTAGCCGCACTTTGTGTCCGTCCTCTCTGGGATGATGAGTCGGGGCCGTCCGTGTCTGAGAAGAACTCACTCTATAAGTGAGCTGTCTGCAAGAAGCTTTCAAAGTCAAAAGATGGGTCTTCTGGCAGTGGAGCCATGGATGCAAACTCCGCATCTGTGGGTAGTGGGGGGGCTGATGGAGTGGGTTGTACCATGCTTCCTGATTGGGGTCCTTGAAGATGGATTGTGAAAGGGGCTACTTGTCCTTCTTCTCTACTGGAGGCTTCTGTGGTTACTTTACGAGGAATTAGAACCTATGAAAGTGATCCACGCATTCTTTTAGTGGGTTGGACCCCTGATTTCTGCCCCTGGAAGAATTCCAATTGTGAGTACTTAAGGGCTTGTGCAATTGGCACATCATAAGCAAGGCATCTGTAGATGATTCTTGTATTGGCGCAGCAGCCATTCAAAGTAGGCTTCCTCACTCCTTGCTTGCCTGCTTCATATAACTGATCAAGGATCCATACTGGCATTTTCATAGGTAAGCTCCTGGTCTCTGCTAGACCAGATCTTCTTATGAGGCTGGGTGAACCGGTCTTGCACCGGAAAGGCGAAGTGTTGAAGGCACATCCATAAGAGCACACATTTCTTTCAACTTCTTGATTTTATTGTTCTTCATGGACTCCGGTATCAAAGGATCTCGATCGGAAGGTACATGGGTTCCATACATCTGAAGGGCTTCCCTGATTAAAGTAATATTCAACTCAAACTTCTTCATTTCCTCCTGGTTTGATAGAGAGGGCACCAGGAATGTGCGTGAATGATCTTTATCTCCTGTCGCCTTCAGTGTGGCAATCAAGTAGTAACACCTCAGAAAATCAGGTCTAGGCAAAGCTGCACTAAAATAATCTTGCAACCCCGCTTTCAGCCAAATATCTTGAAGAGGAGCTGCATTCTGTAAGGTTTCAAATTCTCTTGAGAAGAATTGAAATGTCCACCAAACTCCACCAAATTCCAACTTGGACTCCCAGATGTGGTCCGCGTCTCCCAAATCTCCTAGCATCTCATTGAACCAGTGAGAATGCCCCTTAACTCTTTCTGTTAGGCCACTTGGTGGATCTGAGATGGGAATTCTTCTCACATTCAAAAGCTATTCAGGCCTTGCTGTCAGTGGAGCTTCCACAGGCATGGTATCCCAATTGCTTTGAGTACTAGTGCCCGCCTGGGAGCTTGTTCCTGCTACTGCTGCCATGACACTTCTGATGCTTATTTGCTAGAAGAAGAAAGGCACATTAGTGTTGCATAGGAAACAGGATGTAGTGGTGTTCCCTCCACAATACTAACATGACAATCCAGATGGTTAGTGGTTAGAGGTGAAGTGTTTGTGATAGATGTGAGTGATGATTAGAGGTTAGTGTCATCCTAGATGCATACTTTGGTCATGCAATGGACTCAGAATGCACCTATATCTGAGTGGGTGGATTTACAAAATTGGGTCAGGGGTTTGATACAGGGTTTAGTTCGCCAAACTTTAATCGGGGATTCGTAGTTCTTAGAGCTAAAGACAGGTGAAGATTTATGAGCGAGATTGTGCTGGATTTGGGACCTTTTGGGTACCCATTTCCAGACAGTCCTAGGTTTGACTGAGTGTGTATTAGTGTGGGGTTTAGGTAGAGTTCCTGAGTTGTTTTTCAAGAGGACTTGTGAGTGTTGAATTATGCCCGTGATGGGAGTTGGAGCTATTTGGGTTCGTAAACAGGCCTTGGGCACCCATATCTGTCTAGCATTGGGGCTAGCCTTCATTGACCACCTAGGGACCCAAATAGACGTGGTATGCCTAGGAGGTTGCCTAGGGTACTCCTTCACTTGTATCCTTGCTGGTGTGGCTTGTGTTGTGCCTCCTTGAGAACCTGTTACTAGAGCCGTGGGTTTTCCATCCTTACGTATCCAGATCTGTTTCGCGCCACGAGTTACTCCTTGTTGCACTGGTTGGCGCTCCTGCCTCTTGATCAGCGGCCTCCTTCGTGTCGTGTGATGGTTGGTCTGCATGTTTAGAATCTTCTTTGTAACAGCTGGGAATTCCTCATTGACTCCTGTACCTTTGGTAAGATTGACAATCCTCTGCACCATAGGACTCTGGACAAGAACATCATCGTTATCTTCATGTGGATTCCTAGAGAGACCAGGAGTTGGTGCCTTTCCTAATGGGTTGAGTGCTTGATTTTCCAATACAATCGTAAGATAGCTTTAGCCTGCCCAAGCCTGAAGAAGTCCACTTCTTAGGTTGAGGTTGACTGCGTGATCATAGATCCAATCTTGGCCCAAGACAAGAGGTTCGGTAAGATCCTCATCTTCACATACTAGCACTTTTGCTGGCATGAGGACCTCTTGAATGTAGAGGGGAAGCTCCACCTCTCCCATGCAAGGGGTTTCGACACCTCCTAATCCTATGAGATATGCTTCTAGGGGTTTTACCTCCAATTGCAATTGTTGGCAGTAAGAAAGGTGAACTGCACTAGTGGCGGCTCCTGAATCAATTAAAGCTCTCATGCTCCTTGTACTGTTTCCTTGTCCTACTTCTAGGGTCACAAAAGGTCGTCGATCAACTATCGTATGGGTCCGCTTACCTGAAGCTTCACACATGGCAATGTGATAACCATGAGCTTCAAGATTGTCAGTCATGGCCTGATCTCTACCTTGTCTTCGTAGTTTCATTCGTCGAATGCGTTCTAAAGCTTCGGCCTGTGCTTCTTCTCGAATTCGCTTTTCCTCTTCCTTACGTTTTTTTGCAGTAGTGAGTAGATTAAGCATTTCTTCGGTTAGTGGTTCTTGATATAGCTTGACTCTGCATCCGCTTATGTAACTTGGTAGTATGTCACCTTCTAGAGTGGCTAGTTGTACTGCTCCACTTGTGGAGATCCTATTGATTATCATAGGTCCATAGCCTCTTTTCTCCAATTTTCATGCATGTTGCTTCAATGTGTAGACTAGGACTAGGTCTCCTGCCTTCAAGCCTTTATCATTCACATGTGTATCAAAATACGCCTTTTGCCTCTTCTTGGCTGCATAGATTCCTATTGCAGCTCTCAATCGTGTCTCACCTAAACGTTCAAGATCTAAGATTCTAGAGGATAGTTCATGGCCGGTCCAGTCATGCTCTTGTGCTACTTTCAAGGTAGGTATCAAAAAATCCAATGGTAGCACTGCATTCTGGCCAAATAGCATCTGAAAGGGCGTGGCTTGGAGTACCGTTTTATAGGCAACTCGATATGCCCAAACAGCGTGGTGTAGCTGTTTGTCCCAATCAGAGCGTTTGTTATTCACCAATTTAGTCAGCACATTGCATAAGATCTTATTTGTGCTCTCGGCCTGACCATTAGCTTGTGGGTGATAAGGGGCAGACTTCTTATGTACTACCAAGAATTCTTGGAGAAGGTTTTCTATGACTTCATTCAAGAAGTGTGTGCCTCTATCACTTACTAATTCTATTGGCAATCCGTATCTAGTGAACACATTTTCAAATAAGAACTTTGTTGTTGTTTGAGCATCATTCTTCGTAGTGGCTTTCACTTCTACCCACTTGGTCAGATAGTCTGTGGCCACAATGATGTACTCAGCATGTGAACCCTTAGCTGGGGGATTAATAGGACCAACAAAGTCTATTCCCCACTTAGAGAATGCACGTCCACCCATCATAGGTTTCAATGGCATCTCATCCTTGCGTATGGGATACTGAGTTCGTTGACAAACCTCACACCTCTTCACATAGGTATGTGCGTCCATGTGAAGAGTTGGCCACCAAAGACCTGCAAACAAAATTGCTTTGAACACCCGATATGGACCAAAGTGTCCTCCTGCTACACCTTGGTGAGCAGTCTCTAATATCTTCAGATATTCGCTCTCGTGGACACACAATCTAAGATACCCAGCTTTTCCTCGTCTGTATAGATTATCTCCAATGAGAGTATAGTCTAGCGCCTCTTGTTCTAAGCTCCTTTGTCTAACCAGAGTCATTTCTTGAGGGAATGTTTTCGTCCTCAGAAAGGCCACTAATGGCTCGCTCCAATCTGGCACTAGAGACACGCGATAAAGGGTGGCATGTTCCACTAGTGGCTTAGTGCGGCAAATTGGGCATTCCTTGCACATCCTATGAACATTTGCTTCCATAGTTGGCCAGTATACTCCAAGTCTCCTCAATGTTTGTAGGGTTCGTTGTTTTGAGTAGTGTTGCTCTAATGCACCTACATGTGCTAATTGCAACCACTTCGCGTACTGCTCCTCTTCCACACAACAGGCTAATACCCCGTGATCTGTATGTTTGTACACACTTCCTGCCATGATATGATACTTCTGGGCTTTTACTATCTCCCTATCTTGTGTGTTTATTATTGGGTGGTTAGGCCCATATGTCAATAATGGCACTAATGGCTTAGCCCACTGAGGTACAACTTCCAATTTAAACAAGTAAGCATCAGGTAAGTCATCTGACACTCCTTGTGGGGCCTCTCCAGATGTGAGCCTAGAGAGATGGTCTGCTCTCAAATGAGTCCTGCCTTTCCTCACTACTACCTCAAAGTCATATTCCATTAGTAAGAGAAACCATCTTACTAATCTGCCTGTATTACATGGCTTGTTTACCAGGTACAGTAGAGCTTGGTGATCAGTAAAAAAATTTGAACTTATTTGCAAGCAAATAGTGTCTAAACTTTTTAACCGTGTACGCCATGCCTAATCCTTCTCGTTCGGTGGTTGCATAGTTCCGTTCAGCAGCATTCAACTGTCTACTGGCATAGGCAACAGGAAGATCCATATTACCTTCACCCGTAGGTTGTGCAAGTACACATCCAATAGCATAATTGGAGGCATCCACATGAACATGGAATGGCTTGTTCCAATCTGGTGTGGTCAAGATTGGTGCTGAACATAATCTTCGTTTAAGCTCATTGAAGGAATTCTCACATTCATCAGTCCACTCAAAGTTAGTCAGAAGTCCGTACATGGGCTTTGCAATGACAGCATACATGTGAATGAACCGGCGGTAGTAACCACAATGCCCCATGAAAGCCTATACTTCCTTGACGTTCTTTGGCCTAGGTAGTCCTGCGATGGCTCTCACTTTCTCTTCATCAGTGGATATGCCATTCTTAGACACTATGTGTCCTAGAATTTTGCCTTGCCTGACCATGAAAACACACTTTTCTGGGTTCAGGCAGACTTGATATTCTCTGCATTTATCAAAGATTTGTCTGAGTTCAGGTATATGGGTCTGTCTAATGTTGGAATGAGTGCAAAGATCATCAACATAGACTTCCAAATTCTTCCTCAAGAACTCTTTAAACACGTGACACATTAATCTTTGAAAGGTAGCAGGTGCATTGGTAAGCCCGAATGGCATTACCCGAAAGGCAAATATGCCCCACTCTATGGCAAAAGCCGTCTTATGTTGATCTTCTGGTGCAATGGCTACCTGATTGTAGCCAGAGAATCCATCCAAGAAGTTGTACACTTCCTTGCCTGCTACCCTTTCTAATAGATGCTCAGTAATAGGAAGCGGATAATTGTCTCTAATCGTGGCGGCATTAACTTTTTTAAGGTTAATACACACACGCAATTTTCCATTCTTCTTGGGCACAACCACAATGGGGGATACCCATTCAGTGTGCTCAATCTCATAGATAAACCTAGCTTCTACCAATCTATCTATCGCCTCCTTGATCTTAGCAGCGTAGTTATCATTGTATGTATAGGGCTTCTGCTGGCATCTGAGGTCATGGGAATCGTGTGTGAGCATATGTCTGGGTCGACACCTTTCAGGTCCTTGTAGCTCCAAGCAAATACATCTCTGTACTCTCTTAGCAAAGCGACCAACTCTTGCTCTTCTTCTTACGTCAGGTCATGCCCTATGTAGGTGCATCTTCTATGGCAAAAACTATTTTCTTGGTAGTTTCCTTGCTATCATAGGCCTCTCCTGCTTGTGCCTCACGTTTAGGCATTCTTATCATGACTCTCCTATCGTCTATCTCATATTTTTTTAAGTTTTCAGGGACCTCAAACAAGGATTCTTCTGCCTCCGGAGTGACTTCCTTCTTCTTTCTTTTTTTTCCTCCACTCTTAGTGGCTACTTGTGTGGCTAACCTCACCTCATTCATGATTTTTCCGTGTCTCTGGGGGTAAGCTTCAACTTCATAGAAGTATTCTTCATCTGATGCAAAAGGTGGGTCCATAATGATTGACTCTAAGTCGGAGTCACTTGCATCCTCAAATGTATCAGGGCTAGGTTCGCATTCTTCTAAAACTGCATCTCCCATGATTGGCTCTATTGAGAAGACTGAAATGTCATAGCCATCCTCATCACAGTGGGGTGTCCACTGCTCTTCATTGATGGCTACATCCGTTGTTGCTAAAATTTCTGCCCAGCCGTGAGGTTCAAACTCTTCATCGGGAAATACTACAGGTGCATAGGCTGGGTCTTGAATTGATCTATGTGTCTCTTTCGCACCTACCTCTCTGGCTTTTTCTCTTTTCTCTTCTTCTACTGCCACTTTGCACATCCATAAGTGGGTGTCTTCATGCTTTCATTCTCGTCGGTCGGAGTGCTGGCTTGCCCCAACGCTTCCATAGGGAAGTTGTAGCAATTGCAACTCCTGCACCTGAGTCCAAAATTGCCTTGGTTGTGTATCCCTGATGGGTAACTGGGAGATAGGTATTTCCTTCTTCTCCTTCACTCATGTCTCCTATCTTATCAGGCACTGTTCTATGAGATCCTACCTGGGAACACGATTTCGCTATGTTTGGCACTTGTTTGGCTACGTGTTTCCACACTTCTGGCTTAACTTTGAGTAGCTCTTCTAAAGTGAGATTGCACTCCACTTTAGTGTTCTTTACTACCTCTGTATTCCTAGGTATGATTGAATCTTCGTTTCTTATCATGACTGTGGGTGCTCTCAGGCAAGTAGACTTGGTTTCCCATGGGCCTGTGAAATGTGGTAACTCTTGCAAGGAGTTAGACTCAAAGTCTAACCTCTCATGAGAGTGGGCACTTTCCTGTTCTTCATAAATAGAAGGGATGTCATGTGGGAACTGATCATGTGCGTCATCCACAAGTTCAATGGGAGGAGGGACTTCACTCTCCTTTGCCCACTTCTCTTCTTGAATCTCTCTCAGGAACTCTGGTGAATACCTATTCATAGAAGAAGAGGTGTATGGTTCAGTGGAGTTAGGCACATAAGCTCCCTGGGGAGGAATGCTTATTCTATCACTTGCCCTCTCCTTAGCCTGGGAGGTGGCTCCTTTTCCAGACTTTGCAAGTAACCTCTCCAATCTATCCAATAGACCATCAAAGTGCAATGGTGTTCTGATGGGGTTAGAGCCATTGAACAAGCGACTGGCTTCAAACATGGCTTGCGCCAATTCGACCATTTTAGCACAAAGCTTTGTTCGCTCTATCTCTAGATCGGCTCTAGGGTAACATTTCTCATGATCTGTTACATTGGGCCCTTCTTGGATTCTGGCCTGATATGCTTTAAGCATCATGTCTAGATCTTCAGGTGTGGGATCGGCTAGGACTGATCCTACTGTGGGTGGTGGGTGGGTTAAGGGTGGTGTATTGAAAGGTTGGGGAATGGAAGAAGATGGATTGGCGGGTAAAGGGAAAGGTGGTGGAGGGGTGGTGTGAGAGTGGTTTTGAGATGCAAGTTCACTTATCTTTGCTTTGGTTTCTCTCAAGCTTTCTTCAAGTTCGCTCATTTTCTGTGACCATTGTCTTTTCATTCTCTCCCGGCTATCTCTCCATGCTCTTGTCCTTTTCTTGGTTATACTCTCTGTCTCACTAACCTCAGAACTCTTTCCTGCCCTACTCCTTGAGTTTGCTGCAACGCTTGGGCTCTAGTGACCACATGCACTGGGGCTGTGGAAGTTATACTTCCCGTAGAGTCTACCACTAACCCAATGACGTTGATAGGAGTGATTTTAGGCATGTTATTAGGGTTCTTTGGGCAATCTCGTAGGAGATGCTCTTTTCCGCAGTCTTGACAGAAACCCTGAATTGTCACTGGTTGGGGTTGTGTAGGGGCAGGCAGTGGACAATCACGTATAAGGTGATCTCCCTGACATCTGAAGCATGGTCCTCTACGAAATGGGGGTCGTACCTGCCTAGGTTGAGGTCTAGAGTTGGGGTTTGTGTACATGACATTAGCATACTCAGGCTCCCCACTATTTTCACTTGGGTCCTCATAATAGTATGACTCATTATGCTCGGGTGACTACATGTAGTAAGCCTGTGGGCTATCAATATGTGTGGAGTCAAAACTATGGTCACTTGGATCACTCTCTGATAGCAATGGGGTGACTTAGACTATGGCTCTGTTCGGATTTTCTTCAGCAGATGGATATTTCATTGGGATCACATTGGTTGGAGTAGGGGGTTGCTACGCTAGGACTGGTTGAGGTCTCTGTTGCCCTTGATAAGGTGGCTGATAAGATTGTTGTGGTCTGCCGTATTGTTGTGGTGGGTACTGGTTCTGGTATCTACTCTGTTGTGGATATGGCTGAGGGTAATTTTGCCTGACAGTTTGTTTGTTATAAGGGCAGTCTTGTGCGGTGTGGTTGGTGTACCTTCGCTCTATGGTGCAGTACTGGCTACTAGGATTCACTTGGGGTTGGGCCATAATAGGACAAACACTTGCCATATGGTCACCTCCACACGTATAGCACCTCTTGATTGGGGCAAATCTTGGAATTTGTTTGCTAGAGACACCTAATTTTTGAGCTACCTTCTCTGCAAGTTCCTCAATGGATGTGGATTGGCCAGATGTGAGGCTACTAGAGCTATCCGAATCCTTATAGATTTCTGATAGTTCTAACTCCTTGCCTAGATTATCCTCAATGTCTATGCACATGCGCACGCACTCTTCTATAGTTCTGGGGTCCTTCAGATACACATATGACCTGAGCTTGGTGCTCAACAATCCATCTAAGAACAAAGCCACTTGCTTGGCTGGTGTGGGTAACTCAGGCATTGGGCACCTCTCTAGGTATTGCCTAAACCGTCTTCCTGCTAGTCTGACCGTCTCTTGAGGTGTTTGTTTGAAGCTATGAATTAGTGAGGAAGTGTTGTGCCTTATGCCACTCTTAGAAAACTCAATGATAAATGCCTCTAGGAGTTGGTCTATGTTTCTGAACTGCCTCTCATTCAAGGGTTGAAACCACGTAAGGGCAGTGTTCCTAAGGGTTAGACCAAAAGCATTATATTGTGTGAATAGATCCTCTACCTTTTCAGCTTTCAAGACTTGCCTAAATTCTGTCACATGGTCATAAGGGTCTCCAGTGCCATCGAAGTAATTCTTCATGGACTCTACCAGTTGTGTTGGTCTCAGAGCCCTAGTGTGTTCTCTAGGCCTTGTCAAAGGGAATTCATCAGCATTTCTCTGGTTCCTTGGGGCTCTAGATCTCTCGTTTTCTTCCCTATATGTCCCTGTTCTCATCCTTTCTCCTCCTAGGGAGTTGGCAAAGCTTACCTCAGGTCTGTCTCTACTCCTATCTCTTTGAGCTCCATGAGCTTGGGAGGTCCCAGCTCCTTGGTGACTGTAGGAACCATGAGACCGAGGTTGGGGAAAAACAAATTCACCCTTCCATGTATAGGCATGTCTGCCATGCTCGGTGACCATGAAGATCCTCTCTGATGTATTGTCTAGGTAGGTTACTTTGCCTAAGCTATCAGGGTCTTTAAACTCATAGATTGTGAGAGCACTTACTTCTTGAGGTTGGGCAGGTTTATATCTCCAAAAAGCCTCATCGGTTTCTCGGTTAAAAAGCAAATCTATGCTTTTATTATCCTGTGGAATCCACTCTGGAGTCATGATTCTGGTCAAGATGGATTTACCACGGGGAGTTCTTGGCTCTCTCTCTAAGTTCCCTTGCTCTATATCCCCCATGTCGGTCTCTGCAATCACATTTCCAAACTCATCTGTTCTATCAGGAAGAGTGGTGACTACGTAAATAGTCCCCTCTTTATCTAGGTATGCTCCATTTTCGAACTTGACTACCGGGTGTTCTAATCCATGGGGTTGATCGGGGTTCTTAATCTGGACCACAGATCTTCTCAGGCCGTCTTCGTAGATGCGAGCACCTAGACGATTAGTCCTGATGTATTCCAATTGAGTCTTGTAAGGTCCTTCTGGCTTTTCTAGGTAAGCCACCCCTGAACTACCTACTGGTCTCTCCATGTTGTAGGACATCTCAGAATCACTTGTTTCTGATCGGGGAGTGTATGGGTAATCACTCAATTGCTGGGCCCAAGACCTAGCAGTGTGATTGACACTCGCTTCAGAAGATCTGAGGCTTTGTCTATCTCGGCCTAAGTGTCTGCCTGACCTAAGGTTCATATGCCTAGTTTCTCTACCCCCTTGGTCCCAAGTCCACTCTCGTTGTAGGTTAATTGGCACCAATCACTTTGTTCTTTTTAGTTGATTATTATGTTTATGATCTTATCTGATATCACGTCGTCAGGAATACTTAAGTGAATTTCGCACTTGATAAGTGATCGATTCAAGTTTACTTTTGTCCCTTAGGGTTTTCACACTTAAGACCTACTTAATGCTTGCACTTGGTTGATTAGCTCTCTTGGACTTAATTCGTGCCTGACGTTGCCCTAATTAATTACCACACCTAAGTCGTACTTAGCCTACGCTAGGAATTGACAAAGGAGGGTTCAGAGAACTTCCAACCTCAATCCTCTGGTTGCTCAGACTGCTGCACAAGCCCAGGAAGCCTTCTCCCAAGCTTGGTACACACCCTACAACGACAACAAACATGAATTACTCCAATACTGTCAACATGCCGATCCTCCTCCGTAATCGAATCCTTGCGGATTCGTCATGCCGGATTCTCAACCATGCAACATTTCTTTGTATTAGAATCTAAAAATATTACAATGCTTCATCGAAATGGTTCAACAAAATTATATGTTTTTACATTTAATCGCATTGTCTGCCTAACATGATGCTTGCTCCATTGGCACAATCAGAAAACACTTTTGCTACAAATTGCTCTGACATTAGTGAAGTGGTGTGACATCGCTACACCATGATGGATTCCCTCGTGAAAAATGCCCTCAAAGTACAAAAGTAAGATCTATGCTACATTCATGGTCCTTTGCACGAAGTTGCAAAATTTGCATAAACTACAATGTATGCAGTGACCTCGAACACAAATTTCCTAGGTTTTACAAATGTGATCAAACTCCTTGTCTATGGCTGACGAGATGAATATATGTTCTATTAAAGAACATATAAAAAAGTGTCTAGTAGTAATTTGCCTTTCACATGGATACTAATGATAATAGAAGAAGGAAGAAGAGAGATTGGTAAATTTTTGATGCATTATGCAGGGATGCAATTCGGATGTTATATGAAGGCAAGCTATGTGTGCCTGTATAGGAAACATCGTCTATAGAAAACACACAAAGGTAGCCTCTGAGTAGCCTCCTAGCAACATCCTTTGATTTGTTCTCATGTGGTGATTACATGTACTACTAGTACATGGGATTAAGGGGAGTCCGATCACTTTCTTCTATTTTTTATGGATATTTTATCTACATTTTTTGAGGAAGAAAATACATTCAAGAGGAAGGAAATGTCATATCATTAAGGGCATGGATGGTACATGGCACCGAGAGGTGCATTCACTATTTGAAGGTAGAACTAGAATGAAAAAGAGAGATATGAAGGTATCTCATGCAATATGCACGGATGCAAGTGGGGATGCAAGTGGGAGGTTATTCAGAGGCAATCCATGTGTTTGTGTAGGTGATGCCGCATCAAGAAGCAGTGGAAAAATGTTTGATCCAACACAATAGTGGCGACGAAAGTGTTTCTTAAGATTGATCCATGCTTTCCAACAAGAGGAGATCATATATGATCTCTTGAGGATGATTATGCTCCAGGAACAAATTAGGTGGGTGTTGAAATTATCATGGTTCTTCCATCAAAGGGGTCCCCCAAGCGGTAGAAAATGAGTAAATGGGCCCACAAATCTTGTTGGTTATTCCAATCTTTAACTAACATAGAGCATTGATGTTGTTATCACAAGGTGCCACTAGCTTGTCTTTCGCTCAATACTATTTAACGGAAAAGCATTGATACTATTGAGGACTACTCTTATTTGATAAAACACTACAAAAATTCCAAGAGAAAGAGGTAAAAGCGTGGGCACTAAAATTATGAACGCCCATCATTTTGAAGAGGAATAATAAAACTCTAGATAGTGTTTGGGGATTAGGGAGAACCTACTACTACAAGACAACATTGAAAGTCACCACATATGTTGTAGTGTGACGAGCCATGTTGAGTAACCCACATGTGGTGTATGGATTCATCAATCGATTCATTTTTCCGTTTATACCTATTTTGTTTATTAAATCACACCTCTTTTCTTAATTGAGTTATAGTTACTATGTTTATTGTTTTGTAATCTAGCTATCCATTATATCTTGAGGTTTTGGGTGCATGTCCAAAAGCATATGCATGTGTCTATATGTGTGAGAAGATCATAGAAGCTATTGGTCTCCACTCTTTTCTCAAAGGAAACTTGAACATAAGTGATGGGCCTACAAGTGCATGGGATGTGGAATCTAAATGTGGTTCCCATGATAATTCAAGACTATTGGGTCTATTGTTGAAATTATTGGTTGTAATATTGTTGACATGGAAGCAAAGAGAGGGATATTGTTCATTCTTACAGGTGGGGATGTTTAGGAAAAGGGCGATGCAGACAGGTACATCCTTTTGTTAAGTATGTCCACACATTCATTTGTCTATTTGACATGCAACATATATTGATTACACTGGTTTTTGGTTTGATCTCGCAAGAAATTGGTTTTTTCTTTGAGTTCAGAAGTAGAAAACGATGGATGGATGGATGCTTTGGTTTGTTTTTTTGTTATATGATTTACATCATCATCATCTTAGAGGGTGTGAAAATTCAAAACCCTCATGCTTGATTTTTTAGGTTTTTAAAATTTTATTTTTAAGGAAGTTTATTAGCTTGTATTAATGAAAAGAACCTTATTAGCTTGAAGTTTGACCGAACCTTATTAGCTTGAACCTTATTATTCTTTTTCTTCTTATTATTATTACTATTATTATTATTATCATTATTGTATTTTAATGGAGGTTTGGCAAGTGCCTACTCCTCTGAGCTTTAAATTTGAAAAAACAATTGTATAGGTGAATGGACATAGTACCCATAAGATGCTCCGTATCCCACAAAGCAGGGGTTATACAAGGTCACAACTCATTACAAGTAGTTTAGACTCGCTAAATTAAGCCATTACATGTCCAGTCAGGGGGTTGAACACAAGAACTGTACCTCAAGAGGCTAGTGCTTAACCAACCCATCTAAGGGACGTGGACCTATATCTCAATTATTGATTGAACAACATAAATAACCAATCAAAATCTTCTATAACAATGACACAACTCTGTTACGAAAGAAAAGCCAAATGATGGTTCCAAAACTCTTCCCTTTTTTAAATCAAATCAAATCTTACCATATGGAAGCCCTGAGTCTACGACAAGTCCTATGTGAACTCATTGTTATACTCACATAGAATAGCCAGGAAAAATAGATGGGAGACTCTTCCACACCTTACGTATGAATGGATGAATGGATGAATGGAAGAAAATATCTAATGTTTTTCTTTTCCACGTGGAACTTAATTGTGAGCTTCTTTCTCTAATTCTGTGTGAGACACGTCACGGCACAGTTACAAATTTAGAAGATGAGGATCGAGATATGGGAAATTGGGCAAACACTTGCCGAATCTCCATTAAAAAATAAAAAATAGTCTGAGCTCGCGTAGCCTAGTGGTTGACGCCTTGAAGTTGTGGGAGGAAGCTGACGTCTTGAAGTTATGAGAGGAAGTCTTGAGTTCAATTCTTGGCTCCACATCTCCATGAATCTCTTATGTGCTTATGTGGTCTCCATCTTAAGGAGTTGGGTGTGTATTTCCAATTCATTGTACTCTAAAAAAAAAATTTAAAATACAAAAATAAAAAAAGAATTAAAAATTTGAGAATTGCATGAAATCATGTTTTGACTTTCGGAGCTACCATTTGAGTTTGAACGGCTATTATACTTTGAACCGCGTCCTTTCAGAGTTCTCGAACTTCTCGTTCTCATTTCTTCAGCAAGCCAGCTGAAATGGAGTAGAAAAAAAGATCTCTCTTATCTCTGCGGGCCTCCATCGCTCGACCTCCGCTTCTTCTTGTCGAACGACCGCCTCCTTTCTTCTTTCATTCGCAGTCTAAGTTCCCCACTCTCTCGATCGTTGGCCTTCACACCACGCCGACGCAGCGATGGCATGCTTCTCTCTCAAATCAAACGACCACGAGGACGGGGATCCTAAGTTCCGTCTGTCTTGGAGCTTTTTCCGTGGTTCCTCGGGGAAGAAGCGACGTTCCGTACTGCCCCATAGTGGCTCGTACGGATCGAAGCAGGGAAACCGAATTCCTTCTCCTGCATCATCCCCGTCTTCACAACCAGCTTATCCTTTGCCCGCTAAAGTGGAGGTCGATGTGCGGACAATCGAAGTTCTTTCATCGGCTCGCGACACGACTCAGATCTCGATCATGCAAGATAGCGTGGGCATAACACCAGAGCCTCGGTGTTTTACGTTTTCAGAACTGCAGGCGGCCTGTCAAGGTTTCTCGCAATCGAATCTAGTCGGGGAAGGTGGTTTCGGCTGCGTGTATAGAGGTTTTCTGAAGGGCGCAAACTCAAGGAGTCCCGATTCTTCAAAAGAAGTTGCCGTCAAAATGTTGAATCGCAATAGTCAACAGGTGCATTTTTTTTCTGTTTCATTATCAATAGATTTGATGCACTGATTTGCAGTTTCGCCCTTCCTTTTGTGCACTTCCTACGCCATGATGTGTAACTCTGTGTGTATAGAGATGAGCTCAATCTCCAACTGTTTCTAACACGCGTTCCGAGAATGCACAGTTCACAGTTTCGATCCTATTTTTCAATAAGGAGCCATTAATCTGCCGTAGTCAGCTATAGAGCGTCTGATTCCTTCCTATTTAGTATCGATCCATCCCAAGCAGTGCTTTTCATTTCCTCGTGTTACACGCCTACAATTATGTATTCGGTTATTTTGTGTCAAATCGTTATTTACATACATCTGGTGTTTCCCTCTTGTCCTTTTCTTTTCCTTATCGTCCATGTTGTTAATTGGATTTATGTTCTTGTTATGGTCAGGGTCACAAGGAATGGCTAGCAGAAGTGCGCTTTCTTGGGTTAGTAGAACATCCAAACCTGGTGAGGCTGGTTGGATATTGCGCAGAAGACGGCGAGAGAGGCATCCAACGCCTGCTTGTGTACGAGTTCATTGCAAGGGGGAGCCTAGAAGATCACCTTTTCCGTAAAAGGCAGTGTGTTTTATCTTGGAAACAGCGTCTTCAAATCTTGCATGGGGCTGCACAAGGACTATCGTATCTTCACCACGGGGTCAAGGGCATTCAGGTAAAATTGTAACTGCTACTTTTCTCATATTCTCCGTATTCGCATTAACGTCGACTCCATATCAGACCTGAGACGTCAACAGTCATCTGATGCTATCATATTCCTTAGTTCCGTGAAGCCAGGGCACTTTGCATGATGTATATAACAATTAAGCGACCAGAGCAGGCATCTATGTACACAAACGTGCTTGCTCAAGTCTGATTTTCCCGGAAAAATTTACATTGTTAATACGCACACAGAATTTATTTTGCTTTAACCCTAGATTATGAGACCATGTCACGATGCTTGCTTTAGCGCAATTCTCAGCAGAGCATAATCTACATTCAAATATTTGTTTCTATTCAAATTGTCGAAATCGTCAAAACATTAAAGTTATCTTTCGCAATACTGACCAGGTTATCTTTCGCGATTTTAAAACGTCAAATGTTCTGTTGGAAGAGGATTTCACCCCAAAGTTATCAGATTTTGGGTTAGCCAGACAAGGTCCAGAAAGAGGGGCTACTCATGTTTCAACGTCGGTACGTAAAAGTTCGTGAATTGCTTGTCATTATGCAATGAAAGTGTATGAGCAATGTTAATGTGCATTCACACTCCCGCTGTGATTTTTCCCATAAAAACTGGCTTGTAATGTACTAAACACAAGCAATAGACAAGTAAGCAAGGGAGACTAATCTTCCCCTGTGATTATTTTTAGTAGAGTCTGTTGCGTTAAATTTGTTATTTACATCATCATTACCTATGTATTAATGCTAGCGTCGTCATTCGCACTTTTGACACAGGTGTAGCTTCCGAGTTGAAGGACGTGGCTGGTCATAATGTTAACATAATGTATCGGATTTTTATGTACATCATCGTTATTATCTCTGCTCATGTTGACTTTTCGATTCATGCTCTAAAATGTGGCATTCTAGAGGACATGACACTACTGTTAACCTTGCTTAAACACGTTCGTTTCAATCCACAATCTATAGAAAGTCCATAGCTTGATTCTGCTGGAAACAAGAGGCCAAAAGAGAGTAGAACTGAAGTGAGCAAATTCGAAAGTCCCTTGCGCTAATCCGTACTGTTATTGCACATGATTGCATCCTCTGGCCGTAAGCTTAATTAGCTGGCTTGCTTACATTTTGACAGAGAGAGAGAGAGAGAGAGGGTTGCTGATAGGTTTTGAGGCAAATAGATGCTGCTGCTTCATCTCAGATCTGTGGCTGATGGATCATTCTCTGTGCGTGTTTGTTCAGGTAGTTGGAACCATAGGTTATGCAGCTCCGGAATATGTACAAACGGGTCATCTTACGTCCAAAAGTGATGTATGGAGCTTCGGTGTGGTGCTGTTTGAAATGCTCACAGGGCGGAGGTCCATGGATCCAAACCGCCCGAAGAGCGAGCAGCATCTGCTTGAATGGGTAAGGCCGTACGTACACAGTGTTAACAAGGTAGCACGTATCATGGATCCAGCACTGCAAGAAGATTACTCCCTAGTCGAAGCTCAGAAGGCTGTGGTCTTGGGCCTCCATTGCTGTCAAAGAGCTCCAAAATCGCGGCCAACGATGAGATTGGTAGCGAAGACACTCCAGGCGATACTAGACGGCAAAGAGTTTAACCCGAAGTCCGAGAAAACATCTCCTAAACGAAGGGAGAATGGTGAGGGGGATGTGAATAGAAAAATAAGGATTCCCAAGGCCATATCTATGTAAAAAAATACAGCAAAATCAACCAATTATAAGTTTTGATGAAATCCACTTCTTCAGATATTCCCCAAAATTTCTGAAGCATTGTAGGTGTCTTGATTGTAACTAATCTTAATCAAATAATTCTTAAGTATATTGTTTTATGAACACTCTCATTTGAACATTCTCATCAAGTAAAAGTGGCTGGAAGGTAAAGTAATTTGAGAACTAGTCTTGTTTAGGTGGTTTGCCTTCAGCTCTTGTCTACATTTGGTAAATCTACTGTCCTGTGTCCAATACACAATGAGATATCAAGGCAATGTTTTGTTGAATAATTTGGTAAAGATGTGAGGAAATTTCATTTATCTAGTGGAGTGGACCAAAAACATTGGTCACGACAGTGAAAAGTTCTAAATGCCAACAATATAGAAAATTTGTGAAAGCAGTTTCAATTAAAAATACCAATATTACATCTAGATCATAAAATTAGAGCTCAATAACATGTAGGCGGCCAATATTCATTGACTATTTTGATAAAAGAATGGAAGTATCATTACGTCTATCGAAAAAGAAGTGGAATAGATATTGGAATGAACCATGCCCTAAAAGTATGGGGATAGAGATTTTACCATCCACAAGGAGGTTTTAATTAATGAACCATTTATAGAGCACAATAGAATAAAAAAGTATGAGTACTACATGAAAGACTACAAATATAGATATAGAACATTAGTACTTATAGATTTTTCATCTACAAATGCTTTGTACTATCAATAATGCTTCCAACCAACTAATACTACCACTATGAGCGGTGTTGTTGTTCCTAAGAGCATCGATACTATTGGCACTAGCTAAAATTATTGGAAAAATATATACATATAGACAATTGATTCGTATCCTCAAGTCTCCTATATTACATTTATCACTCTCCTATATTAAATTTATCACACCATAGACTAATGAAGACACATCATAAAGCTTAGCACTAGAAAGATTAACACTAGTTTTGTAATAGGACACTTAGAGTGTCTTGAGCCACTTAAGTGTCCTACTTTTACACCATTTGTCTTGATTTTTCTTGATCACATACTTGATGGTTATGTGGCATACTCACTTGGAATTGATAGCCCACAGCTTTTACTTTTTTAGAAAGAATATAAGCTTTAGCTTTTTGAAGCTTCATATGGGTCATCTAATGAAAAGAAAAAAAAATCAAACTCAAATTTTAGCAACACTTCATAATGTTGGAGTTGGAGGTCTGCAGAATCACACAAACAACACAAGGAAGGAGAAGAAGCTTGGAACAAAACACAATACAGAATGTCTTACCAAGTGAATATACAAAGATAAGTGACCCATTAGGGTTATAAGCATATATATAAGTCGAAGGAAAAAAATTCCAAAAGAGGAAAAAAAGTGTCCCAATGGTCCTTAGTGTGTTCACACATCACCACTGAAATATATCAACAAATCCCCCCTGGGAGTGATGTGGTGAACAAGCAGTTGGCACTCATGTATAAGGAAGTTCCAAGCTATGTGGAAAGAGATCAATCCACAGAAGGACATAAGCCCAAAGCTTCGTGAAAAGCTTCAAAATTCTCCCTAGGTAAAGCCTTTGTGGAAAGGTCTACGATATTCTCCTATGTGGGCACATAAGCCAAATGGACCTCTCCAGCAAAGAAACTCTCCTTGACATAGTGATAGTACATCTCAATATGCTTTGTGCAAGCATAGAACACAGTGTTCCTCACAACTGCCAATGCACGCTCACTGTCAATGAAGATGTTGGTGATAGAAGAATGACTCAAATCAGACAAAAGGCATATAAGCCACACACACTTAATAGTCATTGTGAAAGCTGACCTATACTCAGCCTCACAATTAGAGGTGGCAGTAGTAGGGGGCTGCTTGCTAACTCAAGATATGCATGAGCTACTAGGCATGAAGCAAAAACCACTGATGGACACACGAGGGTCATAGCAACTAGGCTAGTATGAGTCAAAAAAGGCATGTAAATCTAGTAGTAATCATCCCCCTTGAGATAGAACAATCCAAGTAGTCAAGTAACGACATATCAGATTAACCATTTTCAATGCTTGACACTTGGGAAATGCATAAACTTGCTCATATGAGAGACAACAAACTGAATATCAGGCTGAGTTTTGCATAAGTAAATCAAGCATCCAATAGCCTATTGATAGAGATCAACATCAAATAAACTTCCAACATCATGATGACACAACCATAAACTTTTTTTCATGGGAGTGGCAATAGGTTGGCAAACTTCAGAACAAAACACTCCAATAATGTGTCAATATATTTTGTTTTACACTAAGTTATTTCCCTATCAACTTGCATAAAATGAATGCCCAAATAATGAGGTAATTGCTTCAAATTTAACATATCAAAAGAGGCATGCAAATCAGCATTAAGGAAAAACATGAACCCTAGATGGGCCTTATAAGGATCCCCGATTTTTAGGGATTAAAGTTAATTCTGTTTTTGTTTAAGGGGACAAAGTGCATTTAATAGGACACTTTTTACCAGGGTGGAGTAAGCTCTTTTTTGGGCTTTAATAGGCTCCTCTCTCTCTTCTTCTAGAGAGAGAGAGGGAGGGAATCTACTTTCCACAGCATCAAACTTGAGCATGTATGTGAATATAAAGATGATAAAAAAAAGTTCCATTTTCATTGTATATTTACTTGAAAGGGCTCATTTTTTAATATGTATGTTAGAAGTGACTTTTTAAAGCTCATTTTTTAAGTTTCTTTTTGAAAAAGTAATATTTTCAAAATCCCTCCAAAAGTAGAGTGTCACATCATCAAATTTGTAACTATGCTTCCCTAAAAAATGACTTTTTCCAAATTTCATAATCTCCAACCATACGTTGCAAAACTCATGCTCTAGAGTCACTCCCAACCAAATTTCCACTCTGTTTTTCACAATCTTGTACTTGTTGGTAAATATTGTGTTGACACCTATTATAAACCTCATATTGGGATGTCCTCATGCCCCTACATCAACAAGTGTCCATGAGAGAATTTGGTCTGCATACATAGTGCAACAATGATATGAACTCTCAAAATGAATGTTGTGCAACTAGAGAAAACAGTATTGATCTTTGGACTCAGGGTTCACTATATCCTCTTGATCCAATGTCTTCTTACCATCCAACATTCCACAACCTCTCAGATTTACTTCAGTTCAATGGTGCAGATAAAGTTGAACTATTAGGTTAATATCAATGATTATCTGCACATTCAATTGCTACTACTAAGTATTGGATCCAACAATATCAACTCTATCATATAAGGGTGGTCATTTTAGAAAGCAAAATCATATATGGAAGAAAAGGAGAGCATAATGGTCTATCCCCAAGAGTTGAAGGATACTCCACTTGGTATGTGATATAGGAAATGGTCATTAGCATCATTTGACTCTCTTTCAATTGGTGGTGGATCATTCAAAAGATGAGCTTTTGTGATGAGGTTTGTCTTTCATTCATATATTTGTTTTGAGACTTTCATATTCATTTTTATATTATGTAGGTCATCCATTGAAGATGTTAGTGTTTCGTTAACAACAGAGGATCGACTAAAGTTTCTAAATTCTTATTTGACCAACAAGCATGTGGTTAGTATTTTGGAGTAACCAATAAGAAACCTTATCCAGATGCAAGTGATTAAAGATTTTACAGGCCAGTTACAAGATATTATCACTCCTAGAGACATGCAAATGGTATGTGATAAAGCAAGCATTAGTACTAGAGGATACAATGCATTGTACAATCTTTTGAAGCATGCAGTAATACAAAAAGGTATTTTGCATAATATTCTTCCATGCCCTTACAAGGTATCTCTAAAGAAGTTGGCTTTCAATGAGGATGTACTTAGTATTAGACACTACTTATATATAGAGAATATTATGCCTTTGTCCATTTATCATTTACCTACATCCAAAACAGAGTTGAAAAGCTCATTTGGAAAGGGATTCCCTTACACAAAGTACAATGGTTCGATTTTATGAATTTGCCATACCATGTATGTTTGATGTTATAAAAGTTTTGGTAATTTATGTAGATTGTAATACCAACTTGAGGTTTATATTGAAGCTAGACGAATGCCAAATCATAAAGGGAAAATGAATGGAGAGGTTGAGTTTGCCACTCATGAATGAAGTTATGATGCATGTCATACGTGATGAAAGTAATAACTCTAGATCTAATTTGTACATATAGTGTTCAATCAGAGAAAGATATATGGTGGTTAGGTGCTATTGAAGTACCTAAATGATCCAATGATTTTCTTTCATGGATTTGTAATAGGAACCCATGGATCACTAAGGTAATAGCTTCTCAAATTCATGGATCAAAACTCAACATAGCGAACTTAAGTGATTTTGAGATAGATTGGCACTTGGGTGGGGATTTAAACTCTATCAAATGTATGTTAGATTGCAAGCAAGGTGCATCTTCTCTTTATCTTTGTCCATATTGCACACAAGGTTATAAACTAAATGAAGGGACAACAAAAGAGAATATATGATTCAGATGAATGCATAGATGCACCTACTTCTTGATAATGGGATAAAACTTTGTTAAGATCTCCAATGTTAGAAAAAACTAATTGTGACACATTAGATGAAGATTGGAATCTCATTATTCCATTTCCATTAGTTAATGTTCCTTTTTCCACATTGCATGCCTTCATGAGTTTTTTTTATAGATTATTGAAGCTTCATATAGAATATGCATTTGCCATGAAGCTAGTTGATAAATCTGTACAAGCCATTAAAAAATTGGAGGAGCTTCTTGATTCACTCGGTGGTCATGGTGAGAATGTAGATGTAGTTGTAAATGATAGGGAAGAAAGCAAAAAAAATTATGAGAAGAATTAGTAGCCTTAAAAATAATGATCATGGGCAGCTATGGAAATACTTATGAATGATCACAACTGATAACGATTCTCAAATTGACCTTGTTAATAGGCAAAAGAAGGTTTGTTCATGCTTAGATAAATTGGTAGGTTTAATGAGTCTTACTAGCTCCAACAAAAATCAACATCAATTGTTTCAAGGTACATTAATGCAGCTTGTTTCATCCTTATCTTAAGGAGAGAACAATATTACACATTACATTGTAAGCTTTCTTAATCTTTCAATTTTTCTGTTGATAAGAGTTTGTGATATGTACTTACAAAGTTTCAACATATTTTATTTTCACATGGAGCATTTTTCATGCATCGATATGGATCATTGGAGATTTTTAATACACAAGGAATGGAGAAGTCACACTACAAGGCAAGAGGTGTTTACTTCAAAAACACATGACATGGTGGTGGCACAATGCAACCAAACCATATGGAAGAGACGTTTAATTGGTTTTATTATAATACATTTCAAGGACATATGCTATGGAACAAGCCAACGAGTCCAAAATTGCAAAGGGGACAAGAATTATTCAACACAACATGGCTAGTAAAATATGGAAGTCAATGTTGGGATTGTTAGAGAAGAATTACAATCGAAGATAATGTAGCGGAATTGGATTATTAGGTAGAGTAATGAGAAGGAGAACAGACTAACAGAAACTATACACAAATAGAGATATATAGAACTCAGAATCTCAAATTGTCAGCAATAATATACAATGATGATATTGTCCACTTGTGCACTCCCACTACGGAGCTTAAATGGAGATATAAATAGAATCTCGATGAAGGTCTTTATAGTGTGTGTATCTGTGATTTCTTCTCAATGACTGGTCCTGCCTAACCCTCAAATTTAGGCATGATCTTTGGGACCGTCTGATGCTATGTTTTAGGTGTAACCATCAAGATCACCTGTAATTTCAAAGCAACCCAAATTACGTAATTACTTAACTGAGTAACCCTCTGGACTGAACACCCATCAGATCGGATTACATCTGGACTAGACTTCCACTAGTTTTTCCATAACTCCAGACTACGGAATTGGTTATCGTAATTCCGGACAGCATTGTCATACCTCTGGAATTTCAGTGTGACTGAAGTATATGCATTGGCTAGCCATCCGACTAGACTCACAAAGATCATCTAGAACTATTGTTGGTCTCATCTAGACCCCATCACAAATGTTCGGACTCTCATACTAGCTTCTCCTCATAAAGGGGGCCATACAACTTAGAGTATCATGGATCATTTTTGGTCACTTGCGGGTGGAGTATTGAGTATATCTAAACCCCCCCCCCTCAACGTCCACCTGCAGTGAACTACTTTCTTCGTCTTATGCCAAGCTTCAGAAGATGTCGATACATATGCTCTCTCCCTAGAGCCTTGGTGAAAATTTTTGCTCCATTTTCTTCTATTCGACAACAACAAACTCCACAATTCTATCTTCTATCAACTCTCACACGTAGTGGTACTAGATTTCTATGTGCTAAGTACGTGCATGACAAATAGGATTCTTGGCGATGGCTATGCAACTCTAGTTGTTGCATCTCAACCTTGTAGCCTCCTATCCTTGAATTCCTATATGCCATAGGACCCTCCTTGACCATATTGCTTCACAAGCAGCAAAACAAGCCACTTTATGCTCAATTTCGATAGAAGATAGTGCTATGGTAGGTTGCTTCTTATTGATCCAAGAAACATTCCAGAACCTAAAGAGAAGCAATATCCAGAAACTGATTTTTTGGAATCAATATCCCCTGCCCAATCCGAGTCCCAGTATCCACTCAGAGATGATCCTTCACCATAAAGAATACCATACTCAATGGTTCCTTTGACATACTTGAGTATCCGCATGCATGCCTTCCAATGTGTTAGACACGCCTTATTAGAGAACCTGCTTACTACACCAACAACATAAGAGATATATGGTCTACTATTACACAAGTAAATGAGACTTCGGACTAATCTCCTATATCTTCCCATATCTACCGGAGGTGAAGTATCTTCAATAGATAATGTTGTGTTGATTTCCATCAATGTAGATATTTCTTTGCAATCCTCCATGTCAAATGCCTTCAACACCTGCTTCTCATACTTTTGTTGCAAAATAAAGATCTTCTTTGGTTCCTATCGTATTTCAAGACCTAAGCAGTAATGCATTAAGCCCAAATCTGTCATCTCAAATTCTGACCTCAAGGCATCTTTCATTTGTTTGAGAAATGCATTATCATTTCCAAAGATCGCAAGATCATCTATATAGAGTGCAAGCACAATTTTCTTCCCTCCTTTCATTAGAACATACAAATTAGCATCAAAAGCACATCTTTTGAATCCAATATCCAAAAAATATCGATCTATTTGTTGGTACCATGCTCTCGAGGCTTGTTTCAGTCCGTACAATGCCTTCTTCAACTTACATACTTTTTCTATGAATGGGAAGCCTCAAACCCTAGTGGTTTAGACACACATACCTCCTCCTTGAGGTCTCCATTCAAGAATGCTCATTTGACATCCATGTGATATACTGCCCATTGTTTACGTGCAGTCATATCTAGTACTAGTCGAATAGTAGTCATCCTTGCTCTCGGGAGAAATGATTCACCGAAGTCAATGCCTTCAACTTGGGTATAGCCCTGTGCAAAAAGTCTAGCTTTGTACTTCTCTAAACTATCGTTTCCCTTGTATTTTAGCTTTCGGATCCACTTAGTGTCGATGATCTTCCGCTTTGGAGGTCGCTCCACTAGCTCCCAAGTTCCATTCTTTATGATATTATTGTATTTTGTTTGCATAGTAGCTCTCCAGTCTGGATTTCAGAGTGCTTCTTCCACACTTGTCGACTCCTTTTTTTGTCGTTAATCTCAGGCATTAATGCTAAGTTTACAATATGGGCCTCTGCCCATTTCTATTCCTCTATTCTCTGTGATCGCCTTGGACCATCTGCAATCTGTCTTATTGATTGTGGAATGGGATTTTCGAAATCATTGAGTTGCCTCACCCACCATGGCAATGGCTTTTCCACTTGAGTGATGGTAGGTTGGTGTTGTATAATTACATGGGTCTAAGGGGTAGAACCCTTGGGTTTCTAGGTGTGAAACCCTTTGGATTTATGGTTTATTTACCCCTTTTAGATGGGTCTTGAACCTTAGGGCTAATTCTCTAAGGTTGAATACCTTAGGCTTGATTGGAAGCTTCTCCTAGCCACTTGGCTTGTACGTGAAAGCTTGGAGAGTCTTCTTTTAGAAGCCATGTGATTTCATGTGATATCCTAAGCTTGGAAACTATGTGACCACCTTAGGGACCCATATGATGTAAGGTACACATGTCCCCTTGAGAGAGACTTACCCCCTTGGACTTGGAGCTATATATTGGAGGGGTTGGTTGGGTGGAAAGACATTTCTCTTCCTAGTGTGTGGCCTTGCTAGTTAGTTCTCTTAGTCTTCTTAGTTTGTGTGGAAGCTATGGAGCTCTCACACAACAGAGCTAGGTTTTACTTGAGGTAGATTTTACTCTACTTTGCTCTCTGGGTCCATGTGAGCAACTCATATATCCTCTCGTATAGTCTTCATTATGCTCGAATGCGGTTTTAGATGCCCTTGAGAATCTACCCTTCGTTGGGAGTCGAGACTACAAAAGATGTTTTCAGAAGAGCCTCCCCTTATTATATGGCTACCTGAGCCCGCCATGTGACGGACGGCCAAGCCTTCCACAGCAAAGCCAAGCTGATTCGACAGTGTGAATGGAGGGAAGTGCCTGTACGAGCACTCGTTTCTCTAAATACTGATTACACCTAGCGCTTCTCTTTATAGAGGTGAAAGTGAAGATTTAGTCGCATATGGGTTTTTGTGGACGCGAGTTGAGCCTCCCGTCTTCCATGGATCTGCCCTCTCTGCAAACAAGCTTTTGTTTGCTCGTCATCCAGCCGACCGTGTGAGATACATAAGTGATTGTACCAAAGCCTACATTGGACAAACGAACCTGAAGATTTATAAGTGTAAGCTTTTCGTTTTTTTTGTTTGATTTGAATATTAGCAAGATTTTTATTTCTCACGTAATATCCCAATTGTATTTGGGATTTTGACTCTGCTTGTGCGAAATAAGTCCCACGAGCATGCAAGTAATTAACTATGTGTTTTTACATGAATGTATTTTAGAGAAAGCTTCTAGGCACTATTACGAGATGGAAAGAAATGGAAGTCTCGAAGATGCCTTTTTGTCCTTTTTATTAGTGGAAGATTGCTTTAGACTTTTTCTTGTAGGTTGGTCAAAAGTCATTCAAAAGTAGGTTAGTCCTATGTCATGATTGATTTGATGACATATAAAGTTAAGAATCGTGTACATGAATATCTCATGCATCGAGTTGGACATCATGCATGATTGAATTGATAGTTTATGCATTATGTGCACAATTTTCTTATATACAAAGGGCAATTCTATGCAAAATTTAAGTACATGTTAGTATAAGAGCATGGCCTTATCTATAGAGCTTCCATGAAGCAAAGGAAGCATGAGTATGGTTAGGCATAAAAAACCATATCCTTTCATATGCATCCATAAATTAAATGCATGTTGAACATACATACTCGGCTACCCAAGGAAGTATAAATTGCCAAGAATGAAGGGGAAAGAAAGGATCTTCCTAAGAAATCATTAAAGAACAAGTTTTGATGAAGATAAGTATTATTTCACTTACGACCTTTTCCAAATTTTGTGCTTTCCAAGCATAAATGGGTTGAGGGTATACGCGTTTAGTGCATGAATTTATTATGCACAAAGTTAGGTTGTACATGCCCCTACATGCATAAAAGTATGATTTTCTTTTCTTTTTCAAAAGCAAATGAGGCATACACATAGCTATGCATAAAGATTGCACCCTTGGGTATGCATGATATATGCATGAAATTACCTTGGGCACTGAAGTAAGTATTAGAAGCCCAAGAAGGACTTCAACAATGGGCGAGATGGGAGTTGTACCCAAGAACGGTGGCCCAAGCCTGCTTCATCACCTTGAGACCACTAAAATAAAGTCAAGGGATGGACGAAGCTTAATTTCCAGGTAAGTATTTGCACCTCTTTCTTTTCCTTAAAGAACAATGCATGCCATATTAGACAGGACTAAGAAATCGATGCATAGATTCTGGTGGCCTAGTTTCTATGGTCACATAGACAATCAATCATGGAGAGAAGTTGTTGTTGGAACATCAAGCTTACACTATGCTTGAGGTGGATTTGATCTACATCCAAGGCTATCGCGTCGAAAGAATATCCGTTGGAGAGTTCTTTTTTCTTATGCTCATTTATTGTTTTTTTTTTTGAGAGATTTTTGATGGCTCATTTACCGTTGTAAAAGCCTTGAGCTTTACACATGTAAAGGTACAAATATAGAGCCCAAATCCCACGAATTTGTGGTGGTTGAAGTTGCATTCAATCAAGCAATCAATCACCTAAAAGTAGATCAATCAAGATCTTCACTTTTCCTAGATTGTAGGAAAGTGAATTGATTCCCTCCAACAACCATTCCCACCTTCATTTGAATTCAAATTCAACTTGTAAAAGTCGTGGAACACTCCTAGAGTCTATATAAAGACTTGAAATCACTTGTACATTACATGGAAGCACTATACATACACTTGTGACCATCATTGTCTTGCTCCTTCAATTTTCTGCATCATCTTCTTCGCCAATAGTAATCTTGCAGAGGCTGCTGCTCTCTCCCCAGAGCTCCAAATTGAGTGCAAGATGACGCATTGGAAAGGTATAAGTGTGTAGTTTATGCTTATAAATTTTCAGAGCATTTGGTGCAGCAGATTTGGAGAAATCTGGGTTTTTCTGCCTCGGGGTCAATCTCTACGTATTCCTGAAAAATAGGAAGTACCACCGGTGAATGTCACATTCATTTCTATAGCATATTTTGCTTATTCCTTATACTTTTGTGCATTCCATACACTCAACCCTATGTGTATCACTCCCATAAAAGGATTTTTTCTAATTGTAATCACGCTGGTCGCTATGGGCATTTGAAGTTCATTGTCTCTTCCATAGATAGTAAGTTTTTTGAGCTAGTCGACCCGCGAACCTATCTGTTTTGTATCGACTCATTCTCCTTGATGCTCCAAAGTACATAGTGTGTTTCTTTGCACTTATTGCATGCCTATAAGGTCTATTTGAGTCTCCATAAGCTCAAGGGCTGGTCTTGTGCCGGTTGGCTTGACCAAACTTCGTCGCCTCGAAACGCACTTTTCTACCTTCTACAAGCTTCTCCAAGTTCTTTCAGTGGTATCAGAGCTAGATCAAGATGGGTGACGGATTTCCCTCAATGATCGAGAAGCTTGATCGACACAACTACGTGGCTTGGCAAATCAAAATGGAGGCCTATTTGCAAGGTAGAAATCTTTATGGAATTGTAGCAGGTGATGAAGTTATGCCTATTCCAAGATCCAAAGGAGGACCTACACAAGAGGAGACAGATAAGCTCACACTTTGGTGCGCAAGGGATGCTCAAGCAAGGTCGTACATACTAAACTCTATCTCTGACTTTCTATTACCACATATTAGAGGATGCAAGACATCTCAAGAGACTTGGGATGCCCTCGAGACGTTCTTTTCTGCTAGTACCAAAGCAAGAAAGAATCATCTTTGGAACGAGTTCAACCAAATGAAAAAGACGCCCAAACAAACCATCACAGAGTTTGTTACCAAGGTCAAAGAGGTTGCGGATCAGTTAGCATCCATTGGAGAGCTGATTGAAGAAGAGGTCATCATGAGGCAAATTCTCAACGGCATTCGAAGTGATAAGCAATGGAAATCCTTCACGACAGCTTATGATCTCATCATGGATGTGCAGACTCCAGACTTCAACATCTTTCTTGGAAAACTCTTCAATCAAGAAGCCAAAAATAGCATAAAGGAAGGTAACTCTTATCATGGTAATTCAACTAGTGCTCTATATGCAGATAAGAAGGATAAGAAGCAGAAAGGCAAGAAGAAGGAAGAAGATGAAGAAGAGACTTCTCAAGCCAACTTTGCAAGCAAGAGCAAGTGGAAAGGGAAGAAGAAAGGACCAAAGCAAGACAAAGCCAAAGGTCAGAATGTTCAACCTTGTGCCATATGCGATAAGACCAACCACACCACTCAAAATTGTTGGTTCAATGGGAAGACCCAGAAAGGAAGTGGAAGAGGTAGATATGGGAGCAATAGAGGCAGAGGTGGACACAACTTCAACAACAACAATAGAAGCTATAATAGAAGGGACTACAACAATTATTCAGAAGATCAACCACATGAAGACTCATTGCTTCTTATGAATCTAAGCCACAAAGAAGGTAAAGAAGATGATCGTTTGTTCTACATAGATTCAGGATGTTCGAATCATGTTGCAGGCAACATTGCTCTTCTATCTGATTTGGAAATTCCAAAGCATAGACATGAAGTGCAAACAGGGGATGACACAAAGCACAATGTGGAGAAGATTGGTAATGTCAAAGCTTCCAATGGCAGGACAAACATACATTTTGAGTAAGGTTCTCTATGTACCCACTATCACTAAAAACCTAATAAGTGTAGGCCAAATAGTTGAAAAAGGCTTGCAAGTTAGGTCCACCCAACATGGAGCTTTTGTGGAAGATTTATGTCAAGGCTTCAAGAAGATAGCCCGAGGTGAGAAGCATGGTAGGCTCTTTACTTTTGAAGTAGGAGAAACCAGGAACATAGCTCTATTCAACTTTGGGTCTCAAACCCTAAGTGAGCTTGAAGTGTGGCATAAGAGACTTGCTCATGTGAATGAAAGAACCTTGAAGGATATATGCAGGAATCAAACTGTTCTAGGACTGCCGAACATATCAAAGCAACACATGATCAATAGGTGTGATGCATGTCAGATTGGGAAGGCACAAAGACAACCATTCAACCACAAAGGCTACATCCACAACAACTTATTGGACTTAGTACATACAGATGTATGGGGACCAAGTCAAGAACCTTCATTGGCAGGATCAAGGTATTATGTCTCATTTATTGACGACCATAGTAGGTGGACTGTTCTATACTTTATCAAGAGTAAGAATGAAGTGTTTGATTGCTTCAAGAAGTATCTTGCACATGTGGAGAATCATACAGGTAGATCACTAAACAAGCTCAGATCTGATGGAGGGGGAGAATACTTCTCCAAAGAGTTTGATGAGTTCTTGCAGGACAAAGGTATCAAAAGGGAAGTGACTACTAGGTACTCTCCTCAACTTAATGGAATTGCAGAGACGAGAAACAAGACATTGGTTGGATCAGCCCGAACAATGGTTGAAGAGAAGAAGTTGCCACATTATCTATGGGCAGAAGCTATTTCAACTGCTTTGTACCTTGTCAATCGACTACCATCCAAATCACTTCAAGGTATGACTCCTTATGAAGCATGGCATGGAAGAAAACCTAGTCTTGGACATTGCAAGGTTTTTTGTTGTTTAGCTTATGTTCATGTACCATCACAAATAAGAGATAAGCTAGATGAAAGGGAAACAAAGGCAGTGTTTATTGGATATGATTCAACTGAGATGGGTTACAAGTTCTTCAATCCTTCAACCAAGCAATTCACTACAAGTAGAGATGTTGTGTTTGAAGACCACAGGTCTTGGTATGATGAAGACAAACAAAAGGTAACACTACCATATGATCTTGATTCTGACTCTCATCAATTAGGAAGCAAGCATGATACACAGGTCCAGGATCCAAGAAGTGATACAGACGATGACCAAGATGAAAGAGAAAAGGATTACAAGCTATGGAAGTCAAGAGGCAAAGCAAAGATGCAAGAGGTTGGAGAATGCTCCAAACAAGCACCTAGAAGATCAGCAAGAGAGAAGAAACAACCAGAAAGGTATGGATATGATTCCATGTTTGTTACAAAGCATTCAATCTACTTGGCAAAAGACTCTATTTCAGAGGAACCCTCAACCTACGAAGAGGCAAAGGGAAACCCTAATTGGGAAAAGGCCATGAACGAAGAGATAGATGCAATGAAGGAGATGGACACTTGGGATTTGGTTCCAATGTCACCGAATCAAAAGGTAATTGGTTGCAGATGGGTATATAAAGCTAAATGAAATTCAAATGGATCAGTTTGCAGGTACAAGGCAAGATTAGTTGCCAAAGGATGCTCACAAACTCATGGTATAGACTATGAGGAAACATTCTCACCAGTTGCAAAGATGACTACAATCAGGACATTGATAAGTGTAGCTGCTGCAAGGAATTGGAGACTCCTCCAACTTGATGTGAAAAATGCATTCTTAAATGGTTGGATAAGTGAAGAGGTATACATGTCACAACCACCAGGTTTTGAAAACCCTAATCATCCATCTTATGTTTGTAGACTTAAGAAAGCATTGTATGGATTGAAACAAGCTCCAAGAGCTTGGAATTACAGGTTGGTTACATATCTTCAAGATCAAGGGTTCAAAGCTAGCAGTTCAGATCCTTCTCTATTCATCAAAAGGGATCACAATGAGGTTATCTATCTATGTGTATATGTAGATGATATTATTGTGACAGGTGATGATCTAAATGGCATTCAAAGGATCAAGAGACACATGCAAGAGGAGTTCAAAATCAGTGACCTAGGTGAGCTCACATATTTCCTAGGTATGCAGGTGATATATACAGATGAAGGAATGTATTTGACTCAAAGAAGATACATTCAGGATCTTCTTCTCAAGTTCAAAATGGAGAACACTAAACCTGCAGGTACACCTTTGGAGATGAATCATAAACTTAGTGTTTATGAAGGTGAGAAAATTGAAGACATTAAAGAATATCAAAGCTTGGTAGGTAGCTTGATATATGCTACTCATACAAGGGCAGACATCTCATATAGTGTGGGAGTGCTTAGTCAGTTCATGCACTCACCGAGAAGACCACACATGGATGCAACTAAGAGAGTAATCAAGTATCTCAAAGGTACAATCAACGAAGGTATATTCTATCCTTACTCTTCAGATTTGGATATCAAAATCTACTCAGATGCAGATTGGGCAGGAGCTAAGGATGATAGAAAAAGTACATCTGGTTACTTAGCATTTGCAGGTTCGAAGCTAGTGTCATGGAGTTCCAAGAAGCAACCAACAGTTGCTTTATCTTCAATTGAAGCAGAGTACAGAGGGTTGACCATAGCAACTCAAGAAGCAATATGGTTAAAAGCATTGTATACAGATTTGGGACTTGTGAGTTCCAAACCTCACATATTTGGAGATAATGTAAGTTCCATGCATCTAGCGGCAAATCCTATTTTTCATGCGATAACCAAGCACATAGAAGTCCATTACCACTTCATCAGGGAGAAGCTCATGGCAAAGGAAATTGACATTTCTTTTGCTCCAACTGAAAAGCAAGTAGCAGATATGATGACGAAGGCACTTGATGGAATAAAGCTTTGTAGATTCAAAGCTATGGCAGGAATTCAACCTATCAGAGAATGAAGACTCAAGCATACTTTAGCTTGAGGGGGAGTTGTTGGAACATCAAGCTTACACTATGCTTGAGGTGGATTGGATCTACATCCAAGGCTATCGCGTCGAAAGAATATCCGTTGGAGAGTTCTTTTTTCTTATGCTCATTTATTGTTTTTTTCTTTTTGAGAGATTTTTGATGGCTCATTTACCGTTGTAAAAGCCTTGAGCTTTACACATGTAAAGGTACAAATATAGAGCCCAAATCCCACGAATTTGTGGTGGTTCGAGTTGCATTCAATCAAGCAATCAATCACCTAAAAGTAGATCAATCAAGATCTTCACTTTTCCTAGATTGTAGGAAAGTGAATTGATTCTCTCCAACAACCATTCACACCTTCATTTGAATTCAAATTCAACTTGTAAAAGTCGTGGAACACTCCTAGAGTCTATATAAAGACTTGAAATCACTTGTACATTACATGGAAGCAATATACATACACTTCTGACCATCATTGTCTTGCTCCTTCAATTTTTTGCATCATCTTCTTCACCAATAGTAATCTTGTAGAGGCTGCTGCTCTGTCCCCAGAGCTCCAAATTGAGTACAAGATGACGCATTGGAAAGTTATAAGTGTTTAGTTTATGCTTGTAAATTTTCAAAGCATTTGGTTTAGCAGATTTGGAGAAATCTGAGTTTTTTTGCCTCGAGGTCAATCTCTGCATATTCCTGAAAAATAGGAAGTACCACCGGTGAATGTCACATTCATTCCTATAGCATATTTTGCTTATTTCCTTATACTTTTGTGCATTCCATACACTCAATCCTATGTGTATCACTCCCATAAAAGGATTTTTTCTAATTGTAATCACGCTAGTCGCTATGGGCATTTGAAGTTCATTGTCTCTTCCATAGATAGTAAGTTTTTTGAGCTAGTCGACCCGCGAACCTATCTGTTTTGTATCGACTCATTCTCCTTGATGCTCCAAAGTACATAGTGTGTTTCTTTGCACTTATTGCACGCCTATAAGGTTTATTTGAGTCTCCATAAGCTCAAGGGCTGGTCTTGTGCCGGTTGGCTTGACCAAACTTCGTCGCCTCGAAATGCACTTTTCTACCTTCTACAAGCTTCTCCAAGTTCTTTCAAGTTGCACTATGCATCAAACTCATAGGGTTTTGGAAAATAAAGATTGGATGTGCATAAATATGGTTATGATTTGGAGGAATGCATCTAATGCAATTGTTGCAAGTATATACACAAGGTTGCAAATAAATTTTTGTACCATCCTTCGAGCAAACAAAGTTCTAATTTGGAACTTTTGCATTTTCTAATGTCCTAGAAAATAAAGGACTATATAGTAAATGGAATTACCATCTTCTTCAACATAGATATTTGATTTGCAAATCAATTATTCTTTCTCAGATTACTCATTATGTCATAAGAGATGATATCTAGTTGAGATATAAACTAGCTCTATCATCAAGTGACACGAAAGGGATCTTGTAGAGTATATCTGAATCAAAGTATAATTGAAAAACCAACTTTTTGAGACTAAGTTACAATTGAATCTTGATAAGTGGAAAGTCCACTGTAGCATAGGTAATACATCTGATCTACAGTGGAAATAACACTTACAAGTCCAAGAAGTAATAGATCTGACTTGATTAGAAGAAGGTTTGATCCCAAAACCCAAGCTAAAGTTACCTTTACTAAAGTGGAAGTGTAAGCCGGATGGTATGGGACATCTAGGTTTACACTACCACTGAAGTAAATTCGGTGGTATGGGACATCGAATTTGTGGGTAATCTCAACTTGAACTTTGGGACATTTGTGCTGAGAAAGCAAGAAGCTCTGACTAGTTCTTTTAACCAATAAGGACAATAAAAGATTGAGAATAAACTCTTTCAAATACTTCTGAAAGAGCAAAATTTTCAATTTACTCTCAGGTAGTTTTTGAGGACGAAAACTCTTAAGGAGGGGAGAAAGTCCCCAAGAACTTGTATCTTATGCCTTGAAAAGACCAAATATGGTATTACAAGGTAAAAGATATGCAAGAAATAGATAAAGTTGAAGCGCTTACTAGTATTCTAGTACTTCATATATCTTATGCCTTGAAAAGACCAAATATGGTATTACAAGGTAAAAGATCTGCAAGAAATAGATAAAGTTAAAGTACTTACTCGTATTCTAGTACTTCATATATCTTTCATTACATCTTCCAACTAAATGGAGTTCTCAAAGATTGGGAATTCTCAAAGAACCCCAATGCAAGACTTGCATACACCATAAGGAGTGTATAAATCCTAAGTGGGTTTGGAAAAGAAGTTGGATGAGCTATAAAGCATAATCTATCTTGATGCTTCATGGGGATAGCATAACATACATTATAGATTCCAATAATATAGACCTAAGGAAAACGGCTTCTTGTATGAAGCATAATAGCTAGATCCCCAAGTAAAACCCATGGGTAAAGCATTGAAGATGAAGGGATCTATTTGAGAAAGACCTAGTCTTATCTCTTATTTTGGCTAAAGAAGAGAAGAAAGCCAAAAGGCCCAAGTAGGGCAAAGATCAAGTCAACCTTTAAGCTTGATAAGATGAGTCACACCCCATTAAAAGGTTAACCAAATATTTAAAGTAAGATTAGTAGTGGTGTATCAAAGCACCTTAGTCCTTGCTCTCATAATCTGGTACCATAGTATGAAGGGCATTTAAAAGGACAGAAAAGGTGAGAAAACAAAGTTATGTGGATTGGATGAGGAACCCACTGGTATGGGACAGTGGGTACTGAATCCCGTTGAGTACTTTTTCTTGATGGCCAGAAGAAAAAGGGACTCATGATCCAATGGAATACATCAGGAAGACAATGTCTAGGAACAGGCATCTTCTTCAATTATCCTCTCAAAGGGAAGAAGAATTCTTCCAACAAGATATGAAAGTATCTATCTCTTATAAAGAGTTAGAAATAAAGGGAGGATCAACTTCTTTGAGTTTGAAGGTAAACTCCAAAGGATGAAGCTCTAAAAGCTTCATCCAAAAGCATAACTTGAAATTCAAGAAACATAAAGATGATCTTAGGCCAAGCTTGAAAGAAAGCTCAGAAAGATCATCTTTTGGATACTTGATATTTCAAGTCAATTGAAGAATAAGAAAGATCTAGTTACGATGTCAAAATAGGACATCTTTCATAGATCTAGAATATAAGGGATAGAATTTTGGAAGGATCAAGAAGACCTTTAAGGTTTGAGACCCAACTAAAGATCCGTAAGGATTAAGCTATGAAGAAATTATGGAATAATCTATTTCTACTTATAACGTTAAAGATAACATGATCTTTTACACTATGAGTTCCCATCTTGGGACGTAGTCATAAAGATCTTAATCTTTTTGGAAGAACAAGTAAAATAGGTTTCAATCAACTATAGTTAGATTAATCCTTATGGATTCTAGTCCATTAAAGAGGATTCTCAAAACTACGTAAAGTTTTGAAAGAACATTGAATCCACTTTTGGTAAGCTATTCAAATTCTCTCTGAAGATAAAGAGGATGTTATATCCAGATAATCCACCTTTACCATTCTATTGGTTAGGTAGGGATTATATAATGAAATTCCCCTCTAATTAGATTTATTGGAGACAAATTGCAAACAAGAAAATCCGCCCATTTCACTTAAAGAGAGTGATTTGGGCAGGGATTATGAAAGATTCATCTTCCTTTTAGAACAAGTGGATTCTAACTTGAGAGATGAATCTGATAAATAAACCTTAAGAAGCATTCATCTATTTTGCTAGGTTCATGCACTAGTGGTGCAAAGAGATGGACCAAGGTAGCAATTTAGCTGAAGTCACTTTGACTCCACCTAATCCACATGTTTGAGCTTTGGAGACCCAGATGACACATGGCTTAAACAAAGGAAATAGGCAGGGATGCTCTCTTCCAGCCTTTTCATTCTTTCCATACTTTGCATTCGACTCAGTTCTTTTTCGTATGCAAACTAGATGGAACTTTGAATGATTAGGGTAGGGAATTAGACCACACATGGATTCTCCTCTTTTAAGATTCAATCGGGGTAGAAATCCCCTTTGGAATTAAGAGGCAAACTTAGAGAGATGAAAGCCATGATGCTTGAGATTGATCATGGAGCACGGGGGAACACCCCAAGGTATATATCTTCACTCATTTCCGAGGATGGAAATGCTTTTAAGGGGGGGAGAATGTTGTATAATTACATGGGTCTAAGGGGGAGAACCCTTGGGTTTCTAGGTGTGAAACCCTTTGGATTTATGGTTTATTTACCCCTTTTAGATGGGTCTTGAACCTTAGGGCTAATTCTCTAAGGTTGAGTACCTTAGGCTTGATTGGAAGCTTCTCCTAGCCACTTGGCTTGTACGTGAAAGCTTGGAGAGTCTTCTTTTAGAAGCCATGTGATTTCATGTGATATCCTAAGCTTGGAAACCATGTGACCAACTTAGGGACCCATATGATGGAAGGTACACATGTCCCCTTGAGAGGGACTTACCCCCTTGGACTTGGAGCTATATATTGGAGGGGTTGGTTGGGTGGAAAGAAATCTCTCTTCCTAGTGTGTGGCCTTGCTAGTTAGTTCTCTTAGTCTTCTTAGTTTGTGTGGAAGCTATGGAGCTCTCACACAACAGTTGGTGACTTACAATCTCATCATCCGAGGATGATGCTTCCTTCTCTTCCATAGAAGGGCTAGCTCTTAGGTTAGGTTCAAAGTTGATTACTTCTTCATCTGATCATAGAGTGGAAGCTTTCTTTTCTTCTTCCATCGCATGTGGCTGCTCCTCCTTGAACACCACTTCTTGACTCGCTATGATCTTCTTTGCCTCTAGGTCATAAAGCTTGTAAGCTTTCTTCTGTTCATTGTACCCTAAGAAGATACATTTGGTGCTTTTTTGTTGAAGCTTGTTTCTCTCTTTGTCCGGAATGTGTACATAACACTCACTTCCAAACACATTGAAATGGGAATTAGAAGGCTTTCTACTAGTGTAGGCTTCATGTGGAGTTTTTCCATCAAGTGCCTTTGTGTAGCTAGGTACAATTCAGGATATAAACAGCTATGTTTACAGCCTTTGCCCAAAAATGATTTGGTAGTTCTTTTCCCTTCAATATACACCTTTTCATTTCCATAATGGTTCGACTGCGGCATTCAGCAACACTGTTCTGTTGAGGACTATGCATCGTTGTGAGTTCATGTTTGATTCCTTTGCCCTTGCTAAAATAATAAAACTCATTTGATGTGAACTCACCTCCGCCATCTGTCCTAAACTTCTTCATCTTTTTCCTAGTTTTCATTTCAACAAGTTGAAGCCATTCTTTGAACTTACCAAAATATTGAGCCTTATCACGAAGAAAATACACCCACATCTTCCTACACTAGTCGTCGATGAGTAACATAAAGTAGGAAGATCCTCCCAAGGCTTGTGTAGGCATTTTTCTACACAAGTCAACATGCACCAACTCAGGAGGACTGCTTTCTCTATTCTTGCTTGCTTGTGGAAATGCCTTCCTCTACTACTTGCCCATCATACAAGCTTCTCATGGTTCTTTCATTTCTATGAACGGAGGGAGGTGAGCAAACATACCTTTTTGGTGCATCTCTATCAGTATCGAGTATCCAATTTGGCCGAATCTTTCATGCCAAATCTTACTTGTGCCCACACTGATTGTGGATGTAAGATCAGACAACTCATACAGGTTGTTCCTCCTTATTCCGGTCCCAACACCATTGTTGTTCTAGTCTAGAATCTCCGATACTATCTTAGTAAAAGACACCTGATGACATTGATCAGTTATAGAAGCTACAAAAATTCAATTTTGTTTGACTTGTGGAACATACAACACATCCAAAAGCTTTCCAATATCCCCTTTATTGTTAATGAAAAACATCATACCTTTGCCCTTTTCTGGACATCTTGCATTGTGCCTACCTTTACAATGATGGGTTCCTCTAGAGGTTGTAGGGAACTATAAAGGTCTTTTCTGCTTGTTATATGATGAGAGGCACCACTATCCAAAACCCATGAGTCATCCGTGGCTGAATCTTTAGTCGAGGAACACATTTGCTCTTCCATAATGAACAACTCAAGCTCAGTTTCAGCAGTGTTAGCAACTTCCTTGCCCTTACCACTTTTTGGAGAGCCACTCTTCTCCTCTGCCTTCTTAATGCAACAGTCTTGGATTCTGTGGCCTTTCTTCTTACAATGGAAATGCTCTCCCTTGAACTTCTTCTTGTCCTTCTTCTTTGTGTCCCCATCTTTTGAAGAATTGATTCTAGTACCTTTGGCATTTACCATTAATGCAACTTCTCCTTTACTGTTGTCATTCCTTGCCTTGAGTTGCACCTCCTCCTCCATAAGGCATTGAATTCTTCAAAGGTTAGTGGTTGTGGTCTGATCTGAGTATTAAGGGCAGTTACCAAATTGTCAAACTTCGTTGGAAAAATTTGGAGACAACGTGGAGCTAGCTCCTCACTTGACTTTGGTACACCTGCTCTCACCATTTGATCCTTTATATTCTTTATGTGAGTGATAAAAAATTCAACAATCTCCCCATCAACAAAGCTCTCTATTGCTAGCTGATTCTCCAAGTTCTAAATGCATGTTTGATTCCAAGTTTCATATTGATTTCTCAATATGTTCCAAGCCTCACATGCCTTTGTGGTGTGCTAAATAAGAGTCAGAACATTGTCAAAGGTACTTGTCACCAGAGTACAAAGTGCATCAGCATTCCTTCGCTTCCAAGCACGTAAAAGATCAGCATGAAGAGGAATCATCCGACCGGGTTTATTTGAGTCAAGTGTTTCTTGGGGCTCACTATGAGTCCCAAGTACAATCTTGAGCAGCTCATAGGAGTCAAGGATAGAAGTGATCTTAAACTCCACAAGGTGTAATTAGTACCATCGAGTTTAGCTTATGTAAATGCTTACAGTCGTATCCGCAATGTATGCATGACCGGCATTATTACTGCTCCGGTTTGTGTTCTGCATGCTCCTGCTGATGAACCATCTTGATTCCCAAGAGTAGATGAAGACACACTACTTGACATCTTCTCTCTTAAGTCGTTCAAAGACCTCTATGACTTCTGTGTTGTTGCTTTTGTGATACTCAAAACCTCATAAGTTGTGATACCATGTTATAGAAGAATATCAATCAAAGATAATGCAATGGAATTGGATCATCAGGTAGAGTAATGAGAAGCAGAACAGACTAACAAAAATTGTACACAGATAGAGAGACAGAGAACTCAGAATCTCAAATTGTTAGTAGTAATATACAATGATGATATTGTCCACCCGTGCGCTCCCACTATGGAGCTTAAATGGAAATATAGACAGAATCTAAATGAAGGGCTTTATAGTGTGTGTATCCAATGATTTCTCCTCAATGGCTGGTCTTGCCTAACCCTCTGATTTAGGCATGATCTCTGGGACTACCTGATGCTATGTTTTAGGCATGACCATTGGGATCACTTGTAATTCTGGAGCAACCCAAATTACATAATTATCGAACTGAGTAAACCTCCAGATTGAACACCCATCGGACTAGACTACCTCCGGATTGGACTTCCACTAGTCTTTCCATAACTCCAGACTACTGAATTGGTTACCGTAATTCCGGACAAGTTGACTATGGAACTGTCCTACCTTCAAACTTCCTCCAAAATTCCAGACCCAACATCGGATTGGTTGACTACCGCACTATCATACCTCTAGACTTCCTCCAAAATTCCAGACCCAACATCGTAATTTTGGATTGGTTGACTACCACACTTTTATACCTCCGGAATTTTGGTGTGACTGAAGTATGTGCCTTAGCTAGCCATCTAACTAGACTCACAAAGATCATCTAGAACTATTGTTGGTCTCATGTAGACCTCATCACAAATGTTTGGACTCTCATACTGGCTTCTCCTCATAAAGGGGGCCATACAACTTAGAGTATCATGGATCATTTGCGGTCACTTGCGGGTGGAGTATTGAGTACATCTAACAGGGACCTCTACATCCTGCTCAATGATGGGCCACAAGAATAGGAGAGGGCTCATCTTTGAAGTGAAGCCATTTAATCCATTCATGGTATTTTTTTAATAAATCATAAGTTTCCCAATACACTCTTCACTAGTTTGGATTTCTTTAACGAACAATGCTATGTTTTAACTATTTCTATCCATTCAAATTCAAATAGAACCTTTTTAAGTGAAACTTTATAAGAAGAGAATCATTCTCTCATTTCAATAGTCTAGCATTATAGAGGATGGCATGAACAAAGCAAACTACTAGGAAATATCCCATTAACTTTTCTAGCTATGTGCAAGGTGCTCAGCGACCACCATGGATGAATCCCCACAAAAAGGCCATGTGGTGGATCATGCTTTGCATCACATTGTGAAACAAGTGGTGGAAATAACTCGAGGAGTGAACAATCTCATGAACAAGAAGTGGAACATGGACAATCTAGGCAACTGACTACAAATCAACCACAATCACCAGCATCATCATATGATGAGCCTCCATCACTCAAGAAACTAATGACGATGTTTGTGAACACACTTAGGACCATCGAGGCACATTTTTCGCTCATTAGGAGGTTTTTTTTTCTCGGCTTGTATATATGTCTATAACCCTAATGAGTCACTTATCTTTGTACATGAACTTGGTAATATGTTAAGTATTGTATTGTTGTTAATATGTTAAGTTTCATACAATTCTCCAAGATTCTTCTTCTTCCTTTTGTTTTTCATGTGCTTCCACTCACCTCAAACTTCAACAATTGGTAGCAAAGCATGTTGCCACTTTCTCTAGGGCACCGTGACACAACTCCAATCACAATCTCAAAATCACATGAAAATTGGTAACCATACTCGGGGCGATTAAATGTTCAAAATAGCTTTGTTATGTGTGCATCAAAATTTTTATTTGACCTTGTTTTGCCTCCAAACATGCTATCATAGCGATTATGTAAGAAATTTTTTCCTTTTGTGTTTTGGCTTGCCAATACAAGCACTTTGAAGTCTGCTACAAGTATAGTAGAGTCAAACTGGCTATTTTTGTTGTATGTTTTAAGATACTATCAATTTTCTGCATTAGAGTATTTATTCATTTCCATGGTTGAAAGCAATGATGTATTTTGTATGTTGTTGTTGAGGATAAATTGGATGGTACTAATACAAATTTGTGGGGAATACATGATGCATCATGTATTGGTAGTAAAAGGGATGTGGAATATTGTGTAGGGTGTTGCAAAACATCCTACTACAGTTGCAAACATAGTGATTGAAGGTGATACAGATGGTGTTAAAGATAATGATCTTTAATTTCCTAGTCATGCTTTGGTTTCTATTGCACCTGCTATAGAGAAACTTCATTGAGATGGCACAAATACACACACATATGCATTGATAGCTTTGTTTTTTAAACATGCCATTATCCCTCACAATCACACCTATGATACAATCAAAAATTCTTATGATACTCTTAGAACTTTATACTAGGCGAGAAATGAGGCTCCTGTTGCTTACCTTTGAAAATAGTTGGAGAGTGAGCATATGAATTAAGGATATTCAATGGATATTTTTTTGACAAAGATCAAAGATTTGAAAGAGCAATTGATTTTTTCTTACGAAATCTTGCTAGATAGTTCACTTGTGCAGATTGTTCTTAAGATTCTTCCATACTCATATTAGACTTTTGATTCTACTCTTCTATTGATGATTAAATAAAATCTAAATGCCTTAACATTTGAGGATTTATTCTTTGTTTTGTTGCAAGAAGATTAGTTGAGCCAAAATAGGCCGATTTTGTCTATTGCAGATCAAGTTTTCTTATCTAGTCATAAGGGCAAGGGCAAATCGAGCTCATCTACTAGTAATTAGAAATCTACTAATGCCACGTGATCAAAGAAGGAAGACAAAGATGAAATGAAGAAAAAAAAAAGAAAAAGCAGTTTTGCAAGTAATGTGAGGAAAATGATCATGTCATTAAGAGTTTTCCTAAACTAGCTACAAAAGAAGCAAATAAGAAAGAGGTTGGAATGGTTGTTGTAGAGGCCTCTACATCTAAAATAGATTTTTCTAATCTTATTCAAAATGAAGAGTGGGCATTTACTAGTCATTGTATCTATGATCCAGGTTCTCATGAGCATTGTCTATCTATAGTAGACTTGGATGTTTAGTACTTTGATAGTGGTGCAACCAAATATGTTACCTTGCAACACAGGTTCTTCACTTCACTTGAGCCTTCTCCTGTAGGGAATATTGTCACATGTGCTAACAACTTGTCTTATCCTATCGTGGGAGTTGGAAGATCATTCTCATTGTGAGATCCTTTATATGTGCTAAGGATCAAGAAAAACGTGATATCAATTTCAGCACTAGTCAGGATTGGCTTGGTTGTCAAATTTGTTAATAGCAGATGTATAGTTCATGATCTCTTGAATGGTGATGTCATGATTGCTTCTATCATTAAATTATGTCGTAGGTTGTATAAGCTCATAGATGATGCAAAAGTGTTGAATGATTGAACATGTGTAGTTTATGATTCTTAGGATATCTCATATGTGAAGCTTTGGCATGCACACTTTGGTTAGCTGAATTTTGCTAGTTTGCTTCGTTTGTAGAAATTTGAAATGGTGACCTCTCTGCCCAAACTTGAAGAAACTTTATAAACATGTATGTGAAGGCTATGCTTTGGGCAAAATGAAGCATTCTTCCTTCCCAAAAGATGGTTTAGTTAGAGTTGCACATATTCGCAGCTTCTTCATAGTGATGTTTGTGGTCCTATCCAAAAACCTTTGTTTGGGAATTACATATACTTCATGACTTTCATTGATGAATTTTCTAGGCATGCATGGGTTTATCCATTGAAAGCAAAGTGTGAGGTGTTTATATGCTTTAAAAAGTTCCTAGTTATGGCTCAAAATCTATCAGCATGTAAAATGGGCATCCTTTATTTTGATTGAGGGGAGGAATATATGTCTTCTAAGTTTAATGCATTCCTGGCTGAGTGTGGGATAAAACACTAAAGTCGACACCTCAAAAAAATGGAGCTGTTAAAAGGAGAACATGTATCTCATGGAAATGGCAAGGTGTATGGTCAAAGTCAGTTTTTACCACATAGCTTTTGGCTTAAGGTTGTTATGTGTGCAACATATGTACTTAACAGGTATCCCACCAAAGCATTGCATTCTATCACCCCATATGAGACTTGGAATGGTCACAAGCCATTTGTTGCTCATGTACATGTTTTTAGTTATCTTACATATGCATTAGTTCTTAAACAACAAGATAGAAATTTGGATGTTAAAGCAATTAAATGTATTCTTGTTGGGTACAATTTTGAAAGCAAATTCTATTGTCTATATTGTCCATAGAATAGATGCATTTTGGTTATTCATGATGTTGTTTTTGTGGAAAATGAAATTCATCCCTTAGTTTCATGTACTAAGGAGACATCAATGAACTCAAAGGATATGTATGATACTTTTATTCCTCTTTTTACAGGTGGATAGTCAAGTGCTGGTCCAAGTGAGGCAATTTCTTAGCCTTTATAGGTTTCAAATGATGATATAGATCATTCCATTTTTTTGTAGATTTATATGATGCACTTATTAATGATAATGCGGACATGGAACAAGTAAAAACTATGCCTAAATGGTTCGTGCAAACTTTGAGGAATAACAAATTAGATGTACCTTTATCATATCGTATTCGACTAGGCTCTCATAATGTTTCTTTTGCATCTGATTGTTATGAAATGGATAGGTCTAGTATTTCTTGATATATTTTGGTAGTGATGTGTGAAAAAACTCTTAAGACCCCCCCGGTGCTTTTTTCCCTCTTTGGGAGGTTTTTTCCCCTGGCTTGTATATATGCATATAACCTAATAGGTTACTTATCTTTATACCTTCATTTGATAATATGTTATATAATTTGTATTAGGGTAGGTTGTTGCTTCATCTAGGGTGTCGTCAACACCCTTTCGATCACAGTCCGAGAATCACACAAAAATTGGTGAATATACTCATGACGATTAGGATTTCAAAACAACTTTGCTATGTGGCATCAAATTTTTTATTCAAGCTCATTTTGGCCTTTGAATGCACTATCATAGTGACTATCCAATAAATTTTATCCATTTGTGTCAAACATACATACTATTGGAGTTAGACATCTGCGGAAGCACGCGAACAGCACAAGGAAGAAGAAGAAGCTTGGAGCACAACACACAATACTGAATGTATTACTAGAGACTGTACAAAGATAAGTAGCCCATCAGGCCAATAGGCGTATATAGAAGGCGGGGGAAAAAAACCTCCTAAAGAGGGAAAAAAGTGCCCCGGTGGTCCTAGAGTGTTCACACACATCACTACCTAAATATATCAACAAATCCCCCCTGGGAGTGATGTGGTGAACAAGTAGCTGGCACTCATGTATAAGGAAGTGCCAAGCTATGTGGAAATCACTCCACAAAAGGAAGTAAGCCCAAAGCTTTGCGGAAAGCTTCAAACTTCTCCCTAGGCAGAGACTTCGTGAAAAGGTCTGCAATGTTCTCCTGTGTGGGCACATATGCCAAGTTGATCTCCCCAGCAGAGAACCTCTCCCTAACATAATGATAATGCACCTCAATGTGCTTAGTGCGAGCATGGAACACAGGGTTCCTTGCAACTGCCAATGCACTCTGACGGTCAATGAAGATGGTGGTGGCAGAAGACTGACCAACACCCAAATCAGCCATAAGGCGTCTGAGCCACACACACTCAACAGTCGTTGTGAAAGCTGCCCTATACTCAGCCTCACAACTGGAAGTGGCCATAGTAGGCTGCTTCTTGCTCAACCAAGATATACATGAACTACCAAGCATGAAGCAAAAGCCACTAATGGACACCGGAGTGTCATAGCAACTAGCCCAATCAGAGTCAGAAAAAGCATGCAAATCTGGCGGTAGTGATCCCCCCTTGGGATAAAACAACCCAAGTAGCCGAGTACCACTCAAGTAGCGAAAGATACGCTTAACCGCCTACCAATGCTTGACTCCTGGGCAATGCATAAACTTGCTCATCTGTGAGACAACAAACTGAATATCTAACCGAGTAATGCATAAGTAAATCAAGCATCCAATAGCCTTCTGATAGAGAACAACATCAAATGCATCTCCAGCATCATGAAGACTCAATCGTAAATCTGTCTCCATAGGAGTGGCAATAGGCTTACAGTCTTCAAGGCCAAAACGTTGCAATAATGTGTCAATATATTTCGTTTGACACAAAGCCATTCCACCATCAACGTGCATAAATTGACTGCCCAAATAATGATGCAAATGCCCCAAATCAGACATCTCAAATGAGGCATGCAAATCAGCCTTAAAATCAGCAATATGCTTCTCAATAGGACCAGTGAGTAGCATGTCTTCAACATAGACAACAATGATCAGAAGCACATCATTAGCACGCTTAACATATAAGGTGCTTTCAGTTGGACTGTTCTCAAAACCATGTGCAATTAGATAGGCATGTATCTTCTCATACCAAGCACGTGGTGCTTGCTTTAAACCATATAATGCCTTCTTCAACCTCGACACCTGGTTTTCAAGCCCTTTCTGCACAAAGCCACGGGGCTGAAAAATATACACTTCTTCATGCAAGTCACCATTCAGAAACGCTATTTTAATGTCCAACTGATGTACATTCCAACCATGATGGGCTGCAAGTGCACAGATGCTCCCAACAGTAGTCATACGGCATGTAGGTGCAAAGGTCTCATCAAAATCAATGCCTCTTTCCTGTGCATAACCCTTTGCAACAAGCCTAGCCTTATACATGTCAACTGTACCATCAGGTTTACGCTTCAGCTTGTATACCCACTTAGTGGCAATGGCCTTCTTGCCAGGAGGCAAGTCACATAGAGACCAAGTACCATTCTTCATTATTGCATCATATTCAGATTGCATAGCAACCATCCAATTTTCTGAATTTTGTGCTTCATCAAACGAAACAGGCTCAGTCTCATCACATAGACTAGATGCAGCCATAGGATAGCAATCTGATGCAAAAGAGGCACTATGAGAGCCGGATCGAGTACGATATGACAGAGGTGCATCTAATTTGCTATCACGCAAGGTCTACACCAGCCATTTTGGCATAGTTCTTGCCTGCTCAATATCAGCTCTCTCATCAATAAGTGCATCATGTAAATCTGCATCAGAAATGGAATGATCTACATCATCACATGAAACCTGCAAAGGTTGAGAAGTTGCCTCATTAGGACCAGCACTAGACTATCCACCTGTAAAAAGAGTCAGCAAAGTATCATACATGTCTTTGGAGCTAACATATGTCTAGTTAGTACAGGAAAGCAATGGCTGAAGAGCATCCTCCACAAAAACAACATCACGGCTAACCAAAATGTGTTTAGTCTGTGGATGATACAGACGATAGCTTTTACTTTCAGAACTGTACCCAACAAAAATATATTTTACTGCTTTATCATCCAATTTTCTACGATGTTGTTTAGGCACTAATGCATATGCCAAACAACCAAAAACGCGCAGATGAGCAACAGATGGCTTGCGGTCATGCCAAGCCTCATATGGAGTGATAGACTACAGTGCTTTAGTGGGACACCTATTTAGTACATATGATGCACACATGATAGCCTCAAGCCAGAAACTATGTGGTAAAGCCTGACTCTTGACCATACACCTCGCCATCTCCATGAGTGACCTGTTCTTTCGTTCAGCAACTCCATTCTGTTGAGGTGTATATGGCACTGTACACTAGTGTTTTATCCCACGTTCAGCCAGAAATGCATTAAAATCAGAAGACATATATTCCCCCCCTCGATCAAAACGGAGGGTGCCCATTTAACATGCTGATAGATTTTCAGCCAAAACCAAAAACTATTTGAAGCACATGAACACTTCAAACTTTGCCTTCAATGGATATACCCATGCATGCCTAGAAAAATCATCGACGAATCTCAGGAAGTAAAGATAATTCCCAAAAGAAGGTGTCTGCATAGGACCACAGACATCACTATGTACAAGCTGCAATTTTTTAGTAGCCCGAACTGAACCATCTTTTGGAAAGGACGAACGCTGCATTTTGCCCAAAACACAGCCTTCACAAACATGTTTTCCAAGTGCCTCAAGTTTGGGCAAAGAGGAGACCATTTCAGATTTCTGTAGGCATAGCAAACTAGCGAAATTCAGATGACCAAAGCGTGCATGCCAAAGCTTTGCATCTGACATAGCCTGAGAATCATTTACTGCACATGCCAAATCATTTACTGATCTGTCATAGTCTATGAGCTTATACAGCCCATGACATAAAATGCAAGAAGCAATAATCACATCGCCATTTGACAGATCATGAACTGTACACCTGTCATCAACAAATTTCACAACCAAGCCAATCTTGGCTAATGCAGAAACTGATAACAGGTTCTTCTTGATCCCTAGCACAAATAAAGCATCTGACAAAGTGAAAGAACTACCATCAGCAGTAGTCAAAATGATCTTACCAACTCCCATAATAGGATAAGAGGAGTTGTTGGCGCATGTAACAGTATTCCCTGTAGGGGCAGGCTCGAGTGAAGAGAAGAAACTACGCTGCGAGGTAATATGTTTAGTTGCCCCACTGTCAAAATACCAAACATCTAAGTCTACTGCAGACATGCACTGCTCATGATAAGATGGGTCAAAACTGCAGCCATTAGTTACAACGCCCATTCTTCTTCCTGCACAAGATTAGCAGACTCTATTTTTGGTGTAGAGGCCTCTGCAACAACCATTCCAGCCTCTTTCTTCTTTGCCTCTTTAGTAGCCAGTTTTGGACAGTTCTTTATGATATGATCATTCCCTTTACAGTACTTACAAAACAATTTCTACTTTTCTGATTTCTTCTCACCTTTATCTTCCTTCTTCGAATATGCAGAATTAGCAGATTTCTGCTTACTAGTTGAAAAGATCCATTTTCCTTTGCCCTTCTGACTAGCCAGGAAAGCTCGATCTGCAACTCGCATAATGGACCTGTTCTACCTGGACTGATCTTCCTGCAACAGAACAGAGACTAACTCCTCAAATGATAAGGCATTCGGATTGCCTTTCATCATCAACCGAAGAGTAGAAGCAAAACTATGATATGAATCAGGAAGACCATTCAGAACGATCTACACAAGTGAGCTATCTGGTATAACCTCATCAGCAGAAATCAATTGTTCCTTCAAGTCTTTGATCTTCGTTAGGAAACTATCCATAGAATCACCTTCATTCATGTGCTCACTCTCCAACTATTTTCGGAGGTAAGCAACACGAGCCTCATTCCTAGCTTGGTACAATGTGGTAAGTGTATCCCAAGCATCCTTAGCTGTTCTGCAGGAGCGAATGTGAGGAATAATGGCACGTCTGACAAACAAAGCTATCAATGCATGTGCCTGGGCATCTCTACCATCCCAAAAAATCTGCTCTGCAGTAGGTGTAGTAGAAACCGCAGCACAAACAGGAATATGCAGAATATCATCATCTTCCACACCTTCTGCATCAGCTTCAGTACCTGCAGTTGTAACAGTTTCAGGTGTGATAGGACGTTTTTTGACACCTTGCACAATGTTCCACAGTCCTTTTGCAACCAACACATGTCGCATCATATAAGCCCATAACGGGTAGTTGGTACCATCCAACTTATCCTCAACAGCCAACATACAGAATACATCACTGCTTTCAGCCATGGCCGATGACTAAAATACCTTGATGCAGAAAATTGATTGTATCTCAAAAAGTTGAACACAATTGCCCAGACGAATTCCACTAGACCTATAGTAGACTTCGAGATGCTTATACTGGCGAACAAAAATTGGTATATACCTTTGGCACAAAAAGATGAAATAGCCTGGACAAGCACTGCGATAGTGCGTTCGAAGGTCGAAACGAGCTCAGATCACGATTTCGGCACCGCAGAGCGAAGTCATTTTGATCTCGAAAACACGCTGAGTATGCTCACCAAAATTCCTATGATTCTGAGACTGCAACCGGAGAAGTGTCGACGGCGCCCTAGATGAAGCGACGACCTACTCTGATACCAATTGTTGGAGTTAGATGTCTGCGGAAGCACACGAACAACACAAGGAAGAAGAAGAAGCTTGGAGCACAACACACAATACTGAATGTATTACTAGAGACTGTACAAAGATAAGTAGCGCATTAGGGCAATAGGCGTATATACAAGGCGAGGAAAAAAAACCTCCTAAAGAGGGAAAAAAGTGCCCCGGCGATCCTAGAGTGTTCACACACATCACTACCTAAATATATCAACACATACATGTTTCTATTCACGAGTATGAGCACCTTAAAATCGACAATAGGTTTAGGAGAACTTAATAGGGCTTTTTGTTCAACATTTTGAGATACAATCAATTTCTACATCAGGGTATTTAGTCACTTGCCATGTCTAAAAGCGATGTTGTATTCCATATGATGCCAAATGTATTGGTAGAAAAGTGTTATGGAATATTGTGCAAGGGGTTGAAAAATGTCTACCACACCTACAAATACAATGATTGAAAGTGATGTAGGTGGGCTTGAAGATGATGCTCTTCAATTTCTTGGTCCTGTTGTCGTTCCTATTGCACCTACTTTAGAGCAACTTTGTTGGGATAGCAAAAATGAACAAGCACATGAGTTGATAGCCTTGTCTATCAAACATACCATTATCCCTCATATTTTCTCTTGCAAGACAACAAAAGATGTGTGGTATACACTTACAACATTATACCAAGCAAGAAATGAGGTTCATGTTGCTTGACTCCAAAAATATTTGGAGAGTGAGCATAGAAATGAAGGAGATTCAATTGACAATTTTTAAAGATCAAATATTTGAAGGAGTAGTTGACTTCTACTAATGAAAACTTGCCTGATAGCTCCCTTGTGCAAACTACTCATAATGGTCTTCCAAATTCATATCAAAATCTTCCTTCTACTCTTTGACTGATGATGATGGCAATCCAAATGCCTTAACATTTGAGTTAATCTCTATTTTTCTGTAGGAATATCATAATATCAGTCCAAGAAAAACAAGTCAATTATGCATGTTGCAAATCAAGCTTTCTTAGCTAGTCAAAAGGGAAAAGGTGAATGGATTATATCTATTAGTAAATAGAAATCTTCAAATGTAGTGTAATTAAAGAAGGAAGACAAAAAAGGCAACGAAATAGAAACACAGAAAGAGTTTTACAAGTACTGTAAGGAAAATGATCATGTCACAAAGAGTTGTCCTAAATTGGATCCAAAAGAGGCAAAGAAGAAAGAGGCTAGAATGGTTATTTTAGAGGCCTCAACAGCTAAAACAGAGTATGCTAATCTTGTTCAGAATGAAGAATGCTCATTTACTATTGTTTGCAACTATGACCCATCTTCTCATGAGTAGTGTATATCTGTAGTAGACTCATGTGTTTAGTACTTTGATAGTAATGCAACCAAACATATTACCTCGCAACATAATTTCCTAAAAGATAGGAAATATTTTCACATGTGCTAACAAATCCTCTTATCTTATAATGGGAGTTGGTACAATCATTCTGACTACTGTTGATGGAAGTTCTTTCACATTTTCAAGTGCCTTATATATGCCAAGGATCAAGAAAAATATGTTATGAGTTTCAACATTAGCCAAGATTGGCTTGGTTGTCAAATTTATGCTTCAAACAGTTTCTAGTTATATCCAAAAAAATTTTAACATCTAAAATAGGCACCGTCCATTCTGATCGAGGGGGGGAATACATGTCTTTTGAGTTTAATGCATTTATGGTTGAGCATGGGATAAAACATCAATGTACATGTTGTATGCATCTCAACAAAATGGAGTTTTTAAACGGAAGACAAGTCTCTCATGGAAAATGGGGAGGTGTATGGTCAAAAGTTAGGCTTTACCATATAGCTTCTACCTTGAGGTTGTTATGTGTGCACCATATTTACTTTATAGGTGTCCCACCAAAGCATTGCATTCTATCACTCCATATGAGACTTGGCATGGTCTCAAGCCATTTGTTGCTTGTCTATGTGTTTTTGGTTGTCTAGCATATACATTACTGCCTAAATAACAACACAAAAAATTGGATGATAAAGCATTGAAATGTATTTTTGTTGGGTGTAGTTCTACAAGCAAAAGCTATCATCTATATCATCCACACACTAAATGAATCTTGGTTAGTCGTGATGTTATTTTTGTGGAAGATGTAATTCAGCCCTTACTTTCAGGTACCAAGGAGACATTATTTAGCTTGAAGGATGTGTATGACACTTTGCTGCCCCTTTTTACAGGTGCACATTCAAGTGTTGGTCCAAATGAGGCAATTTCTTATTCTTTATAATTTTCAAGTAATGATACATATCATTCCATTTCTGATGCAGATTTACATGATACACTTGTTGATAGAGGGCTAACATAAAAAGAGGCAAAAATTATGCCCAATTATCTACTGTAGAGTTTGGGAGATAATAAATTAGATGTAGCTTTGTCATATCATACTCAATCAAGCTCTCATAGAGCTTTCTTTGCATCATATTGTTATGTAATGGTTGTCTCTAGTCTTTGTGATGAGAATTAGCCAGTTTCTTTTGATGAAGAAAAAATTATGAAAAATGGATGGCTACTATTCAATCAAAATATGATGCTATTATGAGGAATGATACTTGGTCTTTGTGTCATTTACCTCCATGCAAAAAGACCATTGACACTAAATGGGTCTACAAGTTGAAAAGTAAGCTTGATGGAATAGTTGATAGGTATAAGGTTAGGCTTGTTGCCAAAAGTTATCCTCAAAACCGAGGCATCTACTTCGATGAGACCTTTTCTCCCACATGCCAATGACCATTGTTCATAGCATTTGTTGCACTTCCAACTCATCATAGTTGGAATGCACATCAGTTGGACATTAAAACTGCATGTCTAAATGGTGATTTACATGAAGAAGTGTATGTATTTCAGCCTTGTGGTTTTGTGCAAAAAGGGAATGAAAAAAGAGTGTGTTCATTGAAAAAAGCATTATATGGATTCAAGCAAGCACCATCTGCTTGATATGGAAAGATATATGCTGCTAGCACGTGGTTTTGAGAACACTCCAACTAAGAGTAGCTTACATGTTAAGCGCACAGATGATGTACTTATTGATCATCATTCTATGATTATATGTTGCTTAGTGGTCCAAGCATATTGCTGAATTCAATGCTGATTTGCATGCCTCTTTGGAGATGTCTAATTTGGGGCACTTGCATCATTGTTTGGGCATTCAGTTTATGTAGGTTGATGGGGGAATATTTTGGTGTCAAACAAAATATATTGACATATTGTTGTAGTGCTTTGGCCTTGAAGACTACAAATATATTAACACTCCCATGGAAATAGGTTTAGGGTTGATTCTTCATGATGTTGGAGATGCATTTGATGTTTTTCTCCATCAACAAGCTATTGGATGCTTGATTTATTTATGCATAACTTGGCTTGATATTCAAGTTTTTCTCTCTCAAATGAGAAGGTTTATGCATTTCCCAGGCATCAAGCATTGGTAGGTGGTTAAGCGCATCTTTTGCTACTTGAGTGGTATCTGGCTACTTGGATTCTTTTATCTCAAGGGGGATCATTACCACTAGATTTACATGATTTTTCTTTACTTGGATTGGGCTATTTGCTATGACCCTCATATGTCCACTAGTGGTTTTTGCTCATGCTTGCTACTTCATGCATATCTTGGTTGAGTAAGAAGCAGCCTCCTATGGCTAGTTCTAGTTGTGAGGGTGATTACAGGGAAGCTTTCACAAGGGTTGTTGAGTGTGTGTGGCTCATACGCCTTTTGGCTAATTTGGGTGTTGGTTAATCTTCTCCCACCACCATCTTTACTGATAGTTAAAGCACATTGGTAGTTGTAAGGAACCTTATGTTCCATGCTCACACAAAGCACATTGAGGTGCACTATCATTATGTCAAGGAGAGGGTTTTGTGAGAGAGATCAATTTGGCTTATGTGCTCACACAAGATAAAGTTGCATACCTTTTCACAAAGGCTCTTACTAGGGAGAAGTTTGAAGTTTTTTGCAAAGCTTTGGACCTACCTTTTTTTGTGGATTTATTTCTAAGCTTGGCATTTCCTTGTACATGAGTGCAAGCTCCTTGTTCACCACATCACTCCCAGGGGGGATTTGTTGATATATTTTGTTAGTGATGTGTGTGAACACTCTTAAGATTGTCGGGTAATTTTTTCCATCTTGAAGAGGTTTTTCCCCACATAACTTGGAACTTCCTTATACATGAGTGCCAACTCCTTGTTCACCACATCACTCCTAGGGGAATTTTTTTATATATTTTGGTAGTAATGTGTGTTAACACTCTTAGGACTCTCATGGTACGTTTTTCCCTCTTTAAGAGGTTTTTTCCCACATAACTTTGCACTTCCTTATACATGAGTGCCAGCTCCTTGTTCACCACATCACTCCCAAGGGGGATTTTTCGATATATTTTGGTAGTGATGTGTGTGAACACTCTTAGGATTGTCGAGGTCCTTTTTTCCCTCTTTAAGATGTTTTTTCCCCTCAGTTTGTTTATATGCCTATAACCCTAATGGTTCACTCATCTTTGTACATTCACTTGGTAATACATTCTAAATTGTGTTGTGCACCGAGCTTCTTTTGTTTCCTAGTGCTTTTTGTGTGCTTCTGTAGACCTCAAACTCCAATAATCTTTGTGATGAGAATGAACATGTTGCATTTGATGAAGCACAAAATTGAGAAAATTGGATGATTGCTATGAAATCACAATATGATGCTATTATGAAGAATGGTACTTGGTGTTTATGTGATTTGCCTCCATGCAAAAAGGAGATTGGCAGTAAATTGATATAGAAGCTAAAGCATAAGCCTGGTAGAACAATTCATATGTATAAGTTGAGGTTTATTTCCAATGCTTATGCTAAAGAGAAGGGCATTGATTTTGATAAGATCTTTGCTCCCACATATCAAACGACCACCATAGCATTGTTGCACTTGTTGAAGTGATGCAATGGCAATGCACCATGGTGGATTCCCCTTTGCATGAGTTTCACGAGGATGCCCCCACCATAGAGAAACAAGCTCTAGACAAGGCACACGTAATCCACATAGACCTGTTGAATACACAAAATCTAAACAATACAGAGACCTGGAATAGAGATTTCCTAGATTTTATATAATGCGATCGAACCCTCAGTTTATAGTTGAACAAGCTGCTATATTTTTTATTAAAGGACATATACAAAAGTTTTTGATGGCCATGTGGCCTTCCACATGAACATTAATGATAAAAATCTCCTACTAGAGAAAAATAAAGAATACCTAAGTGTAAGTATACAAACTATACCTCCCACCTTATGGGCATGTACACAGTGTACAACTAATTGTGCAATATCATGATTCAGTTAACCGCCATCAAGTGAAAATAGTGTCAAAAGCTATATGTGGTAGAGGTTTAGTCAAATCCTTTGTAACATTATCTCGAATCTTCTCAAGAATAAGGCATTCAATGGCTAAGCAGTCTCTAATGAGGTGATACCTCACCTTAGTGTGTTTGAGGTAGAAACATATCACAATCAAGATGAGAGAGCCACAATGCTTCCTTACATGCCTCACGAGCTACAACATACTCTACTTTTGTAGTGGAAATAACTATATATTCTTGAAGATGAGGTCTCTAAGAGATAGCACCTCCAACAAAGTGAAAAATATACCCTCATTTAGACTTTCAATTGTCTATGCAACCAACATAATCAAGAATCTATGTAACTAATAATGGATGCCTCTCCTCTACCCAAGCATAGACACTTGTCCTTAGTGCCACTCATATATCTCAAAATCATATTGACCTTGTCCTAATGCTTCTTGCCAATATTGGACATAAATCTGCTCATAGATCCCACTCCAAATGCAATTTTTGGTCTCGTAGCTACCATAGAATACATGAGACTACCAATAGTAAATTCATAAGGAATCTTGGTAATGAATTCCATTTCCTCACTTGATTTGGGGCAATAATCCTTAATTTCACATATGTAGGTAAAGATGTACTCAATGCCTTTCCACCCTGTCTATTGAACTTGTGAAGTAATTTGGATATTATACTCACTTTGAGACAAGTATATGCACCTTTTTCTCCTATCATGAGTAATGTGCATGCCAAGTATATGTTTTGCATCCCCCAAATGCTTCATATCAAATCTGTCACTCAGTTTCTATTTGATCAATGGCAAGTCATCAGAGGAATTCCAAGCAATCAACCTATCATGGACATAAATTATCAAGCTTCCATCTGATTATCTCTTAGTGTAGAAACAATGATCCTCATTTCTTCGAGAATATCCTTGAGACTTCATAAAAGCATCAAAATTTTGGTACCATTGTCTCGAGGACTATTCAAGTCCATCTAATCTCTTCTTTAGTTTACAAACTAGAATCTCTTTGCCAGGAACTACATAACCCTTTGGTTGTTCCATATAGGTCTCATATATAAGATCTCCATGCAAAAGAGTAGCTTTCACATCCATTTGGACTAGTTCAGAGAGTAGCTTTCACATCCATTTGGAAAAACTGAACTCATGCTCCTTTGCAACAAATCCAAGCAACATGCATAATGTATTCATCTTGACTACTAGAGAGAAGATTTCCTTGAGATCCACACATGGTTATGATTTCCTACGATTAGGCAAATTTACCTAAACTCTCTACAAATTCCTCTAGATTAATAGAAAAGGTTGAATTCATGTGAGTTATACTCACCTCCATTATCAGAACATAAAGCGTTGAGCTTAGATCCTTTTTTAGTCTCAACTATTTTAAGACATTTTCTAAAACTAGGGAATACCTCATCCTTCAACTTGATAGGATATACCCAAACTTTTCTATTAGCATCATCTACGAAAGTGAAAAAATAAAGAGAAACGCCTAATGATCTTGTGGGCATAGGACCACACACATCTTTATGAATGAGATCAAAAGGTTGAATTGAATATTCAATGTGCGTTTCATGCACATTCTTAGTTTTCTTTCCATATTGACAATGCTCACAAAATATAAAATCAAATAAAGATAACATAGGTAATTATCCAAAACAAGAAAGGTTTTCCATTCCACTACAATAGATGTGGCCCAAATGGTTATGCCATATACGAACCATAGGTTGTTTAGTGACATCTAACAAGTGCTCTTTCTATGATACAAATAAAGGATAATGTGAGCCAACTTTGTTTCTTTTTGCAATAACCATATTGCCCTTTGATATGCAAAAGGATTGAGCATAGAAAACCTCTTTGTGAAGAAGGTCATCAAGTTGACCAATTGACATCAGAATGCATGATAATTGAGGCACATGGCATACATTATGCATAGTAAATTTTGAACCATCAATGAAGTGCACAATCACATCTTCGATCCCAAAACAATCACACTAATAAGAATCATCAAGTCTCATGATACCAAAATACTTTGTCGCATAAGTAGAGAACCATTCTATATGTGGTGTCACATGGAAAGAAGCATCAAAATCAAACAACCACGTGTGGGAAAGAGAATCAACCATAAGAGCCATAGTAGGCGCACTACTATCAAGTGTTAACACATAAAAATCATACAAAATAGCATTAATTTCTTCTATCTTCATAGCCAAAGTAGACATTGCAGGTAACTATTTAACATGCCCATTAACATGTTGTCCTTTAACTTTAGCATTCTTTAACACATAAGAGTCTTTTTCATATTCCCTTTCTTATGACAATAATGACACTCAATATCCCTCTTTCTTCATTTACTTCTACTCTTATTCTATTAATCATTCTATTTCTTGTTCTTGCTTTTGCCACATTGTTGATTCTTTCCTTGGTAAGAATCATGAACACTATATGCATCTGTACTCTGAGTTCCAACCATAGAATTCCCATGGGTATCTTTACCCAAGAGTGCTCCACATATGTCATCATAGATCAATTTACCACCAGGAGCACTATTGCTAAGAGTTGTGCAAAACATATCCCATGATGATGGCAAGGTGCATAACAACAAGACTGCTTACATTTCATTATAGATTTCCATTTTCTAAGCATGTAATTGAAAAATATAGCATCAAACTCATTTAGACGAATAAAAACACTATTTGTGTACTTCATGCGAAGATCATATAACTTTCCCATCAGGTATACTTCATTTGATGCCATTTCTTTTTCATCCGTGTTGCATAACTTCTTTTAAAGCTCCTCTACTCTTTCACAGTCCAATATTGTAAAGTAAACATTATCCACCAAGTACAATTGAATGGTAGACCTAGCCATTTCATCCAACTCATATTTCATCATCCATACCCACAGGCTTCTTTGAGATTCCATTCATTAGCTTCCATTGCCTCCTCTAAATGAGCACTTCTTTAATTTGATTCTTCCATAGATCAAATTGTGCCATCAAATTTCTAAATCTCGAAATGGTCTTTGTTGTGCAAGTTATAGTTCCTCTTGGGAACACTAGCACTAGACCGTGATCCACCATATCTACCTTAGATATGTAATTCCATGTTGATAGAGAATTACTAGAATCATAATGGAGTTAGAAGAGTCCAAATGCCACTACAACTTAAAAAAAGGTGACCACGTGTCAAATTTTGGGAGAATTTTGGTAGATTTCTCCCTAGAAAAATAGATCAATGAACAACAATGACCAACAAAAGAGATTATGTGATTATGTATGTACTCATACCAATAATTTTATCAACGAGTAGAGTCAACCACTATATTGTTGAAAATCTCAAATCGAAAGAAATTTTGCTAGAGTCTGCTTTGCAAAATGAGCATATGACCAATGTAGAAAACTCATAAAACTATGAGTACTAACATGTAAAAGTGCATAGTGAATCACTGACTCCACTGCATATGACCACTTAACCAAAAGAAGCCAACTAGGGTTATTGAGCACCTATGAACCACTAGCATAAATCTCAAAACATCAAAGGATTTATGCAAAAATGTAACCACTTTATCAATGACCACATGGGCATACATAAAGGGTATCCACAAGAGCATATATAGTGCATATGTGCTCAGTATATGAAATAAAATGGCACTAAAAGTTTGAATTTATAGCCTAAAGACTCACCGACAACACCTCCAAGTGTTATCAATTCCATTCTTTCGACCCAAAAAAGCTGCATAAACTTGTGGTAGTGGCTCCCATCACAACCAAAAGCCTTACAAGAAACATGTAAGAAGACTCAAGAGCTAAAAATTCAGTGATAAAATTGAATCTACACTACAAAGGAGACACAATCTCAAGTGCCTCATTGGCTTCTAATTTTTGACAATTTTGCACCCAAAGAATATATCAGAAAATTGATGCATAGAGTCTAAGAAGACACTTTGAAGGCTCCAAAATAATGTAAACCTAAAGTATCTTTACTCATATCCTTTGGTTATTGGTCAATCTTTTGCCACCACCATCTTTACTGATAGTCACAACACATTGATAGTTGTGAGCAACCCTCTGCACCATGCTTGGCCAAAGCACGTTGAGGTGCATTATCATTATGTCAAGAAGAGACTCTCTTTTGGAGAGATTAGTTTAGCTTATGTGCCCACACAAGATAATGTTGCATACCTTTTCACAAAGGCTCTGCCTAGGGAGAATTTTGAAGCTTTTTGTAAAGCTTTGGGCTTACTTCCTTTTGTTGATTGATTTCTTTCCACATTGCTTGACACTTCCTTATACATGAATGCTAGCTCCTTGTTCACTGCACCATTCCCAAGGAGGGTTTGTTGATATATTTTGTTAATGATGTGTGTGTGAACACACTTAGGACCATCATTGCACTTTTTCACCTCGTTAGGAGGTTTTTTCCACAGGCTTATATATATGCATGTAACCTAATAGGTCACTTACCTTTGTACATTAACTTGCTAATACATTTAGAATTGTATTGTTCTCCAAGATTCTGCTTCTTCCTTCTACTCTTGATGTTCTTATGTAGACCTTGAACTCCAGCAAACAAGTTGTTGGATGCTTGATTTATTTATGCATAACACGATCAGATATCGAGTTTGTTATCTCTTTGATTAGTAGATGTATGCATAGCCCAGTAGTTAAGCATTGGAATGAAATTAATCACATCTTTCACAACTTAAGCAATAGTTGCCCACTTGTGTTGTTTTATCCCAAGAGGAGATCACTATTTCCATTTACATGAATTTTCATACTTGAATTGGGATGGTTGCTATGACACTCATGTGTCCACAAGTGGTTGTTTCTTCATGCTTGTTAGCTCATGCAAATCTTGGTTGAGCAAGAAGCAACCTACTATGACCAATCCTATTTGTGAGTTTCAGTATCATGTACCTTTCACAACTATTGTTGAGTGTGTGCAGCTCAAAATCCTTTTATCTATGTTGGGTGTTGCTCAGTTTTTTGCCACCACCATTGTTACTGATAGTCAAAGTACATTGGCATTTGCAAGGAACGTTGTGTTTCATGCTTGCACAAAGCAAATTGAGGTGCACTATCAGTATGTTAGGGAGAGACCCTCCTCATGAGACATCGGTAATGTTGCAAATCTTTTCACAAGGGCTCATGTGGCCACATAGGGTAATGTTTCAAATCTTTTCACAAAGGCTCTACCTAGTGAGCAAAGCTTTGGGTTTACTTACTTTTGTGGATTGATTTCAATCTACATAGCTTAAAACTTCCTTATACATGAGTGCTAGCTCTTTGCTCATTGCATCACTCCCAAGGGAGATTTTTTGTATATTTTAATAGTGATGTGTGTGAACACATTTAGGACCACTAGGGCACTTTTTCCCTCTTTAGCAGGTTTTTTCCCCTAACTTCTATTCACAATTATAACCCTGATGGGATAATAATGTTTATACCTATACTTAGTAATAAACTTAATGTTGAGATCCAAACTTTTTCTTCTTCCTTGTATTGTTTACATGCTCCCATATTCCTTGAAATCCAACAAATACACTATTCCAAAATCAACAATGAACAAGTCCATGAATATGAAGCTAAACCACAATCTAAAAGCTATCTATCAAGCTATCATGGAACCATTAGACTACATGTCTAGCACAAGAGCTTGCAAATTTTGGCATCATCTCCCTTGCATGATGTGCTTTGGAACCAAAGAACCATAAGCAAAAATCATGTCCACAATGCCAATCCTAATAGTATTAATCAATAGTGAACAATTATTTTAGAACATGGCCGATCCACTTGAAAAATGGGATAAAAATTGAGGCCCTAACTTGATCTACACTTGTTGACAAGCTACTAGCTTTGACAATTTGTGTACCTACAAGAAAACAAGAAGTAGGTACCAACAAGATCCACACCAATCTCTTGAAACCTATGTGCAATCAAGAAATCACCTCCAAATCCATGTGGCATAACATTGAACAAAACTACAATTCCACAATACATAACGAGCAAACCAATCTTGAATCGAAGTGGCATTAACCAAACCCAAAACCACAATGATAATGTACATGTCAATCACCTAAGAAGAAACTTCTCTATTCTTATATGGAGGAGCAACCACATGGATCATACATACCAAGTGACTCGAGCTCTAGACTGAGAGCTCCCACACAACATATCTCTCTAAGAAAACTTGTATATCAATATCTAAGGATTTGCAAATAATTTTTGTAGAGTTCAAAGGGTACCTCAATCTGTCTTCTAAAGTCAACATTTCTTGGCACTAGTGCTCTCTATGAGCCTCTAAATCCTTGGCATGGTTCTAGGCCTTGAATTCATATGAATACACAAAGAGCTCATATTCTTTGCACAACATCAATGATAGTTTGTTTTGAAGACAAGGAGGAGAGAGTGAGGATTGTTGTAGAGAGAGAAAGGTAGATGCACATTTAGAAGTACACCTTGTGGGCTGCACAATAGGAGTTCAATATGTATGCTTTCATATGAGTTATATAAAAAGATGCAACTTTTGATCAGCACTTGGTATGGTGGCTGTTGGGGGATTCTTTAGTTGAAGGGTGCTTCAATGTTTGTAGAAGAAGAATGGAGAAGAAGAAGAAGAAAGACAATTGCACTGGAAGCCTTTGTCTATTGATTACCTAGGTTGCATGATTCATTATTCAACAATTTTTTTATTCGTGAATAATTATGGAATTTTACGTTAAACCCTTATTATTTGATTGAATTATTTGGTGACACTTTAGATTATTTGAACAAGAGCAAATACTTTTTGCACGGCAATTTAGTGCATTTTTTATCGAAAGAACCTTCGATTGAAAACTTTTTTATCAAAAAACTTTTGATTGAATACTTTTTTTATAAAAAATAATTCAGTTGAATATTGTTTTATTGAAGAATATGCTTAGAGTCATTTATCATAAGAGTTACTTTGTTTTTTATGAACTTATAGTGTCGTACAAGCTCTTATGAAGAATATTTAGTATTTTAGTATTTAAACAATAAAGAAAACTATTTTTATTTGTCAGTTAAAAACTATTATGATTGTTTGACTCAACGTTGATTCTTAGTTCACAATAGTATATGTATGTGTGTGTATGATTGTGAGTAAAAGTGTATTGTAATTGTTTGAATCAATATTGATTCTTACTTCACAATAGTATGTGTATGTGTATGTGCATGTATGTCATATGATTGTGAGTGAAAATCTAATGTGATTGTGTATGAGCATGTCTATGTGTGTGTATGATTGTGAATTAAAAACCATTGTATGTGTTGGAAAAGGTTTTATCTTCTTTTTTATAATTCAAGGGTTGAGAAGGTGTTAATAAGTGAACTAGAACTTTCTAGGTAAAGTCTCTAGATGGCTTTGTCTTGTAGACTTATTAACACCTCACATCCTTGAAGTGTAAAGGGATGCAACAAAGTTTCATCTGATAGTATGTGTATGTGCATATGAGTGTATAATTGTGAATGAAAATCTATTGTGATTGGCTGATTCAACATTGATTCTTACTTCACGATAGTATCTGTAAGTGTATGATTGAGAATTTAAAATCTATTGTGACTGTCTGACTCAACATTGATTCTTACTTCACAATAATATGTTTAAATGTATGTGTGTGTATGATTGAGAATTAAAATCTATTGTGATTGTTTGACTCAACAATGGTTTTTACTTCACAATAGTATGAGTAATTGTATGTAGGTACACGATTGAGAATTAAAATCTATTGAATTGTGTGTCTCAACATTGATTCTTATTTCACAATAGTATGTGTAATTGTATGTGTGTGTATGATTGAGAATTAAAATGTATTGTAATTGTTTGACTCAATGTTGATCCTTATTTCACAATAGTATGTGTAATAGTATGTGTGTGTATGATTGAGAATTAAAATCTATTGTGATTGTTTGACACAATATTGATTCTTACTTCACAATAGTATGTGTGTGTATGATTGAGATATAAAATCTAATGTAATTGTTTGACTCAACATGGATTCTTAGTTCACAATAGTATGTGTAACTATATGTGTGTATGATTCATGACAATTAAAATCTATCGTAATTGTCTAACTCAACATTGATTTTTACTTCACAATGGTATGTGTAATTGTATGTGTATGTATGATTGAGAATTAAAATCTATTGTGATTTTCTGACTTCACATTGATTCTTACTTTATAATAGTATGCGTGTGTATGATTGAGAACTTTAATAGATAGAAAATGTAAATACATAGATTAATAAATTTAAAAACTTTAAGAGAGATTCAAAGTAGTTTGTATATATTTTACTTTATAATAGTATGCGTGTGTATGATTGAGAACTTTAATAGATAGAAAATGTAAATACATAGATTAATAAATTTAAAAACTTTAAGAGAGATTCAAAGTAGTTTGTATATATTTTAAGATACATATTTAGTGGAATGTATATCTTATTTGATATTGATTTATGTTGTCTTTTTGTAGATATAAAGTCTTCATAAAGCAAGAATTATGGGAAAGGGAAAAGAATGGTCATATGTGATCATTCATCGAGAGGGTATAACAGTCTCCACAATACAATGCAAATGTTGTGGACATCATTATGTAGGAAATGCAACTCACATAAAAGAGCATACAGGTAATAATGTGGAAGGATGCTCTAATCTAGACAATGATATATGGGTACACTTTGCAAGTTATGCAAACAAATGTAAATCTCAAGGTATCACATAAAAATGATGTAAAAGCATTAGTTCACAACACTTTTGAAGTAGTCTAGGTGTAGAGCAAGAATGATTAGATGCATCAATGACAACTGAGGATCCTCATGCAGTCCTAGTGTGTTCGCACATATCACTACCAAAATATACCAACAAATCCCCCCTTGGAGTGATGTAGTGAACAAGGAGCTGGCACTCATGTATAAGGAAGTGCCAAGCTATGTGAAATCAATCCACAAAATGAAGTAAGCCCAAAGCTTTGTGGAAAGCTTCAAACTTCTCCCTAGGCTGAGCCTTTGTGAAAATGTCGGCAATGTTCTCCTGTATGGGCACATATGCCAAACTCATCTCTCCAGTTGAGAATCTCTCCCTGACATAATGATAGTGCACCTCAATGTGCTTAGTGCCACTCAAGGAATACGGGCGTATAGCGACAGTTAAGGCGACACAAATTCATCGCTATAAAATTGCAACATGCGTCGTAATGAGCGTCGCACGCGGACCGTCGATTAAACGACAAAGTGAACGACGTGTTTTGCGACTTGTACTGCGACGGGACCTACGACTCTCGCCTGTAGTGTCGCTTATACGTGGGTTCCAAAAGCGTTGCTTAAGCGACGCTTTGTACGTCGCATAAGCGACGCTTTGTACGTCGCATAAGCGACGCTGTCTGGACGTCGTTTATGCAATGCATCTAGCATCGCTTACACGACGGTCTGTTGACGGGAAAAAATTAAAACGTTGGAGGCTCTTCGATCGGCATTTTCACGCATCTGATCGAAGAGCTCTCCAACGTTCGCAGTTGCACTGTGCTTACGAGCTAAAGCAAGTATATGCAGGTCTCTGTTTCTCTCTTTCTACATCTTTTTCGCTTTGAATTCTCTCTCTCTCTGTCTCTCTCTCGCTTTGTTGACTCTCTCTCTTGTTCTCCTAATTGTTGACTCTTGTTCTTGAAATGTTATAGAAGTTCAAGTTTGCCAACATCTATATATCTACATCTTAAGAATACAACATGAACGAAAGAAAGGAGAAAATAACACATACATGCAACTTTGCATCGGTATATTTATTGCGATATTATTGGTTAAGATTTCAATCATCCACAATTTACTAGAGTGGTTCATAATTCATGAGTAGTTGCTTACATGGATATAGGTGACATGATATTTGGAGAACTCCAAAGAGAATTTTAAAAAATATTGAAATAAAAAAAAAAACAACATATTGGGTGTCATTAGCTAGTATGAATATGATGTTTGATATTCAAGAACTGTGGTGATAGGGTTCTTCCATCTGCAAATATCAGAAAAACACCTCCCAACGGCGATCATACCCGACAAAACACCCAAGATCCTGAACCACTTAGCCTTGCTCGTGTGCATGCTCCACAGATTGCTATCCACATCATTGTCAACTACATCCTTGACAGTGAACTCGTGAATGCTGGTGTCAATATCTTTCATATCTTCATCCATTGGTGTCAATATTCTACCCACAGAATGCCTTCATTCATAAATAATATTATTATGAAAGTATTATTGTAATTAATACACATGTAGCATATGATCTCATTACATAAATTTGTAATTAATGTTTTCCAACAAACTCTAAAATTACTCTTACAAGTCTCATCGCCAGCAAAGTGCTTCTGTCATGGGAGCTGGACGTAAGACCGAAACATACAAAGGCCTTCATTCTCCTTCCTCTTGGGCTAGCCATTCTCCTTCATCACCGCTCCCGTTCTTGAACCTTCTGGCGGAGGAGCTTGCTGTTGTGATTTTTGGTTGTGACCATGCGACTTACAATGAATGCGTCACACAACTTCTGTTTGGTATACTTTATCTATCCTCTTACTTTCTATCACAGATATACGTGTAGCTCAAGCGTAAGCACCACCTCCTTTACTTGTCAATCTGCGGAGACGTGAGGACCGGTATGAAGACCACGAGCAAGTGAAGGCACAAGTGCGTGAGTGAAAGCACACAAACATGCACACACATACACACACACGCGCACAAAGTAAGATCAAAGAGAGGAACAATGGAAAGCTTAGATTGCAAAAGAGTTCTCTTACAAAAGTTCTATTCTCTAACAAGCTAACCCCAAAAATGAGCTCTCTAGCTCTTTTTATAGTTTTTTGACTAGTTTTGGCCCTGTCCAGACCTAGTGTCCGGCCTAGTTAAAAATTAGGTTCCAGGGCTTATTTGAGGGCTCAAACGAAGTCTAAAAATTATGAGAATTGGTACGATGGTACTTCTAATACTCCTCAAGCTCGAGGACTCCTCGGCTTGAACAAAATGGAGTTACTAAAAATAGATAATGGTATTCACAATGGTTTTTAGTGATGGAAATCACTATTTTTGTAGGGGATTCTTTTGAAAATTTGACATACACTTCTTGGAGCTCCCTACTTGCTCCCTTTCCTTGTGTGTCCACCTTTTGATGTGCTTCCATGCTTTGTCCTTGACTTTGAGCTTCAACACTCCCCCCCCTCTCGAGTATGTCGTCCCTGACAGACCCTTGTTGGAAGGGCTGTTCCATGTAGTGCTTTGAGAGGTGGTGTCCATCCGTTGTATGAGCTGGTTCCTTGGATTCCAGCAAGAATGTGTCGTTGTGAGCTTTCAAAACTGTAAGTTGCTCAAAAGAGGTTGTCAAGAGTGATTTGGAGCAACTACTGGCTTCAATTTGCTTCCGAGATATGGATGTTGTTCCCAAGATGTCCGCTAACTCTTCCAAAGATGATGTTGAGAGCAGTCATGCCAACTACTCATAACCCATAATGAATGATGGGTAAGTGTGTTCGTGCCTGGGTTGAAAAAAGTATGTGCCTTGTGCACGGCCTTGTAATGTAGCCCTACGCATGCTTACTTGGAAAATGCATTGGAAGAAGTATGGTGCAAAAATTGCGGGTCTTGAGCTAAGTGCTCCAGGGTATGCTGACGAAGAGGTTTCCTAAACTATCATGGTTAGGGTGTTTCCAGATTGTTGATGAATGTCCATGTTGCTTGTCCACTGATGAGATCGTTTGAGTGGTGGATCCTCTCTCCTCTTTTCAAAGCAACATTCGCCAAATACATATGCAGGAGTCTTCTCCTCCAGAACTACCCTTTGCAGATATCTCCTTGGATGCTCTGGTACATGAAGTAGTTAAGCATCACTCAAGTTGCGGACCTTCAAGCTCTTCATTCCTACCATGGTAAGAGAAAATCATAGTTGTAGATGCCATGTTCATGCCAAATGCTTGTCATCTACCAGATAAGGCAGCAATAATCTCACTGCTGGCCGAGACACACTTCTATCCAAATTGATAAATGCCGAGTAATCAACAGTTCCACCTTCAACTAAGCATGACTCATTCATGTTTCATAAGCCAAACCTGGGAACAAGCTCTCTCCCGCTTTTCTTACTTCCTTTTCTTTTCTTTTCTTCTTTTTTTTTTTTTTTTTTTTTTTTTTTTAAGGAACAGGATATCACAAAACAAGAACACAAAAGTTATCACAATAGAAATATTTGACATATGTCACTATGCTCTTGTGCGTGGGATTCTCAAGTGTGTCTATGCACGGCCATGTAATGTGGCCCTATATTAATGCATACTTTGGAAATGCATGACCTGAATGGTGCAAAAGACAGGGTTGTGCAAGGAGCACATGGTTGTTGCTCGTTCGAGGCTTTCGATGTTATTTGCGGAGGTTGATGCCGACCTTGGTGGAGGTATCCATTGAGTCTCAAACTGATGTAATCCTCCTTATGGGAGTCCTTTTTAGAACATCATTTGGCACTGTAGAGGTCACTTCAGGCGTCTTTCTCTTTGGATGCTTTCTGAACTGTGGTATCCAGTGTGGTTGACGCTTTGGTTCGGTGGAGGCTACTTGCACTTTTGGCTTCCAAACCCATATCCTTTTTGCATGTCTTCCTACTAATGTTGAAGAGCTGATTTGATCTTCCTTTGGTCTCTGTACGTGGTTCTTACCCTTTTCTCTTTTTGGCTTCTTTGTTGAAACCGTTTGCATGTGGGAGAACAAAGGTTGTTGTGGATGTAGGAGCTTCTTAGGTACCCACATCTGTAATTGCCCTTGTTGAGCTGCAGCTAACTTCTTAGGCACCCAAACTTGTTGGATACCTTGTGATTGAGCTTGTCTGAGCTGCTTCCTTCGTCTTCTGGCCTGGTTGGTTTGCATGGATGGGATTTGTGGGGGCAAGGTTGGTGGTTGCTCTCCTTTGCGTACCCATCTCTGCTTCATGCTCGGAACTGCTTTTTTATCGAATGGTGTCTTTCTATTTGATGTAGCAGTTGTCGTGAACGGTTGTGTTTGCTTGTGTGGTGGACTCACTACTCTGGCTACTTGATTCTTTGGAGAAGAAGAAAGATCCACCCGCCTTCGAACCTGGTCTTCCACGATTGACTCCTTCTGCATCATAGAGCTTTTGACACATACAACATCTTCTTTCATATGATTAGTCTTGGAAGAACTAAGAGAGTGTGTGGTGCCATGATTTAGGAGCATGCAGTTCTCTAATTCTAATGTAATGCATTGTTCATGTACCCAAACTTGAAGAATTTGACTTCTTAGGTTTAAGTTAATTGCATGGTCATAGATCCAATCTTGACCCAAGACAAGTGGTTCTGTAAGGTTCTCATCTTGACATACTAGCGCTTTGACTTTCATTGGAACATCTTGAAGGTAGATGGGAAGTTCCACCTCGCCCAAACAAGGGGTTTCCACACCTCCCAATCCTATGAGATAAGCTTCTATGGGATTGATGTTCAACCCCAAGTCTTGGCAGTCGGAAAGTCTAACTGCACTACTTGCTGCACCTGAGTCAATCAATGCTTTCACCGTCCTTGCACCCTTCCCTTGTCCTACCTCTATGGTCACAAAGGGTCTTCGGTCAATGACTTGAGAAGTCGCTATGCCTGACTTTTGACACATATCCATGTGATATTTTGGGGCTTTTGAGTTGACTTCTAGGCCTAATCGCCTTAACTTATTTCGCCTAATACGCTCTCTGGCCTCTACCTGTGCTTCTTCTCTCACTCTTAACTCTTCATCTTTTCGCTTCTTAGCAGTGTTGAGTCTCATTAGCATATCCTCAGTAAGAGGTTCTTGATATAGCTTGACTCTACAGCCACTAATATAGTTTGGCAAGATATCTCCTTCTAGCGTGGCCAACTGAACTGCACCACTAGTGGAAATTCTATTAATGATCATAGGTCCGTATCCTCTTTTTTCCAACTTACGGGCATGTTGTTTTAGTGTGTATACCAACACTAGATCTCCCTCTTTCAATCCCTTATCCTTGATGTGTGCATCAAAGTATGCCTTTTGCCTTTTCTTTGCAGCGTAGATGCCTGCTGCCGCTCGTAGCCTCGTCTCACCCAAGCGTTCAAGATCAAAGATCCTAGAGGACAATTCATGCCCATTCCACTCACACTCTTGTGCTACTTTTAAGGCAGGGATTAAGAAATCTAATGGTAGCACAGCGTTCTGTCCGAAGACCATCTGAAATGGGGTGGCGTTGAGTACCGTTTTGTAGGCAACTCGATAAGCCCAAACAGCATGATGAAGTTGTTTGTCCCAATCAGAGCGTTTATTATTTACCAGTTTTGTCAATACGTTACAGAGGATCTTATTGGTACTCTCGGCTTGTCCATTGGCTTGTGGGTGATAGGGGGCAGATTTCTTATGTATCACCAAGAATTCTTGGAGAAGATTCTCAATGACTTCATTCAAGAAGTGTGTGCCTCTATCGCTCACCAACTCTATTGGTAGTCCATATCTCGTGAACACATTCTCGAATAAGAACTTAGCCGTAGTCTGAGCATCATTTTTTGTTGTGGCTTTGACTTCTACCCACTTTGTAAGGTAATCTATGGCTACAATGATGTACTCTGCATGGGAGTTTCTAGCTGGGGGGTTAATAGGACCTATGAAGTCTATGCCCCACTTTGAAAATGCACGTCCTCCCATCATTGGCCTCAAGGGCATCTCGTCTTTTCTCACTGGATATTGTGCACGTTGGCATGTGTCACATTTCTTCACATAGGTATGTGCGTCCATATGAAGAGTGGGCCACCAAAGTCCTGAGAATAGAATGGTCTTGATCACTCGGTCAGGACCAAAATGTCCACCTGCAACACCGCTGTGTGCGGTCTCTAAGACCTTTAAATAGTCTGATTCATGAACGCATAGTCTTAAGTAACCATCTTTGCCTCTTTGGTATAGGTTGTCCCCTACTAAGGCATAGCCTTGAGCCTCTTGCTCCATGCTTCGTCTTCTTGCTAGACTAGCCTCTTTGGGTAATCTTCCCGATCTCATAAACTCTACCAATGGAGCACTCCAATCTGGAATTAATGACACTTGATAAAGGGTCGCATGCTCCACTGGGGGTCTCTCTCTGCACCTTGGACAATTCTTAATCCACTCATGTATTTCTTTGTCCATGCTAGGCCAATACACTCCTAAACGCTTTAGATTCTGCAATGTTCATTGTTTAGAATAGTGATTTCCTAGCATTCCTTCATGGGCTTGTTGCAACCAACTACTATGTTCATCATCCTCCACACAACAAGCTAATACACCCTCAGTATCTTGTTTGTACATGCTTCCTGCTAATATGTGATATTTTTGTGATTTTACAATTTCTTCTTGTGATGTTTTCACATTCTTATTTGCAGGGCCAAAGGTTAGGACTGGTACCAACTTATTTGCCCACTTAGGAACAACTTCTAAATTGAACAGATAAGCATCGGGTAATTCGTCAAACACTCCTTGCGGTGACTCTCCTGAAGTGATGCGAGAAAGGTGATCTGCCCGAAGGTGGGTTCTACCTTTCCTGACAACAACTTCAAAGTCATATTCCATTAGTAAGAGGAACCATCTTACTAAGCGTCCAGTATTGCAAGGTTTATTGACCAAATATAACAAAGCTTGATGATCAGTGAAAAACTTGAACTTGTTGGCCAATAAATAGTGTCTAAACTTCTTCACAGCATATACCATGCCTAAGCCCTCTTGCTCAGTTGTGGTATAGTTCCGTTCAGCTGCAGTGAGCTGTCTACTAGCATATGCTATGGGCAAATCTAAGTTTCCTTCACTTGTGGGTTGTGCTAGCACACATCCTATGGCATGATTGGATGCATCCACATGGACATGGAAGGGTTTATTCCAATCAGGAGTGGTGAGTATTGGTGCCGTGCACAAACGTTTCTTCAGTTCGTTGAAAGAATTCTCGCATTCGTCGTTCCACTCAAAATTAGACAACAAGGCATAAAGGGGTCTAGCTATGATCGCGTACATGTGGATAAACCTACGGTAGTATCCACAATGGCCCATAAAGGCTTGTACCTCTTTAATATTCCTTGGCCTTGGTAGCTCCGCTATGGCTCGTACCTTATCTTCATCTGTTGAGATTCCATTCTTAGAAACAATATGACCTAAGATTTTACCTTGACGCACCATAAACACACACTTTTCTGGGTTCAGACACACTCGATATTCTCTACACTTGTTGAAGATTTGTCTGAGCTCAGGGATGTGAAACCTTCTTTCTTGGGAATGAGCACATAAATCATCCACATACACTTCTAAGCTCTTTCGCAAGAACTCTTTGAAGACATGACACATGAGCCTTTGGAATGTTGCAGGTGCATTGGTGAGCCCAAATGGCATCACACGAAATGCAAAGATTCCCCACTCTGTAGCAAAAGCTGTTTTGTGTTGATCTTCTGGGGCAATGGCTACTTGATTGTAACCTGAAAATCCATCAAGGAAGCTATAAACTTCCTTGCCTGCAACACGCTCCAATAGGTGTTCTGTGATTGGAAGTGGATAACTAATCGTAGCGGCATTAACTTTTTTAAGGTTAATACACACTCGTAACTTCTCGTTCTTCTTGGGTACCACAACAATGGGGGACACCCATTCGGTATGCTCAATCTCATAGATGAATCCAGCTTCAATCAACCTATCAATTTCTTCTTTTATTTTGGCTGCATAGGTATCATTATATGTGTAGGGCTTCTGTTTGGTGGGCTTAGCATCAGCAGTCATGGGGATAGTATGAGAGCAAATTCTTGGATCTACCCCTTTCAAGTCTCTATAGTGCCATGCAAACACATCCCTATATTCCCTTAATAGAGCTATGAGCTCCATTTCTTCTCTTGCACTTAGGTCATCTCCTATATATGTGCATCTCTCTTCGTTCTCTTCAATGGTCACTACAATCTTCTTGGTCTTTTCTTTATTATCATATGATTCTCCTATGATGGCCTCTCTCTTAGGCATTCGTACCAAAATTTTGTGGTCGTCAACTTCATATTTCTTGAAGTTTTCTGGTACTTCAAACAATGATTCCTCCTCTTCTTGTTTCACTGCTTTTCTTTTCTTTTTCTTTTGACTACTCTCACTTCCATCCTTTGAGTTTACTGTTTTAATACTTGTGAGAGGTTCTTCTTCTTTCTGGGTGAACACTCCTATATCTTCTAGATAGTGCTGCTCTGAGTTAAAGCAACTATCCATCACAATAGACTCCAGATCATCGTCATTCTCTTCTTCTTCTATGACATCACTAGGGTCACATTCTTCTAGCAAGGGTTGACACATGAACACTGAGATATCATAACCCTCCTCATCACAATGAGGTGTCCACTGTTCCTCATTGACAGCAATGTCCATGGTGGCTAAGATTTTTGGCCAGCCATGAGGCTCAAACTCCTCATCTGGAAAGATCATCGGTGTGTAGGCTGGGTCTCTAACTGGTCTATCTCCTAGCGAAGTTCCTTCTTCTCTTGCCTTTAAACGTTTTTCCTCTTCCTTTGCGACCTTGCACATCCACAAGTGAGTATCTTCATGCAGCCATGATGGATCAGGTGAACTTTCAGAATGCACAGAGATGGAATCTTCTTTCGCTTTGTGGATAGAATTCCACTGTAGGGGTGGTACATCTCTGAAGGTGTAATCCTTCAAATTGACCTTGGTGGTGACCCCTAAGTGCTGTAAGTACAAGGAGTTAGTTCCCCAATCCTGTACTATTTGCAATTGTCGTAGGAAGGGTCTTCCTAGGATCATCTCATAGACATTATTTTTCTCAAAGTCACATATAGCAAATGTGTGCTCAAACTCTACACCACAAGTGGTTAGAGTGATCCCTTCTAGCAATCCTAGAGGTCTTTCAAAATGACCATCAGCCATTTGAAGCTTCATTCTAGTTGGTCTTAATGTGGGCTTGCCCCATTGCTTCCACAAGGAGGTGGTCGCAATAGCAACACCAGCACCTGAATCTATGATTGCTTTGGTTGTGTAACCTTGGTAGGTGATTGGAAGATAAGTATTACCTTCTTCACCCTCACACATGTCCCCTATTTTGTCGAGAGGTATCTCTGGTACCCTTTGCTTGGAGCCTGCTTTTGGCATGTTGGAATCAAGTTCTGGAACCTGATCCTTCACATGATTCCAAAGCTCAGGTTTTGCTTTGAGCAGCTCTTCTACAGTGAGATGACACTGAACCTTAGTGTTCTTTACGACATCCGTGTTCCTTGGAACCACTGAGTCTTCATTTCTTACTAGTATTGTGGGAGCTCTAATCTGGAGAGATTCAGATTCCCATAGGCCTGGAAATTGAGGCAATTCTTCTAAGGTATTAGATTCAAAATCTAACCTTTCGTCTTCTTGTTGTTCTGCTTCATCTCCGTAAATAGATGGAATGTCTTGGGGAAATTGATAATGAAGATCATCAATCTCAGGAATAGGAGGGGAATTACCCTTCTCCTTGCCCCATTTCTCTTCTTGTATTTCCCGCAAGAATTCTTGAGAGTACTGTTGAATTGAAGGAGGTATTCCTGGATCTGTGGAATTAGGAACATAAGCTCCCATTGGTGGTGAGCTTCCTCTTTCAATAACTGGTTGAGCCTGTGGAGGTAAAGAAACTTGAGGTTTGTTTACCAACTGCTCTAATCGTTCTAGTAAGCCCTAGAAATGCAAATCCCCTTTGACAGAGTTTGTCTGATTGAACTTTTGACTAGTCTCAAGTATAGCTTGAGCTTGTTCTACCATTTTCATGCACATTTTCATCCGTTCAATCTCTAAGTCCGCTCTAGGGTAACTCTTGTCTAGGTTTGCAGCTGTAGGCCCTTCTTGAAGTCGAGCCTGGTAGGCCTTGAACATCATGTCCAAGCCTTCTGGGGTTGGATCTGCAAGAACAGACCCTGGTTGTGGTCTATTTACAATGGGTGGTGGGGTGGGATGAGGTGGAGTGGATGGAGTTTCGGCATGCGAGGGGCTTTGAGATGCAATGTCTTCTATTTTTGTTTTCGCTTCTTTTAAGCTTTCTTCTAGTTCCGATAACTTTTTATTCCACTTGCGATTGGCCTTCTCTCTGGTATCCTTCCATGTTCTTGTTTTCCTCTTACTAGGCTCTCCCGATTCACTCGACTCTGATTGTTCTACTGGTTTATCCTGTTTTAATGCTTGTGCCCTAGTAACTGCCTGTATAGGTGCCACATTACTGCTACTTGAACTTGAATCCGCCACTAAGCCTACCACATTAATGGGTGTAATCTTGGGTGCGCTGGAGGGGTTTCTTGGACAATCTCTAGGGAGATGGTCTTTGCCACAATCAGGGCAAAAAGCCAGTATTGTGATAGCCTGTCCTTGACTCGGAGATGATGGGTGGGGACAGTCACGAATGAAATGATCACCTTGACATCTAAAACAAGATCCTCTAGGGGCTTGTGGTCTCATTTGTCTCAATTGGGGCCTAGGGTTAGGATTTGTGTACATGACATTGGAGTATTCTGGCTCCCAATTTTGCTCCATAGGTGGTGCCTCATATTGATACGAGTAAATCTCACTATGTTCAGGTGACTCTGTGTAATACGCATGTGGACTACCTTCATGGGAGTAGTCTGAACTATGAGCATGAGAATCATTATCTGGTATCAATGGGGTTAGGGGCACCAATGCTCTGTTTGGATTTTCCTCTCCCACAGCATATTTGACTGGAATCACGTTGGCTGGAGCTGGTGGTTGGTTTCCCAAGACAGGTTGTGGCCTATATGGTACCTGATATTGCTGTTGTGGTCTACAATATGGCTGTTGGTATTGGTTCTGATACCTACCTTGTGGGTAAGGTTGCTGATAATTCTGTCGAACAGCCTGCCTATTGTAGGGACAATCTTGAGCCGTGTGGTTTGTGTATTTTCTCTCAATAGTGCAATATGGAGCATTCCTTTCTCTAATGTTTTGGTTTTGCATTGGGCATACATTAGCCATGTGGTCGCCCCCACAAGTATAACACCGATTCACTGGAGTGACTCTCTGTGTTTGTTTATTTTGGACTCCCAGCTTCTTGGCAACTTGCTCAGCTATCTCCTCTATTTCCGTGGAGATTTTTGAAGTATGACTAGTAGAACTATCTGAATCCTTATAGAGTTTGGATAATCCTAACTCCTCACCCAAGTTATCTTCTATGTCAATGCATGTCCGCACGCACTCTTCTATGGATCTAGGCTCTTTCAAATATACATATGATCTTAACTTTGTGCTCAGTAAGCCATCTAAGAACAAAGCCACTTGTTTGGCTGGTGTGGGTAACTCGGGAGCAGGGCATCTTTCTAGGTACTGTCTGAACCTTCTACCTGCTAGTCGCACTGTTTCTTGGGGTGTCTGCTTGAAACTGTGGATCAAGGATGATGTGTTATGCCTGATACCACTCTTGGAAAATTCTACAATGAATTCGTCTAGCAGTTGACCTATATCGCGATAGTTGCGACTACTCAATGGTTGAAACCAAGCCAAGGCAGTGCCCTTAAGAGTCAAACCAAATGCCTCGTATTGGGTGAATAAATCCTCAACCTGTTCAGCTCTTAACACTTGTTTGAACTCGGCCACATGATCATAAGGATCTCCTGACCCGTCAAAATAATTCTTCATTGCCTTGATCACTTGAGTGGGTCTAAGGGTTCTTGGGTGCTCTCGGGGTCTAGGCAATGGAAAATCATGTTCATCTCTTTTTTGCCTATGTGCTTGATGTCTCTCTCTTTCAGGTCTTTCATTTTCAAATCCTGATCTATTCCTGCCCACGGTGTGTGCAAAACTTACCTCAGGTCTCTCTCTAATTCTTTCTCTCTGGGCTTCATGAGCGTGGGAAGATCCTACACCTTGGACGCCATGGGAAACATTGGATCTTGGTGGGGGGAAAATCAATTCATTCTTCCAAGTATATGCATGTCTATCATGTTCTGTTACCAAGAATATCTTCTCTGATGTGTTATCCAGGTAGACAACTTTGCCTGGTATCTCAGGATCTTTGAATTCATAGATGATAACTATGCCCAATTGGCTAGGTTGATCTGGCTTGAATCTCCAAAAGGCTTCTTCTGTTTCTCTATTCAAAAATAGTTCTATGCTTTTGTTGTCTTGAGGGATCCAGTCCGGAGTGATTACTCGGGTCAAAACTGACTTACCTCTAGGAGTCTGGGGTCCTTGTCCTACATTTCCTTGTTCTAGGTCTCCTATTTCATTCTCAGGAATGACATTTCCAAACTCATCCGTCCTATCTGGTAGGTTGGTGACCACATACATGGTTCCTTCCTTATCAATGTATGAACCCTCTTCGAACTTGACCACGGGGTGTTCAAGTCCAAAGGATTGATCTGGATTTTTGAGTTGGACCACTGATCGCCTCAGACCATCCTCATAGATGCGAGCACCTAATTGGTTGGTCCGAATATATTCCAACTGTGTCTTATAGGGACCTTCTGGTGTTTGTAGATGGGTAGTCCCTGAGCCACCTGCAGGTTTCCCCATACTAAAAGACATTTCTGAATCACTTGTGTCTGAACTTAGTAAAAGATGACCACTTAGTTGTTGTGCCCAAGACTTGGATGTATGGTTGACACTAGCCTCAGAAGATCTAATGCTTTGTTTATCCTTGCCTAAGTGTCTACCAGATCTCAGGTTCATAAGCTTTAGTCAAGAGTCCAAATTTTCCCCTTGGTATGGTTCAAAATTCTTTGGAGTCCCCTTGGTTCCCTAGTCCCACTTGAGGGTCAACTTCAAATTATCCTATCTCAAAATCAACACGTAGGATTTGAAACGAGCTTTCCAACGAGCTATAGAGCTCAAAAAATGGACTTTGGATGAAAAAGTTATGCCAATTCAGGCTCCTGGGGGTCAAAACAGGCAAACAGGACCTTTGGAGAAAATCGCGATTTTGTGAACTTTCAGAGAATCGCGATTTTGTGAACTTTCAGAGAATCGCGATTTTGTGAACTCATAATATCGCGATGTTGAGCACAAAATCGTGTTTCTGAAAATCGCGATGTTGAGCACAAAATCGTGTTTCTGAAAATCGCGATGTTGAGCACAAAATCGTGTTTCTGAAAATCGCGATGTTGAGCACAAAATCGTGTTTCTGAAAATCGCGATGTTGAGCACAGAATCGTGTTTATGAAAATCGCGATTTTGAGCACAGAATCGTGTTTTAGAGAATCGTGTTTTTTGACATGAAAATCGCGATGTTGAGCACAAATTTGTGTTTCTGAAAATCGCGATTTTGACTCAGAGAATCGTGATTCACAAAATCGTGTTTTTTGCTGAAAATCGTGATTTGTGAAAATCGCGATTTTGAGCTCGCTGAAAATCGTATTTTCTCAGAATCGTGTTTTTGGCATGAAAATCGCGATGTTAAGCACAAAATCGTGTTTATGAAAATCGCGATTTTGACTCAGAGAATCGTGATTCACAAAATCGTGTTTTTTTTTGCTGAAAATCGTGATTTATGAGAATCGCGATTTTGAGCCCGCTGAAAATCGTATTTTCTCAAAATCGTGTTTTTGGCATGAAAATCGCGATGTTGAGCACAAAATCGTGTTTCTGAAAATCGCGATGTTGAGCACAAAATCGTGTTTTTTGAAAATCGCGATTTTGACTCAGAGAATCGTGATTTACAAAATCATGTTTTTTTCACAAGATCGTGTTTTCTCAGAATCGTGTTTTTGGCGTGAAAATCGCGATGTTGAGCACAAAATCGTGTTTCTGAAAATCGCGATATTGAGCACAAAATCGTGTTTCTGAAAATCGCGATGTTGAGCACAAAATCGTGTTTCTGAAAATCGCGATGTTGAGCACAAAATCGTGTTTCTGAAAATCGCGATGTTGAGCACAAAATCGTGTTTCTGAAAATCGCGATGTTGAGCACAAAATCGTGTTTCTGAAAATCGCGATGTTGAGCAAAAATTCGTGTTTTCACAGAATCGCTTTTTTTTTTTTCCACAAAATCGTGTTTTTGGCTGAAAATCGTGATTTGTGAGAATCGCGATTTTGAGCCCACTGAAAATCGTATTTTCTCAGAATCGTGTTTTTGGCATGAAAATCGCGATGTTGAGCACAAAATTGTGTTTTTAGAAAATCGCAATTTTGAGCAAAAAATCGTGATTACACAGAATCGCCTTTTTTCACAAAATCGTGTTTTTTACTGAAAATCGTGATTTTTTGAGAATCGCGATTTTGAGTAGGGAATCGTGTTTTCTCAAATTCGTGTTTTTTGACTGAAAATCGTGATTTGTGAGAATCGTGATTTTGAGCACAAACACAGAATCGTGATTTTTTCAGCCAACTTTTAGGCGGGAAAACAGAAAATCGTGATTTTTCAAAAAAATTTGAATTTTCACAGAATCGTGATTTTCAACACAGAATCGTGTTTTTTGGCGGGAAATTCAAATTTCTGAGCGCCGGCTATGGCGAGCTCCGTATGAGCAGAAAATCATGAAAAAAAACACAGCGCTTGCTCTCCCTTGCTTCTCCTAACTCCTTCCCACACAATAATGCATGAAGAATGGTATGAAGATGGTGAAAATGCACTAAAAAACAAGAATTTTCTATGAAGAAGAAGATGGAAGAAGGTGGAGATGATGATGATGATGAAGATGAAGAGGAAAAAACAGAAAATGAACTGAAATGACAGTTTTTTACCTTCCAACGTCGCACATCTACGATCTTACCATCACAACGCTCGTCCTCGAAGCTCTCTCCCCGGCAACGGCGCCAAAATTTGATGTAGCTCAAGCGTAAGCACCACCTCCTTTACTTGTCAATCCGCGGAGACGTGAGGACCGGTATGAAGACCACGAGCAAGTGAAGGCACAAGTGCGTGAGTGAAAGCACACAAACATGCACACACATACACACACACATGCACAAAGTAAGATCAAAGAGAGGAACAATGGAAAGCTTAGATTGCAAAAGAGTTCTCTTACAAAAGTTCTATTCTCTAACAAGCTAACCCCAAAAATGAGCTCTCTAGCTCTTTTTATAGTTTTTTGACTAGTTTTGGCCCTGTCCAGACCTAGTGTCCGGCCTAGTTAAAAATTAGGTTCCAGGGCTTATTTGAGGGCTCAAACGAAGTCTAAAAATTATGAGAATTGGTACGATGGTACTTCTAATACTCCTCAAGTTCGAGGACTCCTCGGCTTGAACGAAATGGAGTTACTAAAAATAGATAATGGTATTCACAATGGTTTTTAGTGATGGAAATCACTATTTTTGTAGGGGATTCTTCTGAAAATTTGACATACACTTCTTGGAGCTCCCTACTTGCTCCCTTTCCTTGTGTGTCCACCTTTTGATGTGCTTCCATGCTTTGTCCTTGACTTTGAGCTTCAACAATACGTCTCTCCCTTTAAACCATATGCATGAACAATAGCTTGATCATCAGCTTTTCTGCATGTCCAGGCCTTCGAGCTTCTCATATCATCTATGTAAAGAATGTTCGACCAGGGATGCCACTATTTTTGTTTAATTACATTGATAAAAAGTTGCATGGTATTTCTGAGGCAGATAGCTATGGAGAGATGAACATCAATCCATATGCCTGGACTGATGGGAAGCAGAAGACACGTTTTTCAGCTCAGGTTCTTTGCTTAGATTTAATAATCTCTGATATTACATTAGATCACTGTTTGAGGTGTAATGAGGTTTTGTTTACATGTAGGCACGCATACGGGTGAGATGTTAGTGTGCACCATTGACAGAAAGCATATACAAGGGAGTATTAGCAGCGAACAGGAAATGGACGAGAACTATGGTGATAGGGTTCTTCCCTCTGCAAATATCAGAAAACCACCTCCCAATGGCGATCATACCCCACAGAACACCCAAGATCCTGAACCACTTAGCCTTGCTCTTGTGCATGCTCCACAGATTGCTATCCACATCATTGTCAACTAGATCCTTGACAGTGAACTCGTGAATGCTGGTGTCAATATCTTTCATATCTTCACCCATTGGTGTCAATATTCTATCCACAGAATGCCTTCATTCATAAAAAATATTATTATGAAAGTATTATTGTAATTAATACACACGTAGCATATGATCTCATTACATAAATTTGTAATTAACGTTTTCCAACAAACTCTAAAATTACTCTTACAAGTCTCATCGCCAGCAAAGTGCTTCTGTCATGGGAGTTGGACGTAAGACCGAAACATACAAAGGCCTTCATTCTCCTTCCTCTTGGGCTAGCCATTCTCCTCCATCACCGCTCCCGTTCTTGAACCTTCCAGCGGAGGAGCTTGCTGCTGTGATTTTTGGCTGTGACCATGCGACTTACAATGAATGTGTCACACAGCTTCTGTTTGGTATACTTTATACCACCTCTTACTTTCTACCACAGATATACGTCTCTCCCTTTAAACCATATGCATGAACAATAGCTTGATCATTGGCTTTTCTGCAGGGAGCATTAGCAGCGAATTATGTAAATTATTCACAAGAGAAAATCCTATTTGAGTTAATTCATGTGCGACAGATAAGCTTATATCTCTTTTCATGTAGGCTCGTTGAGTGTCAGTAGACAGGTTGTGGGTTTACAACGTGGGTCCATCAACAAAGGAGAAGAATATACAAGGGAGCATTAGCAGCGAATTATGTCAATTATTCACAGGAGAAAAACCTATTTGAGTTAATTCATGTGCAGACAGATAAGCTTATATCTCTTTTCATGAGAAACTCGTTGAGTGTCAGTAGACAGGTTGTGGGTTTACAACGTGGGTCCATCAACAAAGGAGAAGAATATACAAGGGAGCAATAGCAACGAATTATGTGAATTATTCATAGGAGAAAAACCTATTTGAGTTAATTCATGTGCGGACAGATAAGCTTATATCTCTTTTCATGAGAAACTCGTTGAGTGTCAGTAGACAAGTTGTGGGTTTACAACGTGGGCCCATCAACAAAGGAGAAGCATATACAAGGGAGCATTAGCAACGAATTATGTGAATTATTCACAGGAGAAAAACATATTTGAGTTAATTCATGATTCATGTGCAGACAGATAAGCTTATATCTCTTTTCATGAGAAACTCGTTGAGTGTCAGTAGACAGGTTGTGGGTTTACAACGTGGGTCCATCAACAAAGGAGAAGAATATACAAGGGAGCATTAGCAGCGAATTATGTGAATTATTCACAAGAGAAAAACCTATTTGATCAGTTAATTCATGTGCGGACAGATAAGCTTATATCTCTTTTCATGAGAAACTCGTTGAGTGTCAGTAGACAGGTTGTGGGTTTACAACGTGGGCCCATCAACAAAGGAGAAGCATATACAAGGGAGCATTAGCAGCGAATTATGTGAATTAATTCATGTGCAGACAGATAAGCTTATATCTCTTTTCATGAGAAACTCGTTGAGTGTCAGTAGACAGGTTGTGGGTTTACAACGTGGGTCCATCAACAAAGGAGAAGAATATACAAGGGAGCAATAGCAACGAATTATGTGAATTATTCACAGGAGAAAAACCTATTTGAGTTAATTCATGTGCGGACAGATAAGCTTATATCTCTTTTCATGAGAAACTCGTTGAGTGTCAGTAGACAGGTTGTGGGTTTACAACGTGGGCCCATCAACAAAGGAGAAGCATATACAAGGGAGCATTAGCAGCGAATTATGTGAACTATTCACAGGAGAAAAACCTATTTGAGTTAATTCATATGCGGACAGATAAGCTTATATCTCTTTTCATGAGAAACTCGTTGAGTGTCAGTAGACAGGTTGTGGGATTACAACGTGGGTCCATCAACAAAGGAGAAGCATATACAAGGGAGCATTAGCAGTGAATTATGTGAATTATTCACAGGAGAAAATTCTATTTGAGTTAAATCATGTGCAAACAGATAAGTTTATATATCTCTTTTCATGAGAAACTCGTTGAGTGTCAGTAGATAGGTTGTGGGTTTACACATAGACACACACATACACACACATACACATAGATAAGCTTATATCTCTTTTCATGAGGAACTCGTTGAGTATCAGTAGATAGGTTGTGGGTTTACACATAGACACATAGACACACACGTATTTAACCATTTATTGCAAACAGGACACTGCATTATCTCGTTGTCATGCACAACTACACTGCCTAAATATGTGTACTCTATACCAGGGAAAAAGGTCATATTTAAGACCTATATCCCTGTGTGAATGCATGTGTATGTGTGTGAATGCATCATTATGTGTGTATGTGTGTATGCATTTGTATGTGTGTATGCATCTGTATGTGTGTGAATGCATCATTAAGGTTGTATGTGTCTATGTGTGTGTATATGTGTGTGTATGTGTGTGCACGTCTATGTGTATGTGTGTGTGTCTATGAGTGTGGATCTGTTTATGTGTGTGTATGTGTCTATGGGTGTGTATGTGTCTATGTGTGTGTGTGTATGCATGTATGTATGCATATGTGTGTGTATATGTGTGTATGCTTTATGTATGCATATGTGTGTGTATGCATTATGTATGTGTATGTATGCATGTGCATTATGTATGCATATGCATTATGTATGTGTATTTATGCATGTGCATTATGTATGCATATGCATTATGTATGTGTATGTATGCATGTGCATTATGTATGCATGTGCATTATGTATGCATATGTGTGTGTATGCATGTAAGTATGTATGTATGTATGCATGTATGTGTATGTGTGTGCATGTCTCTCTATGTGTGTGTGTATGCATATATGTGTGTGTATGTGTATATGCATATGTATGTGTGTGTATGCATATATGTGTGTGTATGCATATATGTGTGTGTATGTGTGTGTATGTGTGTGTGTATGTTTGTGTATGTGTGTATGTGTGTGTGTATGTGTGTGTATGTGTGTATGTGTGTGTATGTGTGTGTGTATGTGTGTGTATGTGTGTGTATTGTGTATATGTGTGTATGTGTGTATGTGTGTGTATGTGTATGTGTATATGTGTGTGCATGTGTATGCATGATGTATGTGTATGTCTGCATGTGCATTATGTATGCATATGTGTGTGTATGTATATATGTGTGTCTGCATGTATATGTGTGTGTGTATGTATGTATGTATGTATGTATGTATATGTGTGTGTATGCAACATTATGTGTGTATGTGTGTATACGAGTGTGTATTTGTGTGTATGTATATGTGTATGTGTGTGTGTGTGTCTATGTGTGTATATGTGTGTGTATGCATATGTATGTGTGTGTGTATGTGTCTATGTGTGTATGTGTATGCATGTATGTATGCATATGTGTGTGTATGTGTGTGTATGATTTATGTATGCATTATGTATGTGTACGTATGCATGTGCATTATGTATGCATATGCATTATGTATGTGTATGTATGCATGTGCATTATGTATGCATATGCATTATGTATGTGTATGTATCATGTGCATTGTGTATGCATATGTGTGTGTATGCATGTAAGTAAGTATGTATGTATGCATATGCATATGCATATGTATGCATGTATGTGTATGTGTGTGCATGTCTCTCTATGTGTGTGTGTATGCATATATGTGTGTGTATGTGTGTATGTGTGTATGTGTGTATGTGTGTGTATGTGTGTGTGTATGTGTGTGTATGCATGTGTATATGTGTGTATGTGTGTATGTGTGTATGTGTGTGTATGTGTATGTGTATGTGTATATGCGTGTGCATGTGTATGCATTATGTATGTGTATGTTTGCATGTGCATTATGTATGCATATGTGTGTGTATGTATATATGTGTGTGTGCATGTATATGTGTGAGTGTATGTATGTATATGTGTGTGTATGCAACATTATGTGTGTGTGTATATGTGTGTGTATGTGTGTGTGTATATGTGTATGTGTGTGTGTGTCTATGTGTGTATATGTGTGTGTATGCATATGTATGTGTGTGTAAGTGTGTGTGCTCATGCCTGGTCTCTCTCTCTCTTGCGCGCTCTCTCTCTCTCTTTCGTTCTCTTGCTTTCGTCCAGATCTCGGCACAAATGTGTCGGGAGAAATCAAAATTTTTTTTGAACATTCTAGAGCGTCGCTTATGCGACGCTCTCGAAAGGACGACGCATATGCGACGCTCTCCAGTTTGCCCACGTCGCCCATACCGTCGCTAGCAAGCGACTCTATTTGCGATGCAAAGATTAGCATCGCATAAGCGACGCAAGCTTTAATCTGCGATGTACCCCGCCTAAAAATCAAAATTTTGAAAACAGGACCGTCGCTTACGCGACGTTAGCGTCGCATAAGCGACTGTCCCCGTTTTTTTTCTGGTTTCACGGCGTCACTATGCCCCCCTATTTCTTGTAGTGTGCGAGCATGGAACACATGCTTCCTCACAACTTTCGATGCACCCACACACTGATCTCTCTAGTTGAGAACCTCTCCCTGACATAATGATAGTGCACCTCAATGTGCTTAGTGTGAGCATGGAACACAAGCTTCCTCACAACTTTCAATGAAGATAGTGGTAATAGAAGACTGACCAACACCCAAATCATCCATAAGGTACACACACTCAATAGTCACTATGAAACCTGCCCTATACTCAACCTCACAACTAGAAGTGGTTGTAGTAGGCTGCCTCTTTCTCAACCAAGATATGCACGAGCTACCAAGCATGAAGCAAAGACCATTGGTGGACACACGAGTGTCATAGCAACTAGCTTAGACAGAGTAAAAAAAAATCATGTAAATCTAGCGGTAGTGATCCCCCCTTGAGATAAAACAATCCAAGTAACCGGGTATCACTCAAGTAGGGAAAAATGCACTTAACCACCTACCAATGCTTGACACCTGAGCAATGCATAAACCTACTCATCTATGAGACAACAAACTAAATATCAGGTCAAGTTATGCATAAGTAAATCAAGCATCCAATAGCATGTTGATAGAGAACAACATCAAATGCATCTCTCGCATCATGAAGACTCAACCATAAACTTGTTTCCATAGGAGTGGCAATAGGTTTGTCGTCTTCAAGACCAAAATGCTACAATAATGTGTCAATATATTTTGTATGAAACAATGCTATTCTGCCATCAACTTGCATAAATGTGCAAATAATGATGCAAATGCCCCGAATCTGGAATCTCAAATGAGGCATGCAAATCAGCCTTAAAATCAACAATATGCTTTTTATTAGGACTAGTGAGTAGCATGTCATCAACATAGGCAACAATGATTAGAAGCACATCATTTGTATGCTTAACATATAAGGTGCTCTTAGTTGTACTATTCTCAAAACCATGTGCAATAAAGTAGGCATGTATCTTTTCATACCAAGCACATGGTGCTTGCTTCAAACCATATAATGCCTTTTTCAACCTCCACACTTTGTTTTCATGCCCTTTTTGCAACAAAACCATGGGGCTGAAAAACATACACTTCTTCATGTAAGTCACCATTTAGAGATGCAATTTTAATGTCCAACTGATGTACATTCCAACCATGAAGAGCTGCAAGTGCACAGATGTTATGAACAGTAGTTATTCGGCATGTGGGAGCAAAGGTCTCATCAAAATCAATGCCTCTTTCTTGAGCATAACCTTTTGCAACCATCTTAGCCTTATACCTGTCATCTATTCCATCATGCTTATGCTTCAGCTTGTATATCCACTTAGTGCCAATGGCCTTCTTGCCAGGAGGCAAGTCACATAAAGAACAAGTACCATTCTTCATAATAACATCATATTCTCATTGCATAGTAGCCATCCAATTTTCAAAATTTTGTGCTTCATCAAATGAAACAAGCTTATTCTCATAACCAATACTAGAGGTAGCCATACAATAGCAATCTGGTGCAAAAGAAGCACTATGAGAGCCTGAACATGTACGATATGATAGAGGTGCATCTAATTTGCTATCTCTTTATCAACCCTCTCATCAACGAGTGCATCATGTAAATTTGCATCGATATGCATCATCATGTGGAACCTATAAAGGCTAAGAGATTGCCTCATTTGGACCTGCACTAGATTGTCGGCCTATAAAAGGAGGCAGCAATGTGTCATACACATCTTTGGGGCTAACTAATGTCTCCTTACTACATGAAAGTAATGGCTGAATTACATCTTCCACAAAAACAACATCCTGGCCGAGCAAAATGCATTTAGTCTATGGATGATACAGATGATACCCTTTGCTTTCTAATTGTACTCATAAAAAATACATTTCATTGCCTTATCATTCAATTTCCTACATTGTTGTTCAAGCACTAATGCATATGTCATACAACCAAAAACATGCAGATGAACAATAGATGGATTGCTACCATGCTAAGCCTCATATGGACTGATAGATTGTAGTGCTTTGGTGGGACATCTGTTAATTGCATATGCTGCACACCTAACAGCCTCAAGCATAAGTTATGTGGTAAAGACTAACTTTTGACCATGCACCTCACCAACTACATGAGTGACCTCTTCTTCCTTTTAGCAAGTCCATTCTATTGAGTTGTATACGGCATTGTATATTAATGTTTTATTCCAAGATCATCCAAAAATGCATTAAAATTAGAATACATGTATTCCCCCTTCGATCAGAATGGAGGGTACCCATTTTGCATGCTGACAAATTTTCAGCCAAACCCAAAAACTGTTTGAAGCAGAGAAACACTTCAGACTTTGCTTTCAGTGAATACACCCCTACATGCCTAGAAAAATCATCAATGAACGTCACGAAGTAAAGGTAGTTCCCAAAAGAGGATGAGCTACATATGACCATAGGCATCATTGTGAACAAGCTGCAATTTCTGAGTGGCTCGAATTGAACCATTTGTTGGGAACAAGGAATGTTGCATTTTGCCCACATACAACCTTCACAAACATGTTTTCCAGGTGCCTCAAGTTTGGGTAGAGAGGAAACCATTTCAAATTTCTGTAGGCAGAGGACATTATTTCAGATTTTTGTGGGTAGAGGACACCATTTTAGATTTTTGGAGGCAAAGGACACCATTTCATATTTCTACGGGCATAGCAAACTAACAAAATTTAGATGACCAAAGCATGCATGCTAAAGCTTTGCATCTGAGATAGCCTGAGAATCTTGAACAACACATGCTACATCATTCACAAGTTTTGGATAATCTATGAGCTTATACAACCCACGACATAAAGTGTCAAAAGTAGTAATAACATCGTCATTTGATAGATCATGAACTGTACATCTATCGTCAACAAATTTCACAACCAAGCCAATCTTGGCTAATGCTGCAATTGATAACAGATTTTCCCTGATCCCTGGCACAAGCAAAGCATTTGACAATGTGAAATAACTACCAACAACAGTAGTTAGATTGATCTTACGAACTCCCATTATGGGATAAGAGGAGTTGTTAGAGCATGTGATAGTATTCCTTGTAGGACGAGGCTCAAGTGAACTGAAGAAACTGTGGTGCGAGGTAATATGTTTGGTTGCCCACTGTCAAAGTACTGAACATCTGAGTCTACTGTAGACATACATTGTTTATGAGAAGATGTTTTATAACTGCAAACAATAGTAAATGCCCATTCTTCATTCTGCATAAGATTGGCTGACTTATTTTAGATGTAGAGGCCTCTACGACAACCATTCCAGCCTCTTTTTTCTTTGCCTCTTTTGCAGCCAATTTTGGACAACTCTTTATGACGTGATCATTTCCTTTACAATTTTTGCAAAATAATTTTTTTATTTTTTTATTTCTTCTCATTTTTGTATTCCTTTTTTTACTATGTAGAATTAGCAGATTTTTGCTTACTAGTAGATGAGCTCCATTTACCTTTGCCTTGTTGACTAGCTAGGAAAGCTTGATCTGCAACATGCATAATGGACCTATTTTGCCTGGATTGATCTTCCTGCAATAAACAAAGACTAACTCCTCAAATGTTAAGGCATTTGGATTGCCTTTCATAATTAATCAGAGAATAGAAGCAAAACTCTGATATGAATCTAGAAGACCATTCAGAACAGTCTACACAAGTGAAATGTCTGGCAAGACTTCATCAGTAGAAATCAACTACTCCTTTAAATCTTTGATATTTGTCAAAAAATTGTCCATGGAATCTCCTTCGTTCATGTGCTCACTCTCCAATTGTTTTCAGAGGTAAGTGACATGAGCTTCATTTCTTGCCTGATATAAAGTGGTAAGTGTATCCCAAGCATCCTTAGTTGTTTTGTAGGAGTGAATGTGAGGGATAATGTCATGTTTGATAGACAAAGCTACCAATGCATGTTCATGAGCATCTCTAACATCCTAATGAAGTTGTTGTGCAGTAGGTGCAGTAGAAACCACAACATGAACAGGCATTTGAAGATCATCATCTTCAGTGGCATCTATATCAACTTCAACGATTGTATTTGCAGGTGTAGTAGGTCATTTTTCAACACCTTGCACAATATTCCATAGTCCTTTTGCAACCAATACATTGTCGATATATTTAGTTAGTGATGCGTGTGAACACTCTAGGACCGTCGAGGCACTTTTTTCCCACTTTAGGAGGTTTTTTCCCTCGGCTTGTATATATGCCTATTACGCTAACGGGCTAGTTATCTTTGTACATTCTAGTGGTAATACATTCAGCATTGTGTGTTGTGCTCCAAGCTTCTTCTTCTTCCTTGTGTTGTTCGCGTGCTTCCACAGACGTCTAACTCCAACAATTGGTATCTGAGCAGGTCATCGCTTCATCTAGGGCATTGTCTACACGTCTTTGGTTGCAGACTTAGAATCACAAGAAATTTGTTAAGCATACTCAGGGTGTTTTAGAGATCAAAACAGCTTTGGTATGTTGTGTCAAAATTGCGATTTGATCTCATTTCGACCTCCGAACACACTATCGCAACACTTCTGCAGGCTATTTCATCTTTTTGTGCCAAAGGTATATACTAGTTTCGGTTCGCCAATACAAGCATCTCGAAGTCTGGTACAGGTTTAGCAGAATTTGTCTGGGTAGTTCTGTTCAACTTTTTGAGATACAATCAATTTTCTGCATCAAGGTACTGTAGTCACCGGCCATGGCGAAAAGCAGTGATGTATTTCGTATGTTGGTTGTTGATGATAAGTTGGATGGTACCAACTACCCATTATGGGCTTATATGATGCATCATGTATTGGTCACAAAAGGAATATGGAATATTGTGTAGGGTGTTGAAAGACAGCCGGTTACACCTATGAATACAGGTACTACAAATACAGGTGCTAGAGCTAATGGAAATGGTGTTGAAGATGATGATATTCTGCAGATTCATGTTTGTGTTGTTGTTTCTATTGCACCTACTGTAGAGAAAATTCATTGGGATGGCAAAGATGCTCAAGCACATGCATTGATAGCTTTGTCTATCAAACATGCCATTATTCCTCACATTCTCTCTTGCAGAATAGCTAAGGATGCTTGGGATACACTTACCACATTGTACTAGGCTAGGAATGAGACTCGTATTTCTTACCTCTGAAAACAATCGGAGAGTGAGCACATGAATGAAGGTGCTTCTACTAATGAAGTTTTGAGAAGAAATAAAAAAAGCAGAAATTATTTTGCAAATAATGTGAAGCAAATGATCACGTCATCAAGAGCTATTCAAAATTGGCTGCTAAAGAGGCAAAGAAGAAAGAGGCCAGAATGGTTGTTGCAGAGGACTCTACATCAAAAACAGAGTCTACTAATCTTGTGTAGGAAGAAGAATGGGTGTTTACTACTGTTTGTAGTTTTGACCCATCTTCTCATGAGCATTGCATGTTTGCAATAGACTCAGATGTTTGGTACTTTGATGGTGGCGACCAAACATATTACCTCGTAGGGCAGTTTCTTCTCTTCACTCGAGCCTGCCCCTACAAGGAATATTGTTACATGCGCCAACAACTCCTCCTATCCTGTTATGGGAGTTGGTAAGATCATTTTGACTACTACTGATGGTAGTTCTTTCACTTTGTTGGATGCTTTATTTATGCCAGGGATGAAGAAAAATTTGACTACTACTGATGGTAGTTCTTCCACTTTGTTGGATGGTTTATTTATGCCAGGGATCAAGAAAAATCTATTATCAGTTTTTGCATTAGCCAAGATCGGCTTAGTTGTGAAGTTTGTTGATGACAGATGTACAGTTCATGATCTGTCAAATGGCAATGTCATTATTGCTTCTGGCATTTTATGTCGTGGCTTTATAAGCTCATAAACTATGAAAGATCTGTATATGATTTGGCATGTGCAGTACATGATTCTCAGGCAATGTCAGATGCAAAGCTTTGGCATGCACGCTTTGGTCATCTGAATTTTGCTAGTTTGCTATGCTTGCAAAAAATCTGAAATGGTGTCCTCTTTGCAAACTTGAGGCACCCAGAAAACATGTTTGTGAAGGTTGTATTTTGGGAAAAATGTAGCATTCTTCCTTTCCAAAAGATGGTTCAGTTCGGGCTACTCAGAAATTGTAACTTGTACATAGTGATGTCTGTGGTCCTATGCAAACACCTTCTTTTGGTAACTATCTTTACTTCGTGACTTTCATCGATGATTTTTCTAGGCATGCATGGGTATAATCCATTGAAGACAAAGTCTGAAGTGTTTATGTGCTTCAAACAATTTCTAGTTTTGGCTGAAAATCTGTCAGCATGTAAAATGGCCACATTTCATTCTAATCGAGGGGGGGAATGTATGTCTTCTAACTTAAATGCATTTCTGGCTGAACGTGGAATAAAACATTAGTGTACATTGCCATATACACCTCAACAGAATGGAGTTTATGAACAGAAGAACAAGTCACTCATGGAGATGGCCAAGTGTATGGTCAAGAGTCAGGCTTTACCACATAGTTTCTGGCTTGAGGTTGTTATGTGTGTAGCATATGTACTGAACAGATGTCCCACTACAGCGCTGCAGTTTATCACTCCATATGAAGCTTGGAATGGTCCCAAGCCATCTATTGCTCATCTGCATGTTTTTGGTTGTCTAGCATATGCATTAGTGCCTGAACAACATCGCAGAAAATAGGATGACAAAGCATTAAAATGCATTTTTGTTGGGTACAGTTCTAAAAGTAAAGGCTATCATTTGTATCATCCACAGACTAAACGCATTCTGGTTAGCGGTGATGTTGTTTTTGTGGAAGATGCTATTCATCCATTGATTTTCATGTACTAAGGAGACATCTGTTAGCTCCAAAGACATGTATGATACTTTGTTGTCTCTTTTTACAGGTGGATAATCTAGTGTTGGTCCTAATGAGGCAACTTCTCAGCCTTTGCAGGTTTCATATGGTGATGTAGATCATTCCATTTCTAATGCAGATTTACATGATGCACTTGTTGATGAGAGAGCTGATATTGAGCAGGCAAAAACTATTTCAAAATGGCTCGTGCAGACCTTGCATGACATCAAATTAGATTCACGTCTATCATATCGTACTGATGCATAGCAATCTGATGCACGTCAGGCTCTCATAGTGCCTCTTTTGCATCAGATTGCTATGATATGGTTGCCTCTAGTCTCTGTTATGAGACTGAACCTATTTCATTTGATGAAGCACAAAATTCTGAACATTGGATGGCTGCAATGCAATCTGAATATGATGCTATCATGAAAAATGATACCTGTTCTTTATGTGACTTGCCTCCTGGCAAGAAGCCCATTGGCAGTAACTGGGTATACAAGCTGAAGCATAAACCTGCACTGTGTGGATATTGGAAGTGGTTTAGCAAGCCACTGAGGAACACTAACTCCTTTATCTTGCACTGTGTAATATTGAAAGTGTTTAGCAAGCCACTTTTTGACAAAAAAACATGGGGAGGATCTAGTAATTTAGCCATAAATGCTTTAGATCTAGTAACAAATTTAGGAAATGTCTCCCTTGTACCTAGCCATAAGTATTATAATTCTTCAAAGATGTTTTCCCCTATGTTTCCTTGTTGAAACCATGCTTTGAAAGCATCCTTCATTAAATTCCAAGTAGCAAAGCGATTTTCTGTAAATTGGCTAGACCATTTGTGTTGACCAGATCTTGCAGATGCACGTACACAGAGATAGTACAAAAACGAAATCTCAGAGAAAAAAAAACATACACAGAAAAGAGAGAGACAAGAGACTAAACACAAGATTGGGTACAATCTCCCCCCACATACTCGGGTGGATGAGTCTATTAGAGTATGTGTATTTATAGATATTTTTCATTACATATTGACAGAAGATACATGAGGGTGACGCTTCAAAAAGAGTGCATTTACAAAATTTTGCTTTATTTACAAAATTTTCGCTTTCTAAACAATTTATCATTTTTTACAAAAACGTCCCTTTTTAAGTGATCTACTATTTTTACAAAAAATATCTAAAATACTATCTTTTAACTATCTTCAAAAATGTCTAAATCAGTTCATGCACATTCACACCCTCATGATTCTTCACCTACTAAATCAAAACACAATCACATTAAAAGCCTCAAGGCATTAAAATCCATTTCACATTCCATTATTCCATAAAGTATAACATGCCTCCCAGTTGACAAGCAATAGACCTCAATTGATAAGAATAAAATAGACATGGATGGCCAATCACATGTCCCATCACTAAACAATCATAATCATATTCCATGTAAAAACACATGCATGTAAATGGAAAATTGGAATTTAATGTGATTGTGAATGATATGCAAAAATCAAGTGGTCATAATGTGGAGTTAATGATGTCATATGAATCCATTGAGATTCGTTCAATGAGTGATTTTTATATTTAACTAAATATCTATGATATTGCTTACTAGTGCATGTAGTAGTAACATCATAATCTAGTATTTTCTCTTGAATCGAAAATTCAACATCCTCTTCAAGTAAAGGAGGATCATCTAAAATAGGAGTGAGTGGTAAAGTTCCTTTAAAGGATTTCAATAAACTAATATGGAAAGAATTATGTATATTCCAATGTGAAGGTATGTCTAGTCTAAAAACATTATCATTAATTTTTTTGAATAATACGAAAAGTTCCATAGGAACATGGTGCAAGTTTAACCTTAGGATGTTGTGAAATATTTTTCAAACGTCTTATAATTATTCATAACCATACCACTTCATTTTCATTAAATTGTTTAGCTACTCATTTCTTATCAACATTATGCATGTAACGTTCTTGACTCTTTTTAATATACTCATGAACCTCATGAAGTGTAGAAATATGATTTTGTGCAAAAGAATCAACCATAGGAATATCATTTTGAGCGAGAGTCATGGGAGTGGGAAGCTTTTTACCATAAACAATTTCATATGGTGCACATCGACTAGTGGTATGCATTGTGTTATTATATGCAAGCTGTAGTAAAGGAATTTTCTCATCCCAGATACTTGGATTATCTAAAGAATAACAATGTAATAAATCTAAAATAGTACTATTCGTAGTTTCACTTTGCTTGTTACTTTTATGATGAAATGTAGAGCTAAAGTCTATTTTGGAACCTAAATTTTGAAATAATGCAACCCAAAATTGATTACAAAAATGCACATCTTGATCTAATAGAATAAATTTTGGAAAACCATGATACAAAAAAATACATTTAATTAATAACTTACCATGATAAGAAAAACTACATTCAATAAATAATATTTAATAGATAAGTCACCAAAATCCTTTGTTATGGGTAGGATTGATGGCCTTATATAGAACCAAAACCTATTACTAAACATGTGAAAATAATTTTTGCGATATTGGAATTAAAATAAAAAAGGAAAGGTTTTGTCTTGAAAATATATATAAAAAATAAATAAATAAATAGAAGAGAGTGTTAGATAAATAAATAAGTAAATAAATAAATAAGGAGAAGAGGGTGTTAGAAGTTATGTTAAATGTGAATTAAAAGGAATAGGGTATTAATATGTGAAAATAGGCTAGTGGATAAAGCATATCTCTTGTAAGTCAGAGGTGGTGGGTTCAAATCTCCTACATGCTAACTAGGGAAATAAGTAAGTTAATTAAAAAAATAAGTAAGTTAACTAGGGAAATAAGTGAGCTCTTATTTCCACTCATTAGGTAGAGAAGGTTCACACATAGCCAATGGCTGCGAAAGGAACCAAAGGGAACCAAACTAAACCAAGAGAACCATGAGTGTCAGAGAAGCCAAAGATGTCGTAGTTCTATGCCTTAGTCGACGCCTTGGAGTAAGCCGAAGGAGTAACCGCATAGATAACCGAATTGATAAATGAATTTGATAACCAAACTGGAACTGGCATAGTGCATAGTACACAGTGTTACAGTGAGCACAATGAGTACAATGATTACAGTGAGTATAGTGAGCACAGTGAGCATAGTGAGTATAGTGAGCACTTTGAGCATAGTGTCACAGTGAGATAGGAGCATAGTAATAGATTCAAAAAAATTCAAAAAAGACACTAACGAGCAAAAAAAAATGTGAATTGACAAATGTCAGCCAGGACTGGACGAGAATTAACGAACCAGAACGGATGCCGAATTGTGGACGGACATCGTAAATCACGATCGAATTTCGAGAAGTACACTTCCACAAACATGTGCAGGCTCTGATACCACTATTGATTGGATCTTGCAGATGCACCTACATAGATATAGTACAGAAATGAAATCTCAAAAAAAAAAACATACACAGAATAGAGAGAGACAGGAGATTGAACACAAGATCGGGTACAATCTCCGCCCACATACTCTGATGGACGATTCTATCAGAGTAGCTCTATTTATAGGTATTTTTCATTAGATCCTGAATAGAAGATACATGAGGGTGGCACTTTTGAAAAGCGTGTGTTTATGAAAATCTTCTTTATTTACAAATCATCTCATTCTAAGCGATCTATTATTTTTTACAAAAACGTCACTTTCTAAGAGATCTACTATTTTTACAAAAAACATCTAAACTATTATCTTTTAATTATCTTAAAAAATATCTGAATAAGTCCACGCACGTTTAGACCCTCATGATTTCTTCACTTGCTAAATTAAAACACAATCACATTAAAAGCCGGAAGACGTTAAAATCCATTTAACATTCCATTATTCCATAAAGTATAACAATTTATATGCTAGACCCTCCAATGTTGTTGGAAGAGGATTAAAAATGCATCTTCTCTTCCCATTAACCCCCTTGTTTTATATAGGGCTAAAAATCTTATGATATGCTCATCAAGGTCTTCATGTGCTAATCCTCTAAAAGGAAGGAAATTTGATATTTAATCGTGAGAGTAAAGTTTCTAGGTCTACTTGAGCTTGGATATTTCTTACTGATGATGTGGATGAAAGAGGATTGGTTGAAGTATGAGTGACTTTCCTTCCTGTTGCTTTGAAAGAAACTCCTATGAACAACTACTTGTGCACTACCTATGCACCCATGTCCTTGGCCCCTTACGCACCACTTGTGCACTGCTTTGCCAAGTCACCACTTTGACCAACTCAATATTGGCACAACTCAATAGAGAAGGAAAGCGAAGAGCTTCTGTTCCAAGAGAAAGATCCACCTATGTACATGTTGTAACACAAATACAAGAGAAAGAAAACAACACATGCGCATGCACGAGCCTCAATCCCTTAATTTTCTCATGAGTGTATATATATATACATACATACATACATATATATATATATATATATATATATATATATATATATATATATATATATATATATATATATATGTGTGTGTGTGTGTGTGTGTGTGTGTATGTATGTATGTATGTATGTATATAGCCTTCTTCCTATTTTTAAACACACACATTCATATATATATATATATATATATATATATATATATATATATATATATATATATATATATATATATATATATATATATATATATACGTGTGTGTGTGTGTATATATATGTATGTATGTATGTATGTGTGTAAAACAAGAAAAATGTGACATGGACTCTTATCTATCCAAGTAATTATTTCATTTCTATGATTGTTTCTCCATTTTGTATTACTCTAGTTGTATTTGAAAGCCCTTCCCATTTGGCTTCATTCTTTGATGGAGAGTGTTAATCTCCAAAAGAATAAGTTATCCTTGATTTTAGAGCACCTCTATATCGAGAACAACACAAAACCTTCATCAATTTTGGAAGACCAATACTAAATCATCAAGATTTGCACTAATTGTGAAGAGGGTCACTACACAGAAAAGTCTTCTGCACATAATGCATTCATTGCCTGACCAAATGTGTAAAGTTTCTAACGAAACTTTGTACAAGGTGTTGACTAAAGATTGTGCACCTTCTACAAGTTAAAACATCTCAAAAGGTTTAGTAAACCTTGAGATTTACTCCAGACAATTCACCTATGTCTAAAACTGTACTTCTCTATAGTCGACTTTGACACTTGTAACTTCTAATGCATACTTCTCGCAAACTACAACCCATTTATTCAAATGCTTTTAGTCATAGATAACTTACCTTCCAACTTAAAGAATGAGTGTTGCTTGCTTGCTCAAAACTTTACATTCTCGAAGGAGAATTGACCAAAACATTAGACATCAAATTTGTGCTTGCTGCAAACTGCACTTCTTCACATTTACACATGTAAATGTTTCTACTCTCAATTCTCTCAACCTGATCACAATTAGGATCTGAAAACTTGTACAAAGGTCGCTCAACTATAGACTTAGACTTGTACAAAAGCATTTGACAAGATGATAGACACAGAAGGAGTACTCAGCAAAATATCGGGTGCAACTTTTTCTTCTATTCAAAAAACTTTACATTTGAATGATGAGAGTTATTCACTACACTTCTAAAGTGTCGAATGACTCTTACAACTTCTAATTCCTCATATCTCATACGCTCTCATGCATGCCCTGACTTTCTACTTGTATATATATAGGAATATATGTACAAGCTCATGACCATAACAAAAGTATAAGTGAGCTAATTACAAGTTTAATGTACATATGTATACAAGTCTTCATTTCCTGAATATGCACTATCTTCAAGCTTCATTTTTTGGTCTTTTATTCATCATTTGACTTCAACCCTTTGTCTAAGATATCAATTGATGGTTGACTTGCACCAACAGCTCCCCCTCAATCATCAATTGAGGTTTTCTCTATCTTCTTTATACCTGCCATGTCTTTGAATCTCTGTAGCTTTGGTCCATCCAAGCTTTTGGTTAGCATATCTACAATCTGATCTTTTGTTGATGTATGTATGACTTCAATCTCCTTATCAATCACATTCTCTCTCAGAAAGTGATATTGAATTTCAATATGTTTAGTCCTAACATGAAAAACAGGGTTAGTAGCAAGATATAACGAACTCATGTTATCTCCATGAATAATGGGTGTACTCTGAATGATGTCAAAACTCTTCATGAGAGTCTTTAACCATATGACTTCCTTTGCAACTTCAACCATACCTTTATACTCTGGCTCTATAGATGATATAGCAATTGTATGTTGCTTCTTAGAACACCAAGAGATTAGCTTATCTCCCACATAACACAAGTACCCATAGGTTGATCTCCTATCATCAAGATTACCTGCCCAATCTGTATCACTATATATCTTGATGTTTGTATCTGATGTAAAACCATAATACAAACCTTCCTTGAGTGTACCCTTAATGTATCTCAACACTCTTGGTCCTGCAACCCAATGTTCTTTCCTAGGACAATGCATGAATTGAGACAACACTCCAACTGCATATGACAAATAAGGCCTAGTTAAAGTAGCATAAATTAGACTACCAATCAAACTTTGATATAACTTCATATCCTTGAATTCTTCTCCTCCATGTCTGCTCAATTTGTGATTCACCTCCATTGGAGCAGGTGCTACCCTGCAATCTTCCATTTTAAATTTGATTAACAAGTTCTTCAAATACCTTTCTTGAGTTACATATACTCCATGTTGAGTATATGAGACCTCCATGCCCAAGAAATATGACAAGTCTCCTAAGTCACTAATCTTAAACTCTTTCTCCATTTGCTTCTTGAGACTTTGTATGCCCTTCTCATGTGTACCTGTAAGAATTATGTCATCAACATATATGCACATGTAAATGAACCCATCATCACTTGCTTTGACAAGCAAGCTACTATCTACTTTAGACACTTGGAAACCAAGTTCCTTCAAGAACTTGACAAGTCTATAATTCCATGCCCTTGGGGCCCATACAAAGCTCTCTTGAGCTTACATACATATTTTGAATACCTTTTATCTCTGAACCCTTCTGGTTGCTCCATGAAAACATCATCTGAAATATAACCATTAAGAAAAGCATTCTTCACATCTAATTGACATAATTTCCAACCTTTACATGCAATAATGGTTATGAGTGTCCTTATGGTTGTCATCTTCGCCATAGGACTATAGGTCTCATCATAATCTATACCATATGTCTGAGCATACCCTTTCACAACAAGTCTAGCTTTATACCTAGACACACTTCCATATGCATACCTTTTTGTTTTGTAGACCCATTTGCATCCAATGATCTTCTGATTATTTGGTTTAGGAACCAAATCCAATGTCTCATTTTCCATCAATGCATCATATTCTTCCTGCATAACTTTCTCCCAATTTTCCTTACCTTTTGCCTCTTCATATGTAGAAGGGTCTTCCTCTATTTTCACCATATAAGCATAGTCTTTAGAAGTAAAAAAAGAAGTGTCATAGCTATACCTTGTAGGTTTCCATTATGCCTTGATGAACTTCTAAGTTCTCCACTTCTTGAGGTTTCTGGTTCATCACATTCTGGATCAAACCTTCTCACTTCATAAACTTCAACTTGTACTTCATTATTCTCTTCTTCATCAAATATTTGAACCTTTGATTTACCTTTCTTCTGATTCAAGGTTTCTTCATCACCTACATGAATATTAAATGCACCTGTATACCAAGTAGCTTGTTCATCAAATGTAACATCCTTAGACACAAGGAATTGCTTTGTGGATGGAATCCACAACCTATAACCCATCTGTTTATCATCATAACCAATGAATACATACTTTTCAGCTTTAGGTTCCAATTCATGCCTCAACTGAGATGGCACATATGCATAAGCCAAACACCCAAATACTTTGCAATGATCTAAGGTAGGTCTCTTACCCCACCAAGTTTCATATGATGTCATACCCTACAAAGCTTTACATGGTAACCTATTAACCAAGTATGTAGCTGTATTTATAGTCTCAACCCATAAATAATTGGGACATTTTTTCTCCTTCATAATTGATCTTGCAAACTCAACAAGAGTTCTATTTCTCCTCTCTGCTACACCATTTTGTTGAGGAGAGTACCTGCAAGTAACTTCCCTTTTTATACCTGCATTCCATAAGTAATCACTGAACTCATTAGAGAAATACTCTCCCCCTCCATCTGACCTTAATCTTTTCAACTTTTTACCTGTGATTCTTTCTGCATACACATGATAATGTTTAAATGTATTGAATACCTCCGATTTATCTTTGATCACATATATAGTGATCCACCTAGTAGAATCATCAACATAAATCACATAATATCTTGAACCATTAATACTGAAATCCTTTGATGGTCCCCACACATCTGTGTGTACCAACTCAAGCTTCTCTGAATACATGAAACCATGCTTAGTATATGACTGCTTATGAGCCTTACCTAATTGACATGCCTCACATCTGTATGTCATATGTTGACCTGCAACATTAGGTAATCCAAGCACTGAACCATTGTTAACCATATCCTTAATACCTCTTTCATTGAAATGTCCAAGCCTTTTATGCCAAAGATCTAACTCAGAGATCTTATGTCCTCCATAAGTGAACAAGGCATGACCAACATTGCCTTGAATCTTCAGTGTGAAGAGTCTTCCTTCTTCCTTGAAACAATTTGTTTATACGCATTGCTAAGGTCTTCCACAAAAACTCCATCATTAGTGAGCCTAACTTCATAACCTTTTCAACAATTTGTCCTACACTTATTAGATTCTTTGGAATTGTAGGAACATACAAAACCTTACTCAGAAGAGTACTTCCATCCTTGGCCTTCACTGATCCAATTAACTTCACATTATGCTTTGTATTATCACCTGTTTGAACTACATGATTAGTTACCTTATTCTCCAAATCAGTCATCAAAGCTATGTTACCACTCAGGTGATTGCTACACCCTGAGTTAATGTAGAAGACTCTTTGATCTTCAATTTGTCTTTCACAAGTTGCATTCATAATCAAGGTTGAATCCTCCTTCTGATCTGAAGCATAATTGTAGTAGGTATTGTTGTAGGATTGACTTTGGAAACCTCTACTTGCATTTTTTCCAAAGTAACCTCTATTATCTCTACCTCTGAAATTACCTCTTTGGTTTCTACCATCTCTTCCTCTTGAATTAAAGTTCTGACTATATCCTCCATTATTCTGATTATTATGCCAACAATCATGAGCTAAATGATTTGTCTTACCACAAATCTAGAAAGCTTTAGCTCCATCTTTATTGCTTCTGCCTCTTCCTCTACCTTTGCCACCTCGTCTTCCTCTTAGATAGTTGGTTTGGCTAATTGTACCTTCTTCTTCATTTAATTGTTGCTTGCCTTTGCTATTCTTCTTCTTGTCCTTTGAATACATTGCTTGACTTGTACTCTTATCAACATCACCTTTGACATCCTGCTCAAAAGTTAGCATATGTCCTAGCAATTGATTCAAGTCAGGAGTAAAATGATCTAGTGACAATTCAATAGACAAAATGAATGGCTTCCATTTCTCATCTCCTCTCAAACCTATAAAGATTTACCTTACCAATTTATCTTCATCAAATTCTCCTAATGCATCTGCAATGTCCTTCATCCTTGTTACATAATCAGAAATGGATTGAGAGGCCTTCTTTTTGAATGTGGTAAACTCTGCCCACAAAGATGCCTTCCTTGACTTTGGTGTTTTGGAAATGCTCCTCCAAAGCATTCCATATGTCACTTGCACTTTCAAGTCCTCTAATATTAGGTAGCAAGTAGTCATTGACTCCCATGTCGATAATGCTCCTTGCTTGAGCATCCTTCTTCATCCATGTCCTCAAATCTGTGAGCTCCTCCCTAGTTCGAACACTAGGATCTTTAAACTCTGGTTTTTCTTCTTCATCGGTTATGTATCCTATCAAGTCTTTGCTCATAAGAGGAGCTTCCATCCTCATTGACTAAGCTAGATAGTTTTCTCTATCCAATTTCTCTATCTGAAGAGAATTTTCCATCTTTTCTTCACCTGTGCATTAAATTCTTCAAGATTTATGATAAATAAGTGTCCCTTTACTTCGAATGTAGTTGCTTTTGATCTTCTTGGTAGCTTCAGGCCTCCTTCTCTAGCTTTCTCTTTAAGCTTTCACATTTTGAACCTTCAAATGTTGATTTTTGTATAATTGCAGCAGTCGGGGTCCTCCTTTCGTCTATTTTGATGATTCCTGCTCTGATACCACTGATGGAGAGTGTTAATCTCCAAAAGAACAAGTTATCCTTGATGTTAGAGCACCTCTATATCGAGAACAACTCAAAAACTTGATCAATTTTGGAAGACCAATACTAAATCATCAAGATTTGCACTAACTGTGAAGAGAGTCACTACACAGAAAAGTGTGCTGCACATAACTCATTCATTGCCTGACCAAATGTATAAAGTTTCTAATGAAACTTTTGCATAAGGTGTCATCTAAAGATTGTGCACCTTCTCCAAGTTAAAACATCTCAAAGGGTTTAGTAAATCTTGAGATTTACTCCAGACAATTCACCTATGTCTAAAATTGTACTTCGCTAGAGTCGACTTTGACACTTGTAACTTCTCATGCATATTTCTCTCAAAATACGACCCCTTTATTCAAATGATTTTAGCCATAGATAGCTTACCTTCCAACTTAAAGAATGAGTGCTTGCTTCCTCAAAAGTTTACACTGTGGAAGAGAACTGACCAAAACTTTGGCATCGAATTTGCACTTGCTTCAAACTTCACTTCTTCACATTTACACATGTAAATGTTCCTACTCTCAATTCTCTCAGCCTGATCACAATTAGGATCTGAAAGCTTGTACAAAGGTCACTCAACTATAGACTTAGACTTGTACAAAAGCATTTGACAAGATGATAAACAGAGAAGGAGTACTCAGCAAAATATTGGGTGCAACTTTTTCCTTTATTCAGAAAACTTTACATCTGAATGATGAGAGTTATTCACTACACTTCTAAAGGGTCTAATGACTCTTACAACTTCTAATTCTTCCTATCTCATACTCTCTCATGCATGCCCCGACTTTCTACTTGTATATATATATATATATATATATATATATATATATATATATATATATATATATATATATATATATATATATATATATATATATAGATATAGGCATATATGTACAAGCTCATGACCATAACAAAAGTATAAGTGAGCTAATTACAAGTTTAATGTACACATGTATATAAGTCTTCATTTCCTGAATATGCACTATCTTCAAGCTTCATTTGTTGGTCTTTTCTTCATCTTTTGACTTCAACCCTTTGTCCAAGACATCAATTGATGGTTGACTTGCACCAACATTCTTGTATCTATTCTCCTTTGAGTATATTTATCTCACATACATTAGATGTACTACCATCTTTTCATTTTGTACTTGGTTAAAAACTTGGGAGCTTTTGACAAACCAACTTTAATGCCTACGTGAAATTTCATGATCCAATCACTCCTTGAATCTCAAAATCTTCTTTCGTGTTTTTTTATTGATTCCGAATGTGTACTTTCTAGAAAATTCCTTTCGCTTTGTTTCACGTGTAACCTTAATGTGAAAGACAAAAAAGATCCCCTATTATATGTGTATGTTTGTTTTTTTCAAATTGCCAACGTATAAGTAGCCCTTAAGATGTAACACTTCAAAAAAAAAACTTGTCCATTAAAAGCAAAAAAGCAAAAATGCTGGTGCAATGCAGTAATACATGTCGGCTCACTTCGCCTTGACTAGCTTTGTTCGGACTGAGTCGTAAGTAAAAGTGCATCCAGGCGTAACGTGATGAGAGCCCTTTCTTTTTCTTTAATTTATTTTCTGCTGTCTCTCGGAACTTCGGAAGAGAGCTTTCTGTATGCTCACCTCATGTCAGTAATCATGTAGGCTCACTGGCTCTACCCCTCCCTCTCCCTCCTCAAACTCTGAGGAATGGGGTTTGGGAGGGGCCATATGGCGTGAGCAGACAACTTCTAATGAAGGGCGCCGTCATGGAAGCAATCGCATGCACTCATCACAATGCTGTGCCGATGTGGGAAAGGAATTCAGCATTTAGTATTGTTCATGTTGATGCCCTCTGCAGGAAAGGTGACCTCAGCAAAGCTCTTGAGATAGTCTTGGACCACAATCCTATCGGTTTGGACATTGATTACAACAAGGCGTGCGTCTCCTTGCTCAAGGCATGCCAGAAATCTAGGTCCCTAAAACACCCTAAACCTCTCTATGATCATCTTACTAAGTTCAAACAGACTAATGTAATTATGTCCCTTGGAGATGATCTTGTTATCGCCCTTGCCAAATGTGGTGCTCTCCATGATGCGCATGAGCTCCTCTGCGGCATCTCCCACCGCACAGTCTACTGTTGGACGGCAGTAATTTCTGGCTATGCTGAGATTGGAAGAGGCCAGGATGCCCTTTCATTATACTCAGATATGCAAACGGATAGCATTGAACCTGATGAATACACATATGTTGCTCTGTTCAAAGCCTGTGGTGGCATTCCTGATCTTGGAATGGGTAGATACTTGCATAATCTTGCTGTAAAGCAAGGCTATGCATCAGTCATCTTTTTAGGCAACACACTCATTCGCATGTATGGAAAATGCAGGAGTGTGAAAGAAGCAGAAAATGTGTTTTCAAACTTACCGCAACAAGACGTAGTATCATGGAATGCAATGCTTTCTGTGCTTGTGGAAAATCAGCTCGAGGAGAGGAGCCTGAGGCTTTACAGGCAGCTGATGGAAGTACAGTCTGTTGATCCTGATACTATAACGTTTGTCTGTGCAATTCAGGCATGTAGTGCCCTTGCGAAGGTAAACGAGAAAAATATTTTGTCTTTAATAAAGATTGGACAATCATTACATGCAGACATGTGGAGAAAGGGCATTACCTCAGATGTATATATTGCTAGTGCACTTCAGACCATGTATGGCAAGTTTGGAATGGTGCAAGAAGCAGAAAAGGTGTTTGATAATGTGTCCAACCGAAATATAGTGACATGGAATGCAATGCTATCTGCCTATGTTGAGGGTGGTGAAGGCAAGAAGGCCTTGCAACTTTATAGCCACATGCTAAGAGGCAGTGAGAAACCAAATCATCAAACTTTTGTCATTGCTCTCCAAGCATGCAGTGTTTTGACAGAGAGAGAAGTAGCATTTGCCATCGAAGCACAGACAGTCAAATTTGTCCCTCTGAAAATTGGCCAGACTTTACACGAGGATGCCAGGATGATAAAGGGCTTCACTTCAAACCATTTTCTGCAAAATGCACTTGTAGGCATGTATGGAAGATGTGGAAGTCTTGGTGAGGCAGAAACTGTTTTTGAGAGTTCCTCGAATTGTGAGGCAGTTTCGTGTAATGCAATGCTTTCAGTTTATGTTGAGCAGGGTCTTGGTTTCAGGGCTTTAAAGCTCTACAGACAGCTGCAAGAAGAGGGTGCTCAACTGGATGGTCTCACCTTTGTTATTGCTCTTCAAGCATGTGGTGCTCTTGCAGAGAATGAAGGGTCAGTGTTTGCTAAGGGAGACATGGTTCGGGACATCGCTTTAGAAATTGGTTGTTCCCTCCATGCTGATGCCAGGAGGAAGGGCTTCTCATCCCATATTTTCTTCGTAAATACTCTTATTAGCATGTATGGCAAATGTGGGAGCATCATAAAAGCTGAGGGTGTTTTCATTGCATTGTCAGAACGTAATACGGTGACATGGAATGCAATGCTATCTGCATATGTTGATCAGGATGAGGGTACTAAGGTACTCCAGCTCTACATCCTGATGCTTGAGGAAGGTCAGAGCCCAAATAAACTAACATATGTCCTTGTCCTTCAAGCATGTGGTACCCTAGTAGAATCAGATGAAGATTTCAGCCAAATGACATCCCTGGAAATCAGCAGGGCATTACATGATGTGGTTAAGCATAAAGGTCTCACTTCAGATGTCTGTATTGGCTGCACTCTGATTAGTATGTATGGGAAATGTGGGACTCTTGAAGCAGCTGAGTCAGTTTTCAATGAGATGCCAGTGCAGAACATAGTGCCCTGGAATGCGTTGTTATCAGCATATGTTGAACAGGAACAGGGAGACAAAGTTCTGGACTTGTTTATAGGTATGCAAGCAGTTGATGTTACTATGTCTAATATAACACTGTTGTGTGTGCTTCAGGCATGTGGTGCAATGGGCTGCTTAGAAATGGCTCAAAATGTTCATTTCAGCATTGTGTGTACAGGTGATCTTTGTCCTATTACCATGAACACCATCATCTTTGCATACAGGAGTTGTGCAGGAATCACAGATGCCCTGGCTGTCTTCAATGGATTATACGAGCATTCTGTAGTGTCTTGGAATGCATGCATTGCAGGATATGCCCATGAGGGCAACTGTGATGCTAGTGTAGAATTTTTTGAGAGGATGCAAATGGCAGGTAGTAAACCAGATGAAGTGACATCCCTTTCTCTTCTCACTGCCTACAGTCATGCTGGCCTTGTTGATGAAGGTTTGGAGCTCTTTGGATCTCTTACAAGTGTAGGAATAACCCCTGACTTGAAACACTACTCCATCATAATTGATCTATTTGGGCGAGCAGGAGCACTTAAGGTGGTTGAAGGCATTGCACAAAGGATTGCAATGCGAGCAAACCATTCAACCTGGCTTAGTGTGCTTGCAGCATGCCGCACACATGGAAATATGATGTTGGGGGAGTATGCATTTGATCAAGCAGTGCAAGCACATCCCATGGACGCAGCTCAGTATGTTTTGATGTCAAACATATATTCTGATGCTGGTTTGGAACAACAAGCAAAGGAGCTAAAGATCTCAACATTTTCAAACACCAATCTGCAAGTTTCTGATTGGCTGTCAATAGAGGATGAAGAGGCTTGACCATTGTTATCAATGGAAAATTCTAAGCATCACCAAGTGGGCGTTTCCTATGAAGTATGATGCTAATGTGCCACTTCCAAAAGAAAAGCAGCTAGTAAATCAGATGAAAGTGGTTCTCTCTCACTTCTTACTGCATATATTCATGCAGGCCTGGTTGATGAAGGATTGGAGGTCTTTGAATCTCTTTCAGGGATTGGGCTAACCGCTGGCTTTAAACACTATTCCATCATATTTGATTTGTTTGAAGAACCTTGAGCACTTAAGGTGGCTGAAGACATTGCATTAACGATGCCACTGTGTCCAAACCATTCAATTTGGTCGAGTATTCTTGGCACATGTTGCACACATAGATGTAACGCTGCAGGAGCATGCATTTGATCAAGTAGCACAGGTCCATCCCATGGATATAGCTCAGTATGTTTTGATGTCAAACATATATACTGCTGCTGGCTTGCAAAAGCAAGCTGTGGAGCTGAAATTTCAACATGGAAAAGAAGCATGCGCAGGAATCTGATTGGATATGAATAGAAAATGAAGGGGGTTTTGCGGTTAGCATCAAGTGGAAATGTAAGCATCATAAAGTGGGTGTTCTGCGTAATTCCCATGAGGAGTGATTCAGCAAGATGCAGATCAGTTTATGGTAGAAGTTTCACATATGTTATCATGAGATTTGACAAGGTCCTTGGTACATTAAATATGCCGAGTACTCTGTGACAGGACATTTGGAGCGACGACGAAAGTTAAAAAGCTGATGAATCCAATGTAATGAGAAGTGGCAGGAGAAAGCAAGGAGTTTTAAAAAAAGGAAAAGAAGGAAAAATGGACATCAACAAGCAAGCAAGCACTTCTCGCCTGCTTGGATGGAGGCCTTTGCAGTTTAAAGTTTATCGAGCAGGCACTCCCACTTACCATGATGTAAAAGCATCCAGGTACTGTTGGGATGCCAGATGCATTATATGTTGAGTGAATCATGTCTGGCCATCGAAGACAAAATATAGAGAAGAGCTTCAGTTGAGGTGAATTGAAATGCAAGCAGAGCAATGATATTGGTGTTTTGGAGGGGACTGTCTGGATCCTTCTATATGCTGAAATTTAATCTGTTGGAGTACTTCTTGCCTCCAAATATTGACACATGAAACTAATGGCCATGGAAAGAGGAACATCTGGATAGTTGGATATCAGACAGTCTTCAGGTAGAATGTGGAGAACCTTGTATTATAGCATGTTAATGTTGGGCCCAAGATGAAGGAGAGGGCACATGTACAATAATACACACTATTATATTTTTGGAGTATGCAGTGCATGAATATGAATAACCCATAAAAGCTCTGGGTTGTTAGGGATATGGCCTTTTATCTCATAAAAAAAATCAGTACATTCAAAATTTTAAGACACTTCGATGTATACCCATGTGAAAGAATTCACATATAGTTTCTAAATGTCTCATTTTATTTAATGCTTCGTTTAAATATGTGCATGTGATGCATCCCTTTTTATGTGTGAATTGTAAGAAAATCCTGGTGCATTCTATATCTATATTACACTGTTTCGGTTCTTTTATCTACTGAAGGCTTTTAGATCTTTATATTGTGGTGCTTTGATATTGCCTCTAGAAGCTTTATCAGTTAAGTTAATCCTTATCAACTGTTCTGAGTGCTTGTAGGATCCATATGTCCTGCCCCTTATGTTCCAGCTCTATTTGAGTTATTCTCCTGATGATGTCAAAAACGAGGAATTTGAAATTTTTTCCTTTTTTGTAATCAAACCTTATCTGGGATTGTTGTTGCTATTGGTTCAGTATATGATTGTCTCAATTGTGCTCAATACTTCTATCATTTTGGCATGTTTGTATCTGCAGACTGCATCCACCATGTTTTAGGTTCATCCTCATGTTGTCTGCATCATATGGGGACCTTGGTATTGTTGCATGTTCTGATCCAGGTCTTGTGATTTCCTTGTCTGAGAACTATAGCCAGCATTGCTGCAATTGTGAGAAGTGGCAAGATGTGTATGTCTCTCTTCCCATCCATTGATCCCCTTGCTTCCAAGTTAGGCCTCTAGAGTGCTCCAGTGAGTTGTGATTGAACATCCTTTTGAGGATACATCCTTGTCAATACCAAGATGTTCTCTAAAATATCATGGTTATGATACACAATCCTTTGAATATCTAGCATGCAGACCTTTCTATTCTATTTATCTATTCCAATCTCTAATAAGTCATTGGAATATGGACTCGACTTCTTTGGTTTAGCAACTAGAGATCAGCTAATCTCCTTCAATAGAGTCATCATTGATGGCTTCTAGCTATGGATCTACCATAAATGCTTACTAATTTGGTGTTTATATGGTTTCAGTTCGAACTCCCAATAGACATGGTAGTCTCACTCTTTCTGTAGTGACTAAATATTTGATTTTGGCCCACTTGACCATTAATTTTCTTTGACCTACTTGGTCACTTTATAAAGATGTCCTATGAGTAGGAACATCAAACTGAATTTTTTTTCTAAGGTATTTAGTTTTCTAACTTTGTTTTCCTTTTGGGCCCAATTTACTTTCTTGCAGACCTTTCCTTGTGTAATGTCATCATTCATTGTTGGAGAACTTGACAACAACTTTGCCTTGCTTCATCTATGCAAACTTTGCCTTGCTCTATAACCGTGTCATTCCCTGCTAATGATCTTGACCACAACCTTGCCTTGTTTGCTTTATGCAAACCTTGCTTTACTTGTTAAATGAAGCTGAGTTGAATTCATTTAGTATCTTCATTCTTAGGTAGAGAGATAAATGGAATTGCTGGAGGCCTTTGATGGGCTGAGCAAGAGGAGAAAGGAGGAGATGGAGGGAGAGAGAGGAGAGGAGAGATACACACTCTTGTGCGGGAGCTTTGAAACTCACGTAATGATCTTCATTGAGAACAATGCTTTATAAATGATATACATGTATGAACATAGGGGTAAAGTTACAGGATCCTTACATCCCAACAGTCTCCCACTTAAGGGTCAATGAGACCATAAGTGACAACATATAGAAATAATTATGTAGGATTATACAAAAAATGTACACGAAGAGTTCGGATCTCTACCCATACCAATCAACCTACACCAACTTACTAAAACAAAGTGTATCTATGCACTTCCAACTGCTCTAGACTCATATCGATAAGAGTCGAGCTCACATTTGAATGATGCAAGAACTGATGAAGTTCTTGCAAAGCTCCCACTTGCACTATGCCTGTGTCAATCATCAAACGACCGACAACTCAAAGTGTGCTCCACATGAGCATCTATATGATTAATAAAATCATGCTCTACATAAGCATCATGAACATCTGAACCTTGAGTTGTTATCTGAATCTTGAGTGATGGGGTGATCACAGTAAAATGCTGCTACACTTGTGGCCGTGATCACATGGCCAATGAATGTTCCATGAAAGTCCAAAATGCACTAGCCCCAGGCTCATATGATTGTACAATAGAGAGTAAGTACACCAATCACTTAGCACACGATTGGCCATACAATAAACAAGAAGCTAGGCAGACCATTAGTAGCCTTATAGGTATCAACCTCAGTACTAGCCTCAACCCTACTACAAGCCACAACAGAACTACCAGCAGCCTTATCAGTCCTAACCTAGGCAACAACCTATTTTATGTCAGCAAACAACACCCGCTACAAACGTGGTCTTAGTTCAGTATGTTGCAGCAATAGAGAATAAAGACAGGGCCCTAGTAATGATTTCTCGTTGATTACAAAAAATGATCCTAATGCTAATAGCTTTGATTCTTCATATGGAAAGAGTGTACCCACGTACTGCACAGAATTAGCAAAGCACCCAGAGACCTACCAATAGGAAGCCCCTCCACAAGAATACAACTGGGAACTTGATTATGCTAATGTAATGTACATGAATCCCAACCCTAGACCCCAAATGAGGCAAATTAGGCAACAAGCTCCTAGAGGACCATGCTTTAGATGTCAAGGAGATCATTTTATATGAGAATTTCCACACCCTCCACATGTAGGACAACCTCAATCTATCATGATTCAAGGATTTTGTTCCGATTGTGGTAAGGAACATCTCATTCACGATTGCCGTAAAAATCCGGCCAACGCACCTAAGGTAACTCCAATCAACATAGTAGGGATAGTGCAAAGTTCTAGTAGAAGCGCAACCAAGATAGTTCCGATCCATGCTTTTAGCTGAGTACAAGCTTTACAACAAGCCAAACAAGTAGAACAAGAAAGTAATCCAATTCGAGTAGTCGGGAGAACCTATAAAAAAGAAGGCTAGAGCGTGGAAAGAAACTAGAGATGGAGTGAAACGGAAGTGGTCAAAGAAATTAGTGTAACTAGAGGGTAGTAGTCTCAAGGAAACCAATGTGAACTCATATCCCAACATCCGTACCACCCATCCCTAAGCCAGGTTCAGTCTTAGCAGAACCCACTCAAAAAGACTTCATTACGATGTTCATAGCATATTAGGACTCTCAAAGAAGGGCCAAACACAAGAAAATTAGACAAGCGCTATCGTAGAGCTGATTTTGAGGTTGAGAGAACTAAGCTATGCAAAAAAATGGTTCAACTAACACAACCTTGTTCGAGGCTAGTCAACTCTTCAATCAGACCAAATTAGAGCTTCATTTTGAAGGATTACTAAAACAATTAGAGCAAATGGTGACCAAGCTGGAGGCTTTGAAAGCACAAGAGGCTCATTCCAGTGAAAGTGAGAAAGGGAGTTTCTTTTATAGGGAAGCTTACGTTCCTAACTCAACAAAGTGTGGAATACCCCCTTCCATTACCAAGTACTCTCAAGAACAAGAAATTCAAGAAGAGAAGATTGCCAAGGAGCAAGAGAATCCATCTTTGATTCAAGAGATTAGTGATCTATACGATTGATTTCCCCAAGGCATTCCATCCCTATACAGAGATCAGGTAGAACTTGAGTTAGAAGAAGAACTAGAATTTGAATCCACCTCATTGCATGAGTCCATGGGAATCCAAATTGCTTCAATTGAGAAACCCACAATACTAGTAAGAAATGAATATTCAATCATACCTAGGAATACAAAGGCCATGAAGAACATTGAAGTGCACTGTCATCACACTCTATAAGAGCTTCTAAAAGTGAAACCAGAATTGTAGAGAAATGTAACAAATCACGTCCTAGAACTTAATTTCTCTCATTCGAAGGTAGGATCCAAGAGGAAAGTACCTGAAATTCTGATTGATAAGATAGGAGACATAAGTGAAGGTGATGAAGGAAACACCTATCTTCCCATTACCTACCAGAGTTACACCTCTAAGGCAATCCTAGATTCAAGCACAGGCGTTGCCATTGTGACCGCCTCTTTATGGATGCAATGGGGCAAATCTGCCATATGACCCACAAGAATGAAACTTCAAATGGTTGATGGCCATAATGAACAATCCTTAGGATATTTGGAAGGCATCACTCTCACTACTTGTAATGTAGAGTTTGAACACACATTCGCTATATGTGAGTTTGGAAGAATCACGTGCATAAAATGATATAAGGCAAACCCTTCATGAGAAAATTGCAAATAGTGTAAGATTGGGGTACCAACTCCTTGTACTTACAACACTTAGGGGTAATGATAAAATTCAATTTGAAAGTCTACACATATAGAGATGTCTCACCCCTACAATGGACTTCTATCCATAAGACACAAGAGGAGACTCTCTATTTGTACACTCAATGAGCTCTTTTGATCCTGCTTGGATGCATGAAGACATGCACTTGTGGATGTGTAAAGTTGCTAAACAAGCAGAGAAAAGATTAGAAGCCAGAGAAATAGGAGCATCCGAGGGCACTAGATCAGTACAATAACTAGCCTACACACCAATGGTTTTCCTAAATGAAGAATTTGTGCCTCATGGTTGAACAATCGAAGCAAAAACAACATGATGTGTTGATATATTTAGGTAGTGATGTGTGTGAACACTCTAGGACTGTCGGGACACTTTTTCCCTCTTTAGGAGGTTTTTCCCCCCCAGCTTGTATATATGCCTATTGCCCTAATGGGCTACTTATCTTTGTACATTCTAGTGATAATACATTAAGTATTGTGTGTTGTGCTCCAAGCTTCTTCTTCTTCCTTGTGCTATTCGTGTGCTTCCGCAGACGTCTAACTCCAACAATTGGTATTAGAGCAGGTCGCCGCTTCATCTATGGCGTCGTCGACACCTCTCCGGTTGCAGTCTCAGAATCGCATGAAATTTGGTGAGCATACTCAAGGTGTTTCAGAGATCAAAACTGCTTCGCTCTGGAGTGCCGAAATCACAATCTGGGCTCGTTTCAGCCTCTGAACGCACTATCATAACACTTGTGTAGGCTATTTCGTCTTTTTGTGCCAAAGGTATATACTTGTTTTGGTTCGTCAGTATAAGCATCTCAAAGTCTACTAGAGGTTTAGGAGAATTCATCTTTGTTCGTCAGTATAAGCATCTCGAAGTCTCCTACAGGTTTAGGAGAATTTGTCAGCGCACTTCTGAATGCCTTTCGGTGCCTCATTTGTGGTTCAACACACAACCTGCGAGAGAATGGTTGCACAACTATAGGCTTTAGGCCAGTCTACATGCTTTCTTGGTGGAAACCTTGGAGGATTGGAACCATCGGTGGGTTGCTACCTCTTTTAAGGGACCTCTCTAGTTCGCCATTACTTCGGTGTATGTGCCTAATCTAGACACAGAAAGACTGACTACATGGCATTATATGGACTCTCTACCCTTTGAGGTCATCCGATGTAGGGATTTTAGTATGGTGGAAGTTTTTTTGATAGATGAGACCAAAGAGGGCGTTTGATTTACATCTGGTCCCATATGTATTGAGAAAGACATATGGACTAGGTTAAGCTCTAGCATGATCTAGTAGAAGTCAAAGATGAGCACAACTTCTCTTGGTCAAACCCCTAATCGAGAAAGGATTTGCGAAGTTCTAGACTCGATAGAAGCTATATTAAAAAGAATATCATTGATAAGTAGGGTCCCCCATCCTTATCTCAATCTATGGAATTAGTTTTTTTGGATCACTTTCCAATGATTCTCACCCTCAAGCCACAAATAACACATAGAAAAGCTCCCTAGTTTCATGTTGATCCTTCAATCCTCTCCCCCTATCAATTCAACACATGATCTCCTCAACATGGATCGAGGCCTTTAGCATCCACACATCTCTCACCAAGCGGTGGAAGTTTCCTATCAAGCAGAATCAATATCTCCTTTACAAGGCTCAAAAGGAGATTCAAAGCATTTGACATGTGAGAAGTGGAAATTTTTATAGTTGGCTTTGGTGTCTAGATGCAAAAAAGTCAATAAAGGAAATTCCCACCTCCAACTTAGACTCTCAAAAATTAGAAACAATACAAAGAGGAAATTCAAAGAAAAACTTGTAGATCTATTTTAAAGATTGGTGGGCAGGGAAGCAGATAAACGGAAGAAATAAATGTGTAAACTCTTGAAGAAGAAGAAGCACAAGGAAGAGGTCATGTTCATGATAGATAACCTTAGGGTGGAATGCACTACAGTTGAAGAGATTATTGAAATAATTTCCAACCACTTCTTTGAACTACCGAAGGGTGCCCATGCCGCTCTCTTCTCAAAGGCAGCATTACATGGCTACCTTCTCTAGAATTAGATCGAAAATCATTCCACAAAATATGGTGCATCTTCTCAACTCCCCCATCACTAACATAAAAGCCCAGGTCTGGACGTTCTCACCAATGAGTTCTTCAAGCCTTTCAAGAGTGTTTTGGTGAATTCGTTTCAGTTGGTGTGGTAGGAAGCCCTACACTTAAGCACTTTGCCTAACTTTCTCAATGAAGAAATTGATTAAGATGATTCACAAAAAAAACAAAAAGAACAAGATTGAAATTTGGTTGCCTATCACTATGTTGCAAATTGGATATAATATCTTTGTGAAGGTACTTTCTAATCATATTGCCTTCCACCTATGATTATGGATCAATGAGGATAAAAAAGGGTTCATAAAGGGTAGATCCATCCTGGGGGCCATTATTGTTGTGTGGGAAGGCCTTGAGTTTTCCAAGCACCCTTTTCGAAATGTCCTCTTCATCAAGATCAATTTTAAGAAATCTTACAATCACCTTGAATGGGACTTCATTCCACAATCCCTGAAAGACCTCGATTGTGGTGCTAAATTCACCAAGATGATATCAACATCTATGGGAAATGCCTTGCCTTGAATTAATATCAATGATCAACTCTCTCATGCAATCAAATTAAAATGCTCTATTAGATAGGGATTCCCCTTTGCCCCACTACTTTTTTTTATGCCACGAAGGTCCTTAACTGATTGGTTAACCATCATTCTCATTTTGGAAAAAATTGCGGTTTGTTGCTTCCACATAGCCAAAACCAAATGTTAATGAGACTCTTCACCAATGACATGAACACTTTTGTGCACAATTATCTTAAAAGTACCACCATCTTTTGGAAATGTCTAAACACTTTTTGCATTGCTTCTAGTTCTAGAATAAATCATTCCAAAATAGTTTTAAAGGCTATTTTTGGGCCCCTCCACAATTCTTGATTATGTAGGGATGTGAGGACCTCTCAAGTGGACAAATCTTCCAGTTGCTCGAAATTCTGACGGGTTTTAATGTTTCAATGGGTCAGCAGCGTAATTGGGCTCTTGTGGAGATTGATATTAAATTTTCTTACTAGAAGGGCATGCAGCTACACTTGGTGGGGCATGCCTTGACATTCCTCCTCTCATTGATGATCTATTTTTTGGCTTGTTGGAAATCAAAAGAGAAAGATTTAGTGAATTTGGAAGGAACTTGCAAAATTTTTCTCAAGATTTGGGGCAAGATGAAACCATACATCAAGGTCTATAAAGGTTGGAAGTGGACATTGGGATCAGACAAAATGACTCCATTTGGTTTGCTACTAGGGAAATTTAACTCAAAGAAACCTCCAAAGGGCAAAGAAGCTATGGAACAAAGGGTTTTGTAAGAGCAAACATCTTTGGAATCAAGAGAGAGGACATTGGATGAGATTTGAGGACATAGACTTGGCTAAGAGGGTTGACTATGAAGATGGTGCCTATTAATTCTTGGGAAAACTCAAAGACTCTCCTCCTTCTTGGGTATGATCTGCCACTGATTGAAGGGTTAAGATGAAGAAATGGTAACAAATTGGATAAGACATTGAGGGTCAATGAGCACCTAGACTGGCATATCTCTCTTAATAAGAGATGGTGTCTGACTAGCCCTGTATCAGATGGAAACCTAAGTTTGAAGACCTATGGCATCCTCTCATTGAAAAAAAAAATTGATGCTTATGTGGCAAATTCTCCACCAAGGAATTTGGACCAATTTCAAAGCTAATAGAATATGCGAGGCCCCTCACTAATGTAAGTGATGCCTTTGTGGTAGAGAAGACTTTGGGAACCTCTTCTTTTCATGCCCTACAAGTCACTTACTTTGGCAAGTTTTGGCTAGGATTTAGAGTTTATACAGTCAAATCAACTAGAAGCAAGCATGACTTGGAGAAACAATTGGTTGATATTCTGCCCTGTGGAATTCGATTAGAGGGGAAGTGCTTTGGAAGATATGGAAAGAAAGATGTGCGGTCATTGACACGTTCATCGCAATTGACACCATCAATGGCAATTGATACTATCCGTCATGATTGACAGGCCACGATAGAGAGCTCTGTCCATCGCGATTGAAAGCCCTGTCCATGACAATTGACAGGCAATTTCAACCAATTTTTTAGGGTTTTTTATTTTTTCAAAATTTGGCTATTTTGACCATAAATTTCAAGTAATTGGAGCATTGTGAGGTCCCCAAGCAAATATTTTGAGAAGTCTAGTTTGACTATTTGCCTATTTTTACCCCCAAAACCCTGAGGAGACATAACTTTCTTATCTAAAATCCATAGTGGTGAGCAAGCTAAGGGATCACTAGAGAATTCTTTCATAAAGACCAATGAAATTTCGGTCTTTGGAACACATGAGTGAAAATGGTTTATTAATTCAATTAAATTTAATTCTTGATCTAACTTTGGGACTTTTATAAGTCCATTGAGAACATTGAAGGGCATCCAGAGCAAGAGTGAGCCACAAGCTCGAGAACAAGTGTCTTGGCCACTCATGGTGATCCAAGGGATAAGTAATATGAGGTTGGAGCATTCTCAAACCCTCAGTCGATTCCTAGCTTAGGCTAGACGGTTAGATGTATTGAAATTAGGGCTACTTTAGGCATGATACAAGTACAAGAACCCTAATGACTCAAGTGCAAGCTTAAATAGATTGGTTTTGCGACAAACACTAAAGAAAAAGGACATAAATCAAGTGATGAAACCTCAAGTGCGTTAAAATTGAAGTGTTCCTCATGATGGAAACTATTGGACAAGAAGTGACATCCCAAGGAAAATAAAAAGAACAAGCAACTATTACAAAAGGACTTTGCAATGAGGTTGTACTTGGGAAAAAATTGGGATAACAACCAAGGCTTATGAACCCTAGGTTAGGAAGATATCTAGGACGAGATAGACAAAGCCTCAAATCTTTGACTAGGTTGTGGGACCAACAATTGAGTGATTAGCCATACATTCTAAGTTCCAAATTTAGCGGCTCTGAGATGTCGTATAGCATGTCAAGACCGGTAGGTGGCTCAGGAGTGGTATACCTAGAAAAACCATCTACTTAGATAACACATCTGAGAGAGTATTCATAGTAACGGAACCTAGAAGGCATGCCTACACTTGGAAGGGTGAATTTGTTTTTCCCCAACCAAGATCCAATGTCCCTTATGGTCACCAAGGAGCTGGAACATCCCAAGCTCATGGAACCCAAAGTGATAGAATTAGAGATAGACCTAAAGTGAGCTTTGAAAACCCCTTAGGAAGAGAGCGATCAAGATTAGATGCAGATAAAACAAATCATGAGAGACCTAAAAATCCAAGACATCAAAGGGGCATGGATGAGTTTCCCTTGTTGAAGCCTAGAGAGCACCCTAGGATCTTGAGGCCTAGACAACTGGTTAAGTCCATGAAGAACTATTTCAATGATATAGGAGACTTTTACGATCATTGGTAGAATTTATGCAAGTCTTGAGAGCTGAGCAAGTTGATGACTTGTCCACACAATACAACGCTTTTGTTCTAACACTCAAGAACACTACTCTTACTTGGTTTCAACCACTACATTGGAGACAATTCAGAAACATACACCAATTGCTAGAAGCCTTCATCATGGAGTTTTCTAAGAGTGGCATATGGCACAATACTTCATCACTTATCCATAACTTTAAACAAACACCTCAAGAGATAGTGAGACTTACGCGAAGAAGATATATGTGATACTTGGAGAGATGCCTGATTCCAGAACTACCCACACCAGCCAAGCAAGTGGCATTGTTCCTAGATGGATTCTTGAGTGCTGAATTGAGATCCTATGTGTGTACCTAAGAACCAACTTAGGGACTTATGGAGAAAGAGATTATACCTTGATCCCCTTCAAGTGCATATAGTGGGGATTCACGCTTTAATTATCAATCCGAGGAGTATCAAAACCTAGCCGAGTGTATGAAGACATGCATTCAAACAATGGTCAATGCAAATGAACTCTCACAAAGTGCAAACAAGCATAAATCTATTCCAAACAAGTCTCAGGGTTCAGTTATGGCGTCACGACACTTGGAGCAGCAGTCAACAGTAAATCAAGATTTTCTCTCAACTCCGAACTCCGAATATAGTGAATAGTAGGTTCATTTCGAAGCTCTCGAGAAGACACATTCAATGGTCATCTTTTCACTCGATTCTAATGTTCCTGCTTCAAGTCATGAGCAAAATACTGAGTCATGGGAATGACCTTCCTACACTTCAGCACTTCTTACACTTCGCACACACCTTACCTACAACAAACAAGCACTTTCATGGGTAGACAACACTTCCAAGCACTGTTTCCAAGCATCACACATGCATACAAGCTCACAAAGAAGAAGATACAGAGAGGAGAAGACACAAATTCGAAATTCTGTGCTCTTGATTCTCACAATGGCAAAAAGTCCCTACAAAGAGTACAAATTGACTTATATACATGTGCCCTAAAAATGATCCTTTCACACAAGAGATCGGCACTTTATTATCTAAAAGGTTAATTTCCTACTAATTTACAAAGATAAACTACAAATCTCTATGGGTATGCATCTAGAGGACTCCTCTAGTGCATTTACATCGGAAAATATATTACAAAATGACTATAATACAAGAATGCAGTGTCCAAATCGGAAAAATTTTGGGGCTCTTCTTTTTCTCTGCCTCTTTGCTCTTCTTAGCTCTGCAACACTCTCCCCCTCTTTGTCTCTGTCGTCCCTTGACAGGCTTCGCTTCTTGTCTGCAACTCGGCGCCTATAGTCGACCATTGCCCGCTTCTGTCGAAGTTGTAATGATATAGTTTTACCAGTGGGCAAGGAACTGATCATAACTCGGGACCTGTTGCATTAGTCGTGGCCTGTTCTTCTTGTTTTTTTGTACGCAACCTGTGGATAATTTTCCAATCGCTCCTTAAATCTGGGTTGCTGTGTTAAGTCGGGCTACCACGCATGCAACCAGCGGAAGGTATGAAGGTGTGGATCTTCAGCCTTCGATCTGGACCTTCCAAAGATCAAGAGGTTGAAGCAACTTTTTGGGGTTCTGGATCCGCTAGATATCTTCTTGCACTTCTTCATGGATACTTGTTGGCCTTGATCCGCCCTTGTCACCGACGTACTTTCCCCTGATGTATGCCCCTGCGGGGCTCTGTGCAGAGATGGGTGTTGCGTACCCCTGCGGGGCTTCCTGTAGAGATATGTCTTCAAATATAATACCTTTACTGAAGCTTCTTTCTCTGTCTTCTTCTTTTCTTCTTTTTGGTGGACTCTCTCTCAACACTGCCCCCCTCCTGAACTGTGTCGTCCCCGATAGGCTTTGGAACTCGACGAGAGGATGTTTTGTAAACATTTTGCTCTGTCTCATTCAGTAGATTAGCTTCACGTATCAGTAGTTGCTTCCATGGTTCAACTTTCACACCATCATGTGGTGGCTATTTGTGATCTGCGAAGAAGCTCAATTCATATGCCACCATTCTAGAGTTCAGATTCGTTGACATTTTCAAGAAAATTTCAGAATCAATTTCAAAAAATCTAGTAAAGAAGGCTTCCTCGAAGCTTTGCATATATGTACTTGGTAAGAACCTGAGCCTTGAATAATATGCCATGATGGTTGGGCGGTTGGGCATAACTGATAGATCAAAGATAAGGATATCCGTGCCCTAGTTAATGCCAATGAAATTTAAAAAATGTATATGGTGCATGTTTGAATACTTTCAAAACTGTAAGTATCATGCTGAGGATTTTATTAGTCATTTTGATAGTGAGATCAGGTACTATCGCATATCGCTCTAGCCAAAATTCAATGGTTTTCACCATATAATCCTCAATTGGTAAGTAATTGTGAGGTGGACTTGGAAGGAGCGGGTAATTCAGCCACTGTTTATTGATCACACCAGTCTTTTGCATATCCAAAAATTCGCGTGCTTCTCTGCGATGTGGTGTCAGGCAAAATGAAGGATTTACCTGTAATAAATATGGTGCTGCTTGCCAGTGCACCCACAAAGTAGGATTTTTCTCCAAAACTTTTCTCCGCCATACATGTTGTGCAGCTTCAAATTCTTCTTGAGTGTAATTGAATGTATTGTCTTTGAAGTACAGCTGCTCATCTGGATCCTTTTGTGTGATCATCTTTATATATTGTCGTGTTTTCTCTTTCAAGAGTCCATACGGAATATTGAAAGGCTTTAGTATTGTATCCAAGTTTTTCCCTTTGATTTTTGCTTCTTTCATGACTTTCACCACTTCATTTTCAAAATTTTTTGTCAATCGGGACACCAATAGTGCCCGTTCCTTCTGACCTATTTCTATAAAATATGGCATTGGATGATCATCACATATCTGCTCTTTTATTAGAGAATGATAGATCGGGGGAGTTAGAGGACGTACCTCTACCTCGTTAGTAGGATTCTCTGGTTGTGGCTCTATTGGTGCCCCGATGTTTGCTTTTTGCTCTATTTGACCTTCTAGTTGTGCAAGACGTTCAGTCTTTTCCCTAACTTTGTTGAGGGCTGTCTGTAGTGCATCTTTAGCCGCTAGAAGCTCATTACCGATCTCTGCTATTTGATCCGCATCTTCATTATAGATTACTATGAGTTTTTCTTCAGCCGCTTTGAGTTGTTTCCTCAATTGACTTGTGTCTTGTATGTACTTTTGTTCCCATTCTTCTTTTAAGATTTGCTCCTATTTTAGCGGATTTTCATACTTTGCCACCTGGTCTATCCATTCTTTTTGGCCGATTACCTTCGTCTCATGTGTCTCTATTGGTTGGTCATATAACAAGGCCTTCATCAATTCTTTATTCCTGTTGCGTAGATTATCGTTTTCTTCCATATATACCTTGAGTTGTGTTTCTAGCAGATTGCTTCTGGTTTTCATTCTTTCTTTGTCCACTTCACTTGCTTCATGTTGTCTTTGTAGTTCTATCAGCTATTCCTGAAGCTTGTGATTCTGCTCCATTAATGTAGTGCATTGTCCTTTGATTTCGATTATTTCTGTTTCTTTAGCTGAAACCACCTGTTGAACTTGTATTAGTTGCGCACACAGTTGTTCACTCAACACGTGAAACAGATTCTTTTCTCTCATGGCCTTGTCATAATCTGCGTTTGTTTTCATCATTTGTTGCTGCATATTCATGGCCGTTTGTATCATTTGTTTGACTATTGGTTTTAGTTGAGTGACATCCACGTTTAACCATGTTGTTGGGATGTTAGGTTCTTCCCTTGTGGTTACATCTTTTCCTTGTGCCACATGCAATGTTGTATCGTGTGGCTGTTGAATATGAAGTTGTATCTTTGGCTCATCCTCTTTACTTGCTGGCTTACCTTGGGGCGTGTCATCAGGAATCTCAATCATAATTTGTTCCATATTTTGTCGTAGACCTCTTTCTTTTTCCATGCTTGTCTATATTTCTTCTTTTATGGGTGGTACTGCATCTTTGTGTGAGATTGAAGCTTCTTTTATGCTAATTTGTGACTTTTCGTTTAACTAACTAAGGTGTGTTTGTTCAATGGATGCTTCCTGATTCTGTATTTGTGATTGTTGATTGTCTGGCATGACTTCGACCTGGTCTATCTCTGTCCATTCCTCATTGTTCATTTCCATTCTTATGTTAGTGTCCAGGTGTCTTTCTCCTGACTAGATTCTTCATTTGAACTAGAATCCTCCAGTCCCAATTCCTTGTATCTGGTAGCTAATTCTAGAGTATGTTCTTTGTCCTTTTGTTGATGCCCTTGACTGGCCTGTCTATATTGATGTCCTTGGACATTTAGGTTCACTTGGCCCGCATATATGTATGCGTTTCTTCTAGAGCCGCTGATAGATCCCTTTTTGTGATGGGCTATTGTGTCAGGGGGATCTTTGGTAATACATGTGTCCGCTTGGACTGTGGTGTTTCTTATGCTGCTTCCTCTCGAGCACGCTTAGTCCCTCTCATGGGTTTCTTGGAACTTGTTCCCACTTCCTCGGTGGAGATAACTGTTTTCTTTTTCTTTGGAACAGTAGCTGATTTCACATATTTTGCCATCTCGGTGGAGTTTGGCATCAAGCATAGACATTTTTTCATCTCAAGTGCTTCATAGATTAGTAAAGTCAATGCCGAACTTCCATTCAAAAACTTCTTCTGACTCCATTTCTTCTTAGCTTTGAATAGATGGTCTTGAATATATGGAGTAAGATTTACTTTATTTCCAACTTGCCTCATTGCATGGGAAAGCAATTGAACTACGATTTTCTGAGGAGTTGTATATCTATGGATACTGGGAAAACAAAAATGTTGGTGCACTAATCGAACCGATTCTTCTATATCTGTCCTGTTTAATTCCAGAAAGGTTCTCTTTTTTGGATCATGTCGTTCATCTTTAACATTAGTGAGGCCATCCTGACTCCAACCAAAAGCTTTGTTGATCATTTCATGGGTGAATCGAATTATTTTCCATGCACCAATTTTATTGAGCACTTTCTCTTCGGGGATTGACGACTTATCAGCTGCAGACTGGAGTGTGTTCATAACTTGTGTGCATCTTTGAAAATCTGGAAAATATATAGGAAGTCACAAAAATGCATCAATTCCAGCTCTTGTCCAAATATCAGTGATGCGAGGTAATCCCTGTATTATAGTTTGGAAATCCTGTGACATAATTGGGAAGTAGTGATCCCTGTCCATAATCTTAATGGTGGCCATGAAAAGAAGTTCTGACACCGGCTGGTCTTCCACGAACCAATGACCTCTTGCTCTTGAGATCGATTGCAAGGGTAGTAGGAGGACTTCTTCCTCTTGTGTAGCCTCAGAATTTGAAGATGCCATCTCCACTCAATACATATCAGTTATCAGTGTAAAGCTGGTATCAAGAGTTATCCTTTACTTTTGCTCCATAAATTTGGCAACTCTCCGAGTGATGTGAATCGTCTCTTTCCCGTGGGTGTGAGAAAGGTAGTACTTGGGATTTTCTTCATATGTACATTTTGCTATATTTTCTCTTGGACAGAAAACAAAAGCATTAGTAACTAGCCAAAGCTTTTATTGAATCACTAGTTATTTTCGTTGAGATTATTGTACAAGTGCTCTCGAATTCCCGAAGAGGGAAATGTGCTTCGCTGTCCAGTAAGAGAAAATTTAAGTGCCGAATGCATGGCTTTGTCATGTGGCCCTATCATGCATACTTTGGACTCTTGTAACTCAAGATGTGTGCAAATTGAATTACCTGGTTGATGCATACAGATTGTTTTGCCTTTAGGCATCCATATCTGCTTTATTCTATTGTGGCAAACTGTATCTCCACCATTCTTGGTGATTGTTGTTCTTCTCACATTGTACCTCTGCTTCGTCCGCCTTTTGAATCTTTGAATGATTTTTGTTGCGTATTTCGGCTCCTGCAATGTCCTGTGGTTGTTTGTTCCTTGTTGCTTAGCCTTCATGTTATACTGATCCTTCTTGAGCTTCGATATTTCCCTGTTAATGATTGTCGTCGGAGGGCATGATTTGGGAATCCATATCTGCATTCGTGCCGGTTGAGCAGCCATCACCTTCTTCGGAATCCACACTCTAGCAATCCTTTGTGGTCCTCGGAGTCCAGCTTGACTCGAGTTTTTGTACTGTTGTTGTCTCCGGTGTAGAGTGTAGCTTCATTGTTGATGATATGCGGTCATCGTTCATCTAACATGCTGAATACCTAACGGTGTCCTATCTTGGCCGATATGTATCCTAAGGCTAATTGGATAGTCACCTCATATTCATATATCCAATCTTGACCCAACACGAGTTCCTCTAACAAGTCCTGATCATGACACATTAAGAGTTTTTGTTGCATTGTGTTGTTTCCAAGATGCAGGGATAAGGTAATCTCGCCTATGCATTCAGTAACTTTTCCTCCTATTCCAATCAATTGTGCCTTAGAGGGGTGTAATTCTTCCTTGAGTTTTTGAGTCAATGAAGACTTGATATAGCTAACAACTGCTCCTGTGTCAACGAGAGCATCCACCAAGTGGTACTCTACTGATCCAGCACCCAAATTCAAATATGGTTGCTTTGTTTGCTGCCCTAGGTGTTCAGAGGCTCTAAAGTTAGCCATTGGAATGAGTTCCTCTCCTTATCGATATCTTTCATCCCTCTCTCTCATCCATTCCTTTTGTTTCCTGATTTGTTCTAGAGCTTCCAGTCTTGATTCTTCTCGTATTCTTTCGTCTTATTCTCGTCTATGTTTAGCCATTATAAGTTGTGACATTATTTCCTCCATCAATGGCTCTAAATATTTCTTTACTTGGCAACCACTTATATAGTTTGGCAATACTTCTCCATCTAGGGTCGCTAGGCTGATGGCTCTGCGGGTAGATATACAATTGATTATCAAGGGTCCATATCCTCTTTTTTGTAGTTTCTTTGCATGTTTCTTCAAAGTATAGACCAAGACCAAATCTCCTTCCTTCAAGTTTTTTTCTTTAATATGAGCATCAAAATATGCCTTCTACCGCCTTTTTGCTGCGTAAATACCTGCCACAGCTTGTAATCTTGTTTCGTATAACTTTTCTATTTGATCCAATTGAGTTGATAATTCATGTCTAGTCCATCGTAATTTGTAGCTACTCTGAGAGGAGGTACATAAATCAATTGGCAAGATGGCATTCTGTCCGTACACTAGGTTAAAGGGAGTAGTTCCTATGGCTGTTTTGTAGGCTACTCGGAATGCCCATAAAGCGTGATGTAATTGCTTATCCCAGTTGGATCTACCATTATTAACGATTTTAGTGAGGAGTGCGCATAAGATTTTGTTTGAACATTCAGCTTCTCCATTGGCTTGTGGGTGATAAGGGGCTGATTTCTTATGAATAACTAAGAATTCATTCATTAGGGCTTCTATTACTTCATTGACAAAATGTGTGCCCCTATCACTCACGATTTCAATAGGCAATCCAAATCTAGTGAATATGTTCTTGAAGAGAAACTTAGCCGTAGTCCTCGCATCGTTTTTCTTGGTTGCTTTGGCCTCTACCCATTTGGTCAAATAATTCGTTGCTACGATTATGTACTCAGCATGAGAACCTTTAGTTGGTGGATTAATAGGTCCTACAAAATCTATTCCCCATTTGGTAAATGCTCTGGCACTCATCATAGATTTTAGTGGCATTTCATCTCTTTTCATAGGATACTTTGTTCGTTGACAGGTGTCGCATCTTTGGATGTAAGTGGCTGCATCTTGATGTAGAGTTGGCCGCCACATTCCTGCGAAGAGAATCATTTTTGCAGTTTTATCTTCAAAAAAATGTCCTCCTGCAGCTCTTGTATGTGCCATCTCTAAGACAGAAAGATACTCGTCTTCATGAATGCACATTCATAGATGATTGTCTATTCCTCTTTTGAAGAGTTGTTTTCCTATAAGAATATAGTCTTTGCTTTGCTCAGTGAGGGCATGTTTTCTTGCTAGAGTGGCTCCTTCTGGTTACTCCTGGGTTTTCAAGAATTTTACCAGAGGCATACTCCATCTAGGAGCTACAGTGGAGTAACATAGAGTAGAGTTCTCTTCTGGCCTTTGTTCTTGACAAGTTGGGCAGGTAGATACATAGTTATGTGTATCCCTCTGCATGGTTGACCAGTATATGCCTAATCTCTTCAGTGTTTTCCATGTTCCATTCGCATTTAAATGAGTTTTCCATTGATTTACATGTGCTTTCTGAAGCCACATCTCTTGTTCCTCTTCCTCCACGCATCTCATGAGTAACCCACTTGGATCTTGGTGGTATAAGCTTCCAGCAATGATGTGGAGATTTTTAGTCTTCCACAACGCGTGACTTCTGTGGGTAGTGATCCCATGTTTAGGTCCATATGTGAGAATAGGGATCAACTTTTCTGCCCATTGGGGGCATACTTTGAGATTAAAAAGATAAGCATCTGGCAGATCATCAGGTACTCCTGTGGGAGGCTCTCCATGTGTCATTCTTGATAGGTGATCCACTCTGATGTGTGTGTTCCCTTTCTTGACTACTACTTCAAAATCAAATTCCATCAACAATAAAAACCATCGTACTAGTCGTCCTGTATTACAAGGCTTGTTGACTAAGTACAGTAGTGCTTGATGATCAATGAAGAATTTGAATTTGTTTGCCAATAAGTAATATTGCGGGGCTCCCCTATGCAAAGTTTGGAGGTTTCCATGGTGATGATCGAGTTGCACATGTACGGACTTTTGAGATTAATTATGCAGTGTTAAACAATCTAGCAGACTCGGCATATAAGGCCATCGTCTTCCAATCTACTTTGGTAAATGAAGAAGCTCGGTGGTTGACGGAGTATGATATTAATCATTTCAGACTTTACGATGATGTGAAAAATGCTTCCTGACAATGCTTCAGGTTAAAGAAAAATGCGGTGGAGATCTTTGATTACCTACAAAATAATAGACAAAAGCCACATTAGAGTGTATAGGAATGTGCAACTTTATTCCGTACCCACTTGCAGCAACTTGTGAAGAGATGGATAGGTATGTGCTTGAAGATGAAGAGGTGTTGCAAAATCCTTGATCTACACCAGCCAAATGAACTCATGGAGTATGTGGTGGGCGCTTTTAGCTTTCCAATGGATTTATTAGGCACCCTATGTACCTTGGAAGATCACTCTCAAAAAGATAGATCAAAACAGATAAGTTGGAGTTAGCTCAGAGGCGAAGAACTTGCTATTTTGGTTCATACACTTGTCCAGTGTTTTGCATAATTCTTTGAGCACAGCAACAATTAGCTTAATTCCTCTTGGGGAAGTCTAGTTAACTTAAAGAGATAACTTTCAAAAGTAATCTCATAAAAAATAATGAACCACACACTGAGAATGATGTTTGACAACTGATGACATCATCCCGGTTTTCACGGGCTGCTATAGTAATGAGACTAGTGAGCAGAAAAATAAACATAGCTCAAGATTTAGGAATTGAATGATTATGAAAATTTGTATGCTCATACTAAACAGTAAGCTGAATCCAACAAGCTTTAAATCACTGAATTTGGGTAAGTATACACTGAGAAACAGCTCTGACAAGATGAGTAAAAAAGTCGGGTACCTGACAGAGAAGTGAAAATGAACAGATAGGGTTGACTTCAACTGAACACAACTGAAGATTGAAACACACAAATGAAATGAAAATTGGTGAGCTTATAGTAGACTTATAGAGCTAAATTTATCAAGTTAAATCACTGAAAATGATGCACCAAGCTCAAAGAAACCATCTCTGCAATCTAACTAAGAAAACTGAGAGATATGGCAGTGAGTAGTACACTTCACAAGAACATGGAAATATGAACTCAAATGATCATGAAAATGAAAGTATATTGATTGTACAACACAATGGACTTACTGATACATATGTGTGCCTTGGAATCACACCTTGATATGGCATAAAGCTCAGCTCTTGGAGGTCTTCACATAGCCACGACTAAGACTACCATGTATTTATAGTTGATCTTGGGAGGCTAACTTCCCTTAATCACTCTCCAATTAATTAGTGATTGATTTGATTCTCTATCTACCACAAATCACGAATTCGTGGCTCCTCTTTCCCTTTTTGATCAAGTGGACTCAACCACTTAAGATTCTTTCACTTTTACATTAAGTAAACTCTTCAAAAGTTACAAGAGGTAGTTCACAAGTGAACTTTACATTGTCTTCATTTTAAGGCTTCTTCTATGACTTTGTGGGACTCAAGCCAATACTTAGGCTTGTCATAGACTTGCTCCAACACAACTACCACCGGCTCATGCTAATTTGTCGGACGATGTAATAACCCAATGGTTCATTAATGGTTTGAATCTCCAACTGAAATAGGTAACGATTATTCACTGTGTGGACATAATGACCCTTGATGCAATAATCGCTATGGCACTCCAATTAGAATACAAAGTGGGTGGTTTTACAAAAGATCTGGAATGGTTAAATGCTAGAAAAAATAAAAGTGATGATCCGTTAAAATAGGTCTATTGTACTAAATGTGAAAACCCTGGACATGTTTCCATTATTTGTGCTCTCAATCAAATTTATTGTGCAATCTGCAACACCACTAGCCACATGACAGAGACTTGCCCCTATAACACCAAGACATAGAATCGATTTACGGTGAATGTTGTTTTACAAGAATAGAGCCAACCAACGACTAGTTATGTTCTGCCACACTTGAGAAACACAACTTATGCTAATTATACCAATTATAGAGGTGGACGCATAGGGAATTTTAACTGAACTTGGTGGAATCAGGATCAATCTGATAGTAGTTCGAGTTTACCACCACCACGCTACCATTTTTGCAGGGAAGTGGGACACATCCGAAGGCACTGTAAGGATGCCCAGGAGTATGATAAACACAAGAAAGAGCGGCAAAACCCGATGGCCAACATGGTTCAAATTTTGGCAGTAGATATGCTGGTAACAACAGTGCAGGCACGTTCTAGTAAGATGCTCCATCCGACCACTGAAATTTTTGAACAAGGAGTAAAGGAACAACAATGTATGTTCATAAGGCAACTCGATGGGCTAGAGAAGAACTACCAGTCTTCGTCGATCATGTACCAGTCACTCAACAGCAAGTTGGACCATCAAAATCTACACGGGAGTGGATTGCAATTTGATTAGGGATTTCACCGGAATCAACATCAAACTTGAATAATTCAAGTGCTTCCTAGGACATCTTATCTAGAGCTTCGATCACCATCCCCTTAGGACAACTATTAACTTTGGTACCAGGAATTCGACAATAATTTCAACAGCAACTTGATGCGAGCTCCACTCATGCACCTACCACCACTACAATTAATCCAAAAATGGACGGTATGATAGATCATGTTGTTCCCTTAATTATTATGTGGTTCAAAAATCATAAAATATCTCAGGTATTAATTGATGGAGGGTCAGGAGTGAACATTGCCACGATAGCACTTTGTAAGAAGTTGGGATGGAATCATATTGAACCTGTTAATTTTTTGTGCATATGGTCGATCAGTCACGAGTTCATCCGGTTGGGTTGATATGAGATATCCCTATTACCCTACAGGGGGCAATATTTAAAATGACCTTCATAGTGATGGAATTGCCCGAATCTAGTTTAAACTACAATCTATTATTCGGTCGACGTTGGCTCAAGCAAGCTAAAGTGTTGCAAGATTAGTCCTCTCAAGAACTTAATTTTAAATGTAACCACCAAAAATATGTGGTTCCCCTCGATGATATGAAGCCTTGCAATTTGCATGTGTGACCTTATGTCGTCGAGCCTCTGCATATTATCAAGTTCGCGATTCCTTTTTACTCAGAGTACCACCACGTACAACCCATCGACACACAGAGATCACGCGTTCTTTTTCCTCCCAGACATCGAATCTCCTATAAGATATCATAATGATCTCTCCTCTTCTCCTACCTTTTCACTAAAGGGATGCACCTACGTGATGCCATGTGGCAAAGCATGCCTCCTCATCTAAGAGGTGTTCCAACCATGCAACACCCATGATGTGACGTTTCCTTCCCCTTGAAAGTAATGGGAAGAGGATTTTCACTTTCTCTTTCCCATTTCTCTTCTTCAATCTCTCCTAGAAATTCTTGGGAATGCTGATTCATAGAAGAAGAGGTGTCTATTTCAATGGAATCAGGCACATAAGGTTCCTTGGGAGGAAAGCTCATTCTTTCACTTGCCTTGTCCTTACACTAGGAGGTGGCTTCCTTTCCAGATTTTGCAATAAACCTCTCAAATCTTTCTAATAGTCCATCAAAATGCAATTGAGTCTTAGCTGAATTAGAGTAATTGAAGAGACTATTGGCTTCAAACATGGTTTGAGCCAATTCTACCATCTTAGCACAAAACTTAGTTCGTTCAATCTCTAGGTCAGCAATGGGGTAACATCTTTCATGATCTATCACATTTGTCCCTTCTTGGATTATGGCATGATATGCTTTAAGCATCATGTCTAGGTCTTCGGGAGTGGGATGTGCTAGGCCTGATCCTACTCTAGGTGGTGGTGGGGTTATATGAGGTTGGATAGATGGTGGTGGGGATGGAGGCGGTGTTGGTTTGTGAGAGTGCATTTGAGAGGCGATTTTGATTATCTTGTCTTTCATTTCTCTTAAGATTTCCTCAAGCTTTCTCATCTTCTTTGACCATTGTCTTTTCATTTGTTCACGGCTATCCTTCCAAGATCTTGTCCTTTTCTTAGTTATACTCTCAGTTTCACAACCTTCACACTCTTTTCTAGATGCCTTGGCCTTGCTGTAATGCATGAGCTTTAGTGACTACTTGCACTTGGGCAGTGGAATTCACACTTCTCGTAGGATCTACTACTAATCCAATGACATTGATAGGAGTGATCTTTGGTGCATTGTTTGGGTTTTTAGGGCAGTCTTCTAAGAGGTGCTCTTTCCCACAATCTTGATAGAAACCTTGAATCATCACTGATTGGGGTTGCATAGGTGCAGGTATAGGGCAAATGAAGTGATCTCTCTGGCATCTGTAGAATGGTCCTCTAGGTGTTGGGGGTCTTGTTTGTCTAGGTTGGGGCCTAGAGTTAGGATTTGCGTACATTACATTAGCATATTCTAGCTCCGAGCTAGGTTCTCTTGGATTTTCATAAGGGTAAATCTCATTATGTTCTGATGACTCCATATAGTAGGCTGGTGGGCTATCCATTTGAGTCGAGTCAAAATTACGATTATTTGAGTCACTTTCTAAGATCAATGGTGATGCTGGCACTAAAGCTCTATTCAAATTTTCTTCAGCGACTACATACTTCACTGGGATCACATTGGCTAGAGGTGGAGGTTGTTGAACGAAAATTGGTTGAGGTCTTTGTTGAGCTTGATAGGGTGGTTGGTAGGGTTGTTGGGTGTACCATACTACTGCGATGGGTACTGGTTCTTGTATCTCTCTTGTTGTGGATATGGTTGTGAATAATTTTGCCTAACCACTTGCTTGCTATATGGGCAATCTTGTGTAGTGTGGTTAGTATACCTCCCCTCTATGGTACAATATTGGCTATTAGGTTTCACTTGGGGTTGAGCCATGATTCGACACATGTTAGCCATATGGTCTCCTCCACAGCTATAGCATCATTTCATGGGGGAAAATCTAGGTGTTTGTTTGCTAGAAACTCCTAACTTTTGAGCTACTTTTTCAGCCAATTCATCAATAGAAGTAGGGGGTTTGGATATGAGGCTAGTGGAACTGAATCTTTGTAAATCTTTGAGAGCTCTAGTTCCTCACTTAGGTTTTCCTCAATATCTATGCACATGTGTACGCATTGCTCTATGGTTCTCAGTTCTTTTAGATACACATAGTGTTGCAGAGCTAAGAAGAGCAAAGAGGCAGAGAAAAAGAAGAGCCCCAAAATTTTTCCGATTTGGACACTTCATTCTGTATTATAGTCATTTTGTAATATATTTTCCAATGTAAATGCACTAGAGGAGTCCTCTAGATGCATACCCATAGAGATTTGTAGCTTATCTTTGTAAATTAGTAGGAAATTAACCTTTTAGCTAATAAAGTGTCGGTCTCTTGTATGAAAGGACCATTTTTAGGGCACATGTATATAAGTCAATTTGTGACTCTTTGTAGGGATTTTTTGCCATTGTGAGAATCAAGAGCACAAAATTTCGAATTTGTGTCTTCTCCTCTTTGTATCTTCTTCTTTGAGCTTGTATGCATGCGTGATGCTTGGAAAGAGTGCTTGGAAGTGTTGCCTACCCATGAAAGTGCTTGTTTGTTGTAGGTAAGGTGTGTGTGAAGTGTAGGAAGTGCTGAAGTGTAGGAAGGTCATTCCCATGAATCAGTATTTTGCTCATAACTTGAATCAAGAATGTCAAAATCGAGTGAAAAGATCACCATTGGATGCGTCTTCTCGAGAGCTTCGAAAGGAACTTGCTATTCATTATATTCGGAGTTTGGAGCTGAGAGAAAAGCTCGATTTACTGTTTACTGCTGCTCCAAGTGTCATGACGCCATAACTGAACCCTGAGACTTGTTTGGAATAGATTTATGCTTGTTTGCGGCTTTGTGAGAGTTCATCTGCATTGACCATTGTTTGAATGCATGTCTTCATACACTCGGCTAGGTTTTGATACTCCTCGGATTGATAATTAAAGCGTGAATCCCCACTATATGCACTTGAAGGGGATCGAGGTATAGTCTCTTTTTCCACAAGTCCCTAAGTTGGTTCTTAGGTACACACGTTTTTGGTGCCATTGCCGGGGAAGTCGAATCAAACCGAGGCATTCGTGTGATGGTAAGTAGCTCTTAGCATTGAAGCGAGTAGAGGAGTTGTGAAGCTCTCTTCTTTGGTAAGTCACATTCATCCGCACTTACTACTTCTCACTCTCGGAGTGTGTGTAGTGAGTTGATAGTCTAGGGAAGTGAGTAGAGTAGGAAAGAGGAAGTAGGCAAGTAGTCTAAGAAGGAAGGGTAGTTGTTAAGTTAGTTTTTCAGCTCTTTGGTTTTAAAACATTTCCCAAAAAAAAATATAAAAATAAAAAAAATTCCAACACTTCAGTTCAGTTCTACTTGTGCAAGTATCAAGAGGGTTAGCAAATGAATATCGCGATTGGAGAGCAGGGAGATTGAGTCACGCATAGCAAGTGAAAGTGTGAAAGTGTGAAGAATAGCATCCAAGGTGAGTGCATCAACTTGATACCCTCATTATTCAATTGAATCAAGCCCAAAATAGCTAAAACAATCTGCGATAGATATCGCGAGGGGGTATTCAAGGTGTGAGGAAGTTTTTTGTTGGTTTTTTGAGATTCAGATAGTTGAGAGAGGGAAGATAAGTGGTAGCATTACCCTGAGGGAAATCCATTGTGATTAGGGTGTGGAGAGGAGACCTAGTTCCCCAAGATGATTCCCTAATGGATGTCTATTTAGTCAATGGAATGGAAGATCTTCTGAGAGCACACTCTTCATTGTGGGAAGAGGCCACCAACCCAGCCACCATCTATGAGTTACAAGACCGTGAATTCCCCACCATTATTACATATTTGGACAAAAATCACAAGAGGTACTGGCCCTTAACGAAAGTGGAAAGAGCAGGATTGAAATATCAAAATATCCCTGTATTCCCACCTAGGGATCAAGCCACGACTTCACAAAACCCACAAGGAACCTATCAAGATAATTCATATCAGCATTCGACACAGACACAACAAACGCACATTCCAGTCAGACCACATGTGCAATTTGCTACATTGGGCCATAATCCTAACTATCGGCCTCATCCACCAATTGAACCAAGGATTAGAATCCTTGTTCAGGAGAGACCACCAGTAGGAAGAGGACCAGGAATACCAATAGGACGACCAATATTCCCAGTAATGCCTAGACCACATGAAGATTAAGACCGATCCAAGTTGCCAAATGCATGAGAAACCACTATGATGGCTCTAGCGAACCCTACAACCACATAGCTAAATTCAAGAAAGTGATAAGAGCTGAACAAGTGGAAGACTTCTTGATTCAATATGAATCCTTTGGACTGACCCTGACAGATACAGCTTTAGCATGGTTCCAGCCATTAGACCCGAATAACTTTCAAAACATGGAACAAATCTATCAAGAATTGATTGAAGAATTCACCAAATCTGGAAAAAAAAAAAACTCTTCCTCATTGATCCATAGTTTCAAACAAGCTCCTACGGAGTCGGTGAGATTGGTAGCAAGAAGATTTAAGCAATATGTGGATAGATGCCCTGTTGAAGAGAGACCCACTCAAAACAAAATGGTGTCATTGTTTTTGGAAGGATTAGTGAATGGATCACTGAGATCATTGGTATATGTGAAAAGAGTTCAAAATTTGCAAGAATGCATGAAAGAGTGTATTGACCTAGAGGACAATCTAGCAGAAGATTTGAAAATACCTCAAGGGAGTGTGAAAAGTGAAGATACCGCCAGCAGCACATCAAACCCCAGGAACAATGTAGAAGAAATAGCTGATTTAGTGGCAAAGAAACTTAATGTTCAAGGGCAGAGGAACTACCCAAGCAATCCAATGAGAGTACCCATGCTTAGAAGATGTGTGCACTGTGGAGGTGATCATCCCTCTCATTTGTGTAATATGGGAGTAGTCCCACCACCTGCTTATGCTTACAATAGACCACCCGCCCTGGGCCCTATGCATTATTGTAGCATAGAACAAAAGTACACAAATCATAGCACAAAAAACTGTCCTTACAATCGGCAGTCAAGACCGGTACAACCACCCATGATACCTTATGGATACCCTCAGAGAGATCAAGGAGGAGAAGCTTTTAGATATCCCACATATCAACAACAAGCACTAGCACCACAACCTTACACTTACCAAGGGTACACTCAACCACAACCTGTGTTAGGACAACAACCGCCCCACCCTCAGAATGTTGTCCCAGTAAAAAAAGCTCACCTGGAAGAGAACCCCGAGAGAGCAATAGTCCCAGCCATGCCTTTGGCTAGTAACGAACTGTATGATCCATCTTATGACCATGGTCAAGGAAATTATTCTGCATATGAGGGTACTATAGTTGAATACGGATAATCTTACGAGCCATATGTTTATGGGATGGAAGCATCTGATAGCTCTTACGGGTATGAGCAGGATTATGTGTCATTAATGTACACAGCTCCCAGAGCACCTTTACCCTCCCAACCAATGAATAGACCACCCGCACCTAGAGGACCATGATATAGATGCGGAGGAGATCATTTCATCAGAGAATGTACGTTACCCAACCCACCACCACCACCGCAGCGAATTTGGGAAGGATACTGTAGTGATTGTGGTAAAGAACATCTTTTTAGAGATTGCCCCAAGGACCCCAACAAAGTTAACTCGAACGTGTAGATCAATGTGATAGAAGTGATAGAGTCATCAAGGAGCAACAAGGAGTACACAGTACCATTAAAAGCAATAACAAGAGCTAAGGCTAGAGAAACTCTAGGAAAAACCAGAGAGAATGATCAGGTCGACAAAGAATTGAATATACCCACACCTCAAGTAGTTGCAGACTTGGAAGAGTCTGGGAAGAGTATTACAAGTAAACGGACCCAAAAATGGAAGAATCGTAGAGAAAGGATGAAGGAAAGAAACTCCAACAAAAGATAGAGGACGAAAATAACAAACAAGGCCAAGAAGAAAAACAAAAACTTGAAGGAAAAAATAAGATAAAAAAGTGTAAAAAACCAGAGGCAAGATCAGTTCTAGCTGACCCTATGCCAGAGGAGTTAGCCATGTGGATTCAGGCATACCAGGCACGAATAAGAGCAGGACCAACCATTGAACAACATGAAAAGGAATATCCTAGAGGTGACCTAGAGAAAGAAAGGTTGGAGATATGTAAGAAATTAATTGAAGTGGCTCAATAGACCCTAGAAAAACCTGTTCAGCGACTGCCCAACTCACGAATTCCCGAGAAAGAATTCCAAGAGTGTGTCACCCCTAATGAGCCCGAGAAAGGAAGGGAAGGTGAGACCTGTGGTGGAAATTATTGTGAGGATAAAAGAGAAGGATCCGTTGTCCCCAAAGTTGACGGGGAGTGGCCTAAAGATTTTTGGGCAAGAGTCCAAGAAGACAGGTGGAAGAAAGTGGAAGGAATTGAACCACCCTTTGAGGAGTTAGAAGCAGAAGGTGAATTTGAAGCCTCAATACCTGAATTAAACTCAGAAGGATTATTACAACTTGACAAGAGCAAAAAGGATGAAGACAGTGTGAAAGCTTTGCCAAATTACACCGGGGAATACGAACATAGTTCTGAGTTATATTGCATTCCCTCAGTGAGAAGAAAAGAGCGAAACCCATCAATCCAAACATCTGATATTATACAACATCTGAAAAAGGTAAAGATCCCTTGTACTCTGACATTGGAAGAACTCTTGAAGGTAAAACCACATTTGAAGGAAAAGTCAGATGAGAAGGAGATGCCTGATGAAGTGACCACAATCAAAATTCCAATCGATAAGGTTGGAGATTTCAGTGAGGGAGATGAAGGAAACACATGCCTCCCAATCACTTACCGAGGTTATACCACTAAAGCCATCTTAGACTCGGGAGTAGGAGTAGGAATTGCCACCAAGGAAATTTGGAAGAAATGGGGAAAACCAGCTTTAAGACCAACACGGGTGAAGATTCAAATGGCAGATGGACACACTAAATGACCCCTGGGATTATTGGAGAAAGTAAACTTCACTACCTATGGGGTTGAATTTGAGCACACCTTAGCAATCTGTCAATTTGAAAAGGCCAGCAATTATGAGATGATACTTGGAAGACCTTTCATGAGACAGCTTAAGGTAGTGCAAGATCGGGGAAAAGACGCGGTATACTTACAACATGAGGGAACCATGAAAAGGATAAATATCCATACCTATGCGTATCAAGGTGTTCCTCCCTTACAATGGAATCTGATTCCCAAGGAGGAGGACAATCAATCGATCCAAAACATAGGTTCAAGTGACCAATCATGGATGAATGAAGACACTCATCTATGGATATGCCAGGCAACAAAAAAGGAAGAGGAAAGGAAGAAAGGATGGCAGGAAAGGTAGGGAGTTGCTAGATCTGTACAAGATCCAGCTTACATGCCCCAGATATTCCTAGATGAAGAATTCGAACCTCATGGTTGGATGGAGATTTTAGCCACTCTTGATGTATGTGTAAATGAAGAGGTATTAACCATGAATGAGTGCATTAGAAGGATATGATGTAAGTTTATATGTGGTTGTACTCCAAGAAGGCAAAGAAGGAGAGGTAATTGAAAAAGAATGGAAGGAGGATTATGAGAGCATTGAAATGGAGCATGAACAAATTGAGGCAGACAGTGAAAATCAAAGACTAAGTGTCATAAATAATGAGTTGAATCAAGGAATAACATAGGAAGAAGAACTTGGACTAGATTATGAAAAAGAGGAAGGAGAAAACAAGCCTCAAGATCAATTTGAAGTGCCCACCCACTTCAAGAAATACGAGGTAGAAGAGAGGAAAATTGCTATCCAACTGCCAAAACGGGAAGCACGACCAGGAATAGCATGTTGATATATTTAGGTAGTGATGTGTGTGAACACTCTAGGACTGCCGGGGCACTTTTTTCCCTCTTTAGGAGGTTTTTTTCCCCCGGCTTGTATATACGCCTATTGCCCTAATGGGCTACTTATCTTTGTACATTCTCTAGTAATACATTCAGTCGTGTGTGTTGTGCTCCAAGCTTCTTCTTCTTCCTTGTGCTGTTCGCGTGCTTCCGCAGACGTCTAACTCCAACAATTGGTATCAGAGCAGGTCGTCGCTTCTTCTAGGGCGCCGTCGACACTCCTCCGTTTGCAGTCTCAGATTCGCACGAAATTTGGTGAGCATACTCAGGGTGTTTCCGAGATCAAAACAGCTTTGCTGTGTTGTGCCAAAATCGCGATCTGAGCTCGTTTCGGCCTCCGAACGCACTATCGCAGCGCTTGTGCAGGCTATTTCGTCCTTTTGTGCCAAAGGTATATACCAGTTTCTGTTCGCCAGTTTAAGCGTCTCGAAGTCTGCTACAGGTCTAGCAGAACTCGTCTGGGCAGTTCTGTTCAACTTTTTGAGATACAGTCAATTTTGTGCATCAAGGTATTTTAGTCACCGGCCATGGCTGAAAGCAGTGATGTATTCCGTATGTTGGCTGTTGAGGATAAGTTGGATGGTACCAACTACCCATTATGGGCTTATATGATGCGACATGTACTGGTTGCAAAAGGATTGTGGAACATTGTGCAGGGTGTTGAAAGACGTCCTGTTACACCTGTAACGACAGGTACTGCAAATACAGGTGTTGGAGCTGATGAAGATGGTGTCGAAGATGATATTCCGCAGATTCCTGTTCGTGCTGCTGTTTCTGTTGCACCTACTGCAGAGCAGATTCGTTGGGATGGCAGAGATGCCCAGGCACATGCATTGATAGCTTTGTCTGTCAAACGTGCCATTATTCCTCACATTCGCTCTTGCAGAACAGCAAAGGATGCTTGGGATACGCTTACCACTTTGTACCAGGCTAGGAATGAGGCTCGTGTTGCTTACCTCCGAAAACAGTTGGAGAGTGAGCACATGAATGAAGGTGATTCTATGGACAGTTTTCTTACAAAGATCAAAGACCTGAAGGAACAATTGATTTCTGTTGATGAAGTTATACCAGATAGCTCACTTGTGCAGACCGTTCTGAATGGTCTTCCTGATTCATATCAGAGTTTTGCCTCTACTCTTCGGTTGATGATGAAAGGCAATCCGAATGCCTTGTCATTTGAGGAATTAGTCTCTGTTCTGTTGCAGGAAGATCAGTCCAGGCAGAACAGGTCCATTATGCGTGTTGCAGATCAAGCTTTCCTGGCTAGTCAGAAGGGCAAAGGAAAATGGAGCTCTTCTACTAGTAAGCAAAAATCTGCAAATGCTGCACAATCGAAGAACCAGGATAAAGATGAGAAGAAATCAGAAAAGCAGAAATTGTTCTGCAAGTACTGTAAAGGAAATGATCATATTATAAAGAACTGTCCAAAACTGGTTGCTAAAGAGGCAAAGAAGAAAGAGGCTGGAATGGTTGTTGCAGAGGCCTCTACACCAAAAACAGAGTCTGCAAATCTTGTGCAGGAAGAAGAATGGGCGTTTACTACTGTCTGCAGTTTTGACCCATCTTCTCATGATCAGTGCATGTCTGCAGTAGACTCAGATGTTTGGTACTTTGACAGTGGGGCGACCAAACATATTACCTCGCAGCGCAGTTTCTTCTCTTCACTCGAGCCTGCCCCTACACGGAATACTGTCACATGCGCCAATAACTCCTCTTATCCTGTTATGGGAGTTGGTAAGATCATTCTGACTACTGCTGATGGTAGTTCTTTCACTTTGTCAGATGCTTTATTTGTGCCAGGGATCAAAAAGAATCTGTTATCAGTTTCTGCATTAGCCAAGATTGGCTTGGTTGTGAAATTTGTTGATGACAGGTGTACAGTCCATGATCTCTCAAATGGCGATGTGATTATTGCTTCTGGCATTTTATGTCGTGGGCTGTATAAGCTCATAGACTATGAAAGATCTGTGAATGATTCGGCATGTGCAGTTCATGATTCTCAGGCTATGTCAGATGCAAAGCTTTGGCATGCACGCTTTGGTCATCTGAATTTTGCTAGTTTGTTACGCCTGCAGAAATCTGAAATGGTGTCCTCTTTGCCCAAACTTGAGGCACCTGGAAAACATGTTTGTGAAGGCTGTATTTTGGGCAAAATGCAGCGTTCTTCCTTTCCAAAAGATGGTTCAGTTCGGGCTATGCAGAAATTGCAGCTTGTACATAGTGATGTCTGTGGTCCTATGCAGACACCCTCTTTTGGAAATTACCTTTACTTCGTGACTTTCATTGATGATTTTTCCAGGCATGCATGGGTATATCCACTCAAAGCAAAGTCCGAAGTGTTCATGTGCTTCAAACAGTTTTTGGTTTTGGCTGAAAATCTGTCAGCATGTAAAATGGGCACCCTCCGTTCTGATCGAGGGGGGGAATATATGTCTTCAGATTTTAATGCATTTCTGGCTGAACGTGGGATAAAACACCAGTGTACAGTGCTGTATACACCTCAACAGAATGGAGTTGCTGAACGAAAGAACAGGTCACTCATGGAGATGGCGAGGTGCATGGTCAAAAGTCAGGCTTTACCACATAGTTTCTGGCTTGAGGCTGTCATGTGTGCAGCATATGTACTGAACAGGTGTCCCACTAAAGCATTGCAGTCTATCACTCCATATGAGGCTTGGCATGACCGCAAGCCATCTGTTGCTCATCTACGTGTTTTTGGTTGTTTGGCATATGCATTAGTGCCTGAACAACATCGCAGAAAATTGGATGATAAGGCAGTAAAATGTATTTTTGTTGGGTACAGTTCTGAAAGTAAAGGCTATTGTCTGTATCATCCACAGACTAAACGCATTCTGGTTAGTCGTGATGTTGTCTTTGTGGAAGATGCTATTCAGCCATTGCTTTCATGTACTAAGGAGACATCTGTTAGCTCCAAAGACATGTATGATACTTTGATGCCTCTTTTTACAGGTGGACAGGCTAACGCTGGTCCTAATGAGGCAACTTCTCAGCCTTTGCAGGTTTCATATGATGATGCAGATCATTCCATTTCTGATGCAGATTTACATGATGCACTTGTTGATGAGAGAGCTGATATTGAACAGGCAAAAACTATGCCAAAATGGCTGGTGCAGACTTTGCGTGACAGCAAATTAGATGCACCTTTGTCATATCATACTCGTTCAGGCTCTCATAGTACCTCCTTTGCATCAGATTGCTATGCTATGGCTGCATCTAGTCTCTGTGATGAGAATGAGCCTGTTTCTTTTGATGAAGCACAAAATTCAGAAAATTGGATGGCTGCTATGCAATCTGAATATGATGCTATAATGAAGAATGGTACATGGTCTTTATGTGACTTGCCTCCTGGCAAGAAGGCCATTGGCACTAAGTGGGTATACAAGCTGAAGCGTAAACCTGATGGTACAGTTGACAGGTATAAGGCTAGGCTTGTTGCAAAGGGTTATGCGCAGGAAAGAGGCATTGATTTTGATGAGACCTTTGCACCTACATGCCGTATGACTACTGTTCGGAGCATTTGTGCACTTGCAGCCCATCATGGTTGGAATGTACATCAGTTGGACATTAAAACAGCATTTCTGAATGGTGACTTGCATGAAGAAGTGTATGTTTTTCAGCCCCGTGGCTTTGTGCAGAAAGGGCATGAAAACCAGGTGTGCAGGTTAAAGAAGGCGTTATATGGTTTAAAGCAAGCACCACGTGCTTGGTATGAGAAAATACATGCCTATCTAATTGCACATGGTTTTGAGAACAGTCCAACTGAAAGCACCTTATATGTTAAGCGTGCTAATGATGTGCTTCTGATCATTGTTGTCTATGTAGACGACATGCTGCTCACTGGTCCTCTTGAGAAGCATATTGCTTATTTTAAGGCTGATTTGCATGCCTCATTTGAGATGTCTGATTTGGGGCATTTGCATCACTATTTGGGCATTCAGTTTATGCACGTTGATGGTGGAATGGCTTTGTGTCAAACGAAATATATTGACACATTATTGCAGCGTTTTGGCCTTGAAGACTGTAAGCCTATTGCCACTCCTATGGAGATAGGTTTACGATTGAGTCTTCATGATGCTGGAGATGCATTTGATGCTGTTCTCTATCAGCAGGCTGTTGGATGCTTGATTTACTTATGCATTACTCGGCCAGATATTCAGTTTGCTGTCTCACAGATGAGCAGGTTCATGCATTGCCCAGGAGTCACGCATTGGAAAGCGGTTAAGCGCATCTTTCGCTACTTGAGTGGTACTCGGCTACTTGGGTTGTTTTATCCCAAGGGGGGATCACTACCGCCAGATTTGCATGCTTTTTCTGACTCAGATTGGGCTGGTTGCTATGACACTCGTGTGTCCACCAGTGGTTTTTGCTTCATGCTTGGTAGCTCATGTATATCTTGGTTGAGCAAGAAGCAGCCTACTGTGGCCACTTCCAGTTGTGAGGCTGAGTATAGGGCAGCTTTCACAGCGACTGTTGAGTGTGTGTGGCTCAGACGCCTTATGGCTGATTTGGGTGTTGGCCAGTCTTCTGCCACCACCATCTTCACTGACAGTCAGAGCGCATTGGCAGTTGCGAGGAACCCTGTGTTCCATGCTCGCACTAAGCACATTGAGGTGCATTATCACTATGTCAGGGAGAGGTTCTCTGCTGGGGAGATCAGCTTGGCATATGTGCCCACGCAGGAGAACATTGCAGACCTTTTCACGAAGGCTCTGCCTAGGGAGAAGTTTGAAGCTTTCCGCAAAGCTTTGGGCTTACTTCCTTTTGTGGAGTGATTTCCACATAGCTTGGCACTTCCTTATACATGAGTGCCAGCTCCTTGTTCACCGCATCACTCCCAGGGGGGATTTGTTGATATATTTAGGTAGTGATGTGTGTGAACACTCTAGGACTGCCGGGGCACTTTTTTCCCTCTTTAGGAGGTTTTTTTCCCCCGGCTTGTATATACGCCTATTGCCCTAATGGGCTACTTATCTTTGTACATTCTCTAGTAATACATTCAGTCGTGTGTGTTGTGCTCCAAGCTTCTTCTTCTTCCTTGTGTTGTTCGCGTGCTTCCGCAGACGTCTAACTCCAACATAGCATATGACAACAAAGAACAGACCAAGAAAATAGTAGTAGCATTAGAGGAAGGAGAAGAGCAATGCACTTTTATAGGACAAGATGTCTCAATGGAGGAAGAACAAGAGTTATTACGACTCATAAGAGAATATAGAGTCGTCTTTGCTTGGACATATAAGCATTTAAAATGAGTAGATCCCTCTATTTGTGCCCATAGAATTCCTATGACATCAGAAGCCAAACCTTCCAAACAAAGATCATACACGTATAATGATGTTTACTCAGAAAAAATTAAGGAGGAGATAGATAAGTTGTTGGACGCAGGCTTCATTTATGAGAGTGAACACACGAAATGGGTATCACCTTTGGTGGTCATGCCTAAAAAGAATGGAAAGTTAAGGGTATGTATTAATTTAAAAAAAGTAAACACTGCTACCATACGAGACAATTACCCATTACCTATCACCGACCATCTTTTGGAAAGGGTTGCAGAAAAGGAAGTCTACAATTTTTTGGACGGCTTTTCAGGATATAATCAGGTAGCAATTGCTCCTGAGGACCAACATAAGACAACCTTTCCAATTGAATGGGGAGTGTACACATTTAGGGTTATGCCTTTTGGTCTAACTAATGCCCCAGCCACTTTTCAAAGGTTGATGTGTCACGTGTTCAAGGAGTTCTTAAGGAAGAGCATTGAGGTATATGTGGACGATTTATGTACCTATTCAGCTATACGATCAGAACATATCCCAGAACTAGGAAAGATTTTTGCCAAATGTCGACAATATAGAGTTTGTCTTAATCTCGAGAAGTGTGTCTTCATGGTTCGACAAGGGAAGATATTAGGACACATTGTCTCTAAAAATGGGATTTCCACGGATGAAGATAAAATCAAAGTGATTCTGGATTTGTGGAGACCAAAAACTGCTAAAGAAGTGCAAGCATTTATGGGACATTGCGGATACTACCGTAGATTTATCCACATGTATGCCATAATTGCTAGGCCCCTTTATGCATTACTGTCTCAATTTATTTGGACGGAAGAATGTGAAAAGGCTTTCAATGAATTGAAGAATCGTTTGAGTTCAGCACCAATCCTTAGAGTTCTTGATTAGAACAAACCATTTCATATTCATGTAGATGCTTCCAAGTTTGCCATTGGGTGCATCTTAGCGCAGCTAGCGGATACAGGAAAGTTAGACCAACCCATAGCCTATGCCAGTAGACAATTAAATCAAGCAGAATGCAATTATACCATGACGGAGCGAGAGGGTTTAGGGATGGTGTATGCAGTGAAGAAGTTTACCCTGTTGTTGTGGTTGTTGGTACTATTGTTGTTGTATCTATTGTTGTTGGTGTTGTTGGTGTTGTTGTTTTTGTTGTTGTTTTTATTGTTGTTGGTGTTGTTGTTGCTGATAAACTTTCATATCGTCGAGATGAAGGTCTGTTGGTTGTTCAAATTGTTGTGCCTCAAAAGTGTTTATAGGCTGACATGTTACGTAGCTATCCAATGACCCATCCAAAGATAACAAGGTGCTATTATGTTCTAATCCTATTGGTGTACGGTTGAGCATCGAACCCTCTACAAATGTAATTTTGAAGAAATGTGTAGGATCCTACTCTTTTGATAAATAATCAACAATTGAAACTCATCGGTTACTCCCCAAATTAGAGAACTCGTCTTGCACCAGTTGCTCAATAGAAGCTTTTGGTTCAGGGTTAAGATCCATAATTTGCTCAAGAATTCCAACAAGTTGGTTAGTTCCTTCATGATGGTTTTCGGTCACTTCTGCATGCATCGAACCCTCACGAGACTCAGTAGTGTCACCAAACACTAAACCACTGCAACCGGACTTTGCTTCGAATTTTGAACCTCCACCGGAAGGCACTACATTGTCACCGAGCTCAGTATCGGAACCACTTACCGGATTTCCACTGAATCATACTAGACTCAATTCCAATATGCTCTGCAACCCAGAAATAAGGAAATGTTGTGGTGCAATCCCACTTATTCATGTCGCACCTCCTCCCTCAGATGATTGGCCTTCACTATCACCACATGGGGGTGTCCCGAACATGTTGTTCACTTTCCAAGGGTGTCTATCATTCCGATATTTTGGGTAACTTTCATTGGAATGTGTTACAGGTAGGAATTACAAAATCTTTTCTACAGGGATTCATACAAAATCGTTGTCTAAAGAGAATCTTATACTTCTAACTTAAATTCCAAGCCCCATGGTTGGCACCAATGTTAATTGTTCTCTCTTTATTCCACTTGGACTGGTTCCAGCAAAATAGGAATAACAGAGATTTTTCCTATAGGGTTCTTGGGTTGGACAGGGGTCTGTTAAAACAGAGGCCCTATAATATTTTGCCCCGCACCTTCATATAAATTCCATCCCTATCCCTTCTCGTAGAATACTATCTATAATGTTACTGAAATCGATTGCAAATTTATAGAGTCATACTCAACTTTCAGGATGCAATTCACTACTATACTATCACAATCACGGGTGCACTTCCACCAATTCCATTTCACTCACAATAGTCGATACACATAAAATTAACAACAACTAATGTTATCATCATTCAAAAGAATGTAACTTTCATCAACGTTTTAACCAGAATTTACTGTATGGTTAATTACTTCACTTAAAATCAAACGCTTAACTGACGCAGATGAATACAACACCAAATCAGACAGCAACTCTGAATATAAGTCAACATGGAGCTGTTCGATCGCTACGCCACGTGGAGTTCGGCAAGGACCTACTGTGTGTTTCTTTTGCTACCCAGCGATACGAACACACCTTCATATTAATCATTTAAGAGGTTACATCGTTTTTAGACGTTTACAATGCTTCATCAACATAATTACACAAATATTTTGAATAATACATAAACCATCCGGCGGCCTAACAACAAGAACCATCACGTTGATCGAGTGTTGATTGATGGAGGATCCGATGTTAATTTAGTTTCCTTGGAGCTCTATAAGAGGTTTGACTGGCTTAATTTTGAACCATTTCAGTTTTTCATATGCATGGCAGACTAGTCACGTGTCCACCAGGTTGGACTAGTACCGAATATCCCTATTACGTTATAGGGGCAGTTTTCTCTTATTGGAGTTCGAGATCTACGAAAGCATGCAAACAACAGAAGGAAGAAGAAGAAGCTTGGAACACAACACACAATAGTGAATGTATTACCACTAGAATGTACAAAGATAAGTAATCCGTTAGGGCAGTAGAAATATATAGAAGCCGGGGGAAAAAACCTCTTGAAGAGGGAAAAAAGTGCCTTGGTGGTCCTAAAGTGTTCACACACATCAGTACCTAAATATATCAACAAATCCCCCCCGGAGTGATGTGGTGAACAAGGAGCTGGCACTCATGTATAAGGACGCACAATCCTATGTGGAATCAATCCACAAAAGGAGCCGCCGGATGGGAATAATGTAATCTTATTTTTCATATATCACACGCACCGAAAAGGCGTAGAGACTAGTTGCAACCTTTTTATCCATTAATGAAAGGGCATTACGGTGACTCTCGGTGTAGAGAGACGAGTTCGCCAGACTGTCTGTCTGGGCGACGACGTCGGAGATGCTGTGTGCAGAGTTTGCAGATATTTTGAGTATATTTGTTCGTTGAATTGTAGTATTAGGTGTTAACAGAGTAAAAGCATATTCATAGTAATAAGTTGTTTGACTTTGTGTGATTAACTCGCGTGATAATTTTACTATGTAACGATAACTGTAATCGGAGACAGTAACTGCATCGCGTAGGCTGTTGCCTTTGAGGGATAAGTACTGTGTAAGAAGTTATTTAATTTGGGAAAATCAGATAAAGGGCCTCTGCACTGTCAGACCCCTAACCATCCCCAAGAACCCGGAAGAGATTAAAAGCGACTTGACGGAAGTCCTTTTAACACTAGCGCCGTCTGTGGGAAGATGGAATAATCGGTAAGGGAAGAGCAGTATGCAAGGCAAGCAGTGGAGAATAGTACGCGTTAGTTGAAGAAGTGATATATGCCGGTTACTCATTTCGGTGAGTCCTATCCGAAGTATAGGAGAGATCAACATCCTTGGGCAGTTCCAAATTTATTAGCAACACCCTCGGATGGTAGAAGTGCAGGCCAGTTAAGTCCACTTGTAAAAGGATCAGAGCTAGTCAGTAGCGATTCCGGTGAATTCCGGTATGAGTTCAATGCCTTTTGGAGAAGGTACAGTGACGTTTGGTTGTACAGAGATAGAGTGCGGAGATGGTTCGACACCATCTGGTCAGAATTCGACCATTTTCGGTGATAAAGTTGTGTTACCAAGTGAGACCCTTTCCGGTGAAAGGGTAACCTGGTTAGGTGAAAGTTCGACAAGTTCCGGTGGAAGTTCAATACCATTTGGTGGGAATTTGAAATTTTTCGGTGATAGTGCGGAGCTGCCTGGTGGACCCTTATTACGTTCACCACTTTTTGGGGCAAGCCTACCTAATTTCGATACCAAAGCTGAGGACAGACTATTTGATTTGGAGATAAGTAAGAGATTCAACAACATTGTTGAACCGGAGAGTGAGCAGGCTGATAATACAGATTTTGAAGGACAAGAGACACCCCCTCAACATCTAGATAACAACAATACTACCCACAATAACACCATGAGTGGTTCATAGTCACAGCAGCAAACACCCCCACAGCCACAACTGCAGTTTCAGCAGCAGCCACAGCCAATCATTCCACTTCGATCGATTCCAACCGGAGTGACATATACAAAATTTGGTGGATTTCCGAGAGATGATCCCGACGCACATGTTCGCACATTCGAGATCAGTTATGTAGTGTTGAATCATCCACCAGATCCAACGTACAAGGCCATTGTATTTCAGGCCACATTGGTTAATGAAGGAGCAAGGTGGTTGACTGGATATGATATTAATCATTTCGATAACTATGAGGATGTGAGAGACACGTTCTTACAGAGGTTTCATTTGAAGAAGAACCCTGTAGAAATCTTTGACTATTTGCAGAACAATTTACAAAAACCACACCAGAGTGTTCAGGAGTATGCGACATTGTTCAAAACTCATTTGCGGCAGCTGCCTCTGACACATGCCAACCTGTCGGATGATGTCATAACACAATGGTTCATTAACGGATTGAATCCACAGTTAAGACAAATCATGATCATTCGTTGTGTGGGCGGAATGACATTGGATGTTGTAATTGCGATGGCCTTATAGTTGGAGAATAAGGTTAGAGGTTTTACGGAGGACCTGGAATGGCTGAAAGCAAGTAAGAACGTAGTTGATTATCCGTCCAAACAGGTTTATTGTACTAAGTGTAAGAATCTAGGTCACACCAGTTCTACATGTGCACTCAACCAGATGTATTGTGCCATCTGTAACACAACACGACACTCAACAGAAACATGTGCATATAATGCAAAGGTGCAGGGTAGAGCGGCCGTAAACGCTATAATAGAGGAACCAGGTCAGCCAGCAACCCATTATGTGTCACCAAAGTTGCGAAACAACAAGGAGCAAGGATACAGGACCTAGTGAGGTCAAAGTAACAATAATTTCAATCCTAACCGATGGCAAGCAGGTACATCAGCGGAAGGTGCTTCCCTCCCACCCCCTCGGTGCCATTTCTGTGGTGAGATTGGCCATATCCGTAGATTTTGCAAGGAAGCAGCAGAGTACAACAAAACGAAGAAGGAACGACAAAATCCGATGACTAACATGGTTTATATTTCCCCAATTGAGTCACAAGCAGCTGTAGTTCAGACAAGATCAGGTAAACAGTTGCAACCAGTAGCTGAAGTTTTCAAGCCTGGAATTCGTGAGCAGCGGCGGATGTTTGCAAAAGCTAGTCAATGGACAGTTAAGGAGTCAATTGTGTTTCCTAATCCCATTCCGGTAACACAGGTCCCTCTGCCATAGGCAAGATGGAATGAACAGAATTCTACTCCAACAACGTTAGAATCACCACCAGAATCGGTGATAACCACAGCCCAAATAGATCAGGTATGGGACGTCCTATCTAAGGCTTCAATCACACTACCTTTGGGACAATTGCTTGCCTTAGTTCCGGGTGTAAGACAGCAATTTCAACATCAGGTTAGTCCCAGATCTTCATGTACTCCAGCGACTATGACCGTACAACCGGAGATGGATTCTATGGTGGATCATTCAGTCCCATTGATTACCGTCTGGTATAAAAAACAGAAGATTACCCAAGTTTTAATTGATGGCGGGTTTGGTGTGAATATTGCAACAGTCGCACTCTGCAAGAAATTGGGTTGGACTCAAATTGAACCCGTACAATTTTTTGTGCGAATGGCGGACCAATCCCAAGTCCATCTGGTGGGACTCGTATGTAATATTCCTATTACCTTGCAGGGCACCACATTTAAAATGACTTTTGTAGTCCTAGACTTACCAGAATCCAGCCTCGACTACAACTTACTCTTCGGTCGACCATGGTTAAAGCAAGCCAGAGTTGTACAGGATTGGTCAGCTCAAGAGCTAATTTTCAAAGACAATCACCGGAAATATGTAGTTGCACTGGATGCTATGCAACCCTGTGATTTACATGCACGGCCATATGTAGCAGAGCCAGTCCATATGTTGGATGGGCTATCGGATGATGAGGAGGAGGCTTTTCTTAAGACCAATAAGGACCTTATTCCATTAGGTACTGTCGATTTACAGGCGATAGCAGATAACTGGAGTCTGGTAGCTTGTACGGCTGTACCAGTGACCGGAGATGCAGAAGTAGATGATAGCGACGTTATGGATGAAGCAACCTTACATCAACTCTTGCAGCCAGCTGATGATTTGGTACAACCTCGATAATTTTATGTACCGGAAGATCAATTAGTAACGTATAATTTGGGTGACACGGTCAACCCAAGGCCTGTCAAAATTAAAGCAGGATTACTAGAGAAATTCCAAGATGATTTGGTACAACTTCTTCGTGAATTCTCAGATGTTTTCACTTGGGACTACCGAGACATGAAGGGCCTTGACCCATGGATTTATCAACATAGAGTGGTACTCAAACCCGATGCGAGGCCTATCAAACAACCTAGTTATAGGATGAATCCTAATTATGCGGCGCAGGTGAAGGCTGAACCTGATCGTTTATTGAAGGTGGGATTTATTGTGCCAATTGAGCATGCGGAGTGGATATCTCCAATAGTCATCGTCTTGAAGAAAAATAAACAGTTGCGTATCTATGTCGACTACCAAAAACTCAATGCAGCCACTGTATTGGATCCGTTCCCTCTCCCTTTTCTGGGCACGATGCTCGATAGGGTAGCAGGACACGAAATGTATTCTTTCTTGGATGGCTACAGTGGATATAATCGAGTGAGGATGGCCGAACAGGACATACCGAAGACAACTTTTATCACGAACTGGGGTGTCTATGCTAGCACCGTAATGTGGTTCGCTTTACGGAATGGCCCGAGTACATTCCAAAGATGTATGCAGGAAGTCTTTTCACCCTACTTGACCATGTTTATGCAAGTATATTTGGATGATTTTTCCTTATTTGGAGCCACTTCAGCGCACCTCTATCATTTAGGGTGCTGCTTTCAAAAATGCTGAGAGTATCAATTATGTTTGAATCCTACCAAATCCGTCTTTGCAGACTCCTGTGAAAAACTGCTTGGCCATATCATTTCTAAACACAGAATACAGGTGGATCCGGATAAAGTAGCCGCCGTGTTGGAGGCACCAATCCCAAAGATGCCGAAAGAAGTTATGCATTTTCTTGGCCAAATCCGGTGGCATGGCAGACATCTACGATGGTTAGCTCATTTAGCGACACCACTTAATCGGCTTATGACCAGTGCTCCACGGAAGTATGAATGGACTCAGGAGTGCCAAAGTGCATTTGATCGGTTGAAGGTCTTATTGATGCAGGCACCGATCCTGCAACCACCTGATTGGGAAAGACGGTTTCATGTCTTCGTGGACGCGTCAGATATTGCGATTGGTAGTGTCCTCATGCAACAAATTGATAAATGGTTTCGGCCTGTGTATTATGCGAGCCACCGATTAGCTCCTACGGAGAAAAATTACTCTGTGATAGAACAAGAATGTCTTGGCTTGGTTTACTCCATGAAGAAGTTCCGATATTACTTGCTGGGCCGTAAATTTACTTTCCACGTGGATCATGTTGCATTGGTGTACTTGGTTCGGCAGCATCATTTAGGTGGTAGATTGGCTAGATGGGTTTTACTATTAATGGAGTTCGAATATGAAGTTATTCATCGACCCGACACAGCACATGCCTTGGCAGATTTTCTATCTCGACTGGATTCTAGTGAGTCTCCGATAGGGGTTGATGACACTACACGATAACTTCTGAAGACTCTGCAGAACTATTGGTGTAGGGCAATCAACAATTGAAGTTTTAATGAAGATTTGGAAGCCCAAGATTGAAGGAAAGTTCAAATTATGAAGCATGGAGTAAGTGCATATTTAGAGGATGAAGATGTGTACACATATGTACATTAATTCAGAGATAGTTCACTTATACTTTTGTATAATCATGATATTGTAAATATTTGCCTATATATACAAGGAGAAAGTCGGGGCAAATATGAGAGAGCATGAGAATAGAGTAATCAGTAGTTGTATGAGTCATTAGACATCTTAGAAGTGAGTTGAGTCTCTCTCATCAATCAGTTGTAAATTTCTTCAAACATGGAAGAAAAATTGTGCCCGATGTTTCTGTGCATTCTCCTTCTGTGCTTGATCATTTCAAGAATCCTTTTGTAGATGTCTAAGTCCATAGTTAATGAGTCTATGGTTAAAGTTTGAGAGCCTAATTGTAAACAGGCTGTGAGAATTATGTGTAGGAACATTCATATGTGAAGAAATGTTCATCGGTTCCTAAAACAGGCATAAAATTTGATGTTAATGTTTTAGTCAGTTCTCCTTCCACAATGTAAAGTTTTGAGCAAGCAAGCACTCAATCTCTAAGTTGGAAGGTAAGCTATCTGTGGCTAAAAGCATTTTCATAAACGGGTTCTAGATTGAGAGAACCAAGTGTTAAAAGTTATAGGTGTCTAAATCGACTTCTCAGAATAGAAATTTTAGACATAGGTAACTTGTTGAGATCATTTCTCAAGATATACTGAATCTTTTGGAATGATTCAACTTGGAGAAGGTGTGCAAACTATAGGTGACACCTTGTGCAAAGTTTCATAAAAAACTTTACACAATTGATAAGGTAATGAGAGAGATATGTGCAGCAAACCTTCTGTGTAGTCATCTCCTTCACAGATTTTTCAAAATCTTTATAATTGATCATTGATCCTCTAAATTTGGAGAAGGTTTGAGTTATTCTTGTTATAGAGGTGCTCTAATTACAAGAGTAACTTGTTCTTTTGGAGATTAACACTCTCCATCAGTGGTATGAGAGCAAGAAGCATCAGAATTGAAGGAAGGAGGATCCCGACTGCTGCAGTTGCAAAGAATTCAACATCTGAAGGTTCAAAGGGTGAAAGCTTGAGGGCAAAGCTTGAGAAGGAGTTCATACGACATCAAGGAAGACAAAAGGAGTATTATTCGAAGTAAAGCTACATCTATTACTCATCAACGTTGAAGAATTCAATATACAAGTGAAGAAAAGATGGGAGATTCTCTTCAAATAGAGAAGTTGGATAGAGAGAACTATCCAGCATGGTCAATGAGGATGGGAGCTCATCTTATGAGCAAAGACTTGATAAGTTACATCACACGTGAAGAAGAAAAGCCTCAGTTCAGAGATCCTAGTGTTCCAACTAGGGAGGAATTATCAGATTTGAAGAATTGGATGAAGAGAGATGCTCAAGCTAGGAGCATTATCTATATGGCAGTCAACGACTACTTGCTACCTCACATTAGAGGTCTTGAAAGTGCAAGTGATATATGGAATGCTTTGGAAGAGCATTTCCAAAACACTACAAAGTCAAGGAAGGCATCCTTATGGGCATAATTTACCACTTTCAAGAAGAAGGCTTCTCAATCCATCTCAGATTATGTAACAAGGATGAAGGACATTGCAGATGCATTAGGAGCAGTTGATGAAGACATTGAGGAGGAAAAATTGGTAAGGAAAATCCTCAGAGGTTTGAGAGGTGATGACAAATGGAAGCCATTCATTTTGTCTACTGAATTATCACTTGATCATTTTACTCCTGACTTAAATCAGTTGCTAGGACATATGTTAACCTTTGAGTAGGATGTCAAAGGTCAAGGTGAAAAGAGTACAGGTCATGCAATGTATTCAAAGGATAAGAAGAAAAATAGCAAAGGAAAGCAACAAGCAAATGAAGATGAAGGCACAGCTAGTTAGGCCAACTTCCTAAGAGGAAGAGGAGGTGGCAAAGGTAGAGGAAGAGGAAGGAGTAATAAAGATGGAGTCAAGGCTTGTTGGATTTGTGGTAAGACAAATCATTTAGCTAATGATTGTTGGCATAATCATCAGAGTAATGGTGGATATAATCAGAACTTTAATTCAAGAGGAAGAGGTGGTAGAAATCAAAGAGGTAATTTCATAGGTAGAGGTAGTGGAGGTTACTTTGGAAGAAATGTAGATAGAGGATTCCAAAGTCAACAATACAACAATACCTACTACAATTATGCTTCAGATCAGAAGGAGGATTCAACATTGATAATGAATGCAACTTGTGAAAGGCAAAGTGAAGATCAAAGAGTCTTCTACATTGACTCAGGGTGTAGCAATCACCTGAGTGGCAACTTAGCTTTGATGACTGATTTGGAAAATAAGGTAACTAATCATGTAGTTCAAACAGGTGACAATACAAAGCACAATGTGAAGTCAATTGGATCAATGAAGGCCAATGATGGTAGCACTCTCTTGAGTACGGTCTTGTATGTTCCTACAATTCCTAAGAATCTGATAAGTGTAGGAAAAATTGTTGAAAAGGGTTATGAAGTTAGATTCACTAATGAAGGAGTGTTTGTGGAAGACCCTAGCAATGGGTATAAACAGATTGTTTGAGGAAAAAAAAAAGGAAGATTGTTCACATTGAAGATCCAAGGTAATGTTGGTCATGCCTTGTTTACCTATGGAGGACATAAGATCTCTGAGTTAGATCTTTGGCACAAAAGGCTTGGACATTTCAATGAAAGAGGTATCAAAGATATGATTAACAATGGTTTAGTGCTTGGATTGCCTAATGTTGCAGGTCAACATATGACATACAGATGTGAGGCATGTCAATTAGGTAAGGCTCATAAGCAATCTTATTCCAAGCATGGTTTTATGTATTCAGAAAAGCTTGAATTGGTACACACAAATGTGTGGGGCCATCAAAGGATTTCAGTATCAATGGTTCAAGGTACTATGTGATTTATGTTGATGATGCTACCAGATGGATCACTATTTATGTGATCAAAGATAAGTCAGAGGTATTCAATACATTCAAACATTATAATATGTATGCAGAGAGAATTACAGGTCATAAGTTGAAAAGACTAAGGTCAGATGAAGGGGGAGAGTATTTTTCTAATGATTTCAGTGATTACTTGTGGAATGCAGTTATATAAAGAGAAATTACTTGCAGGTACTCTCCTCAACAAAATGGTGTAGCAGAAAGGAGGAATGTAACTCTTGTTGAGTTTGCAAGGTCAATGATGAAGGAGAAAAATTGCCATAATTGTTTGTGGGCTGAGGCTGTAAACACAGCTACTTATTTGGTTAATAGGTTACCATGTAAAGCTTTGCAGGGTATGACACCATATGAGGCATGGTGGGGTAAGAGACCTACATTAGATCATTGCAAAGTGTTTGGATGTTTGGCATATGCATATGTGCCATCACAATTAAGGCACAAATTGGAACCTAAAGTTGAAAAGTATGTATTTATTGGATATGATGATAAGCAGATGGGATATAGGTTGTAGAGTCCATCCACAAAACAATTCCTTGTATCAAAGGATGTTACATTTGATGACCAAGGTACTTGGTATGCAAGTACAATCAATATTAATACAGGTGATGAAGAAGTTGTGAATCAAAAGAAAGGTAAATCAAAGGTTCAGATATTTGATGAAGAGGAGAACAATGAAGTGCAGGTTGAAGTTGAAGAAATGCCAAGATTTGATCCTGAGTGTGATGAACCAGAAACCTCAAGGAGTGGAGAACTTAGAAGGTCATCAAGACACAAGTGGCAACCTACAAGGTATAGCTATGAAACTTCTTTTTTAGCTACAAAAGATTATGCTTATATGATAAAGGCAGATGAAGACCCTTCTACATATGAAGAGGCAAAAGGTAAGGTAAATTGGGAGAAAGCTATGCAGGAAGAATATGATGCATTGATGGAGAATCTGACATGGGAGTTGGTTCCTAAACCAAATAGCCAGAAGATCATTGGATGTAGATGGGTCTACAAGACAAAGAGGTTTGCAGATGGAAGTGTGTCTAGGTATAAAGCTAGACTTGTTGTGAAAGGTTTTGCTCAGACATGTGGTGTAGACTATGATGAGACCTATAGTCATGTGGCAAAGATGACAACCATCAGAACACTCATAGCTATTGCTGCATGTAAAGGTTGGAAATTATGTCAATTAGATGTGAAGAATGCTTTTTTAAATGGTTATATTTCAGATGATGTTTTCATGGAGCAACCACAAGGATTCAGAGATGGAAGATATCTAGATCATGTGTGCAAGCTCAAGAGAGCTTTGTATGGTTTGAAGCAGGCCCCAAGGGCATGGAATTATAGACTTGTAAAGTTCTTGAAAGAACTTGGATTTCAAGTATCTAAAGCAGATAGTAGCTTGCTTGTTAAAGCAAGTGATGATGGGTTCATTTACATGTGCATATATGTTGATGATATAATTCTTACAGGTACAGATGAGAAAGGCATTCATAGCCTAAAGAAGCAAATGGAGAAAGAGTTCAAGATCAATGATTTGGGAGACTTGTCATATTTCTTGGGCATGGAGATTTCATACACTCAACATGGAGTGTATGTGACTCAAGAAAGGTATTTGAGAAACTTGTTAAACAAGTTTAAGATGAATGATTGCAGGGTAGCACCTACTCCAATGGAGGTGAATCACAAATTGAGGGTTTTACATCAGATACAAACATCAAGATATATAGTGATGCAGATTGGGCAGGTAATCCTGATGATAGGAGATCAACATATGGATACTTGTGTTATGTGGGAGATAAGTTAATTTCTTGGTGTTCAAAGAAGCAACACACAGTTGCTTTGTCATCTACAGAGGCTGAGTACAAAGGTATGGTTGAAGCTGCAAAGGAAGTGATATGGCTTAAGACTCTCATGAAGAGTTTTGACATCATTCAGAGTACTCCTACTATTCATGGGGATAACATGAGTTCATTGTATTTAGCTGCTAATCCTGTTTTTCATGCCAGGACCAAACACATTGAGATTCAGTATCACTTTCTAAGAGAGAAGGTGATGGATAAAGAGATTCAAGTCATACATACTTCAACAAAAGATCAGATAGCTGATATGCTAACCAAAAGCTTGGATGGACCAAAGCTACAGAGATTCAAAGACATGGCAGGTATAAAGAAGATAGTGAAAACCTCAATTGATGATTGAGGGGGAGCTGTTGGTGTAGGGCAATCAACAATTGAAGTTTTAATGAAGATTTGGAAGCCAAAGATTGAAGGAAAGTTCAAATTATGAAGCATGGAGGAAGTGCATATTTAGAGGATGAAGATGTGTACAATATGTACATTAATTCAAAGATAGTTCACTTATACTTTTGTATAGTCATGATATTGTAAATATTTGACTATATATACAAGGAAAAAGTCAGGGCAAATATGAGAGAGCATGAGAATAGAGTAATCAGTAGTTGTATGAGTCATTAGACATCTTAGAAGTGAGTTGAGTCTCTCTCATCAATCAGTTGTAAATTTCTTCAGAAATGGAAGAAAAATTACGCCCGATGTTTCTGTGCATTCTCCTTCTGTGCTTGATCATTTCAAGAATCCTTTTGTAGATGTCTAAGTCCATAGTTAATGAGTCTATGGTTAAAGTTTGAGAGCCTAATTGTAAACAGGCTGTGAGAATTATGTGTAGGAACATTCATATGTGAAGAAATGTTCACTGGTTCCTGAAACAGGCGCAAAATTCGATGTTAATGTTTTAGTCAGTTCTCCTTCCACAGTGTAAAGTTTTGAGCAAGCAAGCACTCAATCTTTAAGTTGGAAGGTAAGCTATCTGTGGCTAAAAGCATTTTCATAAATGGGTTCTAGATTGAGAGAACCAAGTGTTAAAAGTTATAGGTGTCTAAATTGACTTCTCAGAAGAGAAGTTTTAGACATAGGTAACTTGTTGAGATCATTTCTCAAGATATACTGAATCTTTTGGAAAGATTCAACTTGGAGAAGGTGCGCAAACTATAGGTGACACCTTACAATTGATAAGCTAATGAGAGAGATGTGCAGTAGACTTTCTGTGTAGTCATCTCCTTCACAGATTTTTCAAAATCTTTATAATTGATCATTGATCCTCTAAATTTGGAGAAGGTTTGAGTTATTCTTGTTATAGAGGTGCTCTAATTACAAGAGTAACTTGTTCTTTTGGAGATTAACACTCTCCATCAAGAACCTCCTATTGCTACTACATACTATGATACGTTACTGACTTTCCTCACTGGCGGTTGTCTTCCTCCTAATACTCAGACTGCTCTGTGCCGAAAAATTACAGTCTACAGTCAACGATTCTGGTTGATTGTGGGTCAACTGTATTACCTAGATCATACTGGTGTTTTCCTTAGATGCATTCCTCCACATGAAGCGGAATCAGTTATTGCTATGGCTCATTCATTACCCTCTGGAGGACACTTTGTAGTTGATCTTATGCACCGGAAAATTCTGCGAAGTGGGCTATGGTGGCCTACAATGTACAGAGATGTGGTTAAATTTGTGCAGCAGTGTGATTTTTGTCAACGGACTGGACAACCCTTGCAGCGACACTTCTTTCCCCTTCAACCAGTTCTACCTTTGGAACCCTTTCAAAAGTGGTGTCTAGATTTTATTGGTCCAATAACACCACCAGCGACCCTCACCAACAATCGATACATATTGACTTGTACAGATTATGCCACTAGGTGGGCGGAAGCTTGGGCTTTACAGTCTGCCACAACTGTTTCGGTGGCAAAATGTTTGATGAAGGATGTCTTCCCGCGTTATGGATTACCTCTGGAGCTCGTGACGGACCAAGGAACACATTTTGCCAACAACTTAATGCAAGTGCTGACTCAAACTTTTCAGATTATGCATAAATTCAGCTCACCGTACTATCCACATGCTAATGGTCTGGCTGAAAGTACCAATAAGACTCTGTTGAATATGCTCCGCAAATTGATTTTGGAATGTCCGGAACATTGGGATCAACTCTTACCTGCAGTATTATGGGCATACCGGACCACGTACAAAGTAGCCACCGGAACAACCCCGTTTAAACTTGCTTACGGCATAGAAGCTATTGCACCGATGGAAGTAGTGATACCGAGTCTGCATGTTGCTTTATCTCAGAAACTGTTACTGGAAGAATCTTTGCCATTTCGGTTGGATACGCTCAGATCATTGGATGAACACCGCTGGGAAAGCTTCATGACTCTCCATGAACTTCAGCTTTGTCAAGCCTGTACTCATGACTGCTTCCTAAAAACCCCTGTCTTTACGGTTGATCAATTTGTTTTATTTTATAATGCCAAAGCCAATCGCGCTGCCGGAAAATTTAAATTACGATGGTTCGGTCCATACCGGATTGCTGAACAAGTGGGACCATCAACTTTTCGATTGGCGACCTTAAAAGGTGTTCTCTTGCCAAAAGCGATTAATGGTTCTAAGCTTCACCCATATCACCAGCCGTTTGATAACCGCTGACGTGTACTTAGTCTTTTTCGTGTGTCACTTGTTTTTCTTTTTATCCCCGTATTTCGGTTGACCACTCATCGTAATTTCCTCGTTTTGGTATCTAACTATGATTAATCGCCGCCCAGTGTTATTGTTTCTGATCATGCATGCATGTCGTAATCATGAAGGATATCTCGCCAATCCTGCATGATGATTAGGGTTTTTGCCGCCTAATGTTGTGTGTGTTCTTACTTAATCGTGTTCTTTCCACTGATAATTGCTATTGTGTCTGTGTGATTGTGTGCCCTGTGTATTTTGTATTCTCGTGTTTACTTGTGCGCCATGGAAGCTCTCGCGAATATCGCCACCTTCCGTGTAGGCCTCACTCCAGAAGTGAGTGAGTATTTGCGCACCCGTGATCTATTGGCCTTCGCTGAATTGCCTTGGCATTCAGTGGAGTGTCAACCATTCCATGCGCAGCTCATTTCTACCATCGCCACCACACCTGCTACAGAGCAGTGTTGGCCTATTGCTTGTTTCCAATCTCATGTTGTTGTTACTTTAGCTACATTTGCTGATGCTTTCCGCCTTCCTCAGGAAGGATTGGAGAATGGTCCCCTTCTTTCCGTGGCCACCATGCACGGATTGTTTCCCCGGCACTCATCTAATGAGTATGCCATTTTGTGTAGACCTGAACCAGAGTGTATAGCTCTGTAGTTTTTAGTAGCCACCCTAAATTTACAAAAACGCACATATGGTATTGCCCACCCATTCTATTCGATGATAGATACCGCTTCCCGTGAGTCTGTCAATTTTGCCTCCTTCTATTTTTGGCGCATTCACCATGAATGTGTAGCGGTTATCAAACAAGTCACTAAGGGTGACCTTCGTCGTTCCCGTTTACCCCATATCCTTGCTTTCCTCTTTCCAGTGCTCCAAGCTGTGCAACCACCTCCAACCGCCCCCTTCTTGTTACATGAAGAATCTACTCAAATGCTCGAGGATGAGGAAGATGACGATGAAGATCTGCTTCAACTTCTTCACTGAAAACGCAGATGCGTTAGCCCCTCTAAAAGTCAGGTGCAGGGATCAACTACTGGTCATGATACTGACGTCTTCCATGACACGGCCACATCTCTTCATGTTGAATCCTTCGTTCCCTCTTCTCCCCTCCACCAGCGGAAACATGGTGCACACCTGGAAGAATCTGAAGAGGTCTCTTCTCGAGCAGATTCTCAACAGCAGGAAAAGACCACTGTGAAAGAAATTGTCGTCGAAATCATCACAGAAGTGATTTCCAATGCTGAGGTCCTACTCGACAAAGCTGAGGCGACAAATCAGAATACAATCGGAATAGTCTTGGTGCCAAACACTCTCATTCCCCATCCTCCACCACTTAACTCCATTGAGCCCATTGTAGTGCCTACTAGTGCCATCGCCAATGACATTCGTGAAGCACCTACTCCTCCATCCTCTTCTCCCAACTACTCTGCACCACCCTCACCTCATCTGTTCTCAGCCTCTTCATCCCAACCGCTTCCTGCTCTTCCTCCTCCAATTCCGATGTTTAATGAACTGGAATCTATGGGTCGCCTCCTGATCCAATGAAGCTGGCAACCGAGAATTCAGGCAAGAATTGCAAGGCAAAGTAGACGTGCTGGAAGCTGATATTGCTCCATTGCAGGAAGAAGCAAATGCGGTCAAGGCCGAGAACCATGCCCTCCAGGTTCAACTACAACAACTTCAAGCTCAATTAAAGGAAAAGGATAACCTGCTTGCTCAGCGTGACATCGAAATAATTACTCTAAAGCACGAACTTACATATAAGACAGATGCCATGACTGCTTTAGGAAATGAGCTTCATCGTACCCGGGATACCCTCAGTGTGTTAGAAGAAGCTTCACAATCACTTTGCAGCCAATGTGCTTAAAGCAGAAGCCGAGTTACATAATGTAACTGAAAGAATGTTTCAGTCAGATCAAGAGTTTACGGAGGAGATTGCTAAGTATCTACGGTTAAAGAAGGGGATGGAAGGAATCATGAAAGAAAGGGATGCATATTATAAAACAATTCAATATCAAGCTCAAGAGCTGGAACGCAGAGAAAAGTAGTTAGGCACTCAAGCAGAGAGATTATCCAGAGTTGATGGTCAAATTGCTGATATGAATGTCAGTAGAGATGCTGCGATAGCTAACGACTTCTATTTACAAGAAGCATTTTTGCAGCCGCAGACCGACGCACTGATGAGTCAAGTTATTGCGGCAAGTTCAGTCAGAATAGATGCACAACTGGTGGAGCCAGATACATTGAAGATTATGCTGGATTCCCTGAAACAAAAGATCACCCGAACATTTAAATTAGCTAGAACTATGTATATACAAGGCATAGTTTGATGAGCCTTAATTTTGTTTTCTTTGCGAGTTCGAGTCCAACGTGCATGCCAGTGTTAGGCCGCCGGATGGGAATAATGTAATCTTATTTTTCATATATCGCACGCACCAAAAAGGCGTAGCGATTAATTGTAACCTTTTTATCCATTAATGAAAGGGCATTACGGTGACTCTCGGCGTAGAGAGACGGGTTCACCAGACTGTCTGTCTGGGCGACAACGCCGGAGATGTTGTGTGCAGAGTTTGCAGATATTTTGAGTATATTTGTTCCTTGAATTGTAGTATTAGGTGTTAACAGAGTAAAAGCATATTCACAGTAATAAGTTGTTTGACTTTGTGTGATTGACTCATGCGATAATTTTACTGTGTAATGATAACCGTAATCAAAGACAGTAACTGCATCATGTGGGCTGTTGCCTTTGAGGGATAAGTATTGTGTAAGAAGTTATTTAATATGGGAAAATCAGATAAAGGGCCTCTGCACTGTCAGACCCCTAACCATCCCCAAGAACCTGGAAGAGATTAAAAGTGACTTGACGGAAGTCCTTTTAACATAAGTAAGCCCAAATCTTTGCGAAAAGCTTCAAACTTCTCCCTAGGTAGAGCCTTCATGAAAAGGTCTGCAATGTTCTCTTGTGTGGGCACATATGTCAAGCTAATCTCTCCAACAGCAAACCTCTCCCTAACATAATGATAATGCACCTCAATGTGCTTAGTGCGAGCATGGAATAGAGGGTTCCTCGCAACTGCCAATGTGTTCAAACTGTCAGTGAAGATGGTGGTGGCAGAAGACTGACCAACACCCAAATCATCCATAAGGCATCTAAGCCACACACACTCAACAGTCGTTGTGAAAGCTTCCCTATACTCAACCTCACAATTGGAAGTGGCCACAGTAAGATGCTTCTTGCTCAACCAATATATACATGAGCTACCAAGAATGAAGCAAAAGCCACTAGTGGACACACAAGTGTCATAGCAACCAGCCCACTCAGAGTCAAAAAAATCATGTAAATCTGGTGGTAGTGATCCCCCCTTGGGATAAAACAATCCAAGTAGTCAGGTACCACTCAAGTAGTGAAAGATGGGCTTAACCGCCTGCCAATGCTTGACACCTAGGCAATGCATAAACTTGCTCATCTGTGAGACAACAAACTAAATATCTGGCCGAGTAATGCATAAGTAAATCAAGCATCCAACAGCCTACTGATAGAGAACAACATCAAATGCATCTCCAGCATCATGAAGAGTCAATCCTAAACCTGTCTCCATAGGAGTGGCAATAGGTTTACACTCTTCAAGGCCAAACTACTATAATAATGTGTCAATATATTTTGTTCGACACAAAGCCATTCCACCATCAACTTGCATAAATTGAATGCCCAAATAATGATGCAAATGCCCCAAATGAGACATCTCAAATGAGGCATGCAAATCAGCCTTAAAATCAGCAATATGCTTTTCATGAGGACAAAGTGAGCAGCATGTCAGCAACATACACAACAATGATCAGAATCACATCATTAGCACACTTAACATATAAGGTGCTTTCAGTTGGACTGTTCTCAAAACTATGTGCAATCAGATAGGAATGTATCTTTTCATACCAAGCATGTGGTGCTTGCTTTAAACCATATAATTCCTTCTTCAACCCACACACTTGGTCTTCGTGCCCTTTTTGCTCAGCTAGAAATGCATTAAAGTTAGAAGACATATATTCCCCCCCTCGATCACAATGGAGGGTGCCCATTCTACATGTTGACAAATTTTCAGCCAAAACCTGAAACTGTTTGAAGCACATAAACACTTTGGACTTTGCTTTCAATGGATATACCCATGCATGCCTAGAATACTACCTTTTTATTCCTAGGTATGATTGAGTCTTCATTGCTTATCATGACTATGGGTGCTCTCATGCAGGTAGACTTTGCCTCCCATGGGCCTGTGAAATGTGGTAGTTCTTGTAAGGAATTTGACTCGAAGTCTAATCGTGCACTAGATTGGATATCCTCTTGTTATCCATAAATAGAAGGAATATCTTGTGGGAATTGATCATGTAAGTTAATCCAATTTCTCTACTCATTCATAATTGAGAACCTACACATAAGTTCTCTATGCTTTCCGTTCCAAAATAATAGAGAATCAAACTCCCATGTGAAGGAAAACTACATTGAAAAGTAGAGTAAATGAATTGCTTCTGAAATGAAGACTAAGAGATGTCACCTCTTCTCTCTAAAGGAAAACATGCTATATTCTTCTCCTATGAAGAAATCATATTTTCCTTTCCTTCTCTCTCTCTCTCTTAAAGAACAGGAGGTAAAGTGAGACCTCTAAGCGAAAGTGACATCTCTCATCGATCTCTTAGCTGATTCCCACTTTCTCCTTTCCTTAAAAGAGAAACTCATGAATGTATTTAGTCCTCTCTTCTATAACTAATGCATAATCCCTCATTACATATATTCCTATGAAGATGGAGAATAGATCTCCCCTAACTAATGAAGGTATATGTAGTGAAGAGTGGAGAAAATAAATTCCTTATAAGGGTCAAAGCCCTCTACTAAAATGGTCAACCATAATATGAGACGATACCATAAACATATGTGTATCCCTACTAAAGAGCTACCTCTGTCAACCATCCTCTATGCATGGATCTATACGATCCAATCGAAGTAATGGAATTATCCTTCCTGAAAACCTGAAAATGAGTATGTGATATGAATGGTGATAAAATCACCTATCACGTTCTCTACTGGAAGAATAAATCTTCCCTAAACTATGAAGGATAACTCCCAATCATAAGGAGATGTCCACTAAGAGCTCTCATGTGATCTAGTGAGACATGACGCCATGAATGATGAGTCCTTTTCTCCCTGGCCATAGAAGAAGAGTGCCAGTGAAAACTTCTTCCAATTCACAGTGTCATACCTACACTAAACCGACTATATATTCCATATATATAGAATGGAACATGTAGGTGGATTCTAAGGAATCCCATATCCTAAAATCATGTCGGTGGAATGAGTCCCATATCCTTGAACTAGTATAGTTTGGTTCTAGTCAACAAGTGACAATGGATATCCCTTTTCGCTCGAAACCAACTTGTTCCTAGGCACCAAGACTAGGTCTAAGTACCTCTCTGTAGATCCCAACATACATCTATGTATTGGGTACCCCAACTACTTCTTATTAAGGGATCTATGCTCTAAGTCATAAAGCTAGTGCCATGCATGTGGCCTTCCTAATCATCACTCGAATCACATAAGCACCCGTCGATGCTGTCTCATGAAACACATCTGTGTGATCCCATCTAATTGGTTTCCTTAGTAACGTAGGAGAAATGCTTCACTACTTGGTCAAGTGATGTGCATGAGTGAAACTAGTCACTCTATGGGTATTCCTAATAATACCTCATAGTCTTCTAACCATCCTGTGAGACTCTTTTGAAGATATCTTATCAATGTTTGTAGAAAAGGCATGTTATCATGCCATAATATTCTTACCTGAGGGCAAGTGCGTATATAACGCCATGAGGTGGGAAAAATTTCGACAACATTTCCCCAAGAAATGGAATCCCCAAAAAAAATTAACCATAAACTCAATGGCAGACAGGACATCCAACAACATAGGGCTTGACAGACCCATGGCATGCACGCCATATACTCATACATGGACTCCATAACTTGCAAAAACATAAAAATAAATGCTAGCAACAATCTCTTTGTTGCATAACCATGTTGTTTTTGCAACCATCTATCCTGCAAACAATAAAAAATTGTACTTCTTGCATGTTGATCCATACTTTTAGAATTGAAATGATGATCAACTTGGATATATGCACTCCAATCCATGCATGTACTTACAAAACATGACATAAAATAAAGTAAGATGTTTGAAAGCATAAAGCATATGTCCCTGAATGATTTGGTATTTGAATTACATGCATCCAATCCTTCTTGATGATCTTTGAGACCTCTACACCTTCCTCCTCAGATCCTAATAAAAACTTTGAAGTGTCCAAAAACATCAGATCGCTTCCCAAAACATAAAGCATGGTCAGGTGATTACCAAAATAATGCAAATTTAGCCAAAAAATGCATTTGTAATCCTTTTTAGACTTGAAAAATCCACTTTAGGACTGCAAATGATCATAAACTGAAATATATAGCATGTGCAAATAGCTCGATGTGAAATTACTTCAATCACCTTCCCAGTTTGTAAGATATGGCTACCGGAAGGTAGTCGCCAAAAACTGTTCAGATTTTGCACACCTGTTCAGACGTGCAAAAATACTTTTTTTCCTAGACGTTGTGATCTTCGAAACGAGGCATAGCACATCCAATTTGGAGTATTCTAGCCCAAGATATGGCCATTCCAAGCGGGACATGCCAAGCTAGTGGACTGTTGGAGGGGCTGGAAAAAGTGTGAAAATGTGATTTTTGGAGTGCCCAAAAACATTCTTCCATTGAGCAAATGTTAAAATTCTCTCCATAATCTCAGAGGGCAATATATGAAGATGCTTGGGGCTATTTTCACCTTTCCAAATCCTCCCTTAGTGCATGCTAATTTGCTCCCCAAAAGAGGCTATAGATCAATTTCTTGAGCTATATGCTTGATGTGGTGTGTCCTCTTAAGTGCAATATGCACTGTGGGTTGCAATTTGAAGACTCAATGGGGAAGAAAAATAGCATATACAATGACATAGTGAAATAAGAGAAGGAAGCTAAAATTATGAGTAGAACTAGCTCAAAAGAGGATTATACAAACTTTGGGCAGTCGGTAGGACACATAAGCATACACCTTCATTCTAAGTGCTGGACTTGGAACTACTCACTCAGAGTGCCAAGCTAGCTGATTCCAAATCTACCAAGTGGAGCACTGGTGGTACTAAGAGCTCTACACACACAAAGAGAATGCAAAGCTGAAGGAGAGCATTCCTTCCTCAAGTCTCTCTCTGAGCTTCTGTGAACTTGTTTTTGCCTCCCTTTGTTGATGAAGAGGTCTACTTATATAGTTTTTCTGAAAGTGAAGGATAGCAAAAGGGGACAAAATTAGTGTCTTCTTTAGCAGGCTTTCTGACACTTTTGACAATTTTGGTACTCTAGAAGCTTCCTTCTTGGTCCACTTTTCTTGCGCCATCACTATCTTCCAAATTTTGGTATTCGGCGCCGTCCACCGTCCACAAGTTCTCCGCATGCAAGTGGCTGAAAATTTAGACCATATGGCGATCTGGAAAATTTAGTCACTTTTTTCAAGTTTTGAGTTCCTAGTTGCTCTGCTCTAGTTGCTTGTTGCGGTCTTCTAAGTCTGCGATCCATTTGTGAAGCTGAAGTACTTGTTGGTTTGCCTCCCCCATAAATGAAGAGATCCCTTTGTGATAGTCATGGAGTAGTGAGAGAGATTCTAGCGTGTTTCTTGCATGAAGATTTGCTATATGGATGTTTTCTAATGCGGGGAGTGCATAAGTGGAAGAACAAGGTGCGAGTGGAGGTGTGCTAGAATGCATGGGTTGGGTGGAGGTGGAGTGCATATGTGAACTTGAAGGGGTAACTAAGATGGTGGGGGCAGGTGAACTTGGTGATGGCATAGGAGGAGGTATGGGAGGTATGGGGATAGGTGGGACATGTATAGGTGTATGATGAGGTTGAATCGAAGGTGACATACGTGGTGAAGGAATTTGGATAGGAGGTGATGCATGTGGGGTGGAAATAGTAGGAGGAGATGGTCGTGGTGTGGGTGGATTATATGAAGCACTATGGTGAGTGCGAACCTGAGGATTAGGAGCATTTTTCCATGCATACGTACGTGAAGATGAAGGGGGATGAGTACCTTTTCTTGCAGCATAACCTTGCTCACCAATTGGAAGGGCTCGGAGGTCTTCTTGTTGATATATTTAGGTAGTGATGTGTGTGAACACTCTAGGACCGTCGGGGCACTTTTTTCCCTCTTTAGGAGGTTTTTTTCCCCCGGCTTGTATATACGTCTATTGCCCTAATGGGCTACTTATCTTTGTACATTCTCTAGTAATACATTCAGTCTTGTGTGTTGTGCTCCAAGATTCTTCTTCTTCCTTGTGTTGTTCGCGTGCTTCCGCAGACGTCTAACTCCAACAATTGGTATCAGAGCAGGTCGTTGCTTCTTCTAGGGCGCCGTCGACACTCCTCCGTTTGCAGTCTCAGATTCGCACAAAATTTGGTGAGCATACTCAGGGTGTTTCTGAAATCGCGATCTGAGCTCGTTTTGGCCTCCGAATGCACTATCGCAGTGCTTGTGCAGGCTATTTCGTCCTTTTGTGCCAAAGGTATATACCAGTTTCTGTTCGCCAGTTTAAGCGTCTCGAAGTCTGCTACAGGTCTAGCAGAACTCGTCTGGGCAGTTTTGTTCAACTTTTTGAGATACAGTCAATTTTCTACATCAAGGTATTTTAGTCACCGGCCATGGCTGAAAGCAGTGATGTATTCCGTATGTTGGCTGTTGAGGATAAGTTGGATGGTACCAACTACCCATTATGGGCTTATATGATGCGACATGTACTGGTTGCAAAAGGATTGTGGAACATTGTGCAGGGTGTTGAAAGACGTCCTGTTACACCTGTAACGACAGGTACTGCAAATACAGATGTTGGAGCTGATGAAGATGGTGTCGAAGATGATATTCCGCAGATTCCTGTTCGTGCTGTTGTTTCTGTTGCACCTACTGCAGAGCAGATTCGTTGGGATGGCAGAGATGCCCAGGCACATGCATTGATAGCTTTGTCTGTCAAACGTGCCATTATTCCTCACATTCGCTCTTGCAGAACAGCAAAGGATGCTTGGGATACACTTACCACTTTGTACCAGGCTAGGAATGAGGCTCGTGTTGCTTACCTCCGAAAACAGTTGGAGAGTGAGCACATGAATGAAGGTGATTCGATGGACAGTTTTCTTACAAAGATCAAAGACCTGAAGGAACAATTGATTTCTGCTGATGAGGTTATACCAGATAGCTCACTTGTGCAGACCGTTCTGAATGGCCTTCCTGATTCATATCAGAGTTTTGCCTCTACTCTTCGATTGATGATGAAAGGCAATCCGAATGCCTTGTCATTTGAGGAATTAGTCTCTGTTCTGTTGCAGGAAGATCAGTCCAGGCAGAACAGGTCCATTATGCGTGTTGCAGATCAAGCTTTCCTGGCTAGTCAGAAGGGCAAAGGAAAATGGAGCTCTTCTACTAGTAAGCAGAAATCTGCAAATGCTGCACAATCGAAGAACCAGGATAAAGATGAGAAGAAATCAGAAAAGCAGAAATTGTTCTGCAAGTACTGTAAAGGAAATGATCATATTATAAAGAACTGTCCAAAACTGGTTGCTAAAGAGGCAAAGAAGAAAGAGGCTGGAATGGTTGTTGCAGAGGCCTCTACACCAAAAACAGAGTCTGCAAATCTTGTGTAGGAAGAAGAATGGGCGTTTACTACTGTCTGCAGTTTTGACCCATCTTCTCATGATCAGTGCATGTCTGCAGTAGACTCAGATGTTTGGTACTTTGACAGTGGGGCGACCAAACATATTACCTCGCAGCGCAGTTTCTTCTCTTCACTCGAGCCTGCCCCTACACGGAATACTGTCACATGCGCCAATAACTCCTCTTATCCTGTTATGGGAGTTGGTAAGATCATTCTGACTACTGCTGATGGTAGTTCTTTCACTTTGTCAGATGCTTTATTTGTGCCAGGGATCAAAAAGAACCTGTTATCAGTTTCTGCATTAGCCAAGATTGGCTTGGTTGTGAAATTCGTTGATGACAGGTGTACAGTCCATGATCTCTCAAATGGCGATGTGATTATTGCTTCTGGCATTTTATGTCGTGGGCTGTATAAGCTCATAGACTATGAAAGATCTGTGAATGATTCGGCATGTGCAGTTCATGATTCTCAGGCTATGTCAGATGCAAAGCTTTGGCATGCACACTTTGGTCATCTGAATTTTGCTAGTTTGTTACGCCTGCAGAAATCTGAAATGGTGTCCTCTTTGCCCAAACTTGAGGCACCTGGAAAACATGTTTGTGAAGGCTGTATTTTGGGCAAAATGCAGCGTTCTTCCTTTCCAAAAGATGGTTCAGTTCGGGCTATGCAAAAATTGCAGCTTGTACATAGTGATGTCTGTGGTCCTATGCAGACACCCTCTTTTGGAAATTACCTTTACTTCGTGACTTTCATTGATGATTTTTCCAGGCATGCATGGGTATATCCACTCAAAGCAAAGTCCGAAGTGTTCATGTGCTTCAAACAGTTTTTGGTTTTGGCTGAAAATCTGTCAGCATGTAAAATGGGCACCCTCCGTTCTGATCGAGGGGGGGAATATATGTCTTCAGATTTTAATGCATTTCTGGCTGAACGTGGGATAAAACACCAGTGTACAGTGCCGTATACACCTCAACAGAATGGAGTTGCTGAACGAAAGAACAGGTCACTCATGGAGATGGCGAGGTGCATGGTCAAAAGTCAGGCTTTACCACATAGTTTCTGGCTTGAGGCTGTCATGTGTGCAGCATATGTACTGAACAGGTGTCCCACCAAAGCGTTGCAGTCTATCACTCCATATGAGGCTTGGCATGACCGCAAGCCATCTGTTGCTCATCTGCGTGTTTTTGGTTGTTTGGCATATGCATTAGTGCCTGAACAACATCGCAAAAAATTGGATGATAAGGCAGTAAAATGTATTTTTGTTGGGTACAGTTCTGAAAGTAAAGGCTATCGTCTGTATCATCCACAGAGTAAACGCATTCTGGTTAGCCGTGATGTTGTCTTTGTGGAAGATGCTATTCAGCCATTGCTTTCATGTACTAAGGAGACATCTGTTAGCTCCAAAGACATGTATGATACTTTGATGCCTCTTTTTACAGGTGGACAGGCTAACGCTGGTCCTAATGAGGCAACTTCTTAGCCTTTGCAGGTTTCATATGATGATGCAGATCATTCCATTTCTGATGCAGATTTACATGATGCACTTGTTGATGAGAGAGCTGATATTGAACAGGCAAAAACTATGCCAAAATGGCTGGTGCAGACTTTGCGTGACAGCAAATTAGATGCACCTTTGTCATATCGTACTCGTTCAGGCTCTCATAGTACCTCCTTTGCATCAGATTGCTATGCTATGGCTGCATCTAGTCTCTGTGATGAGAATGAGCCTGTTTCTTTTGATGAAGCACAAAATTTAGAAAATTGGATGGCTGCTATGCAATCTGAATATGATGCTATAATGAAGAATGGTACATGGTCTTTATGTGACTTGCCTCCTGGCAAGAAGGCCATTGGCACTAAGTGGGTATACAAGCTGAAGCGTAAACCTGATGGTACAGTTGACAGGTATAAGGCTAGGCTTGTTGCAAAGGGTTATGCGCAGGAAAGAGGCATTGATTTTGATGAGACCTTTGCACCTACATGCTGTATGACTACTGTTCGGAGCATTTGTGCACTTGCAGCCCATCATGGTTGGAATGTACATCAGTTGGACATTAAAACAGCATTTCTGAATGGTGACTTGCATGAAGAAGTGTATGTTTTTCAGCCCCGTGGCTTTGTGAAGAAAGGGCATGAAAACCAGGTGTGCAGGTTAAAGAAGGCGTTATATGGTTTAAAGCAAGCACCACGTGCTTGGTATGAGAAAATACATGCCTATCTAATTGCACATGGTTTTGAGAACAGTCCAACTGAAAGCACCTTATATGTTAAGCGTGCTAATGATGTGCTTCTGATCATTGTTGTCTATGTAGACGACATGCTGCTCACTGGTCCCCTTGAGAAGCATATTGCTGATTTCAAGGCTGATTTGCATGCCTCATTTGAGATGTCTGATTTGGGGCATTTGCATCACTATTTGGGCATTCAGTTTATGCATGTTGATGGTGGAATGGCTTTGTGTCAAACGAAATATATTGACACATTATTGCAGCGTTTTGGCCTTGAAGACTGTAAGCCTATTGCCACTCCTATGGAGACAGGTTTACGATTGAGTCTTCATGATGCTGGAGATGCATTTGATGCTGTTCTCTATCAGCAGGCTGTTGGATGCTTGATTTACTTATGCATTACTCGGCCAGATATTCAGTTTGCTGTCTCACAGATGAGCAGGTTTATGCATTGCCCAAGAGTCACGCATTGGAAAGCGGTTAAGCGCATCTTTCGCTACTTGAGTGGTACTCGGCTACTTGGGTTGTTTTATCCCAAGGGGGGATCACTACCGCCAGATTTGCATGCTTTTTCTGACTCAGATTGGGCTGGTTGCTATGACACTCGTGTGTCCACCAGTGGTTTTTGCTTCATGCTTGGTAGCTCATGTATATCTTGGTTGAGCAAGAAGCAGCCTACTGTGGCCACTTCCAGTTGTGAGGCTGAGTATAGGGCAGCTTTCACAGCGACTGTTGAGTGTGTGTGGCTCAGACGCCTTATGGCTGATTTGGGTGTTGGCCAGTCTTCTGCCACCACCATCTTCACTAACAGTCAGAGCGCATTGGCAGTTGCGAGGAACCCTGTGTTCCATGCTCGCACTAAGCACATTGAGGTGCATTATCACTATGTCAGGGAGAGGTTCTCTGCTGGGGAGATCAGCTTGGCATATGTGCCCACGCAAGAGAACATTGCAGACCTTTTCACGAAGGCTCTGCCTAGGGAGAAGTTTGAAGCTTTCCGCAAAGCTTTGGGCTTACTTCCTTTTGTGGAGTGATTTCCACATAGCTCGGCACTTCCTTATACATGAGTGCCAGCTCCTTGTTCACCGCATCACTCCCAGGGGGGATTTGTTGATATATTTAGGTAGTGATGTGTGTGAACACTCTAGGACCGTCGGGGCACTTTTTTCCCTCTTTAGGAGGTTTTTTTCCCTCGGCTTGTATATACGCCTATTGCCCTAATGGGCTACTTATCTTTGTACATTCTCTAGTAATACATTCAGTCTTGTGTGTTGTGCTCCAAGCTTCTTCTTCTTCCTTGTGCTGTTCGCGTGCTTCCGCAGACGTCTAACTCCAACACTTCTAATGTGTCGCCTTTTACTCGTGCTCGTTTTACCGGGAGCTTCTTTCTCTGAGGAGTGGATGGATTTCACTTCATGGAAGATGGTTGGCCCACATTATTTTGTATTTTCGTAAGCCTTGATGGTAAATCCTTTAGCCACAAGAGTATTATAGAAGAGTATACGTCTCCATTTTCTTGCTCTTCGCTTCTTCTGCTTCTCCTTTTGTTTGAAATCGAGGTAACTTGCCTTATGCTTGGCTTCTGCATCTCGAAAAGCAAAACAAAAAATACATTATTTTAAGGGTGTATCAAAGTACCCCGCTATAGAGGCCTAAATCAAGATTTTTACTTTCATACAAAAACTTAAATTTGAGCTTTTGGCAAAATTCTAATACACTCTTAATGTGGAATTTTCTTCGATTTCCTCATTCTCCATGGTAATAGATACACCATACATTATGTATGTATAGAATAATCCATGGAAAACTTCTTAAATGGTCTTTTTCCTTACTCCCAAAAGTGGAGTTTGGCACAATTTAGCACCTTAATTTTTTTTCAAAAAGTGCAAGAAGGGAGTCTCTGAGGAAGTAAAATTCCTCCCTAAATTATTCTTTTATGGAATCCTATGATTCCTTTGTGAATTCCATATACCATACTCTCAGTATATTTGCTTTTTCTCATCCATCCATAGCTAGTGCACCTCTTTTTCCCTCTTTCAGAATGGGAATCTCTTAGATTCAGGTGCTGAAATTTTTTCTCAAACAGTGATGGAAAGGGGTTTTGTGGAGCTTCAAGCTCCCATCATACTGAGGTATATTTTGGATTTCTTAATTCTATATGAAAGTCCATACACTAGACTATAGGTACGCATGATCTTTCCTACCAAACTAATAAAAATCCTGCTTCGTTCTCCTTTGCCAAAATAGCTACAGTAAAAAAAAAAAACTCTTGAAATTTATGTGAAAATCATAAAAGTAGGCTATTTTGAAAGCATCTAAAGCTTACAATTTCTTTTACCTTGAGGGAATCCTTAACTCAAGATGAGAGTATATATGCCATACTCTCCATATAAATGATTTCCCTCCAAAAACTTGGCCCCTAAACCCTTCATTGTCCTTCTCTCAAAGTGGAATTTTATCTTTTAATTCCTTGAGACAACAAAAAATTTCATACCTCAGTAGCCGTGGGGATATGCATTTGAACGGATGAGAAACCCCATTCCTTGTTGTGGCCTCTAGTTCTATTGAGATCCAAATCCAGTTCGATATGTTTCTTGGTGCACTATCTGATCCTTGCAAAACACATGAGCTACCACAATAGTAAATTTTTGGAAAACAAAGGACAACTCTTTTCCATCTCCTCCTCTTGTCATGCTATTCAATTTGGGCTCCCATAAAACTTTCAGGGGCATGTCATCAATGATCTATGCTTTGCAATATAATAGACCGAGTCTCATGTTAAGTTCAACAAGCTTTGGTGCTCTAATGGATAAGGCTTTTGCCTCTAAGATCAAGGTCGTGAGCTCAAATCCTGGATTCTGCACTTTGCACAGCCATGCGTCTAGTCTTGATCGTTGCTCTGGTACCATATATCAAGTTCGCGATTCCTTTTTTCTCAGGGTACCACCACGTATGACCCATCAACACACACAAAGATCACGGGTTCTTTTTCCTCCCAGCTGCCGAGTCTCCTATAAGATCATAATGATCTCTCCTCTTCTCCTACCTTTTCACTAAAGGGATGCACCTATGCGATGCCATGTGGCAAAGCATGCCTCCTCATCTAAGAGGTGTTCCAACCATCCAACACCCATGATGTGACACATATGCTCGAGGGATTGTCTGATGATGAGGAAGAAGCATTTTTAGATGCTAATCAAGATTTTTTATCCTTGGGAACCATTGATTTACAACAAGTGCTAGATAATTGGTCTCTGACAACCTGTAGGGCGCAACCACTCATGCATAATGTTGTTAAGGCCACAGATAATCTTTTAGGCTCATAGGACATGGAACACTTGTTTCAACACCCAAAAGATCTCAACCTGCCCTGGCAATTTTATGTACTGGAAGATCAACTTGTTACTTGTAATTTAGGAGATGATGCTAGCCCGTGCCCGGTAAAGATTAAGGCCAGACTGGTTACTACATTCCAGGAAGATTTTCTTAGCCTCCTCCAAGAATTTACTGACGTCTTTGCTTGGGATTACCGTGATATGAAGGGCTTGGACCTCGTATTTACCTACATCGTGTAGCTTCAAAATCGAATGTCTGGCATGTTAAGCAACAAAGCTATCGAATGAACCCGAATCATGTCCAACATGTGAAAGAGGAATTAGAAAGGTTACTGAAGGTTGGATTTATTGTCCCCGTCAAGCATGCGGAGTGGATTTCACCCATAGTGATTGTCCCTAAAAAGAATAAATAATTACGCATATGTGTTGACTATCACAAGTTGAATGCTGCTACAATGTCGGATCCTTGTCCCTTACCCTTCCTGGATAGTATGCTAGATGACATAGCTGGGCATGAGATGTATTCTTTTTTGGGTGGCTATAGTGGGTATAATCAGGTCCAAATGGCTGAGGCAGACATCCCCAAAATGTTTTTTATCACTAATTGGGCATCTATGCCTGCACTGTGACGTGGTTCGAGTTGCAGAATGCACCTAGTATGTTCCAATGTTGTATGCAAGACATAATTTCCCCATATCTCACAAGTTTTATGCACGTGTACTTAGATGATTTCTTGTTATCTATTGATATTGTTGATCATTTACAACACCTCCGCTGTTGTTTTCTGAAATGTAGAGAGTATTGATTATGCTTAAACCCACATAAGTCTATTTTTCTAGTGGCTTGCGGGAATTTTCTGGGGCACATAATTTCCAAACAGGGTATACAAGTCGATCCTGATAAAGTACATGTTATTCTTGATGCACTGCCACCCACAAACCCCAAGGAAGTTATGCGTTTCCTAGGACAGATTCGCTGGCATGGCCGCCATCTCCGATGGCTAGCCCATCTAACCATACCTTTTACGCGCTTGACTACGGTCCCACAGTGGCAATTTTGTTGGACTCATGAATGCGAGCTTAGCTTCGATCGATTGAAAACTTTGCTCACACAGGCACCAATTCTCCAGCCGTCAAATTGGCAACTATGGTTTCATGTGTTCATGGATGCATTTGATATCGCTATCGATAGTGTTTATTATGCAATAGCAAGATAAATGGTATAGGCTGGTGTATTATTCAAGCCGCTGCCTTAATTCAATGGGACGTAATTATTCTATCACCAAACAGGAATGTTTCGGCTTAATATATTCCATCAAGAAGTTTTGAAACTATTTACTCGGCTGGAGATTCACCTTCCATGTCAACCATGTGGCTTTAGTCTATCTTGTTCGACAACAATATTTGGGTGGGTGCCTGGCTCGTTGAGTCTTGCTGCTTCAAGAGTTTGATTATGATGTGGTACATCAACCAGGCAAGGCACATATGATTGCTGATTTTCTATCGCGATTGGATTTTGGTGAACCATCGGAGGGGATTGATGACTCCTCACCTGCTATTTATATAACCACTACGCCCACACTACCAGTTAATAGTTTACCCGTGGCCGATCTTACTACGACGCTCTTATGATTTTTTTGACTACTGATTGTCCACTGGGGATGGTGTCCAACACAGCCCATCAAAAAGTTGTATGGTTTGAAGCAGACCCCAAGAGCATGGAATTACAGGCTTGTTAAGTTCTTGAATGAATGTGGATATCAAGCTTCAAAGCTTAGGTGGTGGCTAAGTGCCTGATGCATGATGTTTTTCCTCATTTCGGATTTCGACTCAAACATTTAATATTATCCATAAGTTTAGCACTCCCTATTACCCGCACGTTAATGGCTTGGCTGAAAGCACTAATAAAACTTTACTCACTATGTTGAAGAAATTTATTCTTGACTGTCTTGAGCATTGGGATCAGCTTTTACTTGCTGTGTTGTGGGTTCATCATACCATAAGGAATGCCAGACAGTGGTTAAACAGTTGGCGAAGGGTGAATTTCCATGCACTCAACTTCCCCAATTGTTTTCATTCTTGGTACCCGTTGCAGCTAACTCTGTTGTCCTCGGCGCTTCCCTTCTTCCTGCGGTGACTTCTTCTCATATAGATGAGGTGGGCAAGGAAGATGAAGTCCTGATGTGCTTTCCAAAGAAATGGCATCACGTGGCCTTAACCTCTTCTTCGACATCGAGTGCATCCTTTGTTCCAGTCTCTACCAGCATTTGCCTTTCCCCAAAGGAGTTTGTTGCTCCTCTGGCGGTCAAGGAAGGAGTCACTCGAGACGTGGTTGTAGTTGTTACCACCCCGCCTTGTTCTCCACCCACTCCCCTCTCTACAAGAGTTTGCGAGGTCATCCCCTCGCTCATTGAGGAACTACCTTCTCACCTCGCCTCTCTGCCCAAAGATGAGCCCGAAGTGAATACCAAACCCCTTCCATCCTCTCCCTCTTCTCCACTTGCCCCGCCTCAGCCCCTCGTTTCGACCCTTTCCTCTGCACCCATTACTTCACCTCTTCTTGCATCTTCTTTTGCTGCTTCTTCTACTGAAACCCAATCCAAATCCCCTGATTATTCCCCACCAAAATTATCGGACTTGGTGCGGCCTCCATCTACTTTTGTAGCCGTTCCCCCCACCTTTGATGTCTCCTTATCTTTCCCCCCTTCCCTCCAACATTTGGATACTATTGGTCGATATCTTGTTCAAGCTTCATAAGTGTTCCAATCACATATGCTTGCCGAAAAGAAAGCACTTACTCAAGATTTCTAGCATAAAATGGATGTAGTAGAAGCAAATATTGCCCCTCTCCAGGAGGATCTCATTAGTCTTCGTGCCAGTGAAGCTCATCTCTAGAGCCAATTCTCTTCATATGAGGCTGAAATTCTGTACTTATGGCAAGCCTTGGCAGAGAAGGATGTTGCCCTCAATAAGATGAGTAAAGATTTGGAAGCTACAACTGTTCAAGTCGGTAACTTGGAGAAAACTTGCACTTCTCTCCATTCTAAAGCAGCTCAATGGGAAACAGAGTTAGCCACTACCAAGGAAGAGTTGTTCCAAAAGGCGTAGGAGTTAAATAATGAAATTGGCCGAAAGCTACAATTGAGGAAGGAATTGGAAGCCACGCAAAAAGAGCACCATGCTTATTTCAAAACTATTCAATTTCAGTCTTAGTAGATGGATTGAATGGAGAAGCAACTCGGCTCATAACAGGATCAACTACAGAGAGTCGATGCCAGGATAGCTCACAGCCAACTTCGGTGTCAAGTTGCACTCAAAAATGATTTTTATTTGCAAGAAGCATTTTTGCAAAACCAGAGTCAACAACTACTTGTTGGAACCAGTCTAGGAGGGATAAAGAGAGAATAGTTAACATTGTACCGCATGGTTATGAGACATACAACTTGATCTACAATCTCTTCGATTGCCTGCATGGTGACCACAAATGGATCTTTTGGTTTAAATAACATGTCTAAATGTTGTTGGAATTGTTCTCAAACCTGGAACCAAGGCTAGTAGTTGCTCAAGTTGCAATGTGATGGGAGAGGACTTCAACATAGACCATAAATCTTCCACTTGCATGTTTTGAGTACCCTCTAAAGACTCCTTGAAACTTTAGGGTTTACTTCACTCTATGACATTGATGCTTGCTATGTCTCGGTAATTGGTTCTGATGGGGGAAATATAGTTGGCTCTTCTGCTACCCACTTTTGTGTTGTGTTCATTATTCTTGCTTGTTCTTTAAAACCTGGTTTGTAAAATGCGATAGTAGGCTGCAACATTCGGCTTGAACATGGTTGTATGGTAGCTGCTTGAGTATCCGATTTTGCAATGATGATCAAATTATTCATGGGTGTTGCTTTCTCCGTCGTGCATTTATCGTACTCTTGGGCCTCTTTACAGTTTTTGTAGATATGTCCCAGTTCTCCACAGAAGTAACATCTTACTGGTCCCCTTGATGCAACATATGATGTTCTTGGCTATGACTAAGACTATTGTATTAATCCTTGTTGCGAATTTGTTTGATCATACATTGGATATCATGTGTTTTGCAACATAAGTGTTGTGCAGTACAAATTCAATTACAACAACATTCATTGTGACCCGATTCTGGGCTTTAGTATTATATACACAATAAGTTGTATCGTGGGTATTCGTGTTACAAATTGTACAATGTAGTTGATTTAATTCATAGCTTGCTGCAATGTGTCTTGATTTCTTACATTTCACACAGAAAATTTGCTTAGCTGTGTTCGTACCTTTCTCTCTTGCAACCACAATCCATTCTAGGTCTTTGGTGAAACCACCAACCTTGTTCTCCAGCTGCAAAGCATGATCTATGATGGTATCCAAAGATAATTCACCAGTGCTTCGAATTATCATAACTTGTTTCATGTTGGAAAACAATGTCACATCAGTTATCGCAAGAACACTTGTGGGCTATAAATTAGAGTGCTTGGTCGCTTGTTAGGTTGTCCAAGGCCATCGTCGGGGTTGATTTTTGGCGATGGATGTGCTCTAGCACTCATGGGGCAGCCATGGTGCACTCTAGGAGCATGTTGAGGAGCAGCTATGGAGTTCTTCTTGGAGAAGAGTGTGCTCATACTCTTGTTTGTGGAGATCATATGGTTTCATAGCAGCTTCTAACATTTGACATATGACATACACACTTAATCTAGATAAGTAGAGATTTGAGAATTAGACAATTCAGTCACATGTTTATTTATCAGTGTGGAGTATGAAGCTGATGATCTATTAGCAGCCAAATACTTTTGAAGAGTAAAGATACTTTACAGAAGTATTGCATAAAGACCAAGAATTGATGAAGAGAAGGCTACTTCAAATTCAAGGAGAAACAATGGTTTGGAGAAGATCAAGGAACCATATCAACATCAAATCAAAAGTATTAGTTTCTACTATCAGATTGTCATTTGTAGGTCATATCTTAGAAGAGCAGTTATGAAGAGATTTGAAGGATACAAGAAGAGATTTTAAACACTTTCATTACTTTGAAAGTTAAAGCATTAGCTACATCAAAACATGTATCTAGAGGTTGTTCTTGACAGTTTTGATAAATCTCTTTCATGGCAAGAAAGCTCATCTAAGAAGACAAATTTGGAGATCAGATCAGTTTTGTTTTCCGCCAGCACAGGGTTGAAAGTTTTGTTGATCAAAGTTTGTACCTAGAGAGGTAATTCAGTATTTAGCATATGAGGAGATGGAGCTGAGATGGTAGAAGCATGTTTTATCTTCTATATTCACTTCCCTTTATATATCATGTTTGTTTTGTCTCTTACTAGAGTGTGAGCACACTCTTCTCAAGAACTCCATAGCTTCTCCTCAACGTGCTCCTAGAGTGCACCATGGCTTCCCCATGAGTGCCCAACAGGAACTTTCTCCAGACATTCTCCTTCTTCCTTCTTCTTTCAAAGCTGGAACATAAAGAGAAACTGATAAAGGAGATATAGGAATACCTGTAGGTATGATTCTGCATCCTTTCACATATGGCTGAAAATAAGTCTTCACGTTTCATCACCCCCTGGATGATTTAACACTAGTATCCAAATTCCTTTACAGTAAATCAGACTTTATGAAATCTATGACGTCTTCCTTCTTTCAATAAATCTGATCTTCAGTGATTAATACCTGTATCTGAAAACAAAATATCTGAACCCTTTTATTAGCACTGTACACATGCCAATAGCTTTCCATGCCATTCCTCAGCTTTCCAAAATCTAGAAGAAGGTTAGCTGATTCTATCATAACAAAAACCTTTCTGAAAGCATTCTAGGATTTGTAATCTTCTGCAACATAACAAGTATTTCTTCTATTTCTCTGCAACACTAATCTGATAGAATTTGAATCTTTGACTTACTTCTTCCAATGTTAAGAATTTTACAAACAACAGATAGACAATTGACTCATAAACACTCAAGATCTTCAAGATCATTCAAGATATATCAAGATCTCTCCAAAAATACATGTGTAGAATCTGGTCTCATCAAACCTCCATGATTGAATGTTTGATTTGCTACCTGAATGTCTCTAAGTATCCATGTTTCTTACATAAAGTTGTAAAACATTTCTTCAACTAGATCCTTTCCAAGAATCTGCAACTTCTACTTGAACACAAGTGGATAAACTCTCACCTTGAGAACTTCAAAAGCTGTAAGTTGATACTTCATATCTTCATATTCTTCCCAGGTGAAATTTTATAGTATCTGCTTGACTTTCTTTTGGTTAACTCCACTTATCAATCAAGTGATAGGATCTGATGGAACACTTTTTTTGAATACAAGCATGTATCCAAAAGTTAAGCCAAACATAGAAAGTAGATTCTCCATCTGATTGGTACATCACAAAATCTGATTTTTTCTGAATTTTCCTAAAAATACTAAATTTTTTGAATTTTTTGAAAATACTGAAATTCTGAATTTTTTATGAAAATATTGAATTTTCTGAATTTTTATCCTGAAAAACTCTGAATTTTCTGAGTATACTGAATATACTAAATATGAGGTAGCTTTTCCAAACAAAAAATCTTACTCCAAGTCTCCAACATCTGCTACAAATACTCTTTTACTTCAAGAGTTAGATAAAGAAGAAATATACTTCTTTGTAACTTATCATATACCAAGTAGCTCTGAATTGACACTCAAAGAATTCTTTGAGGGAACATATAAGCTTTCTGCTCAAAAATCTTCAACTAAAACATAACTCATACACATATGAGTCATAACATATAAGCTATTTTAGATATCTGCTCCTTTTCTTTCTCTCAATGCAATTCTTTGTCAAAACCTTCTAAAACATGACCAAGTATAATGCAAAACAAGAAATTGCTTCTTCTTTAAACTATCTTCTTCACATAAGATGTTCTCGTAGACTTGTCTTTGGATGTAGAGGATAAAAGTAGGAAAAGTATATGGAAAATATAAGAGAAAAAAGAAGTCTTACTTTCCCTTTGGAATTGTTGGACTTTCTTCTTTTGCATCTTTCTTCTACCTGATGATCTTAACATCTTCAAACTTCTCTTCCATACCTTTTGTTCTCTTCATTTTGAAGTAGCAAGCACTCTTAACTTCTTCAAATGAATTTTTCTCTTCCTCTAGTGCTACATAGTCCTGGATAGATTGATTAGGCCTTTGTCTGTTGTTTTGCAAGAAATCAAAATTTTGGGTGAGATTTTTCTTGGATTGGAATCTCTATAGGAAAGCTTCCTTGATTGCTTCATAAGTAGTAAAATGTTTAATATCATATTCTGAGCCACTTTGCTGCTTCGTTCCCTAGGGTTGTCTGAAAAATCATGGCCTTATCTTCACTATCTGCCGTAAGGTTAGCCATACTTTCAATTACATCGAAATTTCACTTCAAATGTTCACATATGAGCATCTGAGTCATCTCTAGGGAATCCCCCAAACTTGGTGTACAAAATTCCCATTGGGTAATATCCCCTCTGCGCATCATCCACCATTTGTTTATTACCATATCACATCACCATAAGAATGGACTCTTCGGTATTGTTGATATATTTAGGTAGTGATGTGTGTGAACACACTAGGACCTGCGGACACTTTTTCCCTCTTTAGGAGGTTTTTTCCCCTGGCTTGTATATATGCCTATAGCCCTAATGGGTTACTTATCTTTGTACATTCTAGTGGTAATACATTCATCATTATGTGTTGTGCTCCAAGCTTCTTCTTCTTCCTTGTGATGTTCACGTGCTTTTGCAGACGTCTAATTCCAACAATTGGTATCAGAGTAGCTCGTCGCTTCATTTAGGGTGTCATCAACACCCCTCCAGTCATAATCTCAAAATTGCATGAAATTTGGTGAGTATACTCATGGTGATTAGGAGATCAAAACAGCTTCGCTGTATGGTGTCAAAATCGCGATCTGAGCTCATTTTGGCCTCTGAACGCACTATCACAACACTTGTGCAGGCTATTTCATCTTTTTGTGCCAAAGATATATACATGTTTTGGTTCGCTAGTATAAGCATCTAGAAGTCTGCTACAGGTCTAGCCAGAGCTCATCAGGGTAGTTCTGTTCAACTTTTTTAGATACAATCATTTTTCTACATCAGGGTATTTTAGTTAGTGGCCATGGCTGAAAGTAGTGATGTATTCCATATGTTTGTTGTTGAGGATAAGTTGGATGGTACCAATTACCAATTGTGGGATTATATGATGCGACATGTATTGGTTGCAAAAGGACTGTGGAACATGTATACAAGCTGAAGCATAAATGTGATGGAACAGTTGACAGGTATAAGGCTAGGCTTGTTGCAAAGGGTTATGCATATGAAAGAGGCATTGATTTTGATGAAACCTTTGCACCTACATGCCAAATGATTGCTGTTTGTAGTAGCTGTGCACTTGCAGCTCATCATAGTTGGAATGTACATCTGTTGGACATTAAAAAAACATTTCTGAATAGTGACTTGCATGAAGAAGTCTATGTTAGCCCCGTGGCTTTGTGCAAAAAGGGCATGAAAACTAGGTGTGCAGGTTAAAGAAGGCATTATATGGTTTAAAGCAAGCACCACGTGCTTGACATGAAGAGATACATGCCTATTTGATTGCACATGGTTTTGAGAACAGTCCAACTAAAAGCACCTTATATGTTAAGTGTGCTAATGATGTGCTTTTGATCATTGTTGTGTATGTTGATGACATGCTACTCACTGGTCCTCATGAGAAGCATATTGCTGATTTTAAGGCTGATTTGCATGCTTCCTTTGAGATGTCTGATTTGGGGCATTTGCATCATTATTTGGCATTCAATTTATGCAAGTTGATGGCGGAATAACTTTGTGTCAAACGAAATATATTGACACATTACTGTAGTGTTTTGGCCTTGAAGACTGTAAACCTATTGCCACTCCTATGGAGACAGGTTTACGATTGAGTCCTCATGATGCTAGAGATGCATTTGATGCTGTTCTCTATTAGGAGGTTGTTGGATGCTTGATTTACTTATGCATTACTCGGCCAAATATTTGGTTTGTTATCTCACAGATGAGCAGGTTTATGCATTGCCGAGGTGTCAAGCATTGGCAGGCGGTTAAACACATCTTTCGCTACTTGAGTGGTACCCGGCTACTTGGGTTGTTTTATCCCAAAGGGGGATCACTACCACCAGTTGCATGCTTTTTTTGACTCTGACTCGGCTAGCTACAATGACACTCGTGTATCCACTAGTGGTTTTTGCTTCATGCTTGGTGAACACAAATTTCCTAGGTGTTACAAATGCGATCGAACTTATAATTTGTGGCTGATTAGGCCACTATATGTTTCATTAAAGAACATATACAAAAGTGACCGATGGCCATTTGGTCTTTCATATGGACACTAATGATAACATGTATTTCTTAGAAATTTTCTTATCAACAAAGAGATGAACATGTGTAAAGACTTTCAGGACAAGAATCTGAGGATGTGATGCTTCACTTAACAATCCCCACTTGGATAGATTCATTGAGTCTCTCGAAATAACACCGACACACTTCATAGCCTTCTTCTAGAAGCTACATAGTTCCCATTTACACCATGGGTCTTGCCTGTGTGAATGTTCTAGCACTATGACTTGCCATGATGCAAAAGGAGAATGATGTGTAGATGGACTTTGAAGAAAGGAGCTCAAGGATGTGATTCTTAGTTCAATTCCCCCTTCCCCCCTTGCCCATACACGCACATTGAAAAAGAGGTCCTCTAGGGCCGGCCTTATAGAACCCCTCGTTTGGGGCTTCAAACTAAGGAGGGTCTAAGACGAGGACTTAGTCACTAGGACTTAGTCGCACTTTTTGGTGCTTTCAAACATCTTTTCTTTGAAGCATTTCGATTTATAATTGAAGACCTCAACATTTCTCAATGTTTCTTTGACGAGTGCATTACTCAACATTTCACGAAATTTCGGAATCTAAGGTTATTTGGATTCATGATTAGGGCATACGTAATTGTAGGTGGAAATGGTTTTTGCCATGAGTATCCTCGTCGATTGTATTTGGGTTCTCTCTCGGCTATAAATTTTTGGATACAAATATTTTGCCACAAGGAAATGGTGTGTAACTTAGTAGAAGTCCAATAGAAAACCTCCACTATAAGAGAATTGAATTGCATGCCTCCTTTTAAATACCAAGCTTTGGTTAAGAGCCTAATGATAGTTGGATGTGCGTAGTGTAGTGGTTAACATATTGGGCTCCGGAGTCATGGTCTAGGGTTCTGGGTTCAATACCAAGGGTTCAATACCTGCAAATGAGTCTGATGTTGCTCCCTAAAAGTGGGGGATAACTAGATGTTGCTCCTTAAAAAGTGGGGGTTTTAACATCATACCTTGACTTTGACGTTCAACCTTGCCCTTCCATCCCCATTAAACCTTCCAGAGTGTCCACACACATTGGTCTAGCTGGCTGGAGCCTTTGTCCCTCGAGGCGGGGGCAGGGGTTCAATCCTTGCCAATGATGGTGGAGATGTAATGGGCCTTAGGTGAGTTTGTATCATCTTTGGGTAGCCTGATATGTCTAATCTCTGCTTTGCGAGATACAGAAAGTCCCATGAGTACTGTGCCCACCTTCATTTGTAGAGTTATTCTTTCCATTAATTCAAGCTATCCAAGAGAGTAGGCTTCGACCTAACTTCCTTAGAGAAAAAAACATCTCAAAGTCCCTACTTTGCTAGATACAGAAAGTTCCATGAGTGCTGTGCCCACCTTCATTTCTAGAGTTGTTCTTTCCATTAATTCAAGCTATGCAAGAGAGTAAGCTTCCACCAAACTTCCTTAGAGAAAAAAACCTCTCAAAGTCCCAAAGTTTAGCTTCTGACTTTATTCGTAGCAAAGCTAGCCCGCCTGAAGCTTGCCACGTGGGTTCTTGTGTTGGCCACGAGATATTCCACGTGTCATATTAGACACGTCCAATAAATTGCTTGCATTAAAAAAATAAAGAGAAAAACTTTCTGGGGAGATCAGCCAGTCACCAGGGTCGACTGCTAAATTCTAATTGAGTGGCCAACTTCGCCTGTCGACAAGCTCCGGTGGTTTAGAATTCAGGTCAGGGATTGAGATGGGCCTACTGGTTTTCTGCTGACGTGGACAATTTTTGGTGAATCCTACTATAACTCCACGCCACTCTCACACACAGACCGGTTTAAGCCAGCAGAATCCATCGGGCCGTGCCCGTGTCCCCCCGACGCTTTCCGGGAAAACGAAATAAGTCGAGCTTTGGGTGAATCTATAGAGACCTTCCTCAACCATAGCATAGATAGAGAACCTGTCCCTTGATTTTGGATTTAAGCTTCTCTAGCGCTTGAGAAAGCCGTCATATGTGCCCCACCTGTAGAAGTTCAAGAAAACCAAAGATTCTTGAGAGGAGGACATGGGAACTTTGGAAGCTTTGAAGCAGCATTTGGCTGCCTCGGTCTGCGAAATTTGATGCCCTGTGGTCCTCCCCATCGCAGATCACGCCTACAAGGCTGCGTGCATAGCTATACTGCACATATCCTCAGTATTTCTCAGATTTACTTCTACAGTCATCGCCATTGAGCTTTTCCCGCCTGCTTTTTGCAGACACGGACCCTTAAACGGAAGGTTTAGCATCTCTGAAGTCTCGTTTTTCCATTTGCACATAATTTCTCGGCGTTCTTTTCTTATCTCTGTGCCTTGTCGATATTTCGGTTCTTTGCATGCATGACATTTGCAATGCTTCGAGCGAGCTTTACTTCATTGAACTCTGTACAGCAATGGGGCTTTGGATCTGTATCACCTGCACATGCAACACAATTGATGCATGCAAATGTACAGCCGCATGTCCTGGACATGCGGATGATCGAGTCCGTTAATAACAGCATCAGGCACTTATCTCCAACTGAGATCCGATCTAAGATGAAGCGGCGATCTCTTCGTAGAGTAAGCATAAAGCCCAGCTCAGGGGTGGCCAATGATATGCACAGCGGATCGGATTGGGACAAGGCCGAGTTTGTGCTGGAAGAGCTTAGAAGGCAGTGTGATACTCCTGCCGATTTGCTTTATCGTCTGGTTGAGGACATGGTCGAAGAGATGAAAGCTGGTCTCGCTAAGGAAGGAGGCAGCAAAGATTACAAAATGATTCTTACATACGTCGATAAACTCCCGTCTGGGTATGTATAAACTCGTGTGGACAATTATCTTATCGTATTACCTTTATTTTAAGTACACAGTTGGAGGCCTATCTCTTGATACAAACCATTTCTTCTCAGCAAGGAGAGAGGACATTTCTATGCATTAGATCTTGGAGGTACAAATTTCCGAGTCTTACGTGTGTCTTTCGGCCAAGATGGATCCACTCCAGTGTTTCAAGAAGTGTCAATTCCTCAAGAAATAATGCTTGGGCAGCATGAGGTGAATCCTATATATAATAAATTGTGACACTAGGACATGTTTTCTTCACTAAACATTTTATGTCTGGAGATGCAGGAGTTGTTCGATTATATTGCAGGAAAGCTGGCAGAATTTGTGTCCAAGGAGGATAGTTCGTATCACCCTCGTCCAGGATGCAAACGAGAGCTTGGTTTCACATTTTCATTTCCAATTAAGCAAACCTCAATCGATTCCGGCGAACTTATCAAGTGGACAAAGGGGTTCGCTGTTGAGGGAACGGTGAGTCCCTCATGGATTTGTATGAATAATACGTATTTTTGTCATATTTGGGAAACTAATCTCTTGATATCAGCCAGCCAAGTCGTTTATGAATAAATATGTAAATAAAGGAATAAACAAACAAATGGATGATTAAATAAATAAATAAATCAATATGATGAAAATGATCCTTCATACCTGGGATATCCATTTTGACATTCAGATTTCCAGCATTAGAAGTTGTAAGGGAAGCTGTGGATTCATGGATGAATCATGAAATATAGCTTTTTATTTTTCTGCCATTTGTGCAGCATCTTGCTGTGGTGATGAATGTTTGCTATCCAGCAAATTGGAAATGCCTGGACTGGGAAGGATGAACCTTTTTTTTTTTTTTAGTTGCTTTTGGCCAGAATCTGCAAAGGGGACTATATGCAAGACATGGAACTTGAGGGATTAGGGGAGATTGCGAGTGGATTTTTGGAGACTTTACAAAGTGGCTGTTGTAAAGTATGTGGTGCATGCTGTTAGAGATACTGGGGAATTAGGTTCTTGAAAGTTTAGCTGAATGCAGTTGTTCATGTTCACATTTTTCAGAAATTATTTTCTGAAGTGTATCCTGATTATGTTCGTGCGTTTTATTGCATCTTAGTTCTGTTCATCGTTGTCATCTGATCGAATTGCAAAGCATTTCCAAATGTTGAAATGCAATCTGCACTGGAATAACATTTTAACTTGAATTTAAATTTGCATGAGCTCAGGCTGGTAAAGATGTTGTGCAAGCATTGAATGAGGCTATGGAACGACGTGGACTTGACATGGTTGTAACAGCTCTGGTATGTAGGGATAGGTGTCACCGTGTCACTAAGTTTAGAGTTTGGTCTTTTAGACTATTTCAGTCTTGTAAACAGTTTGTAGTAATGCTTTATTTACATATACACACCGTTTCTGAGCTCTATGCTTCTTATTCTTGGCTAAAATAGGTGAATGATACTGTTGGAACCTTAGCAGTTGCTTCTCTTGCTGCATCTAAAGCTGATGCAGGTGATGAAGTTATGATTTCTGTCATACTAGGAACAGGAACGAATGCGTGCTATGTTGAAAGCATTGATGCCATACCGAAGTGGAAAGGGCCTAAACCAAGTTCTGGAAACATGGTGAGACAAATCAACGTATGCTTTTGAATTATTATTGAAGTGCATTTTGATTGTTGGAGATCATATTGTAAAAGGCAGTGTACTGAACATGAGATTCACGGAATAGTGGCTCATAGACTAAAAGAATTACAATATAATTGCCAAATGAAAAAAAGAACAATGTAAATCAGATAATGGGAGTTAAAAGGAAGGAGGGAAAGAGAGACAAACAACACAGAGAATAAACATACATATTATAATAGAGAAGCAAAATAATATGAAAATAGGATTTTATTTAGTTTTTATATATTATGGACCTATTATATAAGAGTCATAAACAACCATATTTCTAGATCTTTTACTTGCTGTTTGTTTTCCGAAATTTTTTTTGCTTCATACGAAAGTTTCAAGAGAATTATGACACATCAGTATATGGAACTGGAATCATGAGTTTCACTATTTCCTTCTAATGCTTTTGTTTGCTGCATTTTTATAGATCATCTCCATGGAATGGGGTGGATTCTCATCATCCTTATTGCCTAGGACACAATATGATGAGGCCCTTGATGCAGTTAGTGTAAATCCTGGTGAACAGGTACACCTGGGTTTTTTTCTTCATATATTATGATGGTCGATGGTCAACTTTATTATTGTTATTATTATCACTTGGGGGAAGGGAGATGTATGATATATTCACTTTCTTCTATCCCTTATTGGCTCAAGTGTTTTTGTATCTGTTATATATCTGAATAGATTTTTGAGAAGCTACTTTCTGGAATGTATTTGGGGGATATTGTTCGGAGAGTTTTGCTCAGGCTAGCAGAAGAAGCAGCTCTTTTTGGGCCATCTGTCCCACCAAATTTGTTGATCCCTTGTATATTAGGGTATAGATATCTGTTTTCTTGATAGCAGTGCCATTTTTCTGGCTGTCTTGTATGCTTGTGTGATGCTGTTCTAATTTTTGCAGAACCCCTCATGTGTCATGCATGCATCAGGACAAATCTTCAGATTTGCAAGAAGTGGGAAGAATTCTGAGTAATGTTTTGGGGGTATGTATAACTCCGATACTATGTGTCTTAGATTTGACAACTACTGTTTATATACCTGATAAATTTGGTTTTCAGATTCATGAAACATCCCTGGAATTGCGGAAATTAGTGGTTGAGGTGTGCAGCATTATTGCAAAACGTGCTGCACGACTGGCTGGTGCTGGGATTGTTGGTATCTTAAGAAAGATTGGCAGGGATCGGTCAAAGCATGATGGTTCTTCCAGTCATAGGACAGTGGTAGCCATGGATGGAGGTTTGTATGAGCACTACCCATTATTCCGGGCGGAGATGAAAGCAGCAGTTGTTGAACTTCTTGGCTCAGAGGTTGCTGAAAATGTTCTGATAGAACTATCGAAGGATGGATCAGGGATTGGTGCTGCTCTTCTTGCTGCTGCCCACTCTAAATACTCTAGGTATGGTTGGTGAGGTGGGCACAGTCGAATTCATGTACATCTGTTCTCTCTTCATCCATGGTATATGGCTGGCTATGGGATTATAATGAAGGTTTCACCAAGGCTTGGAATCGTTATTTTGTACCCATCTTAGGAAATGAAAGGTCACATATGCTGCCAGAAACTGTGAATTGGCTAAAGAGTTTTTTTTAAATACATTTTGTACCGGAAAGTGGACGACAGCTGAGATATTGTAAACTGGTCAAGAGAGGGTTGCAGTGCTTACAGCACATCAATTTTACCACCTCAAATTTAGAGGTTTTTATTTACCCTCAGCAATAAATTCTTCCTGTAAGAACTTCATGAATTTTCTTCCATGCAACTTTTCATGAGGCTTGTGTCTTTATGTCACTCAGAAATCATCAGTATCTAGCTGCTTTTCTGCCTTTCATGGTGGACAGGTTTCTGTAGTTCAGGGAAATGTAAGGGGACAGGGGGTAGGTAGGAATAATTGGAGCTTTGTGAATAATTGGAGCTTTTCACAAGTGAGCTATAATTGGGAGATCGTTAGTGGCCTTACTGTGGCAATCATAACAGCCATAATCAGTACAACCACAAACCCAGATAAAAATGATTTCTTATGTACCATATGTCCATAACTGCCTTTTTGAACTCCATGTAGATTTTATCTTGTTGCATTTGGTATGAATAACTGTTTGATGAAGAGAATGGCTTTCCAGCCTCTTCATGAGTGCCTGGACAAGGTCTCTTCAGGGGTATGTCTTATTACTTTATACTTTGTTAAATGTGTTTTGTCAGAGAGAACTACATATGCCATGGTGTGCGATCTCTATAAAATGCTTTATGATGTCATTCTGCAAGTGAAGACCTGAATATGTGACAGACATGGATTGGAGCCCAAAATTCAAGTGAAGAGATATCACATCCGCTCAACTAGAGTCTAAGGATATGCTTGGGTATTTCGACATAGAGAGAATACTTGGGAATGGTAAGATTTTGCATTGTTAAATCATGATAGTTCGAGCCTCACTTGGCCTGCAAGAAGCTCCAATATCATCAGCATGCTTACAAGAACAGATGAGTAATATATTCCAATGGGGCGTTTGCCATTGTCAACACCAATTTCGAAGTTTTTAATTGTCTAAACAACTTTATGCAATGTAATCCAGAGAAGGAAAATTTCCTTCTCATTATTTCTAAGATACCAAATGTTCAAAAATCTATACTTCCACTGCTTAATGTTAAAAAATCTATACTTCCACTGTTTGACAGACCACTAATATGCAACTTGGGTTTAAGTGCAGTAGGGATGGAGCAGGCTCCACTGGAGTTAGAAGAAGCTTTTTTTCACCAATAGTCAATCGAAGGGTAGGTCCGCTGATTGGACAGGTTGAACCTATCCAAAATGAACTTAAGAGCACCTTGCGAGATGTGGAATTTGGTTAAAAGAAAAGCTTCCTGATTGAGAGCCATGTTATGATCGTCTAGGATGTTTGTCCAAAAGTTGAAAGAATAGCTTCCTGATTGAGAGCCATGTTATGATCGTCTAGGATGTATGTCCAAAAGTTGCTGGAGAGCCGGCTAAGCTTAAGCCCCCTTCTAACCTTGTTGGGAGGAAGTGGGGATTGTTGAACAAGATAGGAGGCTTGGCTGTAAGGGCCAATATCAGGGAAGGCTGTTTGTGTATGTTTCTTCAAGATGAACCAAGAGGACCAAAGCCCTTTTAGCAGAGGAAACACTTAGGACGAGGTCACCATGGCCCCAGAAAACAGTAGTGCAATCAAAGTTCTTCCAAGTGGGGCATGCTTTCAACTAGAAGTTAGAGAGTAAATTTTTAATCATGTAAGCCAGAAAGTCAACGTTGTTCATAGCCCTTAAGGATCCAATGGCTGGTAGCTTGATGGAGAGATGATAAAGATCAACTAACCCCAAGTCTCCTAAGCTTGTCTTTTGAACAAAGAAATCCTACCTTACTTTGTGAATTTTATTATGATTAGAAGTGGAGCCTACACAAAGTTACTGAGGGATTTGAGCTCATTGACTTGGGAAGTAGTAAATAGATAGTAAATAGCCATAAGAATGAGAAAGTGATTATAAATGAAAACATAGTAAATAGCCATAAGAATGAGAGAGTGATGATAAATGAAAACTCTTATGTGCCATCGCATAGCAATTTGATGCAAATCACGAAGACTAGAGCCATCGCATAGCAATTTGATGCAAAGAAGCACTATGAGAGTTCGAAAAGTATGATACAAGAGGTATATCTAATTTGTTCTCTTAAAGTTGGCACAAGCCATTTAAGCATAGTTTTTGCCCCCTTTATATCAACTCTCTCATCAACAAGTGCATCATGCCAATCTGTATCAGAAATGGAATGAAGTACATCATCTTGTGGAACCCTAAAGGATAATAAACTGCTTGATTTGGACCAATACTTGATTGTCCGTCTTCAAGGCCAATGTGTTGCAATAATGTGTCAATATATTTTGTTTGACACAAAGCTATCTACCATCAACCTACATAAACTAGATGCCCAAATAATGATGCAATTGCCCGAAATATGACATCTCAAAAGAGGCATGAAAATAAGCCTTAAAATCAGCAATATGCTTCTCATTAGGAACAGTGAGCAGCACCATGTGCAATCAAGTAGGCATGTATCTTTTCATACCAAGCACATGGTGCTTGCTTCAAATCATATAATGCCTTTTTCAACCTACAAACTTTGTTTTCATGCTTTTCTGGACAAAACCAGTTGGACGGTTCTCAAAACCATGTGCAATCTAGTAGGCATGTATCTTTTCATACCAACCACATGGTGCTTGCTTCAAATCATATAATGCCTTCTTCAACCTACACACTTCCCCACAAAACCATGGGGCTGAAATACATACACTTCATGTAAATCACCATTCAAAAATGTAGTTTCAATGTCCACTTGACATACATTCCAACCATGATGAGCTGGAAGTGCATAAATGCTATGAACGGTAGTCATTTTGCATGTGGGTGCAAAGGTCTCATCAAAATCAATACCTCTTTCCCGTAACCTTTTGCAACATCTTTTTTCTTGGAGTCAAATTAGATAAAGGCAAGTATCCTTCTTCATAATAGTAGCCATCCAATTTAATTTTTTTTTTGAATTTTATACTTCATCAAAAGAAACAGGATCATTCTCATCACAAAGACTAGAAGCCGTCATAACATAACAAGCACATGCAAAAGAAGCACTATGAGAGCTTGCACGAGTACGATATGACAGAGGTGCATCAAATTTGCTATCTCGCAAAGTTTGCACCAACCATTTGGGCATAGTTTTTGCCGCCTTTATATTAGCCCTCTCATCAAGTGCATCACATAAATCTGCACCAGAAATGGAATGATCTACATCATCATGTGAAACCTCTAAAGGCTTAGAAATTGCCTCATTTGAACTAGCACTTGATTGTCCACTTGGCTTCGAAATTGCCTCATTTGAACTAGCACTTGATTGTCCACTTGTAAAAAGAGGCAACAAAGTGTCATTTACATCTTTGGAGCTAAATAATGTCTTCTTAGTACATGAAAGTAATGGTTGAATTGCATCTTCCACAAAAACATAATCACGGCTAACCAAAATGCATTTAGTAGGTCGATGATATAGATGATAGCCTTCACTTTTAGAATTGTACCCAACAAAAATACATTTTACAACTTTATCATCCAATTTTGTGTGTTGTTCAGGCACTAATGCATATGCCAGACAAACAAAGATGAGCAATAGATGGCTTGCGACCATGTCAAGCCTCATATGGAGTGATAGATTGTAATGCTTTGGTGGCACACATGTTAAGTACATATGTTGCACACATAATAGCCTCAAGCCAGAAGCTATGTGGTAAAGCCTCACTTTTGACCATACACCTCGCCATCTCCATGAGTGGCCACTTCTTCCTTTCAGCAACTCCGTTGAGGTGTATATGGCACTATACATTGATGGTTTATCCCACATTCAGCGAGAAATGCATTGAAATCAAAAGACATGTACTCCCCCTCCCCCCCTCCACCCCCCTCCCCCCCCCCTCTCCCCCCCCTCCCCCCCCCCTCTCCCCCCCCCCTCTCCCCCCCCCCTCTCCCCCCCCCCCACCTCTCCCCCCCCTCTCCCCCCCCCCCCCGCCCGATCAAAATGGAGGGTGCCCATTTTACATGTCGATAGATTTTCAGCTAAAACCAGAAATTGTTTGAAGCACATAAACACTTTGGACTTTCCTTTAGTGGATACTCCCATGTGTGCCTAGAAAAATCATCAATAAAAGTAACGAAGTAAAGGTAGCTCCTAAAAGAGGATGTGTGCATAGGAATAGAGATGTCACTGTGAACAAGCTTCAATTTTTTAGTTGCTCGAACTAAACCATCTTTAGGGAAGGAGGAGTGCTTCATTTTGCCCAAAATACAACCTTCACAAACATGTTTACAAGGTACCTCAAGTTTAGGCAGAGAGGACACTGTTTTAGATTTCTACAAGCATAGCAAACTAGCATAATTTAGATGACCAAAGGGTGCATGCCAAAGCTTTGCATCTCATATAGCATGAGAACCTTGAACTGCACATGTTGAATCATTCACAAATTTTGCATAATCTATGAGCTTGTACAACCCACGACATAAAATGCCAGAAGCGACAATAACATCTCCATTGGACACATCTTAAGTGGGAAAAGACGGTCAGTCTTTGGTCGAGGGGGTAGAAATGTTTCAAAATTTTTACCTTTTGTTCTTGATTGATTACCCTTACATTTTATCATAATGAAATTGTCGTTGACTTATTCTTCATTTTATTCACGCCATTTCTCTACTCGAAGTTTGGGATCTTGCTTGCTTTTGGTTGATGTTCTGTAGGGACAATCACATGCAAAGTGCCTTGGTTTATAACATATAAAAAATCAATTAGGAAGATTTTTATAAAGGATTTCTTGTGTGTGATCTATGTTACCTTCCTCATTAGTGAGCTTAATTTGATATGATAACTTCTCATTGATATTAATTTCAATGAGAAGGTCAAAGTTACATTCTAGTTTACATCTTGCGTTTTTATGCTTCTTCAAACCTTACTATTTGGGGGACCTATCCCTTCCAAACAACATGCCATCCTAGGAGATGGCTTGGGCTTTTGGCCTAGATTGGAATTTGCAGTGGCTTATTCTTCAAAGGATCAGAAGAAGGGTGCCATAAAAGAAAACTATGTGTGCTTAAAAGAAAACCATTGAACATGTGCCAAGACAAGGTCTACATGTTGCTTCAAATAAAAAAGAAAGTTAACAAAACCCATGCTACTTCAAATCGAAAAGAAAGTTAACAAAACCATTTTCTTGAGATTGTACTCTCAAGACATGCTTTTCAGAGAGGAAAAGTTGTTCTCAAGCCATGAGCTTCAATAGGAGGTCAAGGCCCTTGAAAGTGTTGGAGGATAAACACTCCTATGTGCACAACAAAAGCAAATGAACCCTCTTAGGATCCTGAAATTTTTCAGACATAGGCTCTGTATTTTCTGCGTTTCTTTGAGTACATGTATACACTGAAAATGAAACTTTGCAAAATTAAACTAGAATTTTTAAGATCTCAAATGAGAGTAAAATCACTCCATTTGGACAGTGGATGATGGCTCGACCAGCTGCAACAAATCAGATAACTTGATCTCTTCATAGAGTATGAACTAACTAGACAGAAACTGTTCTGGACATTTCTCTGCACATGTGTAGGCACTGAACACAAGAGTTATACCATTGAAAGTAAAACTTATAAGCTTTCTAAGAAGACAAAAAACATTGAAAATGGATTCGGGATGAAGGAGAAATAACAATGACAAGACCGGGGGGTTTGCCAAGATCATCTGGAGAGAAAGAGTATGAGAATGTGAAATCTCTGCAAAATATGCAGAGAACAGCTAGTAGGGGGTGTGCTTAAGCAATGGGGCAGCTTGGGCACATATTTTCACAACTCTAAGTCATAATACAGCTCATTAGAGGTTTTAAAGACCACATACCAACCTCTTTAACCAATCAAAAGCATATACATGTCAAAAGTGAGGTCCAATCACATCAAGAGGTGAGCTAAATCTTCTCTAATCAACTTCTTTCCATTATGGACATGATTTGATGCCTCCAACTCGTGGAAATTAGCCTCCTTGATTGTGGATAATGTGAAAGGTTCAATTTGGGGCATGCTCCCACACTCTTGAGCCGAAAAACTTTCAACACTCCCCCTCAAGTTCAAGTCTTTTCTTTCGTTGCTTCAGCCTATGTCTCTTATGTTGATTGCTTCCTTGAATCCACCAAGCTTTGTACCTTCAAGAAACTTTGTCATCATGTCTACAACCTGCATTTTAGTGTTCACATACCTTATGTGTAGCTCCTTTTCCATCACCTTTTCTCTAATGAAGTGGTAATGAACCTCTATGTGCTTGCTCCTTGCATGAAACATGGGATTGTTAGCTAGGTAGATGCTTGAAATAAAGAGGAAACTCCTCCATTTCCACATCCAAGTTCTTAAGTAGCTTCTTAAGCCATAATAGCTCACATGTAGCCAATGCTAAACCTCTGTACTCAGCCTCTATGGATGAAGGAGCAACAGTGGGTTTCTTCTTAGAGCTCCAAGAGATCACTTTTGTATCTATCATGAAAACATAACCCGATGTACTCCTTCAATCATCCTTGCTACCTTCCCAATCAACATCACTATATCCTTGACACTTAGATCAACATCATATGAGTAAAATAGACCTTTGCTCCATGGGCTGAGAAAGTGGATTACAACCACTCTTACCAAACCTATATAGCACATCCAACAAGTATTTTCTTTGAATCAAGAAGATGCCATTGTGTGCATAGATTACCTCTATTCCCAAGAATTACTTTAGTGTTCCAAGATCAGATATCTTGAACTCCTTTCCTAGCTTTGCTTTAATATCTTTAATACCTGCAATATCACTTGCTGTGATGATCAAATCATCCACATAGATGCATATGTATACCGTCTTGTCTCCTTGCTTCTTCATGTAAAGTGATGGATCTGCAACACTTTCTTTGTATCCACAACTTGATAAATAATCCACTAACCTATGATTCCAGGCCCTTGGGGCTTGCTTTAGTCCATATAATGCTTTCCTTAGCTTGCAAACATGATTTGGGTACCTCATACTAAAAAATCCTTGAGGTTGGCTCATGTAGACTACTTCTTCAAGCTCTCCATTGAGGAAATAATTCTTCACATCCAACTGATATAAACTCCATTTCCTTGATGTGGCTAGTGCAATCAAAGTCCTAATTGTTGGCATCTTGGATATGGGGCTGAAAGTTTCATCATAATCTATCCCATAGCTTTGGGAGAAGCCTTTCGCCACCAACCTTGCTTTGTATCTAGCAATGGAACCATCTGAATTTCTTTTAATTTTGTAAACCCACTTATTACCTATCACCTTCATGCCTTATTGAGATGGTACCAAGCTCCAAGTATGGTTCTCATCAAGTGCTTTGAGCTCTTCCTTCATTGCCTCTTGCCATTCCTTGCAATCCTTAGCTTCTTCATAACTAGTTGGTTCTTTGTCCTTGATTACCTGAGTCATGTTTGCATAATGCTTTGCAATGAAATTATCATATGTTAACCTTTGAACTGGATATATTACTCTTGAAGAACTTCTTTCACTTCATTTAGGTGTGGTTGCCATCTTCTTTCTTTGTTTTGCCACTCCTAGAGTTTGAATTTCTTCTATCTCTTCATCTTCCAACACGCTCTCATCTACATAGCTTCCTTCTTCAACTGAAATCTTCTCTTTGTCTTTGACTTTGCTTTCTTCAGAGCTGGTCTCTCTTTCCCTAAGCCTTTCACTCCATCGTGAGTCTGTTCTTGTGTTGCATGAGTTGCTTGGACCACTTAAATCCATGCTTTCTTGAACTCTATCATCATTCTTTTTATATGTCTCACTTATCTCTTCAACCTGCAATGGACTCGTGCATGCATACCAAGGCTTCAACTCATCAAAGACAGCATGCCTACTTACCTTCAGCTCCTTGGTGATAGAAGTATAGCATTTATACCCCTTTTGTTCCATAGAATATCCCAAAAAAATACACCTTTCATATTTGGCATCTAACTTTGACCTCAACTCCTGAGGTACATGTACATAACATATATAATCAAAGATTCTAAGATATGAAATGCAAGGTTTTATTCCACTCCATGTTTCCTCAGGGGTTAGATGATGTATACCTGATGTAGGACATATATTCATGATGTATGTGGTTGTATATGTAGCCTCTCCCCAATAACAATGCAGCATATTCATTTCATTGAGCATACACATTGCTACCTCTGCTATGTGTATATTCTTTCTCTCCGCTACCCCATTTTGTTGAGGGGTATACCTACATGTAAATTGTCTTTTGATGCCATTGAACTACAAAACTTCAAAAAATTCATGGGAGAAGTACTCTCCCCCTCCATCGGATCTCAAAGTTTTGATAAACATGCCAAACTCCTTCTCCACTTGTGCTTTGAATTTCTTGAAGTAGTGGATGTTGGAGTTTATTGACCTCCAAAATATAGCAAGAAGTAGGTGGAACCCCCTAGGAACAAGTTGACCTTCTCACAAACTTCATCACAGAAAACCAGTCATGCTTGTAGAGCTTACTATTCTCTAATGGATTAGAATTTTCTAAAACTGTTTTAACCACATATACTAGACACCAAGAGCTTTCCAATGAGCCAAAGAACACTCAATTTGGATAAATATACAAGGAGATATGACCTCTGCAAGTTTGAGGTTTAATGGAGACCTTTAGCAGAGGTGAAACTAGAGAACACACACTACTTGAAGAGAGTACTGCTCTCACCTCACAAATCCAATGATTATGAGAATTTAGAGGAAGAAATTAGACAGTAAGAGCTTTCAAATGAGCTATCAAACATGTAATTTGAATATATAATGAGGGAGATACAAGCTCTGCAATCTCTGCATACAAAACTACAGCAGCATAGAGATACATATATGCCTCTCTTGGACTTCCCACAAGATCATGACTTTTCTCCTCTTTTTATAGCATGAGAAACTAATCTAAAACCTTCCTAATACATCTAAATTCGTGGTAGACACTTGGGTGGAGGTATCACATGACTCAAGTGCTCAAATAAGCAAAGTATTGATGGACTTTGAGAACTAGCCACATCTATCTTCCACTATGACACCACTGCAACTCCCTTGTGACTCACTAATTTGAATCACCATGTTCTAGAACTCACGTGGTATTTTTGTTATCTTTTATGAATAATATGAGCCTTCTTGAAGTATTTGAAGACTTCCCAAAGGTATTTACATAATTTGAAACTTGTACCCTATATAAAACAAATGTTCGCAACATTCTCCCCCTCAAGTTTCAAAGGGTATTTCCTTCATGCCAAGAATATAGTTGAATCTTTGAAGCTTCGGTCCATCCAAGGATTTGGTGAAGATATCTGCAACTTGATCCTTTGTTCCCACAAAAGAAACTTGTACTTCATTGTTTATGGCCTTCTCTCGAACATAATGATAGTGAACCTCTATATGCTTTGTTCTAGCATGAAAGATAGGATTTGAGGTCATATGAATGCTACTCAAGTTATCCCCATATATTAGTGGTACATCAACCTGCACATTCAAGTCATGAAACAACTTTTTAAACCACATAACTTCAGTAGTAGCCAATGCTAAACTTCTATACTCAGCCTCTATAGAAGATAAAGCAACTGTAGGCTGTTTCTTTGAACTCCATGTTAATGTCTTGTTTCCTGCTATTACCACATATCCACTTGTGGATCTTCTGTCATCTTTGCTTCCAGCCCAATCTGCATCACTAAAGACTTTAAGAGTTAGATCAGCATCATGACTATAAAATAATCCTTCGTTCATGGTACCTTTCAAATACCTAAGCACTCTTTTCGCTGCATGCATATGAGGTACTCTAGGTTCATGCATAAACTGTGACAATACTCCCACTGCATAGCATATATCAGGTCTAGTTTCTGTTGCATAAATCAAAGATCCTACCATGGATCTATACACATTCATATCATGCAACTCATCACCTTCCTTTGCACTCAACTTTACATTACATTCCATTGGAGTAGAAACAAATTTACATTCTTGCATACCAAACCTTTTCAACATATCACATATATACTTTCTCTGTATCAACCACATACCTTCATCGCCATACACAATTTCAATCCCAAGAAAGTATCTAAGCAAACCAAGATCTGAAATTTTAAATTCCTTTCCCAAATTACCTTTTATCTCATCAATTGCTTTTGCATCATTCCCTGTAATCAACAAGTCATCCACATAAATGCATACATGACACACATGCCATCTACATGTTTTATATAAAGTGAAGGATCAGCATGACTCGCTGTGTATCCTTGCAGCATAAGATACTTTACCAACCTTGCATTCCATGCCCTTGGTGCCTGCTTAAGACCATACAATGCCTTCTTTAACCTGCATACATGATTAGGACATTTTGCATCCACATAACCATCTGGTTGTGACATATACACTTCTTCATTTAACTCACCATTAAGAGAGGCATTCTTTATATCAAGTTGATATATATTCCACCTTTTACTTGCAACTAAAGCCAACAAAGTTCTCCCTGTTGCCATGTTTGCTACTGGACTAAATGTCTCCTCATAGTCCAATCCTTGAGTTTGATTATATCCTGTTGCTACAAGTCTACCCTTATATCTTGACACATGTTGGAGTTAGACGTCTCCGAAAGCACGCGAACAACACAAGGAAGTAGAAGAAGCTTGGAGCACAACACACAATACTGAATGTATTACTAGAGAATGTACAAAGATAAGTAGCCCATTAGGGCAATAGGCATATATACAAGCCGGGGGAAAAAAACCTCCTAAAGAGGGAAAAAAGTGCCCCGACGGTCCTAGTGTGTTCACACACATCACTACCTAAATATATCAACAAATCCCCCCTGGGAGTGATGCGGTGAACAAGGAGCTGGCACTCATGTATAAGGAAGTGCCAAGCTATGTGGAAATCACTCCACAAAAGGAAGTAAGCCTAAAGCTTTGCGGAAAGCTTCAAACTTCTCCCTAGGCAGAGCCTTCGTGAAAAGGTATGCAATGTTCTCCTACGTGGGCACATATGCCAAGCTGATCTCCCCAGCAGAGAACCTCTCCCTGACATAGTGATAATGCACCTCAATGTGCTTAGTGCGAGCATGGAACACAGGGTTCCTCGCAACTGCCAATGCGCTCTGACTGTCAGTGAAGATGGTGGTGGCAGAAGACTGGCCAACACCCAAATCAGCCATAAGGCGTCTGAGCCACACACACTCAACAGTCGCTGTGAAAGCTGCCCTATACTCAGCCTCACAACTGGAAGTGGCCACAGTAGGCTGCTTCTTGCTCAACCAAGATATACATGAGCTACCAAGCATGAAGCAAAAACACTGGTGGACACACGAGTGTCATAGCAACCAGCCCAATCTGAGTCAGAAAAAGCATGCAAATCTGGCGGTAGTGATCCCCCCTTGGGATAAAACAACCCAAGTAGCCGAGTACCACTCAAGTAGTGAAAGATGCGCTTAACCGCCTTCCAATGCGTGACTCCTGGGCAATGCATAAACCTGCTCATCTGTGAGACAGCAAACTGAATATCTGGCCGAGTAATGCATAAGTAAATCAAGCATCCAACAGCCTGCTGATAGAGAACAACATCAAATGCATCTCCAGCATCATGAAGACTCAATCATAAACCTGTCTCCATAAGTGTGGCAATAGGCTTACAGTCTTCAAGGCCAAAACGCTGCAATAATGTGTCAATATATTTTGTTTGACACAAAGCCAGTCCACCATCAACTTGCATAAACTGAATGCCCAAATAGTGATGCAAATGCCCCAAATCAGACATCTCAAATGAGGCATGCAAATCAGCCTTGAAATCAGCAATATGCTTCTCAATAGGACTAGTGAGCAGCATGTCATCAACATAGACAACAATGATCAGAAGCACATCATGAGCACACTTAACATATAAGGTGCTTTTAGTTGGACTGTTCACAAAACCATGTGCAACCAGATAGGCATGTATCTTCTCATACCAAGCACGTGGTGCTTGCTTTAAACCATATAATGCCTTCTTTAACCTGCACACCTGGTTTTCATGCCCTTTTTGCACAAAGCCTCGGGGCTGAAAAACATACACTTCTTCATGCAAGTCACCATTCAGAAATGCTGTTTTAATGTCCAACTGATGTACATTCCAACCATGATGGGCTGCAAGTGCACAAATGCTCCGAACAGTAGTCATACGTCATGTAGGTGCAAAGGTCTCATCAAAATCAATGCCTCTTTCCTGTGCATAACCCTTTGCAATAAGCCTAGCCTTATACCTGTCAACTGTACCATCAGGTTTATGCTTCAGCTTGTATACCCACTTAGTGCCAATGGCCTTCTTGCCAGGAGGCAAGTCACATAATGACCATGTACCATTCTTCATTATAGCATCATATTCAGATTGCATGGCAGCCATCCAATTTTCTGAATTCTGTGCTTCATCAAAAGAAACAGGCTCATTCTCATCACAGAGACTAGATGCAGCCATAGCATAGCAATCTGATGCAAAGGAGGCACTATGAGAGCCTGAACGAGTACGATATGACAAAGGTGCATCTAGTTTGCTGTCACGCAAAGTCTGCACCAACCATTTTGGCATAGTTTTTGCCTGCTCAATATCAACTCTCTCATCAACAAGTGCATCATGTAAATCTGCATCAGAAATAGAATGATCTACATCATCATATGAAACCTGCAAAGGCTGAGAAGTTGCCTCATTAGGACCAACACTAGACTGTCCACCTGTAAAAAGAGGCATCAAGGTATCATACATGTCTTTAGAGCTAACATATGTCTCCTTAGTACATGAAAGCAATGGCTGAATAGCATCTTCCACAAAGACAACATCACAGCTAACAAAAATGCGTTTAGTCCGTGGATGATACAGATGATAACCTTTACTTTCAGAACTGTACCCAACAAAAATACATTTTACTGCCTTATCATCCAATTTTCTGCGATGTTGTTCAGGCACTAATGCATATGCCAAACAACCAAAAACATGCAGATGAGCAACAGATGGCTTGCAGTCATGCCAAGCCTCATATGGAGTGATAGACTGCAGTGCTTTAGTGGGACACCTGTTAAGTACATATGCTACACACATGACAGCCTCAAGCCAGAAACTATGTGGTAAAGCCTGACTCTTGACCATACACCTCGCCATCTCCATGAGTGACCTGTTCTTCCATTCAGCAACTCCATTCTGTTGAGGTGTATACGACACTGTACACTGGTGTTTTATCCCACGTTCAGCCAGAAATGCATTAAAATCAGAAGACATATATTCCCCCCCTCGATCAGAACGGAGGGTGCCCATTTTACATGCTGACAGATTTTCAGCCAAAACCAAAAACTGTTTAAAGCACATGAACACTTCGGACTTTGCTTTGAGTGGATATACCCATGCATGCCTGGAAAAATCATCAATGAAAGTCACGAAGTAAAGGTAATTCCCAAAAGAGGGTGTCTGCATAGGACCACAGACATCACTATGTACAAGCTACAATTTCTGCGTAGCCCGAACTGAACCATCTTTTGGAAAGGAGGAACGCTTCATTTTGCCCAAAATACAGCCTTCACATACATGTTTTCCAGGTGCCTTAAGCTTGGGCAAAGAAGACACCATATCAGATTTTTGCAGGTGTAGAAAACTAGCAAAATTCAGATGACCAAAGCGTGCATGCCAAAGCTTTGCATCTGACATAGCTTGAGAATCATGAATTGCACATGCCGAATCATTCACAGATCTTTCATAGTCTATGAGCTTATATAGCCCACGACATAAAATGCCAGAAGCAATAATAACATCGCCATTTGACAGATCATGAACTGTACATCTGTCATCAACAAATTTCACAACCAAGCCAATCTTGGCTAATGCAGAAACTGATAACAGATTCTTCTTGATCCCTGGCACAAATAAAGCATCTGACAAGGTGAAAGAACTACCATTAGCAGTAGTCAGAATGATCTTACCAACTCCCATAACAGAATAAGAGGAGTTGTTGGCGCATGTGACAGTATTCCCTGTAGGGGCAAGCTCGAGTGAAGAGAAGAAACTGCGCTGCGAGGTAATATGTTCGGTCGCCCCACTATCAAAGTACCAAACATCTGAGTCCACTGCAGACATGCACTGCTCATGAGAAGATGGGTCAAAACTGCAAACAGTAGTAAATGCCCATTCTTCTTCCTGCACAAGATTAGCAGACTCTGTTTTTGGTGTAGAGGCTTCTGCAACAACCATTCCAGCCTCCTTTTTCTTTGCCTCTTTTGCAGCGAGTTTTGGACAGTTCTTTATGATATGATCATTCCCTTTACAGTACTTGCAAAACAATTTCTGCTTTTCTGATTTCTTCTCATCTCTATCCTGGTTCTTCGAATGTGCAGCATTTGCAGATTTCTGCTTACTAGTAGAAGAGCTCCATTTTCCTTTGCGCTTTTGACTAGCCAGGAAAGCTTGATCTACAACACGCATAATGGACCTGTTCTGCCTGGATTGATCTTCCTGCAACAGAACAGAGACTAACTCCTCAAATGATAAGGCATTCGGATTGCCTTTCATCATCAACCGAAGAGTAGAAGCAAAGCTCTGATATGAATCAGGAAGACCATTCAGAACGGTCTGCACAAGTGAGCTATCTGGTATAACCTCATCAGCAGAAATCAACTGTTCCTTCAAATCTTTGATCTTCGTTAGGAAACTGTCCATAGAATCACCTTCATTCATGTGCTCACTCTCCAACTGTTTTCGGAGGTAAGCAACACGAGCCTCATTCCTAGCTTGGTACAATGTGGTAAGTGTATCCCAAGCATCCCTAGCTGTTCTGCAAGAGCGAATATGAGGAATAATGGCACGTTTGACAGACAAAGCTATCAATGCATGTGCCTGGGCATCTCTGCCATCCCAACAAATCTGCTCTACAGTAGGTGCAACAAAAACAGCAGCACGAACAGGAATCTGAACAATATCATCTTCGACACCATCTTCATCAGCTCCAGCACCTGTATTTGTAGTACCTATCATTACAGGTGTAACAAGACGTCTTTCAACACCCTGCACAATGTTCCATAATCCTTTTGCAACCAAAACATGTCGCATCATATAAGCCCATAATGGGTAGTTGGTACCATCCAACTTATCCTCAACAGCCAACATACGGAATACATCACTGCTTTCAGCCATGGCCGGTGACTAAAATACCTTGATGCAGAAAATTGATTGTATCTCAAAAAGTTGAACAGAACTGCCTAGACGAGTTCTGCTAGACCTGTAGCAAAACAGAAACTGGCATATACCTTAAACTGGCAAACAGAAACTGGTATATACCTTTGGCACAAAAAGACGAAATAGCTTGCACAAGCACTGTGATAGTGCGTTCGAAGGCCGAAACGAGCTCAGATCGTGATTTCGGCACCACAAAGCGAAGCCGTTTTGACCTCGGAAACACGCTGAGTATGCTCACCAAAATTCGTGCGATTCTGAGACTGCAAACGGAGGAGTGTCGATGGCGCCCTAGATGAAGCGACGACCTGCTCTGATACCAATTGTTGGAGTTAGACATCTCCGGAAGCACGCGAACAACACAACGAAGTAGAAGAAGCTTGGAGCACAACACACAATACTGAATGTATTACTAGAGAATGTACAAAGATAAGTAGCCCATTAGGGCAATAGGCGTATATACAAGCCGGGGGAAAAAAACCTCCTAAAGAGGGAAAAAAGTGCCCCGGCGGTCCTAGTGTGTTCACACACATCACTACCTAAATATATCAACAACACACTACCATCACTATTTCTTTTAATCTTAAAAAACCACTTGCAACCAATTACCTTTTGCTTTGGTGTCTTTGGAACTAAATTCCAAGTCTTGTTATCCTGTAGTGCTTCCATTGGTTCGCTCATTGCTTTCTCCCACTTTTCATCTCCTTTTGCCTCATCATAACATGTGGGTTCATTTTCCTGCTCAACTTTTGTCATAAAAGCATAATGAGTATTCATGAAAGATTCATACGTATACCTTTGAGGTTGCTTACTCACTCTTGAAGTTCTTCTTACCTCCAATGTAGATGCTCTTCCTTTCTTATTAGGAACCTTTGATGATTCTCCATAGTCACATACATCACTAATTTCCTCTCCTTCATCATTAACTTCAACAAGTTTGAGTTTACCTTTACTTTTAACACTAGGAGGTGAATCTTGCCTTAATCTTCCATGAAAGGTAGCTCTCTTTCTTCATCCAAACTGCTTTTCTCATCACTTAAACTTCTTGTGGGCTGAGGTAAGCACTCATCTCCTTCACCTGTATCTTCTTCATCTTCATTTATGACATGCAAACTTTTCTTATCTACATACCATGAAAGTGATTCATCAAAATTTACATCTCTTGAAACAACCACCTTATTGGTATGAGGATTATAACATCTATATCCTCTTTGAGTATCTGCATAACCAATAAATATACACTTTTCTGATTTCACATCAAGTTTTGATCTCACTTCACTAGGTACATGTACATAACATACACAACCAAATACTTTCAAATGACTTACACTTGGTTTCCTTCCATGCCATACCTCATATGGTGTCAAATGATGAACTCCAGCAGTAGGTACTCTATTCATAATGTACACACTTGTGCTAAAAGCTTCAGTCCAAAAAGAATTAGGCAAACACATATCATTTAGCATGCTTCTATATGCTTTTGCTATGATTCTGTTTCTTCTTTCTGCAACTCCATTTTGTTGTGGAGTATACCTGCATGTAACTTCTCTTTTGATACCTTCATCATACAAAAAATCAGTAAAAGCTTGAGAGAAATACTCTCCCCCTCCATCGGATCTTAGCTTCTTAACATATCTTCCTGTTTGCTTCTTGACAAATGATTTAAAATTTTTGAAACAATCGAAGACTTCACTCTTATGTTTAATGAAATACACAAATGTCATTCTACTATGATCATCAATGAATGATACATAGTACTTATTACTAGCCAAGGATGCCTCTTTAGTAGGACCCCATACGTCCGTGTGTATAAGTTCTAGCAATCCACTGCTTACATAGCTTGAATGCTTGAAAGGTTTTCTACTCTGCTTACCCATTGGACACGCTTCACATAGATGCACCATATGTTGCTTAGTAAGATCACGTAATCCTTCAACAATCCTCTTCTTTGATAGCTCCTTTAACCTGTGTACATTCATGTGTCCAATCCTTTTGTGCCATAGATCAAGCTCTGCTATTCAATGCATACTATAAGAGAAATAGTTTGTATGATTTGGGTTTACCTTGAATGTAAACAATCTACCTTGTTTTTGACCTCTAGCAATTAACCTCCTTTGCTTTGGATCCTCAATGAGGCAAACTGCATGATTAAATCTTATTTGTAAACCTTTTCTACCATTTGACCAACTGACATCAAATTCTTAGTGATCGTTGGCACATAAAGTACATCCTTCAAGCATTTGTCTTGCTCTTATCCTGCATAACAACATCTCCAACCTGCATAATCTTATGTGTTGTATCATCTCCTGTTTCAACATGACCTTTACATGAAGGATTATGCATATTAGAAAACCATGAAGCATCATGTGACATATGATTAGAGCAACCACTATCTACATACCATACATCACTATTGCAATTCATCTTAGTTTCTACATTCATCATAAGAAGAGAATCATAATCATCACTTTTACCTTCAACTGCATAATTTCCTTGTTGTTTACCTCTTCTTGAATAGCCTCCTCTTCGATTACCACCTTGATTATTTTCATTTTGATAACAATCTTTGGCATAGTGTCCATACCTTCCACATATATAGAAATTGTTGTTATCTTCACTCCTTTGTCTTTGATTATAGTTGTAGTAGCCTCTTGTACCTCTAGCATTTGATCTTGCTCTTCCTCTTGTGTTGAAAAAGCCACTTGAAGTCCCTTGATCATCGCTCCTTCTTCCTCGACCTCTATTTGAACCTCTTCTTCCTCTATTTCCACCTCTTGATGATCCTACATAAAGAGCTTGTCCTTGGGATCCTTTTTGATTTGAAGTAGAGCCATTTAGATTCATCTCCTCCGTGACCATAAGAGCCAAGCTGATCAAAGTCTGGTAATTCTCCTCTAACATAAACTGAAGTAATGAATGGTTTCCATCTCTCATCATCCTTGAGTCTGTTGAGAGTATGTGCAACCAAGTCGTCATCCTCCACATGAGCTTGAATTGATCCTAGTTGATCTCCAATCTCTTTAACCTTCAACAAGTAATCATTGACCAATGTCCTTGTATCTTTCTTTATGTTATTCAACTCATTTTTGAGTTGAATCTTCCTTGCTCTTGTACCTGTAGCATACAACCTTTCCAATGCAAGCCAAACATCTCTACTTGTGTCTAGATCTTGTATGTGTCCTACCATTGAATCTTGAATATTTTGTGATAAAATGAATATAACCCTTTTGTCTCTTTTATTCCAAAGTCTAAACTCCCTCAATTGTTGCTGATTTGGATCCTCTAGTAATATAGGTTTGATATCCGTTCCATCAATCAAACCATACAAGCCTCTACCTTGCAAGAATGCTGTGATTCTAAATTGCCATGCTTGATAGTTGTTCTTATCAAGCTTCTCTATTTGTGCATGTTGATCGCCCATTGTGCAAAATACTAAACTTCCTCCTTTAACCCTCCTTTTGGATATATGTGATAAGAAGAAGTATGAGATTTACCTTTGTAATAAAGTCTATGCACCTTTCTTTGCTTGGATGTTGCTTGAGATGCTTCCTTGCTATCTCCTTCTACCTTTGTGTAGTGTCGATGATGAACCTCTTCTCCAATAGCTTCAAATTCTTCATCAAGGTATTATAACCTTCTCCAAGCTTCAATTCCTTGCTCTGATACCAATGTTGGAGTTTATTGACCTCCAAAATATAGCAAGAAGTAGGTGGAACCCCCTAGGAACAAGTTGACGTTCTCACAAACTTCATCATAGAAAACCAGTCATGCTTGCAGAGCTTACTATTCTCTAATGGATTAGAATTTTCTAAACCTGTTTTAACCACATATACTAGACACTAAGAGCTTTCCAATGAGCCAAATAAAACTCAATTTGGATAAATACACAAGGAGATATGACCTCTGCAAGTTTGAGGTTTAATGGAGATCTTCAGCAGAGGTGAAACTAGAGAACACACACTACTTGCAGAGAGTACTGCTCTCAGCTCACAAATCCAATGATTATGAGAATTTAGAGGAAGAAAGTAGATAGTAAGAGCTTTCAAATGAGCTATCAAACATGTAATTTGGATATATAATGAGGGAGATACAAGCTCTGCAATCTCTGCATACAAAACTACAGCAGCATAGAGATACACATATGCCTCTCTTGGACTTCCCACAAGATCACGACTTTTCTCCTCTTTTTATAGCATGAGAAACTAATCTAAAACCTTCCTAATACATCTAAATTTGTGGTAGACACTTGGGTGGAGGTATCACATGACTCAAGTGCTCAAATAAGCAAAGTATTGATGGACTTTGAGAACTACCCACATCGACCTTCCACTAGGACACCACTGCAGCTCCCTTGTGACTCACTAATTTGACTCACCATGTTCTAGAAGTCGCGTGGTATTTTTGCTATCTTTTATGAATAATATGAGCCTTCTTGAAGTATTTGAAGACTTCCCAAAGGTATTTACATAATTTGAAACTTGTACCCTACATAAAACAAATGTTTGCAACAATGGAGCACATCCGATTTGTTTCTAATGCAATACAATCATACTTGTCTTGAAAAGTCATCAATGACGGTTACAAAATACCTATTTCCAGCAAGGGATTCTTCTCTCTTTGGACCCCAAACATCCGTGTGAATGAGGTCTAAAACATTTGCACTTACATAGGTACTCTTCTTGAAGGGCAACCTTGATTGTTTTCCTTGTTGGCAAGCTACACAAACTTCATGAAACATTTTAGATGTAAAATTTGGTAGGCCTCTTACCAAGCTCCTCCTTTGCATGTCCTTGAGATTTGGTAGGTGGATGTGACCTATTTGTTTATGCCATAGATCCAAATCTGCTATCATCTTGTCTCCATATGTGACATACATTGAATGGTGTGGTTGATTTATGTCCATTGTGAAGATTCTCCCTTGCTTTTTTCCTTTTGCTATGAGCTTGAAACCTACCCGTGGATCCTCAACAAAACATCCTCTTTCATTGAACCTACGTTGATAGCCTTTTTCTACCATTTGGCCTACCGAAATCAAGTTTTTGGTAATAGTAGGGACATGTAATACCTCTGATAAGAACTTTGCTCTTGATTTCCTTCCAAACTGATATTTTCCACATGTTGAATGGTAGGCTCTGATTTATCACCTGTTTCCACATGTCCTTGATGCTTTGGGACCTGCAAATTACTAAAAAGATCCTTCCGACATGACATATGATTGCTACATCCATTGTCTACATACCATACCTCTTCACTAGCTTGAGTTGTATCTTCACCATACCTCATGGCAAGCAAATAATCATTCCCGTGGCTGGATGATGTGTATGCATAATTACCTTGCCCTCTATAATTATTGTTGTTGTTTTGATTCCCTTGTCTTTGAGCTATATGATAACATTCATTTGCAAAATGACTAGGCTTACCGCATACAAAGCATCCATTTGAAGTGGGTTGTCCTCTTCCACCAAATCTTGCACCTCTTCCTCTATTTATGGATCTTCCACCTCTTTGAACTGCATTTCTTGTTGTCCTTGACCTCCTTGGTTGCTTTGGTATCTTCCTTTCCCTCTTGTGGCACCTCGATTGTGTCTTCCTCTTCCTCTACCTGCATATAACAATTGCCCTTGGCTATCCTTGGCATTGTGACCACGAAGGTTCATCTCCTCTATCACCATGAGAGTGATTAGTTGATCAAAATTATGAAGAGAGTCCCTTAAATACACTGAATTTGTGAAGGCCCTCCATTTTTCATCATCCCTAAGTCCATTTAGGGTGCCGGCGACAAGATCATCATCATCTAGGGTGCAACCAATTGACCCTAGTGCATCTGCAAGCTCTTTAACCTTTAATATGTAATCATTAGCACCTTGAGAGGGGCTTTTCCTAAGATTATTAGCTCATTCTTCGGCTGAATTTTTCTAGCTTTTGTGGAGGTTGAGTACAATCTCTCCAAGCATTCCCACACCTTCTTCGATGTATCCAAATCTTGAATATGCCCTATCATGGAGTTGCTAATATGCTGAGAGAAAATGAAAATTAATCTTTTGTCCCTTTCATCCCAATCTCTTACTGATCTTCTATGGTCATTGGTTGGATTTATCTATGTAGGGTTTTGGATCTCCACCACTCACAAGTTCCCACAAACCTTTCCCCATAAAAAAAGTGCTTATTCTAAATCGCCATTGTTGGTAGTTTGCTTTTTTGAGCTTCTCAATCTGAGCATTGAGATCAGCCATGGTCCCTCCTAGCTTTTTTGAACCTCCCCCTTGATGCAATGAAGTTGTAAAAAGATGCCTTTTACCTCAAAAAATAGAGCTACTCCTCTTGATGAAGTTTCATCTTTGATTTGATGATGTATTTGCTTCCCCTTGTTGTTGACATGATTGTTCTTTCCTTCCTTCGTTCAAAATTTGATGAAGTCTTTACTTCACTTCCATAGCTCCTTCTTTTCTCTTTGATACTCCACTTATAGCTCTGATACCACTGTTGGAGGATAAACACCCCTATGTGTACAACAATAGCAAATGAACCCTCCTAGGATCCTGAAAGTTTTCAGACATAGGCTCTGTATTTTCTGAGTTTCTCTGAGTACATGCAGAGACTAAAAATGAAACTTTGCAAGCTTAAACTAGACTTTGAGAGGCTCATAATTAGAGTAAAATCACTCCATTTGGACATTGGATGATGGTGCAACCAGCTGCAACAAATCAGATAACTTGATCTCTTCAGAGAGTATGAGCTAACTAGACAGACATTGTTCTAGACATTTCTCTGCACATGTGTAAGCACTGAACCAGAGACTTATAACACTAAAAGTAGAACTTATAAGATTTCCAACAAGACAAAAATAATTGAAAATGGATTGAGGATGAAAAAGAAACAACAATTACAAGACTGGGGGGTCTGCCAAGATCATCTAGAGTGAAAGAGTATGAAAAAGTGAAATCTCTGCAGAATATGTAGAGAACAGCTAGTAGGGGGTGTGCTTAATCAAGGGGGTAGCTTGGGCACATATTTCCACAATTCTAAGTCATAATACAACTCATTAGAGGTTTTAAAGACCACATACCAACCTCTTTAGCCAATCAAAAGCATATACATGTCAAAAGTGAGGTCCAATCACATCAAGAGGTGAGCTAAATCCTCTCTAATCAACTTCTTTCCATTATGGGCATGATTTGATGCCTCCAACTCATGGAAATCAGCCTCCTTTGATTGCCGATGATGTGGAAGGTTCAATTTGGTGCATGTTCCCACACTCTTGAGCTTGAAAAACTTTCAACAGAAAGAAGACAAGTAAGACAACCTCCTCGATCTTGTTGGTTATTGCATTTTATCATTTATAGAACAAGAAAAATGCAAGGAATTGCCTAAAAAAGAATGTTGAGCTTGAATATGGTCCTTGTAGCCTCAAAAATCAGTTTCTTACTTTATCTTCACAAGAAGGGCCATGGAAGGGATCTATATTTGCATTATTTTTTAACATAATTGAATTTTTATTAAACTTATTAGATGCCTTGTTCAATGGCAAAGGCATGGAGGGAGTAACGAGGAATCACTTATGTTGGGAATTGAACTCATAAGCACCCAATTAGGAGTGTGATGGGCTAACCACTTGCTCGAGAAGTCATGGTTGTGGGTTACTTCCTAATCCTCTCTCTTATGTTCAACTGTCTCCTACTAGGATTATGTGACATTCCTTCCCCCTTAGATTGAGCATTGTCCTTAATGATCACTTGTGGACCCTTCTTGAAGTACTTCGATGCCGATGCACCACATTGCGTTCTCCTTCTCAAGAGCTCCACGACGATATGCTCGGAGTAGAAAACCGAGCTTTTGAGGCTGCACACAATACTTCACATAGATGCTGCAGAATACACAAAAAACGCAATACACAGAGGAGCACGAAGATAGACTTCTTAGGTCTTACAAATGCGGTCGAACTTATAGTCCGTGACTGACCAGGTCACTATATGTTTTATTAAAGAACATATACAAGGAAGTGTAGAGTCTATTCTAAGCTACGCATAGCAAGTTGAATCGTCTCATTTCAATTTATAGAACTCAACTTAATGCCAAAAAAGTGACATAATGTCCAAGTGATTGTAGATTCTTCTTCTACATTAGTTTGTGTTTTTTAAATTTCCGGCAGTTTAGTTTAAAACCCAAAACCAAGTTCTGCACCCTTCTATGAATTTGTAGCCCTCTATGTTAGCTACACATAGAACTTAAAAACACATCAATCTGAGCTTCTTAGCTCGAGTTATTATTGAAATACTGAATTGGTGTTGAGAGATGCCATCTTGCACTTTCATCTCTTGTGACCTAAGTTTCCATTGAAGCTTCTTGCACACAAGCCTTCAACATGCTCTAATACATTGTGAAGGGCTTTGGTGTGTAGAACAAGAGGAGCAAGAGGAGATGTAGGGAGAGAGAAGAGAGGAGAGACACGCACAGATGCGTGGGAGCCTCAAAACCCACATAATGATCTCACTTGAGGCAATGCACTATATATGATGTATATATATATATATATATATATATATATATATATATATATATATATATATATATATATATATATATATATATATATATATATATATATATATATGAATATAGGGGTAAGGTCACATGCTTTGATACCAATTATTGGAGTTTGAGGTCTATGGAAGCACATGAATAGACAATGAAGAAGAAGAAAAAGCTTGGAGCACAAGACAGTAAGTGTATGTGCATATATAAGTAACACATTAGGGTTATAGGTGTATATACAAGTTGTTGGTAAAAAGCCTCATAAAGAGGGAAAAAAGTGCCCTGATGGTCCTAAGCATATTCACATATGTCACTACCAAAATATATCAACTTCACCTACTAGTAAGAAAAATATCTACTAATGCTGCACAATTGAAGAAGGAAAACAAAGATGACAAGAAAACATAAAATTAGAAACAATTTTGCAAATACTATAAGGAAAATGATGATGTTACAAAGAGTTTTCCTAAACTTGTTGCAAAAGAGGCAAAGAAGAAAGAGGCTGGAATGGTTATTGCAGATGTCTCTACACCTAAAAGAGACTCGAGAGTCTGTTAATCTTGTTCAGAATAAAGAATGGACATTTACTACTTTTTGCAATTATGAACCATCTTCTTTGGAGCAGTGTATGTCTATAATCAACCTAGATGTTTGGTACTTTGATAGTGGGGCAACCAAACATATTACCTTGCAGTGCATTTTCTATATCTCACTTGAGCCTGCCCCTAGAGGAAACACTATCACATATGCTAACAAATCCTTTTATCATGTAATGGGAGTTGTAAGATCATTCTGAGTACTATTGATGGAAGCTCTTTCACATTGTGAGATGCTTTATATGTGCTAGGGATCAATTTTTTTTTTCTAGTTTCAACATTAGCCAAGATTATCTTGATCATAAATTTTTTAATGATAAATGTACATTTCATGCTCTTTGAAATGGTGATGTTTTTATTTCTTTTGGCATTTTATATCCTTAGCTGTATAAGCTCATAGACTATGCAAAATCTAGTGAATGATTCATCATGTGCAGTTCAAGATTCTCATGCTATAATCTAATGCAGAGCTTTTATATGCATGCTTTAGTCATCTAAATTTTGCTAGTTTGCTTCATGTTTAGAAATAAAAAATGGAGTTCTATATGTCCAAACTTGAAGCACATTGTAAACATGTCTGAAGGCTGTATTTTGGGCAAAATGCAGTGTTCTTCTTTCACAAAAAATAATTCAAGTCAAGCCTCTAATAAATTACAACTTGTTCATAATGATATCTATGGTCTTATGCACATACCTTCATTTGGGAATTACTTGTACTTTGTGAATTTTATTTATGAATTCTCTAGGCAGGCATGGGTGTATCCACTGCAAGCAAAGTCTGAATTGTTTATGTGCTCTAAAAGCTTCTTGGTTATAGAGGAAAATTTGTCAGCAATGTGAATTGGGCTCCCTCTGTTCTGATTGAGGGGGGCATACATGTGTTCTGGTTTTAATGCATTTCTAAATGAGCATGATATAAAAATCAGTTTAGAGTGCCATATGCACATAAAAAAAATGGAGTTATAGAAAGAAAGAACATCTCTCTCATGGAAGTGGCAAGGTGTATGGTCAAAAGTTAGGCTTTACCACATAGCTTCTAGCTTGAGGCTGCTATGTATGCAATATCGATACTTAACAAGTATCACACCAAAGCACTGCAATTGATCACTTCATATGAGGCTTGATACTATTGTAAGCCATCTATTGCTCATCTGCATATCTTTCTTTGTCTAGAATATGCATTAGTGCCTGAACAACAACACAAACAATTGGATGACAAAGTAGTGAAATGTATTTTTATCGGGTATAGTTAGGAAAGCAAAGGCTATTGTCTATACCATCCACATAATAAACACGTTCTTGTTAGCTGTGATGTAGTTTTTGTGGAAGATGCATTTCAACCCTTACTTTCATGAACCAAGGAGACATTAGTTAGCTCGAAGGATGTGTCATATGTATAACACTTTTTTGCCTCTTTTTATAGGTGGAAAATTGAGTGTTGGTCCAAATGAGGTGATTTCTCAGCCTTTATAGGTTCCAAGTGATGATGCAAATAATTCCATTTTTGATGTAGATTGTGCACTTGTTGGTGAGAGTGATGATATAGAACATGCTAAAAGTATGCCCAAATGGCTGGTATAAACTTTGAGAGAGAGACTATTAGATGCATCTCTATCATATCATACTCATTCAAGCTCTCATGGTGCTTCCTTTACATCATATTGCTATGCAAAGGCTTTCTCTAGCCTTTGTGATGAGAACGAGCCTATTTCTTTTGATGATGCACAAAATTCAAATATTGGATGGTTGCTATGCATTCAAAATGTAATGCTATTATGAAGAATGGTGATTGGAATTGATTGGTATAAGGCTAGTACTTGTACTTTAGACTTGTCCTCTCCGATCACCATAGCATAAAGGATTAACAACCTCAAGCACTTAAATTATCAATCTAGGAAGTATGCTAAGACCCTAGCCCCTTATTTTTCAATGGAATCTAAGATCTATCCTTTCAAGATAGGAATATTCATAATCTACTCCATCCTCTCAGAAAACATAAATATTTCTATAATCTTTAAAATAATTCTTCTTTTAGGTGTAAGTATGATTAGAGATAAGCTTTTTCAGTGATTCTTGTGCGCAAAGTGTGCTATTTTCTATAATGAAGAGATTAGTGAAGTTAGATTGAAGTTTCAGTATAAGAATACCCCCTTGACAAGAGAATCACGATTTTGATTGATTTACATAGTTGTTGGAGATAGATGTCTTCGGAAGCACGCGAACAACACAAGGAAGAAGAAGAAGCTTGGAGCACAACACACAATACTGAATGTATTACTAGAGAATGTACAAAGATAAGTAGCCCATAAGGGCAATAGGCATATATACAAGCCGAGGGAAAAAAAACTCCTAAAGAGGGAAAAAAGTGCCCCGGCAGTCCTAGAGTGTTCACACACATCACTACCTAAATATATAAACAAATTCACCCTGGGAGTGATGCGGTGAACAAGTAGCTGGCACTCATGTATAAGGAAGTGCCAAGCTATGTGGAGATCACTCCACAAAAGGAAGTAAGGCCAAAGCTTTGCGGAAAGCTTCAAACTTCTCCCTAGGTAGAGCCTTCGTGAAAAGGTCTACAATGTTCTCCTGCGTGGGCACATATGCCAAGCTGATCTCCCCAGCAGAGAACCTCTCCCTGACATAATGATAATGCACCTCAATGTGCTTAGTGCGAGCATGGAACATAGGGTTCCTCGCAACTGCCAATGCACTCTGACTGTCAGTGAAGATGGTGGTGATAGAAGACTAACCAACACCCAAATCAGCCATAAGGTGTCTGAGCCACACAAAATCAACAGCCGCTATGAAAGCTGCCCTATACTCATCCTCACAACTAGAAGTGGCCATAGTAGGCTGCTTCTTGCTCAACCAAGATATACATGAGCTACCAAGCATGAAGCAAAAGCCACTAGTGGACACACAAGTTTCATAGCAACCAACCCAATTAGAGTCAGAAAAAGCATGCAAATCTGGCGGTAGTGATCCCCCCTTGGGATAAAACAACCCAAGTAGCTGAGTACCACTCAAGTAGCAAAAGATACGCTTAACTGCCTGCCAATGCTTGACTCCTGGGCAATGCATAAACCTGCTCATCTATGAGACAACAAACTGAATGTCTGGCCGAGTAATGCATAAGTAAATCAAGCATCCAACAGCCTACTGATAGAGAACAACATGAAATGCATCTCCGGCATCATGAAGAATCAATCGTAAACCTATCTCCATAGGAGTGGCAATCGGCTTACAGTCTTCAAGGCCAAAATGCTACAATAATGTGTCAATATATTTCGTTTGACACAAAGCCATTCCACCATCAATGTGCATAAATTGAATGCCCAAATAGTGATGCAAATGCCCCAAATCAAACATCTCAAATGAGGCATGCAAATCAGCCTTAAAATCAGCAATATGCCTTTCATGAGGACCAATGAGAAGCATGTGATCAACATAAACCACAATGATTAGAAGTACATCATTAGCATGCTTAACATATAAGGTGCTTTCAGTTGGACTGTTCTCAAAACCATGTGCAATCAGATAGGCATGTATCTTCTCATACCAAGCACATGGTGCTTGCTTTAAACCATATAATGCCTTCTTTAACCTGCACACCTAGTTTTCATGCCCTTTCTACACAAAGCCACGGGGCTAAAAAACATACACTTCTTCATGCAAGTCACCATTCAGAAATGCAGTGTTAATGTCCAATTGATATACATTCCAACCATGATGGGCTGCAAGTGCACAAATGCTCCAAACAGTAGTCCTACGACATGTAGGTGCAAAGGTCTCATCAAAATCAATGCCTCTTTCCTGTGCATAACCCTTTGCAACAAGCCTAGCCTTATACCTGTCAACCGTTCCATCAGGCTTGCACTTCAGCTTGTAAACCCACTTAGTTCCAATGGCCTTCTTGCCAGGAGGAAAGTCACATAAAGACCAAGTAGTGTTCTTCATTATAGCATCATATTCAGATTGCATAGCAGCCATCCAATTTTTTGAATTTTGTGCTTCATCAAATGAAACACGCTCATTTTCATCATAGAGACTAGATGCAGCCATAACATAGCAATTTGATGCAAAGGAGGCACTATGAGAGCCTGATCGAGTACGATATGACAAAAGTGCATCTAATTTGCTGTCACGCAAGGTGTGCACCAGCCATTTTGGTATAGTTTTTGCCCCTCAATGTGAGCTCTCTCATCAACGAGTGCATCATGTAAATCTGCATCAGAAATGGGATGATTTGCATCATCACATAAAACCTACAAAGGCTGAGAAGTTGCCTCATTAGGACCAGCATTAGACTGTTCGCCTGTAAAAAGAGGCAGCAAAGTATCATACATGTTTTTGGAGCTAACAGATGTCTCCTTAGTACATGAAAGCAATGGCTGAATAGCATCTTCCACAAAAACAACATCACGGCTAACTAGAATGCGTTTAGTCTGTGGATGATACAGACGATAGCCTTTACTTTCAGAATTGTACCCAACAAAAATACATTTTACTACTTTATCATCCAATTTTCTACGATGTTGTTCAAGCATTAATGCATATGCCAAACAACCAAAAACACGTAGATGAGCAACAGATGGCTTGCGATCATGCCAAGCCTCATATGGAGTGATAGACTGCAGCACTTTAGTGGGACACTTGTTAAGTACATATGCTACACACATGACAGCCTCAAGCCAGAAACTATGTGGTAAAGCCTAACTCTTGACCATACACCTCGCCATCTCCATGAGTGACCTGTTCTTTCATTTAGCAACTCCATTTTGTTGAGGTGTATACGGCACTGTACACTGGTGTTTTATCCCATGTTTAGCCAGAAATGCATTAAAATCAGAAGACATATCCCCCCCTCGCTCGATTAGAACGGAGGGTGCCCATTTTACATGCTGATAGATTTTCAGCCAAAACCAAAAACTGTTTGAAGCACATGAACACTTCAGACTTTGCCTTCAATGGATATACCCATGCATGCCAAGAAAAATCATCGATGAAAGTCATGAAGTAAAGATAATTTCCAAAAGAAAGTGTTTGCATAGGCCCAAAGACATCACTATGTACAAGCTGCAATTTTTGAGTAGCCCGAACTGAACCATCTTTTGGAAAGGATGAACATTGCATTTTGCCCAAAATACAACCTTCACAAACATGTTTTCTAGGTGCCTCAAGTTTGGGCAAAGAGGACACCATTTTAGATTTCTGTAGGCATAGCAAACTAGCAAAATTCAAATGACCAAAGCGTGCATGCCAAAGCTTTGCATCTGACATAGCCTGAGAATCATGTACTGCACATGCCACATCATTTACAGATCTTTCATAGTCTATGAGCTTATACATCCCTTGACATAAAATGCCAGAAGCAATAATCACGTCGCCATTTGATAGATCATGAACTGTACACCTGTCATCAACAAATTTCACAACCAAGCCAATCTTGGCTAATGCAGGCACTCATAACAAATTTTTCTTGATCCATGGCACAAACAAAACATCTGACAAAGTCAAAGAACTACCATCAATAGTAGTCAAAATGATCTTACCAACTCCCATAACAGGATAAGAGGAGTTGTTGGTGCATGTAACAGTATTCCTTGTAGGGGCAGGCTCGAGTGAAGAGAAGAAACTACGCTGCGAGGTAATATGTTTGGTCGCCCCACTGTCAAAGTACCAAACATCTGAGTCTAATGCAGACATGCACTGCTCATGAGAAGATGGGTGAAAGCTGCAAACAGTTGTAAACACCCATTCTTCTTCCTGCACAAGATTAGTAGACTCTATTTTTGGTTTAGAGGCCTCTGCAACAACCACTCCAGCCTCTTTCTTCTTTGCCTCTTTAGCAGCCAGTTTTGGACAGTTCTTTATGATATGATCATTCCCTTTACAATACTTGCAAAACAGTTTCTGCTTTTCTGATTTCTTCTCACACATAATGGACCTGTTCTGCCTGGACTGGTCTTCCTGCAACAAAACAGAGACTAGATCCTCAAATGACAAGGCATTTGGATTTCCTTTCATCATCAAATGAAGAGTAGAAGCAAAACTCTGATATGAATTAGGAAGACCATTTAGAACGGTCTGCACAAGTGAGCTATCTGGTATAACCTCATCAGCAGAAATCAACTGTTTCTTCAAGTCTTTGATCTTTGTTAGGAAACTCTCCATAGAATCATCTTCATTCATGTGCTCACTCTCCAACTGTTTTCGGAGGTAAGCAACACGAGCCTCATTCCTAGCTTGGTACAATGTGGTAAGTGTATCCCAAGCATCCTTAGCTATTCTTCAAGATCGAATGTGAGGAATAATGGTACGTGTAGCTCAAGCGTAAGCACCACCTCCTTTACTTGTCAATCCGCGGAGACGTGAGGACCGGTATGAAGACCACGAGCAAGTGAAGGCACAAGTGCGTGGGTGAAAGCACACAAACATGCACACACATACACACACATGCGCACAAAGTAAGATCAAAGAGAGGAACAATGGAAAGCTTCGATTGCAAAAGAGTTCTCTTACAAAAGCTCTATTCTCTCACCAGCTAACCCCAAAAATGAGCTCTCCTAGCTCTTTTTATAGTTTTTTGACTAGTTTTGGCCCTGTCCAGACCTAGTGTCCGGCCTAGTTAAAAATTAGGTTCCAGGGCTTATTTGAGGGCTCAAACGAAGTCTAAAAATTATGAAAATTGGTACGATGGTACTTCTAATACTCCTCAAGCTTGAGGACTCCTCGACTTGAACAAAATGGAGTTATAAAAATAGATAATGGTATTTACAATGGTTTTTAGTGATGAAAATCACTATTTCTGTAGGGGATTCATATGAAAATTTGACATACACTTCATGGAGCTCCCTACTTGCTCCCTTTCCTTGTGTGTCCACCTTTTGATGTGCTTCCATGCTTTGTCTTTGACTTTGAGCTTCAACACTCCCCCCCTCTCGAGTCTGTCGTCCCTGACAGACCCTTGTTGTAGTGGTTGTTCCAAGTAGTGCATTGAGAGGGAGCGTCCCGTCTGTCTGAACAAAAGTCGTCTGACTTCCAGATGTGTCTGGTTCTTCATCTATCACTGCAAGTCTTTGCAAGTTGTAGTTTCTTGGTATATGCTTCTTCCTGGGATTCCAGCATGACTGTGTCGTTGTGAGTCTCCGTTGATGTTTTCTATATCTTCCAGAGTTGATGTTCATAGTAGTCATGCCAAGTACTCCTAACCCATATTGAGTGATGGGTAAGTGTGTTCGTGCATGGGTTGAGGAAAATATGTGCCTTGTGCATGGCCTTGTAATGTAGCCCTATGAATGCTTACTTGGAAAATGCATTGGAAGAAGTATGGTGCAAAAATTGCGGGTCTTGAGCTAAGTGCTCAAGGGTATGCTGACGAAGAGGTTTCCTAATCTATCATGGTTATGGTGTTGCCAGAGTAAAGATACTTACCATGGAGAAGGTTGATCGATGTTCATCTCTTCGTGTTGTACACTCGGCCTTTGGGATGGAACATTGTTGATGAATGTCCATGTTGATGGTCCACTGATGAGATCTTTTGAGTGGTTGATCCTCTCTCCTCTTTGCAAAGCAACATTTACCAAATACTGAGAATTGAATTTCTTTATATTCTTTGGCAAACAACATTGGGTAACTACACCAAGCTGAGTTTCACATATTCTCTTTAGCTCACCATACGGAGGAGTCTTTTCCTTTAGAACTACCCTTTGCAGATATCTCCTTGGATGCTCTCGTACATGAAGTAGTTAAGCATCACTTAAGTTGCGGACCTTCAAGCTCTTCATTCCTACCATGGTAAGAGAAAATTATAATTGTAGATGCCATGTTCATGCCAAGTGCTTGCCATCTACCAGATAAGGGAGCAATAATATCATCTGCTAGCCGAGACACACTTCTATCCCAACTGATAAATGCCCAGTAATCAATAGTTCCATCTTCAACTAAGCATGTCTCATTCATGTTTCATGAGCCAAACCTGGGAACAAGTTCTTCCTCTCTTTCTTTTTTTTTAATTAATTTAATAGGAACAATATCACAAAACAAGAAGACAGAATTTAGTATCAATCAATAAAAATCTTTGACATATGTCAATGTGCTCTTGTGCCTGGGATTCTCAAGTGTGTCTATGCACGGCTGTGTAATGTGGCCCTATATTAATGCATACTTTGGAAATGCATGACCTGAATGGTGCAAAAGATAGGGTTGTGCAAGGAGCACATGGTTGTCGCTCGTCGAGGCCTGATGTCACCTGCAGATGTTGATGTCATCTTTGTTGGAGGTATCCATTGGATCTTGAGATGACCACTAATCCTTCCTCTGGATAGGGACCCATTTTAGAACAACATTTGGCACTGTAGAGATTACTTCAAGCGTCTTCCTCGTTGGATGCTTTCTGAACTGTGGTATCCAGTGTGGTTGGCGCTTTGGTTTGATGGAGGCTACTTGTACTTTTGGCTTCCAAAACCATATCCTTTTTGCACGTCTTCCTACTATTGTTGAAGAGCTGATTTGATCTCCTTTCGGTCTCTGTACGTGGTTCTTACCCTCTTCTCCTTTTGGCTTCTTTGTTGAGACCTTTCGCATGTGGGAGAACATAGGTTGTTGTAGATGTAAGAGCTTCTTACGTACCCACATCTGTAATTGCCCTTGTTGAGTTGCAGCTAACTTCTTAGGCACCCAAACTTGTTGGATACCTTGTGATTGAGCTTGTCCGAGCTGCTTCCTTCGTCTTCTGGCCTGGTTGGCTTGCCTAGATGGGATTTATGGGGGCAAGGCTGGTGGTTGCTCTCCTTTGCGTACCCAAATCTGCTTCATGTTCGGAACTGCTTTCTTATCGAATGGTGTCTTTCTATTTGATGTAGTAGTTGTCGTGATTGGTTGTGTTTGCTTGTGTGGTGGACTCACTACTATGGCTACTTGATTCTTTGCAGAAGAAGAAAGATCCACCCACCTTCGAACCTGTTCTTCCACGATTGACTCCTTCTGCATCATAGAGCTTTTGACACATACAACATCTTATTCCATATGATTAGTCTTAGAAGAACTACAAGATGTGACATCTGGATTTGTGAGCATGCCATTTTCTAGTTCTAATGTAAAGCATTGTCCCTGGACCCAAACTTGAAGAAGTTGACTTCTTAGGTTTAAGTTGATTGCATTGTCATAAATCCAATCTTTTCCTAAGACAAGTGGTTCTGTAAGGTTCTCATCTTGACACACTAGCACTTTGACTTTCATTGGAACATCTTGTAGATAGATGGGAAGTTCCACACCTCCCAATCCTATGAGATAAGCTTCTATGGGATTGATGTTCAACTGCAAGTTTTGGCAGTAGGATAGTCTAACTGCACTACTTGCTGCACCTGAGTCAATCAATGCTTTCACAGTCCTTGCATCCTTTCCCTGTCCTATCTCTATGGTCACAAAGGGTCTTCGGTCAATGACTTGAGAAGTCGCTATGCCTGACTTTTGGCACATATTCATGTGATATTTTGGGGCTTTTGAGTTGACATCTAGGCCTAGTCGCCTTAACTTATTTCGCCTTATGTGCTCTCTAGCCTCGGCTTGGGCTTCTTCTCTCACCCTTAACTCCTCTTCTTTTCGCTTCTTAGCAGTGTTGAGTCTCGTAAGAATATCCTCTGTAAGAGGTTCTTGGTATAACTTGACTCTACAACCACTGATAGTTTGGCAAGATGTCTCCTTCTAGAGTGGCCAACTGAACTGCACCGCTAGTGGAAATTCTATTAATGATCATGGGTCCATATCCTCTTTTTTCCAACTTACGGGCATGTTGTTTTAGTGTGTAAACCAACACTAGATCTCCCTCTTTCAATCTCTTATCTTTGATGTGTGCATCAAAGTATGCCTTTTGCCTCTTCTTTGCAGCATAGATACCTGCCACCGCGCGTAGCCTTGTCTCACCTAAGCGTTCTAGATCAAAGATCCTAGAGGACAATTCATGTCCATTCCACTCATGCTCTTGTGCTACTTTTAATGCTGGGATTAGGAAATCTAAAGGTAGCACAACATTCTAAGACCATCTGAAATGGGGTGGCATTGAGTACTGTTTTGTAGGCAACTCGGTAAGCCCAAACAGCATGATGAAGCTGTTTGTAGGGGGCAGACTTCTTATGTATCACCAAGAATTCTTGGAGAAGATTTTCAATGACTTCATTCAAGAAGTGTGTGCCTCTATCGCTCACTAACTCTATTGGTAGCCCATATCTCGTGAACACATTCTCGAATAAGAACTTAGCCGTAGTCTGAGCATCATTCTTTGTTGTGGCTTTTACTTCTACCCACTTTGTAAGGTAATCTGTGGCTACAATAATATACTCTGCATGGGAGTTTTGAGCTGGGGGGTTAATAGGACCTATGAAGTCTATGCCCCACTTGGAAAATGCACGCCCTCCCATCATTGGCCTCAAGGGCATCTCGTCTTTTCTAACTGGATATTGTGCACGTTGGCATGTGTCACATTTCTTCACATAGGTATGTGCATCCATATGAAGAGTGGGCCACCAAAGTCCTGAGAATAGAATGGTCTTGATCACTCGGTCAGGACCAAAATGTCCACCTACAACACCGCTGTGTGCAGTTTCTAAGACTTTCAAATAATCTGATTCGTGAACGCACAATCTTAAGTAACCATCTTTGCCTCTTCGGTATAGGTTGTCTCCTACTAGGGCATAGCCTTGAGCCTCTTGCTCCATGCTTCGTCTTCTTGCTAGACTAGCCTCTTTGGGTAATCTTCCCGACCTCATAAACTCTACCAATGGAGCACTCCAATCTGGAATTAATGACACTTGATAAAGGGTCGCATGCTCCACTGGGGGTCTCTCTCTGCACATTGGACAATTCTTAATCCACTTATGTATTTCTTTGTCCATGCTAGGCCAATACACTCCTAAACGTTTTAGATTCTGTAATGTGCGTTGTTTAGAATAGTGATTTCCTAGCAATCCTTCATGAGCTTGCTGCAACCAACTATTATGTTCATCATCCTCGACACAACAAGCTAATACACCCTCCGTATCTTGTTTGTACATGCTTCCTGCCAATATGTGATATTTTTGTGATTTTACAATTTCTTCTTGTGATGTTTTCACATTCTTATTTGCAGGGCCGAAGGTTAGGACTGGTACCAACTTATTTGCCCATTTGGGAACAACTTCCAAATTGAACAGATAAGCATCAGGTAGTTCATCAGACACTCCTTGCGGTGACTCTCCTGAAGTAATGCGAGAAAGGTGATCTGCCCGAAGGTGGGTTCTACCTTTCCTGACAACAACTTCAAAGTCATATTCCATTAGTAAGAGGAACCATCTTACTAAGCGTCCAGTATTGCAAGGTTTATTGACCAAATATAATAAAGCTTGATGATCAGTGAAAAACTTGAACTTGTTGGCCAATAAATAGTGTCTAAACTTCTTCACAGCATATACCATGCCTAAGCCCTCTCGCTCAGTTGTGGTATAGTTCCGTTCAGCTGTAGTGAGCTGTCTACTAGCATATGCTATGGGCAAATCTAAGTTTCCTTCACTTGTGGGTTGTGCAAGCACACCTCCTATGGCATGATTGGATGCATCCACATGGACATGGAATGGTTTATTCCAATCAGGAGTGGTCAGTATTGGTGCTGTGCACAAACGTTTCTTCAGTTCGTTGAAAGAATTCTCGCATTCGTCGTTCCACTCAAAATTAGACAACAAGGCATAAAGGGGTCTAGCTATGATCGCGTACATGTGGATAAACCTACGGTAATATCCACAATGGCGCATAAAGGCTTGTACCTCTTTAACATTCCTTGGCCTTGGTAGCTCCGCTATGGCTCGTACCTTATCTTCATCTGTTGAAATTCCATTCTTAGAAACAATATGACCTAAGATTTTACCTTGACGCACCATGAACACACACTTTTCTGGGTTCAGACACACTCGATATTCTCTACACTTGCTGAAGATTTGTCTGAGCTCAGGGATGTGAAATCTTCTTTCTTGGGAATGAGCACATAAATCGTCCACATACACTTCTAAGCTCTTTCGTAAGAACTCTTTGAAGACATGACACATGAGCCTTTGGAATGTTGTAGGTGCATTGGTGAGCCCAAATGGCATCACACGAAATGCAAAGATTCCCCACTCTGTGGCAAAAGCTGTTTTGTGTTGATCTTCTGGGGCAATGGCTACTTGATTGTAACCTGAAAATCCATCAAGGAAGCTATAAACTTCCTTACCTGCAACACGCTCCAAAAGGTGTTCTGTGATTGGAAGTGGATAACTATCTCTGATAGTAGCGGCATTAACTTTTTTAAGGTTAATACACACTCGCAACTTTCCGTTCTTCTTGGGCACCACTACAATGGGGGACACCCATTCAGTATGCTCAATCTCATAGATGAATCCAACTTCAATCAACCTATCAATTTCTTCTTTTATTTTGGCTGCATAGGTATCATTATATGTGTAGGGCTTCTGTTTGGTGGGCTTGGCATCAGCAGTCATGGGGATAGTATGAGAGCAAATTCTTGGATCTACCCCTTTCAAGTCTCTATAGTGCCACGCAAACACATCCCTATATTCCCTTGATAGAGCTACAAGCTCCATTTCTTCTCTTGCACTTAGGTCATCTCCTATATATGTGCATCTCTCTTCGTTCTCTGCGATGGTCACTACAATCTTCTTGGTCTTTTCTTTATTATCATATGTTTCTCCTATGATGGCCTCTCTCTTAGGCATTCGTACCAAAATTTTTCGGTCGTCAACTTCATATTTCTTGAAGTTTTCAGGTACTTCAAACAATGATTCCTCCTCTTCTTGTTTCACTGCTTTTCTTTTCTTTTTCTTTTGACTGCTCTCACTTCCAGCCTTCGAATTTACCGTTTTAATACTTGTGAGAGGTTCTTCTTCTTTCTGGCTGAACACTCCTATATCTTCTAGATAGTGCTGCTCTGAGTTAAAGCAACTATCCATCACAATAGACTCCAGATCATCGTCATTCTCTTCTTCTTTTATGACATCACTAGGGTCACATTCTTCTAGCAAGGGCTGACACATGAACACTGAGATATCATAACCCTCCTCATCACAATGAGGTGTCCACTGTTCCTCATTGACAGCAATCTCCATGGTGGCTAAGATTTCTGGTCAGCCATGAGGCTCAAACTCCTCATCTGGAAAGATCATCGGTGTGTAGGCTGGGTCTCTAACTGGTCTATCTCTTGGCGAAGTTCCTTCTTCTCTTGCCTTTAAGCGTTTTTCCTCTTCCTCTACGACCTTGCACATCCACAAATGAGTATCTTCATGCGGCCATGATGGATCAGGTGAACTCTCAGAATGCACAGAGATTGAATCTTCTTTTGCTTTGTGGATAGGATTCCACTGTAGGGGTGGTACATCTCTGAAGGAGTAATCCCTCAAATTGACCTTGGTGGTGACCCCTAAGTGCTGCAAGTACAAGGAGTTGGTTCCCCAATCCTGTACTATTTGCAATTGTCGTAGGAAGGGTCTTCCTAGGATCATCTCATAGACGCTATTTTTCTCAAAGTCACATATAGCAAATGTATGTTAAAACTCCACACCACAAGTGGTTAGAGTTATCCCTTCGAGAAATCCTAGAGGTCTTTCAAAATGACCGTCGGCCATTTGAAGCTTCATTCTAGTTGGTCTTAATGTGGGTTTGCCCCATTGCTTCCACAAGGAGGTGGTCGCAATGGCAACACCAGCACCTGAATCTATGATTGCTTTGGTTGTGTAACCTTGGTAGGTGATTGGAAGATAAGTATTACCTTCTTCACCCTCACACATGTCCCCTATTTTGTCTAGAGGTATCTCTGGTACCCTTTGCTTAGAGCCTGCTTTTGGCATATTGGACTCAAGTTCTGGGACCTGATCCTTCACATGATTCCATAACTCAGGTTTCGCTTTGAGCAGCTCTTCTACAGTGAGATGACACTGAACCTTAGTGTTCTTCACGACATCAGTGTTCCTTGGAACCACTGAGTCTTCATTTCTTACCAGTATTGTGGGAGCTCTAATATGGAGAGATTCAGATTCCCATGGGCCTGGAAATTGAGGCAGTTCCTCTAAGGTATTAGATTCAAAATCTAACCTTTCATCTTCTTGTTGTTCTGCTTCATCTCCGTAAATAGATGGAATGTCTTGGGGAAATTGATCATGAAGATCATCAATCTCAGGAATAGGAGGGGAGTTACCCTTCTCCTTGGCCCATTTCTCTTCTTGTATTTCCCGCAAGAACTCTTGAGAGTACTGTTGAATTGAAGGAGGCATTCCAACATCCGTGGAATTAGGAACATAAGCTCCCATTGGTGGTGAGCTTCCTCTTTCAATAACTGGTTGAGCCTGTGGAGGTAAAGAAACTTGTGGTTTGTTTACCAATTGCTCTAATCTTTCTAGTAAGCCTTGGAAATGCAAATCCGGTTTGGCAGAGTTTGTCTGATTGAACTTTTGACTAGTCTCAAGTACAGCTTGAGCTTGTTCTACCATTTTCATGCACATTTTCATCCGTTCAATCTCTAGATTTGCTTAGGGTAACTCTTGTGTAGGTTTGCAGCTGTAGGCCCTTCTTGAAGTCGAGCCTGGTAGGCCTTGAACGTCATGTCCAAGCCTTCTGGGGTTGGATCTGCAAGAACAGACCCTGGTTGCGGTCTATTTACAATGGGTGGTGGGGTGGGATGAGGTGGAGTGGATGGAGTTTCAGCATGCGAGGGGCTTTGAGATGCAATGTCTTCTATTTTCGTTTTCGCTTCTTTTAAGCTTTCTTCTAGATCCGATAACTTTTTATTCCACTTGCGATTGGCCTTCTCTCTGGTATCCTTCCATGTTCTTGTTTTCCTCTTACTAGGCTCTCCTGATTCACTCGACTCTGATTGTTCTGCTGGTTTATCCTGTTTTAAGGCTTGTGCTCTAGTGACAGCTTGTATAGGAGCCACATTGCTACTACTTGAACTTGAATCTGCCACTAAGCCTACCACATTAATGGGTGTAATCTTGGGTGCACTGGAGGGGTTTCTTGGACAATCTCTGGGGAGATGGTCTCTGCCACAATCAGGACAAAAAGCCTGTATTGTGATAGCCTGTCCTTGACTCGGAGATGGTGGGTGGGGACAGTCACGAATGAAATGGTCACCTTGACATCTGAAACAAGATCCTCTAGGGGCTTGTGGTCTCATTTGTCTCAATTGGGGCCTAGGGTTAGGATTTGTGTACATGACATTGGAGTATTCTGGCTCCCAATTTTGCTCCATAGGTGGTGCCTCATATTGATACGAGTAAATCTCACTATGTTCAGGTGACTCTGTGTAATAAGCATGTGGACTACCTTCATGGGAGTAGTCTGAACTATGAGCATGAGAGTCATTATCTGGTATCAATGGGGTTAGTGGCACCAATGCTCTATTTGGATTTTCTTCTCCCACAGCATATTTGACTGGAATCACGTTGGCAGGAGTTGGTGGTTGGTTTCCCAAGACTGGTTGTGGCCTATATGGTGCCTGATATTGCTGTTGTGGTCTATAATATGGCTGTTGGTATTGGTTCTGATACCTACCTTGTTGGTAAGGTTGCTGATAAGTTTGTCTAACAGCTTGCCTATTGTAGGGACAATCTTGAGCCGTGTGGTTCGTGTATTTTCTCTCAATAGTGCAATATGGAGCATTCCTTTCTCTAATGTTTTGGTTTTGCATTGGGCATACATTAGCCATGTGGTCGCCCCCGCAAGTATAACACCGATTCAATGGAGTGACTCTCTGTGTTTGTTTATTTTGGACTCCCAGCTTCTTGGCAACTTGCTCAGCTATCTCCTCTGTTTCCGTGGAGATTTTTGAAGTATGACTAGTAGAACTATCTGAATCCTTATAGAGTTTGGATAATCCTAACTCCTCACCCAAGTTATCTTCTATGTCAATGCATGTCCGCACGCACTCTTCTATGGATCTAGGCTCTTTCAAGTATACATATGATCTTAACTTTGTGCTTAGTAAGACATCTAAGAACAAAGCCACTTGTTTGGCTGATGTGGGTAGCTCTGGAGCGGGGCATCTTTCTAGGTACTGTCTAAACCTTCTACCTGCTAGTTGCACTGTTTCTTGGGGTGTCTGCTTAAAACTGTGGATCAAAGATGATGTGTTATGCCTGATACCACTCTTGGAAAATTCTACAATGAATTCGTCTAGCAGTTGGCCTACATCACGATAGTTGCGACTACTCAGTGGTTGAAACCAAGCTAAGGCAGTGCCCTTAAGAGTCAAACCAAATGCCTCATACTGGGTGAACAAATCCTCAACCTGCTCAGCTCTTAACACTTGTTTGAACTCGGCCACATGATCATAAGGATCTCCTGACCCGTCAAAATAATTCTTCATTGCCTTGATCACTTGAGTGGGTCTAAGGGTTCTTGGGTGCTCTCGGGGTCTAGGCAATGGAAAATCCTGTTCATCTCTTTGTTGCCTATGTGCTTGATGTCTCTCTCTTTCAGGTCTTTCATTTTCAAATCCTAACCTATTCTTGCCCACGGTGTGTGCAAAACTTACCTCAGGTCTCTCTCTAGTTCTTTCTCTCTGGGCTTCATGAGCTTGGGATGATCCTACTCCTTGGAGGCCATGCGAAACATTGGATCTTGGTGGAGGGAAAATCAATTCATTCTTCCAAGTATATGCATGTCTATCATGTTCTGTTACCAAGAATATCTTCTCTGATATGTTATCCAGGTAGACAACTTTGCCTGGTATCTCAGGATCTTTGAATTCATAGATGATAACTATGCCCAATTGGCTAGGTTGATCTGGCTTGAATCTCCAAAAGGCTTCCTCTGTTTCTCTATTAAAAAATAGTTCTATGCTTTTGTGGTCTTGAGGGATCCAGTCTGGAGTGATCACTCTGGTCAAAACTGACTTGCCTCTAGGAGTCTGGGGTCCTTGTCCTACATTTCCTTGTTCTAGGTCGCCTATCTCATTCTCATGAATGATGTTTCCAAACTCATCGGTCCTATCTGGTTGGTTGGTAACCACATACATGGTTCCTTCCTTATCAATGTATGAACCCTCTTCGAACTTGACCACCGGGTGTTCAAGTCCAAAGGATTGATATGGATTTTTGAGTTGGACCACTGATCGCCTCAGACCATCCTCATAGATGCGAGAACCTAATTGATTGGTCCAAATATATTCCAACTGTGTCTTATAGGGACCTTCTGGTGTTTGTAGATGGGTTGTTCCTGAATTACCTGTAGGTTTTCCCATGCTAAAAGACATTTTTGAATCACTTGTGTCTGAACTTAGTAAAAGATGACCACTTAGTTGTTGTGCCCAAGACTTGGATGTATGATTGACACTAGCCTCAGAAGATCTAATGCTTTGTTTATCCTTGCCTAAGTGTCTACCAGATCTCAGGTTCATAAGCTTTAATCAAGAGTCCAAATTTTCCCTTTGGTATGGTAGTATGGTTCAAAATTCTTTGGAGCCCCCTTGGTTCCCTAGTCCCACTTGAGGGTCAACTTCAAATTATCCTATCTCAAAATCAACGCGTTATTCTTGAAAAAAAACAGTTGAGATCGTGTAGGATTTGAAACGAGCTTTCCAACGAGCTATAGAGCTCAAAAAATGGACTTTGGATGAAAAAGTTATGTCAAATCAGGCTCCTAGGGGTCAAAATAGGCAAACAGGACCTTCTGGAAAAAATCGCGATTTTGTGAACTTCAAGAAAATCGCGATTTTGTGAACTTCAAGAGAATCGCGATTTTGTACCTTGAGAATCGTGTTCACAAAATCATGTTTTGAAAATCACGATTTTGAGCAAAAAATTGTGTTTTGAAAATCGCGACTTTGAGCAGAAAATTGTGTTTTGAAAATCGCGATTTTGAGCAGAAAATCGTGTTTTGAAAATCGCGATGTTGAGCACAGAATCGTGTTTTTGAAAATCGCGATTTTGAGCAGAAAATCGTGTTTTGAAAATCACGATGTTGAGCACAAAATCGTGTTTTGAAAAATCGCCATGTTGAGCACAGAATCGTGTTTTTGAAAATCGCGATTTTGAGCAGAAAATCGTGTTTTGAAAATCGCAATGTTGAGCACAAAATCGTGTTTTGAAAATCGCGATTTTGAGCCTTGAGAATCGTGATTCACACAATCGTGGTTCTCAGAATCGTGTTTTTTGTCATAAAATCGCGATTGTCAACAGAGAATCGTGTTTTCATAAAATCGTGTTTTAGAGAATCGTGGTTCTCACAGAATCGTGTTTTTGGTCTGAAAATCGTGATTTGTGAGAATCGCGATTTTGAGCACAACCACAGAATCGTGTTTTCACAAAATCGTGTTTTTGGCTGAAAATCGTGATTTTTTGAAAATCACGATTTTGAGCACAGAATCGTCTTTTCACAGAATCGTGTTTTCACAAAATCGTGTTTTTGGCTGAAAATCGTGATTTGTGAGAATCGCGATTTTGAGCCAAAATCGTATTTGCTCAGAATCGTGTTTTTGACATGAAAATCGCGATTTTGAGCAGAGAATCGTGTTTTCACAGAATCGTGTTTTTTAGATGAAAATCGTGATTTTTTGAAAATCGCGATTTTGAGCACAGAATCGTCTTTTCACAGAATCGTGTTTTCACAAAATCGTGTTTTTGGCTGAAAATTGTATTTTCTCAGAATCGTGTTTTTTTGGCTGAAAATCGTGATTTTTTGAAAATCGCGATTTTGAGCACAGAATCGTGTTTTTACTGAAAATCGTGATTGGTAAGAATCGCGATTTTGAGCAGAACCACAGAATCGCGATTTTGAGAATGACCACAGAATCGTGATCCTTTCAGCAAGCTTTTAGACAGGAAACAGAAAATCGTGATTTTTCAAAAAAAATTGAATTTTCACAGAATTCCGATTTTCATCACAGAATCGCGTTTTTTGGTGGGAAATTCAAATTTCTGAGCGCCGGCAATGGCGAGCTCCGTATGAGCAAAAAAACATGAAAAAACACAGCGCTTGCTCTCCCTTGCACCTCCTAACTCCTTCCCACACAATAATGCATGAAAAATGGTATGAAAATGGTGAAAATGCACTACAAAACAAGAAATTTCTATGAAGAAGAAGATGGAAGAAGGTGGAGATGATGATGATGATAAAGATGAAGAGGAAAAAACAGAAAATGAACTGAAATGACAGTTTGTTTTTTACCTTCCAACGTCGCAAATCTACGATCTTACCATCACAACGCTCGTCCTCGAAGCTCTCTCCCTGGAAACGGTGCCAAAATTTGGTGTAGCTCAAGCGTAAGCACCACCTCCTTTGCTTGTCAATCCGCGGAGACGTGAGGACCGGTATGAAGACCACGAGCAAGTGAAGGCACAAGTGCGTGGGTGAAAGCACACAAACATGCACACACATACACACACACGCGCACAAAGTAAGATCAAAGAGAGGAACAATGGAAAGCTTCGATTGCAAAAGAGTTCTCTTACAAAAGCTCTATTCTCTCACCAGCTAACCCCAAAAATGAGCTCTCTAGCTCTTTTTATAGTTTTTTGACTAGTTTTGGCCCTGTCCAGACCTAGTGTCCGACCTAGTTAAAAATTAGGTTCCAGGGCTTATTTGAGGGCTCAAACGAAGTCAAAAATTATGAAAATTGGTACGATGGTACTTCTAATACTCCTCAAGCTCGAGGACTCCTCGGCTTGAACAAAATGGAGTTATAAAAATAGATAATGGTATTTACAATGGTTTTTAGTGATGAAAATCACTATTTCTGTAGGGGATTCATATGAAAATTTGACATACATTTCATGGAGCTCCCTACTTGCTCCCTTTCCTTGTGTGTCCACCTTTTGATGTGCTTCCATGCTTTGTCCTTGACTTTGAGCTTCAACAGTACGTTTGACAGATAAAGCTATCAATGCATGTGCCTAAGCATCTCTGTCATCCCAACGAATTTGCTCTACAGTAGGTGCAGCAAAAACCGCAACACAAAAAGGAATATGCAGAATATCATCATCTTTGACACCTTCTGCATCAGCTTCAGTACATGCAGTTGTAACAGTTGCAGGTGTGATAGGACATTTTTCGACACCCTGCACAATGTTCCACAACCCTTTTGCAACCAATACATGTCGCATCATATAAGCCCACAATGGGTAGTTGGTACCATCCAACTTATCCTCAATAGCCAACATACGGAATACATCACTGCTTTCAACCATGGCCGGTGACTAAAATGCCTTGATGCAAAAAATTGACTGTATCTCAAAAAGTTGAACAGAACTACCTAGACGAATTCTGCTAGGCCTGTAGTAGACTTCGAGATGCTTATAGTAGAGAACAAAAACTGGTATATACCTTCGGCACAAAAAGACAAAATAGCCTGCATAAGCACTATGATAGTGCATTTGGAGGCCGAAACGAGCTTAGATCGCAATTTTGGCACCACATAGCGAATTTGTTTTGATCTTGAAAACATGCTGAGTATGCTCACCAAAATTTGTGCGATTTTGAGACTCCAACCGGAGGAGTGTCGACGGTGCCCTAGATGAAGCGATGACCTGCTCTGATACCAATTGTTGGAGATAGACATCTTTGGAAGCACGCGAACAACACAAGGAAGAAAAAGAAGCTTGGAGCACAATACACAATACTGAATGTATTACTAGAGAATATACAAAGATAATTAGCCCATTAGGGCAATAGGCGTATATACAGGGGGGCGGAAACCTCCTAAAGAGGGAAAAAAGTGCCCCGACGGTCCTAGTGATGTGTTCACACACATCACTACCTAAATATATCAACAATAGTCTCAAGAAAACAATTTCTAATTTGATTTAAGAGCTTGGAGGATAAAGGTACACTCATGAAAGCATAGTATACACATAAAACAACTCATCACTAAGATAAATCCATGCAAAATTCTCACAACATCCACTTGAAAACACCATGAAAATTGAATGATGAGAATGAGTTTTACAAAGAGCTCTCTAGTTCTCATTAACCATCCAAAAATGTACATGAATCTCCCCCAAAAAATGACTTCAAATGTCTTTTATACTATTTTAAGTGTCCATGTTCACACTTAAAATAGGTCTTTCTAAGCTTCTAGTCTAAAAGTATGCTGTCTAGAGGGCTCAAACACTTCTACAAAAATTGTATATGACACATTTCATCATGAGGAAGGGCCTAGTCATTTTTACAAAATTTGGAATAATTTATCCTAGCAATAATACAAATTTCTATCTTTTTCTATTACAAAAGTGTGCTCTTGATAACTGATTTATCTTTCCCAAAATTCTCCCCTTTTGAAAAACTTATGAATGGATCTTTCTATTGTCTTTTCTTTCTCCACTGCACAACTTTTGCAAGCTTGTCAATGAAATCCTTCTTTATGTGTTCTAGATATGTTGCTTCATAATTGTTAGTCTAGATTTCATTACAAATGAAAATTTTCCAAAAATTTTTGAATCTTGTTCAAAAAATCCATATTCAAAAGCAGCTCTTAAAATTTGTACATAGTGATTCCCCATGAATACAATCCTACTATAATAAGACATCATGCATATTCTGTCAAGAGTCTCACTTAGGTAAAAAAGAAGTGCATTTGTCAAAGAGTCAAAGGCTACAGAATTGACAATCCTCATGTCAATATCAATGAAGGTTTCTATACATGCTACAATAAGTTTAATGATTTTGAAGGTTAATATACAGGCACGAACATTTACATTTGCTAAATCTTTTGCAAATGATTTGCAAGTTGTTAACATATATATCTTTGATGGCCATGTTTCTTTTTTGGGCCTTGCTATTTTAGAAAGTCAAGCCATTTTGAAGGAATACTACCATCTTTCCTCATATGGGAGCACTTTGGCCATTCTCTCTTTCTTGCAATTGGACAGTAAGCTGGATTGACATTCAAATGGTTGGGAACTTCTAACCATATCTTCTTACATTCCTTGTTCCTATCCAAACATTTTCTCCATGAAGGATTAGCTTTCTCAACTAACTCTTTAGCAATTTCCATTCCTTCTTCATATTCTAAAAACTTATTAGGATTGATTCGAACTCTATCAGTTTAATAATTCTTTATGCTATCTAGAATCATACAAAATGGAATGCCTAGACTATCTACTACCCAATGTTGATGTGATGGGTTCACACCCTATCCCAATGCGAATTGCACTAATGGCCATGCATTTTTCTCATATATTTCATTATAGCTTCTTTGTCATTGAGTAACTATTGGATGAACTCAATAGATTCTTCATCTATATCTTCTTCTTGTCTTTCTTCATCTGCTCCTTGTTGTTGGACAGGAGACGACTTCCTTTCTTCAAAATTTGGCATTTCTTGTACATGTTCCTAAATAAATTCTTTTGATTGGCTTGATTTTATTTTTGACATCTCTTGTTCCTTCATTAGTTCAGAACTTCGCTTCTGCCATTCCATCCTTTCCTTTCTTGCTTTCTCATTTAAGTTACTGCATTAGCAACATGTTTGTTTGCTTGTTGCTCAATTCCTTAAGATCCTTAAATTTTCTCTCTAAGAGGAGGAGACATTAATATTTGATTTTGAGAAACCCCTATTTGATTTCCTAGAGTTCCAAAATTTTGATGTACATTACATCTCCCAAGAATTTGAGTGATCCATCTACCTAGGGTCTCAAACTGACCATGAAGAAGGCCGTAGAACAATGGATTAGGAAGATGAAGAGTGTGCACTCACAAAAGAAGAAGACAAACAAGGAGAGTAACAGGATGAGCAACATCACAAATGAAGATGAAGAACAAGACAAATATTCTTATACATTAGCTCTACAAAGACTACATATGCAAATTGAAGTAGTTCAATCCCAATGGCAATTGAATCAAGAACATAACCATGCCCTTCTCTAGGAAGAGTTGGAATAGAGTGGATTTGATGTAGCATTTATAGAAACAATGCAAACTTTCAAAGAAGTTGTGGGGGTAATCCAAGCTCTAAATTTTTAATGAAGTGCCCCCAAACCTACTATGATTCAAGAAGATTCATAATGCAGCCTCACCAAGGCCAGCCCATCCAAGTCTTTATTCCTCCTAATGTTTCAAGCAGACCCACACTCCAAGCACGTATGCCTCTAGCCCTTTCCCCCATTGATACCGCTTTGCTAGGACAACCCCCCATCCTAATTGCTCCTTCCATCACCTCTATCCCCCAAGAACTCCAATCCATGTTTGAAACTCCTCCACATATCTATATCATCCCCCATCCAACCGATGTTAGCCCCTATTCCATCACCTATCTACCTTACCCATTTTGACTTCCACAACCCCACAATGTCCACAAAACTCACTTTTTCATCCTTGAATCCATTTGCCATAGTTTCAATGCCCAACTTCTTTGAAGCCCTTATCAAACCTTTCATTAATCCCCCGAACTGACCTCTATTCTCCTCTTTTACACTACCCACCACTACACCACTTACAAATACACACACTACACAACATGCACTAGCACCGATTCCATTTTTCACGATTACCACAACACACTTCCATGTTTGAACCGATGGACATTCCAAAAACCACCACAACACCACCCCCACCCACAATACCATCATCCCCTATCCCCCCACCACCAACCTCACCACCACTCACTAATTTTTTTACTTTTGCATCCACACTTCCCATCCCATCTTGTATATACATCATTAGTTCTTGAACCTACTTTGAGTCAAATGTTCCAATATATGAATCAAATTAGGGATGAATATGCTAAACTTAGGACAATGATACAATCACTTGCAAGAAGAATCAAGCAAGTTGCAATCACAAATGAGTTCTTTGATGGTAGAAAAAACCTCTCTTAACTCCAGATACACCCAACTATAGGAAGCTCATAATGCATTGGAATTACAATTAGAAGCACAAAATACAAGTGATACAAGAAATAGATGAACAACCATGAGTGCTGATGGATAAAAATGCCAGATTAACTAGAAACATGGGCCTCCTAAGATGGCACTTAGCCATAGCAAAATAATAAAATCAATGGTTGTAGGTTCGGAACATTTAGAATTTTGAAGCACCACTAGACATGCCAAGTGTCCTTGTTAGTCCATCATGCTTCTAGGATTTGGCATCACAGAGTATTAAGATCATTCTCAAAGACTATAAAAACCTCCTAGATGTGGACCATAAATTATTGGAGGATTTTATGATGCTTCAAGCAACATGAGTCAACACATTGCCTACTACCTCTAATGCACCCACCACATCCACTATCCCTAAGGATGCCATATCAAAGCTAGAAGACCTTGGTAGACAAGTGGTAGAGATTAAATACAAATTGGAATCTAGATGGTCCCTCAAAAGACCCGTATCACCACTTGACATCCTTGACTCCGAGGAACTCATACATATCCCAGTTTGCAACCTTTTGAAGAGGAATACAAGCCACAATCAGCTTGTTTGAGTTACTGATGAAGGTGAGGATACTTTCAAACTCAAAATGCCTGCATGGATGAAACCAGTGGAGGAATTAGGAAGGACACACTCATCATGAGTGGAAGCTCAACTATAGGCCATGGTAGTAATGACTTTTAGTCCATCTTAAAGTAAACATAACTTGCACCCACAAGATATATTTCCACAAATCAATCAATACATGTCATATTTTATCATTTTGGAGGAATATCATGTTGAAATCAAACAAATAACAAGACAAACTCCTACATTCACAACACAATTCAAGCCTAAAGAACTCCCTTGAGAGGCATGCCATGTAACCATCTTCCAACCTAACTGGCAGGCACAAATACTACAAGAGTATCTTGAGATGATGTAGACATGAGCAAAGACACCTTTGTACATACTGTACAATACCATTTATGGTCCAATACATTGTTGATGAACCTGGCCTACATTTTCTATTAAGGTAAAGACACTTTGTGATTAGTTGAACTATCCCTATCTTGCACCACCATAAGAGCCACCCACTATCATTTACATGATGGCCACTATATGCCATTGGCTATCATGACTACACAAAGATGTTGAGTCACATGCTTGCAAATAAAAATATTTTAATTGATGCAAACTACATTTAAAGCCTTTTAAAAAGTCAAGGCACTAGACGTCTCAACTGTAGTCTTTGAATATGGCAATCTAGACTTAGTATATGACATGAGTATGACACCATCATTGAAGTTATGCTATGCATGAAACTACAAAATCAAGTACTTACTGGTCAATTACAAGAAAAATTTTGAAGAAATATTCATAATGGGTTTTTGGGAGTATCATTCAAAGGTGTTCATCTCCAAGCCAACTCATTTACTATACCCTACCGTACTCAACACACTATCACCTCCTGTAGCCAAATAATCCAAGAGATATTGATTAGCCTAAAATTGAGGTAGATTTTGCAAAAGGTTTCTGAGTGGCTGATCACTCATTGGCAACTGAATTCTCTTCTAGAAGGGTCTATCAGGGACGATAGACTGAGGAGGGAGGGGAGTGTTGGCACTAAAGATCAAGGTCAACATAGAGGGAGCAAACACAGAAGGCATGGAAGCATGTAAAGCAAGGCATGTGCTATGTATATGAAGACAAGTAATAACGATTCATACTATTCAAACCCAAAACAATGGTTTTAATCACTACTTTATATATACAAAAAGAAACAAGAAACCCAATTTTGTAGAAAAATATTCCATTTTGTGCAATGTGAGGAGTCTGCAAGCTTGAGGACTTAGTTATAATCCACATATCAATTTTCATAATTCTAACCCCTCAAATTACCTATAGGACCTAATTTTTAACTATGCTAGACATTGTGTTTGAAACTGATCGAAACTAGTGAAAAACTATAAAAAGAGCTAAAGAGATCATTTTTGTGGTTGAATTTTTGAGGAAATAAAGCTTTTGTAATTGAAGTAATCTACATAACATTACTCATACTCTTTCCCTCTTCCTTGCGTGTGTGTATGTGTGCATCTTGTGTGTTTTTCACCTTCATCTTCTCTCATATCACTCTCCCATGATCATTATATCATTCTCAGAGTATGAGATGGATCTCCTTGACGTGGTTCTCACCATTGTCTTAGAGTGACAACACTCTTTGATACTTTGAAAGAGTTAGGAAATGAGTCTAAGGAAATGTCTTAATCAATCAATATTGATCATCTCCAAAAGGAACTAGCCTTCCTCTCCAAGGTAGAAGGATAGTATGATATGACATTTCTCTCATCTATGAATGATCAATGAACATGGAGCACTAGCTTTTTGAGATCCATGGGGATACACTCTGGTGAGAATAAAAAATCATGATGTGAAACATGATCTATATCACAACCCTAGGGTAATGCAAGACGACAATGCCTATGTGGACAAAAGGGGATCTTTCTACATATTTAGTGGAAATTCAAAAAAGGTAGATGCATTTGGAGTTAAATTTCATAATGTTCAACCTCAAAAATTTGGTGCAAGAGTTAGTGGATACACTCACATACACTTTGAAACTTTTGATGAATAAGGATCTTGAACAGACCTATGTGGCAACAACATTGTTCTTCACTAAGGTTATACATGATAAGAGGACTTTTTGGGTGTACTTCTCTATAGAGACCAAAGATTCCTTTTGGATGCTTCCACTAGTAGAAGGCAAGGATTCACCTTTCATTAGGATTCAGGAAGAAATAGGTCTATCTTGGAGATGGTTAGATCAATGTTAAAGGAGAAGGACTTACCACTCAGGTTCCGTGACGAAGCATGCAATATGACAATATATATGATGAATAGGATTTCAAACTACTCTAAATCATGTATAGAAAGCATCTCATTAGTCTTTTATGGATCAAAGCTATATTTTTCTGATTGTGGAGTTTTTGAAGCATATGTTATGTTCATTTTTAGCAATAATTCAGGTTAAAATTAGATCCATAGTTTAACAAAATGATGTTCATTCATATGACATAAAGGCAATCACGATATAGGAGTGTCAACCCAAATACCGGAGAGGTAAATTTTTCAAGAGATGTGATTATCCATGAAGATAAATCTTGGCATGAGCATGAGGTGTAGGTAGGTGAAGAAGAAAATACAAGGGGTCTTGAAAGATAGTCAAATTCTCCAAGCCCACCAAAAAGTCAAATTACATATGAAGAGGTAATTCCCCCAATTAAATGATGAAGGGAAATTGAATCATAAGAAGAAGAAAATGAAACATCCATATCAAGAATAAGAAAATCTCAAAGGCCAGAAAATCATGGTAGGACAAGAAGTCAATCGTGGTATCCAATAAGAGAAATAAGGCAACCACAAAAATTATCTCATGAAACTTATATGGGAAATATTCTTGAAGATTGGGAGCTAAAAACTTATGAAGAAGCATCAAAGGAAAAGAAATGGGTTAAGTCTATGGATGAAGAACTTGCAACTTTGTACAAGAACAAGACATGTGATTCAATTCCAAGGCAAACTAACATGAAGGTAGTCGGTAACAAATGGGTGTGCAAGATCAAGAGAAACACTGATGGTTTAGTGAGATATAAAGCAAGGCTCACTTGTAAAGGTTATGCATAAATTTTTGGCATTGATTATGAGGCAACTTTTGCTCTTGTTGCAATGATATCAATGATAAGGACATTAATAAGTGTTCTTTGCAAGAAAGGTATGGAATTTTTATCTTCTAGACATAAAAATGCATTTCTCAATGATGATTTAAAAGAACATGTGTACATGGAGAACGGCTAGTTATGAAGATCCCAAGACGTTTTTACACATGTATGTGAAATCGTGAAAGCTTTATATGGTCCTAGAAAAGCTCCAAGGGCTTGGAATTCTAGATTTGGTAACATTTCTTGAGAAGCAAGGATAGAAGAGTTCAAATGCATATTCTTCTTTGTACGTTAAAGTTGAAGGAATGTTGATTGTTTATGTCTCAATTTAGGTGAATGATTCAATAATAACGCGAAACGATGAATATAAAATATCCAAGATCAAAGAAAAGCATGGATCTGAATTTAAAATTCTAGATTTGGGAGAATTAACCTACATCTTTGGAAACAAAGTTATGAAGAAAGAAGGTGGCATATATGTTCTACGAAGAAAGTTTATTTCAAATTTATTGAAGAAACATGGCATAGAACATTGCAAGAGTATTAGTTTATGGCTTTAAACTTTCTTTTTTGGTTTATGGATTTTATTAATTACTAGAAATAAGGTGTTGAAGGCACACTCATTCATAAACTTAGAGAAGACGTAGTTAAACATTGTGATCAAAGTATAACAGTTTCTATTTTTAAAAGGGATAGTCGCTTGTGTTGATAGCATCTCAATAACAAGATTGGTTCTCTTAGTATAGGCTTCTAAATTGTGTGATTTTTTTTGCTTTATGAAGGTTACAATATATAAATTAGTTTCTATAAAAGAAATAATCATAAAGAAAATGTGCATTTTTTTGAAGACCTATTCTTTGTCGGGTATCATTTTACTCATCAATTGACATATCTCTATTCATGGTGTTATATCTCAGTGCATATGAGGTCTCTTTGAGTGATTTAACTTGAATCTAGTTTTTTATGTCTCCTTATTTGAGTATAGATACTAATTTGTCACCAAAATCAATTGTAAAGTTTGGAAGTTTCATACACTTCTTTGTTGTAAGTTCCAAAGAGGTTTTGATACCCTCATTTTAAGCTACTTTTTCTCTATCTATAATCTAGCTTTTTTGATGCTTCATATTTGTAATGTGTGCTAGCAACGTTTTTTTTCAAAAACTTCTTATGGTTCCACTATTTCTTTGCTTCAAAAAGGCGTTCTTGGATATATGGTGTCATATTCACTTGGTTCCCTATCTGTTTGATGGCATGGATATCATCTGCACTATGATCTTTTGTGGTGCGGTATATCGATGCATGTTTGGGAAGCAAAAGTGTTGATGGATCAATCTGACTTCTTCTTTTATGTCAACACGATTAATGTCTGTGAATGTGCATGTTTTAGCACCTCAACTTTCATCTTTCAGAACTATGTTCCCATCCTTTTCCCACACGAAGGCTTCCTTTATCAACTCATGGGCGAATTGAATGATTACCCATTCTCCTGCCATGTCTAGAACTCTAGCTTCAGGTACTAACGGGTCATGTAAAGCTGGTTGCAGGGTATTCATCACCTGTGTGCATCATTGGAAGTGCGGTTTGTAGATTGGTAGTTCAAAGTACTTCTGAATACCTTCTTTCTTCATTATGTCTATAGTGGATGGAAGTTCATGCACGACTTTGAAATCTTGGGACATCACTGGAAATTGATGGTCCATGTCCATAATCTTGATTGTTACTAAGAACAGATAGTCTCTAGTAGGTTGGTCCTCCCGAAACCAGTGAAATTTTGCTTTCGTCACACTCTGTAAAGGGAATTCGAGCACCTCTTCTTGAATAGTTGCTTCAGAGTCCTTAGAAGCCATCTGCACTTGTAATAAGGAGAACATCAGCTTCTTATAGCAGTTAAGTCATGATTCATGTGTGTCTTAGTGACATGTTGCTTATTGCATCACTCCGTTTCCCCTTCTTAAGTAAGTAAGATCTCTTACTACACATCTTTTGATTTATATTCCTGAAAGAAAACAAGAGTTAGTGTAGCTGAAGCTTTTATTTATTTACACAGTAGGTTCATTCCTATGGGAGTAGAATCTAGGATCTATTCCCAAGTGGGAAATGTGCACCACTAATTCTATTGAACATATTATGTGCCAAATGCATGGCCTCGTAATGTGGCCCTGGCATGCATACTCTAGGTGCAATAGACTCTTCATGAGTGTAAGTGGAATCCTGTTGAGTTGGTTGTTCGTGTCCGTGCAACCTCTTGGGTCTCCATATTCATTTTGTAGTTGATGTTTGAGGCTTCATCTTCTCTTGGTTTTGTCGTATTCTAGGCCTTTCCTCTTTCTTTCTTGAAGTTTGATTGGTTGATGTCGTGTTCCTCTGGTATCTTTGGTGGGTCTTGTCGGGCTTCATTTTCTTGTTTTGTCAGCGTGGTATTTCTGCTTGCTTGTCTATCTCTTGACTTGCAGTCTGTCTGACCTTCTTCGTAATCCACATATGTTGCCGTGTTTTCTGGGCTTCTACTAATGACTTTGGAAGACATACTTTTAGGAGTCTTTTTAGTTCTGATTGTAATAAAGGGAAATTTTTGTTTCTCCTTGCCTTCATAGGGTGAGTGACTTGTATTGGTGTTGACTTCTCCGATTCCCTCATTCGATCCTTGTGAACCCACTGTAGTTTAGCGTTTCCTGGTTGTGGTAATCGAGTAGTAGACTTCCACATGGATGTTTTTCCCTTGTTGTAGGTAACTTTAGGAGTGTTGTCTTGACATTTTCTCTTGGATTCATCATTCATGGGGAATGAAGGCACATCATCAACTAACACATTTGTATTGGTGGTCAATCCTCGCTTAGGGTACTCTTTGGGTAAACTCTCGATTGATTTGTTTTCTAACTCCTCTTCTAGGGTTTCTTTCTCATGCTTGATGGCTTCATGCATGTGAGGGAGTCTTTCTTCTAATAGGCTAAAGATTTCCTTATGCCGTATTTTGGCTGAGATGTATCCTTGAGCTAGATGAATGCTCACTTCATCCTCAATAATCCAATCTTGCCCTAGGATCAAGTTTTCTATTAAATCCTCATCTTTACATGCCAAAACTCGTTGCTCCATAGTGGAATTTCCTAGGTGGAGGGATATTCGGGCTTCTTCAATACATTTTATGACTTGTCCCCCAATGCCTATCATGTGAGGTTTAGTCAGTTTCATGATCGTTTGAAGATGCGTAATGACCATCATTCGTATGCAGCTGAGTGCCACCCCTGAGTCGATTAATGCATCTATGAACTAGTATTCTATAGTGCCAATCCCTAGGTTCAAATATGGTTGAGATATGCTGAGGTTATTTGTGTTGGCTTGGTGATCTTGGTAATTGACCATGGGCATTGGTTTTTCTCCTTGAAAATATCGCTCATCTCGTTGCCTTATCCACTCCTTTCATTTCTTGATACGCTCTAGGGCTTCTCGCCTTGCTTGTTCTCTAATTGCCTCTTCTTCTTTTTTTCCGTTTTGCACACCTACTAGTCATGCTAACATTCGATCTGTCAATGGTTCCATATATCGCTTTACTCGACAACCACTTATGTAATTAGGAAGTATATCTCCATCCAATGTGGCTAGGTTGACTACTCCACTCGTTGAAATCCTATTGATTATTAGGGGTCCATATCCGCGTTTCTGCAGCTTCTTGGCATGTTGCTTCAAAGTATACACCATGACTAAATCTCCTTCTTTTAGATCTTTGTCTTTGATGTGCGCATCATAATATGCTTTCTGTCTCCTCTTCATGGCATAAATTCCCGCAACAGCTTGTAGTCTTATTTCATGTAGCTTCTCAATTTGTTTGAGTTTCTTGGACAACTCATGTCTTGTCCATTCATACTGTTGTGCTACTCTTAAAGTAGGCACCAAAAAATTGATTAGCAGGATTGCATTTTGTCCATACACGAGGTTGAATGGTGTAGTTCCAATGGCTATTTTGTAGGCCACACCGAAGGCCCAAATTGCATGATGCAATTGTTTGTCCCAATCTGACCTTCCACTATTGACCATCTTTGTCAATACAGTGCACAACACTTTATTGGAACTTTCTGCTTGACCATTGGCTTGAGGATGATAAGGGGCTGCTTTTTTATGAATAACTAAGAATTCATTCATCAAGGACTCTATTAATTCTTTAATAAAGTGCGTTCCTCGATCACTTACGATTTCTATTGGTAGTCCACAGCGAGTAAAGATGTGCTCAAAAAGAAACTTAGATGTGGTCAGAGCATCATTTTTTCTAGTTGCTTTTGCTTCTACCCATTTAGTTAAATAATCTATCGCCACTATTATGTACTCAGTGTGTGATCCTTTTGCTGGTGGATTAATAGGTCCTATGAAATCAATGCCCCATTTGGAAAAGGCTCTCGTGCAAATCATAGGTCTCAAAGGCATGTCATCTCGTCTAATAGGGTACTTAGCTCTTTGGCATGCCTCACAACTTTGTACATAGGTGTCTGCATCCATATGTAGAGTTGGCCACCACAAGCCTCTAAAGAGAATAATTTTTACAGTTCTTTTGGCTGAGAAATGTCCTCCTGCGGCACCTGCATGTGCCATTTCTAATATGGGTAAGTACTCTCCTTCATGTACACATAGTCATAGTTGATTGTCTTTCCCTCTCTTCAATAATTGTCTCCCTATGATAACATAGTCCTTACTCATTTCTTCTAGGGATCATTTCCTAGATAAACTGGTTCCGTCCTCATGCTCTCGTGTCTTCAAGAATTTCACTAACGTCTTACTCCAATTGGGCGCTATTCTAGAGAAGGGTAATGATGTATGGTCATCTGGAGTGGTTTCTTGACATTCCGTGCAACTACCAACATTCTCATGAACATCCTTAGGCATATCAGAACAATAGACTCCTAATCGTTTCAATTCTCTTAGGGTTCCATGAGTTCCCTTGTGCCTTACGTGTGCTTGTTCAATCAAGTTCTTTTGTTCGTCTTCTTCTACACATCTAGACAATACACCGTTGGGTTCTTTATGGTACACACTTCTTGCTACGATGTGTAAGTTACACGACTGCATAATTTTTTTCCTAATATCCCTGTTAATTGAGTGTTGAGGTCCATGAGTGAGTATTGAAATTAGCTTTTCTGCCCACTTAGGACATACTTCCAAATTGAACAGGTAAGTGTCTGGCAAATCGTTTGGTACTCCGCTAGGTGGTTCTCCATGTGTCAATCTAGAGAGATGATCAGCTCTCATGTGGGTATTTCCTTTTTTTACAATCACTTCAAAATCAAACTCCATTCTCGTGTTACAAGGCTTATTGACTAAGTACAATAAGGCTTGATGATCTATGAAGAACTTGAACTTGTTGGCTAAAAGGTAGTGTTTGAATTTCTTTATACAATACACCATCCCTAAACCTTCTGGCTCCATAGTTGTATAGTTTCTTTCAGCTTGATTCAGTTGTCTGCTAGCATAAGCAATAGGATGGTCCAATTTTCCTTCATCTGCCGATTGAGCTAGAATGCATCCTATTGCGTAGTTGGAGGCATCTACATGAATATGAAAAGGCTTGTCTCAGTTGGGTATTTTCAAGATAGGTGCTCTACTGAGTCGTTTTTTAGTTCATTAAATGCTTTTTCACATTCATCCGTCCATGTGAATTGGGTCAACAATCCATATAATGGCTTGGCAATTATGGCGTACATGTGGATAAATCGACGATAGTATCCACAATGACCCAATGCTTGCACTTCCTTTGCATTCTTTGGTCTTGCAAGTTCTACGATTACTTTGATCTTGTATCATCAGTGGATATTCCATTCCTAGATACATTGTGTCCTACGATTTTTCCTTGTCTCACCATAAATACGCACTTCTCAGGATTCCGACACACTCTAGATTGCCGACATTTTTCAAATATTATTCGCAACTAAGGAATATGTTCCTGTCTCCGATCTGAGTATGTGAATAAGTCGTCTATGTATACTTCCATACTCTTCCTTAGGAATTCTTTGAAGACATGACACATCAACCATTGGAAAGTAGCAAGGGCATTTGTGAGCCCAAAGAGCATCACCCTGAAAGCATAGCCTCCCCATTCAGTCATGAATGTGGTCTTATGTTGGTCCTCAGTAGCAATAGCTACTTGGTTGTATCCAGAGAATCCATCCAAGAAGCTATAGACTTCCTTACCTGCGACTCTTTTCAAGAGATGATCAGTGATAGGTAATGGGTAGCTATCACGGATTGTGGCTGCGTTGGCTTTCTTTAGATTAATGCACACTCTTAGTTTCCCGTTCTTTTTGGGCACAACTACTAATGGTGACACCCATTCGGTATGTTCTATCTCATAAATGAATCCAGCCGCTAATAGCTTGTCTATCCCTTCCTTAATTTTTGTTGCATAGACATCATTATAAGTGTAAGGGCATTCCTTTGATGGTTTTGCATCAGGTGTCATTGGTATTCGATGAGAACAAATGGAGGGCTCCACATATTTGAGGTCCTTTTAGGTCCATGCAAACACATCTTGATATTCTCGAATCAGTCTTATCAATTCTTCTTCCTCCTCAGGTGACACATCTTTTCCTATGTATGTGCATCTTTCTTCTCCATCTTCTACAGTCACTATTACTTTCTTCATTTGTTCCTTGTTGTCATATGCTTCTCCTTCTCTTGCTTCTCTCTTAGGCATCTGAATGACTATCTTTCTTTCCTCTACTTCGTATCTTTTGAAGTGTTTTTTGGGACTTCAAATAGATCTAGGGTTGGTTTGGTCTTACCCGTGGTTTCCTCATGGTTCGGTACTATCTGAGCTGCTTCTATTGATAACACCTTGGTTGTTCCATCCTTGTCCTTGGCTTGGATGGCTTCTAAATAGCGTTTCTATGAATCAAACTCCGATTCCATCTCTATGCTCTCGTATTCTTCATTCCGTTCCTTTTCTAATACTTCTCCTGCTTCTAACTCATGAAGGACTCCATGTAAAGGCTTACAGCATAACCTTCCTCGTCCACACATTCATTCATGGTCAATACTTCTTCATTTACACATACGTCCAAAGTGGCTAGAATCTCCATCCAACAATGTGGTTCCAATGCTTCATGAGGAAAAACTTGGGGCATATACATAGGGTCCTCCACTGGTCGGTAATTTTGATGTCCGATAGGCCATGTTCGAGTCGTTTCTCTCTTTGCTTCCTTACAAATCCATAATTGGGCATCCTTGTACATCCACGATTGATCGCTTGAACCGGAACTATGGATTAACAAATCATCTTCTTCCTTGTGTATGGGATTCCATTGTAGCGAGGGTACATCCCTATATGCAAACGTATGCAAATTTATCTTGGTAGTAGTTACTTGATGTTGTAGGTACAAAGTATCTCTTCCCCAATCTTGTACTACCCTAAGTTGTCTCATGAAAGGTCGTCCCAATATCATTTCATAATTATTTGCTTTTCCAAATTGACATATGGCTAATGTGTGCTCAAACTCCACTCCGCAGGTCGTTAAATTAATTTTCTCCAATATTCCCAGGGGCCTCTCTACATGACCATCAGCTAATTGAAGCTTCATATGCATTGGTCGCAAGGCTGGCTTTCCCCATTTCTCCCAAATCTCTTTGGTGGTGATGCCCACTCCTGCTCCTGTGTCTAGTATGGCCTTGGTCATGTATCCATTGTAAGTGACGGGTAGACATGTGTTGCCCTCATCTCCTTCCCTAAATTCTCCAACTTTATCCACTGAAATTTGTATAGTAGAAGGGGCTTTGGTTTTCTTATTTTCCTTTTTGTTCTTCTCATACTCTAACTTCAACTGTCTTGCTAATTGTTTCCATATATGGGGCTTGGCTCATAGTAATTCTTCCACAGTCAACTGACATTGCACTTTGGCCTTCTTCAGTTCAGCTAAAGTGTGGGAGGTCTTGTCTGAAGACTCCTTTTCCTTTCCTCGTACTTTGGGAGCATGGAAGATTATGGATTCTTTCTCATATTCTCCCATGTAATTTGGTAGGGTAGAAATGTTGTGTGCCTCCTCCCTATTTCGGTCTAGCATGGAAACTTCTTCATATATTTCTTCCAAATTTGGCATTGGCAAATCCTCTTCCACATCTAATTCCTCAAAAGGAGGTCTTGCATTTCTATTCTTTTTCCATTGGTCTTCTCGCATCTTAGTCCAAAACTCTCTTGGCCAATCAGCCTCTAAATCAGAGACTATGGATATTGATTTGTCCTGGGTGTTCAATAGTTCTTTCTTATTATCCTTCTCTTTTGGTTTCTGGTCATTTCCTTTAAAACAATCATTGTATTGATTGTCAGGTATTCTTGTCTCTGGGAGGACAGGGATAGCCTTTTCTAGAGTGGCGTGAGCTACCTCTATGAGTTTTCAACATATAGCAAGTCTCTCCTTTTCTAACTCCCTATGTGGGTAAAGTTTCTCATGCTGCTCTATGTTGGATCCAATCGTGATCCAGACTTGGTAAGCTTTTAACCACATATCCAAATCGCCTGGTCTTGGATCTGCTAGAATTGATCCTGGTTTGTTTGGTCCTATTGTCTGTCGTGTAACGAGGGTTTCTTCCTGAATTTCAGGTTCCTTCGGTTTCTTACCGTCTCTTGTGCCCTTCTTGTCTTCCTTATTTTTGTTTTTCATCTATTTGTCTTTGATTTTTTCCCTTCTATCCTTCCACTTTTGGTTTTTCTTTGTTTGGATATTCTCAAGTGGATCTTTTGAGTCTTTCGCTACTTGCACTCTAGGTTCTAGGTTTTTACTCTTTTCTTGCTCCGAGTCTACTCGTTTTCTCTCTTCTCCTTTAGCTTGCGCTCGTGTGATAGCTTTTAATGGTACTGTGTACTCTTTATCACTTCCTGACGATTCAATTACTTCGATCACATTGATTTGTGCAGTGTCATGAGTCTTATTGGGATTCTTTGGACAGTCTCTAAATAGGTGTTCCTTTCCACATTCATTGCAATACCCTTCCCAAGTCCTGGGGGGTGGTGGGTTGTATGGCTGAGTACACTCTCTTATGAAGTGGTCTCCTCCACATCTATAGAAAGGTCCCTTTGGCACATGCAGTCTAATTGGTGGCCTCATTTGGGTGTGGTGTACATTAGGGTTGCAAACTCCTGTCCGTAGGTGTTGTCATATCCCTCATAACCATAGTATTGTGGGTCATAAATTTAGTTATACTCTAGCAAATTGGTGTCATAGGGATAATATTCTCCTAGGGTTTTCTCGTATCCTTGATTCATTGATTCTGTACTGGCTAATGGTGTAGGTGGCACTATGGCTCTTTCCATGTTTTCCTCTGGTTGAGCATATTTAATCGGCACTACATCCTATGGAAGTGGTGGTTGCTGTCCTAACACAGGCTGAGGTTGTCCATATTGCCCTTGCTCATATGGCCTAGGCGCTCCTTGTGGTCCTGGATAGGGATTGTATCTTGGAATCTCCTTGCCTGGATCTCGAGGAGGGTATCCATACGGCCTACACTGAAGTTGATTTAAGGCTCTTGATTGCCTGTTGAATGGGCAATTCTCAATAGTGTGATTAGTGTATTTCTATTCTATCTGGCAATGGGTGGTTCTTTGATGTGGCTGCCTATTTTAAGGATACCCTTGAGGCATACCTACTCCTCTCACACACATGTGAGTTGGATGGTCTCCTCCGCATAGGCTACATCTTCGCAACATGGGTATTCTCATTGATGGATGTTGGTAGTTCCATTGTCCATGAACTCCTAACTTCTTGGCTACTATTTTCGCTAACTCCTCTACATTACTGGAGTTAGATGTCACTGTACTTCTAGTGTCTTCTGATTTCGTAGGGCTTGGTGTACTTTTGAGATCATCAGCTAGGTTGTCCTCTAGATCAATACACTCTTGAAGACACTCGCTCAATGTTTGGAGCCGTTTCACATAGACTAAGGTTCTCAAAGTCCCATTCATCAGTCCATGTAAGAATAGTGATATCATTTTTTGCTGAGTGGGTCTTTTTGTTGTTCCGTGACATCTATCAACATATTGATTGAATCTCCGGGTAGTTGTTTTCACTGTTTCATTTGGATTTTGTTTGAAGCTATGGATTAAGGATGAAGAGTTGTGTTTAATCCCCCTCTTGGTGAATTCTCGAGTGAAGTCCTGAAAAAATTGCTCAATATTTCCAAATTGATTTGGATCCAATGGTTGGAACCAAGTCAAAGCCGTCCCTGTGAGAGTAAGTCCGAAGGACTCATATTGCATAAAGAAATCATCCACTTGCTCTGCCCGTAGAACTTGTTTAAATTAAGCTATGTGATCATAAGGTTCCCCCATTCCGTCATAATGATTTCTCATGCACTTAGCTACTTGAATTGGTCTTAGTCTTCTTTGTTGGGAAAGATGGATGGACACTTCAAGTGATGAGTAGGTACTGCCAAATCCTGCTTAGTACCAGCCCTTTGTGACTTCAGAGTTGACATGTGGGCCCTCTTAGCTTTCCAATGACATCATAAAAGTGCCCATGTACTTTGGAAATGATGTATGAAAAGATTGAATAAAAAAAGACTACTTCCAAAATAGAAGACTCAATGAAAACCTTCTATTTTTATCATACATCTACTGTTTGTAATGCTCAGCGCTACTAATACAGTAGGAATTGGAAAAATTCCTTTAAAAGGTATCTAATTAGCTTAGTAAGCTAATTATTCCAAGTGGAATCACTTGAAATGATGCACTATACACAGAGCAATCAATTTAGCAAATAAATCATTACCACCGAATTTTTAGGACCTCTGTAGAGTTTGACCAATGAGTGCTTCAACGCAGTTTTCTCCAAATTGGCTAAATGGATTTGCTTCAAAATTTGTCAGCACGTAGATAACTTTGATCTGATTCCAATAAGCTATTGATCATTGAAATTGGTTTACAAAGGACTGAGATACAAGCAAAACAAGTTGATAGTTAAGAATGACTATAACAGAGAGATAATAGATGAACAATATAGATGTATTGTATTAATTAACAATGTTGTACAAGATCATAGGCTTGATAATCATAGCCTTATGATGGAGAGTAGTGTAGGCTACAATGTAGGCCTTACACTCATACAAAATGGCAATGGAGAGCTCCGATAATGAAGCTTCACACCGTGATGTTTTTCCAGTGACTTTTTATAAGTGTTGTATTCAAATTTGAATTTGAATTCAACTTTTGGCTCTCTCTAAAAGTGATCCTTCATTTTAGGAGATATTCCCTCAATGAAGTAGTTACTTTTATAACCAACAAGTCCACGAGTTTTTGGTAGGTGACAAAGATTCTCTCAAGTCAAATGAATGACTTTTACAAATGTAAAAGGATAAATTTCCACTAGCAATGGTTTCTGTGTACCTAAGTCAAGAAGACTTAAGGACTTGTGCCAAAGAGACTAAATCTCATTTGCCACATAAGTGCGTATAGTGGGGAATTGACACACAGTTATTTGTCAATCCGATGAAATGATCTAACCAAGTGTATGAGGACATGTGCACATGTGATGGGAAATGAAGTGGTTCAGCTTATATGCATGAGAAAAGACTAATCCACCTCTCTAAGTCACTGAAATACTGAAAGTTGTCGTGATACCACTTACGGTAGTTTTCATTAAATCGAGAATTTCTCCCAGCTCCGAACTCCAAATATGGCAAATAGCAAGTTCATTTTGAAGCTCTCGACGAGACGCTTCTATTGGTGGTGGTATCACTTGATTTTAACAACTGTGCTTCAAGTTATGAACAAAATAGTGAATGGCAGGTGAGCAAATATTTTTTGAAACCCCTCCTTAATAATACCTTATGTATAGGTATGTACCCCTATCGTATTTGCAATTTTCAAACCTTCATGGAAACCATAAATATATGTATTTGAAGGAAATAAAAATCCAAGAATAAGGTGGGCCCCACCCTAGTAAAGTAGCTACCCTTACTTGTAGTGAATGGTAGAATCAAATCCCAATCCTTGAGTCTCAAGAACCCTTTATCTTTCCAGTTTTAGAATATACCCTTAGTTTTGACGTCTGGATCTTCATTATTTTGTAAGAAATTTCCAATTTCAAGTTCAACCATGGCAACAATCTTCGCGCACTTCTACGGAAGGCCCAACGAAGATACTGTAGAGTTTTTGGACAACTTGGAGATGACTTACCTTGTCGCAGGAAGGGATCAAGAAGCTATCAAGGTAAAGGCTTTTCCGTTGGTCCTAAAGGAGGAAGCAAGAATATGGTACACCAACCTATCCAATGAAGCAACAGGAAGCTGGGAAGCAGTGCGAGAAGCATTCATAGCACGGTACGGAAAGAAGGATACACCAGAAGGATTGTGGCAACAATTGCTCTCACTAAGGCAAGTCACACTTGAAGACTTTTCAAATTATGAGTCTAAGTTTCAGTGTGTATGGAGTAATTGGGAGAGTAGCCTAGGGTCAAATGAAGTAGCTCCACAGTTCTTGAAAAGGGATAGATTCATCTCAGGACTCTTCCCTTCGCTAAAACAAAAGGTGGAGTCACAATTTCCAGGTACTTTTGAAGAAGCATTAGATATAACAAGAGTTAAGTGTAGAAAATTAAAGTTTCAGTCTTCAAAAGTTGAAAAACTAGAACATATGGATGTTGTTCCGCTAGTACCAGCTACACAGGTAGAGAAAGGAGAAGATCCACAACAAGATATTTTGCAGAAGCTCACACAACAACTGGAACAACTAACACTCAACTTGGTGAGGAGCCAACAAGACAGACCACAAAGGGAACAAAATCGAGGACAATGACGACAAGCACAAGAGTTTATATGCTACAATTGCAACGAACATGGTCATGTTATGTATAATTTTCCTCATCCTTGTAGGAATCCAGGTGATATGTATCCTGTTAGGAGGCCGCCACAATATGCACAAGAACAACAACAACAACAACAACAAGCCAATATTCCACCTGTCCCAATGGCTCAAGGTGACCAAAGGCAAGTGAATGTTTTGGAGTTGACCGAGGAACAAGAGAATATGGATACAATGCCAATCAAGAGGACAAGGGTGCAAGACAGAGACCAATCTCAAGACGAAGATTCAAGCATGGGTACACAAATGAAGAAAGGCAGAGTTGTAGAAGGTGAAGCTAGTAAAAGAAAGAGAAGGCCAAGGAAGAAGATCACGATGGAAGACTTTCCTCTAGGTAAGGGTATCGAACCTTATGACTTGATTGAGGATATATCTACGCAGAAACCAAATATCACTTGGCCACAATTACTCAAACTATCTTCAAAAACTAGGAGGGAATGGTCCAAGCTAGTAAGCACTAGGAGGGCTAAAAACAAGGAACTTAACCTTATAAGAGCCAATGCATGTGATGATGTGGTACCCACAGTGGATGTGTATGTGAAAGGAAGAAGAGTTTCGAATGTGTATGTGGATGGCGGAGCACAGATGTGTTCGATGACAGAAAAAACAATGCATAGGTTAGGCTTGGATGTGACAGGACCATCTACGTATCAAGCTAAAATGGTAAATAATAGTGTTGTTAAATGTGTTGGTGTAATTGAAAATTTAAGAATCACAGTATGTGATATACAGGTTGCTTTGGATATGTATGTCATTGTAACCAAGGGGGAGGGCTACCCTATCATATTAGGACGTCCATGATTAATTGCAGTAAAAGCAGATCAGAAATGGGGTTCTAGCCTTCTAGTTCTCCAAATGATAGAACAAAGTCAGTTACGTATGATTTGAAGGACCAAAACAAGGAAGATCACATGTATGAAACAACAGTAGATGAAGAAAGTTCTTGTTATGATAGCGATTCTAGCAGTGAGGAATCGACAACTGAAAGTGATTCATCGACACTCGAAGTCATGGGCGTGATCTTTCAAAGGAAAGAAGATGGAGGCAAAGAGGATGATCTACGACAACCACAAAGTGAGGACTCCATGCCTGAAGCGGATCTCCAAAAATGCTAGCAGAAGATCTCACCTTGGAGGAAAGGACCACGTACATCAACATGCTCAAAAGGTATCCCAAGTTGTTCATTAAAGATTATAATGAGATACAAGGTGTAATTGCTATTCAACATCATATCGAAATCAAGCCAGAAGCAAAGCTAGTGGTGCAAAAGCTCAGAAGCTCTATTAAATGAGGTAAATAGACTCATAAAGGCTGGTTTCATTTACCCTGTATCAAATTCAGAATGGGTGCCTCTAGTAGTAGTTACCCCAAAGAAGAATGGTAAATGGAGGGTGTGTGTAGACTATAAACCCTTAAATGCAGCAACAAAGAGAGATCATTTTCCACTACCCTTCCAAGATGAGATTCTAAATGAAGTGGCAGGTCATGAAAGGTACACTATATGTTATGGATACTCAGGGTACTTTCAAATTCGGATAGCTAAGGAGGACCAAAGGAAGACCACATTCATTACGCCATGGGGATGCTTTGCTTATTGGGTAATGCCTTTTGGCCTAACCAATGCACCTACAACATTTCAAAGGTTTATGAACTATGTTTTTCAACCATTCTTTGGATCATCAATAAGGGTGTACATGGATGACTTTTGCATATATAGCACTAGAGCCATGCTGTTGTATATTATTGAACAATGCATTGTTAAAGTATTATATTATTAATGTATTAATATGTTTTTGATGTTTTTGATGTTTTTGATATAGCAGCTGAAGGTTCGTGAGGAGCGTGCAAGGCGTGAAAGGGCGAACATCAATAATCGGAATAATTATTATTTAGCTTGTAAATAAACCCGCGTAGAAGGTTCTATTGTTAGAAAAGTAATGGTCAGATTAAGGGTCATTGAAGACCGTACTTTTTCTTATTGAAAGCAATGGCTTTCCGTAAAAGTTATCAACTTTTAGTTTCACGCCTGCTTTTCGAAGCCGCCCTCTTGTAACCACTCTTTTCGACGTAATCAAAATTCCTATAAATACATGCACTCTGTGGAGTGTCGAAACAGAGTGCATGGGGGAGATTGCACCCAATCTTGCGTTCGGTCTCGTCTCTTGTTGTCTCTATTTTCTGTGTGTTTTTCTGTGTCCGTAATCTCTGTATGCGCGTGAGCAAGATCCTGACAACAGTGGTATCAGAGCTCTACACGCGTCAATACAGATATGTTCTCTGTTCGCGATTCCGATTCCGATTCCGATTCCGATTCCATTTGCATTTCCATTTCCGTTTCCGTTTCTGTTTCCGTTTCCGTCTCCGTCTCCGTCTTCGGTTTCGGTTTCTGTTTCTGCTTCTGTTCCTGTTCCAGAACTAGAACCTACGTATACACCTACGTTTACTAAGGCAAAGAACTTAGGCAATACATTGGCAACATTGGCACCCAAGGCTCCCTTGGCGACCGTTGGCAGCCGTTGGCTACGCGCAAGGCAATTTTAATTTTTGAGTGGTAATAGAGAGGTTTAGAGTCCCTAAGGTAGGAGGATTTGAACCCACAACCTCCTACTTTCAAGGGAAGTACTTTGACCACTCCACCATTTCTTGGAGTTGTACTCAAGTCTCTCTCTCTCTCTCTCTTACTTGTGGAAGGCGCTCGCGGCGATTTCAAGGATGGTCCCAACAAAGAATCAAGTGTAACTTTCAATCCGTGGGTCGGATTGAGGCGTGTAATATACCGTTGGAAAGCTCTCGGAACAAACTTTCCAATGAGCTAGCTTGGAAGTGTGAATTCCTTCAAAATCCTTGGGTGGAACTTGATTGAGTGTTCAAGATACCAAGCAAGGTTGAGAGCAAGGATCCAAGAGCACCATGGAGGATTATAGTAATTCACCTTTACCTGGAGTTTCATTCGAGCAAGAGTTAGAGATTATGAACCAAGAACTTCAAACACTTCAACAAACCATACAAGGACGTTATGCTATGCTTCAATTCGACGGACGAATAGATGGCCGCTTTGTCTTATCATGGTTATCCCTATTCAACAATTTCTTTTCCGATGAGTTATATTCAGAAAATAAGAAAATCGAGTTTGCCACTAATTATTTGGTCGGAAGAGCGCAGCAATGGTGGAATGATCTTTCTCAGACTGCAGATTGTCCACGCACATGGAAGGATTTTCAAGAAGAGTTTCGGGATTCATTTCTACCTTTAAAGTTTATCCTACATGTTTGATAATTGTGATGCATTTACATATTGAATTTAGTTTATAGGAGCATATTCAAGTTTTGCTTGCCCAAATTCATTAGACAGACTATGTCCGCATCTCACAGATACTTTTAATAACTTAACACCTCCATGAACATTTCCATGCATGTGTTTTTACATGGAACATGCCTATGTTTTTTTTCGTTCAGTGATGAAACATGTGACTGGCTATCCATGTTTATTATTTTATCAACTGAGGTCAGTTGTCTTTTCAACTGAGGGGCATGTTATGAATTATGGAGTATGTTGAACAAGTAATTGTTGGAGTGTGTTAAATTATTAATGTATTATGGAAGATGTTGGCCAATGCATTGTTGGATTGAAATATAAAATAGCCAATGCATTGTTGGATTTAAATATGGAATAGCCAATGCATTGTTGGATTGAAATATGGAATAGCCAATGCATTGTTGGATTGTAACATGGAATATGTTAGCCAATGCATTGTTGGATTGAAATATGGAATAGCCAATGCATTGTTGGATTGTAACATAGAATATGTTAGCCAATGCATTGTTGGATTGTAACAGTAACATGGAATATGTTGAACAATGTATTGTAATTGTTAGAGTGTTAAATTATTTTATCAACTGAGGTCAGTTGCTTGTCAATTGAGAGGCATGTTGTATATTATTGAACAATGCATTGTTAAAGTATTATATTATTAATGTATTAATATATTTTTGATGTTTTTGATATAGCAGCTGAAGGTTCGTGAGGAGCGTGCAAGGCGTGAAAGGGCGAACATCAATAATCGGAATAATTATTATTTAGCTTGTAAATAAACCCGCGTAGAAGGTTCTATTGTTAGAAAAGTAATGGTCAGAATAAGGGTCATTGAAGACCGTAGTTTTTGTTATTGAAAGCAATGGCTCTCCGTAAAAGTTATCAACTTTTAGTTTCACGCGTGCTTTTCGAAGCCGCCCTCTTGTAACCACTCTTTTCGACGTAATCAAAATTCCTATAAATACATGCACTCTGTGGAGTGTCGAAACAGAGTGCATGGGGGGAGATTGCACCCAATCTTGCGTTCGGTCTCGTCTCTTGTTGTCTCTATTTTCTGTGTGTTTTTCTACGTCCGTAATCTCTGTATGCGCGTGAGCAAGATCCTGACAACACATGCATTGTCAAAAAATTGAAGAAGGTTTAAAAAGATTGTATGAGCTTGGGGGTCAATTGAATCTTGATAAATGTCATATTGCTGAGAAAGAAGTAGTTCTCCTTGGACATCTCATATCAGAAAAGGGGATTCAAGTTGATCCATCCAAAGTGGAAGCCTTATTGGCTCTACCTCCTCCAACAACAACAAAGTAGACCCTCACTTTTGTACAAAAGGTACGCTACATGTCACGGTTCATCCACCTTCTGTCTGAAATCATATCTCCATTACAAAAGCTTGCACAAGATAGTGTCTTTGCATGGGAGGATATCCACAATGAATGTTTTGAGGAAATCAAAAGAGTACTCAGCACTCTACCCACATTGATGCCACCAAATATGGGAGAGACTTTCTATGTGTGTCCAAGTGCAGGTGAAGAAGCAATCGGAGTGGTCTTACTCCAGAAGGATACAAAGATATCTCACATGCGTCCTGTTTACTTTGCTAGCAAGGTAATGAAAGAAAATGAAAAGAGATACACAGATGCAGAGAAACTCATGTATGCACTTATGTTTGGAGTAAGGAAGTTTCAGTCTTACCTTCTTGCTAGGCCTTTCATTATTCTTACAACAGATCATGCATTTCCATATGTGGTACAACATATGAGCATCTCATCTAGAATAGCTAAATGGGTTCTTGAACTTCAAGAATACAATTATACTTTTGTAGTAGAAGAAAGCACAAGAGCCAATCTTGCAGACATACTCACCTATAGGAAGTGGGAGAGGAAAATATCCAATGAGAGGGAGAGGGGAGCAACCTTGCATGAAAAAGATATTGAAGATGCACATACTGTATTTTTTGATGGTGCCTATAAGAAGCAGGTCGACAAAGCAACAAGAGGATTTCTGATATATGACCAAAACAAACAACTCATCTTCAAGAAAGGTATAGCTCTTCCTAATGCTCATTCAAATAATGAAGCAGAATATGCAGCACTATGTGAGGCCTTGCATGAATGTGCTCAACATGGTATCAAAAGGTTGATCATCAAAGGAGACTCAATGTTGATAATTAAGCAATTACAAAATGTTTGGTGTTGCAAAAGCCCAAATTTGTTTGAATGGGTGAAAAAGGTAAGAGTGTTATTGAAATAATTTGATAACACTCAAATATTTCATGTACCAAGGACCAAAAATAAGGAAGCAGATGCATTAGCAAATGACAAATTTGATGGGTTCATAGCATCCATGAAGCTGGGAGACAACAAATTTGTAGGTCAAGAAGGATTACAAGATATCATCGAGTTTCTGGAAACTGGAGAAGCACCCAATCACCTTAACAAGGTACAAAGGCATAGATTAGCGAAGAAGGCTCTACATTACCAACTCATAGGAGATCATCTCTATGAGAAAGGTAAGGATCTTATCCTTAGAAGGATCCCCATATCAAATGAAATAAAGGGCATTTTGGAATCATGTCATGATCATGCATGTGGAGGACACTTTCACATGAGATAACGATAAGGAAAGTACTTCAAGCAGGGTATACATGGCCTACACTTCATAAAGATGTTCAATATTGGTGTAAAACATGTAATAAATGTCAGATTATAGGGAATAAGAGGCTTATGTATGAACCAAGGACACCAGTCATATCTTATGGGCCATTCGAGAAATGGGGAATCGATGCAACTGGACCCCTACCAAGGACAAGCTCAGGGAAGGAGTACATCATTGTGGCAGTGGACTACATGACTAGATGGGCAGAAGAAGCTAGCACAAAAAGGACAACCGCACAAGATATTGGGAATTTCATTTATGATTTCATATGTTGTAGATTTGGGATACCTTTAGAGATAGTGTCTGATCATGGTCCATGATTTAGATCACCTGATTTGAATGATCTATTGATTAGATTAAACATAAGGCACAGATACTCCACACTTTATTATCCTCAATGTAATGGTCTTTTTGAAAAGACCAATGGAATTCTTTGTAAAATCATCAGTAAGCAGGTAAAGAAGCATCCTAAGGAATGGGACCAACACCTCACTGCAGCATTATGGGCATATCGCACATCCTACAAGGCATCCTTAGGATTCACTCCTTTTCATTTAGTGTACGGACAAGAAGCCTTATTACCAATAGAAGTGGAAATCCCAAGTCTCCGTGCACTGCTAAAAGAAAGTGCATAAAGTGAAGAAGTCATTCAAAAGAGGCTTATAGATCTACAACACTTGAGTATGAAAAGGCAGCTTGCAGTGGAACATTACATCAATCAAGCAGAGAAAAGAAGGGAGGAATTCAACAAACAACTAAAGGACAAAGGGTTAACAGAAGGAACTCTTGTTTCGAGGTATGATAATCGTTTTGATAACAAGCATGATACAAAGTTCCAACCACGATGGGAAGGACCGTTTCTAATCAAGACAAAGTTCAAGAATGGAAGCTATCAACTCATGGATATGTCAAGGAAGCTGCACAAGACGAAGGTGAATGGATGGAGGTTAAAGGAATACTGGCAGAGGATAGAAGAAATCAATGAACAACATGAACAATCAAGGGAGACGGATATATCAGTAGTTCTACAAGAAGATGACCCACCTTGGAGCATCAACAAAATCTTTGAAGGCTAGAGACATGAATGCCTCTAGCTAAGGGGAGGGCTAAGTATGAGCATTGATAACCTTCCACATCTAATTCTTCAAAGGGAGGTTTGGTCTCTCCATTCCTCTTCCATTGTTCTTCCCGGATTCTATTCCATAATTCTTTTGGCCAATCAGCCTCTAAGTCAGGTATTGTTGACATAGGTTCGTCCTGGGTTCTCACTCGCTCACACTTGTCATTCTTCTCTTTAAGTTCTTTATCCTTGGCTTTGACACGCTCCTTGTATTGCTCCTCTGCTATCCTTGTCTCTGGAAGGGCTGGGATAGTCTTTTCTAGGGTTGCTTGTGCTACCTCTATAAGTTTCCTACATATCGCAAGCCTCTCTTTTTCTAATTCTCCCTGTGGATAAAGTTTTTCATGCTGTTCCACATTCGGTCCAGTCTTAATTCTAGCTTGGTAAGCTTTCAACCACATGTCTAAATAATCCAGTTTTGGGTCAGCTAGAATTGCTCCTGGTTTCTCTGCTTCTCGGATAAGCGGTGGAATGGGAACCTCTTCTCGATTCTCCAGTTCTTTATACTCCTTACTATTTCTTGTTTGTTTCTTATTGTCTTGACTCTTGTTTTTCATCCATTTATCTTTGAGCTTCTCTCTTCTTTCCTTCCATTTTTGTGCTTTCATGTTCTGTGTATTCTCATGTTGTTCCTCTGAATCTTCTACTATTTGGTTTTTGGGGCTTATTGTTCTATTGATTTCTTGTTTCCGTTCTGGTAGTTTCTCCTTTTGTTCCTTCGTTTGAGCTCGCCTAATGGCCTTTAACGGCACGGTGTATTCTTTATCACCTCCAGTTGTATCTATCACTTCGATTACATTAATAGGTGCAGTGTCTTGAGCCTTGTTGGGATTTTTTGGGCAATCTAGGAAGAGATGTTCCTTTCCACAATCATTGCAGTATCCTTCCCAAGTCCTAGGAGGTGGTGGATTGTAAGTCCAAGGACACTCTCTAATAAAATGGTCTCCTCCGCATCTGTAACATGGTCCTCTTGGCACAGGTGGTCTAATGGGTGGGCTTCCAGGTGGTTGTGCTCTAGGCGCAGTATACATTAAAGTTCCTAGCTCCATTCCATAGGCCTGGTCATAGCCTTCATATCCATAGTATGTCGAATCATATGTTGGTTTGCACTCTAACATGTTGGCTTCATAGGGATGGTATTCTCCTGGGGGTAGCTCATATTCAGGGTTTGCTGATTCTACACTGGTCATCGTTGAGGCTGGCACTATGGCTCTTTCCAAATTTTCTTCTGGTTGGGCATACTTCACAGGTACCACATGCTGAGGATGTGGAGGTTGTGGTCCTAACACTAGTTGAGGGTTTCCAAATTGTGCTGTTTCATATGGCCTGGGAGCTCTTGCCAGTGCTGGGTAGGAGTTGTATCTGGGCATATCTCTACCTGGCTCTCTAGGTGGATATCCATATGGTCGATACTGAGGTGGTTGGAGGGGCCGTGCCTGCCTATTGAATGGGCAGTTTTCAGTGGTGTGGTTGGTGTATTTTTGTTCTATGTGGCAATACAAGGCAGTTCCTTGATGGGGCTATCTGTTGTAAGGATAGGTCTGAGGTACACCAGTTCCTCCTCGTACACACATGTGCGTGGGGTGATCTCCTTCACATAGACTACATCTTCATAGCATGGGCACTCTTAAGGCGGGATGTTGGTAATTTCTCTGTCCTTGGACCCCTAATTTCTTTGCCACCAGCTTCGCTAATTCCTCCACATTACTGGAGTTGGATGTTATAGTACTCCGAGAGTCGTCTGATTTAGTGGGGCTGGGCGTACTCTTGATATCCTTAGGTAGATTGTCTTCTAGGTCAATACACTCTTGAAGGCACTCACTCAGGGTTTGTAACCTCTTCACGTAAACTAGCATTCTTAGGGTTCCATTCGTGAGTCCATCCAAAAATAATGAAATCATTTTTTGCTGAGTGGGTCTCTTTGCAGCTGGACATCTATCAACATACTGGTTAAATCTTCGGGCGGCCGTTTTCATAGTTTCATTAGGGTTCTGTTTAAAGCTATGGATTAAAGATGCAGAATTGTGTTTAATCCCTCTCTTAGTGAGTTCCCCAATGAATTCTTGGAAGAATTGCTCCATATTTCCAAATTGGTTGGGATCATACTGCACGAAGAAGTCTTCTACTTTTTCTGCCCTTAGAACTTGTTTAAATTCAGCAATGTGATCGTAGGGTTCTCCCAATCCGTCATAGTGGTTCCTCACACATTTGGCCACCTGAATAGGTCTCAATCTTCTCATTGGTTCTGGCTGTCTAGGCATTGCAGGGAAGGCAGAAACCGTTGGTCTAACTAGGGGTATTCCTGGCTGCCCTCCTACTGGTGGTCATGGCCTTACTGGTGGTCGGTATTGATTTCCTACTCCTGAGTGGGTCTGATTGTGTGGTTGCACTCCTAGAGTAGCGAATTGTACATGAGTTCGGTTTGGAACACTCCGTTGGCTAGTATGTCCCGACATGGTGTGCTCTGCCTCTTGTTGGGTTCGAAAGGGGTTCTGAGAGGTGGTTGCTTGCTCTCATTGAGGGAATACAGGCAATCCCATGTATTTCAATTGAGCCCTATCTATGGCATCTACCAACAAGTACCTTCTCTGATTTTTGTCTAGGTATGTTATTCTAGTCTCGTCTTCCTGATCCTTCAACTCATAAAAAGTCATAGGACTTTCTTCTCTTCCTTGGGTCGGTGAGTCAGTCTGAAGCAACAAGTCCAAACCATGGATCAAATAGACTTCCAGTAAGTAGTCATCTTGAGGTATCAAGTCCCCTCTCAAGACTTGAGTCACTTGGGACTTGCCTCTAGAGGTTGTCACTAATTCCTCAGGGTTTGGTCTCCCTGAGTTCTCTTGTCCCACTAACTCTCCCCTCTCATTGATCAAATCAGGAAATTCAGTCACTAAGTAGATGTGACCCATCTTGTCCATGTATGCTCCTCCTTCATACTTAACAGTCGGTCTAGGCACAATCGTGGCATCCATGGAAGTCACCATCCTAGCCACAGATCTGTTTAAACCATATAGGTAGATGGGAATCTCCTGGACATTAGTAGAAACGTATTGTAAAGAAGTGCGGTACTCTCCTTCAACAGTGGTCATGAAGTTTCTACCGATAGTGGGACCCTGCATGTCTTCGAAAGCCATGGGTATCTCCTCCTCTGAGTCACTAGAGGTGTCGGAATAGACAAAGCGGTGACTGGCCTGAGCGGCACTTCCAACAGAAGATATGACACTTCTCCGGCTACTTAGCACCCTTCCTGACCTCTAGTTCATTCACCCTGCTTGGGCTCTCTAGGTCCCTAAAACTCTCCCTAAAATTTGTCTCTGAAAATGCTTCAAAAAAAATCTAGGCGATACTACTTTTGGCGATACTGCTTCAGGTGATACCACGCTATCCATGATACGATACCACAAAAACTCACGATAAGATACCTGAAGAGTAGACGATACGATACTAAGATCAACAGGCGATACGATACCTCACATTGAAATGATACGTTATCACTTCCAAATACTATACGATACTTAATGCACTGGCCGATACGATACCAGGAACTCTGGTGATACGATAGTAAAACTGGGACGATACGATACTGAAAACCCAGACAATATGATACCACTTTTTGGACGATACGATACCAAAAAGGGGCACGATATGATACTAGAATTTGGCCCCATACGATACCTGAGTATTGCACGATATGATACTGCCACTAAGCACGATACGATACTGACCTTCTCACACGATACGATATCACAGCAGGTGGCGATACGATACCAAAATGGTATCGTGATACGACACTGGAATGAGAGACGATACGATACCTGAGGGCTGCACGATACGATACTGCCACTAAGCACGATACGATACCAATGCAAGTGGCGATACGATACCACCAACTTGCACGATATGATACTAGTATGGTATCGCGATACAATAATGGACAAGACACGATACGATACCAAAAAGTGGACCGCGATACGATACCACTTTGGCAAAGTGCGATCGCGATACCAACCCGGCGATACGATACCACAAGTGGTATCGTGATACCAAGGCTGGTAATCGACGATACGATACTTCGGCGAGTATCGCGATACAAGGGAATTTTTGGTATCGCGATACCAAAAACTCAACCGATCGTGATACTCAAGCCAAAATACTTCCAAATTCAAAAATTTTTCTTCCCCCTTACTCTTCTCTCACTCCTCTTCACTGTTAGCCTATTGTCTCACTCAAAGAAGCTCAAAAAACACTCTGTCCCTCCTCGCGATACCAAATGCGCAATGTGTGGGCTTGGAATTTGCACCAATAGCTCCCCCTCAAGCCAAACATTTCGGCTTGGTCTTCATCTTCAATCTTTATGAATGTCTTGCAATCCAATCATTGATTGAAACGTGCAAAGTTTTGTACCATCTAATGCTTTAGTCAGCAAATCTGCACATTGCATATTAGTTGATACATATGCCAGCTGAATATCCTTGCTCAATAGCTTCTATCTCACATAATGATAGTGGACCTCTATATGCTTGGTCCTAGCATGATAAATAGAATTAGCTGTCAGGTGTAATGAACTTGTATTATCTCCAAAGATCATTGGAGATGTAGTGTGAAATCCTAAATTTGTATACAATAATTTGATCCATATAGCCTCTTGAGTAGCATTGGCCAATCCTCTATACTCTACCTCTGTAGAAGATAAAGCAATAGTAGGTTGCTTCTTTGATGACCATGATATTGGCTTCTCACCTGCAAATGATAAGTATCATGAGGTACTCCTCCTATCATCTTTGCATCCTGCCCAATCTGCATCTAAATAAATCTTAATGTCCAAGTCTGATGTATAAGGGAAATACAAACCATGATGTTGAGTACCCTTAAGGTACTTCAAGATCCTTTTGGCAGCCTCCAAGTGAGGTGCCCTAGGCTTATGCATAAACTGACTTAGCACACTTACTCCATAAGCAATGTCTATCCTTGTCAAGGTAGCATAGTTCAAGCTTCCCACTATGCTTTGATAACCTGCAATGTCCTCAAGTACATCACCTTCATGAGCACTTAATTTTAGGTTTACCTCCATTGGAGTACTTGCAACTTTGGCATCCTGCAAATGAAACTTCTTCAACATATCCTGTATATATTTTCTTTGAGTAATGTAAATTCCAGAGTTAGTATAGACTAACTCAAGTCCAAGAAAATATTTAAGTGATCCAAGGTCACTAATTTTGAACTCCTTCATCATCTGATTCTTGATCTGTTTGATGCCATTAGAATCATTACCTGTAAGTATGGTATCATCAACATATACACATAGGTATATTACCTCTGAATTACTTCTCTTGATGAACAAAGAAGTATCTGCTTTAATCATGACAAAATCTTGGTTCTGAAGGTATGTAGTCAACCTATGGTTCCATGCCCTAGGTGCCTGCTTCAATCCATAAAGAGCTTTGTTCAATTTACATACATGTGTTGCCTTGTTTGGGTCCTCATAGCCAAGAGGTTGAGACATGTACACCTCCTCTGAAATCCAACCATTTAGAAATGCATTTTTTACATCCAACTGATACATGTTCCAATTCTTTGATGCAACCAGACTTACCAATACCTTGATGGTTGGCATTTTGGCCACAAATGAGAAGGTTTCTTCATAATCAATTCCTCGGAATTGTGCAAAACCCTTAGCCACAAGTCTAGCTTTGTACCTACTTATTGACCCATGAGAATTCCTTTTGATCTTATAGATCCACCTAGAACCAATTACCTTCATAGAATCCTTTTTTGGTACTACTTCCCAAGTATCACTCTCCTTGAGTGCTTCAATCTCCTCATCCATAGCTTCTTTCCATTCTGTCTTGGTCTTTGCCTCCTCATATGATGCTGTTCTTCAATTTAGGAATCTTTTGCAAGATAAACAGAGTGTTTAGTAACTAGGGAAGTGTCATATCCATATCTGATTGGCTTCTTGCTCTCCCTTTGTGATCTTCTGATTGTTTGGTTGGAAGATTCAGGTACATCCTCCAATTTCTTCATCTTGACTTTGCCTTTGGACTTCCATGCCTTGAACTCTTCAAGATTGATGATGTCCTCATCATCTAAATTGATGTCTTCATTCTGAGTAGGCTCCTCCTTAGTGAGGCTTGGAAACTCCTCTTCCAAGTCATAAGGTAGTTTTACCTTCCTGAATTCACTATCAAACCAAGAATCATTTTCATCAAAGACAACATCTCTACTGACCATGAATCCCTTGTTTGAAGGATTGTAGAAACTGCATCCTTTTTGATTTAGATCATACCCTATGAAGATACATTTATCTGCCATAGGGTCTAGCTTACCTCCTATCTGAGAAGGGATATGCACATATGCTACACATCCAAATATCCTGCAATGATCAATGATGGTCTTCTACCATGCCATGCTTCATATGGGCTCATCCCATCAAGAGATTTGGATGACAACCTGTTTACAAGATAAGTGGCAGTAGATACACTCTCTGCCCAGAAATAGTTAGGTAATTTTTTCTCATTTAACATTGACATAGCTGTTTCAACAATTAATCTATTTCTTCTTTCTGCTACCCCATTTTGCTCAGGGGTATACCTTGTGGTAATTTCTCTCTTGATTCCTCTGTCCTACAAGAACATATCAAACTCATTTGAGAAGTATTCACCTCCTCCATCTGACCTTAGCCTTTTTAGATTTCTCCCTGTTTGATTCTCAACAAGTGCAAGATACTTTTTAAAGCAACTGAATACTTCATCTTTGTGCTTCATAAAGTACAATACAGTCCACGTACTATAATCATTAATGAAAGGTACATAATACTTTGATCCAGAGATTGAGGGATCCTTGCTTGGTCCCCATACATTTGTATGAACAAGTTCTAGATAATCCTCATGCATGTAGCCTTTCCTTCAGAAGGGTAACCTGTGAGACTTTCCAAACTGACAAGCACCACATTTATAAATCATGTGTTGCTTGGATACATTAGGTATCCCAAGCACACATGATCTCTGCATATCTGTTTCAAGGTTCTTTCACCTACATGCCCTAATCTTTTATGCCAAATTTCAAGCTTTGATAATGTTTGATCTTTATAACTATAAAGTGCAATGTTCCTTGTGTCCTCAAGTTCAAAAGTGAATAATCTACCTATCTTTTCTCCTTTGGCAATTCTCTTGAACCCATGCTTGGGATCCTCCACAAATGCTCCATATTGGTTGAATCTAACCTGCAAACCTTTTTCCACAATCTGTCCAACACTCATCAAATTTTTTGTAATTGTTGGTACATATAGAACCCTACTCAACAGATTCTTGTTTCCATCAGAGGTTTTAACATTTCCAACTTTAATCACTGAATACTTGGTGTCATCACCTATTTGTACCTGATGTTTACCCTTTGGTTCCTCAAGGTAAGAGAGAAGAGCTACATTGCGTGCCACATGATTTGAGCATCCTGAGTCAATGTAGAAGAGATGTTCATCATTTATACCTGGTTTTGAAGTCATGTTCATAATTAGAAGAGAATCTTCTTGCTCCTCTGTGTAGTTGTTGTAATCCTTCCTGGATTTGTATCCTCCTTGGTAGTTGCTATTGTAGTTGTTTTTGTAGTTGTTGTTGTATCCTTGGTGGTGATTGAATTTGCCTCTTGATTGTGTATATCCACCTCTTTGATATCCTCTTCCTCTCTGATTCTTGAAGTTCTTGAAACACTCATCTGTAGTATGATTTGATAATCCAAAAATATTGCATGTTGAGGAGTTATAAGGTCTCCCCCTACCTTGCTTACCTCCTCTGCCCCTTCCTCTTGATGATCTACCTCTCTTTGCATAGTTGGCTTTGGAGGTAGTTCCTTCATCTTCTACCTTCTTGTTCTTGCCTTTCTCTTTAGACATTCTTATTAGTGTATAGGGAACATGAGATATTACCTCTTGATGAATCTCCATTCTTGTTGAGCTTGGCTTCATGGGTAAATAGTTGCCCCATGAGTGTGGTAAGGTCTGGAATCTACATGTCCATGTATAGATCCATGACAGTTGTGAAGCTCTCCCATTTGTCATCAGCTTTAATACCATTGAGTACTTGCCTTACAATCTGCTCCTCTTCAATTTCTTCTCCTATGCTTGCCAACTGATCTGCAACATCTTTAACTTTGGTCACATACTCTGAGATGGCTTGCTTAGGTTGCTTTCTTTGAGTGGTGAAGTCAATCAACAATTGGTTCTTCCTGGCCCTTGTGTTGGAAGAGAAATAAGAAGTCAATGTTTCCTGAGTCTCTTGGGATGTCTTACAGCTCCTAATATGTGGGAGAAGAAAATCAGAGATTGAGTTAAGTAAGTAGGACCTTGCTAATGCATCCTTGGCACACCATGTGTTAAGTCTTTCATGTTCTGCTCTTGTAGGTTGTCCTTTGCTTCTGAATATGGGCATCTCCTCATCTCCTGAGATGTATCCATAGAGGCTCCTTCCTTGCAAGTATGTCTTCATCCTCAGAGACCATGCCTGATAGTTGTTCCTGTCCAATTTATCAATGAAAGAAGGAAAACCATCTACCATTTTACCTTAACTTTGCTCTGATACCATTGTTGGGAAAGATGGATGGACACTTCAAGTGATGAGTAGGTACTGCCAAATCCTGCTTTATGACTTCAAATTTGATATGTGGGCCCTCTTAGCTTTCCAATGACACCATAAAAGTGCCTATGTACTTTGGAAATGATGTATGAAAAGATTGAATCAAAACAGACTACTTCCAAATAGAAGACTAAATGAAAACCTTCTATTTTTTATCATACACCTGCTGCTTGTAATGCTCAGTGATACCACTACAGTAGGAATTGGAAAAATTCCTTTTAGAGGTATCTAATTAGCTTAGTAAGCTAATGATTCCAAGTGGAATCACGTGAAATGATGCACTATACACAGAGCAATCAATTTAGCAAATAAATCATTACCCCCGATTTTTTAGGACCTCTGCAGAGTTTGACCAGGGAGTGCTTCGACGCAGTTTTCTCCAAATTGGCTGAGTGGATTTGTTTCAAAATTTGTTAGCATGTAGATAACTTTGAGATGATTCCAAAAGATATTGATCATTGAAATTGGTTCAGAAATGACTGAGATATGAGCAGCACAAGTTGACAGTTAAGAATGACTATAACACAGAGATTATAGATGAACAATATAGATGTATTGTATTAATGAACAATGTTGTACAAGATCATAGGCTTGATAATCATAGCCTTATGATGGAGAGTAGTGTAGGCTACAATGTACGCCTTACACTCATACAAAATTGCAATGGAGAGCTCGGATAATGAAGCTTCACACCATGACTTTTTTCAAGTGACTTTTTATAAGTGTTGTATTCAAATTTGAATTTGAATTCAACTTTTGGATCTCTCTAAAAGTGATCCTTCATTTTAGGAGATATTCCCTCAATGAAGTAGTTACTTTTGTAACCAACAAGTCCATGAGTTTTTGGTAGGTGATTACAAAGATTCTCTCAAGTCAAATGAATGACTTTTACAAATCTAAAAGGATAAATTTCCACTAGCAATGGTTTCCATGGAAGTTCATACCTTTATGAACCTCAAGCCAAATGTGTGGGCTTGGACTTTGCACCAACATTCTTATGGGTTCTAGTGGTCTAGGTATTACAGGAATTGCAGGTCTAATAGGAGGTACCCCATGATGTACTCCTAGTGGTGGTCTTAGCCTCACTGGTGGCCGTTTCAGGTTGCCTAGTCCTGTGTGGGTTTGATTGTGTGATTGTACTCCTGACATTGTAAATTGCACATGATTTCGGTTAGGAACACTTCGTTGACTCGTCAATCCTGACATTGTATTCTCTGGTTCTTGATGCATCCCAAAGGGGTTATGGGAGGTAGTTTCCTGCTCTTGAGAAGGGAATGAATACAAGCAACCCCATATACTTCAACTGAGCCCTATCAACTACATCTACTAGCCAATACCTTCTTTGGTTTTGGTCTAGGTAGGTAACTCTAGACTCATCATGGAGATCCTTTAACTCGTAGAAGGTCATTGGGGTTTCTTCCTATCTGATTGTGGGTGAATCGATTTGTAACAATAAGTCTGATCTGTGGATCAAGTAGACCTCTAATAGGTAATCATCTTGAGGTGTCAAGTCCCCTCTCAAGATTTGAGTTACCACTGATTTGCCTCTTGGTGTAGTTACTAACTCCTCAAGGTCACATCTTCTAGAGTTTCCTTGTCCTTCCAATCCTCCTCTCTCGTTGATCCGATTTGGGTGTTCTGTTACCACATAGATGTGACCTAATTTGTCCATGTACAAACCTCCTTCATACTTGATTGCAGGTCTGGGCACTATTGCTCATTCAGTGGAATTCACCATCCTGGTATCCCTTGGGATTACTGGACACATATTGCAGAGAGGTGCCGTATTCCCCCTTTACAGTTGACATGAAGTTCTCCCTCGGGCCAGAACCTTGCATGTCTTCTGAAGCCATAGGTATCTCCTCCTCTGAATCACTAGAGGTGTCAGTATAGATAGAGTGATGACTTGCTTGGGTTGCACTTCCTACCGATGAAATGACACTCCTCCGTCTACTTAGGACACACCCTGATCTTATCCACCCTTCAGGGCCTATGATGGCTTCCTACTTCCCCACAATTGGCTCCTCAATTACCTCTAATTTTTCCCTCAAATGACTTGATAGGTTCTGGACGATACCACTTAGAGGATACTATACTGGTTTTAGTACGATACGATACCGAAGAACCACATGAACCTAGTGTATGAGGACATGTGCGCACATGATGGAAAATCAAGAGACTAAGCCACAATGCATGTGAAAGGACTTATCTACCTCTCCAACTCACCAATTCTCTGAAAATACATGCCTCGATACCACTTACAACAGTAAGCAAACATTCAAACGTTTCTCCCAGATCCAAACTCCGAATATGGTCAATTGCGGGTTCCTTTTGAAGCTCTCAAAGAGATGCATCTATTAATATTTCCACTCAAATCTGACCAATGCTCTTCAAGTTATGTACAAAACAATGAATGACAGGAAACACCAACACTCGCTCTACGACTCATGGTCGCTCACACACACTACAAGAGTTTGAAAATGGTGGGAAGGGGTAGCTAACAGTCCTACACGCACATTCCAAGCATCACACACACACACTAAAGATCGTAGAGAAGATGGAAATGAACAGGGAAGAAGCAAATTCGAATTTTTAGCTCTCCTTCTTCACAATGGCAAGAAGTCTTTACAAAGAGTCACAAAGTGAATTATATACATGTGCCCTAAAAAATGGTCCTTTCACACAAGAGATCGGCACTTTATTGACTAATCTCTATTTTCCTACCAATTTACAAGAATTATGTTACAAGGATTTGTGGCTTATGCATCTAGAGGACTCCTCTAGTGCATTTACATAGTTTCGAGGGAATTTCCTAGAATTTTGAAGAAGAAATTTTATGCCCATTAATTTGAAAATTTTGGGGCTCCTCTTTTGTGCCTCTTTTCTCCGCAACAAATAACATGTTAAATGTCCTAAGAGAAGATTAAAGATGAAAGTTTTTTATTACATTTTTATTGCTCGAGAGAATCTACCATTCTTTGAAGATTTACAAACACTCATGATGACTAAAGAAATCAACACAGAAGATTGATTTCCTATCACTCCCAAAGAAGAAGTCAAGGACAAGCTCTCTATACTTCATCAAATAGAGCAAGAGCTAGAGGAAATTAGAAGAGAGGAGGAAGATTCAACAACAACGCAAGAGGAAATTATAAAAATACACAAGGTCAAAGAGGAGGTTCCAATGCTACTAGAGAAAGAAGAACAAATAGACAAGGTCAAAAAAATCAACCAAATCAACAACGTAGCTTTTCATGTAATTATTTTCATGAAGTTGGTCATTATGCCAAGGATTGTTTCTCCAATCTTAGAAGAACAGGTGGTTTTAGAGGATAAAAAAGAGGAATAGGCCAAGGAAACATGCATCAAATAACAACATAGTGCAAGAGTAGGCTCGTACATAAAATAAAAAGATTCTTTTGGCTATGCATAGAGAAATAGACAAAGGGGAAGGCAAAGCACAAAACTTTGTGAAACCATATGAGTCATAATATGAATTTGTTTGTGAACTTATGCAATCCAGAGTTGAGAGTCACTATTGCTACAAGAGATGGCAGTGAGCAATTTTGGGTTCAAGCATGCAATATGGAAATTTATATGATGGACAAGGTTCCACCTATAGAAGCGCCTTATGAAGTGTTTTATGGATATGTGTTAACCTAGATATTGAAGAGGTAATTGCTTCAAGAGATGTTTTTTATCATGAAGATGAATCTTGGTATGAGCATGAAGTGTAGTAAATGAAGAAGAAAATAATAGGATTCTTGAAGAAGATAAAAAAATTTCAAGATCATTAGAGAGTCTAATTACACATGAAGAGGTAACTCCTCCAAAGAAAAGGTTGAAGAAAATTCCGAATTCACTTTCAAATGAAATTGAATCACATGAAGAATAAAGTGAAGCCTCCATATCAAGAAGAAGAAAATCTCAAAGACAATAGAAGTATCTGTTGTCAAGATCTTGCTCACGCGCATACAGAGATTACGGACGCAGAAAAACACACAGAAAATAGAGGCAACAAGAGACGAGACCGAACGCAAGATTCGGTGCAATCTCCCCCCATGCACTCTGTTTCGACAGTCCACAGAGTGCATGTATTTATAGGAATTTTGATTACGTCGAAAAGAGTGGTTACAAGAGGGCGGCTTTGAAAAGCAAGCGTGAAACTAAAAGTTGATAACTTTTACAGAAAGCCATTGCTTTCAATAACAGAAACTACGGTCTACAATGATCCTTATGCTAATCATTACTTTTTAACAACAGAACCTTCTATGCAGGTTTATTTACAAGCTAAATAATAATTATTCGGATTATTGATGTCCGCCCTTTCACGCCTTGCACGCTCCTCACGAACCTTCAGCTGCTATATCAGAAACATCAAAAACATATTAATACATTAATAATATAACACTTTAGCAATGCTTTGTTCAATAATATACATTTAATAATATAACACTTTAGCAATGCATTGTTCAATAATATACAACATGCCTCCCAGTTGACAAGCAACTGACCTCAGTTGATAAAATAATTCAACACTCTAACAATTATAATGCAGTGTTCAACATATTCCATGTTACAATCCAACAATGCATTGGCTATTCTATATTTCAATCCAACAATGCATTGGCTATTCTATATTTCAATCCAACAATGCATTGGCTATTTTATATTTCAATCCAACAATGCATTGTTCAACATATTCCATAAGGTATAACATGCCCCGCAGTTGAACAAGCAACTGACCTCAGGTGATAAAAGAATAAACATAGATGGCCAGTCACATGTTTCATCACTGAATAAAAGTAGGCATGTGCCATGTAAAAAAATACATGCATGGAAATGTTCATGGAGCTGTTACATTAATGTGTTTGAGTATGATATGCAGAAATTAAGTGGTCATAATGAGGTGTTAATTGTGTTTTATGTATCCATTGACATTCTTCAATAGAGTGATTTTTGTACTTAATCAAATATCGATGATATTGAGTACCTGTGCGTGTAGTAGTGACATCATAATCAATGATTTTCTCAGGAACTAAGATTTCAGATTATTCTTCAATTAAAGGGGGGTCATCAAGAAGTGGAGCAAGTGGTAAAGTTCCTTTAAATGGTTTAAGTAAACTAATATGAAAAGAATTATGAATGGTCCAATGGGATGGAATATCTAATCGAAATGAATTATCATTAATTTTTTCTATAATGCGAAACGGTCCATAATATCGTGGTGCAAGTTTAATTTTAGGATGCTGCAAAATATTTTTGAGACGTCTTTTAATTATTCGCAACAATACAAAATCATTTTCCTTGAATTCTTTGGCTAATCGTTTAGTATTGATAATACATGTATATCGCTCTTGACTTTTCCTAATGTGCTCGTGAACATCATGAAGTATAGAAACGTGAACTTGAGCAATAGAATCAGCCATCGGAATGTCGGTCTGGGTGAGGGACATGGGAGTGGGAAGCTTTTTACCAAAAACTATTTCAAAAGGTGCACGACCAGTAGTGGTGTGTGAAGTGTTATTGTAAGCAAATTGAAGCAATGGAAACTTTTCATCCCAGTTATTAGGATTATCTAATGAATAACAACGCAATAAATCAAGAATAGTACTATTTGTAGCCTCACTCTGTCCATTACATTCAGGATGAAATGCAGAGCTAAAATCTATTTTAGAACCAAAATGTTGAAATAAGGCAACCAAAAAATGATTACAAAACCTAACATCACGATCAGATAACATTACTTTAGGAAATCCATGATGTGGAAAAATGCATTTAATGAATAATTTTGTCAGCTTGAGGTGCAGTCAAAGTTTTTCTACATGGAATGAAGTATGCATATTTACTAAACCTATCAACTATTGTCCAAATCATATTATTATGTGATGAAGTGATAGGAAGACCTGTGATAAAATCCATTGAAATTTGTTCCCATGGTTCATTTGGAATAGGAAGTGGTATTAATAATCCAAATGGTTTACCATGATGACGTTTGACACGCTGACATACAATGCATTGAGAAACATAATGTGCAATGTCTTTTTCCATGTGTGGCCAAAAGAAGAAATCTTTGCAAGCAGAAATGGTGCTTTGTATGCCTCTATGACCCATGTAAGATGGTTCATGCATTTCTTTAATGACAAAATCTTTAAAAGCTTGGGTTATGCACAATCTATGTTGAAAATAGAGAAAACCATTATGAAATGTATAATGTTAATCAGATAAAGATGCAGCATTGTTGAAGTCATGCCATGCACGTGAAAAATACAAATCAGATGCATAAGTGGAAACCATTTCTTGAAAAGAATGAATTTGGATGGCAGAAACATTATTCAAAACAACAGAATGCAAAGGAAAACGGCTAAGAGCATCCGCTACAACATTAGCTTTACCAGGCTGATATTGTATCATGGGTTGGAAATTTTGAATGAATGATGCCCATTTAAGATGCCTATCAGAGATTAAGGGCTGATTTAATAAATGTTTAATAGCCTGTTGATCGGTTTTGATTAAGACCTCAGAGCCCATAAGATAGTGTTTCCAAATTCGCAAAGCATGCACAACTGCTAACAATTCTTTATCATACGTACTATAATTATGCTTTGAGGGTTTAAGCTTTCTACTCTCAAATGCAATGGGATGGTCATTTTGCATCAGAACAGCACCTATTCCTGAACCACTAGCATCAGTAACAACATGAAAGGGTTGTGAAAAATCAGGTAATTGTAAAACAGGTGCATGTGAAAGTGCATGTTTAAGTTTGTCAAAGGACTGTTGTTGGGTAATTCCCCATACAAATTTTATTTTCTTTTTCAACAACAAGGTAAGAGGCAATGCTAAATAAGAAAAATTTCGAACAAACTTCCTATAGAAACTAGCCAACCCAAGAAAAGAACGAACATCATTGACTGATTGTGGTGTAGGCCATTCTATGATAACGCTAATCTTTTTCGGATCCACATGCACACCTTCACTTGAAATAATATGTCCTATTAATTCTAGCTTACGCTGAAAGAAATAACTCTTTTCAGGATTAGCATAAAATGTGTTCTCTCGTAACAAATGAAAAACTGTTTCAAGGTGCTTTTCATGTTCACTATCATTCTTACTGTAAATAAGTATGTCATCAAAGAATACAAGAACAAAAGCTTGGTAATCAAGAAAATTATTGTTCATCATTCGCGCAAATGTAGCAGGGGCATTAGTAAGTCCAAAGGGCATTACCATAAATTCATAATGGCCATTTTGAGTTCTAAATGCAGTCTTAAAAATATCACTTTGTGTCATACGAATCTGATGGTAACCCGATTTAAGATCAATTTTACTAAAGACATGAGCTCCTCGTAACTTATCTAAGAGATTATCTATTCGAGGAATAGGGTATCTATTCTTGATCGTGATCTTGTTAAGGGCTCTATAATCAATGCACATTTGATAAGTTTTATTCTTCTTCTCTACTAAGAGAACTGGTGCTCCAAATGGGGAAGAACTAGGCCTTATAAGTCCTTTTTGTAGTAGGTCTTTTACTTGATTTTCTATTTCCTTTTGATGTAGTGGGCCATGTCTATAAGGTGCTTTATGAGGAGGAGAACTACCAGGGACTAAGTCTATGCTATGGTCAAAGGATCCTCGAACTGATGGTAGTTCAGAGGGATATTCAGACATAAAACAATCCTTATAAGTACTCATGAAAGGTTTATATGCATCTGGAAGTGTATGAGTATAATCATTGATGACATTGACAAAAACAATGCATGAGTTGAATCCTTTCCTAAATGCACGTTTTACTTGAGTGTGACTAATCAATGGAAATGGCTGGAAATCATGCAGTGCAGACAAAGTAATGATTTGACCGTTGAAAGCAAACTTAAAGGTATGAGTATGGTAGTCAATACGTGGGTTATAATGGTGACGAAAAGGCATACCTAGTATAACATCATAAGATTGCAAAGGTGCAATTAAAAATGTTCGTGAATCAACATAAGGGCCTATGCTAATCGTAACATCTTGCACTTCTCGTGTTACATTATAACGACTACCTTGAAATGCAGCTTTCACTTTATACAAAGAAGGAAACGTTTGTAATTTAAGTTCTTGTACTAATAAATGTGAAATGAAGTCATGTGAACTACCATCGTCATGTAGAATTTTAACTAGTTTGTTATTTATTGTACCCTGCATGCAAAGAAGAGAGTGTAGAGAGATATCGTTACCCAAGGTACTTAAATCCTTCTCCAGCGATTCCTCTGTCCAAACAGGAGGAATTTCTTCATTATAGACCTCCATGTTATGCAATCGAGCTGTAGCCGGTTTCATATGAAGAGGTTGCAATCTGCACCATATTTTTGTATGTTCAGGTTTACCACAATTCCAGCAAGTGATTCGTGGTCGCTTCTGTTGGGCATTCACTGCTGAAGTTTGAAGGGTAGGTGGTTTGGTTGGTTGGAGAGATGAAGCAACAGGTGGAGTTGAGTAATTGGATTGTGGAGGACGAGGAAAAATAGGGTAAGATGGGGCATTAAAATTACGCTTCATAGGAAATGAAGGTTTAACAGGAAATGGTTGTGGACGTGGTTGTTGTAGACGGAGTGACTTGGTTATGGACTGGAATTCGTTTTCTGCATCATAAGCAAAAGATATAGCCTCGTTGAGGGTTGTAGGTCGTAGGGTGTGAAGCTTAGCTTGGATTCCCACCTCCAAACCATCTTCGTATTTCTGCTGCAAGATATCTTCTGATACATCTTCAAGCATTCGTGCAAGTAGTAAATTTTGCCAGAACCGCTCTGTGTAGGTAGTAACAGTATCACCCTCCTTCCATGTAAGGGTCGTCCATGCTCGTCGAACATGCAAATGGTATTGAGGAGGAAGAAATGAATCCTTCACGTTTTCTTGAAAAGCCTTCCAAGTTGTTGGACGCTCCGTACTGTGCCGCAGGACATTCCACCAGAGTTGTGCTTTACCTACTAAATAGTTAGTGGCAAATTTAACTTTTTCACTTTCAGCATACATTTCATCGGTATAAAAATCATCAAACTGCGACAACCAAGAAAGTACTAAAGGCCCATCCTTTCGGCCATCAAATCATAGAAACTGGTAGTTTCTATTACCAATCTTTGAATGAGTAACATCAGATTGGGTAGACACAATAGCTTTTACTACTCTCGTAAGGTTGTCTTCCTCAGCTTGCAGCTTTTGGAGGATTTCATCACGTTGTCGGATCTCGTTCTGAGCTCCTTGAAGCTCATGTTGCAAGAGCTCTAGTTGTTGTTCAAGTGTTGCCACAGGTAGAGGTGAATCACTGTAATCCTCCATGGTGCTCTTGGACCCTTGCTCTCAACTTTGGTGTATTGAACCTTCTTGTTTGCAACCTTGGTGTCTCGATCCCGTGTTCTCAACCTTGCTTGGTATCTTGAACACTCAATCAAGTGCCACCCAAGGATTTTGAAGGAATTCACACTTCCAAGCTAGCTCATTGGAAATTTCGTTCCGAGAACTTTCCAACGGTATATTACACGCCTCAATCCGACCTACTGATTGAGAGATACACTTGATTCTTTCTTGGGTCCAATCTTGAAATCGACGCGCGCGCCTTCCACAAGTAATAAAGAGAGAGAACTTGAGTACAACTCCAAGAGATGGTGGAGTGGTCAAAGTACTTCCCTTGAAAGTAGGAGGTTGTGGGTTCAAATCCTCCTACCTTAGGGACTCTAAACCTCTCTATTACCACTCAAAAATTAAAATTGCCTCGCGCGTAGCCAACGGTCGCCAAGGGAGCCTTGGGTGCCAATGTTGCCAATGTATTGCCTAAGTTATTGCCTTAGTCGATGCCTTAGTCGACGCCTTAGTCGACGCCTTAGTCGACGCCTTGGAGTAAACGTAGGTGTAAACGTAGGTTCTGGTTCTGGAACAGGAACAGAAACCGAAACCAAAACCGAACACGAAACAAGAACAGAAACAGAAACCGAAACCGAAACTGAAGACGAAGACGGAGACGGAGATGGAGATGGAATCGGAATTTAGAGTCACGAACAGAGAACAGAACCCTCTGTATTGACGCGTGCAGAGCTCTGATACCACTGTTGTCAAGATCTTGCTCACGCGCATACAGAGATTACGGATGCAGAAAAACACACAGAAAATAGAGGCAACAAGAGACAAGACCGAACGCAAGATTGGGTGCAATCTCCCCCCATGCACTCTGTTTCGACAGTCCACAGAGTGCATGTATTTATAGGAATTTTGATTACGTCGAAAAGAGTGGTTACAAGAGGGCGGCTTTGAAAAGCAAGCGTGAAACTAAAAGTTGATAACTTTTACAGAAAGCCATTGCTTTCAATAACAGAAACTACGGTCTACAATGATCCTTATGCTAATCATTACTTTTTAACAATAGAACCTTCTACGCAGGTTTATTTACAAGCTAAATAATAATTATTCGGATTATTGATGTCCGCCCTTTCACGCCTTGCACGCTCCTCACGAACCTTCAGCTGCTATATCAGAAACATCAAAAACATATTAATACATTAATAATATAACACTTTAGCAATGCTTTGTTCAATAATATACATTTATTAATATAACAGTTTAGCAATGCATTGTTCAATAATATACAACAGTATCATAAGAGAAGAAGTCAATCAAGGTATCCAATAAGAGAAATAAAGTAGTCACAAAGATGTTTTTATGAAGGTTATATGGAAAAAAATCTTGAAGAGAAGGAAACAACAACTTATGAAGAAGCATGAAAGGCAAAGGAATAAGTTAATTCAACAAAAGAAGAAATGGAAGCTTTGTGTGAGAACAAAGATATGAAATTTAGATCCAAGGCAAGCTAACTTGAAGATAATCGGTAAAAAATGGGTGTACAAGTTCAAGAAAAACAAGTATGGCTACTAACTAGATATAAAGTAAGGCTTTTTTATAAAAGTTATGCACAAAGTTATGGCATCAATTATTAGGAGACATCTTCTCTTGTTGCAAAGATATCAACAATAATGACATTAATAAGCATTTTTGCGAGCAAGGTATGGAATTTGTATCAATTAGACATCAAAAATACATTTCTCAATGGTGATAAAAAATAAGATGTGTACATGGAGTAACTAGTTGGTTATGAAGATCCCAAGAAGCCTACATATGTATGTAAACCCTTGAAAGTGTTATATCATCTGAAACAATCTCTAAGGGCTTGGAATTTCAGATTGATAAAGTTTCTTGAGAAGCAACAATACACTATCCAAATGAAGATTCTTCTTTGTATGCTAAAATTTAAGGATGGTTGCTTTTTTATGTGTAAATTTGTATGGATGATTTAGTAATAATAGGAAATGATGAAGATGAACTCTTCAAGATCAAACCAAAGCTTAGATCTCAACTTAATATTTTTGAATTTGGGATAATTGGCTTTTATCCTTAGAATCAAAGTTATGAAGAAAGAACCTGGCGCATGCCTTTTACAAAGGAAGTATATTTCGAATTTATTGAAGAAATATGACATGGAACCTTGAAAGAGTATCATTAATTTCATTGAAACCAATGTGAAGTATAACATTGAGGATGGTGATTCTTTAAAAGATCCACTTATGTACATGTCTTTGATTGCTACTCTCTTTTGTATGCAACTTTAACAAGGCCCTTATCTACCAGAAATTACGTGTGGAAGGTAGACATGCATAAACTTAGAGAGGATGTGGTTAAAAGTCAGGATCAAGGTAGTGGTCTCTTTTTTTAGGAGAGATAATTTCTTATGTTAATAGCCTCACAATAAACAGAGTGGTTATCTTAATGTGCATATCCTAATTGAGTGAATTTTGTTCCTTTAGACACTTCCAACATGATATACACACATACACACATATATACACATATATTGTTGATATATTTAGGTAGTCATGTGTGTGAACACACTAGGATTGTCGAGGCACTTTTTTCCCTCTTTAGGAGGTTTTTCCCCCCCGGCTTGTATATATGCCTATTGCCCTAATGGTTCTTTTTTCTTTGTCGGCCTTAGTGATCCGACGTGTTGTGCTCCAAGCTTCTTCTTCTTCTTCTTCCTTGTGTCGTTTGCGTGCTTCTGCAGACCTCGAACTCCAACAATTGGTATGAGAGGAGATTGCCGCTTCATCTAGGGCATTGTCAACACCCCTCCAGTCACAGCCTCGGAATAACACCAAATTTCGTGAACATACTCAGTGTGATCAAGAGATCAAAACAACTATACTATGTGGTGCCAAAATCACGATCTCAGCTCGTTTCGGCCTCCAAATGCACTATCATAGTGCTTGTGTAGGCTATTTCATAATTTTGTGCCAAAGATATATACAAGTTTCAATTCGCCAGTATAAGCATCTCAAAGTCTGCTACAAGTTTGGTAGAACTTGTCAGGATAGTTCTGTTCAACTTTTTTAGATACAATAATTTTTTTGCATCACGGTATTTTAGTTAGTGGCCATAGCTAAAAGCAGTGATGTATTTTGTATGTTGTCTGTTGAGGATAAGTTGGATGGTATGATTTACCCATTGTAGGCTTATATGATGTGTCATGTATTGGTCGCAAAAGGACGGTGGAATATTATGTATGGTGTTGAAAAACATCCTATTACATGTGCAAATACAAGTACTGAAGCTGATACAGATGGCATTGAAGATGATGATATTCTTCATGTTTCAGTTTATATTGTAGTTTCTACTGCACCTACTGCAAAGAAAATTCCTTGGGATGATAGAGATGCTCAGGCACATCCATTGATATCCTTGTCTATCAAACATGCCATTATTCCTCACATTCACTCTTGCAGAACAACTAAGGATGCTTGGGATACACTTACCACATTGTACCAAGCTAGGAATGAGGCTTGTGTTGCTTACCTCCAAAAACAGTTGGAGAGTGAACATATGAATGAAGGTGATTCTATGGATTGTTTTCTAACAAAGATCAAACACTTGAAGGAACAATTGATTTCTGCTGATGAAGTTATACCAGATAGCTCACTTATGCAGAACGTTTTGAATGGTCTTCCTGATTCATATAAGAGTTTTGCTTCTACTCTTCGTTTGATGATGAAAGGCAATCCAAATGCCTTGATATTTGAGGAGTTAGTCTCTGTTCTGTTGCAAGAAGATCACTCTAGGTAGAACATGTCCATTATGCATGTTGCAGATCAAGCTTTTCTAGCTAGTCAAAAGGGAAAAGGTAAATGGAGATCATCTACTAGTAAGCAGAAATCTGCAAATGCTACACATTCAAAGAAGGAAGACAAAGATGAGAAGAAATCAAAAAAGCAAAAATTCTTTTGCAAGTACTGTAAAGGAAATGATCATGTCATAAAGAACTATCTAAAACTGGCTTCAAAAGAGGCAAAGAGAAAAGAGGCTGAAATGGTTGTTGTACAGGCCTCTACACCAAAAACGGAGTCTGCTAATCTTGTGCAGATTGAAGAATGGATGTTTACTATTGTTTGCAGTTTTGACCCATCTTCTCATGAATAGTGTATGTTTGTAGTAGACTTAGATGTTTGGTACTTTCATAGTGGGGTAACCAAACATATCACCTTGCAGCATAGTTTCTTCACTTCACTTGAGTCTGCCCCTACAGTGAATACTATCACATGTGCCAACAACTCCTCTTATCCTACTATGGGAGTTGGTAAGATCATTTTGATTACTACTGATGGTAGTTCATTTACATTATCAGATGCTTTATTTGTGGCAGGGATCAAGAAAAGTGTGTTATCAGTTTCTGCATTAGCCAAGATTGTTGGTTATGGAATTTGTTGATGATAAATGTACAACTTATGATTTGTCAAATGACGACATGATTATTGCTTCCGGAATTTTATGTCGTGGGTTGTATAAGCTCATAGAGTATGAAAAATCTATGAATGATTCGGCATGTGTAGTACATGATTCTCATGCTATGTCAGATGCAAAGCTTTGGCATGCACGCTTTGGTCATCTAAATTTTGCTAGTTTGCTATGCCTATAGAAATCTGAAACGGTGTCCTCTTTGCCTAGACTTGAGGCACCCGGTAAACATGTTTGTGAAGGCTGTATTTTGGGAAAAATGCAACATTAATCCTTCCCAAAAGATGGTTCAGTTGGAGCTACTAAGAAATTGTAGCTTGTACATGGTGATTTCTATGCTCCTATGTAGACACCTCCTTTTGGGAACTATCTTTACTTTGTGACTTTCATTGATGATTTTTCTAGGCATGCATGGGTATGTCCATTCAAAGCAAAGTCTGAAGTGTTTATGTGCTTCAAATAGTTTTTGGTTTTGGCTAAAAATATATAACATGTAAAATGGGCACCCTCCATTCTGATCGAGGGGGAGGAATATATGTCTTCTAAATTTAATGCATTTCTAGCTGAACATGGGATAAAACATCAATGTACAATGTCATATACACCTCAATAGAATGGAGTCATTGAATGGAAGAACATGTGTTCAAGGCAAAGGATTGAGAACTAACTTCATCATAGAAGAAGAGGAAGCACATAAATCACTCACATATTACTTCATGATGTCAACAGTGTTTTTTATCACTAAAACAATGTAATATATGTATATACATAAGATTACCACAGGTGCGACTCCATTTTGTGCAAGCGGAGGAGTCCTTGAGCTTGAGGCTTCTAAGTAGAAAGCTCACACCAAGTTTTGTAATTTTTGGAAGCCGTTAGATTGTTCAAATTGGAAGTAGGACCTATTTTTTAATTATGCTAGTCACTAAATGTGAAACCAGTCAAAACTAGTTCCATTGTGCTAGAGTGACACCAAATTTGGCGTGATTGTCGGGGACGAGCTCTAGGTTGAGCATGTGATGGTAAGTGTGTTGGAGAAAATTGTTTGAAGGTAAAATTTCTTTGTTGTTTTGTTATTTGTAGTTAGTTTTTACACATCTTTACTCTACTTTTCCTCTAGCATCATTCCCTATAATTGTCTCAAACTCCAAAAAATCACCAAAAATCTATCATATTCCCTCTTTCTCTTCTCTTTCCATCATTTGTGTGTGTGCAAAAGTGAGAGAGAGATTTTGCAGGTGTGTGTTTGTGTTTTTTGGTGAACTAATCTTGCAGGGTAGCCTCTGGACACCATCGATTTGCAGGAAACACAGGTAAAAACTCCATTTTTCTCTCAGAAATTGCCGTTGAAGCTGGCCATCGTGAATGTCAGACCAAGGTATGAATTTGGGGAAACGTTTTGCATGAAGGAGGAGCCTAGGTAAGCGCTTGCATAGATCCATAGTCAATTTTTTGAAATTGCATAATTTTTAGACCATCGCGATGATCACACATCATCGTGACTGTGTCTGACCATCACGACGGTCACTGTCCGTCGTGGCGATTGGCTCACACCATCGCGATCACATCTCACCATTGTGATGGTGACTCACCATCATGATGGTTCTTGACAATCACAATCTTGGCTGACCGCCGTGGCTTGATCGTCACGATTGTGTTTGCCCATCGTGATTATCAGTGATCATCGTAACTTGATCGTCGTGACTTGATCGTCGTGATCCTGACTTACCCTCATGACTTGATAGTCACAACTGTGTCTCATCATCGTAAGGTCTGATCATCATGACCTCTGACCATCGTGGGTGTCACACCATGGCGATAGTGACACACCATCATGATTGTTTCTGACCATCACGACTATGAGACAAAATGCCAAAATTAGTGTGTTTCAAATAATCTTTGGGGTATTTTTTGGGCCATCAATTGTGAACCCTTGTATGTGTGGCATAGGGAACAGGGAGAAGCGGACAAGTACATCGAACTCTTAGGCAAAACCAGAACAACCGCTTCAAACGTCCAAGAGAATGTTGTAAGTGGAATTTTCATTTTTGATTGGTGACTTCTTTGAGTAAATATACATTGTGATAAAGGGAGAGTTTTTTAGGACTCCTAAAATAGCAAGGATTCGTCTTAGCTCATTGAGTGATAAGTGGCTGACGAGAGAAAGGGAAAGTGGGTGTAGGGATCAAGCCCAAAGGAATTTTGTGATTTGATTATGTATCGCTCAAATGAATTAAAATCAAGCATAGTAAAACGATTCCTTGTGATAAATTTGAAAAAAGACAAGAACCTCTAAAGAAAACACACAAAAGAGCTAAGTGATTGACCTAAATAAAGGGGTGAGCGCGATAAGGTGAGATTGGGATTAATGAACCTGAGATATGGAAAATACTTAGGAAGAATTGATAAGCAGAGCATTCAATCTTCTGAGGCTAGTGTGAGAACTACAACACGATCATGGGCTCAACAACTAGGCAGTTATCCATACGAGGTTAGTTCAAACACGAGTGACTCAGATATGTCTTTCAACACAGGGAGACCAGGGGTGTCGTTTAATGTGGCCCATCTAGAGAAGACAGAGGGACCCTACAAGACTTAGTTGGAGTATATCCGCATGAATAGATTGGGTGCCCGAGTATATGAAGATGGCCTTCGTAGGTCAGTAATTCAACTACATAACCCCGAATAACCTATGGGATTAGAACATCCAGCCATGAAGTTTGAAAACGAGGCTTACATAGATAAAGAAGGGATCGTGTATATCGTAGCAATTAAGGCCGAATCAACGAATGAGCTAGGTGAGATGGTAGAAACTATGGACATAGATGCGAAAGGACACAATAAACAGATTGAGGAACCTAGAACATCAAGAGGAAAATCTGTGCTAACGAGGGTATTAACTCCTAAGTGGATGCCCTAGGACAATAGGAGTATAGAACTGTTGTGGAATAAGGAGACCGATGAAGCCTTTTGGAGATATTGGCTAGAGCATCCTACTGCTACAGAAGCAAACACGCTTTATGAACTAAAGGACCCAGAGGTTCTAGGGAAAGTGATATACTTAGATGACACCTCCGAATGAGTGTATAAGGTCACATAACATGGTCGTCATGCATATACTTGGGGAGGAGAATTAGTTTTTCCACTACTAAGATTGCAAGTATCTAAGGATAGTTTGGGTATCGACACATCTCAGGGACATAGAGAGAAGAACAAGGAAGGTGCAGAGAGTAGTTTCATCCATCTTGCAGGAAGGGAGAGGGCCCCTAACAAAAGTAGGAGGGATGAAAGAGAACCACTTAGGGATCATAGGGCTCATAAGGGTGGGGACGATTTTCCCCTACCTAGACCAAGAGACCACCCTAGAACTTTGAGGCCTACTCAACTAGTAAAGGCTATGAAGAATTGTTTTAATGGATCTGGAGATCCCATACGAGCATGTAGTAGAATTCAAACAGGTGTTATAGGCTCAACAAGTCGGAGACATGTTCATACAATTTAATGCCTTTGGACTCACTCTAAACGGTGATGTGTTGGATTGGTTTCGACCATTGCATCAGCACCAATTTAGAGACATCCACCACATGATGGAGTCCTTCATTACGGACTTTTCCAAAAGTGGAATCAGACACAAAACATCTTCATTGATACACACATTCAAACAAACCCCTCAAGAGAGAGTGAGGATGGCCGATCGAAGGTTCAGACGTTACAAAGAGAGATGCCCCCATTGGAAGTACCCACTCAAGCCAAATTGATAGCTTTGTTCATAGATGGCCTATTGAGTGCTAAGCTGAGATCATACGTGTTCATGAAGGAACCAAGAACTCTGGATCAATGTTTACGTATCTGTGTAGACATAGGAAATAACTTAGGAGATGAGCTAGAACTTCTCGAGGTTCACAAAGGTTCGGATAATACTACAGATACATCATCCAGACGTTCCAATTCGATAGAAGACTTAACATAACAAGTGGCCAAACGATTGGGAGTCTCTAGCAAACCAAGCATCAAAGTAGCCCCTCCTCAAAGGTGTTACACTTGTGGAGGTGACCATATGGCGAACATGTGCCCACATGCAATGCAATCCATGGGAAACTCCAATGGAATGTATTGTACCATAGAGCGCAGATACACTAACCACACGGCTCTAGATTTTCCATATAATAAATAGGTGGTTAGGCAGAGTTACCCTAAGCATTATCAATTAGGTAGATACCAAGGGTAGTACTAGCCACAACAATATTACCGTGCCCCCCCTCATTATCAAGTGCCATATCAAGCACAACCTAGACCTCAACTTGTCCTAGGACAACAACCTCCACCCCCTGCCATTGTAGTTTCTATGAAGTATGCCACAACAGAGGAGAATTCAAATATGGCATTAGTACCCACAACCCCTTTGATCACAGACAATGACCCTAATGCAAACAACTTTGACTCCACCCATGTGGATAGCCCACCAACCTACTACACGCAGTCACCGAAAAACTAAGACCCTTACTATGAGAACCCTGTGTATGAGCAAAACTTGGAGTCCGATTACACTCAGGTCAAGTATACAAACCCCAACCCGAGACCACATGCTAGACAACTAAGACCACAGGTACCCAAAGGACCATGCTTTAAATGCCAAGGAGACCACTTCATACAAGATTGTCCGCACATCATAACTATAGTGCAGTTGTAATACTTCAATATTCAAGGCTTTTCTCCTGAATGTGGAAAAGATCACTTTATAAGAGATTGCCCTAAGAACCCCGCTAATACCTCTATGAAAGTGACGCCCATCAATGTGATAGGAATTGTGCAACACACCAAAGGTTCCATACCCCAGTACATACCTATCTAGGCAGTACCTAGAGCCCAAGCACAAAGGCAAATGCAAACAAAAACCCCTGACAAAATAGCTGAAGCTAGAAAAGTAGGAGAATCAACAGGAAGAAAAATGAGAACCTGCAAAGAGTCACGAGAGTGACATAAGAGAAAATGGGGCAAAAAGATCAATGCATTAGAGGAAAACCTAAGGGAAACTAGAGTGAAAATCTTTGAAATGGCATCACAGGAGGCTGAACCACGTGTAGTGTTGGGGGATTCTTATGCAGAAAGGGATTTGAGTGTTTTTAGGAGAAGGGAGAAAGATAAGAAGAAAGATACAAACACTAGAAGCTTTTGTAGATTGATTATAAGAGGAAAAGTACAATGGTGATGTACAATACAATCCAATACTTTCTGTGCAAAAATACCAAGGAGTGTACAATCAAAAAGTACAAAATACCCAAGGTTTTTGTTGCTGCGGACCTCCTCTGCACCAGACCTCCACCTTCTCCAAGCTTGCACTTGTGAACACCTTGCACTCAAGCTTCCAATAGGGGGAGGGATGGACACCTTCTGTTGGTGCATGCACAACTTCAATGGGACCTTGGGACCTTTGGTTGGATGGCTTAGAGCTTCTTTGCACACTCTAAGTCACTCTTCATGCACACCTTGCACTTCACTCTTCTGCGTCGCACACTCACTGTATGTCTCTTGCACTCCCTTAGTCTAAACTATGCTCACCTTGCTTAGTCTTCAAAGAATAATGCCTTGCTTGATTTGAGTGTCAGTTCATGTATGCTCCTAATTGCTAGAGTATCTTGGTGCTCACTTTGATGTCCCAAGATTGTCTCCAAAAGTGGGCAGCCAACAAATCCCTGTTTTGTCCTGTAGTGACTTTAGACTAAAACAAAAATTTTAATTGGGGGGCCATACTTTCAATTCTGTGTATGCTGCCGCTTCACATACCTTCACATTTTTCCTTTTAATTCTTCAAATGTGCACCTAAGAGAGGGTTCACCCGAACCTTCCAAACAATTTTAAAAACACTTTGAAACTTAGAGAATTACAGAAATACCTCATGCAACCTACAACCAACTTTCTACAATTTTACCCTTTGTGAACAATTAATTGTGCACTATCTGTGCACCTTGACACCCCCGACTTTGAACGCTTTGACTTCACCCATATTGACCTTTGACTTTGAACATGTTGACTTTGACCAATTTGACTTTGACCCTTTGACTTTGACTACGATTGACTTTGACCAATATGACTTTTATGGGCTCAACAGTTGCCCACCACCTAATGGGCTCTCCATCCCGGAGAGCTATAGCCAAAACTCTAAGCAGATATGACACCATGATTCCTGTGCTGCAAAATCTTCAAAAGGACACCTGAGCAGCTACCAAGTCCACTAGAAGCAGTAGAGAACAGACATCAGAGAAGAACGAAAAGTGGAAATATTGCACAGAAAAGAAAAATTAGACATCTTAGAAGTGAGTCAAGACTCTCTCATCACTTAGTTGTAAATTTCTCAGAAATGAAGAAAATGTTGCACCTGATATTTCTAAGTTTTCTCCTTTTGTGTTAGATCTTTTGTGAAATGCTTTTGTACAAGTCTAAGTCTATAGGTAATCGACTTCTGTACAAATTTTCAGCTTTCAATTGTGATCAGGCTGAGAGAATTGAGTGTAGGAACATTTGCATATGTAAATGAGAAGAAGTGAAGTTACAGAAAGCGCAAAATTCGATACGAATGTTTTGATCAATTCTCCTTCCACAATTTAAAGTTTTGAGCAAGCAAGCACTTTAAGTTGGAAGGTAAGCAATTTGTGGTTAAAGGCATTTGCAGAAACGGGTTCTAGATTGACAGAACCAAAGGTTTAAAGTCATAGGTGTCTAAATCGACTTCTCAGAAGAACAGTTTTAGACATAGGTGACTTGTTGAAGTTATTTCTCAAGATCTACTGAATATTTTGGAGTGATTCAACTTGGAGAAGGTGCGCAATCTATAGGAAACACCTCATACAAAGTTTTATAAAAAACTTTACACATTTGATAAGGCAATGAGTGAATTATGTGCAGCAGACTTTCTGTGTAATCTTCTTCTTCATAGTTTGTTCAAGAATTTGACATTTGAGTATTGATCTTCTAAAATTGGTGAAGGTTTGAGTTATTCTTGTTATAGAGGTGCTCTAAATACAAGAGTAACTTGTTCTTTTGGAGATTAATACTCTGCATCAGTGGTATCAGAGCAAGAAGCATTAGAATTGAAGGAAGGAGGACCTCGACTGCTGCAGGTGCAAAGAATTCAACATCTGAAGGTTCAAAAGGTGAAAGCTTGAGGGCAAAGCTTGAGAAGGAGGTCATACGACATCAAGGAAGACAAAAGGATTATTATTCAAAGTAAACGTTGTCGGAAAGTTTTCAACTTTCTAGTTAATGACGAGAGAAAATGAAAATAACTTAATTGGTGAATTCTAACCTTTTATATCATTGTTGATTAGTTGTTCTGGATTGAATTAACTACTTTTGAAGTGTTTGCAGGTACAGGAAATGATAAAGAATACATGTTCAAATTATGGTTTACCCTAAACTGCTTAAATAATGTGTGTTTAGGCCATAGAAACATTGATTTATGGGTTTAAGACCCTAGGTTTACATTTATTTATATGTGTTTAAGTTAGTAGCATTAATTCCTGGTTAATGTTAGGGTTTAACTAGGTTTTCAATTAATTTCCAAAGGGTCTCAAAAGATTCTTATGGGTTACTGTTAGGGTTTATGTCAATGTCAATGGACTAATGATAGGGATCAGAAAGATTTTAATGAGTTTCAAGGGTTTCCAAAGGGTTTCTTGTACGGTTTCAAGTGTTTTATTGAAATTTACGGGTTAAAGTGACATGTATTTAATTCACTTAATGTTTAAAATGAATATTTATGTATTAAAAATTACAATATGAATTAAAGTAATTACTTTACTCATGTGTGTGCATTTAAATATTAAGGTTCAAATATATTAATTTCTTAACCTAAGCCTAATTTAAATACATTATTAAATTAAGAAAATTAGGATAATTCAATTAAAAAGTAAATTAAGTGGATAAATAATGAATGGTGTATGTGAGTGGTGAATAAAGTGTGGTGAGAGTTGAGTGTGTAAATAAAGTGGTTAAAGTAGGAGGTTAAAAGAGTGGTAATTGTGAGTGGAAGTTAAAAGAATGGTTTGAATAGATTATGCATTTAAAGTAGTTAAAGGTAAATGAAAAGAGTGGTGATTAAGTGTGGATTAAAGAATGGATGAGAAAATAAAGGAACTAAAAAAGAGTGGATTAGGAAGGACTTGTGTATGTATTTAAATGTGTGTTGAGCTCAAGTTTCTCCTAATGTTTTTTTTCAGGTACTTCCTCTTTCTTCTTCTCACCTTGCCGTGTATGTGTAGGAGAGAATTTGGTTTGTTTTTCTCTGCATTAAATCATCTAGAGAAAGATTGTTATTTTCTTTTCCTCTCTCATCTTGATGGTGGCTGCAGCATCTATTGCATCCATGTAAGAGAGAGAGAGCGCTTTTTATACATAAAACGAACAGCTCGTCTTGCCAAAAACAAGTTTGTCGCCCAATTTTTCAATAGCGTTTCGACTCTGGTTGGATAGGTGTACATGTCTTGTCTGATAAAGAGGATAGCCATTACCATGGCCGCGCGTTCGCCTTCTCAAAGCGGCAGCAACCACCTCGTTACTTTGAAAAGGCAGATCACCTCACTCGATATACGCGTAGAACTATGTTGACTTGTTAAAACTTTGTCTGATATATGATGTCCATGTCTGCTCGTAAGAGCTCTCTCTGACACGTCTCCACCATCAAGGCAAGCGGCTTTGGTTATGGAACGGGAACATCTGTTTTATAAGTGCCTAACTCCGAGCGATGTCGGCAAGCTCAATCGTCTGGTTATACCGAAGCAGCACGCAGAGCGCCGCTTTCCTCTCGATAATAATAACAACGCCAAAGGCATGAAATTAAACCTAGATGATTCCTCGGGAAAGCGCTAGAGGTTTCATTATTCTTACTGGGCAAGCAACCAGAGCTATGTCTTCACGAAGGGATGGAGTGGATTTGTGAAGGAGAAGAAGCTGTCAGCAGGAGATATTGTTTCCTTTGAACGAAGTATATCCAATAGTAGCGAGCTCTTCATCAGCTGCCGACATTGCCCACCACCGCTGCAGGTAGGATCAGCAGCAGCGACATCGATTTCAGATCGGTTTCGTCATAAGCATCACCGAAATTTATATTCTTTGATTCAATCTTCATTAGCACGACAGGAATTCAGTTTCCATAATCAGCAGATGGCTACGGCGAGAAGCAGCAACTTCCAGGCTCCAATCTCTTTCCCCTTTGGATCAATGGCGCACGCTGGAGGTGCAGAGTATCCACCTGGTAACGAGGAACTTCGTTCGTCTTCATCCTTGCCTAATTCTAGCATATCACGAGAAGCACATTCACTATGCCTACAAGGCCCAAATGAAGCGGCGCCCTCCGTGCCAGTTGGTTTATCCCTGGGTTCTTCAAGCAAGCAAATGAAGAGCAAGTCTCGTGTATCCATTCCATTCAAGAATGATCAGGCCGATATTTGCAATCTCCCATTGCTAGACTCAGCAACAATCCAGGCCGTCCCTCTACGACATTTTAATACTAAAACATTGGAGCAGAGAAGTGTGGGTGAAGCCTTCTCGCTGCCGCCGGTACGGGATGAGCATCAGAAACCATAGTTTTCTGTAGATGTTTATTATTTGATTTCAGGGCATAGACATGGATATATATGCTCATGGAGATGTGCTTGAATGGGGCATGCACGTACACATTCATGAGCACAGGCAGGAGAAGAGTTGTTATAATCAACAGTAAAACATGAGTGATATATGATATGGTTTTTCCCATGGACAACTTATACACATAGTGGTATGGAAGTACAAAGGGAATTCAAATATTTCATGCATGGTATCATGCAACTGCTAACGGAAACATAATCTTCAAATCACATCTGCTGATTTGCTGAAATGCATACTAACTAGCATAAAGAACATATATGGAGACATTAAATGCAAAAAAGTAACTCGACGATTAATTAGTTGTTGGATGTGAATGTCATGTCCTAGATCTTCAATCTGCAAAATTTCTGCAGAGTTTGGGTTGTGGGCACTGCGCTTTAGGCTTTGGCTATTTTGGCTCTTAAATCATGCAACGAATACAAATGTGCAAATCTTTCGGCAGCATGACCATGTGATGGCCCTTTGGCACTTCAATCATGCAAAAGTGTGCAAACCTTTCAGCAGCATTATCATGCCATGCAACTCAAATGTAAAGAAAGAAGGATTACTTGTATTCATGTGGAATACCAAAAGAGGAGAAAAGTAGTAGAGAGAGAACGCACGCAGTGTGCATCCCTACTTGTCGTGTAAAGAGAGAAAGAGAGAAAAGTATGTGGTCTCGTTATAAAGAATTTTTATTTTTTGAAGCCAGTAAACAAAGGAAGTCGTTTCAGAATGGAAAATATTCTTAGTATGTACATGTGTGATACACCTCTTGAGAATGACGTATAGGACATATTAATGTTTTTTATTCTTCATACAGTTTTGGTTAAAGCCACATGATAATGCATATTTAAGCTCAATGTCGATTCGTGAAACAATCTATTTAGCTAATCAATATCTTATTTAAAATAGAACTTTAAAATTAATAATCTAAGCTTGTCATTCGCTCATATTACATACTTGAAGCATGATGTATTGATGTCATCGCTACAAAAGAAGAAGCTCTATCTTGTACTGATATATGTTCTATTTACTTTATGAGTTAATTAGTTTAATTTATTAGTTACTTTATCTATCTTGTATTTACTTTATTTTATAATTAGTGACTTTATTAACGTTATAATTGTTTCTACGCATGAGTATATTAGTATATATGCTTATACGCATGAGCATAAATGAGTATGAAATGCATTAGCATATGCAAATTTTTGATTGAGCATAAAAATTCATGATTAATATGTATGCTTTCACCTTAGTGTTAATGCATACTTACATATGTGAACTTTATGTTAGCATGTGCATATAAGTGAGTATATATATGTGATAGAAAAATTATATTAGAATGTGTATGAATGCATATGTATGAACTAATGAGTGTGTGTATGCATGTTAATTCATATTAATACTATATTTGCATGAGTTTATGAATTCCAAAAGAAGTGATGTATGTGCATGATTATATGTATTTAGAAGTGCATGAAAGTATGTTAGCATGTGTATGATGTATGTAAGGTATGGGTTTTATGTTTTTCATTAATTTCTTGTTAAATTACTAATGATCTAATGTTTTTTTTCAGAAACATTGAAGATTACAATCAATTAAAGTGAAGAGAAGACAATTGAAGTGAAGCAGCAGTCTAAAGATCCATTTAAATCTTATTTCTTATTTAGTCAACTATCCAATTGACTAGACATTTATCCAATTGTTTAGGCCTTTCAGTTGTATTAGAATTATTAAGTTGAACCATTAGCTTATCAATTAATTTATTCACGCAGTTTTGCAACAATATTGTTTCCCATTACTTTCTTTGATGTCTTCTAAAATTAGTTCTAAAAATAGAAAGCACGAATTAGAACACTTAATTCTAGGCACGTTGCTACCATCTCCAATTGAGCATTCATATAACAACGAAAATACCGAACCTGAAATAATTGAAGATAAAATAGTTCACGAGTCTTTACGCCCGATAGAATACGATCGTCTTGTTTCTCGACTATTACCCTTATTTACTATCGTTTTGCCTGAACCGGAGTTCAACGACGACTTATTCCCATCGGCATTAGTGCGAAAACCGAGCTCAGAACAAAGTACAACTGAAGAAAAGGACATAATTAAAGATCAAATTACCGGTGAGAACTTAGTTTCACCTTATCAAATAGAAGCTATTAAGCAATATAGAGCAGCTCAGCCTTACGGTTCTTAGACGTTTCAAGTGTTTCAATTATCTATTCCAAATTTCCTAGATTTAAGAGTAAGTTAGAAGTTCTTTTACCTTAGACGAGAGAAAAATATACCTAAAACGCCTACAATTGTCTCATACACCCTGCGTGTGCCGAGGGATTTAATGACTGACTGATCCACCAGCCTTATGTCCGCAACTTCCCGACATCTTGGTGAACCCGACGTGAAGGAGCGGCATAGCAGCTCAGGGAAATCTGATATGCTTTCATTATGGACCCTTACCTAATAGAAAAAAGAGTATGGAAATTGATTGATGACCTCAAAATAGAGAAGAAAGAGTTTTGTGGTAAAGATGTTACTAGGTATCTCAAGGAGTATGAACATTTAGCTTATCAATATGGCATACCTAGGGATAGTTGGGTTTCCACCTTTAGGCGTATATCAAATGGAGATACCCGAGATAGAATAAGCCTTAGGTTGGACTCGTCCACTATACCTTGGGATATTTTTAAGACCCAATTGCGACAAGAATTCTTTTTCGAGGATTCAACAAAAAGAAACCATGAAACATTTCAAGCTTGGGTAAATACATCGAAACCAAAAGAGAACTTAATTGAGGGTTTTCAAGAGTTTGAAGAACAGTTTAGCGACTTACCTGAGCAAGAACAAGTTTATCTTGAGCCTTATAAAGTTATAGATTTTTTAACTATCCTTGATTACTCAATTCGAAAAGACCTAGAGCCTCTTTTAGAAGAACATAATACCTCAAATGGCCTGACCAATGATTGGACATATGTGCAAAAGCAAGTTCATCGACTTGCTCTTAGATATGAACGCCAAAACCTTAAATATTTTCCTCTTTCTAAAGGCAACGAATTAGATTGTACTTATCCAAAGATAAATGAAGAAAACAAATTTACAAACAATGAATTAGATGATGCTACACCAATGATGAATGATGAAAACCAAATTACAATTTCAGAACACAAAACATTAAATAAACATGAGTGTGAACATGAGAAACCTTTGGTTGATTCTTCTAAAAGTCTCCCCAAATTAATCATTGAAGAAGTGAGTGATGTAAATGTTAAAGAAATCCCACTCATCACAATAGCTTCTCCTAAAATTATTACTCACATTGATTCTTCATATAAGGAAGAACAATATGAGAAAATTATAAACAATGATATTTATACATTTGAAAAATATGAATTGAAGGGTTTCAATATAAATGAACACTTGTTTTGCCTTAATGATGTTAATATTGGTTTTTCTAATCAACTTTTTGAGTGGTTTGATACAGGTCAAGCAAGAATGGAGGATTTAATATTTCAGTGGAATATCATGAAAGCTACCAAGTTTGACTTAATATTGCTTTGGTTTTTACAGATGGACTATCGAGAAGTATTATCTTGGATTGCTACCTTTTGTATAAGTCTGCTAATAATTATGTTGCTCACAAGGTTTTCGAGTTGATTTATTTTACAGGTTTAGCATGAACATTGGAAGCTGATTGATGAACCAAGATTTTCTTCAAACATAATGTAGGATTTAAAAATTCCAGTCAATAAAAGCGATATTTGGATGAAAGGCGATGCTAAAGATGGAATCAATATAGATAAGGTGAAACAGTTCTAACCCTGATTAATGTTTTAAGTTTTGTTTTTTCCTGCATTATCATAATTAGAAATGTACATTCTTCAGATAGGTTAAGAAACCTCTTAAAATTATGAAAAGTAGAATTTACACTGAAGTAGGAATGTGCTTGAATAGAAGATAGGAATTAGAGACCTATGGCTGTCATATGAATAGTTGAAGGAACCCTTAACTTGCAACTCTTAGTAGAAGTAGGCTTGTTTTATATAGGTAAGCTTCCTTAAATCTGACCCATTTAGCAAAAGAGATCCTAGTTCCTGCTTTAGCTTACCTCTAGATCCTTTGCTCTGATTAGGGGTTAAGCCTTTCCCCTTCATCAAAAAAGTTACGAACAAAAATTGCAAGCAGTACATTAATGGTTGCTGCATATGAAAAGAGGAAAAATGACAAAAAGAAAAAATTATGATAAAAAAAATGAGATGAAAGAAAGAAAAAAAAAAATCAAATAAATCAGTTGTGGTCTCGAAATCACTTCTGATTTGAAAAGTGGGCTATATAAGGCGGATGTATGCTAGAGGGGAGTTAGTTTTTTGTATCTTAATGACAAGTGGCTAGGAGATGAGGATAGAAGGCCTATATAACATAAGCTTTACTTATGAACAGAGTTAATAGAAGAGTTAGTACGAACACTATTTAAATGACTTCTATAGTTTCTTTCTAAAACCTGTTTCCAATTCATCCATTGAACGAAAAGGTTTAAATTCAAGTTTACATAATTTTATAAGTTTTCTTTGCTATTTGAAGATGTACTAATGATAGATGCATGTTTATATACAGACAATTTTAATTTGATTCATGAATAAGTTTCAAAAGAATTTGATATTGCTTTCTATGATCTGCAAGTTGGCCCATCGAGGATGATGTGCAGGTTTGGCCGGGGCGAATGTCGGAAAGTTTTCAACTTTCCAGTTAATGACGAGAGAAAATGAAAATAACTTAATTGGTGAATTCTAACCTTTTATATCATTGTTGATTAGTTGTTCTGGATTGAAATTTCTACTTTTGAAGTGTTTGCAGGTACAGGAAATGATAAAGAATACATGTTCAAATTATGGTTTACCCTAAACTGCTTAAATAATGTGTGTTTAGGCCATAGAAACATTGATTTATGGGTTTAAGACCCTAGGTTTACATTTATTTATATGTGTTTAAGTTAGTAGCATTAATTCCTGGTTAATGTTAGGGTTTAACTAGGTTTTCAATTAATTTCCAAAGGGTCTCAAAAGATTCTTATGGGTTACTGTTAGGGTTTATGTCAATGTCAATGGACTAATGATAGGGATCAGAAATATTTTAATGAGTTTCAAGGGTTTCCAAAGGGTTTCTTGTACGGTTTCAAGTGTTTTATTGAAATTTACGGGTTAAAGTAACATGTATTTAATTCACTTAATGTTTAAAATGAATATTTATGTATTAAAAATTACAATATGAATTAAAGTAATTACTTTACTCATGTGTGTGCATTTAAATATTAAGGTTCAAATATATTAATTTCTTAACCTAAGCCTAATTTAAATACATTATTAAATTAAGAAAATTAGGATAATTCAATTAAAAAGTAAATTAAGTGGATAAATAATGAATGGTGTATGTGAGTGGTGAATAAAGTGTGGTGAGAGTTGAGTGTGTAAATAAAGTGGTTAAAGTAGGAGGTTGAAAGAGTGGTAATTGTGAGTGCAAGTTAAAAGAATGGTTTGAATAGATTATGCATTTAAAGTAGTTAAAGGTAAATGAAAAGAGTGGTGATTAAGTGTGGATTAAAGAATGGATGAGAAAATAAAGGAACTAAAAAAGAGTGGATTAGGAAGGACTTGTGTATGTATTTCAATGTGTGTTGAGCTCAAGTTTCTCCTAATGTTTTTTTTCAGGTACTTCCTCTTTCTTCTTCTCACCTTGCCGTGTATGTGTAGGAGAGAATTTGGTTTGTTTTTCTCTGCATTAAATCATCTAGAGAAAGATTGTTATTTTCTTTTCCTCTCTCATCTTGATGGTGGCTGCAGCATCTATTGCATCCATGTAAGAGAGAGAGAGAGCACTTTTTATACATAAAACGAACAGCTCGTCTTGCCAAAAACAAGTTCGTCGCCCAATTTTTCAACAGCGTTTCGACTCTGGTTGGATAGGTGTACATGTCTTGTCTGATAAAGAGGATAGCCATTACCATGGCCGCGCGTTCGCCTTCTCAAAGCGGCAGCAACCACCTCGTTACTTTGAAAAGGCAGATCACCTCACTCGATATACGCGTAGAACTATGTTGACTTGTTAAAACTTTGTCTGATATATGATGTCCATGTCTGCTCGTAAGAGCTCTCTCTGACACGTCTCCACCATCAAGGCAAGCGGCTTTGGTTATGGAACGGGAACATCTGTTTTATAAGTGCCTAACTCCGAGCGATGTCGGCAAGCTCAATCGTCTGGTTATACCGAAGCAGCACGCAGAGCGCTGCTTTCCTCTCGGTAATAATAACAACGCCAAAGGCATGAAATTAAACCTAGATGATTCCTCGGGAAAGCGCTGGAGGTTTCATTATTCTTACTGGGCAAGCAACCAGAGCTATGTCTTCACGAAGGGATGGAGTGGATTTGTGAAGGAGAAGAAGCTGTCAGCAAGAGATATTGTTTCCTTTGAACGAAGTATATCCAATAGTAGCGAGCTCTTCATCAGCTGCTGACATTGCCCACCACCGCTGCAGGTAGGATCAGCAGCAGCGGCATCGATTTCAGATCGGTTTCGTCATAAGCATCACCGAAATTTATATTCTTTGATTCAGTCTTCATTAGCATGACAGGAATTCAGTTTCCATAATCAGCAGATGGCTACGGCGAGAAGCAGCAACTTCCAGGCTCCAATCTCTTTCCCCTTTGGATCAATGGCGCACGCTGGAGGTGCAGAGAATCCACCTGGTAACGAGGAACTTCGTTCGTCTTCATCCTTGCCTAATTCTAGCATATCACGAGAAGCACATTCACCATGCCTACAAGGCCCAAATGAAGCGGCGCCCTCCGTGCCAGTTGGTTTATCCCTGGGTTCTTCAAGCAAGCAAATGAAGAGCAAGTCTGGTGTATCCATTCCATTCAAGAATGATCAGGCCGATATTTGCGATCTCCCATTGCTGGACTCAGCAACAATCCAGGCCGTCCCTCTACGACATTTTAATACTAAAACATTGGAGCAGAGAAGTGTGGGTGAAGCCTTCTCGCTGCCGCCGGTAGGGGATGAGCATCAGAAACCATAGTTTTCTGTAGATGTTTATTATTTGATTTCAGGGCATAGACATGGATATATATGCTCATGGAGATGTGCTTGAATGGGGCATGCACGTACACATTCATGAGCACAGGCAGGAGAAGAGTTGTTATAATCAACAGTAAAACATGAGTGATATATGATATGGTTTTTCCCATGGACGACTTATACACATAGTGGTATGAAAGTACAAAGGGAATTCAAATATTTCATGCATGGTATCATGCAACTGCTAACGGAAACATAATCTTCAAATCACATCTGTTGATTTGCTGAAATGCATACTAACTAGCATAAAGAACATATATGGAGACATTAAATGCAAAAAAGTAACTCGACGATTAATTAGTTGTTGGATGTGAATGTCATGTCCTAGATCTTCAATCTGCAAAATTTCTGCAGAGTTTGGGTTGTGGGCACTGCGCTTTAGGCTTTGGCTATTTTGGCTCTTAAATCATGCAACGAATACAAATGTGCAAATCTTTCGGCAGCATGACCATGTGATGGCCCTTTGGCACTTCAATCATGCAAAAGTGTGCAAACCTTTCAGCAGCATTATCATGCCATGCAACTCAAATGTAAAGAAAGAAGGATTACTTGTATTCATGTGGAATACCAAAAGAGGAGAAAAGTAGTAGAGAGAGAACGCACGCAGTGTGCATCCCTACTTGTCGTGTAAAGAGAGAAAGAGAGAAAAGTATGTGGTCTCGTTATAAAGAATTTTTATTTTTTGAAGCCAGTAAACAAAGGAAGTCGTTTAAGAATGGAAAATATTCTTAGTATGTACATGTGTGATACACCTCTTGAGAATGACGTATAGGACATATTAATGTTTTTTATTCTTCATACAGTTTTGGTTAAAGCCACATGATAATGCATATTTAAGCTCAATGTCGATTCGTGAAACAATCTATTTAGCTAATCAATATCTTATTTAAAATAGAACTTTAAAATTAATAATCTAAGCTTGTCATTCGCTCATATTACATACTTGAAGCATGATGTTGTTGGGGCTTCACTCACTAATTAGGCATTGATATATGAAGACATATGGAGACATATGATGGAGGAAAGAAGAAGTGAAGGAAAGACCTACAGAAAATCAAGCCTAAGTGAAGGGACAATTTCACTATTGTAAATTAGTGCAAAATTAGAGTCTAGATTTGTAATTGATCTTTAGAACTTACGAGTTCAAGTCTAGATGAATGTAAACCATAGGTATATAAGTTAATTTGAGTCAGAAATATCAAGAGAGAGAACTCAATTTTGTAATCTGAGTGAGTAGAGAAAAGTCGTGTCTTTTCTGAGAGAGATGGTGAGAGAAAACTTCTGAGTCTGAGAGAGTTTTCCATGGCTGTGAGCAAAATTAGGCCAAGCCATTTTGTACACATCTTCTCTGATAATCAACACATGTTTGTGTAGAAGGATTGAGTCCAATTCCTCTTGTACATTGAGTTCTAAGTCATTTCATATGACTATGTAAGGTAGTTGACAGTTACGACTTTTCTGGCGCATATTTGACTGATCTTCTGAAGGTCAGATCTAGAAGCACAGTGTAAAGTTTTTTGTAAGTGATAGCTCGTTGGAAAGCTATTATCCTCAACTACATTTGGTCAAAAGATCCTTGAGAAACGGGACGCGTACTCAGAGAAATCAGCTTAAGAGTGGAGGTATGTCAAATCGATGAAGTCATTTTTCAGTTTTCAGACATAGTGCAAAAGTTGAAGCAAAATCAGAAGATTTTGAAGTTATTACTTGAAAGTTTTGTTTGTCATGTGTTGCTTAACATTAGCAAGAACATTCTTTAGCAAGTGATCAAAAGATTTGGCAAAGATTAAGCTAGTACAGGTCAGATTGAAGGATTGAAGAAAAGGCGCAGATTTCTGTGAAGTGAAATTGTCTATTTTCACTAAAGTTCAGAGATGAAGACTCATAATGTGAGTATTGCTAAGCTAATGGTGGTTATGGAGGTCTTCTAATACCACATTAGTTTAGTTCTTGTGGTGTTTCACACACCAACAAGTGGTATCAGAGCAGATAAGGTCCTCGAGAGTAAAAGGAGTGCAGATACAAGAAGATTTGAAGAGTTCTTTATCAAAGAAGGAGGAAGCTTAGGTGTTCAACAACAAAAGTCTTCAGAAGGTTACTTCGAAGTCATTTCCAAGGGTAAAGGTCTACAAAAGGTACCATTCCTTAACCTTACACTTACAGGTTGAAGCAGAAGCAAAGATACCATGGCAGATCATGTGTCCATTGACAAATTGGACAGAGATAACTATCCTGCTTGGGTAATGAGGATGGAGGCCTTACTTATGAGTAAGGACTTAATGGTATATGTGACAGGTGAAGAAGAGAAGCCTAAATTTGAAGATGAAAGTCATCCAAGGAAAGAAGAGCTAGAAGCTTTGAAGCTATGGCAGAAGAGAGATGCAAGTGCAAGAGCTTATATATATAACACCATTACAGATCATTTGTTGCCACATATCAGAGGTTTAGAAACAGCTGAAGATATTTGGAATGCTTTGGAAGATCACTTCCAAAACACTACTAAAGCTAGGAAAGCTAGCTTATGGTCAGAGTTCACCACATTCAAGAAAAAACAAAATCAGAGCATTAGTGATTATGTCACTAAGATGAAGGACTTGGCAGATAGCCTTGGATCTATTGATGAGGATATTGAAGATCATAGGTTGATAGCACAATTACTTGCAGGGTTAAGAGGTGATGAGAGATGGAAGCCTTTTGTTCTTTCAACAGAACTCTCATTAAACCATTATGTGCCAGAACTGAATCAATTACTTGGATTGATGCTCACATTTGAGCAAGACTTGAAGTCAGATGGAGACAAAGGTCAAAGTTCTGCAATGTATGTGAAGAACAAAAAGAAAGGAGATAAAGGCAAAGCAAAAGATGAAGAAGAGTCAACAACTCAAGCAAATTATGCAAGAGGAAGAGGTTTTGGCAGAGGTAAAGGTCGAGGAAATGGAAGAGGTAGAGGTAATCAAAACAATAACAAGAAGACATGTTGGATTTGTGGATTGAGAAATCATCTAGCATATGATTGTTGGCACAATCAACAAGGAGCAAGTCAAAATCAGAACAACAATGGCAGAGGAAGAGGTGGAAGGTTTCAGAATCAATTTCAAAGAGGAAGACAGAATTCAAGAGGAAGTTATGGAAGAGGTGGTGGAAGAAATTGGAATCAGAACCAATCATACAACACCACATATTACAATTATGCAAATGATACACAGAATGACAACCATACAACATTGATGATGAATTCAATAAGTTCATCAGAGAAGGAGGATCTCAAGGTATTTTATATTGACTCTGGTTGTTCAAATCATTTGTCAGGTAATATAGAATTATTGTCAGAATTGGAGGAAGGTAGTTCAAGTCATACAGTACAAACAGGTGACAATACAAAACATAGTGTGCATTCAATTGGAAAAGTGAAGTGCAGGAGTGGAGCTGATTTATTAACAAATGTTTTGTATGTTCCAACAATACCAAAGAATCTGATTAGTGTTGGACAAATAGTGGAAAAAGGTTTTCAAGTCAGATTTACAAATGAAGGGGTATTTGTTGAAGATCCAGAGGATGCATACAAATCCATTGTTTGTGGTAAGAAGGAAGGTAGACTTTTTACTCTCAAAGTACAAGGAAAAGTTGGTCAAGCCTTAATCACACATGGTGATGAAGTAATTACAGAGCTAGATCTTTGGCATAAGAGATTGGGACATTTCAATGAAAGAGGAATCAAAACTATGATGGAAAACCAATCTGTATTGGGACTACCAAATGTGAAGAATCAACATATGATATACAAGTGTGAAGCTTGTCAGATGGGAAAAGCTCATAGACTACCATTTCAGAAGAAAGGTTTCAAGCATGATGGTCTACTTGAACTCATACATACAGATGTATGGGGACCAACAAAAGAAGGTTCAATAAATGGATCTAGGTATTATGTTTTGTTTATTGATGATGCTACAAGGTGGATAACCCTTTATGTTCTAAAGGAAAGATCAGAAGTGTTTGGAGCCTTCAAACATTTTCATGCTTATGCAGAAAGAGTTACAGGCCACAAACTCAAGAGGCTAAGGTCTGATGGAGGGGGAGAATACTTCTCTCAAGAGTTTAATGACTATCTTTGGAATGCAGGTATAAAGAGAGAGATAACTTGCAGATATACACCTCAACATAATGGGGTGGCAGAAAGGAGAAATAGAACATTAGTTGAATTTGCAAGAGCAATGTTAAAGGAAAAGAATTGCCCTAATTATCTTTGGGCTGAGGCTGTAAATACAGCTACATACCTTGTGAATAGGCTACCATGTGGAGCTTTAAATGGTATGACCCCTTATGAAGCTTGGTGGGGTAAAAAACCAACACTTGACCATTGTAAAGTGTTTGGATCAATTGCCTATGCTTATGTGCCATCACAACTCAGACATAAGCTTGAACCAAAGGCAGAAAAATATGTGTTTATTGGATATGATGAAAAGCAAATGGGTTATAGGCTATGGAGTCCTTTAACTAAACATTTTATTGTTTCCAGAGATGTGACTTTTGATGAACAGAAGAGTTGGTATGCAGATAAAGATTGTGATCTTGAAACATTTGAAGAAGAGATAAGAAGGAGTGCAAGAGGTAAGTCACATATGCAGATAGATGGAGATGAAGAACATATGCAAGCAAGCACATCAAGAGTTGGATCATATAGAAGGAATGAAGATGGACCAATATTTGATGAGGAAGTACATCCAGATATACATGAAGATTGTGAGCCAAGAAGGTCAACCAGAATGAGGAAGCAACCTACAAGGTATTCATATGACACTTCTTATTTGACTCAGAAAAATTATGCTTACATGGTTAAGGAAGATGAAGAACCTCAAAGCTATGATGAAGCAAAAGGTAAGAGACAATGGGAAGTAGCAATGAAGGAAGAGTTTGATGCACTTGAAGAGAACAAAACTTGGGAACTTGTTCCAAAGCCTAATGGTAAGAAAGTGATTGGAAATAAATGGGTTTATAAAGTTAAGAAGCATGCAGATGGAACTATAGCCAGATACAAAGCCAGATTGGTGGTTAAAGGCTATGCTCAAACTTTTGGCATAGATTATGATGAGACATTCAGTCCTGTGGCAAAGATGTCAACCATAAGGACAATCATTGCTATTGCAGCATCAAAAGGATGGACATTGAGTCAATTGGATATTAAGAATGCATTTTTGAATGGATATATATCAGATGAGGTTTACATGGAGCAACCTCAAGGGTTTGCAGATCATAAGTTTCCAAATTATGTTTGCAGGTTGAGAAGAGCTCTTTATGGTTTGAAGCAAGCTCCAAGAGCTTGGAATTATAGACTTGTAAAGTATCTTAATGATCTTGGATACCAAAGTTCAAAGGCAGATGCAAGTTTACTTATCAAAAGAACAGATGAAGGTATGATCTACATTTGTATATATGTAGATGACATTATAATCACAGGTACATCAAATGAAGGAATCAAGGAAGTGAAGAAGCTACTTGAGAAGGAATTCAAGATAAGTGATCTAGGGAAATTGTCATATTTTCTTGGAATGGAAATCACTTATGCAGAACATGGCATCTATGTATCACAAGAAAGGTATCTCTTGAATCTTCTAAAGAAGTTTAACATGGAGAATTGCAGAGAGGCATCAACACCACTAGAGGTCAATCATAAACTCAGTAGATATGATGGAGCAGAGTTCAAAGACATGAGGAAGTATCAATCTTTAGTGGGAAGTTTGATTTATGCAACTCTAACAAGGCCTGATCTTAGTTATGCAGTTGGTGTCCTTTCTCAATTCATGCATTGTCCAAAGGATCCACATTGGATTGCAGGTCAAAGAGTCCTTAGATATATCAAAGGGACTTTGAAAGAAGGATTGTATTATCCTTTTACATCAAATATAAGATTGAGAGCCTATAGTGACTCAGATTGGGCAGGAAGTCAAGATGACAGAAGGTCTACTCATGGCTACATGATATACCTTGGAGATAAGCTTGTGAGTTGGTGTTCAAAGAAACAACACACAGTGGCCTTATCATCAACAGAAGCTGAATACAAAGGACTTGTGGAAGCAGCAAAGGAAGTCATATGGATGCAGACATTATTCAAAAGCTTGGGAATTGATCAAGGTATACCCATAATTCATGGAGATAACATGAGTTCTTTATATCTTGCAGCAAATCCTGTATTTCATGCAAGGACAAAGCACATAGAGATACAGTATCATTTTCTCAGAGAAAAGGTAATGGAGAAAGAGATTGAAGTGGTGTACACTTCTACAAAAGATCAGATTGCAGATATTATGACAAAAAGCTTGGATGGAGTGAAGACAAATAGGTTCAAGGAGATGGCAGGAATAAAAGAGAAAAAGACTATGTGAAGAAGTCAAATTATGCTAATTAGTGATTGAGGGGGAGCTGTTGGGGCTTCACTCACTAATTAGGCATTGATATATGAAGACATATGGAGACATATGATGGAGGAAAGAAGAAGTGAAGGAAAGACCTACAGAAAATCAAGCCTAAGTGAAGGGACAATTTCACTATTGTAAATTAGTGCAAAATTAGAGTCTAGATTTGTAATTGATCTTTAGAACTTACGAGTTCAAGTCTAGATGAATGTAAACCATAGGTATATAAGTTAATTTGAGTCAGAAATATCAAGAGAGAGAACTCAATTTTGTAATCTGAGTGAGTAGAGAAAAGTCGTGTCTTTTCTGAGAGAGATGGTGAGAGAAAACTTCTGAGTCTGAGAGAGTTTTCCATGGCTGTGAGCAAAATTAGGCCAAGCCATTTTGTACACATCTTCTCTGATAATCAACACATGTTTGTGTAGAAGGATTGAGTCCAATTCCTCTTGTACATTGAGTTCTAAGTCATTTCATATGACTATGTAAGGTAGTTGACAGTTACGACTTTTCTGGCGCATATTTGACTGATCTTCTGAAGGTCAGATCTAGAAGCACAGTGTAAAGTTTTTTGTAAGTGATAGCTCGTTGGAAAGCTATTATCCTCAACTACATTTGGTCAAAAGATCCTTGAGAAACGGGACGCGTACTCAGAGAAATCAGCTTAAGAGTGGAGGTATGTCAAATCGATGAAGTCATTTTTCAGTTTTCAGACATAGTGCAAAAGTTGAAGCAAAATCAGAAGATTTTGAAGTTATTACTTGAAAGTTTTGTTTGTCATGTGTTGCTTAACATTAGCAAGAACATTCTTTAGCAAGTGATCAAAAGATTTGGCAAAGATTAAGCTAGTACAGGTCAGATTGAAGGATTGAAGAAAAGGCGCAGATTTCTGTGAAGTGAAATTGTCTATTTTCACTAAAGTTCAGAGATGAAGACTCATAATGTGAGTATTGCTAAGCTAATGGTGGTTATGGAGGTCTTCTAATACCACATTAGTTTAGTTCTTGTGGTGTTTCACACACCAACAGATGTATTGATGTCATCGCTGCAAAAGAAGAAGCTCTATCTTGTACTGATATATGTTCTATTTACTTTATGAGTTAATTAGTTTAATTTATTAGTTACTTTATCTATCTTGTATTTACTTTATTTTATAATTAGTGACTTTATTAACGTTATAATTGTTTCTACGCATGAGTATATTAGTATATATGCTTATACACATGAGCATAAATGAGTATGAAATGCATTAGCATATGCAAATTTTTGATTGAGCATAAAAATTCATGATTAATATGTATGCTTTCACCTTAGTGTTAATGCATACTTACATATGTGAACTTTATGTTAGCATGTGCATATAAGTGAGTATATATATGTGATAGAAAAATTATATTAGAATGTGTATGAATGCATATGTATGAACTAATGAGTGTGTGTATGCATGTTAATTCATATTAATACTATATTTGCATGAGTTTATGAATTCCAAAAGAAGTGATGTATGTGCATGATTATATGTATTTAGAAGTGCATGAAAGTATGTTAGCATGTGTATGATGTATGTAAGGTATGGGTTTTATGTTTTTCATTAATTTCTTGTTAAATTACTAATGATCTAATGTTTTTTTTCAGAAACATTGAAGATTACAATCAATTAAAGTGAAGAGAAGACAATTGAAGTGAAGCAGCAGTCTAAAGATCCATTTAAATCTTATTTCTTATTTAGTCAACTATCCAATTGACTAGACATTTATCCAATTGTTTAGGCCTTTCAGTTGTATTAGAATTATTAAGTTGAACCATTAGCTTATCAATTAATTTATTCACGCAGTTTTGCAACAATATTGTTTCCCATTACTTTCTTTGATGTCTTCTAAAATTAGTTCTAAAAATAGAAAGCACGAATTAGAACACTTAATTCTAGGCACGTTGCTACCATCTCCAATTGAGCATTCATATAACAACGAAAATATCGAACCTGAAATAATTAAAGATAAAATAGTTCACGAGTATTTACGCCCGATAGAATACGATCGTCTTGTTTCTCGACTATTACCCTTATTTACTATCGTTTTGCCTGAACCTGAGTTCAACGACGACTTATTCCCACCAGAATTAGTTGGAAAACCGAGCTCAGAACAAAGTACAACTGAAGAAAAGGACATATTTAAAGATCAAATTACCGGTGAGAACTTAGTTTCACCTTATCAAATAGAAGCTATTGAGCTATATAGAGTAGCTCAGCCTTACGGTTCTTAGACGTTTCAAGTGTTTCAATTATCTATTCCAAATTTCCTAGATTTACGAGTAAGTTAGAAGTTCGTTTACCCTCGACGAAAGACAAATATACCTAAAACACCTACGATTGTCTCATACACCCTGCGTGTGCCGAGGGATTTAGTGGCTGACTGATCCACCAGCCTTATGTCCGCAACTTCCCGACAACATACATCTATTACTCATAAAGATTGAAGAATTCAATATAAAGGTGAAGAAAGGATGGGAGATTCTCTTCAGATAGAGAAATTGGATAGAGAGAACTATCCAGCATGGTCAATAAGGATGGAAGCTCATCTAATGAGCAAAGACTTTATAGGTTATATTACAGGAAAAGAAGAAAATCCTCAATTAAGAGATCCTAGTGTTCCAACTAGGGAGGAATTATCAGATTTGAAGAATTGGATGAAGAGAGATGCTCAAGCTAGGAGCATTATCTATATGGCAGTCAATGATTACTTGCTACCTCACATTAGAGGTCTTGAAAGTGCAAGTGATATATGGAATGCTTTGGAGGAGCATTTCAAAATACCACAAAGTCTAGGAAGGCATCCTTGTGGGCAGAATTTACCACATTCAAGAAGAAGGCCTCTCAATCCATCTCAGATTATGTAACCAGAATGAAGGATATAGCAGATGCTTTAGGATCTGTTGATGAAGACATTGAGGAGGATAAATTGGTAAGGCAAATCCTCATGGGTTTGAGAGGTGATGACAAATGGAAGCCATTCATTTTGTCTACTGAATGATCACTTGATCATTTTACTCCTAACTTAAATCAGTTGCTAGGACATATGTTAACCTTTGAGCAGGATGTCAAAGGTGAAGGTGACAAGAGTACAGGTAATGCAATGTACTCAAAGGATAAGAAGAAAAATAGCAAAGGGAAGCAACAAGCAAATGAAGATGAAGGCACAACTAGTCAAGCCAACTTCCTAAGAGGAAGAGGAGGTGGCAAAGGTAGAGGAAGAGGCAGGAATAATAAAGATGGAGTCAAAGCTTGCTGGATTTGTGGTAACACAAATCACTTAGCTAATGATTGTTGGCATAATAATCAGAGTAATGGTGGATATAATCAGAATTTTAATTCAAGAGGAAGAGGTGGCATAAATCAAAGAGGTAACTTCAGAGGAAGAGGTAGTAGGGGTTACTTTGGAAGAAATGCAAGTAGAGGATTTCAAAGTCAACAATACAAGAATACCTACTACAATTATGCTTTAGATCAGAAGGAGGATTCAACATTGATAATGAATGCAACTTGTGAAAGGAAAAGTGAAGACCAAAGAGTCTTCTACATTGACTCAGGGTGTAGCAATCACCTGAGTGGTAACATAGCATTGATGATTGATTTGGAAAATAAGGTATCTGATCATGTTGTTCAAATAGGTGACAATACAAAGCACAATGTGAAGTCAATTGGATCAGTGAAGGCCAAGGATGGAAGTACTCTCTTGAGTAAGGTCTTGTATGTTCCTACAATTCCTAAGAATATGATAAGTGTAGGACAAATTGTTGAAAAAGGTTATGAAGTTAGATTCACTAATGAAGGAGTGTTTGTGGAAGACCCTAGCAATGGGTATAAACAAATTGTTTCAAGGAAGAAAGAAGGAAGGTTGTTCACATTGAAGATTCAAGGTAATGTTGGTCATGCGTTGTTCACTTATGGAGGACATAAGATCTCTGAGTTAGATCTTTGGCACAAGAGGCTTGGACACTTCACTGAAAGAGGTATCAAAGATATGATTAACAATGGTTCAGTGCTTGGATTGCCTAATGTTGCAGGTCAACATTGACATACAGATGTGAGGCATGTCAATTAGGTAAGGCTCATAAGCAATCTTATTCCAAGCATGGTTTTATGTATTCAGAGAAGCTTGAGTTGCTACACACAGATGTGTGGGGACCATCAAAGGATTTCAGTATAAATGGTTCAAGGTACTATGTGATTTATGTTGATGATGCTACCAGATGGATCACTATCTATGTGATCAAAGATAAGTCAGAAGTATTCAATACATTCAAACAATATCATGTGTATGCAGAAAGAATTACAGGCCATAAATTGAAGAGACTAAGGTCAGATGGAGGGGGAGAGTATTTTTCTAATGAGTTCAGTGATTACTTGTGGAATGCAGGTATAAAAGGGGAAATCACTTGCAGGTACTCTCCTCAACAAAATGGTGTAGCAGAGAGAAGAAATAGAACTCTTTTTGAGTTTGCAAGGTCAATGATGAAGGAGAAAAATTGCCCAAATTATTTGTGGGCTGAGGCTGTAAATACAGCTACTTAATTGGTCAATAGGCTACCATGTAAAGCCTTGCAGGGTATGACACCATATGAGGCATGGTGGGGTAAGAGAACTACCTTGGATCATTGCAAAGTATTTGGATGTTTGGCATATGCATATGTGCCATCACAATTAAGACACAAGTTAGAACCTAAAGCTGAAAAGTATGTATTCATTGGTTATGATGATAAGCAGATGGGATATAGGTTGTGGAGTCCATCCACAAAACAATTTCTTGTATCAAAAGATGTTACATTTGATGAGCAAGGTACTTGGTATGCAGGTACAATCAATATTATTACAGGTAATGAAGAAGTTGTGAGTCAAAAGAAAGGTAAATCAAAGGTTTAGATATTTGATGAAGAGGAGAATAATGAAGTGCAGGTTGAAGTTGAAGAAATGTCAAGATTTGATCCTGAGTGTGAAGAACCAGAAACCTCAAGGAGTGGAGAACTCAGAAGGTCATGAAGACACAAGTGGCAACCTACAAGGTATAGCTATGACACTTCTTTTTTGGCTACCAAAGATTATGCTTACATGATAAAGGCAGATGAAGATCCTTCTAGATTTGAAGAGGCAAAAGGTAAGGAAAATTGGGAGAAAGCTATGCAGAAAGAATATGATGCATTAATAGAGAATCAGACATGGGATTTGGTTCCTAAACCAAATAGTTAGAAGATCATTGGATGCAAATGGGTCTACAAGACTAAGAGGTTTGTAGATGGAAGTGTGTCTAGGTATAAAGCTAGACTTGTTGTGAAAGGGTTTGCTCAAACATATGGTATTGACTATGATGAGACCTATAGTCCTGTGGCAAAGATGACAACCATCAGAACACTCATAGCTATTGCTGCATGTAAAGGTTGGAATTATGTCAATTAGATGTGAATAATGCTTTTTTAAATGGTTATATTTCAGATGATGTTTTCATGGAGCAACCTCAAGGATTCAGAGATGGAGGGTATCCAGATCATGTATGTAAGCTCAAGAGAGCTTTGTATGGTTTGAAGCAGGCCCCAAGGGCATGGAATTATAGACTTGTGAAGTTCTTGAAAGAACTTAAATTTCAAGTATCTAAGGCAGATAGTAGCTTGCTTGTTAAAGCAAGTGATGATGGGTTCATTTACATGTGCATATATGTTGATGATATAATTCTTACAGGTACAGATGAGAAAGGCATTCAAAGCCTAAAGAAGCAAATGGAGAAAGAGTTCAAAATCAGTGACTTGGGAGACTTGTCATATTTCTTGGGCATGGAGATTTCATACACTCAACATGGAGTGTATGTGACTCAAGAAAGGTATTTGAGAAACTTGTTAATCAAGTTTAAAATGAATGATTGCAGGGTAGCACCTACTCCAATGGAGGTGAATCACAAGTTGAGCAGATATGGTGGAGAAGAATTCAAGGATATGAAGCTATATCAGAGTTTGGTTGGTAGTCTTATCTATGCTACATTAACTAGGCCTAACTTATCATATGCAGTTGGAGTTTTGTCTCAATTCATGCATTGTCCTAGGAAAGAACGTTGGATTGCAGGTCAAAGAGTGTTGAGGTACATTAAGGGTACACTCAAAGAGGGTTTGTATTATGGTTTTACATCAGATACAAACATCAAAATATATAGTGATGCAGATTGGGCAGGTAATCCTAATGATAGAAGATCAACATATGGATACTTGTGTTATGTGGGAGATAAGTTAATCTCTTGGTGTTCAAAGAAGCAACACACAGTTGCTTTATCATCTACAGAAGCTGAATACAAAGGTATGGTTGAAGCTGCAAAGGACGTGATATGGCTTAAGACTCTCATGAAGAATTTTGACACCATATAGAGTACACCTATCATTTATGGAGATAACATGATTTCATTATATTTAGCTGCTAATCCTGTGTTTCATGAAAGGACTAAACACATTGAGATTCAGTATCACTTTATGAGAGAGAAAATGATGGATAAAGAGGTTGAAGTCATACATACTTCAACAAAAGATCAGATAGCTGATATGCTTACCAAAAGCTTGGATGGACCAAAGCTACATAGATTCAAAGACATGGCAGGCATAAAGAAGATAGAGAAAACCTCAATTGATGATTGGGGGGAAGCTATTGGTGCAGGACAATAAAAAATTGATGTTTTGATATGGAAATGAAGTCAAGGATTTGAGAAGAGAACAAGTTGTGAAGCATGAAGGAAGGACATATTCAGAAGTTGGAAGATGTGTACACATATGTACATTATGTAAGAGATAGTTCACTTATATCTTTGAGTAGTCATAAGCTTGTAAATTTTTGTCTATATATACTATGGAAAATGTTGGGGCAAGTATGAGAGAGCATGAACATAGAGTAATCAGTAGTTTTATGTGTCATTAGACATCTTAGAAGTGAGTCAAGACTCTCTCATCACTCAGTTGTAAATTTCTCAGAAATGAAGAAAATGTTGCGCCCGATATTTCTGAGTTTTCTCCTTCTGTGTTAGATCTTTTGTGAAATGCTTTTGTGCAAGTCTAAGTCTATAGGTAATCAACTTTTGTACAAATTTTCAGCTTTCAATTGTCATCAGGCTGAGAGAATTGAGTGTAGGAACATTCGCATATGTAAATGAGAAGAAGTGAAGTTACAGGAGGTGCAAAATTTGATACGAATGTTTTGATCAATTCTCCTTCCACAGTTTAAAGTTTGGAGCAAGCAAGCACTCAATCTTTAAGTTGGAAGGTAAGCTATTTGTGGTTAAAGGCATTTGTAGAAATGGGTTCTAGATTAAGAGAACCAAAGGTTTAAAGTCATAGGTGTCTAAATCGACTTCTCAAAAGAATAGTTTTAGACATAGGTGACTTGTTGAAGTTATTTCTCAAGATCTACTGAATCTTTTGGAGTGATTCAACTTGAAGAAGGTGCGCAATCTATAGGTGACACCTACTACAAAGTTTTATAAAAAACGTTACACATTTGATAAGGCAATGAGTGAATTATGTGCAATAGACTTTCTGTGTAATCTCCTTCTTCACAGTTTGTTCAAGAATTTAACATTTGAGTATTGATCTTCTAAAATTGGTGAAGGTTTGAGTTATTCTTGTTATAGAGGTGCTCTAAATACAAGAGTAACTTGTTCTTTTGGAGATTAACACTCTCCATCACCTTACTATGCTTTGGTCTGTCAGTGTTACAGTGAAGTTGGCAGGTCTTGAAGGGTGTAGTCCAATCTTTTTCATGGTATGTTCAGTCATCAAGTTAATGTCATAACCACCATCTACAATGGCTCCTTGGAACTCATGACCTTTGATAGAGACTGTTAACCGAGGGCTCTTATAATCTGTGAGGGGTGCTTTCCCTACACTTTTATCTTTATGCATAATAGCAGCCTTTGCCACTAAACTTGTTGTGGAAGCCTCATCAATTATCTGCAAGAGTTCTGACCTGAATTTCTCATCCATCTTTATTAAATAAAAAATATTGACCTTCTTTTTCATGGACTTGAGTATTCTTGAAGCTACAGATTCCTTAAGGGCATGGGCTCCAATTGGCTTATCAAACTCCTCATGAGCCATGTTGAATGCATGTCCAATGGCATTATTGTTACCTATGCATTTTATTTTTTGAGTTGTATCTGCACATGTGGTGGCTTTGTCTTCAGATGTCTCTTTGTCTTTGTTCAATCCATTAATCCTTGATGCTTGACCTATTTCTACTTGAGCCTTCCCCTTGCTTCTTGTTTGCACTGTAAAAGATTCAATTTCTTCTAACTGCACCATTGGTTGGTTGTAGGCCTCCTCCTTGTGTCCAATATGTTGTTGCAGGCATTCCTCTTGACTGACACTCATGGGCAAGTTACACTTAACAATGGATATTCACTTACCACATGACCTTGCTTACTGCACATGGTACACCATAGTCCACTTTTGATGCCTCCCCCCTTGAGTTCCTACAACTCCTGTCGAAGTTGAGCCAGCTCTTCTGCTTGGGCTTCCTCTTCCTTTTGTAGCTTCAATGCTTCAATTTCCCTCCTCAACTGAGTCACAACATTCTCCTGCTCTTTATGGGGCTTATTCCATTTTAAGCTCTCAAGCTCTTTCTTTAGTTGAATTACTAGATCTTCAGGTTCTATAGGATATGACAAATTGGAAGAGCTTGCCCCATGCTACTATCTAATTTGTTCCAATCGTGTAGCTGTATCGATAAATTCTTCTATTGTGGTTGCTGGCAACACCAATTCTTGGATTTTACATTGTGTAGTCATCAGAAGTGGTTTAGCTAACCATTTCTTAATAAAGAAATCATGTGGAGGCCCTGGCAACTTAGCCATTAATGCCTTGGCTCTAGTTACAAACTCTGGAAACGTTTCACCAGGACCTAGTCTCAAGTTTTTTAACTCCTCAATTATTATCTCTGTAGTGTTCCCATGCTAAAATTGAGTTTTGAATGCCTCTTTAATTAAATCCCACATGGTGAAATGGTTTTCAGCAAACTAGCTGAACCATTTATCTGCTAGCCCTTCTAATGTTGCAAGGAAAAGAATAAAAAATGCATCTTCTCTTCCCATCAAACCCCTTGTTTTATATAAGGCTAAGAACCTCCTAATGTGCTCATTTGGGTCTTCGTGTGCTAGCCCTGTGAATGATTGAAATTTGATATTCAATCTAGAAAGTAAAGTTTCCAAATCTGCGTGGGCTGCCATATTCTTTACTGATGATGTCGATGACGATGGGCTAGTTGATCTTCAAATAACCTTCCTTCTCGTTGCTTTGCAAGTGACCCTCAAGCTTTGAGACCGGGTTGTGGTCATGAGCTGTTCATAATCCTCTTAATTTAAGAGAATTCCAATGGAAGAAAGATTACCTCTTAAGTTAGTACAATACTGTCAACACCCTTGAACTCTTCTACACTTTGCAATTTTCTTCTCCTATGCTCAAATCTCCTTGTAGTCCCACCGGGCATGCCACATTTTGTTGGGGGATTCTTGTGTAGAAAGGGATTTGAGTGTTTGTAGGAGAAGGGAGAAAGATAAGAAGGAAGATATAGACACTAGAAGCTTTTGTAGATTGATTATAAGAGGAAAAGAACAATGGTGATGTACAATACAATCCAATGCTTTCAGTGCCAAAATACCAAGGAGTGTACAATCACAAAGCACAAAATACCCAAGGTTCTTGTTGCTACAGACCTCCTCTGCACCAGACCTCCACCTTCTCTAAGATTGCACTTGTGCACACCTTGCACTCAAGCTTCCAATAGGGGGAGGGATGGACACCTTCTGTTGGTGCGTGCATAGCTTCAATGGGACCTTGGGACCTTTGGTTGTATGGCTTAGCACTTCTCTACACACTCTAAGTCACTGTTCATGCACACCTTGCACTTCACTCTTCTGCGTCGCACACTCACTATAAGTCTCTTGCACTCCCTTAGTCTAAACTATGCTCATCTTGCTTAGTCTTCAAAGAATAATGCCTTGCCTTGATTTGAGTGTCGATTCATGTACGCTCGTAACTACTAGAGTATCTTGATGCTCACTCTGATGTCCTAAGATTGTCTCCAAAAGTGGGCAGCCAACGAATCCTTGTTTTGTCCTATAGTGACTTTAGACTAAAACAAAATTTTAATCGGGGGGCCATACTTTCACTTCTATGTATATTGTCGCTTCACATATCTTCACATTTTGCCTTTTAATTCTTCAAATGTGCACCTAAGAGAGGGTTCACCTGAACCTTCCAAACACTTTGAACCTTATAGAATTATAGAAATACCTATGCAACTTGCAACCAACTTTCTGCAATTTCACCCCTTTGTGAACAATTAATTGTGCACTACCTATGCACCTTGACACCCGACTTTGAACACTTTGACTTCACCCATATTGACCTTTGACTTTGAACATGTTGACTTTGAACAATTTGACTTTGACCCTTTGACTTTGAATGTCATTGACTTTAACTATGGTTGACTTTGACCAATATGACTTTTATGGGCTAAACACGTGGTTACCTCGAAATCAGGATTAGTACTAGCAGACCCCACCCCAGAAAACCTTGACATGATGTTCAAAGCTTATCAAGCTAGGATACAAGAAGGACCACAAGTAGGAGAATCTAGCAAGAACTACCCTAGAGGCAACTTCAAAATAGAGAGAACCAAGCTGTGTGTGAAAATGGCTGAATTAGCCCAGGCAATGTTTGAGGGATCATAATACCTTAATTGGGAAGTAATGGCTAGTCCTGAGCTACATTTTCAAGGACTACTAGAAAGACTAGGACAAGTAGCATCTAACACCACAAAAGTCAACTCTGACACACAAACTAGCCTAGAGAAACCTTTGAAGTCCACTCTATTCAAAAGGGCTAGGTGAGACTTAGAAAGTCATCAAACGGGCTATATGGATTCACATGCCATCTTAAAAGAGATTCAAGAAGAAAGATGGAGGCAAGAACAAGAATCATGATCACCTATACTCGAGATTGATGACTCAGGAGAACATTTCCCTACAGATATCCCATCTATTTATGGCGATCAAGTGGATGATTGGCCTAGTGAGCACACTAGTTTTGAATCTAACTCTTTTCAAGAATTACCTCACTTCTCGGGACCATGCGAAGACCGCTCAATTCAAGTGAAAGCCCCCACTATTCGAGTGAGGGGGGAGAACTCAATTCTTCCTAGGAACACAGAGGCCCTTAGGAACACTAAAGTTTAATGCCATTTGACTTTGGACGAGCTATTGAAGTTCAAACCAGAACTATGGAAACATGTAGGGAATGAGTTCCCGAAAATAGCCACAACCTCCTCTAGACAAAGTGCACGAGGAAAGGTACCTGAAAGACCCCTAGATAAAGTGGGAGATGCTAGTGAAGGAGAGGAAGTGTTGGCATAAAAACTATAAGAAGAGCATACGGACACCAAAAAGCAGTCAAGCACAATTTGGCAATGAGGCCTAATCATTTTTTTCTAAACTTACTTCCAATTAAGAGTGCTTTTCATCACTACACAAACATTGTAAATCCCGTTTTTGGTAGAAATAGACTCGATTTTGTTCAAGCCGAAGAGTCCACAATCTTGAGGAGTATTAGAACTAGCTACATACCAATTTTCATAATTTTTAGATTCCGTTTGAGCCCTCAAATAAGCTCTAGAACCTAATCTTTAACTAGGTCAGACACTAGGTGTGGACATGACCAAAGCTAGTCAAAAAACTGTAAAAAGAGCTAGAGAGCTCATTTTTGGGGTTAGATTGTTAGTGATTTGAGCTTGTGTAAGAGACTTTTTGACTAATGCAAAGAACTCCATTGTTCCTCTCCTTATTCTTGCCTTGTGTGTGCGTGTGTGTATGTGTGTGAATGTTTGTGTGCTTCTCACTCACGCACTCGTGCCATCACTTGCTCATAGTCTTCATACTAGTCCTCACGTCTCTAGGGATTGACAATTATGAGGTGGATCTCCTCACATTGGTACTTGCCATTGTGCTAGGAGTGACACCAAATTTGACGTCGTTGCCGGGGAAAGAGCTTCGAGGACGAGCGTGTGATGGTAAGATGTAAAGTGAGACATTGGAGTCATAGGTGAAATCTATACTTTTCTCTATTTTTCATCACCTTTTCTTGTTTTTTGCATCACCATCATCATCCTCACCACCTTCCACATCCATCTCCATCTTCATAAAAATTTTCAATTTTTGGTCATATTCCCCTCCCCACCTCATTTCCCTCATTTCACTTGTGAGACAGAGCGAGAGAGAGGTTGCATGCATTCTATTTTCGTGTGTTTTTGAGCATTTCTTGCAGGTTTGGCTACATCACCATCTCTAGCAACCTACGTAGGTACGATAGAACTCTGCACACGTCTCGTGATGATGTTTGTCGCAACAGACAAAGAAAGTTGGTATTTTGTGTTTGCATGCATGACATGATAACCTACACCATTAGAGCACTCCAAATGATTAGAAAAATAAAAAACATTTATGTTTTTTTGGTCTATCACGACAGACAGCATCTATCGCAATAGACAGACCCCCACGACAGTCAGCATCTATCGTGATAGACAAGATCCCATGACAAATAGTGACAAACACTATCTATCGCGATAGACAGCTCCACGTGACAGTCACCGTCTATCATGACAGACACTGTCTATCGCGACAGATAGGCATTTTCCACCAAAAATTAAAGCGGTAAATTTTTTTGGAAATTTGGGCTAATTGTGGGCATATTTGCACACTCAACTACCCATACAATTACAAAGGCCTTAGAAAAATGCACTAAAATACTCAAAGGTCTTGATTGCCTATTTTAATCCCTTGAACCCTGAATTGACATAACTTTTTCATACGGAATCTATTTTTTGAGCTCTAGAGCTCGTTGCAAAGCTCTTAAGAATAATGCATTGATTTTCAGATAGCTTAATTTGAAGTTGACCCTCTATGGGGTAGGTACACCAAGGGAGCTCTAGAGGAAATTTTTTGGCAATACAAAAGGGGGAAAAGGGGTGTTTAAAAGTGTCTGAATCAAAGTGCCTATCAATTGAATGTAAAAACTTGAGCTGAACTTGGAACTTTTACAGGATCATTGAGAGCTCTTGGAGAAATCGAAACAAGTGCCAGTGTATGCAGGCTTGGGAACACGCTTCCTCCGCAGACAAGTGCAACAAAGAGAAGCTACTTGAGGTTGGAAGATCTCTCAACCCCTCAGTCCATTCCTAGCTTAGGTTAAGTGCAGATATATCTTTTGATTGATTAGGGGTATGATAGGAACACTCAAGTTCTAAGATGCTGTAATTTCTCAAGTCTAAGAATAGGTTAAGTTGCAGTCAAGGGACAACCTAAAGGGAAAGAACTTAAGCTAAGTGGACGAAGAACATCAAGTGCGACACACTTAAGTGCTCATATGAACTGAGATCCGGAAGACACTTAGGGAGAGATCATCAAAGTGTTAGATCATGAGAGGCTAGTGTCAACTATACAGCTAGGTCTTGGGCCCAACAATTGAGTGATTACCCCTAGGCTCTAAACTCAGAAATGAGTGACTCTAAGATGTCTTATAACTTGGAAAGACCTGTAGGTAGCTCAGGAGTGGCATACCTAGAAAAACCCGAGGGTCCCTACAAGACTGAACTGGAATATATCAAGACCAACCACTTAGGTGCTTGCACCTATGAGGATGGTCTGAGAAGGTCTGTTGCCCAAATTGAAAACTGAGATCATCCCATTGGACTAGAACACACTATAGTCAAGTTTGAAAATGGTTCCTACATAGATAAAGAAGGAAGAATGTATGCGGTCACTAGCCAACCAGAAAGGATGGATGAATTTGGCAACATAATTTCAGAGATCGAAATAGGTGACATAGAGCAAGGGAACTTAGGAAAAGATCCAAAAACCCCTTGAGGCAAGTCGATTCTGACTAGAAAAATCACTCCAGAGTGGGTTCCCCAAGACAATAGGAGCATAGATTTGCTCTGGAATCAAGAGATGGATGAGGCTTTTTGGAGGTATAAACCTAAGTAGCCTAACGAAGTGGGAGAACTTACCATCTATGAATTCAAACATCTTGATAGCCCAGGCAAAGTGACCTACCTAGATAATGTTGGGGTTAGACGTCTACGGAAGCACGCGAACAACACAAGGAAGAAGAAGAAGCTTGGAGCACAACACTTAATACTAAATGTATTACTAGAGAATGTACAAAGATAAGTAGCCCATTAGGGCAATTGCCATATATACAAGCCAGGGGGAAAAAATTCCTAAAGAGGGAAAAAAGTGCCATGATGGTCCTAAAGTGTTCACACACATGATGGCCCCCCTGTGCATGATGCGGTGGACAAGTAACTGGCGCTCATGTATAAGGAAGTGCCAAGCTATGTGGAAATCACTCCACAAAAAGAAGTAAGCCCAAAGCTTTGTGGAAAGCTTCAAACTTCTCCCTAGGTAGAGCCTTGGTGAAAAGGTCTGCAATGTTCTCCTTCGTGGGCACATATGCCAAGCTGATCTCCCCAGCAAAGAACCTCTCCCTGACATAATGATAATGCACCTCAATGTGCTTAGTGCGAGCATGGAACACAAGGTTCCTCACAATTGACAATGCACCCTATTTGTTAGTGAAGATGGTGGTGGCAGAAGACTGATCAACATCCAAATCAGCCATAAGGCGTGTGAGCCACACACACTCAACAGTCGCTGTGAAAGTTGCCCTATACTCAGCCTCGCAATTGAAAGTGGCCACAGTAGGCTGCTTCTTGCTCAACCAAGATATACATGAGCTACAAAGCATAAAGAAAAAGCCACTAGTGGACACATGAGTGTCATAGCAACCAACCCAATCTGAGTCAGAAAAAGCATGCAAATCTGGCAGTAGTGATCCCCCCTTGGGATAAAACAACTCAAGTAGCCGAGTACCACTCAAATAGCGAAAGATGTGCTTAACCGCCTGCCAATTCTTGACACCTGGGCAATGCATAAACTTGCTCATCTATGAGACACCAAACTAACTATGTGGTCGAGTAATGCATAAGTAAATCAGGCATCCGACAGCGTGCTGATAGAGGATAGCATGCATCTCAAGCATCATGAAGACTCAATCGTAAGCCTGTCTTCATAGGAGTGCAATAGGCTTACAATCTTCAAGGCCAAAATGCTCCAATAATGTGTCAATATATTTCCTTTGAAAAAAATCCAATCCACCATCAACTTGCATAAACTAAATGCCCAAATAGTGATGCAAATGCCCCAAATCAGACATCTCAAATGAGGCATGCAAATCAGCCTTAAAACCAGTAATATGCTTCTCAATAAGACCAGTGAGCATCAACATAGACAACAATGATCAGAAGCACATCATTAGTACACTTAACATATAAGGTGCTCTCAGTTGGACTGTTCTTAAAACCATGTGCAATCAGATAAGCATGTATTTTCTCATACCAAGCACATGGTGCTTGCTTTAACCCATATAATGCCTTCTTTAACCTACACACTTGGTTTTCATGCCCTTTATGCACAAAGCCACGATGCTGAAAAACATACACTTCTTCATGCAAGTCACCATTCAAAAATGCAGTTGTAATGTCCAACTAATGTACATTCCAACCATGATGAGCTACAAGTGCATAGATGCTGCGAACAGTAGTCATACGTCATGTAGGTGCAAAGGTTTCATCAAAATCAATGCCTCTTTCCTGTGCATAACCCTTTGCAACAAGCCTAGCCTTATACCTGTCAACTGTTCCATCAAGCTTATGCTTTAGCTTGTAAACCCACTTAGTGCCAATGGCCTTCTTGTGAAGAGGCAAGTCACATAAAGACCAAGTACCATTCTTCATTATAGCATCATATTCAGATTGCATAGTAGCCATCCAATTTCTGAATTTTGTGCTTCTTCAAATGAATCAGGCTCATTCTCATCACAAAGACTAGATGCAGCCATAGCATAGAAATCTGATGCAAAAGAGGCACTATGAGAGCCTGATCGAGTATGATATGACAGAGGTGCATCTAATTTGTTGTCATGGGAAGTCTGCACCAGCCATTTTGGCATAGTTTCTGCCTCCTCAATATCAGGTCTCTCATCAACAAGTGCATCATGTAGATCTGCATCAGAAATGGGATGATCTGCATCATCACATGAAACCTGCAAAGGTTGAGAAGTTGCCTCATTAGGACCAGCACTAGATTGTCCACCTGTGAAAAGAGGCAACAAAGTATCATACATGTCTTTGGAGCTAACATATATCTCCTTAGTACATGAAATCAATGGCTGAATAGCATCTTCCACGAAAACAACATCACGGCTAACCAGAATGCGTTTAGTCTGTGGATGATATAGACGATAGCCTTTACTTTCAAAACTGTACCCAACAAAAGTACATTTATTGCTTTATCATCCAATTTTTTGTGATGTTCAAGCACTAATGCATATGCCAAACAACCAAAAACATGCAGATGAGTAACAGATGGCTTGCGATCATGCGAAGCCTCATATGGAGTGATAGACTGCAGCATTTTAGTGGGACACCTGTTAAGTACATATGTTGCACGCATCACAGCCTCAAACCAGAAACTATGTGGTAAAGCCTAATTCTTGACCATACACCTCGCCATATCCATGAGTGACTTGTTCTTTCGTTCAGCAACTCCATTCTGTTGAGGGGTATACGGCACCGTACATGGGTGTTTTATCTCACGTTCAGCCAGAAATGCATTAAAATCAGAAGACATATATTCCCCCTTTCGATCAGAATGGAGGGTGCCCATTTTTCATGCTGACAGATTTTCAGCCAAAACCAAAACCTGTTTGAAGCACATGAACACTTTGGACTTTGACTTCAATGGATATACCCATGCATGCCTGGAAAAATCATCAATGAAAGTCACAAAGTAAAGATAATTTCCAAAAGAAGGTGTATGCATAGGACCACAGACATCAATATGTACAAACTGAAATTTTTGAGTAGCCCGAACTAAACCATCTTTTGGAACTAAGGAACACTGCATTTTGCCCAAAATACGGCCTTCATAAACATGTTTTCTAGGTGCATCAAGTTTGGGCAAAGAGGACATCATTTCAGATTTTTGCAGGCATAGCAAACTAGAAAAATTCAGATGAACAAAGCATTTATGCCAAAGCTTTGCATCTGACATAGCCTGAGAATCATGTACTGCACATGTCGAATCATTCACAGATCTTGCATAGTCTATGAGCTTATACAGCCCATGACATAAAATGCCAGAAGCAATAATCACATTGCCATTTGACAGATCATGAACTGTACACCTATCATCAACAAATTTCACAACCAAGCCAATCTTGGCCAATTCAAAAACTAATAACACGTTCTTCTTGATTCTTAGCACAAATAAAGAATCTGACAAAGTGAAAGAACTACCATCAACAGTAGTCAAAATGATCTTACCAAATCCCATAATAGGATAAGAGGAGTTGTTGGCACATGTAACAATATTCCCTGTAGGGGCAGACTCGAGTGAAGAGAAGAAACTATGCTATGAGGTAATATGTTTGGTCACCCCACTTTCAAAGTATCAAACATCTGAGTCTATTGTGGACCTGCACTGCTCATGAAAAGATGGGTCAAAACTGTAAACAGTAGTAAACACCCATTCTTTTTCTTGTGCAAGATTAGTAGACTCTGTTTTTGGTGTAGAGGCCTCTGCAACAACCATTCTAGTCTCTTTCTTCTTTGCCTCTTTAGTAGCCAGTTTTGGATAGTTCTTTATGATATGATCATTTCCTTTACAATACTTGCAAAACAATTTCTGCTTTTCTAATTTCTTTTCAGCTTTGTCTTCCCTCTTTGATTGTGCTCAATTAGCAGATTTCTTCTTACTAGTTGAAGAGCTCCATTTTCCTTTGCCCTTCTGACTAGCCAAGAATGCTTGATCTGCAACTCGCATAATGGACCTTTTCTGCCTAGACTGATCTTCATGCAATAGAACAGATACTAACTCCTCAAATGACAAGGGATTTGGATTGCCTTTCATCATCAAACAAATGCCTCAAGAGACAGTGAGACTTGCAGGAAGAAGGTTTAGACAATGACCAGAGAGATGCCCTATTCCAGAGTTACCCACTCCAGCCAAACAAGTGGCCTTATTTCTAGATGAATTGTTAAGCACCAAAGTGAGATCGTATGCATACTTGAAGGACCCTAGATCCATAGAAGAGTGTGTACGCATGTGCATACACATTGAGGATAATCCAGGGGAGGACTTAGAGCTCTCAAAGATCTATAAAGACTTGGATAGTTCTACTAGCCTTGCGTCCAAACAGTCCACATTGATTGAGGATCTAGCAGAGAAGGCATCTCAGAAATTAGGAGCCTCTAGCAAGCATATTCGTAGATTTGCCCAAGGAAAAGGATGCTATACCTGTGGAGGAGACTGTTTGTTGTTACCCTTTGGAGTTGTCCTCTCCAATAATTTTAGCATAAAGGATCAACTACACATCTTAAAATTTGTCAACCCGGGAAGTATGCAAAGACCACAACCCCTTCTAAGTTAATGGAATCCAAGAATAAGAGGAAAATGACAGTTTTTCTGAGAAATTATGAAGATGAAGAGAAATTTCTAGGGTTTTGATTATCTTGAGCTACACTACATCATTTTTAGTAATCCTTGTGCCTATAGTGTGTTATTTTCTCAGTAGATCACAATTATGAAGTCAAATCTCAAAAATGATACCTGTAACCCTCAAACGAGACAATTGTGATTCTGTGAAATTTGATAATTTCCATCTACAGCTCTATTCTTTAGCACTTTCTCACTCAATACTCTAAGAATCACCTCTCTTCATACACATTAATCAGAAATACACAACTCAAGCTTGCAAATTCCATGGATCACACATAGAATAGACTCAACAAATCAAAGAAAATCACATGGAAGTAGAAAACATGATTTCTTGCAGGAGAGCTCTTCATATTACTTGGATAGCCAAAATAATACAACCAACCCTCTCAAAATAGAGGAAATTATCTTTTATACATTTTCAAGTGTCCCTTTTCACACTTGAATTTTGGTCCTTTTCCTTTCTATCTAAAAATATGCTATCAAAGAGCTTCCAAAAATTCTAGAAAAAATATATATGATTCTAATTTATATGAGGAAGACTCTTCCTCATTTTTACATCATTTGCATAAATATTTCCTATAATTATTTGATATTTTACAAATATTTCTCTTCAAAAAATGCTTCTTCTAACAGAGACCATATGGCCAATGTGTGCCCTATCATGGCTCAACCCCTAGTGAACCCTAACAGCCAGTACTACACCATAGAAAGGAGATATACCAACCACACTGCACAAGATTGTCCATATAATAAACAAGCTATTAGACAAAATTATCCTCAGACATATCCACAACAAGGAAAATACCACAATCAGTACCCACAACAACAGTATGGTAGGCCCCAGCAACCCTATCAACCACCCTATCAAGGGTAGCAAAGACCTCAACCAGTTCTAGCATAGCAACCCCCTCCTCCAGCCAATGTGATTCCAATGAAGTATGTAGTTGCAGAAGAAAATCTAAATAGAGCTTTAGTGCCAGTAACACCATTACTTTCAGAAAGTGACCCAAGTGATCATAGTTTTGACTCTACTCATATTGATAGCCCACAAGCTTACTACATGCAGTCACCTAAGCATAATGAGTCATATTATTATGAAGACCCAAGTGAACCTAGTTGGGAGCGAGAGTATGCAAATGTCATATACACAAATCCTAACTCTAGGCCTCAACCTAGGTAGATAAGACCCCCATTTCCTAGAGGAACATGCTATCGATGTCAGGGAGATCACCTCATTCGTGATTGCTTGTCAGGTGGGAAATCACTAGAGAAGGGATGGTGTGAACCATCCTTTAGATTCAATAAGAAGGGCATACACATGAGTGCCAAGTGGTACTCATGTGAGATGCCACTTAGTGATCCTATGAAGAGGGGAATTTATAGCGTGGATATGTGGCTGGGCAGATAGATTTCTCCATGTATTGACTCTGAACAAGTAGCCAGCGTGACCTTGTCATTATCACGCTCTCGGGAAGACTGTCGCTGTCAGTTAGCAAAACGAGGTGCATCATCAGGAAGGCAAGAATCCAACAACTGGTATCAGATCCAAACAACTATGCGACAACAGTCATAGGCGGGATAGAGGCGTGTGTGAATGCCCATAACGGAGCAATCATAGCTGGTACAACACGACGTGTGCATGCAAGCAAGCACAACAGCCGACGACTCCATCCTCCCTTCTCACCGCCTCTTGGATGAAAACAATGAGAGGGTAGTCTCTTATTTATAGGTAGAGATAGCACTGTTCAGCTCCTATATGGGATATAAGTGCTCCATGGTGAGCTACTCTGTGAATTGGAGAAAAGGGAGACAATAAAGGTACCAAGCTGAGTATTTCGAGTTTTTGTTTGAACTTGAAGTGGAAGACGTGATGTTCTAGATTAAGAATTTAAGCAAAACAATGGTGCACATATGTAATATGGGATGTGGACAAGGGCTATGTGTCATGGTTTTATCTTGAAGAGCTTGAGGTTTTCAGTTGTGGGTTTGCAAAGTCACCCTTTCATGAAGGTTTACTTTTCCACTTCCTATCTGTGACATACCTATATTCTTCGCACCATAACTTGGTCATATGACATCCAATTTCAATTATCTTTGTGACAATTACAAAGTTACACCTAAGCTTCACTTAAAAACCATCAGCGTTTGATTTGGACAAGATTTGGTCAACCAAAATCTCTCTATAGTGCTTTCGCAAGAACTAGACAACCACTCCCAAACCTAGTTTTTCATCATTTGGTGTCCACATCCACTTTTTCAGTTGACATAGCTTTATATCTTTGAAGTACAGGTGATGGGATACATTTCTTGGACTGGGAAGGATTATCAAATTTCAAAAGTGCTTCAATTTCACTCAGTTTTCCCGGTTTGGGCTATTACTACATGATTTTGGCACTATTCTTGTTGGCTTTTGGTGATTAAAACCTCCCCAAACCAGCTAGATATTTCAAATTTCTATTTGGGCCTCACAAGGATTCAAAATCAGTGAGCTCAGGCTTCAAAGATCACTTGGATTTTGCTTTTTTAGGTTTATTTTGTACCAAGGAAGTGCTCTTTTGATATATTTCTCTTCTTCTTGCATATTCAAGGTTTACTTCCATTTCTTTTCACATACTCTAGTTAGAAAATGGGGGAAGGGAAGTAAAACATGGATTTTAAAGGGAAACAAATAATCGAACACACTTCTCCATCTAAAGAGCAACTAGAGGATCCTAATTTTAGAATGGAAGAAGTAGAAATGGGGTAGGAAGTAGAGGAAAAACTAGAAGAAAAGGAGCCTCAAGAAGAAGAATATACATATGAGGAACTTTTGGATGAGTTTGTTACTCATGAACAATTTGCAGACTTAAAGGAACAGACCCTTAGGCTAGAAAGAGATCTAAGTGGAATTACATGTCTCATTCAATAGCTTACGTCTCAAATGATCTCACTTGAGACTCATGTCACCTCTTTCCTAGCTAGGATGGAAAGAGAAACCCCTACTCTTCCTCTAGAGATGACTAGGAAAGATACTTCTCTTCCTAGTAAGCACAAAGGAGAGAGCTCTAGGGAGGCTCTCCTCCTGAAAGACTTAAAGCCACCTACCTTTACGGGGGATGACCGAGATAGAAATAAGAATGCGATCTACACTTTTTACAAAAGTGGCATGATTTGCATCAACTGAAGGGCACCCCACCAGAGTACTGTGTGCTAGAGACGAGTCTCTAGCTTGGCTCACGTGCTTATAAGTGGTGGATAAGTCTTAAGGAGGCGAACTCTATCCCTACAAATTGTACTCAGTTTGAAACTCTTTTCCTAAAAGATTTTCTTCTTGAGAATGAGGAGGAGAGGAATTGGGATGAGTGGGATAGAATCACCCGGAGAGGTAGGCCTTTGATGGTCTACATATCCCACTATAGGGAGATCATTTTGAAACTTAAGGGCTTAGATGAATTCCAGAAAACTAGAGGGTTTGTTAGGGGCTTAGATAAAGCCATCAAGAGAGAGGTAAGAAGGAATGCACCTAAGACGTTTGAGGAGGCGATCAAGTATGCACAGATCTTTGAGGACCATAACCATCCTCAATATACTCCTATGGAGATGGATCAACCCCTTAAGCCTCTTAGTACGACTAAGTTTAGGAAAAATTTGCCATTGGGGAAAAACAAAATTTTCATTAAAAAACAAAGATCACAAGGGCCTAGGTTACCTACGGATCACTTTGAGAGGGCCAAAAGAGAGAACATGTGCTTTAGGTGTTTGTATCCTAGCCATTCACAGTGGAACTGTCCACTCAAGAAGGGGGAAGAAAAGAAGAGAGGACGAGAGACTAGTACGGCCCCTGAAAAGGGCAAAAAGGCGGTCCATCTAGTGCAGGCACTTCCTATTCATGGCAGGTCTAGCTGCAAGGGAGTGGAGGTGATGCACAAGGATATAGAGCACACTTGCTCTTTGACTTAGTCATTGTGGTCACCGCAGTTTGGACCACATGACCTAGTTAAACTTCATGGTAGTGTATATGGGACCAGGGTGTGAGTCATGATAGATGACTCTACGACTCATAACTTTATAAACTATGCTCTAGTCAAGAAACTAAAGATTCCCCAATAGCCTAGTGCACATAACTACATAGTATCTATGATGGAAGGGGAAGATAAGAGGATATGGGATACTATGGTATCCAATTTGGAAGTCAAGATGCAGGATTATATAGATCATATGGACTTCCAAATTATGAATATGGAGAGGACATATCTTGTGTTAGGAAGAGAGTGGCTATGGGGGTTGGGAGACACACTTAAACATAGCTATCAAAACAACACACTTGAGTTTGAAAGAACTAGAAGTAAATTTTGTATACAAGGAGAGAGAGGGAGAAGTACCTAGTGCACCTCTCATTTCATCTTTAGAGTTGTATAGTCTTTGTCATTCTCAGCATGTACAAGAGATGTTTTTATTGTATAGTCATGATATTGATCATTGTACAGACAATTCATCTGATGTATATTTTCATGCTAGCAATGTAAACATGGACAGGACTTTCTATTATTCTTTCTTGCAAGAGTGTGTGGTTAAAAGTTTTAAGGATCTTATGTTTGAGTATAGAGATGTTTTTCCCACTAATTTAGGAGCACTTGGAACACTTAAGAAAAATATTTGAAGTGCTAAGGGAAAATTCACTCTTTGCTAACGGGTCAAGGTGTGAATTTTTCAAAACAGAGGTTAGATACCTTGAGCATATAGTCTCACAAAATGGAATGTAGATGGATCTTGAAAAAGTAAGGGCTATTATGGAATGGCCACATCCAAGGAACTTGGAAGAGCTACAGATCTTCCAAGGTCTATCAGGTTTCTATCAAAGATTCATTAAGAATTATGCCAAAATTGCTATCCTGATGATGGAATAGCTTAAAGGGAAAGGGAAAGCCTTTCATTGGGGAGACACACAGAAGCAAAGTATGGAGAAATTGAAAGTAGTAATTGCTACAGCTCCACTTTTACATATAGCAGATCCCAATAAACCCTTTGTGGTTGAGACTGACGCGAGTGATTTTGCCATAGGAGCAGTTCTAGTTGAGGATGGTCGACTAGTAGCTTTTGAAAGTAAAAAGCTAGAATCGGCTCAGAAGAATTACTTCATCTATGAGAAGGAGTTGTATGCAATTGTCCATGCTTTGAAGAAGTGGCATCATTATCTATAAGGTGCCAAAGTTACGATAGTGTTTGATTAAGAGAGCATTAAATGGCTCTCTAATCAAACAGATCTTAAAGGTTGTAAGGCCCGTTGGGCAGAGACCCTTCAGGAGTTTGATTATGAGCTTAGGTATAGGAAGGGAAAGCTTAATGTAGTGGTTGATTCACTTAACCGCATGCCTATGCTCAATGGACTAAGTTTTACTCAGATCACTAGTGAGCTACTTGAGTCCATTAGAGGGAAATGTAGGCTTGATCTTGCATATTTTGAGATTTGGGAAGCCATAGAGAATGGGGATCGTGATATACGGGTTTCTAGTGAGGAAGGAGTATCGACGGGTACTCAAGAAGGATTCAAGTGGAAGAATTATAGTGTCCATGATGGATATCTGTTATATGAAGGAAAGGTGTGTGTCCCTAGAGAGCTTGAGATGAGACGGCATATTTTGTATGCGTGTCATAACACACCTAGTCCAAGACAACCAGGAGTTAATAGGACTTATGATCTTGTTAAGAGGCATTTTTACTGGCCTCGAGTTCATAAGGATGTCCTAGAGTATGTGCTTAAGTGCACCAAATGCCCGGTCAATAAAGCTGAGAGGTTGAGGATTGGAGGACTACTCCACCATTGGACATTCCTAATGGGAAGTGGGAGAGTATCTCCATGGACCTTATAGTCAGATTACCTAAGACACAGAGAGGGCACGACTCGGTCTGGGTAATTATGGATAGGTTAACCAAAATGGCTAGATTTATTCTGACACGTACTACAATGAAGACACCAGAGTTGGCTAGACTCTTTGTAGAGAACATATACCAGTTATATGGTCTTCCTTTAGACATAGTTTCTGATCGGGATAGGAAGTTTACTAGCCACTTTTGGAGAGAAGTCTTCAAAATGTTGGACACGAAACTTAGCGTGAGTATAGACGAGCATCCACAGTCGGATGGGCAAACAGAGAGGGTTAACCAAATCCTAGAGGATATGCTTCGGGCATATGTGAATGAAAGGAAAAATAATTGGGAAGAGTACTTATGTATAGTAGAATTTGCATATAATAGTGCCAATCACTCTTCCACTGGGCATAGTCCATTTATGCTTATGTATGGGTTTTAGCCAAGAGCTCCTTATGCTATAGGATTGTAGAATGAGAAAGTTCAACCTGCAAAGGACTTTTTGGAAGAGATGAATGATATGCTTAGGCTCGCTAAGGACAACATTAGGAGAGCTCAGGATAGAGCTAGAGCCTATGGTGACCCTCAAAGGAGAGATATCAATTTTGAGGTAGGAGAGCAGGTCTATCTTAGAGTTCCCTCTAGATCTGAAACCATGAAGACGGGACCTTGTCCAAAACTATCCCCTACGTATTGTGGACCTTTCCAAATACTTAAGAGAATATGAAAGATAGCTTACCAACTCCAACTTCTAGAGAATAGTCAAATCCATCCAAATTTTCATGTTAGTTGGCTCAAGAAAAGGCTGGGTGAATCTACAACCTCACTCTAGACAGTGACGTAGTAGAGCCTGTTTTTGTTCAATCTATTCCACACGAGAAACGGACAAGAAGTCAGTTATATAAAGAGTGTCTAGTAAAGTGGAAGGATATTTCAAAAGATAGTCCCACATGGGAGTGGGTTAGCACCCTTTAGAGACAATTTCCAAACTTTAGATTACCTTCCCAAGAGTCTTCTTAAGGGGAAGGATATGGGGAAACAACACGGAGATATGACCATGTACTGTTGTACATGGGGATATAGTGGGAGTAGCCATTCTATTAATTCTCTCTCTTAACTAGACCTTCCAATACCATTTTTGAGGACAAAAATGGACTTAAGGGGAAGGAAATGTCAGGTGGGAAATCATTAGAGAAGGGATGGTGTGAACCATCCCTTAGATTCAATAAGAAGGGCATACACATGAGTGCCAAGTGGCACTCATGTGAGATGCCACTTAGTGATCCTATGAAGAAAGGAATTTATAGCATGGATACGTGGCTAGGCGGATAGAGTTGTTGAGCATCTTTGTGTATTGACTCCAAACAAGTAGCCAGCATGACCTTGTCATTATCATGCTCTCGGGTAGACTGTCCCTGTCAGTTAGTAAAACAAGGGGCATCATCAAGAAGGCAAGAATCCAACATTGCCCTATGCCTGCACCTATACAACCCCAATCTATGACAATTCAAGGCTTTTTCCCAGATTGTGGGAAGGAGCAGCTACTACGAGATTGTCCTAAAAACCTCACCAATATGCCAAAAATAACTCCTATCAATGTCATTGGGTTAGTGGTAGACTCCACATGAAGTGTGACTTCCACTTCACAGTGCAAGTAGTCACAAGAGCTCAAACATTTAAGCAACCACGAATTAGGCCAAGATTTGAGGTTACTAAGACTGAGAGCCTAGCTAAAAAGCGGTCAAGAGTTTGGAAGGATAGTGGAGAGAGAATGAAAAGGCAATGGGCAAGGAAGATGAGCAAACTTAAGGAAAGCCTAAGAGAAATAAAAGCCAAGATAATTGAACTCACATCTCAAACACACTCTCACACAACTCCACTACCACCATTCCCATCACCCTCCAACCCACCACCTTCTAACCCACCTCACACTATCCCACCACCACCTAGAGTAGGATCAATCTTAGCAGATCCCACTCTCGAGGACATATACATGATGCTTAAAGCATATCATGCTAGAATAGAAGAAGGACCAAATGTAACGGATCATGAAAAGTGTTACCCTAGAGCTGACCTAGAGCTCGAATGAACTAATTTGTGCTAAGATGGTGGAATTGGCTCAAGCCATGTTTGAAGCCAGTCGCCTCTTTAATTGCTCTGGTTCAGCTAGGACTCAACTGCATTTTGATGGACTAATAGACAGATTGGAGAGGCTAATTGCAAAATCAGAAAAGGACACTGCCTCTCAAGGTAAGGACAAGGCTACTGGAAGAATGAGCATTCCTCCCAAGGATGCTTACGTGCCTAATTCCATTTAACTAGACACCACTTGTCCTATGAATCAATATTCCCAAGAATTTCTAAGAGAAATTCAAGAAGAGAAATGGGCAAAAGAAAGTGAAAATCCTCCTCCTATTGAACTTTTGGATGACTTACATGACCAATTCCCACAAGACATTCCCTCCATCTATGGAGAACATGAGGATGCCCCATCAAGTGAATGGTTAGACTTCGAGTCTAATTCCTTGCAAGAATTGCCTCATTTCACAGGCCCATGGGAAGCAAAGTCCACCTGTATGAGGGCACCCTCAGTCTTGGTAAGAAAGGGAAACTCAGTAATACCGAGGAATATGGAGGTAGTGAAAAACACCAAAGTGCAGTGCAATCTCACTTTAGACGAGCTACTCAAGGTTAAGCCAGAATTGTGGAAACACATAGCCAACCAAGTGCCAGAAGTAACAAAACCATGTTCGAAGGTAGGATCTCATAGAACTGTGCCAAAAATACCTTTAGAAAAGATAAGAGACATGAGTGAAGGTGAAGAAAGAAACACATATCTTCCAATCACTCATCAAGGTTACACCACCAAGGTGATTTTGGACTCAGGTGCAGGAGTTTCCATTGCTACCACATCCCTGTGGAAGCATCGGGGCAAGCTAGCACTCAGGCCAACGAGAATGAAATTGCAGATGGTTGATGGTCATATAAAGAGACCTTTGGGATTGCTAGAGGGAATAACTCTCACTACTTGTGGGGTAAAGTTCGAGCACACCTTTGCTATATGTGACTTTAGCAAAAATTAGGCCTACGAGATGATTTTGGTAAGACCCTTCTTGAGGCAGTTGCAAGTAGTACAGGATTGGGAAACCAATTCCTTGTATTTACAACACTTAGGTCTTACAACCAAAGTCAATCTCAAGGATTACTCTCAAAGAGATGTACCCCCCATACAGTGGAATCCCATCCATAGAGCCACAGATGATACGGAGTCAGTGCACTCCATGGGGTCAGGATCCCAATGGATGCATGAATACACCCACTTATGGATGTGCAAAGTGGTAGTAGAAGAAGAGAAGAGAGAAAAAGCCAGAGAGGTAGGTGCAAAGGAAACTCATAGATCACTTCAAGACCCAACCTATGCACCCATAGTATTTACTGACGAAGAATTTGAACCTCATGGTTGGGCGGTAATTTTAGCAACAATGGATGTAGCCATCAATGAAGAACAATGGACACCCCACTGTGACAAGGATGGCTATGACATTTCAGCCTTCACAATAGAGCCAATCAAGTGTGATTTGGTTATTGAAGAATGTGAACCTAGCACTGATGCATTCGAGGATGCAAGTGACTCCCATCTAAAGTCAATTATTATGGACCCACCTTTTGCATCAGATGAGGAATATTTCTATGAAGTAGAAGCTCACCCTCAGAGACATGAAGAAATTAGGAATGATGTGAGATTAACCACCCAGATAACCACCAAGAGTGAAGGCAAGAAAAGGAAGAAGAGAGAAGGCACATCAAATGAGGAAGAATCTTTGTTTGAAGTCCCTGAAAACTTTAAGAAGTATGAGATAGAAGATGCGAGATTCATGAAAAGAATGCCTAAATGTGATGCACAAGCAAGAGAGGCCTATGATAACAAAGAAACCACCAAGAAGATTGTTGTAACCATAGAAGAAGGAGAAGAAAGATGCACCTACATAGGACATGACCTGATTGAGGAAGAGGAACAAGAGTTGATTGCCTTGCTAAGAGAATACAGAGATGTATTCACATAGAGTTATAAAGACATGAAAGGTGTAGACCGTGTCATATGCTCACATACTATCCCCATGACCTCAGATGCCAAAATCTCTAAACAAAAGCCTTACACCTACAACAATAACTATGTAGCCAAGATCAAGGAAGAGATAGATCGCTTGGTTGAAGCTGGATTCATCTATGAAATTGAGCATATTGAATGGGTATCACCCATTGTAGTGGCGCCCAAGAAGAATGGCAAATTACATGTATGCATTAACTTGAAGAAGGTTAATGCATCCACTATCAGAGATAGTTATCCGCTTCCTATCATTGAGCATCTTTTAGAAAGAGTAGCACACAAGGAAGTATACAGCTTCCTTGATGGATTCTCTGGCTACAATCAAGTGGCCATAGCCCCGGAAGATTAGCATAAGATAGCTTTTGCCACAGAGTGGGGCATATTTGCCTTTCAGGTGATGCCATTTGGGCTTACCAATGCACTAGCTACCTTTCAGAGGTTGATGTGCCATGTGTTTAGAGAGTTCTTGAGGATAATCTTGGAAGTCTATGTTGATGGTCTCTATGCTCATTTCAACATTAGACAAACACATATATCAGAACGTAGACCAATCTTTGAAAAATGTAGAGAATATCAGGTCTCCATGAACCCAGAAAAGTGTGTTTTCATGGTTAGGCAAGGCAAGATTCTAGGAAACATAGTGTCAAAGAACGGCATATCCATGGATGAGGAGAAATTTGGAACTATTGTAGAGCTACCTGTGAAGAGATGGATAGGTATGTGCTTGAAGATGAAGAGGTGTTGCAAAATCCTTGATCTACACCAGCCAAATGAACTCCAGGAGCATATGGTGGGCCCTTTTAGCTTGCCAATGGATGTATTAGACACCCTATGTACCTTGGAAGATCACTCTCAAAAAGATAGATCAAAACAGATAAGTTGGAGTTAGCTCAGAGGTGAAAAACTTGCTATTTTGGTTCATACACCTGTCCACTGTTTTGCATAATTCTCTGAGCACAGAAGCAATTAGCTTAATTCCTCTTGGGGAAGTCTAGATAACTTCAAGAGCTAACTTTCAAGAGTAATCTCATAAAAAAAATGAACCACACACTGAGAATGAGATTTAACAAGTGATGACATCATCCCGATTTTCACGGGCTGCTAGAGTTTGAGACTAGTGAGCACAAAAATGCACATAACTCAAAATGTAGGAATCCAATGATTATGAAACTTTTTATGTTTGAACTAGACAAGAATTTGAATCCACTAAGCTTTAAATAATTGAATTTGGATACGTAACCACTGAGAAATGGCTCTGACAAGGTGAGTAAAAAAGTTGGGTACCTGACAAAGAAGTGAAAATGACAGACAGGGTTGACTTAAACTAAACATAACTAAAGATTGCAATACCCAAATGAAATGAAACTTTGTGCGCATATAGTAGACTTATAGAGATAACTTTACCAAGTTAAATCACTTAAAATGATGCACCAAGCTCAGAGAAACCATCTCTGCAATCTGACTGAGAAAACTGAGAGTAATGGCAGTGAGTAGTACACTTCACAAGAACATGGAAATATGAACCCAAATGATAATGAAAATGAAAGTATATTGCTTGTACAATACAATGGACTTACTGATACATATGTGTGCCTTGGAATCACACCTTGATATGGCATAAAGCTCAGCTCTTGGAGGTCTTCACATAGGTCTCTCTAACCACGACTAAAACTGCCATCTATTTATAGTTGAGTTTGGGAGGCTAACTTCCCTCAATCACTCTCCAATCAATCAATGATTTATTTGATTCTCTACCTACCACAAATCACGAATTCGTGGCTCCTCTTTCCCTTTTTGATCAAGTGGACTCAACCACTTAAGATTCTTTCACTTTTACATTAAGTAAACTCTTCAAAGGTTACAAGAGGTAGTTCACAAGTGAACTTTACATTGTCTTCATTTTAAAGCTTCTTCTATGACTTTGTGTGACTCAAGCCAATACTTAAGCTTGTCATAGACTTGCTCCAATAGCTCCCCCTCAATCCAAGTATGCTTGAGGTCTTCAATCTTCCAAGATTACTTGTAAACCAATCATAGCCTTGAATTTGCAAAGCTTTGTACCATCCAATGCTTTGATTAGAATATATGCACATTGTTGATGAGTGGACACATATGATATTTGAATCTCTTTGCTTAGAACCTTCTCTCTTACATAGTGATAATGAACTTCAATATGTTTAGTCCTTGCATGAAAAATAGGATTAGCAGCTAAGTGAATAGAACTCATATTGTCACCAAAAATAGTAGGAGTTCCAAACTCCAATCCAAGATCTTTGAATAATGTCTTCATCCACATAGCTTCTTGTGTAGATATGGCAAGACCTCTATATTCAGCTTCAGTAGAAGAGAGAGCAACTGTGGGTTGCTTCTTGGATGACCATGAAATAAGCTTTGAACCTACAAAGGTAAGATAACCTGAAGTGCTCCTTCTATCTTCCTTGGAGCCAGCCCAATCTGCATCAGAAAATAGCTTCAAACCTAAATCAGATACATAAGGATAATAAAGTCCTTCATTTATGGTTCCTTTGAGATACTTGAGAATCCGTTTGACAGCATCCATATGTGGTTTCCTTGGTGTGTGCATAAATTGACTTAGCACACTCACACTGTAACATATATCTACTCTTGTCAATGTGGCATAGTTGAGACTACCCACTAGACTTTGATATGATGTGATGTCCTCTATGAGTTCACCTTCATGTGAGCTCAATTTGTGATTGACCTCCATTGGAGTACCTACAATCTTACAATCTTGCATCTTGAATTTTGCCAACATGTCCTTAATGTACTTTCTTTGAGTGAGAAACAAACCATGATCTTTGTAGACAACTTCCAAACCTAGGAAGTAGGTAAGTGAACCCAAATCACTTATCTTGAACTCTTCTCTCATCTGATCTTTGATCTTCTTCATACCATCTGCATCATTTCCTGTCAATAGAATATCATCTACATATACACATAAGTAGATGACCTCAGAATTACTCTTTTTAATAAAGAGTGAAGGATCTGCCTTGCTTGGTTGAAAGCCTTTGTCCTGCAAGAATGAAACAAGTCTAAAATTCCAAGCTCTTGGAGCTTGCTTGAGACCATACAATGCTTTGTTAAGTTTACACACATAATCAAGATAAATTTGATTCTCAAAACCAGGTGGTTGTGCCATATATACCTCTTTTGTTATCCAACCATTCAAGAATCCCTGAGTTTGTGCAAAGCCTTTTGCTACAAGCCTTGCCTTATACCTGTTAATGGAACCATCAGAATTCTTCTTGAGTTTATAGACCCATCTTGAGCCTATTACCTTCATGGATGAAGTCTTGGGCACCAAATCCCAAGTGTTGTTTTCCTCAAGTGCTTCAATCTCTTCCTTCATTGCATGCTTCCATTCTGTTTTTGCTTTGGCCTCTTCAAATGATGATGGCTCCTCTTGGTTTATGTCCTGTGCTATGTAGATAGAATGTTTAGTTACTAATGAGGTGTCAAACCCATACGTTTCTGGTTTTTTCTTTTCCATCATAGATCTTCTTAGGCCACGATGTGATGATCCTGCCTCATGTTGAAGTTCCTGCAATTTTGCTTTACCTTTAGAGTTCCATGCTTTGACCTTTTCCATCTGAGATTCTTCATCATCCTCTGAGGTGTCTTATTCTTCAATCTTTGGTTGTTCTCTACCAAGCTTTGGAGAATCTTCTTCAAGATCATATGGTAAATTGATCTTCCTGCATGAATCTTCATACCATGAATTGTTTTCATAAAAAACTACATCTCTGCTTACCAAGAATCCTTTGTTGGTAGGGTTGTATAACATGTAGCCCTTTTGATTGTTGTCATATCCAATAAATACACACCTTTCTGCCTTTGGATCCATCTTGCCTCTAACCTGTGAAGGAACATGAGCAAAAGCAATACATCCAAAAATTTTACAATGATCTAAGCTTGGTCTTCTTCCATTCCAAGCCTCATATGGAGTCATCCCATCAAGGGATTTTCAAGGCAACTTGTTAATCAAGTAAGTGGCTGTAGATACAACCTCAGCCCATAGATAATTAGGCAAATGCTTTTCATTTAACATGGACCTTGCAGCTTCAACAATTGTCCTATTCCTCCTTTCTGCCACTCCATTTTGCTCAGGAGTGTACCTTGTAGTTACCTCTCTTTTGATTCCTCTTTCTTGAAGAAAAGAATCAAACTCATGGGAGAAGTATTCTCCCCCTCCATCTAACCTTAGCCTTTTTAGTGATTTACTTGTTTGATTCTCCACAAGAGCCAAATATTTTTTGAAACATGAAAAAACTTCATCTTTGTGTTTCATAAAGAATAGGATAGTCCATCTACTGCAATCATCAATAAAGGAGACATAATACCTTGATCCAGATATTGAAGCTTCCTTGCTAGGTCCCCATACATATGTATGAACCAACTCCAAGAGATCTCCATGCATATAACCTTTCTTCATGAATGGTAACCTGTGAGACTTTCCAAATTGACATGCACTACACTTATAAATCATATGTTGTTTTGACAAATTAGGGAGTCCAAGTACACTTTGGTCCCTACAAATTTTCTTTAATGACCTTTCACCAATATGTGCTAACCTTTTGTGCCATACTTCCAATTCTGTGAGTGTCTGACTACCATAATTAAAGAGAGCAATGTTTCTAGTGTCTTGTAATTCAAATGTGAACAATCTACCTGCCTTTTCACCTTTTGCAATTCTTTTGGATCCTTGACTTGGATCTTCAACAAATGCTCCTGCTTTTGTGAACCTGACTTGCAACCCTTTCTCTACTATCTGCCCGACACTTATCAAATTCTTTGTAATGGTAGGGACATAGAGTACCTTACTGAGTAGGTTGATGTTTCCATCAGGTGCTTTGACATTGCCTATTTTCTCCACAAGATGTCTTGTATCATCTCCTGTTTGTACCTCATGCTTATTCCTTGGATCTTCTAAATCTGATAGGAGTGCCACATTTCCTGCCACATGATTTGAACAACCTGAATCTATGTAGAAAGCATGCTCATCCGATTTACCTTGTGGCATAGCCATGTTCATGATTAATAATGAATCCTCTTTGTTTGAGTCTTCTGTGTAATTATTGAAGTCTCTCCTTCCTTTGTAGCCTCCTTGATAGTTTGAATGATTGTAGTTGTTGTAGTTGCCATGATAATTGTTGAACCTTCCTCTTGAGTAGCAATAGCTTCCTCTATTGTATCCTCTGCCTCTTTGATTCCTGGAATTTCTAAAGCAATTTTCAGTTGTATGATTAGTTAATCCACAAATAGAACATGAGTTGGAGTCTTGGGATCTCCCCCTACCTTGTCTACCTCCTCTTCCTCTACCTCTGCCATGTCTTCCTCTACCTGCATAGTTAGCTTGATATGTACCTGCTTCATCATTGACTTTCTTTGCCTTTCCTTTGTTATCTTTGGACTTGCTTTTATCAGTGTATAAAGCTGAATATTGATTACCTTTAGAGCTTTCTCCATTTTTGATAAGCTTTGCCTCTTGAGTAAGTAGTTGTCCAATGAGTGTATTGAAATCAGGTACATGCATGTCCATGTACAAATCCATAGCTGTGGTGAATGCTTCCCACTTGTCATCTGCCTTCAAGCCATTGATGACCTACCTTACAATTTTCTCTTCATCTATCACCTCTCCAATGCTTCCCAACTGATCCGTTATGTCCTTGAGCTTTGTGACAAAATCAGTCACATTTTGTTTGGGAGCCTTCTTGAGAGTTGTGAAATCTAGCCATAGTTGATGCTTCCTAGCTTTGGTACTTGAAGAGAAGAAGGCTTCAAGTGCATCCCACACTTCCTGAGATGTCTTACAACTTCTAATGTGAGGCAACAAAAAATCTGAGATAGAGTTGAGGAGATAAGACCTTGCAAGTGCATCCTTGGAGCACCATGTGCTCAATCTTTCTTGCTCTTCTTGTGTTGGTTGACTTTTGTTCCTGAAACTTGGCATAACTTCATCTCTAGCCACATAACCATATAGAATTCTACCTTGGAGATAAGCTTCCATTCTTAATGAACAAGCTGAGTAGTTACCTCTATCCAATTTGTCAATTGATGAAGGAAATCCATCTGCCATGTTGTCCAACCTTGCTCTGATACCACTGTGAAGAGATGGATAGGTATGTGCTTGAAGATGAAGAGGTGTTGCAAAATCCTTGATCTACACCAGCCAAATGAACTCCATGAGTATATGGTGGGCCCTTTTAGCTTGCCAATGGATGTATTAGACACCCTATGTAACTTGGAAGATCAATCTCAAAAAGATAGATCAAAATAGATAAGTTGGAGTTAGCTCAGAGGTGAAAAACTTGCTATTTTGGTTCATACACCTGTCCACTGTTTTACATACTTCTCTGAGCACAGAAGAAATTAGCTTAATTCCTCTTGGGGAAGTCTATATAACTTAAAGAGCTAACTTTCAAGATTAATCGCATAAAAAATAATGAACCACACACTGAGAATGAGTTTTAACAAGTGATGACATCATCCCGATTTTCATAGGCTGCTATAGTTTGAGACTAGTAAGCAGAAAAATACACATAACTCAAAATTTAGGAATCCAATGATTATGAAAATTTGTATGCTTGAACTAGACAGTAAGCTTAACCCAATAAGCTTTAAAGCATTGAATTTGGATACGTAACCACTGAGAAATGGCTCTGACAAGGTGAGTAAAAAAGTCGGGTACCTAACAGAGAAGTGAAAATGACAGACGAGGTTGACTTCACCTGAACATAACTGAATATTGCAATACCCAAATGAAATGAAACTTTGTGAGCATATAGTAGACTTATAGAGCTAACTTTACCAAGTTAAATCACTGAAAATGATGCACCAAGCTCAGAGAAACCGTCTCTGCAATCTGACTGAGAAAATTGAGAGTAATGGCAGTGAGTAGTACACTTCACAAGAACATGGAAATATGAACCCAAATGATAATGAAAATGAAAGTATATTGCTTGTACAATACAATGGACTTACTAATACATATGTGTGCCTTGGAATCACACCTTGATATGGCATAAAGCTCAGCTCTTGGAGGTCTTCACATAGGTCTCTCTAACCATGACTAAAACTGCCATCTATTTATAGTTGAGTTTGGGAGGCTAACTTCCCTCAATCACTCTCCAATCAATCAACGATTGGTTTGATTCTCTACCTACCACAAATCACGAATTCGTGGCTCCTCTTTCCCTTTTTGATCAAGTGGACTCAACCGCTTAAGATTCTTTCACTTTTACATTAAGTAAACTCTTCAAAAGTTACAAGAGGTAGTTCACAAGTGAACTTTACATTGTCTTCATTTTAAAGCTTCTTCTATGACTTTGTGGGACTCAAGCCAATACTTAGGCTTGTCATAGACTTGCTCCAACACTACCTAGGCCTAAGAATGTCAAGGACGTACAAGCCTTTATGGGGCATTATGGCTATTATCACCGATTCATTCATATGTATGCGATCATTGCAAAGTCTCTGTACTCTCTCTTGAATAACTTTGAGTGGACTGAAGAATGTGAGAACTCCTTTAACGAGCTCAAGAGAATATTGTGTTCAGCACCAATTTTGACTATTGTTAGCAGCCGGTGTGGTCGAACTATTCTTGTAATCATTATTCTGATGTAATAACAGAGATACCAGGAGTTTCTGTAGAATTGTAATTTCTCGCATCTTTCTATTTTGGAGGTTCGAAACGGTGTGAAGCTTTTAACCCTTACCCATTTCTTACGACGTACGGAGTTACGTTATATGCAAGCAGATTTCGAAAGTAATGGATACGAAACAAATAAATATGCAGAGGGGTGAAGATTGAAGACTGAAAGTGGAAGATCGATTGTATCTATGATACTCTAATGTAATCACTGGTTTCTTTCGAATTTAGAACTTATTAATCGTGAAGTGAAGATTTCGAATACATTGTATTTATGAACTGTTTTGTATGCACTCAGTCACATTGAAGTAACGGAACAAAAACGCATGTTTATGAGTGTTCAAATTTGTAAATCCCCATTCTCAAACCTATATATTGTGTATTGTTAGTCTACAGGCTATAAGCACATAAACATATGGCAACCACGATGGGATGGGGTAACAAAGCACCGCACAAAGTAGATTGATGCCGGTATGAAGTGGCAAGGAGTACTTACAAAAGCCTCATCATCCCGATTATGTAGATGAATTTGTGCAACAGACGCTCGTAACATTGAAGTTGGAAGATATTCCTCTTGAGGAAGCAATTACTATTACAGAAGAAGTACAGTTTTGGGTGGAAACTCGAGTTTTGCTCCCCAAGCTTTTGAAGGATCTAGTCTTTGAGTGGAAGGATAGAAAACTAACTAAAGTATTGTGGCACGGGGAATTCAGTGGGACCGACCAACAAAACCACCTACAGGAAGAAGAATACCCTGTAGAAGAAGGTCAAAGTGGCGGCAGCGTACCCTTGCCAGAATTGTAGTTCGCTTTAATACCCCTACCTCAAAATCTTATATTATAGATGCTTGGTAATTTGATGGTGAACAGGCACCCACTACCTGTACTACACTATACTCATTTTTACAAGCGAGTGGATGAACATCCAGACGTGCACGTATGTACATTTGAGAATCAGTACTTATGTAATCATCATAATCTACATGATAATCGGCACAAATTTCAAGTGTTTCAAGCCACATTAGTCGTTGATGTATTCAAATGGCTTATTGAATACCCTCCCGATTACTTTTCCACATATGATGAGTTGAAGGCGGTGTTCTTGGAACAATTCCAGACTGCGAAGAATATTTCAGAGTTACATTCTTCACTTCAGTATATGTTGTAGAAAGGGATGGTTGAGCAATATGCATCAAATTTCATATCTACATTGCGGTAGTTTCCGATAGATAAGTGTCCTACAAAGGAAATGCTAACATAATTCTTTATGGACGGATTGCAGCCAACCATTAAAAAGAAGATCTATACGTACACGCTTGAACAATCTCGTACGCTAGATTAGATAATTGACTTAGCAATTCGTATGGATTGGAAGATGCAGTTTGCCAATTTGGGCTCGTAGAAGACTAATTTTGTATTTAGGAAGGATGCAAACCCAGAAAGCACTTGTATTGCCTACGGTGTAGGAATGGGGCCCACATTACGGCTGATTGTGCACTTAATCAAGTCTCTTACCCTATTTGTAACAAAACTAATCATAGTTTGGAGGAATGCCACTTTAATGCACGAAATACCTTAGTGGCTACTGCGTGAGTAGAAGGATCAACCTGGCAAGATAACAATAATGGGTATAAGGCCCAAGTTGTTAACAGTCAATGGTGGAATAGTCAGGATGCTAGACTAGGAGGACCCTCTCAATATTCAGATTCACAGCAATTTCTAGAGCAACAGTGTGGTTTCCGCCAGAATAGACAAGAATTTGGAAGAGGACGGAGATTCCAACAGCATGGGCTTGGTAATCCTAGTAATTGTCCAATTCAATGTCAGTTTTGTCTCCAATACGGTCATAGACGGTGGGAATGTGAGGAAGCCAATGTGGTGACTCTGGATGGTTTGGAGCCGAAAGTGTCAGTAGTCACCCGATCTCAGAAAGAGTATTCCAATGAACCGAAAATGGATTACTTACCTCCTGTAGAACAAAAAAAAACTTTGACAAAAGCACAATAGTGGGCTACAGAGTACCCAACGCACTATGTGAACTCTCCATTGTTTCCAGGGGAACCTTCCGGAAAGGATCAAATAAGAAGTACAGTTGGTACGGAAGCAGAAGGGAGCTCGCAAGAGCCATCAATTAGTATTGGCCTATATACAGATCTCGCACAGAAACAAAGTTTAGAAGGACGAAAACAAAGGTATAATGAGTACCAATCATCAGTAAATACAGAGCATTGTGAAATCCCACAAGAAGCACACATAAAATTGTCTTTAGGGGCATTGCTAGAATTAGTCCCCGCATTTCGGACACAATTATTACAACAACTGTGGAACAAATATATACCTTCTGAACACCCAGAACCCTCAGTTTCAATGGTACGGAATGTGTCGGACCGAATTATGGATTATGTGGTACCAATGATCACAGTGCAGTTTAAATACAAAGTTATTCCTAAAGTTTTGATTGATGGGGGTTCTAGTATCAATATTGTATCTAGTACCATCTGTAAGCAAATGGGTTGGAACAGTGTACAGACAAAACTTGGCCTTCGTAGTCATCGGTTTACTGTTATTCTGGGCCAGTTGTATCATAAGGATCATACTGGTGTTTGGTTGCACTATGTTCCCCCACATGAGGTGCAGACCGTCATTTCAGAGGTGCATGCTGGCATCGCTGGCAAACACTTCAGTCATTCAATTACGGTGAGGAAAATTCAGCAATCTTATGGTGGCCAACGATGTATTCCAATGTACAACAAGCGGTACGAAATTGTGATCCCTGCCAACGCACCAAAGAACCTTGGGCAACCCAACACTTTTCGTTGCAACCGATTTTGCCCCTTGAACCTTTTCAGAAATGGGGATTGGATTTTATTGGTCCCATCAAACCCCTTGCTGCGCATACCGGTGCCCTGTATATTTTACCTTGCACAGATTATTGTACCAATTGGGCAGAAGCATGGGCAACAATGCAAGCTATTGCACGAATGGTCGCCTTGAAATTGCATATTGATATCTTTCCGTGTTATGGTTTGCCTTTAGAATTTGTTTCGGATCGAGGAACACATTTTTTGATTCAATTGCTAGTTGAACTTACCGTCAATTATCAATTAAGCATAAATTTAGCTCTCCTTATGATCATCGGGCAAACGGATTGGTGAAAAGTACTAACAAGGTGTTACTCCAGATGCTTTAGAAATTGTTGTTGGATTCCACAGATCAGTGGGAATTGATGCTTCCCACTGTCCTTTGGGCTTACAGAACTGCTTATAAAGTTTTTGTCGGTAACCCACCTTTCAAATTGCTTTACCGACAAGAGGCGATACTCCCCTTTGAATTTGCGATACCCAGTCTCCGGATTGCGATGGTGAAACAGTTGGTTACGGAGGAGTCTTTCGCATATCGAATAGATCAATTGCGGCATCTAGATGAGTAATGTTATCATAGCTTTTTACTGCTCCAGGAAGTGCAAACCGTCACAAGCGGTGGCATGACTGTAATCTCCGGACTAAAACTTTTTGCCTAGGGGATTTACTCCTTTATTTACATTCTAAGATGAAGTGCAAAATGGTTAAGTTGAAATTATGGTGGATAGGTCCGTTCTGAATTCATGAGCTATGCGGACTTGGCTCATTCTGGTTGGCTACGTTAACCGGAGAAGTTCTGTCAATGATCGTTAATGGCTCTAAGCTTAGGCCCTATCAATGTTCTCGTTGAAAAAAAAAATCGTGGGATCTAAGCCATGATAAGCAGTTTAAATAAGTAGCATGCAAACATACAAACCCTTAACAGATGGTGGCGACTGTGATGCTTCAAATCTGAATCATGAGTTCTTATTTTGCAAGCCAGAAATCAATGTAGATTCGCGAGTTATGATCCTTGACCACTTATCATGACACAAACTCGCAGTTCGTCACACAGGCAGGTTGGGCATAAAAGGCTATGTACTTTGTCGAATCCGACTCATTTGGCAAATTCGCGAGCAAAGCAACTACAACAAGAGAAGCGCAGAGATTATATGGAGCTTTTGTGCATACAAATCGTGAAGTAGGTGCATAGTAGCAAGATGGTAGTGTCATTCTCAAATTGTCACCTGTACTGCATTCCTGAGAAGCTATCCAAGGAGCACAAGGAGTGGTTCAAATGTAGATGACTCTTGTAGTACGCTATGCTGGATTGGCGCAACAGTAGACCTCACCCCCAAGCAAAGAAGATTGCTATGGAGATAGTCCGACAGGCAGAGGGTAACGACATCAACGCACAGGATATTAGTATACATATAGGGCAGGAAGTGGTGCACTTGTCGGTGGATCTAATTGCTGAGCGATACCATGTGGCTAAGGACGGTATCACATCGAGCATGGAGCCTGTTGATGCTGCTGAGATTTGCACATTGCTAGGCAAACCATGTTCAGGTGAATACCATTTCGCATAGCTACCGGATGACAACCCATTGAAGTGGGGTATGTTGTTAATAACGATGGTCATTAACTTGCAGGCTAAACATTATGGGGTGTCCCAGTAGCTCTTTGCTCTGGTGAAGGAATCTGCAAAGACCCACGTAAACTGGGCAGAAATTATTTTTTTCCAAAAGCTGAAGAAGGAAGTTCCGAGGTTGTTTCGACATGCTAGACAAGTTGTTAACACAATACTGGACTCCAAAGTGGGAGTAATCATTTCCCTACTCTTTTCAACTCCGGAATACTTACCTCGAGAATACACAGTATACTCGAGTAAAGTATTTTTACAACTTCTAAAGAAACATGCGATAGAGCGGAAATTCAGAGGGAATACTTCTTAGGATCAGGTTAAGACCAAGGTTGATGAGGAAGAAGAATCTAGGATGCGTGAGGTGGAGGAGAAACGCAGGGAAGAAGCCGAAAGGAAGGCCAGGGAAGAAGCTGAAAGGAAGGCCAAGGAAGAAGCCGAAAGGAAGGCAAGGGGAGAAGCCAAATGGAAGGCCAGGGAAGAAGCCAAAAGGAAGGCCAGGGAAGAAGTTGAGAGGAAGGCAAGGGAGGAAGAGGCAACACAAAAACAGCAAGAAGAAGAGAGACCTGCAAGAGAAGAAGAGGCAGCACGAAAGGAGGAAGAAGAAGAGAGACACCCAAACCAATAACAAGATTGGGGTGGTCGTTGTGGTGAGTCTTCGAGCTGAATACCTATATTACATACCTTCCAGGAGTGTGGTCTAGTGGATAAGTGGAAAACTAAAGAAGGTAGGGTGAAGAGACCCCCACTCCAATCCACAGATGTGATATATCCGTGGATGTACAGTAATGAGATTGTTCAACCGGAACTCCTTGGAGACTTAGCTCATGGTTTGGCCTCGAGTTCAATAAAACTTGAAGATTTCTAGAAGAAGTACAATGCTATGATGCTGGAAAAGGATAGTTGGGTTGTAGAGAGGGAGCAGATGAAAGCTCAGATCAATCAACTCCAAGGAGAGATAGAAGTAGTCAGAGCTGAGAATACGGATTGAGTCAGCCCGGTTAATGAAGAACTAGTTGATGAGTTAAATGAGACATTGACAGAGAATAATACTCTGAAACTCACTGTAGAGGAAAAAGCAAAAATCATAGCTCGATTGCAAGAACAGATGGCCAAGTGCAGAAATCGAATCAAAAATTAAAGAAGGGTAATAAAGAGTTAGCTACGAAGTTGCAGAAGGTTGAGAAGGAAGTACAGAGATTAAAAGTTAAAGTTAAGGAGCAGAGTGGAGAAATGAAAAGGCAAAGTATCTCAACTACGGAAGTGGAAGAAAGACTGGCAGTACGGAATTTGGAGTTTACTCCATTGGAAGAAAAGCTTCCGACGGTTCAGGAAAACCTAGACACTGTAGAGGCACAGATCGCAGGAATACCTGAGTTGGAGAGATAGGTAGAGCAATGGAAGCAGCATTGCACAGATGCAAATCTGGCATTGGCAGATAAAGGGGCAGAAGTGGATAAGCTCAGGAAGGCTGCTTCAATTTTGGAACTTACCTGTTAGACCAAGTTAGAAGAGATGACGAAAACTACTACGAAATGTATCACTGAATTGTCAGATGTAACTTTAGCTTTTGATAAATTATTAGAGGGTTTTTAGTAGTGAATTCCTGAATTAGAAGCTTCTGCTGTTAGTTATAGGAGTGCTGGTCACCAACTATTAGAACCTTAAGAATTTTTTGAAGCAGAAATATTATTAGCCGAAGAAAATCCTAGAGAAATGTTCAATGAGTTGCGCTATGATGTAGAAAGGATTATGTTTCCGGAATTGCAAAATCGAGCTGATGATTTGTAACTTTGTATATTTGTAAGTTATGGGTTCAGATCCACCGTGCGTGCCACTGTTAGCAGCTGGTGTGGTCGAACTATTCTTGTAATCATTATTCTAATGTAATAACAGAGATACCAGGAGTTTCCATAGAATTGTAATTTCCTGCAATTTTCTATTTCAGAGGTTCGGAACGGTGTGAAGCTTTTAACCCTTACCCCTTTCTTACGAAGTATGGTGTTACGTTATGCAGAAGCGGATTTTGGAAGTAACGAATACGGAACGAATAAATATGTAGAGTAGTGAAGATCGAAGTGTGAGAGTGGAAGACCGATTGTATCTATGATATTGTAATGTAACCACTGGTTTCTTCCAAATTTAGAACTTATTAATCGTGAATTGAAGATTTCGAATACATTGTATTTATGAATTTTTTTGTATGCACTCATTCACATTGAAGTAAAGGAACAAAAACGCATGTTTACGAGTGTTCATATTCGTAAATCCCCGTTCTTGAACCTGTATATTGTGTACTATTAGTCTACCAGCTATAAGTGCGCAAACACTACACCAGATTGGCACAAGCCATTCCATGTCCATGTGGATGCATCCTTTATGTTATTGGTTGTGTACTTGCACAACCAACTTGTGAAGGCAATATGGATCTTCTAATCACTTATGCCAGTAGACACTTGAATGCTGCCGAATGGAATTATACCACTACTGAACGAGAAGGATTAGGCATGGTATATGCGGTTAAGAAGTTTAAACACTATTTGCTTGCAAATAAGTTTAAATTTTTTACAGACCATCAAGCCATTCTCTATCTAGTGAACAAACCTTGCAATACAGGCCGATTAGTAATATGGTTCCTCTTACTAATGGAATATGACTTTGAAGTTTTGGTTAGGAAAGGTAGAACTCACCTTAGGTTGGATCACCTTTCTCGATTGACTTCAGGAGAGTCCCCGCAAAGTGTATCAAATGAACTTCCTGATGTCTACTTGTTCAATCTAGAAGTAGTGCTTGAATGGGCCAAAACTATAATGCCTATTCTCACCTTTAGACCTAAACATCCTGTAGTGATTGGATCTCAAAAATATCACCTACAAGCACGCCACATGTATAAGCACACCGATCAAGGTGATATAAGGAAGTGATTGGATCTCAAAAATATCACCTACTAGCATGCCACATGTATAAGCACACCGATCAAGGCATACTAGCTTGCTGTGTAGAAGAGGGCGAGCATGCAAAATGGTTGCAATTTGCACATGTAGGTGCGCTACAGCAACACCATTTGAAACATATAGAACCCTACACACTCTACAAAGGTTAGGGGTATATTGGCCAACAATGGAAGCAGATGTCCATAGGATCTGTAAGGAATGCCCAATGTGCAGTACTAAATCACCTATGGAACATGCCACTCTATATCAAGTTTCTTTAGTACCAGGTTGGAGTGAACTGTTAGTAGCCTTTCTGAGGACAAAAACATTCCCTCAAGAGATGACTTTGGCGAGACAAAGGAGCTTAGAACAAGAGGCACTAGACTACTCCCTCATTGGAAATAACTTATACAAGCGTAGAAGAGACGGATACCTAAGGCTATGTGTCCATGAGAGTGAATATCTCAAGATCTTGGAGACTGCTCACCAAGGTGTAGCAAGAGGACTTTGGACCAGATAGGGTGATCAAGGCAATACTATTTGTATGTCTTTGGTGGCCAACTACGTAAAGATGAGATGCCATTGAAACCATCTATGATTGGTGGACGTGCATTCTCTAAGTGTGGAATAGACTTTGTTGGTCCTATTAATCCCCCAGCCCTAAGGTTTTATATGCTGAATACATCATTGTCACCACAGACTATCTAACCAAATGAGTTGAAGTAAAAGCTACAATAAAAAACGATGCTCAAACAACTACTAAGTTCCTATTTGGTAATGTGTTCACCAAATATGGGCTACCAATAGAGTTAGTAAGTGATAGAGGCACGCAATTCTTGAATGAAGTCATTGAAAACCTTCTCCATGAATTCTTGGTGATACATAAGAAGCCTTCCACCTATCATCCACAAACTAATGGGCAAGCCAAGAGCACTAATAAGATTCTATGCAATGTATTGACAAAATTGGTTAATAACAAACGCTCTGATTGGGACAAACAGCTACACCATGTTGTTTGGGCATATAGACTTGCCTATAAAACGGTACTCCAAGCCACACCCTTTCAGATGGTGTCTGGCCAAAATGCAATGCTACCATTGGACTTCTTGATACCTACATTGAAAGTAGCACAAGAGCATGACTAGACAGGCCATGAGCTCTCCTCTAGAATCTTCGATCTTGAACGACTAGGTGAAACAAGATTCAGAGTAGCAGCAAGAATTTATGCAGCCAAGAAAAGACAAAAGACATATTTTGACACACATGTGAAGGATAAGGGCTTGAAAGCAGGAGACCTAGTCTTAGTCTACACTTTGAAGCAACATGCACGGAAATTGGAGAAGAAAGGCTATGGACCAATGATTATCAATAGGATCTCAACAAGTGGAGCAGTTCAATTGGCCACTGTAGAAGGCGACATCCTATCGAGTTACATTAGTGGATGCAGAGTCAAGTTATATCAAGAACCCCTCCAAAAGGAATGTTAAACTGACTCAATACTGCAAAGAAATGTAAAGAACAAGAAAAACGAATTTGAAAAGAAGCACAGGCAGAAGGTTAGAACGCATCCGACAGATGAAATCGCAAAGACAAGGTAGAGATCAGCCTATGTCTCACACTCAAGAAGCTCTAAGTTATCACATGGCCATGTGTGAAGCATCAGGTGAACAATTTCCATAGGATAGTTGATCAACGATCCTTTGTGACCCTAGAGGTAGGACAAGGAGAGAGTGGAAGGACTGTATGGGCTTTGATTGACTCAGGAGCAGCCACTAGTTCAGTCCGACTTTCTTACTACCAAGAATTGCAATTGAAGGTCAATCCTTTCTCATAGGATTGGTAGATGTGGAAACCCCTTGCATGGGTGAGGTGGAACTTCCCCTCTACATTCAAGAGGTTCTAATGGCAGTCAAAGTGCTAGTGTTGAAGACGAGGATCTTACCGAACCTCTTGTCTTGGGCCAAGACTGGATCTATGATCATGCAATCCACCTCAACCTAAGAAGTGGACTTCTTCAGGCTTGGGTGGGCAAAACCACATCACAATTGAGTTAGACAATCAAGCACTCATGCCACTAGAAAAGGCACCAAATCCTGGTCCCTCCAAGAACCCACACAAAGATAACAATGCTATTCTTGTCCAAGGTTCTATGGGGCAAAAAATTGTCACTCTTGAAGGTGCAGAAGTCAATGAGGAGTTCCCTTGTTTTCCAAAGAGGATCCCAAGAAAGCAAGCAAGACAACACACGGTATAGAGGAGGCCGATAATCAAGAATCATGAGCAATGACCAGTGCAATATAAAGTACCTCTTGGCATGAAGCAGATCTGGATATGCAAGGGTGAACAACCCTCGGCTCTAGAGACAGGATCCCAAAGATGCACCAAACAAGCTACATAGTCGAGGATTAAAACAACGGAGTATCCTAGGCATCAATCTAGATAGACGATTTCTATTTGGGTCCCAAAGTGGTCAATGAAGGCCATCCCAAATGTTAAACAAATATGGGTGCCCAAGACCTGCTTACGAGCTCAAGTAGCTTCACCTCCACTCACAAGATTGAATCAACACTCACAGGCACTCTTGGCACAAATCCCAGGACAAACATCTACACTCCACACCATTACATCTCCGGTCACACCTAGGAATGTCAGAAAATGGGTACCCAAAAAGTCTCGAATCCAACACAATCCAGTCCACAAACCTTTACATGTCATCACCATTAAAAGCTACAATCCCACGATCAAAGTTTGGAGACTTAAACTCTGTATCAAACCCCCTGATCCAATTTTGTAAATCAGTACACACTGATGTAGGTGCATTCTAAGTACAGTGCACATCCAAAAGTATGCATCTAGGGGAATTACTAACCTACTAACCAACATTCATACACATCACGAACACTTCACCCGCTAAGCCCTAACCACTTTGGATATCATGTTAGTATTGTGGAGGGAACACCATAACATCATGTTTCCTATGCAATGCTTATATGCTTCTCTTCTTCTAGTAGATAAGCATTAGGATTTACAAGCAGTATCATGGGAGAAACAGCAGGCCCAAGCTCACAGGCAAGAGTGAGCACTGCGGGTATTGATGTGGAAGATCTACCAATTGAAGTGCCACCAACTGAACGACCTATAGAGCTACGACACCTCCAACAAATACCCATATCGGATCCTCCCACAGGAATAATCGAGAGAGTCCATGCAAACTCTCACTAGTTCAATGGCATGCCAGGGCCCTTAGAAGAGGCTAAGTATATCTAGGAGTCCAAGTGTGAGTATGACAAGGCATGGGTACGATTTCAATTCTTTTCCAAAGAGTTCAAGACTCCTCAGAACACACTAGAACTTCAAAACATATGGCAATGCGCAGGGTTGGTGGAATACTTTGAGGCACCCTTACCCAAACTCGATTTTCTACGGTGTTACGATTTGGTATCAACATTACAGGAAAATGAGGAAAAGGGAAAACTAGGAACCTTCGTTCTTCCTTCCTTATTGGGAAACAATGAGCTGGAAAAGTTTGAACTTACCTTGGAACTAGTGAGCTCTGCCTTGAACATGCACGACACACATGTGCCCTCCGAGAAGGATGCTTTGATACCCAGTAACATGAAGAATCAAAAATTGCAAAAGTTAAAAAAGATGGTGGCACTCACCCAAAATGTGTCCATCCCTCTCCATATGTGCATGCAACATTTTGCATTTCCTAGTCAAGATAGATTCACTCAGCCCCACAAATGGATTTTGTTCGGTCTTTACTTGGCAAAGATAGGTGCCCTGATTATTAAGCTTCCTGTATGGGTTATGAAGCAACTGTATGGAGCGAATAAAAGGTCATCTAGGAAGCTAATGGTGAATGGATGTTGTGCAATAATGTGCATCATGTACAAATGCTTATCATACGATGTACCCATCAAACATGCACTAGCCTGGTCACAACTAGAGATGTTTAAAAGACACAAGACTTCCACACATCAATCCAAGCACATGAGAGGATCAATCCCATGTGTCCAGACCCGCGAAGTTCTCATGTCTCGAGAAGTCTCACCATGAGGGAATGCCACCATGCCTCCCTTTATGATTTGAATTCCCAGATATGGATCTGAAAGCACATCACAAGCTGCCCCATCTGCTCCTCCCACCCCACCGAAATTTGAATTTGCTACCACGAGAGATGCTGAAAGGATGAGCACCTTTGACTTTGAATCTTTCTTGCAGAATACACAACTCTCGGATGTAGAATTCTTTTCAGACACAGAAGAACCGGGCACCTCCTCCTAAAGACAGAGAAAATCCACAGAAAGCCGCGATGTACATTGGGATGACGATCAGCAAAGAGCTTTATCTCAACAACTAGAACACCTAGAGGGTGAAGAAGAGGAAGAAGAAGAAGCAAAAGAAGAAGAAACCACCGGGGGCCCAGCATACATAGTGGAACTCTGGAGGTTATATCAGATCATGGAACGGGTGCAGGCACAATAGTTACTCACTGAACAAAATAGTAGAATGCTCATGGCCCAGCTTTTGGAAGAAGTTGGAGTGGACGTTGAATACAGTGAAACTCTCGTGTTGATGGCAAAAACCTATGGTGTAGTGGAAGCAGTCCGATCAGCAATACAGAGGCCTCTTGTTCAATCTGATCCACAAAGACTCCAACCACGACCACGATCAGGCAAAAACATTTAGATTCCCATCACCATTGTGGTAGAATCTACCATCACATCTGAACCAATCGAAACAACCTCCTAAGCATCCGAAACTCCGGGCCAGGAACCTATAGTCACCCATGAAGATTCAACCCTATCTAGTTCAACCTTGTTTTCCTCCTTTGAAAACCCTATCTATCATGCCACCATGATTACAATAGAATCCCTCATGGAGCTTGCCATAAGACAAACAGCCTCCACAACCTTTGTCATAGGCCATCCACACACTCAATCCACCTTTCTCGGATTCCCTGTTACCATGCCTCCTTTCATGGCCTTCTCGCCTCTAGGCTCTCACTTCCCTCCCCCCATCCCACCAGTCCTTCAACCTGCCCATGACTTCCTTTCCAGTAGGTTGCAAGCCACCGCCCAACCCTTCTCGTCGATCCCATTCCCAACATCCACACCACACTTATTCACCATGATCACACACACACACCACCTACCATTCCAATATACATGGTAGACACCACACTCACATCAACTCTTGAAAGTATGGATATTTTGCCACCCATGGCACCTCCCCCTCCCCCCACAATTCCACCATCCCCCATCCCTCCTCCACCAATTTCACCTGCACACACATCTCTAGTAGACACAACATTCATATTTCCCATTCCCTAATTCCCTTACCTTGCATCCTCCACTCTACAAACTACACATTCATCTATAGCTAATGCATTTGACACCATGTTTGCGTGTATGTCACAATTAAGGACAGGATATAATCAGCTACACGAACATAACCAACGATTACAAGAGCACTTTGAAGCCCCACAACATCGTCTCGCTACACTAGAAGAGGATAACGCCAGCCTCCAAACACAATTTCAAACCTTACAGGAGGCTCATGGCTTGTTGAAAACACAATTACAAAATGTAGATCAAGAAGCAATCCAAGGGGTGCAAAGCCATTTATGAACGCAGATGGTGTTGGAGGATAAACACTCCTATGTGCACAACAAAAGCAAATGAACCCTCCTAGGATCCTGAATTTTTTCAGACATAGGCTCTATATTTTTTGCGTTTCTCTGAGTATATGTAGATACTGATAATGAACTTTTGTAATCTTAAACTAGACTCTAAGATCTTTCAAATAAGAGTAAAATCACTCCATTTGGACACTGGATGATGCCTCAACCAGCTGCAACAAAACAGATAACTTGATCTCTTCACAAAGTATGAGCTAACTAGACTGACACTATTCTGGACATTTCTCTGCACATGTGCAAGCACTGAACCCGAGACTTATACCAGACAAACTAGAACTTATAAGCTTTCCAACAAGACAAAAATCATTGCAAATGGATTTCGGGAGGATAAACATCAATTACAAGACCGGGGGGTCTGTCAAAAACATCTAGATAGAGTGTGTAAAAGTGAAATTTCTGCAAAATATGCAGAGAACAGCTAGTAGGGGGTGTGCTTAAGCAAGGGGGCAGCTTGGGCACATATTTACACGACTCTAAGTCATAATACAACTCATTAGAGGTTTTAAAGACCACATACTAACCTCTTTAACCAATCAAAAGCATATACATGTCAAAAGTGAGGTCCAATCACATCAAGAGGTGAGCTAAATCTTCTCTAATCAACTTCTTTCCATTATGGGCATAATTGGATGCCTCCAACTCGTGGAAATCAGCCTCCTTTGATTGTGGATGATGTGGAAGGTTCAATTTGGGGCATGTTCCCACACTCTTGAGCTTGAAAAACTTTCAACACTCCCCCTCAAGCTGAAGTCTTTTCCTTCGTTGCTTCAACCTATGTCTCTTATGTTGATTGCTTCCTTGAATCCTCCAAGCTTTGTACCTTCAAGAAACTTTGTCATCATGTCTACAACCTGCATTTTATTGTTCACATACCTTATATCTAGCTCTTTTGCCATCACCTTTTCTCTAACGAAGTGGTAATGAACCTCTATGTGCTTGTTCCTTGCATGAAACATGGGATTGTTAGCTAGATAGATGCTAGAAATGTTGTCTCCATAAAGAGGAAACTCCTCCACTTCTACTTCCCAGTCCTTAAGTAGCTTCTTAAGCCATAATAGCTCACATGTAGCCAATGCTAAACCTCTATTCTCAGCCTCTGTGGACGAAAGAGCAACAATGGGTTGCTTCTTAGAGCTCCAAGAGATCACTTTTGTACCTATCATGAAAACATAACCCGATGTACTCCTTCGATCATCCTTGCTACCTGCCCAATCAGCATCACTATATCCTTTGACACTTAGATCAGCATCATATGAGTAAAATAGACGTTGGTTGATGGTGTGCTTGATGTAATGAAGCACCTTTCTTGCTACCATGAGATGATCATGAGTAGGTGCATGCAAAAATTGAGAGAGAACACCTACTACATATGCAAGATCAGGTCTAGTGAATGTAGCATAAATTAATGAACCAGTTATGCTTCTATATAGTGTAATATATTGTATAGCCTCTCCTTGACCTGCAACCAACTTTGTATTGGGCTCCATGGGCTGAGAAAGTGGCTTACAACCACTCATACCAAACGTGTATAGCACATCCAACAAGTATTTTCTTTGAATCAAGAAGGTGCCATTGTGTGCATAGATTACCTCTATTCCCAAGAATTATTTTAGTGTTCCAAGATCAGATATCTTGAACTCCTTTCCTAGCTTTGATTTGATATCTTTAATACCTGCAATATCACTTCCTGTGATGATCAAATCGTCCACATAGATGCATATGTATACCGTCTTGCTCCTTTCTTCTTCATGTAAAGTGATGGATCTGTAACACTTTCTTTGTATCCACAACTTGATAAATAATCCACTAACCTCTGATTCTAGGCCCTTGGGGCTTGCTTTAGTCCATATAATGCTTTCCTTAGCTTGCAAACATGATTTGGGTACCTCATACTAGCAAATCCTTGAGGTTGGCTCATGTAGACTACTTCTTCAAGCTCTCCATTGAGGAAGTCATTCTTCACATCCAACTGATATAAGCTCCATTTCTTTGATATGGCCACTGCAATCAAATTCCTAATTGTTGGCATCTTGGCTACGGGGCTGAAAGTTTCATCATAATCTATCCCATAGCTTTGGGAGAAGCCTTTCGCCACCAACCTTGCTTTGTACCTAGCAATGGAGCCATCTGAATTTCTTTTAATTTTGTAAACCCACTTATTACCTATCACCTTCATGCCTTCTTGAGCTGGTACCAAGCTCCAAGTATGGTTCTCATCAAGTGCTTTGAGCTCTTCCTTCATTGCCTCTTGCCATTCCTTGCAATCCTTAGCTTCTTCATAACTAGTTGGTTCTTTTTCCTTGATTACCTGAGTCATGTATGCATAATGCTTTGCAATGAAATTATCATATGTTAACCTTTGTACTGGATATATTACTCTTGAAGACCTTCTTTCACTTCCTTTAGGTGTGATTGCCATCTTGTTTCTTTGTTTCGCCACTCCTGGAGTTTGAATTTCTTCTATCTCTTCATCTTCCAACATGCTCTCGTTCACATAGCTTCCTTCTTCAACTAAAATCTTCTCTTTGCCTTTTACTTTGCTTTCTTCCGAGCTGGTCTCTCTTTCCCTAAGCCTTCCACTCCATGGTGAGGGTGCCCTTGTGTTGCATGAGTTGCTTGGACCACTTGAATCCATGCTTTCTTGAACTCTATCATCATTCTTCAAATCTGTCTCACCTATGTCTTCAACCTGCAATGGACTTGTGCATGCATACCAAGGATTCAATAAGAGACAACATCCCTACTTACCTTCAGCTCCTTGGTGATGGGATTATAGCATTTATACCCCTTTTGTTCCATAGAATATCCCAAAAAAATACACCTTTCAGATTTGGCATCTAACTTTGACCTCAACTCTTGAGGTACATGTACATAGCATATACAACCAAAGATTCTAAGATGTGAAATGCAAGGTTTTCTTCCACTCCATGCTTCCTCAGGGGTTAGATGATGTATACCTGATGTAGGACATCTATTCATGATGTATGTGGCTGTATATGTAGCCTCTCCCCAATAACAATGCGGCATATTCATTTCGTTGAGCATATAACACCTTGCTACCCCTGCTATGTGTCTGTTCTTTCTCTCTGCTACCCCATTTTGTTGAGGGGTATACCTGCATGTAAATTGTCTTTTGATGCCATTGACCTGCAAAAATTCAGAAAATTCATGGGAGAAGTACTCTCCTCCTCCATCGGATCTCAAAGTTTTGGTAAACTTGCTAGATTCCTTCTCCACCTGTGCTTTGAATTTCTTGAAGTAGTGGAACACATCTGATTTGTTTCTAATGCAATACAACCACACTTTCCTTGAAAATTCATCAATGAAGGTTACAAAATACCTATTTCCAACAAGGGATGCTTCTCTTGTTGGGCCCCAAACATCCGTGTGAATGAGGTCTAAAACATTTGCACTTACATATGTACTCTTCTGTAGCTCAGTGATGAGTAGCACCTCCTTTAATGTCAATCCGGGAAGACGTGAGGATGGTATGAAGACCTCGAGCAAGTGGAAGCACAAATGCGTGAGTGAGAAGCACACCAACATGCACACACATACACGCACACGCGCACACACGGCAAGACAAAGAGGGAGGAGCAATGGAGTTCTTAGATTACTTTCAAGAGCTCTTACAAGTTCGTTTCAATTACAATCTAACCTCAAAAATGAGCTCTCTAGCTCCTTTTATAGTTTTTGACTAGCTTTGGCCCTGTTCAGACCTAGTGTCCGGCCTAGTTAAAAATTAGGTTCCAGGGCCAATTTGAGGGCTTAAACGGAGTCTAAAAAATATGAAAATTGGCAGGTAGATACTTCTAAAGCTCCTCAAGCTCAAGGACTCCTTGGCTTGCACAAAATGGAGCTACAAAAATACGAAATGATATTTACGATGGTTTTTAGTGATGAAAATCACTATTTGTGTAGGGTTTTCTCTATTGATTTGTCATACACCTCTTTGAGCTCCCTACTTGCTCTTTCTTCTTGTGTGCTCAACTCCTTGATGTCTTGAAAAATTAGATGGCCTACTTGCCAGATCTTCTTTGATTGCCATGTCTGCTTGTGCTGTCCCTTCGCTCTGACTCTCTTCGTCGTGTGGCTCCTTCGGTTCCCTGACTGCTGCCAACACCCCCCCCACTCTCGCGTCTGTCGCCCCTGACAGACCCTTTTCTAGAGGATTTTTGAACATAATATTGGACGACATCGGAGGCTAGGTGGTGTTCTTCGAGTCGCAAGCCACATGCTAGATCTGTGAGCAAGTCATCCCAATTCACAGGTCCGGGAACATCTGGATGAGGCACCCTCAATTGTTCTGAGTAAATAGTTCGCTCCACAGCAAATAATTAGAGGAGATGTGATGGTCTGGGTATAAAGATTTCGGAGTGATATTCCCAGAATCCTGTGATGAACATCTCCTCAAATGTCTGTTTAAAGCAGGCTGGGAGGTACTTGATTCTGGCGTGCCAGGCATATATTACTTCAATGGACGGGGTGGTACTCATATTGTACACCAGATCCTGGTTTCCGGTCACGAAGCCTGCTCCTGAGAAGTGAGGGTCCTTAATGTTCTTAAATGTCCTGAAAGTGATCAGCATTAATTCAAATATTTTCATACACATCTGGGCCATCACATCAGGATTATTGCGTAGCCTAGTACTCCAGTGACGGATTGTAGAAATCATATAATTGACTGTGGGAGGTCCTCGTGGAGGTGCTAGATAAACATAATTCAACCACTTTGCACAGGCTTTGATGTCTTTGACAGCTATAGTGAATTCAGGCCAGGTGCGTCGTCGCAGAACTGGAATATAACAAGGGTTGTACTTAATAAACAACGGCATATTATTCCAGGTTCGGACCATTTCTGGATACGTTTCCAAAAGCCTGATTCTCCAGGTGGGTTGATGGATGGACCCACGCTGAGCACTTTCCGGTATATCATCTGGACCAAATTGTGTAGCAAAGGTGGGAGGTTTGTCACATTGTCGTTGAATCTCCGCGTTGTAATCGGCCAAAAGTATACAGAATGGCACATACTGGTCATGATTGGTGCCTATCCATCTATGGTGAGACATGCTTCTGAAGTATTCAGACTTTATGACGGTCTCTTCTAAGTTCGCTAGTGATTGGATCTGAATTGCCACCCGTTCTTCGTGAGTGTTCGCTGTCCTTTCCAGTGTCTGAAGCCACTCGGGTGCTTCCACTTCCAATGTGTCTAATCCCTCTGAGGTTCGTCGCCCGCCTGGCATTGGCATAGGAACATACGGTTCCTCGTAAGACTCATCTACCTCAATAGGGACTAGCTCTTCTTGCTCTGGCTCTACCACAGGGGATGGCTGCCTCTCGTATGTCAGTAACCTCTTTTGTAATTCTGCTACCTGCTCGGTTAAGGCCTTTACTTCGTCTGAGGTGGAGGTTGATGGGACACTCTTCGGTTGTTCTTCCTGTTCCTTCAGCCTGCTCTGAAGTGTGTCACGCTCTCTTTCCAAGTCATCATGGGCTTCCAGGAGATCTGCATAGCTTTCGAGAATGGTTTTCATCGTCTCCGTGGGAATTGCTTTAAATTGCTCTGGATCTATCTCGTGAGGGGAGCCTTCCATTGCCGCTTCCAGATTCTCTTCATTTTGTTTTTGCAGTCTTTTGTTCTCCTCCAGTGCTGTGGCCATATGTTTTCGTAGTAGTGCCAAGTTGCGTCTGACTCGTAGGTTATCGGCCTGGTATACTTCGAGCAAAGCTTCTAGTTGTTTTACACCTGATTCTGTCGATGGTTGTGGTGTCTCCAATAGTGTTTGGTGAGCCTGCTCAAGCGTTGTATAGCGTTGATTCACCCCTGCGTTTTCCTCTTGTAGGATGTGAAATTGCCTTTGTAAGTTCTGGTGGTGTGTTGTCAGTGGTTGGTACCGGCCGTCCAGAGCTCTGTACTCATTCTGGAGCTGATATACACATTGATTTAATGCTAAAAATATGCTATTTACATTAAATAATGCTGGGAGGGGTGAAGATGCAGGGGAAATGGGGGCGGGAAAGGGAGTTGTGGATGATGTGGATGCAAGTGGAGATGTGGGTGGAGGGGGTATGGGAGATGAAGGTGGCATGGGGGGAGGGAGCGGTGCTGTGGCAGGTGATGTTTCCATAGTGTCAATTGTTTGAGTGACAGTGTAGATGGGGATCGTGGGTGGAGTGGATGTGACGTCAGTGAACAGAGTGGTGAAAGTGGGCATGGTGACTCCCCCGAAGTGGATCCCCGGAGAGAGTGGGATACCCATGACAATGGTGGTGGTAGTGGACGAGGTGGTGCTAGTGTCATGTGGTGGAGTGAAGTGTGTAGTGCGAGGTGGGGATGGTGGTGACAGTGGTGCTTCCTGATGTTCGTCTGCTTGCGTTGTCTCTCCTGGTGCTGAGACATTGATGTGAATTTGTTTCCCAGACCTCCTGGGACGAACGGGAACCCTCTTCTCAAATCTGTGAATGTAGGCCATTGCCTCATGGATGGCTTCATCCAATCCTACTGCGTCGGCATGAAGGTTTATGGACTCAATGAACATCTCGTCCACACCTTCCTCAGCTAGCAACTGGTTCATGAGTTTCTTGCCCGATTCCAGTGACATCTTATGCTGTTCTTGAACCAGTTGCATGGTTCGATATAGTCTTTTGATTTGTGCCGAATACGCAGGGGCACTTGCCAGGTCTGAAAGCTCGTCATATTCTTGTTCCTCGTAGGCTTCTTCCTCTTGTTCTTCCTCTTGTTCCTCTACGTCGACTTCTACCACTTCGGGTCGGGTGGGGGCTGCTATTGTTGTCTGGGGTTGTGGTTCCTGAGCACCTTCTGTTTCCGTCTCGAGATTAGAATCATAGATCAGTCGGGCTACTTCTTCATCCGTGAGGTCATTTAGAGTAAAACCCTGTGGGAATTCCAGATCTGATGGGACGGGTGGGAATACCAGATTAGGCCCATCTGTGCTCGGTCGTGGTAGCCGGATTGTGAATGGCCTAACGCGTCGTGTCTGGGGAGGGGTAATTTCTGGTGTAGTGGTGGCTCCCCTTGGTTGAGCACATGGTAGTTGTACTCCCCCCCTCATTTTCTTTGATGGGGGACCTGCTGCTGATAGTCTTCTTTGGAATTCCTGAGCACGGGGCCATATGAGTGCCCGCTGAATAGGCACATCATAGGCCAGACATCGGTAGATTATTTTTGTGAGAGCGCAACATCCATGAAGCACATTTTTTTGCTTCTTGTTCCACCTCTGATGGGCTAGGTGGATCTGATCTATGATCCAGTGTGGCACATTGATGGGAAGGCTTTCTGTCTCTGCTAGATACAAACTGAACCAAATTTTCTTTGGGGGCATTGTGAATCTTTCCTGTGCGGGGAAAGCAAAATGTTGCATGATGGTCCGCAGGTGAAGCGCAATGGTAGGTGTCATCGCTACCATATCCTTCAGCTTATTAAGATCTTTGTGTTTCATTCGACCTGGCACCATTGTTTCCTTTTCTGTGGGGATGTGCATGCCATACATACCCAATGCTTCTCTTACCAGATTGAGGGTCAACTTGAATCTTTTAAGCTCATGACCCGGCAGCAGTGATGGCAACACAAAGGTGCTGTCGCCTCCCTTGGCCCTGCTTGGCGTGATGGTACTGATCAGATATGAACATCGTAAGAAATCCGGCTTTGCTAAGTGGGCCCTGAAATAACTGTCCACACCCGCTTTGATCCAAACTGATCGCATGACTTCGGCGTTTTGATAGCTTTCAAACTCGCGCGTGAAAAAGTGGTATCGACCCCATTTGCCATTAAATTCCAATTCTGCTTCCCAGAAGTAGGTTCCATCGCCCAATGGTCCAGCGACATCACTGAACCAATGCGCATGCTTACCTACTTGAGAAGTGTGCCCTTGAGGAGGATCCTGAATGGGGAGCACATGCACGGCTTGAAGTTCTTGCGGCCTTGCGGTGAGATGTGGCTCGAGGAGGAGTGTTTCTATGTCCACAATCTGGGCACCGGATCCGGCTTGAGAACTTGCACCTGCTTCTGCCATGGCCCTGTTTGCTGGTTGGTTCTGTGAGAATATAGAACCACGTGTTAACATCGTAATGGACAGAATAAATCCGTTGTGGTCCCCGTTGCAACATGAACATGAGGTTGATGGTGAGTTAATGGTTAGTAAGTGCACGAAGACAGTGTGTGGAGTTAGTTCGTGGGTAGTCCTCGGAGACTTATGCAGTTAGTAAGTGGGGATGAATTTACCAATTGGGGTCGGGGGGTTTATTACAGGTCTTAGGCTGCCAAATGCAGTGGATGGGTCTTTTTCTTGGTATCGTAGAGGCTCTAGAGAATTTTATAGTTGTATCGGCTTGAAAATGAGGCCTTTTAGGGACCCATTTACAAGCGAGTATGTTCGTGCTCATAGGCCTTGATATGTTCTTGAGTGTTGAAGACAAGTGAATGCTGGCCGTGCGAGTGAATGGGTTACGTTGTATAGGTTGTGGCTTCGGCGTAGCTATTTGCGCCCGCAAGCAAGCCTTAGGCACCCAAATTTGTCTTGACTGTGGGCTAGCCTTCATCGACTTCTTGGGCACCCAAATAGATTTCACGTTAGCAGAAGAATTTCCGAAAGACGTTTTATTAGTGACGTGCTGTTGGCTACTAATAAGAGGTTTTGCCCGTGTGGTTGTCTTGAGTGCTACTGGGTGTTCGCCTTTCCGCACCCATACTTGGTTTACTTGCTGAGATATTTTGCTGCGCAGGTACTTTTGATTTCCGGCATGGGTAGTACTCTGCTTCTTCTGCCTTTGATCCGCCTTTGGTTGCTGCCTCCTTCTGGCCTTTGGAAAAGAAGGGAGTTCCGTTTCATCCCTGACTCCTTTTTTGAGAATATCATCCCTCTGCAACACATAGTTTTGAACAAGAACAGCATGGTCATCTTCATGTGTACCCCTGGAGGGACCAGGAGTCTGTGCCTTTCCTAGTTCTTTGAGTGCTCCATTATCTAACTCTACTGTGATTCGACTATGATTGACCCATACCTGAAGAAGTCCACTTCTTAGGTTTAAGTTGACTGCTTGGTCATAGATCCAGTCTTGACCTAAGACAAGAGGTTCAGTGAGATCCTCATCTTGACACACGAGTACTTTAACTGTCATTGCCTCATCATGAATGTAGAGGGGAAGTTCCACCTCGCCCATGCAAGGGGTTTCCACGCCTCCCAATCCTATGAGATATGCTTCCACAGGATTGACAGTTAACAGCAACTCTTGGCAGTAAGACACTCTAACAGCACTAGTGGCTGCGCCTGAGTCAATCAAGGCTCTTATGGTCCTTGCACTCTTTCCTTGTCCTATATCTAAGGTTACAAAAGGACGTCGATCAGTTATCCTCTGTGAGCTTGTTCCTGCGACTTCACACATTGCCATATGATATCCTGGATCAGCACAGTCATTTGTTCTAGGTTGATCTCTACCTTGCCTTCGTAATTTCATCCTTCTGATGCGTTCTAACGCTTCTGCTTGAGCTTCTTCTCGAATTCGCTTTTCTTCCTCTTTGCGTTTCTTAGCAGTGTCGAGTCGTCTGAGCATTTCCTCCGTGAGGGGTTCCTGATACAACTTGACTCTGCAACCGCTAATATAGTTTGGGAGAACATCACCCTCTAACGTGGCTAGTTGTACTGCTCCACTCGTGGAGATCCTATTGATGATCATAGGTCCGTAGCCTCTCTTTTCTAGCTTCCTCGCGTGTTGCTTCAGTGTGTAGACTAAAACTAGATCTCCTGCTTTCAAGCCCTTATCCTTCACATGGGCATCAAAGTATGCCTTCTGCCTCTTCTTAGCTGCATAGATTCCTGCAGCTGCTCTCAGTCTTGTTTCTCCTAATCGTTCAAGGTCAAAGATCCTAGAGGAGAGCTCATGACCTGTCCATTCGTATTCTTGTGCTACTTTCAACGTAGGAATCAAAAAGTCTAGCGGTAGCATAGCATTTTGGCCAAATACCATCTGAAAGGGGGTGGCTTGGAGTACCGTTTTGTAGGCGACTCGGTATGCCCAAACAGCATGGTGCAACTGTTTGTCCCAATCAGAGCGTTTAGTGTTCACTAATTTTGTCAGTACATTGCATAGGATCTTATTAGTGCTCTCCGCTTGTCCATTAGCCTGAGGATGATAAGGGGCAGACTTCTTGTGTATTACCAAGAATTCTTGGAGTAGATTTTCAATCACTTCGTTCAGGAAGTGTGTGCCTCTATCACTTACAAGCTCTATAGGTAGCCCATATCTTGTGAATACATTCTCAAACAAGAACTTAGCAGTTATCTGAGCATCGTTCTTTGTCGTAGCTTTTACCTCTACCCACTTAGTTAGATAGTCTGTTGCAACAATGATGTATTCCGCATGAGAACCCTTAGCTGGGGGATTAATAGGGCCTACGAAGTCTATTCCCCACTTAGAGAACGCACGTCCGCCCATCATAGGTTTCAGTGGCATCTCATCTTTACGTATAGGATACTGAGTCCTCTGACAGGTATCACACCGTTTCACATAGGTATGTGCATCCATGTGAAGGGTAGGCCACCAGAAGCCCGCAAATAGTATTGCCTTGATCACCCGATCTGGTCCAAAGTGTCCTCCTGCTACACCTTGGTGAGCAGTTTCCAAGATCTTAAGATATTCACTTTCATGGACACATAGTCTCAGGTAACCATCTTTACCGCGTTTGTATAGATTATTACCAATGAGTGAGTAATCCAGGGCTTCTTGTTCTAAACTCCTTTTCCTAGCCAGAGTCATGTCTGGAGGGAATGTGTTTGTCCTCAGGAAGGATACTAGAGATTCGCTCCAATCTGGCACAATGGATACTTGATATAGAGTAGCGTGTTCCACAGGTGGTTTAGTGCAACAGATTGGGCATTCCTTGCACAACTTTTGGACATCCGCTTCCATAGTTGGCCAATGCACTCCGAGTCTCTTTAAAGTCTGTAAAGTTCGTTGCTTTGAGTAGTGTTGCTCTAATGCACCTACATGTGCTAATTGCAACCATTTAGTGTACTCATCCTCTTCCACGCAACAAGCCAAGATCCCTTGATCTGTGTGCTTGTACATACTTCCTGCCATGATGTGGTACTTTTGGGCTTTCACAACCTCTCTATTCCGTGTGTTTACTACTGGATGGTTAGGTCCGTATGTCAATACTGGTACCAATGACTTAGCCCACTGTGGCACCACTTCTAAATTGAACAAGTAAGCATCAGGAAGATCATCTGATACTCCCTGTGGGGCTTCTCCAGATGTGAGCCTAGAGAGATGATCTGCTCTTAAATGAGTCCTACCTTTCCTTACCACAACCTCAAAGTCATATTCCATGAGTAAGAGAAACCACCTCACTAATCTTCCTGTATTGCATGGTTTGTTTACGAGGTATAGCAAAGCCTGATGATCAGTAAAAAATTTAAACTTATTTGCAAGCAAATAGTGTCTAAATTTCTTAACTGCATATACCATGCCTAAACCTTCTCTCTCTGTAGTGGTATAATTTCGTTCAGCTGCGTTCAATTGTCTACTGGCGTAGGCAATGGGAAGATCCATATTACCTTCGCCCGTAGGTTGTGTGAGTACACACCCAATAGCATAATTGGATGCATCCACATGAACATGGAATGGCTTATTCCAATCTGGTGTGGTCAAGATTGGTGCTGAACATAATCGTCGTTTAAGCTCCTGGAAGGAATTCTCACATTCATCCGTCCACTCAAAGTTAGTCAAAAGTCCATACATGGGCTTTGCAATGACGGCATACATGTGTATAAATTGTCGGTAATAACCACAATGCCCCATAAAAGCTTGTACTTCCTTGACATTTTTTGGCCTAGGTAGCTCTGCTATAGCTCTCACTTTCTCTTCATCAGTGGATATGCCATTCTTTGACACTATGTGTCCGAGAATCTTGCCTTGCCTGACCATAAAAACACATTTTTCTGGGTTCAGGCAAACTTGATATTCTCTACATTTGTCGAAGATTTGCCTGAGTTCAGGGATATGGGTTTGCCTAATGTTCGAATGAGCACAAAGATCATCAACATAGACTTCTAAATTCTTCCTCAGGAACTCCTTAAATACATGGCACATCAGCCTCTGGAAGGTTGCTGGTGTGTTGGTAAGCCCAAATGGCATTACACGAAAAGCAAAAATGCCCCATTCTGTGGCAAAAGCTGTTTTATGTTGATCCTCTGGAGCTATGGCTACTTGATTGTAACCCAAAAATCCATCAAGGAAGCTGTACACTTCCTTGCCTGCTACTCTTTCTAAGAGATGTTCTGTGATGGGAAGCGGATAGTTATCTCGAATTGTGGCTGCATTGACCTTCTTCAAGTTAATGCATACACGCAGTTTTCCGTTCTTCTTGGGCACCACCACAATGGGGGATACCCATTCAGTGTGCTCAATTTCATAGATAAATCCAGCTTCAACTAGTCTATCTATCTCTTCCTTGATCTTGGCAGCGTAGTTATCGTTATATGTATAAGGCTTTTTCTTAGAGGGTTTAGCATCTGAGGTCATGGGGATAGTGTGTGAACATATGTCAGGGTCAACACCTTTCAAATCCTTGTAACTCCAAGCGAACACATCTCTGTATTCTCTTAGCAAGGCTATTAGCGCATGTTCTTCCTCTTCTGTCAGATCATGGCCTATGTATGTACATCTCTCCTCTCCTTCTTCTAGTGCTACAACTATTTTCTTGGTGGTTTCTTTGTTATCATAGGCCTCTCCTACTTGTGCCTCTCGTTTAGGCATTCTTATCATGACTCTCCTGTCATCTATCTCATATTTCTTAAAATTTTCTGGGACCTCAAACAAAGATTCTTCCTCTTCTGGTGAGACCTCTCTTCTTCCGTTTCTTTCCTTCTTCCTTTGGGGTCACATGTGTGGCTAATCTTACATCATTTGTAAGCTCTCCATGCCTCTGGGGTTGAAATTCTACTTCATGGAAGTATTCTTCATCTGATGCAAATTGTGGGTCCATGATGATTGACTCTAGGTCGGAGTCACTTGCATCCTCAAAGGCATCAGGGCTAGGTTCGCATTCTTCTAGAACTGCCTCTCCCATGATTGGCTCTATGGAGAAGACTGAAATATCATAGCCATCCTCATCACAGTGAGGTGTCCATTGTTCTTCATTGATGGCTACGTCCATTGTTGCTAGGATTTCTGCCCAGCCATGGGGTTCAAATTCCTCATCAGGAAAAACTACCGGTGCATAGGCTGGGTCTTGAATTGATCTATGTGTTTCTTTTGCACCTACCTCTCTGGCTTTCTCTCTCTTCTCTTCTTCTTCTGCAACCTTGCACATCCATAAATGAGTGTCTTCATGCATCCATGAGGATCCTGATCCTATGGAATGCACAGATTCCGTATCATCCTTGGCTCTATGGATGGGATTCCATTGGATAGGGGGAACATCCCTATGAGAGTAATCTTTGAGATTCACTTTGGTCGTAACACCCAAGTGTTGCAGGTACAAGGAATTAGTTCCCCAATCCTGTACCACTTGCAACTGTCGCATGAATGGTCGTCCCAAAATCATCTCATAGGCATGATTTTTGCTAAAGTCACATATAGCAAAGGTATGTTCAAACTCGACACCACAAGTGGTGAGAGTTATTCCTTCTAGCAATCCTAGGGGTCTCTCTATGTGACCATCGGCCATCTGCAATTTCATTCTCGTTGGCCTAAGTGCTGGCTTGCCCCAACGCTTCCATAGGGAAGTGGTGGCAATTGCAACTCCTGCACCTGAGTCCAAAATTGCCTTAGTGGTGTACTCCTGATAAGTAATGGGAAGATAGGTGTTCCCTTCTTCACCTTCACACATATCTCCTATCTTATCCAAGGGTATTTCTGGCACTGTCCTATGTGATCCTACCTGGGAACGAGGTTTTGCTATCTCTGGTACTTGTTTGGCTACATGTTTCCATAATTCAGGTCTAACCTTGAGTAGCTCTTCTAGCTTGAGATTGCACTGCACGTTAGTGTTCTTCACTACCTCTGTGTTCCTAGGTATGACTGAATCTTCGTTTCTCACCATGACTGTGGGGGTTCTCACACAAGTAGACTTGGCTTCCCATGGGCCTGTGAAATGGGGTAGCTCTTGTATGGAATTGGATTCAAAGTCCAATCTCTCGTGAGACTGAGTACTCTCATGCTCCCCATAAATAGATGGGATGTCTTGTGGGAATTGGTCGTGTCCATCATCCACAAGTTCAAAGGGAGGGGCGACTTCACTTTCGTTATCCCATTTATCTTCTTGAATTTCTCGTAGGAAGTCTGGTGCAAACCGATTCATAGAAGAAGAAGTGTCTGGCTCCGTAGAATTAGGTACATATGCAACCTGGGAAGGAGGGCTTATTCTATCGTTGGCTCTTTCCTCGCTCTCACAGATGTTTGGAGCACAAGCTTCCTGGGGAGGATTACTTATTCTATGACTTTTCCGGACAGGCTCATATGCTCCCTGAGAAGGAATGTAGGCAACCTGTGGAGGTACATGAGCTTTCGAGGGAGGCTTATCTGCCTTTTGGGGGGAAAGATAAGCTTCTTGAGGAGGCACATGGGCTTCCTGAAGAGGCTGGCTTATCCGTTCTCTTGCCCTTTCCTTTCTTTGAGGGGCAGGTTCCTTTTCTGATTGTGCAATTAGCCTCTCTATTCTTTCCAGTGAAGGGGGGTAGTCTGGTTCAGTGGAATTTGGCACATAAGCTTCCGGTGGGGAATGGGTCATGATTTTGCTTGCTTTATCTCTTTCTTGATTTTTTTCTTCCTTAGCAGATCTTGCAATTATGCCCTCTAACTTCTCTAGAAGTCCATCCAGGTGTAGTTGCGTCTTGGCTGAGCCCGAGTAATTGAATAGGCGACTAGCTTCAAACATAGTCTGAGCCAATGCGACCATTTTCGCGCAAAGTTTGGTTCTTTCTATCTCTAGGTCAGCTCTAGGGTAGCACTTGTCATGATCCGTTACGTTTGGCCCTTCTTGGATTCTGGCCTGATATGCTTTAAGCATCATGTCTATATCTTCAGGAATGGGATCAGCTAATACTGATCCTGCTCTAGGGGGTGGTGGAATTGTATGAGGTGGGTTGGAAGGTGGCGGGTCGGATGGCGATGGGAATGGTGGTGGTGGGGTAGTGTGAGAGGGAGTTTGAGATGTGAGTTCAGTTATCTTGGCTTTGGTTTCTCTTATGCTTTCCTCAAGTTCACTCATCTTTTTAGCCCATTGTCTTTTCCTTCTTTCCCGACTATCTCTCCAGGCTCTAGTTCTCTTCTTGGTTATGCTCTCCATTTCACTAACTTCTGGGCTCTTTCCTTGATCTACAGCTTGGTTTTGCTGCAATGCTTGAGCTCTTGTGACCACTTGCACTGGCGCAGTGGAAGTCACACTCCCTGTGGAGTCTACCACTAATCCAATAACATTTATAGGAGTGATTTTTGGCATATTATTAGGATTTTTAGGGAAATCTCGTAAGAGATGCTCTTTCCCACACTCTTGGCAATAACCTTGGATCGTTACTGACTGGGGTTGTGTAGGTGTAGGCAAGGGACAATCACGAATGAGATGATCACCCTGACATCGGTAGCATGGTCCTCTAGGGAATGGGGGTCTTACCTGCCTAGGTTGGGGTCTGGGGTTGGGGTTTGCGTACATGACATTTGTGTAATCTGATTCCCAACTAGGTTCATTTGGCTCTTCACTATAGTAAGACTCACCATGTTCAGGAGACTGCATGAAGTAAGCCTGGGGACTCTCCACATGCGTAGAATCGAAGCTATGGTCACTGGGATCACTTTCTGAAAGCAAGGGTGTTATGGGGACTATAGCTCTGTTTAGGTTTTCTTCTGCAGCTGCATACTTTACAGGGATCAAGTTGGATGGAGCTGGAGGTTGTTGGGCTAACACAGGCTGAGGCCTTTGCTGGGCTTGGTATTGTGGTTGGTAAATTTGTTGAGGTCTAGCATACTGTTGTGGCTGGTATTGGTTCTGGTATCTGCCTTGTTGAGGGTATGGCTGAGGGTAGGCTTGCCTAACAGCTTGCTTGTTGTATGGGCAGTCTTGTGCTGTATGATTTGTGTATCTTCGTTCTATAGTGCAGTACTGGCTACTAGGGTTCACTTGGGGTTGAGCCATAATGGGACATACATTCGCCATGTGGTCGCCACCACAAGTGTAGCATCTCTTCACAGGGGCAAATCTCGGAATTTGTTTGCTAGAGACGCCTAGTTTTTGGGCCACTTTCTCAGCGAGTTCCTCAATTGATGTGGATTGCGTGGAAGAGAGGCGAGAGGCACCATCAGAATCTTTGTAGATTTTGGAAAGCTCTAACTCCTCCCCTAGGTTATCCTCAATGTCAATGCACATGCGTACACACTCTTCTATAGTCCTAGGGTCTTTCAAGTACACGTATGATCTTAATTTGGTACTTAGCAATCCATCCAAGAATAAAAGCCACTTGCTTAGCTGGTGTGGGTAGCTCGGGAACAGGGCATCTTTCAAGATATTGCCTAAATCTCCTTCCTGCAAGTCTCACGGTCTCTTGAGGGGTTTGCTTGAAGCTATGAATCAATGAGGAGGTATTATGTCTGATGCCACTCTTAGAAAACTCAATAATGAAAGCCTCTAGGAGTTGATCTATGCTCCTGAACTGTCGCTCATCCAATGGCTGAAACCATGTAAGTGCTGTGTTCCTAAGGGTTAGACCGAAGGCATTATACTGCGTGAATAGATCCTCCACTTGTTCAGCTCTCAAGACTTGCTTGAACTCCGCCACATGATCATAGGGATCTCCTGTGCCATCAAAGTAATTCTTCATGGACTTAACTAGCTGGGTTGGTCTCAGAGTTCTTGTGTGCTCTCTAGGTCTCGGCAGAGGGAATCCCTCCACATTTCTCTGATTTCGGTGAGCTCTAAGTATCTCAGGTTCTACTCTGTTCGTTTCCATCCTCGTTCTTTCTCTGCCCATTGGGTTGGCAAAGCTTACTTCTGGTCTATCTCTGCTTCTGTCTCTTTGCATTCCATGAGCTTGGGATGTTCCAGCTCCAGGGTGACCATAGGATACATTCGATCTTGGTTGGGGGAAAACGAATTCACCCTTCCAAGTGTAAGCATGCCTATCATGATCTGTCACCACAAAGATCCTCTCCAAAGTGTGATCTAAGTAGGTCACTGTGCCTGGGCTATCAGGATCCTTAAACTCATAGATCATGATTGTTCCTATATCAAATGGCCGATCAGATTTATATCTCCAAAAGGCTTCTTCAGTCTCTCGATTGAGGAGCAACTCTATGCTCTTATTATCCTGGGGAATCCACTCTGGTGTGATAATTCTAGTGAGAACCGATTTGCCTCGAGGGGTTCTAGGTTCTGCACCCATGTTTCCCTGCTCCAGGTCACCTAAGTCTGCTTCGGGGATCACATTTCCAAATTCGTCCGTCCTGTCTGGGTGACTGGTGACTACGTACATGGTTCCTTCTTTGTCCAAGTATGCTCCGTTTTCAAACTTGACAGCTGGGTGCTCTAATCCAATGGATTGATCAGGATTCTTAATCTGGACCACAGATCTTCCTAGGCCGTCCTCATAGATGCTAGTACCTAATCGGTTGGTCCTAAGGTATTCCAACTGCGTTTTGTAAGGGCCTTCTACCCTGTACAAGTATGGCACTCCTGAACTTCCCGTAGGTCTCTCCATACCTTGAGACATCTCTGATTCACTGGTATCAGAGCTAGGATAGTATGAGTGGTGGCTCAACTGCTGGGCCCAAGACCTAGCAGTGTGGTTAACACTAGCCTCTGAAGATCTAAGGCTTTGTCTCTCTCTTACTAGATGCCGTCCTGATCTAAGGTTCATATGCCTAGCTAAGTAGCCCAATTTTTGCTCAGAGTACAACCTCGTTGCAGATCACTTGGTCTCAGTCACTTGATTCGTTTTTAGTGAGTTATTATGTTTATGATCTTATCTGGTATTGCGTCGTCAGGAATACTTGAGTATTTTCCATACTTGGAATTGATCGTTCCACGTAAGGTTCTTTTCCTTTATGTTATCGACAGTAGAGGGATTAGGTTTTTAGCTTGAACTTGAGTTTTTGGGTAGTCTTCAACTTGATACCTGCCTATCGTTGCCCTGACTTACTTCTAGCACTACCCGCACTTAGCCTAAACTAAGAATTGACAGAGTGTGTTGCGGGTTTTCCAACCTTGAGTTCCTTTCCTTGAGTTGTTGCCCTGGCGTGCCTAGGATGCATGTCCCCAAGCCTGCACTTACTCTTGCTTTGTGTACCCTTTGATGCTCTCAGAGGACCTGTAAAAGGCCCAAGATTAGCTCAAGACTTAAGTTCAAAAGACAGAACCAATCACTTTCATTCATGTGACACTTCACCAATTTGCACTATGACTTTTTGGAAAATAATTCTAGGGATCCCTGAATTTTGTTCCCCTTGGGTATGGTCAACTTCAAAACACCCTATCTGAAAATCAATGCATTATTCTTATAAAAAACAGTTGAGGGCGTGTAGTATATGCCACGAGCTTTCTGACAAGCCCTAGAGCTCAAAAAATGGATTTCGTATGAAAAAGTTATGACCGTTCAGGGTTTTGTAGTTAAAACAAGATTCAAAACAGGCTAACAGGAATTCTCAAGTTGCTTGTGGCACGGCCTCACGATGTAATACCATACCCTAATGTTTGCCCCACACTTAACCAAAATTGAGACCACTATTTTTTCTCCAAAAAATTTGACCTAATTTGCCCTTCTAACGTGTTCGCAAAGTCTGTCGGTCGCGATTGACAGGTCAGTCGCGATTGACGTGTCGATCGCGATTGACAGGTCCGTCGTGGCTGTCAGTCGCGATTGATGTGTCGATCGCGATTGACAGGTCGATCGTGAAGTCAATCAGTCGTGGTCAAACCGTCGTTGACTCTGTCAGTCGCGATTGATGAGTCGATCGCGATTGACAGGTCGATCGTGAAGTCAATCAGTCGTGGTCAAACCGTCGTTGACTCTGTCAGTTGCAATTGATGAGTCGATCGCGATTGACAGGTCGATCGTGAGGTCTGTCGGTCGTGGTCAAACCGTTGTTGACTGTGTCGATCGCGATTGACAGAGCCGTCGTGGGCTGTCAGTCGCGATTGACTGGTCGATCGCGATTGATGGCTCGATCGCGATTGACACGTGTCATGCGTAGGCTCTGTCGGTCGTGGTCAATCGGTCGTTGACCGTGTCGATCGTTGACTGTGTCGGTCGTTGACCCTGTCGGTCGCGATTGATGTGTCGATCGCGATTGACAGGTCTGTCCGTCGTGGTTTGTCGATCGCGATTGACGTGTCGATCGCGATTGACAGAAATCTGTGGAATTTCAAAAAACTAAACACATTTTTGGGAAGCTCTAGGCCTGTAGGTCATGGATATGCACTTTGTTTAGCAATTAGTTCAACTTTTCTGTCGGTCGCGATTGACAGAACCCGGCGACACACAGACAGTTACTTCGAATTCCATACCTGCGCAGCGTGTTGGGAATGGTGATACAGCCTGTACCTGCAATACAGCTCAGAAAACATGCAAAAACAGCACACACAATTTCGCTCTCTTGCTCTCTCTCACAAGTGAAATGAGGGAAATGAGGTGGAGATGGTGATATGACCAAAAAACAGAATTTTTCGCGATGATGGAGATGGAGGTGGGAGATGGTGATAATGATGATGGTGATGAAGATGGTGAAGAAAGTAAAAGAAAATCGATGAGAGTGAAGAAAATACCTACAACTCCAACGCGTCAACTCTACGTCTTACCATCACACGCTCGTCCTCAAAGCTCGATCCCCGGCAACGGCGCCAAAATTTGGTGTAGCTCAGTGATGAGTAGCACCTCCTTTAATGTCAATCCGGGAAGACGTGAGGATGGTATGAAGACCTCGAGCAAGTGGAAGCACAAATGCGTGAGTGAGAAGCACACCAACATGCACACACATACACGCACACGCGCACACACGGCAAGACAAAGAGGGAGGAGCAATGGAGTTCTTAGATTACTTTCAAGAGCTCTTACAAGTTCGTTTCAATTACAATCTAACCTCAAAAATGAGCTCTCTAGCTCCTTTTATAGTTTTTGACTAGCTTTGGCCCTGTTCAGACCTAGTGTCCGGCCTAGTTAAAAATTAGGTTCCAGGGCCAATTTGAGGGCTTAAACGGAGTCTAAAAAATATGAAAATTGGCAGGTAGATACTTCTAAAGCTCCTCAAGCTCAAGGACTCCTTGGCTTGCACAAAATGGAGCTACAAAAATACGAAATGATATTTACGATGGTTTTTAGTGATGAAAATCACTATTTGTGTAGGGTTTTCTCTATTGATTTGTCATACACCTCTTTGAGCTCCCTACTTGCTCTTTCTTCTTGTGTGCTCAACTCCTTGATGTCTTGAAAAATTAGATGGCCTACTTGCCAGATCTTCTTTGACTGCCATGTCTGCTTGTGCTGTCCCTTCGCTCTGACTCTCTTCGTCGTGTGGCTCCTTCGGTTCCCTGACTGCTGCCAACATCTTCTTAAAGGGCAGCTGGTGTAGCTCAAGCGTAAGCACCACCTCCTTTACTTGTCAATCCGTGGAGACGTGAGGACCGGTATGAAGACCACGAGCAAGTGAAGGCACAAATGTGTCAGTGAAAGCACACAAACATGCACACACATACACACACACGCGCACAAAGTAAGATCAAAGAGAGGAACAATGAAAAGCTTCGTTTGCAAAAGAGTTCTCTTACAAAGCTCTATTCTGTAAACAAGCTAACCTCAAAAATGAGCTCTCTAGCTCTTTTTATAGTTTTTTGACTAGTTTTGGCCCTATCCAGACCTAGTGTCCGGCCTAGTTAAAAATTAGGTTCCAAGGCTTATTTGAGGGCTCAAACGGAGTCTAAAAATTATGAAAATTGGTAGGATGATAGTTCTAATACTCCTCAAGCTCAAGGACTCCTTGGCTTGAACAAAATGGAGTTACAAAAATAGAAAATGGTATTTACAATGGTTTTTAGTGATGAAAATCACTATTTTTGAAGGGAATTCTTGTGAAAATTTGACATACACTTCTTGGAGCTCCCTACTTGCTCCTTCTTCTTGTGTGTGTCCACCTTTCTGATGTGCTTCCATGCTTGTGCTTGACTTTGAGTTCCAACACTCCCCCCCCTCTTGAGTCTGTCGTCCCTGACAGACCCTTGTTGTAGTGGTTGTTCCAAGTAGTGCTTTGAGAGGTAGTGCCTGTTCGGTAGGAACAAGAGCCATCTACCTTCCAGATGTGGCAGGGTTGGTTGTCAGGTTCTTCATTTGTCACTGCGAGCCTTTGCAAGTTGTAGTGCCTTGGTATGTACTTCTTCGTTGGATTCCAGCATGACTGTGTCGTTGTGAGTCTCTGTTGATGTCCTCTAGATCTTCCAAAGTTGATGTTCATAGTAGCCCCTACTGGATGATGGGTAAGTGTGTTCGTGCATGGGTTGAGGAAAATATGTGCCTTGTGCATGGCCTGGTAATGTAGCCCTATGCATGCTTACTTGGAAAATGCATCAGAAGAAGTATGGTGCAAAAATTGGGGTTCTTGAGCTAAGTGCTCAAGGGTATGCCGACGAAGAGGTTTCCTAGGCTATCATGGTTATGAAGTTTCCAAAGTAAAGATACTTACCATGGAGAAGGGCGATCGATGTTCATCTCTTCGTGTTGTACACTCGGCCTTTGGGATGGAACATTGTTGATGAATGTCCATGTTGATGGTCCACTGATGAGATCTTTTGAGTGGCTGATCCTGTCTCCTCTTTTCAAAGCATCATTTGTCAAATACAGAGAATTGAATTTCTTTATATTCCTTGACAAACAACATTCAAGAACTACACCAAGCTTAGTTTCACATATTCTCTCTAGTTCACCATAAGCAGGAGTCTTCTGATCCAGTATACCTACAAAGATTTGCAGGGTACCAGAACTACCCCTTGCAGATATCTCCCTAGATGCTCTCGTACATGCAGTAGTTAAGCATCACTCAAGTTGCGGACCTTCAAGCTCTTCACTCCTACCATAGTAAGAGGAAACCATAGTTGTGGATGCCATGTTTATGCCAAGTTCTTGACATCTAACAGATAAGGCAGCAACTCTATCATCTACTAGCCGAGACCCACTTCTATCCAAACTGATAAATGCTCAGTAATCAACAGTTCCACCTGCCACTAAGCATGACTCATTCATGTTTCATGAGCCAAACCTGGGAACAAGTGCTTCCTCTCTCTCTTCTTCCTTTTTTTTTTTTTGGAACAAGATATCACAAAACAAGAACACAAAAGTTAGTATCAATAGAAATATTTGACATATGTCACTGTGCTCTTGTGCTTGGGATTCTCAAGTGTGTCTATGCACGGCCGTGTAATGTGGCCCTATATTAATGCATACTTTGGAAATGCATGACCTGAATGGTGCAAAAGACAGGGTTGTGCAAGGAGCACATGGTTGTCGCTCGTTCGAGGCTTTCGATTTTATTTGCGAAGGTTGATGCCGACCTTGGTGGAGGTATCCATTGAGTCTCGAACTGATGTAATCCTCCTTATTGGAGTCCATTTTAGAACATCATTTGGCACTGTAGAGGTCACTTCAGGCGTCTTCCTCTTTGGATGCTTTCTGAACTGTGGTATCCAGTGTGGTTGGCGCTTTGGTTCGGTGGAGGCTACTTGTACTTTTGGCTTCCAAACCCATATCCTTTTTGCATGTCTTCCTACTAATGTTGAAGAGCTGATTTGATCTTCCTTTGGTCTCTGTACGTGGTTCTTACCCTTTTCTCTTTTTGGCTTCTTTGTTGAGACCTTTCGCATGTGGGAGAACATAGGTTGTTGTGGATGTAAGAGCTTCTTAGATACCCACATCTGTAATTGCCCTTGTTGAGCTGCAGCTAACTTCTTAGGCACCCAAACTTGTTGGATACCTTGTGATTGAGCTTGTCCGAGCTGCTTCCTTCGTCTTCTGGCCTGGTTGGCTTGCCTGGATGGGATTTGTGGGGGCAAGGCTGGTGGTTGCTCTCCTTTGCGTACCTAGATATGCTTCATGCTCGAAACTGCTTTCTTATCGAATGGTGTCTTTCTATTTGATGTAGCACTTGTCGTGAACGATTGTGTTTGCTTGTGTGGTGGACTCACTACTGTGGCTACTTGATTCTTTGGAGAAGAAGAAAGATCCACCCGCCTTCAAACTTGGTCTTCCACGATTGACTCCTTCTGCATCATAGAGCTTTTGACACATACAACATCTTCTTTCATATGATTAGTCTTGGAAGAACTAAGAGAGTGTGTGGTGCCATGATCTAGGAGCATGCAGTTCTCTAATTCTAATGTAATGCATTGTTCATGTACCCAAACTTGAAGAATCTGACTTCTTAGGTTTAAGTTAACTGCATGGTCATAGATCCAATCTTGACCGAAGACAAGTGGTTCTGTAAGGTTCTCATCTTGACATACTAGCGCTTTGACCTTCATTGGAACATCTTGAAGGTAGATGGGAAGTTCCACCTCGCCCAAACAAGGGGTTTCCACACCTCCCAATCCTATGAGATAAGCTTCTATGGGATTGATGTTCAACTGCAAGTCTTGGCAGTAGGAAAGTCTAACTGCACTACTTGCTGCACCTGAGTCAATCAATGCTTTCACCGTCCTTGCACCCTTCCCTTGTCCTATCTCTATGGTCACAAAGGGTCTTCGGTCGATGACTTGAGAAGTCGCTATGCCTGACTTTTGGCACATATCCATGTGATATTTTGGGGCTTTTGAGTTGACATCTAGGCCTAATCACCTTAACTTATTTCGCCTAATACGCTCTCTGGCCTCTGCCTGTGCTTCTTCTCTCACTCTTAACTCTTCTTCTTTTCATTTCTTAGCAGTGTTGAGTCTCATTAGCATGTCCTCTCTAAGAGGTTCTTGATATAACTTGACTCTACATCCACTAATATAGTTTGGCAAGATATCTCCTTCTAGAGTGGCCAACTGAACTGCACCACTAGTGGAAATTCTATTAATGATCATGGGTCCGTGTCCTCTTTTTTCCAACTTACGGGCATGTTGTTTTAGTGTGTAAACCAACACTAGATCTCCCTCTTTCAATCCCTTATCCTTGATGTGTGCATCAAAGTATGCCTTTTGCCTCTTCTTTGCAGCGTAGATGCCTACTGCTGCTCGTAGCCTTGTCTCACCTAAGCGTTCGAGATCAAAGATCCTAGAGGACAATTCATGCCCATTCCACTCATACTCTTGTGCTACTTTTAAGGCAGGGATTAAGAAATCTAATGCTAGCATAGCGTTCTATCCGAAGACCATCTGAAATGGGGTGGCGTTGAGTACCGTTTTGTAGGCAACTCGATAAGCCCAAATAGCATGATGAAGTTGTTTGTCCCAATCAAAGCGTTTATTATTTACCAGTTTTGTCAATACGTTACAGAGGATCTTATTGGTGCTCTCGGCTTGTCCATTAGCTTGTGGGTGATAGGGGGCAGACTTCTTATGTATCACCAAGAATTCTTGGAGAAGATTTTCAATGACTTCATTCAAGAAGTGTGTGCCTCTATCGCTCACCAACTCTATTGGTAGTCCATATCTCGTGAACACATTCTCGAATAAGAACTTAGCCGTAGTCTGAGCATCATTCTTTGTTGTGGCTTTCACTTCTACCCACTTGGTAAGGTAATCTGTGGCTACAATAATATACTCTGCATGGGAGACTAGCTGGGGGGTTAATAGGACCTACAAAGTCTATACCCCATTTCAAGAATGCACGTCCTCCCATCATTGGCCTCAAAGGCATCTCATCTTTTCTAACTGGATATTGTGCACGTTGGCATGTGTCACATTTCTTCACATAGGTATGTGCATCCATATGAAGAGTGGGCCACCAAAGTCCTAAGAATAGAATGGTCTTGATCACTCGGTCAGGACCAAAATGTCCACCTGCAACACCACTGTGTGCAGTCTCTAAGACCTTTAAATAGTCTGATTCATGAACGCACAGTCTTAAGTAACCATCTTTGCCTCTTCGGTATAGGTTCTCTCCTACTAAGGCATAGCCTTGAGCCTCTTGCACCATGCTTCGTCTTCTTGCTAGACTGGCCTCTTTGGGTAATCTTCCCGATCTCATAAACTATACCAATGAAGCACTCCAATCTGGAATTAATGATACTTGATAAAGGGTCGCATACTCCACTGGTGGTCTCTCTCTGCACATTGGACAATTCTTGATCCACTCATGTATTTCTTTGTCCATGCTAGGCCAATACACTCCTAAACGTTTCAAATTCTGCAATGTTCGTTGTTCATCGTCCTCAACACAACAAGCTAATACACCCTCAGTATCTTGTTTGTACATGCTTCCTGCTAATATGTGATATTTTTGTGATTTTACAATTTCTTCTTGTGATGTTTTCACATTCTTATTTGCAGGGCCGAAGGTTAGGACTGGTACAAACTTATTTGCCCATTTAGGAACAACTTCTAAATTGAACAGATAAGCATCGGGTAATTCGTCAGACGCTCCTTGCGGTGACTCTCCTGAAGTGATGCGAGAAAGGTGATCTGCCCAAAAGTGGGTTCTACCTTTCCTGACAACAACTTCAAAGTCATACTCCATTAGTAAGAGGAACCATCTTACTAAGCGTCCAGTATTGCAAGGTTTATTGACCAAATATAACAAAGCTTGATGATCAGTGAAAAACTTGAACTTGTTGGCCAATAAATAGTGTCTAAACTTCTTCACAGCATATACCATGCCTAACCCTTCTCGCTCGATTGTGGTATAATTTCTTTCGGTTGGGTTTAGTTGTCTACTAGCATATGCTATGGGCAAATCTGAATTCCCTTCACCTGTGGTTTGTGCTAGCACACATCCTATGGCATGATTGGATGCATCCACATGGACATGGAATGGTTTATTCCAATCAGGAGTGGTCAGTATTGGTGCTGTGCACAAACGTCTCTTCAGTTCATTGAAAGAATTCTCGCATTCATCGTTCCACTCAAAATTAGACAACAAGGCATAAAGGGGTCTAGCTATGATCGCGTACAAGTGGATACCTACGGTAATATCCACAATGGCCCATAAAGGCTTGTACCTCTTTAACATTCCTTGGTCGTGGCAGCTCTGCTATGGCTCGTACCTTATCTTCATCTGTTGAGATTCCATTCTTAGAAACAATATGACCTAAGATTTTACCTTGACGCACCATGAACACACACTTTTCTGGGTTCAGACACACTCGATATTCTCTACACTTGTTAAAGATTTGTCTGAGTTCAGGGATGTGAAATCTTCTTTCTTGGGAATGAGCACATAAATCATCCACATATACTTCTAAGCTCTTTCGCAAGAACTCTTTGAAGACATGACACATGAGCCATTGGAATGTTGCAGGTGCATTTGTGAGCCCGAATGGCATAACATGAAATGCAAAGATTCCCCACTCGGTGGCAAAAGCTGTTTTGTGTTGATCTTCTGGGGCAATGGCTACTTGATTGTAACCTGAAAATCCATCAAGGAAGCTATAAACTTCCTTGCCTGCAACACGCTCCAGTAGGTGTTCTGTGATTGGAAGTGGATAACTATCTCTGATCGTAGCGGCATTAACTTTTTTAAGGTTAATACACACTCACAACTTCCCATTCTTGGGTACCACTACAATGGGGGACATCCATTCAGTATGCTCAATCTCATAGATGAATCCAGCTTCAATCAGCCTATCAATTTCTTCTTTTATTTTGGCTACATATGTATCATTATATGTGTAGGGCTTCTGTTTGGTGGGCTTGGCATCAGCAGTCATGGGGATAGTATGAGAACAAATTCTTGGATCTACTCCTTTCAAGTCTCTATAGTGCCATGCAAACACATCCCTATATTCCCTTAATAGAGCGACAAGCTCCATTTCTTCTCTTGCACTTAGGTCATCTCCTATGTATGTGCATCTCTCTTCGTTCTCTTCAATGGTCACTACAATTTTCTTGGTCTTTTCTTTATTATCATATGATTCTCCTATGATGGCCTCTCTCTTAGGCATTCGTACCAAAATTTTGCGGTCGTCAACTTCATATTTCTTGAAATTTTCTGGTACTTCAAACAATGATTCCTCCTCTTCTTGTTTCACTGCTTTTCTTTTCTTTTTCTTTTGACTGCTCTCACTTCCATCCTTTGAATTTACCGTTTTAATGCTTGTGAGAGGTTCTTCTTCTTTCTGGTTAAACACGTCTACATCTTCTAAATAGTGCTTCTCTGAGTTAAAGCAACTATCCATCACAATGGACTCTATATCATCGTCATTCTCTTCTTCTTCTATGACATCACTAGGGTCACATTCTTCTAGCAAGGGCTGACACATGAACACTGAGATATCATAACCCCCCTCATCACAATGAGGTGTCCATTGTTCTTCATTGGCAGCAATGTCCATGGTGGCTAAGATTTCTGGCCAGCCATGAGGCTCAAATTCCTCATCTAGAAAGATCATCGGTGTATAAGCTGGGTCTTTAATTGGTCTATCTCCTAGTGAAGTTCCTTCTTCTCGTGCCTTCAAGCGTTTTTCCTCTTCCTCTACGACCTTGCACATCCACAAATGAGTATCTTCATGCAGCCATGATGGATCAGGTGAACTTTCAGAATGCACAGAGATTGAATCTTCTTTTGCTTTGTGGATAGGATTCCACTGTAGGGGTGGTACATCTCTGAAGGAGTAATCCTTCAAATTGACCTTGGTGGTGACCCCTAAGTGCTGCAAGTACAAGGAGTTGGTTCCCCAATCCTGTACTATTTGCAATTGTCGTAGGAAGGGTCTTCCTAGGATCATCTCATAGACGTTATTTTTCTCAAAGTCACATATAGCAAATGTATGTTCAAACTCCACACCACAAGTGGTTAGAGTTATCCCTTCGAGCAATCCTAGAGGTCTTTCAAAATGACCGTCGGCCATTTGAAGCTTCATTCTAGTTGGTCTTAATGTGGGTTTGCCCCATTGCTTCCACAAGGAGGTGGTCGCAATGGCAACACCAGCACCTGAATCTATGATTGCTTTGGTTGTGTAACCTTGGTAGGTGATTGGAAGATAAGTATTACCTTCTTCACCCTCACACATGTCCCCTATTTTGTCTAGAGGTATCTCTGGTACCCTTTGCTTAGAGCCTGCTTTTGGCATGTTGGAATCAAGTTCTGGAACCTGATCCTTCACATGATTCCATAGCTCAGGTTTTGCTTTGAGCAGCTCTTCTACAGTGAGATGACACTGAACCTTAGTGTTCTTCACGACATCTGTGTTCCTTGGAACCACTGAGTCTTCATTTCTTACTAGTATTGTGGGAGCTCTAATCTGGAGAGATTCAGATTCCCATGGGCCTGGAAATTGAGGCAGTTCTTCTAAGGTATTAGATTCAAAATCTAACCTTTCGTCTTTTTGTTGTTCTGCTTCATCTCCGTAAATAGATGGAACGTCTTGGGGAAATTGATCATGAAGATCATCAATCTTAGGAATAAGAGGGGAATTACCCTTCTCCTTGGCCCATTTATCTTCTTGTATTTCCCGCAAGAACTCTTGAGAGTATTGTTGAATTGAAGGAGGTATTCCGGCATCCATGGAATTAGGAACATAAGCTCCCATTGGTGGTGAGCTTCTTCTCTCAATAACTGGTTGAGCCTATGGCGGGGGTAAAGAAACTTGTGGTTTGTTTACCAATTGCTCTAATCTTTCTAGTAAGCCCTGGAAATGCAAATCCGGTTTGACAGAGTTTGTCCGATTGAACTTTTGACTAGTCTCCAGTATAGCTTGAGCTTGTTCTACCATTTTCATGCACATTTTCATCCATTCAATCTCTAAATCTGCTCTAGGGTAACTCTTGTCTAGGTTTGCAACTGTTGGCCCTTCTTGAAGTCGAGCCTGGTAGGCCTTGAACATCATGTCCAAGCCTTCTAGGGTTAGATCTGCAAGAACAGACCCTAGTTGTGGCTTATTTAGAATGGGTGGTGGGGTGGGATGAGGTGGAGTGGATGGAGTTTCGGCATGCGAGGGGTTTTGAGATGCAAAGTCTTCTATCTTTGTTTTTGCATCTTTCAAGCTTTCTTCTAGTTCCGATAACTTTTTATTCCACTTACGATTGGCCTTCTCTCTAGTATCCTTCCATGTTCTTGTTTTCCTCTTACTAGGCTCTCCTGATTCACTCGACTTCGATTGTTCTACTGGTTTATCTTGTTTTAATGCTTGTGCCCTAGTAACTGCCTGTACAGGTGCCACATTACTGCTACTTGAACTTGAATCCGCCACTAAGCCTACCACATTAATGGGTGTAATCTTGGGTGCACTGGAGGGGTTTCTTGGACAATCTCTGGGGAGATGGTCTTTTCCACAATCAGGACAAAAAGCTTGTATTGTGATAGCCTGTCCTTGACTCGGAGATGGTGGGTGGGGACAATCACGAAGGAAATGGTCACCCTAATATCTAAAACATGGTCCTCTAGGAGCTTGTGGTCTTACTTGTCTCAGTTGGGGCCTAGGGTTAGCATTTGCGTACATGACATTGGAATATTCAGGCTCCCAATTTTGTTCCATAGGTTGTGCCTCATATTGATATGGGTAAATCTCACTATGTTCAGGTGACTCTGTGTAATAAGCATGTGGACTACCTTCATGGGAGTAGTCTGAACTATGAGCATGAGAGTCATTATCTGGTATCAATGGGGTTAGTGGGACCAATGCTCTATTTGGATTTTCCTCTCCCACGGCATACTTGACTGGAATCGCATTGGCAAGAGTTGGTGGTTGGTTTCCCAAGACTGGTTGTGGCCTATATTGTGCCTAATATTGCTGTTGTGGTCGATAATATGGCTGTTGGTATTGGTTCTGATATCTACCTTGTTGGAAAGGTTGCTGATAAGTTTGTCTAACAGCCTGCCTATTGTAGGGACAATCTTGAGCCGTGTGGTTCGTGTATTTTCTCTCAATAGTGCAATATGGAGCATTCCTTTCTCTAATGTTTTGGTTTTGCATTGGGCATATGTTAGCCATGTGGTCCCCTCCATAGGTATAACATCGATTCAATGAGGTGACTCTTGGTATTTGTCAATTTTGAACTCCTAGCTTCTTGGATTCAAGTTCTGGAACCTGATCCTTCACATGATTCCATAGCTCAGGTTTTGCTTTGAGCAGCTCTTCTACAGTGAGATGACACTGAACCTTAGTGTTCTTCACGACATCTGTGTTCCTTGGAACCACTGAGTCTTCATTTCTTACTAGTATTGTGGGAGCTCTAATCTGGAGAGATTCAGATTCCCATGGGCCTGGAAATTGAGGCAGTTCTTCTAAGGTATTAGATTCAAAATCTAACCTTTCGTCTTTTTGTTGTTCTGCTTCATCTCCGTAAATAGATGGAACGTCTTGGGGAAATTGATCATGAAGATCATCAATCTTAGGAATAAGAGGGGAATTACCCTTCTCCTTGGCCCATTTATCTTCTTGTATTTCCCGCAAGAACTCTTGAGAGTATTGTTGAATTGAAGGAGGTATTCCGGCATCCATGGAATTAGGAACATAAGCTCCCATTGGTGGTGAGCTTCTTCTCTCAATAACTGGTTGAGCCTATGGCGGGGGTAAAGAAACTTGTGGTTTGTTTACCAATTGCTCTAATCTTTCTAGTAAGCCCTGGAAATGCAAATCCGGTTTGACAGAGTTTGTCCGATTGAACTTTTGACTAGTCTCCAGTATAGCTTGAGCTTGTTCTACCATTTTCATGCACATTTTCATCCATTCAATCTCTAAATCTGCTCTAGGGTAACTCTTGTCTAGGTTTGCAACTGTTGGCCCTTCTTGAAGTCGAGCCTGGTAGGCCTTGAACATCATGTCCAAGCCTTCTAGGGTTAGATCTGCAAGAACAGACCCTAGTTGTGGCTTATTTAGAATGGGTGGTGGGGTGGGATGAGGTGGAGTGGATGGAGTTTCGGCATGCGAGGGGTTTTGAGATGCAAAGTCTTCTATCTTTGTTTTTGCATCTTTCAAGCTTTCTTCTAGTTCCGATAACTTTTTATTCCACTTACGATTGGCCTTCTCTCTAGTATCCTTCCATGTTCTTGTTTTCCTCTTACTAGGCTCTCCTGATTCACTCGACTTCGATTGTTCTACTGGTTTATCTTGTTTTAATGCTTGTGCCCTAGTAACTGCCTGTACAGGTGCCACATTACTGCTACTTGAACTTGAATCCGCCACTAAGCCTACCACATTAATGGGTGTAATCTTGGGTGCACTGGAGGGGTTTCTTGGACAATCTCTGGGGAGATGGTCTTTTCCACAATCAGGACAAAAAGCTTGTATTGTGATAGCCTGTCCTTGACTCGGAGATGGTGGGTGGGGACAATCACGAAGGAAATGGTCGCCCTAATATCTAAAACATGGTCCTCTAGGAGCTTGTGGTCTTACTTGTCTCAGTTGGGGCCTAGGGTTAGCATTTGCGTACATGACATTGGAATATTCAGGCTCCCAATTTTGTTCCATAGGTTGTGCCTCATATTGATATGGGTAAATCTCACTATGTTCAGGTGACTCTGTGTAATAAGCATGTGGACTACCTTCATGGGAGTAGTCTGAACTATGAGCATGAGAGTCATTATCTGGTATCAATGGGGTTAGTGGGACCAATGCTCTATTTGGATTTTCCTCTCCCACGGCATACTTGACTGGAATCGCATTGGCAAGAGTTGGTGGTTGGTTTCCCAAGACTGGTTGTGGCCTATATTGTGCCTAATATTGCTGTTGTGGTCGATAATATGGCTGTTGGTATTGGTTCTGATATCTACCTTGTTGGAAAGGTTGCTGATAAGTTTGTCTAACAGCCTGCCTATTGTAGGGACAATCTTGAGCCGTGTGGTTCGTGTATTTTCTCTCAATAGTGCAATATGGAGCATTCCTTTCTCTAATGTTTTGGTTTTGCATTGGGCATATGTTAGCCATGTTGTCCCCTCCATAGGTATAACATCGATTCAATGAGGTGACTCTTGGTATTTGTCAATTTTGAACTCCTAGCTTCTTGGCAACTTGCTCAGCTATCTCATCTATTTTCGAAGTATGACTAGTAAAACTATCAGAATCCTTATAGAGTTTGGACAATCCTAACTCCTCACCCAAGTTATCTTCTATGTCAATGCACGTCCGCACACACTCTTCTATGGATCTAGGCTCTTTCAAGTACACATATGATCTTAACTTTGTGCTCAGTAAGCCATCTAAGAACAAAGCCACTTGTTTGGCTGGTGTGGGTAACTCTGGAGCAGGGCATCTTTCTAGGTACTGTTTGAACCTTCTACCTGCTAGTCGCACTGTTTCTTGGGGTCTCTGCTTGAAACTGTGGATCAAAGATGATGTGTTATGCATGATACCACTCTTGGAAAATTCTACAATGAATTCGTCTAGCAGCTGACCTATATCGTGATAGTTGCGACTACTCAGGGGTTGAAACCAAGCTAAGGCAGTGCCCTTAAGAGTCAAACCAAATGCCTCGTACTGGGTGAACAAATCCTCAACCTGTTCAGCTCTTAACACTTGTTTGAACTCGGCCACATGATCATAAGGATCTCCTGACCCGTCAAAATAATTCTTCATTGCCTTGATCACTTGAGTGGGTCTAAGGGTTCTTGGGTGCTCTCGGGGTCTAGGCAATGGAAAATCATGTTCATCTCTTTGTTGCCTATATACTTGATGTCTCTCTCTTTCAGGTATTTCATTTTCAAATCCTAACATATTCCTGCCCACGGTGTGTGCAAAACTTACCTCAGGTCTCTCTCTAGTTCTTTCTCTCTGGGCTTCATGAGCTTGGGATGATCCTACTCCTTGGAGGCCATGGGAAACATTGGATCTTGGTGGAGGGAAAATCAATTCATTCTTCCAAGTATATGCATGTCTATCATGTTCTGTTACCAAGAAAATTTTCTCTGACGTGTTATCCAGGTAGACAACTTTGCCTGGTATCTCTGGATCCTTGAACTCATAGATGATGACTATGCCCAATTGGCTAGGTTGATCTGGCTTGAATCTCCAAAAGGCTTCCTCTGTTTCTCTATTCAAAAATAGTTCTATGCTTTTGTTGTCTTGAGGGATCCAGTCTGGAGTGATCACTCTGGTCAAAACTGACTTGCCTCTAGGAGTCTGGGGTCCTTGTCCTAAATTTCCTTGTTCTAGGTCTCCTATCTCATTCTCATGAATGATATTTCCAAACTCATCGGTCCTATCTGGTTGGTTGGTAACCACATACATGGTTCCTTCCTTATCAATGTATGAACCCTCTTCGAACTTGACCATCGGGTGTTCAAGTCCAAAGGGTTGATCTGGATTTTTGAGTTGGACCACTGATCGCCTCAGGCCATCCTCATAGATGCAAACACCTAATCGGTTGGTCCGAATATATTCCAACTCTGTCTTATAGGGACCTTTTGGTGTTTGTAGATGGGCAGTCCCTGAGCCACCTGCAGGTTTCCCCATGCTAAAAGACATTTCTGAGTCACTTGTGTCTGAACTTAGTCCGTAAGGATGACCACTTAGTTGTTGTGCCCAAGACTTAGCTGTATGGTTGACACTGGACTGAGAAGATCTAATGCTTTGTCTATCCTTGCCTAGGTATCTACCAGATCTAAAGTTCATAAGCTTTGGCTAAGAGTCCAAAATTTCCCCTTGGTATGGTTCAAAAATCCTTTGGAGTCCCCTTGGGTTCCAGGTCCCACTTGAAGGTCAACTTCAAATTATCCTATCTGAAAATCAACGAGCTTTCCAACGAGCAATAGAACTCAACAAATGGACTTTGGATGAAAAAGTTATGTCAAATCAGGCTCCTGGGGGTCAAAACAGGCAAACAGGACCTTTTGGAAAAAATCGCGATTTTGTGAACTTCAAGAGAATCGCGATTTTGTGAACTTCAAGAGAATCGCGATTTTGTGAACTTCAAGAGAATCGCAATTTTGTGAACTTCAAGAGAATCGCAATTTTGTGAACTTCAAGAGAATCGCGATTGTGTGAAATCAGAGAATCGTGATTTGGTACCTTGAGAATCGTGTTTTCACAAAATCGTGTTTTGAAAATCGCAATTTTGAGCAGAGAATCGTGTTTTTAAGAATCGCGATTTTGAGCAGAAAATCGTGTTTTCACATAATCGCCTTTTCACAAAATCGTGTTTTTGCTGAAAATCGTGATTGGTGAGAATCGCAATTTTGAGCAAAGAATCGTGTTTTTGAGAATCGCGATTTTGAGCAGAGAATCGTGTTTTTTTCACAGAATCGTGGTTCACAGAATTGTGTTTTCACAAAATCGTGTTTTCACAAAATCGTGTTTTCACAAAATCGTGTTTTAGAGAATCGTGTTCTAGAGAATCGCGATTTTGAGCAGAGAATCGTGATTTTGAGCAGAGAATCGTGTTTTCATAGAATCGCCTTTTCACAACATTGTGTTTTTGCTGAAAATCGTGATTGGTGAGATTCGTGATTGTGTGAAATCAAAGAATCGCGATTTTGTACCTTGAGAATCGTGTTTTCACAAAATCGTGTTTTGAAAATCGTGATTTTGAGCAGAGAATCGTGTTTTCACATAATCGCCTTTTCACAAAATCGTGTTTTTGCTGAAAATCGTGATTGGTGAGAATCATGATTTTGAGTAGAGAATCGTGTTTTCACACAATCGCCTTTTCACAAAATCGTGTTTTTGCTGAAAATCGTGATTGGTGAGAATCGCGATTTTGAGCAAAGAATCGTGTTTTTGAGAATCGCGATTTTGAGCAGAGAATCGTGTTTTTGAGAATCGCGATTTTGAGCAGAAAATCGTGTTTTCATATAATCGCCTTTTCACAAAATCGTGTTTTTGCTGAAAATCGTGATTGGTGAGAATCGCGATTTTGAGCAGAGAATCGTGTTTTCACATAATGGCCTTTTCACAACATCGTGTTTTTGCTGAAAATCGTGATTGGTGAGATTCGTGATTGTGTGAAATCAGAGAATCGCGATTTTGTACCTTGAGAATCGTGTTTTCACAAAATCGTGTTTTTGGCTAAAAATCGTGATTTGTGAGAATCGTGATTTTGAGCTGAGAATCGTGTTTTTGAGAATCACGATTTTGGTTCACAGAATCGTGTTTTCACAAAATCGTCTTTTAGAGAATCGTGTTCTCACAGAATCGTGTTTTTGGCTGAAAATCGTGATTTGTGAGAATCGTGATTTTGAGAACAACCACAGAATCGCGATTCTGAGAATGACCACTGAATCGTGATTCTATCAGCAAGCTTTTAGGCGGGAAACAGAAAATCGTGATTTTCAAAAAAATTTGAATTTTCATAGAATCGCGATTTTCATCACAGAATCGCGTTTTTTGGCGGGAACTTCGAATTTTTGAGCGCCGAGCAATGGCGAGCTCCGTATGAGCAGAAAATCATGAAAAACATAGGCGCTTATTCTCCCTTGCACTTCCTAACTCCTTCCCACACAATAATGCATGAACAATGGTATGAAAATGGTGAAAATGCACTAAAAAACAAGAAATTTCTATGAAGAAGAAGATGGAAGAACGTGGAGATGATGATGATGAAGAAGATGAAGAAGAAAAATCAGAAAATGAACAAAAATGGCAGTTTTTTTACCTTCCAACGTCGCAAATCTACGATCTTACCATCACAACGCTCGTCCTCGAAGCTCTCTCCCCGGCAACGGCGCCAAAATTTGGTGTAGCTCAAGCGTAAGCACCACCTCCTTTACTTGTCAATCCGCGGAGACGTGAGGACCGGTATGAAGACCACGAGCAAGTGAAGGCACAAATGTGTGAGTGAAAGCACACAAACATGCACACACATACACACACACGTGCACAAAGTAAGATCAAAGAGAGGAACAATGGAAAGCTTCGTTTGCAAAAGAGTTCTCTTACAAAGCTCTATTCTCTAAACAAGCTAACCTCAAAAATGAGCTCTCTAGCTCTTTTTATAGTTTTTTGACTAGTTTTGGCCCTGTCCAGACCTAGTGTCTGGCCTAGTTAAAAATTAGGTTCCAGGGCTTATTTGAGGGCTCAAACGGAGTCTAAAAATTATGAAAATTGGTAGGATGATAGTTCTAATACTCCTCAAGCTCAAGGACTCCTTGGCTTGAACAAAATGGAGTTACAAAAATAGAAAATGGTATTTACAATGGTTTTTAGTGATGAAAATCACTATTTTTGTAGGGAATTCTTGTGAAAATTTGACATACACTTCTTGGAGCTCCCTACTTGGTCCTTCTTCTTGTGTGTTCCCACCTTTCTGATGTGCTTCCATGCTTGTGCTTGACTTTGAGTTCCAACAGCAGCCTTGATTGTTTTCCTTGTTGGCAAGCTACACAAATTTCATGGAACATTTTATATGTAAAATTTGGTAGGCCTCTTACCAAGCTCCTCCTTTGCATGTCCTTGAGCTTTTGTAGGTTGATGTGACCTATTCGTTTATGCCATAGATCCAAATCTGCTATCCTCTTGTCTCCATATGTGACATACATTGAATGGTGTGGCTGATTTATGTTCATTGTGAACATTCTCCCTTGCTTCTTTCCTTTTGCAATGAGCTTGAAACCTGCCCTTGGATCCTCAACAAAACATCCTCTTTTATTGAACCTAACTTGATAACCTTTTTCTACCATTTGGCCTACCGAAATCAAGTTTTTGGTAATAGTACTTGGCTCTTTGATTTCCTTCCAAACTGATATCTCCCACATGTTGAATGGTATGCTCTGAGTTATCACTTGTTTCCACATGCCCTTGATGCTTTGGGACCTGCAAATTGCTAAAAAGATCCTTTCGACATGACATATGATTGCTACATCCACTGTCTACATACCATACATCTTCACTAGCTTGAGTTGTATCTTCACCATACCTCATGGCAAGTAAATAATCATTCCCTTGGCTGGATGATGTGTTTGCGTAATTACCTTGCCCTCTATAATTGTTGTTGTTGCTTTGATTCCCTTGTCTTTGAGCTCTATGATAGCATTCATTTGCAAAATGACCGGGCTTACCGCATACAAAGCATCCATTTGAAGTGGGTTGTCCTCTTCCACCAATTCTTGCACCTCTTCCTCTATTTGTGGCTCTTTTACCTCTTTGACCTGCATTTTCTTGTTGTCCTTGACCTCCTTGGTTGCTTTGATATCTTCCTCTTCCTCTTGTAGCACCTTGGTTGTGTCTTCCTCTTCCTCTACCTGCATACAACAATTGCCCTTGGCTATCCTTGGCATTATGACCACCAAGGTTCATCTCCTCTGTCACCATGAGAGTGATTAGTTGATCAACATCAAGAAGAGAGTCCCTTACATACACTGAAGTTGTGAAAGCCCTCCATTTTTCATCATCCCTAAGTCCATTTAGGGTGTGGGCGACAAGATCGTCATCATCTAGGGCACAACCGATTGACCCTAGTGCATCTGCAAGCTCTTTAACCTTTAATATGTAATCATTAGCACCTTTAGAGGGGCTTTTCCTAAGATTATTTAGCTCATTCTTGAGCTGAATTTTTCTAGCTTTTGTGGAGGTTGAGTACAATCTCTCCAAGCACTCCCACACCTTCTTCGATGTATCCAAATCTTGAATATGCCCTACCATAGAGTTGCTAATATGCTGAGATAAAATGAAAATGACCCTTTTGTCCCTTTCATCCCACTCTCTTACTTCTCTTCTCTGGTCATTGGTTGGATTTACCTCATCTATGTAGGGTTTTGGCTCTCCACCACTCACAAGTCCCCACAAACCTTTCCCCATCAAAAAATTGCTTATTCTAAATCGCCATGGTTGGTAGTTTCCTTTTTTGAGCTTCTCAATTTGAGCATTGAGATCAGCCATGGTGCCTCCTAGCTCTCTTGAACCTTCCCCTTGATGTAATGAAGTTGAAAAAGATGGCTTTTACCTAAAAAAATATAGCCACTCCTCTTGATGAAGCTTCGTTTTTTATTTGATGATGTATTTGCTTCCCCTTGTTGTTGACGTGCTCGTTCTTTGCTTCCTTCCTTCAAACTTTGATGAAGTCTTTACTTAACTTCAGTAGCTCCTTCTTCTCTCTTTGATACTCCACTTATAGCTCTAATACCACTGTTGGAGGATAAACACTCCTATGTGCACAACGAAAGCAAATGAACCCTCCTAGGATCTTGAAATTTTTCCGACATAGGCTCTGTATTTTCTAAGTTTCTCTCGGTATATGTAGAGACTGATGCTGAAATTTTGCAAGCTTAAACTAGACTCTATGATCTTTCAAATGAGAGTAAAATCACTCCATTTGGACATTGGATGATGCCTCAACCAGCTGCAACAAAACAGATAATGTGATCTCTTCACAGAGTATGAGCTAACTAGACTGACACTATTCTAGACATTTCTCTGCACATGTGCAGGCACTGAGCCCAAGACTTATATCACACCAAGTAGAACTTATACGCTTTCCAACAAGACAAAAATCATTACAAATGGATTCCGGATGAAGGAGAAACAACAATTACAAGACCGGGTGGTCTGCCAAAAACATCTAGATAGATAGAGTGTGTAAAAGTGAAATTTCTTGAAAATATGCAGAGAACAGCTAGTAGGGGCTGTGCTTAAGCAAGGGGGCAGCTTGGGCGCGTATTTCCACGACTCTTAGACATAATACAACTCATTAGAGGTTTTAAAGACCACATACTAACCTCTTTAACCAATCAAAAGCATATACATGTCAAAACTGAGGTCCAATCACATCAAGAGGTGAGCTAAATCTTCTCTAATCAACTTCTTTCCATTATGGGCATAATTGGATGCCTCCAACTCATGGAAATCAGCCTCCTTTGATTGTGGATGATGTGGAAGGTTCAATTTGGGGCATCTTCCCACACTCTTGAGCTTGAAAAACTTTCAACAGATGGAACACAACACAAAACTCCAACGTAATATGGTACTATTAAAAGGACACCTTGCAGCGGCTCAAGAGAAAAATAAACATTTACAACTCCAAAACTAAGAGAACTTAGAGGCAGCAATTGAGAACACACTCGTGGCACCCATCAATCCATCAAATTTCAAGCCGTGACCCCAAAAAACATCAAAATTATCCTTGAAGACTATGGTAATGTACTTGAGGCACATGACCAGTTATTAGAGGAATTGGATCAATTGAAGCAACAATGGCGGAAGGACACGATAGTTGTCCCCCGAGCCGAAGCCTCAACCTCGTCACTTATTATTGACTCACAAGCCCTACAGGATCTCCAAAAACAAGTCACAAAATTGCAAGCGCAACTACTATAGTATGAAAGGCCACCATCCCCACCCGAGGCTCCCACAAATGAAGAAACAGTATCCGTTCCTCTAGAACAAACATTTGAAAAAGACTATGAGCCACAACCCATTCCAGGCGGACTACAAACAGCTGAAGGCCAAGACACATTTGAAGCACCATGACCCCCGTGGTTAAAATAGGTGGAAGAAATCGGGCGTTCTCATGAAGTCCGCACTGTGGTGCAAAATCAGGTCATGTGCATCATCGAAGAACCAATGTTACAATCTAGTTATTTCAAAAACTTGGCACCCAGACGTCTCATCATATCATCAGAACTCCAATACGGACCCTATTATGTCATTCTTGCATATTACAATGTGGAAATACAAAGAGTCACGAGGAAGATTCCCTCCTTCACGACCCAGTTTCTGTTGAAATGAAAGAAGCTACTCGTACTCTACAATTAGTCACAAAATAAATTAACTATGGAGGAAGGAACAAAAGATATGAAAACATGATGAATAGATTAAAATGGAAAGAACTTACAAATGATGCTCTCTGAGCATGAAGACTCCATGAGGAGAGGAAGCACACTCTTGACAATGAGCTAGAGTGGAATGACTTGTGTGGAATGAAGGGAGGCCTTCCTTATATGGAGTTTGGGAGAATGCCCTTGTATGTGGGATAAATGGACTTGCATGTGAGTGACTCTAGCTTTGGACAAAAGGGTGGAGCATGGAACTCTCAACACCCCTCCTCCATGTGATGACCCTTTTGTTTTTAATGTGGGGGACTAGTGACATATGGGATCACTTAGTCCATTAGTTTTTAAGATCTAAGGACATATGGGATCCTTACACATAACTTGGACATATGGCATCCAAGTGTGGGACATATGGCATCCCTAGGATCTTGGGACATATGGGATCCCAAGACATATACTTGGACATTTGGGATCTAAGTGGTTTTTAATGGGATCTACGGACATATGGGATCCCTAGACATGTACAAGGGTTTACATCATGGGGTAGGTGGTGCTCTTGATCCATTTGCCACCTTTTGAGCATTGTTCTTTTTTCTGGTTGTTGTAGTTGTAAGGGATTGAACTCACAACCTCTTGGTTAGGAATGTGATGGGCTAACCACTTGCCCCAAAAGCCATGGTTGAGGATTACTTCCTAATCCTCTCTCTTAGGGTGTGGTTCAACCATCTCCTTACCAGGATTATGTTACATTCTTCCCCCCTTGAACTCCCTCGGGAATGTACCCTGACCAGCTATGGGACTGGTAGGATGTACCCTGGATGTACCCTAGCAGGATGTACCCTGACCAGCTATGGGACTGGCAGGATGTACTCAATCAAGTTCCATCCAAGGATTCCCAAGGAATTCACACATTGCAAGCTAGCTCATTGGAAAGTTCATTCCGAGAGCTTTCCAACGGTATATTACACGCCTCAATCCGACCTACGGATTGGGAGATACACCCCAATCATTGTAAGGTCCATCATTGAAATCGACGCGCGCCTTCCACAATTCCTACCCTTTCACATGGAGGATGCCCAAGCGCCTTTTTTAGAGGCCATTGGGTCATTCCACTTTGCCCAAGCCTACTTCCTAGGCTCTGATACCAATGTAAGGGATTGAACTCACAACGTCTTGGTTAGGAATGTGATGGGCTAACCACTTGCCCCAAAAGCCATGGTTGAGGATTACTTCCTAATCCTCTCTCTTAGGGTGTGGTTCAACCATCTCCTTACCAGGATTATGTTACAGTAGTCTTCATGGGATCCATCGATGGGATCCTTGTTTGGGTCCTCTCCCTTCTTCCTTGTTGTTTGGATGTTTGATGTCATTTTCTTTTGCTTGATGTGGATGTCTTAATGCTCTTCTTAATCAATGCCTTGGATGTGTGGAATTTCATGCCTCTTTTTACATGAAAGGTGTTCTTAACCTATTAAGGAAGGTCTTACCACTTTATTATGTGGCAGTGTCTACTCCCTTCAGAAGTGACTATAGATATATATGCACTGAGATTCTTTTGAAGCTAAGGGCATTGGGAACTTCCTACCTTGAGTACAACTCAAGGTGGTTTCTAATCCTTGCATGAAATATTTCCCTCAAAGACATACGTGGAGATATCATGTGAAGGTGTGTTGAGTTTTGAATTCTCTTCACTTATCGTCATAGTGTCTATATGCAACTAGCCTCCAAAATAATGCAATGAGAGTGCAAGGCGTCAAAAGCATGTTCGTGCATTCTCTCTCTTCATTATGGATATTTCTACGCTGGGTGAAGTGAGAATCAAAATGAATTCTAGGAGATGACACCGATGGATTTGGTAGGTTGAATGACATCACAACTTACGTTTTTGGACTTCGCTTGCATGCACACAGAGCTTTCATAGACGTGGCCGTTGGAACATCATTTCTCTGCACTACTTCATGGTTGAGCAAGGCTGCAGCCTGCAAGTAGCACGTCTTGGATCTAGTCTCCGTCATTGGGAAGTGCCATTTTTTGTCACACCACTCTCGGTCTCAAGTTGAAGTTTTTCTACTGCTTAACTTGTGCGGGTGTGAGAAAGCACTATGTACTTCACAGCGCTCGTTGAAGCCTTCCTGGTAGATGCCGAAAAATGAGTGGCATGAAACTTCACGATCCATCCAACTAAAGCCAATCATTGTGGCTTTCCCGTTTTAGTGCAGATACATGCCTTCTCTGTGTTGAAGTTGGCCTGAAGTAGTTGTAGGCGCTCCTGAGAAGCAGATATTCATTATTCATTAAATTTTGTACTCCACAGGAGAAGCAGTAGCTCAATTCATCTCTCTCTCTCAAGTGTTTTCCTCCTCCGATCGTTTCTCTCCATCTTCTGAGGTCGTGAAGGATCTCGATGTTTTCATTCCATGGAAGCTTGTATGTGTAGTACTGTTGCTTTTCCTTGCACACTTTCGCAGGTAGGAATGGAGCTGACAACAGTTGAGAAGACAAAAGACACATTATCCATTGTTGTAAACCATATGTATTTCTACTTTTAAAGTAGGCACCTGTTGTGCATCAGCTCGAGCCCACTGCATATCCTGAGTCGGACTCTTGATGAGTCAAAAGTAACTTTTGAGCATCTGCTTGTGCTCTTTGCAGATCTATTTTCAAAGGTTCTAAAGCTCAAAGTTCCTGCTCCATTCGCGTTGACTTCTCTACAAGACCATGGAGCTGAGCTTCTCTCTCACCCTGAACATTTCTAAGAGCTTGGTTTAAGTGCTGTGTTTCTTGTTGAGTGGCAGCTAGCTCTTGTCTAAGTGCCACATGAGTGGCAGCCAATCTCTGATTCTCTGTCAACAGCCTCTGAATTTCCTGGTGCTGAGTAGCTAATTTCTCCTCCAAAACTACTGGCGGTGGTAGCACATCCATACCTGGACCCATTGGGCACAACCCCGGACCTACACGCATACCATCTGGGATTGGACCTTGTCCTGGCAGCAAAGGAGGTGGGATACGTCCTCTGTCTGCCATTGTTACTTACAGTCAGAGAAAACGGCTACAACCCTCCCCGCCCTCGTTTGGCAGCAGCAACCTTTTGAGGTTTGTTATCACCTTTCCATCACTTTTGTAGAAGTTTGAACGTCCATGAACTGCTCTTCTCTCTTAGATACGAGTATGAGACAAATTTTTGTTGTTGAAGTAGCCAAACTTCCGACCCTTCATTCTCTCAACAACTTGTGAAGACATTGTAATGGTGATGGTAGCAGTCATTGTACTCTTTTCTTTCCAGCTTCAGCTTCAATCAAGGAGTCTATTACTGATTTCCTTTACAGTGAATTAGAGAGCATGCTCCTCCTCACGATGTGCAAGTGCACAGAGATACTCAAACAGAGAGGTTATGGAAAAAAAAAACTTTTTAACATTACAATGCTCCTTTGAGACAGTGCTTAAAAGCACTAATAATGCATATACAAATGTTGAAAAACACTACACTAAAACACTACACTCTATAGAACAAAAAAAAATCATATAAAGAGATAGAAAAGCAAAATGACAAGCATGCTTAGTTATGGGAGGGTGGGAGATAAATGAAGAATAGATATAAGTGTTCAAAAACACTTTTAAGCTAATGTGAAAGAGAATCTTAGACACAAACTCAAGCATGCTTAGTTATGGGAGGGTGGGAGATAAATGAAGAATAGATATAAGTGTTCAAAAACACTTTTAAGCTAATGTGAAAGAGAATCTTAGACACAAACTCAACCTATGCTCTGATACCATGTTGAAATGAAAGAAGCTACTCCTACTCTACAATTCATCACAAAATAAATTAACTATGGAGGAAGGAACAAAAGATATGAAAACATGATGAATAGATTAAAATGGAAAGAACTTACAAATGATGCCCTATGAGCATGAAGACTCCATGAGGAGAGGAAGCACACTCTTGCCAATGAGCTAGAGTGGAATGACTTGTGTGGAGTGAAGGGAGGCTTTGCTTATATGGAGTTGGCAAGAATGCCCTTGTATGTGGGATAAATGGACTTGCATGTGAGTGACTCTAGCTTTGTACAAAAGGGTGGAGCATGGAACCCTCAATAGTTTCAACCCGAGGACCTTCCCCTAAAAGCACAGAAAGGCAAGATCCATCAACCAACATGGCGGCAAAAGCTTTTAGAAGCATACCCTGAAATGTTGCGTACATGGAACCATGCTTCTCTACATCCACTTTACAATCCATGCTATGGTCCAATCCCACAATGCAGATCATGGAAAGCATTTAATATTAAAGTGCAAAACAACGTAGAGTGCAAGGAATGGCTCAATTATCCATACATAGCGCAATCGCAGGGAACACCATCAATGGCTTACATGATGGCAACAATCCGATAATGGATCCTCGGCTAAAGCCCATGCTAGATGTTGCAACACAAATGATGTTGAAAATTCTGGATATGATCCAAGTTATCCTCAAGACCTTCCGTAATACACAAGCACCCCAAGTGGCTCTACCAGGCTTCATCAACAGCAACTACGAACTAATCTATGACATGAACACCACCCCAAGCATTCAAGTTTCCTATGCTTGGCATGCACGAATCAAGTACCTCCCCGCATGTTATAAACAGACTTTCGAAGACATGTTTAGAATAGGATTCTGGAAATATCACTCGAAGTTGTTCGCACCTAAGCCCACACACCTGCTTCATCTCTTTGCATGTGAACAAGCCATGTACTCAGAGTACTACATGACACCGCAACTAGATATCCTAGGTGCCATCAATTGGGATGCATTGCAAGCTGATCTGGCACAAGGGTTACGGCTAGGCAAACACGAGCTGACCACTAATGTCCTCTAGTACTATATCGACCACCCTATTGAATAGAGGTTTGTCAAGGGTGACAGACACTAGAGAGGGGGGAGTGTTGGCATATAAGTTATAAGAAGAGCATACAGGCATCAAAGAGCAATCAAGCACAATCTGGCAATGAGTCTTAATCATTTTTTCTAAACTTACTTTCAATTAAGAGTGCTTTTCATCACTACACAAACATTGTAAATCCCATTTTTGGTAGAATAGACTCCATTTTTCTCAAGTCAAGGATTCCTCGAGCTCGAGGAGTATTAGAATTAGCTACGTACCAATTTTCATAATTTTTAGATTCCGTTTGAGCCCTCAAATAAGCTCTAGAACCTAATTTTCAACTAGGCCAGACACTAGGTCTCGACAGGGTTGAAGCTAGTCAAAAAACTATAAAAAGAGCTAGAGAGCTCATTTTTGGGATTAGATTGTTAGTGATTTGAGTTTGTGTAAGAGACTTTTTTATTAATGCAAAGAACTCCATTGTTCCTCTCCTTGTTCTTTCCTTGTGTGCACGTGTGTGTGTATGTGTGTGCATGTTTGTGTGCTTTTCACTCACGCACTTGTGCCATCACTTGCTCAAAGTCTTCATACTAGTCCTCATGTCTCCACGGATTGAAAATAATGAGGTGGATCTCCTCATGTTGGTACTTGCCATTGTGCTAGAGTGACAGGAAGGTAACGCTTATTTGCCCATTACATATGTTATATGGAGTCAATAAATGGAGGAGGTGTGAACCACCTCTTAACCCCATTTAGATGGTTCACACATGAGTGCCATGTGGCACTCATGTGTAGATCATTGGACTCAATCAATGAGAGAGAGAGAGAGATTTAAGTGAGTAGTACGCAGCTGGGCGGCAGAACAGATATCGATCTCCGTGTAGAATGATGGCATGCACTTGATTGATCTGTCGAACTCGTACCCTGTGCAGGCATGCCCTCAAAAGTGAGGGGGCTCCTCGAGACCACCAGAGGCTTCACATTGGTACCAGAGCCCAAGCGACGGGCGGGCAGAGAATAGCCGATGCAAACGGTCCAACAGTCAACAGGACGGACGTCTAGAGTACACAACAGAGCGCAACGGCTGAGAGCCAAGTCCCTCATCCCCTCCTCTTGGATGAGGAGAATGAGCAGGTGTTTCTCTTTATATACAGAGAAAAGGAGCTCCTCCACACCACTTATGGGATAAAGGATCTGTTCGACAGGCAGTTCTGCCTTTTTTCCTTTGCGCCGACAGAGAATTCAAGCTGAAGCAAATGAAATTTTCGAAGGTTTTGGGGAATTTTGGAGTGCTAAAAGGATGCTATAGATTAATATTTTGGCCAAGACACGATACATGTATGTAATACGGGCTGTGGATATGGGATGTGGGTGTTGCACTTGATCAAGAAAGCTTCAAAATATCAGTTTTGAGCTTCTCAAAGTCATCCATCCATGAAGATGAGGTTTTTCACTTTCCATCAGTGACATACCCCACTTCTCCGCACCATAGCTTCTTCATACGATATCGGATTTCAGGAATCTTGGTCAGGTTTCGAAGCTATACTCCTAAGCTTCACTCAGAAACCATCGATGTTGGATTTGGATGAGATTTACCCCATCAACATCTCTCTGTAGCACTTTAGCAGGAACTAGGCGGCCACTCCCGGGCCTAGTTTTTCATCATCCGGACTCTAAATCCACTTTTTTCACTTGGGATAGTTTCAAATTTTTAAAGTACAGGTGATGGGCTACCATTCTTGGACTAGTGAGGATTTTCAAAGCTCTGAAGTTGCTCAGTTTTACTCAGTTTTCCCGGTTGGAGCTATTTCCACATGCTTTTGGAGTTGTTTTGGATAGTTTATGGTGTTTAGAACCTCCCCGGACCAACCGGACATTTCCAATTTTTGTTTGGGCCTGGCGAGGATTCAAAATCAGTGACCTAAAGCTTCAAGGACCACTTCGATATTGCTTCCGCAGCTTTACTTTGTAATAGGGAAGTGCTCTTGTGATATATTTATCTTCTTCTTGCATATTTGAGCTTTACTTCCATTCATTTTCATATACTCTAGTTAGCAAATGGGGGAAGGGTAGTATAACATGGAATCTAAAGGCAAACAAGTAGTTGAAAACACTTCTCCATCTAAAGAGCAACTAGAGGATCCTGATTCTAGAATGGAAGAAGTAGAAATAAGGCAAGAAATACAAGAGAACTTAGAAGAGAAAGAGCCTTCACAGGAAGAATATACTTATGAAGAACTTATAGATGAATTTGTCACTCATGACCAATTCATAGACTTGAAAGACCAAACCCTTAAATTAGAGAAAGATCTTGGTAGCATCACATCTCTTATACAACACCTTAAGGCTCAAATGATCTCACTTGAGACTAATGTCACCTCTTTCCTAGCTAGGATGGAAAGAGAGACCCCTCCTATTCCTCTAGAGCTCACTAGGAAAGATACTTCTCTTCCTAGTAAGCATAAAGGAGAGAGCTCTAGGGAAGCTCCCCTCCTGAAAGACTTGAAGCCACCTACCTTTACGGGGGAAGACCGAGACACGAATAAGGATGCAATCTACACTTTTTTACAAAAGTGGCATGATTTGCATCAATTAAAGGGCACCTCACCAGAGTACCGTGTGCTAGAGGCGAGTCTCTCCCTCGGCCCGCGTGCTTATAAGTGGTGGATGAGTCTTAAGGAGGCGAACTCTATCCCTACTGACTAGACTCAGTTTGAAACTCTTTTTCTTAAAGATTTTCTTCCTGAGAACGAGGAGGAGAGGAATTGGGATAAGTGGGATAGGATTTCTCAGAGAGGTAGGCCTCTTTCAATCTACCTATCCCACTATAGAGAGATCATTTTGAAACTTAAGGGATTAGATGATTTCTAGAAGACCAGAGGGTTTGTTAGGGCCTTAGACAAAGCCATAAAGAGGGAAGTCAGAAGGAATGCACCTAAGACGTTTGAGGAGGCGATCAAATATGCACAGATCTATGAGGACCATAATCGTCCTCAGTATACTCCTATGGAGACGGATCAGCCCCTCAAGCCTCTTAGTACGACTAAATTCAAGAAGAAGTTGCCTTTTGGAAAAAACAAAGTTTTTATTAAAAAACAAAGATCACAAGGGCCTAGATTATCCACAGATCAGTTTGACAGGGCTAAAAGAGAGAACCTCTGTTTTAAGTGTCTATCTCCTAGCCATTCACAATGGAACTGTCCACTCAAGAAGGGGGAAGAAAAGAAGAAAGGATCAGAGTCTAGTACGGCCCCCGAAAAGGGCAAGAAGGCGGTCCACCTAGTGCAGACCCTTCCTATTCATGGCAACTCTAGCTGCAAGGGAGTGGAGGTGATGCACGAGGATATAGAGCACACCTGTTGTTTAACTCAGTCATTGTGGTCACTGCAATTTGGACCACATGACTTAGTTAAGCTACATGGTAGTGTATACGGGACCAGGGTGCGGGTCATGATAGATGACTCGGCTACTCATAATTTTATAAACTATGCTTTGGTCAAGAAATTAAAGATTCCCCAGCAACCTAGTGCACATAAATACATTGTATCTATGATGCAAGGGCAAGATAAAAGAATATGGGATACTATAGTATCCAATTTGGAAGTCAAGATGCAAGACTATACGGATTATATGGACTTCCAAATTATGAATATGGAGAGGAGAGATCTAGTCTTAGGAAGAGAGTGGCTATGGGGGTTGGGAGACACACTTAAACGCAGCTATCAAAACAACACACTCGAATTTGAAAAGAATGGAAGTAAAGTTTGTATTCAGGGAGAGAGAGAGATGTACCTAGTGCACCTCTCATTTCATCACTAGAGTTGTATAGTCTCTGTTATTCTCAACATGTAGAGGACATGTTTTTATTGTACAGTCATGATATGGAGCTTTGTACAGACAACTCATCTGATGTATATTTTCATGCTAGGAATGTAAATATGAACAAGACTTTCTACTATTCTTTTTTGCATGAGTATGTGGTTAAAAGTTTTAAGGATCTTATGTTTGAGTACAGAGATGTTTTTCCCACTGACTTACCTAGACGGCTACCACCTGAGAGAGGGGACATTGACCATGCCATAGAGATTGTTACTAACACTAACCCTATTTGTAGACCACCTTATAGGCTTAGTGTTTCTCAGCATGAGGAAGTTGAGAAGCAATTGCAGGATTATTTAGATAAAGACTTCATCAAACCTAGTAACCCACCTTGGGCATCACCAATGCTCCTAGTTAAAAAGAAAGATGGCTCTATGAGATTATGTATAGACTATAGAGCACTTAATAAGGTAACTATCAAAAATATATTTCCAATGCCTAGATTGGAAGATCTATTTGATCAGTTACATCAAGCTAGGTATTTTACCAAGCTTGACCTTAGATCAGGATATCATCATGTGAGGATTAGGGTAGAGGATGTCCCTAAGACTGCATTTAGGACTAGATATGGGCATTATGAGTTTTTGGTGATGCCTTTTGGTCTCACCAATGCTCCGGCCACTTTCATGAAACTCATGAATAGTGTTTTACGGCCTTATCTAGGACACTTTGTGGTAGACTTTTTGGATGACATTCTGATCTATAGTGTATCAGAAGAGCAGCACTTGGAACACTTGAGGAAAGTATTTCAAGTGCTAAGAGAAAATTCACTCTTTGCTAAGGAATCAAAGTGTGAATTTTTCAAGACAGAGGTTAGATACCTTGGTCATATAGTCTCCCAGGATGGAATCCAGATGGATCCTGAAAAAGTAAGGGCTATTATGGAATGGCCACATCCAAGGAACCTTGAAGAGCTAGAGATCTTCCTAGGTTTATCAGGCTTCTATCAAAGATTCATTAAGAACTATGCCAAGATTGTTGTCTCGATGATGGAACAGCTTAAAGGGAAAGGGAAAGCCTTTCATTGGGGAGACGAATAGAAGCAAAGTATGGAAAAGTTGAAAGTAGCAATTGCTACAGCTCCACTTTTACAAATAGCAGATCCCAAGAAACCATTTGTGGTTCAGATTGACGCAAGTGACTTTGCTATAGGAGCGGTTCTAGTACAGGATGGTCGACGAGTAGCTTTTGAGAGTAAGAAACTAGAACCGGCTCAGAAGAATTACTCTGTCTATAAGAAGGAGTTGTATGCAATAGTCCATGCTTTGAAAAAGTGGTGTCATTATTTATACGGTGCCAAAGTTACGATAGTGTTTGATCAAGAGAGCATTAAGTGGCTCTCTAATCAAACAGACCTTAAAAGTCATAAGGCCCGATGGGCAGAGATCCTTCAAGAGTTTGATTATGAGCTTAGGTATAGGAAGGGAAAGTTTAATGTAGTGGTTGATTCACTTAGCCGCATGCCTATGCTCAATGCACTAAGTTTTACTCAGATCACTAGTGAGCTACTTGAGTCCCTTAGAGGAAAATGTAGGCTTGATCTTGCATATTCCGAGATTTGGGAAGCCATAGAGAATGGGGATCGTGATATATGGGTTTCTAGTGAGGATAGAGTATTGACGGGTACTCAAGAAGGATTCAAGTGGAAGAACTACAGTGTCCATGATGGATATCTGTTATATAAAGGTAAGGTGTGTGTCCCTAGAGATATTGAGATGAGACGGTGTCGGGTTCGTGAGGGATGCTCGGATGGTGGATCAAGTCATCCGCCTAAATCGTTCGGCACACGCAGGGTGTCTGTAGCGGACTCAGACTACGGACCATAGGGACAAGCTGCTTTATATCTGGCAATAGCTATCTGTTTGGGTCTTAACAATATTGACTCTTCGGTTAACTGATCTTTAACTACCTCTTCTATTGTAGCTTCTAATGGGTTTGGTTGAGTTTGTCTAACTAAAGTTGGTGGAAATAAATCTTCACTACTTTGTGATTCAGGAGATGCAATGGAAGAAAATGCTAGGAATGTAGTTAAACAGTGGTCATAAGATAAAGACACTAATGATTCCGAAGTAATATTGTTCTTCTAACACTAATTCGACGGATTCGGTTGTATGCTCAATGATGTTATTACTACTGTGTTCAGATACATGATATAAATCGGAAGACATGAAAGAACTAACAGAAACAATATGATGCTAAACTGATTTAAATAAATGAATTAATAAGTTAATACAAATGTAAAGTCTAGATAATCGGATAAATGTCTAAACAATCGGGTAAATGACTAAATGAAGATATAAGGTTTAAATGGGTCTTCAATCTGCCGGTTCACTTCAACTGCTTGTACTTCACTTTAACTGATTGTAATCTGCAATGTTTCTGCAAAAAAACATTAGGATTATAAGTAATGTTACAAGAAACCTTTGGAAACATAAATAAATTTACAAAACTTAAATCACATGTACGTATAACATTCTCATTCACATGCATATACACATACATATGCTCATGCATACATTAACTCATTCATATTCATTCTAAAACATACATTCACACACATGCTCATTCATTCACTTTCATGCCCATACATACTAACCATGCACACACTAATGCACATGCTAAGATGCATATTTTTTAATATACACATGCATTCACTCATGCACATGCTCTAATGCACTTGCACACTCATACACATTCATGCTTATGCATACTAATCATGCATATGCATATACACACTCACATGCATACATCACTCACATGTATGCTCTCATGCACACATGCACTCTTACTCACAGTCATACATACATGCATACATCTCACATGCATATAATGCATACAATGACACATATTTAATATACATAGTCTTTAATATAAATATGCATACTAACCATGCAAACATGCATGATTTACTTAAGCACACATGGATGTAATTACTAAATAACAAATCATTTAATAAATAATACTTACTAAATAATGAACTAATTATTTAATACTATTAGATTAATATTCCTAATGCTACAAAAGAAACACCTAATTAAGCCATATCGAATACACATCCTTTCTCTCTCTCTTTCTATCTCTCTCTCTCTCTCTCTTTCTCTCTCTCTCTCTCTCTCTCTCTCTCTCTCTCTCTCTCTCTCTCTCTCTCTCTCTCTCTCTCTCTCTCTCTCTCTCTCTCTCTCTCTCTCTCTCTCTCTCTCTCTCTCTCTCTCTCTCTCTCTCTCTCTCTCTCTCTCTCTGCCGTGCGCAGCGCCAGGGGGGGGGAGGGAGTCTCTCTCTCTCTCTCTCTCTCTCTCTCTCTCTCTCTCTCTCTCTCTCTCTCTCTCTCTCTCTCTCTCTCTCTCTCTCTCTGCCGTGCGCAGCGCCAGGGGGGGGGAGGGAGTCTCTCTCTCTCTCTCTCTCTCTCTCTCTCTCTCTCTCTCTCTCTCTCTCTCTCTCTCTCTCTCTCTCTCTCTCTCTCTCTCTCTCTCTCTCTCTCTCTCTCTCTCTCTCTCTCTCTCTCTCTCTCTCTCTCTCTCTCTCTCTCTCTCTCTCTCTCTCTCTCTCTCTCTCTGCCGTGCGCAGCGCCAGGGGGGGGAGGGAGTCTCTCTCTCTCTCTCTCTCTCTCTCTCTCTCTCTCTCTCTCTCTCTCTCTCTCTCTCTCTCTCTCTCTCTCTCTCTCTCTCTCTCTCTTCCTATCTCTCTCTCTCTTCTCTCTCTCTCTCTCTCTCTCTCTCTCTCTCTCTCTCTCTCTCTCTTCTCTCTCTCTCTCTCCTCTCTCTCTCTCTCTCTCTCTCTCTCTCTCTCTCTCTCTCTCTCTCTCTCTCTCTCCTCTCTCTCTCTCTCTCTCTCTCTCTCTCTCTCTCTCTCTCTCTCTCTCTCTCTCTCTCTCTGCCGTGCGCAGCCCCAGGGGGGGAGGGAGTCTCTCTCTCATCGTCTCTCCTCTCTCTCTCTCTCTCTCTCTCTCTCTCTCTCTCTCTCTCTCTCTCTCTCTCTCTCTCTCTCTCTCTCTCTCTCTCTCTCTCTCTCTCTCTCTCTCTCTCTCTCTCTCTCTCTCTCTCTCTCTCTCTCTGCCGTGCGCAGCGCCAGGGGGGGGAGGGAGTCTCTCTCTCTCTCTCTCTCTCTCTCTCTCTCTCTCTCTCTCTCTCTCTCTCACTCTCTCTCTCTCTCTCTCTCTCTCTCTCTCTCTCTCTTTGCCATGCGCAGCGCCAGGGGGGGAGGGAGTCTCTCTCTCTCTCTCTCTCTCTCTCTCTATCTCTCTCTCTCTCTCTCTCTCTCTCTCTCTCTCTCTCTCTCTCTCTCTCTCTCTCTCTCTCTCTCTCTCTCTCTCTCTCTGTCGTGCGCAGCGCCAGGGGGGGGGGAGGGAGTCTCTCTCTCTCTCTCTCTCTCTCTCTCTCTCTCTCTCTCTCTCTCTCTCTCTCTCTCTCTCTCTCTCTCTCTCTCTCTCTCTCTCTCTCTCTCTCTCTCTCTCTCTCTCTCTGCCGTGCGCAGCGCCAGGGGGGGGAGGGAGTCTCTCTCTCTCTCTCTCTCTCTCTCTCTCTCTCTCTCTCTCTCTCTCTCTCTCTCTCTCTCTCTCTCTCTCTCTCTCTCTCTTTGCCGTGCGCAGCGCCAGGGGGGGGGAGGGAGTCTCTCTCTCTCTCTCTCTCTCTCTCTCTCTCTCTCTCTCTCTCTCTCTCTCTCCTCTCTCTCTCTCTCTCTCTCTCTCTCTCTCTCTCTCTCTCTCTCTCTCTCTCTCTCTCTCTCTCTCTCTCTCTCTCTCTCTCTCTCTCTCTCTCTCTCTCTCTCTCTCTCTCTCTCTCTCTGCGCGCGCTGCGCGCTGCAGACAGAGGAGAGAGGGGGGGGAAAGTACACACACACACACAGTACACACACACAATACACACATAACACACATCACACATACACAAAACACTTATGTGCACATACACACATCACATACACACTCACATATCACATACACGCACACACATATAACACATACACTCACTTCACACACACACACTTCACATACACACATACATCACACATACACAAAACACATACGTGCACATACACATAACACATACACACATACACATACACATAACACGCACACATAACACGCACATACACGTACACATAACACGCACACACACGTGCACATCTCACGCACACACACGTGCACATCACACGCACACACACGTGCACATAACACGCACACACACGTGCACATCACACGCACATACACATACACTACTGCAGGGACTCAGACCAAGCCACGGAATAGGCATGGGCATGCTTCCAGCCGGACAATCAACATCATAATGACGGCTCAATATCCCGAGCACGAGGAGGCTCTAATGAGAAAGAAGGGGAAACAGAAGAAAGTAAAGAGCAGGAGACAGTACCTGCAAAAAAACATTAGGAGAAACTTGAGCTCAACACACATTTAAATACATACACAAGTCCTTCCTAATCCACTCTTTTGTTTTCCTGCTTTCTCTCACATCCATTCTTTAACCCACACTTATCACCACTCTTTCATTTGACTTTTCTCCACTTTAATTACACACTCTACTTATACCATTCTTTTCATCACATCCTTTTTGCACTTTAAATGCATACTTAATGTAGACCACTCTTTGATTTTGCCCTCATAGTTACCACACTTTTAACCACTCGCTTTATCCACTTTAATTACACACTGATTTCACACCATTCTTTAAACAGCACTCACATACACCGCTCATTAATTATCCACTTCATTTTCATTTAAATTGAATTATCCTAAATTGCTTAATTAAATAATTCAGTTAAATTAACCTTAGTTTATGATTTTAATTCTTTAAAACCTTAGAAATAAAGGTACATACACTATGTAATTAATAATTTAAACCATAATTTATTTTTGTAAGTTCATCAATGTTTAGAGATAAATCAATTCCATTAAATGTTAATTATTTTAACCCTTGAAACATCCTAAACCCTTAGAAAACCTACTTAAAACCCATCAGAAACTCATGAAAACCCTTTAAAACCCTATCTCTAACCCATGATAAATCATCTAAACCCTAGCTTTAATCCATTGGACTCATTTTAGATCCTTTGGATTAACCCTACTGACTTAAACTTATATAAACTTATGAAATCCTAGGGTTATATACCCATGCTTCTTGCATGTATAAATAGAACAACTCATTAAATATGAAATTAGAGTAAACCCGAATATGAACATAAAAGGTTTGAGATCACCAATAAAGTTGTTTTCATTTTCTCTGTCATTAACTGGAAAGTTGAAAACTTTCCGACATTCGCCCCGGCCAAACCTGCACATTGTCCTCGATGGGCCAACCTGCAGATCATAGAAAGCAATATCAAATTCTTTTTGAAACTTATTCATGAATCAAATTAAAATTGTCTATATATAAAAATGCTTCTATCATTAGTACATCTTCAAATAGCAAAGAAAACTTATAAAATTATGTAAACTTGAATTTAAACCTTTTCGATCAATGCATGAGTTGACAAACAGGTTTTAGAAAGAAACTATAGAAGTCATTCAAATAGTGTTTGTACTAACTCTTCTATTAACTCTGTTCATAAGTAAAGCATATGTTATATAGGCCTTCTACCCTCATCTCCTAACCATTTGCCATAAAGATACAAAAAACTAACTCCCCTCTAGCATACATCCGCCTTATATAGCCCGCTTTTCAAATCAGAAGTGATTTCGAGACCACAACTGATTTATTTGATTTTTCTTTTATCTCATTTTTTTTTTATCATAATTTTTCCTTTTTGTCATTTTTCCTCTTTTCATATGCAACAACCATTAATGTACTGATTTCAATTTTTTTCTTCGCAACTTTTTTGATGAAGGGGAAAGGCTTAACCCCTAATTAGAGCAAAGGATCTAGAGGTAAGCTAAAGCAGGAACTAGGATCTCTTTAGCTAAATGGGTCAGATTTAAGGAAGCTTACCTATATAAAACAAGTCTACTTCTACTAGGAGTTGCAAGTTAATGGTTCCTTCAACTATCCATATGACAGCCATAGGTCTTCTAATCCCTATCTTCTCTTCAAGCACATCCCTACTTCAGTGTAAATTCTACTTTTCATAATTTTATAAGAAGTTTCTTAACCTAGCTGAAGAATGTACATTTCTACTTATGATAATGCAGGGAAAAACAAAACTTAAAACATTAATCAGGGTTAGAACTGTTTCACCTGAGCTATATTGATTCCATCTTTAGCATTGCCTTTCATCCAAATATCGCTTTTATTGCTGGATTTTATAAACTGCATGAATTATCTTCAATCTCCTGTTAGAACTCAACCAGCAACAGCTAGACACGCAAAATTTTTAAATTTCATATTCAAATCTTCTCTTGGTTTTCCTGCAAAAGAAACCCACACTAAAGAAATTCATGCATACATAATTAATCATGCTCATCATCAAACATTACTTCATACATTTCATTATCTCTTTGTTTAAATAATCCTTCTACATGATTCGTAAGATCTTCACGTGCTAAGACTATATATCTCATCTTATTGATACCTTTGGGCATGGTAACTAAGTCTACAACCCATTTATAATGGATGCATGGTGGATAGGTAGGATGCAATGGATTCCTATGTTTGACTGAGGAATGAATCTGACATACGTCACATGAAGTAACATAATTTTTAACAGTAACATAAATTCCTGGCCACCAGTATCCTTCTCTAATTTTTTCATACGTAGCTACAAAACCTTTATGTCCTGCCCATAAAGTATCATGCATACTCTTCATGACTTGTAACTGAAGATCCTTAGTACCTAGTACTCGTTGAGGCAATCTAATTTTTCCCCTCGCATGTCTCCAAATGAAACCATCTTTCAAAAAAAAGTTGTAAGCTCTTTTCCTAATATTCCGAAATCTATTTGAAGACCATGAAGGTGCCCTAACCAAAGTACTTAAATACTTTCCAATATCCTGCCACTCTCCTTCGTATTCTTCAATATTAAACTGTTCATATGCGTACGCTTTAGAATCATAATTAATTGCATTTATTTCTAATTCTGTTTCTTCCTCATTATCAAATCTAGCTCGAGAAAGCATATCAGCCACAGAATTAGATTTACCTGCAATATGTATCAAAACAGGATTTATAAACTTGATGTATGAAATCCATCTAAGCATGGCAATGTTAGGTGATGAACAGTTTGTAATCATTCCAATCAGAGGTAGACAATCTGTCTCAACTATTACATTTGCACCTAGAAAATATTCTTTATCGGATTTTAATGCCGTGACTAAACCCCATAGTTCTCGTTTAATTTGCGGATAATTTCTTTGCGTATCGTGTAAAATCTTTGCTCCAAATCTCACAGCATACCTATTGCCCTCTTCATCGTCCTGACCAATAACCCATCCTATTCCTATAGGGCTCGTATCAACAGTTAAAATGATAGGCTTTTGATCAGTATAATCTACTCGCTTTAAAATAGGAGCTTCAAGAAGTAATTTCTTTAACTTTTTCATAGCTTTTGAGTGTTCTTCAGTCCAAAGAAACTTTCGATTCTTCCTTAGCAAAGCATAAAGACAGTTTGCAACATGTGCATAGTGTGGGATCCAGATGGCATAAAACACACAAGCACCAAGGAATCGTCTTACCTCACTAATATTACTACAGGTTTCAGAAATCTTGTTTATAGCGTCGACTTTCGGTGGATATGGCCTCCGACCGTAATGTCCACATAAATGCCCAACTATAAGTACTTCATTGACACCAAAAACAGATTTCTCAATGGAGAATGTGAGACCAACCTCTTCAAATCTCTGGAAAATCCTTTCACAGTCAGAGATATGATCTACTACAAACTTCCTGCAGCCAAAGGAATCTAAAGTTTCATCTTTCGCAGTCTCAATACATCCTTTAATAGGAATGTCATCAATAAATGGCATGGCTATATTAGGAATGAAGTCATGTAATACTGAATTCATAGCGTTCATCATATGCGCTATTGAATTAGTAGCTCCTTGTGGCAAAGTGCACATGCGAACTAAGCCTAAAGGAGTTTTCATGGTCGTAATGTCTCTACTTTCAATAGCAAGCTGAAATTGATCGTAGCCAGAATACAAGTCTCCCATTGAGTAAATGGCATGACCAGCGAAGGCTTCAGCGAATTCTCCTACAATGGGCCCAGTACCTACATTCCTAATAGTAACCTTGTTAACAGGTTGTAAATCTTGAATGAACCGTAACTTGCCATTTTTCTTTGGAACAGTAAACCACCTATTTGAGTAGGGTGCAGACGATGGCTCTAAAATTCGCATGTGAATCTTTTCCTTAAGAAGCCGCATTAACTCTGGTAAATGGGCTTTTGGAACAGGTATGGGTCGAAGATTCCATGGAATGTGAGGCACTGTAAAGATGATCATTGGTGGTACAATTTTTGGGTCTGCACAACCTATCTCATGGGAATATAAAGAAAATGCCTTTCCATGCTTTCTAATCACTCTTTGAAATAATTCATGTTCCTCGGGTAACAAAAAATTTTCATCATTTCCTATCTTGATTAGCTTTAAAGTTTCTTCTGTGAAAGTATGACCTATATTTGTGCGCTCTCTTAAATAAGGATCATTGGTAACGTTCCTAAACTTCTCTTCACTCTCTCGTGGTAATGATTGGGCAATCGGTTTAATTTTTTTATCAACGGTTTTGTATTTTGTATTTACTTTTGCTTCCTTTTCATTACTCATGACAAATTTAATAATCAATTCATATTCTTCAATAGAATTTAAAAGTACAAATCTAAAATTTTCTTTTTCATGCAAAATATTTTGAAGTTCTTCAATCAATGAGTTTGAAGATAAAGTTTCAATTACGGTTTCAATGTGTTCATCAGATGAAATGAATCCTTTCTCTTTATAAAATTTTTCATAATGTTTTATAATTTTTTTAGGAATTTGTTTATAATGACTGAATTGCAAATATGATGAAGGGAAATATAAAGAAAAACTATCTAAAATATCTACAGATGGGTGCGAGACATCAAACCAAGAACCACCGTTGTCTCGCTCAACAGTGGCATCTAGGCAAAATTTTGATCATAATAAGTTCCAAACTCACGAAGAGGCATATGATCTTCACGTATCTTTTCATGAGAACGGATGGGCGTCTTCCTAATTTGCTCCCTATTTCGTACATGGTTTGGGCTGACTATCATAACTTGGAGCGATTGTAGATCATCTTTAGATCTAATTCTTGCGTATGCTGAGCCGTCATCTATTACTTTAGTCTCCATTCTGGCTTCACATATAAATGGTTGACCTAAGATAATTTCATAAGAGCAGTTGTCCTGAATGAAAAAGTGGAATGTCTCAGAGATTCCACCTATCATTAGAGGTATGTTGGCACATGCTCCTAGGAGTGATCCACAACCATTGTCCGCGGTTCGCATTATCCAGCCGTGATTTTTATCAATAGGCCATTTAAACTTATCATATAATCCTTTCGAAATCACATTGATTTCAGACCCAGAGTCAATTAGGGCTAAAGCAGAATATGAGCTCTTCTGATCTCCTAAGTTAACTTTAATCTCCGGTGTGCCTCTCGCCCAAAAACTTTTTCTAAAATCACTCTTTGAGTTTTTTGTTTCGTCATCTGGTACAATCGGTCCTAAGAAATTTTTGTTCACATTACAGGTATTATCTTCTTCATCTTCTGAGTCTAAAGAAAGAGATTCATGAATCAAGTGAGTTACATCGGCAACATCTTGCATCTCTACCTCTTGTGACAGAGGGAATCTCTTCCTTTTAATTAGTTTAATAAAATTTTCCTTAAATTCAATTTTTGCTATTGAGAAGATTTGTTCTAAAGTCATTGTTACTGCACTTTTTAATAAGATGTCATACAATATTTCTTTCGAATCAACTTTTTGTTCAAGTTCAGAAATAAGAATAGCTTTCGGTACTCGTTTTGGTTTCTTTTCTGGTTTCTCTTCAGGTTTTGTTTCAGTTCTAGGAATTTGCTCTACTTTGTCTGATGTTTGAATTGGCTCACTAAACACAGGTTGTTTACCCTCCCTAATTTCTTTTCTTCGCTCCTCATTTGTTTTAGAACTTTCGCCTTGTTCAAACTGAACTTTCTTAGGCTTTGGCTCATCTCTCATCTTACTTCTAGTCATTCGTCTACCTGAATCATTTGTATCTTGCTCATCATCCCTCTTCCTTTTCTCTTCAACATTCGCAATATGCGAATATATCGAGAATTGATCGACAGGAGAGTTCCACGCAGTTTTCTGCATAATATCATCTCTCGCCTTTATCAAAGCTTCAATTGAGTAGTTCCTCGTTTCCCTTGTTTGTTCGGAATCAGAGTCACTATCAACATATTCTAGTTTAACAGCAGAAGCAGATTTCGAAGACTCAGAAAGGTTTTCATACAGCTTCTGCATCCCTCCCTTTCCCTAATTGGCAGCTAAGGGTAAATGTGTTCTATAGTCGCACAATCGCTTGTCAATATCAATTACAAGTCTTTTCTCTTTCGCATCTTTCAATGCTTCACATGTATAAGTCAAATGATCTGTGGCATCGCACCAGATACATCTCCTCACATTGGCATTTCTCCTTTCATTGAAATTTCTTTGGTTAAATGCTTGAGGAATCGGTTGAGGAATTGGTTGGGGTACATCTGGAGGATTAGGAGGTATAAAAGGTGGATTAGGAGGTACTAATGGATGATTCGGAGCAACTAATGGTGGATTTGGAGCATTTACTGGTTGAGGATAAATAGTCGGATGAGCTTGCATTGCAGGTTTATCTTGAAGGTTTAAAGCATACACCACATTCTGCAAAGCCGCTACCTCTTTAGACATATTCTCGTGCATATGCATCATATTGTCCAACTTGTTAAACAAAATCTCAAATTGTAACTCGGTTGGTACTCTAGATGTAGATGTTGTAGGCTCATCTTTTGAATCTATAAGTGTATCCCTAGTTGCCTGAATCGGAGGAAAACTGGAAGATGGTTGAGGCATCGATTCATAAAGGAGTGTTTTACGTTGGATCATATGAGCAACCGCCTCAACTACAGTTTTCACTACACCCCCGTCATCTGTAAGCCCATATTTCTTTCCCGGTTCTTCAAGCCTACGCTCAACCTCTACCCTTATATCTGGAGTCAAGATTTTAAGGAAATATAAAATGATATCTGGGGTAAGGGCAACTCTATCCTGTTCAGGTAATTGAGAGAATCTTTTCATAAATTTGCCATGGAGTTGAGTTAAAGAAATGTGAGGCTTAGGTGAACTAATCCATTTCATAAATCCTTCTCTACTATGTTGACTGTAGTCTTCTAAGTAGAATTCCTTATGCAGCTCTTTTCTAAACTCATCCCATTCCTTATTGTCATGTATATCCATAATAGCTTTTACAGTACCTATGGCCAGACGTCCAAGATAGGATTTCCACTTTGTTTCAGGTAAACCGTGTAACTTAGCTAATTCCTCAAACGTGTCTAAATAATTTGTAACATTCATACCAGTAAATTTCCCTTTATCCTTTAATAACGTTTCAACTACTTTTTGTCCTTGCGTCTCGTGCATCATAGTTTGAAATAGCTCGTCCATTTTTGAAGTTTGTTTTGACCTAGCTTGAACAATTCTAACTATATCCTGAACTTCTTTTGTTACTCTTTCCTTATGTTCAGCTAATAATTCTGAAATTCCGTTAGAGTCCAGTTTGTTAAGTTTATACTATGCCAATATGCTTCAAGTAAAGCTATGATTAACGCTTAACTTATGATTAACAAACAATTGCCTTTAAACTATACCAATAATTTAACCTTAAATACAATTATGTATGCAAGAATGTAAGAGTAAAGAAATTATACCAACTGCTCGAAGATGAGGCTCAAAAGTGCTTTTTGTGAAATTCAATACATTTATTGATTTGAATCAAAACCTAAATACATAGTTGCTAAAAATGGGTGCGAACGTTGTGTTCTTCAATTGTTGATGAAAGGGGTGGCGAGACGAGGTTCTCCTACTTGCCAATCTTCGTGGAGGCGCTCAGGTCACCAGACCAGCCCTCAACACCAAGAAGATTGCAAGCTCACGTAAATGCCACAGCTTCCAGGGATGAAGACGCAGCTGCACTGATGTAAAATCGTATGAATGTATATGTAATGCAAACTGATAATATCCGTCTGAGTCGCAAGCCGATCTTCACATCGGGTTCACCAATGTCGGGTTCGTGAGGGATGCTCGGATGGTGGATCAAGTCATCCGCCTAAATCGTTCGGCACACGCAGGGTGTCTGTAGCGGACTCAGACTACGGACCATAGGGACAAGCTGCTTTATATCTGGCAATAGCTATCTGTTTGGGTGTTAACAATATTGACTCTTCGGTTAACTGATCTTTAACTACCTCTTCTATTGTAGCTTCTAATGGGTTTGGTTGAGTTTGTCTAACTAAAGTTGGTGGAAACAAATCTTCACTACTTTGTGATTCAGGAGATGCAATGGAAGAAAATGCTAGGAATGTAGTTAAACAGTGGTCATAAGATAAAGACACTAATGATTCCGAAGTAATATTGTTCTTCTAACACTAATTCGACGGATTCGGTTGTATGCTCAATGATGTTATTACTACTGTGTTCAGATACATGATATAAATCGGAAGACATGAAAGAACTAACAGAAACAATATGATGCTAAACTGATTTAAATAAATGAATTAATAAGTTAATACAAATGTAAAGTCTAGATAATCGGATAAATGTCTAAACAATCGGGTAAATGACTAAATGAAGATATAAGGTTTAAATGGGTCTTCAATCTGCCGGTTCACTTCAACTGCTTGTACTTCACTTTAACTGATTGTAATCTGCAATGTTTCTGCAAAAAAACATTAGGATTATAAGTAATGTTACAAGAAACCTTTGGAAACATAAATAAATTTACAAAACTTAAATCACATGTACGTATAACATTCTCATTCACATGCATATACACATACATATGCTCATGCATACATTAACTCATTCATATTCATTCTAAAACATACATTCACACACATGCTCATTCATTCACTTTCATGCCCATACATACTAACCATGCACACACTAATGCACATGCTAAGATGCATATTTTTTAATATACACATGCATTCACTCATGCACATGCTCTAATGCACTTGCACACTCATACACATTCATGCTTATGCATACTAATCATGCATATGCATATACACACTCACATGCATACATCACTCACATGTATGCTCTCATGCACACATGCACTCTTACTCACAGTCATACATACATGCATACATCTCACATGCATATAATGCATACAATGACACATATTTAATATACATAGTCTTTAATATAAATATGCATACTAACCATGCAAACATGCATGATTTACTTAAGCACACATGGATGTAATTACTAAATAACAAATCATTTAATAAATAATACTTACTAAATAATGAACTAATTATTTAATACTATTAGATTAATATTCCTAATGCTACAAAAGAAACACCTAATTAAGCCATATCGAATACACATCCTTTCTCTCTCTCTTTCTATCTCTCTCTCTCTCTCTCTTTCTCTCTCTCTCTCTCTCTCTCTCTCTCTCTCTCTCTCTCTCTCTCTCTCTCTCTCTCTCTCTCTCTCTCTCTCTCTCTCTCTCTCTCTCTCTCTCTCTCTCTCTCTCTGCCGTGCGCAGCGCCAGGGGGGGGGGAGGGAGTCTCTCTCTCTCTCTCTCTCTCTCTCTCTCTCTCTCTCTCTCTCTCTCTCTCTCTCTCTCTCTCTCTCTCTCTCTCTGCCGTGCGCAGTGCCAGGGGGGGGAGGGAGTCTCTCTCTCTCTCTCTCTCTCTCTCTCTCTCTCTCTCTCTCTCTCTCTCTCTCTCTCTCTCTCTCTCTCTCTCTCTCTCTCTCTCTCTCTCTCTCTCTCTCTCTCTCTCTCTCTCTCTCTCTCTCTCTCTCTCTCTCTCTCTCTCTCTCTCTCTCTCTGCCGTGCGCAGCGCCAGGGGGGGGAGGGAGTCTCTCTCTCTCTCTCTCTCTCTCTCTCCTCTCTCTCTCTCTCTCTCTCTCTCTCTCTCTCTCTCTCTCTCTCTCTCTCTCTCTCTCTCTCTCTCTTCCTATCTCTCTCTCTCTTCTCTCTCTCTCTCTCTCTCTCTCTCTCTCTCTCTCTCTCTCTCTCTCTCTCTCTCTCTCTCTCTCTCTCTCTCTCTCTCTCTCTCTCTCTCTCTCTCTCTCTCTCTCTCTCTCTCTCTCTCTCTCTCTTCTCTCTCTCTCTCTCTCTCTCTCTCTCTCTCTTCTCTCTCTCTCTCTCTCTCCTCTCTCTCTCTCTCTCTCTCTCTCTCTCTCTCTCTCTCTCTCTCTCTCTCTCTCTCTGCCGTGCGCAGCGCCAGGGGGGAGGGAGTCTCTCTCTCTCTCTCTCTCTCTCTCTCTCTCTCTCTCTCTCCTCTCTCTCTCTCTCTCTCTCTCTCTCTCTCTCTCTCTCTCTCTCTCTCTCTCTCTCTACCGTGCGCAGCGCCAGGGGGGGAGGGAGTCTCTCTCTCTCTCTCTCTCTCTCTCTCTCTCTCTCTCTCTCTCTCTCTCTCTCTCTCTCTCTCTCTCTCTCTCTCTCTCTCTCTCTCTCTCTCTCTCTCTCTCTCTCTGTCTCTCTGTCTCTCTCTCTCTCTGCCGTGCGCAGCGCCAGGGGGGGGGAGGGAGTCTCTCTCTCTCTCTCTCTCTCTCTCTCTCTCTCTCTCTCTCTCTCTCTCTCTCTCTCTCTCTCTCTCTCTCTCTCTCTCTCTCTCTCTCTCTCTCTCTCTCTCTCTGCCGTGCGCAGCGCCAGGGGGGGGAGGGAGTCTCTCTCTCTCTCTCTCTCTCTCTCTCTCTCTCTCTCTCTCTCTCTCTCTCTCTCTCTCTCTCTCTCTCTCTCTCTCTCTCTCTCTCTCTCTCTCTGCCGTGCGCAGCGCCAGGGGGGGGAGGGAGTCTCTCTCTCTCTCTCTCTCTCTCTCTCTCTCTCTCTCTCTCTCTCTCTCTCTCTCTCTCTCTCTCTCTCTCTCTCTCTCTCTCTCTCTCTCTCTCTCTCTCTCTCTCTCTCTCTCTGCCGTGCGCAGCGCCAGGGGGGGGAGGGAGTCTCTCTCTCTCTCTCTCTCTCTCTCTCTCTCTCTCTCTCTCTCTCTCTCTCTCTCTCTCTCTCTCTCTCTCTCTCTCTCTCTCTCTCTCTCTCTCTCTCTCTTTGCCGTGCGCAGCACCAGGGGGGGGGAGGGAGTCTCTCTCTCTCTCTCTCTCTCTCTCTCTCTCTCTCTCTCTCTCTCTCTCTCTCTCTCTCTCTCTCTCTCTCTCTCTCTCTCTCTCTCTCTCTCTCTCTCTCTCTCTCTCTCTCTCTCTCTCTCTCTCTCTCTCTCTCTCTCTCTCTCTCTCTCTCTTTGCGCGCGCTGCGCGCTGCAGACAGAGGAGAGAGGGGGGGAAAGTACACACACACACACAGTACACACACACAATACACACATAACACACATCCCACATACACAAAACACTTATGTGCACATACACACATCACATACACACTCACATATCACATACACGCACACACATATAACACATACACTCACTTCACACACACACACTTCACATACACACATACATCACACATACACAAAACACATACGTGCACATACACATAACACATACACACATACACATACACATAACACGCACACATAACACGCACATACACGTACACATAACACGCACACACACGTGCACATCTCACGCACACACACGTGCACATCACACGCACACACACGTGCACATAACACGCACACACACGTGCACATCACACGCACATACACATACACTACTGCAGGGACTCAGACCAAGCCACGGAATAGGCATGGGCATGCTTCCAGCCGGACAATCAACATCATAATGACGGCTCAATATCCCGAGCACGAGGAGGCTCTAATTAGAAAGAAGGGGAAACAGAAGAAAGTAAAGAGCAGGAGACAATACCTGCAAAAAAACATTAGGAGAAACTTGAGCTCAACACACATTTAAATACATACACAAGTCCTTCCTAATCCACTCTTTTGTTTTCCTGCTTTCTCTCACATCCATTCTTTAACCCACACTTATCACCACTCTTTCATTTGACTTTTCTCCACTTTAATTACACACTCTACTTATACCATTCTTTTCATCACATCCTTTTTGCACTTTAAATGCATACTTAATGTAGACCACTCTTTGATTTTGCCCTCATAGTTACCACACTTTTAACCACTCACTTTATCCACTTTAATTACACACTGATTTCACACCATTCTTTAAACAGCACTCACATACACCGCTCATTAATTATCCACTTCATTTTCATTTAAATTGAATTATCCTAAATTGCTTAATTAAATAATTCAGTTAAATTAACCTTAGTTTATGATTTTAATTCTTTAAAACCTTAGAAATAAAGGTACATACACTATGTAATTAATAATTTAAACCATAATTTATTTTTGTAAGTTCATCAATGTTTAGAGATAAATCAATTCCATTAAATGTTAATTATTTTAACCCTTGAAACATCCTAAACCCTTAGAAAACCTACTTAAAACCCATCAGAAACTCATGAAAACCCTTTAAAACCCTATCTCTAACCCATGATAAATCATCTAAACCCTAGCTTTAATCCATTGGACTCATTTAAGATCCTTTGGATTAACCCTACTGACTTAAATTTATATAAACTTATGAAATCCTAGGGTTATATACCCATGCTTCTTGCATGTATAAATAGAACAACTCATTAAATATGAAATTAGAGTAAACCCGAATATGAACATAAAAGGTTTGAGATCACCAATAAAGTTGCTTTCATTTTCTCTGTCATTAACTGGAAAGTTGAAAACTTTCCGACAACGGCATATTTTGTATGAGTGTCATGACACACCTAGTGTCAGACACCCAGGATTTAACAAGACTTATGATCTTGTTAAAATGTAGTTTTATTGGCCTGGACTTCATAAGGACGTCCTAGAGTATGTGCTTAAGTGCAACAAATGCCAGGTCAACAAAGCTGAGAGGTTGAGGATTGGAGGACTACTCCACCCATTGGATATTCCTAATGGGAAGTGGGAGAGTATCTCCATGGACTTTATAGTCGGATTACCTAAGACATAGAGAGGGCATGACTCAATCTGGGTAATTGTGGATAGATTAACCAAAATGGCTAGGTTTATTTCGACACGTACTATAGTGAAGATGCCAGAGTTGGCTAGACTTTTTGTGGAGAACCTATACCGGTTATATGGTCTTCTTTTAGACATAGTTTCCGATCGGGATAGGAAGTTTACTAGCCACTTTTGGAGAGCGGTCTTCAAAAGGTTGGATACGAAACTTAGCTTGAGTACGGCCGAGCATCCACAGTTGGATGGGCAAACAGAGAGGGTTAACCAAATCCTAGAGGATATGATTCGAGCATATGTGAATCAAAGGCAAACTAATTGGGAAGAGTACTTACCTATAGTAGATTTTGCATATAATAGTGCCAAGCATTGTTCCACTGGGCATAGTCCATTTATGCTTATGTATGGGTTTCAACCAAGAGCTCCTTATGCAGTAGGGTTGTAGATGAAAAAGTTCAAGCTGCAAAGGACTTCTTGGAAGAGATGAACGATATGCTTAGGCTTGCTTAGGACAGCATTAGGAGAGCTCAAGATAGAACTAGAGCCTATGCTGACCCTCAAAGGAGAGATATCAACTTTGAGGTAGGAGAGCAAGTCTATCTTAGAGTTCCATCTAGGTCTGAAACCATGAAGACGGGACTTTGTCCAAAACTATCTCCTAGGTATTGTGGACCTTTCCAAATACTTAAGAGAATAGGAAAGATGGCTTACCAGGTCCAACTTCTAGAAAATAGTCAAATCCATCCAGTTTTTCATGTTAGTCGGCTTAAGAAAAGGCTCGGAGAATCTGACAACCTCATTCTAGATAGTGAGGTAGTAGAGCCTATTTCTGTTCAATCTATTCCACATGAGCCTGAGAGCATACTACGCACTCGAGAGAAACGGAAGAGAAGTCACTTGTATAAAGAGTGTCTAGTAAAGTGGAAAGATGGTTCAGAAGATAGTGCCACGTGGGAGCGGGTTAGCACCCTTCAGAGACGATTTCCCAACTTTAGACTACCTTCCCAAGATTCTTCTTAAGGGGAAGGATATGGGGAAACAACACGGAGACAGGACCATGTATTTCTATACATGGGGATATAGTGGGAGTACTATTTCCTTGATTATCTCTTTCTTTTAGACCTTCCAATACCATTTTTGAGGACAAAAATGGAGTAAGGGGAAGGAAATGTTATATGGAGTCAATAAATGGAGGAGGTATGAACCACCTCTTAACCCCATTTAGAGGATTCACACATGAGTGCCATGTGGCACTCATGTGTAGATCATTGGACTCAATCAATGAGAGAGAGAGAGAGATTTAAGTGAGTAGTACACGGTTGGGCGGCAGAACTCATATCGATCTCCGTGTAGAATGATGGTGCGCACTTCATTGATCTGTCAAACTCGTACCATGTGCAGGCATGCCTTCAAAAGTGAGGGGACTCCTCGAGACCACCAGAGGCTTCACAACATAAAAAGGTCACACTACTAAAGCCATCCTAGATACAAGTGCAGGAGTAGTTATAAAGACCACATCTTTGTGGAAGTGTTGGGGAAAACCAGCCCTTAGACCCACTAGGATGAAGTTGCAGATGGTAGATGGACATATAGAAAGACCCTTAGGGTTATTGGAAGTAATTACCCTATCCACTTGTGGAGTAGAATTCGATCATACCTTTGTAATATGTGATTTTGGAAAGAATCAAGCATATGTGATGCTCTTAGGTAGGCCATTCATGCGACAATTACAGGTAATACAAGATTGGGGAACCAACCCTTTGTACTTACAACACCTAGGAGTGACCACAAAAGTGAACCTCCCAGACTATTCACATAGGAATGTACCACCCTTGCAATGGAATATTGTACATAGTAACGAAGATAAGAAGGAACCGCTACATTCCTTAACATGAGATCCATTATGGCTGCATGAGGATACACACCTTTGGATGTGTAAAATTGCAGCCAAGGAAGAGAAACGTGCAACATCAAGAGTTTCAGGAGTAGGACACACCTTCAGACCCATTGAGGACCCAATGTATGTTCCGGTAGTGTTCCCAGACAAGGAATTCGAACCCTATGGTTGGGCAAAGATTCTAGCAACTATGGACATAGCAATTAATGAAGAACAATGGACGACCCATCGTGATGAAGACGGTTATGATACGTCCATATTCACTATAAACCTAGTAGGGGAAGAAACAGAGATCTCATAATGGAGTAAGCAAGTGAACGACGAGGAATGCAAAGAAGATTCAAACAGACCCAAATGTTCATCAAAAGAAGAATTCCTAGGTTGGGTAGAAGCCATGTCCCCATACCTCATCACCCCTAGGAAGGAAAAGGATAATTCAAGTCCTAGTCAACAAAATCAAAAGATGAGGAAGGAAAAGAACATGAAAACTGAGGAAGAAGAACCATTGATGGAAGTGCCAGAAAACTTTAGGAAATATGCAGTGGAAGACCAAAAAATCATGATCAGAATGCCAAAAAGAGACAAAATCTCGTGAGAAGCTTATGAAAATAAGGAAACCACAAAGAAAGTTGTAGTAGCAATCGAGGGTGGAGAAGAACGATGCATGTACATAGGACATGATTTGACTGATGAAGAGGAAGAAAGTTTGATTGTGCTACTGAAAAGGTATAGGGATGTGTTTGCATGGAGTTACAAGGACTTGAAAGGCATAGATCCTGATATATGTTCCCATAGGATACCCATGAGCGTCGAGGCAAGACCCACCAAGCAAAAGCCCTATACATATAATGACAATTATGCATTGAAGATCAAGGAAGAAATAGACAGAATCATAGAAGCCGGATTCATCTACGAAATAGAACACGCGTGTGTACCTAAGTCATGAGGTCTTTGGGACTTGTGTCAAAGAGACTAAATCTCCTTTGCCACACAAGTACGTATAGTGGTGGATCGACACACACTTAATTATCAATCCAAAAAACCTACCAAAGCAAGTGTATGAGGACGTGTGCACACGTGATGGAAAGTCAAGTGGTTCAGCTAAAATGCAAGAGAAAAGACTAAACTGCCTCTCCAACTCACCTAATCTCTGAAAGTGTCTGCCGTGATACCACTTACAACAATAAATACAAATTTGAAAGTTTCTCCTAGCTTCGAACTCTGAATATGGCCAATAGCGGGTTCATTTCGAAGCTCTCGACGAGACGCATCTTTAAGTTTACTCCAATCTGACAATTTCTCTTCAAGTTATGGCCAAAATAGTGAATGGCAAGAAGCACCTTCACTCACTCCACAACTCGTACTTGCTCACACACACACTACAGTACTCCAAAAGTGATGGGGAGGGGTAGACAACAGTTCTACACACACATTCCAAGCTTCACACACACACAAAAGATCATAGAGAAGATGAAAATCTACAGGAAAGAAGCAAATTCGAAATTTTGGAGCTCTCCTTCACAATGGCAAAAAGTCCTTACAAAGATTCACAAAGTGACTTATATACATGTGCCCTAAAAAATGGTCCTTTCACACAAGTGACCGACACTTTATTGGCTAATCTCTAATTTCCTACTATTTTACAAGAAATAGGTTACAAAGAGTTGGGTTTATGCATCTAGAGGACTCCTCTAGTGCATTTACATAGCTTTTGAGGGAATTTCCTAGGATTTGAAGAAGAAAATTATGCCCATTAATTTGAAAATTTCGGGGCTCCTCTTTTGTGCCTATTTTCTTTGCAATACTCTCCCCCTCTTTGTCTCTGTGGTCCCTTGATAGGCTTTTGCTTCTCGTTTGTAGCTTGTCAAAGGCTCCTGAACACACGCACCCAGTGCTCCAAGAAGCAATAAGGACTGTAAGGCAATTTTTTACTTTATCCGAGATTAGTCCTTTGCTTCTATAATCCCCTTGGTATCCCATACATTCATAAATTTGGCTTGCTGCATTAAATCGGGCTGCCATGCATGTCATCAGTGGCTAAGAATGTGATGTTCTTAGTCACCCTCTTCAACTTTTCAGCCTCTGCCTCTTTCTAGCTTTTGGTCTTCTGATATGTCTTTGCCTTCACACATCTGATTAGTTGTATTGCTTGGGGCCCGTTTACTTTCTTCCACCGCATGCCTTAATTTGCTGACCTCTAATCTCTTTTGAGTCAGAATTACGTTTTAAAGGTCCTGTTCTTCAATCTTCTTTGTCATCCTCTAGGACCTGACTCATTTCTTTCCACCGCACGCATCTAGTGGACGAGGAGGCAGTTAGGACCTTCAGATAATTGGTTATCTTATCTGATGAAGAATCCTTCGTGTGTTGTCCCTCTTTCCAGCTTGTTTCGCTTCACTGCCTGCTCCTGGTGGATGAGGAAGTTGTGTGCAACCTCCCATGAAATGTCCTGGTTGTTATCTTTCTTTAATTCCACTCCTCAAGACCTGGTTCTTTGGTGTTGTCTCCTAATGCGTGCCCCTGCGGGGCTTTGGGCAGAGAGTTGTTCTTTTTCTTCATAAACTTTGTTCTTTATTGAGCAATTTTACTCTTTGATTTTCATCTTCTTCTCTTTTAGCTTGATTCCCCTTCCACACGTCCCTCCTCCTAAACTATGTTGTCCCCGATAGACTTTTTGTGGCAACGCGAGTATGTTTGGATGACTTGCTACTCGCGTTGATTAAGCAGATTGGCATGACATAGCATGAATTCTTTCCATTGGTTGGACTTTACCCGGTCATCTGGTGCCTATCGATGATCAGCAAAGAAACTTAACTCATAGGCCACCAGTCTTGCATTAAGGTTTGAAGACATTTTTGCAAAAATTTTCGAGTCAATCTCAAAAAATCCTGTGAAAAACGCCTCTTCAAAAGTCTGCATGTAAGTACTTGGCAAAAACATTAGCCTTGAGTATATAGCCATGAGCGTTAATCGGCTAGGTATAGTTGATAGATAAAAAATGAGGGCATCTGATCCTTGATTAATTCCGATGAAGTTCAAAAAGGTGTACTGTGCATGCTGAAACACCTTTATGATAGTAAGTAACATACTCAAAATCTTATTAGTCATCTTGACTACTAAATCTGGTATGGTTGCATAGCGAGCAATCCAAAATTCCATGGTTTTAACCATGTATTCTTTGGTCGATAGATAGTTACGAGGTGGACTTGGCAGTAATGGGTAGTTGAGCCACTGGTTATTTATGCTTCCCTGGCGCTGTCCTCCCAAAATTGCATCCAGGAGCGTCTTCTGGGTACTGGGCAAAAACATGGATTCACTTGAAGTATGTATGGTGATGATTCTTATTGTACCTGTAGCATAGGGTTCTTCTCCAAAACTTTTCTCCTCCATATAGTATCCGCTTTGTCAAATTCCTCTTGTGTGTAGGTGAATGTTTGCATGCTAAATTGGAGGTTGCTATCTGGCTCTTTATTTGTTGTGGTCTTTATGTACTGTCAGGTTTGCTCTTTGATTAATCCATATGGTACATTGAAGGGTCTTATTACATGGTCCAGATCTTTGCTTTCAATTTTTGCTTCCTTCATGAATTTGATTACTTGATCTTCAAAATCTTCCGTAAGCTGGGACACCAGTAGTGCCCACTCATGTTGGCTTAGTTCTGCAATATCCCGAGTATGTCTTTCAGTGTGTTTCAGTGTGGGTCTCCATGTCCTCCCTTATTGGTGAATGATGTAAGGGGGGAGAAAGAGTACGTACCTCAGTCTCCTCAGTAGTCGCTATGGAGTGTGGAACTACTGGTGTCCCCTCTGTTACCTTCTGTGCTAGTTGATCCTGTAATTGTTTGATTAATTCATCCTTTTCTTTGATTTCTTCTGTGGCTCTTCTGACTTCCTCTTTGTTCTTCAAGAGTTCCTCTCCTATGACAGCGAGTTGATCAACATCTTCTTTGCATTGTACTATATATTGATTTTCTACCATTTTCCACTTCTTCCTAAGTGCATTAGTGTCCTCCATATATCGTTTCTCCCATTCTGCTATGATAGCCTGCTCTTTCTTCAGCTAATCTTCACATGCTGCTATCCATTCTTCCAATGGTTTTGTGTCTTTCTCTTTCACTTTAGGAGCTTCTATCAGTTGATTGCATAATAGTGTTGTCATTAGCTCCTTGTTCCTGTCACGGAGGTTATCTGCTTTGTCCATACATACTTTAATTTGTGATTCAAGGATTTTGCTTCTAGCATTCATTCGTGTCTTCTCGGCCTTGCTAGCTTCATATTTGCTCTATAGTTCTTTCGATTGTTCCTTTAGCTTCTAATTTTCCATTTCTAGTGAGTTGCATTGATGCTTGGTTTCGTGGACTTCTGCTTCTTTCTCGTGCTTGACTTAATTGGGCAAATAGATTCTCACCTATTTCTTGAAATTGATTCTTTTCCCACATTTCTTTGTCATAATCAGCATCAGCCTCAAGCATTAGTTGTTGAGTGTCCATGGCAGTCTGTATCATCTGTTGTACTACTAGCTTGAGCTGAGTGACGTCTACATTTAACCATGTTTTGGGAATACATGGAACTTCCCCTATTCGTATGTCCTTTTCTTGCTCCACGTGTATGGTCTCGTTATGAGGTTGCCTTATTTGTAGTTGTACTCCATGTTCTTTTCTTTCTTCTTCCTTATTAATAGTCTTTGTGGCACTCCCTTGAAATGTGACATCCATTGGAGAGGGTTTAGCCACTACCCTTATTGGTGTGAAGGGTTCTGATTCTTCAACTGTATTTTCAACCCTTTCTTCCTTGGGGTTCTTGAATAGGACCTCTCCCACTAGCAAAGTCTCTTAGATTTGAATATTAGATGCTCCATTCGATTTAATAACATGTACCCTTTCTTGGGACGCTTCCTTCCTTGTCGTGTCTTTGCTGGAGTTTATTGGCATTTGATCTGTCTTCATTCCTTCCATGTCCACACCCTCGTTCACTTGATTTAACTACTCCCATTGTCCATCATCCTTGGAATCACTTCGAATGTCCACATTCAACAGGTTTCTGATTCTTCTTGTGCATCTGATGATGAGCTTGAGTTTATTAATCCCAATTCCATGTATCTGTGGACTTTGGTCAACCTCTTTCTTTGTTCTGAGTCTTGATGTACTTGTTGGTAGTGGTGCCCTTGCACTGAGAGGTTTACCTATCCTTTGGTATACTGATGGGTAGCTTCCATTGCTCTTGTCAATTCTTCTTCCATAATGGGTGGATTTTCTTCAAGTCGCGTTCTTGGAAGTACATGTGCCCTCTTTGTAGTTGGAACTTCTGCTTCTGCTTGCATCATTTCCCTTAGACTCTTGGTACCTCTCATTCTAGATTGGGAGCTTGTTTCTGCTTCCTCTACAATTTTTACTCCTTCCTTTTTCCTAGGGATTGCTACTTCTTCCGCTAGGGTTTCTTTTTCACACTTGATGGTTTCATGCACGGGATGGTGTCTTTCTTCTAATAGGCCAAAGATTTCTTTGTGCCCTATTTTGGCTAAGATGTACCCTTGAGCTAGGTGAATGCTCACTTTGTTTTCAATGATCCAGTCTTGCCCTAGGATTAGGTTCTCTATCAAATCCTCATCTTTACACATCAAGACTCGTTGTTCCATAGTGGAATTTCCTAGGTGGAGGGATATTGTAGCTTCTCCAATGCATTCTATAACTTGACCTCCCACACCTATCATGTGTGCTTTAGTAGGTGACATGGTCATTTGAAGATGCATGATGACTGTCCTTTGTATGCAACTGAGTGATACCCTCGAGTCTATCAAGGCATCTATTAGCTGGTACTCTGTTGTTCCAATCCCTAGGTTTAAGTACAGTTGGGACTTGCTGATATTGTTGGTGTTGGACTTATGAACTTGATAGTTGGCCATGGGAATAGGCTCTTCCCCTTGTAGATATCATTCATCCCTTTTCCTTATCCACTCTTTCTGTTTCTTGATACGCTCTAAGGCTTCTTGTCTTGCCTCCTCTCTAATCCTCTCTTCCTCTCTCTTTCTATTTTGAGCTCCTACAAGTCTTGCTAACATTGGGTCTGTCAATGGTTCCATGTAACATTTTACTCGACAACCACTTATGTAATTAGGGAGGACATCCCCATCCAGAGTGGCTAGGTTAACCGCTCCACTCATGGAAATCCTATTGATTAGTAGTGGTCCATATCCGTGCTTTTGTAGCTTCTTTGCATGTTGCTTCAGAGTATAAACAAAAACTAAATCTCCTTCTTTTAATCCTTTATCTTTTATATGTGCATCATAATATGCTTTCTGTCTTCTCTTTGCCGCATAAATTCCTGCAACAGCTTGCATTCTAGTCTCATGTAGTTTTTCAATTTAGTCTAGTTGTTTGGACAATTCATGCCCTGTCCAATCATACTGTTGTGCTACTCTCAAAGTGGGCATTAAAAAATCGATTGGCAAGATTGCGTTTTGTCCATAGACTAGGTTAAATGGTGTAGTTCCAATGGTTGTCTTGTAAGCCATGCGGAAGGCCCAAATTGCATGATGCAATTGATTGTCCCAATCTGACCTTCCACTATTGACTATCTTCGTCAATACAGTACACAACACCTTATTGGAACTTTCAGCTTTCCCGTTGGCTTGAGGGTGATAAGGGGCTGATTTTTTATGGATCACTAGGAACTCGTTCATTAAGGATTCGATCACTTCATTAATGAAATGTGTTCCTCTATCACTCACTATTTCTATAGGTAATCCAAAGCGAGTAAAGATATGCTCAAAAAGAAACTTAGTTGTGGTATAAGCATCATTTTTTCTAGTAGCCTTAGCCTCTACCCATTTAGTCAGGTAATCTGTTGCTACTATTATGTATTCCACATGTGATCCTTTGGCTGGTGGGTTAATGGGTCCTATGAAATCAATACCCCATTTAGAAAATGCTCTCATGCAAACCATAGGTCTTAATGGCATGTCATCTCGCCTAATTGGATATTTGGCTCTTTGGCATGTCTCGCAACTTCGTACATAGGTGTCTGCATCCATATGTAGGGTTGGCCACCATAAGCCTATAAAGATGATCATTTTTATGGTTCTTTCAACTGAGAAATGTCTTCCTGTGGCACCTGAGCATGCCATCTCTAATATGGGTAGGTATTCTCCTTCATGTACACACAGCCATAGGCGATAATCCTTCCATCTCTTGAATAATTGTCTTCCCATGATAACGTAGTCTTTACTCATTTCCTCTAGAGATAGTTTCCTTGCTAAACTGATTCCTTCCTCATGCTTTCGTGTCTTTAGGAATTTCACTAATGTCTTACTTTAATTGGGTGCTATTGTAGAGAAAGGTAAAGATGTGTGGTCATCTGGAGTGGTCTCCTGACATTCCATGCAAATGTTGACATATGCATGGACATCCTTAGGCATATCAGGCCAGTATCCTCCTAACCGTTTCAATTCTCTTAGAGTTTCATGAGTTCCTTTGTGCATTCTCCATTTGTTTATGTGAGCTTGTTCAATTAGGTTCTTTTGTTCATCTTCCTCTACACATCTAGACAATATGCCATTGGGTTCTTTGTGACATACACTTCCTGCTACAATCTGTAGGTCAGGTGATTATAGGATTTCCTTTCTACTCTCCCTGTTAATTGAGTGTTGTGGTCCATGAGTGAGTATTGGAATCAACTTTTCTGCCCATTTAGGACACACTTCCAAATTGAACAGGTAAGTGTCTGGCAAATCGTCTAGTACTCCGCTTGGTGGTTCTCCATGAGTTAGCCTAGAGAGATGATCCGCTTTTACATGGGTATTTCCTTTCTTTACAATTACTTCAAAATCGAACTCCATTAATAATAGAAACCATCTCACTATTCTTCTCATGTTTCAAAGCTTATTGACTAAGTACAATAAGGCTTGATGATCTATGAGGAACTTGAACTTATTGGCTAAGAGGTAGTGTCTGAATTTCTTTACAATGTACACCATTCCTAATCCTTCTCTCTCCATAGTCGTATAGTTTCTCTCGGCTTGACTCAGTTGTCTACTTGCATAGGCAATTGGATGGTCCAATTTTCTTTCATCTGTCGGTTGGGCTAAGATGCATCCTATTGCGTAATTGGAAGCGTCCACATGAATATGAAAAGGCTTGTTCCAATTTGGTGTTTTCAAAACAAGAGTTGTGCTAAGCCATTTCTTTAGCTCATTAAATTCCTTCTCGCATTCGTTTGTCCATGTGAATTGAGTCAATAATCCATACAAGGGTTTGGCTATTATAGCGTACATGTGGATAAAGCGACGATAGTATCCACAATGACCCATAAATGCGTACACTTCTTTTGCATTCTTTGGTCTAGGAAGTGCTAGAATCACTTTGATCTTGTCTTCATCTGTAGATATTCCGTTCCTAGACACGATGTGTCCTAAGATTTTCCCTTGTCTTACCATGAAAATGCACTTCTCATGATTTAGGTAGACCCTATATTGCCTACATTTATCAAATATTTTCCGCAATTAAGGAATGTGTTCTTGCCTTCGATTTGAATATGTACATAGGTCGTCTATGTATACTTCCATACTCTTCTTTAGGAATTCTTTGAAAACATGACACATCAACCTTTGGAAAGTAGCAAGGGTGTTAGTGAGTCCAAAAGGTATCACTCTGAAAGCGTAGACCCCCCATTCAGTCACGAATGCGGTCTTATGTTGATCCTTCGTAGCAATAGCTACTTGGTTGTATCTAGAGAATCCATCCAAGAAACTATAGACTTCTTTGCCTGCAACTCTGTCCAAAAGGTGATCGATGATAGGTAATGGAAAACTATCACAAATCTTGGCTACGTTGACTTTCTTAAGATTAATGCTCACTCTTAGTTTTCCATTCTTTCTAGGCACAACTACTACTGGTGACACCCATTCGGTATGTTCTATTTCCTAAATGAATCCAGCCGCTAATAGCTTGTCTATTTCTTCTTTTATTTTTGCAGCATAAACCTCATTATACGTGTAAGGGCGTTGTTTTGATGGCTTTGTCTCTAGTGTCATTGGTATTCTATGAGAGCAGATGGAGGGTTCCACACCCTTGAGATCCTTATAGGTCCAAGCAAATACATCTCGATATTCTCGGATCAATCGTATCAATTCTTCTTCCTCCTCTGTTGACACATCCTTTCCTATGTGCACATCTTTCTTCTCCATCTTCTACGTTTACTATGATTTTTTTTGTTTGTTCCTTGTTGTCATACACATCTCCTTATTTTGCCTCTCTCTTAGGCATCTGAATGGCTATTTTTCTTTCTTCTACTTCATACCTTTTAAAGTGTTCTGGTACTTCAAAAAGATCAGGGGTTGGTTCGATCTTACTCATGCTTTCCTCTTGATGTGGTACTATAGGGGTTGCTTCTATTGCTAACACTTGCTGTTCCGTACTGGTCTTCTGCTTGAATGGCTTCGAGATAATGTTCCTCTAAATTATACTCTATTTCCATTTCTATGCTCTCGTATTTTTCTTTCCATTCCTTTTCTAATATTTCTCCTGCTTCTACCTCTTGTAGAACTACCATGTACAAGTTTACGCCATAGCCTTCTTCGTCCACACATTCATTCATGGTCAAAACTTCTTCATTCACACATACATCCAAGGTTGCTAGGATCTCCATCCAACCGTGTGGTTCAAATGCTTCATCAGGGAAAACTTGAGGCAAGTACATTGGGTCCTCTATGGGCCGATAATTTTGATCTCCTATGGGCCATAATTGTAGTTTTTTATCCTCTTTCTTGGCTTCTTTACACATCCATGGTTGGGCATCCTCGTGCATCCATGATTGATCACTTGATCTAGCACTATGGATAGACAAATCATCTTCTTCCTTATGTATGGAGTTCCATTGTAGTGGGGGTACATCTCTGTATGCAAAAGTATGCAAGTTTATCTTGGTAGTGTTTCCTTGATGTTGAAGGTATAACGAGTCTCGTCCCCAATCTTGCACTACCCTAAGTTGTCTCATGAAAGGTCGTCCTAATATCATCTCATAATTATTTGCCTTTCCAAATTGATAGATCACTAATGTATGCTCAAATTGAACTCCACAGGTGGTTAATTTGATCTTTTCTAATATTCCCAATGGTTTCTCAACATGGCCATCTGCTAATTGGAGCTTCATGCGGGTTGGCCGTAGGGCTGGCTTTCCCCATTTTCCCCAAATCTCTTTGGTGGCAATACCTACTCCTCCTCCTGTGTCTAGTATAGCCTTGGTCATGTATCCATTGTATGTGACCGGTAAACATGTGTTACCCTCATCTCCTTCACTAAATTCTCCAACCTTATCCACAGGGATTTGTACGTTAGATGGGTTTTCATTTCCCTTGCTTTCCTTTTTGTTCTTCTCCTGATTTAACTCCAATTTTCTTGCTAATTGTTTCCATAATTGTGGTTTAACACGAAGTAATTCTTCCACAGTCAACTGGCATTGTACTTTGGTCTTTTTGAGTTCTGTTAGATTGTGTGAGTTGTTATCTAAGGTTCCCTTTTCTTTTCCTCATACTATGGGGGCACGGATGATCATGGATTCCTTCTCATATTCTCCCATATAGTTTGGGAGGGTGGAAATGCTCCGGGCTTCCTCCCTATTTCGGTCTAGTCTAGAAACTTCTTCATATATTTCTTCCATGTTTGGTGTTGGTTGATAATCTTCCACATTTAACTCCTCAAAAGGAGGTTCTGCAACTCCATCCTTTTTCCATAGATCCTCTCGAATCCTAGTCCACAATTCCTTTGGCCAATCAGCTTCTAAATCCGAGACTATAGACATAGGTTTATCCTGGGTATTCGGTAATTCTTTCCCATCATCCCTCTCTTTTAGATTCTACTCATTGGTCTTAATACAATCCTGATATTGATTTTGAGGTATCCTTGTCTCAAGGAGGGGTGGAATAGTCTCCTCTAGGGTGGCATGAGCTACCTCTATTAGTTTTCTACATATTGCTAGCCTCTCCTTTTCCAACTCCCCTTGTGGGTAAAGCTTTTGATGTTGCTCTACATTCGGTCCATTCTTGATTCTAGCTTGGTAAGCTTTCAACCACATGTCTAAATCGTCTGGTTTTGGGTCTGCTAGAATTGATCCTGGCTTTTCTGGCTCTAGCATCTGAGGTGTAACAATAATTTCTTCCTAAATTTTGGGTTCTTTATTTTCTTTTTGCCTCTTGTGTCCTTCTTGTCTTCTTTGTTTTTATTTTTCATCCATTTTTCCTTGAGTTTTTCTCTCCTCTCCTTCCACTTTTGGCTTTTTGTTATTTGGGTACTCTCACATGGGTCCTCTGAATCTTCCACTATTTGTAGCCGGGGCTCTACGGTTTTACTCTTTTCTTGCTCAGGGTCTACTCGTTTTCTTTCTTGTCCTTTTGTTTGAGCTCGTGTAATGGCCTTCAATGGCACTGTATATTCCTTGTCACTTCCTGACGATTCAATTACTTCGATCACGTTAATAGGTGCAATGTCATGTGCCTTATTGGGATTTTTTGGGCAATCTCTAAAGAGATGTTCCTTTCCACAATCGCTGCAATACCCTTCCCATGTCCTAGGGGGTGGTGGGTTGTATGGACGAGTGCATTCTCTGATAAAGTGATCTCCTCCGCATCTATAGCATAGTTCTTTTGGCATAGGTGGTCTTATGGATGGTCTTACGGGTGTTGGTGCTTTAGGCGTGGTGTACATTAGTGTTGCCACCTCTGTTCCATAGACATTGTCATATTCCTCATAACCATAGTATTGTGGGTCATAAGCTTGCTCGTACTCAATCAGGCTGGTGTCATAGGGATAATAATCCCCTTGGGTCTGTTCGTATCCTGGGTTTGTTGATTTTGCACTAGCTATTGGCGATGCTAGCACTATGGCTCTTTCCAAGTTTTCATCTGGTTGAGCATATTTGACAGGTACTACGTGTTGAGGAAGTGGCAGTTGTGGTCCTAACACTGGCTGAGAGTTTCCAAATTGTACTTGCTCATATGCTCTAGGTGCTCCTGGTGGTCCTAGATAGGGATTATACCTGGGAACCTCCCTTCCTGGTTCTCTAGGTGAGTATCCATATTTCCTATACTAAGGTTGATTCAAAGGTCATGTCTGCCTGTTGAATGGACAATTCTCAATGGTGTGATTGGTGTATTTTTGTTCTATGTGGCAATATAGGGTAGTTCCTTGAGGTGTCTGCCTATTGTAAGGGTAAGCTTGAGGCAAACCCGCTCCTCCTCTTGCACACAAGTGAGTGGGGTGATATCCTCCACATAAGTTGCATCTTCATAACATGGGCATTCTCATTTGTGGATGCTGGTAGTTCCTCTTTCCATGGACTCCTAGCTTCTTGGCTACCAGCTCTGCTAACTCTTCTACGTTACTAGAGTTGGATGTTACTGTACTTCTAGTGTCTTCTGATTTCGTAGGATTGGGTGTACTTTTGAGATCATCTGCTAGGTTTTCCTCTAGGTCAATACACTCTTGAAGACACTCACTCAACGTCTGTAGCCTCTTCACATAGACTAAAGTTCTTAGAGTCCCGTTCGTCAGTCCATCCAAGAATAATGATATCATTTTTTGCTGCATGGGCCTTTCTACTACTGGCAATCTATCAACATATTGATTGAATCTTCAGGAAGTAGTTTTCATAGTTTCATTTGGGTTATGCTTGAAGCTATGGATTAATGATGAAGAATTATGTTGAATCCCTCTCTTAGTGAATTCCCTTATGAATTCTTGAAAGAATTGCTCAATATGTCCAAATTGATTGGGTTCTAGTGGCTTGAACCAGGTCAAAGCCATTCCTATGAGAGTGAGTCCAAAGGACTCATATTGCACAAAGGAATCATCCACTTGTTCAGCTCTTAAAACTTGTTTAAATTCAGCTATGTGGTCGTAAGGTTCTCCCATCCCGTCATAATGGTTTCTCATACACTTAGCCACTTGAATCGGTCTTAATCTTCTTATAGGTTTTGGTTGTCTAGGCATTACAGGAATCACTGGTCTAATTGAGGGCATTCCAGGCTGCACTCCTAGTGGTGGTCTTGGTCTCACTGGTGGTGGATGCTGGTTGCCTAGTCCAGGGTGCATTTGGTTGTGTGCTTGCAGTCCGGGCATTGTAAATTGCACATGGGTTTGGTTTGGAACACTCCAATGGCTCGTTTGTAACCCGCACGATACGATACTGGAGTTTCAAACGATACGATACTAGGTACACAATACAATACTAGGAATCCTCACAATACGATACTGGTACAAAGTCACGATATGATACCGCAACAATGCATGATACGATACTGAGATCCCTCGCGATACGATACCGCTTGGTCGACGATACGATACCGCTCGGTCGACGATACGATACCGTGACCAGGACGATACGATACCAAGTGGATCATGATACGATACCACTGGCAGATCGCGATCGCGATAGCAACTTTTGGTGAGTATCGCGATACTAGGGAATTTTGGTATCACGATACCAAAACTCAACCGATCACGATACTATAGCCAAAACCGCTCCAAACACAAAAAATTTTGTACGAAAGTGTTTCACTCTCACCCCTCTTTACTCTTGACCCTCTGTCTCACTCAAAGAACCTCTTAAATCTCTCTGTCCCAACCCATGATACCGAATACATCTTTAATCACGTGTAATTGCATTTTCACAGTGCTTTTGATGTTAAAATCTTAATGTAGCTTACCTTGGGGATATCTTGCTTAAAACTTGAGCTCATTAGGAGCTTTGAGGGCTTGTATTGCATGATATTGCTCAGGCGATACCATTCGCTGTCTGCAGGCAATACCACTTCCTGAGCAAGTGTCAAATGAACTAAATTTTTTGCCTTTTATAGTTTGTGATGCCTAAGACCTATCCTATACTAACTTGGCAATTTTTTGGGATTTTTCTTGGTAATTTCAACTTACTCCTACTCCACTTCTCTCATTGACCTAGCCCTAACTCTTCCTTCTCTCCTCCACTCCTAACCCTAAACCTAAAAACTCATTAGACACACCTCTGGGATGTGAAGTAACAAGTGCTAAAGTGTCTGACTACTTGCCACTGAACGAATTCACTCCTACAAGTATGATTCCTTCACTCCAGAGCTATAACCATCACAAAGCCACCTTGGTTGAGTGTGTTCCTAGGCAACGGTGCCAAAAACGTGTGTACCTAAGTCACGAGGTCTTAGGGACTTGTGTCAAAGAGACTGAATCTCATTTGCCACACAAGTACGTATAGTGGTGGATTGACACACGTTTAATTATCAAACCGAACCAAGTTTATGAGGACGTGTGCACACGTGATGGAAAGTGAAGTGGTTCAGCTAAAATGAAAGAGAAAAGACTAAATTACCTCTCCAACTCACCTAATCTCGGAAAGTGTCTGCCACGATACCACTTACATTAGTAAATACAAATTCGAATGTTTCTCCCAGCTCCAAACTCCGGATATAGCCAATACTAGGTTGCTTTCAAAGCTCTCGATGAGACGCATCTATTGATAGTATTTTCACTCAAATTTGACAACTGCTCTTCAAGTTATGGCCAAAATAGTGAATGACAGGAAGCACCTTACTCCACAACTCGTACTTGCTCACACACACTACAGTAGTTCAAAAGTGGAGGGGTAGACAACAGTCTTACACACACATTCCAATCTTCACACACACACAAAAGATCATAGAGAATATGAAAATCTGCAAGAAAGAAGCAAATTCAAATTTTTGGAGCTCTCCTTCTTCACAATGGCAAAACGTCCTTACAAAGAGTCACAAAGTGACTTATATACATGTGCCCTAAAAAAATGGTCCTTTCACACAAGTGACCGGCACTTTACTTTTTAATCTCTAATTTCCTACTATTTTACAAGAAATATGTTACAAAGAGTTGGGTTTATGCATCTAGAGGACTCCTCTAGTGCATTTACATAGCTTTTGAGGGAATTTCCTAGGATTTGAAGAAGAAAATTATGCCCATTAATTTGAAAATTTTGGGGCTCCTCTTTTGTGCCTATTTTCTCTGAAACAACGCGGAATGGGTATCACCCATCGTAGTCATGCCTAAGAAGAACGGTAAACTGAGAGTGTGCATTAACTTAAAGAAAGTCAATGTTGCCACGATTAGAGACAGTTACCCTTTGCCTATTACAGAACACCTATTTGAAAGAGTTACAGGCAAGGAAGTGTATAGCTTCCTTGACGGATTCTCAAGCTATAACCAAGTTGCCATTGCCCCCGAGGATCAACATAAGATGGCATTCGCCACTGAATGGGGTATCTTTGCATTTCGTGTGATGTCTTTTGGGCTGACGAATGCACATGCAACTTTCCAAAGGTTGATGTGCCACGTGTTCAAAGAATTTTTAAGGAAGAACCTAGAGGTGTATGTAGATGATTTGTGTGCTCACTCAGTGCATAGACCACATCATATCCCTAAGCTTGAATGCATCTTTGATAAGTGTCGGGAATATCAAGTCTGTTTAAACCCTGAGAAGTGCATTTTAATGGTTAGACAAGGCAAGATACTTGGTCATATAGTGTCAAAAAATGGAATCTCCATGGATGAAGACAAGGACATGTAATCAATGAATTACCCAGCCCAAAGAACATAAAAGAAGTACAAGCATTTATGGGCCATTGCGGTTATTACCGATGATTCATACACATGTATGCAATCATTGCTAAACCACTTTACAACCTGCTAACAAACTTTGAGTGGGCAGAAGAATGTGAGAGCTCCTTTAGTGAACTAAAACAACGATTGTGTTCTGCACCCATTCTCGTTGTGCCTGATTGGAATAAACATTTTTAGGTACATGTAGACGCTTCTAATCATGCCATAGGATGTGTGTTGGCACAACCCATAGAAGAGGGAAATATAGATTTACCAATTGCATATGCTAGTAGGCAGTTGAATGCTGCAGAGAGGAATTACACCACTGTTGAGAGAGAGGGGCTAGGAATGATCTATGATCTGAAGAAATTTCACCATTATTTATTGGCAAATAACTTTAAGTTTTTTATCGACCACCAGGCTCTCCTGTATTTAGTAAACAAACCATGCAACATAGGTAGGTTAATACGTTGGTTTCTATTATTGATGGAGTATGAGTTTGAAGTGGAAAGTCAAATATTGGTCCTAAACCCACAAGTCATCAAGTTATAGGAGTCAAGTGGCTCTACAACGTCAAATACAAATCAGATGGAAATTAGATAAGTACGAAGCAAGGTTGGTAGCTAAGGGATACAAGCAACAACACGGCATTGACTATGAAGAAACCTTTGCTCCTACTGTATACTTCACAACCATAAGAATCATCTTAGCACGAAATGCTCACTTTAAGTGGCCCATTTACCAACTGGATGTTAAAAGTGCATTCTTGAATGGAGATTTTCAAAAAGAATTATATGTTTAACAACTTGAAGGATTCAAGGTCCAAGGAAAGGAAGACCAAGTATACTTCACGAAGCACTTTATGGACTCAAGCAAGCTCCCAGGGCCTGGTATGAAAAGATTCACAAATTCTTTGAAGATAAAGGATTTCACAGAAGCAATGTTGATGCTAACCTCTACATCTATCAAAAGGAGTCCTTAGTTACCATGGTCATCCTCTATGTAGATGACTTGATATTGATAGGTTCAGATGAAGAACGCATCCAATTCATCATCACATAGCTTCACCTTGAGTATTCTCAAGGTGAAGCTGTGTGATTACTTTGGAGCAATGTACCTCTCAAGAGAACTGGCAAAGGCTCTACCTCCAGTTCCTCTCCAACGCTTGGTGGATCTCTGCAGCATTCAATTGCTCCAAAATGGAGCTGTAGAGGGGGTGTTGGTGACATGATTGCTCCTACATCATCTAAATTTTGTATCCGCATGAGTGCATCTCTATTTTGTATCTAAGAGGCATTCCATTTCTAGTTTATTTCCATTTTATATTGTATTTCCTTTGTATTTGGGTGTCTCGCCATTTTCTTTTAACATTGTATTCATTCTCCTTTTAGAGGAATTATCCACACGAGATGTACTTTGGAGAGCCCCTCCCAAATCTATATAAGGAGGGTGTCTCCCCCCATTTGTACTTGGTTAGAAGCTTGAGGAGCCTACTCCATGCTCTTGGCAAGCTCATTTCTAATCCACATGAGTTTACCCATTTCATGGTCTACTCATTTTGAGTCTCACACACTCTTTCTTTTGTGATCTTTTCATTTTGCTTTTGCACGTGTACTCTCTACAGTCACTTCCCTTTTGATACCTTTGTCCTGCAAGAACTCATCAAACTCTTTGGAGAAGTATTCTCCCCCTCCATCATATCTGAGCTTCTTGAGTGATCTACATGTATGGTTCTCCACATGTGCTAGATACTTTTTAAAGAGATCAAATACTTCATTCTTACTTTTGATAAAGTATAGAATAATCCATCTACTATGGTCATCAATAAATGAGACATAATACCTTGGAAGAATACTCAACCCCCTCAGTCAATTATTAGCTTAGGCTAAACGTTAGCACTGTGGATTAACAACGATAGGAATGATCAAGTTCAAGAGATTAAAATTTTCAAATCCAAGACTTAAGTAAAGGGCGTGATACGAAAACCTAAAGGAAAAGAATTAAAGTCTGACGAAACGAGAACTCAAAAGTACCACGGAAAGCCGATTCCTGACATATACATTGAGACAAGACAAGAATCTAAAGGAATTTAAAAAGAATCAAGAAAGTAAGAAAAAGAATCATTGACGATCAGAGAGTGCCACGAAGTAAATTCATGAACCTTAGATCGGGCAAGCATATAGGCCAGTCAGACCGACAAAGACTTAGATCATCAGAAGCAAGTGTAGGAACTACTACACGATCGTGGGCACAACAATTGAATAATAGTTATCCCTAAGAGTTGAGCTCAGATACGAGTGAATTCAGAAATGTCTTTTAGCACGGAAAGACCAGAAGGAGGGTTAAACATAGCATATTTGGAAAGACCCGAAGGACCCTATAGAACTCGATTAGAATTTCTCCGAACCAACCGCTTAGGTGCTCGCATCTATGAGGATGGTTTGCGAAGAAAAGTGGTGCAAATGCACAACCCTGATCAACCCATTGGATTGGAACGTCCAGTGGTGAAATTCGAGAGAGATGCATACATAGACAAGGAAGGAACGATGTACATCTTAAGTACTCAGCCAAATAATACCAATGAGTTCGGCGTAATTCAGTTAGAGACGGAAGCGAGAGCCCAAGGAAAAGAACCATTAGAAGAACCTAGCGGACACCTAGAGGGAAATCTATACTAACAAGAGTACCAATTCGTGAGTGGATCCCTCAGGATAACAGAAGCATAGAATTATTTGTAAATAAAGAGACAGATGAAGCATTTTGGAGGTACAGAATGGAACAACCTAGTGAGGTAGGCTCCATCATGGTTTACGAGTTCAAGGACCCAGATACACCTGGAAAGGTTGTATACCTGGATGAAACTTTAGAAAGAGTATTTGTAGTACCAGACCACGCGAGAAATACCTATACATGGAGAGGTGATTTAGTATTCCCTCCATCTCGAGCAAACGTAAACGCGAGCCAACAAGGGGCAGGAACATCCTCAGCCCATGGTAATCAAAGAGAGAAGAACAAAGAAAGACCGGAAGTAAGTTTCACTCATCCCTTAGGGAGTCATAGAACAATCACAGACACATATAGAGTGGAAAGACAAAGAGATCCTAGAATACCAGGTGGTAGAGATGATTTTCCTCTACCTAGACCACGTGAACACCCAAGAGTATTAAGACCCACTCAGTTAGTAAAGTACATGAAAAAATATTTTGATGGGACAGGAGATCCCTATGATCATGTTGCAGAATTTAAGCAAGTGCTACGAGCAGAGCAAGTAGAAGATATGTTCACGCAATATAACGCATTTGGACTAATGTTAAAGAACACAACTTTAACTTGGTTTCAACCATTGCAACAAAGGCAATTTAAAGATATCCATCACTTTTTAGAGTCATTCATCACGGAATTCTCTAAAAGTGGAATCAGGCATGATACATCTTCTTTGATTCATAGTTTCAAACAGACCCCTCAGGAAACAGTTAGATTGGCAGGACGTAGGTTTAGACAATATGTGGAGAGATGTCCGATGCAAGAGTTGCCCTCACAGGCCAAGCAAGTGTCATTGTTCTTAGATGGCTTGTTGAGCTCGAAACTACGCTCCTATGTCTACTTGAAGGAACCCAGAACGCTAGAGCAATGTGTAAGAATTTGCATAGACTTTGAGGACAACTTAGGAGACGAGTTAGAACTCTCAAAAGTCTATAAGGATACAGACTGTTCATCTCTAGCATCTTCAAAATTTTCTAGCTCGATAGAAGTGTTGATATATTTAGGTAGTGATGTGTGTGAACACTCTAGGACCGCCGGGGCACTTTTTTCCCTCTTTAGGAGGTTTTTTTCCCTCGGCTTGTATATACGCCTATTGCCCTAATGGGCTACTTATCTTTGTACATTCTCTAGTAATACATTCAGTATTGTGTGTTTGTGCTCCAAGCTTCTTCTTCTTTCTTGTGCTGTTCGCGTGCTTCTGCAGACGTCTATCTCCAACAATTGGTATCAGAGCAGGTCGTCGCTTCTTCTAGGGCGCCGTCGACACTCCTCTGTTTGCAGTCTCAGATTCACACGAAATTTGGTGAGCATACTCAGGGTGTTTTCGAGATCAAAACCGCTTCGCTCTGTGGTGCCGAAATCGCGATCTAAGCTCGTTTCGGCCTCCGAACGCACTATCGTAGCGCTTGTGCAGGCTATTTCATCCTTTTGTGCCAAAGGTATATACTAGTTTCTGTTTGTTAGTTTAAGCGTCTCGAAGTCTGCTATAGGTCTAGCAAAACTCGTCTGGGCAGTTCCGTTCAACTTTTTGAGATACAGTGAATTTTCTGCATCAAGGTATTTTAGTCACCGGCCATGGCTGAAAGCAGTGATGTATTCCGTATGTTGGCTGTTGAGGATAAGTTGGATGGTACCAACTACCCATTATGGGCTTATATGATGCGACATGTACTGGTTGCAAAAGGATTGTGGAACATTGTGCAAGGTGTTGAAAGACGTCCTGTTACACCTGTAACGACGGGTACTGCAAATACAGGTGCTGGAGCTGATGAAGATGGTGTCGAAGATGATATTCCGCAGATTCCTATTCGTGCTGCTATTTTTGTTGCACCTACTGCAGAGCAGATTTGCTGGGATGGCAGAGATGCCCAGGCACATGCATTAATAGCTTTGTCTGTCAAACCTGCCATTATTCCTCACATTCGCTCTTGCAGAACAGCAAAGGATGCTTAGGATACACTTACCACTTTGTACCAGGCTAGGAATGAGGCTCGTGTTGCTTACCTCCGAAAACAGTTGGAGAGTGAGCACATGAATGAAGGTGATTCTATGGACAGTTTTCTCACAAAGATCAAAGACCTGAAGGAACAATTGATTTCTGTTGATGAGGTTATACTAGATAGCTCACTTGTGCAGACCGTTCTGAATGGTCTTCCTGATTCATATCAGAGTTTTGCCTCTACTCTTCGGTTGATGATGAAAGGCAATCCGAATGCCTTGTCATTTGAGGAATTAGTCTCTGTTCTATTGCAGGAAGATCAGTCCAGGCAGAACAGGTCCATTATGCGTGTTGTAGATCAAGCTTTCCTGGCTAGTGAGAAGGGCAAAGGAAAATGGAGCTCTTCTACTAGTAAGCAGAAATCTGCAAATGCTGCACAATCGAAGAACCAAGATAAAGATGAGAGGAAATCAGAAAAGCAGAAATTGTTTTGCAAGTACTGTAAAGGAAATGATCATATCATAAAGAACTGTCCAAAACTGGCTGCTAAAGAGGCAAAGAAGAAAGAGGCTGGAATGGTTGTTGCAGAGGCCTCTACACCAAAAACAGAGTCTGCAAATCTTGTGCAGGAAGAAGAATGGGCGTTTACTATTGTCTGTAGTTTTGACCCATCTTCTCATGATCAGTGCATGTCTGCAGTAGACTCAGATGTTTGATACTTTGATAGTGGGGCGACCAAACATATTACCTCGCAGCGCAGTTTCTTCTCTTCACTCGAGCCTGCCCCTACAGGGAATATTGTCACATGCGCCAATAACTCCTCTTATCCTGTTATGGGAGTTGGTAAGATCATTCTGACTACTGCTGATGGTAGTTCTTTTACTTTGTTAGATGCTTTATTTATGCCAGGGATCAAAAAGAACCTGTTATCAGTTTCTGCATTAGCCAAGATTGGCTTGGTTGTGAAATTCGTTGATGACAGGTGTATAGTCCATGATCTCTCAAATGGCGATGTGATTATTGCTTCTGGCATTTTATGTCGTGGGCTGTATAAGCTCATAGACTATGAAAGATCTGTGAATGATTCGGCATGTGCAGTTCATGATTCTCAGGCTATGTCAGATGCAAAGCTTTGGCATGCACGCTTTGGTCATCTGAATTTTTGCTAGTTTGCAACGCCTGCAGAAATCCGAAATGGTGTCCTCTTTGCCCAAACTTGAGGCACCTGGAAAACATGTTTGTGAAGGCTGTATTTTGGGCAAAATGCAGCGTTCTTCCTTTCCAAAAGATGGTTCAGTTCGGGCTACGCAGAAATTGCAGCTTGTACATAGTGATCTCTGTGGTCATATGCAGACACCCTCTTTTGGAAATTACCTTTACTTCGTGACTTTCATTGATGATTTTTCTAGGCATGCATGGGTATATCCACTCAAAGCAAAGTCCGAAGTGTTCATGTGCTTCAAACAGTTTTTGGTTTTGGCTGAAAATCTATCAGCATGTAAAATGGGCACCCTCCGTTCTGATCGAGGGGGGGAATATATGTCTTCAAATTTTAATGCATTTCTGGCTGAACATGGGATAAAACACCAGTGTACAGTGCCGTATACACCTCAACAGAATGGAGTTGCTGAAAGAAAGAACAGGTCACTCATGGAGATGGCGAGGTGCATGGTCAAAAGTCAGGCTTTACCACATAGTTTCTGGCTTGAGGCTGTCATGTGTGCAGCATATGTACTGAACAGGTGTCCCACTAAAGCGTTGCAGTCTATCACTCCATATGAGGCTTGGCATGACCGCAAGCCATCTGTTGCTCATCTGCGTGTTTTTGGTTGTTTGGCATATGCATTAGTGCCTGAACAACATCGCAGAAAATTGGATGATAAGGCAGTAAAATGTATTTTTGTTGGGTACAGTTCTGAAAGTAAAGGCTATCGTCTGTATCATCCACAGACTAAACGCATTCTGGTTAGCCGTGATGTTGTCTTTGTGGAAGATGCTATTCAGCCATTGCTTTCATGTACTAAGGAGACATCTGTTAGCTCCAAAGACATGTATGATACTTTGATGCCTCTTTTTACAGGTGGACAGTCTAGTGCTGGTCCTAATGAGGCAACTTCTCAGCCTTTGCAGGTTTCATATGATGATGCAGATCATTCCATTTCTGATGCAGATTTACATGATGCACTTGTTGATGAGAGAGCTGATATTGACCAGGCAAAAACTATGCCAAAATGGCTGGTGCAGACTTTGCGTGACAGTAAATTAGATGCACCTTTGTCATATCGTACTCGTTCGGGCTCTCATAGTGCCTCCTTTGCATCAGATTGCTATGCCATGGCTGCATCTAGTCTCTGTGATGAGAATGAGCCTGTTTCTTTTGATGAAGCACAAAATTCAGAAAATTGGATGGCTGCTATGCAATCTGAATATGATGCTATAATGAAGAATGGTACATGGTCTTTATGTGACTTGCCTCCTGGCAAGAAGGCCATTGGCACTAAGTGGGTATACAAGCTGAAGCGTAAACCTGATGGTATAGTTGACAGGTATAAGGCTAGGCTTGTTGCAAAGGGTTATGCACAGGAAAGAGGCATTGATTTTGATGAGACCTTTGCACCTACATGCCGTATGACTACTGTTCGGAGCATTTGTGCACTTGCAGCCCATCACGGTTGGAATGTATATCAATTGGACATTAAAACAGCATTTCTGAATGGTGACTTGCATGAAGAAATGTATGTTTTTCAGCCCCGTGGCTTTGTGCAGAAAGGGCATGAAAACCAGGTGTGCAGGTTAAAGAAGGCATTATATGGTTTAAAGCAAGCACCACGTGCTTGGTATGAGAAGATATATGCCTATCTGATTGCACATGGTTTTGAGAACAGTCCAACTGAAAGCACCTTATATGTTAAGCGTGCTAATGATGTGCTTCTGATCATTGTTGTCTATGTTGATGACATGCTGCTCACTGATCCTATTGAGACACATATTGCTGATTTTAAGGCTGATTTGCATGCCTCATTTGAAATGTCTGATTTGGGGCATTTGCATCACTATTTGGGCATTCAATTTATGCACGTTGATGGTGGAATGGCTTTGTGTCAAACGAAATATATTGACACATTATTGCAGCGTTTTGGCCTTGAAGATTGTAAGCCTATTGCCACTCCTATGGAGACAGATTTACGATTGAGTCTTCATGATGCTGGAGATGCATTTGATGTTGTTCTCTATCAGCAGGCTGTTGGATGCTTGATTTACTTATGCATTAATCGGCCAGATATTCAGTTTGCTGTCTCACAGATGAGCAAGTTTATGCATTGCCCAGGAGTCACGCATTGGAAGGCCGTTAAGCGCATCTTTCGCTACTTGAGTGGTACTCAACTACTTGGGTTGTTTTATCCCAAGGGGGGATCACTATCGTCAGATTTGCATGCTTTTTCTGACTTAGATCGGGCTGGTTGCTATGACACTCGTGTGTCCACCAATGGTTTTTGCTTCATGCTTGGTAGCTCATGTATATCTTGGTTGAGCAAGAAGCAGCCTACTATGGCCACTTCCAGTTGTGAGGCTGAGTATAGGGTAGCTTTCACAGCGACTGTTGAGTGTGTGTGGCTCAGACGCCTTATGGCTGATTTGGGTGTTGGCCAGACTTCTGCCACCACCATCTTCACTGACAGTCAGAGCGCATTGGCAGTTGCGAGGAACCCTGTGTTCCATGCTCGCACTAAGCACATTGAGGTGCATTATCACTATGTCAGGGAGAGGTTCTCTGCTAGGGAGATCAGCTTGGCATATGTGCCCACGCAGGAGAACATTGCAGACCTTTTCACAAAGGCTCTGCCTAGGGAGAAGTTTGAAGCTTTCCACAAAGCTTTGGGCTTACTTCCTTTTGTGGAGTGATTTCCACATAGCTTGGCACTTCCTTATACATGAGTGCCAGCTCCTTGTTCACCGCATCACTCCTAGGGGGGATTTGTTGATATATTTAGGTAGTGATGTGTGTGAACACTCTAGGACCGCCGGGGCACTTTTTTCCCTCTTTAGGAGGTTTTTTTCCCTCGTCTTGTATATACGCCTATTGCCCTAATGGGCTACTTATCTTTGTACATTCTCTAGTAATACATTCAGTATTGTGTGTTTGTGCTCCAAGCTTCTTCTTCTTTCTTGTGTTGTTCGCGTGCTTCCGCAGACGTCTATCTCCAACAAGAAGACCTAGCAGAAAAAGTGGCCCAGAAACTAGGAGTTTCTAGCAAATAGATGCCAAGGTTAGCAACAAACAAGCGTTGTTACACCTGTGGTGGTGATCATATGGCAAATGTGTGTCCCAATGCAACACAATCGCAAGCCAACCCTAGTGGCCAATATTGTATGATTGAGAGATGATACACGAATCACACGGCTCAAGATTGCTCCTACAACAAACAAGTAGTGAGACAGAACTACCCGCAAGCATATGCACAGCCAGGTAGGTATCAGGGTCAATACAATACTCAACCTCATTACTATAGGCCTCCTCAGAACTATCCTTATCAGGCTCAATAGAGACCTCAACCTGTTTTAGCTCAGCAGCCACCCCCGCCAGCTAATGTCATATTAGTTAAATATGCTGCTGTAGAAGAGAACCTCAGTAGAGCTTTAATGCCTTCTTCCCCCCTGATCACAGAAAGTGACCCGAACTCAAACAGTTTTGACTCTACTCATGTAGATAGTCCACCCGCGTATTACACAGAGTCACCAAAACATGTGGAAACATATCAATACGATAGTCCACCATTGGAACCCAGTTGGGAGCCCGACTATGCTAACGTGATGTATACCAACCCTAATCCACAGCCCCAATTAAGACAGCAAAGACCACAAGGCCCTAGAGGACCATGCTTTAGGTGCCAAGGAGACCATTTCATAAAGGATTTTCCACATCCTTCGATAGCAGGACAGTCACAATACTATAACATACACGGCTTTTGTGCCGACTGTGGTAAAGAGCATATCATAAAATATTGTCCTAAGAACCTTGCAAATGCTTCAAATGTGACACCCATCAATGTGATAGGTATTGTGCACAATGCAGATGGATCCAACCCTACATACGTGCCTATCCAAGCTATAACAAGAGCTCAGGTGCTCTTACAGAATCAACAGCTTAATCAGGAGAAAATAGCCAGAACTAGTGAAGTTGGAGAATCTAGCAGTAAAAAGACAAAATCTTGGAAAGAATCAAGAGAAAGTGGAGTAAGAGGATAACTGAGTTGGAAGGAAGTTTGAAGGAATCGAGATCCAAAATCCTAGAACTGACTTCTCAAGAATCAAATCAGGAGAACCCAGCTCAGAGATCAGGATCAATTCTAGCGGAACCCATACCAAAAAACCTAGACATGATGTTTTGTGCATATCACGCTAGATTAAAAGAATGACCCCAGATAGCTGAAATGAGTAAGAACTATCCAAGAGCTGATCTAAAAATTGAGAGAACAAAACTCTACATGAAGATGGTAGAACTAGCACAAACTATGTTCAAAGCCTCTCGTTATCTTAATTGGAACAACATGGTAAAACCTGAATTTACACTTTCAAGGATTAATGGAGAGGCTAGAATACTTGATTGATAGCAAGGAGAAAAAGAATCAGCATAGGAACCCTACTGTTTCGGAGACACAGGAAAGGAATACACCATCCCTGTCTCAAGTACCAGATACAGAAGGTGAAGACAACCTGTCTTCCATACATAGATATTCACATGAATTTTTGAGAGAAATACAGGAAGAGAAATGGAGAAAAGAACAAGGAACCCATCCTCCTATTCAAGAAATAGATGACTTGCAAGAGCAATTTCCCCAAGACATCCCCTCTATTTACAATGATGTAGAGGAAGAGCAACTGAGTGAACACACAGGTTTTGAATCCAATTCCTTACAAGAATTACCTCAGTTCATAGGACCTTGGGAAGCCAAGTCTATTAGCATGAGAGCACCCACGATAATAGTGAGGAATGAAGAATCAGTAATCCCTAGGAACACGGAAGTGGTAAAGAACACTAAAGTACAGTGTCACCTCACTCTAGAGGAATTGTTGAAGGTTAAACCAGAACTGTGGATTCCCTGAGCTTGCTATTACACCCTCACAAATAGGATCACACAAGAAGGTACCGGAGATACCTGTAGAAAGAATCGGAGATGTAAGCAAAGGAGAGGAAGGCAACACTTATCTACCCATAACCCATCAAGGCTACACCACGAAAGCCATCTTAGATTCAGGAGCCGCAGTAGCCATCGCTACCACCGCTTTATGGAAACGTTGGGGTAAGCCAACACTAAGACCCGCCACAATGAAGCTACAAATGGCTGATGGACATATAGAGAAACCATTAGGCTTATTAGAAGGCTTATCTCTCACCACTTGTGGTGTAGAGTTTGAGCATACCTTTGCCATTTGTGATTTTGGGAAAAATCACGCTTACGAGATGATTTTAGGATGACCATTCATGCATCAGTTACAAATTGTACAAGATTGGGGAACTAATTCTTTGTATTTGCAACATTTAGGAGTGACTACTAAAGTCAATCTTCAAGACTATTCGCATCGACATGTACTCCCAATACAATGGAACACCATCCATAAGACACAGGTAGAAACGGAATCAGTACACTCATTAGAATCAGATCCCTCATGGTTGCACGAGGATACTCATCTATGGATGTGTAAGGTAGCAAAACAAGAGGAAGAACAGTTAGAAGCCAGAACCTTAGGTTCAGAACAACATCCACGAATCCTTCAAGATCCAGCTTATGCACCTGTAGTATTTCCAGACGAAGAATTCGAACCCCATGGTTGGGCAGAAATCCTAGCAACCATGGATGTCACCATCAATGAAGAACAATGGACACCCCACTGTGACGAGGATGGCTATGATATTTTAGTCTTCACAATAGAGCCAATCATGTGTGATTCAATTATAGAAGAATGTGAACCTAGTACTGATGCATTCGAGGATGCAACCGACTTCGATCTAGAGTCAATTATTATGGACCCACCCTTTGCATAAGACGAAGAATATTTCTACGAAGTAGAAACTCACCCTCAAAGACACGAAGAACTTATGAATGATGTGAGATTAGCCACACAAGCGACTGCCAAAAGTGGAGGAAACAAAATAAAGAAGAAAGAAACCACATCAGAGGAAGAAGAATCCTTGTTTGAGGTTTTAGAGAACTTCAAGAAGTATGAAATAGAAGATAGAAGAATCATGGTACGAATGCCTAACAGAAAAGCTGACATTGGAGAAGTATATGATAACCATGAGAAAACCAAGAAAATCATAGTCGCCATAGAAGGAGAAGAAGAAAAATGTACATACATAGGGCATGATTTGACGAATGAAGAAGAAGAAGAATTAGTTGCCCTATTGCGCGAATATAGAGATGTTTTTGCTTGGAGTTATAAAGACTTGAAAGGAGTAGATCCGGATCTATGTTCTCATTGAATCCCTATGACTCCATATGCAAAACCTACGAAACAGAAACCATACACGTACAATGATAACTACGCTGCAAAGATTAAGGAAGAAATAGATCGTTTGATAGAAGCAGGATTCATTTACGAAATTGAGCATACCGAATGGGTATCCCCCATTGTGGTTGTGCCCAAGAAGAATGGAAAATTGCGTGTGTGTGTGTGTGTATTAACCTTAAAAAAGTTAATGTCGCCACGATTAGAGATAGTTATCCTCTTCCTATCACGGAACATTTATTGGAATGAGTTGCGGGCAAGGAAGTTTATAGCTTTCTTGATGGTTTCTCAGGCTATAATCAAGTAGCCATTGCTCCAGAAGATCAACACAAGATGGATTTTGCCACAGAATGGGGCATATTTGCATTTCGTGTAATGCCTTTTGGCTTAACAAATCACCCACCACTTTCCAGCAACTTATGTGTCACGTTTTTAAGGAATTCTTACGCAAGAATTTGGAAGTTTATGTCGATGACCTATGTGCTCATTAGAATCTAAGGCAGACACTTATCCCAGAGTTAAGCAAGTATTTGACAAATGTCAAGAATATCAGGTTTGTCTGAACCCAGAAAAATGTGTTTTCATGGTCAGACAAGGCAAAATTCTAGGACACATTGTGTCAAAGAATGGAATTTCGACAAATGAAGAAAAAGTGAAGGTGATTGCAGAACTACCTAGACCAAATAGTGTAAAAGAGGTACAGGCATTTATGGGTCATTGCGGTTATTACAGACGATTCATACACATGTATGCAATCATAGCCAAGCCTTTGTACTCTCTTTTGACCAAGTTTGAATGGATAGATGAATTTGAGAATTCATTCAATGAACTTAAACGACATTTGTGCTCAGCACCTATATTAACAACCCCAGATTAGAGGAAGCCATTCCATGTACATGTGGATGCATCCAACTATGTCATAGCATGTGTGTTGGCACAACCCACGAATGAAGGTAATATAGATCTCCCCATAGCTTATGTGAACAGACAGTTGAACGCAGCAGAAAGAAATTACACCATTATGGAACGAGAAGGATTAGGAATGATCTATGCGGTGAAGAAATTCAGACATTATTTGTTGGCAAACAAGTTCAAATTCTTCACAAATCATCAAGCATTATTGTACTTAGTCAATAAACCATGTAACACGGGACGACTGATACGTTGGTTTCTATTACTCATGGAATATGACTTTGAAGTAGTAGTCAGGAAAGGAAAGACACATCTTAGAGCTGACCAGCTCTCAAGATTAACCTCAGGAGAATCTCCTCAAGGAATAATGGATGAATTACCCGATGCATATTTGTTTAACCTTGAGATAGCACCAGAATGGGCTAAGCCGATAGTCCCTACTCTCACATACGGACCCAAGAATCCTAGGATAAGGATCAAAGAAGGAGAGATTACCAAGTCTCAAAGATATCAAATAATAGCAAGAAGTATATATAATCAAGATAATAAAAAGATTCTTGCTTGTTGTGTAGATGAATCAGAACATGCGAATTGGTTGCAATTAGCACACATAGGTGCATTAAAGCAACATCATTCAAAATATTGTACATTGCAGACTCTGCATAGATTAGGAGTATATTGGCCTTCTATGGAAGCAGATGTCTATAAGTTGTGTAAAGAATGCCCTGTTTGTTGTGAAAGACCACCAGTAGAACATGCTACATTATATCACGTGTCTCTCACACCAGAATGGAGTGAACCTTTAGTGACATACTTGAGGACGAAAACATTCCCTCAAGGAATGAGATTAGCACGACAACGCAGTCTAGAGCAGGAAGCTCAAGACTATTCACTTATTGGTGGCAATCTATACAAACGAGGATGAGATGGATGCTTAAGACAATGTGTTCATGAAAGTGATTATCTGAGCGTACTAGAGACTGCACACCAAGGTGTTGCAGGAGGTCATTTTTGGCCCGATAGGATCATCAAAGCCATCCTCTTTGCAGGATTATGGTGGCCCACTCTTCACATGGATGCACATACCTATGTTAAGAGATGTGATGTGTGCCAAAGAACTCAGTTTCCTACTCGCAGAGATGAAATGCCATTGAAATCCATGATGGGAGGACGTGCATTTTCTAAGTGGGGTATAGACTTTGTAGGACCCATTAACCCCACTGCAAAAGGTACACATGCTGAATACATCATTGTCGCGACAGATTATCTTACCAAATGGGTAGAGGCCAAGGCCACAAAAAATAATGATGCACAGACAACTGCAAAATTCTTATTTGAAAATTTCTTTACAAGATATGGATTGCCTATAGAGTTAGTGAGCGATCGAGGAACTCACTTTCTAAATCAGGTCATTGAATATTTGTTACAGGATTTTATGGTGATTCACAAGAAATCCACACCATATCATCCTCAAGCCAATGGTCAAGCAGAAAGTACTAACAAGATCCTTTGTAACGTACTGACGAAACTCGTGAACAACAAACATTCAGATTGGGACAAAGAGTTACACCACGCTATTTGGGCATATCGAGTGGCCTACAAAACCGTAGTCAATGCAACTCCCTTTCAGATGGTTTTTGGTCAGAATGTTGTTTTTCCTTTGGACTTCTTGATATTGACCCTTAAGGTTGCACAAGAATATCAGTGGACCAGCCATGAATTATCATCCAGGATAATGGACTTGGAACGATTAGGAGAAACCAGGTTGAAAGCAGGAGCAGGAATATACGCAGCAAAGAAGCGACAGAAAGCATACTTTGATGCACATGTGAAAGATAAAGGCTTAAAAGAAAGAGATTTAGTCCTAGTGTATACGCTGAAACAACATGCATGGAAGTTAGAAAAGCGAGGTTATGGACCTATGATCATTAACAGACTCTCGACAAGTGGAGCAGTACAATTAGCCACCATTGAAGGAGACATAATGCCTAATTACATTAGTGGTTGTAGATTCAGGCTATACTAGGAACCTCTTACTGAGGATATGCTTAGACCACTCACATTGGCAAAGAAGCGTAAGGAGGAAGAAAGTAGAATACGAGCTGAAGCTCAGGCAAAAGCGATAGAACGCATTAAGCGCATGAAGCTAAGAAGACAAGGACTAGGGAGAGAACATTATAACCATCAAGAAACAACACCCAGATACCTCATGGCCATGTGTCAAGCAAAGTCAAGTACTCATCCTAGCATAGTGGATAGGAGACCATTTATTACAGTCAGGCTAGAGCACAGCAACCCTTGCCAAGAGCTCAGGGCATTAATTGACTCAAGTGTTGCAACTAGTGCGATTAGATGGTCCCACTATAAGGACTCAAGAATAGAAATGCAGCCAATTGATGCATACCTCATAGGGCTAGGAGGCATGGAAACCCCTTGCATGGGTGAGGTGGACCTTCCTATCCTCATAAACGAAGTGACCATGACAACGAAGCTACTAGTGTGCCATGACGAGGACCTGATAGAGCCTCTAATCCTTGGCCAAGATTGGCTATACGATCACTCAGTGGACCTAAATCTTAGACAAGGCTCCTTGCAGATTGGAACCTTAGATCAACAACGAGTGATACCGCTTGACTTCCCTAACAACACTCCGCTTGAGGTATGTAACCCTAGACCATACGAACTGCATGTGATGGAGGACCGATCTTTGGTCAGGTAAGTCACGCTACGTCTACCCCAACCCACGCGGGCTTGGCGATGGACAATTGCCATTCAGAAGGACGTCAGGAGATTTTCCCTTGATCTTCCTGCAAACTAGAAGGGGTCACCACCCAACAGATGGGTCAGGTGGGTTACATCAGCGGTCAGGTGGACTGCATCAGTAGCCACATGGGCAAGATACCCTGCGGTGCCCATCCTTCCACACTTACTGTAGACTGGCCTAGATTAATAGTACAAAATGATGCACTTCCTAATGGGCAGGCTTCGCAAGTGTTGGACCTCCCTTCTTTTCCAAAGTAGAGTGTCCATCCGACCTCTCAACCCCAACCACGAAGGAGTCAACCACAACGAAGGAACCCAGACCGCCAACCATATCAGACCACACAAGGAGGAAAGGAGTATCAAAATCACAAAGCAAGCGGCACGAGACAAATATGGGTGCCAAAAGGACAGAAAACACAGACAGATTTCACCAATGCGGACAATGACAAGAAGAAGTTACGGCAGAATCAAAAGCAATATCCAAAGCCTTTTTGACCTTCTTCCACGAGTAGAACATTCGACAGATTTGGATTGCCAAGAAGTACCTTATGAATCGACCCACGCCCATGCAGATTTGGGTACCCAAACAATTTATTATAGCTCAACCCTCAAGCCATGTAATATATACCCCTCAAAAATCTCTTCACCCCTCAATACCACCACATCCGATATCACCTTTTGCCACTCAGAAGAAACATTCCACCCGCTCAGAAACTCTTAGGAAGTGGATACTGAAACGTATCCTGATGTCTTCTCTGACCCCCTTATCTAACATTACTCCCATCCCGACTAAACACTACCCTTGTAATAACTCATTCACAACTGACCTTGTACAAATCCACACACTATAACCCAACATCACTTGTAATAACATCTCATCAAGAAATGTATGCATCACCTGAAGCATGTAGGTGTCTAGAGACCTGCATTAGTTTTGCAACAATCATTCCATAAACCACATCACAACACTCAGCTACATATGTTACACATTGGTTATGGAAAGGGATTGCGGTCTCACTTTAATGGGATCATGATTAATTTCCATACTAATGTGTTAATCTATTGTAGCAGATCTGCTACGCACTCGCATCATTCATCATGCAGGTAGAAGGACCATCTGAAGCTAGCCCCAGTGTACCCACTACAAATATTGGCGAATTACTAGCTGAACCACATCCGAAAGCTCAACCACCAGAATTTCAGGGATTTCCAGGACCTATGCCAATTGACGACCCTCCTAGGGGATATACTGAAAGGGTTCATCGCAACTCTCATTGGTTCCAAGGTTTAGCAAGGCCATTGGCGGATGCAAATTTCCTTTTTGAGGCCAATTGGACTTTTGATACCCGTACGTGGGGCAAGTACCAGTTTTTCTCAAGAGAGTTTGAAGCATTACAGAACCCAGAAGACTTAAAGCATGTTTGGGTGAGAGCAGGCTTCACGGAATATTTTAGTGATCCATTGCCTAAACTAGATTTCTATCGATGCTACTATCTAGTAACCACTTTGAAAGCTTTTGAGAACAAGGATCTACCAGGCACATTCATTTTGTCATCCTTGGTGAATGATCCCCCATTCAAAAGGTTTTTTTTTACAAAAGTTTTGATTAGAGCTGCTATTAAGATACATGGAACGCACACTTTGACAGAGCGAGAGAGGTTGGTTCCAGAGCCAATGAAACGTGGAGATGTCATCAAGTGGGAAGATATTTCAACGATTACATCTGAGCTCTCTAAACCCTTAAGGATATGTATGCAACATTTCGCATTCCCCACTCAGGATCGATTCACCATGCCCCACAAACGCATTTGGTTTGGTTTATATTTAGCTTGTATTGGACCGCAGACTGTTGATCTTGCAAGCTGGGTGATTGATCAGTTGTACTTAGCACAACATAGATGGGAAAGAAAAAAGGTAATCCATGGATGCTGCACTCTTACGAGAATTGTATATATGTGTTTGGCATAGGACTTGCCAATCGAGCATGCAATGACAAGTGAGGAGTTGAAAGCATTCAAGGGGATAGCAAAGAAAGCTAGGAAGGCTAGCAAAGGACGAGTAGGAAAGTGCATGAGAGGAACCATTCCATGCCTACAAGTTCCGGAATCACCGTCACCGTAACCCTCTCCAGAACAGTCTCTGACGGAAGCCCCTGTGATTGTACAACCTATTCGCATACGATTATCTCCACCTATCATTACAGAAGGCACTACTACTGTGATTACCTCACAACCAACATCAGTTCAGGAAGCTACCACCACTACCACAAAAGTTCCCACCACTATTAGCGCGGAAGCATTTTCTTTTCCGATACCCAACTTGGAAGCAGAACCAACGGACACAACATTCGATTTCGAGATGCAGGATGTGTTTTCACGTGAATTTCAGTTTTTAGAAGGACAACCCTTTTCTCAAGAATATGAACGTCCAAGCTACCCGACCACTCCCCTGGATCAACCACAAGGACAAGTAGTATCCAGCTCAAAAGAAGAAAGAACAGAAACAGATGATGATGAGGGCGATGATGAAGCCAGCTAGGGCACTCATGACTCCGAAGAAAATGTGATGACAGAAGAACAAGGACAGCAAACCGACACCCAAGGTGACACCAGCGCGCATGAAGACGAAAAGGCAGTTTCGAAGAAGTGTACATCAAAGGCTTCAGGTAACTTGTTAAATCAGTGGGATCTAACAAAGCATTAAGATATTTGCAAAGAAAACTACTTCCGCAGTTTGACCCCTGACGAGTACGATTATTATCAAAACCTGGTGAATACATTCCTGTACCGACAGGTGCTTGGTCATCCCAACAAGCCAGGGAAGCACGCCTAATTCCTGAATGATCTGAGGCCAAAGAAGCTATCCTTGTCAACTCCCCGCCCCACACTACTACTGTACATACCACCGCTGTGACCGAAGTACCCACCACCCCAACCGTTCCTCTATCACCTCCCATCCATCCAGTCTCCCCCATTGTTGGGGATCGAACCCACAACCTCCCGGTTAGGAGTGCGATGGGCTAACCACTTGCCCCAAAAGCCATGGTTTCTCTTAAGGCATGGTTCAACCATCTCCTACTAGGATTATGTGACATTCCTTCCCCCTTAGACTGAGCATTTCCCTCAATGCTCACTTATGGACCTTTTGACTCTCTTGGACCCACTTTCCATGCATGAGCGTTTCCACCAACCTCAAACTCCAGCCCATGGACCAAATTTGGACCTATCCCACCCTCTGTGGGTACCCAAATGCCCATGTACCTTCATCCAAGATTAGTTTCATACTCACCACAAATAAGTGCTTCTTCCAAGTGCCCACGGATGTACCCTGGCAGGATGTACCCTGGCAGGATGGACCCTGACAAGTGTACCTTGACACACGCCACGTCGCACCGCTGTCATGCCCAATTTCGCAACTAGGCTCTGATACCAATGTTGGGAATCGAACCCACAACTTCCCGGTTAGGAGTGTGATGGGCTAACCACTTGCCCCAAAAGTCATGGTTTCTCTTAAGGCGTGGTTCAACCATCTCCTACTAGGATTATGTGACACCCATACACCCTCCTTCTCCCAGAACATCCACCTCCTTCTACGGCAAAGTAGCAGAAGCCTTCCTCACCTCCATTCCTCCCACTCTTCCCGCACCCACCCAACCTGTTTTTCCTCCTCGGACATCCACCTTTCTATCTAGTCCAATTCTCCCTCCATCCTTCCCTTCCTTCCCCACACCTCCAAGACACCTTTTCCCATTCCCACCTCCATTGACCTTTTCCCCTGTCTCACCTCCCCGACTCACAGCATTTCCTCTTTCTTTTCTCCACCAAGCAGTCCAAGAGAACCCCTCTGTAAATTATTCTGCCACTTTTGTAAATCCTGTATTTACACCCATGCACACACCCACTGTCACCCCACTATTCATGGTCACCGCACTTGATACCACATCCAGCGATATGGATATATCACCACCCACTGCACCACCACTCACTTCCTTCATGATACCACCATATTTAGGCACCCCAATGTTTTCCACAATCACCACTGCATCCACATTTCCCTCCCCATTTCCCTTATCCCTGCATCAACACCCACACCCACCGCATCTTCATTTAGCACACCGTTAATATTATCACCCATTATAGACACCACATTTCATCAGATGTTCACCTGCATGACTCAAGTAAGAGATGAATTTTCATCTCTTGAAACTAATTACCAGATGCTGCAGAAGACCACGAATGATTTACAATCGCAGCTAAATTCATTGTCGATCGAGAAAGCTTCACTAAACACCCAATACCAAGAGCTCCGCGAAGCCTATCACAAACTGGAACTAGAAAGTGAAGAAAAGACCAAAGAGGCCATCACTGACATAGACAACTTGTTGCGGGCTCAAACTATTCGCAATGCAATGCTTATGAGAAACATGGGATTACTCAAATGACACTTAGCAACAGCGAAAGAATAAAACCAACGTCTACAGGAACAGAACAGAGAGAACTTGGAAGCTGCTCTAGATCGACCAGATGAGCCCCTGAGCCCCAATCGCTTCAAAGTTGTCCCCTCTAAATCTATGAAGATGTTATTGGAAGCTCATGTCAGATTATTAGAGGAATATGATAGTATGCATGAAGAATTCTAGAGGCTCAAAGAAGACCACAAAGTGCTCCAATTGAGAGCACCTGTACAGCAAGGACTACCAGCTCCTGCAGACCCATCTCCTGAAATCATCGAGGAACTCAACACTCTACGGGCCCAGGTATTAACTCTTCAATCATGGATAGCAGTATATGAAGCACCCCCTAGGCCAGACTCCCCACCGGAACTACCAACAGATGAGGAAATAGTCACTATCCTGGTGGAGGACACTTTTGAAGAAGCATATGAACCCCAACCCATCCCAGGCGGACGCGTCACGATCGAAGGCTAGACGACTTTTGAACTTCCTACTCCCGCATGGATGAAGACGGTTGAAGATCTTGGAAAAACCCACTCCGCTCATGTGGAAGCACAGTTACATGCGATGGCAATGATTGAAGAATGAATATTACAATCACCATATTTTTCTCACTTGGCGCCTCGCAGGTACATATCTGGGCACGAGCTACAATACAAGCCATATTTTATGTTAATGGTAGAATATTAGCTGGTCATCAAGAAGGAAACAAGCAAGAAGCCCTCCCACACAACTCAATTTGAGCCGGAAGATTTGCCACTAGATGCGTAGTGAGGAGAAATATATCAACCAGATTGGCGCAAGGATTTATTACAAGAATATCCAGAGATGATGAGTACTTAGGCTAAGGCACCACTCCACTTGAAGTATAACCCATGTTGGGGACCCATGCCATGTCGCCGTTCCTGGAAGGTATTTGCCATTAAAGTACAGAACAACAAGCAATGTCAGGATTGGCTCAATTATCCCTATTTCATGCCACCCCATGGACCCCCTATAGTCGGCTATATGATGGCAATGATTCGCCATTGGCTCCCTCGCTTACGACGCATGGATGATGTAGCAGCACACATGACTATCAAAATATTTGACATGATGCAGATGGTATTCAAAGTCTTTCGTCGAGTCAAGGCACCACATGTAAACACCCCGGGTTTTGAGCATGGCAACCAAGATCTAGCTTATGACATGAGTACGACACCATCACTCCGGGTGTGTTATGCCTGGCACTATCGAATCAAATACTTACCGGCGTGCTATAAGCAGACCTTCGAAGAAATGTTCACCACCAGTTTTTGGGAGTATCACTCAGAAGTGTTCCTAAGCAGGCCTACACATCTACTACACTTATTTACCTGTGAACAACGGGTATACTCAACACATTACAGACTCCCGCAACCAGAGGAACCTCAGCCCATCGATTGGGAGAAGCTTGAAGCTGATCTTGCCCGAGGTATCCGCATTTCATAGCACACCCTCGCTCACGACCTACTACAAAATTATATCCGACAGACCCCACAACAAGGTTCTATCGAGGACGACAGAAGCGAGAGGGAGGGGGGTGTTGGCAGTAGCCAGAGGCATAGAAGATGCAGAAGCATGTGAAGACAAAGCACAACAAAGTAGCAGGGAGTCAGTCGAATCATTTTTCAAAGAATTATGTTTTATAAATACTTTTCAAAAACTCCAACAGTGATTTTCATCACTTTTGTACCATATGTAACATAGAAAAAACCCCTTTTGTAATCATATGCTCGATTTTGTGCAAGCCGAGGATTCCTCGAGCTTGAGGAGCTTAGGTAGAATGAGCATACCAATTTTGGTTATTTTTAGATACCGTTTACCCTTTCAAATAGCACCTAGAACCTATTTTTTAACTATGCCAGACACTACATGTGAAACCGGTCAAAACTAGTCTAGAATCTATAAAAAGAGCCAGAGAGCTCATTTTTGAGGTTAGCTTGTTTGATTAGAGAAGAGCTTAGAGCTATTTTGAGCTTGTAAGAGTGTTCTTGAGTAATAGAGTTGATTTCCTACCTTCCATTGTGTCTTGCTTGTCTCTTTGTTGTGTGTGTGTATGTGTGTGTGCATCTTTATGCTTCTTACCATCACTCTCACTTCATCTCATATTCACGATCTTTATATCACTCCTATCTCTTCCATGGATTGACATTAAGGAGGTGGAGCTTCTTAACGTGGTTCTCACCATTGTGCTAGAGCAACACATGGATCTTCCACAAAAGCTCCATGTTGGGTGAACCTAACTTGCAAGCCTTTTTTCTACTATTTGGCCTAGACTTATTAGGTTTTTAGTGATAGTGGGTACATAGAGAACCTTACTCCAAATGTTTTTCCTTCCATTGGAAGCTTTGAAATTACCAATCTTCTCCACATTGTGCTTTGCGTCATCCCCTATTTGAACTTCATGTATATGCTTTAGACTTTCCAAATCAAATAGAAGAGCAATGTTGCCTCCAACATGAAGTTGAACATCTGAAATCTATGTAGAACAAATGATCATCTTCTTTACCTTCTTTGTGGCTTAGATTCATTAGATTAAATAAGTCTTCATGTGCTTGATCTTCATAATAATTCTTGTAGTCCCTTCTATTATGGCCTCTATTGTTATTGTTGGAAGTTGTGTCGCCGCTGCTTGTATTGGTACCATATCCATCTCTTCCAATTCCTTTATGGGTCTTCCCATTGAACGAACAATTCTGAGTGGTGTGGTTGGTCTTATCATAGATGGCACAAGGTTGAACATTCTGACCTTTGGCTTTGTCATGCTTTGGTCCTTTTTTCTTCCCTTTCCATTTGTTCTTGCCTGCAAAGTTGGCTTGGGAAGTTTCCTCTTCATCTTCTTCCTTCTTCTTGGCTTTCAACTTCATGTCCTTCTTATCTGCATATAGAGCACTAGTTGAATTCCCATTATAGGATTTACCTTCCTCTATGCTATTGTTGGCCTCTTGGAAGAATTTTCCAAGAAAGACGTTTAAGTCTAGAGTTTGCACATCCATGATGAGATCATAAGCCATGGTGAAGGATTTCCATTGCTTATCACTTTGAATCCCATTGGGAATTTGCCTCATGATAGCCTCTTCTTCAATTAGCTCTCCAATGGATGCTAACTGATCTGCAACCTCCTTGACCTTGGTAACAAACTTTGTGATGGTTTGTTTAGGTGTCTTCTTCATTTGGTTGAACTCCTTCCAAAGATGATTCTTTCTTGCTTTGGTATTGTTGGAGCTCGAGGTCTGTGGAAGCACATGAACAGCACAAGAAAGAAGAAGAAGCTTGGAGCACAACACCCAATACTAAATGTATTATCACGAGAATGTACAAAGATAAGTAACCCCTTAGGACAATAGGTGTATATACAAGCCAGGGGAAAAAAACCTCCTAAAGAGGGAAAAAAGTGCCCCGATGGTCCTATTGTGTTCACACATATCACTACCTAAATATATCAACAAATCCCCCTGGAAGTGATGCAGTGAACAAGGAGTTGGCACTCAAGTTAAGGAAGTGCCAAACTATGTGGAATCAATCCACAAAAGGAAGTAAGCCCAAAGCTTTGTGGAAAGGTTCAAACTTCTCCCTAACATAATGATAATGCACCTCAATGTGCATAGTGCGAGCATAGAACATAGGGTTCCTCGCAACTGCCAATGCGCTCTCACGATCAATGAATATGGTGGTGGCAGAAGACCGACCAACATCCAAATCAGCCATAAGACATCTGATCCACACACATACTCGATAGTCACTGTGAAAGATTCCCTATACTCAACCTAACAACTAGAAGTGTTGAATGTAGGTTGCTTCTTGCTCAACCAAGATATACATGAGCTACCAAGCATGAAGCAAAAACCACTAGTGGACACACGAGTGTCATAGAAATTGGCCCAATCAGAGTGAGAAAAAGCATGTAAATCTAGTGGTAGTGATCCCCCTTGGGATAAAAGAATCCAAGTAGCCAGGTACCACTCAATTAGTGAAAGATGCGCTTAACCGCCGTCTAATGCTTGACACTTGGGCAATGCATAAAATTGCTCATCTGTGAGACAAAAAACTGAATATGTGGCCACGTAATGCATAAGTAAATCAAGTATCCAATAGCCTGCTGATAGAAAAGAACATCAAATGCATCTCTAGCATCATGAAGACTCAATCGTAAACCTATCTCCATAGGAGTGGCAATAGGTTTGCATTCTTCAAGGACAAAACATTGTAATAATGTGTCAATATATTTTGTTTGACACAAAGCTATTCCACCATCAACTTGCATAAACTGAATACCCAGATAATGATGCAAATACCCCAAATCTAACATCTCAAATGAGGCATGCAGATCAGCCTTAAAATCAGCAATATGCTTCTCATGAGGACCAATGAGCAGCATGTCATCAACATACACAACAATGATCAGAAGCACATCATTTGCATACTTAACATGTAGGGTGCTCTAAGTTGGACTGTTTTCAAAACCATGTGCAATCAGATAGGCGTGTATCTTTTCATATCTAGCATGTGGTGCTTGCTTCAAACCATATAATGCCTTTTTCAATTTGCACACTTGGTTTCATGCCATTTCTACACAAAGCCACGAAGCTAAAAAACATATACTTCTTCATGCAAGTCATCATTTAGAAATGCAGTTTTAATGCCCAACTGATGTACATTCCAAGCATGATGAGGTGCAAGTGCAGAGATGCTGTGAATAGTAGTCATTCGGCATGTAGGTGCAAAGGTCTCATAAAAATCAATGCCTCTTTCCTACACATAACCCTTTGCAAAAGGCTTAATCTTATACCTGTTAATTGTTTCATTAGGCTTATGCTTCAGCTTGTATACCCACTTAGTCATATAAATACCAGGTACCATTTTTCATGATAGCATAATATTCTGATTACATAGCAACCAATTGCCTTCTTGCTAGGAGGCAAGTCATATAAAGACCAGTTACCATTTTTCATGATAGCATTATATTCTGATTGCATAGTAGCCATCCAATTTTCACAATTTTGTGCTTCATCAAACGAAATAGGCTCATTCTCATCATAGAGACTAGAGGCAGTCATAGCATATTAATCTAATGCAAAAGAGGAACTATGAGAGCCTCAACAAGTACGATATGACAGAGGTGCCTCTAATTTGCTATCACGCAAAGTCTGCACTAGCCATTTTGGCATAGTTTTTACCTTCTCAATAACAGCTCTCTCATCAACAAGTGCATCATGTAAATCTGCATCAGAAGTGGAATGATCTGCATCATCACATGAAACATGTAAAGGCTGAGAAGTTTCCTCATTAGGAATAGCACTAGATTGTCCACCTGTAAAAAGAGGCAACAAAGTATCATACATGTCTTTGGAGCTAACAGATGTTTCCTTCCAATTTGCTCTGATGTTGTTTAGGCAATAATGCATATGCCAGACAAGCAAAACACACAAGTCAGTAACAGATGGCTTGCGACCATGCCAAGCCTAATATGGAGTCATAGACTACAATGCTTTAGTGGGACATCTGTTAAGTACATATATTGCACACATAACAGCCTCAAGCTAGAAACTCTGGCAAAGCTTGACCCTTGACCATGCACCTCACCATCTCCATGAGTGACATGTTCTTCCATTCAGCAACTCCATTCTATTGAGGTGTATACGGCACTATACACTGATGATTTATCCCACATTCAACCAAAAATGCATTAAATTCAAAAGACATAGATTCCTCCCCGATCAAAATGGAGGGTGCCCATTTTACATGCTGATAGATTTTCAGTCAAAATGAGAGACTGTTTGAACCACATAAACACATCACACTTTTCTTTCAATGGATACACACATGCATGCCTAGAAAAATCATCAATGAAAGTCATGAAGTTTGCATAGGACCATTGTTGGCACACAAAGCAACAGAGGAGTCATGCACAATACGGCAACAAGGCCAAATCATTTTTTCCCATGGATTATTTACAACTCAAGTGATTTGAATCACTACACAAACATTGTAAATCCCGTTTTTGGTAGAATAGACTCCATTTTGTGCAAGCCAAGGAGTCCTCGAGCTTGAGGAGTATTAGAACTAGTGACATATCAATTTTCATAATTTTTAGATTCTGTTTGAGCCCTCAAATAGATTCTAGAACCTAATTTTTAACTAGGCCGGACACTAGGTCTGGACAAGACCAAAGCTAGTTAGAAAACTATAAAAAGAGCTAGAGAGCTCATTTTTGGGGGTAGATTGTTTGTGACTTGAGCTTATGTAAGAGACTTTTTGACTAATGCAAAGAACTCCATTGTTCCTCTCCTTGTTCTTGCCTTGTGTGCGCGTGTGTGTGTATGTGTGTGCATGCTTGTGTGCTTCTCACTCACACACTTGTGCCTTCACTTGCTCATAGTCTTCATACTAGTCCTCACGTCTCCACGGATTGACAATTATGAGGTGAATCTTCTCACGTTGGTACTCACCATTGTGCTAGAGTGACACCAAATTTGGCGCCGTTGCCGAGGAGAGAGCTTCGCGGACGAGCGTGTGATGGTAAGACGTCGAGTTGAGACATTGGAGTTATAGGTAATATCCTTCCTTCTCTTTATTTTTCTTCATTTTTTTCCTTACTTTCGCATCACCATCATCACCATCATCATCCCCACCATCTCTCACCTCCATCTCCATCTCCACAAAAATTTCAGTTTTTTGGTCATATTACACTCCCCACCTCATTTCCCTCATTTCATTGTGAGAGAGAGCGAGAGAGAGCTTGCATGCTATCTGTTTTTGGTGTGTTTTTGAGCTTTTGTTGCAGGAACTTGCTGTACCACCTCCTCCAGCAGTGTGCGCAGGTATGACAGACTCTGCGCAGGTCCCGGGACGACGACCTCTGTCTGTCGCGACAGACAGAAAAACTTAAAATTTTGTGAATGCATGTTTGGCACGGTAACCTACACCATTAGGGCACTCTAAATCACTAGAAGTTTCTCAAAAATTTGCGTTTTTTCAGTCTATCGCGACAGACACCGTCTATCACGACAGACACCGTCTATCGCGACAGACACAAACCCACGATAGACCCCGTCTATCGCGACAGACACCGTCTATCGCGACAGACCAAACCACGACAGACGACAGACACCGTCTATTGCGACAAACACCGTCTATCGCGACAGACCAAACCACGACAGACGACAGACAGAGACCCACGATAGACCCCGTCTATCGCGACAGACACCGTCTATCGCGACAGACACCGTCTATCGCGACAGACACCGTCTATCGCGACAGACCCCGTCTATCGCGACAGACCCATCTATCGCGACAGACACCGTCTATCGCGACAGACACCGTCTATCGCGACAGACCCATCTATCGCGACAGACACCGTCTATCGCGACAGACAGACATTTTCGGCAAAAATTAAGGGGTAAAGTTTTTGGAAATTTAGGCTAATTTTGGGCTTATTTGCACTCTCAAATACTCACACACTTGCAAAGGCCTTAGAAAAATGCATTAAAACTCCTGAAAGGTTCTATCTGTCTGTTTAACCCCCTAAACCCTGAACGGTCATAACTTTTTCATACGAAATCCATTTTTTGAGCTCTAGGGCTTGTCAGAAAGCTCGTGGCATAGACTACGCGCCCTCAACTGTTTTTTATAAGAATAAGGTGTTGCTTTTGAGATAGGATATTTGGAAGTTGGCACATTGAGGGGTAGGAACACCAAGGGAGCTCAAGAGGAAATTGTTAGCAATACAATAGGAGGAACAAGGGTCATTAAAAAAGTGTCTGAAATAAACTGTCCGTCAATTGAAAGGTCAACTTGGAGCTAATCTTGGGATTGATGCAGGTTTATTGAGAAGCAATTAAGAGCGTCCAAGCAAGGGTTTTACGCAAGCTTGAGAATCAACTTCTCGAGCACTAAAGTGCAAGGATCAACAAGAAAGGTCGGAATACTCTCAACTCTTCTTCGTCAATTCCTAGCATAGGCTAAGAGCGAGTAGAAGTTGGAGTAAGTCAGGGTGACGATAGGCAATTATCAAGTTGAAGCACACCTAAACTTTCAAGTCAAGCTAAGGACATAATCTTTGTACGGTCGAGAACCTTAAAGGAAAAGAACTCAACGTGGAACGAACAACTGGAAGTGCGAAATTACACTCAAATATACCTTACGACGTGAAATCAGACAAGAATTTTTACAACGGGAATCAACTAAAAAGAATCGAGTAATTGATACAAAGGACTCTGCAACGAGGTTGTACTTGGGCAAAATTGGGCTATTCAGCTAGGCATATGAACCTTAGATCCGGACGACATCTAGTAAGGGAGAGACAAAGCCTTAGATCTTCAGAGGCTAGTGTTAACCACACTGCTAGGTCTTGGGCCCAGCAGTTGAGCCACCACTCATACTATCCTAGCTCTGAGACCAGTGAGTCAGAGATGTCTCAAGGTATGGACAGACCTGCGGGAAGTTCTGGAGTGCCTTACTTGCACAGGGTAGAAGGCCCTTACAAAACGCAGTTGGAATACCTTAGGACCAACCGATTAGGTGCCAGCATCTATGAGGACGGCCTAGGAAGATCTGTGGTACAGATTAAGAATCCTGATCAATCCATTGGACTAGAGCACCCAGCTGTCAAATTTGAAAACGGAACATACTTGGACAAAGAAGGAACCATATATGTAGTCACCAGTCACCCCGATAGGACGGATGAGTTTGGAAATGTGATCTCAAAAGCGGACTTAGGGGACTTAGAGCAAGGAAACATGGGTATAGAACCTAGGACCCCTCGAGGGAAATCTGTTCTTACGAGGATTATCACACCAGAATGGATTCCCCAAGATAATAAGAGCATAGATCTCCTTCTGAACCGAGAAACTGAAGAAGCCTTTTGGAGATATAAATCTGATCGGCCATTTGATGTAGGAACAATCATGATCTATGAGCTTAAGGATCCTGATAGCCCAGGCAGAGTGACCTACTTAGATCAAGCCTCAGAAAGGATCTTCGTGGTGACAGAAAATGATAGGCATGCTTACACTTGGAAAGGTGAAATCATTTTCCCCCAACCAAGATCACATGTGTCCTACGGTCACCCTGGAGCGGGAACATCCCAAGCTAATGGAACTCAAAGAGACAGAAGTAGAGATAGGCCAGAAGTAAGTTTTGCCAACTCAGGGGGCAGAGAAAGAACGAGGACGGAAACGAATAGAGTAGAACCGGAGATGCATAGAGCTCACAGGAATCAAAGAAATGCGGATGAGTTCCCTCTACCACGACCTAGAGAGCACACAAGGACTTTGAGACCAACTCAGCTAGTTAAGTCCATGAAAAATCACTTTGATGGCACAGGAGACCCATACGATCATGTAGCAGAGTTTAGGCAAGTCTTGAGAGCAGAACAAGTGGAGGATCTATTCACACAATATAATGCCTTTGGTCTAACCCTTAGGAACACAGCCCTTACGTGGTTCCAACCATTGAATGAGAGACAATTTAGGAGTATAGACCAACTCCTGGAGGCTTTCGTTATTGAATTCTCTAAGAGTGGCATAAGACATAATACCTCCTCATTGATTCACAGCTTCAAGCAAACCCCTCAAGAGACCGTGAGACTTGCAGGACGAAGATTTAGGCAATATTTTGAAAGATGCCCTATTACGGAGCTCCCCACACCAGCTAAGCAAGTGGCTTTATTCTTAGATGGATTGCTGAGTACAAAGTTAAGATCCTATGTGTACTTGAAGGACCCTAGGACCATAGAATAGTGTGTACGCATGTGCATTGACATCGAGGATAACCTAGGGGAGGAATTAGAGCTTTCCAAGATATACAAAGATTCAGATAGTGTCTCTAGCCTCTCTTCCACGCAATCCACATCAATCGAGGAACTGGCAGAGAAAGTAGCTTAGAAATTAGGCGTCACTGGTAAACAGATCCCAAGGTTGGCCTCTGTGAAGAGATGCTACACTTGTGGTGGCGACCACATGGCGAATGTATGTCCCATTATGGCTCAACCCCAAGTAAATCCTAGTAGCCAGTACTGCACCATAGAACGGAGGTACACCAATCACACCGCACAAGATTGCCCCTACAATAAGCAAACAGTCAGGCAAACTTACCCTCAACCCTATCCACCGCAGGGAAGATACCAGAACTAGTACCCTCCACAACCATATGGCAAGCCACAGCAACCTTATCAGCAACCATACCAAAACCAACAAAGGCCTCAGCCTGTGTTAGTCCAACAACCTCCAGCTCCATCCAACGTGATCCCGGTAAAGTATACAGCTGCAGAAGAAAACCTGAATAGAGCTATAGTCCCCGTAACACCATTGCTTTCAGAAAGTGACCCCAGTGACCATAGCTTTGATTCTACACATGTTGATAGTCCCCAGGCATATTACATGCAGTCTCCTGAACATGGTGAGTCCTACTATAGTGAAGAGCCAAATGAACCTAGTTGGGAATCAGATTACACAAATGTCATGTATACAAACCCCAACCCCAGACCCCAACCTAGGCAGGTAAGACCCCCATTCCCTAGAGGACCATGCTACCGATGTCAGGGTGATCATCTCATTCGTGATTGTCCCTTGCCTCCACCTACACAACCCCAGTCAGTAACGATCCAAGGTTATTGCCAAGAGTGTGGGAAAGAGCATCTCTTACGAGATTGCCCTAAAAATCCTAATAATATGCCAAAAATCACTCCTATAAATGTTATTGGGTTGGTTGTAGACTCCACAGGGAGTGTGACTTCCACTGCGCCAGTGCAAGTGGTCACAAGAGCTCAAGCTTTGCAGCAAAACCAAACTGTAGGCCAGGAAAAGAGCCCAGAAGTTAGTGAAACCGAGAGCATGACAAAGAAAAGAACTAGAGCTTGGAGAGATAGTCGTGAAAGAATGAAAAGGCAATGGGCAAAGAAGATGAGTGAACTAGAGGAAAGTCTACGAGAAACCAAGGCCAAAATCATAGAGATCACATCTCAACCGCACTCTCACACATTCCCACCGCTACCATCCCCATCACCCCCCATCCCTCCACCCTCTAATACACCCCACGTAACCCACCCACCACCCCGAGCAGGATCAGTATTAGCTGATCCCACTCCTGAAGACATAGACATGATGCTTAAAGCATATCAGGCCAGAATCCAAGAAGGGCCAAATGTAACGGATCATGACAAGTGCTACCCTAGAGCTGACCTAGAGATAGAAAGAACCAAGCTTTGCGCGAAAATGGTCGCATTGGCTCAGACTATGTTTGAAGCCAGTCGCCTTTTCAATTATTCGGGCTCAGCCAAGACACAATTACACTTGGATGGACTTCTAGAGAAGTTAGAGGGCATAATTGCAAGATCTGCCAAGGAAGAAAAAAAGCAAGAAAGAGATAAAGCAAGCAAGAATATGACCCATTCCCCACCGGAAGCTTATATGCCCAATCCCACTGAACCAGACCATCCCCTTTCACTAGAAAGAATTGAGAATCTAATGGCACCCTCACAAGAGGAACCCGCCCTTCAACACCAGGACAAGGCCAGTCTAAGAGCAGGCCTTTCTACCCAGACAGCCTATGTGCCAAAAGCTTATGTGCCTAACTCTACGGAGCCAGACACATCATCTTCTATGAATCGATTCACACCAGAATTCCTACGAGAGATTCAAGAAGACAAATGGGCTAAAGAAAGCGAAGTGCCTCCTCCCATTGAACTTGTGGATGATGCACACGACCAATTCCCACAAGACATCCCATCTATTTACGGGGAACATGAGAGCACCCAATCTCAAGAAAGATTAGACTTCGAGTCTAATTCTTTACAGGAATTACCCCATTTCACGGGCCCATGGGAAGCCAAATCTACTTGTATGAGAACCCCCACGGTCATGGTAAGAAATGAAGATTCAGTCATACCTAGGAACACAGAGGTAGTGAAAAACACTAAAGTACAATGCACTCTCAAGTTAGAAGAGCTACTCAAGGTTAGACCTGAATTATGGAGACATGTAGCCAAACAAGTACCAGAGATAGCAAAACCTCGTTCCCAGGTAGGATCACATAGGACAGTGCCCGAAATACCCTTGGATAAGATAGGAGATATGTGTGAAGGTGAGGAAGGGAACACCTATCTTCCCATTACCTACCAGGAGTACACCACCAAGGCAATTTTGGACTCAGGCGCAGGAGTTGCAATTGCCACCACTTCCCTATGGAAGCGTTGGGGCAAGCCAGCACTCAGGCCAACGAGAATGAAATTGCAGATGGCCGATGGTCATATTGAGAGACCCTTAGGATTGCTAGAAGGAATAACTCTCACCACCTGTGGTGTCGAGTTCGAGCACACATTTGCCATATGTGACTTCAGCAAAAATCATGCCTATGAGATGATCTTGGGACGACCTTTTATGCGACAGTTGCAAGTGGTACAGGATTGGGGAACCAATTCGTTGTACCTGCAGCACTTAGGTGTTACAACCAAAGTCAATCTCAAGGATTACTCTCACAGAGATGTTCCCCCTATCCAATGGAATCCCATCCATAGAGCCAAGGATGATACCGAATCTGTGCATTCCATAGGATCAGGATCCTCATGGATGCACGAAGACACCCACTTATGGATGTGCAAAGTAGCAGTGGAAGAAGAGAAGAGAGAGAAGGCCAGAGATATAGGTGCAAACAAAACACATAGACCCATTCAAGACCCAGCCTATGCACCTGTAGTATTTCCTGACGAAGAATTCGAACCCCACGGCTGGGCAGAAATCCTAGCAACAATGGATGTAGCCATCAATGAGGAACAATGGACGCCTCACTGTGATGAGGATGGCTATGACATTTCAGTCTTCTCCATAGAGCCAATCATGGGAGAGGCAGTTCTAGAAGAATGCGAACCTAATCCTGATGTATTTGAGGATGCGAGTGACTCCGATCTAGAGTCAATCATCATGGACCCACCTTTTGCATCAGATGAAGAATACTTCCATGAAGTAGAATTTCAACCCCAGAGGTACGGAGAGCTTACAAGTGATGTAAGATTAGCCGCACATGTGACCCTGAAGGGAGAAGGAAAGAAAAGGAAGAAGAGAGAAGTCACACAAGAAGAGGAAGAGTCTTTGTTTGAGGTCCCGGAAAATTTTAAGAAATATGAGATAGATGACAGGAGAGTCATGATCAGAATGCCTAAGCAAGAGGCACAATCAGGAGAGGCCTATGATAACAAAGAAACCACCAAGAAAATAGTTGTGGCCCTAGAGGAAGGAGAGGAGAGATGCACGTACATAGGCCATGACCTGACAGAAGAGGAAGAACAAGAGCTAATAGCCTTGCTAAGAGAATACAGAGATGTATTCGCTTGGAGTTACAAGGATTTGAAGGGTGTAGACCCTGACATATGTTCCCACACTATCCCCATGATCTTAGATGCCAAGCCCTCTAAGCAAAAGCCATATACGTATAACGATAATTATGCGGCTAAGATCAAAGAGGAGATAGATAGGCTGGTTGAAGCTGGATTTATCTATGAAATTGAGCACACTGAATGGGTATCCCCCATCGTAGTGGTGCCCAAGAAGAATGGCAAGCTGCGTGTGTGCATTAACTTGAAAAAGGTTAATGCAGCCACGATTCGAGATAACTATCCGCTTCCCATCACAGAACATCTCTTAGAAAGAGTGGCAGGCAAGGAAGTGTACAGCTTCCTTGATGGATTTTCGGGCTACAATCAAGTAGCCATAGCTCCAGAGGATCAGCATAAGACGGCTTTTGCCACAGAGTGGGGCATATTTGCTTTTAGGGTAATGCCATTCGGGCTGACCAATGCTCCCGCAACCTTCCAAAGGCTGATGTGCCATGTATTTAAGGAGTTCCTGAGAAAGAGCTTAGAAGTCTATGTTGATGATCTTTGTGCTCATTCCAACATCAGACAAACCCATATTCCTGAACTCAGACAAATCTTTGACAAATGTAGAGAATATCAAGTCTGCCTGAACCCAGAAAAGTGTGTTTTTATGGTCAGACAAGGCAAGATTCTAGGACACATAGTGTCAAAGAATGGCATATCTACTGACGAAGAGAAAGTGAGAGCTATAGCAGAGCTACCTAGGCCAAGGAATGTCAAGGAAGTACAAGCTTTCATGGGACATTGTGGTTACTACCGTCGGTTTATACACATGTATGCCATCATAGCAAAGCCTCTGTATGGACTTTTGACCAACTTTGAGTGGACTGACGAATGCGAGAACTCCTTCCAGGAGCTTAAACGGCGATTATGTTCAGCACCAATCTTGACCACACCAGATTGGAACAAGCCATTCCATGTTCACGTGGATGCATCCAATTATGCTATTGGATGTGTACTCGCACAACCTACTGGTGAAGGTAATATGGATCTTCCAATTGCCTATGCTAGTAGACAATTGAATGCGGCTGAACGAAATTATACCACTACAGAAAGAGAAGGCTTAGGCATGGTATATGCAGTCAAGAAATTTAGACACTATTTGCTGGCAAATAAGTTTAAATTTTTTACTGATCACCAAGCATTGTTATATCTCGTGAACAAGCCATGCAATACAGGAAGATTAGTAAGATGGTTTCTCTTACTAATGGAATATGATTTCGAGGTTGTAGTGAGAAAAGGTAGGACTCATTTGAGAGCTGATCATTTTTCTAGGCTCACCTCCGGAGAAGCCCCACAAGGAGTATCAGATGACCTTCCTAATGCTTACTTGTTTAACTTGGAAGTGGTACCGCAGTGGGCTAAGCCATTAGTGCATGTGTTGACGTACGGACCTAACCACCCAGTAATAGCCACACAGGATAGAGAGGTAGTAAAAGCCCAAAAGTATCACATCATGGCAGGAAGTATGTACAAGCACACAGATCAAGGGATCTTGGCTTGTTGTGTAGAAGAGGACGAGTATGCGAAGTGGTTGCAATTAGCACATGTAGGTGCATTAGAGCAACACTACTCAAAGCAACGAACCTTACAGACACTAAGGAGACTCGGAGTACATTGGCCAACTATGGAAGCTGATGTCCAAGGGTTGTGCAAGGAATGCCCAATCTGTTGCACTAAACCACCTGTGGAACATGCCACACTTTATCAAGTGTCCATAGTGCCAGATTGGAGTGAACCGCTAGTATCCTTCTTAAGGACGAGAACATTCCCTCCAGACATGACTCTGGCTAGGCAAAAGAGTTTAGAACTGTTGGTGCAGACCAATCACCAATTGAAGACTTGGAAGGTTAAAGAGTGAAGGAAGGATCAACCATTGAAGCTTGGAAGAAAGACATATTCAGAGGATAAGAGAAGTGTACACATATGTACATTAGTATAGTCATAGGTGACTCAGATCTTTGTTTGAGTAAGAATCTTGTACAAATTATCTATAAATACTTTGAGAAAAGTCGGGGCAGATATGAGAGCATATGTAGAAGCCAAGATTGAGGAAGTTAGGAGTCAAGAGATAGAGAAAAGTTAGTTGAGTTAGCTCTCATCACTCAGTTGTAAATTTCTGAGTTAATGAAGAAATTTTGCGCCCGATCTTTCCGCGTCTGCTCCTTCTGTGTTTGATCAATTGTGAAATCCTTTTGAGGATATCTAAGTTGTTAGTTAATGAGCCTGTGACCTGAATTTCAGAGTCTAATTGCAAACAGGCTAGGAGAATTGTGAGTAGGAACATTCATATGTGTTGAGTGTCTACAGTTCTCTGAAACAGGCGCAAATTTCGTGTTTAATCTTTTGATCAGTGCTCACTCCATAGTTTAAAATTTTGTGCAAGCAAGCACTTAATCTTTAAGTTGGAAGGTGATCTACTCGTGGCTAAAAGCATTTGGCAAAACGGGTTAGATATTGTGAGAACTAAAGTTAAGAAGTTAGGGGTGTCTAAATCGACTTCTCAGAAGTGCAGATTCAGACATAGGTAACTTGTGAAGACAATTTCTCAAGTTATACTAAAGCTTTTCAAGTGATTCAACTTGGAGGTGATGCGCAATCTCTAGGAGAAGATAAGTACAAAGTTTCATCAAAAACTTTACTCATTTGATAGGTCAATGGGAAGAAATTTTGCAGCAGACTTTTCTGTGTTTCATCTTCTTCACACATTTTCTCAGATTTGATAATTTGGAGATTGGACCTATAATTTAGTAAAGGTTTTGACTTACTCTTGATATAGAGGTGTTCTAAATTCAAGAGTAGGTTGTTCTTTTGGAGATTAACACTCTCCATCAGTGGTATCAGAGCAGGAGACATCAAAATCAAGGAAAGGAAGGTCCCGACTGCTGCAGATTCAAGAAGTTCAACATTTGAAGAGCTAAGAAGTGAAAGCTTGGAGTCAAAAGCCTGAGAAGAAGTCTACTCGACATCAAAAAAGGCAAAAGGAGTCTAACTTGAAGTAAAGGTACATACATTGCTTGTAAAGCTTGAAGTTTTCAATACACAGGTGGATACAAGATGGGAGATGCTCTACAGATAGAGAAATTGGATAGGGAAAACTATCCTGCATGGTCAATGAGGATGGAAGCTCATCTTATGAGCAAAGATTTAATTGCTTACATCACAGGAGAAGAAGAGAAGCCACAGTTCAGAGATCCTAGTGTTCCAACTAGGGAAGAGTTAGCAGATCTGAAAAATTGGATGAAGAAAGATGCTCAAGCTAGGAGCATTATCTATATGGGAGTCAATGATTACTTGTTACCTCATATTAGAGGTCTTGAAAGTGCTACTGACATATGGAATGCTTTGGAGGAGCATTTTCAGAACACTACAAAGTCAAGGAAGGCATCCTTATGGGCAGAGTTTACTACCTTCAAGAAGAAGGCCTCTCAATCCATCTCAGACTATGTAACAAGGATGAAAGATATTGCAGATGCTTTAGGAGCTGTTGATGAAGACATTGAGGAAGATAAATTGGTAAGGCAAATCCTTACAGGGTTGAGAGGTGATGACAAATGGAAGCCATTTATTTTGTCTACAGAACTATCACTTGACCATTTCACTCCTGATTTAAATCAATTGTTAGGTCATATGCTAACATTTGAGCAGGATGTTAAAGGAGATGGTGACAAGAGTACAGGACATGCAATGTACTCAAAGGACAAGAAGAAGAATAGCAAAGGAAAACAACAAGCAGGTGAAGATGAAGGAACAACTACTCAAGCTAACTTCCTAAGAGGAAGAGGAGGTGGCAAAGGTAGAGGAAGAGGCAGGAACAACAAAGATGGAGGCAAAGCTTGTTGGATTTGTGGTAAGACAAATCACTTAGCTAATGATTGTTGGCATAATAATCAGAATAATGGTGGATACAATCAAAATTATAATTCAAGAGGAAGAGGTGGCAGAAATCAAAGAGGTAATTACAGAGGTAGAGGTGGAAGGAATTACTTTGGAAGAAATGCAGGTAGAGGATTCCAAAGTCAACAATACAACAACACCTACTACAATTATGCTTCAGATCAAAAAGAAGATTCAACATTGATAATGAATGCAACTTGTGAAAGGCAGAGTGAAGATCAAAGAGTCTTCTACATTGACTCAGGGTGTAGCAATCACCTGAGTGGTAACATATCTTTGATGACTGATTTGGAAAGTAAAGTTTTTAATCATGTTGTTCAAACAGGTGACAACACAAAGCACAATGTGAAGTCAATTGGATCAGTGAAGGCCAAGGATGGAAGCACCTTATTGAGTAAGGTCTTGTATGTTCCTACAATCCCTAAGAATTTGATAAGTGTAGGTCAAATTGTTGAAAAGGGATATGAAGTAAGGTTCACTAATGATGGAGTATATGTGGAAGACCCTAGCCAAGGGTATAAACAGATTGTTTCAGGGAAAAAGGAAGGAAGACTATTTACATTGAAGATTCAAGGCAACATTGGTCATGCTATGTTCACATATGGAGGTCACAAAATCTCTGAGTTAGATCTTTGGCACAAGAGGCTTGGACATTTCAATGAGAGAGGTATTAAAGATATGGTTAACAATGGTTCAGTGCTTGGATTGCCTAATGTTGCAGGTCAACATATGACATACAAATGTGAGGCATGTCAATTAGGTAAGGCTCATAAACATTCATATTCCAAGCATGGTTTTATGCACTCAGAGAAGCTTGAGTTGGTACACACAGATGTGTGGGGACCATCGAAAGATTTCAGTATAAATGGATCAAGGTATTATGTGATTTATGTTGATGATGCTACTAGGTGGATCACTATTTATGTGATCAAAGATAAGTCAGAAGTGTTTAATACATTTAAACACTATCATGCATATGCAGAAAGAATTACAGGTCATAAGTTGAAGAGACTAAGGTCAGATGGAGGGGGAGAGTATTTCTCTAATGAGTTCAGTGATTATTTATGGAATGCAGGTATAAAAAGGGAAGTTACTTGCAGGTACTCTCCTCAACAAAATGGTGTTGCAGAAAGGAGAAATAGAACTCTTGTTGAGTTTGCAAGATCCATGATGAAGGAGAAAAATTGCCCTAATTACTTGTGGGCTGAGGCTGTAAATACAGCCACTTACTTGGTTAATAGGTTACCATGTAAAGCCTTGCAGGGTATGACACCATATGAGGCTTGGTGGGGTAAGAGACCTACCTTAGATCATTGCAGAGTATTTGGGTGTGTGGCATATGCATATGTGCCATCACAATTAAGACACAAATTGGAACCCAAAGCTGAAAAGTATGTTTTTATAGGCTATGATGACAAGCAGATGGGCTATAGATTGTGGAGTCCATCAACAAAGCAATTTATGGTTTCTAAGGATGTTACATTTGATGAACAAAGCACTTGGTATGCAGGTACAATCAACATCAATACAGGTGATGAAGAAGAAGTGAGTCAAAGAAAAGGTAAATCAAAAGTTCAAATATTTGATGAGCAAGAGAATAATGAAGTGCAGGTTGAAGTGGAAGAGACACCAAGATTTGATCCTGAATGTGAAGAACCAGAAACCTCAAGGAGTGGAGAACTCAGAAGGTCTACAAGAAATAGGTGGCAACCTACAAGGTATAGTTATGATACTTCATTTCTAGCCACAAAAGATTATGCTTACATGGTGAATACAGATGAAGACCCTTCTACATATGAAGAGGCAAAAGGTAAGGAAAAATGGGAGAATGCTATGCAGGAAGAATATGATGCACTATTGGAGAATCAAACTTGGGATTTGGTTCCTAAACCAAATAGTCAGAAGATTATTGGATGCAAGTGGGTTTACAAGACAAAAAGGTTTGCAGATGGAAGTGTATCTAGGTACAAAGCTAGACTTGTGGTCAAAGGCTTTGCTCAGACACATGGTATTGATTATGATGAGACCTATAGTCCTGTGGCAAAGATGACAACTATAAGGACACTTATTGCTATTGCTGCATGTAAAGGTTGGAAGCTATGTCAACTTGATGTGAAAAATGCTTTTTTGAATGGTTATATTTCAGATGATGTATTTATGGAGCAACCTCAAGGGTTCAAAGATAAAAGGTATCCAGATCATGTGTGTAAGCTCAAGAGAGCTTTGTATGGATTGAAGCAGGCCCCAAGGGCATGGAACTATAGACTTGTGAAGTTCCTAAAAGAACTTGGCTTTCAGGTGTCTAAAGCTGATAGTAGCTTGCTTGTTAAGGCAAGTGAAAATGGTTTTATATACATGTGCATATATGTTGATGATATAATTCTTACAGGTACAGATGAAGAAGGAATACAAAGGCTCAAAAGGCAAATGGAAAAGGAGTTCAAGATAAGTGACTTGGGAGACTTATCATACTTCTTGGGCATGGAGATAACATATACTCAACATGGAGTATTTGTGACCCAAGAAAGGTATTTGAAGAACTTGTTAATCAAGTTTAAAATGGATGATTGCAGGGTAGCACCTACACCAATGGAGGTGAATCACAAATTGAGTAAGTATGGAGGTGAAGAATTCAAGGACATGAGACAATATCAGAGTTTGGTTGGTAGCCTTATCTATGCTACTCTAACTAGACCTGATTTATCATATGCAGTAGGGGTTTTGTCTCAATTTATGCATTGCCCAAGGAAAGAACATTGGATTGCAGGACAAAGGGTGTTGAGGTACATTAAGGGTACACTCAATGAAGGTTTGTATTATGGGTTTACCTCATATACAAATATCAAAATTTATAGTGATGCAGATTGGGCAGGTAATCCAGATGATAGAAGATCTACATTTGGATATATGTGTTATGTGGGAGATAAACTTGTCTCATGGTGTTCCAAGAAACAACATACAGTTGCTTTATCTTCTACAGAAGCAGAGTATAAAGGCATGGTTGAAGCTGCAAAGGAAGTGATTTGGCTCAAGATCTTGATGAAGAGTCTTGACATTATGCATGGAGTACCAATCATATATGGAGATAACATGAGTTCATTGTATTTAGCTGCTAATCCTGTTTTTCATGCCAGGACCAAACACATTGAGATTCAGTATCATTTTCTAAGAGAGAAAGTGATGGACAAGGAGATTGAAGTCATACATACTTCAACAAAAGATCAGATAGCTGATATGCTTACAAAAAGCTTGGATGGACCAAAGCTACAGAAGTTTAAAGATATGGCAGGTATAAAGAAGAAAGGAGAAGGTCTCAATTGATGATTGAGGGGGAGCTGTTGGTGCAGACCAATCACCAATTGAAGACTTGGAAGGTTAAAGAGTGAAGGAAGGATCAACCATTGAAGCTTGGAAGAAAGACATATTCAGAGGATAAGAGAAGTGTACACATATGTACATTAGTATAGTCATAGGTGACTCAGATCTTTGTTTGAGTAAGAATCTTGTACAAATTATCTATAAATACTTTGAGAAAAGTCGGGGCAGATATGAGAGCATATGTAGAAGCCAAGATTGAGGAAGTTAGGAGTCAAGAGATAGAGAAAAGTTAGTTGAGTTAGCTCTCATCACTCAGTTGTAAATTTCTGAGTTAATGAAGAAATTTTGCGCCCGATCTTTCCGCGTCTGCTCCTTCTGTGTTTGATCAATTGTGAAATCCTTTTGAGGATATCTAAGTTGTTAGTTAATGAGCCTGTGACCTGAATTTCAGAGTCTAATTGCAAACAGGCTAGGAGAATTGTGAGTAGGAACATTCATATGTGTTGAGTGTCTACAGTTCTCTGAAACAGGCGCAAATTTCGTGTTTAATCTTTTGATCAGTGCTCACTCCATAGTTTAAAGTTTTGTGCAAGCAAGCACTTAATCTTTAAGTTGGAAGGTGATCTACTCGTGGCTAAAAGCATTTGGCAAAACGGGTTAGATATTGTGAGAACTAAAGTTAAGAAGTTAGGGGTGTCTAAATCGACTTCTCAGAAGTGCAGATTCAGACATAGGTAACTTGTGAAGACAATTTCTCAAGTTATACTAAAGCTTTTCAAGTGATTCAACTTGGAGGTGATGCGCAATCTCTAGGAGAAGATAAGTACAAAGTTTCATCAAAAACTTTACTCATTTGATAGGTCAATGGGAAGAAATTTTGCAGCAGACTTTTCTGTGTTTCATCTTCTTCACACATTTTCTCAGATTTGATAATTTGGAGATTGGACCTATAATTTAGTAAAGGTTTTGACTTACTCTTGATATAGAGGTGTTCTAAATTCAAGAGTAGGTTGTTCTTTTGGAGATTAACACTCTCCATCAAGAACAAGAAGCCCAGGATTATTCACTCATTGGTGATAATCTATACAAGCGTGGTAAAGACGGTTACCTGAGACTATGTGTTCATGAGAGTGAGTATCTCAAGATCTTGGACACTGCTCACCAAGGTGTGGCAGGAGGACACTTTGGACCAGATCGGGTGATCAAGGCAATACTATTTGCGGGCTTCTGGTGGCCTACCCTTCACATGGACGCACATACCTATGTGAAACGGTGTGATGTCTGTCAGCGAACCCAGTATCCTATACGTAAAGATGAGATGCCACTGAAACCTATGATGGGTGGACGTGCTTTCTCTAAGTGGGGAATAGACTTCGTAGGTCCTATTAATCCCCCAGCTAAGGGTTCCCATGCAGAATATATCATTGTTGCAACAGACTATCTAACTAAGTGGGTGGAGGTAAAAGCCACAACGAAGAACGATGCTCAAACAACTGCTAAGTTTTTATTTGAGAATGTGTTCACTAGATACGGACTACCCATAGAGCTTGTAAGCGATCGAGGCACTCACTTTTTGAACGAAGTTATTGAAAACCTACTCCAAGAATTCTTAGTAATACATAAGAAGTCTGCCCCCTATCACCCTCAAGCTAATGGACAAGCTGAAAGCACCAACAAGATCTTGTGCAATGTACTGACAAAATTAGTAAACAATAAACGCTCTGATTGGGACAAACAGCTACACCATGCTGTTTGGGCATACCGAGTTGCCTACAAAACGGTACTCCAAGCCACGCCCTTTCAAATGGTGTTTGGTCAAAATGTTGTGCTACCGCTAGACTTTTTGATTCCTACGTTGAAAGTAGCACAAGAGCACGAATGGACAGGTCATGAGCTCTCCTCTAGGATCTTTGACCTTGAACGATTAGGGGAAACAAGACTGAGAGCCGCTGCCGGAATATATGCAGCCAAGAAGAGACAGAAGGCATATTTCGATGCCCATGTGAAGGATAAGGGCTTGAAAACAGGAGATCTAGTTTTAGTCTATACACTGAAACAACACGCAAGGAAGCTAGAAAAGAGAGGCTACGGACCTATGATTATCAATAGGATCTCCACGAGTGGAGCAGTACAATTAGCCACGTTAGAAGGTGATATTCTCCCAAACTATATTAGTGGTTGCAGAGTCAAGTTGTATCAGGAACCCCTCACGGAGGAAATGCTCAGCCGACTCAACACTGCTAAGAAACGCAAAGAGGAAGAAAAGCGAGTTCAAGAAGAAGCTCAAGCAGAAGCTTTAGAACGCATCAGAAGGATGAAGTTACGAAAGCAAGGTAGAGATCAGCCTAGAACGAATGACTATGCAGATCAAGGATATCCTATGGCCATGTGTGAAGTCGCAGGAACAAGCTTGCATAGGATAATTGATCGACGTCCTTTCATAACCCTAGATATAGGACAAGGAAAGAGTGCAAGGACCGTAAGAGCCTTGATTGACTCAGGTGCAGCCACTAGTGCTGTTAAATTGTCTTACTGTCAAGAGTTGCAGTTAACTGTCAATCCTGTGGAAGCGTATCTCATAGGATTGGGAGGCGTGGAAACCCCTTGCATGGGCGAGGTGGAACTTCCCCTCTATATTAATGATGAGGCTATAACACTTAAAGTACTAGTGTGTCAAGACGAGGATCTCACTGAACCTCTTGTCTTGGGTCAAGATTGGATCTATGACCAAGCAGTTAACTTAAACTTAAGAAGTGGACTTCTTCAGGTTTGGGTCAATCATAGTCGAATTACAGTAGAGTTAGATAATGGAGCACTCAAGGAATTAGGAAAGGCACAGACTCCTGGTCCTTCCAGGAATACACATGAAGATGACCATGTTGTTCTTGTCCAAAACTATGTGTTGCAGAGGAATGATACTCGCAAAAAAGGAGTCAGGGATGCAAAGGAACTCCCTTCTTTTCCAAAGGCCAGAATGAGGCAACAACCAAAGGTGGATCCAAGGCAGAAGAAGCAGAGTACTACCTACGTCCGGGATCCAAAGTACTTGCGCAGCAAAATGTCCCAGCAAGTGAAACAAGTGTGGGTGCGGAAAGGCGAACACCCGGTTGCACTCCAGCCAACCACACGGGCAAAGCCTCTTATTAGTAACCAACAACACGACACTAATAAGAAGTCTTTCGGATATTCTTCTACTAACGTGAAATCTATTTGGGTGCCCAAGAAGTCGATGAAGGCTAGGCCACAATCAAGACAAATTTGGGTGCCTAAGGCTTGCTTGCGGGCGCAAATAGCTACGCCGAAGCCACAACCTATACAGCGTAACCCATTCACTCGCACAACCGGCATCCACTCGTTTTCAACACTCACGAACACACCAAGGCCCATGAGCACGAACAGAATCATTTGTAAATCGGTCCCTAAAAGGCCTCATGTTCAAGCTGATACACCTATAATGTTCTCTAGCATCTCTACGAAACCAAGAGAAAAACCCATCCACTGCATTTGGCAGCTTAAGACCTGTAATAAACCCCCCGACCCCAATTTGTAAATTCACCCCCACTTACTAACTGCGTTAGTCTCCTAGGAATACCCAAGCATTAACTACACACATTGTCTTCGTGCACTTACTAACCACTAACTCACCATCTACCTCATGATTATGTTGTGACGGGGACAACTACGGATTTATTCTGTCCATTACGATGTTAACACATGATTCTATATTCTCACAGAATCAGAAGGCAAGAAGTAAAATGGCAGAAGCGACAGGTTCGGGCTCACAAGTAGGGATCCTTACTGCAGGAATTGATGTGGATAGTCTACCTGTGGAGGTGCCACCAACTGAACGACCAGGGGAGCTGCAGCACCTTCAGCAAATCCCGGTGCCGGATCCACCCACAGGGATCACAGAAAGAGTCCATGCCAATTCTCATTGGTTCAATGGCATGCCAGGTCCATTAGGAGAGGCCAAGTATATATGGGAGTCTAAGTGCGAGTATGACAGATCATGGGTTCGATTCCAATTTTTCTCCAAGGAGTTCGAGACTTTACAGAACACCGAGGATCTCCAGACCATATGGCAACGAGCAGGACTGGCAGAATACTTTGAAGCCCCACTACCTAAACCAGATCTCCTCCGATGTTACTATTTGGTCTCCACATTACAAGCTAATGAAGAAAAGGACAAACCCGGATCATTTGTTCTTCCCTCCTTGCTGGGCAACAACGAGTTAAAGAGGTTTGAACTTACTGTGGAGTTGGTAAGTGACGCTTTGAATATGCACGGCACACATGTACCCTCTGAAAAGGATGCTCTTGTTCCCACTAACATGAAGGATAGGAAACTATTGAAGCTTAAAGACATGGCAGCACTCACACCAAACGTGTCCATCCCTCTCCGCATGTGCATGCAACATTTCGCCTTTCCCGGCCAAGACCGCTTCACACAACCACACAAGAGAATCTGGTTCGCTCTCTACTTAGCGGAAGCAGGTGCGTTACCCATTAAGCTACCGGTATGGATTATAGATCAATTGTATGAAGCAAACAAACGATCTTCTAGGAAATTAGTGGTGAACGGATGCTGTGCAATCACACGCATTATTTACCGGTGCCTAGCATACGATGTTCCCATTGAACGTGCCTTAACTTGGGCACAATTACAAATGTTTAAGAAGCTCAAGACGTCCACACATCAATCCAAGCGCATGAGGGGTGCGATCCCTTGTGTCCAGACAAGGGAAGTTCTGACTACTCCTGAGGTATCGCCACGAAGGGAGGCCACTGTACCTCCCTTTACCATTAGGATACCCAGGTCGGGATCTGAAACTACGACACAAGCTACCCCTTCAGCTCCTCCTGCTCCACCTGAATTTGAATTTGCTGCAACTGGAGATGCTGAAGGAATGGACCCCCAGGACTTCGAAGCATTCTTACAAAGTACACAATTCTCTAATGTGGAGTTTTATTCAGATACAGAGGAACAAGGCACATCTTCACGAAGAAGAAGAAAATCTACAGACGGTCGACATGTACATTGGAGCGATGCTCAGCAAGGTCAACAACAAGGACAACTACAAGAAGAAGGAGCTTATGAAGAGGAGACCACTGAAGCCCCAGGCTATACAGCAGAACTCCGAAGGTTGTATCAAATTATGGAAAGAGTGCGATCGCAACAGCTGCTCACCGAACAGAGCAGTAGAGTACTCATGACTTAGCTGTTGGAAGAAGCAGGAGTTGACTCAGAATATAGGGAAGGTCTCTTATTGATGGCAGAAACATATGGGGTAGTGGAAGCAGTGCGCACTGCCATTCGGAGGTCCCCAGTTCAATATGATCCACGAAGGTTCCAGACACGACCACGTTCAGGTAAGAATATCCAGATTCCCATTACAACTGCAGAAGAGCCAACTATTACATATGAACCTATCAGGACAACCTCCCAAGCAACCGAAACGGCTAGCCAAGAGCACCCAGTCACCCATGAGGAGTCCACAGAGCCACAACCACCCACACCCCCACCCTCGCCCCCTAGAGCAGAAACAGTGGAAATCACCTCGACCGCTCAACCCACCGAACCAACCTTCATCTTCCGTACTCCCATCCCTAGTTCCACCCTATTCTCTACCACTGATAACCCAATCTTTGAAGCAACCCCCATCACTACACAATCCACCGAACCGCTCCTAGAGCCTGCCCTAGGGCAACCATCCCCCATGCCCTCAGCCATAGGTCATCCTGACCCTAGATCCACATTCATGGGTTTCCCTGCTACCACGCAACCCTTCGCGCCCTCCTCCAATTTACGACCTCAACACCCGACCTCTCTCTCTCCATTTCTACAATCCCTCCATGACCTCCTTGCTAGAACTTTTCAACCAGGGTCTCAACCATTTCCTTCCTTTTCAGCTCCCCACCCCACTTCGCATCTATTCACCACTTCCACACACACACCACCTACCATCCCAATGTATATGGCAGATCCCACACTCGCACCCACTCCTGAAGGTATGGACATTTCACCACCCACGGCACCTCCCCCCACGATTCCACCTCCTCCCATTCCCCCTCCACCAATTTCACTCACACACACGACTTCAATAGACACATCATTCACTCTTCCCCATCCCCAATTCCCTTCCCATGCATCTCCCACTGTAAACACCACCCACTCATCTATAGGAAGTGCATTGGACACCATGCTTGCTTGTATATCAAACTTAAGGACAGATTACATTCAGCTCCAGCAACAGAATGAACGCCTGCACGAGCACTCAGAAACACTACAGCACCGACTCGCGGCACTAGAAGAGGAAAATGCTCGCCTCCACACACAGTTCCAAACTCTCCAAGAAGCTCATGGCATATTGGAGGTACAGTTACAGAACACAGATCAGGAAGCGATACAGGTGGTAGAAGGTCACCTACGGACACAGCTGGAACGCAACTCAAAGCTTCAGCAAAATATGGCTCTACTCAAACGCCATCTTGCGGCCGCTCAGGAAGAGAATCGACGTCTGCAAGTACAAAATCAAGAGAACCTGGAGGCAGCTATTGAGAGCACACTGGGGGCACCCATCAGCCCATCCAAGTTTCAAGCAGTGACCCCCGATAATATCAAGATCATATTGGAAGACTATGCCATGCTGCTTGAAGCACATGATAAGCTATCGGAGGAACTGGGACAATTGAAGCAGAAACACCAAAAAGGACAAACAGCAGCCTCTCCAACCACCCCCTCCGCGGCTTCACTTCTCACAGACGCAGAGGCCATAAAAGATCTCCAGAAACAGGTCACTGAATTGCAAACACGTCTACTACAATATGAGAGACCACCTTCCCCTCCAGAGGCTCCCACGGACGAAGAAGTTGTGCAAATTCCTGTGGAACAAACGTTTGACGAAGAATACGATCCACAACCATTCCCAGGAGGCCAACAAACAGAAGAAGCTCAGGACACATTCGAGGCACCACGGCCCCCATGGCTACGTCAAGTGGAGGAAATCGGGAGTTCGCACGAAGAGCGCACAGTAGTGCAAAATCAGGCCATGAGGGTCATAGAGGAAACTGTGCTACAATCGGCTTACTTCAAGAACCTGTCATCGAGACGCCTGATCCTCTCATCTGAACTCCAATACAGACCGTATTATATTATCTTGGCTGATTATAATGCAGAAATACAAAGAGTCACGGGTCAGATTCCTACCTTTGCGACCCAATTTCAACCCGAAGACCTTCCTCCAGAGGTGCAAAAAGGCAAAATTCGTCAACCCACCTGGCGGCAGAAACTTCTAGAGACATATCCAGAAATGCTACGCACATGGAACAACGCACCTTTACACCTCCTATACAATCCATGCTACGGTCCAGTCCCACGCCGCAGGTCTTGGAAGGCATTCAATATCAAGGTACAGAACAACGCGCAATGCAAGGAATGGCTGAACTACCCGTACATTGCGCCACCACAGGGACCACCGTCGGTAGCATATATGATGGGAACCATTCGCCACTGGATGCCGCGCTTGAAGCCCATGCAAGATGTAGCAGCGCAAATGATGCTTAAAATCTTAGATATGATGCAGGTAGTCCTGAAAACTTTTAGAAATGCAGGTACGTCTCCCGGGGTTCAGCAATGGAAATTATGACTTGGTGTATGACATGAGCACCACCCCCAGTATTCGTGTGGCTTACGCCTGGCATGCACGCATCAAATACCTCCCTGCCTGTTACAAACAGACCTTTGAAGAAATGTTCAGATCAGGTTTCTGGGAGTATCACTCGGAGATTTTCGCACCGAAGCCAACACATCTGCTCCAACTTTTTTCTTGTGAACAAGCAATGTACTCTGAGTACTACACCACCCCGCAACCAGAGGCCCCTGGTGCAATAAATTGGGATGCATTGGAAGCTGATCTAGCAAGAGGCTTAAGGATAGGAGAACATGAACTGGCCACCAATGTCATCCAATACTATATCGACCACCCGAGAGAACAAAGGTCTGTCAGGGGCGACAGACGCTAGGAAGGGGGGCGTGTTGGCACACAAAGCAACAGAGGAGTCATGCACAATACGGCAACAAGGCCAAATCATTTTTTTCCATGGATTATTTACAACTCAAGTGATTTGAATCACTACACAAACATTGTAAATCCCGTTTTTGGTAGAATAGACTCCATTTTGTGCAAGCCGAGGAGTCCTCGAGCTTGAGGAGTATTAGAACTAGCGACATATCAATTTTCATAATTTTTAGATTCTGTTTGAGCCCTCAAATAGATTCTAGAACCTAATTTTTAACTAGGCCGGACACTAGGTCTGGACAAGACCACAGCTAGTTAGAAAACTATAAAAAGAGCTAGAGAGCTCATTTTTGGGGGTAGATTGTTTGTGACTTGAGCTTATGTAAGAGACTTTTTGACTAATGCAAAGAACTCCATTGTTCCTCTCCTTGTTCTTGCCTTGTGTGTGTGTGTGTGTGTGTGTATGTGTGTGCATGCTTGTGTGCTTCTCACTACACACTTGTGCCTTCACTTGCTCATAGCCTTCATACTAGTCCTCACGTCTCCACGGATTGACAATTATGAGGTGAATCTTCTCACGTTGGTACTCACCATTGTGCTAGAGTGACAACCATAGACATCACTATGAACAAGCTGCAATTTCTGAGTAGCCTCAACTGAACCATCTTTTGGGAAGGAGGAACATTGCATTTTGCCCAAAATACAAACTTCACACACATTTTTACCAAGTGCCTCAAGTTTGGGCAAAGAGGACACCATTTTGGATTTTTGTAAGCATAGCAAACTAGCAAAATTCAGATGACAAAAGTGTGCATGCCAAATCTTTGCAATAACATAGCATGAGAATCATGTACTGCACATGCTAAATCATTCATAGATTTTTCATGGTCTATGAGCTTATAAAGCTCATGACATAAAATGACAGAAGAAATAATGACATCATCATTTGGTAGATCATGAATTGTACATCTATCACCAATAAATTTCACAACCAAGCCAATCTTGGATAAAGCTAAAATTGATAACAGCTTCTTCTTGATCCCTGGCACAAATAAAGCATCCAAAAATGTAAAAGAACTACCATCAACAGTAGTCATAATGATCTAACCAACTCCCATATTAATGTACCAAATGCTTTGAACATTTATATACATAACATAAAAACTAATACCTTTCCAATAAGTGCTCACGCATCCAATTTGGACCTTTGTAGCAACAGCCTCTACAAGATTATTGTTGAAGAAGATGATGCAGAAAAATAAAGGAGCAAGACAATGATGGCCACAAGTGTATGTATATTGCTTCCATGTAATGTGTAAAGGATTTGAAAGTCTTTGTATAGACTCTTGAAGTGCTCCACAACTTCTACAAGTGGATTTTTAATTCAAATGAAGGCGGTAAAGGTTTTTGGAGGGAATCAATTCACTTTCTTACAATCAAGGAAAAGTGAAGATCTATTTTGATATACTTTTAGGTGATTGATTGATTCATTGATTGCAACTCAACCACCTAACATTCGTGGAAGTTAGCTCTCTTTTCCTCCTTTTACATGTGTAAATCTCTAGGCTTTTACAATGGTAAATGATCCATAAAAAATCTTTTAAAAAATACAATAAATGAGCATAGGTAAAAGAAAGCTTCAATGGATATTTTGGCATAATCCAAACCATAGCTTTTTTTATGTAGATCAAATCCACATCAAGAATAATGTGAGCTTGATGCTCCAACATGCCATATCATGGATGATAGGCATAATATTCAACACACTACTTATAACCTTATGGACATTGCCCATAGGTGGCGGCATAAGATCGAGGAAGACAAGAAAGAGACCACTACATGAAAATAGTTTAAAGTCCTGTTTTATAAAAACTTTGTACCACCTGATGAGAACCCTAGAGCACTAGACACTTGGTTTTTTTATATATATTTAGGTAGTGATTTGTGTGAACACATTAGGACCACTGGGGCACTTTTTTCCCTCTTTAGGAGGTTTTTTCTCTCGGCTTGTATATACACCTATTGCCCTAACGAGCTACTTATCTTTGTACATTCAGTGGTAATACATTCAGTATTGTGTGTTCTGCTCCAAGCTTCTTCTTCTTCCTTGTGTTTTTCACGTGCTTCCGCAGAGGTTGAGAGGGGCACTAAAGAAATGGCCTCTAACACTCCTTTAGTACTCAGGCTCATAAGCAGGGATGGATATGATGGAAATGAAGGGTTCTTAGCTCCTTACACATTCACTTCACACATATGCACACAACACAAAGAGCACTCTTAGGGTATGGATGGTTCACACTACCCTCTTAGCACCCACACAAAAATGAAAATGCTCTTAGGACACGGGTGTTCTGCACTTTCCTCTTAGCATTTGCACAGGTAACACCTACACATGCACATACACTGTTAAACCAAATGCTCTTAGGACACGTGTGTTCCGCACTACCCTCTTAGCATTCACACAACAATCATTCACATACATAAACACAAGGAGCAAGATAACCTCACTTCCCAATGGATAGAAGTTGAAGGAAAATGATGAGGATATGGAATTGAGGGGGAATGTAGAGAAGGAATTAGAAGAAATATAAAGGGTGGGAGATAGAAGAGGAAAGAAGAGATACTTGGATTCAAGAGGAAATAAAGCTCATATTACAAGATATGGATACAAAGAATATGGAGTACATAAAGGAAGAGAGTGTAGCACCTCTCTTGTAGCCAAGATCTCCACCTCCAAAGGAGTAGCACTATGATCACCATAGTGTTGATAGCATGTACCTAGAGACCACTTGCTTGTTTCGAGGGCACCCAAGGGGTTCCTTTTATAGGCCTTTTGGAAAGATATTTGGAGATGATATTATTTGGGAGAATCTTCTAGATGTGACACTTGTGTGGTAGAAAATACAACTTTGACAAAATCCTACAAGATTTCTGGCTATTCTAAGGTATGCACCTTATCCCATATGGTCATATCTTTGATGTTTTCATGAAAAATCATAAAAATAATATAAATAGCACCCTCATTTTGTGGGAATAGTCCTCATATCCGAGTTTGGGCATTTAGAATATTTTATGCTTGATTTTGGGGCCAAAAAGTCAATCACATGTGTCCCATTTGTCAAGAATCTTTGTGTCGAACTCAAAAGTCTATGGTGGGGCTTGAGTCTTTGAAACGTTGTTTGGACTCTTTCAAAAGGGAGAGTGGGTCAAGCTTAAATATTTGAATTTATAAAAACTACTTGTCCCACTCCATATTTAACTTAGGATTTGATACTATCATTTACTACAGGTAAGGATAACTACTTTACTGGGGTAGGGCCCAACTTATTCTTGGCTTTTTATTTCCTTCTAATACATATATTTATGGTTTCCATGAAGGTTTGAAAAATAAAAATACTATAGGGGTACATGTCTATACACAAGGTATTATTAAGGAGAGGTTTCAAAAAATATTTCCTCATACTTAGCCCTCCCCTTGTCTATAGGCGTTCATGTCTCTAGCCTTCAAAGAGTTTGTTGATGTTCCAAGGCGGATCATCTTCTTGTAGAACTACTGATATGTCCTTCTCCCTTGATTGATCAGGTTGTTCATTGCTTTCTTCAATCCTCTGCCAGTATTTCTTCAACCTCCATCCATTGACCTTCATCTTGTGCAACTTCCCTGACATATCCATGAGTTGATAGCTTCCATTCTTTAACTTTCTCTTGATCAGAAACGGTCCTTCCCATCATGGTTGGAACTTTGTATCATGCATGTTATCAAAACGATTATCATACCTTAAAACAAGAGTTCCTTCTATTAACCCTTTATCTTTTAGTTGTTTGTTAAATTCCTCCCTTCTTTTCTCTGCTTGATTGATGTAATGTTCCACTGCAAGCTCCCTTTTCATACTCAAGTGTTGTAGATCCATAAGCCTCTTTTGGATGACCTCTTCTTCACTTTCTACACTTTTGTTTAGCAGTACGCAGAGACTTGGGATTTCCACTTCTATTGGTAACAAGGCTTCTTGTCCGTACACTAAATGAAAAGGAGTGAATCCTAAGGATGCCTTGTAGGATGTGTGATATGCCCATAATGCAGCAGTGAGGTGCTTGTCCCATTCCTTAGGATGCTTCTTTACCTGCTTACTAATGATTTTACAAAGAATTCCATTGGCCTTTTCAACAAGGCCATTACATTGAGGATAATAGGGTGTGGAATATCTATGCTTTATGTTCAATCTACTCAATAGATCATTTAGAACATCTGATCTTAAACCTGGACCATGATCAGACACTATCCCTAAAGGTATTCCAAATCTAGAACATATGAAATCATAAATGAACTTCCCAATATCTTGTGTTGTTGTCCTTTTTGTGCTAGCTGCTTCTGCCCATCTAGTCATGTAGTCCACTGCCACAATGATGTACTCCTTCCTTGAGCTTGTTCTTGGTAGGGGTCCCATTGCATCGATTCTCCATTTCTCGAATGGCCCATAAGATATGACTGGTGTCCTTGGTTCATACATAAGAGTCTCTTATTCCTTGTAATATGACACTTATTTCATGTTTTACACCAATATTGAACATCTTTATGAAGTGTAGGCCATGTATACTTTGCTTGAAGTACTTTCCTTATTGTTATTTCATGTGAGAAGTGTCCTCCCCATGCATGATCATGACATGATTCTAGAATGCTCTTTATTTCATCCAATGAGGGGAACCTTCTAAGGATAAGATCCTTACCTTCCTCATAGAGATGATCTCCTATGATTTGGTACTGTAGAGCCTTCTTTGCTAATCTATGCATTTGTACCTTGTTTAGGTGCTTGGGTGGTTCTCCAATTTCAAGAAATTCGATGATATCTTCTAATCCTTCTTGACCTACAAAACTATTGTCTTCTATCCTCATGGATGCTATGAAACCATCAAATTGCTCATTTGCTAATGCATCTGCTTCCTTATTTTGGCTCCTTGGTATATGACATATTTGAATATTATCAAATTGTTTTAATAATGCTCTTACCCTTTTCAACCATTCAAACAAATTGGCTTCTGCAACACCAAACATGTTGCAATTGCTTAATTATCAACATTGAGTCTTCTTTGATAATCAATCTTTTGATACCATGTTGGACACATTCATGCAAGGCCTCACATAGTGTTGCATACTTTGCTTCATTATTTGAATGAGCATAAGGAAGAATTATACCTTTCTTGAAGATGATCTGTTTGTTTTGGTCATAGATTAGAAACCCTCTTGTTGCTTTGTTGACCTTCTTCTTATATGCACCATCAAAAAATACAGTATGTGCATCTTCAATATCTTCTTCATGCAAGGTTGCTCCCCTGTCCCTCTAATTGGAGATTTTCCTCTCCCACTTCCTGTAGATGAGTATGTCTGCAAGACTCGCTCTTGTTCTTTCCTCTACTACAAAAATATAGTTGTATGCTTGAAGTTCAAGAAACCATTTAGGTATTCTAGATGAGATACTTATATGTTGTACCACATATGGGAATGCATGATCTGTTGTAAGAACAATGAAAGGCCTAGCAAGAAGGTATGACCGAAACTTCCTTACTCCAAACATAAGTGCATACATGAGTTTCTTTGCATCTGTGTATCTCTTCTCATTTTCTTTCATTACCTTGTTAGCAAAGTAAGCAAGACACATGTGAGATATGTTCATATCCTTTCGGATTAAGACTACTTGGATTGCTTCTTCACCTGCACTTGGACACACATAGAAGGACTCTCCCATATTTGGGGGCATCAATGTGGGTAGATTGCTGAGTACTCTTTTGATTTTTTCAAAACATTCACTATGGATATCCTCCCATGCAAAGACACTATCTTGTGCAAGCTTTTGTAATGGAGGTATGATTTTAGATAGAAGGTGGATGAATCGTGACATGTAGTGTACCTTTTGTACAAAAGTGAGGGTCTGCTTTGTTGTTGTTGGAGGAGGTAGAGCCAATAAGGCTTCCACTTTTGATGGATCAACCTAAATCCCTTTTTCTAATATGAGATGTCCAAGGAGAACTACCTCCTTCTCGGCAATATGGCACTTATCAAGATTCAATTGACATCCAAGCTCATACAATCTTTTTAAGCCTTCTTCCACTTTTTGACAATGTGTTCATCTAGTACTATATATGCAAAAATCATCCATGTACACCCTTATTGATGATCCAAAGAATGGTTGAAAAAAATAGTTCATAAACCTTTGAAATGTTGCAGGTACATTGCTTAGGCCAAAAGGCATTACCCGATAAGAAAATCATCCCCATGGCGTAATGAATGTGGTCTTCCTTTGGTCCTCCTTAACTATCTAAATTTGAAAGTACCCTGAGTATCCATCACATACAATGTACCTTTCATGACTTGCCACTTCATTTAGAATCTCATCTTGGAAGGGTAGTGGAAAATTATCTCTCTTGGTTGCTGCATTTAAGGGTTTATAGTCTACACACACCCTACATTTACCGTTCTTCTTGGGGGTAACTAGTACTGGACACACCCATTCTAAATTTGATACAAGGTAAATGAAACTAGCCTTTATGAGCCTATTTACCTCATTTAGCAGAGCCTCTTGTTGAAGTGTTCTGATCCTTCTGAGCTTTTGTGCCACTGGCTTTGATTATGGATTGATTTTGATATGATGTTGAATAACAGTTACACCTTGTATCTCATTATAATCTTTGACGAACAATTTGGGGTACCTTTTGAGCATGTTGATGTATGTGGTCTTTTCCTCTGAGGTGAGATCTTCTGCTAGCATCTTTTGGAGATCCACTTTAGTCATGGAGTCCTCACTTTGTGGTTGTTGTAGATCATCCTCTTTGCCTCCATCTTCCTTTCCTTGAAAGATCACACCCATGACTTCGAGTGTTGATGAATCACTTTCAATTGTCGATTCCTCACTACTAGAATCACTATCATAACAAGAACTTTCTTCATCTACTGTTGTTTCATACCTGTGATCTTCCTTCTTCTGGTCCTTCAAACCATACGTAATTGACTTTGTTCTATCATTTGGTTTGAGAACTACAAGGCCAGAACCCCATTTTTTATATGCTCTTACTGCAATTAAACATGGACATCCTAATATGATGGGGTAGCCCTCCCCCTTGGTTGCAATGACATACATATCCAAAGCAACCTCTATATCACATACTGTGATTCTTAAATTTTTAATTACACCAACACATTTTAAAACACTATAATTCACCATTTTAGCTTGGTATGCAGATGGTCCTGTCACATCCAAGCCTAACCTATGCATTGTTTTTTCTGTCATCACACACATTTGTGCTCCGCCATCCACGTACATATTTGAAATTCTTTTTCCTTTTACATATGCATCCACTGTTTACATATGCATCCACTGTGGGTACCACATCATCACACACATTGGCTCTTATAAGGTTAATGTCCTTATTTTTAGTTCTCCTAATGCTCACTAGCTTGGACCATTCCCTCCTAGTTTTTTAAGATAATTGGAGTAATTGTGGCCAAGTGATATTTGGTTTCTATGTAGATATATCCTCAATCAAGTCATAAGGTTTGATACCCTTACCTAGAGGAAAGTCTTCCATCGTGATCTTCCTCCTCGGCCTTCTCTTTCTTTTACTAGCTTCTCCTTCTACAACTCTTCATTTCTTCGTTTGTGTGCCCATGCTAGAATCTTCATCTTGAGATCGGTCTCTGTCTTGCACCCTTGTCCTCTTGATTGGCATTGTATCCATGGTCTCCTGTTCCTCGGTTAGCTCTAAGACATTCACTTGCCTTTGATCACCTTGATCCATTGGGATAGGTGGAATATTTGCTTGCGGTTGTTGTTGTTCCTGTGCATATTATGGTGGCCTCCTAACAAGATACAAATCACCTAGATTCCTACGAGGATGAGGACAATTATACATACCATGACCACGTTTGTTGCAATTGTAGCATATAAACTCTTGTGCTTGTCGTCGTTGTCCTCGATTTTGTTCCCTTTGTGGTCTGTCTTGCTGGCTCCTCACCAAGTTGACTGTTAGCTATTTTAGTTATTGTATGAGCTTCTGCAAGATATCTTGTTGTGAAGCTTCTCCGTTCTCTACCTGTGCAGTTGGTATTAGGGGAACAACATCCATATGTTCTACTTTTTCAACTTTTGAAGACTAAAACTTTAATTTTGTACACTTAACTCTTGCTATATCTAATGCTTCTTCAAAAATACCTGGAAATTGTGACTCCACCTTTTGTTTTAAAGAAGTGAAGAGTCCCGAGATGAATCTATCCCTTTTCAAAAATTGTGGAGCTACTTCATTTTCATCTATGCTACTTTCCCAATTACTCCACACACACGAGAACTTAGACTCATAATTTGAAAAATCTTCAAGTGTGACTTGCCTTAGTGAGAGCGATTGTTGCCACAATCCTTCTGGTGTATCCTTTTTTCCATATCGTGTTATGAATGCTTCACACACTGCTTCCCAGCTTCTTGTTGCTTCATTGGATAGGTTGTTGTACCATATTCTAGCTTCCTCCTTTACAATCAATGGGAAAGCCTTTAGCTTGATTGCTTCTTGATCCCTTCCTGAGACAAGGTACACCATCTCCAAGTTGTCCAAAAACTCCGCAGCATCTTCATTGGGTCTTCCATAGAAGTGCGGGAAGATTGATGCCATGGTTGAACTTGAAAGTGGCTTCCTTACAAAAGAATGAAGATCCAGATGTCGAAGCTAAGGTTATACTCTAGAACTAGAAAGATAAAGGGTTGAGATTCAAGGACTTCTACCAAACACTCTAGCCCGAAATGATAGACTATGCATTGTTGAAAGAATATCTTCCTACTGTATGTGATATGGACAGAAAGAAGGGGTCTTGGTTGATAAGGTTGGTTGGGACGAATGGGACGATTTTGGTTGTTGGGATTTTGGAAATTCATGAAATTGAGTTCCTCAACAAGGGCACCAGGTTATGAGAGGGGCACTAAAGAAATGGCCTCTAACACTCCTTTAGTACTCAGGCTCATAAGCACGGATGGATATGATGGAAAGGAAGGGTTCTTAGCTCCTTAATATTCTTTTCACACATATGCACACAACACAAAGAGCACTCTTAGCGTATGGGTGGTCCACTCTACCCTCTTATCACCCACACAAAAATAAAAATGCTCTTAGGACACGGGTGTTTCGCACTGCCCTCTTAGCATTCACACAGGTAACACATACACATGCACATACAATGTTACACCAAATGCTCTTAGGACACGGGTGTTCCGCACTACCCTCTTAGCATTCACACAACAATCATTCACATAAATAAACACAAGGAGCAAGATAACCTCACTTCCCAATGGATAGAAGTTGAAGAAAAATGATGAGGGTCTGGAATTGAGGGGGAATGTAAAGAAGGAATTAGAAGCTATAGAAAGGGTAGGAGATAGAAGAGGAAAGAAGAGATACTTGGATTCAAAAGGAAATAAAGCTCATATTACAAGATATGGATACAAAGAATATGGAGTACATAAAGGAAGAGAGTGTAGCACCTCTCTTGTAGCCAAGATCTCCACCTCCAAAGGGGTAGCACTATGATCACTGTTGTGCTAATAGCATGTACCTACACACCACTTGCTTGTTTTGAGGGCACCCAAGGGGTTCTTTTTATAGGCCTTTTAGGAAGATATTTGGAGATGATATTATTTTGGAGAATCTTCTAGATGTGAGTTGTGTGGTAGAAAATACAACTTTGACAAAATCTTAGAAGATTTTTGGCCATTCTAAGGTATGCATCTTATCCCATATGGTCATATCTTTAATTTTTTCATGAAAAATCATAAAAATACTATAAATAACACCCTCATTTTGTGAGAATAGTCCTCATATCCGAGTTTGGGCACTTAGAATATTTTATGCTTGATTTTTGGGCCAAAAAGTCAATCACATGTGACCCATTTCTCAAGAATCTTTGTGTAGGACTCAAAAGTCTATGGTGGGGCTTGAGTCTTTGAAACGTTGTTTGGACTCTTTCAAAAGGGAGAGTGGGTCAAGCTTAAATATTTGAATTTATAAAAACTACTTGTCCCACTCCATATTTAACTTAGGATTTGATTCTATTGTTTACTGTAGGTAAGGATAGCTACTTTACTAGGGTGGGACCCTCCTTATTCTTGGCTTTCTTGGCTTTTTATTTCCTTCAAATACATATATTTATGGTTTCCATGAAGGTTTGAAAAATAAAAATACTATAGGGGTATATATATATACATAAGGTATTATTAAGGAGGGGTTTCAAAAAATATTTCCTCAATGTCTAACTCTAACAATTGGTATCAGAGCAGGGCGTCTCTTCATCTAGGGAATCATCGACATGTCTCCGGTTGCAGTCTCAGAATCGCACGAATTTTGGTGAGCATACTTAGCATGTTTTTCGAGATCAAAACATCTTCGCTTTGTGGTGCCAAAATCGCGATCTGAGCTCATTTCGACTCCAAACACACTACCGTAGTGCTTCTGCATGCTATTTCATCTTTTTGTGCCAAAGGTATATACCAACTTTGGTTCACTAGTATTAGCATCTTGAAGTCTACTACAGGTTTAGCAGAATTCATCTGGGCAGTTCTATTCAAATTTTTGAGATACAGTTAATTTTTTGCATCAAGGTATTTTAGTCACCAGCCATGGCTGAAAGCACTGATGTATTTCGTATGTTGGCTGTTGAGGATAAGTTGGATGGTACCAACTACCCGTTGTGGGTTTATATGATGTGACATGTATTGGTTGCAAAAGGACTGTGGAACATTGTGCACAGTGTTGAAAAACGTCCTATCACACTTGCAACTCTTATAACTACAAGTACTGAAGCTGATGCAAAAGGTGTCGAAGATGATGATATTCTGCATATTCCTGTTTGTGTTATGGTTTCTGCTGCACCTACCACAGAGCTAATTCGTTGGGATGGCAGAGATGCCCAGACACATGTATTGATAGCTTTGTTTGTCAAATGTGCCATTATTCCTCACATTTGTTCTTGCAGAACATCTAATGATGCTTGGGATACACTTACCACATTGTACCAAGCTAGGAATGAGGCTCGTGTTGCTTACCTCCGAAAACAATTGGAGAGTGAGCACATGAATGAAGGTGATTCTATGGACAGTTTTCTAACAAAGATCAAAAACTTGAAGGAACAGTTGATTTTTGTTGATGAGGTTATACCAGATAGCTCACTTGTGCAGTCCATTCTGAATCATCTTCCTAATTCATATCAGTGTTTTGCTTCTACTCTTCGGTTGATGATGAAAGGCAATCCAAATACCTTGTCATTTGAGGAGTTAGTTTCTGTTCTGTTGCAGGAAGATCAGTCCATGCAGAATAGGTCCATTACGCATGATGCAGATCAAGCTTTCCTGGCTAGTTAGAAGGGCAAAGGAAAATGGAGCTCTTCAATTAGTAAGCAGAAATCTGCTAATTTTGCACCATCGAAGAGGGAAGACAAAGATGAAAAGAAATCAGACAAGCAGAAATTGTTTTGCAAGTACTGTAAAGGAAATGATCATATCATAAAGAACTTTCCAAAACTTGCTGCTAAAGAGGCAAAGAAGAAAGAGGCTAGAATGGTTGTTGTAGAGGCCTCTACACCAAAAACATATTCTGTTAATCTTGTGCAAGAAGAAGAATGGGTGTTTACTACTGTTTGCAGTTTTGACCCATCTTCTCATGAGCAGTGCATGTCTGCAATAGACTCAGATGTTTGGTACTTTGACAGTGGGGTGACCAAACATCTTACCTCGCAGTGCAGTTTCTTCTCTTCACTCGAGCTTGCCCCTACACGGAATATTGTTACATGCACCAACAAATCCTCTTATCCTGTTATGGGAGTTGGTAAGATCATTTTGACTACTGCTGATGGTAGTTCTTTCACTTTGTCAGATGCTTTGTTTGTGCTAGGGATCAAGAAAAATTTGTTATCAATTTTTGCATTAGCCAAGATTGGCTTGGTTGTGAAATTTGTTGATGACAGATGTACAGTTCATGATCTGTCGAATGGTGATGTGATTATTGCTTTTGGCATATTATGTCATGGGTTGTATAAGCTCATAGACTGTGAAAGATCTGTAAATGATTTGGCATGCACAGTACATGATTCTCAGGCTATGTCAGATGCAAAGCTTTGGCATGCATGCTTTGGTCATCTAAATTTTGTTAGTTTGCCACACCTATAGAAATCTAAAATGGTGTCCTCTTTGGCCACACTTGAGGCACCTGGTAAACATGTATGTGAAGGCTTTATTTTGGGCAAAATGCAGCATTCTTCCTTTCCAAAAGAGGGTTCAGTTTGGGCTACTCAGAAATTGCAGCTTGTACATAGTGATGTCTATGGTCCTATGCAGACACCTTCGTTTGGGAACTATCTTTACTTCGTGAATTTCATCAATGATTTTTCTAGGCATGCATGGGTAGATCCATTGAATGCAAAGTCCGAAGTGTTCATGTGCTTCAAACAGTTTTTGGTTTTGGCTGAAAATCTGTCAGCATGTAAAATGGGCACCCTCCGTTCTCATCGAGAGGGGGAATATATGTCTTTTGATTTTAATGCATTTCTGGTTAAACATGGGATAAAACACCATTATACAGTGCCGTATACACTTCAAAAGAATGGAGTTGTTGAACGAAAGAACGGGTCACTCCTGGAGATGGCGAGGTGTATGGTCAAGAATCAGGCTTTACCACATAGTTTCTGGCTTGAGACTGTCATGTGTGCAGCAAATGTACTTAATAGGTGTCCCACTAAAGCATTGCATTCTATCACTCCATATGAGGCTTGGCATGATCGCAAGCCATCTGTTGCTCGTCTGCGTGCTTTTTGTTGTTTGGCATATGCATTAGTGCCTGAACAACATCGCAAATAATTTGATGATAAAGCAGTAAAATGTATTTCTGTTGGGTACAGTTCTGAAAGTAAAGGCTATCGTCTGTATCATCCACAGACTCAACACATTCTAGTTAGCCATGATGTTGTTTTTGTGGAAGATGCTATTCAGCCATTGCTTTCATGTACTAAGGAGACATATGTTAGCTCCAAAGAAATGTATGATACTTTGCTGCCTCTTTTTACAAGTGGACAGTCTAGTGCTGATCTTAATGAGGCAACTTCCCAACCTTTGTAGGTTTCATGTGATGATGTAGATCATCCCATTTTTTATGCAGATTTACATGATGTACTTGTTGATGAGAGAGTTGATATTCACGAGGCATAAACTATGTCGAAATGGTTGGTGTAGACTTTGTGTGACAGCAAATTAGATGCATCTCTGTTATATCGTACTCAATCATGCTCTCATAGTGCCTCTTTTGCATCAGATTGTTATGCTATGGCTGCATCTAGTCTCTATGATGAGAATGAGCATGTTTCAATTGATGAAGCACAAAATTCAAAAAATTGGATGACCGTTGTGCAATATGAATATGATGCTATAATGAAGAATGGTACTTGTTCTTTGTGTGACTTGCCTCCTGGCAAGAAGGCCATTGGCAGTAAGTGGGTTTACAAGCTAAAGCGTAAGCCTAATGGAACAGATTACAGGTATAAGGCTAGGCTTGTTGCAAAGGGTTATGTGCAGGAAAGAGGCATTGATTTTGATGAGACCTTTGCATGTACATGTCGTATGACTACTGTTCGGAGCATTTGTGCACTTGTAGCTCATCATGGTTTGAATGTACATCAGCTGGACATTAAAACAACATTTCTAAATGGTGACTTGTATGAAGAAGTGTATGTTTTTCAGCCCCGTGGCTTTGTGCAGAAAGGGCATGAAAACCAGGTGTGCAGGTTAAACAAGGCATTATATGGTTTAAAGCAAGCACCACGTGCTTGGTATGAGAAGATACATGCCTATCTGATTGCACATGGTTTTGAGAAGAGTTTAGCTGAAATCACCTTATATGTCAAGCATGCTAATGATGTACTTTTGATCATTGTGGTGTATGTTGATGACATGCTACTCACTGGTCCTCATGAGAAGCATATTGTTGATTTCAAGGTTGATTTACATGCCTCATTTGGGATGTCTGATTTGGGGTATTTGCATCCTTATTTGGGCATTCAGTTTATGCACGTTGATGGTGGAATGGCTTTGTGTCAAAAGAAATATATTGACACATTATTGCAGCATTTTGGCCTTGAAGACTGTAAACCTATTGCCACTCCTATGGAGACAGGTTTACGACTGAGTCTCCATGATGTTGGAAATGCATTTGATGTTGTTCTCTATCAGCAGGCTGTTAGATGCTTGATTTACTTATGCATTACTCAGCCAGATATTCAGTTTGTTGTCTCACACATGAGCAGGTTTATGCATTTCCAAGGACTCAAGCATTGACAGGCGGTTAAGCGCATCTTTCGCTACTTGAGTGGTACTCGGCTACTTGGGTTGTTTTATCCCAAGGGGGGATCACTACCGCCAGATTTGCATGCTTTTTGTGACTCTTATTGGGCTGGTTGCTATGACACTCATGTGTCCACTAGTGGCTTTTGCTTCATATTTGGTAGCTCATGTATATCTTGGTTGAGAAAGAAGCAACCTATTGTGGCCACTTCCAGTTGTGAGGTTGAGTATAGGGAAGCTTTCACAGCAACTGTTGAGTGTGTGTGGCTCAGACGCCTTATGGATGATTTGGATGTTGGTCAGTCTTCTGCCACCACCATCTTCACTGACAGTCAAAGCACAATGGCAATTGCGAGGAACCCTATGTTCCATGCTCGCACTAAGCACATTGAGGTGCATTATCATTATGTCAAGGAGAGGTTCTCTGCTGGGGAGATCAGCTTGGCATATGTGCCCACGCAGGAGAACATTGCAGACCTTTTCACGAAGGCTATGCCTAGGGAGAAGTTTGAAGGTTTATGCAAAGCTTTGGGCTTAGTTCCTTTTGTGGAGTGATTTCTACATAGCTTGGCACTTCCTTATACATGAGTGTTAGCTCCTTGTTCACCACATCACTCCCAGGGGGGATTTGTTGATATATTTAGGTAGTGATGTGTGTGAACACACTAGGACTATCGGGGCACTTTCCCTCTTTAGGAGGTTTTTTCCCCCCGGCTTGTATATACGTTGTTGAAGTATGGGGAGTAACCAACCCAAACCGCCTCACATGGAAGTGAGAGGATCTTCCAAGAGGAGTTGCAAGAAGTGTAAGCAACGCACCAACACCCACGTCCACAAACAATGGCATCATGGGCAACGTCAAAAGGAGCAAGGGAGGGCAATGCTCACACACAAGACAACCCCAAGTGCCAAACCCACACACATGGATCAACGCTTAGCACACAAGGAGAAATGTGGAAGCCAAATGAACCTTCTTTCCATTAGCATGGAGGCCCAGGCCATGGCCAAGGGACCCCCCCTTTTGACAAGAAATGAGCCTCTTATTTATAGGCTCAACACAATTCCCCATGTGCTCCTTTTGACTAGTCAAAAAGGAGCACATGCCTAACTAACATATCTCAAAAAGGATCTTGGAAAATATTCTAACAACCATATCTCGGGCTATACGTGCGCGTGGGGAGTTTTCTTCATTTCTTCAAAAGTATGAGCATTTACAAGGCTCCAAAGCTTTACTTTTAGTAGAAATATTAAAAAGTGTCTAAGGGAGGGTTTTTATGTGAAATCCTAAGTAGATACAAAAAGAGATATTATTATGGTCTAGGGAGGGTTCCCATGCACAATTGTGGGTGTGTGCATACCCTACAACCCAACACTCTTCCCCCCCCTAGACTTTGTTGTCCTCGACAAAGCTAAGAGGAAAGGATCATACACAATTGAACTGGTTCAAGCTTGAGTCTTCAATTCTGAGAAGCTCCAGGTCTGCAAATCTTCCATTCTGCAGTTTGCAATCTTTAGGTCTCCATACTCTTCATTGATCTTCGAACCTGTAGCACATCAGTCTTCAATCTTTCAAATATGCGATACTGAAAGCCCTGAGTCCATCCTTCAATCTACAAATCTTCAGTCTTTACAGCAGGGTGACACAATCCCCTTTGGGGGGCAGTCAGCCCAGCATTCCTCCTACTGTGCAATCCTTTAGAATCTCCCAAACCTGAAATGACATACAAAAGAGCAAGTAGACTGCATCTAGTAATGAGATAAACATTCACTTCAGATTTACTTTCCACTTCAGGGAGCATTCATTGCTGCAAGACTTGCTCTACTAGAGAGAAGTCTGCATGAAAATCTTCTTGTTCCTGCAAAGAAAAGAAAAATGATAGCCCCAAAAAACAAGGAGCCCAATCAAGACCAAGAGTGCCTATCCTTATGTCTCAATGATTCCTTACTCTGTTATTGTAAAGCATGAGATGAATGTAGCCTAAGGTCCTGCCATCGTTTAAACTATGCTCTTAGTTCAACAAGCTTGAAAGTTAACATGAGTGTTTATGTGCTCACAAAATGATGAGACAAAAGTGCAACATTATGACTCCAATCATTCTACAAGCATACATGAAATTCAAATAGCTTATTCAACACTATTCCTGCAAAGCACAGTAGGAAATCATCTATAGGATTAATGCTGAAGTTCTAAGTGTGTTGTCTTGCAATGCATTATGAAAAAATAATCCTTGAATGAGCAATGTGAAACTAAAGAGTTACTTCCCTAGCAAAAAAACAATCGCTCATTCAGTGACTTCATACTTAATTTAGTTCAGGTCTAAAAATTCCAACCCCCTATGTGCATGTTCACATGTAAATATCCTTTAAAGAATACATGCTTACATCATGAAGATCATTTTAAAGTATAAGCAATATGCACCCAACCCAGGAATTTTACAAGACACAGCCACTTGCATTAATAAAGAGTAGAATCAAGAGAAGCATTAGCAGGTAGCAAGAGTTTGTGTAGTCTCAAACCCGATTTCTGTTAGTGGGTCAATGGACACAGAACATCAAGCAGCATTCATACCATTGTGACTTTTGTACCACCCAAACATATAAGCAATTTATTCATTTATGACCAGCATGCAATAGAAACTTCATAAGCCCAAGAAGCACCATCCTTATCCTTTCAAATCTGTGTATCACTCCTTGGTGGGGCACCAAAACGTGTGACTCTAAGATTTTAGCAGAGAACGCAGATGGCATTTGAAACCAAACATCAAAAAGCTATAAAATGGGAGCCACCAATCTACACACCACAATGTCTGAATAGTTAATCATTCTTGATTAAAGACAAGAGAACAATCAGAATGAGCATGAAAACATTGGGCTACAACTCTACAAGATTTGCTCCTATAGAGGAGTCCTCCTGAAAATTTGCTTGTTCCTTGGGTATAAGAGCCTTCCATCCTGCAAGTCTATTATAACTGCCTAAGGGCAATGATCATGATCTGCAATGTCCGACAGTATATCATAGAATGAAGGGTTGACCCTTGCAAGACCTGTTATCATTTGTTACAAGTTGTGATTGGTCCTTTGATCATGTCATATACAGAAGTCATCTTGTAATACAACAATATAAAAATAGACTTGTTAGAAAGTATGGAGAATAATTCATCCTGCATTCATAAAAACGAGGAATCATGGGACCCCCTAGGTGGGTTAGTTGTAGGAAACTCCATATCCCACCCGGAAGCATACCAACCTCAAATTTCATAAAACACAAAGGCATAACTAGCAATTTGAGAACATGAGGAAATCAACCAGGCTGTAGATGTCCTCAGAAATTATAGGATCAATGAGCTTGTGATTGTTTGTAAGCAACATCCTTCTATTCATCATAAAAAAGCCTCCTCTTTGAAGTGGGAGGGCCACATCCTAAAGTCATACCACTCTAAAGATCCCATGGGAGAGTTGTGAGTAAGCCCCATTCCATATATTTTTTTCCTATCTTGCAAGCATACCCAAAAAATCTGCAAAGATCTCAATAGTCTAGTCAAGGAAAAACTTAAACTTGCATAACGGGCATACATTACCGATTAACTTAAGTCCCAAGAAGGAAGGCATGAAGAGCCAGACTTAACTACCTTTAAGCTACGGATAAATGAAAACTCTAAGACACAAAGCCAAGTATATGGTCAGTCATGAAAGACCCAGCAATGTGTCTTTCAAGTGCATCACCTTCAGAGAGCATAAATCAAGACAATATAATCATTAATGCCCCTTCGGGGGGCGTATGAGGATTCCTCCCAACCAATAAATTGTAGGCTTTAAGCCCCTTGAGAGGCTTCCTTCAATGTGTGGCAAGCATCTTTTGGTTAAGTCAGTATTTGGACATGATCCCCTTGAGGACAGTCAAAAAAGTCACCATACCTTGTATACGTCAGCCACACAAATCCTAACCCCAAGCTTTAGAGCCACATGTCTGTCCACACATGGTTTGGGCCTGTAAAACTTCTAGATAGAGAAGTGATACAAGCCTCACATGGATCATGAGCATGATTGACACAGAACTAGTGGTTCCTATGCTCCTTTACGTGTGTATCATAGAGGCCAAACCTCTAACTTTAAGTTCAAGCATCATGTGACACACAAGATGGTATTATGAAAGAACTTGCAATACATTACCTTCATAGAGAACAGATGCAAGTCAGCAAGTGCCATTGTTAAGCTCAACCCCTTATCCAACTACAATAGAATAAGACAATAGAAGAACAGACTAATGTGCCTCCAACTAATACCCTCATAAGTTTCAGAACCATGACCACAGCATGTTACAGTGCTTTCCTCCTAGTAACATAAATCTTGTTGACTAGCAGCCTATATTTGTTTAATGTCTTGCAACACACACAAATCATCAAACTTAGAGCCGTGATGGTTGTTGAGCATGAACCAATCATACAGAAGATGGAATATCATAAAAATTTACCTCTTTCTCTATTATCGCCTCAAGAAAGCATATTCAGCTCTTGTTGTGGGTACTATTTTAGATAACGTCCTTAAGAAACAAAGCATATAGTCCTTCAAAAAATACTTCCATAACTTTTTATAGTGGTATATCAGATTAGTTGTGCTCCACAAGCCTGCAGTTCTTGCTTGCTATAATCATTCACAGAACCAAGCATGGGACGCCCCAAGTCATACAATTATGGAGAAAGTCGTGCTCCATCCCCAATCATGAGGCAGCTCAAGGCCCATAGTCTTTCAACATCGACATGATAGAAGGTTCAAAACAGCTATTGCAATTTACAAAAGGAAGGCAAGCAACCTTGCAAGTACATGGTTAAAACAAAAAATCACATTACTGATCACGCAAGTGTCAAGAACATATGATAGAAACTTGAATGTCTATTGCAAAACATAGCCTCTAGATATTATGTTGATCAGCAAGTATTGATATCATTCACCCCTTAGCACGAATCGAGCGCAATCCCTCAAGTAGCACTGCACAGAGGCATGAGCGTGATAGATGGACAGAGATGAGAAGAAGGAAGCCTTCGCTCCTCCCACAGAACTACATGTTCGAAGCACAAAAGTGCAAAAGGAGGCACAACCCAAAGAGTTTGAGAGGTGGTGGTTAAGAACAAAAATCAAGGAAGGAGGAGCGAGCGCAGATGAGATCTCAGCAAAAACTCCAAGGAGATCTCCATAGGCAATCCAAAGATACTAGCAAAACACGTTCACCAGATCTGATGCGAAGAAAACTTGCGGAGGTATGGGGGAAGCATTTGAGGTCCCTTGCATGTTTTGAGAGTCTGTGTATGGCCGCATCTTCGAAAAGCGTGAAAGCAAAATTCCTTGGATCTGCATACCCACCAGCCGCGAGACAAAGGAGTAACCCCCGTAGTAGGCATGTATAGTGAGCAAGAAGGGGTAGCCATAAGTAGGGTGTGCATCAGAGGGGATAAACTTCGACTCTTTGTCACGGAGAGTAACTCAGAGAGCACATGGAGCTCGACTTCTAGTAAGAGAAAGCTGGCGAGAAGAAGCTCAACCCCTTACTCAGTTAAAGTCGAGGGGAGAGACGTGCAACTGGGAGATCTGGGTGGAGCTCGATCCCAACAACCGGTGGAGAAAGGGAGAGCCCAGCTTGGCAAAGAAGGAGGAAAAGCCGGAAGCCAAACTCTCAGAACGAAGAAGTTCGAGTCCCCAAATTTGCTGAAGCACAGAGAATGACTAGGAGAAAATGCTAGCCCAACCTTCTGTGCCTCCCCCATAGAGAGAAGCCCACCATGATCCTTCACCACCCAGTCTTGGAAGCCTCTGCGCACATGCAGGAGGGGAGAGAGGAGCTCAACCAGCCATGGCCATGAGTGGCACAGACGAGGGGAGGAGGATAAGTGAGTATCGACCCCAAAAAAGGGAAAAAGGGGAGTAGAATGCAAACGGTGCATGTTCTGCTTTTAAGAAGAGAGAGAATGAGGGAGAAATTACTCTCCCCCATGCATACAAGCTAGAACCCAAGTCGATTTAATGCACTATGTCCTTCAAAAAAGCATCCAAGGCGTGGGAAAGAAAAATATGCTCTCTAATTTCCATTATGTGATTTTCGTAGGAGTGAAGAGAGGGAGGGAAAAAGGTACACACCCCTCTGCTTCTGGCAATCACTCATTTAGGAGGTGACAAGTGTGGAAAGGTGTGCTCCATTGAGTGTGTGGGAATATGAATATGTGTAGAAGTGAGAGAGAGAGAAGGGGTTAAGGGGGTGTTTTTGTGCAGCACAAAACTTGAACTAAAACTACTCAAAAATTAAAAGACAAGAGGTACCCTAGTGTAGCTCAGTGATGAGTAGCACCTCCTTTAATGTCAATCCGGGAAGACATGAGGATGGTATGAAGACCTCGAGCAAGTGATGGCACAAATGTGTGAGTGAGAAGCACACTAACATGCTAACATGCACACACATACACACACGCGCACACACGGCAAGAACAAAGAGAGTAAGACAATGAAATCACTTCTATTACAACCAAGTTCTCATACAAGCTCAAAACTACAAGAAGCTAGCCCAAAAATGAGCTCTCTAGCTCTATTTATAGTTTTTTACTAGCTTTGGCCCTGTCCAGACCTGGTGTCTGGCCTAGTTAAAAATTAGGTTCCAGGGCTTATTTGAGGGTTCAAACGAGATCTAAAAAATATGAAAATTGGTAGGCAACTACTTCTAGGGCTCCTCAAGCTCAAGGACTCCTCGGCTTGTACAAAATGGAGCTACAAAAAAGGGAAATGGTATTTACAATGGTTTTTAGTGATGAGAACCACTTTTAAAATGTGTAAGGATTGGAAAAAAATTGATGGGTTGCCTCAGTGCTAGATCTGCATACATGCTCGTACTTGGCGTCTTCCGATATGATGCCAACACTCTCCCCCCCCTCTAGTGTCTGTCGCCTCTGACAGACCTCTGCTCCACGGTTTGATCATTGTATTGCTGAAGTAGGTCGGTTGCCAATTCATGTTCTTTGATGCGTAGTCCCCTGACCAAATCTCTCTGCAAGGCATCCCAATTAACTGCGCCAGGCATATCAGGTTGTGGCACGGTGTAGAGTTCTGAATGCATTGTTTGTTTGCAAGCGAATAACTGGAGCAGATGAGTTGGGCGGGGCGCGAATACTTCTGAGTGTGCTTCCCAGAACCCCGTGGTGAACATGTCATCAAAAGTTTGTTTGTAACACACAGGGAGATATCTTATTCGTGCTGCCACGCGTAAGCCACACGGATACTCGGGGTCGTGCTCATATCATAAAGTAGATCATAGTTACCATTGATGAAGCCCAAAATTGGAGGTTGGATATTACGTACATTTCGGAAAGTCTTTAACACCACTTGCATCATGTCCAAAATTTTGAGCATCATCTGCGCGGCGACATCTGGCATAGGGTGTAGGCGTGGCATCCAATGCCGGATGGTAGCTATCATGTATTGAACTGTTGGTGTGCCTGTTGGGGGTGCAATGGTAGGGTAATTGAGCCATTCTTTGCAATTGGCGTTGTTCTTAACCTTTATGGCAAATGCCTTCCATGATCTTCTCCGTTGCACTGGCCCGTAGCAATTGTTATACTTCAAGTGCATGGGCGCGTGATCCCATGTTCGTAGCATCTCCGGATAGGTTTCCAATAACTTTTGCCTCCAGGTGGGTTGGTATATGTTCCCTTTGTGGGCGTCCTCTGGAATGTCCTCAGGTTCAAATTGGGTAGCGAAAGTAGGGTACTTGTTGGTTTTGGGTTTGATCTCGGCGTTGTAGTCTGCCAACAGTACAAAGTATGGTTTATATTGTAATTCTGAGCTGGTTATCAGTCGCCTGGTAGCCAAGTGCTTAAAATATTCCGACTGAAGTATGGTCTCCTCGATAGTCTTCATAGCCACCATCTGGGTTGAGATACGCTCTTCGTGAGTCACCCCCATCTCTTCTACCTGTTTCATCCATGCCGAAGGGGGTTCCTCGTATGTGTCTTGTCCTTTGTCAGTGATTGTGCCTCCTGGAAAAGGTTGAGGCTCATACGTATTATCAAATGTTGCCTCCACTGGGATAGCTATGGCCTCCTCCTCTGTTGGTTGCTCAGGTGGAGAGGGGGGTCGTTCATATTGTAGCAACTTAATCTTTAATTTTGCAATCTGTTGTCGTAGCTCCAGTACCTCATTGGCCGTTGAAGGTTCAGGTTCTGGTGAAGTAGCAGCATCGACCATCGCTGTAGGTTTTGGTGGGTGTGGTGTAGGCACTTGGGATCTTTGTAATTCCTTTACTTAGGATGGCCCGGAAGTTAAGAGGGTCGATGGGTGCCCCTGGAGTATTTTCTATGGCGGCTTCTAGGTTGTCTTGATTTTGTTGTTGTAATCTCCTATTTTCTTCTTGTGCAGCCGCTAGGTGGCGTCAAAGTAGAGCCATATTTTGTTGTAATCTAGCATTACGGGCTAGCTGATCTCTGAGTTGTTCTTCCGTTGCCCTAGTCGTCTCTGTATGTTTGGCTTCGAGCTCCACATGGAATTGTTCGAGGGTGGTCACTTCCTGTTGTAGTGCTGTATTACTTAGCTCCAAGGCATTGACACGTGCCTGGAGTTGAGACGAGAGATTGCACAGCGCTATGTTATTCTCTTCCAGTAATCTATACTCTTGCTTAAGTTGTGTGGCCGCTTCGAACATGGTGTTTAGTGCATGACTAAATGATGTGGATGCAGGGGTAGAGGTGGGAAATGCAAAGGGTCGGGAAATGGGGGAGGGAGAAGTGGATGAAGTGCCTATGAGTGAAGTGAAATGTGATGATGTTGGAACAGACGTGGTGGTGGGTGCTCCTGTGGGTGGTGAAATGTCCATGGGATCGGATGTGATAGTGTGTGAAGTGTGAATAGTGAACACAGGGATGGTGGGTGGTGTGTTAGTGGTTGCCGTGAATGTGGGGGAGGTGGGGTGGGAATGGGCCTTTCTCTTGTAATTCTCAATTTGCTCCACCAAGTTTGCCAAGAACGGAGGTAGGGTGACTTGTGTAGGCTCTGCGGAGGTCAAGAGGGGTTCAATGGTTCGGGGTTGGTAAAGAGGAATAGTATTGGTGAATGGAAATGGGTGAGTTAAGGTTTGGGTAGTGGCAAGTGGTTGTCCGAGGGCAAGGAAATATGAACGGTTACCTATATGGGGTTCAGAAAGTTGGCTGGAACTGGTGGGTGGAGGTAAAGGGGCGGATGGAGAAATGGTGGTATGTGTTATAGTTTCACTAATGGCTAATACTGGTTGTTCAGAATGGCTAGTGGTGAGGGGTTCTGAGGGCTGGAGGGGAGGTGATGGTGGAGATGGTACCTGGATATGTACATCCGGTTCATCACTGTTGGATGGGTCGGCCATGTGAACATCATCTTCTTGAGTGGTGGTAGGAAGTGCGGTAGAGACTTCCATTTGAATCATTTTGCCCCTTCGCGGTCGCGTATCAATCCTTCGTTGGTCATATTGTGGGGTATTATGATATACCATGGTCCTCATGGCTTCCACTATCCCACAGGTATCTGTTAAAAGGTTCAATGATTCTACAAGTTGAGGGTCTACATTTTCCGCTTGCAGCATCTGGTTTACCAGTGCTCTATTGGCCTCTTCTGACATCTTATGCCTCTTCTACACTTGCTTGATCGTTTTGTATAGTCGTTTAAGTTGTGCCGTGTAGGCAGGAGCTTCCTCCTCACTCTCCTCTAATTCCTTCCCTTGTGCTTCTTCCTTATTCTGTGTGCTTTCAGCGTGAGGATGTTGTGTCTCATCTTCCCAATGCACCCTTCTAGCCGCACTTTGTGTCCATCCTCTCTGGGATGATGAGTCGGGGTCGTCCGTGTCTGAGAAGAACTCACTCTCAGATAAGTGAGTTGTCTACAAGAAGCTTTCGAAGTCAAAAGATGGGTCTTCTGGCAGTGGAGCCATGGAAGCAAACTCCGCATCTGTGGGTAGTGGGGGGGCTGATGGAGTGGGTTGTACCATGCTTCCTGATTGGGGTCCTTGAAGATGGATTGTGAAAGGGGCTACTTGTCCTTCTTCTCTACTGGAGGCTTCTGTGGTTACTTCACGAGGAACTAGAACCTGTGAAAGTGATCCACGCATTCTTTTAGTGGGTTAGACCCCTGATTTCCGCCCTTGGAAGAATTCCAATTATGAGTACTTGAGGGCTCGTGCAATTGGCACATCATAAGCAAGGCATCTGTAGATGATTCTTGTAATGGCGCAGCAGCCATTCAAAGTAGGCTTCCTCACTCCTAGCTTGCCTGCTTCATATAACTAATCAAGGATCCATACTGGCATTTTCATAGGTAAGCTCCCGATCTCTGCTAGGTATAACCCATACCAGATCTTCTTATGAGGCTAGGTGAACCGGTCTTGCACCGGAAATGCGAAGTGTTGAAGGCACATCCGTAATGGTATGGCGATGTTGGGGGTGAGAGCACACATTTCTTTCAACTTCTTGATTTTATTGTTCTTCATGGACTCCGGTATCAAGGGATCTCGATCGAAAGGTACATGGGTTCCATACATCTGAAGGGCTTCCCTGATTAAAGTAATATTCAACTCAAACTTCTTCATTTCCTCTTGGTTTGATAGAGAGGGCACGAGGAATGTGCCTGAATGATCTTTATCTCTTGTCGCCTTCAGTGTGGCAATCAAGTAGTAACACCTCAAAAAATCAAGTCTAGGCAAAGCTGCACTAAAATAATCTTGCGACCCCGCTTTCAGCCAAATATCTTGAAGAGGAGCTGCCTTCTGTAAGTTTCAAATTCTCTTGAGAAGAATTAAAATGTCCACCAAACTCCACCGAATTCCAACTTGGACTCCCAGATGCGGTCCGCGTCTCCCAAATCTCCTGGCATCTCATTGAACCAGTGAGAATGCCCCTTAACTCTTTCTGTTAGGCCACTTGGTGGATCTGAGATGGGAATTCTTCTCACATTCAAAAGCTCTTCAGGCCTTGCTGTCAGTGGAGCTTCCACAGGCATGGTATCCCAATTTCTTTGAGTACTAGTGCCCGCCTGGGAGCTTGTTCCTGCTACTGCTGCCATGACACTTCTAATGCTTATCTGCTAGAAGAAGAAAGGCACATTAGTGTTGCATAGGAAACAAGATGTAGTGGTGTTCCCTCCACAATACTACATGACAATCCAGATGGTTAGTGGTTAGAGGTGAAGTGTTTGTGATAGATGTGAGTGATGATTAGAGGTTAGTGTCATCCTAGATGCATACTTTGGTTATGCAATGGACTCAGAATGCACCTATATAAGAGTGGATGGATTTACAAAATTAGGTCAGGGGTTTGATACAGGGTTTAGTTTGTCAAACTTTAATCGGGGATTCGTAGTTCTTAGAGCTAAAGACAGGTAAAGATTTATGAGCGAGATTGTGCTGGATTTGGGACCTTTTGGGTACCCATTTCCAGACAGTCCTAGGTTTGACTGAGTGTGTGTTAGTGTGGGGTTTAGGTAGAGTTCCTGAGTTGTTTTTCAAGAGGACTTGTGAGTGTTGAATTATGCCCGTGATTGGAGTTGGAGCTATTTGGGCTCGTAAACAGGCCTTGGGCACCCATATTTGTCTAGCATTGGGGCTAGCCTTCATAGACCGCTTAGGGACCCAAATAGACGTGGTATGCCTAGGAGGTTGCCTAGGGTACTCCTTCACTTGTATCCTTGCTGGTGTGGCTTGTGTTGTGCCTCCTCGAGAACCTGTTACTAGAGCCGTGGGTTTTCCATCCTTGCGTATCCAGATCTGCTTCGCGCCACGAGTTACTCCTTGTTGCACTGGTTGGCGCTTCTGCCTCTTGATCAGCGGCCTCCTTCGTGTCGTGTGATGTTTGGTCTGCATGTTTAGAATCTTCTTTGTAACAGCTGGGAAGTCCTCATTGACTCATGTACCTTTGGTAAGATTGACAATCCTCTGCACCATAGAACTCTGGACAAGAACATCATCGTTATATTCATGTGGATTCCTGGAGAGACCAGGAGTTGGTGCCTTTCCTAATGGGTTGAGTGCTTGATTTTCCAATTCAATCGTAAGATAGCTTTGGCCTGCCCAAGCCTGAAGAAGTCCACTTCTTAGGTTGAGGTTGACTGCGTGATCATAGATCCAGTCTTGGCCCAAGACAAGAGGTTCGGTAAGATCCTCGTCTTCACATACTAGCACTTTTGTTGGCATGAGGACCTCTTGAATGTAGAGGGGAAGCTCCACCTCTCCCATGCAAGGGGTTTCGACACCTCCTAATCCTATGAGATATGCTTCTAGGGGTTTTACCTCCAATTGCAATTGTTGGCAGTAAGAAAGGCGAACTGCACTAGTGGCGGCTCCTGAATCAATTAAAGCTCTCATGCTCCTTGTACTATTTCCTTGTCCTACTTCTAGGGTCACAAAAGGTCGTCGATCAACTATCGTATGGGTCCGCTTACCTGAAGCCTCACACATGGCAATGTGATAACCATGAGCTTCAAGATTGTCAGTCGTGGCCTGATCTCTACCTTGTCTTCATAGTTTCATTCGTCGAATGCGTTCTAAAGCTTCGGCCTGTGCTTCTTCTCGAATTCGCTTTTCCTCTTCCTTACGTTTTTTTGCAGTAGTGAGTCGATTAAGCATTTCTTCGGTTAGTGGTTCTTGATATAGCTTGACTCTGCATCCGCTTATGTAACTTGGTAGTATGTCACCTTCTAGAGTGGCTAGTTGTACTACTCCACTTGTGGATATCCTATTGATTATCATAGGTCCATAGCCTCTTTTCTCCAATTTTCGTGCATGTTGCTTCAATGTGTAGACTAGGACTAGGTCTTCTGCCTTCAAGCCTTTATCCTTCACATGTGTATCAAAATACGCCTTTTGCCTCTTCTTGGCTGCATAGATTCCTACTGCAGCTCTCAATCGTGTCTCACCTAAACGTTCAAGATAAAAGATTCTAGAGGATAGTTCATGGCCAGTCTAGTCATGCTCTTGTGCTACTTTCAAGGTCGGTATCAAAAAATCCAATGGTAGCACTGCATTCTGGCCAAATACCATCTGAAAGGGCATGGCTTGGAGTACCGTTTTATAGGCAACTCGATATGCCCAAACAGCGTGGTGTAGCTGTTTGTCCCAATCAGAGCATTTGTTATTCACCAATTTAGTCAGCACATTGCATAAGATCTTATTTATGCTCTCGGCTTGGCCATTAGCTTGTGGGTGATAAGGGGCAGACTTCTTATGTACTACCAAGAATTCTTGGAGAAGGTTTTCTATGACTTCATTCAAGAAGTGTGTGCCTCTATCACTTACTAATTCTATTGGCAATCCGTATCTAGTGAACACATTTTCAAATAAGAACTTTGTTGTTGTTTGAGCATCATTCTTCGTAGGGGCTTTCACTTCTACCCACTTGGTCAGATAGTCTGTGGCCACAATGATGTACTCAGCATGTGAACCCTTAGCTGGGGGATTAATAGGACCAACAAAGTATATTCCCCACTTAGAGAATGCACGTCCACCCATCATAGATTTCAATGGCATCTCATCCTTGCGTATGGGATACTGAGTTCGTTGACAAACCTCACACCTCTTCACATAGGTATGTGCGTCCATGTGAAGAGTTGGCCACCAAAGACCTGCAAACAAAATTGCTTTGAACACCCGATCTGGACCAAAGTGTCCTCCTGCTACACCTTGGTGAGCAGTCTCTAATATCTTCAGATATACACTCTCGTGGACACACAATCTAAGATACCCATCTTTTCCTTGTCTGTATAGATTATCTCCAATGAGAGCATAGTCTAGCGCCTCTTGTTCTAAGCTCCTTTGTCTAACCAGAGTCATTTCTTGAGGGAATGTTTTCGTCCTCAGAAAGGCCACTAATGGCTCGCTCCAATCTGGCACTAGAGACACGCGATAAAGGGTGGCATGTTCCACTGGTGGCTTAGTGCAGCAAATTGGGCATTCCTTGCACATCCTATGAACATCTGCTTTCATAGTTGGCCAGTATACTCCAAGTCTCCTCAATGTTTGTAGGGTTCGTTGTTTTGAGCAGTGTTGCTCTAATGCACCTACATGTGCTAATTGCAACCACTTCGCGTACTCGTCCTCTTCCACACAACAGGCTAATACCCCGTGATCTGTATGTTTGTACACACTTCCTGCCATGATATGATACTTCTGGGCTTTTACTATCTCCCTATCTTGTGTGTTTATTATTGGGTGGTTAGGCCCATATGTCAATAATGGCACTAATGGCTTAGCCCACTGAGGTACAACTGCCAAATTAAACAAGTAAGCATCAGGTAAGTCATCTGACACTCCTTGTGGGGCCTCTCTAGATGTGAGCCTAGAGAGATGGTCTGCTCTCAAATGAGTCCTGCCTTTCCTCACTACTACCTCAAAGTCATATTCCATTAGTAAGAGAAACCATCTTACTAATTTGCCTGTATTACATGGCTTGTTTACCAAGTACAGTAGAGCTTGGTGATCAGTAAAAAATTTGAACTTATTTGCAAGCAAATAGTGTCTAAACTTTTTAACCGCGTACACCATGCATAATCCTTCTCGTTCGGTGGTTGTATAGTTCCGTTCAGCAGCATTCAACTGTCTACTGGCATAGGCAATAGGAAGATCCATATTACCTTCACCCGTAGGTTGTGCAAGTACACATCCAATAGCATAATTGGAGGCATCCACATGAACATGGAATGGCTTGTTCCAATCTGTTGTGGTCAAGATTAGTGCTGAACATAATCTTCGTTTAAGCTCATTGAAGGAATTCTCACATTCATCAATCCACTCAAAGTTAGTCAGAAGTCCGTACATGGGCTCTGCAATGACAGCATACATGTGAATGAACCGGCGGTAGTAACCACAATGCCCCATGAAAGCCTGTACTTCCTTGACGTTCTTTGGCCTAGGTAGTTCTGCGATGGCTCTCACTTTCTCTTCGTCAGTGGATATGCCGTTCTTAGACACTATGTGTCCTAGAATTTTGCCTTGCTTGACCATGAAAACACACCTTTCTGGGTTCAGGCAGACTTGATATTCTCTGCATTTATCAAAGATTTGTTTGAGTTCATGTATATGGGTCTGTCTAATGTTGGAATGAGCGCAAAGATCATCAACATAGACTTCCAAATTCTTCCTCAAGAACTCTTTAAACACGTGACACATTAATCTTTGAAAGGTAGCAGGTGCATTGGTAAGCCTGAATGGCATTACCCGAAAGGCAAATATGCCCCACTCTGTGGCAAAAGCTGTCTTATGCTGATCTTTTGGTGCAATGGCTACCTGATTGTAGCTAGAGAATCCATCCAGGAAGTTGTACACTTCCTTGCCTGCTACCGTTTCTAATAGATGCTCAGTAATAGGAAGCGGATAACTGTCTCTAATTGTGGCGGCATTAACTTTTTTAAGGTTAATACATACATGCAATTTTCCATTCTTCTTGGGCACAACCACAATGGGGGATACCCATTCAGTGTGCTCAATCTCATAGATAAACCCAGCTTCTACCAATCTATCTATCTCCTCCTTGATCTTAGCAGCATAGCTATCATTGTATGTATAGGGCTTCTGCTTAGATGGTCTGGCATCTGAGGTCATGGGAATCGTGTGTGAGCATATGTCTGGGTCGACACCTTTCAGGTCCTTGTAGCTCCAAGCGAATACATCTATGTACTCTCTTAGCAAAGCTACCAACTCTTGCTCTTCTTCTTCCGTCAGGTCATGCCCTATGTAGGTGCATCTTTCTTCTCCCTCTTCTATGGCGACAACTATTTTCTTGGTAGTTTCCTTGCTATCATAGGCCTCTCCTGCTTGTGCCTCACGTTTAGGCATTCTTATCATGACTCTCCTATCGTCTATCTCATATTTTTTAAAGTTTTCAGGGACCTCAAACAAGGATTCTTCTGCTTCCGAAGTGACTTCCTTCTTCTTTCTTTTCTTTCCTCCACTCTTAGTGGCTACTTGTGTGGCTAACCTCACATCATTCGTGATTTCTCCGTGTCTCTGGGGGTAAGCTTCAACTTCATAGAAGTATTCTTCATCTGATGCAAAAGGTGGGTCCATAATGATTGACTCTAAGTCGGAGTCAGTTGCATCCTCAAATGTATCAGGGCTAGGTTCGCATTCCTCTAAAACTGCATCTCCCATGATTGGCTCTATTGAGAAGACTGAAATGTCATAGCCATCCTCATCACAGTGGGGTGTCCACTGCTCTTCATTGATGGCTACATCCATTGTTGCTAAAATTTTTGCCCAGCCATGAGGTTCAAACTCTTCATCGGGAAATACTACAGGTGCATAGGCTGGGTCTTGAATTGATCTATGTGTCTCTTTCGCACCTACCTCTCTGGCTTTTTCTCTTTTCTCTTCTTCTAGTGCCACTTTGCACATCCATAAGTGGGTGTCTTCATGCATCCATGAGGATCCTGATCCTATGGAATGCACTGACTCCGTGTCATCCTTGGCTCTATGGATGGGATTCCATTGAATGGGCGGTACGTCTCTATGAGAGTAATCCTTGAGATTAACTTTGGTTGTAACACCTAAGTGTTGCAAGTATAAGGAATTGGTTCCCCAGTCCTGTACTACTTGCAATTGCCGCATAAATGGCCTTCCCAAAATCATCTTGTAGGCTTGGTTTCTGCTAAAGTCGCATATAGCAAAAGTATGTTCGAACTCAACACCACATGTAGTGAGAGTTATGCCTTCTAGCAATCCCAAGGGCCTCTCAATATGGCCATCGGCCATCTACAATTTCATTCTCGTCGGTCGGAGCCCCAATGCTTCCATAGGGAAGTTGTAGCAATTGCAACTCCTGCACCTGAGTCCAAAATTGCCTTGGTTGTGTATCCCTGATGGGTAACTGGAAGATAGTTATTTCCTTCTTCTCCTTCACTCATGTCTCCTATCTTATCCAATGGTATTTCAGGCACTGTTCTATGAGATCCTACCTGGGAACGCGATTTCGCTATGTCTGGCACTTGTTTGGCTACGTGTTTCCACACTTCTGGCTTAACTTTGAGTAGCTCTTCTAAAGTGAGATTGCACTGCACTTTAGTGTTCTTTACTACCTCTGTATTCCTAGGTATGATTGAATCTTCGTTTCTTATCATGACTGTGGGTGCTCTCAGGCAAGTAGACTTGGTTTCCCATGGGCCTGTGAAATGTGGTAACTCTTGCAAGGAATTAGACTCAAAGTCTAACCTCTCATGAGAGTGGGCACTTTCCTGTTCTTCATAAATAGAAGGGATGTCCTGTGGGAACTGATCATGTGCGTCATCCACAAGTTCAATGGAAGGAGGGACTTCACTCTCCTTTGCCCACTTCTCTTCTTGAATCTCTCTCAGGAACTCTGGTGAATACCTATTCATAGAAGAAGAGGTGTCTGGTTCAATGGAGTTAGGCACATAAGCTCCCTGGGGAGGAATGCTTATTCTATCACTTGCCCTCTCCTTAGCCTGGGAGGTGGCTCCTTTTCCAGACTTTGCAAGTAACCTCTCCAATCTATCCAATAGACCATCAAAGTGCAATGGTGTTCTGATGGGGTTAGAGCCATTGAACAAGCGACTGGCTTCAAACATGGCTTGCGCCAATTTGACCATTTTAGCACAAAGCTTTGTTCGCTCTATCTCTAGATCGGCTCTAGGGTAACATTTCTCATGATCTGTTACATTGGGCCCTTCTTGGATTCTGGCCTGATATGCTTTAAGCATCATGTCTAGATCTTCAGGAGTGGGATCGGCTAGGACTGATCCTACTCTGGGTGGTGCGTGGGTTAAGGGTGGTGTATTGAAAGGTTGGGGAATGGAAGAAGATGGATTGGCGGGTAAAGGGAAAGGTGGTGGAGGGGTGGTGTGAGAGTGGTTTTGAGATGCGAGTTCACTTATCTTTGCTTTGGTTTCTCTCAAGCTTTCTTCAAGTTCGCTCATTTTCTGTGACCATTGTCTTTTCATTCTCTCCCGGGTATCTCTCCATGCTCTTTTCCTTTTCTTGGTTATACTCTCTGTCTCACTAACCTCACAAATCTTTTCCTGCCCTACTCCTTGAGTTTGCTGCAAGGCTTGGGCTCTAGTGACCACATGCACTGGGGCTGTGGAAGTTATACTTCCCGTAGAGTCTACCACTAACCCAATGACATTGATAGGAGTGATTTTAGGCATGTTATTAGGGTTCTTTGGGCAATCTCATAGGAGATGCTCTTTTCCGCAGTCTTGACAGAAACCCTGAATTATCACTGGTTGTGGTTGTGTAGGGGCAGGCAGTGGACAATCACGTATAAGGTGATCTCCCTGACATCTGAAGCATGGTCCTCTAGGAAATGGGGGTCGTACCTGCCTAGGTTGAGGTCTAGAGTTGGGGTTTGTGTACATGACATTAGCATACTCAGGCTCCCCACTATTTTCACTTGGGTCCTCATAATAGTATGACTCGTTATGCTCGGGTGACTTCATGTAGTAAGCTTGTGGGCTATCAATATGTGTGGAGTCAAAACTATGGTCACTTGGATCACTGTCTGATAGCAATGGGGTGACTGGGACTATGGCTCTGTTCGGATTTTCTTCAGCAGATGCATATTTCACTGGGATCACATTGGTTGGAGCAGGGGGTTGCTGCACTAGGACTGGTTGAGGTCTCTGCTACCCTTGATAAGGTGGCTGATAAGGTTAGGTGGCTGATAAGGTTAGGTGGCTGATAAGGTTGCTGTGGTCTGTTGTATTGTTGTGGTGGGTACTGATTCTGGTATCTACCCTGTTGTGGATATGGCTAAGGGTAATTTTGCCTAACAGTTTGTTTGTTATATGGGCAGTCCAGTGCAGTGTGGTTGGTGTACCTTCACTCTATGGCGTAGCACCGCTTAACTGGGGCAAATCTTGGAATTTGTTTGCTAGAGACACCTAGTTTTTGAGCTACCTTCTCTGCAAGTTCCTCAATGGATGTGGACTGACCAGATGTGAGAGTACTAGAGCTATCCGAATCCTTATAGATTTTTGATAGCTCTAACTCCTCGCCTAGATTATCCTCAATGTCTATGCACATGCGCACGCATTCTTCAATAGTTCTGGGGTCCTTCAAATACACATATGACCTAAGCTTGGTGCGTAACAAGCCATCTAAGAACAAAGCCACTTGCTTGGCTGGTGTGGGTAACTCAGGCATCGGGCACCTCTCTAGGTATTGCCTAAACCGTCTTCTTGCTAGTCTGACCGTCTCTTGAGGTGTTTGCTTGAAGCTATGAATTAGTGAGGAAATGTTGTGCCTTATGCCACTCTTAGAAAACTCAATGATAAATGCCTCTAGGAGCTGGTCTATGTTTTTGAAATGCCTCTCGTTCAGTGGTTGAAACCACGTAAGGGCAGTGTTCCTAAGGGTTAGACCAAAAGCATTATATTCTGTGAATAGGTCCTCTACCTGTTCAGCTTTCAAGACTTGCCTAAATTCTGCCACATGACCAAGGGTCTCTAGTGCCATCGAAGTAATTCTTCATGGACTTCACCAGCTGAGTTGGCCTCAGGGTCCTAGTGTGTTCTCTCGGCCTTGGCAAAGGAAAATCATCAGCATTTCTTTGGTTCCTTGGGTCTCTAAATCTCTCGGTTTCTTCTCTATCCGTCCATGTTCTCCTTCTTTCTCTTCCCTGGGGGTTGGCAAAGCTTACTTCAGGTCTATCTCTACTTCTATCTCCTTGAGCTCCATGAGCCTGGGAGGTGCCAGCTCCTTGGTGACTGTAGGACATATTGGACCGTGGTTGGGGAAAAACAAATTCACCCTTCCATGTGTAGGCATGTCTGTCATGCTCGGTGACCACGAAGATCCTCTCTGATGTATTGTCTAGGTAGGTTACTTTGCCTGGGATATCAGGGTCTTTAAACTCATAGATTGTGAGAGCACTTACTTCCTGAGGCTGGGCAGGTTTATACCTCCAAAAAGCCTCATCAGTTTCTCGGTTTAAAAGCAAATCTATGCTTTTATTATCCTGTGGAATCCACTCTGGAGTCATGATTCTGATCAAGACGGATTTACCACGGGGAGTTCTTGGCTCTCTCTCTAAATTCCCTTGCTCTATATCACCCATGTCGGTCTCCGCAATCACATTTCCAAACTCATCTGTTCTATCAGGAAGAGTGGTGACTACATATATAGTCCCCTCTTTATCTAGGTATGCTCCATTCTCAAACTTGACCACCGGGTGTTCTAGTCCATGGGGTTGATCGGGGTTCTTAATCTGGACCACAGATCTTCTCAGGCCGTCTTCGTAGATGCGAGCACCTAGACGATTAGTCCTGATGTATTCCAATTGAGTCTTGTAAGGTCCTTTTGGCTTTTCTAGATAAGCCACCCCTGAACTACCTACAGGTCTCTCCATGTTATAGGACATCTCAGAATCACTTGTTTTTTTATCGGGGAGTGTATGGGTAATCACTGAACTGCTGGGCCCAAGACCTAGCAGTGTGATTGACACTAGCTTCAAAAGATCTGAGGCTTTGTCTGTCTCGGCCTAAGTGTCTGCCTGACCTGAGGTTCATATGCCTGGTTTATCTACCCCCTTGGTCCCAAGTACACCCTCGTTGCAGGTGAATTTGTACCAATCACTTTGTTCTTTTTAGTTGAGTAATATTTTAAGCACTTGTTCAAGATCACGTCGTCGGGAATATTTAAGTGAAGTTCGCACTTGATAAGTGATCGATTCGAGTTTACTTTTGTCCCTTAGGGTTTTCGCACTTAAGACTTACTTAATGCTTGCACTTAGTTGATTAGTGCTCTTGGACTTGATTCGTGCCTAACGTTGCCCTAATTAATTAACACACCTAAGTCGTACTTAGCCTAGGCTAGGAATTGACAAAGGAGGGTTGAGAGAACTTCCAACCTCAATCCTCTGGTTGCTCAGACTGCTGCACAAGCCCAAGAAGCCTTCTCCCAAGCTTGGTACACACCCTTGCTAGCTTGCCTTGGAATGCCTTGCTTGCACACAATGTTCCTGCAAAAGTTCTCAAGTTAATATATCTCCTTTACCACAATGGATTGACTGACACACATCAGCAATTACAGGCCCCCCTTGGAGTAACTCATTGTACCCCCAAAATCTTATGACCACCTAATTCTACCGAATGGCCAACTTAAAAATACATGTTCTAAAACTCCACGTATGATTCTTACAAAACCCAGTCAAGATCCACGTAGGATTCTCAACAAGCTTTCCAACAAGACCAAAATCTCATCAATCGGAGTTCGTATGGTGAAGTTATGACCATTCAGGCACTTAGGGGTCAAAACAGGCTCTCAAGGTTCAGGAAATTCCTCCCTGGTTTCTAGGTCTTTTGCCCACTCTTAAGGCTCTAATGTTATCCCAATGTGGTCAAAATTAAGCCCAAATATACCTCAATTCACTCAATTAATTCACTCTAAAATTTTATGCGTTAAGCCCATGTATCGCGATAAGTCGGGTCGAGGTGTCGCGATAGGTCGAGGTGTCACGATACTTGGGAGTGTCGCGATACTTGGGAGTGTCGCGATACCTGGGAGTGTCGCGATACCTGGGAGTGTCGCGATACCTGGGAGTGTCACGATAGGTCGAGGTGTCGTGATACCTGGGAGTGTCGCGATAGGTCGAGGTGTCGCGATACTTGGGAGTGTCGCGATAGGTCAAGGTGTCGCGATACTTGGGAGTGTCGCGATACTTGGGAGTGTCACGATACTTGGGAGTGTCACGATACTTGGGAGTGTCGCGATACCTGGGAGTGTTGCGATAGGTCGAGGTGTCGCGATACATGGGAGTGTCACGATAGGTCGAGGTGTCGTGATACCTGGGAGTGTCGCGATAGGTCGAGGTGTCGCGATACCTGGGAGTGTCGCGATACCTCGAAGTGTCGCGATAGGTCGGGATATGGTGAATTTTTCTATTCTGTCTAGTGATCCTAGGAGCTCTAGGGCTGCGCAGTGTCGTGGTGCACTCAGAATCGTGGTTGGGGCAACTTTTCGGTGTGTCACGATAGCTCGAGCTCGACGCCTCGGAGTTTGCACAGACAGAATCCGTACCTGCTGAGCTTGCTAGAGATGATGATGAAGCTGAAACCTGCAAGAAACATGCAAAAACACACACAAACAAGAACACACACTCGCTCTCTCTCAAACTCACACAAAGCAAATGAGGGAAATGATTTGGAAGTGGGAATATAAGGTGGAGAAGGAGATGAGGATGGAGATGAAGATGGAGATGGAGATGGAGATGGAGATGGAGAAAAATCAGAAATTTACCTACTACTTACCATTCCAACGCGTCCTCTCTACATCTTACCATCACACTCTCGTCCTCAAAGCTCGAATCCCCGGCAATGGCACCAAAATTTGGTGTAGCTCAGTGATGAGTAGCACCTCCTTTAATGTCAATCCGAGAAAACATGAGGATGGTATGAAGACCTCGAGCAAGTGATGGCACAAATGTGTGAGTGAGAAGCACACTAACATGCACACACATACACACACGCGCACACACGGCAAGAACAAAGAGAGTAAGACAATGAAATCACTTCTATTACAACCAAGTTCTCATACAAGCTCAAAACTACAAGAAGCTAGCCCAAAAATGAGCTCTCTAGCTCTCTTTATAGTTTTTTACTAGCTTTGGCCCTGTCCAGACCTAGTGTCTGGCCTAGTTAAAAATTAGGTTCCAGGGCTTATTTGAGGGTTCAAACGAGATCTAAAAAATATGAAAATTGGTAGGCAACTACTTCTAGGGCTCCTCAAGCTCGAGGACACCTCGGCTTGTACAAAATGGAGCTACAAAAAGGGAAATGGTATTTACAATGGTTTTTAGTGATGAGAATCACTTTTAAAATGTGTAAGGATTGGAAAAAAATTGATGGGTTGCCTCAGTGCTAGATCTGCATACATGCTCGTACTTGGCATCTTCCCATATGATGCCAACACCTAGGCCAACCAAAGTCCACATGGATCCACAACTCAATCCAAGCGTGAGATGCATCCATCAAGTGTAGGCACGGCAAGCTTGAAAAAACCCAACGGTTGAAGGTCGATCATCCCCGACAACGGCGCCAAAATTTGTTGAAGTATGGGGAGTAACCAACCCAAACCGCCTTACATGGAAGTGAGAGGCTCTTCCAAGAGGAGTTGCAAGAAGTGTAAGCAATGCACCAACACCCACGTCCACAAACAATGGCATCATGGCCAACGTCAAAAGGAGCAAGGGAGGGCAATGGTCACACACAAGACAACCCCAAGTGCCAAACCCACACACATGGATCAACGCCTAGCACACAAGGAGAAATGTGGAAGCCAAATGAACCTTCTTTCCATTAGCATGGAGGCCCAGCCATGGCCAAGGGACCCCCCCTTTTTACAAGAAATGAGCCTCTTATTTATAGGCTCAACACAATTCCCCATGTGCTCCTTTTGACTAGTCAAAAAGGAGCACATGCCTAACTAACATATCTCAAAAAGGATCTTGGAAAATATTCTAACAATCATATCTCAGGCTATACGTGCGCGTGGGGAGTTTTCTTCATTTCTTCAAAAGTGTGAGCATTTACAAGGCTCCAAAGCTTTACTTTTAGTAGAAATATTAAAAAGTGTCTAAGGGAGGATTTTTATGTGAAATCCTAAGTAGATACAAAAAGAGATATTATTATGGTCTAGGGAGGGTTCCTATGCACAATTGTAGGTGTGTGCATACCCTACAAGCCAACATATGCCTATTGCCCTAACGGGCTACTTATCTTTGTACATTCTAGTGGTAATACATTCAGTATTGTGTGTTGTGCTCCAAGCTTCTTCTTCTTCCTTGTGCTATTCATGTTCTTCCATAGACGTCTAACTCCAACAGCTTTTCATAAGTCACAAAAAGCAAAGAGTTCGAGACTATGTGGATAAGTATAGGGAGGTACTTCTTGAACTGCATAACTCTATTCCATAGTTTCTCTAAGTCCACAAGTTTATCTTGGGACTTAGAGAAACCATCCAACCTTTAGTAAGAAAGAAAAGATGTCACTCTTTGACACATGCCATAGAGATGGCCCTAGTCTATGAGGATGATCACAGGGGCATAGGCTCCCAAGGCCAGAGATCCTCATGGACTAAGATGAGTTGACCTTAGCAGAAAGACAAGGCAATGAAAGAAGGAATAAGCTATGGAGGCTTAGGATAGCACCACTTTAAAGACCCCTAAGAAGGAAAAGATAGCAGCGATCATAAATCCCACATAGGCAAGGACTGATATAGATGATGATTTTGGTGATTCCTCATCTCAGATATCATCTCCTATAGTGGTCGTGGCGATCACAAAGAAGGTGTCTTTTGTGCCAGACATTGTGCTTTTTCCAGTGGCATGGAAAGGATACCAGTTTAGAACTCATTGTTATGAGAGGATTTGTGGCAGGATAGCCTATCGAGGTCCTCTTTGACATTGGGTCTATGCATAATGTCATTAGTTCTCAACTTTTCATAAGGTTACACTTAGACACTATATAGTCAAAGTATGCCTACATAGTGTAGTTACCTGATGGGAAGGGTATGGAGAAATGGGATCAACCAATAGTAGTTCTACCCATCCAGATCCAGCCCTGTGAGGACAGATTGGAATTTGAGATAGCACGATTGGCTTGTTTTGATGTAATCCTAAGTAAAAAGTGGCATGCTAGGAAATGACAGGTCATAGATTTTGTTTTACATGTTTATTAGTTTGAGTATGAGGGGAGGCGCTTACTAATCCATGGAGAGCCACATCTCTAAGAGACGCAATTGGTGATTACAACCAAGTTTGTTCAAGATCGATTGTAAGTATATTTATTTTATTTATACCGTGTATTCATCTTGTGTAGTGATGGATTCTTGTAGTCAAGGAAACTCTAGTTGGAATGCTCAAGTACTTTCATATAAACTAAGAGAAAAATTCCAAGAGTTATTTTTCAAAGAACTAACTTTGGGTTTACCTCTTTGCGAGAACATTGAGCATAGAATCGAATTGGTACCAGGAGTAACTCCGACTACTCGATAGCCGTTTCAAATGAGATTTCAGGAGGAGAATGAAGTTTGAAAGATCATGGACAAGTAATTGGATAAATGGTTGATCAACCCCAGTTGTTCACCCTTTACAGCACCAGTTCTTCTAGTGAAGAAGAAAGATGGATATTATAGGATGTGTATTGAATATAGAGCACTCAATAAGATTACCATGCATAGATATCCCATGCCCAAGATAGATGATCTTCTTGATGCTCTAGATAGAGCAATTGTATATAATAAGATAGACTTGAAAAGTGTTTACCACTATATTAGAGTAAAGAAACAAGATGTATATAAAACAACATTCACAACCGATTTTGGGCATTATGAGTATATAGTTATGAAGTTTGGTTTGACTAATGCACCTGCTACTTTCATGATGTCAACGAACGATATTTTACATCCATTCATGGGAAATTTTATTGTGGATTTTGTTGATGGCTTTTTCGTGTATAGTAGGTTTGTACATGAGCATGAAATTCATTTAAGATTAGTGTTAAATAAGGTAAAGGAAAATAAAGTATTTGTAAATCTAGATAAGTTTCTTCTAGAGATAGAGTATTTAGGGCATGTGGTATGGGTTGATGGGATTCAGATGGATCCTGAGAAGATATCAATTATTCTAGCTTGGCCTACTCCTCAAGATGAGGGGTAGCAACAGTCATTTCTATGACTTTTTGATTTCTATTGAAAATTCATTTCTTCTTATTCATCTATAGCAGTGCTTATGATGAATATGTTTCAAGGAAAAGTACCATTTGCATGGAATCAAGAACAACAAAAATTTTTTGATACTCTTAAGCAAGTTGTTTCAAAGGCTGCAATACTCAAAGTGGTAGATCCATACACACCATTTGAGCTGGAGACAGATGCTAGCGGCATAGCCATAGGGAAGTCTTGAGCCAAGATGGCAGGCCAATAGCTTTTGAAAGTAAAAATGTGAGTAGTGAATAGCACAATTTTCCAATGCACGAACAAGAGTTGTATGCAGTGGCGCGTGCCCTTAAAGCCTGGAGACACTATCATTATGGTGCAAGATTTAAGGTATACACAGATCACCATACACTCAAGTACTTTTGTAGTCATTCAAAACTTTGAGGCAAACAGCCTTGTTGGGTTGACCTCATGCAAGATTTTCACATGGAAATTCTGTATAGAAGAGGCAACGAGAATGTTGTACATGATGCATTATCACGAATAGTGTATCAAATGATCTTAAGAATTCTAGAATGCTCATTGCTTCAAGAAATAAAGCAAGCACATGTGGAAGATCCACATTTATTACATATCATTAGAGCCATTAGTGATGACTCTATTATAGGAGACCAAGTAGTTCTAGTTGTTTCTTCCCCTAGTAAAGCAAACAAGTGAAGTTTGCATTCCAATTTCTCAGTGGAGAATGGAATAGTTAAACATAAAGGAAAGATTTGTGCACTAGATTCTTGGGATTTCAGAATAAAAGTCATGCATGATAACCATGATGTTCCTTGCGCAAGGCATTTTAAGTGTTGACAAGATCATTCCGCTTGTTAGAAGAACATTTTGGTACCGAAGATTAGCCACACACGTCCACATATATGTTCAACAATACGTTATGTGTCAATTCAACAAGGCAGAAAGGGTTAAGACACCATGTCTTTTACCTCCTTTATAGATTCTAGAACATAATTGGGACAGTGTATCCATGGACTTCATAGTGGGGTTACTGTGAACCCATAGGAAGCAAGATACTATCCTAGTAGTGGTAGATAGATCGAGCAAAGATGGCTCACTTTATACCCATGCAAGACATGATAGAAGCTCCATAGGTAGCAGAGTTATTTATCCAACATGTCTTCATATTGTATGGTTGACTGACATCCATAGTTTCATATAGGGTTGTTAGATTCACATGTGAAACTTCTGGAAGTTTGTATTTGAGAAACTAAAAGTGTCATTGAAAATGAGTAGTGGTGACCATCCACAAAAAGATGGTGAGACTGAGAGGGTCAATTAGATTCTTGAGGACATGTTGAGAGCTTATGTGTCTGAGAGGCAGAAAGACTATGATAGTTAATTGCCATTAATAGAGTTTTCTTATAATAATAGACCTCATAAATTCACTAGAATGTCTCCTTTTGAGATGAATTATGACAAGAATCCCAACTACTCCAAGTACCATAGGAATGCCAAGAAATGTCCTAGTGCTTCAGAGTTCTTGGAGAACCTCCAAGAAAATTTAGAAATAGCTAAAGCCAAGATGCAGCAAGCAGCTTATAGGGCAAAAGAAATGCTAACAAGAAGAGATATCCTAGAGTCTTCGAGGAAGGACAGAGAGTTTTTCTTCAAGTGCCAGAAAGATCTACTTCGCTATCCACAAATAAGTGTACTAACATTTCACCAAGGTCTTGTGGACCTTAGAAGATAGTTAAGAAGCTTAATGATGTTGCATACCGATTATAGATTCCTCCAAATTCGAGAGTCCATCTAGTGTTTCATGTGAGTAAGAAAGTATATTTCATGGGGGGATAATCTAATAGATATTATTGTTCTTTTTTTAAGGAAAGTGATAGCAAAGATCATTCTCTAAACACAATACTAGATCGAAGATAGAAACGGTTGAGAAATCATGTCATCTACTAGTATTTAGTATCCTAGAGAAAATTATCGCTTACAGATTCTACTTCGGAATCAAAAGTGCTAGTTCGCAAGTACTTTCTCTCATTGATCATTGAGGACAATGATCTTTTGAAGGGGGAAAGAGTGTTAGACATTGGTCTAGGTTTTTGTTTATTGATATTCTGGAGTCAACAGTCTCAATTTCTAATGACAGTTTGCAGACAACTTTCATCTCAAAACTTTGACAACATATGTTCGCGATCTTTTGAAGATCCTGGGAGGTTTCATCACATCTAGCTGCTCACTCTAATGTTTACAATTTTATAAATGTAACATTGTGGTATCCAAGCTATTGTGGTATTAGAGCTTTCGTAAAGCTTATTGGATTTTCTTTGGTGATTAGCAATTCAACATGGCATATTTGGGAGCATCTATTGAAAAGTTATATGATGGGATAAATTGATCCATGTGGAAATCTCAAAAGGAATCATATCTCATATCTAAAGTTTGTCAGACATTGATCCATAGGGATCATGACTTTGGTCCATAGGGATCATTCCATGTGTGTGAGGGACAAGAGCCAACTAGCCAAGGTCCCAAGGTCGGGTGACACCCTAAGGTACTTAGTAGTAATGGGGATAAGTTTTGCATGATCTCCATATGTTCACGCTAGAATATTCTAGAAATTACTTGATTGATGTGTGTGTGACTCTCCTCCCATCCATATATACCCTCTTGTACTCTAAAAATAGCAATGTTCTGTTCTAGTTATTTCTTCCCCTAGCAGAGTGAACAAATCCATTTTGTATTCCAATTTCTCATAGGAGAATGGAATAGTCAAATGGAAAGGAAAGGTTTGCATACCAGATTCCTGGGATTTGCAAAGAAAATTCATGCATGATAACCATGATGTGCCTTGCACAAGACGTTCTGGCATTGACAAGACAATACAGCCTCTTAGAAGAACATTTTGGTGGCCTCGATTAGCTAGAGATGTCCACACTTATGTTCAACAATGCTTTATGTGTCAAGTCAAAAACGTAGAAAGGGTAAATTGCATCCTTTACAGATTCCATATCATAACTGGGATAGTGTATCCATGGACTTCATAGTCAGGTTATCGTGACCCAACAAGGTAACTTATTTATAACTATTGTGGTAAATTTTACCAAAGATTGGTTCTCCAATCTAAATAGAAAAGGTGGTTTTAGAGGATGACAAAGAGGGAGATCCCATGACAACAAGCATCAAAATAACAACATAGTGCAAGAGCATTCTCAAATGCAAAATGAAAACTTTCTTATGGATATGCATATAGAAATAGACAAGAGGAAGGTAAACAGCAAAAGTTGGTACGTAGATAATGGTTGCTCAAATAACATAACATGATCCATAATTTATTTATCTTTTTATAAATGTATGCAAGCCAAAGTCGAGTCACTATTTCTACAAGAGATGACAATGAGCATGAAGTAGTATATAATCATGGTTTTCTATCTAATGCACATTGTTTGATGAGGAGTTGTAGTAATGCACATGAACCTCAAAAGTCGGCCTAAAAATCATCAGGAGTTGAAAATTGAGATATAGGGCCTTTGAGGTGAGCTCTATACTACCGTGAACTTAGTTTTTTTCTTTTGAACCACACTAAGCACAGAGATATAAACAAATTCCGAGTGTCCTGGGAGTCATTTTTGCTTGCGATAAATATTTTTGATTCTAGGCATAAGGAGATAGAAGGAAGCGAGGAAAACGCATATACATACCTTCAAAATTAAATTTGGACTCACCAGAGTCCAAGTATCACAACTTTTGGGTTGAAATAGGTATCAAAGATACTTCATTCCTCGAGCATCATCGACACTTGGCCATGTTGAAAATATAACAAGCTTCAATGGTAGTTTTTCTCATATGTCCTTCCCTCCATCTCGCATGTCACCTTCCCTTTCTCTATCTCGTAGAAAACCTCTCTCAAGCATTAAGACATGGTTTCAATATTTTCTGCCTATGGACTAAGCCTTGGAGTTATTCCTTTTCCTATGATCAAGCATGGAATAAACATAGGCGCTTAGATACCTTCATTGACCATCACTTACCAATCTCACTCTCTGTTATATTCTCCTTACATCATGCACTTGATGAAGATCAATAAGATTGCTGTTTTGATGAAGATTGTTGTTTTGATGAAGATCCCTCGAAAGGATGACATGGTTATGATAAAACCAACATCTCGATGTACGTTCTGTTGTGCTAATAGTTAGCTATCCTTTTTACTTGTAATAGAAGTCGTTTTTAAATTAATTTTCTCTCTTATTGTACGAGAATATTATATGTTATCAATGTGATGGAAAGGATTCCTTTAAAAAATTAGATTGGCAAGATGGGTGAACATCGCTTGAGCATATGATAGGTTGAGTACTAAATAAGATGTGTTCACTTGTTAATGTTTTGTGGAGACATCATCAATAAGAGGAAATGTGCAATAAAGGTATGACACATTATGATAGGAGAGTGAGATGATCCCATATGATGTGACAAGAGTTATTCAATAGTATATTTCATATAAGCAGATATGCCAAAAATTACATACGATATATGTCACAGTATATGTTACAGTTCACTTTTGTCTTGGGGGTGCAAACATGAAGGTATGATGTGACTACACATTTGTGTAGGAACGCCTATAAATGTATTATACATATTGAAAAAGAATGATCTCTTATATATATATATATATATATATATATATATATATATATATATATATATATATATATGTGTGTGTGTGTGTGTGTGTATATATATATATATGTATATGTATGTATGTATGTATGTATGTATGTATGTATGTATGTATGTATGTATGTATGTATGTATGTATGTATGTATATGTATGTATATGTATGTATGTATGTATGTGTGTGTGTGTGTGTGTAAAGTTTGTTGTCTTGGATCAAGAATATATGCAAGAAGGTGCCTCGGACAAATGATCTTGTTGGGATCTACAAATTTATGTTGCAAGGAACACAAGCATATGATGGTACAAATCTATGTAGGGACATTATGTATACATGCTACTTGATGTGTTGTTGTTGCTTTATGATTGCATGGTGAGTTGTAAGATATTGCGGTGGTGTAGTAGATCTGTAGTAGATCCATGAGATTGAAGTACTGGTCATATGATGCAAATGCTAACAAAACTCATTGATGTTAAGTTATGATTATAACATGTGCACCAAATCATTTATTGATGTACCGCTTATGATTCATTACTGATTGATATTCAAGAAAGTAACTCTATATAGATAAATACATGTAGAATTGAAGTTGTAAGTCATGCGCTTTAGTGATGTTGTTAATATATAGTTATATGCAGGCTGCCAAGAAATGATGATGAGTATGGAATGGTAAATCTATATTTATGATGATGTCATGCTTAACTTATGTGGTCTTCCATATATATATTTGATATATATAGTCACATGAAGTAATAAATTATGGCTACAAGTGAATATGAAGTGTTGTTGTTGACATAGTGATAATGTCTATTGAGGTGATGCTCCTTGTTTATAAATCAATGGTGGAGTTACTTTGATGTATGAAGGTGCGGTTAAGTATTAAGAAATCAGGGGGGACTAGAAAGAATGAGATCGATTAAATTTCTGGTTGCGGCCCTATTGGGTTATCAGCCCATCACTTTTTGCATGTGCTATCGTATTACTTGTACCAACAAGCCAAGTATCACTCAAACCATTTTTGGTGTCGTGACACTTGCAAGGTATCCCTAACATTTGGTTGTTATTGTTGTGAATATTTTGTCGTATCATTGATATTTGTGTGTCACCAAAACTTAGATATCAAGACATCTTTGAGGTATCCTGACACTTGATTGGTGTGGCAATATCTAGGTGTCATGGATTTGGTATCACCGACACCTAGGCAGTGTTGTGTATCGTTGATAGTTAGGTGCCGTATCGTGAAGAGAGGTATCATCAAGGTAGGTATCATGTGTCATCTCCTCAAACATCACAGACATTGGTCAAGTATCATGTGTCATGTGTCATGAGTTTAAGGTGTCAATAAGGTAAGTATTGCCGACACCTCATAAGTATCGTGTGTCGAGTGTCTCCAAATTTCATGTGTCATGTGTCGTGGACCAAGTGTTGTGACATCATTCAAGTATCATGATCTTCAGGTATTGCAAACACTTATCAAGTGCCAAGACATCTGATAAGTGTTGTGGGCCAAGTGTCGTGACACTTACCAGGTATTGTTCTTCTCAAGTGCCGTAAAACTCAAACATCATCTATTTCTTGAACAATACTCCTAAGGGTATAAATGGCTAAAACACATATTCTTAAGGGAAAATTGAGAGGGGTTACAATACATAAAGATCCTTGATAGGCCTTGTTTGCTTGTTTTGATCCCACAGACATGATTTGACATAGCTTTTTGATCAAAAATCCACTTTTTGAGCTCTAGAGCTCATTAGAAGCTCATTTCAAATCCTAAATTCTTCCAACTACTTTTTGTAAGAATATCTTTTCAATTTTCAGATATGATTGTTTGAAGTTCAACTTTGGATGAGAGTGGGAAGTCGATGGGAGCCTCTCTAGAATTTTCACCAATATAAGGGAGGAAAAAGACCATTTAAATACACTTGAATCTAGCTAGAATTGAAGAGTAAGGACTTAAAAAGAATAGACCATCTCTAGGGAGGGAGGAGTTTTTAAATCCCCACTCTACAAGGAGAATTGTAGAACATGGAGCAGATTTATTACTAGCCTTATCATACCCAGGCACATCACTTTTATTCTTTCAAAGGTGTGTATGATTCTTAGAACAGGGACATTAATAAAAACTAATAGATTGACATGTAATAGCAGCTATAAGCTCAAGTAAGAGCATGATTTATTACACATTCTGTTATTCAGAGAACGAAATTGAAGTGATGGCCTCATCAAGTTCCATGGATATGTAGAATCCTAATCTCAACATGCAAGTAGATTGGATGTCAAAGACTGAAAGTGAATTCCAAATTCAACTCACCTTCACACGCACTAATACATTAGGGCCCTCCATCTATCAAGATGATTATGGGCAATCAATCGTTGGACTTGGTGAGCTTATGGATCAAGCTCTTCTAAACATCATCATGGTCAAGTAGATTGGGAGTTGTTAGAGAACAAGATGGGATCCTATTACAAGGTCATTGATAGGCAAAGAGAATCACTCCATAAGGGATCGTTGACAGTTCTTGTAAATGATATTCCAAGGACAATAATCATTCTCACTCATGGTCCTAGGAATCCTAGACCCTTGATTTTGAAAATTCCAACTTATCCTATAGTCACCGTTGTAGCTCCTACTTCAAGTGTATCATATGTGAATATTGCTACACTGACATAGACTAATCCTATCTCAATAGCTCAAAAAATGGTAGTCTCAATTCCATCAACAACAAGTGCATATGTACCCTTAAACACAACTAGCACATGGTAACATGTGCCTATTAAATCTTTCAAGACAATTCCATTAACAATGCCAATGCCAGTTATGCCACCATTACCCCAACCTAATATTCCCCCTACATTTCCAAAATGGCCACCTCAAGCTTCATATTCGATAAACCCATTAGGCCAACAAGTGCCTATTGTGACATAAGCCCACCCCATTTCTCAAGGATCGGCACAACAACCACAAATGCCACAAGTACAAATTGTAAGATACTAAAGCTTAATTAGAACCTAGAATTATTCAAGTAGAGCTGATTGCTTCTATTCTCCTAATAGAAACACTCATCGGGTCATTTTTTATTTATTCAAGGCTTATGAGACCTCTTTAAAGATAGGAATACTTGGATTCCCCCCAATTATTATGAGCTCGTGGCCCATGGAGACTTGTTGTATGGGCAGATAACGTCATGGCCCCATACGCATGGTTTTAGCATGGACAGAGTACCTCCCAATGCTTCTTTGAGGCACCCTCTTATACTGCCACAGATAAAGATAACTAGACAAATTTGCTGCAACTAGGTTCAGCTTGACACCAAGCAAACATGAATAGGGTGTAGCTAGGTACAAAGATAGATTACACTTATCAGGTCATTTTTCTTTACTCATGGCTTATGGGACCTCTCCAAATATAGATATACTTGACTTTCCCGTGTATTATGAGTTAACGAGCTGTGAAGATATGTTGTATGGGTAAATGGCATCATGGCTCCAAATGCATGGTTTTAGCATGGACTGACTACCAATCAATGCTTCCTGGAGGCATCCTCTCATACTGCCACCAATAAAGATAACTAGACTAATTTGCTGCAACTAGGTTGAGCCTGAGACCAAGCAAACATGAATACAGCAACATGCTCTTGAGAGTATGCATATCCTCACAGCAGCTTGAGATTGAAATTGGCTGATGAATTCCATTTAAAGTCATGAAATGTCTGGTATTTCAAACACGGTTGAGACACATTTACGTCACATGCCATTGTGTTGGAGTTAGACGTCAGAAGAAGCACGCGAACAACACAAGGAAGAAGAAGAAGCTTGGAGCACAACACACAATATTGAATGTATTACCACTAGAATGTACAAAGATAGATAGCCTATTATAGCAATAGGCGTATATACAAGCCGGGGGAAAAAAACCTCCTAAAGAGGGAAAAAAGTGCCCCGGTGGTCCTAGAGTATTCACACACATCACTACCTAAATACATCAACAAATCCCCCCTGGGAGTGATGCAGTGAACAAGGAGCTGGCACTCATGTATAAGGAAGTGCCAAGCTATGTGGAATCAATCCCCAAAAGGAAGTAAGCCCAAAGCTTTGGGGGAAAGCTTCAAACTTCTCCCTAGGCAGAGCCTTCGTAAAAAGGTATGCAATGTTCTCCTGCATGGGCATATATGCCAAGCTGATCTCCCCAGCAGAGAACCTCTCCCTGACATAATGATAATGCACCTCAATGTGCTTGGTGCAAGCATGGAACACAAGGTTCCTCGCAACTCCCAATGCACTCTAACTGTCAGTGAAGATGGTGGTGGCAGAAGACTGACCAACTCCCAAATCAACCATAAGGCATCTGAGCCACACACTCAACAATCGCTATGAAAGCTACCCTTTACTCATCCTCACAATTGGGAATGGCCGCTATAGGTTGCTTCTTGCTCAACCAAGATATACACGAGCTACCGAGCATGAAGCAAAAACCACTGGTGGACACACAAGTGTCATAGCAATCAGCCCAATCAGTGTCAGAAAAAGCATGCAAATCAAGCGGTAGTGATCCCCCCTTGGGATGAAACAACCCAAGTAGTCGGGTACCACTCAAGTAGCGAAAGATGCGCTTAACTGCTTGCCAATGCTTGACACCTGGGCAATGCATAAACTTGCTCATCTGTGAGACAGCAAATTGAATATCTGGCCGAGTAATGCATAAGTAAACCAAGCATCCAACAGCCTACTAATAGAGAACGGCATCAAATGCATCTCCAGCATCATGAAGACTCAATCATAAACCTGTCTCCATAGGAGTGGCAATAGGCTTACAGTCTTCAAGGCCAAAACGCTACAATAATGTGTCAATATATTTCGTTTGACACAAAGCCATTCCACCATCAACTTGCATAAACTAAATGGCCAAATAGTCATGCAAATGCCCCAAATCAGACATCTCAATTAGCCTTAAAATTAGCAATATGCATGTCATGAGGATCAGTGAGTAGCATATCATCAACATACACCACAATGATCAGAAGCACATCATTAGCACCCTTAATATATAAGGTGCTTTCAGTTCGACTGTTCTCAAAACCATGTGCAATGAGATAGGCATGTATCTTTTCATACCAAGCACGTGGTGCTTGCTTTAAAACATATAATGCCTTCTTTAACTTGCACAGCTGGTTTTCATGCCCTTTCTGCACAAAGCCACGGGGCTGAAAAACATACACTTCTTCATGCAAGTCACCATTCTTAAATGTTGTTTTAATAACCAATTGATGTACATTCCATGATGAGCTGCAAGTGCACAAATGCTACGAACAGTAGTCATTCAGCAAGTAGGAGCAAAGGTTTCATCAAAATCAATGCCTCTTTCCTACGCATAACCCTTTGCAACAAGCCTAGCCTTATACCTGTCAACTGTTCCATCAGGTTTACGCTTCAGCTTGTATAGCCACTTAGTGATAATGGCCTTCTTGCCAAGAGGCAAGTCACATAAAGACCAGGTACCATTTTTCATGATAGCATCATATTCAAATTGCATTGCATCCATCCAATGTTCAAAATTTTGCTTCATCAAACGAAACAGGTTCAGTCTCCTCACAGAGACTAGAGGCAGCCATAGCATAGCAATCTAATGCAAAAGAGGCATTATGAGAGCCTGATTGAGTACGATATGACAAAGGTGCATCTAATTTGCTACCACACAAAGTCTGCACCAACCATTTTGGCATAGTTTTTGCCTGCTCAATATCAGCTCTCTCATCAACAAGTGCATCATGTAAATCTGCATCAGAAATGGAATGATCTACATCATCACATGAAACCTGCAAACGCTGAGAAGTTGCCTCATCACGACCAACACAAGACTCTCCTCCTATAAAAAGAGGCAGCAAAGTATCACACATGTCTTTGGAGCTAACACATGTCTCCTTAGTACATGAAAGCAATGGCTAATAGCATCTTCCACAAAAACAACATCACGGCTAACCAGAATGTGTTTAGTCTGTGGATGATACAGACAATAGCCTTTACTTTCAGAACTGTACCCAACAAGAATACCTTTTTCTCCTTTATTATCCAATTTTCTGCGATGTTCATGCACTAATGCATATGCCAGACAACCAAAAACACGCAAATGAGCAACAGATGGATTGCAACCATGCCAAGCCTCATATGGAGTGATAGACTTCAGCGCTTTAGTGGGACACCTGTTAAGTACATATGTTGCACACATTACAGCCTCAAGCCAAAAACTATGTGGTAAAGCCTGACTCTTGACCATACACCCTGCCATCTCCATGACTGATATGTTCTTCCGTTTAGCAACTCCATTCTGTTGAGGTGTATACGGCACTGTACACTGATGTTTTATCCCACGCTCAACCAAAAATGCATTAAAGTCAGAAGACATATATTCCCCCCCTCGATCAGAACGAAGGGTGCCCATTTTCCATGCTGACAGATTTTCAGCCAAACCCAGAATCTGTTTGAAGCACATAAACACTTCGGACTTTGCCTTCAATGGATATACCCATGCATGCTTGGAAAAATCATCGATGAAAGTCACGAAGTAAAGATAGTTCCCAAAAGATGTCTGCATAGGAACACAGACATCACTATGTACAAGCTTCAATTTCTGAGTAGCCCGAATTGAACCATCTTTTGGAAAGGAAGAACGTTGCATTTGCCCAAAATACAACCTTCATAAACATGTTTTTCGGGTGCCTCAAGTTTGGACAAAGAGGATATCATTTCAAATTTCTGCACGCGTAGCAAACTAGCAAAATTCAGATGACCAAAGCGTGCATGCCAAAGCTTTGCATCTGGAATAGCTTGAGAATCATGTACTGCATATGCCGAATCATTTACAGATCTTTCATAGTCTATGAGCTTATACAACCAACGACACAAAATGCCAGAAGCAATAATGACATCGCCATTTGACAGATAATGAAGTGTACATCTGTCATCAAGAAATTTCACAACCAAGCCAATCTTTATATATGATGGTGTGAGTAAGCAGTGGCTTACGTAACACTTTGAACATGTTGTCTAATCTCTCTCTAACTTTGTCTCATCATTGTATGATTAAGTGTTGTATATTCATATTTGTCAATATTGGAAGATGCTAGAACCTGTGTTGTAGATCCTGGAAACCTGTGGGACCTGTGGAATTACTTATGGGCCTACCTAATTTCCAACATTTGGCATCAGAGCTCCCAGACTACCAACATATGGTTTCAGAGCATCTTCTAACATTTGACATATAATATACATACTTGATCTAGATTAGTAGAGATTGGAGAATTAGACAATTTAGTCACATGTTAATTTATTAGTGTGGAGTATGTAGGTGATGGTCTGTTAGCAGTCAAATACTTTTAGAAGAGTAAAGATACTTTACAGAAGTATTACTTAAAGACCAAGACTTGATGAATAGAAGGCTACTTCAAATTCAAGGAAAAACAATGGTTTGGAGAAGATGAAGGAACCAAATCAACATCAAATCACAGGTATCTAGAGGTTGTTCTTGACAATTTTGATAGAAGATCTCTTTCATGGCAAGTAAGCTCATCTAAGAAGACAAATTTGGAGATTAGATCAGTTTTGTTTTCAGACAATACAAGGTTGAAAGTTTTTTTATCAGATTTTGTACCTAGAGAGGTAATTCAACATTCAACCAACTCAAGAAAAAGCGCTAGAGGAAGAGAAAAAATCATTTGAAGAAGTTAAGATTGCTTGCTACTTCAAGATGAAGAGAACAAAAGGTATGGAAGAGAAGTTTGAAGTCTGTTGACATCATCAGGTGGAAGAAAGATGCAGAAGAAGGTCCAACAATTTCAAAGGGAAAGTAAAACTTCATTTTTCTCTTATATTTTCCATATATTTTTCCTACTTTTATCCTCTACATCCAAAGACAAGTCTACAAGAACATCTTGTGAAGAAGATAGTTTAAAGAAGAAGCAGTTTCTTGGTTTGTATTATACTTGGTCATGTTTTAGTAGGTTTTGACAAAGAATTGCATTGAGAGAAAGAAAAGCAGCAGATATCTAAGACAGCGTATATGTTTTGACTCATATGTGTATGAGTTATATTTTAGTTGAAGCTTTCGAACAGGCAGCTTATATCTTCCCTCAAAGAATTCTTGGAGTGTCAATTCAGAGCTACTTGGTGTATGACAAGTTGCAGAGAAGTATTTTTCTTCTTTATCTAACTCTTGAGGTAAAAGAGTATTTGTAGCAGACGTTGGAGACTTAAAATGACGTTTTTTGTGTTTGGAAAAGTTACCTCATATTCAGTGTATGCAGTATACTTAGAAAATTCAGAATTTTTTTAGAAAAATTCAAAAAATTCAATATTTTCATAAAAATTCAAAACATTCAATATTTTCAAAAAAATTTAGATTTTTTGATGTACCAATAAGATGGAGAATCTACTTTCTATGTTTATCTTGACTTTTGGATACATGCTTGTATTCAAAAAGATGTTCCATTAGATCCTATCACTTGATTGAGAAGTGGAGTTAGCCAAAAGAAAGTCGAGCAGATACTATCACATTTCATCCGAGAAGAATATGAAGATATGAAGTATCAACTTGCAGTTTTTGGAGTTCTCAAGGTGAGAGTTTGTCCACTTGTGTTCAAGTAGAAGTTACAGATTCTTAGGAAGGATTTACTTGAAGAAACGTTTTACAACTTTATGTAAGAAGCATGGACACTTAGAGACATTCAGGTAGCAAATCAAACATTCAGTCATGAAGGTTTGAAGAGAGCAGATTCTACACAGGTATTTTGTTGCAGAGATCTTGTAGATCTTGTAGATCTTGTTTGATCTTGTAGATCTTGTATGATCTTGATAGATCTTGAATGATCTTGAAGATCTTGAGTATTTATGAGTCAGATATCTATCCTTTATTTGTAAAGTTCTTAGCATTGGAAGAGTTAAGTCAAAGATTCAGATTCTATCAGATTCGTGTTGCAGAGAATTAGAAGAAGATACTTGTTATGTTGCAGAAGATTATGAATCCTAAAAGTGCTTTTAGCAAAGGTTTTTGTTATAATAGGATCAGCTAACCTTATTCTATAATATGGGAAGTTGAGGAGTAACAATGAAAGCTATTGGCAACTACAGTGATTGATGTTAAGGAAGCAATGCTAAATCATTGAAGATCAGATTTATTGAAAAAAGGAAGGCGTTCCAAATTTCATAAAAGTCTGATATACTTTGAAGAATTTTGGATACTATTGTTAAATCATCCAGGAGGGTGATGAAACATGACTTATTTTCAGCCATATGTGAAAGAATGCAAAATCATACCTACAGGTATTCCTATATTTTCTTTGACAGTTTCTCTTTATGTTCCAGCTTTTAAAGAAGAAGGAAGAAGGAGAATGTATGGAGAAAGTTCTTATTGGGTGTTCCTGTTCAGGAGAAAGTTCTAGAGTTCTATTGCAAAGAAGCTTGATATTTCAGAGAGGTATGTTACTTATGAGATGCGCACATGTATGATTAGACCAGACTTTGAAGAAAAGAGGTATGAAAGACTTACAGATAGAACAAGGATGAAGACAAGACGACATCATAGATATGAAACTTTGGTGAGACTCATAAGAGTTGAGTACAGTCAGAGATGAACCAATTAGTATTCATAATACACTAAGTTGTGAGTTGTGAGTTGTGAGTCACAAGTCCCAGGATAGATTCCGTTTCTGATTTTGTTTAGTGTATCTACATGACACAGCAAAAGTACGTTGAGAAACCTTTCGTAAGATAAATGCAAATATATGGATCCTAGTGTATTCTTACAAGTTAGAGAAGACTTATGTCAAGAGATAAGAGATTTAGAGTCAATTCATGCTACATATGTTGTCAAGCAATGATTGCTTGATGTATGCTAACACTATTGGATATCTAGTTTGCATATTTTCTCAGGTATTATGGTTCAATTCACCAAATTCAGATTTTTTGAAGTTTAAAGAAATTCAAATTCAGTTTTGAAGAAGACTTTTGAAGATAAAGTTTGAAGGTCAAATCTGAAGGACAAGTTTGAAGCTTATGACAGTTTGCAGATGTGCAGTTGCATATCCAGTTCAGTTTGTACCAATATGAAATTGCTGGGGGGATTGTTGGAAATCAATGTCACACCAATCCAAAATCCATTTAGGGCAAAAACCCTAATTTTCGTACTTAGTCATTTTTGGCACAAAATTTGGGTAAATTTTTTATGAGCCTATCTTGTAGAGCTTGATGAGAGCTTTCTAATGGTATATGACATGCAATCATCAAAGATCAGATTTGGGAGAAAACCCTAACCCTAATTTTCTGCTGATTTAGGGTTTTTACCTCATTTGATAGGTCTCAGTTTATAGATCATAAAAATATGCTCAAGTCATCCATTAGGTGGTCAAATAGTTAAAAAAGCTTGTCAAAAGCATTAATCACCAATAGATAAAAAAAGCAAGCAATCAATTTTAAAAACAACGATCCTGATTTAAAATTTTACGATCCACTTTTTAGCTTTATTCTTGGGCGAACAGCTTTATTGGGAAGAGTTTTTTCGCAAGGAGTTCAAGGCCTGTATAAACAAGGTTGTGGTCACTTTTTGAATCATCCAACACCATCATTTGGTTGATCTTGGAGGTGGTTGTGCTAATGCACACATGGGACAGCCATGGTGCATATAAGGAGCAGCTTTTGAAGCACATTAAGAGCAGCCATGGAATTCTTCTTGGAGAAGAGTGTGCTCACACTCTTGCTTATGGAGAAGACTTACCTATCAGTAGATTGGTAGTGTGGACCATCCATCTACATGATGTATTTGAAGATTATCTTCTACATGAAGATTATGGAGTACTTCAAAGACATTGGATGGAGCTTAACATAAGATTGCATCTTATGTTAACTATTCAGGTACATATTCTCTTTATGCACATAGGTACTACTTGAAGCTTATGGAGGCGATGGCATCCATATCTGGAGGAGTCCTATTCGGCATACATGGAGGGAGTGGCATCCATAAAGGAGAATCAGTACATGCATGCTACATGCATCAGATGAGGTGTTAGAGAAGGTGTTTCCAGATGAGTATGAGGATTTCTACCAGGAACATGTTAGCATTTTATGCTAATTCCGCAAGTATGTGATCTTTCACACACACATCTGATTTAGGGTCTTCCATAGCCTAAATGCAGATTAGGGTTTGCTGAATATCACTTTCAAACTGATCTTTCCTCTTTCAGTCACTCGTATTCACTCTTCTACAACCTATCAGGTCCTACACCTCATACATATTCAGATCTTTGTCCCTACATCTGAATATTTTTGTAAATTTTGTTTATACACTCTTCCATCTATTTTTGTTCACATAGAGTGGTTGAGATTTTGACTCCCACATTGTAAATTGACATTTGTGCATATGATGGTGTGAGTAAGCAGTGGCTTACTTAACACTTTGAACATGTTGTCTAATCTCTCTCTATTTTTGTCTCATCATTGTATGATTAAGTGTTGTATATTCATGTTTGTCAATATTGGAAGATGTTGGAATCTGTGTTGTAGATCCTGGAAACCTGTGGGACCTGTGGAATTAGTTATGGGCCTACCTAATTTCCAACAGTATTTGCAAAACAATTTCTTCTTTTTTGATTTCTTCTCATCTTCTTCTTCCTTTTTCGAATGTGCAACATTTGCAGATTTCTGCTTACTAGTAGAAGAGCTCCATTTTCCTTTGCCCTTCTGACTAGCCAGGAAAGCTTGATCTGCAACACGCATAATAGACATGTTCTGCTTAGGCTGGTCTTCCTGCAACAAAACAGAAACTAACTCTTCAAATGTTAAGGCATTTGGATTGCCTTTCATCATCAAACGAAGAGTAGAAGCAAAACTCTGATATGAGTCGCGAAGACCATTCAGAACAATCTGCACAAGTGAACTGTTAGAAAGAACTTCATCTGCAGAAATCAAATGTTCCTTCAAATCCTTGATCTTTGTCAAAAAACTGTCCATAGAATCATCTTCATTCATGTGCTCTCTCCAACTGTTTTCGGAGGTAAGCAACACGAGCCTCATTCCTAGCCTGGTACAATGTGGTAAGTATATCCCAAGCATCCTTAGTTGTTCTACAAGAGTGAATGTGAGGAATAATGGCACGTTTGACAAACAAAGCTATCAATGCATATGCCTGAGCATCTCTGCCATCCCAACGAATTTGCTCTACAGTAGGTGCAACAGAAACAACAGGACGAACAGGAATCTGCAAAATATCACCATCTTCGACACCTTCTGCATCAACTTCGATACCAACAGTTATAACAATTGCAGGTGTGATAGGATGTTTTTCAACACCCTGCACAATGTTCCACATTCCTTTTGCAACCAATACATGTCGCATCATATAAGCCCATAACGGGTAGTTGGTATCATCCAACTTATCCTCAACAACCAACATACGGAATACATCAATGCTTTCAGCCATGGCCAGTGACTAAAATACCTTGATGCAGAAAATTTCATTTCCTAGCAGAAGCTATAAAACCCTATATGAAACATTTCATATACTGATGCTGATATCTAGTACCCAGCACATACCCACTCTTCATTAGATACCTAGTGGTGCTTGTAAGTGTTCCTTGAGTGGGGGTAACAGCTCGAGGATGTTCACATGTCGGAGACAAGGAGGCAAGGAGGGGTGAAGGAAAAGAAAAAAAAATGAAATGGAAACAAAACATGAGACCAGTGTTCTGCACCAAGAGGGGATGGGAGTACACACACATTGTCCTGCACCAAGAGGGGATGGGAGTGCACAGATATTAGCAATGAACCCACGACAAGAAAAGGGACTGAATGAAGGAAGGGGAGCAATAGATTAGGTCCACGTGGCACTAAGTACTACAATGCAGCAGGGTACAAGGGTGTCAATGACAACAGCAGATTCCCTTGCTGCAGGTAGAAAAGCTACTGATCAAAGTTGGTAGATGGAGGAAAGGACAATGAGATTAGACTAGCCCTGCGGACCTGGTCAGGCAGTGTCCTTACAAGGGTGAGCTCTGGATGACACTTGACCTAAGGCCAGGAACCCTTCTGAACCACCGCATCTGCTACAGCCTCTGGGCAGCAACCCTCCTGCAGCCCAACTTCCTTGCAGGAAAAATGACTCCTCTTCTCCTTGTCCCTTCTGTGCTCTCTGCAAGTCCTACTGTGATCCTTCCAAACCCCTCGTCATATATACACACCAATGTATGTCTTCTTGAGTTCTTTCTCCTTTTCAAAGGCCTTCCTCAATTCTTGGATATTCCAGGCCTCCTGTTCCATGTATTGCTGGGACATGTCCGTACCAAGTCATCATAAGAAGGATCCTGGCTCTAGGATCCGACACATGAGGGAAGGTTAAAAAGAGATTTATTTTCTGTTTGAGGGGGGAGGAGAGAAAGAGAGAGGGAGAGAGATCATACACAATGACATAAGCACATAGGCAATCCATGAGTTCAAGAGAGGGAAAAGGGAAAATCTGTAAGTGAGCATAGGTGAGAAGAGATACTCCTTAGTGAAGTGAGAGTGACGTAGATACCTAAGTGAAGGTACACTTGGATTCTGTGTGGAGTGAAAGTGAGAGGGAAAGAGAATAGCTTGTCCCAACAAAAAAAAAAGAAATAAGATAATATCCTCCGTTTTTCCTTGTCTTACACAGTATCAAGTCCACTATGATGTAGCCTTCTTCAAAGAATGACCATGATCTAGCCCTTTGATTTCTTTTGATTAAGTTCAAAGAGTTCAAACATGCCTCCCTAAGGCATTCCTTTCATATATGCATAGATGAAGTTGATGGCTCTTCATCATAAACATTCTTCATTCTCTTTACATGAGGTATATGAAATACTGTTTCATGTTCGATACTGATTTCCACGTAAACATGGCATTCATCTAGCAGTCTCTTGCTTTCACATGAACAAGGCTTCAACTCTTCGTAGGAATTTTATACAAGCAGCTCTTGTTTTTCCAATAAATTATCCCCCTGCGCCACTCCTAACATAATCTTTGATAATGTCTCCAACTTTACATCCTTCATTAATCTTGCTGCTTTAAGAGATGCTTCAAAAGCTATGATTGCTTCATCGTACCTGTAACATGATCAAGCTAGTCTCATCAACCCATAAACAGTTGATCATAAAAGATTCTATGTAGCTCAAATTGAATAGTATCCAATGTCAAAGGAATTCATCAACATAGTACATTAGATATATGCATGGAAAACATAACTGCATGGTTATAAAGATATATATGCACTCCTATACTTTATGTGATTATTTGGTTTTTCACGTTGAAATAAGCACAAGAATCTCCTCCTCCCAAGGTAAACATGTACATTTGACAAACAGAAACATGTTTCTTTCATGTAAAGAATAATCATTTTGGGAGGCTATGTTCACGTTAATGTATGGACATGCACAAGTTTGAAGTTGACACATACACACAGGAGTATAGATGCATGAAGAGAGGAGAAATAAACCAGAAACATTGTGTCATTGTTTTTCATGCTTTCATGAATCTTTGAAATGCAAATACAACCATAAGAATTTGAATTTTAATTGAAACAATGGAAGCTGATTATTTTACAGAAGATTGCCTTGCATCCAAACTTGTTTATAAATGCATAGTTAAGTGTGTTACCGTTTCCTATAAGAAGCGATACTTCCAAGAATATAGTGGGCTCTCCCTTGACCTTGAATGTCTTTGAGAGCATTGCAAATTTGTAAATATCTGCATTAATCATTCAAACCAAAAAAAAGGGATAAGTAGTGTAATTCACAATCATTCCCACTAGAGGGAAGGCATACAACCTCTACAAAACAAAAGACCTATATCAAATACGAATTGTTGACCATGAATGTCTTGCCCTAATCCCAAACATAAGTCTTCAAACTGTGCTTGCTATATAATCAAAGAATAAATACAAGAGCTTCATATGCTTCACCACCTGCATTTTGGTGGCATAAACCCTGTTCAGCAGACAAGCAATAGAAGTCTTTCTTCTTGCTGAATGATTTCATCCCATATAGCTAGATATGTCACCTATATCAGTGTTGATATTGGTGACCAACACAGAGTACTTCCAATTTATAATAAGCCTTTACATTGCATATAAGCACGTAGAGTACTTACAATTTATAATAAGCCTCTTGAGTGCATATAAGCAAGTGGTTCTAAGGTGAAAGAGTAAGCATATGCTGACATTGCTTATAATAGCATTCACACTCTGAGATTATGCGAGTATGCAAATGCATGACACAACTATTGACTCAAATCAACAATATTCAACCGAGAATAGAAATGCGGAGATATATGCACTGCGATATTTATGCCCCATCATCCTTAATCTTTGGTGGCAACATGATATACAATTATTTTCATGCCAGTATGTTGTATGCAGACAGCAACTGAATACGATTTTGATATTTTAGATAAAAAGTGAAGTGAATCCGTAAATAGTCTGGATCATTCACCATCTCAAGTATAAGACTTGTCTAATTATTATTTAATGTCGTATGTATAATGAACTTCTTTTATTAATCTGTAATTCATCAATAGTGATGGATTTGGAGATTACTTGACCATGCATGCTTTTGCAGTGACCCATTCCTTCTGTCTGAACAGCATAAATCCCAGATTCCCAACAGCTACTCCTTGTCTATCTGGCCTTTCCGTTAGGGTTGCAAATTTAAGGGCCATCTACATGATTCAGTTTCACAAGAGCCTTGCTTGATATCAGAAAAGTTCTTTTTTTTTTGTTCTTTTTCACGACGAATGGATACATAGAATTTTTTCACAAATTAAAATAATGAATACTTGTTACTTGAGCATGGTGATTGTCAGGTTTCCCTATACAAGCATCAGGCTGAAGGACCAAAGCAGGACAGTAAGCTAAATGTGGAATGATTAGAGATATATTTGTTTTTGGAAAAAAAAAGAAGGAAATCTAAACGAAGATTGATTCTTATAACCACTACAATGAAACCTGTTCATCCCATGTCACTGGGGATGGGGTTCAATGATTGGTCCCAAGGCTACCAGAAAAGATGCTTTCACTTAAGATGCAACCTTTAGCTTGTAAGATCTCCCTTGCATAACGTCATCTGTAAACAATGAAGACTGATGGCAAACATGGGAGACATGAAGGCCCTATGATCATTGTTATCAGCTTCAAACCAAATTACAAATTTAATGAATGGTACAGCGAATAATAGGACAAACCAAGTGAATCAAGTTATATAACCTGGTGTGAGACAGCTGCATCAGTCCATCTTCCCATATTTGCATACAGTAAGCCAAGGTTAGTATAAGCCACAAACTTTCCATCATTGTTGGCAACCTCTGTATGTAATTTGTGATATTCCTCTGCCTTCTCATACTGCAGTGGTCTCATGAATCATGATGTAAAAGCCAATCACACTGTAGTAATTTTTAAACAACTACCATAATGAAAAAATGAACCCCAACAAAAAAAGGTTGGGAAAATGACTCAAGTTTTATTTGAATAAAGCAAGTTTTAAACATTTCATTGAAAACTTTATTGTTCCTTCAAAGTTCACATGACAAGTGTCATTACATAGTGCAGTTAAATTATGAGTATAGTTTCATTGTCTATGGTTGTTTCATTTGAAAAGCAGGATTCACTTTGCTTCTGTCAAACAAAAGATCAGATATTAGTTCCAACTTCCTGCTTAGAATTTTATGTTTCATTTCCATATTCACTATGTAGTATTTATACCAACACTGTAGAACCTTCCATTACCAGCTTTTCAGCAGAAAAATGCATGCCTCTGATGCAGTTTACAAATGATCAATCTGAAATTCCATTCCCTACATGTATGATCCCAGATCATACAATGGACAGTTTAAATCACTCACAAATAGAGAACATCGTAAGTAGAAACAACACGAAGAACAGTAAATACCATGCTTCAAGTTCTACAAAAGCTTGTTTGTATGTGTAAATAGACCCAATGAAGAAAATGCTGGCTATTAAAAACATGTTTCTTCCTATCCAAAACAAAATGAATACTCCAATACACTACCTCGAACCTTTGATGGAACCCTCTTAAGTCTTATGCCTAGGCCACAAGGGCATCTTGCAAAATATACACAAATCACTAATCAAACTAAACTCGTTATTTGTATCTTTTGTCAGAAGATATGCAAGTGCACTTCCTTAATTGTTTGCCTCGACTCTATATGCTTTTAAAGATGTATAAGAGCAAATATTTATTCTTCTTTGAACAATCTATATATGTAAGCAAAAGTTGAAATTTATGTACTTTTTACTGTGCTCACTTTCCAGCGCAAGCAGCCTAGACCACTCTAGAATTTGAGCATTTGGACCACATTTTGGGCTTGGACCACTTTCTCTAGATCAAACTCTAGACCACTTTGTAGAAATGGACGACATTTGGGCAAGGACTTGACCAAACTTAGATGATGACTAGACCAGATGTGAGCATAAATCAAACTTCTACCCAAATTATCTCCAACCAAGACCAAGGCGCAGACATTCTAGATATTTGAACCAGATTTTTCTCTATCCCAAGAATGGAAACTACAAGAAAATAATTGATTGGAGTACACACTCAAGCAAATATCTTGAGACGAGGATGCCTGAAGAAGGGCAAGGCATTCACATACCTGAAATGCATGAAAGATAGAGAAAGAAAGAGCAAGATAGTCAAGGAGAGCCCAAAAGATGCATATCGACGCAAGCGTATTCTGTGTTACTAGTTCATGTCTTTGTCTATTGCTGTTGGATACCATCTCAAGAAGCCATACTCTAGAAAGAGGATGAACTCCTTCAGGCTGGTGCTTCTGGAGTCTTCGTTTACATGGTGTTGAGCATTCATAGAGGGAGTGCTAAGGGCTACTTGAAAGTGTAACTCTTACTATAAATTTTTACCTATCTGATTTCCAATCTAGTTTTGATGAACTCTCATATTACTTGAGTTAACCATCTTCTTTGTACTACATTGTTTCATTTGTATTCTTTTACTTGTACTATGTTCTCTCATTTCGGTGCATTGGATATCATTTCAAGAACTCATACTCTAGAAAGACGAAAGAGTCCATTAGGTTGGTGCACATGACGGAGTCCTTGTTAAGTTCATATTTGACATGCCTAGAGGGAGGGACTAGCACAAGTTGCTTTGTTGTATTGTGCAACAAAAGATTTGATAGGCTCAGTTGATGACATTGGATTCTTGCATAAAACTTAGGAAAGACTCAGTTAGCTACTCAAACATAAGGGCCAAGAAGATTGATGAGAAGAACAAAAGGATAGATGAAGCACTTGCTTCCATATGGGTTTCATGAGCTAAGTATCGATGCTCTATCCTCTCCGATGGATGGAGAGATCAAAAGAACTGGAGTAGAATTGAGATACTGGTACCTATTTCCTTCCTACCACAGACGTTGGCAAAAAAGAAAACGGACAACAAGAAAATTCATCTAGATTCTATCGGTATATCAAGTGTAGCAAGGTTACTCGTTCGTATGCTTGGGATCGGAAGTAGGTTGTCGCCTAAGTGGAAGCCAAGCACATAGGTGGTCACCCAAGTGAAATAGCAACAAGTGGTTGCCCAAGTGGAAGTTGAGCACATAGGTGGTCTCCCAAGTGAAAGCCAAGGAGATGGGTGGTCACCCAGGAGAGAGCGTTAGACATTCTTCAGTCTAAGACCATCTTATGTGTGTAAGGGCTAAGTATAACCAAGGTCCCTAACTCGGGGGATATCCTAAGGTACCTAATCATTAATGGTAATGGGAATGAGTGTTGCATGATGGCCATATGTTGACACTAGGGCATTCCCATCTAGCAATGAAGTATAATTGCTTAATGCTGCAATGGATGGGGCTTTTCCCTCAAGTTCAGAGGACCCGTCTCATTTGAAGAGAGATATTGAAACATCTTTAGCAAATGTTCAGCTAAATAAGGCCTCAGCAAAGATCAACCAAGTAGCTTGCACATGCTTCATATTGCTCCCAAAGCAAAGGCCTAAAAAATGGCATGGATAGTGCAAAAAATAATGAAGGGCCTACTTCAATAGAAATCCACCTGTAAGCATATTTATGTTTCCATGAAATGCTCACATGAGCGAGTCACAATGATGCATGTTACATCCAGCATGCCGACTTCATTGCACACTTTTTTATGACACACTGATCGATAAAAAATCAAACCAAACCTCTGGTTTCCCAAGGGTTATTAATATAAAGAACATTGCATATTTTCTGCCTAAATTGGTTGTAACAATACTACAATAGTCTTCAGTCACACATACATTGGCCTAGTATTTGCTATCTTAAGAGTCGTCAATTGGACTGCCATGTTAATGTTATTATAAAATGAAAATTAACAGGTTGGATAAGGCTTAAGAGCCTACTTTTTATTCATCTTCTCCTCAAAAAACCCTAAATCATGATCTTCAAGGAAAACCAAAACAGATCTTAAAAGAGCAATTTAAAGGCCTCTATCTGCATTGCTTTCTTTCTTGGTCGGTACAAGCATAGGTTGGCTTCAAGTTCACAATGATGACAGAATATTGGCAATCAATTCTAGGTTTAGAATAAAAGCAAGTAAACTAGGGCATCATATCAACTGCCTGAGAAGACCACTGATTACATGGGCTCATGTTTTGACCTTGTGCATTTCAGTGCCTCAATCATGTGTTCATATAGACCACCATAGATGGAGTAGGTTCATATGCAAGTTTTAACATAGATGGCCGTTTGAGGACCGAATCACTTCATCCGTTACTTCATACAAGGAATATCATTTGAGGGCAATATAAAGCTATGCAGACAAGCTGCAAAGAAGCTCAAGTTCAATGGATATGATAAAAATGTATGACAGAAAAAACATGAATCTACTGATAGCTTGGTAACAAGGATTAATGTTATTTCACAACTACATCATTTGTTGAAAGTGAAAAAGACATTGTCCACAAGTGGTAATCAAAGCAGAACAAGAAAGATGTGGCAGAAACAAGCACCTTAGTCCGATTTTGAAGGTGTCCCCCTTTCATAAGACCTCAAAAGAAAAATACTCTAGAATTCAATGCCAATGGTAATGACTGTTTGCATATTCTGGAATCAATGGAGCAGTTTTAATTAAATACTGATAATCTCCATAAATAACAATATATCATAAGATCTTGGAAGCCAAAAATCATCGCAATAACAGATACAAGAAGATTATTGAGAGTTACATCAAACTTTGACTGTCTAAAAATATCATTCCATTAGTCATAGCAGATTCATAATACAAATCACACCTGAATCGCTGCTGAACTTGAGATTTCCTGAGTGTCAGCAAGCTTTAAATCTTGTTCTTCTTGAAGAGAGCATGCTATGAAGTTGTAAGCAATAGCTTCCCCTTCTTTATCACCATTCTTTATGCACAGAATGAGATATTCCTTGTAGCTCTCAACAGCTTTTGCAAACTCCTGCAAATAACGGCAATGACCATGTTCTCATTAAGACTTCAAATATATAAAATGTACAAAGAAGAAGCAGATACATGACAAAAACTGATGTTATATCCCCTAATTTATGTGTTTTCTGTTATAAACAATAGATCTATAAACAGTAAGATAAACTCCATGAAATCTCATTTGAAGAATCTTTTCTCATGGTTGAGTACGTGTGTACAAGATTGCTCAAAGGATTAAACCAAAATAAGAATGAATTTATCCCATTTAATGGAATATTTTCTAGAATATACCGCATACATAGTTTATGCACATGAATTCACATGTCAATCATCATTCACCCATCCATCCACCCACCATCTATCTATCCAGCCACCCACCCACCCACCCACCCATCTGCCCATCCATCCATCCACACGACTGTCTATCCATCAAGCTTTCCCTCCCTCCCCCCCTTTTTTCCCTCCCTCCCCCCCTCCCTCCCCCCCCCCCCCCCCTTTTTCCCTCCCCCCCCCCTTTTTCCCTCCCTCCCTCCCTCCCTCCCTCCCTCCCTCCCTCCCTCCCTCCCTCCCTCCCTCCCTCCCTCCCTCCCTCCCTCCCTCCCTCCCTCCCTCCCTCCCTCCCTCCCTCCCTCCCTCCCTCCCTCTCTCTCTCTCTCTCTCTCTCTCTCTCTCTCTCTCTCTCTCTCTCTCTCTCTCTCTCTCTCTCTCTCTCTCTCTCTCTCTCTCTCTCTCTCTCTCTCTAGCACGCTCCAGTCTTCCAGCACGCCCGTCGTCGTCCCCAGCAGGCATGTCGTCGTCTTACAGCACGCACGTCGTCGTCTTCAGCAGTCCCCTCATCGTCTCCAACAGCCCTGTCGTCTTCTAGCAGGATCGTCGTCGTCTGCTCTCAGACCTGTCGTCATCTCCAACAGGCCTGCCATCATCTCCTCTCAAGCTATTGTCTGCTCCAAACGATCGCCTGCTCCAGACTTACCCCCATCACCCACTCCAGAGCTACCCCCGTACCCTAACCCTAACCCTGCTACAGCCCCCCCCCCCCCCCCCACCAAGCACGTGCTCCAGCTCCCCGTGGCCCCCAACTCCCAATCTACCCCCTCGGACTGTGCTCACAGCTTTGAGCTTTGGTGACAAGCTTGCCAACTGCTCGATATCAAACTAGGGATCCTTGGGCTCCTGATGGAACCCTAAAAACCCTAACAGTTGGCATGGATAGAAGAGGAAAATGCCACGATTAGAAAAAAAAGAGGTTGAAGAGATGATCAGTAAAGTTATCAAAGAAATGAAAAAGGAAGCAGACAAAGCAATAAATCAAGAAATGAGAAGAGCCTTTGAGAAGATTAAAACCTTGGAAGATCAATTTAAAGACATCAAAGAGGAACGAGACGAATGGAAGGCTGAAACCCACCGCCTTCAAGAAGAAATCGTTCACTTCAAGAGGGTCAAGAAGAAGTCAATGAGGAGGCACAGAAGGGAGAGCTCTCTAGAGTCTAGGACACCCTCGAGGAAGAGAGGCTTCGACACACACGTTGATTACATGTACGGATTACGAGGCTCTCAGAAGGCACATCACCCGATGCAGATGCCACTGACATCTTCCAACGCTTGGGATACAAGAGCATGCCTTTAGCAGGAGTATGGAGGGTTGGTAGAGACACATCCCGACCACGAGCACTCATCCTCTGCATGAGCCATGAGGATACACATATTGCCTTCTCTCGACGACGACCAGTACTGCGTGGACTACCCGGAGGAGCTTTATATATGGACGAGGATCTCACGAGGATGCAGATCAAGCATCGCTAGACATGTATGCCACAGATTATCCAAGCCTGATGAGAGGGAAAGAAGGCTTTCTACCTCGACGATAAAGTCTTCATCAACGGGTGCCCTATCAAATAGGGATATGCGGCCTATGAGGCAACACCATATCAGGAGTCATCACTCAAAGGAGTGGTGTTGAACTGCAATGGAGCACTTTGGTCACGGCCAAACTGACTGGAAGAGATCCTAGACACTCATGACTTTGCTTTCATCACAAAGACCCACGAGAGCCCAAAGAAAGGCCTACCTCGCATTGCAGGTTCTCACTGGGAGTCTGCATTCAAGACCATGACAAGACAGAGTACAACACAAGGCTCGGGGGGTGTCGCCATCATATTTAGACAAGAGATATGAGCCAAATCCATATCATCGGAAGAGATGAGGAGGCACGATACATGTGGGTCCGCATGGAGATAGCACCAGAGAGTTGGGTTTACATTGCCATATGCTACTTCCCACCAGGCGGATCCCGATACACAAGACAAGACCTTGGGGGACCGACCCGAGACAGAGACTCACCATATGCAGCACTTTCAGATCAGATACTACATTCCAGCACCCTAGGTGAAGTCTTCCTTATGGGGGACTTCAATGGCCGCACCCAATCACGTGAGTGTGACGCATATGACATGGACCATCCACATCTAGTGAGGGGTAGAGATCCGGATGAGACAAGCACTAGTAGAGTATGAGCAGATACGGGTAAGGACACCACTGAGTATGGAAGGCATATGCATGGGCTAGGCACCCAACACCATCTCTTTATATATAACGGGATGCACCATTAGCCAGGCTCGAGCGGACTTACTTGCTTCCCTTACGGAGGGGGTGAGAGCACGGTTGACTAGACTCTGAATACCATCTCAGAGGCTTCTCTTATCCCCTCACTTAGTATTGGACGATGCCCACTTGGTATTTACCATATGTTTATCACATTCACACTTTCATCTCCTATTCCATAAGACCCTCCCTCATTCATTGAGAGAGACACCACGATACACTTCACACACGAGCTCTCACACGTTTACGCACACCACTTACACACCAGGCGACTCTCCCTCGATCCATTCTCACCTTTGGACACACTTACATCACAGATCACCACCATCCTTCATGAATCAGCTATCCACAGCTTTCCACATCACACACATACACATCCTCCACGCACAAGATCCATGCCCCAGAACTTCTGGAATGATGCAGATTGTCAAGAACTAAGGAAGCATCTACGGATTTAAGAGCTCAGAGGGAATATTACACACAGGAAGGCACAACATGGCATGCAGAGCCTTACTCACCGCAAGCGACGAGAATGGGAGGAGAGATAGTACTGGGATATCTACCATTTGCTCATGAGTCGGGATAGTGTAGTGACGTGGCGACATCTAAGGGAGAGGAGACAGCAGACGCACACTCGAGACCCAAGCATTTAGCATAGCTATGCACAAAGCCTATACCAGGTCCCATAACAACCCCCAATTCCCAGGTCGGAGAGCTCACGCTCCACTACCTCTTACTTCTTCACACCCACTATGGTGAGCCGCGCTAATTCCTGTTTACAGCATGGTAGAGCCCATGACCAGTTTAGTTTACAAGCAGAGCACCTCATCTACGGATGCACGACTCTGGCACCGCTCATTGCCCACCTCTTCAACCGAGCACTGGTTGAAGGGTTCCTTGACTCATGGGCTGAGCACACCATAGTGCCCATTCATAAGTAAGGCAATGTTATGGATCCAGCTACATATCGGAGAATCATGATTGGCCCCATATTGGCCAAATTATATGGGGCAGTGCCAGACACAGAGTTGAGCACTCTTACCGAGAGGAAGGGTATCAAGGCTCCAAGACAGGTAGGTTTCCACGAGATTACTCTAGCATTGAGCACATCTTCACTCTGAGATGCTTGATCGACCAGGCAAGAGTGAGGAAGAGGAGAATATTCTGTTGCTTTGTGGACTTCTGCAAAGCCTTCGACACAATTCCCAGGGAGCCACTCTTTAGACGCCTACTCGATATCGGAGCTCAAGATGAGATGACACAAGGGATCTACACCTTATATGAGAGAGTATCTAGTAGAGCCAGATGTCTAGGTGGCTTATCCCACTCACTTGCTACCAACATCGGGGTGAAGCAAGGGTGCCCTCTTTCACCCACCCTCTTTGGTCTATACATTGATGAGATAGTGAACTTCATACGACAGCAAGGAGGGGAGGGCGTTGAGGTATGAGGGAATGCTGTTTCAGAGTCCGCAGAAGGTCTATAGCACCACCTGTGCACCCTAGACGACATCTACATACATAGAGGGCTATCTGTGAACCTTGGTGAAACCAAGATTATGATTTTTCATACATCAGCACAGGTGAGAAGACATAGTTCTTTCACAGAAGCAAGAGGATTGATTGAGGTAGTCAGATCATATATCTATCTCAGAGTGACATTCACAGCAGCCTCTCTGGTTTTCTCTATGGCTCAGGAAGCTCGGGATCGCATCACACATGGATATGCAGCACTAGTCTTGATGGAGAGATAGTGCCACCAGACACACTTTCAAGAGCCCCGTAAAAAGGGGTGGCTTTTCGACACTTTGGTTACACTAGCGCTCATGTATGGAGCAGCCATATGGGGGCCAAGATTAGCTACATCAGCATGGACAGCATTGGAGAGGCCACAGATTCTCATGATTGCCAGACTCATCCGAAGCAAGCCATCGGTACCACATGATATCATCAAAGCACAGAGCATTGCACCACCGATGCTAGTAGAGGCACTCTCCGGACAGTATGCCTATTACACAGGATCCGAAGCATGGACATAGAGCACATCACTTATCGAGCTTTCGAGGCATAACACGACATGGCATAAGGAGACACCTCATGGTACACACAAATACCAGACTGGCTCGCGCATCATGGGTTTGACATAGACAGACTACCACCACTACAGTACGACTTACAGGCCCCCACCTATTCACTCTCCCACCAGGAGAGGAATAGGGTCATTCGATAGGAGATATGGCATACATACATACATACAGAGGACATGGATTCGCCCCAAGGATACATTGCCACCAAAAATGCTCCACTACCGCAAGCATTTTCTACAGATCTCAGACCAGGGCTTCATTGAGACTCCGCAATACATGTAGACATACCTACCACACCACCTCCGAGTCGTCATTGGGCAGCTTTGAGTGTCATCACATGAGCTCGAGATCGAGAGTGGTCGGACCAAGGGAGTCCCTAGAGAGGAGAGATGGTGCCCAGTATGCCATACAGAGATAGAGAGTGAGAAGCACTTTGTTACCAGATGCCGAGCATACTCAGATCCATGAGCACAGCACATAGAGGAGTCACTAAAATTGTGCACGACCACTGGAGACCAGCGGAGGTTGGGATGTTTCCTCACGGAAGCATATGAGAGACGAGAGGAGTTGCTACAGCCCACGCATCAGACACAAGTGAGTACCGAGCAGACCATTACTCAGTTCTTTTAGCGAGATGGGCTACATCAGAGAGGCCCGCTTTCCACAGGCATAGGGTGTTGATATATTTAGGTAGTGATGTGTGTGAACACACTAGGACCGCCGGGGCACTTTTTTCCCTCTTTAGGAGGTTTTTTCCCCCCGCTTGTATATACGCCTATTGCCCTAATGGGCTACTTATCTTTTTACATTCTCTAGTAATACATTCAGTATTGTGTGTTTAGTTCCAAGCTTCTTCTTCTTTCTTCTTCTTCCTTGTGCTTTTTGCGTGCTTCCGCAGACGTCTAACTCCAACAATTGGTATCAAAACAGGTCATCGTTTCATCTAGGGCACCGTCGACACTCCTCTGTTTGCAGTCTCAGATTCACACGCAACGCACTATCGCAACGCTTGTGCAGGCTATTTCGTCTTTTTGTGCCAAGGGTATATACAAGTTTCTGTTCGCCAGTATAAGCGTCTCCAAGTCTGCTACAGGTCTAGCAGAATTTGTATGGACAGTTCTGTTCAACTTTTTGAGATACATTCAATTTTTTGCATCAAGGTATTTTAGTCACCGGCCATGGCTGAAAGCAGTGATGTATTCCGTATGTTGGTTGTTGAGAATAAGTTGGATGGTACCAACTACCCATTATGGGCTCATATGATGCGACATGTATTGGTTGCAAAAGGATTGTGGAACATTGTGCAGGGTGTTGAAAGACGTTCTGTTACACCTGTAACGACAGGTACTGCAAATACAGGTGCTGGAGAAGATGAAGATGGTGTCGAAGATGATATTGTGCAGATTCCTGTTCGTGCTTCCGTTTCTGTTACACCTACTGCAGAGCAGATTCGTTGGGATGGAAGAGATGCCCAGGCACATGCATTGATAGCTTTGTCTGTCAAACGTTCCATTATTCCTGATATTCACTCTTGCAGAACAGCTAAGGATGCTTTGGATACACTTACCACATTGTACCAAGCTAGGAATGAGGCTCATGTTGCTTACCTCCGAAAACAGTTGGAGAGTGAGCACATGAATGAAGGTGATTCTATGGACAGTTTCCTAACAAAGATCAAAGACTTAAAGGAACAGTTGATTTCTGCTGATGAGGTTATACCAGATAGCTCACTTGTGCAGACCGTTCTGAATGGTCTTCCTGATTCATAAAGAGTTTAAATCTACTCTTCGGTTGATGATGAAAGGAAATCCAAATGCCTTGTCATTTGAGGAGTTAGTCTCTGTTCTGTTGCAAGAAGATCAATCCAGGCAGAACAGGTCCATTATGCGTGTTGCAGATCAAGCTTTCTTGGCTAGTCAGAAGGGCAAAGGAAAATGGAGCTCTTCTACTAGTAAGCAGAAATCTGCAAATGCTGCACATTCGAAGAACAAGGATAAAGATGAGAAGAAATCAGAAAAGCAAAAATTGTTTTGCAAGTACTGCAAAGGGAATGATCATATCATAAAGAACTGTCCAAAACTGGCTGCAAAAGAGGCAAAGAAAAAGGAGGCTGGAATGGTTGTTGCAGAAGCCTCTACACCAAAAACAGAGTCTGCTAATCTTGTGCAAGAAGAAGAATGGGTGTTTACTACTGTTTGCAGTTTTGACCCATCTTCTCATGAGCAGTGCATGTCTGCAGTGGACTCAGATGTTTGGTACTTTGACAGTGGGGCGACCAAACATATTACCTCGCAGCGCAGTTTCTTCTCTTCACTCGAGCCTTCCCCTACAGGGTATACTGTCACATGCGCCAACTCCTCTTATCCTGTCATGGGAGTTGGTAAGATCATTCTCACTACTGCTGATGGTAGTTCTTTCACTTTGTCAGATGCTTTATTTGTGCCAGGGATCAAGAAGAATCTGTTATCAGTTTCTCATTAGCCAAGATTGGCTTGGTTGTGAAATTTGTTGATGACAGATGTACAGTTCATGATCTGTCAAATGGCGATGTTATTATTGCTTCTGGCATTTTATGCCGTGGGCTGTATAAGCTCATAGACTATGAAAGATCTGTTAATGATTCGGCATGTGGAGTTCATGATTCTCAGGCTATGTCAAATGCAAAGCTTTGGCATGCACGCTTTGGTCATCTGAATTTTGCTAGTTTGCTACGCGTGCAGAAATCTGATATGGTGTCTTCTTTGCCCAAGCTTGAGACACCCGGAAAACATGTATGTGAAGGCTGTATTTTGGGCAAAATGCAGCGTTCCTCCTTTCCAAAAGATGGTTCAGTTCGGGCTAAGCAGAAATTGCAGATTGTACATAGTGATGTCTGTGGTCCTATGCAGACACCCTCTTTTGGAAATTACCTTTACTTCGTGACTTTCATTGATGATTTTTCCAGGCATGCATGGGTATATCCATTGAAGGCAAAGTCCGAAGTGTTCATGTGCTTCAAACAGTTTTTGGTTTTGGCTGAAAATCTGTTAGCATGTAAAATGGGTACCCTCCGTTCTGATCGAGGGGGGAATATATGTCTTCTGATTTTAATGCATTTCTGCCTGAACGTGGGATAAAACACCAGTGTACAGTGCCGTATACATCTCAACAGAATGGAGTTGCTGAACGGAAGAACAGGTCTCTCATGGAGATGGCAAGGTGTATGGTCAAGAGTCAGGCTTTACCACATAGTTTCTGGCTTGAGGCTGTCATGTGTGCAGCATATGTACTTAACAGGTGTCTCACTAAAGCGCTGCAGTCTATCACTCCATATGAGGCTTGGCATGACCGCAAGCCATCTGTTGCTCATCTGCGTGTTTTTGGTTGTTTGGCATATGCACTAGTGCTTGAACAACATCGCAAAAAATTGGATGATAAGGCAGTAAAATGTATTTTTGTTGGGTACAATTCTGAAAGTAAAGGCTATCCTTTGTATCATCCACAGACTAAACGCATTCTGGTTAGCCGTGATGTTTTCTTTGTGGAAGATGCTATTCAACCATTGCTTTCATGTACTAAGGAGACATCTATTAGCTCCAAAGACATGTATGATACTTTGATGCCTCTTTTTACAGGTGGACATTCTAGTGTTGGTCCTAATAAGGAAACTTCTCAGCCTTTGCAGGTTTCATATGATGATGCAAATCATTCCATTTCTGATGCAGATTTACATGATGCACTTGTTGATGAGAGAGCTGATATTGAGCAGGCAAAAACTATGCCAAAATGGCTGGTGCAAACTTTGCGTGACAGCAAATTAGATGCACCTTTGTCATGTCGTACTCGTTCAGGCTCTCATAGTGCCTCCTTTGCATCAGATTGCTATGCTATGGCTGTGTCTAGTCTCTACGATGAGAATGAGCCGGTTTCTTTTGATGAAGCACAGAATTCAGAAAATTGGATGGCTGCTATGCAATCTGAATATGATGCTATAATGAAGAATGGTACATGGTCTTTATGTGACTTGCCTCCTGGAAAGAAGGCCATTGGCACTAAGTGGGTATACAAGCTGAAGCATAAACCTGATGGTACAGTTGACAGGTATAAGGCTAGGCTTGATGCAAAGGGTTATGCGCAGGAAAGAGGCATTGATTTTGATGAGACCTTTGCACCTACATGTCGTATGACTACTGTTCGGAGCATTTGTGCACTTGCAGCCCATCATGGTTGGAATGTACATCAATTGGACATTAAAACAGCATTTCTGAATGGTGACTTGCATGAAGAAGTGTATGTTTTTCAGCCCCGTGGCTTTGTGCAGAAAGGGCATGAAAACCAATTGTGCAGGTTAAAGAAGGCATTATATGGTTTAAAGCAAGCACCACGTGCTTGGTACGAGAAGATACATGCCTATCTGGTTGCAGATGGTTTTGAGAACAATCAAACTGAAAGCACCTTATATGTTAAGCGTGCTAATGGTGTGCTTCTGATCATTGTTGTCTATGTTGACGACATGCTACTCACTGGTCCTATTGAGAAGCATATTGCTGATTTCAAGGCTGATTTGCATGCCTCATTTGAGATGTCTGATTTGGGGCATTTGCATCACTATTTGGACATTCAGTTTATGCAAGTTGATGGTGGAATGGCTTTGTGTCAAACGAAATATATTGACACATTATTGCAGCGTTTTGGCCTTGAAGACTGTAAGCCTATTGCCACTCCTATGGAGATAGGTTTACGATTGAGTCTTCATGATGCTGGAGATGCATTTGATGTTGTTCTCTATCAGCAGGCTGTTGGGTGCTTGATTTACTTATGCATTACTCGGCCAGATATTCAGTTTGTTGTCTCACAGATGAGCAGGTTTATGCATTGCCCAGGAGTCACGCATTGGAAGGCGGTTAAGCGCATCTTTCGCTACTTGAGTGGTACTCGGCTACTTGGGTTGTTTTATCCCAAGGGAGGATCACTACCGCCAGATTTGCATGCTTGTTCTGACTCAGATTGGGTTGGTTGCTATGACACTCATGTGTCCACCAGTGGTTTTTGCTTCATGCTTGGTAGCTCATGTATATCTTGGTTGAGCAAGAAGCAGCCTACTGTGGCCACTTCCAGTTGTAAGGCTGAGTATAGGGAAGCTTTCACAGCTACTGTTGAGTGTGTGTAGCTCAGACGCCTTATGGCTGATTTGGGTGTTGGTCATTCTTCTGCCACCACCATCTTCACTGACAGTCAGAGCGCATTGGCAATTGCGAGGAACCCTGTGTTCCATGCTCGCACTAAGCACATTGAGGTGCATTATCATTATGTCAGGGAGAGGTTCTCTGCTGGGGAGATCAGCTTGGCATATATGCCCACGCAAGAGAACATTGCAGACCTTTCCAAGATGGCTCTGCCTAGGGAGAAGTTTGAAGCTTTCCGCAAAGCTTTGGGCTTACTTCCTTTTGTGGAGTGATTTCCACATAGCTTGGCACTTCCTTATACATGAGTGCAAGCTCCTTGTTCATCGCATCACTCCCAGGGGGGATTTGTTGATATATTTAGGTAGTGATGTGTGTGAACACACTCCGCCGGGGCACTTTTTTCCCTCTTTAGGAGGTTTTTTCCCCCGGCTTGTATATACGCCTATTGCCCTAATGGGCTACTTATCTTTGTACATTCTCTAGTAATACATTCAGTATTGTGTGTTGAGTTCCAAGCTTCTTCTTCTTCCTTGTGTTGTTCGCGTGCTTCCGCAAACATCTAACTCCAACATAGGGCTCACGCTCAAGCGTGCAGTGGCACAGAGAGTGTGACGTTGACCACAAAGAGCTGGATACGGACGACCACGACTATACCAAGAGGATATCTCACGCATTATGATAGCTCATGACCACATGATGGAGCACAGGCGCACCACCACCACCACCTGGGTAGCCTTCCTTCAAAAGGCACTTAGACCGTCACCGATGTAACACATACTCCACCCACCTCCACCCATTATATGTAGTTAGGATATACATATTCACTCCCGTCATGGGGTCCCCATGTATTAGGTGGCCATTATTTGCAGAGTCAGAGCTGCATCTCCCCACGCACTTCTACATTATCCCCACCACCTCTTCATCACCCAATACACTATCTTGTGGTTGTTTCCATCCTTTTTCAGCCTACACAGTTTTGTGTACTGAGTACTATTCCATTTTATTTCTACACAGAGGTTAATACACTTGTACATGGTTTTGTCTCATAGGCCAAGTTTGGCCTTCGGAAGACATTAATATCACTTTCTTTCTCTCTCTCTCTCCCCCCTTTTCCCCCTTTTCTCTTCACGTGGAATCACTCCTGCATCTCTCCTCTCTGAGCACTTTCTCATATGCTTTCCTAAAAGTGTATTTGTTAATACATTCTCTATGCACATACAGATCAATCCTAACCTCTTCATGGACACTAACGACACTCTTCTCCCACTCTCTTTTCCTCCTTTTCCATGTAAAAGGGATTCTCAAGGATGATTCTTCCCAAGGTGTCATAATGGAAAGGCGAGGCAATGCCCATGATTACTTGGAGCAAGTTGCACAAGAGTTGGATCCTATATCGACATTTGTAGGATCGACATTTTGTCTATGCATGTAAATATCCCCATAAGCGCTTATGCGAGTGTGTGTATCTAATTGCTCTATCGTAAAGTGTGTGGCCGAGGTTAGAGCTCCGTGTGGGTTGGTGCCCATACCACACTCCTCTCAAAAGGTCCTCTGTTGCACCCTTCTTGCAAGCCTCTTTTTGTTGTATTCATGCACATGAATATAAGGTTGGCTCTAATATCTTATTGAGTATGACACAAAAGCTAAGGCTAAAGTAAAGACATTATTGATGGCAAGAAGGTAATCACTTCTAGCTAGGTGACCATGGTCAGCTTGACTCTGGTGACCTCCTCCTCCTCCCCTGAGCAAGAGCACCTTGGGCGACACTCCACCTTGGGGACCCACTAACTGGGCGACTTTATCTCTAGGTGACACCCACCCACCCTAGGTGACTTATTCTTTGGCCATTTTGCTAGGCAACCAACTTATTGGGCGACTTCCCTTTTGGGGCAACTCCATGTAAAGCGGGCACAACTTGACATTAGCAATGACATGGGCAAAAGGTGGGGTCCTAGCCACTCTGCACTTTACACCCCATGGCAACAGTGTAACTGCATGACACCTGCAAGAATAATTGTCTAATTCTTGGCCACCCCTCCTTTGCTGAGTATCTGGGCTCCTCCCAAATATCTATAGCTTCCTTGTCTATAAAAAGGAGACATCCAAGATACACAAAGCAGGGCATAGATAATACCATGAAAATTTCAGAAATTTGAAAAAAAAAAAACACTACAATGTGTAAACCTTCTTTCAATCACAAAAGTTTGTGATTTATCATTTTCCAGCCTTCATGCAAACACAAAAAGACAAGGCACATTATACGCCACTATGTTTTTTTCAATATAGCTTACCTCGTGCATTCAAGAAAGACATGCAGTCAGTTAGCAGGTTCTTAAAGACAAAATAATGAGGACCTTGCAAGCACTTAGGTTAAGAGGAGGATAATTGAAATTTTGGGGGGGGGGGGGGGGGGGGGGGGATGAGAGAGAGACTATGAAAGAAACATGGAAAACCATGGGTACACGATAAAAGGACCATAAAGTTGTAACACTCAAAAGAGAGTTCTTAACACAAACAAAAGGATGGCGCCACTTAAAAAGTGTGGTACATCCATTTGTTTGTGTTAAGAACTCTCTTGTGAAATATGATATACACAGAAATCACCAGCGTTAATAGTAAGCCACCTTTTAATGAAAGTCTAAATGGCATCCTTCTCAAGGATCCCAGCCACTTCCATTGTTTATTTAGGAGTCATACAAACACCTAGGTCTACAAGATCTAATCTCTTCTTAACCTGGTACACCAACCGACGGCAATCTGTAAGTCCAAAACTGAATTCACTTGCTTTTTAGCCACTGCAGAAAATGGGGATACAGTAGATGACAGGTTCAATTGCTGTAAGGAAGATGTCTTGGCTGAGTTAGATCTCTCTTCGTCTACAGAAGAAAAAGTATCAGAAAGTAGAGGCTAAGGATCCAGAATAGATGCCACAAACAGGGTGCCACATTCTAAGGATGCTAAAAGAAATACGCAATATGGCATGGATGATTGCAAGAGATTGCACTGAACTTAGATAATTGGCTTCCCAGAATCAATATATATGCCCATAACACTAACATTAGAGGCCATTTCGTTTATCTTATTAATCTAATGTCATCGCTGGCTTCCTTCATCAGCCAACTTCAAACTTACTGGGAGATTACTCTCTTATACATTGTCTTTCATTTTAAAAGAGACAAGTTTTCCAAAAGAGAAAAAAAAAGTAGATATAATCAAGGAAGCCTGCAGCAGGCACCCATAATAGCCCTGACAAGCTTTTATGTATGAAGGCACTATAAGGGCAGGAGAAAAAGCACAGGGATCCACTTAGATAGCAGATCTGTAACATCTTATTTGCTTTATCCTTCTGGAGTCCCACAAAACATCTCTATCGCAGGATTCAAGCAACAGCTTGAACCATAAAGCTCAGTACAGTCATGGGTACATTAATGATTACAATCAGCTTTGATCAGTGGTTGGACTGCCAGTACTTTTTTTCTGGACCATTATGACGAATTTCAGGATATAATATGTGAAAATGTTAGAAAACGAACAGCATCAGTTTTGGAATCAGTGTCTAATAAAAATTATGGTTATATTGTGAACCTGAGCATTATCATGGATAATTCCCTTACAAAGTAGCATCCTTGCTGCCTCCTTGTCCATACGAGCATCTCTCTGTCTTCTTAATGACTCCACAAGCATATTGTAGTCTGCAAGCTTGTCCCTTGTTGAGCCTGCCTGATGGATAACGGATAAAAAGTCATGTTTTTATTAATCACCTTTGTAGCATCTTCGGTTTTATTAATCACCTTTGTAGCATCTTCCTGTTTCTAAATTAGTTTCTGATTGATTTTCAATTGAAAATGGTGGAAAAACAGAAAAATCCATAGGAAGTATGAAAATCCTACCGTGGCCACCTTTCTCAATATCTTTGACCTGATCCTCCGGAGAGATCCTTGGAGAAGCCCTCACTTCATGGGGTAAGCTCACCCTCAAAAGATGGCAAATCGGTTTACAGACCTCCTTCTCTGCATGATATCATAGAACCATTTTTTGTGAGATTCTTACACTTCACCACAGAGAGAGAGAGAGAATGTGTGTGTGTGTGCGTGCGCGCATGCGCGCGCCGCGTGCGTGCACATATGCACAGGTGTGTATGCGCATGCATGGGTGCACGCATGTGTGTGTGCGTGCATGTGTGCGCGCGTACACATGTATGTCCTTCTCTTAGTCATGGGTAACTCTTAATTTCCTATGTCCATCATGCGATATATTCCCTCTCTTGATCCTTGCATACACCGATTCTAAGGTAAAGTGCCTTCAGTTCAGATCTTAAAGGTCTGTCCAATTCGTTAAGGTGGGTTTCGATGCAATGAAAGACCGAGACCATGTTTGACCGATCTTTTTGTGTGTACGTGGTTAATCATTCATGCAACCCAAGGCAAACAAGATGAGAACAATTCGTGTGTGTGCACCAAAGACACCGGAGACTACTTCTATTTGTAGACATACTCATCCTATGAGCTATGCATCCTTCGCACTTGCATCCTCTTCCATTGATATGTTAGAGGAAGTGGTGCATCGAGGAAGAGTAGGATTACTTCTCAAGGTGATTAAGTGAGTCTTCTATCCCCGAGATGAGCCCTCTTCACAAAGGCCTGAGCAAACATCTCTCCACTCTTCTTTCTTGACCATTGGCTTGAGAGGTTGAGATCGAGCATTGTGAGCTACAATAACCTCCCTTTCAAGGTAGCCCATATTTAGAGGTTGAGATCGAGCATTGTGAGCTACAACAACCTCCCTTTCAAGGTAGCCCATATGGATGCTTGAAAAAGAATGTTAGGGCAATAGCCCAAATGGGTCCATATCATGAATGGTATGTGGTTGAGTATCATAAGTTATGTAGATCAATGCATGTCAAGGAGAGAGCAAGAGAGAGGATACTTTTCAAATCTAGAAAATTAAGGTGCCACACATATTAATGCTCCATACTATGGAATGGTTGGATGGACATGGAGACGTCATCATGTCATAAATATCATGGTATTATCTATTTGCTCCGAGTAGTAAATTGCAGTGGTGTAGATAGAAGAATCACTTAGGAGTTCCCCTATGAGCACAGTAAATGTGCCATAGAAGAGGTTGGGGAAGAGGATGTGATACAAGTTCTCAAAGACGATTATCCCAATTATGGAAGAAGGGAAGAGCTAGTTGGAAGTCAATATCCATATGGAGTATGGACCCCATAAATAGATCTATTATTTGAGGATATAACTAAACTTCCATTGATAGCTCCAATCATCAATGATGTTGGAAATCAAGCCCCAACCTTAGGAACATTGATGCAATCAAACATTGGACAAAAAACCACATCACTTTCTTTCTCCACACTCTTAGGCTTTCATTTCAATTCACTTTTTTAGATGTTTCTACTCTATTTTGTTTATGGATACTTGGTGTATCATCGACATACATGGGTTCATCTCATAAGCCAATTCTTGTCTTTAGAAGATGTGAATCTAACTCTCTCTCTCTCTCTCTCTCTCTCTCTCTCTCTCTCTCTCTCTCTCTCTCTCTCTCTCTCTCTCTCTCTCTCTCTCTCTCTCTCTCTCTCTCTCTCTCTCTCTCTCTCTCTCTCTCTCTCTCTCTCTCTCTCTCTCTCTCTCTCTCTCTCTCTCTCTCTCTCTCTCTCTCTCTCTCTCTCTCTCTCTCTCCACCCATCACCAGTAGCTAGGGTATTTTACTCACTCACATTATGGGCCTGCCATGTATTAGGTGGCCATTATCTGCAGAGTCAGAGCCACCTCTTCCCAGCCTTTTTCCGGCCCGATATAGCCTTTTCCAGCCCGATATAGCTTTATGTAGTAAGTACTTTTTTCATTTCATTTTCTGCACAGGGTTACTACACTTGTACATGGTTTTGTCTCATAGGCCAAGTTTGGCCTCAAGTAGACGTTAATATGACTTTCTTTCTTTCTTTCTCTCTCTCTCTCTCTCTCTCTCTCTCTCTCTCTCTCTCTCTCTCTCTCTCTCTCTCTCTCTCTCTCTCTCTCTCTCTCTCTCTCTCTCTCTCTCTCTCTCTCTCTCTCTCTCTCTCTCTCTCTCTCTCTCTCTCTCTACATACATACATACATACATACATACATACATACATACATACATACATACATACATATATGTATATATATATATATATATATATATATATATATATGTATATATATATATATATATATATATATATATATATATATAAATAAAGAAGCAAGATCGTATATATCTTTGCAAAAAGGATTTTCTTCAAATGGAAGGAAAATACAAAAATGAAAAATGGAAGCAATCAAAAAAGAATCAAATCCAAAAAAGCTGAACGGGAAGAGGAGTGGCTACTCAAAGTAGTGGAAGAGTTACGGAAAAGAGCTCTCAAACTCATCATGAGAGTTTTTGGACACTTGGATATAAAAGAGGCAAGGGAGGACACTCAAGAACAGAGGAAGAAGGCGTGGAAGTCCCCTTGTAGGTAGTTCATTTGGTTTAAGTCATTTCATTCTATTCACTCTCATATACTATGTACAACCACATACCAATTTTTGGGTAGCCTACTTGTGAGAGTCATATCTTGTACAGCCACATACCAATTTTTGGGTAGCCTACTTGTGAGAGTCATATCTTGTACCTTAGCACACTTGTACTTTCATATAGGAATAAAGGGCCATCGTGCCTTTTATACGTGCACGGGTGTGAACGCACCCTTAGCACACTTGTACTTTCATATATATCTATCTAAAAACCTGAAGTGGTACACTCTTGATTGTACCCGAAAACATCTTGCATCTCTCACTCTCACTCTCTGCTGTTTCTCATGTTTTTGCTCTTTACCTGATTTTTCATCGCCGAACATTGCATCGCCGCAGCGCATTGCTCCCTTCAAACTGGTATCAGAGCTTCGGCTAAGGTGTTCGCGCTTCTCGCAGTCCGTGCAGAGCTTCGGCTAAGGTGTTCGCGCTTCTCGCAGTCCACAGGTCACGTTTTTCAGCCAGGCGACATTTCCCAGGTTGCGCGCAGGTCAGTCTGTCACTTTCTGGTCAGCTCGTCACTGTTCTTGGACAGTGTGCAGTCAGGCGACAGGTTTCCAGCATCAAGCGACAGTTTTCCAGGCAGCGTGGAGGTCAGACTGGTCACACGTGTCAGTTTCCAGGTAAAGGCAGCAGGAGACAGGCTGGCGGCAGCAGGCTACGGACTGGCGCAGGTCATCTTGTCACTTTTCAGGTCACGATCAGGTCACGTGTGGAGGCGACGGGCTGACGGCTGAAAACGGGACAGATTCGTCACGCTTCTTTCAATTTTTTTGTAAATTTTCAAAGGTTCTTTGCAAGCAGCCCCCTTGCCACTGACGGGAGCTCGCGCGTGTAAGCACAGTTCTGTGTTTTGGGCAGATTTGAGCCAGAAATTTGGGGATTTGTCCGGATTTGACACGAGCAAGACACACAGTGAGATTCTGTCTCAGAAATTGCAGGAATTTGTGACATTTTGCCTCCGAAATTTGGGGCTTTTCATGTACATGTTAAAATTGGGCTGAAATTGACCCAATTTCTTGACATTGATGCACATTGGACCCCGTGCAATTTGGGGCTTTTGCTGTTTGAGCAAAATTTGTGTGCAAATTGGTCATTTTATGTACATGCGGGTTTAATTTCATGCAATTTGGACACCCGACACTCGAAAAATTTGGGGATTTTGCTGAAATTGCTTTATTTTGGCAAAATTGGTCTATTCTATGCATGTCAGAGACAGTGCAGATGTATGGTTGATGCTTTGAGCACAAAAATTTTGGGGCTTTTGACCGTGCGGGTCAAGTTTTATGCCCATGGGTGCATGTACAGCAGAAATTGCAGCTGAAATTTGGGACTTCTCATGTAATGTGATGTATTTGTCCTTGGAACAGCTGTAATTAGTTGTGGAGTGCTGTAGCACAAGGTTTGGTGCTTCTGAAAATTGATTTGCAGATCTGAAATTTCTGCTTTTACGTGATATTTATTGCTGGTTGGTACTTGTTCGTACTTGGTCACTTGTTTGACGGTTTGGGCCTGCATTTGCTGAATTTTTTGTCATATTTTGGGCTGAAAACCATGGCTGGCAGCAGTGATAGCAGCCATCTCATGTACATCAAGAAACTTGAGGGTGCACATAATTTTGCAGTATGGCAAAAGCAATGCTACAATATCCTATTGCAGAAGAAGCAGGCTAAGCCGATCAAGGCCAAAGGGGTAAAGCCCGCAGATGTGGAACAAGATGACTGGGATGAGTTGAATGAGCTTGCACGCTCGACTATTGAGCTATCTGTCTCTGTCTCTGATGCTCTGTTGTTTAACATAGAGGGTTTGGACACTGCCTATGCCATTTGGACTAGATTGCAGGAATTGTATGCTCAGAAGAGTGCAGCTAGTAAGGTGTATTGGCTGAAAAAGCTTATGGATTTGCGCATGAAAGAGGGAACTGCCATGTCAAATCATTTGAGTGTGTTTAACTCTATTTTCAGCCAGCTGGTTGCTTTGAAGTTTGACGAGTTTAAAGCTACCTTTCTGCTTTGCACTCTACCAGAGAGCTGGGATACATTCAGAACAGCCTTGAGTAACTCTAATGCTATGCTTATGTATTCTGACGTGGAAAGCTCTTTGCTTATGGAAGAGATGAATAGGCAGAATAATGTATTGAGCAAGTCGTCTAGTGCCTTGCATACTAGGGGCACGTCACAGCAGAAGGGAAAATCTGATGGCAAGGGTCGCAGCAAGGATGTGGAATGCCACCACTGTGGCAAGAAGGGTCACTTCAAACGTGAATGTTACAAATGGAAGAAAGAGAAAGGGAAAGGCAAGAAGACAGAGGACAGCAAGGAAGAGAAGAAAGACAGCCAGCCTAAGAAGAGCAGTGTCAAGATCGAAGAGGTGAATGAAGTCACCCAGGACAGTGACAGTGGGAACGATGTACTCTTCGTATCTTCATGCTTTGATGCACATGCTTTGGTTGTCGATTCGGCTGATGACATGCATACCTGGATTTTAGATTCGGGTGCCTCTTTTCATGTCACCCCTCATCGTGAGTGGTTTTCTGACTATACAGGGGGTCGACATGGTGTTGTCCACCTTGGGGACAACTATGCATGTGACATTGCAAGCATTGGCAGTGTGCAGCTTCAGTTTCAGCATGGTTCTGTCTTTACTCTTCAGAATGTACGACATGTACCTGAGCTCAAGAAGAGCTTAATCAGTACTGGGTAGCTAGATGATGATGGTTATCATACCACTTTTGGCGATGGAAAATGGAAGATCAGTGCAGGATCTAGAGTCATTGCCAGGGGTTCAAAGAGTGATACCTTGTATCCTCTCCATGTATCTAGTGTGAGCGACCATGTTGTTGCCGTGACCGAGCAGCCAAGCGTTTCTTTGCGGCATGGCCGGTTGGGACACATGAGTCAAACTGGAATGAAAGTGCTTTCTCATTTGGGTTACTTGCCTTGTCTTCGTTATGCTGATTTTGAGTATTGTGATCATTGTGTTTATGGTAAACATGCACAGACGTCTCATAAGAAGTCTCTTTCGCTGAAATCTTCTCCTCTAGAGTTAGTACATTCAGATGTATGTCAGATGCCAGGATTATCTTTGGGGGGAAAGAAGTATTTTGTCACCTTTGTCGATGATGCTACACGGAAGGTATGGGTTTACCCCATTCGTAGCAAGGATGAAGTGCTTGACAAGTTTAAAAATTTCTTGGCATTGGTTGAAAATCAGACAGATAAGACACTTAAGTGTCTTCGCTCTGACAATGGTGGGGAATATGTGTCCAAGGCTTTTCAGGCATTTTGTGACAGCAAAGGGATAAAGAGGGAGCTCACTGCTCCTCATAATCCACCCCAAAATGGAGTTGCAGAGCGTATGAATCGGACTATACAGGATAAGGTCCGTACTATGTTGTCTCATGTTGCATTACCCCATGGTTTTTGGGCAGAGGCTGTTATGACAGCCGTTCACTTGATTAATCGGTCACCAAACAGGTCTTTGGGGGGGGGGGGGGGGGGGGGGGGGAGTCCCTCAGGAAGCGTGGTCGGGCAAGCCACCTTCTTATGCTCATTTACGAGTGTTTGGCTGCGAGGCTTTTGTGCACATAAGGAAGGAAGAGCGCAGCAAACTTGAGCCAAAGTCCTGCAAATGCATATTCCTAGGATATGGTGACGAGGGTGAAATGGGGTATAGATTGTGGGATCCCGTGAAAAGGAAAATAGTACGTAGCAATGATGTTATCTTCCGGGAAGGTCGCATGCATAAACAGCCCGAAAAGACTGAGGAGGTTCGTAGGGTTGTATTCCGGGAAGAAATACCTTTTGGACAGCAAAATGTGCCCGCTGTACAGCAGCAAATACCTGCTGTAAATGAACCTGCAAATGCAGAAATTTATGCTGAAAATGATCAGCCAGATATTGCCCACAATGATGAGCCACTACATGTGCAGGAACAGCCAGGACAGCAAGCTGTTAATGCTGATTTGCAGGCTGAAATGCCAGGACAGCAAGCTGTTAATGCTGATAATGTGCAGGCTGAACAGCCAGCAAACAATGATCATTGGGTTAGGAGATCGTCTAGGGCTACTAGACAGCCTGACAGATTTGTTCCTGGTGCAAATAATGTGGCTGATTATGTCATGATTACTGACTGTGGTGAGCCGTCATTCTTCAAGGAAGCAATGGACAGACAGGACAGCAAGAAATGGTATAAAGCCATGTTGTCAGAGATGGAATCTCTTGAGAAAAATGGCACTTGGGACTTGGTGCAGTTGCCTAAAGGGCAGAAAACACTTCCATGCAAATGGGTTTATAAGATGGTCACTTCTGGTTCCTCGCCAAAGTACAAAGCAAGATTGGTTGCGAAGGGGTACAAGCAGGAACATGGAGTTGATTTTGATGAGATCTTCTCTCCTGTAATCAAAATGACTACATTGAGAACCATTTTGGGCTTGGTTGCAGCTGAAGATATGGAGCTCATACAGATGGATGTAAAGACTGCATTTTTACATGGCGATCTGCATGAAGACATATATGCAGCAGCCTGAAGGGTTAGTGGCTAAAGGCAAAGAGAAGATGGAATGTAAGCTCAAAAGGAGTTTGTATGGGCTGAAACAAGCACCAAGAGAATGGTATCATAAGTTTGATACATTTATGCAGTCTCAAGGTTTTCATAGAAGTCAAGTGGATCACTGCTTATACACCAAGAAGGAAGCAGATGGCAGCCTGATTATCTTGGTTCTGTATGTTGATGACATGTTGATTGCTGGCAGGGATACTCATGCCTTGGATTCATTGAAGCAAAGTCTTCATGGCAGCTTTGACATGAAGGATCTTGGTGATGCAAATCACATTCTTGGCATGCGAATACTCAGAGATAGGCCCAAAGGATTACTCTTTCTATCTCGACAGGAGTATGTCTTTAAGGTTTTGCAGTGTTTCAATATGGAGGGGGGGAAAGCAATTGGGGTTCCATTGCCTCCATATGTGAAACTCAGTGCAGAGGACAGCCCTACATCTGATGATGAGAAGGCTGAAATGGCCAAGATTCCATATGCTTCATCTGTTGGCAGTTTGATGTATGCTATGGTTGCTACACGTCCTGACATTGCCTTTGTAGTGGGAGTGGTTAGCACATACATGGCAAACCCTGGCAAAAAGCATTGGGAAGCAGTGAAAGTATTATGAGATACCTCAAAGGCACAAAGGATTTGTGCATCTGCTTTGGAAAGTAGAAGGCATCTGTCGTTGGCTTAACGGATGCAGACTATGCTGGTCATGCGGACTGCAGAAAGTCCACTTCTGGGTATGTGTTTACCTTCACAGGAGGAGCAGTCTCTTGGATCTCCAGGCTACAGAAGTGTGTTGCATTGTCTACTACAGAGGCAGAAAATGTGGCTGCCACTGAGGCATGCAAGGAAGCTTTATGGCTTTCACGTCTGGTGGAAGATCTTGGTATTACAGAGTTACCTGTTCTTCATTGTGATAGTCAGAGTGCTATCATGCTAACACGGAATCCCGTTGGATAAATATATGTATTTCAGCTTTGTACATACCTAGACTTAGCTGATTCTTTTCTCCTCTTAAGGCACATTGCCTTTAGGTGGGAGGTTGTTGGGAATAAAGGGCCATCGTGCCTTTTATACGTGCACGGGTGTGAACGCACCCTTAGCACACTTGTACTTTCATATATATCTATCTAAAAACCTAAAGTGGTACACTCTTGATTGTACCCGAAAACATCTTGCATCTCTCACTCTCACTCTCTGCTGTTGCTCACGTTTTTGCTCTTTACCTGATTTTTCATCGCCGGACATTGCATCGCCGCAGCGCATTGCTCCCTTCATATCTCTCAATGTATGTATCCAATTTTAGAGTTTAAACATTCGTTGGAAAACTTATCTCGAGTACTTCCTCTATCTAGAACACTTTTATCAAGTTCTTTATGCTTTGTGAGTTATTCAGTTTTTTGTGAAGTTCAATTTTCAGCCTAACTGAGTGGACAGGAAGCCTATCTTAAGGCAAAGAGTTGCCAAGCCAAAACTACTCCAAATTGAGTGTTTAATAGCTCATTTGAAAGCTATTAGTGTCTAGTTTGAGTGACCAAAGTTTCAAGTTCATTGGATTTTTCAGTTGATACCAGTTTTCATTTGAAGGTTCATCTGTTGGTAAAAGTCTTGATCCTCAGATATATATATATATAGATATATCTATATGTATCTATATATATAGATATAGATATATAGATATAGATATATATATATAGATATAGATATAGATATAGATATAGATATATATATATATATAGATATAGATATATATATAGATATATATATCTATATATATATATATATATATATATATATATATATATATATAGAGAGAGAGAGAGAGATACATACATACATGCATGCATACATGCATACATATATGCATGCATACATACATACATACATACATACATGATACATACATACATACATACATACATGCATGCATGCATGCATGCATGCATACATACATACATACATACATACATACATACATACATACATACATACATACATACATGCATGCATACATGCATGCATGCATGCATGCATGCATGCATGCATGCATGCATACATGCATACATACATACATACATACATACATACATACATACATACATACATACATACATACATACATACATACATACATACATACATACATACATACATACATACATACATACATACATACATACATACATGCATACACACACACATACATACATACATACATACATACATACATACATACTGTTGACATATTTAGGTAGTGATGTGTGTGAACACACTAGGACTGCCGGGGCACTTTTTTCCCCCTTTAGGAGGTTCCCCTTCCCCCCTTTGTATATATGCCTATAGCCCTAACAGGTTACTTATCTTTGTACATTCTCTTCGCAATACATTCAGTATTGTGTGTCGTGCTCCAAGCTTCTTCTTCTTCCTTGTGTTGTTCGCGTGCTTCCGCAGACCTCAATCTCCAACAATTGGTATCAGAGAAGGTCGTCGCTTCATCTAGGGCGTCGTTGACACCCCTCCGATCACAGTCTCAGAATCGCACAAAATTTAGTGAGCATATTCGAGGCGATTATGAGTTCAAAACGGCTTTGTGGTATCGAAATCGCGATCTAAGCTTGTTTCGGCCTCCGAACGAACTATCATAGTGCCTGTGGAGGCAATTTTGTCTTTTTGTGCCAAAGATATATACAAGTTTCGATTTGCAAGTATAAGAGCCTCAAAGTCTACTACAAGTTTAGTAGATCTAAGCAGGGTGGTTCTGTTCAACTTTTTTGAGATAGTCATTTTTCCTTATCAAGGTATTCTAGTCAATGGCCATGGCTAAAAGCAGTGATGTATTCCGTATGTTGGTTTTTGAGGATAAGTTGGATGGTACCAATTATCCATTACGGGCTTATATTATGCATCATGTAAAGGACTGTGGAATATTATGGAGGGTGTTGAAAAACGTCCTATTTCACCTGCAAACACAGTTGTTGAAGGTGATGCAGATGGCTTTGAAGATCGTGATATTCTTCAGGTTCATGATCGTGCTTCGGTTCCTACTACACTTACTGCAGAGCAACTTCGATGGGATGGCAAAGATACTCAGCACATGCATTGATAGCCTTGTCAGTCAAACATGCCATTATCCCCCACATTGGTTCTTGCAAAATAGCAAAGGATGCTTGGGATACATTAACCACTTTATACAAGCCGATTAATGACGCTCGTATTGCTTACCTTCGAAAACAGTTGGAGAGTGAGCACATGAATGAAGGAGATTTTATGGACAGTTTTTGACAAAGATCAAAGATTTGAACGAGCAATTGATTTCTGCGGATGAAATCTCGCCTGACAGTTCACTTGTGCAGATTTTTATGAGTGGTCTTCCAGATTCATATAATAGTTTTGCTTCCACTCTTCGATCGATGATGAAAGGCAATCCAAATGCCTTAACATTTGAGGAGTTGGTCTCTGTTCTGTTGCAGGAAGACAAATCCAAGCAGAACAGGTCCATTAGTCCATTATACGTGTTGTAGATAAAGCTTTCCTGGCTAATCAGAAGGGCAAAGGTAAATGGAGCTAATCTACTAGTAAGCAAAAATCTGCTAATTCTGCACAATCAAAGAAAGATGAGAGAGAGAGAAGAAAACAAAAAAGCAAAAAATATTTTGCAAATACTGTGAAGGAAACGATCATGTCATAAAGAGCTGTCCAAAACTGGCTGCAAAAGAGGCAGAGAAGAAAGACGCTGGAATGGTAATTGCAGAGGCCTCTACACCCAAAACAAAGTCGGCTAATCTTGTGCAGAATAAAGAATGGGCATTTACCACTATTTGCAGTTATGACCCATCTTCTCATGAAGAGTGTATGTCTACAATAGACTCAGATGTTTCGTACTTTGATAGTGGGGAAGCCAAACATATTACCTCGGAGCGCAATTTCTTCACTTCACTTGAATCTGCCCCTACAAGGAATACTGCCACATGCGCAAACAACTCCTCTTATCCTTTCATGGGAGTTCGTAAGATCATTCTGACTACTGCTCATGGTAGTTCTTTTACATTGTCGGATGATTTATTTGTGCCAAGGATCAAGAAAAATCTGTTATTAGTTTCAGCATTAGCCAAGATCGACTTGGTTGTGAAATTTGTTGATGACAAATGAACAATTCATGATCTGTCAAATGGCAACATCATTATTGCTTCTCGCATTTTATGTAGTGGGCTAAGCTCATGGACTATGAAAAATCTGTGAATGATTCAGCATGTGCATTGGATGATTCTCAGGCTATGTCATATGCAAAGCTTTGGCATGCACTGTTTGGCCATCTGAATTTTGCTAGTTTCCTACGCCTGCAAAAATCTGAAATGGTGTCCTCTCTTCCCAAACTTGAGGCACCTAGTAAACATGTTTGTGAAGGCTTTATTATGGGCAAAATGCAACGTTCCTCATTCCCAAAAGATGGTTCAGTTCCAGCTACTCAGAAATTGCAACTTGTTCATAGTGATGTTTGTGTTCCTATGCACACACCCTCCTTTGGGAACTATCTTTACTTTGTGACTTTCATTGATGATTTTTCCAGGCATGCATGGATATATCCATTGAAAGCAAAGTCTGAAGTGCTTACGTGCTTCAAACAGTTTTTGGTTTTGGCTGAAAACCTGTCAACATGTAAAATGGGCACCCTCCGGTCTGACCGAGGGGGGAAATATATGTCTTCTGATTTTAATGCATTTCTGGTTGAGCGTGGGATAAACATCAGTGTACAGTGCTGTATACACCTCAACAAAATGGAGTTGCTAAAAGGAAGAAAAGGTCACTCGTGGAGATGGCGAGGTGTATGGTCAAGAGTCAAGCTTTACCACATAGTTTCTAGCGAGGCTGTTATGTGTGCATCATGTGTACTTAATAGGTGTCCCACTAAAGCACTAGAGTCTATCACTCCATATGAGGCTTGGCATGATCGCAAGCCATCTGCATGTTTTTGGTTGTCTGGCATATGCATTAGAGCCTGAACAACAACACAGGAAATTGGATGATATAGAAGTGAAATGTATTTTTGTTAGGTACAGTTCTGAAAGCAAAGGCTATCGTCTGTATCATCCACGGACTAAACACATTTTGGTTAGCCGTGATGTTTTTATGAAAGCTTCTATTCAGCCATTACTTTCATGCAAAGCTATGTATGATACTCTGCTTCCTCTTTTTACAGGTGGAGAGTCTAGTGCTGGTCTGAATGAGGCAATTTCTTAGCCTTAACAAGTTTCATGTGATGATGCAAATCATTCCATTTCTGATGCACATTTACATGATGCACTTAATGATGAGAGAGCGGATATTGAGGAGGCAAAAATGGTGCAAACTTTGCGTGATAGCAAATAAGATGCACCTCTATCAAATTGTACTTGTTCACGCTCTCGTAGTGCTTCTGTTGCATCAAATTGCTATGTTATGGCTGCCTCTAGTCTTTGTGATTAGAATGAGACTGTTTCGTTTGATAAAGCACAAAATTCTGAAAATTGGATGGCTCCTCTGCAATCAAAATATGATGCTATCATGAAAAATGGTACCTGGACTTTATGTGACTTGCCTCTTGGCAAGAAGGCCATTAGCACTAAGTGGGTATACAAGCTAAAGCGTAAGCCTGATGGAACAGTTGACGTGATTTTGACGAGACCTTTGCTCCTACATGTCCAACGACTACTGTTCATAGCAACTGTGCACTTGCAGCTCATCATGGTTGGAATGTACATCAGTTTGACATTAAAACTGCATTTTTGAATGGTGACTTGCATGCACCGTGTGCTTGGTATGAAAAGATACATGCCTACCTGATTGAACATGGTTTTGAGAACAGTCCAATTGAGAGCACCTTATACGTTAAGAGTGGAAATGATGTGCTTCTAATCGTTGTTGTCTATGTTGATGACATGCCACTCACTGGTCCTCATGAGAAGCATATTGCTGATTTTAAGGCTGATTTGCATGCCTCATTTGCATGCCTCATTTGAGATGTCAGATTTGGGGCATTTGCATCATTATTTGAGCGTTCAGTTTATGCAAGTTGATGGTGGAATAGCTCTATATCACACAAAATATATTGACACACTATTGAAGCGTTTTGGCCTTGAAGACTACAAACCTATTGCCACTCCTATGGAAACAGGTTTACGGTTGAGTCTTCATGATGCTAGAGATGCATTTGATGTTGTTCTCTTTCAGCAGGCTGTTGGATGCTTGATTTACTTATGCATTACTCGGCAAGATAACAGTTTGTTTTCTCACATATGAGCAAGTTTATGCATTGCCCAGGTGTCCAGAATTGGAAGGAGGTTAAATGCATCTTTCGCTACTTGAGTGGTAATCGGCTACTTGGATTGTTTTATCCCAAGGGGAGATCACTACCGCCAGATTTACATGCTTTTTTTTTACTCTGATTGGGCTAGTTGCTATGACACTTGTGTGTCCACCAGGTGGTTTTCGCTTCATGCTTGGTAGCTCATGCATATCTTGGTTGAGCAACAAGTAGCCTACGGTGGCCACTTCTAGTTGTGAGGCTTAGTATATGGAAGCTTTCGCGGCGGCTATTGAGTGTGTGTGGCTCAGACGCCTTATGGTTGATTTGGGTGTTGGTTAGTCTTCTGCCACCACCATCTTCACTAACAATAAGCTTCGCACTAAGCACATTAAGGTGCACTATGATTATGTCAGAGAGAGGTTCTCTGCTGGAGGAATCGGTTTGGCATATGTGCCCACACAGGAGAACATTGAAGGCCTATTCACAAAGGCTCTGCCTAGGGAGAAGTTTGAAGCTTTCCGCAAAGCTTTGAGCTTACTTCCTTTTGTGGATTGGTTAAACATAGCTTGGCACTTCCTTATACCAGCTCCTTGTTCACCGCATCACTCCCAGGGTTCAACTACCAAAAATATGCATTATAAGAACTTACAGCACCAATAATAATACAAGTTTGCCCAAAATGTCTGGAGTCCTGTTCATCCTATCGCAAGTTACAAAAATCAGATTTTACTCGAGTAGAAACGCAAAGATAGGACATTTTTTGTTCTACAATCTATACTTGACCTCTCCACCTTTGGCAAACAAGTATATGCTCAATCACAAAACAAATCATACATAATAATGAAGAAACCATGTAAACATCCTTTGCAGAGTCATGCATTATTTAGGTGATTTCCAACCTTCATGATATAGCATGCTGCAAAGAGGCTACATAAAACAGCAACAACACTTCCTCATTTGTTTTGATAAAGAACCTTATCATGTTTGTTTCCGTGGAATGTTGCTCTGATTTTTCTCCACGCATTGGAGTAACCAGAGAGTAAAGATGAGAACCTGAAGCGGTGACTTTCTTTTTTGCTGCATTCTCAATTATTTTATTCTGAGAGCCAGAAATCACATCATGCAATAAAATAGATCTAGCAGCTCTCCCGGTAGAATGGCTGAATTCCTCATGCCTGCACACATTAATAGCAATGTATTAGCCTTTAGTATTCACACATGTTTGATGCTAGAATACTCTTGAAATAAACACTGAAGAAGAGGAAAAAGGAAAATTAAAATGTGCTAGAATAAACAGCACTCCAGTATGCATAAAGATATTACAAAGCATTCTAATGATTTCCTGAATACTTTTTATATCAAATTTTAGTGACCTTTCCCAAACTGAAGCAGCCATTTACAACACGAATGGCATCTTTTAAATAGGTTCGAGGTTATAATGAATGAAGAATTAAAAGCCTCCAGTGACCTATGTAAGAATATCAGACAGCTCCCCCATCATATTTCTCCTTAGAAGTTAGCATGATTGACTTTTGTACTACAAAATTGTGTTTAATATAATGGATGGTTTTCTTCACATATTATACACCATAGTATAAACGATAAACCAAGGAAAGAGACTGAAGCTGTGTAGATACAGGTCAGCTTGATCGAGGTTTAATATGATATGAAAAATCAAGAAAAGATACTAACAGAGTGGACACAAGCAAATAGATTACAGGCTGTAAATTTTATTGGTAATGCGATACATCCGGTAATCCTAGATTCGCACTCACATTCATCGATGTTCATACCAGGACATAACATATTCTATTGAACTTCATCGAGGAATTCTGCAGGGATGTCCACTCAGTCCTCTTCTGTTCGCACTTGCTACTCATCCACTGCACTGTATGCTTGAGGACGATGTAAGGATAGGTGCTATAAATTGACTTAAGGATAGGTGCTAAAAATTCCCTTCGTAAGGGTCACCAGATTGTTGCAGCCACAGGCTTTGCTGATGAGGGGGAGAACTCGACCAAGCATGGAAAGGAGTTGCCCTAGAGGCATCAAAGGTCAAGTTGACCAAGAATGGAAAGAACTATGAGCAAGTCAACTCAGTGCAAGTCAGCTGAGGTAGATGATTAAGTCAACCAAGTGGGGGCACTATGTGAGAAGTTGACCATTCCTAGGGCAAATTGACTATGTTGATGCCGATGGTCAAGTCTACCATGTTGGGGCAGGTGAGGTGAAATCGTTCAACTTGAGGTAATCAACCTAGAGGCTAGGACTAAATGCAAATCAGCTGAGGGTAGATGATTAAGTTAACCAAGTGGGGGCACCATGTTAAAAAGTTGACCATTTTTAGGGCAAATCGACCATGTTGATGCCGATGGTCAAGTCTACCATATTGGGGCAGGTAAGGTGAAATCGGTCAACTTGAGCTAATCAACCTAAAGGCTAGGACTACATCTATGTCGTCCAGCAGCTAGGGGATTTGCATGAAGTTGACCATAAGAGGGGAAAGTCAACCAGCTGCTAGGGATTTTCATGAGGCTAACCATGAGAGGGCAAGTCGACCTACACCTGAACTGGATTCCACGGTCCACCTGAAAAAAAAAGGGGGCAAGTAAGTCGACCAAGGATGGGCATAGTCTACCTACACGAGCGAGGTCAACTTGGATGCAAACATTTGAGGTGAAGTCCACCCAAGATCATTCAGCTGAGCTGTTGAGCACTGAAATTGACTCCCTAGCATAGACCTGGGAGCCTGGGAGGGTATCTACTATCCATGCAAATTCATCTGGCTGGACTAGCTAGAAAAGTTGCCCTGAGCAAGTATGTGCTGAAATTGACCTGGGCTGACTGAGGTGAAGTCAACCTTGGCTACATGCTCGAAAGTTGACCACATTAGAAAGAGGACATTGAATAGGCTGGTGGTGGTCCACCTGGATAAATGGTGCAACGGATGTAAGTTAGAGCCAGATAAATAGTGCACATGAAAAGTGAAGGTGAAGTCAAGAAGAGGGTCCAAAGGCAGTTAGAAGGTGGGCTCTAGCATGAAGAGGTCAGTGGCACAGACAGCTCAGCATATTATTAGATTAGGGCATGCTCACCCATAGAGACCATGAAAAAACTAGGTGCATGGGTTTTTCGGCACGTCTCTCTTCATGCATTGGAGTTTCTTGCTCGTTATCTTCATCAACAGCACATATACTTCGAAATCAGCGGTTCTCAACCTACAATGAGCTTATGTGCAGTCATAACAGCAATTATGAAGCTCATACACAGCTTTTCTCAGCCCCAACCTGTGTTTCTTAGCCACATTACCTAATCTCAGCCTTTCTTCTCAATCCTAAGCCATAATCACATGCTCTAGCAACAGTCTTTTACTTTCAGCCTCATGTTCTCAGCCCAAATCTATTATCTCAGTCAATATTCAGCCTCTTTATGATATTACTCAGGTCTTAAAAGTAATTCTCATGCGTACACAGCAGTCTTTTTGTTGTTTTCTAGTCATGTATTGCTTTGTTAATCAAATTTTTCATCAATAAAGTTAAAATTCCAACTATTCTCTGTTTTACTCTTCATATTCTCTCTCTATTGCTGTGTTTCTCTCTCATTGTGGTTTTCACGATCTTGTTATTATGTCTATATCATAATATTTCCAACATTAAATAATCAATTCGGTTTCAATAATCAACTTTGGTGTAAAGATTATGAAACTTTCACACCAAAGTTTAAAGCTTTGGTTAAATGCATGCATGTAGTTCTTCATACTTGGAGGAGTTATGAAGCATTTATGCACACATGGGCTCTAGCAGTTATGCATATCTGGGCTCCAAATGATGTCTCAGAATTATTCTACGAAGACCATATTGATATAGTATTTGTGAATTTGTAATTTGAAGATGCTTCTCTATCTAGCCAAACATAGAAATATAGGAGATGGAGAAAGACGATGGAGGTCTAGATGATGATATACAGCATGAAGATATCCATGTTATAGTGACACGTTAGGATCAAGATTCGAGGTAATCCTATCTATGAGGATACGGAGAATGCATCATCTAGAGCCTTCTTTGATTTGTCGTCATGATCCATAAATGACATATGTATGACAATTATAATATGACATTGATATTATTCCCATTGTTGATCCTTGAGTTCTTAGTTCAAATTTTCTCTTGAGCATTAAGTTCTAATTATTTTTTCTACATTTCACTAAAGTCTTTTTTATCATTGAGTTTGCTTTGCTATAGATTGAACCATTGATAAAACCCATTTGATGTGTTTAGCATACACTCAGAAGTTAGTGATTTGAGAAAATTTCATGTACTACTTTTTAATGCTTCTCCTTTCTTCCAAGGCCGAGACCAAGGCCTCCCCATTCCTCACACCCCCCCTTGCAAACTCGAGTCCCAAGCCTTGTCTTGTGGTTTTCTTTTTCAACCAGACCCATCTTGGGACCCATCCTTGATTGCAAGTATATATGGTCATTCTTAACAAGAACATTTGAAGATGTATAGTTCCAGCCTTAATTATTCTTAGTCTATTACAGTATAACCATTATGAGAGCATCGTTGCATTATGCATGGTACAAGACATGATTAAATGAGAACCCTTTGGTTCGTATGGCAACAAGGGTGACGCATATATCCTCATTGCAAAACACTTATTTAGCTAACACGTTGCAAAGCATTTACATAGCTAATACATTGTTAAGCATTCCTGTAATTCTATTGTGAATGAGGAAGTTTCCATCCTAGGTAGTGCAAACTGGATCTCTTAAAATGGATGATGTCCCTCGTGTTTAATGTCTATACCCATAATGTCTCTAAGGTTTGAGCTTGTGGGCATCCTTGGCTACAAATTTGCCCCAACTTATCACTCAAATATGGGAGTGGGACCTCAACTCCTTAGGATGCAAAAGAGGCATTTTCATACTATACGGCCCGAGAGGATAATTTGGTTAAAAATATATATGGACAATGCTTGGCATTCAAAGGCTTCCTTTGGTGCCCAAAACATTGCACTAGCCTTGATAAACAAGTGTATTTTGGTGAGCAATCTCTACAAATTGGACTACTTTTACATCAATGATGGGGCACTAAAACAAGTACGCAAGACATACATTCACGCACATGCTTGTTTTTCATACATATGTGTATGTTATAAGTTATAACTTATATCTGATCTTAATACACTAGCATAGCCCAAGACAGCTCTTTTCGATCGACTGTTGATGTCCTCAGAATGGCACTCAGAGGACTTGTGAAGAGACATGCTTCATGGGGGAAGACCACCGAATAGATTAATGGAGCAAGAGCTTATCTGAGGACCATTGAGAAGGGATGATTTTATTTCTTTCATGAGGTGCAATACATTCAATAGGGTTACTCTCTACCAAGAAGATACCAACTAGCGACACCAACATCTGATGATGCTACAGTTTTGAAAACTAATGTTTTATCACTCTAGAATGAGAGACATAAGTCTGCAACATAGAGCACCCATGCAGGCAGAGCCTAAATGCAATAACACAATGTGTTTATAACACCCCAACTCACCGCATGTATTACATACACACTTCGATAACATAGAGAATGAAGCAAATCATCCCTGAATAAGATGTTTTACACAGGCTGAAAACAAAATTTACATGTCGTAGCATGCACATCAGGCACTAGCTAAAAGCCTTTCTTAGTCTCTAAATGCCAGACAACAAAAAGATGTGTGAAAATTATCTAGGAGTAACAATAAGACAAATCTACCACAATAAAGGCCCAAGGGTCATGAATACCAAATTCAAGAACTTATAACAACAGTTGAGACTTTTGCCAAGCAAATTCCACCATTGTACCCCATGAGATTGTGTGTTCAAATCAACTTGAAAACATTCAGGAATTGTGCTTTTACTATACAGTTATAGATGGTACAGCAAGATCTGCAGCCATAATTCATCTTAAGTTCCCTGTTTCAGTAAATTCTCCATGTGTTCTCAGCAAGCTAAACCAATGTAAGAGCTCCGATATGATTAATAATTATACATAAAGAAGAATGGCATACACATTTGATATTGCATTGGTCCACTGCATCTTCTGTCAAGCATTATACTTATATCCACAATCAAGAATGAAGCACTAAATCCACGGTTCATCCATAAACATAACGAAAAACATAAAATGCAAATCATCTTGAATCCTCTCTCAATCTTAAAGATCCTTTTGATACTGCTCCATTTAGTCTGTTTCTCTAGCAATCATATTTCACCTAGAACCCTAGGAAACAGTTTCGATATATTACCACCACACAGCTCCCTTGAAGGAACTAAAATACACTTCTTAACAAGAAGACATCTAGAAGCTGTGTTAGAAAGCCTTTTTGAAAAAATATATAACATTTTAATTGCAAAAGTAAGAAAAATCAAAGGTACAAAGCTTGGAGTTTACCAGAGGTTCAACTGCTTGGACTTCGAATTCAGCTTCTTGCCAATTGATGATGCCGATCGTATACTTCCTGTTTGAAATAGTAATACATAAATTTGTCCCATTAACTTTTCTCTAATGTTATAAAGCTTAATAAAATATTTAAAACATGGAGGCAATACATCATTATAGCTTCAAGACCATAGAAACCAAACAGAATGAGATGTTAACAAGCAGCAGCTATACATATGGATGAAGCCCATAGACCAACAATCTGCCTATTTTGAACAACTACTATACTTCGAGAAGTTTTCAAAACTAAAGAAATGTTTAATCAAGCAAATATCTGATGAAACTACCCTCAAGGCGACCAATCAGTGGCTTGATCTCCAATGAAATCCAATTGCAAAGTTTTCTCTCTGCTTCAGAGACTTTCCTTCCATCCTTTTTATGCTCCAGGCTCTATTCCAAAATATACCACAACATGTTTGGTTCTTATCGCTTAGATTATTATGCCATAGTTTTAGGTAATCATCATCATTTTCATATTATGCTACAATTAATTATTTGATACATATGAAATGACCAGCTTAAATAGATATTATCAAACTTTACTGGATAGAGAAAAAGTACTTCACTAATGAAGCTAGATATACGGACTCATTGCTTTCCCTAAGCCCCACAACCACTGTTCTTAATTAAAATCACGAGGAATATTAGAAATAATGAGTAATAGCCTGCAACAAGGTAGAAGTAAAGGGGACTCTAAATCTGAGATAAGTACTATGTTGCTCCATATCTCAATACCACTCATTACATTGGTTTTGACCCCCCAGTAGTCTCTATTATGTCCCATGACATGGAAAATCTTTTTACAATGACTCAATGATTTAAGACACAACCAATGACTTTATAATTTCAGTTTACAAGCATGCCATTATTGGAAATCTGCAAAGAAAATACGATAGCCTGGAAGAAGCCTCTACACGCACGGGACTTAACAAAGCAGTACGAGGCACACGAAAAAGACTTAGATGTTATTAACAAGGAAAAACACAGCAAGATGCGGAATAATCGGCTACTAAAAGTGAGTTTATAGCAGCATGGACCTTGCACAGGCGTTTAGCTCTAACTAGACTACAAGCTACCAATGGATCTCTTTTTCTCATCTGTGGCAGTTAACTTGACTTACTCGGAACCCTCACTGGCTCCATGGGTGTAACGTTTGTTATCTAGTCATGAACATCAACACCTTAAAGAAGTCAGATTCCCCCCATCCTGTAAATAGACATGAACCAATCTACCAAGTGTGCATGACGTAGTTGTCAATAACCTTAATTTTGACCGTTCAACATACGTACAGAAAAGACAAAAGAAAGTTCAAAAGACTCTGCATGAAAGAAACAAGGGCATATGCTTGAAATGATTGCTGTTACTTCTGTTCTAACAGTCGAAGTCTGAGCTAGAGGCATTTCCCGTTCTACTTTAGATGGACTTTGAAATTGTGCGAGGTAAAGTCTACAAGATGGACAATCTTTGACCACCTGGTTTCAAAGGGCATCTACGATAAGAACATGAAACAGATTTAAATTATGTATGAGCCCTCATAAACGAATTGGCTGCAAGAAATCATGAAGCTTGATTCAATCTGATAAATGATACAAAAGTTCTAGGAACATCCTTTGTTTTACATATGAAGACTGCACTGTTGAGTCTATCCATTCAGTAAGCTAGGGGGGAAGCTCACCTCGGGAACAGCATATCTAGGCTTTGATGGGGTATAATTTTCTTGCTCCTTGAGAATTCTGAGCTTCTCTGAGAGGGAAGGCTCTAGATCATACTCAACTTCTTTACGGGGCAGCTTGATGGTTGTTACACTGAACTTCTTCTCATGAAGAAGATTTGAATTGGGCGTCATGGGCCCTCTCCATGAAGAAGGAACAGGGAACTTCTCTTCCACATTGCTGTTCTGGCCTGCAGCCTTCTGACCAGTGAGATCTTTAGACTTTCCTGATATTTTAAGGTTCTCCAAGGGGAGCCTCAATGATCTTTTGTCTGGCTTCTGAACTTCCCTGATAGGAGCAATTTTTTTAGCATGTTTTCTCTGCTGCGAAAGGTTTGCAGCATTTGGAAGGGCGCCCACAGATGAATCGTTTAAGTCAACTTTCATCCATTTCATAGGAGCTTCGCCTGACGGCAAACATGTACTGTGATCTGAAGATTTCTTCGGAGCTTGATTGTCTTTGAGAAGCCACCACATGTTTTTGTCTAGTACACGCTTCTATCTACAGAAAACCCTGTCAAAAAGCATCGATGTGTTGAGACTGTTCCAATAGTTAGTGCAAATCCTTTTTCCGAAAGGCCCAGAAGATTGAAGGTACTGCTTCTGGATAGATCCTTTGTTACGCTATAGTCATATCTAAAGGAAAACTTTTGAGGATTCCCATCGTTAATGTGGGCGATATCCAACTTTCCATCTCGTTGGGATTGATGAGCGCCATAGCGTACACTTTCAGCAGAAGCGGCATTCGTATTAATATTCGTTGGGGTTCGAGGAGAGAACTTGCTAAGACTCTGTGAAACGAGCTTCGGAGCTAACCGCATGCGCTAAAGATGTTCAACACGAGACTGTCGAATATTTAAAAGGGCACCATGTCGAGCTTTCCGCTGCCACTCATCTCGATTCTCCACAAAACCTGCGCTGCTCGCATAAGCAAACGCACCAGCTTTTGGGAGTATCGAGTGCATGGGCACGACCCTTCATGGTCTTTGGAAAAAAGAAATTGCGGGAGACGACGCCCTTTCAAGAGAAACTTGTCGCGGACTCGCGTCCTGTCCTTGAAGGAGAACTTCGAAGTCACATGATATAATATGTCGATAAAATGAGATGGATATATGTTTGTCACGTGATATAAAATATTCTTCTCCTTTGAGGATAAGGTTCTCATGGTTTGGTTTTATGAATATTCATGTGATTTTTTTTTGAGATTACAATGAATAGGAAAGACACACACCCTTTTTTTTTTTTTTCTGAGATTGCAATGAATTGGAAAGACACAGACCAGATCTCGTAAGGTAAAGGCACCTATCTTGGGGAATTCATGGACAGCCATCTTGGGAACTCATGAATATGGTGAGTCAAGATTTGGACTCGGGACTTCCTCCGAGAGATTCAAAGCATCAACCACTAGGCTATGCGAGCTTGGACATTCATGTGAATTTTTTGCTAAGGTTCCACACTCAAAACAAAGGCAAATAATTATTGAAAGTTATCAATTCACTAACCTTTTGAGCTTGAGGTGAAGGATATGTGAATTCTGCATGCATCATATATGCCTAATTGAGTTGTATTTCACCTAAAGTTCATTAAAAAGAGGATGTTGTAGACCTTCCTATCATTTTTCATCAAGGTGAGAGTGGATCCCTCTTAGATATGGAAATCTCATTGATTTTCTTGTTGTTGATCTATTCATTAAGCAATTGACACAAGAATGAGCATACATAAGAATCTTTTGGTTTTATCCATAAGTCACATGCTTGTAAAAGAATCCTTAAGATAATGCAAATAAAAAAGTGTATTGAGAGCCAAGAAATGATGATAGTTTATCCTAATTTAAGATTAGAAAAGTAATTAATGGGTTTTGATCAAAAAAATCTAACTGACTTGTTGGCTTTATTCAGATTCTAGAATATTCTAGAAGGTTCTATAAATAATAGACTTAACATAGAGATGATTAAGGATACTCTAGAAGATTCCCCACATGATAAATTTAACTTGGAGATGATTAAGGAGCTCCTTGGGTTGCCATTTTGCATACAATAAAAGAACGAATTTCAGCTCTTTTGAAGTATACAATAAAATGATGAATTTAAGTCTAAAATAATCTAGAATTTGATCGAAATTTTGGAACAAAGTTCGAAGTAATGGTATAGTATTTATTCTAGTATGATTATGGAATCAGCATAATTCTATGATTAGGTCATCAAGTACAAAACATTATTCAAGGCTACTCTCATAATAATTATGTAAAATATTAATTCAAGATTTGATGAAAAACATAATGATGGTGTTAAGGTAGGATAATAGAAAATATGTTGAATATAGGGAGTAATCACAAATTGGACTCATGAAGAGTCAACCTTACTACAAGGAGAAAATATTGATGTACGAAATCGTATGGTTGGACCAAGTTACGTTACATGTTCATGAGATGAGACAACACTAGGAAAATCACAACAATTGTTACTAGAGGCCTACATTGTGTGGATCTCACAACCCATTGTTCTTTGTTTGAACAAGGTGATTTATGGATAAACTCCTAGAAAGTGATGAGATATAAATACATAAGTATAGGTCACTCAAAACTATAACAAAATTGTGTTGGAACCTTCTTAAGACCTCACAATTGACTACCATAGTGATCCCAAAACATGAGTTCTCTTTGTGCTCTCAAAATTAGCTCCAATGACTTTGTAGATATAATTAGATCCTTCAAGATCCCTAACAAGTTTTGAGTCATTTCAAGTGGATTCTAGGTGGTTTAATAACCATTCCACACAAGATAGAGCATGAATTCTCCGATACCCTCCAAACAGTGTATGTGTGTGTATGTGAATTCACAAGTACTTGTACTCAGAATATGCAAAGAACATACTAGTGATTAATGATGCTCTACACTTACAAGATTGGGAAGTAAACAAGCATAGGACTATATAAAAAATTATCCTTACTAAGAAAGCTATTAAATAAATCAATAGGTTTGCAATCCAAGCCTTCTACAAAGAGATGTACGTGATGAAAAAACTTGCCTGTATGTAGAGATAAGCAAAGGGGTAGCTTAAGCAGGGCAGGTAGGGGGTATCTTGATCTTTACACATACAAATGATAAGTTATGACTCATGGAAAGAACCCACGAGTTGATTGCACTCATGTGTATATATATCTAACGATGTCTAGTGGATTATCTGATCCTTCAATCACCACCAACATTGTCCCCAAGTTCTTTTCCTTGAAGGTAGTTGAGACTTTAGTTAGTTAGAACTTATATTTTGACTTCATTTGACTCACCAAAAAGTGCAAGGTGATGTGACATTGAGTGTTAGAGCCAATTCACATACTCAATCTTGTACATTAACTAGAATTTTAACACTCCCTCTCAAGCTCAAGTGAACTACCCTACATTTATCTTCTTCATGTTTTGAACGTCTCTAAATTTCTCCAACATTGCTGCATACATGAAATTGGTAAAGTGATCGTGGACCTCTATGTGCTTTCTATTTGCATGAAACATTGGGTTATTTGCAAGATAAATGCTCAAAATGTTATCTCCAAATAAGATGAACTCTTCAACTTGCACATCCAAGTACTTAATTACCTTCTTAAACCACATGATCTCACATGTAGCAAGGGCTAATTCTCTTTACTCTTCTTTTTTGTAATACAAGAAAATGTAGGTTGCTTCTTGGACATCCAAGAGGTGACCTTTGAGCCAATCACAAACACATAGCCAGATGTACTCCTTTTGTCCTTCTTTGATCTAGCTCAATCAACATCAGTAGAGCCTTTAGGTTATTCTTCATATTTATATGGATAGAATAGCCCTTAATGACCATATGATTGATGTACATAAGTACTCTTCTTGTTGCATTCAAATGAGCATCAGTAGGTGCATCCAAAAATGGAGATAGCACAATTGCAACATATGCTAAGTTTGGCCTTGTAATTTTGTCCTAATTTAGACTTCCAACAATGCTTCTATATGATGTAATCTTCAAATAGTTGTCCTTCACCTACACAAAGCTTTGTATTTGGGTCTATAGGTTGTGGGAGTGGCTTACATCCACTCATCCCATACTTATAAAACACATCCAACACATATTTCCTTTGTACTTGTTATATACATTTCTTTGTATAAATCACTTCAATACCAAGAAAATATTTAAGAGCTCCAAGGTCAAGGATTTTGAATTCCTTCCCAACCTTGGCTGATGGTCTTGATACTTGTATCCTAACTTCCTTTTATGATTAAATCATCTACATGTGTGCATATGTAGAACATCTTGTTTCCTTCTCTTTGAGGTATAGAGAAGGATTTGCATCACTTGGTTGATATCCACACCTGCAAAGTTCCTCCACAAGCCTTTGATTCCAAGGCCTATGGGATTTCTTGAGGCCATATAAATCTTTCCTAAGCTTACACTCATAATTTGGATGCTTTGAGTTTTCAGACCCTAGAGGTTGTGTCATGTACATTGTTTCCTACAAGTCACCATTCGAAAAGACATTTTTCATATCCAACTGATAGATATGTTGTGTACCTAAGTCGTGAAGCCTTAGGGACTTGTGTCGATGAGACTAGACCTCAATCGCCCCACAAGTGCATATAGTCGTGGATTAATACACATTTAATTATCAATCTGAGAAACCACAAGAACCAAGTGTATGAAGACGTGTGCACACACGATTCTAGATGAAGTATCTAAGCTACAATGCATGTGACTAGCCTCAACTACCTCTCCAATTCACTAATCCTCTAAAAATGCATGCCTCAATACCATTTACAGTAGTAAGCACAAATTCAAACTTTCTTCTCAGCACTGAACTCTGAATATGGTCAATACAGGTTCATTTCGAAGCTCTCAACGAGACACATCTATTGGTCATAATTTTACTCGAATCTGACAAACAAGCTTCAAGTTATGAGCAAAATAGTGAATGGCAGGAAACACCAACACTCGCTCCACAACTCATAATGGCTCACACACACAATACAACAGTTCAAAAGTGATGGGAAGGGATAGATAACATTCCTACACACACATTTCAAGCATTACACACACAAAAAAGATCATGGAGAAGGAGGAAATTAGCAAGGAAGAAGCAAATTCGAAATTCTTCTTCAGCTTTCACAATGGCAAAAAGCTATTTACAAGAGTCACAAAGTGACTTATATACATGTGCCCTAAAAATGGTCCGTTCACACAAGATACCCTCACTTTATTGACTAACTCTAATTTCCTACTATTTTACAAGAGTTATGTTACAATAATTTGGGCTTATGCATCTAGAGGACTCCTCTAGTGCATTTACATAACTTCATGGGAGTTTCATAGGATTTCGAAGAAGAAAAATTATGCTCGTGATTTGAAAATTTTTGGGGGATCCTCTTTTGTGCTTCTTTGACAGGCTTTGCTTCTTGTCTGTGGCTCGTTTATAGCTTCTTAGTACATGCACCCAGTTGTCGGGGAAGTGATAAGGACTACCAGTGAATTTGTTACCTTATCCGATCTAAGTCCTTTGCTTTTGTAAGCCCCTTGGTATTCCTTAAATTCACAAATCTAGGTTGTTGTGTTAAGTCGGGCTACCATGCACGCATCCAGTAGCTAAGAATGTGATATTCTTAGTCACCCTTTTCAACTTTCCAGCCTCGACCTCTTTCTAGCTTTTGGTCTTTGAATATTTCTTTGTTCTCACACATCTGACCCTGTTGTATTTTTTGGCGCCTGTTTACTTGTTTTTTCTGCATGCATCACTTGGTCAACCTTGCATCTCTTTTAGTTGGGTGTTCGTTTCAAAGGTCCTGTTCTTAAATTTTCTTTTACATCCTTTGGGACCCAATGCATTCTCTTTTGCCTGTTTATTTCTTTCCACCGCACACACCTAGTAGAAGGGGACGCGCCTAGGATTCTTAGACAATTTGTTATCTTATCCAATGAAGAATCCTTTGTGTACAATCTCCCTTTGAAAGGTCTTGGTTGTTGTAAATCTTTGTTTCCACTCTTCGGACCTGATCCTTTGCTAGTGCAGCTTGATGCATGCCTCTGCGGGGCTTTGGGTAGAGGGTGGTTCTTTTTAAGTGAGTTGTTCTATTCTTTGATCTTCTTATTCTTCTCTTTTTGCTTGATTCTCTCTCCACACGTCCCTCCTCCTGAACTCTGTCATCCCTGACAGGCTTTTTGTGGTGACGTGAGTAAGTCTATATTACCTTTTGCTCTCTGTGATTTAGCAATTGGCTTCACATATCATCAGCTCTTTCCATTGTGTTGACTTTACTCTATCGTTTGGTGCCTGCCTATGATCTGCAAAAAAGTTGAGCTCGTAGGCCACCAGTCTCGCATTTAAATTGGAAGATATTTTTACAAAAACCTCTGAGTCCATCTCAAAAAATCCTGTAAAGAAAGCTTCTTCAAATGTTTATATGTATGGACTTGGTAGAAACATTAGCCGCGAGTATAATGCCATGATCGTTAATCGAATTGGAGTAGTAGATAAATAAAAAATTATGGCATCTACACCCTGATTAATGCCGATAAAATTCAAAAAGGTGTACTGCGTGTGCTGGAATACTTTCAAAACTGTCAGTAGCATACTTGATATTTTATTGGTCATTTTGATGGCTAAATCTGGTATTGTCGCATATCTGGATAACCAAAACTCTATGGCCCGCACCATGTATTCTTTGGTCGGTAAGTAGGTGCAAGGCGGACTAGGTAGCAGTGGGTAATTTAGCCATTGATGATTTATACCACCCTGGCACTATGCTTCCCAAAATTGCATCCAGGTGCATCTTCGACATACTAGGAAAAAAGTTGGATTAACCTATAGCATGTATGGTGATGAATCCCAGTGTACCCTTAAGGTTGGATTCTTGTCCAAAAATTTGCGGCTCCACACAGGATCTACCTTGTCAAACTCGTCTTGTGTATCTGTAAATGTTTGCAGGTTGAACTGCAGATCATGATCAGGCTCTTTACTGGTAGTTTTCCTAATATATTGTCGCATTTCCTCTTTAAGCAATCCATAAGGTATGTTGAATGGCTTCAAAATTTGTTTTAGGATTTTGCTTTCAATTTTTGCCTCTCTCATGACCTTCACCACTTGCTCTTCAAACTGTTCTGTAAGTTGGGACACCAGTAGTGCCCTCTCTTGTCGACTTAGTTCTGTAGTGGTGTGATCATGTCTTTCAGTGCTCGGCTCTGCTTCCTCCCTTATAGGTGAATGATGCATGGGGGGAGAAAGAGGACGTACCTCAGTCTCCATAGTAGCCGCTTGGGAGCTTGGAGCTACTGGTGTCCCCATGGTACTCGGTTGTGCTATCTGAGCCTTTAGCTTTTCAATGGTTTCCTCCTTATTTTTAATCTCATTTGCCACATTTGTTAGTGCTTCCTTGGTGTTCATAAGTTATTCTCCTATAGCAACAATTTGATCGGCATCTTCATTATATATCACAAGAAGTTTATCTTCAGACATTTTCCACTGCTTCCTAAGTTCGTTCGTGTCATACATGTACTTTCTTTCCCATTCTTCTTGTATGGTTTGCTCTCGTTTTAGTTGATCTTCATACTTTGCAATTCGTGCTTCTAATGCTTTGGTATCGTTTGTTGTCACTTCTTGTGCTTCTATGGGTCGGTTGCACAAGATGGCAGTCATGATTTCTTTTTTTCGGCTCCTCAAATTGTCAGCTTCCTCCATATATACCTTGATTTGTGATTCTAGCAGTTTACTTCTGGAAGTCATCTGTGCTTGCTCAACTTCACCTGCTTCATACTTACTTTGTAGTTCCTTTAGTTGATCTTGTAGTTTCTGATTCTCAGTCGTTAACATATGGCATTTTTTCGTGGCTTCATTAGCTTCTTTCTCCTTGGTCGTGAGTGCCTGTTGAACTTTTGTTACCTGTTCAGAGAGCTTTTCACTTATTACCTGCAATCAGTTTTGCTCCCTCAGAGCCTTGTCATAATCGGTATCTGCTTCGATCATTTGTTGTTGAGTATCCATGGCCATTTGTATCATCTGTTTCACCATGGGCTTGAGTTGAGCCACATCCACGTTCATCCATGTTTTAGGGATACTCGATGCTTCCCCCATTAGCACATCCTTGCCCTTGTCCACATGTATTGTCACATTATGCGGTTGTCAAATTTGAAGATGTATTTCTCTCTCTTCTTCTTCTTCTTCATTTGTGGTAGACTTTGTGGCACTTCCTTGAAATGTAACATCTAAAGGAGAAGGCTCTGCTACAACCCTGATTGGAGTAAATGGCTCTGGCTCCTCCACTTCTTCTTGTTCTTTCTCTTCCTTTGGCATCTTTATTGGGGCTTCTCCATCCAAGTGAGTCTCTGTAATTTGAACCTTCGTCTCTTCATTCGTTCTTAGTACATGAACTTCTTCTTGAGATGATCCTTTCCTTGTTGTGTCCATGACTGTGTTGTCAATGATTTGATCTATTTTTGTACCTTCTACCCCAAAGGAGTCCGTTACTTGATTCAATTCATCCCATTTGCCATCATCCTTTGAATCACATTTGAGGTCCACATTCATCAGGGATGGTTCTTGGTCTTCTTGGGTATCTAAAGATGAACTAGAGCTCATTAGTCCAAGTTCTCTATATTTATGGACTTTCGTTAGCCTTTTCCCTTGCACAGTTTCTTCATGGGACTTACGGTAGGGATGCCTTTGTATTGGCAAATTTACTTGTCCTTCCATGTATTGGTGAGTGGCCTCCATTCCTTCCTTTAACTCTTCTTCTGTAATGGGTTTGGTGTCTTTGATTTTCGTCCTTGGAAGCACATGTATTCTTTTTGAAGTAGGAAGTGCTTCTTTTGCTTTTAACATTTCCCTTAATCTCTTGGGTCCTCTCATCCTTGGTTGAGAGTTGGTTCCCGCTTCTTCTGTCACTTTTACTCCCTTCTTTTTCCTTGGTACAGTGGCTAACTTTGCATACTTAGCCATCTCTATTGATGAGGTCATTTCCTTAAGATATTCCCGGATGCCCAAAGCATGGTAGATGAGGATGGTCAATGCTACATTTATGTTCAAGAACTTTTTGTGGTTCCTTTGCTTCTTAGCTTCGAATAGACACTCTTGGATGTATGGCATCATGTTCACTTGATTGCCAATCTACTTAGTTGCATGAGATAAGAGCTTCACTATGATCTTTTGAGGTGTTGTGTAGCGGTGCATGTTTGGAAAGCAAAAGTGTTGGTGAATCAGGCGGACCTCTTCTTCAATATCCATCTAGTTGATATCCATGAATGTTCGGGTCTTAGTCCCTCAGCTTTCATCCTTCAAGTCTGTATTCCCATCCTTCTCCCATCCAAAAGCTTTTTTAATGAATTCATGAGTGAATTGGATAATCACCCATTCTCCTTCTGCATCTAGGACTCTTGCTCTAGCACTAAGGGGTTATGTAAGGCCAGTTGGAGAGTATTCATCACGTGAGTGCATCGTTGGAAGTCTGGCTTGTAAATTGGTAGCTCAAAGTATTTCTGAATACCTGCCTTTGTCATGATGTCCACGTTAGATGGGAGTTCATGTAACACTTTGAAATCTTGGGACATGATCGGGAACTGATGGTTGGTGTCCATGATCTTTATGGTCACCAAGAAGAGATGCTCTCTTGTAGGTTGTTCTTGAACCAGTGACCTTTGGCTTTGGTCACACTTTGTAATGGAAACTCCAACACCTTTTCTTGAACCATTGCCTCAAAATCCTTGAAAGCCATCTGCACTTGTAATAAAGAAAGAATCAGCTTGAGTAGAAACCAGTTCATGTGTTTTATGTGTGGCTTAGTGATATGTCGTTTCCTTCATCGCTCTGTTTGCCCTTGCTTAAGTGAGTAAGGTCTCTTACCACACTTCTTTTGATTTTTAATCTTGAAAGAAAACAAAAGTTAGTTCTAGCTGAAGAATTTATTTACTTACAATGTAAGGTCATTCCTATGGCAAAAGAAACTAAGACCTATTCCCATGATGGAAATGTGCACTACTAGTTTTTTTTGAAGAGGTAATGTGCCGAATGCATGGCTTTGTAATGTGGCCCTGTCATGCATACTCTATGTGCAGTGGACTCTTCATGAGTGCAAGTAGAATCTTGTTGAGTCTGTTGATCATGTTCATGCTGCTTCTTTGGTCTCCATATCCACTTTGAAGTTGATGTTTGAAGCATTTGTTTCTGTCAAACTCCTCGTTCTCTGGTTCTTCTCTCCTTCACACTTGGAGTCTGCGTTTTTGATGTTGTGTTCCTTTTGTACACCTGATGAGTCTTTTTGAACCTCCTTGCTTCTCTTTGTAGGCATGATATCTCGTTAAGATTTTCTACCTCTTGATTTGAATTATGTATGACCTTCTTCGGTATCCGTATACATTGTTGTGTCTTCTGGGCATCTACTAATGACTTTGGAAGCCACACATGAAGGAGTCTTTATGGTTCAGATTGCGATGATGAGTAATGGTTGTCTCTTCTTGTCTTCACTGGGTGGCTATTCTGCTTCTGTGTTGGGTTGTTTGGTTTAGTCATTCGATCCTTCCTTACCCATTGTAGACGAGTATTACCAAGAGGTGTTGTGCGAATAATAGGCATCCATATGGGTTTTCTTCTTCTAGTGTTGCTGGGTTGAGAGGCATCATCCTCACTTTCTCTCTTAGGTTCATCTCTCATAGGAGAGGTAGTCACATCATCAAGCAACACCTCCTTATTTGCAGGCAACTCTAGAGTAGGGCATGCTTGGGATATACTGTTTATTGATTCATTTTCTATCACCTTTTCTAAGTCTTCTTCCTTAGTTTTAATGACTTTATGCATGTGAGACAATGTTTTTTCCAGCAAGCTAAAGATCTCCTTATGTCCTATTTTGGCCAATATGTATCCTTGTGCTAGATGAATGCTCACTTCATTCTCAATAATCTAGTCTTGCCCTAGGATCAGATTTTCAATTAGGTCCTCATCCTTGCATACCAAAACTCTTTGCTCCATAGTGGAATTTCCTAGGTGAAGGGATAGTAGGGCTTCTCCAACACATTCTATAACTTGGCCTCCGATTCCTATCATGCATGCTTTAGTGGGACTTATGGCTGTTTGGAGATGCGTAATTAACTTCATTCGTATACAGCTTAGAGCCGCTCCTGAGTCAATCAGAGCATCTACTAGCCGATACTCTTTGTTTCCGATCCCCAAGTTCAAGTATGGTTGGGAGATGCTAAGGCTCTCACTACTGGCATTACTGACATGGTAATTGGCCATTGATATAGGTTCCTCTCCCTGTAGATATCTTTCATCCCTTTGTCGTATCCACTCTTTCCATTTCCTGATACGTTCTAAGGCTTCTTTGCGTGCTTCCTCTCTAATCCTCTCCTCTTCCTTCTTTCGATTTTGTGCTCCTATGAGTCGTGATAACATCTGGTCTGTTAGTGGCTCCATATATCGTTTCAATCGACATCCACTTATGTGGCTAGATTCACAGCTCCACTTGTTGAGATTCTATTAATCAATAATGGTTCATATCCGCGTTGCTGTAGTTTCTTGGCATGTTGCTTTAATGTATATACAAGGACTAAATCTCCTTCTTTTAAGCCCTTGTCTTTGATATGTGCATCATAATATGCTTTCTACCTCTGTTTAGTAGCATAAATTCCCGCAACTGCTTGTAGTCTTGTTTCATGTAATTTCTCAATTTGCTCTAATTGCTTGGAACTTCATGTCCTCCCCACTCATACTATTGTGCTACTCGCAGAGTAGGTACCAAAAGTCAATTGGTAAAACCGCATTTTGTCCATAAAGTAGGTTAAATGGAGTAGTTCCGATGGTTGTCTTGTAAGCCACACGGAAGGCCCAAATTGCATGATGTAATTGTTTGCCCCAATATGACATTCCATTGTTGACTATCTTTGTCAACACGGTACATGACACTTTATTGGAACTCTCTGCTTGACCATTGGCTTGAGGGTTATAGGGAGTTGATTTTTTATGAATGACTAGGAATTCATTCATCAGAGATTCTATCACTTCGTTGATGAATGTTGGAGATAGATGTCTGCGGAAGCACGCGAACAACACAAGGAAGCAGAAGAAGCTTGGAGCACAACACACAATACTGAATGTTTTACTAGAGAATGTACAAAGATAATTAGCCCATTAGGGCAATAGGCATATATACAAGCCGGGGGAAAAAACCTCCTAAAGAGGGAAAAAAGTGCCCCGGCGGTCCTAGAGTGTTCACACACATCACTACCTAAATATATCAACAAATCCCCCTTGGGAGTGATGCGGTGAACAAGGACCTGGCACTCATGTATAAGGAAGTGCCAAGCTATGTGGAAATCACTCCACAAAAGGAAGTAAGCCCAAAGCTTTGCGGAAAGCTTCAAACTTCTCCCTAGGCAGAGCCTTCGTGAAAAGGTCTACAATGTTCTCCTGCGTGGGCACATATGCCAAGCTAATCTCCCCAGCAGAGAACCTCTCCCTGACATAGTGATAATGCACCTCAATGTGCTTAGTGCGAGCATGGAACACAAGGTTCCTCGCAACTGCCAATGTGCTCTGACTGTCAGTGATGTGGTTGTCTCCTTTGAGGAGGGGATACCAAAGGTTCCATGGTGTTGCAGATTCTTAAGCGGGTTAAGCTTGATGGGAGCCTTACCGATCAGATAACGGTGATTTGGTTCGAGCTGTCATGGGCCGAGGGATGCACGGCTCACTCCCTTGAGACGGGCTTGCAACAGATCAGCTCATTTTTGCATGAGGAGAGCAACCAGCGGTTGGATCGTCTTGGGAGAGCAAACGCTGCCTTCATAGGGGTAATGCCTCTCTTTAGCGATTCCTAGAGCTCTGTCCAGATTGTGAGTGGACCAGCTCGAAGCTTGCACAGGCATAGGAGGAGCTATGAGAGGTCGTGGATAGGCGGTTTGCCTTTTTCCATCACAAACACTCCTCTCATTGGACTCAAGTTCGTGATCCTATTACAGAGAGTTATTCTCAGTGATTCAATCATGACATACACGTGGTGGGATCAAAGAGCTCCGCCAGATGGATGGATCCTTTGCTACGGGGACTCGGGAGCTGAGAGAGATTGCCACTCAATTTTAGCGCATCTTGTATAGAGACACCCTTTGAGACATGGCAAGAGAGCAGGCGTTATCTTGCAACATGCATAGCGTTCTATGACTGATGAGATGCAGACTTGGCGTTCTATGACATATGAGATGCAGACTTGGCTTGTAGCCCCGTTTACTTATAGTGAGCTTCTTGTTGCATTGTGTGGCATGACTAAGGACAATTGCCCTCGTGATGATGGCCTTTCCCCATGTATCTTTCTCAGGTATTGGGGGGTCTTGGGCAATGGGTTCAGACTTGCCTTCTAGGAGGTCATGGAGGGGGATCACCTTCCCGAGTCACTCACCGAGGCTCTGATCTTCCTATCCCTAAGGAAGGGGGGAAGTTGGATGATATCAAGCATTGGCACCCGAACACGCTTCTCAACTCAACCTATAAAGTCCTTACGAAGGCTCTGAGTTTGAGATTGAAGCCGCTACTTTGATTCATCTGACATACACTCGTTTTATCAAGGGTCACAATATCCTTTACAATATCTTCACCTTTTGTGAAGCTATCTCCCTTGCCCGGATGTGCGATGAGCCTCTTGCAGTGCTTCTATGAAAGCCTATGATCGAGTTGAATTGGCTTTTCTCGAGGACACTATGCTCTATATGGGCTTTCCTGCTAGCTGGAGCAGCGGTGTTGCTTCCCTTTATCGCTCCACTCATAGTCAAGTTGTGGTTTTTTTTTTGGGGGGGGGGGGGTCGAAGGGAGAGGTTCAACATTTCGCATTTGGTTCCGCAGGGCTTCCCCTTGGCCCCACCTTGTTTCTCTTCTTCGCTGAGGCCATGAGCGCTTTCTTAGCTCCGTAGGATACTCAGCTTCAGGGTATCAGGCTCCTGGTTGGGGATGACAGGCTCCCGGTTAGGGATGACACGCTGCCAAATGCTAAGATTGTTGAGGACACTACCGTTTACTTGCATGGCCACGAGGCCATTATGATCAGATTTCAACATGCTTTGGAGAGATTTTGTGATGCTTCCGGTGCCAAGATCAATTGGCACAAGTCTTGTGGGTTCTAGATGGGCTGTGATGTTCTTCTTAGATGGCTTCCTTGTGGGCGATTTCAGTGGATCCTCCCTAGCATGGCGGTTAGATACCTTGGGTGCCATATTGGTCTTGACCTATCGGCTGAGCAGAAGACCTCTCCTCTTCTCCTCACCATGAGGAGGAATTTATTGGATTGGAGCACTACCAGTTTTTCCTTGGCTGGGAGGGTTTTGGTGACGAACGAGGTTCTCCTAGCTATTATGTGGTATGTCACCTCCCGTTGGATCTTCTTGAATTCTTATATTAGCCAGATTCAATGGTTAATAAGGATTTTTTTGTGGTGAGGCAGGGATGGTAGCCCCACTCGAGCTAAGGTAGCTTGGCAAGTCATCACCCTTCCCATGGAGCGCGGTGGCCTTGGGATCATTGACCCTACCTATCAGAGCATAGTGATGCTTGGGAAGTTTGTTGTTCGTGGTCTGCTTCATGGCCCTGAGCTTTGGAAGGGTTTTCTTCGGCATCAGCTCGGCCTCTTTGCTCCTCCCACTGGTGGGCCTTGGAAGCCTAAGATCGGATGGATTTTCACCCAGATAGGCTCATGGGCTTCTCGTGGTGGAGTGAGGACCATTTTGCTTGCAGTATTTTGCGGTCTTGGGAGCAATTACGACCTTCTCTTGTTCAATGTCTACTCACATGTATTGAGGAGAAGTTGTCAACCTAGTACTTGGAATCCCCTCATCCTCACGGAGAGGTGGTTCATGGTTGGGTCCGCCCTCATGTTTCCTCGCGGGAGTTGCCAAGGGTCCAAGGTGAAGTGTGTATTAAGGGTCCAAGGTCCAAGGTCTTGCATGTATTGAGGAGAAGCTCTGTCAGCCTAGTACTTGGAATCCCCTCATCCTCACGGAGAGGTGGTTCATGGTTGGGTCCCCCCTCATGTTTCCTCGGGGGAGTTTGCCAAGGGTCCAAGGTGCAGTGTGGCCGATTGGATAGCCTTAGGAGTCGCTCCGAGGAACGACAGCATGATAGGTGTATGAGGATGCACAGTGCACCCAAGATGCTTGGGGATGCAGAGGTTACTATTCCAAGGGATTGGGGGACTCCAATTGATCTGTCGCACTAGGCGGCTTGGTTGGGGCCTTCACCCAAACCAATGTCTTGATTACTGCTCGGGGCACTACTCAGGATGGGACTCAAGAGGTTGGCACTTGTGGCCATGATTGGCACATTGATCATGATCTGGGGACATTCGAACCCTTCTCAGTTGGTGTCTTTGGGTCTTCGAGGCATGGCTGTTATCTCACCTTCTTTGGGATCCATGGGAGTGATAATGGCACGATCCTTTCTCCTTGTCAAAGGCCCTCACTATTCCATTCTTACAGTACTCTTCTCGATTAAGGTAGTGCATCGTTAAGTCACATCATCTTGTCACTCCTCCTGCAGCGGAGTCTTGGCATCAATGCCATAACTTTGTGCATAACCTTTAAAAACAAGTCTTGCTTTATATTTACTTACTGAACCATCATTGTTTCTCTTCATCTTGTACATCCATTTGCTACCGATTACCTTCATGTTAGATTGCCTTGGACCTAGATTCCATGTCTTGTTCTCATACAAAGCTACCATTATTCTTCCATTGCTTTAACCTATTTCTTTACCTTTGATGCTTCTTCATAAGTTGTTGGTTCCTGCTCTTCAAGAAGTTTTTCCATATAAGCTTCAAGATTAAATATTTGTGGCTATCTTCTTTCTCTTACTCGATACCTTGATTGAGTTCTTGTCCTACCATGCTTCTCTTGCCTTGGAGAGTGGGTTCTTCTTGATCTAGACACTTCACTTTTTTCTTCCTCTTCATATGTAATTTGACTTTCTAGTGACCTTGGAGAACTTGGCTCTTGTTCAAGACTTTTTGTATTTTCTTCTTCATCTATCTACACTTCATGCTTATACCAAGATTTATCTTCATGAAAAACAACATCTCTTGAAACAATTTTCCTCTGATTTTTGGGTTGACAAATCTATATCCTAGTTGCCCTTTTACTATACCGATGAAAATCATTTTTTTGTGACCTTGTATCCAACTTTGACCTTAACTGTTGTGGAACATGAACATAGCATATGCTTCTAAAAATTCTACAATTAGAAACATTTGGTTTTGATTCATAAAACATTTCATGAGGTGCTTTGTGTACATGAATTTGAGTAGGTGGAATCCTGTTCGTTACATAAATTCCCATATTGCATGTTTTAGTCCTAAATAGAAGCGGTAAGTCCTCATTTAACATGCACCTACCCATCTCCAAGACTTGTTTCTTCTTTCAGCCATGCCATTTTGTTGAAGTGTATGTCTGTTAGTAGTATCCTTCTTAATTCCTTCCTCCAGATATGCAAGAAACAAATCCTAATCTATTATGCCATAAATCCAATTGACTTATCTAAGTTCTATTGAATATTGTATAACCTGCATAATCTGGAACTTCAATTTCATAAATTTCAAAACTGGTCTCATGGACTAATTTCAAAATTAATCTCACGGTTTAATTCCAAAATTAGTGTCATGGTCTAATTCCAAAATTGATCTCATGGACTAATTTTGAAATTAGTCTCATGGTCTAATTTTGAAAATTGATCTCATGGTTTAATTTCGAAATTGATCATGGTCTAATTCCGAAATTGGTCTCATGGTCTTATTCCAAATTGGTCAATAAGATTTCCTCGGTATGCTGAACTCGTGTTTATTAGTCCAATACGAGCTAGAGACCCCCCAAAAGCATGAGTACACCCAATGGGATCCTGCTTTGCATTTTTTCTATTCATCAATCCTTTTGTCTTTTCTCCTTACTCTTCTACCTTCAAGTTCAGGTTTGGTTCTTCTAAGTACCACATTTTTTGCCCTTGCTTATTCATCCTAGGACTAATCCCAAATTTTTGTCATCCAGATTTTTAGTCTAGTCCATTTTTCTCAACTAAGTGCAGCCCAACTCTTTTTGTCTAAATTTTTAACCCGACTTTTTACTTCAATTTTGTCGTGCTTTTTCGTATAAGTCTGGAGTCCAGTTTTTACTCTAATCTTTTAGTCCCAAGTTTCAGTCCAATATTTAGTAAAACTTTTTAGTCCGAATTCTCATCCTCTCTATGAGTTCATACACAGAAGGTATAGTCTATGACTCATACCCGATCTCATAAAGGGGGATCTCTGAGTCCTGCCAAGACACCCATCAAAAGCTACCATAGAATGATGGTACACTATACACCTCCTCGAATACCTTCGAACCCTCTACCACTGCCAGCACGTTCTTCATCCTCATCCTCATCTGCGGAAGGAATAACCTCTCACAACAACAACAGAAGCAGGATGGCTGACGATTTATTGGCTCTTTTATCAAGGATTAACCTAAAGTTTCCAACATTCAAAGGAGATTTCCATGAGGACCCTAACGACCATATGTGAAGGTTCTTATCCCTATGCAAGAGCCAAGGGCTCCATGATCGACAGAATGCCTTCCTTGCTACTTATTCCTACTACCTTGGAGGGCATTGTTGATCGACGGTTTAACTAGTACGAAGATGGACATTTTACAACATGGAATGCTTTGAGGACCGCTTTCACTACCACCTTCAGGTGAGGTAATTCCACAGTATGAACTTTAGATAACCTTGAAAATCTTACACTTGCGCAAGGAGAATAATTTTCCGAGCTTATGAATAGATTATGGTCTTTTTTTATAAAACTCCTTGCCCATCCGGAAGATTTTCTAGCCAAAAAGTGGGTGGAACGCACTTCCAAACTCCTACCAGAAAAAATTGAGAGAATTATTGCGAGCATATGCATCCCTACAAGACTTTGAATATGTTGTTGCTAGGATTGAAGAAACATCCCAACATTTTGAAGGAAAGGACGCATGTCAAGAAGATTCTCTCTTGGATTATGTGGCAAGCCTGCGAAGGGGGTTGGAGGCTTTAAAGCTACAAAAGACACTCCAAGAGGAGAGAAATTCAAGGAAAGACAGTATTGCACATCTCCGACAAGAAGTAGAGGAGTTGAAGGCTATGAAATGTTGGAAAATCAATGTACATATGGTCCACAAACCACATCTCGAGCAATCCAACTTAGGACTTTGCCATTTTTTTTACATTTTCAGTAAAATTTTCTTAGGCTAGATAGATAGAGTTTGATGAGAGCTATCTGGTGATATGCATCATATTATCGTCACAGGTCAGAAACAAGAGAAAACCCTAACCCTAGTTCTGCCCTAAAATGGTATTTTGCATATTTCTGAAGTTCTTGATGTACAAATCATAAAAAGCTAGGTTATGTGATTAGTAGATGGCAAAAATAAGTACGCCAAATTTAGCAATAGCAAAAAGTTACGTCAAATTTAGCGATAAGAAAAAAAAACTACGATGAGTTTTTTTTTAGCTTTTTGGCATGGCCTTGAAACTTGTATATAATAGAGGTCATACCAAACTTGGAGAGGTCAAGGAGGTATTCAATTCTTGCATTGATGCTGCTATTGTGTCAACTTTGGAGTTTTGAAGCTTTGGAGGCTAAGAGAGGTGAAGAAGAGACTATTCTCTTGGAGCAAGGAGTCTTCTACAAGTTTGGAGCAGCTACCTTATGTAAGTTTATCCTATATTCTATTTTAGGGTTTTTGAAACCCTAATTTCAGAATTAGGGTTTGTTGATTTTCAGATCTGTTGCACTTTCTTGAGAGTTTAGGTTCACTCCATTGCTCATACGCTTCACACATACTCAGATTATAAGAGCATAATCTGATTCTTGTACTTCATCATCTTCTTGTTTATTCTTCCATCTAGTGAGTGCACTATCATATGGTTGAGTAGTACTCCCACTTTGTAATTTGGCCATCTACATTGTATATAGTGTGAGTAAGCAATTTGCTTATGTTACATTGTGTTGTCTCAATTCTCTTTCTATCTCTCACTTATCATCTTGTGTATTAAGTGTGTATGCTTAAAAGGTTTTTAGTATTGGAAGATCCTGGGGCCCCAAATGCCAACACTTGGTATCAGAGCATAATTGACATACACACTTAGTTAAGATGAGTGAGTATAGACTTGAGATTGAGGACGAGTTAGAAGGTTCGTCAAATTATCCTATGTGGAGTTTCATGATGCTGAATTTGTTAGTGACAAAGGATTTATGGAGTATCGTCAATGGAACGTTGTTAAGACCAAGACGAGCAGGTGAAGAGGAGACTACATCAACTTCAAGAGGAATTGGTGTTGCAATCACAGCTCATCAAGAACCAACTGAAGAAGAGGCAACCACTTCTACATCTAGAGTCACAGGTAGATCCTTAGTCAGAGTTCCTCCTACTGAAGAACAAGCAAGATGGGATGCTAGAGATGCTTTAGCTCTCTCATTCATAGCGATGAGTGTCAAAAAGCATATTCTACCACAAATCATATCTTGCAAAAATTCTAAACAAACTTGGTTAAAGCTTGAGAATCTTTTTCAAAGCAGAAATCCTACTAGGAAAGCTCACTTGAGGAGACAACTAGCAAACACAAGGATGAAGGCTGGTGAGTCAATTGAAACCCACATTACAAAGCTCATTGACTTGAGAGATAAACTTCTAAATATAGGAGTTGAGATATCTGACGAAGAAACGGTAAATACGCTAATTAATTCACGTCCTATCTCATATCGCTCTTTTATTACTACTCTTACTCTTACATCAAGAGAAAGAGAGATTACTTTTGAAGAGTTACAATCTTTGCTACTTCAAGATGAAGATCAGTTGAAGGGTATGGAAGAGAATGAAGAAGCACTTGTGTCTTCATCAAAGGGTAAAAAAAAGAAGAAGGATAAGAAGGAAAAACAATCCAAGAAGGAAAGTAAGTCCCCTTTACCTTCTACTTCAAATTCTGTTTCCACTACAACTAAAGAGAAGTCTTCAAAGAAGAAGGAAGCATTATGTCACTATTGCAAGAAACCTGGACATTTTATAGCAGTTTGTCAGAAAAGGATTGTAGCTGAAAAGAAAAAGGCATCAAGTAATGTTGCAGAAGATGATAAAAAAAGGGAAATCTCAAAGTGATTCTTATGCCTGTATCGTCATTGAGGAAGTCTATTTTGATCAGGAAGCTTTACAAGTTCTTTCAGCAGATCCTTGGATATTTGATTCAGGTGCTACAAAGCATATGACAAGATGCAGAGAAGAATTTTCTTCTCTATCCTATTCTTCAGGTAGAAGAGTTACTATTGTAGATGGCAATGATTTGGATGTTGTAGGAATAGGAACAGTAATCCAACAGTCAAGAGATGGTGGTAATTTTCAGATTTCAGATGTTTTATATCTACGTGACATGAAGAAGAATTTGCTATCTATATCTGCATTTTTAAGTGATGGTTACAAAGTTGTATTTGAAAGAGATCTTTGTAAAATTTTGTCACGCAAAGAAGAGAAGTGTATTTTGCAGTGTGAGCATAAACCAGGGATTTTTATTTTGTCCAAAATCAGTCAAGCATATGCTGTCAAATCATCGTCACCGGTGGAAGATATGAAGTTATGGCATGAAAGATTTGGTCATATTAGTTATGGAGCTCTCAAGAGTATCAAAGATAGAGGTATAGTTGAGAGTTTACCCTCATTCAAGCTACCAGATGATTCAAATATATGTGAAGGATTTCTTGAAGGTAAAATGTTTTATATCTACGTGACATGAAGAAGAATTTGCTATCTATATCTGCATTTTTAGGTGATGGTTACAAAGTTGTATTTGAAAGAGATCTTTGTAAAATTTTGTCACGCAAAGAAGAGAAGTGTATTTTGCAGCATGAGCATAAACCAGGGATTTTTATTTTGTCCAAAATCAGTCAAGCATATGCTGTCAAATCATCGTCACCGGTGGAAGATATGAAGTTATGGCATGAAAGATTTGGTCATATTAGTTATGGAGCTCTCAAGAGTATCAAAGATAGAGGTATGGTTGAGAGTTTACCCTCATTCAAGCTACCAGATGATTCAAATATATGTGAAGGATTTCTTGAAGGTAAAATGCACAAATTACCTTTCAACAAGCATGGTCATATTACAGCTACCATGAAATTATAGATAATACATTTAGATGTGAATGGACCTATGGGAGCAGACTCTATTCAAGGTTCTAGGTATTTTGTTTTATATGTTGATGATTTTTCGAGATATTCATGGATCTATGGTCTTAAGTTGAAGTCAGAAGTCTTTCCAACGTTCAAGAAATTCGTAGCTATGGTTGAAAATGAAAGCCAGTTAACTATCCAGATTCTCAGAAGTGATGGAGGTGGAGAATACTTATCAAATGAATTTCAGACATTTCTTGAAGAAAAAGGTATTACTCGACACCTTACTATTTGTAGCGTTTCCTCAATCACAATCTCTCCCCAATCACAATCTTTCGATCACTCAAAAATAACAGAGGAGAGAAGAATGCAGAGATTGCACAAGGTAAGAGAAAATCTCATGCGGAAGAGTAGAAACAAATATGACGCAGAGAAGGAAGAATTCTGATATTATAGATGTGAATCAATGGTTACAATAGCTTTGGACAATAGCTTCTTGACGAAGCCTCTACCTCCCGACCACCCCCGAGCTATCACAATCGCATTCACACTCGCACTCTCAATCACACTCTCACTCTCACTCTCACTCTGACTCTGACTCTGACTCTCACTCTGACTCTGACTCTGACTCTGACTCTCACTCTCACTCTCACTCTCACTCTCACTCTCACTCTCACTCTCACTCTCACTCTCACTCTCACTCTCACTCACTCTCACTCTCACTCTCACTCTCACTCTCACTCTCACTCTCACTCTCACTCTCACTCTCACTCTCACTCTCACTCTCACTCTCACTCTCACTCTCACTCTCACTCTCACTCTCACTCTCACTCTCACTCTCACTCTCACTCTCAATCTCAATCACAAGGTAATTCTCAGATTTCTGTGCGTCCCCTGTGTTGATGCGCAGGTCTCCCTATATCAGAGTTTGATCGCTTCCCTCCCAAAGAAGTGTGTGATCCACCAAATTTAGAAAAAGTCGAGTTTCTCCAAAACTTTTGCAAAAAGCCATGTGATCATAGTGTGCTTTCTTTCTTTAGTGTACCTGTCGAAAATAGAAGAAAGACACCAAATAGACATCCGAAAATATCCATAATTAGACATGGTGACACGTGAGCATCAGAGATAGGAGACAGGAGAAGTTATCCTTTCACACAATGCATATATTGCTGAAAACAAGATATATGATAAAGATGCAGAAATTCCAGAGTTCATTAGTGAAAATGACTATGGATTTTTGAAACGGAATTTGGATAAATATGTTCAGCCATATCAGGAGGGAGCTGAAATTCCTCAAATTCCTAGGATTGAAGAAGAAAGAAGAGTTCCACAACCTACTACAGAGTCAGTTCCACATGAGACGTTAGTTCCAGAAATGGAAGAAAGTACTAGAGTTCCAGAAAGTCCTAGAATCTCAGAGGGACAAATTCTAGAACCAGTGGAGACTGAAGAATCAGAAAGAGTATCACCACTATTTAAGGATACACCTACTTGGTTATATCAGACATGGAATGATAGTGGTATAAAGACTTTTACAGGAAGAACAAGGAGTCACACTAGACAACAACAACAAAAAGATCATGTAAGTTTTGCTGAAGATTTTGAGATTCATGATATTTTAGCACTCACGACAGTTGAAGATGAACCTGCATGTGTTAAAGATGCACTTAACATTCCTATTTGGAGAAAAGCTATGCAAGAAGAGATTGATTCTATTCATAAGAATCAAACTTGGAAGCTATGTGAGTTATTAGAAGGTAAGAAAGCTATAGGTGTAAAGTGGATCTTCAAAATCAAACAGATAGCAGATGGTACTATTGACAAGTACAAAGCTAGATTAGTTGTCAAAGGATATGCACAAAAAAAAGGTATTGATTATGATGAGACATTTGCTCCTACTTCTAAGATGACAGTTATTAGATCAATACTTGCTTTAGCAGCATACTTTGATTGGAATGTATATCAACTTGACATAAAGACTGCTTTTCTAAATGGGAATTTACATGAAGATGTATATGTTCAGCAGCCACAAGGTTTTGAAGAAACAGGTAAAGATCACTTAGTATGTAAGCTTATAAAAGCTTTGTATGGATTAAAACACGCACCTAGAGCATGGTATGAAAAGATACACACATCTCTTTTATCCATTGGTTTCCATAACTCAGATGCAACTCCAACTCTTTATGTCAAAGCTGAAATAGGTTTGTTGATTATAGCAATCATTTATGTGGATGATATTATCGTCACAGGTCCCAGAGATGAAGACTTGCATATGTTCAAAGAACAATTGAAGCAGACTTATGATGTAAATGATTTAGGAATTTTGCATTGTTATCTTGGGATTCAGTTTCTGTTTAAAGATGAGTGTATCTATATGACATAGCAAAAGTACATTGAGAAACTATTAGAAAGGTTTCAAATGACTGAAGCTAAACCTATGCAAACACCTATGGATCAGAACGCGTCTTTACACATAGTAGTAGATGAAGAATCATTTGATACTACTTTATATTGTCAAACAGTTGGGTGCTTGATATATCTTTGTAATACACGTCCAGATATACAGTTTGCAGTTTCTCAAGTATCAAGGTTCATGCATAATCCGACAAAGGTACATTGGGAAGCAGTAAAGTAGATCTTCAGATATTTGAAGGGAACTTCAAATTATGCTATGGTATTTTCTAAATCTACATATTTATTACTAAAAGGATTTCCAGATTCTGACTGGGCAGGTGATAAAGACACTAGAAGAAGTACTACTGGTTTTTGTTTTTATCTCGAAGATTGTCTTATCTCATGGCTTTCGAAGAGACAACCCACTATTGCAACTTCATCAAGTGAAGCAGAATATCGTGGAGCCTTTATAGCTACTTTGGAGTCAGTTTGGTTGCAGAAGATTTTTAGTTATCTAAATGTAAGAGTACATGAACCCATTCATATATTTTCAGATAGCCAGAGTGCAATAGCTATAGCAAAGAAACGAGTGTATCATGCAAGGACAAAACATATAGAGGTTCACTACCACTATATTCAAGAACAGATAGCAAAGAAGCACATTGAGCTGGTTTATATTCCTTCTAGAGAGAATGTTGCACATATATTTACGAAAGCATTGACTAGAGATAGTCATGAGAAGATATGCACACTACTAAAGCTTGTACCAATATGATATTGAAGGAGGGATTGTTGGAAAATCAATGTACATATGGTCCACAAACCACATCTCCAACAATCCAACTTAGGACTTAGCCATTTTTTTGTACATTTTGAGTAAAATTTTCTTAGGCTAGATAGATAGAGTTTGATGAGAGCTATCTAGTGATATGCATCATTTTATCATCAGAGGTCAGAAACAAGAGAAAACCCTAACCTTAGTTCTGCCCTAAAATGGTATTTTGCATATTTCTGAAGTTCTTGATGTACAAATCATAAAAATCTAGGTTATGTGATTAGTAGATGGCAAAAATAGCATTAAAAGAAAAAAGCTACATAAAAAATTAGCGACAATAAAAAAGCTACGCCAAATTTAGCGATAGCAAAAAGTTACGTCAAATTTAGCGATAAGAAAAAAAATTACGATGAGTTTTTTTTAGCTTTTTTGCATGGCCTTGAAACTTGTATATAATAGAGGTCATACCAACACTTGGAGAGATCAAGGAGGTATTCAATTCTTGCGTTGATGCTACTATTGTGGCAACTTTGGAGTTTTGAAGCTTTGGAGGCTAAGGGGAGGTGAAGAAGAGACTATTCTCTTGAAGCAAGGAGTCTTCTACAAGTTTGGAGCAGCTACCTTATGTAAGTTTATCCTATATTCTGTTTTAGGGTTTCTGAAACCCTAATTTCAGAATTAGGGTTTGCTGATTTTCAGTGCTGTTGCACTTTCTTGAGAGTTTAGGTTCACTCCGTTGCTCATACGCTTCACACATACTCAGATTATAAGAGCATAATCTGATTCTTGTACTTCATCATCTTCTTGTCTATTCTTCCATCTAGTGAGTGCACTATCATATGGTTGAGTAGTACTCCCACTTTGTAATTTGGCCATCTACATTGTATATAGTGTGAGTAAGCAATTTGCTTACGTTACATTGTGTGTTGTCTCAATTCTCTTTCTATCTCTCACTTATCATCTTGTGTATTAAGTGTGTATGCTCAAAAGGTTGTTAGTATTGGAAGATCCTTGGGTCCCAAATTCCAACATGAAAGAGGTAAAAGCTTCATATGGTGTACTATTTGTAATAGACCAGGTCATAATAATTAAGACTATATGGAGAAGATCACATGCAAGTTCTGTGGAAAGACTGGTCATGAAGCAAGAGATTATTATTTTCTTAAGAGAATCCAAATCAACTCGATGCATGTTCCTGGAGCATAATTCAACCGCAATGTCCAAGGGCTCAAACAAGAGGCTATGTATATGATGACTCAATTTAACGATAATCAGAGAAAGCCCATTAATAAAAAGAAGTCCATCATGTGTTATCAATGTGGAGAATATGGGCATTTCCAGAGCAAGAGATCATAAAGTTACAACAAGCTAATGAGGATTTCACAAAATAGGCCACATTCTACAAAGAAGGTATGAAAGAGCAAGAGCCTTGCATCACATGGCAACAGATGCCTTCTCAGCTGTGGAATCCTCTCATGATCCTCCATCTAAGAGTTAGGAGATCTCCTACATAGATAGTCAATTTCATGCATTCATACTCATAGCTAAGTGGTAGTGTTTTTCATCATCTACGCCACAGATAGACAATGGATTTTGATTGAAACTTATTCATAGACATGGACATGCCTTTACAATTTACCTCGCTATTTTTGTATATGACTTTTTATTTCTCAACTTTTCAAGTCTTCCTTTCCTGTATTTCATTGTATTTCTACAAAAAAAGGGGCAACAACATTACACAAGGCACTGTCCGAGACAGAGAGTGAAGCAGTGGCGGGCAACCTGTATAACCTAAATTATGGGACCTACAAAAGGAAAAAAAAAAAATGATACAGCTAAGCATTCTCAGTCTAATTCTAGAAGAGAGACCAATGTCCCTAAAATTGTTCTAATCTAGAAGGTAGACCAATTTCTTCATAATTGTTCTCGATGGTGTAAGATGAGGCAGAAGAGATTGATTTTCGCAAAATTGGTCTCATGGACTAATTTCCCCAAAACTGGTCTTATGGTCTAAATTCCAAATTGGTCTCAAAGACCAGTTCCCCAAATTCGTTTGAGAGACAAAGACTGATGGTGTAAATTCTTCGGAGACACCAAGCGGATCATTATTAGCCCGCTACAAGCTAATGACCCACCAAAAGCGCAAGTATGGCCTAGACGAGGAGAAGGAGAGACAAGGAAAGTGGAGACTTGAGTGGAAGACTTGACAGAGTACCAGAAAAGTGCAGAGTCATAGTAGTACTGGAGATAACAGAGTAGTGGAGTCGCCAAGCACAAGTGGCTTATATAAAGAGAAGAATACGAGTAAGAGAGATCCATCTTATCACAATAGACCGAGAAAGAGAGATAGAACAAAGAGTAATATAGAACAAAGATTAATATCGAAGAGTACGCGAGTGAAGTGTGATGACAACGGCTCTGAAGGCCCAAGGTGGACTAGAGTCTTTGGTCTTGCCACATAGGATGGACAAGCAGAGTGAGTCTAGAAGGAGTCAATGCTTCAACTGAAGGCTTATGCTTTGCTCATGTGCTTTAGTAGTGCATTGGAGTGCAATGGAGGCTCCTATTTTGCACCCAAATCTACCATTGTAACCATTGCTCTCCTTTCATTATTCATTGCTCAGTACTTGTATAGAGATATTGTATCTTTTCTATGCTTGATATGAATACAGTAATGCTTCAATGCCCCTTATTTTGCCTCTTATTTTGATGCCTCTTATTTTGATGACTCTGGTCTCATGTTAGTGCACCTTGTTGTTTTATGCAAAGCATACGAATAGTGCATACTGTAATGAGCATACGAATAGTGCATACTGCAATGAGTAAAAGAACCCACCTAGAGCACGAGAAGAACAAGAATTTCCTCTATACTAGGATTTTCCGCAAGGCTGAATGAAACTATAGCACAACAAAGAGGGAAGCTTTGGCCATAGAGTTTCCTTTTAAAAAGTTTATACATTACCTTCTTAGAGTTCATTTTCTGGTGATCACTTATCACCAAGCAATCAAATATATGCTCAACAAGCCTAATATCGTAGGATGAATCTCGAGATGATTGTTGCTCTTTCTAGAATTCAATTGTGAAGTAGTGCAGATGCTTGGCAAACATCATGTAATGGCCGATCACTTATCCAAAATACAAGTATCGTTTCCGAATGACGATAACAAAGGAACCAATGATGATTTACCATACCACCATCTCTTCCATATAAGCACTTACCCTTCATGGCATAGTGAATTAGGCTATTTCTTGTCTACTGGAACCTTCTCTTCCCACATGACAGCATTGGAAAAGAGAAGTCTCCTTATCAAAAGCACAAACTTCACTTTGATTGGTGGGCGTCTCTTCAAGGTTAGTCCATATGGAATAATTAGAAAATGTGTATATCCTAGGGAAGTCCAAGCAATTTTAGAATCTACACATAATAGACCCTCCTCATGTCATTACCTTGGTCACATCACCGCACACAAGGTACTCGAGAATGGACTATGGTGGCCCTACCTCTTTAGAGATCCATGTCAACGGGTGAAATCTTGTGATATTTGTCAAAGATGTGGTTCTAAATCATCTAAGCTCAACAACAGGCCCTTACGAATTTCAACTGCATGGCAGCCATTTGAGAGATGGGGCTGGATTCTGTGTCAATATATCCAATGGCTCATCCTTCCAAGGCCAAATATTTATTGGTGGCAACAAACTATGCCACTAAGTGGGCAGAGGTCATTGCATCAATGGATTGTACATCTAATAGAGTCGCAACATTCCTATATGGGCGTATATTTTGTAGATATGGCTGCCCAATTGAGATAACCACTGACCAGGGAACTCACTTTGTCAACAAAACTCTAACCACTATCTTCATGACATACAATTTTTTTCATAAGAAATCATGTGCATACTAACCTTGAGCTTACGGCCACACTGAAAGCAACAATAAAGTCTTAATTACTTTCTTGAAGAAGAAGTGTCATCAGCAGCCATCCACATGGGGCATGGCCTACTTGGGAGTCCTTTGGGCTTATAGAACTGCATATAAGGCTGCAACCGGGCATACACCTTTTCACCTACTCTATGGCATTGAGGCCATGACTCCCTTGGAATTTATTGATGGATCTGTAAGGGTAGGATAAAAAAGGTTGCTCAATGGACCAACCAAAAAAGACATTCCATAGTTTATCTAATGGAAGAACTCATGCTCCGAGCAAGCGAAAATGTGGAGGTTCACCAAATGAAAAGGAAAGAGTACCATGACCAACATCTCTCGAAAAGACCACTCTACGAAGGCTCGTTGGTTCTTTTGTATCAACCAAATCCCACCAACAAGAAGGAAAAAGTAGCTCTACACTATCAACCTTGGAGGAGGTGCTTCTACCCTTAGTAAATGGCTCTAGAGTGAAACCTTATGAACAGTAGTCATTCAATCCATGGACCCATTATACACCTTGTAAATATTATGTACTTGGTTTTTGTGGCATCTTCTGATTAGGATGCCTCACCCGAATCTCAAAAATTAGTCTCCTCCAAAATTAGTCTATGACAAAATTCGTCTTGTATAAATACACCCAACCATATTAGTCCCACTCTCCGAGACATAGGAATACCCCCACCAATTACCCTTCCCACGACCTTGTACTCAAATTCACATTCACCCTACCTATCAAATACTTCTTCCAAGTAATACATCAAATCCATCTTGATGAAAATTAGCCTAAACGTTTGTCCCTTACGTCCAAATTCGCCCTCCGTAAAGAGAAACTTCATTAAGGTCAACTCCACAAATACACAAATCACCCCAACTTCAACCTCCGAATTTGTCCCCCACCAAATTAGTTTCCATCTCCCAAACTCGTCCTAAGAGTCATTCGCACTCGCTTTGCCTGGAATAGGCCCTCCCAATTCACCCTAAGACGAGTCACCCCAATGACTCGTCTTATCAACAACCCATATTTGTCCACTTATGAAATTTGTCTCACTCCTTAAGAAATTTTTCTTCTCACCTATTAGTCTAATCACTTGACCAAAGACCAAATTCTTCCCTCTGCCTCTACAAAATTCGTTCCTCCGTCTACGCACGGTTCCTTGATCAGCAAATTCATCTTCAAGCCAAAGTTTAACGAACTCGCAATTTCATCCCTGGTCTTAATTCGGCCTCCTAAACAATCCTCCCAATTCTCTATTGGCTACCATAAATTGCCATGTACCAAATTCATCTTCTTTCACTTAATTCGTCTCTCATCGAACTAAGTCCCAATTCGTCCAAAACCCAATTCGTCCAAATCCCAATTCATTTGTCTCCTTTCACTGAATTTGTCTCCCCTGTCCTAAAATCCATCCTCTCTACCATGAAAAATCCACCTATCTCCTAAATCATCCCATCCACCCAACCAAAGTTGCTCTCCTTAGTCCTCCCTCCTCTCTATACTTGACATCCACCCCAAATAGTCTCCTGCACAATCAACGTTCCGATGAGATTATTGTCTTTGCTATCGATGACAAATTCGTCCTCTACCGGCTTTCAAAATCATCCCGTCTACCTAATCCGACTTTACCATATTGACCCAGCCTAACACCTAAACAAATTTGCCCATCGAACTTTACAAATTCTGCATATCATCCGTTGGTATAATTTCCAATTCGCCCATACATACTTAATCCGAATTTGGTCTGCATTAACTTCAAAAAGAAGACCCCTATTTCTCTCCGAAATCGCCATGCCCACTTTATCTAAATTATCCATACCCACAATTCTCCGAATTAGGTTGCATCTTCATCTTCCCTGGTACATACCCTCGGCGCCATTCAACAAATCTCCATCTTCCTAATTGCTCTTGCCTCCAATAAATCTCCTCATAAATAATTATCTGTAGATTTAATACTAACACACCTCATCTCATAAATTATTACCCTTCCATCATCCCCTACCACCTTGCCATCGATCCCTCCTAGCATCACTCCACATCACTCACCTATGGCATTTTCATCTACTCCAATGCGATGAACTAACCCAACTGCAAGAAAACCAATCGAAATCGAAATCCAATAAAGGTACGGAGCATGCAACAATTACAGATGACATCTAAGTTTCGGACGATCATCCATCGTGCGAAGAACATTCAAACGATCATCCATCGTGTGAATAACCTTCAAACTCAGCATGTAAAGGTAATACGACAGGTTTTGGGTTTGTACCTTCGGAGCTAATGTCATGTAAGGATGTCTTAGAGGGGATTTCATCCTTTAGTGATTCTAGACATGAAATCTTGCTCCATGCACACTCCAATATTCTTGAGAAGGATGAGAGATTGAACCAAGGATATGCTCCACTCAGTAAGCAACCAAGGATATGCTCCACTCAGTACGCAACAAGTTGTTTCCACTCATATTTCAATCTCTACTTCCAATGTTGCACATACACCTCCTGCTACAATGTCATCTATGCATACCACTGCCATTCCAAGCTCTAGAATTTCACCTGTACATCCAGCCCCTCCATCTCCACAACCCACTCCTCCATCTCCTCTATCCACTCCTCCATCTCCACAACTCACCACCTCTCTCCATGCACCTTCATCTCCATATCTATCTCCTCCATCTTCACCACCAGCTCTAGCTCTAGTGCCACCTATACCTCTGGTATCTACATCCGCTCCTCTCCCAACCCAAGCATCTCCATCTACACCCTGCATATCCTGTCCATCAATCACTATACCCCACTCTAATCCTCCATACATACCAAACATAGCTCCTTCACCTTCACTTCCTCCAAATACCCTATCCATCAACATGGCTTTGGAGACTCCATCACATGGCACAACTCTCTTCCCATGGAGAAACTACATTGGAGAAACAACTAGATGCTTTCGAGGAACACAACACTACATTACTACCATAGCACTTATAGAGACACTTAAAAGATATCACAGAGAGCTTAGAGAGCATATGGTGCACATAGAGGCAGAAAGCAGAACTTTGCAATCCATGTTGATTAAGGTGACACACCAAGAGCAAGAGATAACCAGATTACAGAAGGCTAACAATGACTTGACCAAGCAAGTTGCATTTTACAAAGACAAGTATGATAAAGCTAGTTTGCATCACATGCAAGAGATGTCTTCTCTGCGTACTCCTATGAGGATCCTCCATCCAAAAGTTAGCAAACCTCATGTGCATAGATATTTCAGTTTCATGCATACATAGTGGTAGGCTGTAGCATAATAGTAGCAGTATTTTCCATCATCATGCACTATAGATAAACTATGTTTTATGCTTAGATTATCTTCTAGACATGGATAAGACATTATATGGCTATCTTTTGTATATGCTTTTCCAATCTTTTAAGCAATCTTCATTTTTTGATATTTCCTTGTAACTTCAGCATGAGAATGATGTAAAAAAAAAAAAAGGTGAGGAAGCATTATTACGGCACATAATTAGGCACTCTCTGAGACGGAGAGTGAAGTAATGGCGGGCAACCTGTATAACCTAATTTAAGTGCCCTACAAATTTCTTTTGTAAGTTGAGGCAAAGACACTAATTTCATCAAAATTGGTCTAACAGACTAATTTCAAAATTTGTCTCATGGAATAATTCCGAAATTAGTCTCATGGTCCGATTCCAAAATCAGTCTTATGGTCTAATTCCAAAATTGGTCTCATGGACTAATTCCAAAATTAGCTTTGTGGTTTAATTCTGAAATTAGTCTCATGGTTTAATTCCAAATTGGTCTCATGCACTAATTCTAGAATTAGTCTCATGATCTTATTTCGAAATTAGTCTCATGGTCTAATTCCAAAATTGGTCTCATGAACTAATTTTGAAATTAGTCTCATGGTCTAATTCCCAAATCGGTCTCATGCTCTAATTCCGAAATTGGTCTCATAGTCTAATTCTAAATTGGCCTTTAGGACCAATTTCTCTCGAATTCATCTAATCTCCTCGGTACGTTGAACTGGTCTTTATTAGCCCACTATGAGCCAAGGACCCACCAAAAGCATGAGTATGGTTTGGCTTAGCATACAAAGTGGTGGTTGGATGTGACATAGTACCAGACTTGCCAAAGTATCGGAAAAGTCCGACAGAAGTAGAGTAGTGGAGGTAATAGAGTAATGGAGTAACCACCTTGCATTGGTGGGTCATATAAAGAGAAGAAATCGAGTAACAGGGGGCAGAGAGAGAGAGAGAGAGAGAGAGAGAGAGAGAGAGAGAGAGAGAGAGAGAGAGAGAGAGAGAGAGAGAGAGAGAGAGAGAGAGAGAGAGAGAACATAGAGTAACGTAGAAGCGGTACGTGAGAGACACAGGTGAGCATAGAGTGAAGTGTATCAACAGAAGCTCATGCTTCAGCACCTCAAGACCCAACAGCTCAAGACTCAGGGCTTGGACTAGAGTCTCTAGTCTTGTCATAGAGGGTGGACAAGTAGAATGAGTCCAATGGGCTTGTGTGCTTCAGCAGAAGGCTTATGTGCTTCAGTAGTACATTTGAAGCTTCCATTTGTAACTAGTGTTCTCTTTTCATTATTCATTGTTTTGTACTTGTATGAGTACCTTGTACCTCTTTCATGCTTGATATTAATACAATCATGCTTTAGTGCCTCTTATTTTGATGCTTCTTGTCTCATTTTATTTTATCTCTATTGTTTTGTGCAAAGCATATACATAGTGCATACTCCACTGAGTAAAAAAACCCACCTTGAGCACAAGAAGAACAAGAATTTTCTCTACAATTCTCTCGAGTCATGATAGATGTAATAAACAACTTTCATCTTTCATTTCCTCTCAAGTCATTTAACATGCTTTCAAACTTTATATCCTCACTAGGAGATGCGTCAATAGAGGATAATGCTTCCATAAGAGATTTTACCTCAAGAACATAATCATTTATTGATTTTCATGGCTTCTTTTTCACTCTTGTAAGCTCACCAATAAGTTGTGTTTTCCTCCCTTTGTTGGTAGTTGCAAATAATTTTTTTATAGTCTCTATCTCTACTGATATTCAAACCTCTCATATATCCAAGCATAGTATTTGAAATTGTTTGTGATATAATAAATAAAACTCGTCTATCTCTTTCGATCCATTCTTTCTCTCTTCTTCTATTTACTAGTGCAGGTGCGAGCTTGACTTCTTTACGTGTTATTAATCCCAAAGGCCTTTAGACAAGATATGACTCCATCAAAATTGCCACGTTGGATAATTTCTCCCATTAAAAAACTTCTCAATAAATGCACTCAATCTTCCATGTTGAATATTTGTAAATACCAAGAAGATAATGCAATAAGCTTTATGAAAGATATGATACCAAAATAGCTCTAATACCACAATGTTAAATTTAAAAACTTGTAAACATCAAAGTGAATGGCTAGAAGTGATGGAACCGCTCAAGATCTTCAAAAGGTCAAACATATGTTGCCAAACTTCTAAGATCAAACTTTTCTACAAACTATCAATAAAATAGAGATTGTTGACAATAGATAGAAAGAGAGAGAGAAAGAGAGAAAGAGGGAAAGGAAGAGGAAGGGAGAGAAAGAAAGGGAGAAGAGATATTTCTAGGTCAATATGGATGTGATGCACTTTGAAATGCATAATGTCATGAATAGATAGTACAAATGGCAAAGTTATATCACAGATTGTTTTAACACGTAAGGAGCTCATATCATTGCTATGAAATTTTGGCCTCGCATTTCAAAACAAAGTCTCCTATCTTTTCAACAGAGTTCAAAACCGAAGAGCATTCATGTCTTATGGGTCTAATATGAAGCTTAGACCTTCTCTTGACCATTGATACATAATACACATGAAGTAAAAGACTTTCCAAAAAGGGTCCGTGTTCAAAAACATAGAGAGGGCATGAGGAGTGCTCAAAGTCTTGATCATCCCCATGTTCGCTTGAAGTGGCTAAAAATTAAAAAATTGGGAGTATTTACCACAATGCTTTTCTTATATGCTACCTTCCTCAAAATGCATTATGACCACGGCCATATGCCACGTGATAGGATAGAATTGAATATGGGTGTTCTCGTTGTTTGTGTACATACAAAGCATAATTTTGATGGAACACTTCCATTATGAAGGAACAAGTCTCGATGAAATCAATTTTGTTAAGGCACACAAGAAAAACATTCATTCACTCTAGTGCACCATATTGAGAGAGAGAGAGAGAGAGAGAGAGAGAGAGAGAGAGAGAGAGAGAGAGAGATAAGGGGGGAAGAGAGAGAGACGACGGGAGGGAGGGAGCAAGGAAGGGAGGGAGGGAGGAAGGGATGGGGAGAGGGAGGCAGGGAGGAAGGGAGGGAGGGAGAAAAGGGGGAGAGAGAGAGAGAGAGAGAGAGAGAGAGAGAGAGAGAGAGAGAGAGAGAGAGAGAGAGAGAGAGAGAGAGAGAGAGAGAGAGAGAGAGAGAGAGAGAGAGAGAGAGAGAGAGAGAGAGAGAGAGAGAGAGAGAGAGAGAGAGAGAGAGAGAGACTCCCTTCAATCATCATATTGCTCCATTCTAGAGTGTAACTTTAGTGTGAAGAGATAGATCTTTCTAACACTCGTAATACTAAGTCTCGGACTGTGATTTAAAACATGCCAAGGGTCAGAACTTTTAGATATGCTCAATACTCTACCCTCAAGTGACCACAAATGATCCATGGTGCTCTAAGTTGTAAGGCCTCCATTATGAGGAGAAGCCATTTTGAGAGCTCGAACATTTGTGGAACCCTAACTACTAAGTTAGATGAGATCTATGTGTGACCGTTCATGGTAATAGATGATCTTTGTGAGCCTAGCCAATAGGTTAGGTAGGGCATAAACTTCCAGGCCACTGGGTTGCCATTCAAGGCCAAAATAAAGGCCTTGTGGCACCACACGGTTTAGAACCTTAATGGGGGGAGTGCAGAGGGGGGCTTGCCCCCCTTCTATGAGGTCCAAGGGGCCTATCCCCCTCGCGTCTAGGGCTGAGACCATAACAATTCTGGTCATGGAGATATTGTTGGATTGTATATTTTGCCGATTATTTTGTATCTCCCAACTACATTTATCTATACCGACTCCCCTTGTAAAAGCTATGTAAGCATGGCCCAAGTTGAGCTTTACATAGCATTGCACATTAATAAGCCCTTCATCTAGATCCTGTCTAGATCAAACAACATGTGTGCTCAATGTCCTCGTGCATCACTTCCACTCCCTTGCAGCTAGAGCTACCATGAATAGGAAGTGTCTAACTGGACTGCCTTTTTGCCTTTATCTAGGGCCGTACTACTCTTTGGTCCTCTCTTCTTCTTCTCCCCTTTCTTGAGTGGATAGTTATACTGGGAATGGTTAGAACTTAGGAGATAAACACTTAAAACACAAGTTCTCTCTCTTTGTCGTCTCGAATTGCTAAGTAGGTAATCTAGGCCCTTGTGATCTTTTTTTCTTGATAAAGATTTGTTTTTCCCCCATTGACGCTTTTTTCTTGAACTTGGTCCTGCTAAGAGGTTTAAGGAGCTGGTCAGTCTCCATAGGAGTATACTAAGGATGATTATGGTCCTCATTTATTTGCTCAACTTCTTGCTCAAGCTCTACCTCTTCCATCCTATGGTCAAGGTCCTCTGGTTGTTTCCCTTTAGGTGAAGAGGTGTGCTCTAAAGGTCGCATACCCTTAGGATCCATATTTCACTCCCCCCGTTTACTAACAAGAGTGTGTAAAAGCAATGGAGGTAAACTTAATATGCAAGAAAGAGAGAAAAAGTAGTACTAGAGCACTTCTCTAATACAAAGCAATGCTTCCAAAGCGGAATCGAAGCAATCTTTGAAGCATCAAGGCACTAATATGCAATCTTCGCCACGCCCAAACAAAAATTTGAAATATCCGGTTTGCCCGAGAGGGTTTTGAGCACCAAATACCAGCAAAAACGACGCCAAAAGCATATAGCAAAAATGACGCCAAAAACGTATAGCAATAGCCCCAAATAAGCAAACTGAGCCAAACTGAAGCACTTTTGGTTTTCACTAGTCCTTGCCCGTCCAAAGTAAGTGGTCCAACACCTTCACTTCAAAGCTACAAGGCTAGGTCAAGTGAAAAAAGTCAATTCCAATGCCGAATGACCAAAATCTAGGTTCGGGAGTGGATGTCTATTTCTATTGAAACCTGGAGAGGGATTTTGATTAGGCAAAACCTCTTCAATCAAGCACCATTTGTTGCTAATCAAAGCTTAAGAATTTATCTTTGTAACATGACAAAGATCTCTTGAATCCGATGTTGGAGCATAAAGCTATGCATCGAAGAAGATGGGTATGTCGATGTAGGGAGCAAAAAGGCAATTCTTGATAAGAGGGTCACTTTGATAGCTTAGAAATGGAAGCTTGAAGATTCTATCACTTGTTGTAATGACACATACCCAATCACGACAGCCTATAATACATATGTATGCTCTTAATTTCCTCCAAACTTGCTCAAAACTTAAACCTTTGATGGTCCAAAACAACAAAAAAACTCAAGATTCACAGCTTCTTTTACCTCCTTTAAAGGATGACCACTCCTCACAATTCTCACGCGGGAATCTCTTCGAACCATTTTATCCCACATGGGCTGTGGAGCTGGGATTTCTGGCCTATAAATAAGCTATCCCTTGCTTTATGCTCTCATCGAAGAGGGAGGATGGAGGGAAAGAGCCCTCTCGAGCTCAGTCGCGCATGGCGTACGTTGTTGGGAGTAATCCCTCCGCTACACACTGTCCTTCGTGTCGCTCCTAATCATAACGTTGGCGGAAGCTTGTCATTACATGGCTCCGATCCCAGTGTAGCAATTCCCAATGAGAGTCTCTATTTTTGGAACTCACTCAGTTCTGTTCACGAGGATGAAGATGCCAGCTATGAATTCAGATCGTGAGCACACGGAGAAGTGTCTTGTTTTTTCCTCCTTGCCATGCATCCATATCGAAGCTTCTCTTATCAAATTCTACTACATGGGTGCCACTTGGCACCCATGTGTTTTATTAACTTAAGGAGGCTAAGGGAAGGGTCTCACCGTTCTCCCACAATTACTCGGATTATTCTTGATTACCAACCACTTGGTGAGAGTGTCTCCCTCCATCTTCATTTAGGTACTCCTCAGGATGTCCTCACCATTCTTTTTGATATTGAGAGTCTTAGAGGGATGGGTTTGCTTGGCCCCTCCAAAGGCAAGTCCTCCACTGAAATTGCAAGATCTTCCAAACATGCCCTTTTCACCCTCTTGGCGAACACTTCCCATGAGCACCTAAATCAACAAGCCATAGCCACAAGGTTGGGGACCTTGAACTTGGCCATCGTGTTTAAGCACATGACTTACTTGAGGTTAACCCTTGCGGACACCATGGCGCAATGCATGGAAATGTTTGACCCCCGTGATGCTCGGACTTGTCGTATCATGAATTTTCTGTTCAAGAACCCTTGCCTTCCCATCACCCTCACTGATATCCATCTCTGTGACCCCTTCTTTTGCTTTGTCCACAAGAACCCTTCCCCTTTCTTTAGCTTCACATTAGATGCCACTACTTCCAATAGCAAGCTCTTGAAGCAAAGGTATTAAGAGTCTCACACCAAAGCAGGGATACCATCGAAGACCAGGGACGAAGACACCCAAGGACAAGTCCACCTCTTCATCCACTCTTGGCTAGACAACTGCAACTACTCACTACCTCGAAGTAGGTGGTGGCAGAAGTCTGACCAACACCCAAATCAGCCATAAGGCGTCTGAGCCACACACACTCAACAATAGCTATGAAACCTGCCCTACACTCAGCCTCACAACTGGAAGTGGCCACAGTAGGCTGCTTCTTGCTCAACCAAGATATACATAAGCTACCAAGCATGAAGCAAAAGCCACTAGTGAACACACGAGTGTCATAGCAACCAACCTAATCAGAGTCAGAAAAAGCATGCAAATCTGGCGGTAGTGATCCCCCCTTGGGATAAAACAACCCAAGTAGCCGAGTACCACTCAAGTAGCAAAAGATACGCTTAACTGCCTGCCAATGCTTGACTCCTGGGCAATGCATAAACCTACTCATCTATGAGACAGCAAACTGAATATCTGGCCGAGTAATGCATAAGTAAATCAAGCATCCAACACCCTGCTGATAGAGAACAACATCAAATGCATCTCCAACATCATGAAGACTCAATCGTAAACTTGTCTCCATAGGAGTGGCAATAGACTTACAATCTTCAAGGCCAAAACGCTGCAATAATGTGTCAATATATTTCGTTTGACACAAAGACATTCCACCATCAACGTGCATAAACTGAATGCCCAAATAATGATGCAAATGCCCCAAATCAGACATCTCAAATGAGGCATGCAAATCAGCCTTAAAATCAGCAATATGCCTCTCATGAGGACCAGTGACGGGCATGTCATCAACATAAACCACAATGATCAGAATTACATCATTAGCACGCTTAACATATAAGGTGCTTTCAGTTGGACTGTTCTCAAAACCATGTGCAATCAGATAGGCATGTATCTTCTCATACCAAGCACGTGGTGCTTGCTTTAAACCATATAATGCCTTCTTTAACCTGCACAATTGGTTCTCATGCCCTTTCTGCACAAAGCCACGGGGCTGAAAAACATACACTTCTTCATGCAAGTCACCATTCAAAAATGCAGTTTTAATGTCCAACTGATGTACATTCCAACCATGATGAGCTGCAAGTGCACAGATGCTCTGAACAGTACTCATACGACATGTAGGTGCAAAGGTCTCATCAAAATCAATGCCTCTTTCCTGTGCATAACCCTTTGCAACAAGCCTAGCCTTATACCTGTCAATTGTACCATCCGGTTTACGCTTCAACTTGTGCACCCACTTAGTGCCAATGGCCTTCTTGCCAGGAGGCAAGTCACATAAAGACCAAGTACCATTCTTCGTTATTGCATCATATTCAGATTGCATAGCAGCCATCCAATTTTCTGAATTTTGTGCTTCATTAAACAAAACAGACTCAGTCTCATCACAGAGACTAGATGCAGCGAAAGCATAGCAATCTGATGCAAAAGAGGCACTATGAGAGCCTGATCGAGTACGATATGACAGAGGTGCATCTAATTTGCTATCACGCAAGGTCTGCACTAGCCATTTTGGCATAGTTCTTGCCTGCTCAATATCAGCTCTCTCATCAATAAGTGCATCATGTAGATCTACATCAGAAATGGAATGATCTGCATCATCACATGAAACTTGCAAAGGCTAAGAAATTGCCTCATTAGGACCAACACTAGACTGTCCATGTGTGAAAAGAGGCAACAAATTATCATACATGTCTTTGGAGCTAACAGATGTCTCCTTAGTACATGAAAGCAATGGCTGAATAGCATCTTCCACAAAAACAACATCACGGCTAACCAGAATGTGTTTCGTCTGTGGATGATACAGACGATAGCCTTTACTTTCAGAACTGTACCCAACAAATACATTTTACTGCTTTATCATCCAATTTTCTGCGATGTTGTTCAGGCACTAATGCATATGCCAAACAACCAAAAACACGCAGATGAGCAACAGATGGCTTGCGATCATGCCAAGCCTCATATGGAGTGATAGACTAGAGCGCTTTAGTGGGACACCTGTTCAATACATATGCTGCACACATGACAGCCTCAAGCGAGAAACTATGTGGTAAAGCCTGACTCTTGACCATACACCTTGCCATCTCCATGAGTGACCTGTTCTTTCGTTCAGCAACTCCATTCTGTTGAGGTGTATACGGCACTGTACACCAGTTTTTTATCCCACGTTCAGCCAGAAATGCATTGAAATCAGAAGACATATATTCCCCCCCTCGATCAAAACGGAGGGTGCCCATTTTACATGCTGACAGATTTTCAGCCAAAACTAAAAACTGTTTGAAGCACATGAACACTTCGGACTTTGCCTTCAATGGATATACCCATGCATGCCTGGAAAAATCATCAATGAATGTCAGGAAGTAAAGATAATTTTGAAAAGAAGCTGTCTGCATAGGACCACAGATATCACTATGTTCAAGCTGCAATTTTTGAGTAGCCCGAACTGAATCATCTTTTGGAAAGGACGAACGCTGCATTTTGTCCAAAATACAGCCTTCACAAACATGTTTTCCAGGTGCCTCAACTTTGGGCAAGGCATTCTGAGCAACTGCCAATATACTCGTGAACAACCTTAGGCATATCTGGCCAATAAACTCCCAATCATTGTGATTCCCTCAGTGTTGCATGAGTTCCCTTATGAATTCTCCATCAATTTATGTGAGCTGCTCAATAAAGTTCTTGTGTTCAGCCTCTTCCACACATCTTAACAATACACCATTGGGTTCTTTAAAATACACACTTCCTGCCATAATGTGCAAGTTATGTGATTGTAGAAATCCTTTCCTAGCATCCTTGTTGATTTGATGTTGTGGTCCATGGGTGAGTATTGGAATTAACTTTTCTGCCCACTTAGGACAGACTTCTAAGTTGAACAAATAAGTATCTGGTAAATCATCTGCTACTCCGTTAGGTGGTTCTCCATAAGTTAACCTAGACAAATGATCGGCTCTCATGTGGGTATTTCCTTTTTAAACCACTACTTCAAAGTCGAACTCCATCAACAACAGAAACCATCTTACTAGTCTTCTCGTGTTACAAGGCTTATTGACTAGGTACAATAAGGCCTGATGGTCGATGAAGAACTTGAACTTGTTAGCTAAAAGGTAGTGCCTAAATTTCTTGACTGCATACAACATTCCTAAACCTTCTTGTTCTGTAGTCATATAGTTTCTCTCCGCTTGGTTTAGTTGTCTGCTCACATATGCAATAGGGTGGTCTAATTTTCCTTCATCTGCAGGTTGAGCTAGGATGCATCCTATTGCATAGTTCGAGGCATCTACATGGATATGAAATGGTTTATTCTAGTTGGGTATCTTCAAAATAGGTGTTGTACTTAGTCGTCTTTTTAGTTCATTAAACGCTTTTTCGCATTCATCCATCCATGCAAATTTGGTTCATAATCCATATAGAAGCTTGGCGATTATGGCATACATGTGAATAAATCTATGATAGTATTCAAAATGACCCATAAAAGCTTGCACTTCCTAAACATTTTTTGGTCTTGGAAGCTCTAGGATCACCTTTACCTTATCCTTGTCAGTGGGAATTCCATTCTTGGATACGATGTCCTAGGATCTTTCCTTGTCTCACCATAAAGATGCATTTTTCAGGATTCAGGCACACTCAATATTGCAGACACTTCTCAAATATCCTTCGTAACTCCGGAATGTGCTCATGTCTCTGACATAAGTATGTGCATAAGTCATCTACATACACTTCCATACTCTTCCTTAGAAATTCCTTAAATACGTGACACATCAACCTTTGGAAAGTAGCAGGGGCGTTGGTGAGTCCAAATGGCATCACTCTAAAAGCATAAACTCCCCATTCAGTTGTGAATGTTGTCTTATGTTTGTCCTTTGTAGCAATAGCTACTTGGTTGTACCCAAAGAATCCATCTCGGAAGCTATAGACTTCCTTACCTGCAACTCTTTCCAAGAGACGATCAGTGATAGGTAACGAGTAGCTATCACGAATTATGGCTGTGTTTACTTCCTTCAGTTTAATACACACTCTTAATTTCCCATTCTTTTTGGGTATGACCACTAATGGTGACACCCATTCTGTGTGTTCTATGTCGTAAATGAATTCGGCTGCCAACAATTTGTCTATCTCCTCCTTAATTTTTGCTGAATAGACATTATTATAAGTATAAGGGTGTTGCTTCGATGGTTTTGCATCAGGTGTCATTGGGATTCGATGAGAAAAAATGGATGGATCTACTCCTTTGAGGTCCTTGTAGGTCCATGCAAATACATCTTGGTATTCTCGAATTAGGTTTATCAATTCCTCTTCCTCTTCGGGTGACACATCTTTCCCAATGTACGTACATCTCTCTTCTCCATCTTCCATGGTCACCATTAGTTTCTTCATTTGTTCCTTGTTATCGTATGCTTCTTCTTCTTTGGCTTCCCATTTAGGCATCTAAATAGCTATCCTCCTCTCTTCTACTTCATATCTTTTGAAGTGCTTTGGGACGTCAAAAAGATCTAGGGTTGGTTCTGCCTTATTTAACGTCTCCTCATTGTTCGGTCTCGTCTGAGCTACTTCTATTGCTAATACCTTGGGTGTTCCCCCTTTGTCATCGACTTGAATTTCTTCCAAATACCATTCCTCCGAGTCAAATTCTGGCTCCATTTCTATGCTTTCATTCTCTTCCTTCCATTCCTTTTCTAATAATTCTCCTCCTCTCTTCTACTTCATATCTTTTGAAGTGCTTTGGGACTTCAAAAAGGTATGGGGTTGGTTCTACCTTATTTAAAGTCTCCTCATTATTCGGCCTCGTCTGAGCTCCTTCTATTGTTAATACCTTGGGTGTTCCCCCTTTGTCATTGGCTTGAATTGCTTCCAAATACCGTTCCTCTGAGTCAAATTTTGGCTCCATTTCTATGCTTTCATACTCTTCCTTCCATTCCTTTTCTAATAATTCTCCTGTCTCGACTTCTTGAAGGACTGCCATGTAAAAACTTACATCATAACCTTCTTCATCCACACATTCATTCATGGTTAATACCTCCTTGTTTACACACACATCTAATGTGGCTAGAATCTCCATCCAACTGTGTGGTTCGAATGCTTCATCTGAAAAAACTTGAGGCCTATACATCGGATCATCTACGGGTCGGTAATTTTGATGTCCAATAGGCCACATTCGAGTTTTTTTATCTTCTCGCTTTGCTTCCTTACACATCCATAGTTGAGCATCTTCGTGCATCCATGATTGGTCACTTGAACCTGCACTGTGAATTTGATAAATCATCCTCTTCCTTGTGTATGGGATTCCATTGTAGTTTGGGTACGTCCCTATATGACAATGTATGTAAATTTATCTTGGTAGTAGTCCCCTGATGTTGTATGTATAATGTGTCTCTTCCCCAGTCTTGTACTACCCTAAGTTGTGTTATTTGCTTTTCCAAATTGGCATACGGCTAGAGTGTGTTCGAATTGTACTCTGCACATAGTTAACTTGATCTTTTCCAATATTTCTAGGGGTCTCTCTACATGGCCATCTGCCAGTTGAAGTTTCATACGTGTTGGTTGTAGGGTTGGATTTCCCCATTTTTCCCAAATTTCTTTGGTGGCTATGTCTACACCCGCTCCGGTGTCTAAAATGGCTTTATTCATATATCCATTAAAAGTGATGGGTAGACATGTATTTCCCTCATCTCCTTCACTAAATTCTCTGACTTTGTCAACAAGGATTTGTATGGTAGATGGGACTTCCGTTTCTTTGTTTTCCTTATCAGTCTCCTTAGTTTCTAGTTTCAATTGTCCCGCTAATTGATTCCATAATTGTGGTTTGTCTCCTAGTAACTCTTCCACTATCAAGAGGCATTGCACCTTGGTCTTCTTGATCTCTGCTAAGTTGTGTGAGTTCTTGCCTGAAAACCCATCTTCCTTGCCTCGAATTGTGGGAGCATGAAAGACCAGGGATCCTTTCTCGTATTCTCCCATATAATTAGGTAGAGTGGATAAACTGTGTACTTCCTCCCTATTTTGGTCTAACAAGGAAACCTCTTCGTATACTTCTTCCAAATTTGGGGTTGAAGTTGACAGACACTTGCAGGTGTTATTGGCTAGTTTTTGGGCTGTGTATTCAGCCTTTTAGTGTCATTTTACTGCATATATTGAGCACATACACACCATGTACGCTTTTGTGGATACCGCTTATGTACATCCATGTGGTCATTGATATAGCGATTACGTTCTTTGCATAAAGCCTTTTACGTTTTGATAAAGAGGGTCGTGGTGAGGTTTTTCTTAACTGGGAGACACCCAGATGTTGGGGTCTCTTCGGTGATGCAGGTGGAAGACTTACCCAGCCTCGCCATAGGAGATGTATGATAGTTGTTCATAGGTGCTCGATAAGCCTAGTTGGCTTCTATTGGGTAACTGATTATATGCAGTGGAGTCAGTGATTCACTATGCAGGTAGACATGTCAGTACTTGTAGTTTTATGATACTTTGACACTGGTCATATGCTAATTTTGCAGAGGATACTCTGGCAAAATTTTTCCAGATTTCTGGTTTAGTCAACTATACAGTGGTCAATTTACTCCTTGATACACTTATTTGTTGGTGTTTGGACTCTTCTAGCTCCATTATCATTCTATTCAGTTCTCTACGATCATGGCATCAGAGGTCTCAGGAACATCTGGTGGATCAGGGTCTAGTGCTAGTGTTTCGAGGAGGAGCTATAACTTGCAGGGCAAAGACCATTTTGAGATCCGAAAATTTGATGGCACAAACTTTGCTCTATGGAAGAATCAGATTAAAGATGTGCTGATTCAAAGGAGGCAATGGAAGCCAGTAAATGGGATTTCAAAGAAGCCTGCTGACATGGATGAAGATGATTGGGATGAGTTAGATGAAATGGCCAGGTCTACCATTCGCTTGCACTTGGCAGATAATGTTTACTTTACAGTATTAGACTGTGAAAGTGTAGAGGAGCTTTGGAAGAAGTTATGCAATACATATGAAAAAGAGACGACATCAAATAAAGTGTATCTGATGAGAAAATTATATGACCTTCGTATGAAGGACACAGATAGTGTTGCTGCTCATCTAAATGAGTTTGATGCTATATTCTCCCAACTACAGGCTCAAAAAATGGATATGGATAATGAAATGAAAGCAGTATTGCTGTTATGCACCCTGCCATCATCATGGGATACGTTTTGCACGGCTATTAGCAACAGTGCACCTGGTGGTAAACTCGTCTATGATGACATATGTGGAGCACTCTTGAGTGAGGAGATTCGTAGAAAATCTATGGTTGGCACTTAGAGTGGAGATGCATATAATGTTCGTGATTCTTACCAAGGAAAGAATCAACAACATGGCAGGAGCAAGAACAAGGAAAAGAATGGTCAATGGAATAAGAGTAGAAGTAAATCAAGGAAGAGGGATATCAAATGCCATTATTGTCATAAGAAAGGACACATGAAGAAAGACTGTTATGCATTTAAAAAAAAAAGGTAAAGGACAGAATGTTGATGGGCATGTTAAACAGTTACCTACAACATCTACTTCGACTGTGAAGATTGAAGAAATTAATGCTATTTCTGATGATGCTGATGTGTTGACACTTGATAGTACTGTGCCATCTGAGGCACTTATGGCTGATTCTCTTTCCCACACGTGGCTGCTAGATTCTGGTGCTTCTTTCCATGTGACACCACATAGAGAATGGTTCTCTAATTATGCAACAAAGTCTCTTGGTACCGTGAGACTTGGTGACTCTTACCAGTGTGATGTTGTGGGGATTGGAGATGTGGTTGTGTAGTTCATTGATGGTTCAAAATTTACTATGCATAATGTACGCCATGTACCTCAGTTATCAGACAGTTTGATGTCAGTTGGTCAACTTGATGACCTTGGTTACAAGGTGGTCTTCTATGCTCAGTCCTTTCGTATATCAAAGGGCAATATGGTTATTGCAAAAGGAAGCAAAGTTGGCTCACTTTATCCTTTATTTGTATCACAAAAAGAACACTTGTTAGCTGTTACTGAACAGCCTATGGCTTGTATTTGGCATGGTCGTTTGGGCCATATATCTCGTAGTGGAATGGAAAATCTTTCTCGTTCTGGCTACTTACCTGTGTTATCTTTCTCTGATTTTTCATTTTGTGAGCATTGTCAATATGGAAAGCAAACTAGAAATGTGCATAGAACGCACATTGACTCTTCAATTCAGCCTTTAGATCTTGTTCATACAGATGTGTGTGGTCCTATGCCCACTAGGTCCTTAGGTGGTTCTCTTTACTTTGTCACTTTCGTAGATGATGCTACTAGAAAAGTCTGGGTATATCCTATCAAATCAAAGGATGATGTATTCCCTACTTTCAGAAAATGGATTGCTTCAGTTGAGACTGAAAAAGGAACTAAGATTAAGGCTTTACGTTCAGATAATGGGGGTGAGTATACCTCACATGAATTCAGCCTTTTCTGTCAGTCTAGAGGGATTCGTAGAGAGTTTACAGCTCCTTATACCCCAGTACAGAATGGTGTAGCTGAGAGGATGAATAGAACTATTCAAGATAGAGTAGTCTCTATGTTGCATCATGCAAACCTCTCACAAGGTTTTTGGGCAGAAGCAGTATTGACTGCAGTTCATGTGATTAACCTTTCACCTAGTACTGCAAAAGGTCTGAAAGTGGCACAAGAGTTATGGACAGGGAAACCACCATATTATGATCATCTTCGAGTTTTTGGGTGTGAAGCATATGCTCATATACCCAAGAATCTTAGACAAAAGTTGGACCATAAGTCAAAGAAATGCATTTTTCTTGGATATGGTCGAGAAGGACAATTTGGATATTGCTTATGGGATCCTGAAACACGGTCAGTGATCAAAAGTAGTGATGTCATTTTTAATGAGTCTAAGATGCATAAACAGCCCATTAAGGAGGTTGAAGTGAGAAGAGTGGTGTTTGAGGATACTAGTCCTCCGGTTAGCATGCATAAAAATGCTGCACATAGGGATGTTCAAGAGAATGTCCATTCAGATCAGTCTGCACATGTTCCTGTTCAGCAACCATTGAGACGTTCTGCACGTGTCTCATATCCACCTGATAGATATGTTCCAGGTTTAGATTTTGTTATGCTAACAGATGCCGGTGAGCCTTCTTGCTACAAAGAGGCTATGCAGACAGAGGATCATGTCAAGTAGGAGCGTGCCATGAAGAGTGAGTTGGATTCTATTCACAAGAATGGTACTTGGGACTTAGTACCTTTGCCAAAGGGCAGAAAAGCTTTACCATGTAAATGGGTATATAAGCTGAAATTCACATCAGATAATGCTTCTCCAAAATATAAAGCACGACTTGTTGCAAAGGGTTTTAAGCAACAACATGGTGTTGATTTTGAGGAAATCTTCTCTCCAGTGGTCAAGATGACTACTTTGTGCATGTTGCTTGGATTCGTTGCAGTGGAGGACTTAGAGCTAGTCCAAATGGATGTGAAAACAACTTTCTTGCATGGATATCTTACAGATGAGATCTATATGGAACAACCAGAGGGTTATGTAGTTCCTGGCAAGGAAAGTCTAGTTTGTAAGCTCAAGAAGAGCTTGTATGGACTTAAACAGTCTCCTAGACAATGGTACCAAAAGTTTGATGCTTTTATGAAGTCCCAAGGCTATTCTCGGAGCAATGAGGATCATTGTCTCTACACAAAGAGATGTTCTGATGGCAACTTGATATGCTTGATACTTTATGTTGATGATATGTTGATTGCTGGGAAGTCCTCTTATGATTTGTCACTTCTCAAAAAGAAGTTGAGTCAGACATTTGATATGAAGGATTTGGGGGATGCCAAACATATTCTTGGCATGCGCATTACTCGTGATAGGAGTAAAAGATGCATATACTTGTCTCAAAGTGAGTACATATCCAAAGTACTTCACCGATTCAATATGCAGGGTGGAAAGGCATTGAGTACACCTTTACCCACATATGTGAAATTGAGCAAGGATGACTACCCCAAATCAGATGAGGAAAAGGAATTCATGACCAAAATTCCCTATCAGTCTGCTATTGGTAGTCTCATGTATGCTATGGTAGCTACGAGACCAGACATTGCATTTGCAGTGGGAGTTGTGAGCAGATATATGTCTAATCCTGGCAAGAAACATTGGGAAGCGGTCAAAATGATTTTGAGATATCTGAGTGGCACTAAGGACAAGTGTCTATGCTTAGGTAGAGGGAAAGCATCCATTATTGGTTACACAGATTCTGACTATGCTGGTTGTGTAGACGATCGTAAGTCTACATCAGGGTACATTTTTCATTTTGCTGGAGGTGCTATCTCTTGGAGATCTCGTCTTCAAGAATGTACAGCTGTTTCTACCACAGAAGCAGAGTATGTTGCAGCAAGTGAGGCATGTAAGGAAGCATTGTGGCTCTCTCTTCTTTCTTGTGATATGGGTTTACCTCAGCATGTACCTCACTTGCTCAGTGATAGTCAGAGTGCCATTGCTTTGGCTAAGAATCCGGTCTATCATGCAAAGACCAAGCACATTGAGGTGAGGTATCACTTCATTAGAGATTGCTTAGCCACTGAGAGCATTATTCTTGAGAAGGTTCACACTCGAGATAATGCTGCAGATGCTTTGACTAAAGCTCTACCACATGATAGCTTTCGACACTGTTGTCACTTGATGGGGGTTACTTGATTCTTGATCTTACGCAGTCACTTGTATACTGTGTAACATGCCCATCAGGTGGGAGGTATAGTTTGTATACTTACACTCAGGTATCCTTTATCATTCTTTATTTTTCTCCCATAGTTACTCTAGCCATATTGGCCTTTAGTGGGAGATTGTTACCGTTAGTGTCCATGTGAAAGGCCAAATGGCCACCGGACACTTCTTTGTATATGTTCTTTAATAAAACATATAGTGGCCTGGTCAGTCACGTACTGTAAGTTCGACCGCACTTGTAAGACCTAAGAAGTCTGTCTTCGTGCCTCCTGTGTAGTGTGTTTTCTGCGTATTCTACAGTCTCTGCGTGGAGTACTGTGTGCGGCCTTAGAAGCTCAGTTTTCTAATCCGAGCATATCGTCGTGGAGCTCTCGAGAAGGAGAGCGCACTGTGGTGCATCACCGTTGAAACACTTCACTTCTTGTCCTCTTTATTTTTATTTTTCATCTATTTAATTCTAAGGTTTTCCCTTCTAGTCTTCCAACTTTGTGTCTTCTTGTTTTGGTTACTTTCACGTGGGTCTTTCGAATCTTCCACTACCTGTATCTTGGGTTCTAGGTCCTTACTCGTCTCTTGTTTGGAATCTAACTTTGTTGTCTCCTGTCCTCTGGCTTGTGCTCGAGTAATGGCTTTTAATGGTACTGTGTATTCTTTATCACTTCCCGACGAATCAATCACTTCGATCACATTGATTTGTGTTGTGTTATGAGTCTTTTTGGGATTTTTTAGGCAATCTCTAAATAGATGTTCTTTTCCACACTCATTGCAGTACCCTTCCCAAGTCCTAAGAGGTGGTGGGTTGTATGGCATGGTGCATTCTCTTATGAAATGGTTTCCTCCGCATCTATAGCATGATCCTTTTGGCACAGCAGTCTAATGGGTAGTCTCATAGGTGCTGGTGCCTTAGGTGTAGTGTGCATCGAATTCGCATACTCTGGTCCATAGAGATTGTCATATCCTTCATAACCATAATAGTGTTGGTCATAGGTTTCGTCATACTCCACAAGACTTGCATCATAGGAATAGTATTCTCCTTGGGTTTGCTCGTATCCTTGATTCGTTGTTTCTGTACTACCTAGAGGCGTAGCTGGTACTATGGCTCTTTCCATGTTGTCCTCTGATTGAGTGTATCTAACTGGCACTACATTTTGTGGAAGGGATGGTTGTTGCCCCAATACTGGTTGTGGTTGTCCATATCCTCCTTGTTCATAAGGTCTGGGTGCTCCTTGTGGGCCTGGATAGGGGTTGTATCTTGGGATCTCCCTTCCTTGTTCTCTGAGAGGGTATCTGTAAGGTCTATACTAGGGTTGATTCATGGGCCTTGATTGCCTATTAAATGGGCAATTTTTAGTAGTATGGTTGGTGTATTTCTGCTCAATTTGGCAGTACAGGTTGGGTCCTTGGGGTGGCTTCCTATTGTAAGGATAAGATTGCGGCATGCCCATGCCGCCTCTAGTGCATATGTGAGATGGGTGATCGCCACCACATAGGCAACATCTTCGTAACATTGGTATTGTCATTGCTGGGTTCTGGTAATTCCTCTATCCATGGAATCCTAACTTCTTGGCTACCAGTTCTACTAGCTCCTCCACATTACTAGAGCTAGTCGTCACTGTACTCCTAGTGTCCTCTAGTTTAGTCGAGCTTGGTGTACTTTTGAGGTCATCAGCTAGGTCAATGCATTCTTGACGACACTCACTCAATTTCTGGAGCCGTTTTACGTAATCTAGGGTTCTCAATGTTCCATTAGTCAATCCATCCATGAATAATGATATCATTTTTTGCTAGGAGGGCCTTTCTGTTGCTGGGCACCTATCAACATATTGGTTAAATCTTCTGGCCGCTATTTTTATGGTTTTATTTGGGTTTTATTTGAAACTATGAATTAAGGATGATGAGTTGTGTTTAATCCCTCTTTTGGTAAATTCTCCAATGATCTCTTGGAAAAATTGCTCAATATTTCCAAATTGACTTGGATCCAACAGTTGGAACCAAGTCAAGGCCGTTCCTGTGAGGGTCAGTCCAAAGGACTCATACTGCACAAAGAAGTCATCCACTTGTTCGGTTTGTAATACTTGCTTAAATTCTGCTATGTGGTCATGTGGTTTTCCCATTCCATCATAATGATTTCTCATGCACAACTTGAATCTGTCTCAGCCTTCTTACAGGTTCTGGTGGTATGGGCACCAGGAAGTGCATTCTTGGTGGCACACTTGGTTGTGGCCTTGGTCTCATGGGTGGACGAGTCATGTTACCTAACCTTGAGTGGGTTTGGTTGTGTGAATGTACTCATGGCGTTGTGAACTACACATGTGTTCGATTGGGGACACTTCGTCGGCTCGTTTGTCCTGACATTGTATTCTTCGATTCTTGATGAGTTCTAAAAGGATTGTGGGAGGTAGTTGCCTGCTCTCGAGGAGGGAATACAGGCAACCCCATGTATTTTAGTCGAGACCTATCTACTACATCTACTGGCCAATATCCTCTCTGGTTTTGGTCTAGGTATGTGACTCTAGACTCATCTTCCGGCTCCTCAACTCATAGATGGTCATTGGGCTCACATCTTGTCCTCGTATGGGAGAATCTATCTATAACAATAGATCTGACCCTGAATGAGATATACATCCAGTAGGTAGTAATCTTGAGGTATCGAATCCCCTCTCAAGACTTGAGTCACCATAGACTTGCCCCTTGGGGTAGTCACAAGTTCTTCAAGGTTAGATCTTCCCGAGTTTCCTGGTCCTTCTAGTTCTCCTCTCTCGTTTATCTAATCTAGGTCTTCTATCACTACGTAGATTTGACCTAACTTATACATGTACGCTCCTCCCTCGTACTTCACTACGGGTCTGGACACTATTGCTGACTCGGTAGAGTTTACCATTCTTGCAACAGACCTATTTAAACCATACAGGTAAATAGGGATTCCTTGCCGATTTGTTGACATATATTGCAGAGAGGTGCGGTATTCACCCTCCATGGTTGACATAAATTTCTCCCTAGGAACATAACCATGCATGTCCTCTGAGGCCATGGGTAGTTCCTCCTCTTAGTCACTAGAGGTGTCCGCATAGATCGAGTGATGGCTCGCTTGGGTTGCACTTTCTATCGGCAAAATGATACTTCTCTGGCTTTTTAGCACCCGTCTTGATCTTAAGTTCATTCACCCCTTTGGGTGTATATCTGCTCTCTACTTCCCCTTAGTTCACCTCAATCACTTCAAATTTTGCCTCCAAATAGCTTGAGTTGTTATGGACAATACCACTCTTGACGATACCACACAGACGATATGATACCAGACTCGACACGATATGATACCAAGGGTCTATGGCGATATGATACCAATGGGTGGCACGATACGATACTGGAGATGCAGACGATACAATACCTTTGCAACCCAATGAAAGTGGCGACACAATACCAATCATGCATGCGATACGGTACCGCTCAATCAACGATACGATACCTATGATCGACACGATATAATACCAGGTGGACCATGATATGATACCACCGGGTGATCATGATCGCGATACCAGCAATTGATGATATGATACCACAATGGTATCATGATACCTCAAGTGGGCATGTAGGATACGATACCAGGTGAGTATCATGATACTAGGAAATTTTGGTATCGCGATACCAAAACTCAACCAATCGCGATACTAGAGCCACAAATGATAAAAACTCCAAAATCTTTTGTGCAAAATGTTCATTTCTCTCTCCCCCTCTCTCTTGACCCCCTGTATCACCTCAAAAGCTCCCAAAAAAATTCTCCGTTCTGCCTCACGATACCGAAAACGACTTAGATCACGTGCCTGTGTGTTCTTAAGGTGTTTTGGATATCAAAAATTTATATAACTCACCTTCAAGGATGCCTTAACCAAGCTTTGGGCTCACAAGGTCACTCTTTTGCTCACTTAGCACGATACCAACTCGGTGATACCGGTCGCTGCTCTTCTCACGATACTTGTTCTCACAAGTGACCAACTGAACTGATTTTTTTGGTTTTTATAGTCTTGGGTTACCCAATGCGTAAATTGAACTAATTTTGACAATTTTTTTGGTTTTTTTCTTGATGTATTCTACTTCCCCCTACTCTACTCCTCTCTCTTGCCTAACCCTAACTCTTCCCTTACTTCCTCACTCCTAACCCTAACCTAAAAACTCATTACACACACCCCAAGAGTGTGAAGTAACAAGTGCTGAAATACTTGACTACTTGCCACCGAACTAATTCACCTCTACAAGTATGATTCCTTCACTCTAGAGCTCTAACCATCATGAAGGCACCTGGTTATTAGGTTTCTTCTCCGGCAACAGTGCCAAAAACATGTGTACCTAAGTCATGAAGCCTTAGGGACTTGCGTTGATGAGACTAGACCTCAATCGCCCCACAAGTGCATATAGTGGTGGATTAATACATGTTTAATTATCAATCCGAGGAACCACAAGAACCAAGTGTATGAAGACATGTGCACACATGATGGTAGGTGAAGTATCTAATTTACAATGCATGTGACTAGCCTCAACTACCTCTCCAATTCACTAATCCTTTGAAAATGCATGCCGTGATACCATTTACAGTAGTAAGGACAAATTTGAACTTTCCTCTCAGCTCTGAACTCCGAATATGTCAATAGCGGGTTCATTTTGAAGCTCTCAATGAGATGCATCTATTGCTAGTAACGAACTTGACAAATGAGCTTCAAGTTATGAGCAAAATAATGAATGGTGGGAAACACCAACACTTGCTCCACAACTCATAATGGCTCACACACACACTACAACAATTCAAAAGTGATGGGAAGGGATAGACAATAGTCCTACACACACATTTCAAGCATTACACACACACAAAAGATCATGGAGAAGGAGGAAATCAGCAGGGAAGAAGCAAATTCGAAATTCTTTTTCAGATTTCACAATGGCAAAAAGTTATTTACAAGAGTCACAAAGTGACTTATATACATGTGCCATAAAAATGGTCCGTTTTTTTATCAGTCATGATTCTATAATGAATTCTATTTTTAAACTAATTATTTCACCTTTTCCTTGTAAGATGTGCTTTCCCCATACATTGTTAAATTGACATTCTACTTTCCAGATATAAGTCGCGTCTCCAAGAGGTCTTTCCATCTTGTTGAACTAATGAGAATGGGGATTGACTTTCGTTGTGTGCTTCATAGGTGGGTCTTGAATGGGTATTATCTACAGATGTACTAGTGCCCTGGGTCTCTCCTTAGATATTTCAACAATAGGCAAGGTTTCAATATCTATCATTTGGTGACTAGTGCCTACCTTGGAACTAGTGCTTGCTACTTCAACCATGATGATGACAGTAGTGGATGTTCTGTGGATTTGTTGTAAGAAGACGAATCACATTAGTATTGTATCAAAAACTTGATGAGACCTTGTTCCCTTTACAATACCAATGTGACATCTTTGAATGTTATTGAGTTAGTGAGTGTTATGTGTGAGGTTAGTGTACGTGGTGGGTTCATGGGTTTTGTTACATGACTTTATTTTCCATACTTCCCTTATGGGCTTACAAGTTTTGCGTGTGAACACATATAAGGGTTTCTAGGATGACCCCCCTCGATTGTGGGACTTTTTAGGTACCCATTGCCAAGTAATTCTATGTTGAAATTTACATGAGTGTTTGTGTTCAATATCTTGCAACGTGAGTTTGTGAAGGGCAGGGGTCAATGAGAACTGTTTACTTCCTAAGAGTTCATGTGTGACTACTTGAGCTCATAAGCAGGTCTTAGGCACCCATATCTATCTCTGATTGTGGTCTGGCTTCATCAACCGCTTCGATACCCAAATGGAGAGTACATGTTGTGCATGAAATCTTTGATGTACCCCCATTGTTCATTTTGATTTTGTTAGTCGCTTCGTAAGCGCAGGTGGTCCTAACAAGGGAGCAGATGGGTGCTCACCCTTGTGTCCACAAATCTACTTCATACCATGAATAACCTTGCCTCGAGATGTCCTTTTCTTTTGGGATTCCACAGTCTTCTTAAGCTTCTCTTCATAGCTCCTTGCTTCACGTACATAGATCATTGACATTTTTGGAAAAGAAGGGAGTTCTATCCTCTTGCTTGCTCATTCTTCAACAATCGCAATTCTTTGCATCACATAGTTTTGGTCAAAGAACAACATCTTTTTCTTCATGATTATTCCTATAAGAACTAGGAGTTTGTGTCACAATTTGATCATTGATTATGGAGCTACCTAGTTCTATTGTGACATGCTAGTTATTTACCCAAACCTAAAGAAGTCTGCTCCTTAGATTTAAGTTGACTGCATGATCATAGATTGAGTCTTAACCAAAGACAAGAGATTCAGTAAGGTTTGGTCAGCACAATGCATATGATTTTTTTTGTGCCCTCTGCTTGTCCGTCGGCTTGTGGGTGGTATGGAGCAAGCTTCTTGTGAATGATCATGAATTCTTGTAGCAAGTATTCAATGACCTCATTCAAGAAGTGGTACCATGATCACTTATCAATTCTACTGGTAATCCATATCTTGTGAATATATTTTTGAGCAAAAATTTGGCTTTTGTTTGCACATCATTCTTCTTGGTTGCTTAGAATTCTACCCATTTGGTGAGATAATCTATTGCAATAATGATATACTCAGCATGTGAATTTCTTAGCTAGGGGTTTAATAGGACCAACAAAGTCTATTCCCCACTTAGAGAATGCACATCTTCCCATCATGGGTCTCTATGGCATCTCATCCTTACATATCGAATATTGAGTTCTCTAAAATATGTCACACCTCTTCACATAGGTATGAGCATCCATATGAAGGGTAGGCCATCATAGACCTGAGAACAAAATTGCTTTGATCACTCAATCTGGTCCAAAGTATCCTCCTGCCACACCTTGGTGTGCGGTTTCCAAGATCTTTAAATACTCACTTTCATGGACACATGATCTAAGATACATGTCTATATAGATTATCTCCAATGAGTGTCTAGTCTTGAGTCTCCTACTCTAGAATCCTTCTTCTTGCTAACGTCATCTCTTGAGGGAAAGTTTTCCTCCTCAGATAGTCAACTAATGGATTGATCCAATCCAGTATTAAAGAAATTTGATACAAAGTAGCATGCTCCATCATAGGTTTAGTAATTCACATTGAACAATCCTTACACATCCTATAGACATGTGCTTCCATAGTTCGCTAATACACACCAAATCTTTTTAGATTCTATAGACTTCAGTGTTTTGAATTTCATTGATCTAATGCACCTACATGTGGTAATTGTAACCATTTAGCATATTCATCTTCTTCCACACAACAAGCTAGGATTCCTTCATCAATGTGTTTTTATATACTTTGTATCATTATATGATACTTTTTTTAATTTAATCACCTCATTATCCTTTGTTCTCATTATGGGATGTTTAGGTTCCAAAGTGAGAATAGGTACAATAGCTTTAGCCCAATCAAGTACTACTTCCAAGTAGAACAAGTAAGCATCACGAAGTTCATCCAATACTCCTTGTGGTGATTCTCCCGAAGTTATCCTAGAGGGATGATCTGCCCAAAGGTGAGTCTTGCCTTTTCTGACCACTACTTCAAATTCGTACTCCATTAGTAAGAGAAAGCATCTTACTAATCAGCCTATGTTGCAAGGTTTGTTCACTAGCTATAGTAGATCCTAGTAATCAGTAAAGAACTTAAAATTATTTGCAAGTAAAATAATGTCTAAACTTCTTGGCAACATACACCATGCCTAATCCTTCCCTTTTTGTAGTTGTGTAATTACTCTCTGCTTTGTTCAATTGCCTATTCACATATGCAATCGGAAGATCAATGTTTCCTTCACCTATGGGTTGTGCTAGCACACATCCAAAAGTGAAATTAGAAGCATCCACATGAACATGGAATGGCTTGGTCCAGTATGGTGTGATCAAAATTGGTGTTGAACACAATCATTGTTTGAGCTCAATGAAAGAGTTTTCACACTCTTCGTTCCATTGAAAGTTAGTTAGAAGGTTGTACAAAGGCTTTGTAATTATAGGATACATGTGGATAAAGCATCTATAATATCCACAATGACCCATGAAGGCTTGTACTTCCTTGAAATTCTTTGGTCCAGGAAGTTCTTCAATGGATATAACTTTATCTTCATATGTTGATATCCCATTCTTTTACATTTTGTGTCCTAGAATCTTGCCTTGTTTGACCATGAAGACACGCTTCTCTAGATTCAGGCAGACCTGATATTTTCTACATTTGTGTGTCTGTTTAAGTTCAGGTATGTGGGTTTGTTTGATATTGGAGTGATCACACATGTCATCTACATAGACTTCTAAATTCTTTCGTAGGAATTCCTTGAACATGTGACACATCAATCTTTGGAATGTAGCAAGAGCATTGGTGAGCCCAAATGGCATCATGAGAAATGCAAAGATAGCCCACTCTATGTTGGTCTTTTGGGGCAATGGCCACTTGATTGTAGCATGAGAATCCATCAAGAAAGTTATGCACTTCCTTGCCTACTAGACGTTCTAAGAGATGATTGATGATAGGAAGAGGATAACTATCTCTTATGGTGGATGCATTTACTTTTTTCAAGCTAATACACACACATAACTTCCCTTTTTTTTGGTACAACCACAATGGGTGATACTCATTCAATATACTCAATTTCATAGATAAAACATGCTTCTATCAAGCAATCGATATCTTCTTTGATTTTGGTTGTATAATTATCATTGTAGGTGTAAGGTTTCTGCTTGGTAGGCTTGACTTCCAAAGCCATTGGGATTCGATGAGAACAAATATCTGGATTCATTCCTTTCAAATCATTGCAACTCCAAGCAAAGACATCTCTATATTCTCTCAAGAAATCTATCAACTCACATTCTTCTTCTGCACTTAAATCGTGTCCTATGTATGTACATCTATCTTTGCCATCTTTTGTGGTTAATACAATCTGTTGGGTCTTCTCTTTATTCTCATAGGATTTTTCTATGAGCACTTCTCGTTTAGGCATCCTTGTCATGAACTTCCTATCTTCTATCTTGTATTTCTTGAAGTTCTTTGGCACTTCAAATAATGCTTCTTCTTTTGCTTGCATGGGAATTGGTTCCCTTTCTTTCTTTTTTCTTACTTTGATATTCTTTTGTTGTAGCCAACTTTTTTTCTGGTTTGCATCTTTGTTGTTCCTGAGTCCTAGCCTCTATTAAGTAAAGGTACTCTTCTTATAAAGTACAAAATTGTTCCATGATAATGGACGTCCTCTTCCATAACTTCCTTGAGTCTGGTCCTGCTAGGATCACATTCCTTTATAACCAAGTTAAACATGAATGATTCTATGGTGAAAATTGAGATGTCATAGCGATCTTCTTTGTAAAGGGGGGTCTTCATTGTAGACTAATTTGATCGGACATTCCCTTGAACATTCCTATGTGCAACGTTTTTATGCATGCTAACTAGAGGACTAGTATCCTGAAACACCACTCATCTCACTTCAACCTCCTTATAGGGCTGCTCACGCATCTTAGACTCATTGAAAATGACATCACTTCTTCTAATCACTGATCGTGTTTCAAATTCACTACTTTAAGGTTACCTTCCAATTGTTATGTAGCATTTATCATTTGATCCAGAGAATGAGTGCCATCCAATGCAAATAAGCATATTTTTTCTTTCAATATGTAATTCAAACCATCCATAAACAAACCTCAAATTCCATCCTCTAGAGGTCGTTCTAGTTCCGGAATTTGATGTACAGTGCTTCGAAAAAGTGATGTGTTGTCAACCATCATCTAATTAGGATATTGCACCATGTACTGTAAAGTAATAAATAATTTCCAAGTGGTCTTTGCCTTCCTAAACCGTCTTAAGAATGCATTTTTAGGGCATCATATGTTGCAAAATGATGAAGGGAAAATTGGGTTAACCATCTTATTGCCTCATAGCCCAATGTGGCTTGAAAAACTTGGCACTTCCATGCATTCTCTGGGTTTCGTTCTGGCAAATCATATTGTGTATCAAATAATATCACATGTATATCTGGATCGTCATCTACTCTTCCACTGAATCTGTTAAATTGCATTCCACTAATATGTTGGATAAGAGTTGCCATGGTAAAGGAGACCTGCCACAATTTCCACTCTTTGTCTGTGGGGACTAATGAAATTTCTTCTTCCTCTAGCTTAACTAGGTGAGAAAACTCCATCTAGCCTTGTGCAAAAAATTGCCTTTGTAACTCGGTCCGGTCTTCCACAAGCTACTATGCCCAAATGGAATCGAGGAGGCCCAACATGAAAATTGAATCCTAGGGTCTTCCTTCTAACCCCTTCTCAGATTTGTCCTTAACACATTGTCCTTCCGCTTCATCCATCTACAACTTCGTCGCTTTGAAGGCTTCCTATACCTCCAACAATTGATGCAACAATGGATACGAGACTACACCCCATTCTACCAAATATCTTAATTGTGTCGATATGCATGCACAAGTTGAACTCTCACCTTCACGTTCCATTGTCCTTGACGTCATTGTATGGTCCATTTCCTGTGTATCTAAATATTTTGAAAAATGCTTACCCGATCTTGTTGGCTTACTTCCCCCTCCATCTCCATCAGTGCAGGTAACTGTGCCATTGCTTCATCTTTAATATTGTAAATATTCCTAGCTTCTATGCCTTGACTCTGCACCCCATCCCATTGTGGTCCCCAAAATGCCTTGACTCTGCACCCCATCCCATTGTGGTCCCCAAAATGTTTGGTTGCATGACATTTCCACAAACATAGATAGGTTCGGGGAATGGGGATTATCAAAATGTTTCCAATGTGTTTCTAGTATTATACAAACTCAACAGACAATGAGAATCATAATACTAGATAGAATGATTCAGACTGCACAATAATACACAAAGTCTAACATCAAAACCAATCCTTCATTACAATATAGAGATATAATTGTCTGCATATACATTCGGCTACAACTTCACTGCTCGGGTTCTCTCTCTCTCTCTCTCTTTCTCTCTCTCTCTCCTCTCCTCTATAGGATATGGGATTCCAATAGTCATATGGACATTCATTCCCGTTACATGGTATTGGGAATGTCTGTTGAATTCAACGGAATACTAATCAAATTTTTTGCAAATATATGATTATAGAATATTACAATTCTGGCTAACAAGTCACAAAGCACATGGTAGAAATATTCACCCCCTCCATATGACCTTAGCGTTTTGATGTAGCATCCCAATCCCTTCTCTACTTGTACTTTGAATCTTTTGAACATGTGAAATTTCTTGTTGCAAAACAACCATATCTTTATTGAGTATTCTTCTATAAAAGTCACAAAATATATGTTACCTACAAGTGAGGTTCCTTTGTTGGCCCCCATACATTTGTGTGTAAGAAGATCAAGCACTCGACGTGATACATAGCCCATCTTCTTGAATTTATGCCCAATGTATTTACCTAATTGGCAAGATTCACACATTTAATGTAGCATTTGTAGTGAGAAGTGAGGTATTCCTCTTACAAGTTGGCTCTTCTCCATGTACTTGAGCCTCTAAATGTTGATGTGGCCACACCTCTTGTGTCAGTGATCCAAATCTCCAATTTTCTTGTCACCATCAATGACGAACATTGCCTCGTTGTTTGCCTTACCTACATCAAGCGTAAATATTCAAGATATACTATCAATCGTCCCAAACAGGGTATGTGTGTGTATGTGAATTCACTAGTACTTGTATACTCGTAATATGCAGAGAATAGAATCGTGAGAAGTGATGCTTTACACTTACAAGATCAGGAAGTAGATAAGAATGAAGTCATATTAGAAATTATCCTTGCAAAGGAAGCTATTGAATGAAATAAACTATCTTGCAATTCAAGCCTTCCACAAAGAGATATAGGGGATGGAAAATCTCTGACAATATGCAGATATAAATAGGGGAGTAGCTTAATCTTTAAACATGAAAATGGCAAGCTATGACTCGTGCAAAGAACCCACGAGTTGATCGCACTCATATGCGTTTGGTAGATGACACGTGTCCTAGACTTTCATTTCTCATCAGTAGTTGATACTTCAATTAGTTAGAACTCATACCTTGAATTCATTTGACTCACAAAAAAGTGCATGTTGATGTGGCATTGAGTGTTCATAGAGCCAATTCACATACTTGAGCTTGTACATTAACTAGAATTCTAACAAACACAACTAGGCTTCGTTTGAACAATTCCATCAGAAGCAACAAAGGGATTACACAAGTTTCATGTGATTCATTTTAGATCCACCCAAAATATGAAAAACTCAAGCGTATATATATATATATATATATCAAAATGTGCATGGTTGCAAAGTACATATATAAAGGCTTGGATGACACACTAGAATTCGCATCGAGGTGAGAAAAATAATCTTGAATTGAAAGAAAATCATGTGTGAACTTAAAGTCACTCCCATCTACTACAAACACATGCGAATCATATTGTGACATTCACATTATGAATTCCATAGGAATGGGTCCACATTGATACCTGTGAAGCCCCTGAAATAGATATTTATAAGATGCCTTTAATACAGCCATATACTCATGTATTTAGAAACATGGAAAGAGACATTATGAGAAAAACATAATGAAAGTCATGAGGCACAACTAGATCATATCACAATTTTAGCAATCATTCTAGATGAAATAATTGAGATGTCCTTTAATTAGTTGAATCATTGTAAAATCGCATAGATTTTTTCATATGGTCTTTTGTTACACATCATCCTTATGGACGTCTTATATCTTTTTTTGCTTAACCTAGAATCTAGGTGATTTCTCGGATGTTTTTGGTCCTTCTGTTAGAGTTTGAGAAAGTGTTTCGAGCTTCTACCTCTGCCCACATGGTAAAAAAAGATGGATTCTCCTCTTTATGAAAAGGAACTTAGTCCCAAAGTAGATGAAAATGAGTCCAAACAATACGGATTTACATAGGATTCATCACTTGAGTTCCTAGTTTGGAATGGCTTTAAGGTCTTCAATATCATAGTTTAGATGTTCAACTCTCTTAAACTATAAGGTGGGTTGTTTATACACCCGAGCCTCCTCTTTCATGATAGAAAATGAAGGTAGAGGTGGATGAATGAGCCACGCATACTATGATGGATGCATCAATGCAAGAAGTGCAAAATTTATCATTATTTTTTCATATATTGAACTCAAAATCTATAGCATTTGATTCCTCTATTGTGCTGATTTGGAAATAATATTTGAAATAGATGATGTTCATGTTGTAGAACAGGTTTATCCATTGCTAACTTCTGAATATGGTTGAGTATTATTGTTAAATTTGAATAGAGTTGAGAATTACTAATGGGATTTTATCTTCCTTTTCATTTCTCTCCAAAGCTTCTTCATGTTTATTAATTGCTTTGATTCATCTTAAACACCTCAATTTTCCTTATTTTTGGTAATTAAGTTATCTTTAAAATATAGCCTCAAATATTTCGTGATGAAGCATTTGAACCTCATGACCGGATGGAAATATTGGCTACCTTAGATGTTTATGTAAATGAGGAGGTGCTTACCATGACCGAGTGTGTGAATGAGAAAGGTTGTGATCTAACTCTGTTCATGGCAATTATCAAATAAGACAATGATGATGATGAAGATGAGAACAAAGAAGATGACGATTGTGAGAGAATTATCATGAAACCCAAGTTTGAATTAGAAGAAGAATAATTGAAAGAAGTTGGAGTAAATCCCTTGGGAGAAACTTGCAACATCTTCTCCATATATGAATACCCAAAGAATCCTAACAAGGGGAATGATGAGAAGGAAGAAGAAGATGAAGAAAGGGAATACTTTGAAATTCCTAAACATTTTAAGAGTTCAAATGAGATAGAAGAACAAAATATTTCCATTCAAATGCCTAAGCGAGAGGCACATAAAAGAGTAGCATATGATAATAAGGAAGAAACAAAGAAGATAATAGTGACCCAAGAGAGCTAAGAAGATAGATGCACTTTCATTGGGAAATATGTTTTGGACGAAGAAGAACAAGAACTAGTGAAATTATTACAAGAAAACCATGATCTCTTCTGTTGGACATATAAGGATTTGGAAGGAAGCGAACCGAAGATTTTTTCTCACTATATTCATATGAATCTTGAGGCAAAGCCTTCAAAGCAAAGAACATACACATATAACAATGTCTACTCAGCCAAGTTCAAAGAAGGGATTGACAAGTTACTAGCTACATGATTCATATATGGGATTGAGCATATTGAATGGGTTTCTCGAGTAGTGGTATTACCCAAGAAGAATGGAAAACTTAGAGTTTGCATTAATTTGAAGAAAGTTAATGTAATAACCATGAGAGATAGCTACCTATTACCTTTTATTGATCATCTTTTTGAAAGAGTAACATGCAAGGAAGTGTATATGTTGCTTGATGATTTTTAATGCTATAATCAAGTAGCCATTGCTATAGAAGATCAATATAAGATTGGTTTTGCTATTAAATGGGGTATATATGGTTTTAGGGTTATGCCTTTTGCCTTAACAAATGATCAAACCACTTTCTAAAGATTGATGTGTCACGAGTTTAAGGAATTCCTAGGGAAGAGTATGGAAGTATATGTTGATGACCTTTGCACCTACTCTTCCTAGAGATCTGGTCACATACATGAGTTAAGAGTAATCTTTGACAAATGTAGACAATATCAAGTATGCTTGAATCATGAGGAATTTGTCTTTATGGTGTGATAAGGAAAAATATGTGGACACATAGTGTCCAAGAATAATATCTCTACAGATGAAGATAAGATCAAATTAATCCTATAATTACCAAGACCTAGAAATGTTAAGGAAGTGCAAGATTTTATGGGCCATTGTGGATATTATCACCAATTTATCCACATGTATGCCATTATTGCCAAACCATTGTACTCTTTGCTGATCCACAATTTCAAGTGATTATGTGTATTGTTGATGCACAAAAACTGTGTTTTTGTGAGATCGAACTGTCACATCATAGTGCAACAGTGTTCAAGCAGAAGAGCTGCTTGTAGTGTTTTGCAGTGTTGTGAATTGTTGCAGAAATGGCAAACGTAGATGGAAAAAGTCAGCTTATGAGCGATAAGCTAGACAAGAACAACTTCCATGCTTGGAGATTCAGAATGAAAAATTTCCTGATGGGAAAAGGCTACTGGAAGTACATCGAAGGAGAGAATGAAAATGCTCCGCAATTACCAGAAAGGAATCGGGCTGCAGACCAGTTAAGATCATATGAGGACTGGAATCAAGGAGCACGAAAGGTAATGTATTGGCTATCTGTTAGCATACAGGATAGCATGATTGGACACATACAGGATGCCAAGACTCCAAAAGAGGCATGGAACAGTTTGGTCACTTTGTATGAGACTAATACAAAGGCATGGAAATTGCAACTCAAGAACGAGCTACATACATTGGAAAAGAAGAGCATGTCGGTAAGTGACTACACTCTAAAAATCAAAAGCATATGTGAGTCACTTGCACCTATTGGCATGAATGTAGATGATGATGATGATAAGGTGGAAGTGTGCCTTCGTGGTTTGGGAGTTGCATATAAGCAGTTCAGAACTTCCATACATACCAGGGAAAATATTTCGAATTTTGCTGATCTGGTATCTATGTTGATTATTGAAGAAAAGAATCTTGGTGAGGATTCAAACTCCCAAGGAAAGCCCAGTTCTGAGCAGGTATTCTACTCTGGCAGAGGAAGAGGCAGAGGTAGAGGTTTTGGAAGTGGAAGAGGAAACAGTAACCAACACCAAGGTCAACAACAGAATCATGTAGGAGGAAGAGGACAGTTTCGAGGCAGGGGGAGCCAAAGAGGTCACAAAAATTTCCAAAGAAATGATTCAGGCAATGATAGTAAAGGATGCTGGAATTGTGGTAAACCTGGACACTTTGAACGTGATTGCAGGTTGAAGAATCAAAATAACAGAAGGCATCAAAACAACTATGCATCCACAAGTGCAGATGATTTTGAGAAGCTGTTTATGGTTCAACATCACATGATGAATACGATGTGTGCTGGTGTTTCAAAATCGAATGATAATGTATGGTATGTTGATTCAGGTGCTTCAAATCACATGACCAGTCATGCAGAATGGTTTAGTAGTTTGCAAAAAATGCCAGTTCTTGGATATATTGAAATAGGTGATGATACATCACATCCTATTGAGCATACAGGAAACATAGCATTGTCTATGGAGGACGAGAAGGTAAAACATCTTGCTGATGTGTTGCATGTTCCAAATATAACAAAGAATCTGGTTTCTATTGGACAAATGGTTGACCAGGGATTACAAGTCAGGTTCAATGCTGATGGATTATATGTAGAAGAGTACAAGCAGGATGGACGAATGGTTGCCAAAGGAAACAAAGTGGGTAGGATGTTCACCTTAAATGTGAAGATTCTTGAAATGAATGCAGCCATGTTTGCAAAAGGTGCAGGAGTTATTGCAGATATGGAGAGATGGCACAAACAGATTGGACATGCAAACTTGCAAAGGCTGAAACTGATGCAGTCAAAGGAGATTGTCCATGGACTACCAAATTTCAAAGTTGCAGAAATGCAAAAGGTATGTGCAGCATGTCAATTTGGTAAACAGTCAAGAGCATCATTTCCACATGACAAGCATGTTAGTGAGAATGTACTAGAAGTAGTACATACAGATGTTTGGGGTCCAGCAAAGACCACATCTATGGGTGGTTGCAGGTTTTATGTTACTTTCATTGATGACCATACACGCAAAGTATGGATATATTTCATGAAAGAGAAGAGTGAGGTGTTCACTCATTTCTAGAATTTTAAAGTTATGGTCGAAAAGTAGACAGGGAAGTACATTCAGACATTACGATCTGATGGAGGAGGTGAATACATGTCAAATGAGTTCAATAGTTTTCTAAAAAATCATGGAATTCGGTGTCAATTTTCATGCAGGTACACACCACAACAGAATGGCGTTGCTGAACGCAAAAATAGACATATTGCAGAAATAGCAAGAGCCTTAATGGTTGAGAAGAATATGCCTCATTGTTATTGGGCAGAAGCTGTGCATACTACTATATACATCATGAACAAAACTCCGACTGCTGCTGTACATCAAGTTACACTTGAAGAGAAGTTTACAGGTAAAAAGCCAAACTTATCACATATGAAAGTTTTTGGCTGTATTGCATATGTACATGTCCCATATGAATTGAGGATGAAGCTTGATCCAAAAGCAGAAAAGTGTGTCTTCATTGGATACTCCCTTGAGCAAAAGGGATATAAATGTTATAACCCACTCACACGACAGGTAAAGGTGAGCAGAGATGTGGTATTTGATGAAATGTCAAGCTTCTATGCAGATGCCAAAGAAGGACCGAGTCTTGAACCAAATGACAAAGAAAATGCTGAAAAATCAAGTGCAGAATCTCAGGTTTTGAGTGGACCAGATGCATCACCAAGCAATAGTTCCAACTCAAATCCATGGAGTGGAAGATTACGTGGAAGTTTTAGTCCAGCAAATTCATCAAATACATCCAAGAAAGGTAAAGAAAAGCTTTCTGCTGGTCATAAAACATGTGCAGGTTTTGAAGGCGTTGATGGAGATTCAAGCAGTTCAGAAAAGAGTCTTGATGAGGAACTTGGATTGCCCTCTGTGAAGACTCGAGGAGTAAGAAGGGAACATGCAGATGATACAAGGAGAAGTGACCCAGGACCAAGAAGATCTGGGAGGATGAGGAAATCAGTGCAATGATTGACATATGATAGTTACATGGCTCGTCATTATGCCTACATGACAAAGGTAATACAAGATGTTGAACCTTCTTGCTTTGAAGATGCAATTGGAATTGCAGATTGGGAAAAAGCTATGGATGAGGAGATGGCTGCACTTTATGGAAATGATACATGGAAGCTGGTTCCATTGCCACAAGGAAAGAAACCCATAGGCTATAAATGGGTTTACAAGGTAAAGCATAATGCTGATGGTAGCATTGTTGATATATTTAGGTAGTGATGTGTGTGAACACTCTAGGACTGCCGGGGCACTTTTTTCCCTCTTTAGGAGGTTTTTTTCCCCCGGCTTGTATATACGCCTATTGCCCTAATGGGCTACTAATCTTTGTACATTCTCTAGTAATACATTCAGTCGTGTGTGTTGTGCTCCAAGCTTCTTCTTCTTCCTTGTGCTGTTCGCGTGCTTCCGCAGACGTCTAACTCCAACAATTGGTATCAGAGCAGGTCGTCGCTTCTTCTAGGGCGCCGTCGACACTCCTCCGTTTGCAGTCTCAGATTCGCACGAAATTTGGTGAGCATACTCAGGGTGTTTCCGAGATCAAAACTGCTTTGCTCTATGGTGCCAAAATCGCGATCTGAGCTCGTTTCGGCCTCCGAACGCACTATCGCAGCGCTTGTGCAGGCTATTTCGTCCTTTTGTGCCAAAGGTATATACCAGTTTCTGTTCGCCAGTTTAAGCGTCTCGAAGTCTGCTACAGGTCTAGCAGAACTCGTCTGGGCAGTTCTGTTCAACTTTTTGAGATACAGTCAATTTTGTGCATCAAGGTATTTTAGTCACCGGCCATGGCTGAAAGCAGTGATGTATTCCGTATGTTGGCTGTTGAGGATAAGTTGGATGGTACCAACTACCCATTATGGGCTTATATGATGCGACATGTACTGGTTGCAAAAGGATTGTGGAACATTGTGCAGGGTGTTGAAAGACGTCCTGTTACACCTGTAACGACAGGTACTGCAAATACAGGTGTTGGAGCTGATGAAGATGGTGTCGAAGATGATATTCCGCAGATTCCTGTTCGTGCTGCTGTTTCTGTTGCACCTACTGCAGAGCAGATTCGTTGGGATGGCAGAGATGCCCAGGCACATGCATTGATAGCTTTGTCTGTCAAACGTGCCATTATTCCTCACATTCGCTCTTGCAGAACAGCAAAGGATGCTTGGGATACGCTTACCACTTTGTACCAGGCTAGGAATGAGGCTCGTGTTGCTTACCTCCGAAAACAGTTGGAGAGTGAGCACATGAATGAAGGTGATTCTATGGACAGTTTTCTTACAAAGATCAAAGACCTGAAGGAACAATTGATTTCTGCTGATGAAGTTATACCAGATAGCTCACTTGTGCAGACCGTTCTGAATGGTCTTCCTGATTCATATCAGAGTTTTGCCTCTACTCTTCGGTTGATGATGAAAGGCAATCCGAATGCCTTGTCATTTGAGGAATTAGTCTCTGTTCTGTTGCAGGAAGATCAGTCCAGGCAGAACAGGTCCATTATGCGTGTTGCAGATCAAGCTTTCCTGGCTAGTCAGAAGGGCAAAGGAAAATGGAGCTCTTCTACTAGTAAGTAGAAATCTGCAAATGCTGCACAATCGAAGAACCAGGATAAAGATGAGAAGAAATCAGAAAAGCAGAAATTGTTCTGCAAGTACTGTAAAGGAAATGATCATATTATAAAGAACTGTCCAAAACTGGCTGCTAAAGAGGCAAAGAAGAAAGAGGCTGGAATGGTTGTTGCAGAGGCCTCTACACCAAAAACAGAGTCTGCAAATCTTGTGCAGGAAGAAGAATGGGCGTTTACTACTGTCTGCAGTTTTGACCCATCTTCTCATGATCAGTGCATGTCTGCAGTAGACTCAGATGTTTGGTACTTTGACAGTGGGGCGACCAAACATATTACCTCGCAGCGCAGTTTCTTCTCTTCACTCGAGCCTGCCCCTACAGGGAATACTGTCACATGCGCCAATAACTCCTCTTATCCTGTTATGGGAGTTGGTAAGATCATTCTGACTACTGCTGATGGTAGTTCTTTCACTTTGTCAGATGCTTTATTTGTGCCAGGGATCAAAAAGAATCTGTTATCAGTTTCTGCATTAGCCAAGATTGGCTTGGTTGTGAAATTTGTTGATGACAGGTGTACAGTCCATGATCTCTCAAATGGCGATGTGATTATTGCTTCTGGCATTTTATGTCGTGGGCTGTATAAGCTCATAGACTATGAAAGATCTGTGAATGATTCGGCATGTGCAGTTCATGATTCTCAGGCTATGTCAGATGCAAAGCTTTGGCATGCACGCTTTGGTCATCTGAATTTTGCTAGTTTGTTACGCCTGCAGAAATCTGAAATGGTGTCCTCTTTGCCCAAACTTGAGGCACCTGGAAAACATGTTTGTGAAGGCTGTATTTTGGGCAAAATGCAGCGTTCTTCCTTTCCAAAAGATGGTTCAGTTCGGGCTATGCAGAAATTGCAGCTTGTACATAGTGATGTCTGTGGTCCTATGCAGACACCCTCTTTTGGAAATTACCTTTACTTCGTGACTTTCATTGATGATTTTTCCAGGCATGCATGGGTATATCCACTCAAAGCAAAGTCCGAAGTGTTCATGTGCTTCAAACAGTTTTTGGTTTTGGCTGAAAATCTGTCAGCATGTAAAATGGGCACCCTCCGTTCTGATCGAGGGGGGGAATATATGTCTTCAGATTTTAATGCATTTCTGGCTGAACGTGGGATAAAACACCAGTGTACAGTGCCGTATACACCTCAACAGAATGGAGTTGCTGAACGAAAGAACAGGTCACTCATGGAGATGGCGAGGTGCATGGTCAAAAGTCAGGCTTTACCACATAGTTTCTGGCTTGAGGCTGTCATGTGTGCAGCATATGTACTGAACAGGTGTCCCACTAAAGCGTTGCAGTCTATCACTCCATATGAGGCTTGGCATGACCGCAAGCCATCTGTTGCTCATCTGCGTGTTTTTGGTTGTTTGGCATATGCATTAGTGCCTGAACAACATCGCAGAAAATTGGATGATAAGGCAGTAAAATGTATTTTTGTTGGGTACAGTTCTGAAAGTAAAGGCTATCGTCTGTATCATCCACAGACTAAACGCATTCTGGTTAGCCGTGATGTTGTCTTTGTGGAAGATGCTATTCAGCCATTGCTTTCATGTACTAAGGAGACATCTGTTAGCTCCAAAGACATGTATGATACTTTGATGCCTCTTTTTACAGGTGGACAGGCTAACGCTGGTCCTAATGAGGCAACTTCTCAGCCTTTGCAGGTTTCATATGATGATGCAGATCATTCCATTTCTGATGCAGATTTACATGATGCACTTGTTGATGAGAGAACTGATATTGAACAGGCAAAAACTATGCCAAAATGGATGGTGCAGACTTTGCGTGACAGCAAATTAGATGCACCTTTGTCATATCGTACTCGTTCAGGCTCTCATAGTACCTCCTTTGCATCAGATTGCTATGCTATGGCTGCATCTAGTCTCTGTGATGAGAATGAGCCTGTTTCTTTTGATGAAGCACAAAATTCAGAAAATTGGATGGCTGCTATGCAATCTGAATATGATGCTATAATGAAGAATGGTACATGGTCTTTATGTGACTTGCCTCCTGGCAAGAAGGCCATTGGCACTAAGTGGGTATACAAGATGAAGCGTAAACCTGATGGTACAGTTGACAGGTATAAGGCTAGGCTTGTTGCAAAGGGTTATGCGTAGGAAAGAGGCATTGATTTTGATGAGACCTTTGCACCTACATGCCGTATGACTACTGTTCGGAGCATTTGTGCACTTGCAGCCCATCATGGTTGGAATGTACATCAGTTGGACATTAAAACAGCATTTCTGAATGGTGACTTGCATGAAGAAGTGTATGTTTTTCAGCCCCGTGGCTTTGTGCAGAAAGGGCATGAAAACCAGGTGTGCAGGTTAAAGAAGGCGTTATATGGTTTAAAGCAAGCACCACGTGCTTGGTATGAGAAAATACATGCCTATCTAATTGCACATGGTTTTGAGAACAGTCCAACTGAAAGCACCTTATATGTTAAGCGTGCTAATGATGTGCTTCTGATCATTGTTGTCTATGTAGACGACATGCTGCTCACTGGTCCTCTTGAGAAGCATATTGCTGATTTTAAGGCTGATTTGCATGCCTCATTTGAGATGTCTGATTTGGGGCATTTGCATCACTATTTGGGCATTCAGTTTATGCACGTTGATGGTGGAATGGCTTTGTGTCAAACGAAATATATTGACACATTATTGCAGCGTTTTGGCCTTGAAGACTGTAAGCCTATTGCCACTCCTATGGAGACAGGTTTACGATTGAGTCTTCATGATGCTGGAGATGCATTTGATGCTGTTCTCTATCAGCAGGCTGTTGGATGCTTGATTTACTTATGCATTACTCGGCCAGATATTCAGTTTGCTGTCTCACAGATGAGCAGGTTCATGCATTGCCCAGGAGTCACGCATTGGAAAGCGGTTAAGCGCATCTTTCGCTACTTGAGTGGTACTCGGCTACTTGGGTTGTTTTATCCCAAGGGGGGATCACTACCGCCAGATTTGCATGCTTTTTCTGACTCAGATTGGGCTGGTTGCTATGACACTCGTGTGTCCACCAGTGGTTTTTGCTTCATGCTTGGTAGCTCATGTATATCTTGGTTGAGCAAGAAGCAGCCTACTGTGGCCACTTCCAGTTGTGAGGCTGAATATAGGGCAGCTTTCACAGCGACTGTTGAGTGTGTGTGGCTCAGACGCCTTATGGCTGATTTGGGTGTTGGCCAGTCTTCTGCCACCACCATCTTCACTGACAGTCAGAGCGCATTGGCAGTTGCGAGGAACCCTGTGTTCCATGCTCGCACTAAGCACATTGAGGTGCATTATCACTATGTCAGGGAGAGGTTCTCTGCTGGGGAGATCAGCTTGGCATATGTGCCCACGCAGGAGAACATTGCAGACCTTTTCACGAAGGCTCTGCCTAGGGAGAAGTTTGAAGCTTTCCGCAAAGCTTTGGGCTTACTTCCTTTTGTGGAGTGATTTCCACATAGCTTGGCACTTCCTTATACATGAGTGCCAGCTCCTTGTTCACCGCATCACTCCCAGGGGGGATTTGTTGATATATTTAGGTAGTGATGTGTGTGAACACTCTAGGACTGCCGGGGCACTTTTTTCCCTCTTTAGGAGGTTTTTTTCCCCCGGCTTGTATATACGCCTATTGCCCTAATGGGCTACTAATCTTTGTACATTCTCTAGTAATACATTCAGTCGTGTGTGTTGTGCTCCAAGCTTCTTCTTCTTCCTTGTGCTGTTCGCGTGCTTCCGCAGACGTCTAACTCCAGCAAGCATAAGCAGGTATAAAGCACAATTGGTAGCTAAAGGATATGCACAAACATATGGCATTGATTATGAGGACACATTCAACCCTGTAGCTAAAATGTCTACTATTAGGACACTTGTTGCATTAGCTACAACAAAAGGATGGACTTTGCATCAGATGGATGTGAAGAATGCTTTCCTACATGGTGAGTTATAGGAAGAAGTATATATGGACCAGCCACAAGGATATGAAGATTCAAAGCATCCAGAACATGTTTGCAGGTTGAAAAGGCTTTGTATGGGCTAAAGCAGGCTCTGCGTGCATGACATGCAAGGATTGTTGATTACTTAACCAGCATTGGGTTTTCTATGTGTGATGCAGATCATTCACTATATGCAAGGAAGGTTGATGATGGCATCACGATTGTGGCCATTTATGTTGATGACTTGATTATAGGTGGCGATAATGAAGAAAGCATCAAAGAGGTAAAGCAACTTCTTATGCAGGAACTTGACATGAAAGATCTTGGTGTGCTACGCTATTTCTTGGGCATTGAGTTTATACATACAAAAGCAGGTATATGGATGTCGCAAAGGCAATATGCCTTGAATATGCTGCAAAAGTATGGTATGGCTGGTTGTAAGCCAATTTCTATGCAATTAGATCAGAATTTGAAGTTGGATACTACATTAGGTGAAGCATGGGAAAATGCTACTATGTACAAGAAAATTGTGGGAAGTCTTATATAACTTACAATTTCAAGGCCTGAATTAAGCTATATTGTTGGACTTGAAAGTCAGTTTATGCAAGTTCCCAGGAAGCCACATTTGGATGCTCTGAGGTGCACTCTACGTTATGTGAGTGCTACTTTGGATTATGCATTGTTTTATGAAGCTGGTGTAGATTTGCAGGTTCATGGATACACTGATGCAGATTGGGTTTGTAGTACTCCAGATAGAAGATCTATTAGTGGCTTTCTTTTCTCACTTGGAGGTGCAGCTATTACATGGAGCAGTAAGAAGCAACCCACTATTGCTTTGTCAAGTACAGAGGCTGAGTATAGAGGTGCTACAATGGCAGCATGTGAGGCATCATGGCTGGAGATGTTACTTGCAGATTTAGGTGTGGAAGTGAAAAAGCCTATCACTATCTATTGTGATAAAATTAGCAGCATACAGTTAGCAGGGAACCCTGTTTTCCATGCTAGAACAAAGCATATCGAGGTACATTATCACTTCATCAGAGAGAAGGTATTAGCAGGTGATATTGATCTTGTTTGTGTGAGAACAGATGAGCAGGTTGCTGATATGTTCACCAAAGCACTTGGAGCTGAGAAGTTGAATAAGTTTTGGGAGATGCTTGGATTACAGGATATGGCGTTGAGCTTGAGGGGGAGTGTTGAGATATCAAGCTCAACATGTGATGATCCAGGATGACAAGTACCAGTTTTTCGTTTCTCTGACATGTATAGTGGTCACACCGGTATATGTCAGGGATACTTCATTGAGCTTTATTAGATTTATCTATCAAGAGTGATGGCACATTTGTTTCTTGCCAGATCACTTATTCGCGGACATTAGATTTTTCCTTATGTACTGATCTTTATATATTGCACTTGTTGTATTCTTGTTTTTAGGTCATTCTTGTACATTCCTTTTATGTAATAGAAGAAGAAGAAGAAGAAGATCATTCTTCCTTGCCTCAATCTGTGTGTGTGCTTCTCCTTGAGAGTTAGAGTGTGTGTGTGTGAGCTCTCTTCCTTATCTCCTTGCTCGCGACAACCAACACCCAAATCAGCCATAAGGCATGTGAGCCACACACACTCAACAGTAGCTGTGAAAGCCGCCCTATACCCAGCCTCACAACTGGAAGTGGCCATAGTAGGCTGCTTCTTGCTCAACCAAGATATACATGAGCTACCAAGCATGAAGCAAAAGCCACTAGTGGACACACGAGTGTCGTAGCAACCAGCCCAGACTGAGTCAGAAAAAGCATGCAAATCTAGCGGTAGTGATCCCCCCTTGGGATAAAACAACCCAAGTAGTCGAATACCACTCAAGTAGTGAAAGATGCGCTTAATCGCCTGCCAATGCTTGACACCTGGGCAATGCATAAACCTGCTCATCTGTGAGAAAACAAACTGAATATTTGGCCGAGTAATGCATAAGTAAATTAGGCATCCAACAGCCTGTTGATAGAGGAAAGCATTAAATGCATCTCCAGCATCATGAAGACTCAATCGTAAACTTGTCTCCATAGGAGTGGCAATAGGCTTACAGTCTTCAAGGCCAAAATGGTACAATAATGTGTCAATATATTTCGTTTGGCACAAAGCCATTCCACCAAGAACTACCATCAGCAGTAGTCAAAATGATCTTACCAACTCCCATAACAGGATAAGAGGAGTTGTTGGTGCATGTAACAGTATTCCTTGTAGGGGCAGACTCCAGTGAAGAGAAGAAACTGCACTGCGAGGTAATATGTTTGGTGGCCTCAGTGTCAAAGTACCAAACATCTGAGTCTACTGCAGACATGCACTGGTCATGAGAAGATGGGTCAAAACTGCAAACAGTAGTAAATGCCGATTCTTCTTCCTACACAAGATTAGCAGACTCCGTTTTTGGTGTAGAGGCTTCAGCAACAACCATTCCAGCCTCTTTCTTCTTTGCCTCTTTAGCAGCCAGTTTTGGACAGTTCTTTATGATATAATCATTCCCTTTATAGTACTTGCAAAACAATTTCTATTTTTCTGATTTTTTCTCATCTTTGTCTTGGTTCTTCAAATGTGCAACATTTGCAGGTTTCTGCTTACTAGTAGAAGAGCTCCATTTTTGTTTTCCCTTCTGACTAGCCAGGAAAGCTTGATCTACAACACACATAATGGACCTGTTCTGCCTGTACTAATCTTTGTACAACAGAACAGAAACTAACTCCTCAAATGACAAGGCATTTGGATTGCCTTTCATCATCAACCGAAGAGTGGAAGCAAAACTCTGATATGAATCAGGAAGACCATTCAGAGCGGTCTGCACAAGCGAGCTATCTGGTATAACCTCATCAACAAAAATCAATTGTTCCTTCAAAGTCTTTGATCTTTGTTAGAAAACTGTCCATGAAATCACCTTCATTCATGTGCTCACTCTCCAACTGTTTTCCGAGGTAAGCAACACGAGCCTCATTCCTAGCTTGGTAAAATGTGGTAAGAGTATCCCAAGCATCCTGAGCTGTTCTGCAAGAGTGTATGTGAGGAATAATGGCACGTTTGATAGACAAAGCTATCAATGCATGTGCCTGGGCATCTCTGCCATCCCAATGAATCTTCTCTGTAGTAGGTGCAGCAGAAACCGTAGTACGAACATGAATATGCAGAATATCATCATCTTTGACACCTTCTGCATCAGCTTCAGTACCTGCAGTTGTAATAGTTGCAGGTGTGATAGGACATTTTTCAACACCCTGCACAATGTTCCACAATCCTTTTGCAACCAATACATGTCGCATCATATAAGCCCATAACGGGTAGTTGGTACCATCCAACTTATCCTCAATAGCCAGCATACAGAATACATCACTGCTTTCAGCCATGGTCGGTGACTAAAATACCTTGATGCAGAAAATTGACTGTATCTCAAAAAGTTGAACGGAACTGCCTAGACAAGTTCGACTAAACCTGTAGCAGACTTTGAGACGCTTATACTGGTGAACCAAAACAGGTATATACCTTTGGCACAAAAAGACAAAATAGCCTATACAAGCACGACGATAGTATGTTCGGAGGTTGAAATGAGCTGAGATCATGATTTCGGCACCACAAGGCGAAGCTGTTTTGATCTTTGAAACACCCTGAGTATGCTCACCAAATTTCGTGCGAATCTGAGACTACAACCGGAGGCGTGTCGACAACGCCCTAGATGAAGCGACGACCTGCTCTGATACCAATTGTTGGAGTTAGATGTCTGTGGAAGCACATGAACAACACAAGGAAGAAGAAGAAGCTTGGAGCTCAACACACAATATTGAATGTATTACTAGAGAATGTACAAAGGTAAGTAGCCCATTAGGGCAATAGGCATATATACAAGCCGGGGGAAAAAACCTCCTAAAGAGGGAAAAAAGTGCCCCGGTGGTCCTAGTGTGTTCACACACATCACTACCTAAATATATCAACAGACAAGAAGCCCTAGAGAGATTAAGGAAATAAAAGGAATGGATTTGAGAACAAGAAGAGAGATACCTTAAAGTGAAGAATCAATTCCCATGGCTAATAACTGCACAAAGAACATCAAGAAATTGGGAAATATGCCAAGACAACCCTATGTAAACCTAGGGATTGTAAATGAAGAATATCATTTAGTTGAATCTTTAATTGATAGAGTAGCCTTACATAGTGTTTTTGCTTCCTTTATGAACAAACTAAAGATTTCGATCACCTCAACATAGGCATACATTGATTGGGATAGGAGGCAATCATATCAAATGCTTAGGAGAAGTAACATTATCTTTACACCTAGGAAACAACACCATGCAACATAAATTGCTAGCTTGTGAAGATTTAGATTTGCTAGAAGACCTCATCCTAGGACATGATTGGATGTACAAATTTGAGATTACATTGAATCGAGCCCAAGGATTTATTGTCACCAAGGTAGGAAACAAAAAAATGTTTAGTCTTCTTGAGGAAAAGCCTCTAGCTAAACCCAACAATGAAAAACCTAATGTGTCAAATATGAGTGTGCACGAGTTAGGTCATAAGATGAGTCTCATTCTATTGAAATCCATTCCCAATCCAATATCTCTTTTGTAGAAAAACTTGGTTCTCATGAAAGTACACTAAAAAAATACCTCCTTGTCTAGAATCAACTATAGTCAATTCTAGTGAGGCAACAATTTTTAGAGAGGAGATTAGAAAGATCTTGCCATGAGGAACATAAAAAAGGCAAAGAGAAGCTAGACCACTCGAGCCAAGCAAATATGGATCCGCAAGGACCACCTCAAAGACCATCAAATGATTCAAAGGAGACCACAACAAAGAAACCCTAAAATGAGGAAGCAAGGTAGAGCTTTGGAATCAGAACCACAATTGACTTCAAGGAAGACTCAAATTTGGATGTCAAAGAAGCTAGTTGGTGCTTAGAGATAACAACAACAAATTTGGTACCAAAACAAACTATCAATGAAGTGCTCTTCAAGCATTGAACTAGGGATCAACATATAGAGTAGAGACTCAATGAAGGTCACTAACCAACCGAAGCTTATCAAAGAAAAACACACCAAAGAAGAAATATGATTAGAATAACTTGATACAGAGAATCAAAGCTAAGGAGATGCTACCAAAGCACAAGAAATGGATCCATTAGGAGATCAATGTTGAATGGCCAAGGAAAGACAAATTTGGAGACTGAAAGATGTTCATTCAAATCAATAGCTAGAGAAGCTTCATACTTCTTGCACACATAATGAGTTGAATGCACCTTGAATAAGCATAATGGGGACACACTACAAGGCCTCACATTCGGAACATTACTTCTTTAAGTCTCTTTAGTGGTGCACATTTCCTCGAGGAGGGATATAATTCGATTTGTACTACTACATTAGAAGAATATTTCTCACTAAAACTGACTATTCTTTCACTTCGACTATTACTAAATTTAATGTTTTCTTGATATAAAATCCAAAAAAATATATTGGATATCAACAAGGTTGTAATCTCTGTATTGCATTAGGGGGGATCACTTTGAAGAACAAATATCCATGCATGTGGACTATGAAACAATAACAAATTGATTCTCATACTTTCATCATGCTTATGATGTTCTAGATGATTCATGTGCAAATGAATTTTGAGAATACTAATGAAATGCCTCAAGTGGGTACTTTTCCCTTGGAATGTGGTACAAAGGCAAGAGGACATAGGCACTGAGATGATTAGATTGTCAACAAGCTTTCTTGTCATCGTTCGGATCATGGATAGAGATCACCACTTTTCAGTGATGAGCCAAGATTTCCATATAGTTCATAATTTGCCAATGACTAAAAAGATATGGCAGAAGGCTCAAATTGATGATTACCTTTGATTGCCAATTTATAAGCTGGATTTTGAAAGATGTGCATGTGATGAACACCTTGCATCCAACAAGAGATAAGCCATCTGTGCCTAAAGCCACAATAACAAACTTAAATGGGAGATTGATAACCATCAGATTTGCTCATGAATTGGTTAAAGGTGCATTTGGATAGATCAAAGATGGAGTAGTGAATCTTAAAGACGAAGACCAAAATGCAAAGAAGAGAAATTCTATGTACATCGATAGAATGGATATAGAGGAAGAAGTGTGCTTAGTGCCCCAACATTTTTGCTTTGCCACTATGAATAGGTATATCGCACATCAAAAGATAATGGTGCAATTGTTTTCTCATGCCATAAAACAAGTTGGGAATTAAATTAACACCACATGTTCAAGAGAGACTATTCAAAGCCAAGAAGCAATGGGGAATCAAGAAATTTTTGAATTAAAGCATCGCTTTAACAATCTTAATTTATCATGCATTGCAAATCCATAAAAGGTTATAATTGATGTCAACTACATTAGAAATGTCCCAGTGTGTGAAGCATACCTATGTGCCAAAGAAAAGGAGAGTACCAAATACATCAAAAGCTAGCACTAATGTCACACTTCAAATGAGAGGATCAAAACAAGCCAAGGAATCTGATGAAGTTGCAACCACATCATCTACAAAAAGAGCACACCATTTACCGACTTCCACCTTGGCTCAACCACCTCCTATTACATAAGAGGATTTAGAAAAAGCTTTGCAAGCAACGCATGCATTCATAGAAGGATATATAAACTTAAATATTCAAGGGCATAACTATAGATAAACAAGTGAAGCAAGAGCCAAGCAAAGAGAATGTCAAAATATTTTGAGGCTATATCATTATGCAAAATTGGGCCTATAAGATTCAAGTTCATAATCAAGATCACAAAATGATGATGACCAATCCTTGTTAAATGTTGATTTACAAAATGATGACAATGATGATGGACAATGGGAGAAACTAAATCAGATGGTCAATGAACAAGAATGAGTAAGTATGCAAAAATAATAGGATGAAGTGGAAGAAGGAGATGTACTATGAGCACTACATCCATGTATGGACTTTAATATTCGATTCAATGCTACAGAAAATACCCAACAAGGACATATATTGTATATAGACACTCAAAATACTCATATAGAGGAAGAGCATGCAGAACCATATGAAGAACTAGTCATACCAATTAGGGTTTTGGCTAAATACACTGCCATTAACACTTGTATTGATGGAAGAAGAATTAAAGAAATTCATAAAAAAGGAGAAGAATAAGGAAAGATACATATTCACATAAGGAAACCATTTAATTAAACTATCCACAATGTTCAAAGTAAACAAGAAATTATAATGGAAGATTGCAGGGTAGCTCCTACTCCAATGGAGGTGAATAACAAATTAAGCAGATATGGAGGAGAAGAATTCAAGGATATGAAGCTATATCCAAGTCTGGTTGGTAGTCTAATCTATGCTACATTAAGTAGACCTGATTTGTCATATGCAATTGGAGTGTTGTCTCAATTCATGCATTGTCCTAAGAAAGAACATTGGGTTGCAGGACAAAGAGTATTGAGATACATTAAGGGTACACTCAAGGAAGGTTTGTATTGTGGGTTTACATTGGATACAAACATTAAGATGTATAGTGATACAGATTGGGCAGGTAATCCTGATGATAGGAGATCAACATATGGATACTTGTGTTATGTGGGAGATAATCTAATCTCTTGGTGTTCTAAGAAGCAACAAACAATTGCTTTATCATCTAGAGAAGCAGAATACAAAGGTATGGTAGAAGCTGCAAAGGAGATTATATGGTTGAAGACTCTTATGAACAGTTTTGACCTCACTAAGAGTACACCCACTATTCATGGAGATAACATGAGCTCATTGTATCTAGCTGCTAACCGTGTTTTTCATGCCAGGACCAAACATATTGAGATTCAATATCATTTTCTGAGAGAGAAGGTGATTGATAAGGAGATTGAAGTCATACAAACTTCAACAAAAGATCACATTGCAGATATGCTAACCAAAAGCTTGGATGGACCAAAGCTATAGAGATTTAAAGACATGGAAGGTATAAAGAAGATGGAGAAAACCTCAATTGATGATTGAGGAGGAGTTGTTGGTGCATGAAAACCATCATTGATGTGTTGGACAAAGATTTGAAGTCAAAATAAGAAGAAAATATTAATACATGAAGATTGGAGTTAGAGCATAATCAGAGCATAAAGGCTTGTATATATATGTACATTAAACATGCTTATACTTTTGTAATGGTCACGAGTTTGTACATAACACCTATATATACAAGTAGAAAAGTCGGGGCATGTATGAGAGATGATGAATTAGATGTTGTCGAGCCATTAGACACTTTAGAAGTGAAGTGAACATCTCTCATCATTCAGATGTAAAGTTTTCTGAGTAAATGAAAAAGTTGCACCCGATAATCTGTTGAGTCCTCCTTCTGTGCTTGATCATTTTACGAATCCTTTGTAGATGTCTAATTCCATTGTTAATGCTTATATGGTTAATATTTGAGAGCCTAATTGTAAACAGGCTGAGAGAATTATGTGTAGGAACATTTGTATGTGAAGAAGTGATGAGTGTCTTCTAAAACAGGCACAATCTTGATGGTCAAAGAATTGATCAGTACTCAGTGCACAATGTAAAGTTTTGCATAAATGAGGAGTCAAAATCTAAGTTAGAAGGTAAGCCATCTATGGCTAAAAGCATTTGACTAAACAGGTTCGAGTTTTGGAGAAGCATGTATTAAAAGTTGCAAGTGTCAAAGTCGATAGTACAAGAGGATAGTTTCAAACATAGGCTGATTGTTTGGATCATTTCTCAAGATCTACTGAGCCATTTGAGATGTTTTAACTTGGAAAGGATGCGTAACCTTTAGGCAACATATTGTACAAAGTTTCATGAGAAACTTTACACATTTGATAAGTCAATAAGTGAATTATGTGCAACAGACTTTTTTATGTAGTGACTTTCTTCAGAGTTAGCTAAAGTCTTGATAGTTTGGCACTTTTCTTCCAAATTGGTTGAAGTTTTTGAGTTATTCTTGATATAGAAGTGTTCTAACATCAAGAATAGCTTGTCGTTTGGAGATTTACACTCTCCATCATGACGGAGAATCGGAAGATCTTTGGCCAGATCTCTCGGCTAAGCACGCCCCTTCCAAAATCAACCCATGAGAGCTTGGCAATGGATAGTTGCCAGACAAAAGGATGTCAACAAATTTTCCCCCGATCTTCCAGTAGCGGTCAGGTGGGTTACATCAACGGTCAGAAGTAGGTACAAAATGTTGCACTTCCTAATGGGCTAGTTTTGCAAGTGTTGAACCTCCCTTCTTTTCCAAAGCAGATTGTCCATCCAACCTCTCAACCTCAACCACACTTACTGCGGACTGGCCTAGATTTATGGTACAAAATGTTGCACTTCCTAATAGGCTAGTTTCGCAAGTGTTGGACCTCCCTTCTTTTCCAAAGCAGATTGTCCATCCAACCTCTCAACCTCAACCACGAAGGAGTCACCCACGACTAAGGAACCCAAACCGATGACCCTACCAGACGATGCAAAGAAAGCAACAGTATCAACATCACAAAGCAAGCGGCATGAAACAAGTATGGGTGCCGAAAGGACAGGAAGCACCGACAGATTTCAAGAAGGGAGACAATGACAAGATGAACTTTTAACAGAATCAGAGGCAATATTCAACATCTCCTTGACCTTCTTCAACCTTGATGAAGCTTCGATAGATTTGGATCATCTAGAAGTACCTGACGAATCAGCCCACACCCACATAGATTTGGGTGCCTAAACAGTGTATTATGGCTCAGTACTCAAGCCATGTAACATATACCCCTCAGAAATCTCTTCTACCCTCAACAGCACCGCATCTAATATCACCTTTTGTCCCTCAACAGAAACATACCACTCGATCAACCACCCTTAGGAAATGGATACCGAAATGTATCTAGAGGCCTCCTCATGACCAATTATATAACGTTAACCCCATCCCAAACAACCAACTCCCTTGTAATAATTCTGTTACAACTGAACTTTGTATAAACTCACCCACATTGACCCAACATCACTTGTAATAACATCTCATCAAGCAATGTATGCACTATCTGAAACATGTAGGTGTCTAGAGACCTGCATTAGTTTTGAACAAATCATTCCATAAACCACCTCACAACACTTGGCTACACGGGTTACACATTGGTTATGGAAAGGGATCGCGGTCTCACTTTAATGGGATCATGATTAATTTCCATACTAATGTGCTAATCTTTTGTAGCATATCTTCTCCACATTTGCATTCATCATCATGCAAATAAGACCGTCTGAAGTTGGCCCCAGTGTACCTGTGGTCAATTTTGGCGAATTATTGGCTGAGCCACACCCTACATCACAACCACCTGAATTTCAAGGATTCCTAGGACCAATTCCGATTGATGATCCCCCTAGGGGCTACACCAAAAAAGTTCACCGTAATTCCCATTGGTTTCAAGGTTTAGCAGGACCTTTGGTAGACACATATTTTATTTTTGATGCCACGTTGACTTTTGACAGTATTAAGTGGGGCAAGTATCAATTTTTCTCCAGAGAATTTGAAGCGCTCCAAAATACAGAAGAGTTAAAGCACATTTGGGCTAGAGCAGGTTTTACGAAATACTTCCGTGACCCATTACCCAAACCTGATTTTTATAGATGCTACTACCTAGTGACCACTCTTACAGCCTCCGAGAACAAGGACTTGTCGGGCACGTTCATTCTGCCATCTTTGGTAAATGACCCCCCATTCAAGAAGTTATATCTTTCAAAAGACCTCATTCAGGCAACAATTGAGATCCACAAAACTCACACGCCTACAGAGCGCAAAAGGCTCATTCCAGAGTCGATGAAGCGTGGTGATGTCGTGAAATGGGAAGACATTTCGGCCATTACACCTGAATTATCTAAGGCATTACGTATATGTATGCAACATTTTGCATTCTCGGCTCAGGATCGTTTCACTATGCCTCACAAGCGCATTTGGTTCGGATTATATTTAGCATGTATTAGGCCCCAAACCATCGATCTTGCAAGTTGGATCATTGATCAATTGTATTTAGCTCAGCAGAGATGGGAAAGAAAAAAAGTCATCCACGGATGTTGCGCTCTCACTCGAATTGTTTATATGTGTTTGGCATATGATTTGCCTATAGAACGCGCAATGACAAGTGAAGAATTGAAGGCATTCAAAGGAACCGCCAAGAAAGCCACAAAATCTAGCAAGGGACGACAGGCAAATGCATGTGCAGATCTATCCCATGTTTGCAAGTTCTAGAGTCCCCGTCACCTCAACCGTGTCCAAAACAATCTCCTACGGAACCCCCTGCACCTATATAACTCATTCGCATATGCCTATCATGACCCGTTATCACAGAAGGTACTACCAGTGTTACCTCTCAAGCAACCATAGTTCAGTAACCCACCACTACAACAACAAAAATTCCCACCACCATCGGTGCAGAAGCATTTACTTTTCCTATACCCAACTTGGAGGTAGAACCAACAAATGCCACTTTTGATTTTGAAATGCACGATGCTTTTTCAAGTGAATTTCAATTTTTAGAAGGACAATTTTTCTCACAAGAATATGAATGACCAAGTTACCCTACCACACCCCATGATCAACTGCAAGAACAAGCAGTGCCAGGACTGGCTAAATTATCCGTATTTCACTCCACCCACCGGACACCCCACTGTTGGGTATATGATGGCAACGATTCACCACTAGCTCCCCTGCTTACGCCAAATGGATGATGTTTCCGCGCATATGACTGTCAAAGTATTTGACATGATGCAAACTATTTTTAAAATCTTCCTTCGCGTCAAGGCACCACACGTTAATACCCCAGGATTCGAGCATGGTAATCATGATTTAGCATATGATATGAGCACGACACCATCGCTTCGGGTGTGTTATGCTTGGCACTGTCGAATCGAGTATTTATCGGCATGCTATAAAATGACATTTGAAGAGCTATTTACCACCGGCTTTTGGGAGAACCATTCCGAGGTGTTCATCAGCAGGCCCACACACCTACTCCAATTATTTGCCTGTGAACAACTAGTGTACTCCACGCACTACAGAATCCCACCATAAGATGAACCTCAACCCATAGATTGGGAAAAACTTGAAGCAGATCTTGCAAGAGGTATTCGCGTTTCAGAGCACACCCTCTCTCATGACCTCTTACAAAATTATATATGACAGACCTTGCAACAAGGTTTTGTTGAGGACGACAGAAGCGAGAGGGAGGGGGGTGTTGGCAATAGCCAGAGGCATAGACAACGAGGAAGTATGTGAAGGCGGATTACAACAAAGTAGTGGGGAGCCAACCGTATTATTTTTTCAAAAAAAAAAGTTTTATATTACTTTTTCAAAAACTCTCAACAGTGATTTTCATCACTCTTGTATCATATGTAACATAGAACAACCACTTTTTTAATTAGTAGCTCCATTTTGTGCAAGCCGAGGAGTCATCGAGCTTGAGGAGCTTAGGTAGAATGAGCATACCATTTTAGACCTCGTTTAGACCTTCAAATAGCACCTAGAACCTATTTTTTACTATGACGGTCACTATATGTGAAACAGATCAAAACTAGTCAAAAAACTATAAAGAGAGCTAGAGAGCTCATTTTTGAGGTTAGCTTGTATGAGTAGAGAAGAGCTTAGAGCCATTTTGAGCTTGTAATTGAGATCTTGAGTAATAGAGTCTATTTTCCTATCTTCCATTGTGTTTTGCCTCTTCATGTGTGTGTATGTGTGTGTGCATCTCTATGCTTATCACCTTCACTCTCACTACATCTCATGTTCATGATCTTCATATCACTCCTATCTCTTGCACGTATTTACATTAAGGAGGTGGAGCTTCTTAATGTGGTACTTACCATTGTGCTAGAGTAGTAGTGAGCATCCTAGCTTACCATACACTTTGAAAATTGTCTATTCTCTCTCTATCTCTTACTCATATTCTTTTTGAGTCTTAAGGTGTGTATGCTAAGGTTGTGTTGGAAGATCCTAAAAACTTATGATTAATTTTGTTATTGAGGCCCACCCCACTTCCAACATTTGGTATCAGAGTATAGTTGACATACACCCTTAACAAGATGAGTGACTATGGACTTGAGAATGAAGACAAGCTTGAGGGAATGTCTAATTATCAATTGTGGAGTTTCATGATGATGAATCCGTTAGTATCAAAGGACTTATGGAATATTGTCAATGGAACTTATCCAAGGCCAAGGCAATTTGGAGAAGATGTCTCTTCATCTTTTAGAAGATTTTTTGTTCCTCTTTCTGCTCAACAAGAGGTTAGTGAAGAAGAAGGAACTACTTCATCATCAAGAGTCCATAATACAATCAGATTACTTCCTAGAGAAGAGCCATCCAAATGGGATTCAAGGGATGCACAAGCACTTTCATATATTGCTATGGGAGTCAAGAGGCATATTATAACTCAAATCAGGTCATGGAGAACCTCTCGATAGGCTTGGTTGGAGTTAGAGAATCTCTATCAAAGTAGAAACTATGCTAGGAAAGCTCATCTAAGGAGACAACTAGCCAACACAAGTATGAAAGTCATTGAATTAGTTTAGACACATATTTTGAAGTTCAAAGTTTAGTCACACATTTTGAGGTTCAAAGTTCAGTCATACATTATGAAGTTCAAAGTTCAGTCATACAAGCAAAGTCTCTTGGTACCATGAGACTTAGTGACTCTTAGAAGTGTGACATTGTTGGGATCGCATATGTGTTTGTGTGGTTTATTGATGGCTCAAAACTTACGATACATAATGTCGGCCATGTACCTTGGTTATCACATAGTTTTATGTTAGTTGGCTAGCCTGATGACCTTGCTTACAAGGTGGTTTTCTATGCTCAGTCTTTTTGCATATCAAAGGTAAATATGATTATTGCAAAAGGAAACAACATTACACTACAACATATGAGTCTCATACCAATGCTAGACATACCGACGGTCATACCCGGCATTGGTATGACCACTGGAAACGTTTGGAAAAATCATGCTAGGCATATTGAGAGTCATTTTGGCATCCGTATAACCGTTGGAAAATTATCACTGGTATACATGTCAGAAAAATTTTCCACCGATATGAGTGTCGGTATGCGCATTGGTATAACCATCTATATTTTTTGGGAACTACTATTGGCATTCGAGGTCTACGGAAGCATGCGAACAACACAAACAAGAAGAAGCTTGGAGCACAACACACAATACTGAATGTATTACCAAGAGAATGTACAAAGATGAGTGACCCGTTTGAGTTATAGGCATATATACAAGCCAAGGGAAAAAAAACCTCCTAAAGAAGAAAAAAAATGCCCTGATGGTCCTAGTATGTTTACACACATCACTATCTAAATATATCAACAAATCCCACCTACAAGTGATGCGGTGAACAAGGATCTAGAACTCATGTATAAGGAAGTGCCAAGCTATGTGGAATTAATCCACAAAAGGAAGTAAGCCCAAAGCTTTGCGGAAACCTTCAAACTTCTCCCTAGGTAAAGCCTTTGTGAAAAGGTTTACAAGTTCTCCTGTGTGGGCACATATGTCAAACTAATCTCTCTAGCAGAGAACCTCTCCATGACATAATGATAGTGCACCTCAATGTGCTTAGTGCGAGCATGCAACATAGGGTTCCTCGCAACTGCCAATGCGCTCTAATTCTCAATGAAGGTGGTGGTTGCAGAAGACTGAACAACATCCAAATCAGCCATAAGGCATTTGAGCCACACACACTCAATAGGCATTGTGAAAGTCACCCTATACTCAACCTCACAACTAGAAGTGGCTAGAGTAGGCTATTTCTTTCTCAACCAAGATATGCATGAGCTACCAAGCAAAGCAAAAACCACTGGTGGACACATGAGTTTCATAGCAACCAGCCCAGGTAGAGTCAAAAAAACATGTAAATATGGCAGTTGTGATCGCCCCTTTGGATAAAACAATCCAAGTAGTTGGGTACCAGTCAAGTAGTGAAAGATGTGCTTAACTGCTTGCCAATGCTTGACACTTGGGTAATGCATAAACTTGCTCATCTGTGAGACAAAAAACTGAATATCTAGCCAAGTAATGGATAAGTAAATCAAGCATCCAACAACATGTTGATATAGAACAACATCAAACGCATCTCCAACATCATGAAGACACAACTGTAAACCTGTATCCATAGGAATGGCAATAAGTTTGCAGTCTTCAAGGCCAAAATGATGGAATAATATGTCAATATATTTTCTTTGACACAAAGCTACTGCACCATCAACTTGCATAAAGTGAATGCCCAAATAATGATGCAAATGCCCCAAATATGACAGCTCAAATGAGGCATGCAAATCAGCCTTAAAATCACCAATATGCTTCTCATTAGGACCAATGAGCAACATGTCATCATCACACATGCATACATACACACATATACACACATGCATGTATACATACACACACACATGTACACACATGCATACATACACACACATATGTATATACATACTCATATACTCACACATGCATACATAGACACACATACACATATACACACATGCATACATTTTCACACACACATACATACACACATGCACATATATACACACACATAAGCTAGTGTTTTAATTAAATATATAAATTTTTTATTTTGAAGTTTTTTTCTACATCAAATATATAAAAATAGGATTAGGGTTTTTAGGCTATTTACACATACATACACATACACATATAATATATATATACATGTATATACACATGTATACAAAAATATACATATTTTAGGTCTAGATATTTAAGATTAGGGTTTTAGGGTTTATGCATACATATAACTCAATTATATTTATATTAAGAAAAAATATAGAGAAAAATAAGAAAAAAAATCTGAATATATATATAAATATATATATAAAATATGATTAGGGTTTAGGATTAGGGGTTTAGATTTTTGTAGGTGTTTAAGTATTTAGGTTTTAGTATTTCCGATTTAAGTCTAAGTCTTTCTAATTAGGGTTTTAGGGTTTTAACACCTACATAACATATATACACACATACACATACACGTATAATACATATATATACATGTAAATACACATGCATACAAAAATATACATATTTTAGGTCTAGATCTTTAAGATTAGGGTTTTAGGGTTTATGCATACATATAACTCAATTATATTTATATTAAGAAAAAATATATAGAAAAATAAGGAAAAAAATCTGAATATATATATAAATGTATATATAAAATATAATTAGGGTTTTAGGATTAGGGGTTTAGATTTTTATAAGTGTTTAAGTATTTAGGTTTTAGTATTTCAGATTTAAGTCTAAGTCTTTTTTATTAGGGTTTTAGGGTTTTAGTACCTACATAACATATATACACAAACACACATATACATATAATACATACATACATGTAGATACACATGCATACAGAAATATACATATTTTAGGTCTAAATCTTTAAGATTAGGGTTTTAGGGTTTTAACACCTACATAACATATATACACACATACACATATAATACATATATACATGTAGATACACATGCATACAAAAATATACATATTTTAGGTCTAGATCTTTGAGATTAGGGTTTTAATTAAATATATATAATTAAATATATAAAATTAGGATCACATAAGGAAAAAATTTGAATATATAAATAAATATATATATATATATATAATAAGATAATTTTATACATAAATAAATATAAAAAGAATTAGTGTTTTAAATAATTTAATTAAATATATATAATTAAATATATAAAAATAGGATTACAGAAGGAAAAAATCTGAATATATAACTAAATATATATATAAAATAAGATAATTATATACATAAATAAATATAAAAAGAATTAGTGTTTTAAATAATCTAATTAAATATATATAATTAAATATATAAAAATAGGATTACGTAAGGAAAAAATTTGAATATATAAATAAATAAATATATATAAAATAAGATAATTATATACATAAAAAAATATATAAAAATATATATAAATAAATAATTATATACATAAGGAAAAAATCTAAATATATACATAAATATGAATATATAAATAATATATATATATATATAAAGTAGGATAATTATATAGATAATAAAATATGATAAGAAGTAGTGTTTTAAATAAAAAATAAAATATATATAATTAAATATATAAAAATAGAATTAATTAAGAAAAAAATCTGAATATATAAATTATATATATATATAAAGTAGGATAATTACATAGATAATAAAATATGATAAGAACTAGTGTTTTAAATAAAAAAATGAAAGATATATGATTTAATATATAAAAATAGGTTTAATTTTAATCATTTTAAATAGAGTGAATATATATACACATACACATACACACATACTTATAGACCTATCTATATTCACATATATATACACATGCATACATATATATACATATTTTAGGTCTAGGTCATTTTGATTAGGGTTTTAGGGTTTTAACACCTACATAACATATATACACACTCTGGAGTACACATATAATACATATATACATGTATATACACATGTGTATAGAAATATACATAATTTAGGTCTAGATCTTTAAAATTAGGGTTTTAGGGTTTAGGCATACATATAACTCAATTAAGAGGAAAGAATTTGAATAAATAAATAAACATATATATAAAATAGGATCAATTAAGAAAAAATCCGAATATATAGATAAAATAGGATAGTTATATAGATTAGGGTTTAAGTCTTTAAGAGTATGATTTTCAGGTTCAATAAAAAAACAAATGTTCTAAAATGTCCATATTGTAGCAGATGGCTTCTTTGGATCCTGAAGAGAGAATGGCATGCCCTTGCACACAGTGCAAGTATCAAATTTATCGGAAACGACGGATTTGTACTGCATATGTTAGAGAGTATGGATCCTTTGATAGGAGTCGACTGGAAAACCTACGTTATCATTTGCATGGTCCCCCAAGTGAGCTGATGGACCCAAACGACATTGCATCGGTAACCTCTCGTGGACAAAAGAGAGCAAAAAAAGACTTAGACGTACAAGCAAGTACTAATAATATTACACAGAATGAACATATGGAAGAGATGCTTGAAGCATTTTATGAGATGGACGAAGATCATGATGGTGGAGAAGGTGTCGAGAGTTTCATGGACACAACAGAAATTCCACGATCAGAAGTCGATAAAGAATATGAAAACATCCGACGACTAGCTCGTTTACCACTTTACAATGGAGCAAAGATATCTGTACTACGTGCGTCACTCGCGATGCTCAATCTGCAATCCATTTATGGATGGTCAGATAGTAGTGTCACTGAATTGTTCAGGTAAGTGGAGAACAAATTGTCTTTCATTGTTGTATCACAATAACTTTATTTACAAATATCATTTTAATTGCTTATTGTAGGCTTCTTAAAGATCAATTTTTGCCAGAGGGCAATGACATGCCTCCAACACGTGGAGATGCAAAAAAACTTTTAGAGTCCATTGGAATGGATTATACTAAAATTCATGCTTGTCCGAATGATTGCATTCTCTTTCAGAATGAGTATGAGAATCTCCACGTATGTCCAAAGTGTGGAGCAAATAGATTTAGAGAAGATGTAGGCGAAGCAATCCCCGCAAAGGTTCTTCGCCACTTTCCTATCATTCCACGAATTAAGAACATGTTTAGATGCAAATCTATAGCTGAGTTAATGTCATGGCATACAAAGAGCAGGTCTACAGATAATGTAATGCGAGTGCCTACTGACTCTGATGCTTGGAAGCACATAGATAGTAAGTGGCCAGAGTTTGCTAGTGAGCCTCGGTCCATACGTCTAGGCCTAGCTATGGATGGAGTGAATCCATTTGGATTATGCAGTTCTTCATGGAGCACATGGCTTGTATGTTTGGTCAATTATAATATCCCACCATGGTTGGCCACAAAGAAAGGTCATTTATTATTAGCTCTTATTGTACCTGGTAAGTATAAGGTAAAAAATATGGATGTATATCTTGCACCACTTGTGGAAGAATTGCACATTTTATGGGATGGGATTACTGTGTGTGACATGTCTCAACCTATAAGAAGACGAGACGTGCGAGCGTAAGGCATACTTATGTGGACAATGCATGATTGGCCTGGTTATGGTGAATGTTCAGGTTTATCGATTTCGGGTTACCATGCTTGTCCTTTATGCGGACCAGGACTCAAAGCATGCTATTCCAAAGCACTACATAAAAATGTCTATGAAGGACATCATAGATATTTTCTTGATGGACATGTTTTATGTGAAGGTAGAATTGGTCGACAAGCACAACACCAAATGAAAGCTATTGATTGGAAACAACCGTGGGATTCAGAAAATCCAGTTGCTGGCATAAAACGGTTGTCCATCTTTCATGAACTCCCTTATTGGAGTGAATTGTTGATCAATAATTTGGTGGACCTGATGCATATTTTTAAGAATGTGGGAGAGATTCTTTGGAAAACTTTGATCGGAAAGAAAGAAAGCAAAGCACAAAGGGAGGACTTAGAAGAGCGAGGTCATATGCGAGAGTGGTGGGCAATTACTAAGCCCAACGGAACAGTATCGTTACCAAGAGCTCCTTGGGTGCTTCGCAGGATGGAAGAGCAACAAGTGAAGAAAACAATTTCAGAGTTTCAAACACCTACTGGATGCATGAGGTGTCTAAAGACTGCTTTCACACAAAACGACAATCTTGCAAGACTCAAGTCTCATGATTGGCACAAGTTTTTACAGTTTGTGCTCCCTGTAGCTCTAAAAGATTGTCTTTCAGAGGATGTATGAAGAACCATTTATAAAATTAGTTCTTTAGTATGGTGGATATCTTCTAAAGAGATAAATAGAGATAGCATAGAGAGTGCGAAACTCAATGCTATCGAGGATGTTTGTATGGTAGAGAAATACTTTCCTACAAGTATTCTCACTATTCAACTTCATTTACTGGTTCATGTGGTAGATGAAGTTGCAATAGCAAGAACTGTACATAGTCGATGGATGTTCTTCTTAGAGCGCTTTATGAAGAAATTAAAAGGATTTGTTCGACAGAGAGCATGTCCAGAGGGTAGCATGGCAGAGGGATGGCTTGTACAAGAATCTCTTGTATTCATAACTGAGTTTCTACGTATGTCGGATCCCAAAATGCCTCGCTTATGGAGCGATGATGAAGATGTTCGTCTCGTAGGCGATGAACCACAAGGTAAAGGATTGCAGAGAAAAATGGATGCAACTTTCAGCAGAAGGCAATGAAGTTTTGCATAGTTAACTATGAGCCTATGCAAAAGTGGTTAGAAAGATATGAGCTTGCCAAGGAAACTAACACACAGGAAAGAGCTCAGTTTCGAAGAAATCGTTCCACTCGATTTTTGCCTCTCCAGAAAGTCTTCGACCTCTTCCACCTTTTCCAACGAGCAGATGGCTAGATACAGCGGTTTCACAAGCAGAGGTAGCGGGTGAAGATATCTCTAAAGAAGAGGAAGAAATCACAAAAGGATGTGACCGGGAGTATATTAAATACGGTGCACTATGGTCTCATGGATGACACTTTCGAGTCGCACGAATCGATGAAAATAGGCCTACTTTTGATAGTGGAGTGATGGTGAATTTTCTACAAAAAAGTAGAGCGAGTGCAAGAGATGATAATGCTCTAGAAGGCGAGCTAGATTATTATGGTGTGATTCAAGACATCTTGAAACTATCTTTCAGAAAGTTTGATTACTTTGTTTTTGATGTGAAATGGTTCAAAGTAGTCACCTCTGGAAGAAACGCAATAGTGAGACGAGATAAAAGCGGTTTGCTTCAAGTCGACTCCACAAGATTATGGACAGATGAAAGGGATACATTTGTACTTCCCGAACACTGTGAGCAAGTTGTTTTTATACCAGATTCAAAAGAACCAGAGTGGCTATTTGTTTTACAAGTCGCTCCACGTAGTAGACAAATTTTTGAGAACATAGATGTAGAAGAAAGTCCATCTCTAGTGGAATCAGAGATTCATTTGATAGTTGAGGAGGAAGAGATCATTGTTCGAGAAGAAGAGGTCATTGAAGAAGAGGTCATTGTTCGAGAAGACGAATCAATAGATGATGATCAGGAAGAAACCCGCAAGCGATTTAGAAGCCATCAATATAGAGAGTTATTCTCGGTGCATCGGATCTTCAAGAGGATGCTAGACTAGAGGACTTTTGAATAAAACACTTGTACGTACTAATTTTTGTTTTTTTTTGGGTTTATTCTCTATATTACTTTTATTATCGCATGCTGATTTCTTGAGTTCTTTTATTACAGAGCATGATGGGAGACAGTCCTCCAGTCACTCCACATTCCATGATAGAGGATCAATTTTTGGAGTTCATCTCTCAGGTTCCTCCTGCGTATATGGCTGCTGCATCACAATATTGGATCACTCGAGGTAGCACTCCTCCCGGCCTCACTCCTGGCGGCCTTACTCCTACCGGCCTCACTCCTGCTCGCCTCACTCTCGCCGATGTCACTCCCGTTGGTGTCACTCCTGCCGGTGTCACTTCTGCGGGTGGTGCTACTCCCGTAGGAGGTATGTCTCTTAGCTTTGTGACTCCACCACGACCATCTTTTCAGCCATCTCCTACTGGGTCTACTAGTAGACATGTGCGTTCGACACCTCAGTGCGATACAGGTTCTGGCCCGTCTCATAGATCGAGGTCACGCTCTGGAGCAGGAGGTTCTAGGAGTGGATCTACAGGTAGGTCTGGAGGTGGAGGAGGCGACTGTTGTGGAGGTAGTGTGACGGATGTTGTGTCGGCCGCTTCTACTCCTAGGATGAGTATCTCAGATGTAGGTACGCCACACAGTACACCACGTACACCTTGGGGTGCTCATGACCATGATGACTCCAAGGTGTATAGTATCTGAGATGGAGCTCCGGTGATGGATGCAGCTGGCAAAGAAATGCATGCATGCATATGACAACTTTGCTCCATCCAGTTTGGACACTCTATCATGCTGAAATGGAGTGAACAGGATAAAGATCGAAAGAATTATATCACACAGACGATTTATCAGGAGTTCCGACCAGTCGATGGACAGTCTCTTGTCAGTTCAGAGTGGATTCTGCACACTGCACGTGAGGTTATGTCCCATCGACGATCCGAGGCTCGTGATGCTTTCAGAGCAGGCTTACCAAAGCCTGTATGGTTAGATGCTGAGGAGTGGGACGTGATTCATGACGAGCAGCAACAGACTCCTGACCGATATCGCCAGCAGCGAGATGCCGCAGCCACACGTTTAGATACGGTTGGACTGTCACACTTGGGCAGCGACGGATATGACACGATGCGTCATGAGTTTGTAAGTACCATTTCATTTATTGAATTTATTTGTGTTAAATTTCTCATGTATGTTCCTCTAATCTTTTGTATATATGTTTCAAGAGCTGGCAATGGGTCGTCCTCCAACACGAACGGATGAGTCTTACGGATATCGTCATGGGTTGATTGCACTATTGGAGGACTTGGAGGTACGCGGTGCGGTCGTTTCATGGGAGCATTTGCGATGAGGTAATTAATTTATAAACTTGGTTTTTACTTGTTGTTTGTAATTTTCATGTGAATTTATCTCATTCCATTAATGTTCTTTGTTGCAGGACTGTTGATATGGAACGTTCTTTGCATGTGTATGGCAGTGGAACACCAAAATTTTGTATTTGATTTTCATATGGCAATGCATTGCTTTGCCACATTTTGTAAAAGCATCATATATGACACTGGTTTGCCACACTCTTGTACATGCTTCATTATTGAAATATATAACTTCTTTTGTACATGGTTCATGGTTCATGGTTCATTCTAATTATCTCTTTTGTGTCCAATAATACTCTGTTTCATGAAATCATATTTCGGTTGACATTAGAGTACACATCACATGTACTCGGTTTTTTTTGGGCAAAGTGTATTGTCTTTTGTTAAGCAACATCATGGTAATGTTGTTGTAGCAAAAGACAACACACTCTACCCAAAAATTTTTTTGCAGGTATGGTCATCGGTATACGCGATGGTACTCCCAGTAATGTCATCGAAATAAGCATCGGTACACCCAGCAGGGGACAGTATATGCGACGGAACACCCAACAGAGGCCTCGGTATGGGCGCCAATATGGGTGCTGGTATTACCGATGCATATATGGACGTTTATACCGATGCATATACCGACGTTTTGGTACCGATGCGCATACCGACCTTTACACCGACGTCACGGCAAATAAAGCCGCGTTCATTTTCCTCGGTAAAAACCTCGGTATACCATCGATTTGTTGTAGTGACATATGTGTACATACACACATATATGTGTACATACACACATATATGTGTACATACACACATATATGTGTACATACACACACATATGTGTACATACACACACATATGTGTACATACACACATATGTGTACATACACATGCATACACATATGCACACACATATACTCTCACATGCATACATACACACACATAAGAGACACACATATACATACACACATACACTCACATACACACATAGTACACACATATTCATTCACATTCTTTTTCACACATACACATATATATACATACACACATAGACACACACATAGACACACACACACACTCACATGCATACATACACACTCATGCATATTCATGCATATGCATGCATACATACACACATATACATACACACATGTACATACACATATACATACACACATATACATACATGCACATAGATACACATGTGCATCCACATACACTTTCATGCATATATACACACACACACACACAAAAGAGACACACATATACACACACATACAGATACACACATATGTACATACACACATATACACATACACACACACATATACATACATACACATACACACACACACACACACACATATATATATATATATATGTATGTGTGTGTGTGTGTGTGTGCACTACAAGAAAAAGGGGGGCGTAGCGACGCCCCCGAATCGGGAAAAAAACGGGAACCGTTGCTTATGCGACGAGGTCGTCGCATAAGCGACGGTAGGAATTTCAAATTTTTTTTTGCCTGACCCTCGTCGCATAAGTGACGCTACTTAAAAAGCGTCGCTATCATCATCGTTGCCTAGCGACGAATTTAACGACGTTGGCAAACTGCAGAGCGTCGCATATGCGACACTCTGGAATGTAAAAAAAAAATTTGATTTCTCCCGGCACATTTGTGCCAGGACTTGGACGCGAGCAAGAAGAGAGAGAGCGAGAGAGAGAGAGAGAGAGAGAGAGAGAGAGAGAGAGAGAGAGAGAGAGAGAGAGAGAGAGAGAGAGAGAGAGAGAGAGAGATAGAGAGAGAGAGAGAGCGCGAGAGGGAGAGAGAGAGAGAGCGAGACCATTGGCAGGTATGCGCACACACACACACTTACACACACATACATATGTACACATACATATGTACACATACATATACATGCATAGACGCACACACACACATACGCATAGACACACACACACATACACACAAATACACACACATATACACACATACACAATGCATAATGCATACACATACACACATGCACACATAATGCATACACATGCACACACATATACATGCATAATTCACATGTATACATACACATACATAATGCATATGCATACATAATGCACATGCATACATACACATACATAATGCATACACACACATATGCATACATCATGCATACACACACATACACACATATGCATACATACACACATAGACACATACACACATAGACACATAGACACATAGACACACATAGACACATACACACACATAAACACATACACACTCATAGACACTGTAGCTCAAGCGTAAGCACCACCTCCTTTACTTGTCAATCCGCAGAGACGTGAGGACCGGTATGAAGACCACGAGCAAGTGAAGGCACAAGTGCATGAGTGAAAGCACACAAACATGCACACACATACACACACACGCGCACAAAGCAAGATCAAAGAGAGGAACAATGGAAAGCTTAGATTGCCAAAGAGTTCTCTTACAAAAGTTCTATTCTCTAACCAACTAACCCCAAAAATGAGCTCTCTAGCTCTTTTTATAGTTTTTTGACTAGTTTTGGCCCTGTCCAGACCTAGTGTCCGGCCTAGTTAAAAATTAGGTTCCAGGGCTTATTTGAGGGCTCAAACGAAGTCTAAAAATTATGAAAATTGGTACGATGGTACTTCTAATACTCCTCAAGCTCGAGGACTCCTCGGCTTGAACAAAATGGAGTTACTAAAAATAGATAATGGTATTTACAATGGTTTTTAGTGATGGAAATCACTATTTTTGTAGGGGATTCTTCTGAAAATTTGACATACACTTCTTGGAGCTCCCTACTTGCTCTCTTTCCTTGTGTGTCCACCTTTTGATGTGCTTCCATGCTTTGTCCTTGACTTTGAGCTTCAACACTCCCCCCCCTCTCGAGTCTGTCGTCCCTGACAGACCCTTGTTGGAAGGGCTGTTCCATGTAGTGCTTTGAGAGGTGGTGTCCATCCGTTGTAAGAGCTGGTTCCTTGGATTCCAGCAAGAATGTGTCGTTGTGAGCTTAAAAACTGCAAGTTGCTCAAAAGAGGTTGTCAAGAGTGATTTGGAGCAACTACTGGCTTCAATTTGCTTCCGAGATATGGATGTTGTTCCCATAACGTCCGCTAGCTCTTCCAAAGATGATGTTGAGAGCAGTCATGCCAACTACTCATAACCCATAATGAATGATGGGTAAGTGTGTTCGTGCCTGGGTTGAAAAAAGTATGTGCCTTGTGCACGGCCTTGTAATGTAGCCCTACGCATGCTTACTTGGAAAATGCATTGGAAGAAGTATGGTGCAAAAATTGCAGGTCTTGAGCTAAGTGCTCAAGGGTATGCTGACGAGGAGGTTTCCTAAACTATCATGGTTATGGTGTTTCCAGAGTAAAGATACTTACCATGGAGAAGGTTGATGGATGTTTGTCTCTTCGTGTTGTACACTCGGCCTTTGGGATGGAACCTTGTTGATGAATGTCCATGTTGATTGTCCACTGATGAGATCTTTGGAGTGGTGGATCCCCTCTCCTCTTTTCAAAGCAACCTTTGTCAGTAACAATGTGCATTTCTGAGCTTGGGCTCATGCACGTCCACTTCCCTATATTGACACTCAGAGGAATATTGGACACGTGCCGGTTTCGAAGAGATAACCATGCTGATTGACATAGACCATTCACCAGTGCTACTGTTCCATACTGGTTCAGGAAATACTGAGAATTGAATTGCTTTATATTCCTTGGCAAGCAACATCGGGAAACTACACCAAGCTGAGTTTCACATATTCTCTTTAGCTCACCCTATGCAGGAGTCTTCTCCTCTAGAACTACCCTTTGCAAATATCTCCTTGGATGTTCTGGTACATGAAGTAGTTAAGCATCACTCAAGTTGTGGATCTTCAAGCTCTTCATTCCTGGGAACAAGCTCTCTCCCGCTTTTCTTTCTCCTCTCTCTCTCTTTTTTTTTTTTTTTTTTTTTTTTTTTTTTTGAGGAATAGGATATCACAAAACAAGAACACAAAAGTTAGTATCAATAGAAATTGTCACTGTGCTCTTGTGCGTGGGATTCTCAAGTGTGTCTATGCACGGCCGTGTAATGTGGCCCTATAATAATGCATACTTTGGAAATGCATGACCTGAATGGTGCAAAAGACGGGGTTGTGCAAGGAGCACATGGTTGTTGCTCGGTCGAGGCTTTCGGTGTTATTTGTGGAGGTTGATGCCGACCTTGGTGGAGGTATCCATTGAGTCGCGAACTGATGTAATCCTCCTTATTGGAGTCCATTTTAGAACATCATTTGGCACTGTAGAGGTCACTTCAGGCGTCTTTCTCTTTGGATGCTTGCTGAACTGTGGTATCCAGTGTGGTTGACGCTTTGGTTCAGTGGAGGCTACTTGCACTTTTGGCTTCCAAACCCATTTCCTTTTTGCATGTCTTCCTACTAATGTTGAAGAGCTGATTTGATCTTCCTTTGGTCTCTGTACGTGGTGCTTACCCTTTTCTCTTTTGGGCTTCTTTGTTGAAACCTTTTGCATGTGGGAGAACAAAGGTTGTTGTGGATGTAGGAGCTTCTTAGGTACCCACATCTGTAATTGCCCTTGTTGAGCTGCAGCTAACTTCTTAGGCACCCAAACTTGTTGGATACCTTGTGATTGAGCTTGTCTGAGCTGCTTCCTTCGTCTTCTGGGCTGGTTGGTTCGCATGGATGGAATTTGTGGGGGCAAGGTTGATGGTTGCTCCCCTCTGCGTACCCATATCTGCTTCATGCACGGAACTGATTTTTTATCGAATGGTGTCTTTCTATTTGATGTAGCAGTTGTCGTGAACGGTTGTGTTTGCTTGTGTGGTGGACTCACTATTGTGGCTACTTGATTCTTTAGGGAAGAAGAAAGATCCACCCGCCTTCGAACCTGGTCTTCCATGATTGACTCCTTCTGCATTATAGAGCTTTTGACACATACAACATCTTCTTTCATATGATTAGTCTTGGAAGAACTAAGAGAGTGTGTGGTGCCATGATTTAGGAGCATGCAGTTCTCTAATTCTAATGTAATGCATTGTTCATGTACCCAAACTTGAAGAATTTGACTTCTTAGGTTTAAGTTAACTGCATGGTCATAGATCCAATCTTGACCCAAGACAAGTGGTTCTGTAAGGTTCCCATCTTGACATACTAGCGCTTTGACTTTCAGTGGAACATCTTGAAGGTAGATGGGAAGTTCCACCTCGCCCAAACAAGGGGTTTCCACACCTCCCAATCCTATGAGATAAGCCTCTATGGGATTGATGTTCAACTGCAAGTCTTGGCAGTAGGAAAGTCTAACTGCACTACTTGCTGCACCTGAGTCAATCAATGCTTTCACCGTCCTTGCACCCTTCCCTTGTCCTATCTCTATGGTCACAAAGGGTCTTCGGTCAATGACCTGAGAAGTCGCTATGCCTGACTTCTGACACATATCCATGTGATATTTTGTGGCTTTTGAGTTGACATCTAGGCCTAATCGCCTTAACTTATTTCGCCTAATACGCTCTCTGGCCTCTACCTGTGCTTCTTCTCTCACTCTTAACTCTTCATCTTTTCGCTTCTTAGCAGTGTTGAGTCTCATTAGCATATCCTCTGTAAGAGGTTCTTGATATAGCTTGACTCTACAGCCACTAATATAGTTTGGCAAGATATCTCCTTCTAGCGTGGCCAACTGAACTGCACCACTAGTGGAAATTTTATTAATGATCATGGGTCCGTATCCTCGTTTTTCCAACTTACAGGCATGTTGTTTTAGTGTGTATACCAACACTAGATCTCCCTCTTTCAATCCCTTATCCTTGATGTGTGCATCAAAGTAAGCCTTTTGCCTCTTCTTTGCAGCGTAGATGCCTGCTGCCGCTCGTAGCCTCGTCTCACCCAAGCGTTCGAGATCAAAGATCCTAGAGGACAATTCATGCCCATTCCACTCATACTCTTGTGCTACTTTTAAGGCACGGATTAAGAAATCTAATGGTAGCACAGCGTTCTGTCCGAAGACCATCTGAAATGGGGTGGCGTTGAGTACCGTTTTGTAGGCAACTCGATAAGCCCAAACAGCATGATGAAGTTGTTTGTCCCAATCAGAGCGTTTATTATTTACCAGTTTTGTCAATACGTTACAGAGGATCTTATTGGTACTCTCGGCTTGTCCGTTGGCTTGTGGGTGATAGGGGGCATATTTCTTATGTATCACCAAGAATTCTTGGAGAAGATTTTCAATGACTTCATTCAAGAAGTGTGTGCCTCTATCGCTCACCAACTCTATTGGTAGTCCATATCTCGTGAACACATTCTCGAATAAGAACTTAGCCGTAGTCTGAGCATCATTCTTTGTTGTGGCTTTGACTTCTACCCACTTTGTAAGGTAATCTGTGGCTACAATGATGTACTCTGCATGGGAGTTTCTAGCTGGGGGGTTAATAGGACCTATGAAGTCTATGCCCCACTTTGAAAATGCACGTCCTCCCATCATTGGCCTCAAGGGCATCTCGTCTTTTCTCACTGGATATTGTGCACGTTGGCATGTGTCACATTTCTTCACATAGGTATGTGCGTCCATATGAAGAGTGGGCCACCAAAGTCCTGAGAATAGAATGGTCTTGATCACTCGGTCAGGACCAAAATGTTCGCCTGCAACACCACTGTGTGCAGTTTCTAAGACCTTTAAATAGTCTGATTCATGAACGCATAGTCTTAAGTAACCATCTTTGCCTCTTCGGTATAGGTTGTCCCCTACTAAGGCGTAGCCTTGAGCCTCTTGCTCCATGCTTCGTCTTCTTGCTAGACTAGCCTCTTTGGGTAATCTTCCCGATCTGATAAACTCTACCAATGGAGCACTCCAATCTGGAATTAATGACACTTGATAAAGGGTCGCATGCTCCACTGGGGGTCTCTCTCTGCACCTTGGACAATTCTTAATCCACTCATGTATTTCTTTGTCCATGCTAGGCCAATACACTCCTAAACGCTTTAGATTCTGCAATGTTCGTTGTTTAGAATAGTGATTTCCTAGCATTCCTTCATGGGCTTGTTGCAGCCAACTACTATGTTCATCATCCTCCACACAACAAGCTAATACACCCTCAGTATCTTGTTTGTACATGCTTCCTGCTAATATGTGATATTTTTGTGATTTTACAATTTCTTCTTGTGATGTTTTCACATTCTTATTTGCAGGGCCAAAGGTTAGGACTGGTACCAACTTATTTGCCCATTTAGGAACAACTTCTAAATTGAACAGATAAGCATCGGGTAATTCGTCAGACACTCCTTGCGGTGACTCTCCTGAAGTGATGCGAGAAAGGTGATCTGCCCGAAGGTGGGTTCTACCTTTCCTGACAACAACTTCAAAGTCATATTCCATTAGTAAGAGGAACCATCTTACTAAGCGTCCGGTATTGCAAGGTTTATTGACCAAATATAACAAAGCTTGATGATCAGTAAAAAACTTGAACTTGTTGGCCAATAAATAGTGTCTAAACTTCTTCACAGCATATACCATGCCTAAGCCCTCTCGCTCAGTTGTGGTATAGTTCCGTTCAGCTGCAGTGAGCTGTCTACTAGCATATGCTATGGGCAAATCTAAGTTTCCTTCACTTGTGGGTTGTGCTAGCACACATCCTATGGCATGATTGGATGCATCCACATGGACACATGGAATGGTTTATTCCAATCAGGAGTGGTGAGTATTGGTGCCGTGCACAAACGTTTCTTCAGTTCGTTGAAAGAATTCTCGCATTCGTCGTTCCACTCAAAATTAGACAACAAGGCATAAAGGGGTCTAGCTATGATCGCGTACATGTGGATAAACCTACGGTAGTATCCACAATGGCCCATAAAGGCTTGTACCTCTTTAATATTCCTTGGCCTTGGTAGCTCCGCTATGGCTCGTACCTTATCTTCATCTGTTGAGATTCCATTCTTAGAAACAATATGACCTAAGATTTTACCTTGACGCACCATAAACACACACTTCTCTGGGTTCAGACACACTCGATATTCTCTACACTTGTTGAAGATTTGTCTGAGCTCAGGGATGTGAAACCTTCTTTCTTGGGAATGAGCACATAAATCATCCACATACACTTCTAAGCTCTTTCGCAAGAACTCTTTGAAGACATGACACATGAGCCTTTGGAATGTTGCAGGTGCATTGGTGAGCCCAAATGGCATCACACGAAACGCAAAGATTCCCCACTCTGTAGCAAAAGCTGTTTTGTGTTGATCTTCTGGGGCAATGGCTACTTGATTGTAACCTGAAAATCCATCAAGGAAGCTATAAACTTCCTTGCCTGCAACATGCTCCAATAGGTGTTCTGTGATTGGAAGTGGATAACTATCTCTAATCGTAGCGGCATTAACTTTTTTAAGGTTAATACACACTCGCAACTTCCCGTTCTTCTTGGGTACCACAACAATGGGGGACACCCATTCGGTATTCTCAATCTCATAGATGAAGCCAGCTTCAATCAACCTATCAATTTCTTCTTTTATTTTGGCTGCATAGGTATCATTATATGTGTAGGGCTTCTGTTTGGTGGGCTTAGCATCAGCAGTCATGGGGATAGTATGAGAGCAAATTCTTGGATCTACCCCTTTCAAGTCTCTATAGTGCCACGCAAACACATCCCTATATTCCCTTAATAGAGCGACAAGCTCCATTTCTTCTCTTGCACTTAGGTCATCTCCTATATATGTGCATCTCTCTTCATTCTCTTCGATGGTCACTACAATCTTCTTGGTCTTTTCTTTATTATCATATGATTCTCCTATGATGGCCTCTCTCTTAGGCATTCGTACCAAAATTTTGCGGTCGTCAACTTCATATTTCTTGAAGTTTTCTGGTACTTCAAACAATGATTCCTCCTCTTCTTGTTTCACTGCTTTTCTTTTCTTTTTCTTTTGACTACTCTCACTTCCATCCTTTGAGTTTACTGTTTTAATACTTGTGAGAGGTTCTTCTTCTTTCTGGGTGAACACTCCTATATCTTCTAGATAGTGCTGCTCTGAGTTAAAGCAACTATCCATCACAATAGATTCCAGATCATCGTCATTCTCTTCTTCTTCTATGATATCACTAGGGTCACATTCTTCTAGCAAGGGTTGACACATGAACACTGAGATATCATAACCCTCCTCATCACAATGAGGTGTCCACTGCTCCTCATTGACAGCGATGTCCATGGTGGCTAAGATTTCTGGCCAGCCATGAGGCTCAAACTCCTCATCTGGAAAGATCATCGGTGTGTAGGCTGGGTCTCTAACTGGTCTATCTCCTAGCGAAGTTCCTTCTTCTCTTGCCTTTAAACGTTTTTCCTCTTCCTTTGCAACCTTGCACATCCACAAATGAGTATCTTCATGCAGCCATGATGGATCAGGTGAACTTTCAGAATGCACAGAGATGGAATCTTCTTTCGCTTTGTGGATAGAATTCCACTGTAGGGGTGGTACATCTCTGAAGGTGTAATCCTTCAAATTGACCTTGGTGGTGACCCCTAAGTGCTGTAAGTACAAGGAGTTAGTTCCCCAATCCTGTACTATTTGCAATTGTCGTAGGAAGGGTCTTCCTAGGATCATCTCATAGACATTATTTTTCTCAAAGTCACATATAGCAAATGTGTGCTCAAACTCTACACCACAAGTGGTTAGAGTGATCCCTTCTAGCAATCCTAGAGGTCTTTCAAAATGACCATCAGCCATTTGAAGCTTCATTCTAGTTGGTCTTAATGTGGGCTTGCCCCATTGCTTCCACAAGGAGGTGGTCGCAATAGCAACACCAGCACCTGAATCTATGATTGCTTTGGTTGTGTAACCTTGGTAGGTGATTGGAAGATAAGTATTACCTTCTTCACCCTCACACATGTCCCCTATTTTGTCTAGAGGTATCTCTGGTACCCTTTGCTTGGAGCCTGCTTTTGGCATGTTGGAATCAAGTTCTGGAACCTGATCCTTCACATGATTCCAAAGCTCAGGTTTTGCTTTGAGCAGCTCTTCTACAGTGAGATGACACTGAACTTTAGTGTTCTTCACGACATCCGTGTTCCTTGGAACCACTGAGTCTTCATTTCTTACTAGTATTGTGGGAGCTCTAATCTGGAGAGATTCAGATTCCCATGGGCCTGGAAATTGAGGCAGTTCTTCTAAGGTATTACATTCAAAATCTAACCTTTCGTCTTCTTGTTGTTCTGCTTCATCCCCGTAAATAGATGGAATGTCTTGGGGAAATTGATCATGAAGATCATCAATCTCAGGAATAGGAGGGGAATTACCCTTCTCCTTGCCCCATTTCTCTTCTTGTATTTCCCGCAAGAATTCTTGAGAGTACTGTTGAATTGAAGGAGGTATTCCTGGATCTGTGGAATTAGGAACATCAGCTCCCATTGGTGGTGAGCTTCCTCTTTCAATAACTGGTTGAGCCTGTGGAGGTAAAGAAACTTGTGGCTTGTTTACCAACTGCTCTAATCGTTCTAGTAAGCCCTGGAAGTGCAATTCCCCTTTGACAGAGTTTGTCTGATTGAACTTTTGACTAGTCTCAAGTATAGCTTGAGCTTGTTCTACCATTTTCATGCACATTTTCATCCGTTCAATCTCTAAGTCCGCTCTAGGGTAACTCTTGTCTAGGTTTGCAGCTGTAGGCCCTTCTTGAAGTCGAGCCTGGTAGGCCTTGAACATCATGTCCAAGCCTTCTGGGGTTTGATCTGCAAGAACAGACCCTGGTTGTGGTCTATTTACAATGGGTGGTGGGGTGGGATGAGGTGGAGTGGTTGGAGTTTCGGCATGCGAGGGGCTTTGAGATGCAATGTCTTCTATTTTTGTTTTCGCTTCTTTTAAGCTTTCTTCTAGTTCCGATAACTTTTTATTCCACTTGCGATTGGCCTTCTCTCTGGTATCCTTCCATGTTCTTGTTTTCCTCTTACTAGGCTCTCCCGATTCACTCGACTCTGATTGTTCTACTGGTTTATCCTGTTTTAATGCTTGTGCCCTAGTAACTGCCTGTATAGGTGCCACATTACTGCTACTTGAACTTGAATCCGCCACTAAGCCTACCACATTAATGGGTGTAATCTTGGGTGCGCTGGAGGGGTTTCTTGGACAATCTCTAGGGAGATGGTCTTTGCCACAATCAGGGCAAAAAGCCTGTATTGTGATAGCCTGTCCTTGACTCGGAGATGGTGGGTGGGGACAGTCACGAATGAAATGATCACCTTGACATCTAAAACAAGATCCTCTAGGGGCTTGTGGTCTCATTTGTCTCAATTGGGGCCTAGGGTTAGGATTTGTGTACATGACATTGGAGTATTCTGGCTCCCAATTTTGCTCCATAGGTGGTACCTCATATTGATACGAGTAAATCTCACTATGTTCAGGTGACTCTGTGTAATAAGCATGTGGACTACCTTCATGGGAGTAGTCTGAACAATGAGCATGAGAGTCATTATCTGGTATCAATGGGGTTAATGGCACCAAAGCTCTATTTGGATTTTCTTCTCCCCCAGCATATTTGACTGGAATCACGTTGGTTGGAGCTGGTGGTTGGTTTCCCAAGACAGGTTGTGGCCTATAAGGTACCTGATATTGCTGTTGTGTTCTATAATATGGCTGTTGGTATTGGTTCTGATACCTACCTTGTGGGTAAGGTTGCTGATAATTCTGTCTAACAGCCTGCCTATTGTAGGGACAATCTTGAGCCGTGTGGTTTGTGTATTTTCTCTCAATAGTGCAATATGGAGCATTCCTTTCTCTAATGTTTTGGTTTTGCATTGGGCATACATTAGCCATGTGGTCGCCCCCACAAGTATAACACCGATTCACTGGAGTGACTCTCTGTGTTTGTTTATTTTGGACTCCCAGCTTCTTGGCAACTTGCTCAGCTATCTCTTCTATTTCTGTGGAGATCTTTGAAGTATGACTAGTAGAACTATCCGAATCTTTGTAGAGTTTGGACAATCCTAACTCCTCACCCAAGTTATCTTCTATGTCAATGCATGTCCGCACGCACTCTTCTATGGATCTCGGCTCTTTCAAATATACATATGATCTTAACTTTGTGCTCAGTAAGCCATCTAAGAACAAAGCCACTTGTTTGGCTGGTGTGGGTAACTCGGGAGCAGGGCATCTTTCTAGGTACTGTCTGAACCTTCTACCTGCTAGTCGCACTGTTTCTTGGGGTGTCTGCTTGAAACTGTGGATCAAGGATGATGTGTTATGCCTGATACCACTCTTGGAAAATTCTACAATGAATTCGTCTAGCAGTTGACCTATATCGCGATAGTTGCGACTACTCAATGGTTGAAACCAAGCCAAGGCAGTGCCCTTAAGAGTCAAACCAAATGCCTCGTATTGGGTGAATAAATCCTCAACCTGTTCAGCTCTTAACACTTGTTTGAACTCGGCCACATGATCATAAGGATCTCCTGACCCGTCAAAATAATTTTTCATTGCCTTGATCACTTGAGTGGGTCTAAGGGTTCTTGGGTGCTCTCGGGGTCTAGGCAATGGAAAATCATGTTCATCTCTTTTTTGCCTATGTGCTTGATGTCTCTCTCTTTCAAAAGACATTTCTGAATCACTTGTGTCTGAACTTAGTAAAAGATGACCACTTAGTTGTTGTGCCCAAGACTTGGATGTATGGTTGACACTAGCCTCAGAAGGTCTAATGCTTTGTTTATCCTTGCCTAAGTGTCTACCAGATCTCAGGTTCATAAGCTTTAGTCAAGAGTCCAAATTTTCCCCTTGGTATGGTTCAAAATTCTTTGGAGTCCCCTTGGTTCCCTAGTCCCACTTGAGGGTCAACTTCAATTTATCCTATCTCAAAATCAACGCGTTATTCTTGAAAAAAACAGTTGAGGTCGTGTAGGATTTGAAACGAGCTTTCCAACGAGCTATAGAGCTCAAAAAATGGACTTTGGATGAAAAAGTTATGCCAATTCAGGCTCCTAGGGGTCAAAACAGGCAAACAGGACCTTTGGAGAAAATCGCGATTTTGTGAACTCTCAGAGAATCGCGATTTTGTGAACTCAGAAAATCGCGATGTTGAGACTCAGAATCGTGTTTCTGAAAATCGCGATGTTGAGCACAAAATCGTGTTTTTGAAAATCGCGATTTTGACTCAGAGAATCGTGATTTACAAAATCGTGTTTTTTCACAAAATCGTGTTTTCTCAGAATCGTGTTTTTGGCGTGAAAATCGCGATGTTGAGCACAAAATCGTGTTTTTGAAAATCGCGATTTTGACTCAGAATCGTATTTTCTCAGAATCGTGTTTTTGGCATGAAAATCGCAATGTTGAGCACAAAATCATGTTTTTGAAAATCGCGATTTTGACTCAGAGAATCGTGATTTACAAAATCGTGTTTTTTTTTTTTCACAAAATCGTGTTTCTGAAAATCGCGATTTTGAGCAAAAATTCGTGTTTTCACAGAATCGCCTTTTTTTCACAAAATCGTGTTTTTGGCTGAAAATCGTGATTTGTGAGAATCGCGATTTTGAGCACAAACACAGAATCGTGTTTTAGAGAATCGTGTTTTTTGACATGAAAATCGCGATGTTGAGCACAAAATCGTGTTTATGAAAATCGCGATTTTGAGCCCACTGAAAATCGTATTTTCTCAAAATCGTGTTTTTGGCTGAAAATCGTGATTTGTGAGAATCGCGATTTTGAGCACAAACACAAAATCGTGTTTTTGCAGAATCGTATTTTTGGCATGAAAATCGCGATTTTGAGCACAGAATCGTGTTTTTAGAAAATCGCGATTTTGAGCAGAGAATCGTGTTTTTATAGAATCGCTTTTTTCCCAAAATCGTGTTTTTACTGAAAATCGTGATTTTTTGAGAATCGCGATTTTGAGTAGGGAATCGTGTTTTCTCAAAATCGTGTTTTTTGCTGAAAATCGTGATTTGTGAAAATCGCGATTTTGAGCACAATCACAGAATCGCGATTCTGAGAATGACCACAGAATCGTGATTTTTCAGCCAACTTTTAGGCGGGAAAACTGAAAATCGTGATTTTTCAAAAAATTTTGAATTTTCACAGAATCGCGATTTTCATCACAGAATCGCGTTTTTTGGCGGGAAATTCAAATTTCTGAGCGCCGGCTATGGCGAGCTCCGTATGAGCAGAAAATCATGAAAAAAACACAGCGCTTGCTCTCCCTTGCTTCTCCTAACTCCTTCCCACACAATAATGCATGAAAAATGGTATGAAGACGGTGAAAATGCACTAAAAAACAAGAAATTTCTATGAAGAAGAAGATGGAAGAAGGTGGAGATGATGATGATGATGAAGAAGAAGAGGAAAAAACAGAAAAGGAACTGAAATGACAGTTTTTTTTTACCTTCCAACGTCGCAAATCTACGATCTTACCATCACAACGCTCGTCCTCGAAGCTCTCTCCCCGGCAACGGTGCCAAAATTTGGTGTAGCTCAAGCGTAAGCACCACCTCCTTTACTTGTCAATCCGCGGAGACGTGAGGACCGGTATGAAGACCACGAGCAAGTGAAGGCACAAGTGCGTGAGTGAAAGCACACAAACATGCACACACATACACACACACGCGCACAAAGCAAGATCAAAGAGAGGAACAATGGAAAGCTTAGATTGCCAAAGAGTTCTCTTACAAAAGTTCTATTCTCTAACCAACTAACCCCAAAAATGAGCTCTCTAGCTCTTTTTATAGTTTTTTGACTAGTTTTGGCCCTGTCCAGACCTAGTGTCCGACCTAGTTAAAAATTAGGTTCCAGGGCTTATTTGAGGGCTCAAACGAAGTCTAAAAATGATGAAAATTGGTACGATGGTACTTCTAATACTCCTCAAGCTCGAGGACTCCTCGGCTTGAACAAAATGGAGTTACTAAAAATAGATAATGGTATTTACAATGGTTTTTAGTGATGGAAATCACTATTTTTGTAGGGAATTCTTCTGAAAATTTGACATACACTTCTTGGAGCTCCCTACTTGCTCTCTTTCCTTGTGTGTCCACCTTTTGATGTGCTTCCATGCTTTGTCCTTGACTTTGAGCTTCAACAGACACACACACATACACATAGACGCGCACACACATACACACACATATACACACACATATACACGCACATATAGACACACATATACACACACATACACACATAGACACATACACACATAATGATGCATTCACACACATACACATGCATACACACATAGACACACATATACACACACACATCCAAACATACACACTCATAGACACACATAATGATGCATTCATACACATACACATGCATACACACATAGACACACATATACACTTACACATCCAAACATACACACTCATAGACACACATTCATACATACACACATCCAAACATACACACTCATAGACACACACACATACACATAGACGTGCACACACATACACACACATAGACGTGCACACACATACACACACATATACACACACATACACATACACACATAATGATGCACACATACACATGCATACACACATAGACACACATATACACACACACATACACACACATATATGCATACACACACACATAGAGAGACATACACACATATACACATACATGCATACATATGCATACATAATGCATATGCATACATACACATACATAATGCATACACACACATATGCATACATAATGCATACACACACATACACAAACCTATGCATACATACATGCATACACACACATAGACACATACACACATAGACACATACACACACATAGACACATACACACACATAAACACATACACACTCATAGACGTGTAGCGACACATACACATAGACACACACACATACACACACATATACACAAACACATACACACATAGAACATACACACATAGACACATACACACATAGACACATACACACATAATGATGCATACACACATATACACATGCATACACATACATATGCATACATACATGCATACACATACACACATAAACACATACACACACATAGACACATACACACATAAACACATACACACTCATAGGTACACACACATACACATAGACACACACACATATAGTATATACACACACATGCACACATAGACACATAGACACATACACATGCATACACACACATACACATGCATACACACATACAGACACATATACACACACATACACACATACACACACATATATGCATATACACACACATAGAGAGACATACACACATAAACACATACATGCATACATATGCATACAATGTACATACATACTTACATGCATACATAATGCACATGCATAGATACATACACACACACAGATACATACACACATAGACACATACACACACATGAACACATACATACTCATAGATACACACACATACACATAGACACACACATACACACACATACACACATAATGATGCATACACACACATACACATGCATACACACACAGACACATGTATACACACATTCACACACACATTCACACACATATATGCATACACACACATACACATACATGCATACATATTGCATATGCATATGCATACATACATACTTACATGCATATGCATACACACACATATGCATACATACATACTTACATGCATATGCATACACACACACACATATGCATACATAATGCATATGCATATGCATACATAATGCATATGCATATGCATACATACATACTTATATGCATACATAATGCACATGCTTACATACACTGTCATAATGTATACACACACACATACACACATAGACACATACACACATAATGATGCATACACACACATACATATGCATACGTACATGCATACACATACACACACATAGATACATACATACACATAAATACATACACACTCATAGACACACACACATACACATAGACACACACACATACACACACACATACACACATAGACATATACACGTAATGATGCATACACACATACACATGCATACATAGACACACATAATGATGCATACACACACATACATATGCGTACACACACATATGCATACATACATGCATACACATACACACATAGACACATACACACACATAGATACATACATACACATAAAAACATACACACTCATAAACACACACACATACACATAGACACACACACATATACACACACATACACACATAGACACATGCACACGTAATGATGCATACACACATACACATGCATACATAGACACACATAATGATGTATACACACACATACATATGCATACACACACATATGCATACATACATGCATACACATACACACATAGATACATACACACACATAGATACATACATATACATAAACACATACACACTCATAGACACACACACATACACATAGACAACACACACATATACCTACACACATACACACATAGACACATACACACATAATGATGCATACACACACATACACATGCATACACACACATATGCATACATACATGCATACACATACACACATAGACACATACACACACATAGATACATACATACACATAAACACATACACACTCATAAACACACACACATACACATAGACACACACACACACATACACACACACAAACACACATAGACACTTACACACATAATGATGCATACACACACATACACATGCATACACACATACAAACACATATACACACACACATACACACATAGACACATACACACGTAATGATGCATACACACATACACATGCATACATAGACACACATAATGATGCATACACACACATACATATGCATACACACATATGCATACATACATGCATACACATACACACATAGACACATACACACACATAGATACATACATATACATAAACACATACACACTCATATACACACACACATACACATAGACAACACACACATATACATACACACATACACACATAGACACATACACACATACACACATAATGATGCATACACACACATACACATGCATACACACACATATGCATACATACATGCATACACATACACACATAGACACATACACACACATAGATACATACATACACATAAACACATACACACTCATAAACACACACACATACACATAGACACACACACACACATATACACACACACAAACACACGTAGACACTTACACACATAATGATGCATACACACACATACACATGCATACACACATACAAACACATATACACACACACATACACACATAGACACATACACACGTAATGATGCATACACACATACACATGCATACATAGACACACATAATGATGCATACACACACATACATATGCATACACACACATATGCATACATACATGCATACACATACACACATAGGCACATACACACACATAGATACATACATATACATAAACACATACACACTCATATACACACACACATACACATAGACAACACACACATATACATACACACATACACACATAGACACATACACACATAATGATGCATACACACACATACACATGCATACACACATATATGCATACATACATGCATACACATACACACATAGACACATACACACACATAGATACATACATACACATAAACACATACACACTCATAGAAACACACACATACACATAGACACACACACACACATACACACACACAAACACACATAGACACTTACACACATAATGATGCATACACACACATACACATGCATACACACATACAAACACATATACACACACATACACACATAGACACATAGACACATACACACATACACACATAATGATGCATACACACATACACATGCATACATAGACACACATAATGATGCATACACACACATACATATGCATACACACACATATGCATACATACATGCATACACATACACACATAGACACATACACACACATAGATACATACATATACATAAACACATACACACTCATACACATAGACAACACACACATATACATACACACATACACACATACACACATAGACACATACACACATAATGATGCATACACACACATACACATGCATACACACATATATGCATACATACATGCATACATACATGCATACACATACACACATAGACACATACACACACATAGATACATACATACACATAAACACATACACACTCATAGACACACACACATACACATAGACACACACACACACACACACATACACACACACAAACACACATAGACACTTACACACATAATGATGCATACACACACATACACATGCATACACACATACAAACACATATACACACACACATACACACATAGACACATACACACGTAATGATGCATACACACATACACATGCATACATAGACACACATAATGATGCATACACACACATACATATGCATACACACACATATGCATACATACATGCATACACATACACACATAGACACATACACACACATAGACACATACACACACATAGATACATACATATACATAAACACATACACACTCATACTCACACATACACATACATGCATATATATACATACATAATGCATATGCATATGCATACATACATACATACATACATGCATACACACACACACATATATACACATACATACACACATACATATACACACACATACACACATAGACACATATACACATAATGATGCATATACACACATACACATGCATACACACATATACACACACATACATACACACACATGCATACATACACATACTTAATGCATACACATTTACATATGTACACGTATATATATTGATTTCTAACCATTTTGTTTTATATGTTAGGTATTATGGATCCGAGTAGAGAGAGAAAGGCGAAACTCACTCTCATAAAGAGTCTTATGAGAGCAAGAGTTCCGTCTGATACTCTAGGGGCCATAATGCAAGACTATGCAGAGATGTTTGATGAGGAGCTGGATTATACGATCCAGATGCTTACGCGATCAGACGAGGGCTCTTCTGCAGCTCCACACGCAGGAAGAGAGCTATCTGCTCATAGGTATGTTTTTTTTCATAAACTTTTTTAATGATATTATAACACATATTTTTATTTATTTCTATCTATCTATTTTCAGGACACCTATACCACCTCCAACACATGATAGCAGAGCAGAGACGTTGCCTATGAGGACATGCATAGGCACGTTAGGACTAGAGTGCGCCATAGAGCCAGAGGGGAACATTGTATACATAGGAAATGGATTGGAGTTCAAGAGGAGAATGTGGGACTACGCAGAGATGTCTGATGAGGAGCTGGATTATACGATCCAGATGCTTACGCGATCAGACGAGGGCTCTTCTGCGGCTCCACACGCAGGAAGAGAGCTATCTGCTCATAGGTATGTTTTTTTTCATAAACTTTTTCAATGATATTATAACACATATTTTTATTTATTTCTATCTATCTATTTTCAGGACACCTATACCACCTCCAGCACGTGATAGCAGAGCAGAGACGTTGCCTATATGGACATGCATAGGCACGTTAGGACTAGAGTGCGAAATAGAGCCAGAGGGGAACATTGTATACATAGGAAATGGATTGGAGTTCAAGAGGAGAATGCGTGCACTATGGGACTCTTACCTGCGCTTTATCCACTTACCGTGGAAGTAAGTAAAAGTTTTACATATAAATTGAAATATATATCTTATGTTTTATTTACATTATGTTTTTTATTTTTGTAGTGAGCATGATGAGAGGGATAAAAAGTACGTGCTCAGTTCACTTGAGACGGAGTTTGGGACAGGGTGGTCGCTTAAGTGGTGTTTAAAAGAGATGCGGACACTTATGGCTCATCGTCGCAACAATGCACGGTATGTATGTATATAAGAGAGAGAGAGAGAGAGAGAGAGAGAGAGAGAGAGAGAGAGAGAGAGAGAGAGAGAGAGAGAGAGAGAGAGAGAGAGAGAGAGAGAGAGAGAGAGAGAGAGAGAGAGAGAGAGAGAGAGAGAGAGAGAGAGAGAGAGAGAGAGAGAGAGAGAGAGAGAGAGAGAGAGAGAGAGAGAGAGAGAGAGAGAGAGAGAGAGAGAGAGAGAGAGAGAGAGAGAGAGAGAACACTAATCTCGATATTAGGGTTTTGAAATCCCTAATTTAAAAACTCTAATCCAACCTTTTAGCCATATGTTTGAAGTATATGTACACCTCCGACGTCCTACTAGAGAGATGTCTCTCCTCCCAACCTTATGCCTCTATATATAGCTACTCGAATCAACAAAGATCATAATATATGCAAAGATATATACACATCATGTAGATAGGATACATAAATATAAAATGGAGTAGATATATTATGCATCACACATACATGCCTAAATGCACACATAAATATATATATACATACTAACATATTTACATGTACATATTTACACATACATGTACATGCCTACATGCACACATAAACATATATATACATGCATACATATTTACATGTACATATTTACACATAGACACATATACATATATACATGTACACAATTATAAACACTTGCATATATTACGTACATGAATACATGAATATTTTACATAAATGCATATGCATATATACACATATGCATATTTAACACATGTATACATATATCACACACATGCAAACACATACATATACATGAAATACATATATATGCATACTAACATATGTATACATATAATACACATGAATACACACACATATGCATACATACATGATAAAAATTTACTCCTCGAAGATAAAGCTATATATAAAATAATTAGGCATACCCCCGAGCTTCATGTTATAACTTAGAAGAACATGATTTCATCTCTCTAGTAGGATTCATCGTTATTCAAGTTAATAAAAAAACCTATTATCTGATATCCATTTAGAAGCTTCAAGTTATTGATCGATAACTAGAGTAGAATTTACTATCTAATCTGCTCATATGTTTTCATTATTGCCATCATTTTGGTAAGAGATCAATATAGTCTCATCTTCATTATCCTTATTGATTTCATTTATTTCTTCTATTGTTAAATCTATGTTCTCATGAATCACATCATCTATTGGTGGATTAATATCTATTTTTGGTAATTCCTCTTCCTCATCAGTAGAATTAGCATGTAGAGAATTATCCTCTTCATCAAAAAGATTAGTATCATTATCACGTATAATGAGTCTAATTTCTATTCCAGATGTTGATGTATCAGTATCTGATGCTGAATCATCAAGAGGACTTTCTTCAATCTCTCTAACAATAAACTGTTCAAACAATGACCTACCTCTAGGTTGCACATGAATGACTTGCCACCAAGGATGAGCATCTGGGTTTTTATAAAAAAATGCTTGTTCAATATGCCTAGGAAGAATATATGGTTCTTTAGTAGATCGCATTACCTTGGAAGAACCAATTGCCTTGAAAGATATATTAAAAAAGGTAAATAAATATATATACATATATACATGCAGGTTTTTATTCTTACTTTAGATAAGGTAAGAACAAGAACTTGAATTGAATAGATACTTTTTGTCCGCGCATCTTTTAAAACTATTAATGCATCTTTCAAAATATTTACGCAAAATTTGGATGGCAGGATACGATTGTTTGTTTTGGATGATATGAAGTATGTACCTTCATTGAATGATTTGTCGATTCACACTTTCAAACTGAACATATGTGTGAATCGACAAATCATTCATATCCTCCAAAACAAACAATCGTATCCCGCCATCCAAACAATCGTATCCTGCCATCCAAACAATCCTATCCTGTCAATTCACACATATGTTCATATAATGGTGACCTAGATGAATCGCATGCACAGAGGTTACTCAAGATAGAGCAGGATCTCTCGGGTATGCAGTAAACCTCTTGCATGTCAATGATGAGCATCTGAACTTTAAGATACAAAGTGGACTACTCCATTATAATCAGATTGCTGTCTCTTGAGTAACCTCTGTGCATGCGATTCATCCAGGTCACCATTGCGAATATTTGGAAAGATGCATTAATAGTTTTAAAAGATGCGCGGACAAAAAGTTTCCATTCAATTCAAGTTCTTGTTCTTACCTTATCTAAAGTAAGAATAAAAACCTGCATGTATTTATATATATATATATATATATATATATATATATATATATATATATATATGCATATATATATATAAATAGGTAGAAAATTGAAATTTATATCTTAATAGTGTCGAAACAGATACATTACTCCATCCAAAACGATTTTGAAGGTTGAGAATAAGTAAGCTCGCACTTAGTCGTGTCAAACGACTTCCTTCATATACATGCTTTAGGCATTCCTCTCGAAGATATTTCTCATTTTTAAAAATATCCATGCTCTCACTGTCATTTTGATACCAATCCTCAATAAAATCTACCATGCCATCATCTTCATCATTGTCACACAAATCTTGTACTTTATCGTCTTTTGAATATAGATCTTTCAACTTTGCATATTGCACAGGATTAGTTTTGCATAGCCTCCTCATGGAAGCTTCTGATAAATGAGGTCTTACTGGTAATTGTGAATGCTGTGGACGAATATCATCAACATCATACGGTGGAATCTACACATATAAATAAAACTCATTAGTATTCCATAAATGAATAAAAATTAAACTTCAAATATAAAACTAAGTATATAACTTATTAAATATGGATAAAAATTTTTATTCTCTCTAGCTACGCCATCCATAATTCACTAATAGTTCATCACCAGCATGTAATGTAGTAATAGCATTGACAACTATGTATCTTGATACATCTCTACTCATGTATGGTGATTCATGACTATTTTCACGCTCCTCAAATGTGCAATTAGTCCTTGAACTATTATGTAACCCTCGACTACTATTTATTAAACCTGCTATATTTCCATGTGTGTAAGGTCTTCCATCAATATATAATCTTTCATTTTTTGCATGAAAAATCCTTCTACTAGTAAGGGATGCTGCGTTCAAGCATATTCCATAAGTACTCATGCTTTGAACATAACGTGAAAGTCGATGCCAATCTCCCCATCCATATATAGGACCACAAAATGACATAAGAGTGACTTTAGAGTTCGGAGGCACATACAAATCCTCTACAATAAAGAGACCATGACCAACATTAGTAATAGTGGATGGAGCAATCATATAGCGATTACCCCAAAAGTTGAAAACCTCTCCATCTAAAGGAAGTGGTCCTCTATTCCATCCTCCTTATCTTCTTCTATCATATGTTTGTACTAAAGAACGATCACGAGCTGGCAATGGATAATCTTCAGCCGTTTCATTCTCTAAACCAGGAGGTAGAGGATTTCTAGAAACCTCTGCTTGTAATTGATGAACAGCAAGTCCATGACGTGTACGAGGTATATTAACATTATGAGAAAAATCATCATCATCATCATCGAGCAAGTATTCCTGTATATCAATAATAATTTGATTTTATACATGGTTTTTGAATAAAATAATGACATTAATATATATAGAAAATACATACATAAGCATTATCACGTTGACTAGGTGATGGTGCATGCTCAAAAGTACCATACTCTGCCTCATGTGGTCTTCGATACGTGCCATAACAAGAGTTACACCAACATATAATATGCTCTTGATAGTAAAATTCATAATAATTCCTATCGGAGGACACATGTGAAGTCGTTGCATGGGTAAGAGGTGGTGGAGTACCCTCTGATTGATCAGAATCTGCACATCATAAGAAACATAAAAAAAAAATATAAGTTATGTATCCATCAAATATAGTTAAAACTAAATATTTCATATACTTACAGTATAAAGTCGTTGCACGATGAGGAGACGATGGTGGAGTTCCATCTGATTGATCAGAATCTACAAATAATGGTATTTGATATTAATAATTTGATTATCTACATAAATAAAAAATTCACATATACATATTTACACATACACACATATTCACATATACACATTTACACATACACACATATTCACATATACACAACTACATATTATTGTGGGATAAATGCATGTATTTTGTATGAATGAGTGTATATGCATGCATGTGTGTGTACGTATATATGTGGATATGTATATGTGTGTTTATGTTATATGTATGTATATGTGTATATGTATACATATATGCATGCGTATATGTTTGCATGTATATGTGTATGTGGGTATGTGTATGTGTATGTATATGTGTGTACATACACATATATGTGTATGTATATGTGTATGTGTTTATGTTATATGTATGTATATGTGTATATGTATACATATATGCATGCGTATATGTTTGCATGTATATGTGTATGTGGGTATGTGTATGTGTATGTGTATGTGTTTGCATGTATATGTGTATGTATTCTGACTTTTTTTCTGTTTGAGATTAAATTAACAGGAGATATTGTATGGTCGAAAAAAATAAGAGGCGAGCTAACATACCACCTGAGTCGTGGTAGTTTTTTCGTAGACAGCTACGTCTTCAGGAGTCATTTCCTCAGCAGAAGGTACACAAATTAATAGTTTATATTTATAAATTTTAGTAATTTTTTACATTTAATTTATGTATTTTTTTTCTTGAATAAATAGGCTGCTGCAAAGAAGAGAGTGGAGTCGGGCCACACATCGCACTTAGGCCAAATGGGCCATAATGGTTTTGTAGCTACGTTTGTAAGTATATGTGTTATTGTGAGTATATTTTTTATTTTAGTTAAAATGCAAGCAACTAATGTTTTTTTTATTTGTTTCATTGCAGCGAAAGGATTATGGCCGATATCCTACGAAACACGAGATCGAGTATGCTACACATTTTGGATATCGGCGTTTGGGCAAGTATATACAAGATCATCCTGATGCCTTTGTGAGTATTTTTAAATTTTATATAATTATTTTGTTGTTATGAATGTTTTGATTATTTTATTGATTTATGTTTGTTATATGTAATACAAGAGTATTATGGGGAGACAAATATGGATGAGGTGGAGAGACAAACACAGGAGGGACGATCTCGATCGTCACAGGGTGATCATGACGATGAGGATGAGGAAGATGAGGATGATCATGATATTGCTGCTGATGATGATGATCATGATGATGATGAATAGGATTTTAGTTGATTATGACATTGGATTATATGTATGTATATATATATATATATATATATATATATATATATATATATATATATATATATATATATATATATATATATATATATATATATATAATCTATATATTTTTCATTTCAGTTATGTTTTGAATTGTGTGTATGGTATTAAGTAATGAAGAGTTTTGTTCTATTGATTGTTATTATTGTTTATATTAAGCATGTGTTTTAATACTTTAATTATATAATTCATTCATATGTGTGTACCTAAGTGTATATGTATGTGTGTGTATATGTATGTATGTGCATGTGTATGTGTGTGTATATGTATGTATGTGCATGTGCATGTATAAGTGTATATGTGTGTATGAGTATGTGCATGTGCATGTGTATGTGTGTGTATATGTATATGCATGTATATGTATAACTCTATGTGTATGTGTGTGTATGTGCATGTATATGTGTATATGTAGGTATGTGCATGTGTATATGTGTTTTAATACTTTAATTATATAATTCATTCATATGTGTGTACCTAAGTGTATATGTATGTGTGTGTATATGTATGTATGTGCATGTGTATGTGTGTGTATATGTATGTATGTGCATGTGCATGTGCATGTATAAGTGTATATGTGTGTATGAGTATGTGCATGTGCATGTGTATGTGTGTGTATATGTATATGCATGTATATGTATAACTCTATGTGTATGTGTGTGTATGTGCATGTATATGTGTATATGTAGGTATGTGCATGTGTGTGTGCATGTGTATATGTGTTTTAATACTTTAATTATATAATTCATTCATATGTGTGTACCTAAGTGTATATGTATGTGTGTGTATATGTATGTATGTGCATGTGTATGTGTGTGTATATGTATGTATGTGCATGTGCATGTATAAGTGTATATGTGTGTATGAGTATGTGCATGTGCATGTGTATGTGTGTGTATATGTATATGCATGTATATGTATAACTCTATGTGTATGTGTGTGTATGTGCATGTATATGTGTATATGTAGGTATGTGCATGTGTGTGTGCATGTGTATATGTGTTTTAATACTTTAATTATATAATTCATTCATATGTGTGTACCTAAGTGTATATGTATGTGTGTATATGTATGTATGTGCATGTGTATGTGTGTGTATATGTATGTATGTGCATGTGCATGTATAAGTGTATATGTATGTATCAATATGTGCATGTTCTTGTGTATGTGTGTGTATATGTATATGCACGTATATGTATAACTCTATGTGTATGTGTGTGTATGTGCATGTATATGTGTATATGTAGGTATATGCATGTGTGTGTGCATCTTCATCATGTATAAGTGTATGAGTGCATATCAATAAGTGTGAGTATGGTATGTAATGAAAATAACACAATTCAAATGATCTACAAATAATAGAAATTGTACTTACAATTGTTAGCCATAGTTTTTGCTTGGTTAGCTTCTTGAATAACCTGCAATAAAGAGAGAAAGTAGAGAGAGAGAGAGAGAGAGAGAGAGAGAGAGAGAGAGAGAGAGAGAGAGAGAGAGAGAGAGAGAGAGAGAGAGAGAGAGAGAGAGAGAGAGAGATCTAGAGAGAGAGAGATCTAGAGAGAGAGATCTAGAGAGAGAGATCTAGAGAGAGAGAGATCTAGAGAGAGAGAGATCTAGAGAGAGAGAGATCTAGAGAGAGAGAGATCTAGAGAGAGAGAATTCAAAGAGAGAAAGATGTAGAAAGAGAGAAACAAAGACAGAGGGAGACAATAACAGAGAGCTTAGGCAAAACAACAATTCTGCATATACTTGCTTCAGCTCGTAAGCGCAGCGCAATTGCGAACGTTGGAGAGCTCTTCGATCAGATGCATGAAAATGCCGATTGCAGAGCCTCCAACGTTTTAATTTTTGTCCGTCAACAGATCGTCGTGTAAGCGATGCTATTCGTCGTCGTATAAGCGACATTTTTTAGCGTCGCTTATGCGACGGCTACTGACGTCGCTTATGTGATGCAAAAAACCGTCGCTTATGCGACGGCTACCGACGTCGCTTATGCGATGCAAAAAAGCGTCGCTTAAGCGACGCATTTAAATAGCGTCGTTTTAGCGACGTTGTACGGGAGCGTCGCAATCCAAGTCGCAAATACTGTCGTTTTTTGCGTCGTCTAATCGACGGTCCGCGCCCGACGCTAATTACGATGCAAGTTGCAATTTTATAGCGACGAAATTCTGTCACCTTAACCGTAGCTATACGCCTGTATTCCTTGTAGTGGTGTGTGTGTGTATGTGTATGTATGTATATGTGTGTGTGTATGTGTATATATATATATATATATATATATATATATATATATATATATATATATATATATATATATATATATATATATATATATATATATATATATATATATATATATATATATATATATATATATATATATATATATATATATATATATATATATAGACACACACACACACATGGACACACACACACACACACACATGGACACACACATACACACACATACACACACATAAAGTCACATACACATACATGTCACATATACACATACACATACACACATGTACATGTTTTAGGGTTAGGATCGTGGGATTAGGATTTTAAGATTAGGGTTTTAGGATTAGGGTTTTATGAATAGGGTTTTAGGATTAGGGTTTTAGGATTTTACATACATACACACATGTATACACACATTCATACACACACACACACATATATATATATATGTATATATATATATATATATATATATATATATATATATATATATATATATATATACATACATACATACACACATACACACATACATACACACATACATACATACATACATACATACATACATACATACATACATACACACATATACACACACACGTACAAACATATACATGTTTTAGGGTTACAGTTTTAGGATTAGGGTTTTAGGGTTTTACATGCATACACATGCATACACACATATACACACATATACATACACACATGCACACATATACATGTTTTAGTATAGGGTTTTAGGATTTTACATACATACACACATGCATACACACATATACACATACACACATATATACACATGCATACACACACATACACATGCACGCACATGTCACATATACATATACACATACACACCTGTTCATAATTAAATATGAAAAGAGCTAGGGTTTTTGAATTAGAATAAAAATATATAATTAAATATATAAAAATTAGGGTTTTAGGTTTAATATTAATATATATAATCAAATATGTATAAAAATAAGGAAAAACTTAGTATTTATAATCAAATATACTATGTATAATTAAATATATAAGAAATTAGGGTTTTTGAATGTAAATAGATATATATAATTAAATATATAAAAATTAGGGTTTTATGTTTAATATTAATATGTATAATTAAATATATATAAAATTAGGAAAAAATTAGTATATATAATCAAATGTACTATGTATAGTTAAATATATAAGACATTAGGGTTTTAAGATTAAAATTAGTATATATAAAAAACTAGGCTTTTATGATAGATATTAGTATACATAACTAAATATGAAAAGAGGTAGGGTCTTTGAAGTAAAATAGATATATATAATTAAATATATAAAAATTAGGGTTTTAGGCTTAATATTAAAATATATATTCAAATATACATGATCAAATGTACTATGTATAATTAAATTTATAACAAATTAGGGTTTTTGAATGTAAATAAATATATAAAATTAAATATATAAAAATTAGGGTTTTGAAAAAAATTAGTATATATAATCAAATGTACTATGAATAATTAAATATATAACAAAATATACTATGTATAATTAAATATATAAAAAATTAAGGTTTTAAGATTAAAAATAATATAGAAAACACATACAACCAATGAGTTTTTTTTCAAAAATGGAGGTTCGATAAGTGCCTACTCCCCCGAGCTTTAACTTTGAAAGAACAACTATATAGGTAGGGCATAGTAGCCACAAGACCCTCTGTATCGTACAAAGCAGGGCTTAAACAAAATTACAATTGGTTTCAACTAATTTAGACTAACCAAAGCCATTACATGTCCAACCCGAAAATTAAACTCTGGACCTCCGTCTCAAGAGACCACTCAATCACTGTAACAACAGGACGTGGGCTACAACCAATGAATTACCATTACACCACATACCCTCGATTAATGAATCTAATTTACCCCCTTGTACATCGAGGGAGTTCAATGTGTTACCATCACACCACGCATGCCCTCTATTCATCATGTTATTTATGTAGCATTTTAAGACATAGTCCACGATTTCACTTTTCTAAATCACGCCGCGAGTTCAATATGAATGCTTCGCTTCATATATGTGGTGTGGTTTTACAAGTCATACAATAATTGAATCCTTTCGAGAAGGCGACGCTTGATCTCGCTCTCGTGTTCGCTCAGCGCGTGTTGTTGGTCTGCGTTAATCAGTGTCTTCGTTTCAGTGGGATGCGCACGACTTTCCGCTTGCTACTGTTTCTTTAGATTCCGGGGACATGCTCGGCCCTCGCTGATCTTTGTGCGACAAGCCTGCTCTCTGCTTCTCCACTTCTTCTTCTCCCCTCTCTGCCCTATTTCTCATTGCGTCCTTCTTTCAGCGGAGGAATCGGCAACTATGGATAAGCAAGACGACAAGCCATGGGGAAGGTTTCAATCCACGTACATGCGTGAGGTCTCTCTCTCTCTCTCTCTCTCTCTCCACGCATGATTGCGCAACATGTCGCACCTACCGATGTGCCTTTCTTTCCGTTTCCACTACTCCGGAATGCGCCACAAAAGCGCCTTTTATCTATCTGCTCGATCTAAGCATGGTCAGCTGGAGGTCGTAATGTTATGTGCTCTTCAACATGCAAACTAGCGATTAGGGACCAACTCTCAATTTCCTTTTGCCTGCCATTCTTGGTGTGTTCTTATATGGAAAAGTAGAGCCTGAGGAGGCACAGTTCAGTTCAGGTGCCATTGTAAAGTTCATAATGGATTATAGTTTGCTTTTTTTTTTTTTTGATAAATAGAAAGTAAAGGTTGCGCAAAAAATCATTTACAGCCATCTTGCAATCGAGCAAGCTTTATTTTTTGTAAGTGCGTCTGGAAAAGATTGATTCTCCTTCATGTGACGCATTTATAGATGGCTGACAGCAACCTTCGTATCTTTATTTTCAAAAAGTTGTAGTAACAATTGATTATTTTGGTCTTTGAAACGAAATTTCTGTGCAACCGCTGAGCTCACCTGGATTCATGTGTCTGGAAAAGATTGATTCTCCTTCATGTGACGCATTTATAGATGGCTGACAGCAACATTCGTATCTTTATTTTCAAAAAGTTGTAGTAACAATTGATTATTTTGGTCTTTGAAACGAAATTTCTGTGCAACCGCTGAGCTCACCTGGATTCATGTTCTTCACCTTCAGATAGGAGTTCCCAAGAAATTGCAAGATTACACTTGTGCAACCAGGCATGGAATAAGAGACGCACAAGTCAAAAGCAAGACGGATGTAAGCACAAGATTTAAGTTTCCGACCGGCGTTTCTAGCTATGTGTAAGCTTCAATGTGACGATTGAACAGTTAATTTGCTTTTGATGTCCAGGAATAGATTTTGTTCTAAATCATATGCACCCAAAAAAGGGGGGAAAAGAAAAATATCGAGGGAAACCTGTTTATATGCAAACCATTCGAGAAAAGTAAAAATCACGAAACTGGCTTTTTGACCACAGAACTTGAATAATCAGGTTTTCAGACTTTTTGCGGGTGAGTTTTGACACCATCGTATTATTATTGTTATTATTATTATTATTATTATTATTATTATCATCATCATCATCATCATCATCCTGGCCACTCCAATTACTCGATCTCCAAATTTTGCTGTGCCAATCCTGGCCAGGCGAAGTACAACCTTAACTCTCAATACTCAACGCTTCACATTCTTGATATACACACACGTGTTTATCCATATGAACATACTTGCAGACTTTCGGGAACATATTTTACAATACTTCGAATAACAGAGATCTACATTTACATACGGAAAAACTGCTGTGTATGAGGTGGGAATAAGTATACGGGGTGAACTGATTGACCTGGAATTTCTGTTTGGCTCGCTTCGAACTTGCAATACTATCCATCTTAACTAGCTCTATGTATTCAAAGATCGCATCAAGAAAAACTCTTGTATTCTGCTTGTTGATAAAACTCTCTCTCTCTCTCTCTTTATTCTTTTTCCTTTTCATGTTTGTATCCTTAAATACATTTGTACGCTCAAAATAATTCCAATACTAAGAAAGCCTTTATATTTCGCATTTTTTATGTATTTATCTTCTGCCCCTTATAGTTAGTTTTTTCTTTCCAGGCTTATGTCGTAAATAGTTGATGAAATAACTCCATTGAAGTTTGTCCCTACGTTTATTTTCTGCGTCTCTATTGCATTTTCTTGATAGAAGAATGGATAAAGTTTTATTCCATTGCTTAAAGCGAAATCTGACTGTCTAATCCATTTCCTTGACATGTCTCTCTATTCGAATTATTCACTACATATAATCTCCTTCTCCATTCTCCTTGCTATTCTTCTCTTACTGCACTATTTGTTGTGCATGATGCATCTTTACGATTATAGACATGTAGGGAAATCGGTCGACCATCATTATTATTCTTCCCTAAAGGCTAAAGCTGATTCGTTGCTATTCTTCCTTGATTGTCACATTAAATGTTCAGTTGTACGTTTGCGGGTTTTCAATAAGGGAGTTGATCGCGCATTCAAAGCGCGCATTGAATCACTGTATAACGAATCTCATTTCCTTGTCACTTGTACATGATTTTGTACAGTTATACACTCGCGAGTCGCGACTCGTAAGCGTACTTCCCATAATTTACTTGAATATACTTTTTTTTTTTTTTATTAGAGTACAATGAATGGAAATACAACCTCTTAAAGTAGAGGCACTTCCTTAAGAGGTACCCCTCATGATAGACTCATGGACATGTCCAGCCAGGACTTGAACTCAGGACATCTTCCTACACCTTCAAGGCGTCAATAGATGTGAATTTTTTTTTGAGCAACAGACAAGATGAGTAAATGAAAAAAGGGTATAGTACAAAGTGAAGGGGGCAGAGGCAGGATCCCACATCAAAGGGAATACTGACTGCACACCAGAATCATACAACAATTTCCTGTGTTAAATACAGAATAATTTTTCTCCCTCATGCGGCATGCCCACTCAGAGAAACAGTGTTATGTTTCGTAGTGACTTTACCCATGCTGCTTTTTGTATCTCTGTGGACTCTTTCTACCTGATAAGTGGAGTTCCCTTTGATGTGCGTTGACCATTAATACAACTTATCTTTTGTTTTCTGAAAAAAAAAAAAAGAAATTAACTACACACATTCGCACGCGCACACACTCACACGTACACGAAATGTGTACATTACAAGTCATTTGTGGCGAAAAGAACATATTCATTTTAATATGGAGCTAAGTGTTTTCTCTTTTTTCTCCACAATATTATATACAGATTAGATTACGATCATGGGAAACAACCTGCACTTGAAGATTATGGAGACAACAAACAACCATCAAACGATCACAATGTTAAAAGTGCTTCTCTTCCGGGTTACAATACAACTTATCAAGATGAAAGTTTTGTGCTTCGACATAAAGATGTAGGTAACACATCCATAATGGAAGTTTTCTACAGTAGAACAGGTAACACATTCATAATAAGACTTATCAGATAAAGCATTTGTATTTTCATAAGGAAGTATCGATCATAAAGAAACGATCTTCTCCTTCACTGAAACTAAGGTTCAGTCGGGATCTTAAACTTCTTGCGCAGAAAAGCATTAAATTGTATCAAAGAGATATAACAGTAGGAGAATTACATTTAGATGTTTTAAGTTGAATCCATTTCTGAAGTTTTGTGCTCGACGATGTTGTTATCGATATAAATGAGACATTTTCATGGATTAACCCGTACTTATGGTTGCATAATATTAATCAAAAGGATGACCTACATAAGAAATATAAGAAGACTGACGAAGATGGTAGTCACAACGAGCATATCAAAGAAGATCCTCAGCGTGGAGAATCACGGTAATACTTTCGTGCATTGAGACAAGATATTCGCCATTTGACGTCTAAAGATAATCGTTAACATTATTAAAAATAAAGGCAGCTTTAAATTAAAAGAAGAATAGTACAAGCATATTAGGAGAGACATAAAGAAGGCTTATGAGAAATCGTTAACATTCTTTCTAACTTACGATTGATATGTTAAATGTTATCAGGTATATATTTGGTCCGTTTAACTATACAGGAACATCCAAGGAAGGGATGCTTATCCAAAGGGACAAAGTAGCAAGGTAAGCCATTTTGGGCTAAGACAAGTGCAAAATATTCTCTGTAATATGTATCGTTGTTCTCTAATAATACCTTCTTTCCTTAAGAGAACGTTGTGCACAAAACCGTTCACACATTCTGTGACATGGACATCTTGCGGAAGTCAGCTTCAGCATATTTGTTTCTGTGGCAGAGTACAAAACGGCATGTACCATATTCCTGGATATTTGGGCCACCAACCCTTACATAACCCACCTTCAGCCACGGCCTTCAACAAAAGGACTTCCGAAAAAGATAGAATGCTTTTATATGATCTCGATCAATATTCAAGGGAGCTATGGCCTCATTATAAAGGTCACAAGCCACAGGTTTTTATCATCACTCTACGATATTTCAAACTAGTCATTCACATTGTGTCATCAATATTCTTTCTATTTGCCAAGCTAAGAAGTATCTAGAATTCATAAAAGTTTTGAGATTCACGAGCTTGTTATTATCGTCTTTTTAGAAATTCCTCATTTCTCGAATCAAACAAGGCGATGCATCACCCTTAGTAGCTAGTTGTTCGATTTATTTGACTAATCAGCAGGGTAATTTGCCTGTTTGGCCACTGAAAACCTTGCTTCAAATGTTGTAACACATTCAATCTAGCAATCCTTTATCTGGATTGCTTGTCCTCCATTTCAAGGAGCTCTTTAAATCTGGCGCCATAAAACTCCCTCACCATTATAAAAATGTCACAATGTGTGATATAAGGATCCATGATAGGGGCTCTTCTCCTTTTGTCCAGCGATGTAGGGATTTCTCTCTCGCGTTGCTTTCTTCGAGCAAGCTTTATTGTATTGGAAATCTAGTCAGGCTTTAGATGGAGTCGTCCCCAGCTTGGGGTACCTTATCGATTTATGTTTAATATCTATTGGAACATATTCTTGAGCGTTTCTGTATAGGGATCTCTCTCTCTCTCTCTCTCTCTCTCATTGTTCTTTGTTTCCCCGCCTTGCCTTTTCCGAACAAGCTTTATTATATTGGAAATCTACTCAGGCTTTACATGAGTCGTCACCAGGTTGGGATACTGGGTTTCTGCCTAATAATATTTATTGAAAGAAGTCCTTGAACGTTTCTATATAGGGGTGATCTCTCTCTCTCTCTCAACGGTAAGGCAGCCTGCGATTTTTTATTTTTTGACTTCAAAACTATCAATCACCATGATGATTCAGAACTATCTGTTCTCGAACTAGGAAATGAGCCATGGTGATTCAGTAAGAACTATCTGTTCGCGAACCAGGAAATGAGCTGTCCCATCTAGGCTCCTCCTACCATGGTTAACGTACAACAGAAGCATACCCCTTAGAAATGAGCGAGATACAGCCTTCACAGAACAAATGATTTGGCATAGACGTTTTCCACGATTTGCTGTGATAGTGAGGCATCAACTCACATAAAATCAGGCGTAATTATGATGTTGAGTAATGGTGGTGGAAGGTTTCATCGAATCATAAATGATGAAAATTCAAACAGGAGAAAATCTAATGTATTATGTCACAAACTTAAGTTGACAAGACTTGGCCTAATAAGCCCCATATGACTGTTGAATGTAATAAGCCTCACATGACTGTCGAGCGCCTCTCAGTTATCCAAGGTGCCGAAAGGCATGATTCTCTCTCTCTCTCTCTCTCTCTCTCTCCATACACGCAAACACACTTTTGAAGGTACTAATTGCTTCAGGTGCTAATAAATGTGGAGGAGACTCCTTCACCTACCAAACAAACTACACATGCACACACACTTACTTTTGAAAGTATTGGTTGCTTCAGGCTCTAATAAATGTGAAGGAGACTCCTTCACCTACAAAACAAACTACTTATGGGCACACCAATTACATGATGCAAAGACAGCAAGAATGGGCCAATGCACGTCGTCTTACAAAACAAAGGATTCCTAATCAACAGGTAAGTCTTTAAGAATGTGTTGTCTAAATGGAATGCGTTCTTGCTATACTATTCTGTCTTGCCATTCTATCAAAACGAGTGTAACGAATCAAACAACTGAACAACTGGGTGGCTTATTCTTCTGAACTGATATGGGATTTCAGAAAAAGGGAGGAATAAAGACGTTCTTTACACAAGGAGCTTCGGGAACAACATCTGAGAATGGAGTGGTACGATCTATTTCCTAGCGTACTGATTTGAAATTCGTCTTTAACATTTCCTTCCTAGCTAGCAACATTTTACGGTGATATGTTTTGGTTTGTGATTATAAAAAAATGAAGGCGTGAATTCTTCTTATGTAATGAACCAGATGAACCAGATGCATCGTAAATCACATATTAATGTGATGGATTATCCATGGCACACATGCATGTAGAATGTCCGCTTTAATACTCATGTAATATTTTCTATTTTGACAGCTGATGGCTGAGAAGTACTATTCATTCGTTCGGCCTATGGAAGGAACTTTGATATCTTTTGCTGCCGACAAAGCATTGGCGTCAAGATACTTTGAATGACCAACTAGTTGAACTATTTTAAGGACACACAAGAAGAAGTGACGGTTGCATTTTCAATACCCTTCAGATCCCTCGTATGGCGTTCTCACTCATGTAAGACGTAAGCAAGAGGTGTCCTTTGTAAATAATAGCTGTCAAATGGGAGGTTTGGCTGGAACGATATACTGGCGTTTGCAATGCAGGCGTGGTTCATGGATCCTTTTATGGCCTTTTAACTCTCTTAACCACAATTCTTGTTTTCTGGAAATCCCTTCGGGATTAGCTGCCTCTCTTCAAAAGGGTGGAGGTACTATATAATTCAAACTGCCAACTCACGACACATTTTGAAGGATTTTGTTCCGACCTCTCTAGGCCGCCTCAACCATGTACTGGCTTCCACATCAAAAATTTACAACATAATCATTGGCTAATTTTTCATAACATTATTTTTTATCACTCCCATTTTTTTTCTTTAGAGAACACAAATTAGCAAACTTCAATGTTCTGCCCTGTCTGAATGTATGGGTGGCGGCACAACATATGTTACTTCTGTTCCACCTGGAACAAGAGTAAAAAACCATACATTTCCACCAAGAGTAAAAAGCCATACATTTCCACTAGTCTAGTCTCAACCCACCCTCAGAACTATCTTTTTATTTGAAAGTGGTGCGTTGAGAAAATGTTTTGTTTGATCACTAGCGTGAGTTTTTGGTCTCTTCTTTCTTTTTAAGGGGCTTCTCTCTCTCTCTCTCTCTCTCTCTCTCTCTCTCTCTCTCCCTCCCTCCCTCGCTCTCTCTCAATCTCTCTCTCTCTCTCTCTCGCTCTCTCTCTCTCTCTCAATCTCTCTCTCCCTCTCTCTCTCTCTCTCTCTCCTCTCTCTCTCTCTCTGTCTCTCTCTTTCTCTCTCTCCCACATCTCCCTTTCTCTCTTTGCTCCCTCCCCTTCTCCCTCTTTCTGTCTTTCGTTTTTTTTTTTCTCTCTCTCTCTCTCTCGTTCTCTCTCTCTCTCTCGTTCTCTCTCTCTCTCTCTCTCTCTCTCTCTTTTTCTCCCTCCCTTCCTTTTTTTGTTTCTCACTCTCTAGTCAATCCAGGGCCGACTTTCTCACTATAGTTGCCATTTTTCTCTCTCCAAGCATCGGTGGGGCAATGCCATCGTCATTTCCTCACATGTCATTAACAATCTCGATCATCAAGCCTTGGAAAAGGGCAATGAGGGCTCTCTTCCACATTTGGAGTTAAACCACTTATAGTATTATTGCATAAAGCATAAGTTACAAAGAAGCAAGAATAATTGAAGAGAATTTCTTATCTCTTAGACCCCCTTTAGAAACCATCAAGTAGCAAAAGATGCACTTAAGTACTTGCCAATGCTTAACTGCTAGGCTATGTATAAATATGCTCATTTCAGAGATAGCCAACCGAGTACCTGGCAATAAATAACAACTTGCTAATAGAGAGCAATATCAAATGCATTTTTAACACATTAAGCACATATGTTGCACACATAATAGCCTCAAGCCAAAAGTTATGTGGTAAAGCCTAACTTTTCAGCATACACCCCGCCATCTCCATGAGTGACATGTTGTTCCTTTCAGCAAGTCCATTCTATTGAGGTGTATATGGCACTATACACTAATGCTTTATCCCACATTTAGCCAGAAATGCATTAAAATCAAAAGAAATGTATCCCCCACCTTTGATCAAAATGGAGCATGCCCATTTTACATGCTGAAAAATTTTCAACCAAAACAAAAAACTGTTTGAATCATAAACACTTCGGACTTTGCTTCAATGGATACACCCATGCATGCATGGAAAAGTAATCAATGAAAGTTACGAAGTAAATGTAGTTCCCAAAAGAGGGTGTCTACATAGGACCACAAACATCATTGTGAACAAGCTGCAATTTTTTAATAGCTTGAAATAAAAAATCTTATGAGAAGAAGAAATGTTGCATTTTTCCCAAAATACAGCTTTCATAAAAATTTTTTTACAAGGTGCCTCAATTTTGGGGCAGAGAGGACACCATTTCAGATTTTTTGTAAGCATAGCAAATTAGCATAATTGAGGTGACCAAAAGCTTTGCATCCGATGTAGCCTGAGAATCTTGAACTACACATGCTAAATCATTCACATACTTTGCATAATCTATGATGTTATACAACCCATGATATAAAATGCCAAAAGCAATAATAACATCCCCATTTGACAAATCATGAATTGTACATCTATCATGGACAAATTTCACAACCAAGACAATCTTGTCTAACGTTGAAACAGACAACAAAATTTTCTTGATCCCTTGCACAAACAAAGCAACTGACAATGTGAAAGGACTACCATCAGTAGTCATGAGAATGATCTTACCAACTCCCATTACCTGATAAGAGGAGTTGTAAGCACATGTGACACTATTCCTTATAGGGGCAGGCTGAAGTGAATTGAAGAAACTACTCTGTGAGGTAATATGTTTGATTGATCCACTATCAACCAAACATCTGAGTCTACTGCAGACATACACTGTTGATGAGAAGATGGTTCATGACTATAAATAGTAGTAAATCATTCTTCATTCTTCACAAGATTAGCAGGCTCCTTTGTGGGATTCGGGGGATCTCGTGGGCACTAGTCCCCTTCACTTGTACTTTTATTTTAACTAATACAAGTCCGAGAGAGTAGGCTAAGGCCGAACTTCCTTTATTAAAGAAAAAAACGATTAGCACGCTCTATTTTAGGTTTAAGAGGCCTCTACAACAACCATTCGGACCTCTTTTTCTTTACCTCTTTTGTAGCCAGTTTTGGAGAGCTCTTTATGTGATGATCATTTCCTTTATACTATTTGCAAAACAATTTTGTGTTTACTTCTCATCTTTGTCTTCCTTTTTCAATTGTGCACAATTAGCACGTTTCTATTTACTAATAGATGAGCTCCATTTACCTTTGTTGTTCTAACTTGCTAAGAAAGCTTAATTTGTTACACACATAATGGACCTATTTTGCCTGGACTCATCTTCTTGCAACAGAATAGAGACTAACTCCTCAAATTCCAACTTTGTCAAGGTATATCTCTGCATATAGGCAGAGAGTGTTGCAAAGAGGTAGCCTGTTTTGAAGAGGGTATTTCTTCCAACTGGAATATCCATTTTGGATGATTTAGCTTGTTGGGTATCTATTATAGTCTACTATAAGCTTGCAAAATTTCATTTTAAGTCTCTGTAGTGGTGCATAGAAAAATTCAGAATAGTGAGCATATATCACTGCTTGTGGACCTAGTGGAGGGCAGCCATGTTCCATTGTTGCATTGGGGTGTTATGTTGGAGTTTATTGATCTCCAAAGTACAGCTAGAAGTAGGTGAAACCCAACAGGACCTAGTTGACTTTTTCACAAACTTGTATGCATAGACCAATTTTCTTGCAGAGCAAATTGCTCTTTACTCACTTGGAATTTTCCAAAACTGTTTCACACACATAAACTAGACTCTAAGAGCTTTCCAACAAGATATAGAACACCTCAAATGGATAAATACACAATGAGCTATGACCTCTGCAATATGCAGCTTTAATGGAGACCTTGAAACAGAGATGAACCTGAGGACACACATCACTTGCAGAGATTACTGCTCTTAACTCACAACTCCAATGGCTTTGAAAGTTTCCAGAATACAAGTAAACTTAAAGATCTTTCTAACAAGCCAAAGAACACATGATTTGGATACATACACAAGGAGATATGACCTCTGCAAGTTTGAGGTTTAATGGAGACCTTCAGCAGGGATAAAAAACAGAGAACACACACTACTTGCAGAGAGTATTGATCTCAGCTCACAAATCCAATGATTATGAAAATTTACAAGAAGAAAGTAGACAGTAAGAGCTTTGCAATGAGCTATCAAACATGTAATTTGGATATATAATGAGGGAGATACAAGCTCTGCAATCTCTGCATACAAAACTACAGCAGTGTAGAGATACACATATGACTCTCCTTGGACATCCCACAAGATCACGACTTTTCTCCTCTTTTTATAGCATGGGAAACTAATCTAAAACCTTCCTAATACATCTAAATTCGTGGTAGACACTTGGATGGAGGTATTACATGACTCAAGTGCTCAAATAAGCAAAGTATTGATGGACTTTGAGAAATAGCCACATCGACCTTCCACTAGGACACCACTGAAGCTCCCTTGTGACTCACTAATTTGACTCACCATGTTCTAGAACTCACGTGGTATTTTTGCTACATTTTATGAATAATATGAGCCTTCTTGAAGTATTTGAAGACTTCCCAAAGGTATTTACATAATTTGAAACTTGTACCCTACATAAAACAAATGTTCGCAACATTCTCCCCCTCAAGTTTCAAAGGGTATTTCCTTCATGCCAAGAATATAGTTGAATCTTTGAAGCTTTGGTCCATCCAAGGATTTGGTGAAGATATCTGCAACTTGATCCTTTGTTCCAACAAAAGAAACCTGCACTTCATTGTTCATGGCCTTCTCTCGAACATAATGATAGTGAACCTCTATATGCTTTGTTCTAGCATGAAAAATAGGATTTGAGGTCATATGAATGCTGCTCAAGTTATCCCCATATATCAGTGGTACATCAACCTGCACATTCAAGTCATGAAACAACTTTTTAAACCACATAACCTCAGTAGTAGCCAATGCTAAACCTCTATACTCAGCCTCTGTAGAAGATAAAGCAACTGTAGGCTGTTTCTTTGAACTCCATGTTAATGTCTTGTTTCCTGCTATTACCACATATCCACTTGTGGATCTTCTGTCATCTTTGCTTCCAGCCCAATCTGCATCACTAAAGACTTTAAGAGTTAGATCAGCATCATGACTATAAAATAATCCTTCGTTCATGGTACCTTTCAAATACCTAAGCACTCTTTTCGCTGCATGCATATGAGGTACTCTAGGTTCATGCATAAACTGTGACAATACTCCCACTGCATAACATATATCAAGTCTAGTTTTTGTTGCATAAATCAAAGATCCTACCATGGATCTATATACATTCATATCATGCAACTCATCACCTTCCTTTGCACTCAGCTTTACATTACATTCCATTGGAGTAGAAACAAATTTACATTCCTGCATACCAAACCTTTTCAGCATATCACATATATACTTTCTTTGTATCAACCACATACCTTCATCGCTATACACAATTTCAATCCCAAGAAAGTATCTGAGCAAACCAAGATCTGAAATTTTAAATTCCTTTCCCAAATTACCTTTTATCTCATCAATTGCTTTTGCATCATTCCCTGTAATCAACAAGTCATCCACATAAATGCATACATAGACACACATGCCATCTACATGTTTTACATAAAGTGAAGGATCAGCATGACTCGCTGTGTATCCTTGCAGCATAAGATACTTTACCAACCTTGCATTCCATGCCCTTGGTGCCTGCTTAAGACCATACAATGCCTTCTTTAACCTGCATACATGATTAGGACATTTTGCATCCACATAACCATCTGGTTGTGACATATACACTTCTTCATTTAACTCACCATTAAGAAAGGCATTCTTTATATCGAATTGATATATATTCCACCTTTTACTTGCAGCTAAAGCCAACAAAGTTCTCACCGTTGCCATATTTGCTACTGGACTAAATGTTTCCTCATAGTCCACACCTTGAGTTTGATTATATCCTTTTGCTACAAGTCTAGCCTTATATCTAGACACACTACCATCACTATTTCTTTTAATCTTAAAAACCCACTTGCAACCAATTACCTTTTGCTTTGGTGTACTTGGAACTAAATTCCAAGTCTTGTTATCCTGTAGTGCTTCCATTTCTTCTCTCATTGCTTTCTCCCACTTTTCATCTCCTTTGGCCTCATCATAACATGTGGGTTCATTTTCCTGCTCAACTTTTGTCATAAAAGCATAATGAGTATTCATGAAAGATTCATAAGTATACCTTTGAGGTTGCTTACTTACTCTTGAAGTTCTTCTTACCTCCAATGTAGATGCTCTTCCTTTCTTATTAGGAACCTTTGATGATTCTCCATACTCACATACATCACTAATTTCCTCTCCTTCATCATTAACTTCAACAAGTTTGAGTTTACCTTTACTTTTAACACTTGGAGGTGACTCTTGCCTTAATCTTCCGTTGAAAGGTGATCCTCTTTCTTCATCTAAACCACTCCTTTCATCATTTAAACTTCCTGATGGCTGAACTATGCATTCATCTCCTTCAACCACACCTTCTTCATTTTCATCCATGACCTGCAAACAATTCTTATCTTCATACCATGAAAGTGATTCATCAAAGTTTACATCTCTTGACACAACAACCTTATTGGTATGAGGATTATAACATCTATATCCTCTTTGAGTATCTGCATAACCAATAAATATACATTTTTCAGATTTCGCATCAAGTTTAGATCTCACCTCACTAGGTACATGTACATAACATACACAACCAAATACTTTCAAATGACTTACACTTGGTTTCCTTCCATGCCATACCTCATATGGTGTCAAATGATGAACTCTAGCAGTCGGAACTCTATTCATAATGTAAACACTTGTGCTAACAGCTTCAGCCCAAAAATAATTAGGCAAACACATATCATTAAGCATGCTTCTAGATGCTTCTGCTATGATTCTGTTTCTTCTTTCTACGACTCCATTTTGTTGTGGAGTATACCTGCATGTAACTTCTCTTTTGATACCTTCATTATACAAAAAATCAGTAAAAGCCTGAGAGAAATACTCTCCTCCTCCATCGGATCTTAGCTTCTTAATATACCTTCCTGTTTGCTTTTCGACATATGATTTGAACTTCTCGAAACAATCAAAGACCTCACTCTTATGTTTAATAAAATACACAAATGTCATTCTACTATGATCGTCAATGAATGATACATAGTACTTATTACCAACCAAGGATGCCTCTTTAGTAGGTCCCCACACATCTGTGTGTATGAGATCTAGCAAACCATCACTTACATAGCTTGAATGCTTGAAAGGTTGTCTACTCTGCTTACCCATTTGACATGCTTCACAAAGATGCACCATATGTTGCTTAGTAAGATCAGGTAATCCTTCAACAATCCTCTTCTTTGATAGCTCCTTTAACATGTGTACATTCATGTGTCCAATCCTTTTGTGCCATAGATCAAGCTCTGCTATTCGATGCATACCATAAGAGAAATAGTTTGTATGATTTGGGTTTACCTTGAATGTAAACAATCTACCTTGTTTTTGACCTCTAGCAATTAACCTCCTTTGCTTTGGATCCTCAATGAAGCAACCTGCATGATTAAATCTCACTTGTAGACCTTTTTCTACCATTTGACCAACCGACATCAAATTCTTAGTGATCGTTGGCACATAAAGTACATCCTTCAAGCAATTTGTCTTGCTCTTATCCTGCATAACAACATCTCCAACCTGCATAATCTTATGTGTTGTATCATCTCCTGTTTCAACATGACCTTTACATGACGGATTATGCATATTAGAAAACCATGAAGCATCATGAGACATGTGATTAGAACAACCACTATCTACATACCATACATCGCTATTGCAATTCATCTTAGTTTCTACATTCATCATAAGAAGATAATCATAATCATCACTTTTACCTTCAACTGCATAATTTCCTTGTTGTTTACCTCTTCTTGAATAGCCTCCTCTTCGATTACCACCTTGATTATTTTCATTTTGATAACAATCTTTGGCATAGTGTCCATACCTTCCACATATATAGCAATTGTTCTTATTATCTTCACTCCTTTGTCTTTGGTTGTAGTTGTAGTAGCCTCTCGTACCTCTAGCGCTTGATCTTCCTCTTCCTCTTGTGTTGAAGAAGCCACTTGAAGTCCTTTGATCATCGCTCCTTCTTCCTCGACCTCTATTTGAACCTCTTCCACCTCTGTTTCCACCTCTTGATGATCCTACATAAAGAGCTTGTCCTTGAGATCCTTTTTGATTCGAAGTAGAACCATTTAGATTCATCTCCTCCGTGACCATGAGGGCAATAAGTTGATCAAAATCTGGTAATTCTCCTCTGACATAAACTGAAGTAATGAAGGGTTTCCATCTCTCATCATCTTTGAGTCCGTTGAGACTATGTGCAACCAAGTCGTCGTCCTCCACATGAGCTTGAATTGATCCTAGTTGATCTGCAATCTCTTTAACTTTCAATATGTAATCATTGACCGATGTCCTTGTATCTTTCTTTATGTTATTCAACTCATTTTTGAGTTGAATCTTCCTTGCTCTTGTACCTGTAGCATACAACCTTTCCAATGCAAGCCAAACATCTCTACTTGTGTCTAGATCTTGTATGTGTCCTACCATTGAATCTTGAATATTTTGTGATAAAATGAATATAACCCTTTTGTCTCTCTCATTCCAAAGTCTAAACTCCCTCAATTGTTGCTGATTTGGGTCCTCTGGTAATGTGGGTTTGATATCTGTGCCGTCAATCAAACCATACAAGCCTCTACCTTGCAAGTATGCTGTGATTCTAAACTTCCATGCTTGATAATTGGTCTTATCAAGCTTCTCTATTTGTGCATGTTGGTCTCCCATAATACAAATGCTAAGCTTCCTCCTTTAAGCCTCCTTTCCAATGTGTGTGATGAGAAGAAATATAATATTTACCTTGTAAATGAGGTATGTGCACCTTGCTTTGCTTGGATGTTGCTTCAGATGCCTCCTTGCAATCTTCTTCTACCTTTGTGTAGTGTTGATGATGAACTGCTTCTTTGATAGCTTCAAATTCTTCGTCAAGGTATGATAACCTTCTCCAAGCCTCCAAGTACTTGCTCCTGATACCAATGTTGGAGTTTATTGATCTCCAAAGTACAGCTAGAAGTAGGTGAAACCCAACAGGACCTAGTTGACTTTTTCACAAACTTGTATGCACAGACCAATTTTCTTGCAGAGCAAATTGCTCTTTACTCACTTGGAATTTTCCAAAACTGTTTCACACACATAAACTAGACTCTAAGAGCTTTCCAACAAGATATAGAACACCTCAAATGGATAAATACACAATGAGCTATGACCTCTGCAATATGCAGCTTTAATGGAGACCTTGAAACAGAGATGAACCTGAGGACACACATCACTTGCAGAGATTACTGCTCTTAACTCACAACTCCAATGGCTTTGAAACTTTCCAGAATACAAGTAGACTTAAAGATATTTCTAACAAGCCAAAGAACACATGATTTGGATACATACACAAGGAGATATGACCTCTGCAAGTTTGAGGTTTAATGGAGACCTTCAGCAGGGATAAAAAACAGAGAACACACACTACTTGCAGAGAGTATTGATCTCAGCTCACAAATCCAATGATTATGAAAATTTACAGGAAGAAAGTAGACAGTAAGAGCTTTGCAATGAGCTATCAAACATGTAATTTGGATATATAATGAGGGAGATACAAGCTCTGCAATCTCTGCATACAAAACTACAGCAGTGTAGAGATACACATATGACTCTCTTGGACATCCCACAAGATCACGACTTTTCTCCTCTTTTTATAGCATGGGAAACTAATCTAAAACCTTCCTAATACATCTAAATTCGTGGTAGACACTTGGATGGAGGTATTACATGACTCAAGTGCTCAAATAAGCAAAGTATTGATGGACTTTGAGAACTAGCCACATCGACCTTCCACTAGGACACCACTGAAGCTCCCTTGTGACTCACTAATTTGACTCACCATGTTCTAGAACTCACGTGGTATTTTTGCTACATTTTATGAATAATATGAGCCTTCTTGAAGTATTTGAAGACTTCCCAAAGGTATTTACATAATTTGAAACTTGTACCCTACATAAAACAAATGTTCGCAACATGTTAGAATCATCCCCCATCAGTGGTATCAGAGCCATTTTGGAGGCTTGGAGAGATCAAAGGGCATCATATTGAGGACTTGAAGGAATCAAGACAACTTGTGGAAGCACAAGGAGGGCTTATCAAAGAAAGACGACATCGAAAGGAGGCTACGTCGATCGAGATCTCAAATAGTCAAAAGTTTGCAAGGGAAAAGCTATCGAAAGGTAATATCCACACTTTCTAAATCATACAAATACTTGAAGAGAAGCTAGAAGAGCATCTAGAGCTTAGTATGGCTGATTAAAATGCACAAATAGAGAAGTTAGAGAAAGGCAATTATCAACCATGGAAATTTAAAGTTAGCAACTACCTTATGGGCAAAGGATTGTGGGGATTAGTGAGCGGCATGGAGCCAATGCCTCATGTACATGATCCAGCACTTCAAGGGCAGGTCAAGGCACTTAATGAATGGATAGAAAGGGATAGGAGAGTCATATTCATTCTATCCCAAGACATAAGCAATAGCATGATAGGGCATATACAAGACTTGGACACATCCAAGAAGGTTTGGGAAACCTTGAAGAGATTGTACTCTTCATCAACCAAGGCAAGGAAGATTCAGCTCAAGAATGAGTTGAATAATCTTAGGAAATCACCAACTACTAACATAAATGAGTACATTTTGAAGGTTAAGAAGCTTGCAGATGCTCTGGGCTCAATTGGGAGCCGAATCGAAGATGACGATCTTGTCGCACACACTCTCAATGGCTTGAGAGAGGATGAACTTTACCCATTCTACATCTTCAATGAATCCATTGACTTTATGCTCCAGCTACAGAGCCATTTTGATCACTACATCGGGTGTCATTCTCTCAATACACCAGATGATCACTACTTGTCACAATTGTGGGTTTAACCCATTTATGGGCCATGGTGTTATGACATCATTCCATAAATTTGCATTTTCCTATGGAAGCTATCTGAGATGGGTGCGAAAAATAGTAGCATATTCCTAGACTCCTTGATTCATTTTTTGCCTATTATTTTGTAAAAAATCAAAGTTTTTCGCAACATTCTTCTTTAACTTGAATCGTTGCAGAAACGCATTTCAGACATCATCATAGTGCCCAAAATGGTTAAAATCAAATTCTATTAGCCATCAAGCGGGTTCATTAACCAAGGTAGATTGGAAAACGATGGCCTTGTACTTAGCATCATCGGGATTGTCTAGTACATTGTAGTTAATTTCAAATGTTCTGACATGTGCATCAGGATCATCTCTCAAAACTCCACCAAACTCTGCATAAGTGATGCCATCTGGGAATTGCCTTCTTTGTCTCCCTTGTTGCCCGTTCTATTGATCACCAAAATCTTCCATCACCTTTGGACTAAAGTATTCACGAGTGTCTACTACCTCATCAGAGTCAGAGGTTATGTGTGATGCTTGATTAGTAATGCCAAGTAAGTCTTGTGGGAGTTGAAAATTAAGTGGTTGAATAGGCTCTACATCTTTTCTTGGGGGTAATTTCCTGTTGGGACATCAAGCTTACACTATGCTTGAGGTGGATTTGATCTACATCAAAGGCTATCATGTCGAAAGAATATCCGTTGGAGAGTTCTTTTTCTTATGCTCATTCATTGTATTCTTTTGAGAGATTTTTGATGGTTCATTTACCGTTGTAAAAGCCTTGAGCTTCACACATGTAGTGTGGGAGTGCTTAGTCACTTCATGCACTCATCGAGAAGACCACACATGGATGCGGCTAAGAGAGTACTTAAGTATCTCAAAGGTACAATCAATGAAGGTATATTCTATCCTTATTCTTTAGATTTGGATATCAAAATCTACTCAGATGCAGATTGGGCAGGAGCTAAGGATGATAGAAAAAGTACATCTGGTTACTTAGCATTTGCAGGTTTGAAGCTAGTGTCATGGAGTTCTAAGAAGCAACCAATAGTTGCTTTATCCTCAACTGAAGCAGAGTACAGAGGCTTGACCATAGCAACTCAAGAGGCAATATGGTTAAAAGCATTGTATACAGATTTGGGACTAGTGAGTTCCAAACCTCACATATTTGGAGATAATGTAAGTTCCATGCATCTAGCGGCAAATCCTATTTTCCATGCGAGAACCAAGCACATAGAGGTCCATTACCACTTCATCAGGGAGAAACTCATGGCAAAGGAGATTGACATTTCTTTTGTTCCTACTGAAAAGCAAGTAGCAGATATGATGACGAAGGCACTTGATGGAATAAAGCTTTGTAGATTCAAAGCTATGGTAGGTATTCAACCTATAAGAGAATGAAGACTCAAGCATACTTTAGCTTGAGGGGGAGCTGTTGGAACCTCAAGCTTACACTATGCTTGAGGTGGATTTGATCTACATCAAAGGCTATCGCGTCAAAAGAATATCCGTTGGAGAGTTCTTTTTCTTATGCTCATTCATTGTATTTTTTTGAGAGATTTTTGATGGTTCATTTACCATTGTAAAAGCCTTGAGCTTTACACATGTAAAGATAGAAAGATAGAGCCCAAATCCCACGAATTTGTGGTGGTTGAAGTTGCATTCAATCAAGCAATCAAATCACCTAAAAGTAGATCAAACTAGATCTTCACTTTTCCTAGATTGTAGGGAAGTGAATTGATTCCCTCCAACAACCATTTCCACCTCCATTTGAATTCAAATTTCACTTGTAAAAGTCGTCAAACACTCCTAGAGTCTATATAAAGACTTGAAATCACTTGTGCATTACATGGAAGCAATATACATACACTTGTGACCATCATTGTCTTGCTCCTTCAATTCTCTGCATCATCTTCTTCACCAACAGTAATCTTGTAGAGCCTACTGCTCTCTCTCTCTTGCGAGCTTCAAATTGAGTGAAAGATGGCTCATTGGAAAGGTATAAGTCTCTAGTTTAAGATAGCATTTGGTTCACTAGATTGGGAGAACTCTGAGTTTTTCTGTCTCGCGGTCAATCTCTGCGTATTCCTGAAAAATAGGAAGTACCACTGGTGAATGTCGCATTCATTCCTATAGCATATTTTGCTTATTCCTTATACTTTTGTGCATTCTATACACTCAACCCTATTTCTATCCCTCCCATAAAAGTATTTTTTATAATTGTAATCACGCTGGTCGCTATGGGCATTTGAAGTTCATTGTCTCTTCCATAGATAGTAAGTTTTTTGAGCTAGTCGACCCGCGAACCTATCTGTTTTGTATCGACTCATTCTCCTTGATGCTCCAAAGTACATAGTGTGTTTCGTTGCACTTATTGCATTCCTATAAGGTCTATTTGAGTCTCCATAAGCTCAAGGGCTTGTCTTCTGCCGGCTGGCTTGACCAAACTTCGTCGCTTCGAAACACACTTTTCTACATTCTACAAGCTTCTCCAAGTTCTTTTAGTGGTATCAGAGCTAGATCAAGATGGGTGACAACTTTCCCTCAATGATCGAGAAGCTTGATCGACACAACTATGCGGCTTGGCAAATCAGAATGGAGACCTATTTGCAAGGTAGAAATCTTTATGGAATTGTAGCAAGTGATGAAGTTATGTCTATTCCAAGATCCAAAGGAGGAGCTACACAAGAGGAGACAGATAAGCTCACACTTTGGTGCGCAAGGGATGCTCAAGCAAGGTGGTACATACTATACTCTATCTTTGACTTTCTATTACCACATATTAGAGGATGCAAGACATCTCAAGAGACTTGGGATGCCCTCGAGACTTTCTTTTCTGCTAGTACCAAAGCAAGAAAGAATCATCTTTGGAACGAGTTCAACCAAATGAAGAAGACACCTAAACAAACCATCACAGAGTTTGTTACCAAGGTCAAGGAGGTTGCATGTCAGTTAGCATCCATTGGAGAGCTGATTGAAGAAGAGGTCATCATGAGGCAAATTCTCAACGGCATTCGAAGTGATAAGCAATGACAATCCTTCACGACGGCTTATGATCTCATCATGGATGTGCAGACTCCAGATTTCAACATCTTTCTTGGGCAACTCTTCAATCAAGAAGCCAACAATAGCATAAAGGAAGGTAACTCTTATCATGGTAATTCAACTAGTGCTCTATATGCAGATAAGAAGGATAAGAAGCAGAAAGGCAAGAAGAAGGAAGAAGATGAAGAAGAGACTTCTCAAGCCAGCTTTGCAAGCAAGAGCAAGTGGAAAGGGAAGAAGAAAGGACCAAAGCAAGACAAAGCCAAAGGTCAGAATGTTCAACCTTGTGCCATATGCGATAAGACCAACCAAACCACTCAGAATTATTGGTTCAATGGGAAGACCCAAAAAGGAAGTGGAAGAGGTGGATATGGCAGCAATAGAGGCAGAGGTGGATACAACTTCAACAAGAACAATAGAAGCTATAATAGAAGGGACTACAACAATTATTCAGAAGATCAACCACATAAAGACTCATTGCTTCTTATGAATCTAAGCCACAAAGAAGGTAAAGAAGATGATCATTTGTTCTACATAGATTCAAGATGTTTGAATCATGTTGCAGGCAACATTTCTCTTCTAACTGATTTGGAAAGTCGAAAGCATAGACATGAAGTGCAAATAGGGGATGACACAAAGCACAATGTGGAGAAGATTGATAATGTCAAAGCTTCGAATGGCAGGACAAACATTTTAAGTAAGGTTCTCTATGTACCCACTACCACTAAAAACCTAATAAGTGTAGGCCAAATAGTTGAAAATGTCTTGCAAGTTAGTTTCACCCAACATGGAGCTTTTGTGGAAGATCCATGTTAAGGCTTCAAAAAGATAGCTCGAGGTGAGAAGCATGGTAGGCTATTTACTTTTGAAGTAGGAGAAACCAAGAACATAGCTCTATTTAACTTTGGGTCTCAAACCCTAAGTGAGCTTGAAGTGTGGCATAAGAGACTTGCTCATGTGAATGAAAGAATCTTGAAGGATATGCAGGGATCAAAGTGTTCTAGGACTGCGGAACATATCAAAGCAACACATGATCAACATGTGTGATGCATGTCAGATTGGGAAGGCACAAAGACAACCATTCAACCACAAAGGCTACATCCACAACAACTTATTGGACTTAGTACATACCGATTTATGGGGACCAAGTCAAGAACCTTCATTGGCAGGATGAAGGTATTATGTCTCATTTATTGACGACCATAGTAGATGGACTATTCTATACTTTATCAAGAGTAAGAATGAAGTGTTTGATTGCTTCAAGAAGTATCTCGTACATGTGGAGAATCATACAGGTAGATCACTAAAGAAGCTCAGATCTGATGGAGGGGGAGAATACTTCTCCAAAGATTTTGATGAGTTCTTGCAGGAAAAAGGTATCAAAAGTGAAGTGACTACTCGATACTCTCCTCAACTAAATGGAATTGCAGAGAGGAGAAACAAGACATTGGTTGGATTAGCCCGAACAATGCTTGAAGAGAAGAAGTTGCCACATTATCTATGGGCAGAAGCTATTTCAACTGCTGTGTACCTTGTCAATCGACGACCATCCGATATCACTTCAAGGTATGACTCCTTATGAAGCATGGCATGGACAAAAACCTAGTCTTGGACATTGCAAGGTTTTTGGTTGTTTAGCTTATGTTCATGTACCATCACAAATAAGAGGTACGCTAGATGAAAGGGCAACAAAGGCAGTGTTTATTGGATATGATTCAACTCAAATGGGTTACAAGTTCTTCAATCCTTCAATCAAGCAATTCACTACAAGTAGAGATGTTGTGTTTGAAGAACACAGGTCTTGGTATGATGAAGACAACAAAAGGTAACACTACCATATGGTCTTGATTCTGACTCTCATCAAATAGGAAGCAAGCATGATACACAGGTCTAGGATCCAAGAAGTGATACAGACGATGACCAAGATGAAAGGGAAAAGGATTACAAGCTATGGAAGTCAAGAGGCAAAGCAAAGATGCAAGAGGTTGGAGAATGCTCCAAACAAGCACCTAGAAGATCAGCAAGAGAGAAGAAACAACCAGAAAGGTATGGATATGATTCCACGTTTGTTATGAAGCATTCAACCTACTTGGCAAAGACTCTATTTCAGAGGAACCCTCAAGCTATGAAGAGGCAAAGGGAAACCCTAATTGGGAAAAGGCCATGAACGAAGAGATAGATGCATTGAAGGAAATGGACACTTGGGATTTGGTTCCAATGTCGCCAAATCAAAAGGTAATTGATTGCAGATGGTATATAAAGTTAAAAGAAATTCAGATGGATCAGTTTGCAAGTACAAGACAAGATAAGTTGCCAAAGGATGCTCACAAACTCATGGTATAGACCATGAGGAAACATTCTCACCAGTTGCAAAGATGACTACAATCAGGACATTGATAAGTGTAGTTGCTGCAAGGAATTGAAGACTCCTCCAACTTGATGTGAAAAATGCATTCTTAAATGGTTGGATAAGTGAAGAGGTATACATGTCACAACCACCAGGTTTTGAAAACCCTAATCTTCCATCTTATGTTTGCAGACTTAAGAAAGCATTGTATGGATTGAAACAAGCTCCTAGAGCTTGGAATTACAGGTTGGTTACATATCTTCAAGATCAAGGGTTCAAAGTTAGACGCTCAGATCCTTCTCTATTCATCAAAAGGGATCACGATGAGGTTATCTATCTATGTGTATATGTAGATGATATTATTGTGACAGGTGATGATCTAAGTGGCATTCAAAGGATCAAGAGACACATGCAAGAGGAGTTCAAAATCATTGACCTAGGTGAGCTCACATATTTCCTAGGTATGCAGGTGATATATACAGATGAAGGAATGTATTTGACTCAAAGAAGATACATTCAGGATCTTCTTCTCAAGTTCAAAATGGAGAACACTAAACCTGCAGGTACACCTTTGGAGATGAATCATAAACTTAGTGTTTATGAAGGTGATAAAATTGAAGACATTAAAGAGTATCAAATCTTGGTAGGTGTCTTGATATATGCTACTCATACAAGGGTAGACATCGCATATAGTGTGGGAGTGCTTAGTCAGTTCATGCACTCACCGAGAAGACCACACATGGATGCGACTAAGAAAGTACTTAAGTATCTCAAAGGGACAATCAACGAAGGTATATTCTATCCTTATTCTTGAGATTTGGATATCAAAATCTGCTCAGATGCAGATTGGGCAGGAGCTGAGGATGATAGAAAAAGTACATCTGGTTACTTAGAATTTGTAGGTTCGAAGCTAGTGTCATCGAGTTCCAAGAAGCAACCAACAATTGCTTTATCCTCAAATGAAGCAGAGTACAGAGGCTTGACCATAAGAATTCAAGAGGCAATATGGTTAAAAGCATTGTATACAGATTTGGGACTAGTGAGTGTTGGAAGAAGTAATTTTTTGAAGTACTTTTGATGGAAAATAATTGTAAAATGCCAAAAACTTGTAAAAATATTTATGCAACTGATGTAAAAATAAGGAAGAGTCTTCCTTATGTAGAGTAGAATCCTATGTAATTTTTCTAGAATTTTTGGAAACTCCTAGATAACATATTTTTAGAATAAAAGAGGAAAGGACCAAAATTCAAGTGTGAAAAGGGACACTTAAAAATGTATAAAAGACAATTTCCTCTATTATGAGAGGGTTGGTTATTTTGTAATTGATGCTATCCAAGTGAAGAGAGAAGTTTCCTGCAGAAAATCGTGTTTCTTCCTTTTGTGTGGTTTCTTTGATTTGTTGAGTCTATTCTATGTGTATCCATGGAGATTTGTGAGCTTCTATTGTGTGTTTCTGATGAATGTGTATGAAGAGAGATGATTACTGATGTATTGAGTGAAGAAATTGATGAAGAATGGTGCTGGAGATGAAAATCGTCTGTTTTCACAGAATCGTGATTGTCTCGTTTGAAGGTTACAGGTATCATTTTTTAGTTTTGACTTTATGATTGTATTTTACTGAGAAAATAACATGTTTTAGACACCAAGATTGTGGAAAATGATGGAGATTTGCTCAAGATAATCCAAACCCTAGAAATTCCTCTTCATTTTCACTATTTCTCAGAAATCTAGCCATTTTTCTCTTATTTCTTGGATTCTATTATCTAGAAGGGGTTGTGGTCTCATGTATACTTCCAGGATTGACAAAAATTGTTGATTCTTTATGCTAAATGATTGGAGAGGACAAGTCCAAAGATTAACAACAAACATTTTTTGGCGCCGTTGCCGGGGAGTATATCAAAAGCTTCATTGAAGTTGGACCTTGCTGGATCTTCTATTGATGATGGTATTGAACACATTGAAAAGGTAATACTCTTTAATCAAGAAATGTAAACATGAAAAGGTGAATTTCTTTGTTTGTCTTTTGGGAAAAGAAAGCAATAGATAATCTTTTGAGAATAAGAAGTGTTGAAATTTTTGCAAATTGATAGTTGCTTATATCATTTTTTGGAAGTAAAGTGAAGGTGTGTGAAGAACTGAATCAAGAAAGCTGATGATAAGGTAAAATGTGTCTATTCTTGCATTTGTAGAGTGCTTTTTGATCAAGTACTAAGCAAAATTGTTGATCTTGGGAAGATGACAAGATTGCATTAAGGAAAAGTCAAGTAAAGTAGCTAGATGCAAATAGATAAGATCCATTTGTAGCCAAGTCAAAGTAATAATCTTGAGAAAAAAACTGAATTGCATCTTGAAAAGAAAAATGTTTGAGTTTATCTTTGCAAAAATGGATATTGACATTTCTTAGCACCTTTTTCTTTGGGAAGTTTTGCTCATGAACTGTTTTGATAGCTAAAGCTTAAGAGAGTATAACCAATCAAGGAACACAGGATCAATAGACCACCAAACAAGAAACCCTAAGTGAAGTGTTTACCTTAATTTAGGGCAAAATACTAAAAAAATTCATAAAATTCATTAAAACAATCAAACAAATTTCTTTTCTCCTTAGGAAGTTGGACTAAAGTTTTGTTGATAAGAGTAGAAAAGACCAAGTGAAAGGAAAGCAAAAAATTGCCAAAAAATTGGAAAATTACAAAAAACACGATTCTCTTCATAGGATCGCGATTCTCTGAATAATATTTTGTTAAAAATATAAAATCGCAGGTGACAGTTGAATTGGAATTGGTAAAGGGTACTGAAGGGAAACAAGAGAAAAGAAGACTTAAAATTGCAAAAAATAGGAAGTACAGAAAAAATGCGATTCTCTGCACAAAATCACGATTTTCTTTAAGAGGAAAATATTTGGAATTTTAAGCATATTGGGTTTTGAGACAATTAATTGTAAGAGATTTCATCAAGATTGAATAAGTGAAGGAAGTCATATACCAAAAACTCAGTGAGGATTGAGTATCAGGAAGGAGAAGTGGAAAACAAGGAAAAAAAGTACAAAATCACGATTTTCTCCAGTATTATGATGGAAGTGACTAATGATGATTGATGATGAAAAGTTAGGAAGGGAGGATCAAAATCATAAAACTGTTGAAGAATAAAATTGGATAAGTAAAAAAGTGAAAAAACAGAGGAAATTGCACAGTATCGCGATTGTGTGGACACTATATAACTCTGAAATCTCAAAAAAAACTCATTTTGAGTGAGAGAGAGAGGGAGAGAGAGCAGGATCAGGATCGCGATTGTCTGCAAATATAAGTCTTGGAGATTTCTGGAATCAAGCAAGCAAGGTAAGGAGTCCTCAATACAATTTCTCTGTATTTCTTTAAATTTACATGACCATTAAGCACAAATAAGCACAAAATAACCAAAAACACGGAATCACGATGTTATGAATTTTTGAATTTTCTATGGAAAAAAATATTAATTTGAGTAAACTCATTCATTGCATGTTGAAAAATAGTTAAGGCGATTCTATTATAGAAACAAAACTTTGAAAATCAATACCTTCAAAATTTTTTCAAAAACTGATCAGAATCGCGATTCTGTAGTCAAACACAAAATCGCGACTCTCTGAAACAAAGCACAAAATCACGATTCCCAGAGCACGATTTTCATAAGAGAATCGTGTTTTAAACAATTGTGAGCAATCACGATTGTTTGGGAACAAAATCGTGAAAAACACGATTTTTTTCACAGAATCGTGGGAATCACGATTCTCACAACAAAATCGTGAAAAACACGATTTTTATCACAGAATCGTGGAAATCACAATTCTCACACAAAATCGTGAAAAACACGATTTCTATCACAGAATCGTGGAAATCACGATTCTCACACAAAATCGTGAAAAACACAATTTTCATCACAAAATCGTGGGAATCATGATTTTTCACACAAAATCGTGGGAATCACGATTTTTCACACAAAATCTTGAAAAACACGATTTTCATCACAGAATCGTAGGAATCACGATTTTTCACACAAAATCGTGAAAAACACGATTTTCATCACAGAATCATGGGAATCACGATTTTTCACACAAAATCGTGAAAAACACGATTTTCATCACAGAATCGTGGGAATCACGATTTTTCACACAAAATCATAAAAAACACGATTTTCATCACAGAATCGTGGAAATCACAATTTTTCACACAGAATCGTAAAAAACAGGACTTTCATCACAAAATCGTGAAAAACACGATTCTCACCAGAAAATCGTGAAAACACGATTCTCACTAGAAAAGCGTGAAAATCACGACTCTCACCACAAAATCGTGAGAAACACGATTTCCACCTTAGAATCGTGAGAAACACGATTTTCACCAGAGAATCGTGAAAATCACGATTCTCTTCACAGAATCATGAAAAACACGATTTTCACCAGAAAATCGTTAAAATCACGATTCTCACCAAAAAATTGTAAGATTAATTGAATGATCCTTAGGTTTGGTAATAAATTATACACACATTCCAAGCAAGACCTGGGAAGGAAGGAAGTAGAACCAGTGTTAGGGGAATTGCAAGAAAGAGAATTAGGGCAAGAAATCAACATGGAAAATTTAAATGAAACAAATGAATCCTCTAAAACTGGGGACTATAGAAACATCCTCAAATACATGTATACAAATAGGTTTGGAACCTATGTATATCAGGATGGAATGCATAAGTTTCTCATCAGATTGAGAAATTTAGAAGTTCCCCTGAATATAACACAATAACTCAATTCAAAGATGGTAGATATGAGGATAGGCAGGGATGTGTATACATCTTCTCACAAGACCCAGAAAATTTTAATGACCCAGGGCAATGTGCAGACAAGAGACCTTGGGAACAGAACCTAGGGCAATCAGACTTGCCAAGACCACATGAAATTCACAATAATAGTGAACAACAACAAGGTAGGAGAACACATACTTCCCCAAATCCTTTTGAAAAGGAACCAGAAGGATTTAATGATTTTCCTCTGAGAAGAAGATATCATTGGCAAACTCAGGGCCGAATGCTTAGACCCTATCAAGTAGCCAAATTGCATGAAAAATCAATATGAAGGATATTCTGATCCTCATGCTCATGCTGCAGAATTTAGGCAATTAATTAGAGCTGAAGAAGTAGAGGATTACAAAGTTCAATTTGAAGCATTTGGTCTAACCCTAACAGGACCTGCATTATCTTGGTTCATTCCCTTAAGAAAGGAAATGTATCTAGATATTGAATCCTTCCTAGAAGCCTTCATTGGGGAATTCTCAAAGACTGGAATAAAACATAGCACAACTACATTAATATATAGCTTTAAACAGCAAAAGGATGAAAATGTCAGAGAGGAAGCTAGGAGATTCAAGCAGTACATTGACAGATGTGTGAGAGAGGAAGTACCTTCCATGGCAAGACAGGTATCCCTATTCATAGAAGGATTAAGAAGTGCCCAATTAAGAACCCTAGTGTATTATAGGAGATGCCCTGACCTAGGAGCATGTGTGAAAGAGGCAATAGATTTGGAAGACAATAGAGGACAAGATCTGCTAGCATTTGATCAACCTAGAACAAATGAAGATAAAATTCCACCAGTAGAAGAATTGGCTCAAGCCATTGCTAAAGCCCTAGAAGTCAACACTAAAACCAATTTGATAAATACCAAGATAACAACAAATAAAAAATGCTATAATTGTGGAGAAAATCATTTGGTACAACAATGTCCATATCAAAAACCACAACATTTGCAAGATAGAAAAACACTTAAATACTGTACACTAGAGAGAAAATGGACAAATCATACCAGAGAAGAATGCTTCTACAATAAACAACCCATTAAGGAGAGAGATTATGCAAACCAAAGAGAATCTGGGTTTATTGAGCAACCAAGACCTGTACTTGGGCAACAACCTCCATTACCAACAAATGTGGTACCTGTTAAATACACACCAATAGAGGAGGGGAACTTAAGAATAAGATCACCTTACAAGGAAGATTACCAATGGAATGAAGGATATCAAGAAGAGTGGGAAGGATATGAGTTGAGAGAACCAGAACTACAAGCCCTAGATTTGGGAAATGGGAGAATAGAGATGGATACAACCACATTCATGTATATAACCAATCATTATATGTCCAATCAGAAACCTCAGTTCAAAGGGAACCAAAAGATAACTTGTTATAGATGTGGAGGAGAACATTTCATTAGAGATTGTCCACAACCTCCTACATTAAGAATAGAAGAACCTTATTGCAAGGATTGTGGCAGGGAACATTTAATAAAGGATTGTCCAAAAAATCCTCAAAAACAACAAAACACATCTAATAACATACCATTGAAAGCAGTCAACATCATGGAGCAAGAAAAAGTGAGGGACAGTGACCAAGTAACTATAAATGCTATAACAAGGGTACAAGCTAAACAACAAGAAACAACTAAAGAACAAAATGAAGGTTCAGTTTCAAAGGTGAAGAAAAACAGACAAAAAGGGAAATGGGAAAGGAAAAAAAGAATAGATAAAAGCTTGGAAAAAGAGAAGAGGGAACAGTCAAACAATACTCCTCCTCAAAAGACACAAACCCAGTCAGAGATAAGAAAGTCACAGAGTCTAGACACCTTGATAAAAGCATATAAGGGAAGAATTCAAGAGGGACCAAATCCTACAGACCATGCAATGGCTTATCCTATGCTAGATATAGAACATGAAAGGATGCAAATATGCAAACAAATAATACAAGAAGCACAACTTAAACTGGGGGAATTAGACAATTCTCAAACAACAGTTGGGGAGTCAAAGGCAACAAGAATAGGAGAATCAATTAATCAAGAATATAACCCACAAATTACATTCCAGGTAAATATAGATAAACAATGTACAATCTTATGTCACACAACATTGGAGGAGTTGGTAAAACAGAATCCTCACTTACAATACAAAATGGGAAAATGGGAAGCAATACCAAAAAATCTTAATTCACAGCCACAAGAATTGGAGGAATTGTGGTACATTCCCATTGATAAGATAGGAGGATATTGTGAAGGAGAAGAGGGAAACTCAACCCTAAAAATAAAATTTGGTAAAAATCATGCCAAAGCCATATTGGATAGTGGATCAGGTGTGGCCATCATGACTAAACAAACTTGGGAAAAATGGGGAAAAAATGAATTGATACCCACTAAAATGAGATTGCAACTAGCGGATGGACATATAGAAAAACCTCTAGGAATATGGGAAAAAGTGATTGTGGACATATGCGGGATAGAAATAGAGCATACTTTTGCCATAGTTGAATTTCCACAATCCACTTCATATGAAATTATCCTAGGAAGACCATTCGTGAGACAAATGCAAATTGTGCAAGATTGGGGTAATGATTGTCTATATCTTCAGAGCAAAGGGAGAATAACCAGAGTAAATCTAAGAAATGGCCATTATTGTGACATATCCCCCCAAGAATGGTTCAAGATACATCAAAATCAAGATTTAAGTGAAGAATCAGAGCTGGAAGATCAGAATGAAACAGAATCATCAATATGGAAGTGCAATATGATAAGAAACCTCACAAATAGAAAAAGAAGATTGAGAAGAGAAGATTGTGTAGAAGGAAGAAAATTACAAGATGAGAGCTATGTACCACAAAAATTCAAAGATGAAGAATTTGAGCCCTATGGGTGGAACCAAATTTGGGCTACCATGGATCTAGCCAGTGATGAGTATGTAGGAGTGGAATTTCAAAATGAAGAAGGATATGATGTTTTCCACATAGGAATACAAATGATAAAGGTATCAAAAACAGAAGAGGACCATGAAAAAGAAATGATATTGAAAAATGGGAAAACACAATATTTGGAAGAAGTAAAAGCTGAAGATGCAATAAAAGATAAAATCTCAGGCAAATACAAGAAAAACAAACACAAGGAAATAGAAAAAGACCAAGAGGATGAAAAGAATGAGAAAATGATAGACAAAGACCAACAGTTTGATGTACCAGCAAATTTCAAGACTTATGAAGTAGAAGACAGATTACTTCTAAAAATGAAACCAAAGAGAGAAAAGAAAAAAGGGGAGGCATATGACAATGAAGAACAAACTAAGAAGGTTATGATCACTCCGGAAGATGGGGAAGAAAGATATATTGTAATGGCTGATGACATGATAAATCAGGAAGAGGAGGCATTAAGGAATTTGGCTAGAAACTATAGGGATGTGTTTGCCTATAGCTATAAGGATTTGAAAGGGATTGATCCTAAAATCTGTGAGCATAAGATTCCTATCACACCTGATGCAAAACCTAGCAAACAGAGACATTACGCATTCAATGATAAATACTCTGCTAAAATAAAGAAAGAAATTGACAAGCTGCTAGCTGCCAATTTCATCTATGAGATTGAGTATACAGAATGGATCTCTCCTATAGTTGTGGTACCAAAAAAGAATGGAAAACTTAGGGTATGCATTACCTTAAAAAAGGTGAATGTAGCAACTATAAGGGATAGCTATCCATTACCTATAACAGACCATCTTCTAGAAAGAGTGGCAGGGAAGGAGGTTTATAGTTTTTTAGATGGTTTTTCAGGATACAATCAGGTACCTATAGCATTGGAAGACCAACATAAAACTGCCTTTTCCACAGAATGGGGAATTTTTGCTTTTAGGGTTATGCCCTTTGGGTTAACTAATGCCCCAGCAACTTTTCAAAGATTGATGTGTCATATCTTCAAAGAGTTCTTGAGAGATATAATGGAAATATATGTGGATGATCTGTGCACTTTTTCATTAAAAAGACAGGATCACTTGCAAGATTTAGAGAATATATTCAAGAAATGCAGAACATACAGAGTATGTTTAAATCTAGAAAAGTGTGTATTCTTTGTAAGACAAGGAAGAATGTTAGGTCACATAGTCTCTAAAAAATGGAACAACTGATGAGAAGAACATAAAGGCCATAGTAGAACTTCCAAGACCAACAAATGTAAAGGAACTTCAAACTTTCATGGGGCATTGTGGGTATTATAGAAAATTTGTACACAAGTTTGCTGACATAGCTAAACCATTATATGCCCTAATTACAAAGTTTGAGTGGACCAAGGAGTGTGACCAAGCTTTTGAAACTCTAAAAACTTGTTTGGTAACAGCCCCAATTCTGAAAACACCTCAATGGGATAAAATTTTTCATGTCCATGTGGATGCTTCAAATTATGCTTTGGGATGTGTGTTAGCACAACCAATAGAAGGAAGCAAATTAGATTTTCCAGTTGCTTATGCTAGTAGGCAACTAAATTCAGCAGAGGAAAATTACACAACTACTGAAAGGGAAGGGTTGGGAATGATATTTGCTGTGAAAAAATATAGACATTCTCTATTGGCCAACAAGTTTAAATTTTTTGTGGATCATCAAGCTTTACTCTACCTAGTTAAATAAACCTTGTCACACTGGTAGAATAGTCAGATGGTTTCTTTTACTGATGGAGTTTGAGTTTGAGGTAGTGGTCAGACAAGGAAAAACACATTTGAGAGAAGATCATTTGTCTAGAATCCAAGCTAAAGAACCAAGTTCACCTTTAGATGATGACCTTCCAGATACATATCTATTCAAAGTAGAAAGTGTTCCTGCGTGGGCCATGTCCTTAATACCTTTGTTAACCATGGGACCTTGCAGAACATTTGGAAACAACACACATTTAGTATTACAAAGGAGAAACTTTATGTTGCTAGCTGGGCACTTGTATCACCTCAACCATATAGGCATATTGGAATATTGTACTCCAGAAGAGGAGCAACAGGAATATTTGAGAAGATCTCATTGTTGGAACCCTTGTACTCATGCTTCCATAATAGTTACCCTAAGAAATCTCAATAGGATGGGAGTACATTGGCCTAACAAGATTCAAGATGTAACCAAATATGTTGCTAACTGCTGGGAATGCCAATCCTTGCAAAACTCAGAACTTATTACTCTATATTGGTTTCAGAAAAATCCAGAATGGAGTGAAAACATCATTAAGGAGTTGAAAAGGGAGAAAAAAGGAAAACAAGTAATAGCTGGTGCAGATTCAAAAAATTTACAAGTGATCTCTGAAGAATATCAACTGATAGGAGAACAATTATATAAGAGAGGGATGGATGGATATTTAAGAATTTGTGTTCCTGAAGATAGATATCTGGAAATGTTGGAAATGGCACATTCTGGAGTGACAGGAGGACATTTCTCAAGTGACAGAATGGCTAAACTTATATTATATTCTGGCTTTTGGTGGCCAACCCTATTTCTTGATGCAAGAACATTTGTAAAAAGATGTGACATTTGTCAGAGGGTGAGTCAACCAAATAAAAGAGACAATATGCCATTAGTTCCATTGATTTCAGCAAGAGCCTTTAGTAAATGGGGGTTAGATTTCATTGGACCTATACATCCTCCAGCAAGACAATCACATGTTGAATACATAATAGTGGCTACAGATTACCTGACAAAATGGGCTGAGGCCAAAGCCACAAAAAGAAATGATGCTCATACTACTGCCAGATTCCTCTATGAGAATATCATCACCATATTCGAACTTCCAATTGAATTGGTAAGTGATAGGGGGACCCATTTTTTAAACCAAATCATAGAAAACATAACTGAATATTTCTTGATTAGTCATAGAAAGTCAGCCCCATATCACCCACAAGCCAATGGGTTAGCAGAAAGTACTAAAAGTACTTTGTAATGTATTGTCAAAATTAGTAAACACAAACAGGAATGATTCTGATTTACAACTTAATCATGTTCTATGGGCTTATAGAGTGGCATACAAAACTGCATTAGGAACCACACCATTCAACCTGGTATATGGAGAAAATGCAGTTCTGCCCTTGTGTTTGTTATTTATCTTTGGAGTTGTCCTCTCCAATCATTTAGCATAAAGAATTAACAATACATCTTTATTTTGTCAATCCTTCCAAAATCCTCTGAATATTCTTCTTCTGGTCTTTTATTTTCTAGTTCACTGCGATGTGGATTTCTGTCATCATTTCCCTCTTCATAATCTCCTGTATATGTAGTCTCTATCTGTGCTTCTTCTTGAGCTTGTGGCTTTTCCAGTTTTTTCTGTAGTTCTTCTATTGTCACCATCAAACTTCTGTTTTGAGTTGCCCAAATCTCTCTTTCTTTTATCCATTCAATTCAATTCTTGACTGCCAATCACTCCTTTCTTTTTCCATATCCATATGCAACTTGTTAAACCCCTCATTGATGTAGCGGCATGTGTACTAGCTTGCTTCTCTAGTTCCTTGGCTTCTTTCAATTCTATTTGTAATCTCTTAATCTCCTTGTGCAATTCTTCCTTTTCTTCCTCTGTCATCTGAGCAGTCTTGCTTTCATCCTTTAACTGACCTTCTTCCAATAATAGCCTGTTTATTTCCTCATTTGCTTTAGTCAAAATTTGATAAGAAGTCTGCAAGGTTCTATATCTTCCTTCAATTTTTCTTAGCTCCATTTCCAGTTTATTATTCTGCCTTGTTAGTTTTACACTCTTTTCTTCAAGATATTGAATTCTATTTTGTTTCTGTACTTCTAATTCCTCCAAAGCAATTATTCTATTGGTAAATTCCTCATTTTTCTCCTGCACCCTCCTCAATTGTTCTGACATTTGTTCCTTTTCCCATTTGTGCTCCTTAATGGTCATACTGCCTTTCTCAAATTCAGACTCTGCTACCACTCCTGAAATGATCATATTCCTGCTTGAAGGTCTGAAGTGGTCTATGTTGCTCATAATGATTTGGCAAGCAGATCTTATATTTTTGGGTATTCTTTCCAACCCAACTTCCATTTCCAGTTGTTTGACTTCTGTTTGTTTATCTTATTTGCACTCATTCTCCTCTTCTTCTTCTTCATACTCTACGACCTTAGTCTTGTGTTCTTCATAGCTTTGATCAATTTCCAATGTTTCTTGGTCTGCAACATCTTCTTCAAGTTCCAATGTCTGATCATCCTAGTCTTCATGTCTTGATCCATCTTCAACTACCTTTACTTCTTCTACCTCATTACTCTCCAATTCTGGTTGTTCTTTTTCAGAGAACTGTGTTTCTTTCTCCTGTATCTCTTTTTCCTGAATTAGGGTTTCCTGAATTAGGGTTTCCTGAATTAATGTTGATTCAGTTTCCTCAGTGAATTTTATTTGATCATTACTAGTTTGCTTTTTCTGTTCCTCCTCCTGTTCATCTATGTCTATTAGGTCCAGCTCCTCCTCTTGTCCTTGAGTTTTTGTGATTGTAATCTCCTCATTATTGTTCAAATCATAAAGTACATCCTCTATGCTTTGTTTGATATCCTTTTCTATAACTCCTTCTTCTAATTCTTCAGCATTCTTCTTTTCCATTGTTTCCTTTATTTCCTGAATTTGGTCTGCACCCTTCTGTTTTATGGCTGAACTACTTGTCTGTACCCTTTTTTCTGCTTCTACTTTTCCTTCATCAAATTTAACATAAGTTTGTTGGGAAGGTTTGGTCCATATTGTCTTCAACCCTGAATGCACCAGCCCACAACTGAACTCCTTTCTTATTTCGCTTTCTTCCTCTTCCATTATTGCCTTTCCTTTCATCATCCTTCTTTCTTCTTCAGGACTGAGTGGCTTAATTGCTTCTTCCTGAATTTGCTGCTCTTGATGCTTCTCTCTCAAATCTTCAGATGTTTTATGTTTCTCAGTGGTCTGTGTAACCACATTAGGAGTACTAGGTACTGAAAAATTCAAACTTTTTAATAAGAAATTTTCAATATCACTATCAGAATCTGAGTAAAATTGTGAGGATCCTGCTATGCCTGATTTTTCTACTTTTGACTCTCCTGCAACAATAAATTCCTTCTGCTCTTCTCCTACTGTCACTTCTTCTGTCTCTTTTAAAGTTACAGATTCAACTACTGATTTTCCCTTCCCCTTCTTGGTCAACTTCTTCTTTTGTATTGGTTTCTTTTGAACTTTCCTTTTAGCTACCACTGTGGTTCTGGTTTCTGGAGGTCCTTGCAGTTCTTTGAAGTATGCTAGCAGTTCTACTTCTTTCTTAACAAATAATTCCTCTGTCTCGGCTGCCATCATTTGATCATGAAGCTCTTCATAATGCTCTACTTCCTCCTGCACCCAATCTGTTGCCTTGCAAGAATAATCTTCCAGCATCTTTTGATATTGTGCCTCATATATTGCTCTTTTGTTATTACCTTGAGTCAGATAAGTATATAACTGCTCTTTGCTTGTTTGAGGTGGATGAGGATCACTAGAAGATTGGACCTGTTTCTGAGCAGCTTCATGCTCCTCTTTGGTTGCTTCATCCTGCTCCAATTCAACCTTCCTTGGATCCAACCTCCTTTTCTTTACAGGGATTACTTCCTTTGAGATTACTTTCCTTTTCATTCCTGACCCCCTCATGCTAGTTTGTCCTTCTACTTCTCTCACAGACATCTTCCTGGGAGGACTCTTGATTCCTGTCATAAGGCTTCTGAAATATTGTGCCTCTAGAGCCAACTTCAATTGATCTTCCATTCCCAATACATGATATATGATCCTGGTGAGAAACTGGGCTCCATTCATATATTTTTTCTGTTCCCAGTGTTTGGCTTCTTCTTTTAGTTGTTCATGTATGTATGGAGTTACATCCATGACTCCGAATGGCTTAGTTCTGTCCTTATTGTTAAACATAAGTAGTGTAACAGATTTATGAGGCATGGTATACCTTGGTAGTTTTGGGAAACAGAAATATTGTAGAAACATCCTAATGGCATATTCCTCATTCTCTCTCCCCTTGAAGTAGGGAAATTTTGAATATCCTGTATAGGTTTCCTTATTTTTCTTCATAAAGCTATAGTCAAGCTTGGTTCCCATTGGGTAGAATTGCAAAGCTGCTCTGATATGCTCTGCTTTAATAATGATATTCACCTCCTGATTATCTTTGTTCTTGACTTTGCACCGATAAGCATCATTACCTTTTCCTACTTCCCACAAACTGTTCATTACTTGTGCCACTCTCTCAAAGTCTATGAAAAAGATGGGTTCTTCTAGTAATTTATGCAACCCTATTGCCTTCCATCTTTTTTGATTGACTGCTACTCTTTGAAATCTGTAGAACTCCTGACACAGCATTGTATATTTGTAACCCCCTACTCCCACTGTGAATATATGCTGTCCTATTATGCTTAGGGTTTCTTTGAGCTCCTTCACCACCTTTTCTGCCTCTAGAATCTTTGGCTCTTCATCTGACTCCAGGTCTACTTTCTCTACCACAGCTTCACTATCCAGGAACCAATGTCCCCTTAACAAGGTGACTGATTCTGCTTTGAAATCATTAATAGACAGCTCCTTTGCATTCACCATTCTGGAGTAAATATAACACATAAAAAAGAAAAGAACTCCACCCACATGAGTCACATAAAATCAGAAAATAATAGTTATTTTGAGATGAAATGAATAAGGAATTTAAACTCTGATTTCTTTAGAAAACTCAATTAAAGTGACCATTACATGTGTAGCAAGATGTCTAGTGCACTTCCCTCTTCTAACAGTTCTTATCCAGGAGGAAGATGTTTTTAGAAGAAAAAGATTGAAATGAAAAATAAACAACAATAAAGAATTACAACTAATAAAAATCATAAAAAATAGAATAGACAATACAAAAAGTAATAAATAGGGATCTGTTACCCTTCTTCCTATATCTTGCTTTGTGCTATATAAATTTATAAAAGGAAAAAATCGACAATTTTCCTCAATTTTTCTTTTTTCACAATTTTTCTTTTTCTTTCTCTCTTTTTTTTTCATAATTTCCTTTTCCTCTATTCCCTTTCTTCCCCTCCTAATTCTCTTTTTAGAAAAAGAATAGGGTAAAAGGATTTTGTTCTAATTTCCACGATGTTGTGATTTTCTTTTGTCTAACCTTCTGATCTGATTTTGACAAAACTCCAGATCAAGTACAGATGGTCTTTTTCCATTGAATCAACTCTGATTTCTTTACCCAATAATATTTAACCTTAGTTGCCCTTGTTTCAGGAAGAAATCCATCTCCTTCTGATAAGTAGTTTTTAGAATGTTTTGGCCTCCATATCCATTTTGTTCTTGAATTTTGTTTTGATGAGCAGACCTTGGGTATGCTTTGGTTCCATATCCTTCTTGTTCTAATGCTTTGATGCTTTAGATTATACCATGGTCACCACCTTGCTTCTTGGTGTCCATCCTCCTTTGCCTTCTCAATTTTTTGTAGATTTTGATTAAATGAGGCTTGATCATTTGGTGTTTGTATTGGTAATGTCTGTATGTCTTTTATTGGAAAAATAAATTCTTCCATGTCTAGGTCATGAACATCCTGATTACCTTCCTGTTCTTCATTACTCAATAAAAATATTGAAAACCTTTTTTCATTTATGATCAAGTTAAGCTTCATTTTTTCAAAAATCAAAATTGCTTTACCTTGTTTGAGCCATGGTTGTCCCAAAATCAAATTTTCAGTCATCAAATAATCTGGCCATTCTTCACAATCTATTTTCATATATTCATCATTGAACCTAACTTTAATAGATAGTGAAGACATGCTTTGTATCATTTGTCCTTCCAGAGTTTTGATAAAGGTTCTGCTTTTAGTTCTTTTTAGTCTAAATTTATTTACCAAAGCTGAACTAATCAGATTCACTTGAGCTCCAGAATCTATCAAAACCCTAATTTTTTCATTTTGATAATCCATTATTATCACATGCAAATGTTCTTTTTGTCTTAGAGGTGTTTCACACAAGCAAACTTCCCTATGATTTTTGGTTTTTCTTATCCTCACCTTTGCTTCCTGTTGAGCCTCTTTTCTCATGTTTTCTTCTTCTTTATTCCTGTTTTGAGCTTGTTGCAATCTTCTCCATTCAGAAGTAGTTAATGGGAGATCACATCTTTTAACTCTACATCCACTTATGAAATTTGGCATGATCTCTCCATCTATGTTAGCTAATTGGATAGCTCCACTGTTACTTACCTGATATATAATATATGGCCCATGTGCTTTTTTCTGAAACTTTTTCTGATGTTCTTTGACTGTGTAAGCCAAAACTAGATCTCCCTCTTGTAGATCTTTTTCTTTTATATGAACATCATGATAGGCCTTTTGCCTTTTCTTGTCCACATATAAACTCATAATGGCTTGGAGTCTAGAAGCTCCCAATTTTTCCAATTCTTTTACTCTCTCTGAAAGTTCATGTCCAGTCCAATTGTAGTGACTACCTACTTTTAATGTTGGAATGAGGAATTCGATAGGTAGAATTGCATTTTGTCCATATACTAGATTGAATGGTGTGTTTCCTATTGCAGTCTTATAAGCCACTCTATAAGCCCATAGGACATGATTAAGTTGTAAATCCCAATCATTCTTGTTTGTGTTTACTAATTTTGACAGTACAGTGCAAAGTACTTTCTGCTAACCCATTTGCTTGTGGGTGATACGGGGCTGACTTTCTATGACTGATAAGGAAATATTCAGTGATGTTTTCTATGATTTGGTTTACAAAATGGGTCCCCCTATCACTTACCAATTCAATTGGAAGTCCAAATCTGGTGATGATGTTTTCATAAAGGAATCTAGCTGTAGTATGAGCATCATTCCTTCTGGTGGCTTTGGCCTCAACCCACTTTGTCAGATAATCTATAGCCACTATTATGTATTCAGCATGTGATTGTCTTGCTGGAGGATGTATAGGTCCAATAATATCTAAACCCCATTTACTAAAGGCTCTGGCTGAAATTAATGGAACTAATGGCATATTGTCTCTTCTATTTGGTTGACTCACCCTCTGACATATGTCATATCTTTTTACATAAGTTCTTGCATCAGGAAATAGGGTTGGCCACCAAAAGCCAGAATATAAGATGAGTTTAGCTGTTCTATCACTTGAAAAATGTCCTCCTGCTACTCCAGAATGTGCCATTTCCAACATGTCCAGATATTTATCCTCAGGAACACAAATTCTTAAGTATCCATCCATCCCTCTTTTATACAATTGGTCTCCTATCAATTGATATTCTTCAGAGATTACCTGTAGATTTTTTGAATCTGCACCAGCTATTACTTGTTTTCCTTTCTTCTCCCTTTTCAACTCTTCAATAATATTTTCACTCCATTCTGGATTTTTCTGAAACCAATATAGAGTTATGAATTCTGAATCTTGCAATGCTTGGCACTTCCAGCAATTAGCAATGTATTTTGTTACATCTTGAATCTTATTAGGCCAATGTACCCCCATCCTATTGAGATTACTTAGGGTGACTACCCTGGAAGCATGAGTGCAAGGGTTCCAACAATGAGCTCTTTTCAGATATTCCTGTTGCTCTTCTTCAGGAGTACAATATTCTAATATGCCTATATGGTTGAGGTGATACAAGTGCCCAACTAACAACATAAAATTTTTGCTTTGTAATACTAAGTGTGTATTGTTTCCAATTGTTCTGCAAGGTCCCATGGTTAATAATGGTACTAAAGTCATGGCCCACTCAGGAAATCTTTCTACTTTGAACAAATAAGTATCTGGCAGGTGATCATCTAAAGGTGAACTAGGTTCTTTAGACTGGATTCTAGATAAATGATCTGCTCTTAAGTGTGTTTTTCCTTGTCTGACCACCACTTCAAAATCAAATTCCATTAGTAAAAGAAACCATCTGACTATTCTACAAATGTGACAAGGTTTATTTACCAAATATAGTAAAGCTTGATGGTCCACAAAGAACTTAAACTTGTTGGCCAAAAGGTAATGTCTATATTTCTTTACAACAAATATCATGCCCAACCCTTCTCTCTCAGTGGTTGTGTAATTTTTCTCTGCTAGATTCAATTGCCTACTAGCATAAGCCACTGGAAAATCTAACTTGCTTCCTTCTATTGGTTGTGCTAACACACATCCTAAAGCATAATTTGAAGCATCCACATGGACATGAAAAATTTTATCCCATTGAGGTGTTTTCAGAATTGGGGTTGTTACCAAACAAGTTTTTAGAGTTTCAAAGGCTTGGTCACACTCCTTGGTCCACTCAAACTTTGTAATTAGGGCATATAAGGGTTTGGCTATGTCAGCAAACTTGTGTACAAATTTCCTATAGTACCCACAATGTCCCATGAAAGTTTGAAGTTCCTTTACATTTGTTTGTCTTGGAAGTTCTATTATGGCCTTTATTTTCTTCTCATCAGTTGAAATTCCATTTTTAGAGACTATGTGACCTAACATTCTTCCTTGTCTTACAAAGAATACACAATTTTCTAGATTTAAACACACTCTGTAGGTTCTGCATTTCCTAAATATATTTTCTAAATCCTGCAAGTGATCTTGTCTTTTTAGTGAAAAAGTACAAAGATCATCTACATAAATTTCCATTACATTCCTTAGGAACTCTTTGAAGATATGACACATCAACCTTTGAAAAGTTGCTGGAGCATTGGTTAACCCAAAGGGCATAACCCTAAAAGCATGAATTCCCCATTTTGTGGAAAAGGCAGTTTTATGTTGGTCTTCCAATGCTATAGGTACCTGATTGTATCCTGAAAAACCATCTAAGAAACTATAAACCTCCTTCCCTGCAACTCTTTATAGAAGATGATCTGTTATAGGCAGTGGATAACTATCTCTTATAGTTGCTGCATTCACCTTTTTCAAGTTAATGCACACCCTAAGTTTCCCATTCTTTTTTGGTACCACAACTATAGGAGATAACTATTCTGTATACTCAATCTCATAGATGAAATTGGCAGCCAACAGCTTGTCAATTTCTTCCTTTATTTTAGCAGAGTATTTATCATTGAAGGTGTAATGTCTCTGTTTACTAGGTTTTGCATCAGGTGTAATAGGAATCTTATGCTCACAGATTTTAGGATCAATACCTTTCAAATCCTTGTAGCTATAAGCAAACACATCCCTATAGTCTCTTGCCAAGTTTCCTAGTGCCTCCTCTTCTTGAGTTGTCATGTCATCAGCCACTACAATATGTCTTTCTTCTCCCTCTTCCTGAGTGATCATGACCTTCTTATTTTGTTCCTCATTATCATAAGCCTCCCCTTTCTTCTTTTCTCTCTTTGGTTTCATCTTGAGAAGTAGTCTGTCTTCTACTTCATAATTCTTGAAATTTGCTGGTACATCAAACTGTTGATCTTTGTTTGCTTCCTTTTTCTTCTTTTCATCCTCTTGGTTTTCTTCTAATTCCTTGTGTTTGTTTTTCTTATACTTGCCTGAGATTTTATGTTTAATAGCATCTTCAGCTTTTACTTCTTCCAAAAATTGTGTTTTCCCTTTTTCTAATATCATTTCTCCTTTCTGTTCCTCTTCTGTTTTTGATAATTTTATCATTTGTATTCCAATGTGAAAAACATCATACCCTTCTTCATTTTGAAATTCCACTCCTACATACTCATCACTGGCCAGATCCATGGTAGCCAATATTTGGTTCCACCCATAGGGCTCAAATTCTTCATCTTTGAATTGTTGTGGTACATAGTTCTCATCTTGTAACTTTCTTCCTTCCACACAATCTTCTCTTCTCAATCTCCTTTTTCTATTGGTGAGGTTTCTTATCATATTGCACTTCCATATTGATGATTCAGTTTCATCTTGGTCTTCTATCTCTGATTCTTCACTTAATCCTTGATTTTGATGTATTTTATACCATTCTTGAGGAGATATGTCACAGTAGTGCCCATTTCTTAGATTTACTCTGGTTATTCTTCCTTTGCTCTGAAGGTATAAGCAATCATTACCCCAATCTTGCACAATTTGCATTTGTCTCATAAATGGCCTTCCTAGGATAATTTCATATGAAGTAGATTGTGGGAACTCAACTATGGCAAAAGTATGTTCTATCTCTATTCCACATATGTCCACAATCACTTTCTCCCATATTCCTAGGGGTTTTTCTATGTGTCCATCTGCAAGTCGCAATCTCATTTTGGTGGGTAATAATTCATTTTTTTCCCATTTTTCCCAAGGTTGTTTAGTCATGATGGCCACTCCTGATCCACTATCCAGAATGGATTTGGCATGGTTTTTACCAAATTGTATTTTTAGTGTTGAGTTTCCTTCTTCTCCTTCACAATATCCTCCTATCTTATCAATGGGAATATACAACAACTCCTCCAAATCTTGTAGTTGTGGATGAATATTTTCTGGTATAGGTTCCCATTTTTTCATTCTGTTTTGTAAGTGAGGATTCTGTTTTATCAATTCTTCCAATGTGGTGTGATATAGAATTGTGCATTGTTTATCTATATTCACCTGGAATGTTATTTGTGGGTTTTCTTTCTGATTCATATTTCCTTTTGGTCTTGTTGTCTCAGATTCCTCAACTGTTTTTTGAGAATTGTCTACTTCCCCCAGTTTGAGTTGTGCTTCCTGTATGATTTGTTTACACTTCTGCATCCTTTCATGTTCTAAGTCTAGCATAGGATAAGCCATTCCATGCTCTGTAGGATTTGGTCGCTCTTGAATTCTTCCCTTATATGCTTTGATCAATGTTTCTAGACTCTGTGAATTTCCTTTCTTAGACTGGGTTTCTGTCTTCTGAGAAGGAGTTCTGTTTGATTGTTCCCTACTCTCTTCTTCCAAATTTCTACCCATTCTTTTTTTCCTTTCCCATTTCCCTTTTTGTCTATTTTTCTTCCCCTTTGAGACTCGACCTTCATTTTGTTCCCTAGTCATTTCTTGTTGTTTAGCTTGTGCCCTTTGTAGCTCAGTGATGAGTAGCACGTCCTTTAATGTCAATCCGGGAAGACGTGAGGATGGTATGAAGACCTCGAGCAAGTGGAGGCACAAGTGCGTGAGTGAGAAGCACACAATCATGCACACACATACACACACGCGCACACACGGCAAGACAAAGAGTGAGAAGCAATGGAGTTCTTAGATTACTTTCAAAAAACTCTTACAAGTTCATTCCAATTACAATCTAACCTCAAAAATGAGCTCTCTAGCTCTTTTTATAGTTTTTGACTAGGTTTTGGCCCTGTCCAGACCTAGTGTCCGGCCTAGTTACAAGTTAGGTTCCAGGGCCAATTTGAGGGCTTAAACGGAGTCTAAAAAATACGAAAATTGATATGTAGGTACTTCTAAGGCTCCTCAAGCTCAAGGACTCCTTGAATTGCACAAAATGGAGCTACAAAAGTATGAAATGGTATTTACAATGATTGTTAGTGATAAGAATCACTGTTATAAAGATGTTGATTTGGAAAAATTTGAAGGGCCTATCTGCTAGATTTGCGTCGACTGCTTTGTCTACTTACTCCTTCACCTTGTTCTGACTCTCTCCGCTGGCTTCCTTGTCTAGTCAGTCCTTGGGTGCCCATACTGCTCTCAACACCCCCCCCTCTCTCGCGTCTGTCGTCCCTGACAGACCCTTGTTGCTGGGAGTGTTGGATGTAATATTCCACAACCTGAGTGGCAAGCTGATGTTCTTGTAGGCGTAGTCCTCTGGCTAAGTCTGTCATCATACGATCCCAATCAATTGGTCCTGGAATGTCCGGGTGTGGCAGACGTAACTGATCTGCATGGACCGCTTGTTCTACTGCGAATAGATGTAGCAAATGTGTGGGTTTGGGAATGAAGATTTCGGAATGATATTTCCAGAATCCCGTAGAGAACATTTCCTCAAATGTCTGCTTGAAGCATGCGGGTAAGTACTTTATTCGTGCATGCCAGGCAAAGATTATAGTGACCGAGGGAGTCTGGCTCATGTCGTAGACTAAATCCTTGTTACCTTGAGAGAATCCAGGGGCAGAGATGCATGGAGCTTGTACATTTTGAAAGGTTTTGAAGACAATGGTCATGAGCTCGAATATCTTCATACACATTTTTGCTGCTATGTCGGGTACATTATTTAGACGTGTAGACCAGTGCCGAATTGTTGATATCATGTAGGCTACGGTTGGGGTCCCTCGAGGTGGAGCAAAATATGGATAGTTAACCCAAGCCGAGCATTCTTTATTGTTGCGTACCTTGATTGCAAATGCTTGCCAGGATCTGCGACGTACCACTGGGCAATAACATGGATTATACTTGATATATAGTGGCATGGTTGCCCAGGTGCTCATCATCTCTGGGTAATCGGTTAGTAGACGTGCACGCCAATTAGGTTGGAAGATCGAGCCAGCACGTGCATCTGTCGGTAAATCCCCTATCTCAAATTGAGTGGCGAATGTGGGCTCCTTCCCTATATGTCTTTTGACTTCTGCATTATAATCATGTAGTAAGACAAAATAAGGCATGTATTGCGACTCTGATGTTGTGATTAACCGTTGATGGGATAAGTTTTGAAAGTAGGAAGACCGAAGGATAGTTTCTTCCAGATTTGTGAGAGATTGCATTTGCACGGCCACACGATCATCATGTGTCTTACCCACTTTCTCGACCCTTTTGACCCAATCTGGAACTTGAATTTCTAAAGTGTCTTGTCCTTCCTCTGTAGTTCGACCACCGGGTGTCGGCATAGGCTCGTATGGCTCTTCATAGCTGTCATCAACGGGGATTTCCACTACTGTTTCAGGTTCTGGTTCTTCAATGGGCGAGGGTGGCCTTTCATATGGTAAGAGGCGTGCTTGGAGTTCTGCCACCTGTTTTCGGAGGGTCTCTATTTCTTCTGTAGAGCGTTGCAAGATTACCGGCTCCTGTTGAGCTGTGGGGACACTGGCTATCTGTTTCTTTAGATCTGCACATTCAGTCTCTAACTTTTCATATGACTCCAAGAAATTTGCATGCTCCTCAAGTAAGATGCGAATGTCTTCCGATGGGACTGCTCTATATCTGGTAGGGCTAATGGTTGCTCCTACAGTTCCTTCCATAGCCGCTTCAAAGTTGTCTTGGTTTTGTTGTTGAAGTCTCTTGTTCTCTTCTAGTGCTACTGCCATGTGCTTCCTTAATAGCCCATTGTTGCGTCTGAGTGTAGCATTAGATATCATTTGCGCTTGAAGCACTGTTTCTAGTTCCTTGACTGCTTGGTCATCTACTGTTGATGTCTTTGATTCCAATTCGGAGTGAGCCTGCTGTAAGGTTGTATGCTCGGTTAGGAGCGTTTGGTAATCAGCTTCAAGAGTGGTGACTCTAGCTTGCAGACGTTGAGATTTTGTCTGGAGGGCAGCAGTGCGTTCTTCCAATTGATGGTATTCTTGTTGTAGTTGATGTGCACACTGAAGTAAGGTGTTGAACGTGCTATTTACATTATGAGATGCAAGGGGAAAAGTTTGAAGTGCAGGGGAGGTGGGATTGGGTAGGGGGGTAGTGAATTCTGTGTGTGCCAATGATGTGAGTGGTGAGGTGGGGGGTAAGGGAGGGGGAGATGGTGGAATCGTGGGGAGAGGTGCTGTGGTTGGTGAAATGTCCATTGGGTCAGACAAAGTGGTGTGTACAGGGGCTACCATGTAGGTGGGTATGGTAGGTGAAGTGAGTGTGGTGTTCGTGTAAATTGATGTCGTTGCGAACATCGGGGAAATGTGCCTCTGAAACATTGGAGAGCGGATGAACTGCTCCACAAAGGACGGGTATTGGGGTGGTGAGGTCAGGTTGAAAGAGGGGTAGGGGCCAGATGGGAAGTGAGGGTCATGGAATGGAGGTACCCGTAGTGGGGAATAGGCTGGGAAACACAGGGTGCCTTCGGTGGGTGCTGGGTTTCCAACTACACTTGGAATTATGGGATGGCCAGTTATGGGTTCGGAGGATAGAAGGGATGAAGTGTACAAGGGATTGGTGACGAAGGAGAAGAGGGTGTCTTGTGAGGTGGGTTCTCGAAATGAGAATGATGTGAATGAGGATGGGTTATAAGTGAAGGCAGAGGTGTGACTATCGTTTCTTCCATGGTGGGAGGTGGTGGTGGGGGTGGAGAAGGTGGTGATGGAGGATGCTGGGGTGAGATGGGTGATGTTTGAACGAAGGTTTCAACAGAGAGGTCAGTGGTGGTTGTGGGAGTAGCTGTTGTTTCAATGGGTACTTCTTGTTCTGTGACGGGTATCCTGATAGTCTTACCTGCTCGTGGTAATGTGTCAACTCTGTGTTTGTCATACCTCACGGACTGGCGGACTACAGTGTGGACAGCCTCCGGAACTCCTAAAGATTCTGACACTAATTTGAGGGTGTCAATGAAATGTTGGTCCACCCCCTCATCTGATAGCATTTCTTGCATCAAAGCTTGACCTGATACACGAGAGAGTTGATGCCTTTCTTGTACTGCTTTGATTGTGTCGTATAACCTTTGTAGTTGAGCTGTATATGCTGGTGCACCTACAAGTTCTGGCACTTCTTGTTGCTCCTCTTGATGCTCTTGATCATAATCCTCCTCATCTTCCTCTTGTTCTTCATCTCCGTCATCCTCTTCATCCACTTCAACTGGGGTGACAGGTGCTTGGGAGGTTGTGGCCTGCGTTTGCACGTTTTCCGCTTGTTGTGCCTCTTCTGCCTCCAGCTCTACATCTTGTAATAATTGTTCGAAATCTTCATTAGTGAGTTCTTCCAAAGGTGCACCACTGGGAAATTCAAGGTCGGTTGGGATAGGAGGGAATATCAAGGTGGAACCATCGGTGCTGCGTCTTGGAAGTCGGAGTGTGAATGGTCGGAATCTTCGGGGTGGAGGGGTAACATCTGGTGTTAGGGTGGCTCCACGTGGTTGAGCACATGGGACTTGGACAGTGCCTCTCATCTTCTTAGAAGGGGGTCCAGTGGATGTCCTGCCTCTAAATTGCTCTACACGATTCCACATTAGGGCCCGTTGAATAGGAATGTCATAAGCCAAACACCTATAAATGATTCTCGTCAGAGCATAGCAACCATATAAAACCTGTTTCCGCGGCCATCGTTTGTGAGCTAGGTGTATCTGATCAATTATCCAGTGGGGTAAGTTGATGGTGAGGCTCTGTGTCTCTGCCAGATACAAACTAAACCAAATCTTTTTGGGCAGCATGGTGAATCTATCTTGTGCCGGGAAAGCAAAGTGTTGCATGCACATGCGAAGGTGTATTGCAATATTAGGCGTCATGGACACCATGTCCTTGAGTTTGGTGAGACTTCGATTCTTCATGTAATCCGGTACTAGTGTTTCCTTTTCTGTAGGAATATGCATTCCGCGCATATCTAGAGCCTCTCTCACCAAGTTGTTTGATAGCCTGAACCTCTTGAGCTCATTCCCCTTTGTCAGAGATGGAATCACAAATGAGCTTGCACCTTTTGGGTTCTGGTTTGGAGTCAAGGTGTTGATGAGATAGTAGCATCGCATGAAGTCTGGCTTTGGGAGCCGTGCATTGAAATATGCATTCAATCCTGCCTTTTCCCATATCGAACGTAGACCTTCTGCATTTTGTAACTTCTCAAATTCTCTTGTAAAGAAATGATATCTGCCTTGCTTCCCATTGAAGTCCAACTCTGATTCCCATAGGTACGTTCCCTCACCCAAGGGTCCTACCACTTCAGTAAACCAGTGGGAAGTCTTTCCTACGGGCATGGTGTGGCCACGCGGAGGGTCCGCAATAGGTATGATTTTGATTGCCCGCAATTCTTCTGGTCTTTCATTTGTCTCAGGCAAAACGGGTAAACTGTCTAAGTCCACCACTTGCGGGCTTGTTTCTGTGTGAGAGCTAGTTCCTGCTGCCTCAGCCATGTTGAAAACTTCGCAGCTGGTTCTGTGAGAATATATGAATAAATGTTAACATTGCAATGGACACAAAAATGACACGGTGTCCCCTGTTACAACATTAACCTAAAGTTCAGGAGAGGTTAGGGGTTAATAAGTGCTCGGTGCTAGTGTGTGTAGTTAGAAATTGGGTAGACCTACGAGCTAAGCGGAATGATGTGATGTGAGAGTGAAGTAGTTAGTAGGTGGAAATGGATTTACAATTGGGGTCCGGGGGTTTATTACAAGTTTTAGGTTGCCAAATGCAACGGATAAGTTTTGAGTTTGACTTTGTGGAGGCTCTGGAAAGTGTGATAGGGTATTTACTTGAAAAAGGGGGCTGTTTAAGGACCCATCTACGAGTGAGTCTCTGCGTGTTTCTAGGTGGCAGTGTGTTCGAGTATATCAGACAAGGGTGGGTGGTAGCTGCTTGAGCGAGTGAACCCTGTTGTGTATGATGTGAATTGTGTGGGGTTATTTGAGCCCGCAAGCAAGCCTTAGGCACCCAAATTTGTCTTGATTGTGGGTCAGCCTTCATCGACTTCTTGGGTACCCAAATGGATTTCACTTTCTCCACAGAGGTTTTAGGAGTCCTCTTATTAGCATCAAGTCGTTGATTACTAATAGGAAGTTGAGACCGTTGTTGTGACTTAGTTACGGTCGACAGCTCGTCTTTCCGCACCCACATTTGTTTCATCGGCTGAGTTGTTCTGCTTCGCGCGTTCTTTTGGTCTCTCGCCTGGAGAGTCTTCAGTGATTAATCTGCCCTTAGTTGTTGCCTCCTTCTGGCCTTTGGAAAAGAAGGGAGTTCCATTGTGGTTCTGACTCCTTCTTTGAGATCTTCATTCTTCTGCATCACATAGCCTTGGACAAGAACAACATGGTCAAATTCATGTGCACCCCTGGAGGGACCAGGAGTCCGTGTCTTTTCTAGTTCCTTGAGTGCTCCATTATTTAACTCAATTGTAATTCTAGTCTGATTCACCCATACCTGAAGAAGTCCACTTCTTAGGTTTAAGTTGACTGCTTGGTCATAGATCCAGTCTTGACCCAAGACAAGGGGTTCAGTGAGGTCCTCATCTTGACACACTAGTACTTTAACTGTCATTGCCTCATCATGAATATAGAGGGGAAGTTCCACCTCGCCCATGCAAGGGGTTTCCATGCCTCCCAATCCTATGAGATATGCTTCCATAGGATTGAGAGTTAATTGCAACTCTTGACAGTAAGACAATTTAACAGCACTAGTGGCTGCACCTGAGTCAATGTGAGCTAAAACCTGAAACTTCACACATCGCCACGGAATATCCTGGATTTGCGTATGCATCTGGCACAGGTTGCTCTCTACCTTGTCTTCTTAATTTCATTCTCCGTATGCGCTCTAGGGCTTCTGCTTGAGCTTCTTCTCGAATTCGTTTTTCCTCCTCTTTACGTTGCTTAGCAGTATTGAGTCCTGATACAACTTGACTCTGCATCCGCTAATATAGTTTGGGAGAACATCACCCTCTAAAGTGGCTAGTTGTACTGCTCCACTCGTGGAGATCCTATTGATTATCATAGGTCCGTAGCCTCTCTTTTCTAGCTTCCTTGCGTGTTGTTTCAATGTGTAGACTAAAACTAGATCTCCTACTTTCAAGCCCTTATCCTTCACATGGGCATCAAAGTATGCCTTCTGTCTCTTCTTAGCTGCATATATCCCTGCAGCTACTCTCAGTCTTGTTTCTCCTAATCGTTCAAGGTCAAAAAGTCTAGAGGAGAGTTCATGACCTGTCCATTCGTGCTCTTGTGCTACTTTCAATGTAGGTATCAAGAAGTCCAAGGGTAGCACCGCGTTTTGGCCAAATACCATCTGAAAGGGGGTGGCTTGGAGTACCGTCTTGTAGGCGACTCGGTATGCCCAAACAGCATGGTGTAGCTGTTTGTCCCAATCAGAGCGTTTAGTGTTCACTAATTTTGTCAGTACATTGCATAAGATCTTGTTGGTGCTTTCGGCCTGGCCATTTGCTTGAGGGTGATAGGGGGCAGACTTCTTATGCACTACCAAGAATTCTTGGAGCAGATTTTCAATAACTTCATTCAAGAAGTGAGTGCCTCTATCACTTACTAGCTCTATAGGTAGCCCATATCTTGTGAATACATTTTCAAACAAGAATTTAGCAGTTGTTTGAGCATCATTCTTTGTTGTGGCTTTTACCTCTACCCACTTAGTTAGATAGTCTGTTGCAACAATGATATATTCTGCATGGGAACCCTTAGCTGGGGGATTAATAGGACCTACAAAGTCTATTCCCCACTTAGAGAATGCACGTCCACCCATCATAGGTTTCAGTGGCATCTCATCTTTGCATATAGGATACTGAGTTTGCTGACAGACATCACACCGTTTCACATAGGTATGTGCATCCATGTGAAGGGTCGGCCACTAGAAGCCCGCAAATAGTATTGCCTTGATCACCCGATCTGGTCCAAAGTGTCCTCCTGCTACACCTTGGTGAGCAGTTTCCAAGATCTTAAGATATTCACTTTCATGGACACATAGTCTCAAGTAACCATCTTTACCACGTTTGTATAGATTGTCGCCAATGAGAGAGTAATCCTGGGCTTCTTGTTCTAAACTCCTTTTCCTAGCCAGAGTCATGTCTGGAGGGAATGTTTTCGTCCTCAGGAAGGATACTAGTGGTTCACTCCAATCTGGCACTATGGACACTTGATAAAGAGTGGCATGTTCCACAGGTGGTTTAGTGCGATAGATTGGGCATTCTTTGCACAACTTTTGGACATCAGCTTCCATAGTTGGCCAATGCACTCCGAGTCTCCTTAGCGTCTGTAAGGTTCGTTGCTTTGAGTAGTGTTGCTCTAATGCACCTACATGTGCTAAATGCAACCATTTATTGTACTCGTCCTCTTCCACACAACAAGCCAAGATTCCTTGATCCGTGTGCTTGTACATGCTTCCTGCCATGATGTGGTACTTTTGGGCTTTCACAACCTCTCTATTCTGTGTGTTTACTACTGGATGGTTAGGCCCGTATGTCAATATTGGCACCAATGGCTTAGCCCACTGCGGCACCACTTCCAAATTAAACAAGTAAGCATCAGGAAGGTCATCTGATACTCCTTGTGGGGCTTCTCTAGATGTGAGCCTAGAGAGATGATCTGCTCTCAAATGAGTCTTCCCTTTTCTTACCACAACCTCAAAATCGTATTCCATTAGCAAGAGAAACCATCTTACTAATCTTCCTGTATTGCATGGCTTGTTTACGAGGTATAGCAATGCCTGATGATCAGTAAAAAATTTAAACTTATTTGCAAGCAAATAGTGTCTAAATTTCTTAAGTGCATATATCATGCCTAAGCCTTCTCTCTCAGTGGTGGTGTAATTTCGTTCAGCTGCATTCAATTGTCGACTAGCATAGGCAATTGGAAGATCCATATTACCTTCACCAATAGGTTGTGCAAGCACACATCCAATGGCATAATTGGATGCATCCACATGAACATGGAAAGGCTTATTCCAATCCGGTGTGGTTAAGATTGGTGTTGAACATAATCGCCGTTTAAGCTCATTGAAGGAATTCTCACATTCCTCAGTCCACTCAAAGTTTGTCAGAAGTCCATACATGGGCTTTGCAATGACAGCATACATGTGAATGAACCGGCGGTAGTAACCACAATGTCCCATGAAAGCTTGTACTTCCTTGACATTCCTTGGCCTAGGTAGCTCTGCTATGGCTCTCACTTTCTCTTCGTCAGTAGATATGCCATTCTTTGACACTATGTGCCCTAGAATCTTGCCTTGCCTGACCATGAAAACACACTTTTCTGGGTTTAGACACACTTGATATTCTCTACATTTGTCAAAGATTTGTCTGAGTTCAGGAATATGGGTTTGTCTAATGTTGGAATGAGCACAAAGATCATCAACATAGACTTCTAAATTCTTCCTCAGGAACTCCTTAAATACATGGTACATTAGTCTCTAGAAGGTAGCTGGTGCATTGGTAAGCCCAAATGGCATTACACGAAAGGCAAATATACCCCACTCTGTGGCAAAAGCTGTCTTATGCTGATCTTCTGGAGCTATGGCTACTTGATTGTAGCCCGAAAATCCATCGAGGAAGCTATACACTTCCTTGCCTGCTACTCTTTCTAAGAGATGTTCTGTGATGGGAAGCGGATAGTTATCTCGAATTGTGGCTGCATTGACCTTCTTCAAGTTAATGCATACACGCAGCTTGCCATTCTTCTTGGGCACCACTACGATGGGGGATACCCACTCAGTGTGCTAAATTTCATAGATAAATCCAGCTTCGACCAGTCTATCTATCTCCTCTTCGATCTTAGCAGCATAATTATCGTTATATGTATAGGGCTTTTGCTTAGAGGGTTTGGCATCTGAAGTCATGGGGATGGTGTGTGAGCATATGTCTGGGTCAACACCCTTCAAATCCTTGTAACTCCAAGCGAATACATCTCTGTATTCTCTTAGCAAGGCTATTAACGCATGCTCTTCTTCCTCTGTTAGGTCATGGCCTATGTATGTGCATCTCTCCTCTCCTTCTTCTAGGGCCACTACTATTTTCTTGGTGGTTTCTTTGTTATCATAGGCCTCTCCTGATTGTGCCTCTCGTTTCAGCATTCTGATCATGACTCTCCTGTCATCTATCTCATACTTCTTAAAATTTTCCGGGACCTCAAACAAAGATTCTTCCTCCTCTGGTGAGACTTCTCTCTTCTTTCGTTTCTTTCCTTCTTCCTTCGGGGTCACATGTGTGGCTAATCTTACATCATTTGTAAGCTCTCCATGCCTCTGGGGTTGAAATTCTACTTCATGGAAGTATTCTTCATCTGATGCAAAAGGTGGGTCCATAATGATTGACTCTAGATCGGAGTCACTTGCATCCTCAAGTGCATGGGCTAGGTTCGCATTCTTCTAGAACTGCCTCTCCCATGATTGGCTCTATGGAGAAGACTGAAATGTCATAGCCATCCTCATCACAGTGAGGTGTCCATTGTTCCTCATTGATGGCTACATCCATGGTTGCTAGGATTTTTGCCCAGCCATGGGGTTCAAATTCCTCATCAGGAAAGACTACAGGTGCATAGGCTGGGTCTTGGATTGATCTATGGGTTTCTTTTGCACCTATTTCTCTGGCTTTTTCTCTCTTCTCTTCTTCTACTGCTACCTTACACATCCATAAGTGAGTGTCTTCATGCATCCATGAGGATCCTGATCCTATGGAATGCACCGATTCTGTCTCATCTTTGGCTCTATGGATGGGATTCCATTGGATGGGAGGTACATCTCTATGAGAGTAATCTTTGAGATTTACTTTGGTTGTAACACCTAAGTGTTGCAAATACAAGGAGTTGGTTCCCCAGTCCTGTACCACTTGCAACTGTCGCATAAATGGTCTTCCCAAAATCATCTCATAGGCATGATTTTTGCTGAAGTCACATATAGCAAATGTATGCTCAAACTCGACACCACAGGTGGTGAGAGTTATTCCTTCTAGCAATCCTAAGGGTCTCTCAATATGACCATCGGCCATCTGCAGTTTCATTCTCGTTGGCCTGAGTGCTGGCTTGCCCCAACGCTTCCATAGGGAAGTGGTGGCAATTGCAACTCCTGCACCTGAGTCCAAAATTGCCTTGGTGGTGTACTCCTGGTAGGTAATGGGAAGATAGGTGTTCCCTTCTTCACCTTCACACATATCTCCTATCTTATCCAAGGGTATCTCTGGCACCGTCCTATGTGATCCTACCTGGGAATGAGGTTTCACTATCGCTGGTACTTGTTTGGCGACATGTTTCCATAATTCAGGTCTAACCTTGAGTAGCTCTTCCAAAGTGAGATTGCACTGCACTTTGGTGTTCTTCACTACCTCTGTGTTCTTAGGTATGACTGAATCTTCGTTTCTTACCATGACCGTGGGTGCTCTCATACAAGTAGACTTAGCTTCCCATGGGCCTGTGAAGTGGGGTAATTCTTGTAGAGAGTTAGATTCAAAGTCTAGTCTGTCCTGAGAGTGGGTGCTCTCCTGCTCCTCATAAATGGATGGGATGTCTTGTGGGAATTGGTCGTGTGCATCATCCACAAGTTCAATAGGAGGAGGGACTTCACTCTCTTTAGCCCATTTGTCTTCTTGTATCTCGTGTAGGAATTCTGGTGTGAACCGATTCATAGAAGATGATGTGTCTGGCTCCGTAGAGTTAGGCACATAGGCTTCAGGCACATAGGCTTCCTGGGTAGGAATGCTTACTCTTTCACTTGCCTTGTCCTTGTGTTGTATGGCGGGTTCCTTTTCTGATTGTGCAATCAGCTTCTCTATTCTTTCTAACAGTCCATCAAAGTGCAACTGTGTCTTCGCTGAACTAGAGATGTTAAATAGGCGACTGGCTTCAAACATGGTCTGAGCCAACTCCACCATCTTAGCACAAATTTTGGTTCGTTCTAACTCTAGTTCTGCTCTTGGGTAACACTTTTCATGATCAGTTACATTTGGCCCTTCTTGGATTCTAGCCTGATATGCTTTAAGCATCATATTAAGGTCTTCGGGAGTGGGATCTGCTAGGACTGATCCTACTCTAGGGGGTGGTGGAATTAGTTGCGGCGGGTCGGAAGGTGTTGGGAATGGTGGAGGTGGGGTAGTGTGAGAGGGAGTTTGAGATGTGAGTTCAGTTATCCTGGCCTTTGTTTCTCTGAGGCTTTCCTCGAGTTCACTCATCTTTTTTGCCCATTGCCGTTTCATTCTTTCACGGCTATCTCTCCAAGCTCTAGTCCTCTTCTTTGTCATGCTCTCTGTTTCACTAACATCTGGGCTCTTCTCCTGGTCTACCCCTTGGTCTTGCTGCAATGCTTGAGCTCTAGTGATCACTTGCACAGGTGTAGTGGAAGTGACACTTCTTGTGGACTCTACCACTAACCCAATAACGTTAATAGGAGTAATTTTTGGCATATTACTAGGATTCCTAGGGCAGTCTCGTAAGAGATGTTCCTTTCCACAGTCTTGGCAAAAACCCTGGATCGTTACTGACTGGGGTTGTGTAGGTGGAGGCAAGGGACAATCACGAATGAGGTGATCCCCCTGACATCTGTAGCATGGTCCTCTAGGGAATGGGGGTCTTACCTGCCTAGGTTGAGGTCTAGGATTGGGGTTTGTATACATGAGGTTTGTGTGATCTGACTCCCAACTAGGTTCACTCGGTTCTTCACTATAGTAGGACTCACCATGTTCAGGAGATTGCATGTAGTAAGCATGGGGACTATCGACATGTGTAGAATCAAAGCTATGGTCACTGAGGTCACTTTCAGAAAGCAGTGGTGTTACAGGAACTATAGCTCTATTCAAGTTTTCTTCTGCTGCTGCATATTTTACTGGGATCACATTAGCTGGGGCAGGGGGTTGTTGTGCTAACACAGGCTGAGGTCTTTGTTGGTTTTGGTATGGTTGCTGATAAGGTTGTTGTGGCCTGCCATATGGCTGTGGAGGGTACTGGTTCTGGTATCTTCCCTGCGGTGGATAGGGTTGAGGGTAAGTTTGCCTAACTGTTTGCTTATTGTAGGGGCAATCTTGTGCGGTGTGATTGGTGTACCTCCGTTCTATGGTGTAGTACTGGCTACTAGGATTTACTTGGGGCTGAGCCATAATGGGACATACGTTCGCCATGTGGTCGCCACCACAAGTATAGCACCTTTTCACAGGGGCAAACCTTGGGATTTGTTTGCTAGTTACACCTAATTTCTGAGCTACTTTCTCTGCAAGTTCCTCGATTGATGTGGATTGCATGGAAGAGAGGTTAGAAGCACTATCCGAGTCTTTGTATATCTTGGAAAGCTCTAACTCCTCCCCTAGGTTATCCTCAATGTCAATGCACATGCGTACACAATCTTCAATGGTCCTAGGGTCCTTCAGGTACACATAAGATCTCAATTTGGTACTTAGCAATCCATCCAAAAATAAAGCCACTTGCTTAGCTGGTGTGGGTAGCTCCGAAACAGGGCATCTTTCTAAGTATTGCCTAAATCTTCTTCCTGCAAGTCTCACGGTTTCTTGAGGGGTTTGCTTGAAGCTGTGAATCAGCGAGGAGGTATTATGCCTTATGCCACTCTTAGAGAATTCAATAATGAAAGCCTCTAGGAGTTGGTCTATGCTCCTGAACTGCCTCTCATTTACTGGCTGAAACCATGTCAGGGCAGTGTTCCTAAGGGTCAGACCAAAGGCATTGTACTGCGTGAATAGATCCTCCACTTGTTCAGCTCTCAGGACTTGCCTAAACTCAGCCACATGATCGTATGGATCTCCAGTGCCATCGAAGTAGTTCTTCATGGACTTAACTAGCTGAGTCGGTCTCAAAGTCCTTGTGTGCTCTCTAGGTCGTGGTAGAGGGAACTCATCCGCATTTCTTTGATTCCTGTGAGCTCTAAGTATCTCAGGTTCTACTCTATTTGTTTCCGTTCTCGTTCTTTCTTTGCCCACTGGGTTGGAAAAGCTGACTTCTGGTCTATCTCTAGTTCTGTCTCTTTGCATTCCATGAGCTTGGGATGTTCCAGCTCCAGGGTGACCATAGGATACATTCGATCTTGGTTGGGGGAAAACGAATTCACCCTTCCAAGTGTAAGCATGCCTATCATTTTCTGTCACCACAAAGATCCTCTCTGAAGCGTGATCCAAATAGGTCACTCTGCCTGGGCTATCAGGATCCTTAAACTCATAGATCATGGTTGTCCCTATATCAATTGGCCGATCAGGTTTGTACCTCCAAAAGGCTTCGTCAGTCTCTCGATTGAGGAGCAAATCTATGCTCTTATTATCCTGGGGAATCCACTCTGGTGTGATAATCCTAGTGAGAACCGATTTACCTCGAGGGGTTCTAGGTTCTGCACCCATGTTTCCTTGCTCCAGGTCACCTAAGTCTGCTTCGGGGATCACATTTCCAAATTCGTCCGTCCTATCTGGGTGACTGGTGACTACGTATATGGTTCCTTCTTTGTCCAAGTATGCTCCATTTTCAAACTTGACAGCTGGGTGCTCTAATCCAATGGATTGATCAGGATTCTTAATCTGTACCACAGATCTTCCTAGGCCGTCCTCATAGATGTTGGCACCTAATCGGTTGGTCTTAAGGTATTCCAACTGCGTTTTGTAAGGGCCTTCTACTCTGTGCAAGTATGGCACTCCTGAACTTCCTGTAGGTCTCTCCATAACTTGAGACATCTCGGATTCACTAGTCTCAGAACTTGGGTAGTATGAGTGGTGGCTCAACTGCTGGGCCCACGACCTAGCAGTGTGGTTGACACTAGCCTCTGAAGACCTAAGGCTTTGTCTATCCCTTACTAGATGTCGCCCTGATCTAAGGTTCATAAGCCTAGTTGAATAGCCCAATTTTGCCCAAGTACAACCTCGTTGCAGAGTCCTTTTGTATCAATTACTTAATCCCCTTTTTATGTTGATTATCGTGTTTATACTCTTGTCTGATATCACGTCGTTAGGAATACTTGAGTTTAATTTCGCACTTTAGTTTGGTCGTTTCACGTTAGGTTCTTTTCCCTTAAGGTTGTCGTTCACACACACAGGTTCTCTCTTGTCTTGAACTTGATTTCTTAGATAGTCTTTGATTTATCTCGTGCCTATCGTTGCCTGGAATTACTTCTAACACTACCTGCACTTAGCCTAAACTAAGAATTGACAGAGAGTGTTGCGGGTTTTCCAACCTTGAGTTCCTTTCCTTGTGTTGTTGCCCTGGTGTGCCCAGGACGCGCGTTCCCAAGCCTGCACTTACTCTTGCTTTGCGTACCCTTCGATGCTCCCAAAGGATCTGTAAAAGGCCCACTGTTAGCTCAAGACTTAAATTCAAAAGACAGAACCAATCACTTTCATTCATGTAACACTTCACCAATTTGCACTATGACTTTTGGACACAACTCTAGAGATCCCTGAATTTTGTTACCCTTGGGTATGGTCAACTTAAAAATACCCTATCTAATATTCCTGATCTTAATTTAACCGTAACCAGTTGATGTTTTTGTTGTACTCCCTGCGAGCTTTCCAACAAAACAAAAATCACGGTAAACGGATTTCGTATGAGAAAGTTATGACCGTTCAGGGTTCTAGGGTTAAGACAGGGTTCAAACAGGATCACTGTGCAACAGGTTTTCCCCAAGTTGTTTTCCTAAGGCCTCCTTATGTGCTCTAGAGTAAAATGTTTATGCCCAAAATTAGCCCAACTCTTCAATTAAAAAACCCTAAAAAATTTGGCTAAAATTGGTTGTCAATCGCGATCGACAGGGCTGTCAATCGCGATCGATAGGGCTGTCAATCGCGATGGACAGAGTATCAATCGCGATGGACAGAGTATCAATCGCGATGGACAGGGGTCAGTCAATCGCGATGGACAGGCAATCAATCGCGATGGACAGGGGTCAGTCAATCGCGATGGACAGGCAATCAATCGCGATGGACAGGGGTCAGTCAATCGCGATGGACAGGCAATCAATCGTGATGGACAGGGGTCAGTCAATCGCGATGGACAGGCAATCAATCGCGATGGACAACGGTCAGTCGCGATGGACAGAGCTGTCAATCGCGATGGACAGAGCTGTCAATCGCGATGGACAGGAGTCGGTCGCGACGGACAGGCAATCAATCGCGATGGACAGGGGTCAGTCAATCGCGATGGACAGGCAATCAATCGCGATGGACAGGGGTCAGTCAATCGCGATGGACAGGCAATCAATCGCGATGGACAGCAGTCAGTCGCGATGGACAGAGCTGTCAATCGCGATGGACAGAGATGTCAATCGCGATGGACTGAAATTTTGCAAAATTTTCAAAATTTTTTGTGGAAATGTGGTGTGCAGGGTCTCTAGTCCACTGTGGTGCACTCAGATTTACCAAAAGGTGAAAATTTCTGTCAATCGCGATCGACAGGAGTCGGCGACTGCGAGACAGTTCTGCACATTTCCGTACCTGCACGACGTGCTGGAGGGGATGATGCTGTTGAAACCGGCAAGAAACTCCAAAAGCATGCAGAAAATAGCACACAACAGTTCGCTCTCTCTCACAAGTGAAATGAGGGAAATGAGGTGGAGAAGGTGATATAATCAAAAAACTGAAATTTTCGCGATGATGGAAGTGGAGGTGGAAGATGGTGATGATGATGATGGTGATGATGGTGGTAAGGTAAGAAAGAGAAAAATAGGAAAAGTAGAGAAATTACCTACAACGCCAACGTCTCCAATCTACGTCTTACCATCACACGCTCGTCCTCAAAGCTCGATCCCCGGCAACGGCGCCAAAATTTGGTGTAGCTCAGTGATGAGTAGCACCTCCTTTAATGTCAATCCGGGAAGACGTGAGGATGGTATGAAGACCTCGAGCAAGTGGAGGCACAAGTGCGTGAGTGAGAAGCACACAATCATGCACACACATACACACACACGCGCACACACGACAAGACAAAGAGTGAGAAGCAATGGAGTTCTTAGATTACTTTCAAAAAACTCTTACAAGTTCATTCCAATTACAATCTAACCTCAAAAATGAGCTCTCTAGCTCTTTTTATAGTTTTTGACTAGGTTTTGGCCCTGTCCAGACCTAGTGTCCGGCCTAGTTACAAATTAGGTTCCAGGGCCAATTTGAGGGCTTAAATGGAGTCTAAAAAATACGAAAATTGATATGTAGGTACTTCTAAGGCTCCTCAAGCTCAAGGACTCTTTGGCTTGCACAAAATGGAGCTACAAAAGTATGAAATGGTATTTACAATGATTGTTAGTGATAAGAATCACTGTTATAAAGATGTTGATTTGGAAAAATTTGAAGGGCCTATCTGCTAGATTTGCGTCGACTGCTTTGTCTACTTACTCCTTCACCTCGCTCTGACTCTCTCCGCTGGCTTCCTTGTCTAGTCAGTCCTTGGGTGCCCATACTGCTCTCAACACCCTTGTTATAGCATTTACATTTACTTGGTCAATGTCACTCAATTCTCCTTGTTCCATGATGTTGATTGTTTTCAATGGTATGTTATTAGGTGTGTTTTGTGGTTTTTGAGGATTTTTTGGACAATCCTTTATTAAATGATCCCTGCCACAATCCTTACAATAAGCTCCCTCGATTCTTAATGTAGGAGGTTGTGGACAGTCTCTAATGAAATGTTCTCCCCCACACCTATAACAAGTTATCTTTGGTCCCCCTTTGAACTGAGGTTTTTGATTGGACATATAATTATTGGTTATATACATGAATGTGGCTGTATCCATCTCAATTCTCCCATTTCCCAAGTCTAGGGCTTGTAGTTCTGGTTCTCTCAATTCTTATCCTTCCCATTCTTCTTGATATCCTTCATTCCATTGATAATCTTCCTTGTATAGTGACCTTGTTTTTGAGTTTCCCTCCTCTATTGGTGTGTATTTAATTGGTACCACATTTGTTGGAACAGGAGGTTGTTGCCCAAGTACAGGTCTTGGTTGCTCAATATATCCTGATTCTCGTTGACTCACATAATCTCTCTCTTTTATTGGTTGTTTATTATAGAAGCATTCCTCCCTGGTATGATTTGTCCATTTTCTCTCTAGTGTACAATATTTGAGTGTTTTTCTATCCTGCAAATGTGGTGGCTTTTGATATGGGCATTGTTGTACCAAATGATTTTCTCCACAACTGTAGCATTTTTTATTTGTGCTTATCCTAGAGTTTATCAAATTGGTTTTGGTGCTTACTTCTAGGGCTTTAGCAATGGCTTGAGCCAATTCCTCTGCTGGTGGGATTTTATCTTCATTTGTTCTAGGTTGATCAAATGCTAACAGGTCTTGGCCTCTATTATCTTCCAAATCAATTGCTTCTTTTACACAAGCTCCTAAGTCAGAGCACCTCCTATAATACACTAGGGTTCTTAATTGGGCACTTCTTAATCCTTCTATGAATAGGGATACCTGTCTTGCCATGGAAGGTACTTCCTCTTTGGGACATCTGTCAATGTACTGCTTGAATCTCCTGGTTGCCTCCCTAACATTATCATCTTTTTGTTGTTTAAAGCTATGTATCAATGTGGTTGTGCTATGTTTTATTCCATATGAAAATAGATTGTGAAGAATGGCCAGATCATTTGATGACTGAGAAATTGATTTTGGGACAACCATGGCTCAAACAAGGTAAAGTAATTTTGAATTTTGAAAAAATGAAGCTTAAATTGACAATAAATGACAAAAGGTTTTTAATATTTTTATTGAGTAATGAAGAACAGGAAGTTCAACAGGATGTTCATGACCCAGACATGGAAGGATTTACTTTTTCATTGGAAGACACACAGACATTACCAATACAAATACTAAATGATCAAGCTTCATTTAATCAAAATCTGCAAAAAATTGAAAGGGCAAAGGAGGGTGGAGACACAGGAGCAAGGTGGCAATTATGGCACAATCTGAAGCATCAAATCATTGGAACAAGAAGGATATGGAAACAAAGCATACCCAAGGCCTGTTCATCAAAAAAAAATTCCAGGACAAAATGGATATGGAGGCCAAAACATTCTAAAAACTGCTTATCAGAAGGAGATGGATTTTTTCCTTAGACAGGGACGATTAGGGTTAAATATTATTGGGTAAAAAAATCAGAGTTGATTCAATGGAAAAAGAGCATCCATATTTGATCTCGATTTAGAATTGTTTCAGAAACAGATCAGGATGTGATAAAAAAGAAAATCATAAAATATTGAGAATTAGGACAAAATATTTTACCTTATCCTTTTTCTAAGAAGAGAATTAGGAGGGGAAGAAAAGAAATAGAAGAAATTATTAAAAAAAAAAGAGAACACAAAAAAAAAAAAGAGAAAAGAAATAATTAAAAAAAAGAAAAGACAAAAAAAACAACAAAAGAAAAAAAGGGAAAAGAAATAGAAAGAGAAAAATTATCTATTTTTCCTTTCATAAGTTATACAGCACAAAGCAAGATATAGGTAGAAGGGTAGCAGGTTTCTATTTATTATTTTGTATTTTCCATTTTATTTTTTATGATTTTTTATTCTTATTTTTTATTTTTATTTTTCATTTTTTTCTTCTAAACATCTTCTTCCTGGATAAGAGCTGTCAGAAGAGGGGAGTGCACTAGACATCTTGCTACACATATAATGATCACTTTAATTGAGTTCTTCTAAAGAAGTCAGAATTTAATTGGAAGTTTATTTTCATTCTTCTTTCATTTCATCTCAAAATAAATATTATTCTTGATTTCTGGTGACTCATGTGGGTGGAGTTTTTTCTTTTGTGTGATGATATATTTTCTCCAGAATGGTGAATCCAAAGGAGTTGCCAATTCATGATTTCAAAGCAGAATCAGTCACTCTGTCTAGAGGACATTGGCTCTTGGATAGTGAAGCTGTAATAGAGAAGGTGGATCTAGAGTCTGATGAGGAACAAGAGATTCCAGAAGCAAAAAAGGTGGTTAAGGAGCTCAAAGAAACCCTGAGTATCATTGGCCAGCATATATTCATAGTGGGAGTAGGGGGTTACAAATATACCATGCTGTGTCAAGAGTTCTACAGATTTCAAAGAGTAGCGGTCAATCAGAAAAGATGGAAGGCAGTAGGGTTACACAAATTGTTGGAGGAACCCATATTTTTTATAGATTTCGAAAGAGTGGCACAGGTAATGAACAGCCAGTTGGAAGTTGGAAAAGGTAATGATGCTTATTTCCGGTGTAAAGTCAAGAACAAAGATAACCAGGAGGTGAATATCACTATAAAAGCAGAGCATATCAGAGCAGCTCTGCAGTTTTACCCAATGGGAACCAAGATTGATAATAGCTTTGTGAAAAAGAATAAAGAAACATATACAGGATACTCCAAATTTCCTGACTTTAAGGGAAAAGAGAATGAGGAGTATGCCATCAGGATGTTTCTGTAGTACTTTTGCTTCCCAAAACTGTCGAGATATACCATGCCGCACAAACCGGTTACACTAATTATGTTCAACAATAAGGACAGAACTAAACCCTTTGGTGTGATGGATGTAACCCCATACATACATGAACAGTTGAATGAAGCAGCTAAACATTGGGAGCAGAAAAAGTATATGAATGGAGCCAAGTTTTTAACCAGGATTATATATCATGTATTGGGAATGGAAGATCAATTGAAGCTGGCTCCAGAAGCACAATATTTTAGAAGTCTAATGACAGGAATCAAGAGTCCTCCCAGGAAGATGTTTGTGAGAGAAGCAGAAAGACAAACCAGCATGAGGGGAGCAGGAATGAAAAGAAAGGTAATCTCAGAGGAAGTGGTCCCTATAAAGAAAAGAAGGTTGGATCCAAGAAAAGTAGAATTAGAGCAGGTGGAAGCAACACCAAAGAAGAACATGAAGCTGCTCAGAAGCAGGTTCAATCTTCTAATGACCCTCATCCACCTCAGACCAGTAATGAGCAGTTATATACTTATCTGACTCAAGGTAATAATAAAAGAGCAGTATATGAAGCGCATTATCAAAAGATGTTGAAGGATATTCTTGCAAAGCAACATATTGGGTTCAAGAGGAAGTAGAACAGTATGAAGAACTGCATGATCAGATGATGGCACCTGAGATAGAGGAAGTATTTGTTAAAAAGGAAGTGGAGCTATTAGCATACTTCAAGGAGCTACAAGGACCTTCTGAAACAAGAAATACAATCGTAGCAAAGAAGAAGGTTCAAAAGAAACCAGTACCAAAGAAGAAGCTAACCAAGAAAAGTAAAGGGAAATCAGTGATTGAATCTGTAACTATAAAAGAGATAGAAGAAGTGACAGTAATAGAAAAGCAGAAGGAATCTACTGTTGTGGAAGAATCAAAATTGGAAAAATCTGGCATAGCAGGCTCTTCACAAATATCTTCAGACTCTGAAAGTGATATTGAAAATTTTTTATTAAAAAGTTTGAATTTATCAGTCCCTAGTACACCCAATGCGACAACACAGGCCAGTGAAAAAAGTAAAACACCAGAAGACATGAGTGAGAAGACACAGGGAAAGCAAGTCCAGGAAGAATTAGCAAAACAACTCAGTCCTGAAGAAGAAAGAAGGATGATGAAGGGTAAAGCAGTAATGATGGAAGAGGAGGGTGAAGTGAGAAAAGAGTTTAGCTGTGGGTTAGTGCATTCAGGATTAAAGTCAACATGGAAAATATCTTCACAACAAACCTATTTCAAATTGGAAGAAGGGAAAGTAGAAGCAGAAGAAAGAGCACAGATATGCAGTCAAGCCACTAAACAAAAAGATACAGCTCAAGTCAAGGAAACAGAAGAGGAAATAGTAGAAAAAGAGAATGCTCAAGAAGTAGAAGAGGGGATTGCAGAGAAAGAGATCAACCAAAGCATAAAAGACATCCTGAATGATTTGAATCATAATGAAGAATTCACAACTACAGAAGATCAAGGACAAGAGGAAGGCTTAGATCTCATGGATATAGATGAGCAAGAGGAGGGACATAAAGAGCAGACAAGTAATGATCAGACAAAACTTGCTGAGGAAACTAATTCAACCATAATTCAGGAAGAAGAAGTACAAGTAAAAGAAAGACAATTCTTTGAAGAGGAACAACAAGTGATGGAGAACAAGAAGGCGGAAGACACAAAGACAACTGAAGATACATCAGGACATGGGAATAAGGATTATCAGAGATTGGAATATGAAGAAGATATTGCAGACCAAGAAAAGATGGAAGCAGATAGGAGCCATGAAGAACAAAAGACTCAGGTCCTAGAGTATGAGGAAGAAGATGAAGAGAAGAATGAGTGTAAAGAAAATAAGAAGATAGAAGTCAAACAAATGGAAATACAAGTCGGGTTGGAAAGGATACCTAAAAATATAAGATCTGCTTGCAAGATCATTATGAGCAACATAGAGCAATTCAGACCATCCAGCAGAAACATGATTATATCAGGTATGGTAGCTGAATCTGAGTTTGAAAAAGGCAATAGTATCATCAAGGAGCACAAGAAAGAAAAAGAACAATTGACAGAACAATTGAGGACTGTAAAGGAGAAAAATGAGGAATTAACATATAGGATAATTGCTTTGGAGGAATTAGAGGTACATCAACAAAATAAGATCCAATATCTTGAAGAGAAGTGTGCAAAACAAACAGAGCAGAGTAGTAAACTGGAGATGGAGTTAAAGAAAATTGAAGGCAGATACAGAACTTTACAAAGTTCATATCAAATCATGGTCAAAGCAAATGAGGATATCAACAAACTATTAATGGAAGAAGGCTACTTGAAGGAAGAAAGCAAGGCTGATCAGGTGACATAGGAGGGAAATGAAGAATTGCACAAAGAAATCATGAGACTGCAAACAGAGTTGAAAGAAGCCAAGGAGCTGGAGAAACAGGCTAGTACACATGCTGCTACCTCAATGAGGGGTTACAACAAATTACATATGGACATAGAGAGAGAAAGGAGTGATTGGCAGTCAAGCTTAGAAAAGGAAAGAAGTAATTGGATAACACAAAGAGAGATATGAACATCTCAAAATAGAAGTTTAATGATAACAATAGAAGAGCTGTAGAAAAACTGGAAAAACCACAAGCTCAGGATGAAGAACAGATAGAGACTACACATACAGAAGATTATGAAGTAGGAAATGATGACAGAACTCAACATGACAGCGAACCAAAAAATAAACGATTAGAAGATGAGTATTCAGAGGAATTTGTCCAGAAACTTTTGACAAATAGAGAATCCAGAATGGACTTCATTAGAAAAATGCATGATGAATATGAGGACCAGATTGTTACATTTGCTTTAAATAAAGGGATAAATCCTGATCAACATCATTGGGCTGCAGATGGACTAGGCATACCCTTGTGCATGATTATGGAAAGTATTAAAAACTATCAATTGGCAAGGGTGGGATTACCTCCAAACAAATATTTAGAATATGAGGAAGATATCAATGTGACAAAGGAGCTATTTGAAAAAGCTAATCCCAAATGGAGGAATAGATGGTTGGATGCAAATAAGGAGTGCAGAAAAATATGGAAGGAAGCACCTATTCAGCTGAAGATTAATCCAGCATACTGCCCAGTAGCAAGGAGAAGAGAGTGGACAGTTTTCTTGGAAAGAAGGAAGAAGGACAAATTCCATCCAAATGGTTGAATTTTCCAAAGATAGTAGGTCCAAAGGCAAGAACATGGCTTACAAAAAAATATATGGTGGATACAGCTGAATCTGTTTTAACCACATACAAGGATGTTAATGACCCATCATGTATTTTACTAATCAGAGTAATGAGACTCATTTTGGCATGTATAGAGACTTACACAGATACAGATGTCAGAATTCTAAATTACATTGGCTTCAATTCTCCTACTGATGCCTTATTATTTGATCTTAGTGAAACACATGACAGGATATGTCTGATGGCTTATTATAGCAGAATAATATTTTTGGGCAGCCATTATCTCCAAATTTTTGAAGATGCATTTGATTATGGGTTCTTTGAAAGGGAATCAGAGATATTTGGAAACCTGTCTGTAGTTACAAAGTCTCGACTCACTGCATATGAAGCTGCCTACACAGAATACTTGAAAAAGGATGTAATTGATAAACCGGAGGCTGCTGTGCAATGGAAGAAAGCATTGTTTGAGATGGTAAACAACTTGAATGTTACTGAAAGGAGAAGCCATGTACTACTGTCACAAGTTTATCAGAGAAAGAAGAAATAAAGGGAGCATTCAACGTATATGAGCAGGAATGTCTTTTGTCAGGAGCCAAAAGGTCTAGGAGGGGAAGAATGTTGGAAGAAGTAATTTTTTGAAGTACTTTTGATGGAAAATAATTGTAAAATGCCAAAAACTTGTAGAAATATTTATGCAACTGATGTAAAAATAAGAAAGAGTCTTCCTTATGTAGAGTAGAATCCTATGTAATTTTTCTAGAATTTTAGGAAACTCCTAGATAGCATATTTTTAGAATAAAAGAGGAAAGGACCAAAATTCAAGTGTGAAAAAGGACACTTGAAAATGTATAAAAGACAATTTCCTCTATTATGAGTGGACAGCTTTCTGGGAAAGAAGGAAAGAAGGACAAATTCCATCCACATGGTTGAATTTTCCAAAGATAGCAGGTCCAAAGGCAGGAACATGGCCTACAAAAAAATATATGGTGGATACAGCTGAATCTGTTTTAACCACATACAAGGATGTTAATGACCCAACATGTATTTTACTAATCAGAGTAATGAGACTCATTTTGGCATGTAGAGAGACTTACACAATACAGATGTCAGAATTCTAAATTACATTGGCTTCAATTCTCCTACTGATGCCTTATTATTTGATCTCAGTGAAACACATGACAGGATAGTCTGATGGCTTATTATAGCAGAATAATATTTTCGGGCAGCCATTATCTCCAAATTTTTGAAGATGCATTTGATTATGGGTTCTTTGAAAGGGAGTCAGAGATATTTGGAAACCTGTCTATAGTTACAAAGTCTCGACTCACTGCATATGAAGCTGCCTACACAGAATACTTGAAAAACGATGTAATTGATAAATCGGAGGCTGCTGTGCAATGGAGGAAAGCATTGTTTGAGATGTAAACAACTTGAATGTTACTGAAAGGAGAAGCCATGACCTACTATCACAAGTTTATCAGAGAAAGAAGAAATAAAGGGAGCATTCAACGTATATGAGCAGGAATGTCTTTTGTCAGGAGCCAAAAGGTCTAGGAGGGGAAGAATGTTGGAAGAAGTAATTTTTTGAAGTACTTTTGATGGAAAATAATTGTAAAATGCCAAAAACTTGTAAAAATATTTATGCAACTGATGTAAAAATCAGGAAGAGTCTTCCTTATGCAGAGTAGAATCCTATGTAATTTTTCTAGATTTTTTGGAAACTCCTAGATAGCATATTTTTAGAATAAAAGAGGAAAGGACCAAAATTCAAGTGTGAAAAGGGACGCTTGAAAATGTATAAAAGACAATTTCCTCTATTATGAAAGGGTTGGTTATTTTGTAATTGATGCTATCCAGGTGAAGAGAGAAGTTTCTTGCAGAAAATCGTGTTTCTTCCTTTTGTGCGGTTTCTTTGATTTGTTGAGTCTATTCTATGTGTATCCATGGAGATTTGTGAGCTTCTATTGTGTGTTTCTGATGAATGTGTATGAAGAGAGATGATTACTGATGTATTGAGTGAAGAAATTGATGAAGAATGGTGCTGGAGATGAAAATCATTTGTTTTCACAGAATCACGATTGTCTCGTTTGAAGGTTACAGGTATCATTTTTTAGTTTTGACTTTATGATTGTATTGTGTTGAGAAAATAACATGTTTTAGACACCAAGATTGTGGAAAATGATGGAGATTTGCTCAAGATAATCCAAACCCTAGAAATTCCTCTTCATTTTCACTATTTCTCAGAAATCCAGCAATTTTTCTCTTATTTCTTGGATTCTATTATCTAGAAGGGGCTGTGGTCTCATGTATACTTCCAGGATTGACAAAAATAAGATGTATTGTTGATTCTTTATGCTAAATGATTGGAGAGGACAACTCCAAAGATTAACAACAAACAGTGAGTTCCAAACCTCACATATTTGGAGATAATGTAAGTTCCATGCATCTAGCGGCAAATCCTATTTTCCATGCGAGAACCAAGCACATAGAGGTCCATTATCACTTCATCAGGGAGAAGCTCATGGCAAAGGAGATTGACATTTCTTTTGTTCCTACTGAAAAACAAGTAGCAGATATGATGACGAAGGCACTTGATGGAATAAAGCTTTGTAGATTCAAAGCTATGGGAGGTATTCAACCTATCAGAGAATGAAGACTCAAGCATACTTTAGCTTGAGGGGGAGCTGTTGGAACCTCAAGCTTACACTATGCTTGAGGTGGATTTGATCTACATCAAAGGCTATCGCGTCGAAAGAATATTGTTGGAGAGTTATTTTTCTTATGCCTCATTCATTGTATTTTTTTGAGAGATTTTTGATGGTTCATTTACCGTTGTAAAAACCTTGAGCTTTGCACATGTAAAGGTAGAAAGATAGAGCCCAAATCCCACGAATTTGTGGTGGTTGAAGTTGCATTCAATCAAACAATCAAATCACCTAAAAGTAGATCAAACTAGATCTTCACTTTTCTTAGATTGTAGGGAAGTGAATTGATTCCCTCCAACAACCATTCCCACCTTCATTTGAATTCAAATTTCACTTGTAAAAGTTGTCGAACACTCCTAGAGTCTATATAAAGACTTAAAATCACTTGTACATTACATGGAAGCAATATGCATACACTTGTGACCATCATTGTCTTGCTCCTTCAACTCTCTGCATCATCTTCTTCGCCAATAGTAATCCTGCATAGGGTGCTGCTCTCTCTCTCTCTCCCGAGCTTCAAATTGAGTGAAATATGGCTCATTGGAAATGTATAAGTCTCTAGTTTAAGACTATAAAGTTTCATAGCATTTGGTTCACTAGATTGGGAGAAATCTGAGTTTTTATGTCTCGGGGTCAATCTCTGCGTATTCCTGAAAAATAGGAAGTACCACCGGTGAATGTCACATTCATTCCTATAGCATATTTTTTTATTCGTTATACTTTTGTGCATTCTATACACTCAACCCTATGTCTATGACTCTCATAAAAGGATTTTTTATAACGGTAATCATGCTGGTCGCTATGGGCATTTGAAGTTCATTGTCTCTTCCATAGATAGTAAGTTTTCTGAGCTAGTCGACCCGCGAACCTATCTGTTTTGTATCGACTCATTCTCCTTGATGCTCCAAAGTACATAGTGTGTTTCTTTGCACTTATTGCATTCGTATAAGGTCTATTTGAGTCTCGATAAGCTCAAGGGCTGTTCTTGTGCCGGTTGGCTTGACCAAACTTCGTCGCTTCGAAACGCACTTTTCTACCTTCTACAAGCTTCTCCAAGTTCTTTTAGTGGTATCAGAGCTAGATCAAGATGGGTGACGGCTTTCCCTCAATGATCGAGAAGCTTGATCGACACAACTCTGCGGCTTGGCAAATCAGAATGGAGACCTATTTGCAAGGTAGAAATCTTTATGGAATTGTAGCATGTGATGAAGCTATGCCTATTCCAAGATCCAAAGGAGGACCTACACAAGAGGAGACAGATAAGCTCACACTTTGGTCCACAAGGGATGCTCAAGCAAGGTGGTACATACTAAACTCTATCTCTGACTTTCTATTACCACGTATTAGAGGATGCAATACATCTCAAGAGACTTGAGATGTCCTTGAGACTTTGTTTTCTTCTAGTACCAAACCAAGAAAGAATCATCTTTGGATCGAGTTCAACTAAATGAATAAGACACCTAAACAAACCATCACAGAGTTTGTTACCAAGGTCAAGGAGGTTGCAATCAGTTAGCATCAATTGGAGAGCTGATTGAAGAAGAGGTCATCATGAGGCAAATTCTCAATGGCATTCAATGTGATAAGCAATGGCAATCCTTCACGACGGCTTATGATCTCATCATGGATGTGCAGACTCCAGATTTCGACATCTTTCTTGGACAACTCTTCAATCAAGAAGCCAACAATAGCATAAAGGAAGGTAACTCTTATCATGGTAATTCAACTAGTGCTCTATATGCAGATAAGAAGGATAAGAAGCAGAAAAGGCAAGAAGAAGGAAGAAGATGAAGAAGAGACTTCTCAAGCCAACTTTGCAAGCAAGAGCAAGTGGAAAGGGAAGAAGAAAGGACCAAAGCAAGACAAAGCCAAAGGTCAGAATGTTCAACCTTGTGCCATATGCGATAAGACCAACCACACCACTCAAAATTGTTGGTTCAATGGGAAGACCCAGAAAGGAAGTGGAAGAGGTGGATATGGCAGCAATAGAGGCAGAGGTGGACACAAATTCAACAACAACAATAGAAGCTATAATAGAAGGGACTATAACAATTATTCAAAAGATCAACCACATGAAGACTCATTGCTTCTTATTAATCTAAGCCACAAAGAAGGTAAAGAAGATGATCATTTGTTCTACATAGATTCAGGATGTTTGAATCATGTTGCAGGCAACATTGCTCTTCTATCTGATTTGGAAAGTCCAAAGCATAGACATGAAGTGCAAACAGAGGATGACACAAAGCACAATGTGGAAAAGATTGATAATGGCAAAGCTTCCAATGGCAGGACAAACATTCTAATTAAGGTTCTCTATGTACCCACTATCACTAAAAACCTAATAAGTGTAGGCCAAATAGTTGAAAAAGGCTTGCAAGTTAGGTTCACCCAACATGGAGCTTTTGTGGAAGATCCATGTCAAGGCTTCAAAAAGATAGCTCGAGGTGAGAAGCATGGTAGGCTCTTTACTTTTGAAGTAGGAGAAACCAGGAACATAGCTCTATTTAACTTTGGGTCTCAAACCCTAAGTGAGCTTGAAGTGTGCCATAAGAGACTTGCTCATGTGAATGAAAGAATCTTGAAGGATATATGCACGGATCAAAGTGTTCTAGGACTGCCGAACATATCAAAGCAACACATGATCAACAGGTGTGATGCATGTCAGATTGGGAAGGCACAGAGACAACCATTCAACCACAAAGGGTACATCCACAACAACTTATTGGACTTAGTACATACCAATGTATGGGGACCAAGTCAAGAACCTTCATTCGCAGAATCAAGGTATTATGTATCATTTATTGACGACCATAGTAGATGGACTATTCTATACTTTATCAAGAGTAAGAATGAAGTGTTTGATTGCTTCAAGAAGTATCTTGCACATGTGGAGAATCATACAGGTAGATCACTCAAGAAGCTCAGATCTGATGGAGGGGGAGACTACTTCTCCAAAGAGTTTGATGAGTTCTTGCAGGACAAAGGTATCAAAAGGGAAGTGACTACTCGGTACTCTCCTCAACTAAATGGAATTGCAGAGAGGAGAAACAAGACATTGGTTGGATTAGCCCGAACAATGCTTGAAGAGAAGAAGTTGCCCTATTATCTATGGGCACAAGCTATTTCAACTCCTGTGTGTTGGAACATCAAGCTTACACTATGCTTGAGGTGGATTTGATCTACATCAAAGGCTATCGCGTCGAAAGAATATCCGTTGGAGAGTTCTTTTTCATATGCTCATTTATTGTATTTTTTTGAGAGATTTTTTATGGCTCATTTACCATTGTAAAAGCCTTGAGCTTGACACATGTAAAGGTAGAAATATAGAGCCAAAATCCCACGAAATTTTAGTGGTTGAAGTTGCATTCAATCACCTAAAAGTAGATCAATCAAGATCTTCACTTTTCCTAGATTGTAGGGAAGTGAATTGATTCCCTCCAACAACCATTCCCACCTTCATTTGAATTCAAATTCAAGTTGTAAAAGTCGTGGAACACTCCTAGAGGCTATATAAGGAGTTGAAATCACTTGTACATTACATGGAAGCAATATACATACACTTGTGACCATCATTGTCTTGCTCCTTCAATTTTTTGCATCATCTTCTTCGCCAACAGTAATCTTGCAGAGGCTGCTGCTCTCTCCTCAGGGCTCCAAATTGAGTGCAAGAGGACTCATTGCAAAGGTATTAGTGTCTAGTTCATGCCTGTAAATTTTCCAAGCATTTGGTTCAGCAGATTTGGAGAAATCTCAGGTTTTCTGCCTCAGGGTCAATCTCTACGTATTCCTTAAAAATAGGAAGTACCACCGGTGAATGTCGTATTCATTCCTATAGCATATTTTGCTTATTCCTTATACTTTTGTGCATTACATACACTAAACCCTATGTGTATCACTCCCATAAAAGGATTTTTTCTAATTGTAATCACGCTGGTCGCTATGGGCATTTGAAGTTCATTGTCTCTTCCATTGATAGTAAGTTTTTGAGCTAGTCGACCCGCGAACCTATCTGTTTTGTATCGACTCATTCTCCTTGATGCTCCAAGGTACATAGTGTGTTTCTTTGTACTTATAGTATGCCTATAAGGTCTATTTGAGTCTCCAAAAGCTCAAGGGCTGGTCTTGTGCCGGTTGGCTTGACCAAACTTCATCGCTTCAAAACACACTTTTCTACCTTCGACAAGCTTCTCCAAGTTCTTTCAGTGGTATCAGAGCTAGTTCAAGATGGGTGACGGCTTTCCCTCAATGATCGAGAAGCTTGATCGACACAACTACGCGGCTTGGCAAATCAGAATGGAGGCCTACTTGCAAGGTAGAAATCTTTATGGAATTGTAGCAGGTGATGAAGCTATGCCTATTCCAAGATCCAAAGGAGGACCTACACAAGAGGAGACAGATAAGCTCATACTTTGGTGCGCAAGGGATGCTCAAGCAAGGTCGTACATATTAAACTCTATCTTTGACTTTCTATTACCACATATTAGAGGATCCAAGACATTGCAAGAGACTTGGGATGCCCTGGAGACTTTCTTTTCTGCGAGTACCAAAGCAAGAAAGAATCATCTTTGGAACGAGTTCAACCAAATGAAGAAGACACCTAAACAAACCATCACAGAGTTTGTTACCAAGGTCAAAGAGTTTGCGGATCAGTTAGCATCCATTGGAGAGCTGATTGAAGAAGAGGTCATCATGAGGCAAATTCTCAACGGCATTCGAAGTGATAAGCAATGGCAATCCTTCAAGATGGCTTACGATCTCATCATGGATGTGCAGACTCCAGACTTCAACATCTTTCTTGGACAACTCTTCAATCAAGAAGCCAACAATAGCATAAAGGAAGGTAACTCTTATCATGGTAATTCAACTAGTGCTCTATATGCAGATAAGAAGGATAAGAAGCAGAAACGCAAGAAGAAGGAAGAAGACGAAGAAGAGACTTCCCAAGCCAACTTCGCAAGCAAGAGCAAGTGGAAAGGGAAGAAGAAAGGACCAAAGCAAGACAAAGCCAAAGGTCAGAATGTTCAACCTTGTGCCATATGCGATAAGACCAACCACACCACTCAGAATTGCTGGTTTAATGGGAAGACCCAGAAAGGAAGTGGAAGAGGTGGATATGGCGGCAATAGAGGCAGAGGTGGACACAACTTCAACAACAACAATAGAAGCTATAATCAAAGGGACTACAACAAATATTCAGAAGATCAACCACATGAAGACCTATTACTTCTCATGAATCTAAGCCACAAAGAAGGTAAAGAAGATGATCATTTATTCTACATAGATTCAGGATGTTCGAATCATGTTGCAGGCAACATTGCTCTTCTATCTGATTTGGAAAGTCCAAAGCATAGACATGAAGTGCAAACAGGGGATGACACGAAGCACAATGTGGAGAAGATTGGTAATGTCAAAGCTTCCAATGGGAGGACAAACATTCTGAGTAAGGTTCTTTATGTACCCACTATCACTAAAAACCTAATAAGTGTAGGCCAAATAGTTGAAAAAGGCTTGCAAGTTAGGTTCACCCAACATGGAGCTTTTGTGGAAGATCCATGTCAAGGCTTCAAGAAGATAGCCCGAGGTGAGAAGCATGGTAGGCTCTTTACTTTTGAAGTAGGAGATACCAGGAACATAGCTCTATTCAACTTTGGGTCTCAAACCCTAAGTGAGCTTGAAGTGTGGCATAAGAAACTTGCTCATGTGAATGAAAGAACCTTGAAGGATATATGCAGGGATCAAAGTGTTCTAGGACTGCCGAACATATCAAAGCAACACATGATCAACAGGTGTGATGCATGTCAGATTGGGAAGGCACAAAGACAACCATTCAACCACAAAGGCTACATCCACAACAACTTATTGGACTTAGTACATACAGATGTATGGGGACCAAGTCAAGAACCTTCATTGGCAGGATTAAGGTATTATGTCTCATTTATTGATGACCATAGTAGATGGACTCTTCTATACTTTATCAAGAGTAAGAATGAGGTATTTGATTGCTTCAAGAAGTATCTTGCACATGTGGAGAATCATACAGGTAGAGCATTAAAGGAGCTCAGATCTGATGGAGGGGGAGAATACTTCTCCAAAGAGTTTGATGAGTTCTTGCAGGACAAAGGTATCAAAAGGGAAGTGACTACTAGGTACTCTCCTCAACTAAATGGAATTGCAGAGAGGAGAAACAAGACATTGGTTGGATCAGCCCGAACAATGCTTGAAGAGAAGAAGTTGCCACATTATCTATGGGCAGAAGCTATTTCAAATGCAGTGTACCTTGTCAATCGACTACCATCCAAATCACTTGAAGGTCTGACTCCTTATGAAGCATGGCATGGAAGAAAACCTAGTCTTGGACATTGCAAGGTTTTTGGTTGTTTAGCTTATGTTCATGTACCATCACAAATAAGATGTAAGCTAGATGAAAGGGCAACAAAGGCAGTGTTTATTGGATATGATTCAACTCATATGGGTTACAGGTTCTTCAATCCTTCAACCAAGCAATTCACTACAAGTAGAGATGTTGTGTTTGAAGAACACAGGTCTTGGTATGATGAAGACAAACAAAAGGTAACACTACCATATGATCTTGATTATGACTCTTATCAATTAGGAAGCAAGCATGATACACAGGTCCAGGATCCAAGAAGTGATACAGACGATGACCAAGATGAAAGAGAAAGGGATTACAAGCTATGGAAGTCAAGAGGCAAAGCAAAGATGCAAGAGGTTGGAGAATGCTCCAAACAAGCACCTAGAAGATCAGCAAGAGAGAAGAAACAACCAGAAAGGTATGGATATGATTCCACATTTGTTACAAAGCATTCAATCTACTTGGCAAAAGACTCTATTTCAGAGGAACCCTCAACCTATGAAGAGGCAAAGGGAAACCCTAATTGGGAAAAGGCCATGAACGAAGAGATAGATGCATTGAAGGAAATGGACACTTGGGATTTGGTTCCAATGTCGCCAAATCAAAAGGTAATTGGTTGCAGATGGGTATATAAAGTTAAAAGAAATTCAGATGGATCAGTTTGCAGGTACAAGGCAAGATTAGTTGCCAAAGGATGCTCACAAACTCATGGTATAGACTATGAGGAAACATTATCACCAGTTGCAAAGATGACTACAATCAGGACATTGATAAGTGTAGCTGCTGCAAGGAATTGGAGACTACTCCAACTTGATGTGAAAAATGCATTCTTAAATGGTTGGATAAGTGAAGAGGTATACATGTCACAACCACCAGGTTTTGAAACCCCTAATCATCCATCTTATGTTTGCAGACTTAAGAAAGCATTGTATGGATTGAAACAAGCTCCTAGAGCTTGGAATTACAGGTTGGTTACATATCTTCAAGATCAAGGGTTCAAAGCTAGCAGCTCAGATCCTTCTCTATTCATCAAAAGGGATCACAATGAGGTTATCTATCTATGTGTATATGTAGATGATATTATTGTGACAGGTGATGATCTAAATGGCATTCAAAGGATCAAGAGACACATGCAAGAGGAGTTCAAAATCAGTGACCTAGGTGAGCTCACATATTTCCTAGGTATGCAGGTGATATACACAGATGAAGGAATGTATTTGACTCAAAGAAGATACATTCAGGATCTTCTTCTCAAGTTCAAAATGGAGAACACTAAACCTGCAGGTACACCTTTGGAGATGAATCATAAACTTAGTGTTTATGAAGGTGAGAAAATTGAAGACATTAAAGAGTATCAAAGCTTGGTAGGTAGCTTGATATACGCTACTCATACAAGGGCAGACATCTCATATAGTGTGGGAGTGCTTAGTCAGTTCATGAACTCACCAAGAAGACCACACATGGATGCGGCTAAGAGAGTAATTAAGTATCTCAAAGGTACAATCAACAAAGGTATATTCTATCCTTACTCTTCCGATTTGGATATCAAAATCTACTGAGATGTAGATTGGGCAGGAGCTAAGGATGATAGAAAAAGTACATCCGGTAACTTAGCATTTGTAGGTTCAAAGCTAGTGTCATGGAGTTCCAAGAAGCAACCAATAGTTGCTTTATCCTCAACTGAAGCAGAGTACAGAGGCTTGACCATAGCAACTCAAGAGGCAATATGGTTAAAAGCATTGTATACAGATTTGGGACTTGTGAGTTCCAAACCTCACATATTTGGAGATAATGTAAGTTCACTGCATCTAGCGGCAAATCCTATTTTCCATGCGAGAACCAAGCACATAGAAGTCCATTATCACTTCATCAGGGAGAAGCTCATGGCAAAGGAGATTGATATTTTTTTTGTTCCGACTGAAAAGCAAGTAGCAGATATGATGACGAAGGCACTTGATGGAATAAAGCTTTGTAGATTCAAAGCTATGGCAGGTATTCAACCTATCAGAGAATGAAGTCTCAAGCATACTTTAGCTTGACGGGGAGCTGTTGGAACATCAAGCTTACACTATGCTTGAGGTGGACTTGATCTACATCGAAGGCTATCGCGTCGAAAGAATATCCGTTGGAGAGTTCTTTTTCATATGCTCATTTATTGAATTTTTTTGAGAGATTTTTTATGGCTCATTTACCGTTGTAAAAGCCTTGAGCTTGACACATGTAAAGGTAGAAATATAGAGCCAAAATCCCACGAAATTTTGGTGGTTGAAGTTGCATTCAATCAAGCAATCAATCACCTAAAAGTAGATCAATCAAGATCTTCACTTCTCCTAGATTGTAGGGAAGTGAATTGATTCCCTCCAACAACCATTCCCACCTTCATTTGAATTCAAATTCAAGTTGTAAAAGTCGTGGAACACTCTTAGAGGCTATATAAGGAGTTGAAATCACTTGTACATTACGTGGAAGCAATATACATACACTTGTGACCGTCATTATCTTGCTCCTTCAATTTTCTGCATCATCTTCTTCGCCAACAGTAATCTTGCAGAGGCTGCTGCTATCTCCTCAGAGCTCCAAATTGAGTGCAAGAGGACGCATTGAAGAGCTATTAGTGTCTAGTTTATGCCTGTAAATTTTCAAAGCTATTGGTTCAGCAGATTTGGAGAAATCTCAGTTTTTCTGCCTCGGGGTCAATCTCTGCATATTCCTGAAAAATAGGAAGTACCACCGGTGAATGTCGTATTCATTCCTATAGCATATTTTGCTTATTCCTTATACTTTTGTGCATTACATACACTAAACCCTATGTGTATCACTCCCATAAAAGGAATTTTTCTAATTGTAATCACGCTGGTCGCTATGGGCATTTGAAGTTCATTGTCTCTTCCATAGATAGTAAGTTTTGTGAGCTAGTCGACCCGCGAACCTATCTGTTTTGTATCGACTCATTCTCCTTGATGCTCCAAGGTACATAGTGTGTTTCTTTGCACTTATAGTATGCCTATAAGGTCGATTTGAGTCTCCAAAAGCTCAAGTGCTGGTCTTGTGCCGGTTGGCTTGACCAAACTTCATCGCTTCAAAACGCACTTTTCTACCTTCGACAAGCTTCTCCAAGTTCTTTCACTGTGTACCTTGGCAATCGACTACCATCCAAATCACTTCAAGGTATGACTCTTTATGAAGCATCGCATGGAAGAAAACTTAGTCTTGGACATTGCAAGGTTTTTGGTTGTTTAGCTTATGTTCATGTACCATCACAAATAAGAGGCAAGCTAGATGAAAGGGCAACAAAGGCAGTGTTTATTGGATATGATTCAACTCGGATGGGTTACAGATTCTTCAATCCTTCAACCAATCAATTCACTACAAGTAGAGATGTTGTGTTTGAAGAACACATGTCTTGGTATGATGAAGAAAAACAAAAGGTAACACTACCATATGATCTTGATTCTCACTCCCATCAATTAGGAAGCAAGCATGATACACAGGTCCAGGATCCAAGAAGTCATACAAACGATGACCAAGATGAAAGGGAAAAGGATTACAAGCTATGGAAGTCAAGAGGCAAAGCAAAGATGCAAGACGTTGGAGAATGCTCCAAACAAGCACCTAGAAGATCAGAAAGAGAGAAGAAACAAACAGAAAGGTATGGATATGATTCCACATTTATTATGAAGCATTCAATCTACTTGGCAAAAGACTCTATTTCAAAGGAACCCTCAACCTATGAAGAGGCAAAGGGAAACCATAATTGGGAAAAGGCCATGAAGGAAGAGATAGATGCATTGAAGGAAATGGACACTTGGGATTTGGTTCCAATGTCAGCAAATCAAAAGGTAATTGGTTGCAAATGGGTATATAAAGTTAAACGATATTCAGATGGATGAGTTTGCAGGTACAAGGCAAGATTAGTTTCCAAAGGATCCTCACAAACGCATGGTATAGAATATGAGGAAACATTCTCACCAGTTGCAAAGATGACTACAATCAGGATATTGATAAGTGTAGCTCCTGCAAGAAATTGGAGACTCCTCCAACTTGATGTGAAAAATGCATTCATAAACGGTTGGATAAGTGAAGAGGTATACATGTCACAACCACCAGGTTTTGAAAACCCTAATCATCCATCTTATGTTTGCAGACTTAAGAAAACATTGTATGGATTTAAACAAGCTCCTAGAGCTTGGAATTACAGGTTGGTTACATATCTTCAAGATCAAGGTTCAAAGCTAGCAGCTCAGATCCTTCTCTATTCATCAAAAGGGATCACGACGAGGTTATCTATCTATGTGTATATGTAGATGATATTATTGTGACAGGTTATGATCTAAATGGTGACACATGCAAGAGGAGTTCAAAATCAGTGACCTAGGTGAGCTCACATATTTCCTAGGTATGCAGGTGATATACAGATGAAGGAATGTATTTGACTCAAAGAAGACACATTCAGGATCTTCTTCTCAAGTTCAAAATGGAGAACACTAAACCTGCAGGTACACCTTTGGAGATGAATCATAAACTTAGTGTTTATGAAGGTGATAAAATTGAAGACATTAAAGAGTATCAAAGCTTGGTAGGTAGCTTGATATATGCTACTCATACAAGGGCAGACATCTCATATACTGTGGGAGTGCTTAGTCAGTTCATGCTCTCACCGAGAAGACCACACATGGATGCGGCTAAGAGAGTACTTAAGTATCTCAAAGGTACAATCAACGAAGGTATATTCTCGTTGAACACTCCTAGAGTTTATATAAATACTTGAAATCACTTGTACATTACATGGAAGCAATATACATACACTTGTGACCATCATTATCTTGCTCCTTCAATTCTCTACATCATCTTCTTCGCCAATAGTAATCTTGCAGAGGCTGCTGCTCTCTCTCTCACGAGCCTCAAATTGAGTGCAAGATCACTCATTGGAAAGGTATAAGTGTTTAGTTTAAGCCTATAAATTTTCATAGCATTTGGTTTCGTAGATTGGGAGAAATCTGAGTTTTTCTGTCTCGGTGTCAATCTCTACGTATTCCTAAAAAATAGGAAGTACCACCAGCGAATGTCCCATTCATTCCTATAGCATATTTTGCTTATTCCTTATACGTTTGTGCATCCTATACATGCAACCGTATGTCTATCACTCCCATAAAAGGATTTTTTATAATTGTAATCACGTTGGTCGCTATGGGTATTTGAAGTTCATTGTCTCTTCCATAGATAGTAAGTTTTTTGAGCTAGTCGACCCGCGAACCTATCTATTTTGTATCGACTCATTCTCCTTGATGCTCTAAAGTACATAGTGTGTTTCTTTGCACTTATTGCATACCTATAAGGTCTATTTGAGTCTCCATAAGCTCAAGGGCTGGTCTTGTGCCGGTTGGATTGACCAAACTTCGTCGCTTCGAAACGCACTTTTCTACCTTCTACAAGCTTCTCCAAGTTCTTTGAGTGGTATCAAAGCTAGATCAAGATGGGTGACGGCTTTCCCTCAATGATCGAGAAGCTTGATCGACACAACTATGCGGCTTGGCAAATCATAATGGAGGCCTATTTGCAAGGTAGAAATCTTTATGGAATTGTAGAAGGTGATGAAGCTATGCCTATTCCAAGATCCAAAGGAGGACCTACACAAGAGGAGACCGATAAGCTCACACTTTGGTGCGCAAGGGGTGCTCAAGCAAGGTCGTACATACTAAACTCTATCTTTGACTTTCTATTACCACATATTAAAGGATGCAAGACATCTCAAGAGACTTGGGATGCCCTCGAGACTTTCTTTTCTGCTAGTACCAAAGCAAGAAAGAATCATCTTTGAAACGAGTCCAACCAAATGAAGAAGACACCCAAACAAATCATCACAGAGTTTGTTACCAAGGTCAAGGAGGTTGCAGATCAATTAGCATCCATTGGAGAGTTGATTGAAGAAGAGGTCATCATGAGGCAAATTCTCAACGGCATTCAAAGTGATAAGCAATGGCAATCCTTCACGACGGCTTATGATCTCATCATGGATGTGCAGACTCCAAATTTCAACATCTTTCTTGGACAACTCTTCAATCAAGAAGCCAACAATAGCATAAAGGAAGGTAAATCTTATCATGGTAATTCAACTAGTGCTCTATATGCAGATGAGAAGGATAAGAAGCAGAAAGGCAAGACGAAGGAAGAAGATGAAGAAGAGACTTCCCAAGCCAACTTTGCAAACAAGAGCAAGTGGAAAGGGAAGAAGAAAGGACCAAAGCAAGACAAAGCCAAAGGTCAGAATGTTCAACCTTGTGCCATATGTGATAAGAGCAACCACACCACTCAGAATTGCTGGTTCAATGGGAAGACCTTGAAAGGAAGTGCAAGAGGTGGATATAGCAGCAATAGAGGCAGAGGTGGACACAACTTCAACAATAACAATAGAAGCTATAATAGAAGCGACTCCAACAATTATTCAGAAGATCAACCACATGAAGACACATTGCTTCTAGTGAATCTAAGCCACAAAGAAGGTAAAGAAGATGATCATTTGTTCTACATAGATTCACGATGTTCAAACCATGTTGCAGGCAACATTGCTCTTCTATCTGATTTGGAAAGTCCAAAGCATAGACATGAAGTGCAAACAGGGGATGACACAAAGCACAATGTGGAGAAGATTGGTAATGTCAAAGCTTCCAATGGCAGGACAAACATTCTAAGTAAGGATCTCTATGTACCCACTATCACTAAAAACCTAATAAGTGTAGGCCAAATAGTTGAAAAAGGCTTGCAAGTTAGGTTCACCCAACATGGAGCTTTTGTGGAAGATCCATGTCAAGGCTTCAAAAAGATAGCTTGAGGTGAGAAGCATGGTAGGCTCTTTACTTTTAAAGTAGGAGAAACCAGGAACATAGCTCTATTTAACTTTGGGTCTCAAACCCTAAGTGAGCTTGAAGTGTGGCATAAGAGACTTGCTCATGTGAATGAAAGAACCTTGAAGGATATATGCAGGGATCAAAGTATTCTAGGACTGCAGAACATATCAAAGCAACACATGATCAATAGGTGTGATGCATGTCAGATTGGGAAGGCACAGAGACAACCATTCAACCACAACGGCTACATCCACAACAACTTATTGGACTTAGTACATACCGATGTATGGGAACCAAGTCAAGAACCTTCATTGGCAGGATCAAGGTATTATGTCTCATTTATTGATGACCATAGTAGATGGACTATTTTATACTTTTTCAAGAGTAAGAATGAAGTGTTTGATTGCTTCAAGAAGTATCTTGCACATGTGGAGAATCATAGAGGTGGATCACTAAAGAAGCTCAGATCTGATGGATGGGGAGAATACTTCGCCAAAGAGTTTGATGAGTTCTTGCAGGAAAAAGGTATCAAAAGGGAAGTGACTACTCGATACTCTCCTCAACTAAATGGAATTGTGGAGAGGAGAAACAAGACATTGGTTGGATCAGCCCGAACAATGCTTGAAGAGAAGAAGTTGCCATAGCATGGCATGGAAGAAAACCTAGTCTTGGACATTGCAAGGTTTTTGGTTGTTTAGCTTATGTTCATGTACCATCACAAATAAGAGGTAAGCTAGATGAAAGGGCAACAAAGGCAGTGTTTATTGGATATGATGCAACTCAGATGGTTTATAGGTTCTTCAATCCTTCAACCAAGCAATTCACTACAAGTAGAGATGTTGTGTTTGAAGAACACAGGTCTTGGTATGATGAAGACAAACAAAAGGTAACACTACCATATGATCTTGATTCTGACTCGCATCAATTAGGAAGCAAGCATGATACACAGGTCCAGGATCCAAGAAGTGATATAGACGATGACCAAGATGAAAGGGAAAAGGATTACAAGCTATGGAAGTCAAGAGGCAAAGAAAAGATGCAAGAGGTTGGAGAATGCTCCAAACAAGCACCTAGAAGATCAGCAAGAGAGAAGAAACAACCAAAAAGGTATGGATATGATTCCACATTTGTTACTTGGCAAAGAAAAGATGCAAGAGGTTGGAGAATGCTCCAAACAAGCACCTAGAAGATCAGCAAGAGAGAAGAAACAACCAAAAGGTATGGATATGATTCCACGTTTGTTACTTGGCAAAAGACCCTATTTCAGAGGAACCCTCAACCTATGAAGAGGCAAAGGGAAACCCTAATTGGGAAAAGGCCATGAACGAAGAGATAGATGCATTGAAGGAAATGGACACGTGGGATTTGGTTCCAATGTCACCAAATCAAAAGGTAATTGGTTGCAGATGGGTATATAAAGTTAAAAGAAATTCAAATGGATCAATTTGCAGGTACAAGGCAAGATTAGTTGCCAAAGGATGCTCACAAACTCATGGTATAGACTATGAGGAAACATTCTCACCAGTTGCAAAGATGACAGTTGGATAAGTGAGGAGGTATACATGTCACAACCACCAGGTATTGAAAACCCTAATCATCCATCTTATGTTTGCAGACTTAAGAAAGCATTGTATGGATTGAAACAAGCTCCTAGCGCTTGGAATTATAGGTTGGTTACATATCTTCAAGATCAAGGGTTCAAAGCTAGCAGCTCAGATCCTTCTCTATTCATCAAAAGGGATCACGATGAGGTTATCTATCTATGTGTATATGTAGATGCTATTATTGTGACAGGTGATGATCTAAATGGCATTCAAAGGATCAAGAGACACATGCAAGAGGAGTTCAAAATGAGTGACCTAGGTGAGCTCACATATTTCCTAGGTATGCAGGTGATATATATAGATGAAGGAATGTATTTGACTCAAATAAGATACATTCAGGATCTTCTTCTCAAGTTCAAAATGGAGAACACTAAACCTGCAGGTACGCCTTTCGAGATGAATCATAAACTTAGTGTTTATGAAGGTGATAAAATTGAAGACATTAAAGAGTATCACAGCTTGGTAGGTAGCTTGATATATGCTACTCATACAAGGGCAGACATCTCATATACTGTGGGAGTGCTTAGTCAGTTCATGCTCTCACCGAGAAGACCACACATGGATGCGGCTAAGAGAGTACTTAAGTATCTCAAAGGTACAATCAACGAAGGTATATTCTATCCTTATTCTTCAGATTTGGATATCAAAATCTACTCAGATGCAGATTGGGCAGGAGCTAAGGATGATAGAAAAAGTACATCTGGTTACTTAGCATTTGCAGGTTCGAAGCTAGTGTCATGGAGTTCCAAAAAGCAACCAGTAGTTGCTTTATCCTCAACTGAAGCAGAGTACAGAGGCTTGACCATAGCAACTCAAGAGGAAATATGGTTAAAAGCATTGTATATAGATTTGGGACTAGTGAGTTCCAAACCTCACATATTTGGAGATAATGTAAGTTCCATGCATCTAGCGGCAAATCCTATTTTCCATGCGATAACCAAGCACATAGAGGTCCATTACGACTTCATCAGGGAGAAGCTCATGGCAAAGGAGATTGACATTTCGTTTGTTCTTATTGAAAATCAAGTAGGAGATATGATGACAAAGGCACTTGATGGAATAAAGCTTTGTAGATTCAAAGCTATGGTAGGTATTCAACCTATCAGAGAATGAAGACTCAAGCATACTTTAGCTTGAGGGGGAGCTGTTGGAACATCAAGCTTACACTATGCTTGAGGTGGATTTGATCTACATCAAAGGCTATCGCGTCGAAAGAATATCCGTTGGAGAGTTCTTTTTCTTATGCTCATTCATTGTATTTTTTTGAGAGATTTTTGATGGTTCATTTACCGTTGTAAAATGTTGCTCTAGCACAATGGTGAGAACCACGTTAAGAAGATCCACCTCCTTAATGTCAATCCGCGGAAGAGATAGGAGTGATATGATGATCGTGAATGTGAGATGAAGTGAGAGTGAAGGTGAGAAGCATAGAGATGCACACACACATACACACACACTACGAAGAGACAAGCAAGACACAATGGAAGGTGAGAAATCAAGTCTATTGCTCAAGAACACTCTTACAAGCTCAAAATAACTCTAAGCTCTTTTCTACTCAACAAGCTAACCTCAAAAATGAGCTCTCTAGCTCTTTTTATAGATTCTAGACTAGTTTTGACCGGTTTCACATCTAGTGACCGACATAGTTAAAAAATAGGTCCTAAGCACTATTTGAAGGGGTAAACGGTGTCTAAAAATAACCAAAATTGATACGCTCATTCTACCTAAGCTCTTCAAGTTCGAGGAATCCTCGGCTTGCACAAAATGGAGCTATGGATTACAAAAAGGGTTTTACTATGTTACATATGTTATAATAGTGATGAAAATCACTGTTGGAGGTTTTTTGAAGAATATTTATAAAACATAAATCTTTGAAAAATTGATTCGACTGGCTCCCTACTCTATCTTTACATGCTTCCGCGTCTTCTATGCCTCTGGCTGCTGCCAACACCCCCCTCCCTCTCGCTTCTGTCGTCCTCGACAGAACCTTGTTGTGCGGTCTGCCGGATGTAGTTCTGTAGTAGTTCTTGAGCGAGGGTGTGTTCTGATATTCGAATGCCTCGGGCCAAATCTGCCTCGAGTTTCTCCCAATCTATTGGTTGAGGTTCATCAGGTGGTGGGAGTCGATAATGTGTGGAATAAACCATATGTTCACAGGCGAATAATTGAAGCAAGTGGGTGGGCCTACTGATGAACACTTTTGAATGGTATTCCCAAAAACCGGTTGTGAACATTTCTTCGAAGGTTTGCTTGTAGCACGCCGATAGGTATTTAATTTTGCAATGCCAGGCATAACACACCCGTAGCGATGGCGTTGTGCTCATATCGTATGCAAGATCTAGATTGCCATGCTCGAAGCCCAGGGGTTTACATTAGGTGCCTTGATGCGTCTGAAGACTTTAAAAACCATCTGCATCATGTCAAATATTTTGACAGTCATGTGCGCTGCTATATCGTCCATATGTTTCAAGCGAGGGATCCAGTGGCGAATCATGGCCATCATGTATCCGATTGTGGGTGGTCCTGTAGGTGGCCTGAAGTATGGGTAGTTTTGCCAATCCTGAGATTGCTTGTTGTTTTGTATCTTAATCGCAAATGCCTTCCAGGAACGGCGATGTGGCACTTGTCCCCAACATGGGTTGTATTTTAAGTGTAGTGGTGCCTTAACCCAAGTACTCATCATCTCAGGATACTCTTGTAAAAGATCTTTACGCCAATCTGGTTGATAGATCTCGCCTTGTTGCACATCCAGTGGCAAATCCTCAGGTTCAAATTGAGTAGCATGAGATGGTTTCTTGCATGTTTCTTTCTCTATGGCCAACTGATATTCGGCCATTAGCATGAAATACGGTTTGTACTGTAATTCATGCCCTGATATGTATCTGCGCGGGGCCAAATGAGCAAAGTAGGGTGACTGTAAAATTCTTTCCTCAATCATCGCCATTCCGTGCAACTATGCCTCTACTCGCGCAGAGTGGGTGGTTCCAAGCTCTTCAATTGTCTTCATCCATGCGGGAGTAGGAAGTTCATAAGTCGTCTGGCCTTCGGCCCTGACTCGTCCGCCTGGGATGGGTTGGGGCTTGTAGGCTTCTTCAAAGGTTTCCTCCACCGGAATGGTTACATTTTCTTCATCAGCTGGGAGCTCTGGTGGGGAATCTGGCCTTGGTGGTGCTTCATATATAGCTATCCTTGATTCAAGAGTTGATACCTGGGCCCATAGTGCGTTGAGTTCCTCTACGATGTCAGGAGATGGATCCGCAGGAGTTGGTAGTCCTTGTGTTGTAGGTGCTCTGAGCTGGAGTAGCTTATGATCTTCTTTTAGCTTCTGATATTCTTCGTTCATTCGATCATATTCATCGAGCAATCTGATGTGATCATCGAGCAACATTTTCATTGATTCGGAGGGCACTACTTTGAACCGGCTAGGAATTAATGGTTGGTCTGGATGATCGAGAGAAGCTTCTAAATTTTCTCTGTTCTGCTCTTGTAGCCGCTGGTTCTCTTCCTTTGCTACTGCTAGATGTCTTTTGAGTAAGCCCATGTTCCGAGTCAGTGTCGCATTGCGAACTGTCTGGGCCCTTAACAAATTTTCAAGATCAGCAGTGGCCTCTTTGGCTTTCTCTTCACTTTCTACTTCCAGTTTGTGGTATGCCTCGCGTAATTCTTGGTATCGAGTATTCAATGAGGCATTCTCAATCGACAATGAATTAAGCTGCGACTGTAAGTCGTTGGTTGTCCTCTACAACTGTTGATAATTATTTCCAAGAGATGTGAACTCATCTCTTACTTGCGTCATACACGTGAACATCTGTCGAAATGTTGTGTCTATGGTGGGTGCTAATATTAATGGTGTGTGTTGGAACTGAAGGACTCACAAGGCAAGGAAGCTTACGAAGGGAGTCAGAGAGAAGAGAAAGCACAAGCAGACAGGGTAGTCAACGACGATCTGGCAAGTAGGCCAATATTTTTTTCAGGACACTAAAGCATATCGAAGAGGTGGACACGCAAGGAGAAGGAGCAAGTAGGGAGCTCGAAGATATGTATGTCAAACCGATAGAAGAAAATCCCTACAACAATAGTGATTTTCATCACTAAAAACCATTGTAAATACAATTTCATATTTTTCTAGCTCCATTTTGTGCAAGCCAAGGAGTCCTTGAGCTTGAGGAGCTTTAGAAGTACCTACCTGTCAGTTTTCACATTTTTTAGACTTCGTCTGAACCTCCAAATAGGGTAGAGAACCTAATTTTTAACTAGGCCGGACACTAGGTCTGGACAAGGCCAAAACCTAGTCAAAAACTATAAACAGAACTAGAGAGCTCATTTTTGGGTTAGCTTGTAATTGATTTGAAGTGGTAAGAGCTTCTTGAAAGTAATCTAAGAACTCCATTGCATCTCACTCTTTGTCTTACTGTGTGCACGTGTGTGTGTATGTGTGTGCATGTTGGTGTGCTTCTCACTCACGCACTTGTGCCATCACTTGCTCGGGGTCTTCATACCATCCTCACGTCTTCCCGGATTGACATTAAAGGAGGTGCTACTCATCACTGAGCTACACCAAATTTTGGCGCCGTTGCCGGGGATCGAGCTTTGAGGACGAGCGTGTGATGGTAAGACGTAGATTTGAGACGTTGGCGTTGTAGGTAATTTTTTCACTCTTCTTATTTTTCTTTTTCTTACCTCACCACCATCATCACCATCATCATCATCACCATCTCCGATCTCCATCTCCATCATCGCGAAAATTTTCAGTTTTTGATTATATCACCTTCTCCACCTCATTTCCCTCATTCCATTTGTGAGAGAGAGCGAGAGAGCGATATTGTGTGTTGTGATTTTGCATGTTCCTTTGAGCTTTCTTGCAGGTACTGACAGCATCATCAACTCTAGCACTCTGTGCAGGTACGAAACTTCACGAAACTATCTCTGTGTCGCCGACCTCTGTCGATCGCGATCGACAGAAAAATCACCCATTTGGTAAAACAAAGTACACCACCTTAATCCACATGATGAGTACATTCCAAATCACTAAAAACAGTTGAAAAATTCCGTGCTTCTCTGTCAATCGCGACCGACACCATCGATCGCGATCGACAGCCACGATCGACAACCTCTGTCAATCGCGACCGACAGACCCTGTCAATCGCGACCGACAGACCTGTCGATCGCGACCGACAGACCTGTCGATCGCGATCGACAGACCCCACGACCGACTGACTGCCACGTAGGACCCTGTCAATCGCGATTGACACCGTCGATCGCGATCGATAGCCACGACCGACACCTCTGTCAGTCGCGATTGACACCGTCGATCGTGACCGACTGAATTTCAACGATTGATTGACTTACTTGCGTAGCCACGTATCCATCGCGACGGACACAGCCCCGATCGACTGAATTCACGGTGAAAAACCCGGAAAAAGTGTCGATCACGATTGACACCATCGATCGCGATTGACAGGACTCACGACCGACTTTGTTGATCGCGATTGACACTGTCAATCGCGACTGACGTGTCGATCGCGACCGACAGGCCCTGACGGACACCTCTGTCAATCGCGATTGATAGACCTGTCGATCGCGATGACAGGCTTTTCGGCCAAAATTTTAGGGTTAATTTTTCCAAGTCCTTGGGGAATTTTGGGCATAATTAGAGGATCATTAGTGATTTGTGAGGTCCTTACACATGTGTTTTTGAGAAAAATCATGTGATCTATCAGCCTGTTTGAACCCTGTTTTAGCACCAGAACCCTGAACTAGCATAACTTTCTCATACGAAATCCAATTGCTGTGATTCTTGTCTTGTTGGAAAGTTCATGGGGAACAAAACCAGGGGATCTCTAGAATTGTTTTCCATAAAGACAAAAGGCTAATTGGTATCTGAGTTACATGAATGAAAGTGCTTGGTTATGTCCTTTGAATTTAAGTCTTGAGCTAATCTTGGGACTGATACAGGTCTATTGAGAGCAATTGAGATCATCCAAGCAAGGGCTTTGTGCAAGCTTGAGAATCAGGTTCTTGAGCACTAAAAGAACAAGGGATCAACAAGAAAGGTCGGAATATCCTCAACTCCCTTTGTCAATTCCTAGCTTAGGCTAAGAAGGACTAGTGATAGGAGTAGGCCAGGGCGGCGGTAGGCATTTATCAAGATTGAAGACTACCTAAATACTCAAGTTCAAGCTAACGACATAATCTTTGTACGACCGAGAACTTTAAAAGAAAAGAATTAATGTGGAATGATCAACATCAAGTGCGGAGATTAACTCAAATGCTCCTGACGACGTGATATCAGACAAGAGTATAAAACACGATAATCAACATAAGAAGGAAGCAAGTAATTGGTACAAAAGAACTCAGCAACAAGGTTGTACTTTGGGCAAAAATTGGGCTACTGAAATAGGCATATGAACCTTAGATCAGGACGGCATCTAGTAAGGGATAGACAAAGCCTTAGGTCTTCAGAGGCTAGTGTCAATCATACTGCTAGGTCTTGGGCCCAGCAGTTGAGCCACCACTCGCATTACCCTAGCTCTGAGACTAGCGAATCAGAGATGTCTCAAGGCATGGACAGGCCTACAGGAAGTTTAGGAGTGCCATATCTGTATAGGGTGGAAGGCCCCTACAAGACACAGTTGGAATACATTAGGACCAACCGATTAGGTGCTAGCATCTATGAGGACGGTCTAGGAAGATCAGTGGTCTAGATTAAAAACCCTGGCCAATCCATAGGACTAGAGCACCCAGCTGTCAAGTTTGAAAATGGAGCATACTTGGACAAAGAAGGAACCATATACGTAGTCACCAGTCACCCAGATAGGACAGACAAATTCGGAAATGTGATCTCAGAAGCGGATTTAGGTGACCTGGAGCAAGGAAACATGGGTGTAGAACCTAGAACCCCCCGAGGAAAATCTGTTCTTACTAGAATCCTCAATCCCGAGTGGGTTCCCCAAGACAACAAGAGTATAGATCTGCTTCTGAACCGAGAGACTGACGAAGCCTTTTGGAGGTATAAATCTGATCGGCCAAATGACATAGGAACAATCATGATCTATGAGTTTAAAGATCTAGATAGCCCAAGCAGAGTGACCTACCTAGATCACGCCTCAGAGAGGATCTTTGTGGTTATAGAACATGATAGACATGCTTATACTTGGAAGGGTGAATTTGTTTTCCCCCAACCCAGATCAAACATGTCCTATGGTCACCCTGGGGCTGGAACATCCCAAGCTCATGGAACTCAAAGAGACAGAAGTAGAGATAGGTCAGAAGTAAGCTTTGCCAACCCAGGGGGCAGAGAAAGAACGAGGACGGAAACAAATAGAGTAGAACCTGAGGTACTTAGAGCTCCCAGGAATCAAAGACATGCGGATGAATTCCCTCTACCAAGACCAAGAGAGCACACGAGGACCCTGAGACCGACCCAACTAGTTAAGTCCATGAAAAACTACTTCGATGGCATTGGAGATCCCTACGATCATGTGGCCGAGTTCAGGCAAGTCTTGAGAGCTGAACAAGTGGAGGATCTATTCACGCAGTACAATGCCTTTGTTCTAACCCTTAGGAACACAGCCCTTACGTGGTTTCAACCATTGAATGAGAGACAATTCAGGAGCATAGACCAACTCCTAGAGGCTTTCATTATTGAATTCTCTAAGAGTGGCATAAGACATAATACCTCCTCATTGATTCACAGCTTCAAGCAAACCCCTCAAGAAACTGTGAGACTTGCAGGAAGAAGATTTAGGCAATACTTAGAAAGATGCCCTGTTTCCGAGCTACCCACACCAGCTAAGAAAGTGGCTTTATTCTTGGATGGATTGCTAAGTACCAAATTGAGATCATATGTGTACTTGAAGGACCCTAGGACCATAGAAGAGTGTGTACGCATGTGCATTGACATCGAAGATAACCTAGGGGAGGAGTTAGAGCTTTCCAAGAAACACAAAGATTCGGATAGTGCCTCTAGCCTCTCTTGCACGCAATCCACATCAATTGAGGAACTTGCAGAGAAAGTAGCTCAAAAATTAGGTGTCACTAGCAAACAAATCCCAAGATTCGCCCCAGTGAAAAGATGCTATACTTGTGGAGGTGACCACATGGCGAATGTATGTCCCATTATGACTCAACCCCAAGTAAATCATAGTAGCCAGTACTGCACCATAGAACGGAGGTACACCAATCACACCACGCAAGATTGCCCCTACAATAAGCAAACGGTTAGGCAACCCTACCCTCAACCATACCCTCAGCAGGGAAGATGCCAAAATCAGTACCCACCGCAGCAGTATGCTAGGCCTCAACAAACCTACCAACCACAATATCAAAACCAACAAAGGCCTCAGCCGGTGTTAGCACAACAACCCCTTGCCCCAGCTAATGTAATTCCGGTAAAGTATGCAGCTGTCGAAGAAAACCTGAATAGAGCTATAGTCCTAGTAACTCCATTAATTTCAGAAAGTGACCCCAGTGACCATAGTTTCGATTCTACACATGTTGATAGCCCCCAGGCTTACTACATGCAATCTCCTGAACATGGTGAGTCCTACTACAGTGAGGAACCGAATGAACCTAGTTGGGAGTCAGATTACACAAACGTCATGTATGCAAACCACAACCCTAGACCTCAACCTAGGCAAGCAAGACCCCCATTCCCAAGAGGACCATGCTACAGGTGTCAGGGAGATCATCTCATTCGTGATTGTCCCTTGCCTCCACCTACACAACCCCGGTCAGTGACAATTCAAGGCTATTGCCAGGAATGTGGAAAGGAGCATCTCTTATGAGATTGCCCTAAGAATCCTAATAATATGCCAAAAATCACTCCTATTAACGTTATTGGGTTAGTGGTAGATTCCACAGGAAGTGTCACTTCCACTGCACCCTTACAGGTGGTCACTAGAGCCCAAGCTTTGCAGCAGAACCAAAGTGTAGGCCAGGAAAAGAGCCCAGATGTTAGTGAAACAGAGAGCATGACAAAGAAAAGGACTAGAGCTTGGAGAGATAGTCGTGAAAGAATGAAAAGGCAATGGGCAAAAAAGATAAGTGAACTCGAGGAAAGCCTCAGAGAAACAAAGGCCAGGATAACTGAACTCACATCTCAAACTCCCTCTCACACTACCCCACCTCCACCATTCCCAACTCCATCCGACCCGCCACCTTCCAACCCGTCTCACCTAAGCCCACCACCCCCTAGAGTAGGATCAGTCCTAGCAGATCCCACTCCCGAGGACCTTAATATGATGCTTAAAGCATATCAGGCCAAAATCCAAGAAGGGCCAAACGTAACTGATCATGAAAAGTGTTACCCTAGAGTAGAACTAGAGCTAGAACGAACCAAAATTTGTGCTAAGATGGTGGAATTGGCCCAGACCATGTTTGAAGCCAGTCGCCTATTTAACATCTCTAGTTCAGCTAATACACAGTTGCACTTTGATGGGGTGTTAGAAAGAATAGAGAAGCTAATTGCACAATCAGAAAAGGAAACCGCCTCTCAACACAAGGACAAGGCAAGTGGAAGGGCAAGCCTTCCTGCCCATGAAGTCTATGTGCCTAACTCTACGGAGCAAGACACATCATCTTCTATGAATCGGTTCACCCCAGAATTCCTAGGCAAGATTCAAGAAGACAAATGGGCTAAAGAAAGTGAAGTCCCTCCTCCTATTGAACTTGTGGATGATGCACACGACCAATTCCCACAAGACATCCCATCTATTTATGAGGAGCAGGAGAGCACCCAATCTCAGGAGAGATTAGATTTTGAGTCTAATTCTTTGCATGAATTACCCCACTTCACAGACCCATGGGAAGCTAAGTCCACGTGTATGAGAACACCCACGGTCATGGTACGAAAGGAAGATTCAGTCATACCTAGGAACACAAAGGTAGTGAAAAACACTAAAGTGTAGTGCAACCTCACCTTAGAAGAGCTGCTTAGGGTTAGACCAGAAGTGTGGAAGCATGTAGCTAAGCAAGTGCCCGAGATAGCAAAACCTCGTTCCCAGGTAGGATCCCAGAGAACAGTGCCAGAAATACCCTTGGACAAGATAGGAGACATGAGTGAGGGTGAAGAGGGAAACACATATCTTCCTATCACTCATCAAGGATACACCACCAAGGCCATTCTAGACTTAGGTGCAGGAGTTGCAATTGCTACCACTTCCCTATGGAAGCGTTGGGGCAAGCCAGCACTCAGGCCAACGAGAATGAAATTGCAGATGGTCGATGGTCATATTGAGAGGCCCTTAGGATTGCTAGAAGGAATAACTCTCACTACATGTGGTGTTGAGTTCGAGCATACTTTTGCTATATGTGACTTTAACAAAAACCAAGCCTACGAGATGATTTTGGGGAGACCATTTATGCGGCAGTTGAAAGTGGTACAGGATTGGGGAACCAATTCCTTGTATTTGCAACACTTAGGTGTTACAACCAAAGTGAATCTCAAAGATTACTCTCATAGAGATGTCCCTCCTATCCAATGGAATCCCATCCATAGAGCTAAAGATGATACCGAGTCGGTGCATTCCATAGGATCAGGATCCTCATGGATGCATGAAGACACCCATTTATGGATGTGCAAAGTAGCAGTAGAAGAAGAGAAGAGAGAAAATGCCAGAGAGATAGGTGCAAAAGAAACCCATAGATCCATTCAAGACCCAGCCTATGCACCTGTAGTCTTTCCTGACGAAGAATTTGAACCCCACGGCTGCGCAGAGATCTTAGCAACAATGGATGTAGCCATCAATGAAGAACAATGGACACCCCACCGTGATGAGGATGGCTATGACATTTCAGTTTTCTCCATAGAGCCAATCATGGGAGAGGCAGTGTTAGAAGAATGCGAACCTAGCCTTGATGCAATTGAGGATGCGAGTGACTCCGATCTAGAGTCAATCATTATGGACCCACCTTTTGCATCAGATGAAGAATACTTCTATGAAGTAGAATTTCAACCCCAGAGGTATGGAGAGCTTACAAATGATGTAAGGCTGGCCACACATGTGACCCCGAAGGAAGAAGGAAAGAAAAGAAAGAAGAGAGAAGTCACACCAGAAGGGGAAGACTCTTTGTTTGAGGTGCCGGAAAATTTTAAGAAGTATGAGATAGATGACAGGAGAGTCATGATCAGAATGCCTAAACGAGAGACACAATCAGGAGAGGCCTATGATAACAAAGAAACCACCAAGAAAATAGTGGTAGCCGTGGAAGAAGGAGAGGAGAGATGTACGTACATAGGCCATGACCTAACAGAGGAAGAAGAGCATGCGTTAATAGCCTTGCTAAGAGAATACAGAGATGTATTCGCTTGGAGTTACAAGGATTTGAAGGGTGTTGATCCAGACATATGCTCACACACTATCCCCATGACCACAGATGCCAAACCTTCTAAGCAAAAGCCATACACATATAACGATAATTATGCTTCCAAGATCAAAGAGGAGATAGATAGACTAGTTGAAGCCGGATTCATCTATGAAATTGAGCACACTGAGTGGGTATCCCCCATCGTAGTGGTGCCCAAGAAAAATGGAAAGCTGCGTGTATGCATTAACATAAAAAAGGTCAATGCAGCCACAATTCGAGATAACTATCCGCTTCCTATCACAGAACATCTCTTAGAAAGAGAAGCAAGCAAGGAAGTGTACAGCTTCCTAGATGGATTTTCGGGCTACAATCAAGTAGCCATAGCTCCAGAAGATCAGCATAAGACGGATTTTGCCACAGAGTGGGGCATTTTTGCCTTTAGAGTAATGCCATTTGGGCTTACCAATGCACCAGCTACCTTCCAGAGGCTGATGTGTCATGTATTTAAAGAGTTCCTAAGGAAGAACTTAGAAGTCTATGTTGATGATCTTTGTGCTCATTCCAACATTAGGCAAACCCATATTCCTGAACTCAGACAAATCTTTGACAAATGTAGAGAATATCAAGTCTGCCTGAACCCAGAAAAGTGCGTTTTTATGGTCAGGCAAGGCAAGATTCTAGGACACATAGTGTCAAAGAATGGCATACCCACTGATGAAGAGAAAGTGAGAGCCATTGCAGAGCTACCTAGGCCAAAGAATGTCAAGGAAGTACAAGCTTTCATGGGGCATTGCGGTTATTACTGACGGTTTATACACATGTATGCCATCATAGCAAAGCCTCTGTATGGACTTTTGACTAACTTTGAGTGGACTGACGAATGTGAGAATTCCTTCAATGAGCTTAAACGGCGATTATGTTCAGCACCAATCTTGACCACACCAGATTGGAATAAGCCTTTCCATGTTCATGTTGATGCATCCAATTATGCTATTGGGTGTGTACTTGCGCAACCTACCGGTGAAGGTAATATGGATCGTCCAATTGCCTATGCTAGTAGACAATTGAATGCAGCTGAACGAAATTATACCACTACGGAGAGAGAGAAGGATTAGGCATGTTGTATGCAGTTAAGAAATTTAGACACTATTTGCTTGCAAATAAGTTCAAATTTTTTACTGATCACCAAGCTCTACTGTACCTGGTAAACAAGCCATGCAATACAGGAAGATTAGTAAGATGGTTCCTCTTACTAATGGAATATGATTTCGAGGTTGTGGTAAGGAAAGGGAAGACTCATTTGAGAGCAGATCATCTATCTAGGTTCACATCGGGAGAAGCCCCACAATGAGTGTCAGATGACCTTCCTGATGCTTACTTGTTTAACTTGGAAGTGGTACCACAGTGGGCTAAGCCATTAGTGCCAGTATTGACATACGGGCCTAACCACCCAGTAATAGCCACACAGGATAGAGAGGTAGTAAAGGCCCAAAAGTACCACATCATGGCTGGAAGTATGTACAAGCACACAGATCAAGGGATATTGGCTTGTTGTGTAGAAGAGGACGAGTACGCCAAGTGGTTGCAGTTAGCACATGTAGGTGCATTAGAGCAACACTACTCAAAACAACGAACCCTACAGACCCTGAGGAGACTAGGAGTGCATTGGCCAACTATGGAAGCTGATGTCCAGAAGTTGTGCAAGGAATGCCCAACCTGCTGCACTAAACCACCTGTGGAACATGCCACTCTTTATCAAGTGTCCATAGTGCCAGATTGGAGTGAACCAATAGTATCCTTCCTGAGGACGAAAACATTCCCTCCAGACATGACTCTGGCTAGGAAAAGGAGTTTAGAACAAGAAGCCCAGGATTACTCACTCATTGGTGATAATTTGTACAAACGTAGTAAAGATGGTTACCTCAGATTATGTGTCCATGAGAGTGAATATCTCAAGATTTTGGAAACTGCTCACCAAGGTGTAGCAGGAGGACACTTTGGACCAGATCGGGTGATCAAGGCAATACTATTTGCAGGCTTCTGGTGGCCAACCCTTCACATGGATGCACATACCTATGTGAAACGGTGTGATGTTTGTCAGAGAACTCAGTATCCTATACGCAAAGATGAGATGCCACTGAAACCTATGATGGGTGGACGTGCATTCTCTAAGTGGGGAATAGACTTTGTAGGTCCTATTAATCCCCCAGCTAAGGGTTCTCATGCTGAGTACATCATTGTTGCGACAGACTATCTGACAAAGTGGGTAGAGGTAAAAGCCACAACGAAGAACGATGCTCAAACAATAGCTAAGTTTTTATTTGAGAATGTGTTCACTAGATACGGGTTACCTATAGAGCTAGTTAGGGATAGAGGCACTCACTTCTTGAATGAAGTTATTGAAAATATGCTCCATGAGTTCTTGGTAGTACATAAAAAGTCTGCCCCCTATCACCCTCAAGCTAATGGCCAGGCTGAGAGCACCAATAAGATCTTATGCAATGTATTGACGAAATTAGTGAACAATAAACGCTCCGATTGGGACAAACAGCTACACCACGCTGTTTGGGCATACCGAGTCGCCTACAAAACGGTACTCCAAGCCACACCCTTTCAGATGGTATTCGGCCAAAATGTGGTGCTACCTTTGGACTTCTTGATTCCCACATTGAGAGTAGCACAGGAGCATGAGTGGACGGGTCATGAACTCTCTTCGAGAATTTTTGACCTTGAACGATTAGGTGAGACCCGACTAAGAGCTGCAGCAGGAATATATGCAGCTAAGAAAAGACAGAAGGCGTACTTTGATGCCCATGTTAAGGATAAAGGCTTGAAGGCAGGCGACCTAGTACTAGTCTACACTTTGAAACAACATGCAAGGAAACTAGAGAAGAGAGGCTACGGACCCATGATCATTAATAGAATCTCAACAAGTGGAGCAGTACAACTAGCCACATTAGACGACGATGTTCTCTCGAGCTACATTAGCGGATTCAGAGTCAAGTTGTATCAGGAACCTCTCACAGAGGAAATGCTAAGTCGACTCAATACTGCTAAGAAACGCAAAGAAGAAGAAAAGAGAATTCGAGAAGAAGCCCAAACAGAAGCTTTAGAGCGCATACGGAGAATGAAACTAAGAAGACAAGGCAGAGAGCAACCTAGGCTAGATGCATATGCAGATCAAGGATATCACGTGGCTATGTGTGAAGTTTTAGGTATCAGCTCTCATAGGATAATTGATCGACGTCCTTTTATAACCTTAGATATAGGACAAGGAAAGGGTGCAAGGACTGTAAGAGCCTTGATTGACTCAGGTGCAGCCACTAGTGCTGTTAAATGCTCTTACTGTCAAGAGTTGAAATTAACTGTCAATCCTATCGAAGCATATCTCATAGGATTGGGAGGTGTGGAAACCCCTTGCATGGGTGAGGTGGAACTTCCCCTCTATATTCAAGACGAAGCAATGACAGTCAAAGTACTAGTGTGTCAAGATGAGGACCTCACTGAGCCTCTTGTCTTGGGTCAGGACTGGATCTATGATCATGCAGTCAACCTAAACCTAAGGAGTGGACTTCTTCAGGTATGGGTAAATCATAGTGGAATTACAGTTGAATTGGAAAATGAGGCACTCAAGGAATTAGGTAAGGCACGAAATCCTGGTCCTTCCAGGGGCGCACATGAAGTTGACAATGTTATTCTTGTCCAAAACTGTATGATGCAGAAAGAGGATTGTTTCAACAACGAAGTCAAGGATAAGACGACACCCCCTTCTTTTCCAAAAGCCAGAAGGATGCAGCAACCAACGGCATATCAAATACAGAGGAAGCAGAGTACTACCTATACTGGAGGCCAAAAAAGTGTGCGACGCAGAATGTCTCAACCGTTGAAACAAGTGTGGGTGCGGAAAGGCGAACACCCGGTTACGACCATGCCAACCCCACGGCCGAAACCTCTTATTAGTAATCAACAACACGACACTAATAAGAAGTCTTTCATAAATTCTTCTGCGAAAGTAAAGTCTATTTGGGTACCCAAGAAGTCGATGAAGGCCAACCCAAAATCACGACAAATCTGGCTAAAAAGCCTCATTTTCAAGTAGATACCCCTATCAAACTCTTCAGAGCCTCCACAAAATCAAGATCAAACCCCATCCACTATGTTTGGCAGCCTAAAACTTGTAATAAACCCTCAGACCCAGTTGTAAATCCATGCCCACCTACTAACTACGTCACTCTCACACTATATCATTCCACCTAGCTTCTAGGTCTACCCAATTCCTAACTACACGCACAAGCACTGAGCACTTACTAACCTCCTAATCTCTCCCGAACCTCATGTTAATGTTGTAATGGGGACAAAAACAGTTCTATCTTGTCCTTTACAATGTTAACACATGTTTCTATATTCTCACAGAATCAGGAGGCAAGATACAACATGGAAGATACGGCAGGAACTAGCTCCCAGGCAGGCACCAGCCCCCAAGTTGTGGACATTGAAAGCCTTCCCATTGAGGAGGAATTGAAGGAACGCCCAGTGGCATTGAGGGCATTACACGCCATACCGGTTCAGAATCCTCCACAGGGGCACACAATGCCAGTCAGTAAAAACTCTCATTGGTTCAGTGATGTGGCAGGACCCCTAGGTGAAGGCACTTATATGTGGGAGGCCGAGATAGAATTCAATGGGCGCTGGGGCAGATATCACTTTTTCACTAGGGAATTTGAGAGACTACAGAATAATGAAGGACTGAAACCTATATGGAAGAAGGCAAGACTCTACGAGTACTTCAAATTCCAATTGCCAAAGCCCGATTTTCTAAGGTGCTCTTATCTGATTAGCACCCTCACTCTGAGCAAAGACAAAAAGGGATACAGCTCCTTTGTCCTCCCATCTCTCATAAGGGGCAATGAGCTCAAGTGTTTCAGATTAACTATCAACTTGGTAAGGGAAGCTCTAGACATGAAAGGTATGCACATTCCTACGGAGAAAGAGACAATGGTCCCCGATAATATGAAGAACAGGAATCTGACGAAGTTAAAGGACATGGTGGCAATGACACCTACAATTGCCATTCACTTGCGAATGGTCATGCAGCATTTCGCATTTCCCGCTCAAGAGAGGTTCACAATGCCACCTAAAAAGATTTGGTTTAGTCTATACTTGGCCGACGCCTTTGATTTGACAATCAACATGCCCCACTGGATTATCTACCAAATCCACTTGGCTCATCAAAGGTGGTATAAGAAACAAAAATCTATACTGTATGGATGATGTGCTCTTACCAGGATTGTGTATAGATGTCTCGCGTATGATGTGCCAGTGCAAAGGGCACTCATTTGGACCAGGGTACAGGAGTTTCAACGCAGATTATCCTCCGCAGGGCCACCCTCCAAGAAAATGAGAGGTGCCATTCAGATGCCATGTGCACAACCCCGCGGTGCGACATTGACACCAGAGACAACCCCACGACTTCCAAGGCAGGTGCAACCCTTCACAATTAGATTACCAAGACACAGCACTGATGAACCAAATCTAGTGTTTCCACCTGTACCAACCGACCTAGAGTTCCCTCATGGATTCACTTTAGAAGACCTAACTGATGAGGAGGTAGCCAGAATCATCCAGGCTGTTAACGCGGAAGTCGAGGCAGAGCAAGCTAGTGGACAACAAACTGCTACAGACCAACCCCATCTCAGACAACCAGATATCGTCGATGTGGAGGGTGAAGAAGAAGAAGGACAAGAGGAGGAACTCGATGGACGATCCGAGGAAGAAGAGCAGGATTATGATCAGGAAGCTCTACAGGTACTTGAAGGTGCCCCAGCTTATACGAAGGCATTGAAGAAGCTCTATGATACCATGAACAGAGTGCAAGAGCAACATAGGCTGTCCCTAGCAGCGGGCAAGGCCCTCATGAATCAAATCCTTGAGGAGGAAGGCGTAGACGAGCAATACCGCGCCACTCTTGACATGATATCTGAGGCTTTAGGTGTACCTAAGACGGTGCATACCGCCCTTGCACAAGCACGAAGAACGGAGCGAAGATATGGCAGACGTCCCCCTCGATCAGGGAAGCAGATGAATGTACTAGTATCAGAACCACAAGGCACATCCACAACCACGGGCACTGCACACACGGTCCACGATACTGAGGAAACCCATGTATCAAGTGCACCTGCGTCACCCCCGTTGCCACCCCTGCCTCCAACTCCACCACATTCACCTCCTGTCACCGCCTACGAGTCCACTACCCATACCGAAGCACAGACCGTCACACAACCCACACACCCTATCTCCACTTCTTTTGTCTATACGGGCACTGAAACAGAAATTCTAACCACAGCCACGGAAAACATCATTCCCCTGATCACACTTCCTGGTAGCTCGTATTCACAATTGCACACACCACTGTACACTTTCACCACTATCACCGCACCCACAATTCCAATATTCACAATCACTCCCACTATTGCATCCACTGTTGATTTTATGGACATCTCACCCACCTCCGCACCTCTCCCTCCCCCCATACCCCCAACATCTCCCATTCCCCCACCTCCCACATCACCATTTTCCAGCACCGTATCCACACTTCCATTTCCCTTCCCCTTTCCCTTCCCCTCTGCATTCAACACCCTACCCGCATCCACCCTTATCAATAATGTATTTAATAATATGTATCAGTGTATGTCGCAACTGCAACAGCACCACCAGCATCTCGATAACCAACATACGCGACTCTTTCGAAGTCATGAGGAACTTCAACTACGCTTCATTGATCTCGAAAGGGAAAAGCGGCTACTACAACAACAGCATGTCACCTTACAGGAACAACACGAACAGTTAGTAGCCAACCCACCCCAGTTAGATGCAGAAGAAAAGAAACAAATGGATGATTTGCTGCACTCCCAGATAATGGAGAATCTCAAGCTCAGACACAACCTAGCCCTCCTACAAAAACACATGTCTACAACACTCGAAGAGAATAAACGGCTGCAGAAACAGAATGAAGAAAACTTGGAAGCAGCAATGGAGGGTTCCCCGCAGGAAATCGACCGAGAGAAATTCAAGGCCATTCCCTCAGAGAATATGCAGATTGTGTTAGAAACCCATGCAGATCTCTTGGAAGCCCATGCAGCATTGGAAAGAGAAAGAGATGACCTATTAAAGCAGCTGGCAACCCAGCATGAGTCACCAACCAAAGTCACAACCGCAGTTGACACGTCTGAAGAAGTCGAAAAACTCAAAGCAGAACTAGAAGAATTATGAAGTAAAGTCATGCAATACGAGCGTCAACCTTCGCCTCTTGTAGAGCCCGAGCCTGAAGATCTAGTGCCAATTGAAATAGAGGAAACTTTCGAAGACCCATACGTTCCCATGCCTGCACCAGGGGGCAAACAAACAGAAGAGGGCATGGACACCATTGAAATAGAGGCTCCTAAATGGATGCAGAGGTTAGAGAAAGTGGCCACAACCCATGATGACAGAGTAGCAGTTCAGATAGCGTCAATGTCACGATTGGACGAGGTAGTTATAAAATCGGATTACTTTAGAAACCTCTCCCATCATCGGTGGATCGGCACATCCGACGATTTGTATGTTCCTTTCTGTGTCTTAATGGCGGACTACAATGCCAAAATCAAGCAACACACCTCAAAAGAACCAACCTCGGCTACACAGTTTGCACCGGACGACATCCCAGCAAGTGCCAAGCAGGGCAACATACATCAACAGACGTGGAGGATTCGTCTACTGGAAACCTACCCATAGATGGTTAGAACATGGAATAACATGCCCTTGTACATCAAATACAATCCATGTTACTGCCCTATATTTAGAAGAAGGTCATGGCCGGAATACACAAAAACTGTGTTGACAACCAAAGGATGCGAGAACTGGCTCAATTATGTTTACTTAGCACCACCCAAAGGCCAACCTACCATAGGATATATGATCTCGACGATTCGGCATTGGGGGGTCAGGTTTAAAAATGTACCAGATGTCATGGCCCAAATGTGCTTGAAAATTCTTGAACTCATGCTGGTCACCTTCAGGACCTTCAAGAATGTCAAGGAACCTCATCTATCAGCCCTGGGATTTAATGAAGGAAATGAGGACCTCGTCTACGACATGAGCGCAACCCCATCTATTAATGTTGTATATGCATGGCATGCGCGTATAAAGTATCTACCAGCCTGCTTTAAACAGATGTTTGAAGAAATGTTTGTCACGGGATTCTGGGAATATCATTCAGAGATATTCATTCCTAGACCATCACATTTATTGCAGTTGTTTGCAGTGGAACAAGCTCTTCATTCAGAAAAGTTACGTATACCACATCCAGAGGTTCCTGGGCCGGTAGATTGGGATGCTCTACTCACGGACTTGGCCAAAGGGTTGCAGATTGCAGAACATCACTTAGCACAAGACGTTGTTGAGTACTACATCCAACGACCCACCCAACAAGGGTCTGTCAGGGACGACAGACGCGAGAGAGGGGGGGTGTTGGAACTGAAGGACTCACAAGGCAAGGAAGCTTACGAAGGGAGTCAGAGAGAAGAGAAAGCACAAGCAGACAGGGTAGTCAACGACGATCTGGCAAGTAGGCCAATATTATTTTCAGGACACTAAAGCATATCGAAGAGGTGGACACGCAAGGAGAAGGAGCAAGTAGGGAGCTCAAAGATATGTATGTCAAACCGATAGAAGAAAATCCCTACAACAATAGTGATTTTCATCACTAAAAACTATTGTAAATACCATTTCATATTTTTGTAGCTCCATTTTGTGCAAGCCAAGGAGTCCTTGAGCTTGAGGAGCTTTAGAAGTACCTACCTGTCAGTTTTCACATTTTTTAGACTTCGTCTGAACCTCCAAATAGGGTAGAGAACCTAATTTTTAACTAGGCCGGACACTAGGTCTGGACAAGGCCAAAACCTACTCAAAAACTATAAAAAGAGCTAGAGAGCTCATTTTTGGGTTAGCTTGTAATTGATTTGAAGTGGTAAGAGCTTCTTGAAAGTAATCTAAGAACTCCATTGCATCTCACTCTTTGTCTTACTGTGTGTGCGCGTGTGTGTGTATGTGTGTGCATGTTGGTGTGCTTCTCACTCATGCACTTGTGCCATCACTTGCTCGGGGTCTTCATACCATCCTCACGTCTTCCCGGATTGACATTAAAGGAGGTGCTACTCATCACTGAGCTACAGTGTGCTAAGTGAAGATGCAGTGGGTGTAGATGCAAAGAGAACGGGGAATGGGGGTGGGAAAGTGGATGCTATGGTGATTGTGGAAAATTGTGGTGTGCTTAAATATTGTGGTGCCACAAATGAAGTGAGTGGAGGTGCAGTGGGGGGTGATATATCCATATCGCTCGATGTGGTGTCGAGTGCGGTGACTGTGAATAGTGGTGTGATCGTGGGTAAGTGTGTGGGTGTAAATACAGGATTTACAAAGGTTGAGGAGTAATTTATAGAGGGGTTGTCTTGGACGGCTTGGTGGAAAGGGGAAAGAGGGGTTACGGTGGGTCGGGGAGGTGAGACTGGGGAGAATGTTAATGGAGGTGGGAAGGGGAAGAGGGGTCTTGGAGGTGTGGGGAAGGATGGAAAAGATGGATGGAGAAATGGGTTGGATAGAAAGGTGGATGTGTTAGGGGGTAGACTAGGTTGACTGGGTGCGGAAATTGTGGGATGAATGGGAGTAAGGACGACTTCTGCTACTCCACTGGAGAAAGAGGATGTTGTTCTAGGAGAAGGAGGGTGTATGGGAGAGACTCAATGGATGGGAGGTGATGGAGAGCGGTTGGGGTGGTCGGTACTTCGACGATTGTGGTGGTATGTACAGCGGTAGTACGAGGTGGGGAGTCGACGATAATGGTGTCCTCTGCCAATGAGCTTTCAGCGACGAGACGTGCTTCCCTAGCCTGTTCTGAAGACTGACCGTCGGTGGGTACCCGAATGTATTCACCCGGTTTGGTTAGTAGGCGGATTCTGCGAGGATCATACTGCGGTAGCGGTTTTCTCTGCAAATGTCTTAAGGCTTCAATGGGTCCAACTGATTTGACAAGCTCTCTGAAACCTCTGATGTATACTTCTTCGAACCCGCCCCAGACAACCTCTTGTTCTATGAGTGTTTGGCTCTCTTCGTGAGTCAACTTCTTACGCGCCCAAACCTTTTCCATAGTACAGTATAACTTTTTGATGGCTAGTGTATAAGCTGCTGCTTCGAAGGTTTCTTCTTTGTGTGTGCTCTTGTCACCTTGGGTGTCGGTTTGTTGTCCTTGTTCGTCTGTTTGCACATGTTCTTGGGATTCATGAGTTCCCTAACTGGCTTCGTCATCGCCTTCATCTTCGTCGGTTTCCGTTCTTTCTTCCTCGGAACTACATACTACTTGTCCTTGTGGTTGATCTCGCGCTGTGGTAGGGTAGCTGGGCCTTTCATATTCCTGAGAGAAGATCTGGCCTTCTGAAAACTGAAATTCATTTGAAAATACATCCTGCATCTCAAAATCAAATGTGGTGTCTGCTTGTTCTGCTTCTAAATGGGGTATCAGAAAAGAGAAAGCTTCCGCACCAATAGTGGTGGGAACTTCTGCTGTAGTGGTGGTAGGTCCTGGGACTGTGGCTGCTTGAGTAGTGACTGTGCTGGTAGTGCCCTCCATTGTAACTGGTCTTGATAACCTTATGCGAATGGGTTGTACAGGGGGTTCAGTAGGAGACTGTTCAGGAGAGGCTTGTGGTGAGGGTGATTCTAGCACCTGAAGGCAGGGGATAGTTCCTCCCATTCGCTTTCCTGCTCTTCCTTTGCTAGGCTTCCTAGCTTTCTTCGATGTTCCTTTAAATGCTTTCAGCTCCTCACTTGTCAATGCTCGCTCAATCGGCAAGTCATATGCTAAGCACATATATACAATTCTAGTCAGTGCGCAACATCCATTGATGACTTTCTTTCTTTCCCATCTATGTTGTGCTAAATACATCTGATCAATGATCCAGCTAGCTAGATCAACTGTCTGGGGTCCAATACAAGATAAATACAAACCAAACCATATTCGTTTGTGAGGCATTGTGAATTTGTCTTGAGCGGGGAAAGCAAAATGCTGCATACATATCCGCAGTGGCTTTGAAAGCTCAGGTGTGATCCCCGAAATCTCCTCCCACTTTGTAACATCCCCACGTTTCATATGGTCTGGAACTAACCTTTCTCGCTCTGTGGGCGTGTGGGTTCCATGAATCTTGATGGCAGCTCGAATCAGATCTTTAGAAAGATAAAATCTTTTATATGGTGGATCGTTCACTAAGGATGGCAGTATGAAGGTGCCTGGCAAATCCTTGTTCTCCGAAGCTATCAAAGTGGTGATTAAGTAATAGCATCTGTAGAAGTCAGGTTTAGGCAAAGGGTCACTGAAATACTCTGTGAAGCTGGATCTTGCCCAAACATGTGTTAAGTCTTGTGTGTTCTGTAGCCCTTCGAACTCTCTTGAGAGAAACTGATATTTGCCCGAGGTACGGTCATCAAAAGTCAAATTAGCCTCAAATATAAACTCAGCATCCGCCAAGGGTCCTGCTAGCCTTTGAAACCAGTGAGAATTTCAGTGAATCTTCTCAGTATACCCTCTAGGACGATCGTCAATAGGCATCGGTCCTGGGAAACCTTGAAATTTTGGCGGTGGAGCCGTCGGATGGGGCTCAGCAAGTAAATCACTAATAGTAGCCCTGGGTATACTGGTTCCAGCTTCAGATGGTCCTTCTTCGGTTTGCATGATGATTGACATGCTAATGGAAAAGATCTGCTACAAAAGATTAGCACATTAGTATGGAAATTAATTATGATCCCATTAAGGTGAGACCGCAATCCCTTTCCATAGCCGATGTGTAACCCGTGTAGCCAAGTCTTGTGATGTGATCGATGCAATGCTTCTTGCATAACTAATGCAGGTCTCTAGACACCTATATGTTTTCAGATATTGCATGCAGTTCTTTGATGAGATGTTATTACAGGTGATGTTGGGTTATAGTGTGTGGATTCATACAAGGTTGAGTCATGAATGAGTTATTACTAGGTTGTAGATTAGTCGGGATGGTAGTTATGTTAGACAAAGGGTTAGGAGAAGACTTCTGGATATGTTTTGGTATCCACTTCCTAAGAGTTTGTGATCGGGTGATAGGTCGGTGCGGAGGGACAAAAGATGATATGGGATTTGGTGGTATGGAGGGGTGAAGAGATTTTTGAGGGGTGTATATTACAAGGCTTGAGGGTTGAGCTATAATACACTATTTGGGTACCAAATCTGCGTGGTTGTGGGTCGGTTCATAAGGTACTTCCTGGCGATCCAAATTTGTGGAATGTTTGTAGTCGTAGAATAAGGTCGAGGAGATCTTGGATACTGTTTCTGCTTTTGCCTTGACTTCTTCTTATCATTGTCTGCATTGTTGAAAGTTGTCGGTGTTTTCTATCCTTTTGGCACCCATATCTGTCTCGTGCCGCTTGCTTTGTGATACTGATACTACTGCTTTCTTTGTGTCGTCTGATATTGTCGTCGGCCTGGGCTCCTCTGTCGTGGTTGACTCTTTTGTGGTTGAGGTTGAGAGGTCGGAGGGACACTCTGCTTTGGAAAAGAAGGGAGGTCCAACACTTGCGAAACATGCCCATTAGGAAGTGCTCCATTTTGTACTTTTAATCTAGGCCAGTCCACAGTAAGTGTGGAAGGATGGGCACTGCAGGGTGTTTTGCCCATGTGGACGCTGATGAAGTCCACTTGACCGCTGATCGTCCCCATTTGTCCGTTGATTGTGCCCATTTGACCAAGTGGTGGGGTGGGCGTCCCTTCTAATTTGCAGGAAGCCCAAGGGAAAATCTCCTGACATCCTTTAGATTGACAATTGTCCATCGCCAAGCCCGCATGGGTTGGTGTAGACGTAACGTGACTGATCTGACCAAAGATCTTCCGGTCTTCCGTGGCATGCATTTCATAGGGTCTAGGGCTACAAACCTCAGTCGGAATGCCATTAGGGAAGTCAAGCGGTATCACTCGCTTCTGATCTAAGGTTCCAATCTGCAAGGAGCCTTGTCTAAGATTTAGGTCCACTGAGTGATCGTATAGCCAATCTTGGCCAAGGATTAGGGGTTCTATCAGGTCGTCGTCATGGCACACTAGTAGTTTCACTGTCAAGGTCACTTCGTTTATGAGGATAGGAAGGTCCACCTCACCCATGCAAGGGGTTTCTATGCCTCCTAGCCCTATGAGGTATGCCTCAATTGGCCGCATTTCTATTCCTGAATCCTTATAGTGGGACCATCTAATTGCACTAGTCGCAGCACCTGAATCAATTAAAACCCTGAGCTCTTGGCAAGGGTTGTCGTGCTCTAGCCTGACTGTAATGAATGGTCTCTTGATCACTATGCTAGGATGAGTGGTTGACTTTACTTGACACATGGCCATGGGGTATCTGGGTGATGTTTCCAGATGGTTATAATGTTCTCTCCCTAGTCCTTGTCTTCTTAACTTCATGCGCTTAATGCGTTCTATAGCTTCTGCCTGAGCTTCAGCTCGTATTCTATTTTCTTCCTCCTTACGCTTCTTTGCTAACATGAGTCGTCTAAGCATATCCTCAGTAAGAGGTTCTTGGTATAGCCTGACTCTACAGCCACTAATGTAATTAGGCATTATGTCTCCTTCTAAGGTGGCTAATTGTACTACTCCACTTGTTGAGAGTCTGTTAATGATCATAGGTCCATAACCTCGCTTTTCTAACTTCCGTGCGTGCTATTTCAGAGTATATACTAGAACTAAATCTCCTTCTTTCAAGCCTTTATCTTTCACATGTGCATCAAAATATGCTTTCTGTCGCCTCTTAACTGCGTATATTCCTGCTGCTGCTTTCAGCTTGGCTTCTCCTAATCTTTCCAAGTCCATTATTCTTGCTGATAATTCATGGTCGGTCCACTGATGTTCTTGTGCAACTGTAAGGGTCGGTATCAAGAAGTCCAAAGGAAGCACAACATTCTGACCAAAAACCATCTGAAAGGGAGTTGCATTGAGTACGGTCTTGTAGGCCACTCGATATGCCCAAACAACATGGTGTAACTATTTGTCCCAATCTGAACGTTTGTTGTTCACAAGTTTTGTCAGTACATTACAAAGGATCTTGTTCGTGCTTTCAGCTTGACCATTGGCCTGAGGATGATATGGTGCACATTTCTTGTGAATCACCATTAAATCCTGTAACAAATATTCAATGACTTGGTTTAGAAAGTGAGTTCCTCGATCGCTCACTAACTCTATAGGCAATCCATATCTTGTAAAGACATTTTCAAATAAGAATTTTGCAGTCATGTGTGCATCATTCTTTTTTGTGGCCTTTGCCTCTACCCATTTGGTAAGATAATCTATCGCAACAATAATGTATTCAGCATGTGTACCTTTTGCAGGGGGGTTAATGGGTCCTACAAAGTCTATACCCCATTTAGAAAATGCAGTTCCGCCCATCATGGGTTTCAATGGCATTTCATCTCTGTGATTAGGAAACTGAGTTCTTTGGCACACATCACATCTCTTTACATAGGTATGTGCATTCATGTGAAGAGTGGGCCACCATAATCCTGCAAAGAGGATGGCTTTGATTATCCTATCGGGTCCAAAGTGACCGCTTGCGACACCTTGGTGTGAAGTCTCTAGTACGCTCAAGTAATCGCTTTCATGAACACACTGTCTTAAGTATCCATCTCATCCTCGTTTGTATAGATTGTCGCCAATAAGTGAATAGTATTGAGCTTCCTCCTCTAGACTTCGTTGTCGCGCTAAGGTCATTCCTTGAGGGAATGTTTTCATCCTCAAGTACGTCACTAAAGGTTCACTCCAGTCTGTTGTGAGAGAAACGTGATATAATGTAGCATGTTCTACTGGTGGTCTTTCACAACAGACATGGCATTCTTTGCACAATTTGTAGACATATGCTTCCATTGAAGGCCAATATACACCTAGTCTATGCAGAGTCTGCAATGTACGATGTTTTGAGTGATGTTGCTTTAATGCACCTACATGTGCTAATTGCAACCAATTTGCATGTTCTGATTCATCTACACAACAAGCAAGAATCTTTTGATTGTCTTGTTCATATATACTTCCTGCTATGATTTGATATCTTTTATTTTTTGTAATCTCTCCTTCCTTGATCCTTATCCTAGGATTCTTGGGTCCATATGTGAGAATAGGGACTATAGGCTTAGCCCATTCTGGTGCTATCTCAAGGTTAAACAAATATGCATTATGTTCCAGCCCCTTGTTGGCTCGCGTTTACGTTAGTTCGAGATGGAGGAAATACCATTTCGCCTCTCCATGCGTATGTGTTTCTAGCATGGTCTAGCACCACAAATACTCTTTCTGAAGTTTCATCCAGGTATACAACCTTTCCATGTGTATCCGGATCCTTGAACTCATAGATTATGATGGAGCCAACCTCGCTAGGTTGCTCCGTTCTGTATCTCCAAAATGCTTCATCAGTTTCTTTATTTACAAACAAATATATGCTTCTGTTGTCCTGAGGGGTCCAATTTGGCACTAGTACTCGTGTCAGTACAGATTTCCCTCTAGGTGTCCTAGGTTCTTCTAATGGTTCTTGTCCTTGGGATTTAGCTTCCGCCTCTAACTGAATTACGCCAAACTCATTCGTATTGTTTGGCTGCGTACTTAAGATGTATATCATTCCTTCCTTGTCTATGTACGCGTCTCTCTCGAATTTCACCACTCCATGTTCCAATCCAATGGGTTGATCCGGATTGTGCATTTGCACTACTTGTCTTCGCAAACCATCCTCATAGATGCGAGCACCTAAGCGGTTGGTTCGGAGAAATTCTAATTGCGTTCTATAGGGTCCTTCAGGTCCTTCCAGATATGCTACATTTGACCCTCCTTTTGATCTTTCTGTGCTAAATGACATTTCTGATTCACTCGTGTCTGAGCTCTCGTAGGGATAACTAGTGTTCAATTGTTGAGCCAACGATCGTGCAGTAGTGCCTACACTTGCTTCTGATGATCTAAGGCTTCGTCGGTCAGACTTACCTATGTGTTTACCCGATCTAAGGTTCATGAATTTACTTCCTTGCACACTTAGTACATGAATTTGCGTCAGGAATCGACTTTCCGTGGTACTTTGAGTTCTCGTTTCATCAGACTTATGTTCTTTCCCTTAGGTTTTTGTATCACACACCTTTATCTTTAGTCTTAGACTTGATAAATTTAAGTCTCTTATACTTGAGGTGTTCCTATCGTTGTTAATCCACAAAGCTACCGTTTAGCCTAAGCTAAGAATTGACTGAGGGGGTTGAGTAATCTTCCAACCTCGAGTCAACTTTTTTGGTTGCTCTAATGCCCAAGAAGCCGCGCTTCCCAAGCTTTGCGTTCTTCACTCCCTTGCCTTGAATGCCCTTGATTGCCTTGCTAGACCTGCCAAAATTCAATGTTTAGACCAATTCATAGTGGATGATCAAGCACCTAAATATATACACTTTTAAAAGTCCTTTCCCTTTTGCCCAAAATTTCAATGATTGCCCCCTGACTTTCTAGTCCCAACTATGTCAACCTCAAACGGACTTCGGACTTCGGATGAAAAAGATATGACCATTCAGGCTCTCGGGGGTAAAAACTGACAAGCAGGTTCTTCTCCAAATATGAGCTAAGGGGTCTCCTATGAGTGCAATGATCCAAAAATTTTCAAAAAATAGCCCCAAAATTGGTCAAAAAATTCAACCCTAAAATTTGCATTTGGGTGAGCAATCGCGATGGTCTGAGATGATCGCGATGGTCTGGAACCGTCGCGATGGTCCAGGCGAACTGTCGTGATGGCGTGTGTGCGAACCTTCGCGATGGTCTGAAGTGCACGGTCGCGATGGTCTGAATGTGAGCAATCGCGATGGTCGGGGTGAGGCGTGCGATGGTCCGATTGAGTGAACAATCACGATGGCATCAGTCAACGGTCAACGTGAACCGTCGCGATGGTCCGAAGTGAACCGTCGCGATGGTCACATATGCGATGGCATGAGCCAATCGCGATGGTCCGAATTTTGAGCTGTCGTGATGGTGTAAGGGTCTTGTCACGATGGCGTGGCTAGTGAGCAATCGCAATGGTCTAATTTGACACATGGCACTATCGAGGCGATGGCATGGGCCAATTGCGATGGTGTGGGGCCGACGGGATCGTCGCGATGGTCCAAGTGAATCGTCGCAATGGCTCAAATGAGCCATCGCGATGGTGTGAGACCGTCACGATGGTCCGGCCGAGCCGTCACGATGGCGTGAGCCAATCGCGATGGTGTGACACAATCGCGATGGTTTGAGCCAATCGTGATGGTCCACCAAAGTGTGAATTTTGCAAATGCAAAAATGGATTCCTACACACGCAAGGGTCACCTACACGCTTATGAACTCGCTTACTAAAAATACCGAAGTTGGTAGACCATCGTGATGGTCTGACACCTACGGCAGATCCCTAACAGAAAGTGAATTTTTACCTTTTCCAAGCTTTCCTGATGCAGTGGAGCTCTGTACCTGCAAGAAAACTCAAAAACACACAAGTACACACAAGCACAAAAGCTCTCTCTCTCTCTTGCACATGCACAAATGAGGGGAAATGAGCAGAATGGGTGGATATGGTGAATTTTCTGATTTTTTTTTGGAGTTGGAGATGATGATGCGGTGATGAAGATGGAGTGTGGGGGAGGTGAAAAACACTAAAAACTAACTAAAAACAACAAAAAAAACTGAAATTTTTACCTTCCAACGCCACTTCTTGCTATACTCTTACCATCACACATTCGTCCTAGACTCGATCCCCGGCAACGGCGCCAAATTTGGTGTTGCTCTAGCACAATGGTGAGAACCATGTTAAGAAGCTCCACCTCCTTAATGTCAATCCATGGAAGAGATAGGAGTGATATGAAGAGATAGGAGTGATATGAAGAGATAGGAGTGATATGAAGATCGTGAATGTGAGATGAAGTGAGAGTGAAGGTGAGAAGCATAGAGATGCACACACACATACACACACAAACGAAGAGACAAGCAAGACACAATGGAAGGTGAGAAATCAACTCTATTGCTCAAGAACACTCTTACAAGCTCAAAATAACTCTAAGCTCTTCTCTACTCAACAAGCTAACCTCAAAAATGAGCTCTCTAGCTCTTTTTATAGATTCTAGACTAGCTTTGACCGGTTTCACATCTAGGTCCTAAGCGCTATTTGAAGGGGTAAACGGTGTCTAAAAATAACCAAAATTGATACGCTCATTCTACCTAAGCTCCTCAAGCTCGAGGACTCCTCGGCTTGCACAAAATGGAGCTATGGATTACAAAAAGGGTTTTTCTATGTTACATATGTTACAATAGTGATAAAAATCACTGTTGGAGGTTTTGAAGAATATTTATAAAACATAATCTTTAAAAACTTGATTCGACTGGCTCCCTGCTCTATCTTTACATGCTTCCGCATCTTCTATGCCTCTGGCTGCTGCCAACATAAAAGCCTTGAGCTTTACACATGTAAAGGTAGAAAGATAGAGCCCAAATCCCACGAATTTGTGGTGGTTGAAGTTGCATTCAATCAAGCAATCAAATCACCTAAAAGTAGATCAACTAGATCTTCACTTTTCCTAGATTGTAGGGAAGTGGATTGATTCCCTCCAACAACCATTCCCACCTTCATTTGAATTCAAATTTCACTTGTAAAAGTCGTCAAACACTCCTAGAGTCTATATAAAGACTTGAAATCACTTGTACATTACATGAAAGCAATATAGATACACTTGTGACCATCATTGTCTTGCTCCTTCAATTCTCTGCATCATCTTCTTCACGAACAGTAATCTTGCAGAGGCTGCTGCTCTCTCTCAAGAGCTCCAAATGGAGTGCAACATAGCTCATTGGAAAGGTATAGGTGTCTAAGTTAAGCCTATAAATTTTCATAGCATTTGGTTCAATAGATTGAGAGAAATCTGAGTTTTGTTGTCTCGGGGTCAATCTATCTCTGCGTATTCCTGAAAAATAGGAAGTACCACCGGTGAATGTCGCATTCATTCCTATAGCATACTTTGCTTATTCCTTATACTTTTGTGCATTCTATACACTCAACCCTATCTCTATCACCATAAAAGGATTTTTTATAATTGTAATCATGCTGGTTGCTATGGGCATTTGAAGTTCATTGTCTCTTCCATAGATAGTAAGTTTTTTGAGATAGTCGACCCGCGAACCTATCTGTTTTGTATCGAATCATTCTCTGTGATGCTCCAAAGTACATAGTGTGTTTCTTTGCACTTATTGCATGCCTATAAGGTCTATGCATCTTTACTGGATTCTACCACCCCAAGAACCTTATCAACCTATTTTGCTCCTTAACTAGACTGGATAATAGAGGTTAACATTCACAATCCTACTGGGGAGTGGTTACTATCAAATACATGCCGTTAATGTGCTCCAATGAGAGTTATTTGAAGTATCAAAGTGATAGACATCCTATTCGAGTAAACAATGCATTAGGGACCCTACAACACAAAGAGAGTGAAGGCATGACTTCGAAGGGAAGAGTGCCACAAGTGGAAGTATGCCGTAGTATTTCCTCATTTCTAATCTGCAAGAGATGCCAGAGAAATCTTCGATAACATTCGATGAAAGTTTACTATTCAAAAACAACATAGAGTTTGGTGAAAGTCAAGCATATGGAAAGATTCCGATGGTTGACAATATTTTGGACTCTATCAAACATACAATTTCAAAAAAAAGACACAATATATGCAGTTTTTATAGACCAAATCGATCTCAAAAGTTGTGGTAGATATCCGAAAAATTGCAGAAGAGTCGGTCTTGAAGTTGATAATTACGAGATAAGGTTGGAGAATGCCCATTGAATGATGTCTTGCATAATTATCCCTATTCTAGAGTAGTGGGAAATGAAAGAACTTGGAGAAGCTTGTAGAAGGTAGAAAAATGCGTTTCGAATCGATGAAGTTTGGTCAACCCAACCGGCACAAGACCAGCCCTTGAGCTTATGGAGACCCAAGCTAATTCACTGAATTTACTTATTGAATTATCAACACAATCATAGCAATCTACTGCGCTAACCTCACCGAATCACACCGAACAAACTGACAGATGATATCCCTCATCAAGTAACTCAACTACTACACGAAATAACAGACTTACTTAATCAGACAATACAGAGCACTTCAAAGACATCAATACACAGGAGTATAGGCAAGCAAACTATCTTAGTACCGTAGAACATAGACAACTTGACATGTCTGGTGCCTGTCCTCAGACTTTTTCTCTGCTCTCCCAAGATAGAATGGTATTAACTATATGAAGAGTCACATTTGGTGTCTCTACCTCTTCGACGAGTCATTTCACGAATATAATACATGGGTGTCTAGCGGATAACAAATGCTAGCAAATCCTTTTCAAAAGATTCTTCCAAACTTGCTTATATCTTAACAAGTCACAGGTTGCCATCATATCCTAAGTTATAAGTGATTTACTGATCTTCATGAACATAAGTTTGTTGGCTAGAAGTATTATCCATCCCATGATGTATATATTTTGGTAGGTTTTGTAGGTTCAGTAGGTCTTTCGATAATATTTCAGTCTCTTTCTCAATAGGTTGAATAGTGCAGGAAGCCGAGTACCAGTGATCCAATGGATGTTCTAAATCAACAATACCTAAGGAAAGTGAATCTTGATTAGCAGAGAATGGACTAGTTCAGCAAGGTAGGGTCTGGCATGGACTTCACATGGTTTAATCTCATCAAGGGCTATAGTATATTTTCTGTGATTACATTTAAAAATTAATTGATGAGACAACTAGTCTTGCAGGACTTTAGCCTACTTTAACCATGGATGGCTAAATGGTAAGTTATAGTCTAAGCTCAACTCAGGTAGGTCCAAAATAACAAACATCATATGGAAACCTACATGTTGCAATGTGATGGGAAAATTTCTAACTAAGCCCATCAGGTGGACTCTAGACTAGTCTGCCATCCTAACAAAGAATTTAACAAGTTCAATCTTATTCCAACCCAATTTCGTGTAGAGAGCTACAGTGGTGATATTAACATCGAAACCACCATCAATAAGTACTTGTGTAATTTTATGTTCTTATACCATATTGCGATTAAGAGGACCACATAGTCCACAGTTGTATCTGGTTCTTGATGGATCGTGGCTACAGCTGGTGCCAAAGTTGGATCCACATCAATCTGCTACTCAACTTGTTGTCTGATGTTGGGAATAAGCAACAACAATTTCCCTAAAGGTAGATTAATTGGTGCTTTGGACAATATATCCCAAGCTATGCTTGGAGTTGGCCCTTTTGATGATGTTCTTGATTCAGGTAAATCCACTGCTACAGGTTTTGGTACTTTTGGTATAGAGGATTTTGTCTGCCGCAAAGTGATTGGTACTATGTCGAGGAAGATGACAACTTTGGCTTGAGCCCATTTGGCTACCTTGAAGAATGTTCGTTGCTGCTTCTTGAATCCCGGCTCAAAGATTTCAATAGCTGGTTGCAGAGTTTTACTAGACCAGGTCTGGATGGTAGTTGTTTGCATCTCAACATGTGAAATCACTACCATGTTCATTTTGGGATTTTGGGAATCCTTCTTCCGTTTGTCGTAATCTTGGGCATCTTTGCAATGCCTACGGATGTAACCCAGTTCACCACAAAAATGACATCTTGGCTAAAATGCATGATTAGTTGTGTTTGCAGCTCCTTGATTCCAACATTGTAGATTGTAATTTTTGGTCATATTCTGCATCTAATGAGGAACATAGTTTGTTACAGGTTCACCAGATTTCTGTATAAGTAGGTTCACTACAAGTCCATTTTGTGCCTTAGCATTGTACATGCACATATCTATATAATGCCTCCCATTTTTGCACTTGACACATAAAAATTGTTTAAACACATCTTCGGCTTTGCTTTTATGAGATTTTACCCATTCTAGGTCTTCAGCAAATCCACCTACTTTGTGCTCCAGTTGTAGAGCCATTTTGATTACTGCATCTAGTGTCATTCTACCGATACACATGATTATCATTACCTGTCACAATTGTGGGTTTAGTCCATTTATGAACCTCTATGTTTTGACATCTTTTGGTAAATTTGCATTTGCCTATGGGATCTATCAAAGATGGGTGTAGAAAATAGTACCATATTCTTGCACCCCTTGATTCATTTTCTACTTGTCATTCTGTAAGAAATCAAAGATTTTGGTAGCATTCTTCTTTAGCATGAATCACTACAGAAAAGCATTCAGGAAATCATCATATCATCAAAAAGGTCTAAGTTTGAATTCTATCAGCCATCAAGCAGCTTCATTAACTAGGGTGGATTGAAAAACAATGGTGTCTTTCTAGCACAATGGCAAGTAGCAAGGTGAGGAGATCCACCTCATAAATATAAACCAATGGAGAGGTGAGGACTAGTATGACAACCAAGAGCAAGTGATGGCACAAGTGCGTGAGTGAGAAGCACACTAACATGAACACACATACACACATGCTCACATAAGGCAAAAAAAAAGAGAGGAACAATGGAGTGCTTTCTATTAGTGAAGATCTCTTTTACATAAGTTCTATTCTCTTACAATCTAACCTCAAAAATGAGTTCTCTAGCAATAGGACAATAACATGGGTTATATTTAATATATAGTGGCATGTTTGACCATGTGTGCATCATTTTAGGGTAGTTCATCAAGAGTCAGGCATGCCAGTTGGGTTGAAAAATAGAGCCTGTGCCTCTTTTGGTAGGTCATCTAGCTCAAATTGGGTGGCAAAGTGGGTTCTTTCCCTGTATCCCTCTTAATCTCTACATTATAATCTGCTAATAATACAAAGTATGTCATGTACTACATTTTGGATGTGGTAATTGAGCCTTTGATGGAATAGGTTATGAAAATAAGAGGACTTAAGAACTATGTCTTCTAGATTGGAGGGCAACTAGATTTGTACATCTACTCTATCATCATGGGTTTTTCCTACCTGCTCTACCCTGTTTAGTCAATCTGGTTCTTTTATCTCAAAGATGTCTTGGCCGTCGATAGTGACACGCCCTCCAGGTACTGGCATAGGCTCATAAGGTTCTTCAAAACTTTCTTCCACTGGAATTTCCACTACTATGTGGGGTTCATGGTCTTCAATTAGAGAGAGTGGCCTTTCATATGGTAGAAGTCTTGCTTATAATTCTTCTACCTCTTTTCTAAGGGCTTTCGCTTCCTCTATAGGCTAAGGGAGGATGACCGGCTCATGTTGAGATGTGTTGAGAGTGGCTAACTTTTTCTTGATGTCTACACGTTCTGATTCTAGTTTTTCATATGACTTTAGGAAGTTAGTGTGTTCCTCAGGTAATATTGGGATGTCTTTTGAGGGCACAACTCGATACTTTGTAGGACTAATCTCTACACCTAGGGTCCCTTCCATGCAGCTTCAATATTGTTTTGGTCCTATTGTTGCAGTCGCTTGTTCTCTTTCAATGCCACAGACATGTGCTTCTTGAGAAGCCCTAGGTTTCATCATAGCTTAACATTGGTAAGATTTTTCTTGTGAAGCATTATCTCCAAGTCCTTGATGGCTTGAGTATCCATATTTGATGTCTTGACCTCCAGCTCTGTATGATCTTGTTATAAGGTGAAGTACTCCGCCTGAAGCGCTTCATTTTCAGCCTCCAAAGTTGTGACTCTTGCTTGCAATCTTTGCGATTCTGCCTAGAAGGCAACATTCTGATCTTCCAATCTTTTGTAATCATGTTGTAGTTGTGATACACATTGAATTATTGTACTGAATGTATTATGTATAGTATGAGATGCAAAGACCGGAGTGGAGTGCAAGGGTAAAGGGAATGGTGGATGTTGTGTCGAACAGAGAGGCGTGTGCACGTGAAGTTGGTGGTAGGGGGATGGGGGATGGTGAAATCGTGGGGGGAAGGGGAGATGTGATGGGTGGAGAAATGTCCATGGGTTCAAATAGTGTGGTACAGTCTGGTGCTACCATGTAAATGGGAATGGTAGGTGAAGTGATCGTGGTGTGTGTGTGTGTATGTACCATGAAGTGGAAGTGAGTGGTTGTGAGCCTACATGTGTGGTGTGGGGACACGAATGAAACTTTCTATAAAGGACACGTGATGGGATGGGCTTGTGGTCGGGATTGAAGTGTATGGAAAGATGGAGGAGGCAAATGGAAAGTAAGGATCACGAGGAAGAGGCACATGAGAATGGGGGTATGCAGGGATGCCTAAACTACCTTCGATGGGTCTTGGATGTCCATCTATGCTATGTATCATGGGGTGTCCAATGATGAACTCAATTGACAAAAATGGGGAAGTGAAAAGAGGGTTGGTAATAGAAGAAAAGAGTGTGGCTTGAGAGGTTGGTTCACAGAAGGAAAAGGACGTTGATGAGGTTGGGGTTTGGTGAATGTTTGTTATTACTATAGCAGTTTCCTCAGTGATCGGTGGTGGAGGTGGGGATGACGGAGGAGATGGAGGGTGTTGGGGTGAGATTGGTGATGTTTTTAGGAATTTTTTTGCAGTAAGATCGAGGTGGTTGTGGGGATGGGTATTGGTTCTATGGTTGCTTCTGATTTGGATATGGGTATCTGTATGTTTTTGCCTACTCAAGGCCTTGTTTTCACTCTCCATTTGTCATACTAGATTGATTGTTGGACTATTGTGTGCACAACCTCTTGAACTCCTAGTGACTCTGTTAACAATTTGAGTGTATTAATGAAGTGAGGATCTAACCCTTCCTATGCAAGCATCTGTTCTATCAAGGCTTGGCCTGATGTGAATGAAATTATATGCCTCTTGCACTTCCTTGATTGTGTCGTATGACCTTTGTAACTAGGTTGTGTACACCGAAGCACCTGCAAGTTCATGCATGTCTTGTTCCTCTTCCTACTCTCTTCCCTCGAGTTCATCATCGTATCCTTCGTAATCTTCTTCCTTAATACCATCTTTTTCTTCTTCATCATCATTGTCCACTATAGTAACAGGTACTTAAGAGGTGGTTGTTTGTGGTTGAGAGCTTCCCACCAGTTGTTCCTAAGCTGACTCAAGATTCACTTCTCTTAAGATCTCCTCAGAATCCTCATTGGTGAGCTCTTCCAAATGCACCCCTCGAGGAAAATCAAGGTATGTGGGGACTGGTGGAAATATCAAGTTTGGACCTTCAGTTCCGTGTCTCTGAAGGCGTAGTGTAAATTGGTGTACATGTCAAGGTGGGGGAGTGATATCTGGGGTTAATGTTGCTCCTTGTGGTTGAGCACATGGTACTGCTCCTTGCATCCTCTTTAAAGGGGGTCCTGTGGATGTTTCGTCCTTGAATTGTTGTACTCTATTCCACATTAGAGCCCTCTAAATTGGAATATCATAAGTCAAACATCTATATATGATCATAATCAATTTACAACCTCAATACAAGACTGACTTGTGTGGCCATCGCTTGTGTGGCAAGTGTATCTAATCAATGATCTAGTGAGGTAGGCTAATGTTTAGGTTCTATGTCTTTGCAAGGTATAAACTAAAACAAATCTTCTTAGGTGGTATCATGAATGTGCCTTGGGCACGGAAGGCAAAGTACTGCACGCACATTCTTAGGTGAACTGCAATATTAGGCATCATAGCTACCATATCTTTGAGTTTAGTAAGGTTTTGATTCTTCATGTTATTTGGTACTAGGACCTCCATCTCAGTGGGTATGTGCATTTCTTTCATATCCCGAACCTCCCATACTAAGTTATTCATTAACTTAAACCTCTTCAACTCATTTCCCCTAGTTAGCGATGGGAGCACAAACGTGCTTGAAGCTTGGGGATGCTTGCTAGGAGTCAAGGTGTTGATAAGATAATAGCATCACATGAACTCAGGTTTAGGAAGTTGGACACTGAAGTATGCATCCCATCTTACTTTTTGCCATACTACGCATAGTGCTTCTACGTTCTGTAACTTTTCAAACTCCCTGTGAAGAAATGGTACTTGTCCCCCTTTCCATTGAATTCTAGCTCTACCGTCCAAAGGTATGATCTCTCTCTCAATGGTCTTGCTACTTCACTAAACCAATGAGAGGTCTTGCCTATAGGCATGGTATGGCCACTAGGGAGATCTTGTATTGGTATGATCTGTATGGCTTGCAATTGCTTTGGTCTTTCAGTCATCTCAGGCATGATGGGTAGGCTCTCCATATCAACCACCTCTTGACTTGTGCATGCTTGAGAACTAGTTCCTACTACGTCAGCCATGATATTGTTGGTAATGTCAGATACTTATCTACTGGAAGAAGAAAACCACATTAGCATTGCATAGGAAACATGATAATACTATGCTCCCTCTACAATACCAACGTGTTATTCATTGATGTTAGAGGTTATTCAAGTGGTGTATAGTGTGTGTGAGTGAGGGTTAGGAGGTCGGTAATGTGAAGAGAGATGGTGGATGCAATCCAAAGATGAGTAGGTGCCGCTACAACCAGCTTCACACCAGCCAACTGAGACTTCAGAGTTGATTAGTAGACCCTTTGAGCTTCCTAAATCCACCAAAATACCAGCCAAGTACTTTGGAACATGTATCCCAAAAGTTTAAGTGAAGACAGACAAGTTGCAAGATGACTAGCTCCCAAAACTTGCTATTTTTGGACATACACCTGCTAGAAAAATTGAACAGTGCTCTCAACCTGGTAAGAATTAGATAAATTCATTTTGGGCATAGCAAATAGACTTAGCAAGCTTCCAAATCCAAGTTAAAACACTTCAAATGATGGACTGAGCACTGAGAACAAGATTCATCAATTTCTGGAACATGCCCACCATTCTCGGGGCTCTACAGAGATAGACCAGTGAGCAATAAAATGCAGCTATCTCCAAAACTGTAAACCCAATGACCTTGAAAATTTATATGCAAAAACTAGACAGTAAGAGCTATCCAACGCACTTTAAAACACTGAAAATGTTGCGTAGAACTCGAGACATGACCTTCTGAAGGTACTGCTCTGAGTGAGTATAGCAAAGAACAAAACAGAGAAGTAGATGATGATAAATGTATAGATTCACATATGATTACAACCACATTGGAAATGAATATTTGCACAATCGGAGTAGAATGATAGAGCTACGGAGTAAGCTCTTCAATCTCTACAAAATGACATGAAGTGGTCATGTACAAGGCTTGCTAATCGCCTCTTCCTTCTTGCTCCTTTTATAGCTATTCTTGGAGGGAGTTTTGAATTCGAATTCAAATGGCTCCACCTAAAAGTGATCCCCAAAGTTAGGATATATTCCCTCAGCTCAAAAAATTGTGATTTTGGTAGTTAGAGCCACGAATTTGCTTTTACATCATGCATGAGGTAAGCCATCCTTTTCCTTTTTTCTTTTTCCAAATACAAGAGATAAAAATGAACTCTTTTACAAGAGGTGTTCACATGACTACTCATGTGACTTAGAAATGAGGATAATATCAAGCATATCAAGCATGTGGCCTTGGGTAAAATGCACCGACAGCTCTCCCTCAAGCCTAACATGCTTGGCCTCCAAATAAGTCTTCAATTGTCCTTGATTTCTTGCAAGCCAATCATCAACTTGAATCTACTTAACTTTGTACCATCAAGAGCTTTAGTCAACATGTCTGCACATTGCATATCTGTAGAGACATAGGATAGTTGAATATCCTTGCTCATTAGCTTCTCCCTTACATAATGGTAGTGGACTTCAATATGCTTGGTTCTAGCATGGTATACCGGATTAGCTGCTAGATGTAGTGAGCTTGTGTTGTCACCAAAAATGTGAGGTGTTGAAGAATGAAGTCCAAGATCTGTGTACAAAGACTTTAACCACATGATTTCTTGAGTTGCATTAGCCAAACCTCTATATTCGGCTTCAATAGAAGATAATGCCACGGTTGGTTGCTTCTTTGATGACCAAGAAATGATTTTTGAACCTGCAAATGATATATATCCTGATGTGCTTCTTCTATCATCTTTAGATCCGGCCCAATCTGCATCTGAGTAGACCTTTAGCTCAATATTTGAGGTATATGAATAGAACAAACCTTCATTCATGGTCCCCTTTAGGTACTTGAGGACTCTCTTGGCCGCTTCCATATGTGGTCTTCTTGGCTTATGCATAAACTGACTCAATATGCTAACACTATAGCATATATCCACCCTTGTGAGTGTTGCATAGTTCAAACTTCCAACCAAGCTTTGATAGCTTGTGATGTCTTCAATTGGCTCTCCTTCATAAGCACTAAGCTTATGATTTTGCTCCATAGGTGTACCTGCACACTTGGTATTTTCCATCTTCAACTTGACGAGCATGTCATGGACATACTTCCTTTGTGTGATGTATATACCTGAATCTGTGTAGATTAACTCCAATCCAAGAAAATAAGTGAGTGGTCCGAGGTCACTTATTTTGAACTCCTCCTTCATTTGAGTCTTTACCTGTTTGATTCCTTCAAGATCATTGCCTGTGGTAATAATATCATCAACATACACACATAAATAGATCACTTCAGATCCATTCCTCTTTATGAACAAAGAGGTATCCGCCTTGCTACCTTTGAATCCTTGGTCCTACAAATAAGTCACCAATCTGAAATTCCAAGCTCTTGGAGCTTGCTTCAATACATACAAAGCTTTCTTTAGTTTGCATACATAGTTAGGATGATGTGCATCCTCATATCCAGGAGGTTGTGCCATATACACTTCCTCAGAAATCCATCCATTCAAGAAAGCATTCTTTAAATCAAGTTGATATAGATTCCAATTTCTAGATGCAGCAAGACTAATGAGAACCCTAATTGTAGGCATTTTTGCAACAGGAGAGAAAGTCTCCTCATAATCAATACCATGGGTTTGAGCAAACCCTTTAGCAACTAACCTTGCTTTGTGTCTATTTATACTTCCATCTGGATTCCTCTTGATTTTGTATATCCATCGAGATCCAATTACCTTCATAGATAGCTTGTTAGGTACAAGCTCCCAAGTGTCATTCTCCTTCAAGGCTTCCACATCCATTGCATCTCTCCAAGCTTTCTTGCTTTGTGCTTCTTCGAATGTGGTAGGTTCTTCATTGGTTGAATTCTTTGCAATGTAGATTGAGTGCTTGGTGACCAAAGAAGTATCATAACCAAACCTCTCTGGTTTCTTCTTATCCCTTGAAGACCTTCTAAGTGGTTGATGTGAGCTCTTGGGTCCATATGTAGCATCCTGCATCTTTTCTTTACCTTTGTTCTTCCATAGCTTTAGTCTTTCCAAGTCTTCTAGGTCAATCTCCGAATCACTTTCTTCAATCTGCTTTGGCTCCTTTGGTTGAAGTGATGGAAAATCTTCATCCAAGTCATATGGCAGCTTCACTTTCCTGTCATCATCAAACCATGATTTGTTTTCATCAAAAATTACATCTCTACTCACAAAAAATCCTTTATTGGCTGGATTGTACAATCTATATCCTTTTTGGTTTTGATCATAACCAATAAATACACACTTCTCTGCCTTGGGATCCAATTTCCCTCTTACTTGAGAAGGAATGTGAGCATAGGCTAAGCATCCAAAGATTTTACAATGCTCTAGACTAGGTCTTCTTCCATTCCATACTTCATATAGAGTGGTTCCATCTAGTGACTTAGATGGAAGTCGATTTATGAGATATGTGGCTGTAGACACAGCCTCTGCCCATAGGTAGTTTGGAAATCCCTTTTCGTTGAGCATGTTCCTTGCAGCTTCGACAATAGCTCTGTTCCTCCTCTCTGCTACACCATTGAGTTCGGGTGTATACCTTGTAGTGACTTCCCTTTTTATGCCTCTTTCATGCAAGAAGGCATCAAATTCAGAAGAGAAGTATTCTCCTCCACCATCTGATCTGAGTCGTTTCAAAGTCCTACCTGTTTGGTTTTCAACAAGAGCAATATACTTCTTAAAGCAATTAAACACTTCATCCTTGTGCTTCATGAAAAACAGAATGTCCACCTACTACAATCATCTATGAAAGACACATAATATCTTGAGCCTGGTATAGACGGCTCCTTACTTGGACCCCACACATCCGTGTGCACTAGATCCAAAGGATTTTGATACATATATCCTTTCTTATTGAAAGGTTGTCTATGAGCCTTGCCGAGTTGACAAGCTTCACACTTATAAATCATGTGTTGCCTTGTGATATTAGGCAAACCAAGTACACTTTGGTCCCTGCAAATTTGTTTGAGTGTCCTCTCACCAATGTGAGCAAGCCTTTTGTGCCATATCTCCAACTCTGTTAGAGTTTGAGATCCATATCTAAACAAAGCTATGTTCTTTGTATCTTCCACTTCAAAGGTGAAAAGCCTTCCTGTCTTTTCTCCTTTGGCAATCCTTCTAAAGCCTTGCCTTGGGTCTTCAACATATGCTCCAAATCGGTTGAATCTAACCTGCAATCCTTTTTCAACAATCTGTCCAACACTTATTAAATTTTTGGTAATTGTAGGGACATACAAGACTTTGCTTAAGAGGTTCATATTCCCATCTGATGTCTTCACATTACCTATCTTCTCCACTGAGTGCTTTGTGTCATCTCCTGTCTGCACTTCATGCTTGTTATGAGGATCTTCCAAATCAGAAAGTAAAGCCACATTTCCTGCTACATGGTTTGAGCATCCCGAATTAATGTAAAATATGTGATCATCATCCTTACCCTTCTTCACTGATAGATTCATAATCAATAATGAATCTTCTTGACTTTGGTCCTCTGCATAGTTATTGTAGTCTCTCCTTCCTCTATGGCCACTTTGATAGTTGTTGTTGTAATTGTTGTTGTAGTAGTTGTTGCTGTAACCTCCATTGTATCTGCCTCTATTTGATCCATAGCCACCTCTATTGAATCCTCTTCCTCTTGAGTTCCTCAGGTTCCTGAAACATTCTTCAGTAGTATGATTAGATAAGCCACATATATTGCAAGGTTGAGATGATTGGAATCTCCCCCTGCCTTGCTTTCCACCTCTGCCTCTTCCTCTAGCTCTTCCTCTACCTGCAAAGTTTGCTTGGAAAGAGCTACCTTCATCTTCATTCTTCCTATTCTTTGACTTGTCCTTGACCTTAGCTTTATCAGAATATAAGGCAGAAGTTTGATTACCTCTTGATGACTCACCACCTTTGCTAATCTTTGCTTCATGAGTGAAGAGTTGGCCCATGAGTGTGTTGAGGTCGGGTACATGCATGTCCATGTATAAATCCATGGATGTTGTGAATGACTCCCACTTGTCGTCTGCTTTGATTCCATTTATGATTTGTCTAATGATTTGCTCCTCTTCAATTACCTCTCCAATGCTTCCAAGTTGGTCGGAAATCTCCTTCATCTTTGTGACATAATCAGTTACATTTTGCTTCGGGCTTTTCTTCATTGTTGTGAACTCCATCCACAATTGGTTCTTCCTTGCTCGAGTGTTGGAAGAGAAGAAAGAAGCAAGTGCATTCCAGGTCTCTCTTGATGTCTTGCATCCCTTGACATGAGGTAAAAGAAAATCAGAGATTGATTTTAGAATATAGGACCTTGCAAGTGCATCCTTCGAACACCAATTTGAAAGTCCTTCCACTTCTTCATGTGATGGTTGCCTTTGTTCCTCATGGTTGGCATTGCTTCATCTCCGGAAATGAATCCATATAGATTCCTCCCTTGAAGGTAAGCCTCCATCCTTAGAGACCATTCCGGGTAATTGTTTCAATCCAATTTTTCAATTGTTGATGGAAATCCATCTCCCATGTTGCTTGACTATGCTCTAATACCACTGTGAAGAGAGATGGTGGATGCAATCCAAAGATGAGTAGGTGCCGCTACAACCAGCTTCACACCAGCCAACTGAGACTTCAGAGTTGATTAGTAGACCCTTTGAGCTTCTTAAATCCACCAAAATATCAGCCAAGTACTTTGGAACATGTATCCCAAAAGTTTAAGTGAAGACAGACAAGTTGCAAGATGACTAGCTCCCAAAACTTGCTATTTTTGGACATACACTTGCTGGAAAAATTGAGCAGTGCTCTGAGCCTGGTAAGAATTAGATAAATTCCTTTTGAGCATAGCAAATAGACTTAGCAAGCTTCCAAATCCAAGTTAAAACACTTCAAATGATGGACTGAGCACTGAGAACAAGATTCATCAATTTCTGGAACATGCCCACCATTCTCGGGGCTCTACAGAGATAGACCAGTGAGCAGTAAAATGCAGCTATCTCCAAAACTATAAACCCAATGACCTTGAAAATTTATATGCAAAAACTAGACAGAAAGAGCTATCCAATGCACTATAAAACACTGAAAATGCTGCGTAGAACTCGAGATATGACCTTCTGAAGGTACTGCTCTGAGTGAGTATAGCAGAGAACAAAACAGAGAAGTAGATTATGATAAATGTATAGATTCACATATGATTACAACCACATTGGAAATGAATATTTGCACAATGGGAGTAGAATGATAGAGCTATGGATTAAGCTCTTCAATCTCTACAAAATGACATGAAGTGGTCACGTACAAGGCTTGCTAATCGCCTCTTCCTTCTTGCTCTTTTTATAGCTAGTCTTGGAGGGAATTTTGAATTCAAATTCGAATGGCTCCACCTAAAAGTGATCCCCAAAGTTAGGAGATATTCCCTCAGCTCAAAAATTCATGATTTTGGTAGTTAGAGCCACGAATTTTCTTTTACATCATGCATGAGGTAAGCCATCCTTTTCCTTTTTTCTTTTTCCAAATACAAGAGATAAAATTGAACTCTTTTACAAGAGGTGTTCACATGACTACTCATGTGACTTAGAAATGAGGATAATATCAAGCATATCAAGCATGTGGGCTTGGGTAAAATGCACCAATAGGTAATGCTCCTATATGCATACTCTGGTTGTGCAATGTACTCAAATGCATCTAAATCTATGCACAATAGTTTACAGGGATGGGTCCGGGGGGGTTTATTACAGACTTTAACTCTCTGAATTTTCTGTGTGAGATGGAATTTTTTAGCTATGATGATCTTCTCATGTTTTTGACATATGTCTTCTTGGCTTCAAGGAATTTTTGGTATACACTTCGAGACAATCCTAGATGTGATCTCATGTGTGGACGTGTTGATTACAGATATGTGCCCTGAAGTATATGATATAAGTGATTGTGAGTGGCTATTCAAGCTTGTGAGTTTATGTGAAGCTAATTGAGCATGTAAGCAGGTCTTGGGCACCCAGATTTTTTGTGCATTGGGATCAGCCTTCATTGACCACTTTCGGACCCAAATAGAAATGGTTCGTGTTGGGAGATTCCTTGAATACTCTTTCTTTGTATTCCTTGCTTTAGTAGTTGGTTTTTTGCATCGTTGGGGTACAGTCTCTCGAGCAGAGGGTTATTCACCCTTTTGTATCCAAATTTAATTCACAACTTGAGTCATATGGCTCTGTGCTCTCCTTTAACTATGAGCATAGACCATCTACTTCCTTTGCTTCTTGTACTCCTTTCTTTGCTTTGTTTTGATCACTTTTGTAAGAGAAGGGAGTTCCCTCATATCCTTGACTCCTTTGTTGAGAACATCCTCCTTCTGCATCAGATATTTTTGGACAATAACAACATGTTTATCTTCATGTGTACTCATGAAAGGACTAGGATTTGGTGCCTTTTCTAGTTCCTTGAGTGCATGATTTTCTAGTTGAATTGTGATGCGGTTTTGATCCACCCAGACCTAAAGAAGTCCACTTCTTAGGTTCAAGTTGATAGCATGATTATAGATCCAATCTTGGCCCAAGATAAGAGGTTATGTGAGATCCTCATCTTGACACACTAGCACCTTGAATGTCATAAGAACATCTTGCATGTAGATGGGAAGCTCCACCTTGCCCATGAAAGGGGTTTCCACACCTCCCAATCCTATGAGATATGCTTCGATAGGATGGACACTTAATTGCAATTCTTGATAGTAAGAAAGTCTAATTGCACTAGTGGCTGCTCTTGAGTCAATCAAGGCCCTTATAGTCCTTGCATTGTCTCCCTATCCTACTTCTAGGGTCACAAAAGGATGTCGGCCAACTATTCTATGGGACCATAGAGCAGTCTCCAAGATCTTGAGATATTCACTCTCATGGACACACAGTCTTAGGTATCCATCTCTTTGGCTCTTATATAAGTGATCTCCAATGAGTGCATAATCTAGGGCTTCTTATTCTAAGCTCCTTTGTCTAGCCAATGTCATCTCTTGAGGGAATGTTTTGGTCCTCAAAAATATGATTAAAGGTTCACTCCAATCTGCTAATAAAGACACTTGATATAGCATAGCATGCTCCACACGTGGTTTAATACAACACACTAGGCATTCCTTGCATAGCTTATGGACATCTGCTTCCATGGTAGGCCAATATACGCCTAATCTTTGTAGAGTCTGTAGGGTTTGATGTTTTGAGTGATATTGTTGTAGTGCACCTACATCTGCTATTTGCAACCACTTTGCATGCTCATCTTCATCTACAAAGCAAGCTAGTATGCCTTGATTGGTGTGCTTATACATATTGTCACCCATTATGTGATTTCTAAGACCTCAATACTTCTTTATCTTTGGTTTTTAGTACAGGCTGTTTAGGTCCAGAGGTGAGAATAGGCATTATAGCTTTGGCCCAATCAGGCACTACTTCTAGATTGAACAGGTAACCATCACGAAGGTCATCTGATACTTCTTGCTGGGACTCTCCTAAAGTCAGTCTAGAAAGGTGATTTGCACGAAGGTGAGTCTTACCTTTCCTAACCACAACTTTAAAGTCATATTCCATTAGTAAGAGGAACCATCTCACTAATCTGTGTGTATTGCATGGTTTGTTCACTAGGTAGAGTAATGCTTGATGGTCTGTAAAAGATTTAAAACTATTTGTGAGCAAATAATTTCTAAAATTTTAATTGCATATACCATGCTTAATCCTTCTCTTTTAGTAGTAGTATAATTTTGTTGTGGTGCATTCAATTGTCTCCTGGCATAAGCAATTGGAAGATCCATATTACCCTCACTAGTGGGTTGTGCCACAACACACCCAATAGCATAATTGGATGCATCCACATGAACATGGAATGGCTTATTCCAATCTAGTGTAGTCAAGATTGGTGTTGAACACAATCATCACTTAAGCTCATTAAAGGAGTTTTCACATTCTTTTGTCCACTCAAAGTTAGTCAAAAGAGAGTCGAAAGGCTTTGCAATGATGGCATACATGTGAATGAAACATCGATAATATCCACAATGCCCCATGAAATCTCTACCATGCACAATATCCACATACATGTGAATGAAACGTCGATAATATCCGCAGTGCCCCATGAAAGCCCCAATGTACTTCCTTGACATTCTTTGGCCTAGTTAGCTCTACAATTGCTCTAACTTTCTCCTCATCCGTGGATATCCCATTCTTTGGCACTATGTGTCCTAGAATCTTTCCTTCGTTGACCATAAAAACAGACTTTTCTGGGTTCAAGCAGACTTGATACTCTCAACATTTGTCGATGTGTTTGTCTAATGTTGGAATGAGCACATAGATCATCAACATAGACTTCCAAGTTCTTATGCAAAAACTCTTTAAAGACATGACACATCAATCATTGGAAGGTAGCTGGTGCATTGGTTAGCCAAAATGGAATTATTCAAAAACAAATATGCCCCATTCGATGGAAAAAGCAGTCTTATGTTGGTCTTGTGGGGCAATCGCCACTTGATTGTAGCTAGAGAACCCATCAAGGAAGCTATATACTTCCTTGCTTGCCACTCTTTCTAATAGATGCTCAATGATAGGAAGCGGATACCTATCTATAATAGTGGCTATGTTAACTCTCTTCAAGTTAATGCATACATGTAACTTGCCATTCTTTTTGGGCACCACTACAATGGAGGACAACCATTCAGTGTGCTCAATTTCATAGATAAATCTATATTCTACCAACCAATTTATCTCTTACTTGATCTTGGCAGCATAGTTATCGTTATAGGTGTATGGCTTCTGCTTAGAGGGTTTGGCCTCTGAGGTCATGGGAATTGTATGTGAGCATATCTTAGGGTCTACTCCTTTCAAATCCTTATAACTACATGAGAACACATCGTGTATTCTCTTAGCAAGGCTATCAACTCTTTCTCCTCATCCTCTGTTAAATCATGTCCTATGTACATACATCGCTCTTCACCTTCTTCTATGGTCACAATGATTTTCTTAGTTTTCTCTTTGTTATCATAGGGAGTGATTCATGCTTAGGCATCCTTATCATGACTTTTGTTTCCTCTATCTCATACTTCTTAAACTTTCTAGGGACCTCAAACAAAGATTCCTCCTCATCTGGTGAGACTTCTCACTTCTTTCTTTTCTTGCCTTCACTCTTAGTGGTTACTTGTGTGGTTAATCTTACATCATTGGTGAGCTCTTCTCGTGCTTGTGTCAACTTCTACTTTGTATAGGTATTCTTCTTTTGATGCCCAAAAAGGGTCCATAATAATTGATTCTAAATTTGAGTCCCTTTCTTGATCAATTTCTTCCATACTAGGCTCACATTCTTCAAGAATCAAATCACACATGACTAGTTCTATAGTGAAAATAGAAATATCATATCCATCTTCATCACAATGTGGTGTCCATTTTTCTTCATTGATGTCTACACCCATTGTGGCTAGGATGTCTGCCCAACCGTGAGGTTCAAACTCTTTGTTTGGAAATACTACAGGTGCATAGGCTTGGTCTTGATTTGATCTATGATTTTCCTTTGCACCTACCTCTCTAGCATTTTCTCTTTTCTCTTCTTCCACTACCATTTTGCACATCCATATGTGAGTGTCTTCATGCATCCATGAGGATCCAAATCCTATGGAATGCACTGACTCCATGTCATTTGCGGCTCTATGGATGGGATTCCACTGTATAGGGGGCACGTCTCTATGAGAGTAGTCCTTGAGATTGACTTTGGTTGTAACACCTAAATGTTGCAAGTACAAGGAATTGGTTCCCCAATCTTGTAATACTTGCAACTGCCTCATGAAGGTTCTTCACAAAATCATCTCATAGTCTTGGTTTTTGTTGAAGTCACATATGGCGAAAGTATGCTCAAACTCTACACCACAGGTAGTGAGAGTTATTCCTTCTAGCAATCCTAAAGCTCTCTCTATGTGACCATCTGCCATTTTCAATTTCATAGGGAAGTGACCATCGGCCATTTGCAACTTCATAGGGAAAATAGCCTTGTTTGTGTAACCCTGATGAGTGATAGGAAGATAGGTGTTTCCTTCTTCTCCTTCACTCATGTCTCCTATCTTATCCAAGGGTATCTCTGGCATTGTTCTATGAGATCTTGCCTTGGAATGGGTTTTAGCTACTTCTGGCACTTGATTGACTCTGTGTTTCCATGATTTTTGTTTAAATTTGAGTAGCTTCCCTAAAGTGAGATTGCACTACACATTAGTGTTCTCTACTATCTCCATATCCTTGGTATGACTAGGTCTTCATTCCTTATTATGACTGTGGGTTCTCTCATACAGGGGGACTTTGCTTTCCATGGACGTGTGAAATAGGGCAATTCTTGTAAGGAATTAGACTCAAAGTCTAATTGCTCACTAGACTTGGCGTCCTCCTATTCTCCATAAATAGAACGAATATCTTGTGGGAATTGATCATGCAAGTCATCCACAAGCTCAGTGGGTGGAGGGTTTTCACTTTCTTTTACGCATTTCTCTTCTTGAATCTCTCTTAGAAATTCTTGTGAGTATTGATTCATAGAAGTAGAGGTTCCTAACTTAGTGGAGTTGGGAATGTAAGCATCCTTGGGAGGAAGGCTCATCCTTTTGCTTCTAATGTTACTCACCTATGATGTAGCTTGTTTTCTCGACTAAGCTATCATCTTTTCCAATTTTTCGAATAATTCCATTAAAGTGTAACTAAGCCTTAGCTGAACTAGAGTAATTTAAGAGGAAAATGGTGTCAAACATGGTCTAAGCCAACTCCACCATCTTAGCATAAAGCTTGGTTCGTTCAATCTCTAGATGAGCTCTAGGGTAACATTTTTCATGATCTTTTACATTTGGCCCTTCTTGGATTCTGGCCTGATATGCTCTAAGCATCATGTCTAGGTCTTCAAGAGTGGGATGTGTTAGAACTAATCCTATTCTAGGTGGGGTTGGAGTTATCTTAGGTGGATTAGAATGTGGTGAATTAGAAGGTGATGGGGATGGTTCTTCATGGATTTAACCAATTGGGTGGACCTCAAGATTTTGGGGTGTTCTCTAGGCCTAGGCAAGAGAAACTCATCCATGCCTCTTTGATTTCTTGGATTTTTGTTCCTCTCCTAATCTATTCTTTGTGCATCTATCCATGATCACTCTCTTCCTAAGAGCTTTGCAAAGCTCACTTCCAGTCTCTCTCTAACTCGTTCTCTCTAGAATTCATGAGTCTTGGATGATCTTGTTCCTTGGAGGCCATGGGACACATTAGAATTTGGTGGGGGCAAGATCAATTTTCCCTTCCAAGAGTATGCATGCTTACAATCCTCTATTACCAAGAACATTCTCTCTAACGTGTTATCTAGGTAGACAACTTTGCTTAGTATTTTTGGATCTTTGAACTCCTATATAGTGACTCTGCCTATTTCACCAAGTTGTTTAGACTTGAAGCTCCAAAAAGCTTCCTCCATATCTCTATTCAAGAAGAGGTCTATGCTTTTCTTGTCACCGTGGACCCACTCTAGAGTAATCACTCTTGTCAAGATAGACTTGCCTCGAGGAGTCTTGGGTTCTCATCCTAGGTCCCCTTGCTCTAGGTCTCCTATCTCATTCTCGAGAATGACATTTCCAAACTCATACGTCCTATCTGGTAAGCTAGTAACCACATACATGGTCCCTTGCTTATCAATATAAGAACCCTCTTCAAACTTGACCACTAGGTGTTGAAGTCCAAAGGGTTGACCCAAATTTCTGAATTGGACCACTAATCACCTCAGACCATCCTCATAGATGTGTGCTCCTAATCGGTTGGTCCTAATACACTCCAATTGTGTCTTATAGGGGCCTTCTGGTGTCTATAAATAAGTTATGCTTGCACTCCTTGTTGGTCATTCCATGTTAAAGGACATCTTTGAATCACTCTTTTCTAAACTCAGTATGTAGGGATAATCAGTAAGTTGTTGGGCCCAAGACCTAGTTGGATGGTTTACACTAGCCTCAGAGGATATAATACTTTGTCGGTCTCTCCCTAGGTTTTTACCTGACCTAAGGTTATTAATCCCTACTAATTAGCCCAATGACCCTTGTACAACCACGTTCCTAATTCCTTGATACCAATTACTTTTTAATTTCTTTAAAATGTATTTTCTTGTCTTCAAATATGTGTCGTAAGGAGCACTTAAGTTTTTCGTACTTGATGTTCTTCATCCAATCAAATTAACTTCTTTCCCCTTAAGTTTTCACTTGATTGTAATTAATCTATTCTTGGACTTGAGAATTTAAAGGCTCTTAGAACTTGATTTTTCCTATCGTGCCTCTAATCAACAAAAATCACTATTCACACTTAGCATATGCTAGGAATTGACTGAGGGGGTTGAGAGATCTTCCAATTTCAAGTCACTCTCCTTGGTTGCCCTTGTATGCCTAGGAAGTGTGCTCCCAAGCTCACAGTATGCACTTGCTCTAGATGCCCCTCAATGCTCTCAATGGACCTGTACGAGTCCCACAATTAGATAAAGATATAGACCCAATTGAATTAATAGACCATTTTCATTCATGTAATTCAAAGACAAAATTATCACTTGTCTTTATGAAAGACTACTCTAGGCATCCTTCAGTTTCCTCACCCCTATGGAAGGTCAACTTCAAAATACTATATCTATAGCTCTAGGTATTAGTTTTACAACGAACTCAAGATCACAACAAACAGCTTTTGTACAAAAAAATTATGTTTGTTCAGGGTTCTAGGGGTTAAAACAGGCAAACATGCAAAAAGGATTTCTTGAACTACTTTCTTGGGGCCTCACAATGCTCCAATTACTTGAATTTTATGATCAAAATTGGCAAAGTTTTGAAAATTGAAAACCCTAAAAAATTGGCTAAATTTTCATGTCAATTGCAATCAACAGGGTTGTCAATCGCGATGGGCAAAGTTGTCTATCATAGCCTCTCAATCACGATGGACAATGTCAATCATGATTGATGGTGTTGATCGCGATTGATGGTGTCAATTGTGATGGACAGATTTCTTTGGGCTTTTGCATGAATACCTGCCAATTATAGGCCTATGAGTCGTGATGGATGGGTTTCCACTGAGAGTAAGTGTCAATCATGATTTTTCTATCAATCATGATGGATAGGTAGTCCGTCTTGGGTTTTCAATCACAATGGACTAAACTTTTCAAATTTCCATGTTGCCTTGTGTCAATCGAAATTCTATACATCATGATGGATTAGATTTTTGCTGAATTTCACTATCAATCGTCATATGTGTGTCAATCATGATGGACACGGGTGTCTGTTGCAATGTATATCGTTTGGCATGATGGATACCATTTGTCGTGATGGACAGAGGTGTCCGTCGAGATTTGTCACTTGCGATGGACAGATAGTCCATTGCCATTCGTAGTATCAATCACTATTGATGGTGTCAATTGCGATGGACAAAAATACTACAATTTTTTTTGAATTTTTTGTGGATTTGTGATGTTCAGGTCTTCTATTCTATGGTGCTACACTTAGTTTTACCAAAGACCAATTTTTCTATCAATCATGATTGATGGAGTTGAATGCTCCAGAACCTGTCCAAAGCTTTTTCATACCTTCTGGAGCTATTAGAGATGATAATACAGCCAGGCCCTACAAGAAATGCTAAAAACACACACAAAACAGAATGCACACAAGCTCTCTCTCACAAGTGAAATGAGCGGAATGAGGTGGGCAAGGTGTTATGACCGAAATAACTGAAAATTCAACAAGATGGAGGTGGAAGATGGTGAGGATGATGATGGTGATGATGATGGTGAAGAAAGTAAAAGAAAATAGTGAAAAGTAAGGAAAATACCTATGACTCCAATGTCACAACTCTACGTCTTACCATCACACGCTCATCCTCAAAGCTCTCTCCCCAGCAACGGCACCAAATGTGATGTCACTCTAGCACAATGGCAAGTACCAACGTGAGGAGATCCACCTCATAAATTTCAATCCATGGAGACGTGAGGACTGGTATGGTGACCAAGAGCAAGTAATGACACAAGTGCGTGAGTGAGAATCACACTAACATACACAGACATACACACACATGGGCACACAAGGCAAGAACAAAGAGAGGAAAAATGGAGTGCTTTCTATTACTGAAGATCTCTTTTACATAAGTTCGATTCTCTTACAATCTAACCTCAAAAGTGAGCTCTCTAGCTCTTTTCATAGTTTTTTGACTAGCTTTGGTCCTATCTAGACCTATTGTCTGACTTAATTAAAAATTAGGTTCCAAGGCTTATTTGAGGGCTCAAATAGAATCTAAAAAATATGAAAATTGATACCTAGGTACTTCTGATACTCCTCAAGCTTGAGGACTCCTCAATTTGAACAAAATGGAGTCTAATCTACCAAAAATGGTATTTACAATATTCGTGTAGTGATGAAATTCACTTTTGAAAAAGATTTATCTTTTTAAAAATTGGATAGGCCTAATTGTCCGATCTCCTTTGATTGCTTTGCCTACTTGGTCCTGCTTGAGTCTCCCTCTACTCTGACTCTTTGTGATGGCTCCCCTATCTTGTAATGCCCTAACTTCCTTGGTTGTTGCCAACAGATGGCTTTATACTCAGCATTGTCTAGATTGCCCAGTACAGTGTAATTAATTTCAAATGTTTTGACATGTGCATCAGGATCATCTCCTAGAAATCCTCCAAATTTTACATCATGATACCTGCTAGAGATTTCTTTCTATGTCCTCCTTGTTGCAAATTCTGTTGACCACCTTGTAGGTCTTCCATTGTCTTTGGACTGAAATACTCATGAGTGTCTACTACTTTGTCAGAATCTGATGTCGTGGATGAAGCCTGATCAATAACGATAGGTAGTACTTGCAGGAGTTGCAGATTAAGTGTTTGAATATGCTCTAAATCTTCTATATGGGGAAATTTCCTATTGCTCTAGAATAATGGGAATTGTGCAAGATGCCATTCAATTGGTCTTCTCCAACCTTGTCTCGTAATAAGTAGCTTCCGAACCAGCTCTTCTGCGATCTTCTTGATATCTACCACAACTTCAAAGGTAGATTCGGCCTATGCAGATTGCGTATGTTGCACCTTTTTGTTTGAAACTAGATCTTTGATAGTTTTTGAAACACTATTGTCAATCAGACTTTCACCAGATACCACATTTCCATTGAACTCTGCTCTAGTACCGGACAACTTCAAAGGTAGATTCCCTCTGTGCAGACTGCATATGTTGCACCTTTTTGTTTGAAACTAGATCTTTGATAGTTTTTGAAACACTATTGTCAATCAGACTTTCACCAGATACCAGATTTCCATTGAACTCTACTCTGTTATCGGACAGTGAAATTTCAATGATCATCACCAAAGACTTCTCCAGTGTTTCTTGCAGACCAAAAATGAGGAAATACTATGGCATCACACTTCCACTTGTGGCACTTTTTCCTTCTAAAATTGTGCCTTCATTATCTTTATGTTGTGGGATCCCTAACACATTGTTGACTTGAATAGGGTGTTTATCACTTTGGTACTTCGGATAACTCTCACTGGATTGTGTTACCAGCATGTAGTTGACAGTAACCACTCCCTAGCAAGATCATTGATGTTAACCTCTATCTATTTAGTTTGGTAAAGGAACAAGTGTTGGAGTTTATTGATCTCCAAAGTACAGCTAGAAGTAGGTGAAACCCAACAGGACCTAGTTGACTTTTTCACAAACTTGTATGCACAGACCAATTTTCTTGCAGAGCAAATTTCTCTTTACTCACTTGGAATTTTCCAAAACTGTTTCACACACATAAACTAGACTCTAAGAGCTTTCCAACAAGATATAGAACACCTCAAATGGATAAATACACAATGAGCTATGACCTCTGCAATATGCAGCTTTAATGGAGACCTTGAAACAGAGATGAACCTGAGGACACACATCACTTGCAGAGACTACTGCTCTTAACTCACAACTCCAATGACTTTTTCCAGAATACAATTAGACTTAAAGAGCTTTCTAACAAGCCAAAGAACACATGATTTGGATACATACACAAGGAGATATGACCTCTGCAAGTTTGAGGTTTAATGGAGACCTTCAGCAGGGATAAAAAACAGAGAACACATACTACTTGCAGAGAGTATTGCTCTCAGCTCACAAATCCAATGATTATGGAAATTTACAGGAAGAAAGTAGACAGTAAGAGCTTTCCAATGAGCTATCAAACATGTAATTTGGATATATAATGAGGGAGATACAAGCTCTGCAATCTCTGCATACAAAACTACAGCAGTGTAGAGATACACATATGACTCTCTTGGACATCCCACAAGATCACGACTTTTCTCCTCTTTTTATAGCATGGGAAACTAATCTAAAACCTTCCTAATACATCTAAATTTGTGGTAGACACTTGGATGGAGGTATTACATGACTCAAGTGCTAAAATAAGCAAAGTATTGATGGACTTTGAGAACTAGCCACATCGACCTTCCACTAGGACACCACTGAAGCTCCCTTGTGACTCACTAATTTGACTCACCATGTTCTAGAACTCACGTGGTATTTTTGCTACATTTTATGAATAATATGAGCCTTCTTGAAGTATTTGAAGACTTCCCAAAGGTATTTACATAATTTGAAACTTGTACCCTACATAAAACAAATGTTCGCAACATTCTCCCCCTCAAGTTTCAAAGGGTATTTCCTTCATGCCAAGAATATAGTTGAATCTTTGAAGCTTTGGTCCATCCAAGGATTTGGTGAAGATATCTGCAACTTGATCCTTTGTTCCAACAAAAGAAACCTGCACTTCATTGTTCATGGCCTTCTCTCGAACATAATGATAGTGAACCTCTATATGCTTTGTTCTAGCATGAAAAATAGGATTTGAGGTCATATGAATGCTGCTCAAGTTATCCCCATATATCAGTGGTACATCAACCTGCACATTCAAGTCATGAAACAACTTTTTAAACCACATAACCTCAGTAGTAGCCAATGCTAACCCTCTATACTCAGCCTCTGTAGAAGATAAAGCAACTGTAGGCTGTTTCTTTGAACTCCATGTTAATGTCTTGTTTCCTGCTATTACCACATATCCACTTGTGGATCTTCTGTCATCTTTGCTTCCAGCCCAATCTGCATCACTAAAGACTTTAAGAGTTAGATCAGCATCATGACTATAAAATAATCCTTCGTTCATGGTACCTTTCAAATATCTAAGCACTCTTTTCACTGCATGCATATGAGGTACTCTAGGTTCATGCATAAACTGTGACAATACTCCCACTGCATAACATATATCAGGTCTAGTTTTTGTTGCGTAAATCAAAGATCCTACCATGGATCTATATACATTCATATCATGCAACTCATCACCTTCCTTTGCGCTTAGCTTTACATTACATTCCATTGGAGTAGAAACAAATTTACATTCCTGCATAGCAAACCTTTTCAGCATATCACATATATACTTTCTTTGTATCAACCACATACCTTCATCGCTATACACAATTTCAATCCCAAGAAAGTATTTGAGCAAACCAAGATCTGAAATTTTAAATTCCTTTCCCAAATTACCTTTTATCTCATCAATTGCTTTTGCATCATTCCCTGTAATCAACAAGTCATCCACATAAATGCATACATAGACACACATGCCATCTACATGTTTTACATAAAGTGAATGATCAGCATGACTCGCTGTGTATCCTTGCAGCATAAGATACTTTACCAACCTTGCATTCCATGCCCTTGGTGCCTGCTTAAGACCATACAATGCCTTCTTTAACCTGCATACATGATTAGGACATTTTGCATCCACATAACCATCTGGTTGTGACATATACACTTCTTCATTTAACTCACCATTAAGAAAGGCATTCTTTATATCGAGTTGATATATATTCCACCTTTTACTTGCAGCTAAAGCCAACAAAGTTCTCACCGTTGCCATATTTGCTACTGGACTAAATGTTTCCTCATAGTCCACACCTTGAGTTTGATTATATCCTTTTGCTACAAGTCTAGCCTTATATCTAGACACACTACCATCACTATTTCTTTTAATCTTAAAAACCCACTTGCAACCAATTACCTTTTGCTTTGGTGTACTTGGAACTAAATTCCAAGTCTTGTTATCCTGTAGTGCTTCCATTTCTTCTCTCATTGCTTTCTCCCACTTTTCATCTCCTTTGGCCTCATCATAACATGTGGGTTCATTTTCCTGCTCAACTTTTGTCATAAAAGCATAATGAGTATTCATGAAAGATTCATAAGTATACCTTTGAGGTTGCTTACTTACTCTTGAAGTTCTTCTTACCTCCAATGTAGATGCTCTTCCTTTTTTATTAGGAACCTTTGATGATTCTCCATACTCACATACATCACTAATTTCCTCTACTTCATCATTAACTTCAACAAGTTTGAGTTTACCTTTACTTTTAACACTTGGAGGTGACTCTTGCCTTAATCTTCCATTGAAAGGTGATCCTCTTTCTTCATCTAAACCACTCCTTTCATCATTTAAACTTCCTGATGGCTGAACTATGCATTCATCTCCTTCAACCACACCTTCTTCATTTTCATCCATGACCTGCAAACAATTCTTATGTGCATACCATGAAAGTGATTCATCAAAGTTTACATCTCTTGACACAACAACCTTATTGGTATGAGGATTATAGCATCTATATCCTCTTTGAGTATCTGCATAACCAATAAATATACATTTTTCTGATTTCGCATCAAGTTTAGATCTCACCTCACTAGGTACATGTACATAACATACACAGCCAAATACTTTCAAATGACTTACACTTGGTTTCCTTCCATGCCATACCTCATATGGTGTCAAATGATGAACTCCAACAGTCGGAACTCTATTCATAATGTAAACACTTGTGCTAACAGCTTCAGCCCAAAAATAATTAGGCAAACACATATCATTAAGCATGCTTCTAGATGCTTCTGCTATGATTCTGTTTCTTCTTTCTGCGACTCCATTTTGTTGTGGAGTATACCTGCATGTAACTTCTCTTTTGATACCTTCATCATACAAAAAATCAGTAAAAGCTTGAGAGAAATACTCTCCTCCTCCATCGGATCTTAGCTTCTTAATATACCTTCCTGTTTGCTTTTCGACATATGATTTGAACTTCTTGAAACAATCAAAGGCCTCACTCTTATGTTTAATAAAATACACAAATGTCATTCTACTATGATCGTCAATGAATGATACATAGTACTTATTACCAACCACGGATGCCTCTTTAGTAGGTCCCCACACATCTGTGTGTATGAGATCTAGCAAACCATCACTTACATAGCTTGAATGCTTGAAAGGTTGTCTACTCTGCTTACCCATTTGACATGCTTCACAAAGATGCACCATATGTTGCTTAGTAAGATCAGGTAATCCTTCAACAATCCTCTTCTTTGATAGCTCCTTTAACCTGTGTACATTCATGTGTCCAATCCTTTTGTGCCATAGATCAAGCTCTGCTATTTGATGCATACCATAAGAGAAATAGTTTGTATGATTTGGGTTTACCTTGAATGTAAACAATCTACCTTGTTTTTGACCTCTATCAATTAACCTCCTTTGCTTTGGATCCTCAATGAAGCAACCTGCATGATTAAATCTCACTTGTAGACCTTTTTCTACCATTTGACCAACCGACATCAAATTCTTAGTGATCGTTGGCACATAAAGTACATCCTTCAAGCAATTTTTCTTGCTCTTATCCTGCATAACAACATCTCCAACCTGCATAATCTTATGTGTTGTATCATCTCCTGTTTCAACATGACCTTTACATGACGGATTATGCATATTAGAAAACCATGAAGCATCATGAGACATGTGATTAGAACAACCACTATCTACATACCATACATCGCTATTGCAATTCATCTTAGTTTCTACATTCATCATAAGAAGAGAATCATAATCATCACTTTTACCTTCAACTGCATAATTTCCTTGTTGTTTACCTCTTCTTGAATAGCCTCCTCTTCGATTACCACCTTGATTATTTTCATTTTGATAACAATCTTTGGCATAGTGTCCATACCTTCCACATATATAGCAATTGTTCTTATTATCTTCACTCCTTTGTCTTTGGTTGTAGTTGTAGTAGCCTCTCGTACCTCTAGCGCTTGATCTTCCTCTTTCTCTTGTGTTGAAGAAGCCACTTGAAGTCCTTTGATCATCGCTCCTTCTTCCTCAACCTCTATTTGAACATCTTCCACCTCTGTTTCCACCTCTTGATGATCCTACATAAAGAGCTTGTCCTTGAGATCCTTTTTGATTTGAAGTAGAACCATTTAGATTCATCTCCTCCGTGACCATGAGGGCAATAAGTTGATCAAAATCTGGTAATTCTCCTCTGACATAAACTGAAGTAATGAAGGGTTTCCATCTCTCATCATCTTTGAGTCCGTTGAGAGTATGTGCAACCAAGTTGTCGTCCTCCACATGAGCTTGAATTGATCCTAGTTGATCTGCAATCTCTTTAACTTTCAATATGTAATCATTGACCGATGTCCTTGTATCTTTCTTTATGTTATTCAACTCATTTTTGAGTTGAATCTTCCTTGCTCTTGTACCTATAGCATACAACCTTTCCAATGCAAGCCAAACATCTCTACTTGTGTCTAGATCTTGTATGTGTCCTACCATTGAATCTTGAATATTTTGTGATAAAATGAATATAACCCTTCTGTCTCTCTCATTCCAAAGTCTAAACTCCCTCAATTGTTGCTGATTTGGGCCCTCTAGTAATGTGGGTTTGATATCTGTGCCGTCAATCAAACCATACAAGCCTCTACCTTGCAAGTATGCTGTGATTTTAAACTTCCATGCTTGATAATTGGTCTTATCAAGCTTCTCTATTTGTGCATGTTGGTCTCCCATAATACAAATGCTAAGCTTCCTCCTTTTAGTCTCCTTTCCAATGTGTGTGATGAGAAGAAATATAATATTTACCTTGTAAATGAGGTATGTGCACCTTTCTTTGCTTGGATGTTGCTTCAGATGCCTCCTTGCAATCTTCTTCTACCTTTGTGTAGTGTTGATGATGAACTGCTTCTTTGATAGCTTCAAATTCTTCGTCAGCGTATGATAACCTTCTCCAAGCCTCCAGGTACTTGCTCTGATACCAATGTTGGAGTTTATTGATCTCCAAAGTACAGCTAGAAGTAGGTGAAACCCAACAGGACCTAGTTGACTTTTTCACAAACTTGTATGCACAGACCAATTTTCTTGCATAGCAAATTTCTCTTTACTCACTTGGAATTTTCCAAAAGTCTTTCACACACATAAACTAGACTCTAAGAGCTTTCCAACAGGATATAGAACACCTCAAATGGATAAATACACAATGAGCTATGACCTCTGCAATATGCAGCTTTAATGGAGACCTTGAAACAGAGATGAACCTGAGGACACACATCACTTGCAGAGACTACTGCTCTTAACTCACAACTCCAATGACTTTGAAACTTTCTAGAATAGAATTACACTTAAAGAGCTTTCTAACAAGCCAAAGAACACATGATTTGGATACATACACAAGGAGATATGACCTCTGCAAATTTGAGGTTTAATGGAGACCTTCAGCAGGGATAAAAAACAGAGAACACACACTACTTGCAGAGAGTATTGCTCTCAGCTCACAAATTCAATGATTACGAAAATCTACAGGAAGAAAGTAGACAGTAAGAGCTTTACAATGAGCTATCAAACATGTAATTTGGATATATAATGAGGGAGATACAAGCTCTGCAATCTCTGCATACAAAACTACAGCAGTGTAGAGATACACATATGACTCTCTTGGACATCCCACAAGATCACGACTTTTCTCCTCTTTTTATAGCATGGGAAACTAATCTAAAACCTTCCTAATACATCTAAATTCGTGGTAGACACTTGGATGGAGGTATTGCATGACTCAAGTGCTCAAATAAGCAAAGTATTGATGGACTTTGAGAACTAGCCACATCGACCTTCCACTAGGACACCACTGAAGCTCCCTTGTGACTCACTAATTTGACTCACCATGTTCTAGAACTCACGTGGTATTTTTGCTACATTTTATGAATAATATGAGCTTTCTTGAAGTATTTGAAGACTTCCCAAAGGTATTTACATAATTTGAAACTTGTACCCTACATAAAACAAATGTTCGCAACAACAAGATAGGTTGATAGGGTTCTTGGAGTGGCTAAATCTAGTAGTAACTGGATCCTTGTGTTTCCCTAAACTACTTCACCAATTTCAGTTACTAAATTATCAAACATAGTAACAAGAATCTACTGTGTTAACTTCACCAAAGTACACTGAACAGATTGCCAGTCTGTATTCTTCACAAAATTACTTAACTACTCATTGTATCATCACACTGACAATCACTTACTTCCCCAGATAGTATAGAATAACTTCAATCACTTCAATACACAGTCATATATGAAAGCGAACTATCTCAGTGCAGCAAAACACAAACAACCCGACATGTCCAGTGCCTCTCTTCTGACTTCATCCTCTACTCTCTGTGCACTCAAGAGAAAATGGTGTTAATTAATGAAAAGTTATATATGGGTGTCTCTGCCTCTTCAGTGAGTTGTTTCAAGGATATATTACAAAGGTGTCCGACAGGTAACAGACATGCAGAATGATAGATAAAAAAAGAGGACTCAAAGAACAAATGAAGACCATCACAAAAGACTCGGATGTGTGGCAAGCAGCCCACGAGGACCTCGGCGCTAGTATCATCGAGATGATCAAGGAATAAGACAAGATGTCCAACGTAGAGATGCTCAAAGAAGAAATAAAGAAATAAATTAAGATGGAGATAGAATCCACCCACGAGTTTTTGGTGGAAGTAGTCCACAAAAGGATTAAGAAAGAGGTCAATGAGGATGTGAACAAGGAAGAGCTCACAAGGGTTAAGGATACCCTTGAAGAGGGGGGGAATTTGACACACCTGACTACTCCATGTTTGGATTAGGAGACAAAAGATACCCATCCGAGAGTTGGACACATGGCACAGCTATGCACGGTGCCTATACTAGATTCCAAACTAGTCACCCATCCCCATGCCATAGTTCACATCCCTCCACCTCTCACTTTTTTGTTGGGGATTTAAGGATCATGTGACCTTACCCCTATATTCGATAATACACGTCATTTATAGAGAATCACCTCAAAAGAGATTATTATGTGGGTTTTGGGGCTCCCATGCATGTGTGCACGTCTCCATTCTCCTCTCTCTCCCTCCATCTCCTCCTTGCTTCTCTTGCTCAGCCCACCAAAAGCCCTTCATTGGTATGAGAGCATGTTGAAGGTTGGTGTGCAAGGAGCTTCAATGGAAGTTTAGGGTTCAAGAGGTGAATGTGTCATTCGACACTCTCTTGATAGCTACTCAATATTTTGATCATAACTCAAGCTAGGAAGCTCGGATTGGTGCATTTTAAAGTTTTATGCATAGTTGAGACAAAGTGCTACAAATTTTTGAAGGATGAAATATTTGATTCAAAGCTTTAGTTTTTCAAAGATCCAAAAACATAGACTGATGTAGAAGATGAATCTATAGTCACTTGGACATGTCAAGTTTTTTGTCGTAACTTGAGTTTTAAAGGTCAAATTGAAGAGACTTGGCTTGGTATGCATAAGATGCAAAATAAGCTACAATTTTGTAGAAGAATACAAATCCAGATTTTGAGTGTTAGGGCACCAAAATTATAAAATACAGAGTAACAATGCTACAGGTGAAGGTGAAATTGATAGCAGATGTTTGCCTTATGCAAATCTTGAGCTACACAACTCTGATTGAGATTTTCTAAGTATCATTACATAGCCAAGAAAGAGATCTTCAAGTTTCCTAAAGAGTGCAAAATAATTATTAAATTTGGAGCATAAAAAAGGTGATATATATTGGAAAAAGTCCATAGCAAGTCTAAGTGTTGGCTTGAGTCTTCAAAAGACATAGAAACTTGAAGCAAATGCTAAAGCCTTGAACAGTTCACTTATGAACTCACCCTTGTAACTTTTGAGTTCTTACTTGATGTAAGGGTGAAAGAATCTAAAGTGGTTGAATCCACTTGATAAGTAGGAAAAGAATTCCACGAACTCGTGATTGAATTAGTTAAAGAATCAATCACTAAAAGTTAGGAGAATTGTTTTAGGTGAGCAAGATTCAAATTCAAATCTTGTGTCCAATCATCACTATATATACACATGGTTTAGTCGCAGGGTTTGCAACACCATTAGCTGAGCTTCATGCCATATCAGAGTGTGATTGCAAGGCACACATATGTACTAGTAGATGCATTGTAAGTTACAGTCAATATACACTTGTTTTCATGATCATTTGTGACCATATCTTCATGCCTATGTGAGTGTACTATTCACTACCACACTTCTCAATTTTTCATTCAGATTGTAGAGATGGTTTCTCTGAGAATGGTGCATCATTTTTTAGTGATTGAACATGATAAAGTTAGATCTCTAAGTATATTATATACTCACAAAATTTCATTGCATTTGGAGGTCACAATCGTGAGATATATTTATTTGAAGCACCTATATCTCTGCATCTTCTACCTCCTAAAAAGTCGGGATCACATACCTGATTTGCTAAACTTATTTCTCTTAGTATGCTTAATCATTTTTTTTGAAATAAATCACAATAGGTTGCATTGCTTCCTAATTAGATTCCTCTAAAATCTCTCTAGTCAATTGTAATCAAAGAATGAGCACTGAGTGAAATACTAAAGCATTCATGACCGAAATAAAACGTTTGTTCATGTTGACTATTGGTCAAACTAGTCTATTTTGATTCAAATTTTTGAGAGTGATCTTCCAAGGTACATAGGGTGTCTGATACATCCTCTCCCAAGCTAAAAGGGCCCACTACATATCCCTGGAGTTCATTTTTCTGGTGTAGTGCAAAGTTTCTGCAGCACCACTTCATCTTCATCAAGTACAAATCCTTCTCTTCATAGTGGTATCAGAGCAAGGTTGGATAACATGGTAGATGGATTTCCTTGATGTAGCTCAGTGATGAGTAGCACCTCCTTTAATGTCAATCCGGGAAGACGTGAGGATGGTATGAAGACCTCGAGCAAGTGGAGGCACAAGTGCGTGAGTGAGAAGCACACAAGCATGCACACACATACACACACACGCGCACACACGGCAAGACAAAGAGTGAGAAGCAATGGAGTTCTTAGATTACTTTCCAAAAGCTCTTACAAGTTCATTTCAGTTACAATCTACCCCCAAAAATGAGCTCTCTAGCTCTTTTTATAGTTTTTGACTAGGTTTTGGCCCTGTCCAGACCTAGTGTCCGGCCTAGTTAAAAATTAGGTTCCAGGGCCAATTTGAGGGCTTAAACGGAGTCTAAAAAATACGAAAATGGATATGTAGGTACTTCTAAGGCTCCTCAAGCTCAAGGACTCCTTGGCTTGCACAAAATGGAGCTACAAAAATATGAAATGGTATTTACAATGATTGTTAGTGATCAGAATCACTGTTATAAAGATGTTGATTTAGAGAAATTTGAAGGGCCTATCTGCCAGATTTGCGTCGACTGCTTTGTCTACTTACTCCTTCACCTCGCTCTGACTCTCTCCGCTGGCTTCCTTGTCTAGTCAGTCCTTGGGTGCCCATACTGCTCTCAACACCCCCCCCTCTCTCGCGTCTATCATCCCTGACAAACCCTTGTTGCTGGGAGAGTTGGATGTAATATTCCACAACCTGAGTGGCAAGCTGATGTTCTTGTAGGCGTAGTCCTCTGGCCAAATCTGTCATCATACGATCCCAATCAATTGGTCCTGGAATGTCCAGATGTGGCAGATGTAACTGATCTGCATGGATCGCTTGTTCTACTGCGAATAGGTGTAGCAAATGTGTGGGTCTGGGAATGAAAATTTCCGAATGATATTCCCAGAATCCCGTAGAGAACATTTCCTCAAATGTCTGCTTGAAGCATGCGGGTAAGTACTTTATTCGTGCATGCCAAGCAAAGATTATAGTGACCGAGGGGGTCTGGCTCATGTCGTAGACTAAATCCTTGTTACCTTGAGAGAATCCAGGGGCAGAGATGTATGGAGATTGTACATTCCGAAAGGTTTTGAAAACAATGGTCATGAGCTTGAATATCTTCATACACATTTTTGCTGCTATGTCGGGTACATTATTTAGACGTATAGACCAGTGCCGAATTGTTGATATCATGTAGGCTACGGTTGGGGTCCCTCGAGGTGGAGCAAAATATGGATAGTTAACCCAAGCCGAGCATTCTTTATTGTTGCATACCTTGATTGCAAATGCTTGCCAGGATCTGCGACGTACCACTGGGCAATAGCATGGATTATACTTGATATATAGTGGCATGGTTGCCCAGGTGCTCATCATCTCTAGGTAATCGATTAGTAGACGTGCACGCCAATTAGGTTGGAAGATCGAGCCAGCAGGTGCATCTGTCGGTAAATCCCCTATCTCAAATTGAGTGGCGAATGTGGGCTCCTTCCCTGTATGTCTTTTGACTTCTGCATTATAATCATGTAGTAAGACAAAATAAGGCATGTATTGCAACTCTGATGTTGTGATTAACCGTTGATGGGATAAGTTTTGAAAGTAGGAAGACCGAAGGACAGTTTCTTCCAGATTTGTGAGAGATTGCATTTGCACGGCCACACGATCATCATGTGTCTTACCCACTTTCTCGACCCTTTTGACCCAATCTGGAACTTGAATTTCTAAAGTGTCTTGTCCTTCCTCTGTAGTTCGACCACCGGGTGTCGGCATAGGCTCGTATGGCTCTTCATAGTTGTCATCGACGGGGATTTCCACTACTGTTTCAGGTTCTGGTTCTTCAATGGGCGAGGGTGGCCTTTCATGTGGTAAGAGGCGTGCTTGGAGTTCTGCCACCTGTTTCCGGAGGGTCTCTACTTCTTCTGTAGAGTGTTGCAAGATTGCGGGCTCTTGTTGAGCTGTTGGGACACTAGCTATCTGTTTCTTTAGATCTGCACATTCAGTCTCTAACTTTTCATATGACTCTAAGAAATTCGCATGCTCCTCAAGTAAGATGCGAATGTCTTCCGATGGTATTGCTCTATATCTGGTAGGGCTAATGGTTGCTCCTACAGTTCCTTCCATAGCCGCTTCAAGGTTGTCTTGGTTTTGTTGTTGAAGTCTCTTGTTCTCTTCTAGTGCTGCTGCCATATGCTTCCTTAATAGCCCAATGTTGCGTCTGAGTGTAGCATTAGATATCATTTGCGCTTGGAGCACTGTTTCTAATTCCTTGACTGCTTGGTCATCCACTGTTGATGTCTTTGATTCCAGTTCGGAGTGAGCCTGCTGTAAGGTGGTATGCTCAGTTAAGAGTGTTTGGTAGTCAGCTTCAAGAGTGGTGACCCTAGCTTGCAGACGTTGAGATTCTGCCTGGAGGGCCGTAGTGCGTTCTTCCAATTGATGGTATTCTTGTTGTAGTTGATGTGCACACTGAAGTAAGGTGTTGAACGTGCTATTTACATTATGAGATGCAAGGGGAAAAGTTTGAAGTGCAGGGGAGGTGGGATTGGGTAGGGGGGTAGTGAATGCTGTGTGTGCCAATGATGTGAGTGGTGAGGTGGGGGGTAAGGGAGGGGGAGATGGTGGAATCGTGGGGAGAGGTGCTGTGGTTGGTGAAATGTCCATTGGGTCAGACAAAGTGGTGTGTACAGGGGCTACCATATAGGTGGGTATGGTGGGTGAGGAGAGTGTGGTGTTCGTGTAAATTGATGTCGTTGCGAACATCGGAGAAATGTGCCTCTGAAACATTGGAGAGCGGATGAACTTCTCCACAAAGGACGGGTATGGGGTTGGTGCGGTCAGGTTGAAAGAGGTGTAGGGGCCGGATGGGAGTGAGGATCATGGAATGGAGGTACCCGTATTGGGGGATAGGAAGGAAAACACAGGGTGCCTTCGGTGGGTGCCGGGTTTCCAACCACACTTGGAATTATGGGATGGCCAGTTATGGGTTCGGAGGATGGAAGGGTTGAAGTGTACAAGGGATTGGTGACGAATGAGAAGAGGGTTTCTTGTGAGGTGGGTTCTCGAAATGAGAATGATGTGAATGAGGATGGGTTGTAAGTGGAGGTAGAGGTGATGGCTGTCGTTTCTTCCATGGTGGGAGGTGGTGGTGGGGGTGGAGAAGGTGGTGATGGAGGATGCTGGGGTGAGATGGGTGATGTCTGAACGAAAGTTTCGGCAGAGAGGTCAGTGGTGGTTGTGGGGGTAGCTGTTGTTTCAATGGGTACTTCTTGTTCTGTGACATGTATCCTGATAGTCTTACCTGCTCGTGGTAACGTGTCAACTCTGCGTTTGTCATACCTTACGGACTGGCGGACTGCAGTGTGGACAGCCTCCGGAACTCCTAAAGATTCTGACACTAATTTGAGGGTGTCAATGAAATGTTGGTCCACCCCTTCATCTGATAGCATTTCTTGCATCAAAGCTTGACCGGATACAAGAGAGAGTTGATGCCTTTCTTGTACTGCTTTGATTGTGTCGTATAACCTTCATAGTTGAGCTGTATATGCTGGTGCACCTACAAGTTCTGGCAATTCTTGTTGCTCCTCTTGATGCTCTTGATCATAATCCTCCTCATCTTCCTCCTGTTCTTCATCTCCGTCATCCTCTTCATCCACTTCAACTGGTGTGACAGGTGCTTGGGAGGTTGTGGCTCGCGTTTGCACGTTTTCCGCTTGTTGTGCCTCTTCTGCCTCCAGCTCTACATCTTGTAATAATTGTTCGAAATCTTCATTAGTGAGTTCTTCCAAAGGTGCACCACTGGGAAATTCAAGATCAGTTGGGATAGGAGGGAATATCAAGGTGGAACCATCAGTGCTGCGTCTTGGAAGTCGGAGTGTGAATGGTCGGACTCTTCGGGGTGGAGGGGTGACGTCTGGTGTTAGGGTGGCTCCACGTGGTTGAGCACATGGGACTTGGACAGTGCCTCTCATTTTCTTAGAAGGCGGTCCAGTGGATGTCCTGCCTCTAAACTGCTCTACACGATTCCACATTAGGGCCCGTTGAATAGGAATGTCATAAGCCAAACACCTATAAATGATTCTCGTCAGAGCACAACAACCATATAAAACCTGTTTTCGCGGCCATCGTTTGTGAGCTAGGTGTATCTGATCTATTACCCAGTGCGGTAAGTTGATGGTGAGGCTCTGTGTCTCTGCCAGATACAAACTAAACCAAATCTTTTTGGGAGGCATGGTGAATCTATCTTGTGCAGGAAAAGCAAAGTGTTGCATGCACATGCGAAGGTGTATTGCAATATTAGGCGTCATGGATACCATGTCCTTAAGTTTGGTGAGACTTCAATTCTTCATGTAATCCGGTACTAGGGTTTCCTTCTCTGTAGGAATATGCATTCCGCGCATATCTAGAGCCTCTCTCACCAAGTTGTTTGATAGCCTGAACCTCTTGAGCTCATTCCCCTTTGTCAGAGATGGAATCACAAATGAGCTTGCACCTTTTGGGTTCTGGTTTGGAGTCAAGGTGTTGATGAGGTAGTAGCATCGCATGAAGTCAGGTTTTGGGAGTCGTGCACTGAAATAGGCACTCAATCCTGCCTTTTCCCATATCGGACGTAGACCTTCTGCATTTTGTAATTTCTCAAATTCTCTTGTAAAGAAATGGTATCTGCCTTGCTTCCCATTGAAGTCCAACTCTGATTCCCATAGGTACGTTCCTTCACCCAAGGGTCCTGCCACCTCGGTAAACCAGTGGGAAGTCTTTCCTACGGGCATGGTGTGGCCACGCGGAGGGTCCGCAATAGGTATGATTTTGACGGCCTGAAATTCTTCTGGTCTTTCATTTGTCTCAGGCAAAACGGGTAAACTGTCTAAGTCCACCACTTGCGGGCTTGTTTCTGTGTGAGAGCTAGTTCCTGCTGCCTCAGCCATGTTGAAAACTTCGCAGCTGGTTCTGTGAGAATATATGAATAAATGTTAACATTGCAATGAACACAAAAATGACACGGTGTCCCCTGTTACAACATTAACTTAAAGTTCGGGAGTGGTTAGGGCTTAATAAGTGCTCGGTGCTAGTGTGTGTAGTTAGGAATTGGGTAGACCTACGAGCTAAGCGGAATGAGGTGAAGTGAGAGTGAAGCGGTTAATAGGTGGTCGTGGATTTACAATTGGGGTCCGGGGGTTTGTTACAAGTCTTGGGCTGCCAAATGCAGTGGATGGGTTTTGCTCTTGGTTCCGTAGAGACTCTCAAGGTCTTTATAGGTGTGTCAGCTTGAAAATGAGGCCTTTTAGGGACCCATTTACAAGTGGCTCTGTTCGTGCTCATGGGCCTTGGTGTGTTCCTGAGTGTTGAAAACGAGTGGATGCCGGCTGTGCGAGTGAATGGATCATGCTGTGTAGGATGTGTTCTTGGTGTAGCTATTTGAGCCCGCAAACAAGCCTTAGGCACCCAAATTTGTCTTGATTGTGGGCTGGCCTTCATCGACTTCTTGGGCACCCAAATAGACTTCATGTTAACAGATGAGCTTCTGAAAGACTTCTTATTAGTATCGTGTTGTTGGTTACTAATAAGAGGCTTTGACCGTGTGGTTGGCTTGAGTGCAACCGGGTGTTCGCCTTTCTGCACCCACACTTGTTTCACTTGCTGAGACATTTTGTTGCGCAGGTACTTTTGATCTCCGACATAGGTATTACTCTGCTTCTTCTGCCTTTGATCCACCTTTGGTTGCCGCCTCCCTCTGGCCTTTGGAAAAGAAGGGAGTTCTGTTGCATCCCTGACTCCTTTTTTGCAACCATCATTCCTCTGCAACACATAGTTTTGGACAAGAACAACATGGTCATCTTCATGTGTACTCCTGGAAGGACCAGGAGTGTGTGCCTTTCCTAGTTCCTTGAGTGCTCCATTATCTAACTCTACTGTAATTCGACTATGATTGACCCATACCTGAAGAAGTCCACTTCTTAGGTTTAAGTTGACTGCTTGGTCATAGATCCAGTCTTGACCCAAGACAAGAGGTTCAGTGAGGTCCTCATCTTGCCTCATCATGAATGTAGAGGGGAAGTTCCACCTCGCCCATGCAAGGGGTTTCCACGCCTCCCAATCCTATGAGATATGCTTCCACAAGATTGACAGTTAATTGCAACTCTTGACAGTAAGACAATTTAACAGCACTAGTGGCTGCGCCTGAGTCAATCAAGGCTCTTACAGTCCTTGCACTCTTTCCTTGCCCTATATCTAAGGTTATGAAAGGACGTCGATCAGTTATCCTATGTGAGCTAACACCTGAAACTTCACACATAGCCACGGGATATCCTGGATCTGCATATGCATCTGGCACAGGTTGCTCTCTACCTTGTCTTCTTAATTTCATTCTCCGTATGCGCTCTAGGGCTTCTGCTTGAGCTTCTTCTCGAATTTGTTTTTCCTCCTCTTTACGTTGCTTAGCAGTATTGAGTCGACTTAGCATTTCCTCCGTGAGGGGTTCCTGATACAACTTGACTCTGCATCCGCTAATATAGTTTGGGAGAACATCACCCTCTAAAGTGGCTAGTTGTACTGCTCCACTCGTGGAGATCCTATTGATGATCATAGGTCCGTAGCCTCTCTTCTCTAGCTTCCTTGCATGTTGTTTCAATGTGTAGACTAAAACTAGATCTCCTGCTTTCAAGCCCTTATCCTTCACATGGGCGTCAAAGTATGCCTTCTGTCTCTTCTTAGCTGCATATATCCCTGCAACTGCTCTCAGTCTTGTTTCTCCTAATCGTTCAAGGTCAAAAAGTCTAGAGGAGAGTTCATGGCCCGTCCATTCGGGCTCTTGTGCTACTTTAAATGTAGGTATTAAGAAGTCCAAGGGTAGCACCGCGTTTTGGCCAAATACCATCTGAAAGGGGGTGGCTTGGAGGACCGTTTTGTAGGCGACTCGGTATGCCCAAACAGCATGGTGTAGCTGTTTGTCCCAATCAGAGCGTTTAGTGTTCACTAATTTTGTCAGTACATTGCATAAGATCTTGTTGGTGCTCTCAGCCTGGCCATTTGCTTGAGGGTGATAGGGGGCAGACTTCTTATGTATTACCAAGAATTCTTGGAGCAGATTTTCAATCACTTCATTCAAGAAGTGAGTGCCTCTATCACTAACTAGCTCTATGGGTAGCCCGTATCTAGTGAACACATTCTCAAATAAAAACTTAGTTGTTGTTTGAGCATCGTTCTTCGTTGTGGCTTTTACCTCTACCCACTTAGTTAGATAGTCTGTTGCAACAATGATATATTCTGCATGGGAATTCTTAGCTGGGGGATTAATAGGACCTACGAAGTCTATTCCCCACTTGGAGAATGCACGTCCACCCATCATAGGTTTCAGTGGCATCTCATCTTTTCGTATAGGATACTGAGTTCTCTGACAGACATCACATCGTTTCACATAGGTATGTGCATCCATGTGAAGGGTTGGCCACCAGAAGCCCGCAAATAGTATTGCCTTGATCACCCGATCTGGTCCAAAGTGTCCTCCTGCTACACCTTGGTGAGCAGTTTCCAAGATCTTAAGATATTCACTTTCATGGACACATAGTCTCAGGTAACCATCTTTACCACGCTTGTATAGAATATCACCAATGAGTGAGTAATCCTGGGCTTCTTGTTCTAAACTCCTTTTCCTAGCCAGATTCATGTCTGGAGGGAATGTTTTCGTCCTCAGGAAGGATACTAGTGGTTCACTCCAATCTGGCACTATGGACACTTGATAAAGAGTGGCGTGTTCCACAGGTGGTTTAGTGCAGCAGATTGGGCATTCCTTGCACAACTTTTGGACATCAGCCTCCATAGTTGGCCAATGTACTCCTAGTCTCCTTAGTGTCTGTAGGGTTCGTTGTTTTGAGTAGTGTTGCTCTAATGCACCTACATGTGCTAATTGCAACCACTTTGCATACTCGTCCTCTTCTACACAACAAGCCAAGATTCCTTGATCTGTGTGCTTGTACATGCTTCCTGCCATGATGTGGTACTTTTGGGCTTTCACAACCTCTCTATTCTGTGTGTTGACTACAGGATGGTTAGGCCCGTATGTCAATACTGGCACTAATGGCTTAGCCCACTGCGGTACAACTTCCAAATTAAACAAGTAAGCATCAGGAAGATCATCTGATACTCCTTGTGGGGCTTCTCCAAATGTGAGCCTAGAGAGATGATCTGCTCTTAAATGAGTCCTCCCTTTCCTCACCACTACCTCGAAATCATATTCCATTAGTAAGAGAAACCATCTTACTAATCTTCCTGTATTGCATGGCTTGTTTACGAGGTATAGCAATGCCTGATGATCAGTAAAAAATTTAAACTTATTTGCAAGCAAATAGTGTCTAAATTTCTTAACTGCATATACCATGCCTAAGCCTTCTCTCTCAGTAGTGGTGTAATTCCGTTCAGCTGCATTCAATTGTCTACTGGCATAGGCAATTGGAAGATCCATGTTACCTTCACCAGTAGGTTGTGCAAGCACACATCCAATGGCATAATTGGATGCATCCACGTGAACATGGAATGGCTTATTCCAATCTGGTGTGGTCAAGATTGGTGCTGAACATAATCTTCGTTTAAGCTCCTGGAAGGAATTCTCACATTCATCCGTCCACTCAAAGTTAGTCAGAAGTCCGTACATGGGCTTTGCAATGACGGCATACATGTGAATGAACCGGCGGTAGTAACCACAATGCCCCATGAAAGCTTGTACTTCCTTGACATTCCTTGGCCTAGGTAGCTCTGCTATGGCTCTCACTTTCTCTTCATCAGTGGATATGCCATTTTTTGACACTATGTGTCCTAGAATCTTGCCTTGCCTGACCATAAAAACGCACTTTTCTGGGTTCAAGCAGACTTGATATTCTCTACATTTGTCAAAGATTTGTCTGAGTTCAGGAATATGGGTTTGTCTGATGTTGGAATGAGCACAAAGATCATCAACATAGACTTCTAAATTCTTCCTCAGGAACTCTTTAAATACATGGCACATTAGTCTCTGGAAGGTAGCTGGTGCATTGGTAAGCCCAAATGACATTACACGAAAGGCAAATATACCCCACTCTGTGGCAAAAGCTGTCTTATGCTGATCTTCTGGAGCAATGGCGACTTGATTGTAGCCCGAAAATCCATCGAGGAAGCTATACACTTCCTTGCCTGCCACTCTTTCTAAGAGATCTTCTGTGATGGGAAGCGGATAGTTATCTCGAATTGTGGCTGCATTAACCTTCTTCAAGTTAATGCATACACGCAGCTTGCCATTCTTCTTGGGCACCACTACGATGGGGGATACCCACTCAGTGTGCTCAATTTCATAGATAAATCCAGCTTCAACCAGTCTGTCTATCTCCTCTTTGATCTTGGCAGCGTAATTATCGTTATATGTATAGGGCTTTTGCTTAGAGGGTTTAGCATGTGAGGTCATGGGGATAGTGTGTGAGCATATGTCAGGGTCAACACCTTTCAAATCCTTGTAACTCCAAGCGAATACATCTCTGTATTCTCTTAGCAAGGCAATTAACGCATGCTCTTCTTCCTCTGTTAGGTCATGGCCTATGTACGTGCATCTCTCCTCTCCTTCTTCTAGGGCCACTACTATTTTCTTGGTGGTTTCTTTGTTATCATAGGCCTCTCCTACTTGTGCCTCTCGTTTAGGCATTCTTATCATGACTCTCCTGTCGTCTATCTCATACTTCTTAAAATTTTCTGGGACCTCAAACAAAGATTCTTCCTCTTCTGGTGAGACTTCTCTCTTCTTTCGTTTCTTTCCTTCTTCCTTCGGGGTCACATGTGTTGCTAATCTTACATCATTTGTAAGCTCTCCATGCCTCTGGGGTTGAAATTCTACTTCATGGAAGTATTCTTCATCTGATGCAAACGGTGGGTCCATAATGATTGACTCTAGATCGGAGTCACTTGCATCCTCAAATGCATCAGGGCTAGGTTCGCATTCTTCTAGAACTACCTCTCCCATGATTGGCTCTATGGAGAAGACTGAAATGTCATAGCCATCCTCATCACAGTGAGGTGTCCATTGTTCCTCATTGATGGCTACATCCATGGTTGCTAAAATTTCTGCCCAGCCGTGAGGTTCAAATTCTTCGTCTGGAAAAACTACAGGTGCATAGGCTGGGTCTTGGATTGATCTATGGGTTTCTTTTGCACCTACCTCTCTGGCTTTTTCTCTCTTCTCTTCGTCTACTGCTACTTTGCACATCCATAAGTGGGTGTCTTCATGCATCCATGAGGATCCTGATCCCATGGAATGCACCGATTCCGTATCATCTTTGGCTCTATGGATGGGGTTCCATTGGATAGGAGGGACATCTCTATGAGAGTAATCCTTGAGATTGACTTTGGTCGTAACACCTAAGTGTTGTAAATACAAGGAGTTGGTTCCCCAGTCCTGTACCACTTGCAACTGTCGCATAAATGGTCTTCCCAAAATCATCTCATAGGCATGATTTTTGCTGAAGTCACATATGGCAAATGTATGCTCAAACTCGACACCACAGGTGGTGAGAGTTATTCCTTCTAGCAATCCTAAGGGTCTCTCAATATGACCATCGGCCATCTGCAGTTTCATTCTCGTTGGCCTGAGTGCTGGCTTGCCCCAATGCTTCCATAGGGAAGTGGTGGCAATTGCAACTCCTGCACCTGAGTCCAAAATTGCCTTGGTGGTGTACTCCTGGTAGGTAATGGGAAGATAGGTGTTCCCTTCTTCACCTTCACACATATCTCCTATCTTATCCAAGGGTATCTCTGGTACTGTCCTATGTGATCCTACCTGGGAACGAGGTTTTGCTATCTCTGGTACTTGTTTGGCGACATGTTTCCATAATTCAGGTCTAACCTTGAGTAGCTCTTCCAAAGTGAGATTGCACTGCACTTTGGTGTTCTTCACTACCTCTGTGTTCTTAGGTATGACTGAATCTTCGTTTCTTACCATGACCGTGGGTGCTCTCATACAAGTAGACTTAGCTTCCCATGGGCCTGTGAACTGGGGTAATTCTTGTAGAGAGTTAGATTCAAAGTCTAGTCTGTCCTGAGAGTGAGTGCTCTCCTGCTCCTCATAAATGGATGGGATGTCTTGTGGGAACTGGTCGTGTGCATCATCCACAAGTTCAATAGGAGGAGGGACTTCACTTTCTTTAGCCCATTTGTCCTTTTGAATCTCGCGTAGGAATTCTGGTGTGAACCGATTCATAGAAGATGATGTGTCTGGCTCCGTAGAGTTAGGCACATAGGCTTCAGGCACATAGGCCTCCTGGGCAGGAAGGCTTAATCTTTCACTTGCCTTGTCCTTGTGTTGAGAGACGGGTTCCTTTTCTGATTGTGCAATCAGCTTCTCTATTCTTTCTAACAGTCCATCAAAATGCAACTGTGTCTTCGCTGAACTAGAGATGTTAAATAGGTGACTGGCCTCAAACATGGTCTGAGCCAATTCCACCATCTTAGCACAAATTTTGGTTCGTTCTAGCTCTAGTTCTGCTCTAGGGTAACACTTTTCATGATCAGTTACGTTTGGCCCTTCCTGGATTCTGGCCTGATATGCTTTAAGCATCATATTAAGGTCTTCGGGAGTGGGATCAGCTAATACTGATCCTGCTTGGGGTGGTGGGTGGGTTACGTGGGGTGTATTAGCGGGTGGAGGGGTGGAGGGTGATGGGGATGGTAGCGGTGGGAATGTGTGAGAGTGCGGTTGAGATGTTATCTCTATGATCTTGGCCTTGGTTTCTCGTAGACTTTCCTCAAGTTCACTCATCTTCTTTGCCCATTGCCTTTTCATACGTTCACGGCTATCTCTCCAAGCTCTAGTCCTCTTCTTTGTCATGCTCTCCGCTTCATTAACATCTGGGCTCTTCTCCTGGTTTACACCTTGGTTTTGCTGCAATGCTTGAGCTCTAGTGATCACTTGCACGGGTGTAGTGGAAGTGACACTTCCTGTGGAATCTACCACTAACCCAATAACATTAATAGGAGTAATTTCTGGCATATTACTGGGGTTCCTAGGGCAGTCTCGTAAGAGATGTTCCTTTCCACAGTCTTGGCAAAAACCCTGAATCGTCACTGACTGGGGTTGTGTAGGTGGAGGCAAGGGGCAATCACGAATGAGGTGATCCCCCTGACATCTGTAGCATGGTCCTCTAGGGAATGGGGGTCTTACCTGCCTAGGTTGAGTTCTAGGGTTGGGGTTTGCATACATGACGTTTGTGTAGTCTGACTCCCAACTAGGTTCATTTGGCTCTTCACTATAGTAGGACTCACCATGTTCAGGAGATTGCATGTAGTAAGCCTGGGGACTATCAACATGTGTAGAATCAAAGCTATGGTCACTGGGATCACTTTCTGAAAGCACTGGTGTTACAGGGACTATAGCTCTATTCAGGTTTTCTTCTGCAACAGCATACTTTACCGAAATCACATTAGCTGGAGCTGGGGGTTGTTGTGCTAGCACGGGCTGAGGCCTTTGTTGGTTTTGATAGGGTTGGTAGGTTTGTTGAGGCCTAGCATACTGCTGAGGTGGGTACTGGTTCTGTTATCTTCCTTGTTGAGGGTATGGCTGTGGGTACGTCTGCCTAACGGTTTGCTTATTGTAGGGGCAATCTTGCGCGGTGTGATTGGTGTACCTCCGTTCTATGGTGCAATACTGGCTACTAGGATTAACTTGGGGTTGAGCCATAACGGGACATACATTCACCATGTGGTCGCCACCACAAGTATAGCACCTTTTCACAGGGGCAAACCTTGGGATTTGTTTGTTAGTGACACCTAATTTCTGAGGTACTTTCTCTGCAAGTTCCTCAATCGATGTGGATTGCGCGGAAGAGAGGTTAGAAGCACTATCCGAGTCTTTGTATATCTTGGAAAGCTCTAACTCCTCCCCTAGGTTATCTTCAATGTCAATGCACATGCGTACACAATCTTCAATGGTCCTAGGGTCCTTCAGGTACACATAAGATCTCAATTTGGTACTTAGCAATCCATCCAAAAATAAAGCCACTTGCTTAGCTGGTGTGGGTAGCTCCGAAACAGGGCATCTTTCTAAGTATTGCCTAAATCTTCTTCCTGCAAGTCTCACGGTTTCTTGAGGGGTTTGCTTGAAGCTGTGAATCAGCGAGCAGGTATTATGCCTTATGCCACTCTTAGAGAATTCAATAATGAAAGCCTCTAAGAGTTGGTCTATGCTCCTAAACTGCCTCTCATTTAGTGGTTGAAACCATGTCAGGGCAGTGTTCCTAAGGGTCAGACCAAAGGCATTGTACTGAGTGAATAGATCCTCTACTTGTTCAGCTCTCATGACTTGCCTAAACTCAGCCACATGATCGTATGGATCTCCAGTGCCATCGAAGTAGTTCTTCATGGACTTAACTAACTGAGTCGGTCTCAGAGTCCTTCTGTGCTCTCTAGGTCATGGTAGAGGGAACTCATCCGCATTTCTTTGATTCCTGTGAGCTCTAAGTATCTCAGGTTCTACTCTATTTGTTTCCGTCCTCGTTCTTTCTCTGCCCATTGGGTTGGCAAAGCTTACTTCTGGTCTATCTCTGCTTCTGTCTCTTTGCATTCCATGAGCTTGGGATGTTCCAGCTCCAGGGTGACCATAGGATACATTCGATCTTGGTTGGGGGAAAACGAATTCACCCTTCCAAGTGTAAGCATGCCTATCATTTTCTGTCACCACAAAGATCCTCTCCGAAGCGTGATCTAAGTAGTTCACTCTACCTGGGCTATCAGGATCCTTAAACTCATAGATCATGATTGTTCCTATATCAATTGGCCGATCAGGTTTGTACCTCCAAAAGGCTTCGTCAGTCTCTCGATTGAGGAGCAAATCTATGCTCTTATTATCCTAGGGAATCCACTCCGGTGTGACAATCCTAGTGAGAACCGATTTACCTCGAGGGGTTCTAGGTTCTGCACCCATGTTTCCTTGCTCCAAGTCACCTAAGTCTGCTTCGGGGATCACATTTCCAAATTCGTTCGTCCTATCTGGGTGACTGGTGACTACGTATATGGTTCCTTCTTTGTCCAAGTATGCTCCATTTTCAAACTTGACAGCTGGGTGCTCTAATCCAATGGATTGATCAGGATTCTTAATTTGTACCACAGATCTTCCTAGGCCGTCCTCATAGATGCTAGCACCTAATCGGTTGGTCCTAAGGTATTCCAATTGTGTTTTGTAAGGGCCTTCTACCCTGTGCAGGTATGGCACTCCTGAACTGCCTGTAGGTCTCTCCATACCTTGAGACATCTCGGATTCACTAGTCTCAGAACTTGGGTAGTATGAGTGGTGGCTCAACTGCTGGGCCCACGACCTAGCAGTGTGGTTGACACTAGCCTCTGAAGACCTAAGGCTTTGTCTATCCCTTACTAGATGTCGCCCTGATCTAAGGTTCATAAGCCTAGCTGAATAGCCCAATTTTGCCCAAGTACAACCTCGTTGCAGAGTCCTTTTGTATCAGTTACTTGATTCTTTTTAGTTGATTCCCGTGTTAAAATTCTTGTCTAATATCACGTCGTAAGGTATATTTGAGTGTAGTTCCACACTTAAAGTTGATCGTTCCACGTTAAGTTCTTTTCCTTTAAAGTTCTCGATAGTACAAAGATTATGTCCTTGGCTTGAACTTGAGAGTTTAGGTCTGCTTCAACTTGATAATTGCCTATCGTCACCCTGACTTACTCCTACCTCTAGTCGTTCTTAGCCTAAACTAGGAATTGACAGAGGGTGTTGCGGGTTTTCCAACCTTGAGTTCCTTTCCTGCTTGGTTGCCCTTGAATGCCCAGGAAGTGTGTTCCCAAGCTTGCACTTACACTTGCTTCGAACACCTTTTGATGCTCTCAATAGATCTGTAGAGTTCCAAAGTTAGCTTTAATATTTAAATTCCAAAGACAGAACCAATGATTCTCATTCCTGTAGCACAAATACTAATTTGCATAGTGAATTTTAGGAAAAACAATTCTTAAGACCCCTGACTTTGATCCCCCTGGGTATGGTCAACTTCAAAATACCCTAGCTGAAAATCAATGCATTATCTTTATAAAAAATGGATATGCCACAAGCTTTCCAACAAGCCCTAGGGCTCAAAAAATGGATTTCGTATGAAAAAGTTATGACCGTTCAGGGTTCTAGGGTTAAGACAGGGTTCAAACAGGATCACTGTGCCACAAGTCTTCCCCAAGTTGTTTTCCTAAGGCCTCCTTTGTGCTCTAGAGTAAAATATTTATGCCCAAAATTAGCCCAACTCTTCAATTTAAAAACCCTAAAAAATTTGGCTAAAATTGGCTGTCAATCGCGATGGACAGGGTTGTCAATCGCGATGGACAGAGTATCAATCGCGATGGACAGGCAGGTCAGTCAATCGCGATGGACAGGCTGTCAGTTGCGATGGACAGGAGGTCAGTCAATCGCGATGGACAGGCAGGTCAGTCAATCGCGATGGACAGGCAGGTCAGTCAATCGCGATGGACAGGCAGGTCAGTCAATCGCGATGGACAGGCAAGTCACAAGCAGTCGGCCGCGATGGACAGAGCTGTCAATCGCGATGGACTGAAATTTTGCAAGATTTTCAAAAATTTTGGTGGAAATGTGGTGTGCAGGGTCTCTAGTCCACTGTGGTACACTCAGATTTACCAAAAGGTGAAAATTTCTGTCAATCACGATCGACAGGAGTTGGCGACTGCGAGACAGTTCTGCACATTTCCGTACCTGCGCGACGTGCTGGAGGGGATGATGATGCTGAAACCTGCAAGAAACTCCAAAAGCATGCAGAAAATAACACACAACAGTTCGCTCTCTCGCTCTCTCTCACAAGTGAAATGAGGGAAATGAGGTGGAGAAGGTGATATAATCAAAAAACTGAAATTTTTGCGATGATGGAAGTGGAGGTGGAAGATGGTGATGATGATGATGGTGATGATGATGATAAGGTAAGAAAGAAAAAAATAGGAAAAGTAGAGAAATTACCTACAACGCCAACGTCTCCAATCTACGTCTTACCATCACACGCTCATCCTCAAAACTCGATCCCCGGCAACGGCGCCAAAATTTGGTGTAGCTCAGTGATGAGTAGCACCTCCTTTAATGTCAATCCGGGAAGACGTGAGGATGGTATGAAGACCTCGAGCAAGTGGAGGCACAAGTGCGTGAGTGAGAAGCACACAAGCATGCACACACATACACACACACGCGCACACATGGCAAGACAAAGAGTGAGAAGCAATGGAGTTCTTAGATTACTTTCCAAAAGCTCTTACAAGTTCATTTCAGTTACAATCTACCCCCAAAAATGAGCTCTCTAGCTCTATTTATAGTTTTTGACTAGGTTTTGGCCCTGTCTAGACCTAGTGTCCGGCCTAGTTAAAAATTAGGTTCCAGGGCCAATTTGAGGGCTTAAACGGAGTCTAAAAAATACAAAAATTGATATGTAGGTACTTCTAAGGCTCCTCAAGCTCAAGGACTCCTTGGCTTGCACAAAATGGAGCTACAAAAATATGAAATGGTATTTACAATGATTGTTAGTGATCAAAATCACTGTTATAAAGATGTTGATTTAGAAAATTTTGAAGGGCCTATCTGCCATATTTGCGTCGACTGCTTTGTCTACTTACTCCTTCACCTCGCTCTGACTCTCTCCGCTAGCTTCCTTGTCTAGTCAGTCCTTGGGTGCCCATACTGCTCTCAACACTTGATCAATTGATAAATTGGATAGAGGTAACTACTCAGCCTGGTCATTAAGGATGGAAGCTTATCTTCAAGGCAAGAATCTATATGGTTAAATAGTTGGAGATGAAGTTATGCCAAGTTTCAGGAATAAAGGCCAACCTACACAAGAAGAGCAAGAAAGATTGAGCACATGGTGCTCCAAGGATGCAATTGCAAGATCGTATCTCCTCAACTCTATCTCTCATGTTTGTTGCCTCACATTAGAAGTTGTAAAACATCTCAGGAGGTGTGGAATGCACTTGAAGCCTTCTTCTCTTCAAGAACAAAGGCCATGAAGCATCAACTATGGTTCGACTTTACAACTCTCAAGAAAGCTCCCAAAAAAAATGTGACTGATTTTTTCACAAAGCTCAAGGACATAGGAGATCAGTTTGGAAGCACTAGAGAGGTAATAGAAGAAGAGAAAATTTTAAGGTAGCTCATCAATAGCTTAAAGGCAAATGACAAGTGGCAAGCATTCATCAAAGCTATGGATCTATACATGGATATGCATTTACCAGATTTCAATACACTCATAGGACAATTGCGTACTCAAGAGGCCAAGCTTATCAAGAATGGAGAAGGCTCCAAGGGTAATCAATCTTCTACTTTGTATACTGATAAAAGAAGTTCCAAAGAGAACAAAGGAAGAGGAAAGAAAGTGGAGGATGAAGCAGGTACACATCAAGCTAACTATGCAGGTAGAGGAAGACATGGTACAGGTAGAGACAAAGGAGGAAGACAAGGCAGGGGGAGATCTCAAGTCTCTACTCCCTATTCTATTTGTGGATTAACTAATCATACAACTAAAAATTTCTTTAGGAATTCCAGGAATCAAAGAGGTAGAGGCTACAAGAGAGGAAGTTATGGCTACTCTAGAGGAAGGACCAACAACTTCAATGGCGACCACAACAATTACAACCATTCACGCATCAATTTTTGGCATATATATCTCCCATTATCTTTGGTTGGATCAGTGATAGGTCGTGACAGGTTACTCATTGTTCTTTTGTTATTGCTTATCATGATTTGATTGCTCGGTTCTAGAGGATACTCTGACAAATTTTTTCTAGGATTGTTTCACATCTACTTGATGAGTTTGGAGCCTTGGTGAGCAAGCTTATGCTCTTGGTTTTATGTGCATGCTAGATTAATGATCATGTGATAGATGGTTCACATGGTTTCTTCTTCAACAAGACATTTTTTATATGAGTTATGCATATGGATATGCAAATGTGATCCTATTGGTGATAGAGTATTGTTTCTAGTCTCTTGTTACATTGCTAGTCTCTTGGATTGCCAGCATGGTGTCTTCTCGATTTGATGGCACTCACCTTCTGAGATGGAAATCTTAGATGTGTCATACATTAGTTTGTACAGGGTTACACATGTATGTGCATAGAGATGCATAGAGGCCTCGTGACATGTCCAACCGTGTATGGATGGAGATGGATGCATTGGCTAGCTCCACTATGTGATTACAGCTTGTGGATTTTATATATGAGTCTGTTATGTATGAGGAGATGAGTAGTGCATTATGGTAGAGACTACATGATATGTATGTGACTCCATTGACTCATGTGAGACATAAATCACATCAACGACTTTCATGTTGACATTGTGGTTGTGAGGGCCATACTCGACAATGTTGCCTCAGGTGGATGCGATGATGCTGCCAGAGATATGCACATGATGTAGATCAGGTAGTGGTTTTAGGAGACTCTATGGTAGTTGATTATGCTGGTGATGGTGATATCACTTTCTCCTATGGTTCATCTCAAGATTCCTCTTGTTCATTGGATAGCACACATATGGCTTGTTTGCTTGATGCATTAGCCACTTTTCATGTTACACCACATCGTGAGTGGTTTTCTTGATTCTCAGGTAAGATTCATGGATGTGTGCATATGCCTGATGGTATGACATATGACATTGAGGATGCAAGAGATGTATGCCTTATACTACCTAGTGGAGCATCACTTATACTCAGACATGTACCATATGTGCTTTCATTCCATATGAGCTTGATTTTAGTTAGCCAGTTAGAGGAGGGCAGATGTTATGCCTTCTTTGGTGAGCATCTTTTTCATCTACAATTGGGACAACTTATGCTTATCAAAGGTGCTCCGATTGGGCATATGTATCCACTACAGGTACTGTATATGAGAGACAATCTCATCTCAGTGGGAGTTCAGCCTTATGTGCAGTGTGAGACTCATCATGTCTCATTTTGTCTACCTACACATAGGTCTTTTGACATTCATGACACACATGTATGTCATAATTCAAATTCTCATATGGATGTACATATAAAGCATGCTTTGGATGCTCGTGATGCTTATGTAGAGCATGCTTTTTTTTATCATATAGATGCTCACATGGAGCATACTTTGGATGATCAGATTGATGCTTTAGAGCATAATGTGGATGCTCATATAGAGCACTATGATGATACTTAGTTAGAGTTAGATCATGAGTTTGACCTTGGTGTAGATGTTGTGGAGTTAGCTCATGTGGAGCAAGAAGATACACTTGTTGTGATAGATCAGGATAGCTCTTATGATACACAATGTGTGGTAGAGCATATTTTCTCTTAGGGTGCATAGTTAGAGATATCCTTGCTTGATAGGATGGCTGATTTGGATGTTGCAGAGTTAGCAATTATGAAGTCATTCTTGGATTCGCTTATGCTAGATATTGACACAGATATGTCATGACATATTGGTATTGATGATGGTGCTTTGGTTGCCTTGGATACAAGAATGCCTGACATACTTAGGTTAGCCAGGATAACATAGGTTTTGTCAGCATTCAAGAGTCTCATGTATGAGTTGTTATGCTTGAGGCCCGACATTGCAATTGTTGTTGGAGCCTTTTCACTTGGAGTTGTCAATCTTTGATTGATTGACATAGGCATAGAGCAAGTGGGAGCTTTGTAAGAACTTCATCAGTTCTTACATCAGTCATATGTGAGCTGGACTCTTATCGAGATGATTCTAGAGCACCTTGAGGTGTATGGATACACCTTGTTCCAAGAATTTGGTGTAGGCTGATCCCTATGGGTTGAGATTCAAACTCATCATGTACATTAGTATATAGTTCTACATCATTCTTTGTATATTTTTCCAATTATGGTTACATTGAACCTTAAGTGGGAGATTGTTGGGGATATAAGGATCATGTGACTTACACCTATATTCACACACACACACACACACACATATATATATATATATATATATATATATATATATATATATATATATATATATATATATATATATATATATATATATATATATATATATATATATATATATATATATAATTTATAGAGCATCACCTCAAGCAAGATTATTATGTGGGTTTTGAGGCTCCCATGCGCTCATTGCCCACCTCTTCGACTAAGCACTAGTTGAAGGGTTCCCTCACTCATGGATGGAGCACAACATAGTGCCCATCCATAAGTTAGATGATGTTATGGATCTAGCGACATACTACATGGTCATGTTTTGCCCCATACTAGCCAAGTTATATGGAACAATGCTAGAGAAAGAGTTGAGCACCCTCGCTAAGAGGAAGGCTATTTGGGCTCCAAGACAGGCAGGATTCAGACGAGATTACTCTACCATTGACCACATTGATGGCTAATAGACCAAACAAGAGTGAGGAATAGGAGATTATACTACTACTTTGTGGACTTCTACAAAGCCTTCAATAGACTTCCCAGGGAGCAGCTATTCAAACATTTACTTGATATCGATGCTCTAGAAGAGATGATATGGGGGATCTACACCTTATATGAGAGAGTATCAAGTAGAGTCAGATGCCCAGGCAGCCTATCCAATTCATTTGCTAGCACCACTAGGGTGAAGCAAGTATGTCATCTCTCACTTACTCACTTTGGTCTATACATTGATGTGATAGTGGACTTCTTATGGAAACAAGGAGGAGATGGCATTGAGGTATGAGGGACCACTATTCACATTCTTATATATATTGATGATATTATCTTGGTTTGAGAACCTTCACAGGGCCTATACCATCACCTACATGCCCTAGATGACTTCTACACATATAGAGGGCTATCAGTGAACATGGTAAAACCAAGGTTTTAATCTTCCATACATCAGCATAGGTGAGAAGACACAGTTCATTCACAATAGAAAGTGGATCCATTGAGGTAGTCTAATCATATGTCTGCTTAGAATTCACAGTAATCTCTAGGGTCTTTTCCATGTCTCAACAAACCCGTGATTGCATTATAGGAGGATACGTAGCACTAGCTTTGATGGAGAGACAGTGCCACCATGCATATTTTGAGACACCTCGGACAGAGGGGTGTCTCTTTGATACTTTGGTTACCCCAAAACTCATGTATGGAGCAGCCTTATGGGGACCAGGATTAGCCGCATCAACATGGACAACCATGGAGAGGCCATAGATTCTCATGATTGCTAGACTCATCCACAACAAATATTCGATACCCCATGATATCATCAGGATAGATCTTGTTGCACCACTCATGCTAGTGGAGGCACTCTTCTAGAAAAAGCTTACTACACTTCCCTATGGATAGGGAAGTAGATCTAGCCGGTACCTGATGAAAGACTCTGTCTCCTTCCTCATAGGATCTAGGATATCTATTCCTATCAACATACTCTTTACTAAGGACTACATCAAAACATGCTAGTCTCGCTAGCATGTTTGGACTCTTTGGGTTGGATCTGCATGGGAAAATCAACTACTCATTGATCCCATGTCTCACTTCCCTTCCCATCTGTCCTCTTTGGACTAGATCTGAATGGGCAAATCAACTACTCATTGATCCCATGTCTCACTTCCCTTCCCATTTGGTAACTCTATTGTGTAGGCATACTCTGACTACATAGTCTCTACATGTAACTTCTTCGTTAGTCAAGAACTAATGACACTATGTGTTGACCCAGAATCAAAGAGTACCTTGATAGGTTGTCCTATCATGAATCGCCTCATGAAAATGATTTCTGTATCTGGAAAGTGATATCCTTTTTGTGCCATTGGCAAAAGCACAATGTCTAGCACAATAGATACCTTCTTTGTGACCATCATGGCCACTATGGGAGATGATATCGGGGATGGGGAATCTCCAAAGTCCTCATCTCCATCACTCCCTACCTGAGTGGGATTAATAACTATGGTGGTTGCTATTTTCTTTTTCTTAGGATAGTCCTTGAACAGGTGCTATCCTAGACACCCATAGCATAACCCGTCTTTCATTGCCTTTGCTTTCTACTGAGGGTTAAGAATAGACTTATGATAAGCCCTTAGCATAAAGAGAAGGCAATGAAAGAGGGGTTATACTATGGGTGTCATGAGGAAGGAGATAAGGAAGAGATCTCACACACACACTCACGATCAAAGAGAAGCACACGCACAGATTGAGGCAAGGAATAATGATCTTCTTCTTCTATTACATAAAAGGAATGTACAAGAATGACCTAAAAACAACAATATAACAAGTGCAATATATAAAGAACAATACATAAGGAAAAACCTAATAGCATCTCATATGCTTGATTCTCATTAGGGGAAAAAGTGAACCCTGCATGGGCCTTGTAAGGATCCCTAATTTTTAGGAATTAAGCTTAATTTTGTTCTTGTTTAAGGGAACAAAGTGCATTTAATAGGGCACTTTTTAGTAGGCTAGAGTAGGCTTTTTTTAGGCTTTACTAGGCCTCTCTCTTTCTTCTTCTAGAGAGAGAGAGCAAGAGAATCTACTTTCCACATCATCAAACTCGTGCATGTATTTGAATAAAAAATTGATTTTTTTAAGTCTCATTTCCAGTTTATATTAACTCAAAAGGGCCCATTGTTTAATATATATGTGAGAACTCACGTTTTTGGGGCCATTTTTAAAGTTTCTTTGAGAAAAAGTATAATTTTCAAACTCCTCCAAAAGTAGGTGCCACATCATCAAATCCGTGACTATGTTTCCCCCAAAAAATGACTTTTTTCAAATTTCATCATTTTCAGCCATACACAATGGAAAAATACACTTTAACCCAGACACATACAAGAAAACACATTTTTTGAGCAAAACATATGCTTTAGAGTCCCTTCCAACCAATTTGCCACTTTGTTTTTGATATTCTTGGTCATTAGCAAAGACGGTGTTGACATGTATCACAAACTTCACAGTAGAACGTCCTCATGCTCCTGCATCAACAAGTATCCATGTTCCTGTGCCTAGAGAGTTTTATCCAAATACGCAATGGAACAATGATGCCAATTCTCAAAATGAACGTCGTACAGTTGGAGAAAAAAGTATTGATCTTTAGACTCATGGTTTAGTATATCCTCTTGATCCAATATCTTCTTACCATCCAACATTCCATAACCTCTCAAATTTACTTCAGATCATTGGAGGGGGTGAAGATGGTCTATTAGGTTATGGTAAGCGATTATCTACACATTCACATGCTACTGCTAAGTATTGGTTCCAACAATATCAACTCCATCGTATGCGGGTGGTCACTTTAGAAAGCACAATCATATCTTTAGAAAAATAACTTGCAGATTTTTTAATAGGATATGGAAGCAAAGGAAAGCACAATTTCAAAGTTAAATGCCAATCTCCAATAGTTGAAAGAGACTCCACTTGGTATGAGATATAGGGAAAGAGCATTTTCATCCTTTGAAGCTCTTTCAGTAGGTGGCGGAGCATGCAAACGACGTATATATGCAACAAGGTGAGTGTTTGTTTTACTTTTATATGTTTTAATGAAGATTTGTAATGAAATCTTTCATTGTGTAGGTCATTTATTCAAGACATAACTGCTTCATCAACAACACAAGACCTATTCAAGCTGATGAATAGTTGTATAAATAGCAAAGAAATCACTTCTACTATAGACACACCCATAGGAAGGTTTATTAGAGTTGTTGTTGAAGCTGAGTTTTCAGAGAAGTTAAAAAACCTTATCAAAGTGCAAGATGTGCAGGCAATATGTGACAAAGCGAGCATCAATAGAAATGGGTATACTACAATGTACACCCTTCTGAGGCAAGCCTTACAAGCACAAGGTATTTCTCAAAGTATGTTTACATGCCCATATAAAGTGTCTATAAAAAAAAAAGCTTCTAATGAGGATGTGACTCGTACTATTGGACAATATTTATTCATAGAAGACACTATGCATGTTCCCAAGAAGCAATCAAAGATCCTGTCTGCACAAGGATTTACTTACACTAAATTCAACAATATATTTGGATTTTCAGAAGCTTCAACAAGCAATGGTTCACTTTTATAGTTCAACAATCAAAGGTACCCCCACTACATTTTATTTGGTGTTGAAGTTTTATTGCACTCAAGTGTCATATTAAGGTAATGTTTCCTCGTTTGTGCATGTTGTAATGTTAAGTTAAAGTTCATACTAAAGCTTGATGAGTGCCAAAAAGTAAAGGGTCGGCGACTGGAAAGGTTGAGTGTGACGCTAATGAATGAAGTTATGAACCATGCAATGAGTGATGAAACTTTAGGATCCACTTCCCATTTTACTTACAATGTGCAATCAGAGAGAGATACCTGGTGGTTAGGTGCTATAGAAGTTCCCAAAGAAACAAACAATGTTATTTTGTGGATTTTTAATAGGGATCCATGGATTATAGAAGTAATCTCTTCTCAAATACATGGGCAAAAGCTTTATGTAGATGATATAGGTGATTCTGAGGTGGAATGGCATTTGGGTGGAGACTTTAAGAGTACAAAATGCATGTTGGGTTGTAAACAAGGAGCATCTTCTCTCTATCCTTGCCCATATTGTACAGAAGGTTACAAAGGATCTAAGAGATAGTCTAAACTTGCAAGGGCATTGATGAGAGTTGATGACTCTGAAGAAATTAATGAAACACACTCATGGAATTGTAGGGAATGGGAGATATCACTTTTGAGGTGTCCAATGTTACAAGAGCTAACTGATAAAATAAGCAATGATTGGAACCCCATTATTCCATTTTCATTATTCAATGTTCACTTTTGTACTTTGCATGCATTCATGAGGATCTTTGATAGGCTTTTGAAGCTCCATGTTGAATATACATTTGCAATGAAACCACTAGAGAGTTCTACAATAGAAATCCAAAAAATAGAAGATCCTTTGAATTCTATTGGTTGTCATGGTGGCCATGTATCTTTAGTTGTTAAGAAGTATGGTGAGTCTCAAGAGATTTTACAACAAGTTTGAATGAGTGGGAAGAAGGCAAGAAAGCGATGTGAATAGTCAAGATGATGTGAAATAGGAGCTTTGAAAGGACCTCTGTTCCATTACGATAGACAATGATAGTCAGGTTGATCTCATTAATAAGCAAAAGAAGGTTTGGTCATCATTAGAACAATTGTTACATTTGATGGGTTTGGTTTCCACGAATGCTTCACAACGAGAATTATTCCAAGTGACTTTGAAGGATTTTACACAGTCATTCATCTTATCATGGGAAGAAAGCAACATTGCACATTACATAGTAAGTTTTGCTTACATTTTTTTTATTTGATCTTAAATACCATTTGTATATCTTATTGACTAGACCATAGCATATTCTTTTTGCACATGGAGCATATTTTATGAATCGATATGGATCACTGGACTTTTTAGTACACAAGGAATGGAGAAGTCACATTACAGGGCTAGAGGTGTTTACTTTAAAAAAACTCATCATGGGGGTGGTCTACTACAATCAAACTATTTAGAAGAAATGTTCAACTGGTTTTTTCATACGAGATTTGCTAGAAAAGATGCAATGGAACGAGCATGTGAGTCATGAATAGCAAAGATTACAAGAAAGATACAACATGATATTTCAAGAGAGAAGTGGATGTAATCATCAAGACCGCTACATCATGCCCAATGGCATGCACAAAGAGTCCGCGAGGGTTCTGCTTAGAAATAGTTTCCCAACTCTTAAAATGCATTATTTTTTATCAAAATTGTTTTCAAGTTTTTTATAACTCCTTTCACTTCAAATAAAATTTCAATGTTTTTGTGAATATTCTTTTAATGTTTTAAAACTAATTTTTATCCATTTAAATGTGAATAGGACAATTCTTAAGTGAAAGGCTATAGATAAAGGTGTCCTTCTTCATTTTACCACTTTACATCCTAAGAGAATAGCATGCACAAAGAAGAATGCTAGAAAGGATCATGTCATCTACCCTAGCCATGTGCAAGGTGTAAGAAAATAACCACACAACATAATAGACATGTAGACAGAGTTCAGAGAAAAATGCAGATAAAGATAGACGCAGACTGAGAAATAGAGAACTCAAATTCTCAAATTGTCAAGCGTAATGCAGTTACAATGATGGTACTCTCCACCCGTGCGCTCCCAATATGGAGCTTAGATGGCGATCTAGATAGACTCTAGATGCAGGGCTTACTAGTGTGCAATGCTATGTAAAGCTCAACCTGGGCCATGCTTATATATCTTTTACAAGGTGGTTTGGTATAGATAAACATAGTTGAGAGATACAAAATGGTCAATAAATTATATGATCTGGCAATATCTCCATGACCAGTAGTCCTATCATCCCGTCCCGGACCCCCCAGAAGGGGGCAAGCCCCCCTCTGCACTCCCCCCATTAAGGTTCTATGAGGAAACCATGCGATGCCACAGGGCATGTATTTTCACCTTAAATGGCAACCCAATGGCCTGGAAGTTTATGCCCTACCTAACCTAATGGATATGCTCACAAAGATCATCTACAACCATCAATGGTCACACATAGACCTCATCTAACTTGGAAATTAGGGTTCCACAAATGTTCGAGCTCTCATAATGTCTTCTCCTCATAATGGGGACCCTACAACTTAGAGCACCATGGATCATTTGTGGTCACATGAGGGTGGAGTATTGATCATATATAACACCCCCCCTCAATGTCCACCCTACGGTGAACTACCTCCTTGGTCCAATCCCAAGCTTTGGAAAGTGTCGAAGAAGTTGCTCTCTCCCAAGAGCCTTGGTGAAGATATCTACTCCATTTTCTTCAGTAGGACAATAGCTTATCTCCAGGACCCCGTCCTCAATCAACTCACGCACATAGTGATACTAAATTTCTATGTGCTTGGTACGTGCATGGAAAATAGGATTTTTGGTGATGGCCATGCAACTTTGGTTGTCACACTTCAACTCTGTAGCCTCCTATCCTTGTATTACTATGTGCCATAGGATCCTCCTCAACCATACTGCTTCACATGCTGCAATGCATGCAGCTTTGTACTCAACTTCAGTAGAAGATAATGCTGCAGTCGGTTGCTTCTTACTAATTCAAGAGAAAATCCTTGATCCTAAAGAAAATCAATATCCAGAAAGTGATTTTTTGGTATCAATATCTCCTGCCCAATCTGAGTCGCAGTATCTGACCAGAGATGATCCTTCTTCATAAAGAATACCATAATCAGTGGTTCGTTTCACATACCTCAGTATCTGCATGCTTGCCTTCTAATGAGTTTGGCAAGGCTTATTAGAGAACATGTTGTTGGCAGTAGCCAGAGGCATAGACAACGAGGAATTATGTGAAGGCGGATTACAACAAAGTACTGGGGATCCAAGCGGATTATTTTTTCAAAGAAATATGTTTTATAATACTTTTCCAAAACTCTCAATAGTGATTTTCATCACTTTATCATATGTAACATAGAACAACCAATTTTCTAATTAGTAGCTCCATTTTGTGCAAGCCGAGGAGTCCTCAAGCTTGAGGAGCTTAGGTAGAACGAGCCTACCATTTTTTTTTATTTTTAGACCTCGTTTAGACCTTCAAATTGTACCTAGAACCTATTTTTAACTGTGCAAGTCACTAGATGTGAAATCGATCAAAACTAGTCAAAAAACTATAAAGAGAGCTAGAGAGCTCATTTTTTAAATTAGTTAGTGTGAGCTTTGAGCTATTTTGAGCTTGTAATAGTGATCTTAAGCAATAGAGTCTATTTTCCTATCTTCCAGTGTGTCTTGCTTGTCTCTTACATGTGTGTGTATGTGTGTGTGCATATCTATGCTTCTCACCTTCACTCTCACTACATCTCGTGTTCACAATCTTCATATCACTCCTATCTCTTCCACGGATTGACATTAAGGAGGTGGAGCTTCTTAATGTGGTGCTTACCATTGTACTAGAGCAACAAATGGTTTCCCTTCTTTCATTAACAAATTGGTCTTTGCGGATGAAGACCTATCTACAAGGAAGAAGTCTGTATGGATACATATCAGAAGATGAGGAGATGCCCACATTTAGAAGCAAAGATCAACCTACAAGAGAGGAACAAGAAAGACTCAACTCATGGTGTGCCAAAGATGCTTTAGCCAGGTCATATCTACCTAACTCTATCTCTGACTTCCTTCTTCCTCATATTAGGAATTGCAAAACTTCCTAAGAGACTTTGGATACTCTATCTTCATACTTTTCTTCCAATACAAGAGCTAGGAAAAATCAATTGTGGATGGAGTTTACTACTCAAAAGAAGCAAATAGGGAGACAGATAATCGATGGCATCAACGCAGATGATAAGTGGGAATCCTTCACAACTGCAAAGGATCTTTATATGGATATGCAAGTCCCTGATCTAACCACTCTCATGGGGAAACTCTTCACCCATGAGGCCAAGCTCAACAAAAATGGTGAACCATCAAGAGGGAAAAATTATTCTGCCCTCTATACTGATAAAGGAAAGTCTAAGGATAAAGGAAAGAGCAAGAAGTTGGAAGATGAAGGTGCTACTTCTCAAGCTAACTATGCAGGGAGACGTAGGAATTCAAGAGGAAGGGGCAGAGGAGGTAAGCAAGGTAGGGGGAGACCTTTCAACTCTTCCCCATGCAATATATGTGGACTGTCTAATCACACAACAGATGAGTGCTATAAGAATTTCAAGAACCAGAGAGGAAGAGGGTTCCAAAGAGGTGGCTATTCACAATCAAGAGGAAGATTCAAGCATAATCAAGGTTACAACCATGGCTACAACAACAACTATCAAGGAGGATACAAATCAAGGAAAGACTTCAATAACTATACAAAGGTATCAAGAGAGAGAGATCACAACTAGATATACTCCTGAGCAAAATTGAGTAGTAGAGAGGAGGAACAGATTGATTGTGGAAGTAACTAGATGTATGCGAAATGAAAAGAAGTTGCCTAATTACTTGTGGGTAGAGGTTGTTTCTACTACCACTTATCTTATTAACATGTTACGTTCTAAGTCCCTTGATGGGATGACCCCCTATGAGGCATGGAATGGTACGGAACTATACACTAATGTTTTATCCCATGTTTAGCCAGAAATGCATTAAAATCAAAATAAATGTATCCCGCTCCTCGATCGATATAGACGGTGCCCATTTTACATGCTGACAGATTTTTTGCCAAAACCAAAAACTATTTGAAGCACTAAACACTTTGGATGTTGCTTTCAGTGGATACACACATGCATGCATGGAAAAGTCATCAATGAAAGTCATGAAGTAAAATTAGTTCCCAAAAGAGGGTGTCTTTCATAGGACCGCAGAACATCACTATGAAACAAGCTGCAATTTTTTAGTAGCTTGAAATGAACAATCTTTTCAGAAGAAGAAATATTGCATTTTGCCCAATATACAGCCTTCAAAATAAATTTTACAAGATGTCTCAATTTTGGGGCAGAGAGGACACCATTTCATATTCTGTAGGCATAGCAAACTAGCATAGTTGAGGTGACCAAAGCTTTGCATCTGACATAGTCTCAGAATCTTGAATTGCACATGCTAAATCGTTCACAAATTTTGCATAATCTATGAGGTTATACAACCCATGACATAAAATGCCATAAGTGATAATAACATCCCCATTTGACAAATCATGAATTGTACTATCATCAACAAATTTCACAACCACGACAATCTTGGCTAATGTTGAAACAGACAACAAAATTTTCTTGATCTCTTGCACAAACAAAGCATCTGACAATGTGAAAGAACTACCATCACTAGTAGTGAGAATGATCTTACCAACTCCCATTACAGGATAAGAGGATTTGTTAGCACATGTGACACTATTCCCTATAGGGGCACGCTGAAGTGAACTGAAGAAACTACGTTGTGAGGTAATATGTTTGATTGATCCATTGTCAACCAAACATTTGAGTCTACTGCAGACATACATTCTTCATGACAAGATGGGTCATAACTATAAACAGTAGTAAACACCCATTCTTCATTCTTCACAAGATTAGTCTGTTTTTAGTGTAGAGGCCTCTGCAACAACCATTGCGACCTCTTTTTCTCTCCCTCTTTTGTAGCCAGTTTTTGACAACTCTTTATGAAATGATCATTTCCTTTACACTATTTGCAAAACAATTTTTACTTTTCTGTTTTCTTTTCATTTTTGTCTTCCTTTTTCAATTGTGCAGAATTAGCATGTTTCTAATTACTAATAGATGAGCTCCATTAACCTTTGCCCTTCTAACTTGCTGAGAAATCTTGATTTGTTACATGCATAATGACCCTATTCTGCCTCGACTAATCTTCTTGCAAGAGAACAGAGACTAACTCCTCAAATGCTAAGGCATTTTGATTGCCTTTCATCATCAAGTAAAGACTAGGAACAAAACTCCGATATGAATCTAGAAGATAATTCAGAATACTCTACACAAGTAAACTATCTAGCAAGACTTCATCAGTAGAAATCAATTGTTCCTTTGAATATCTGATCTTTGTGAAAAATTTGTCCATAGAATCTCCTTTAGTCATATGCTCAATCTCCAACTATTTTTTACGGTAAGCAACACGAGCCTCATTTCTTGCCGGGTACAAAGTGGTAAGTGTTTCCCTAGCATCCTTTGTTGTCTTCCAAGAGCAAATATAAAGAATAATGGCACATTTTAAAGACAAGGCTATCAATGCATGTGCCTGAGCACCATATGCCAAACTGATCTCTCCAACAGATAACCTGTTCCTTACATAATGATAATGCACCTCAGTGTGCTTTGTATGAGCATGGAACACAAGGTTCCTTGCAAGTGCCAATGCACTCTAACTTGTCACGAGGAAGGAGATAAGGAAGAGAGCTCACACACACACTCTCACTCACAAGGAGAAGCACACACACAGATTGAGGCAAGGAAGAATGATCTTCTTCTTCTTCTTCTATTACATAAAAGGAATGTACAAGAATGACCTAAAAACAAGAATACAACAAGTGCAATATATAAACATCAGTACATAAGGAAAAAACCTAATATCCGCGAATGAGTGAGCTGGCAAGAAACAAATGTGTCATCACTCTCGGTAGATAAATCTAATAAAGCTCAATGAAGTATCCCTGACATATATCGGTATGACCACTATACATGTCAGAGAAACAAAAAATTGGTACGTGTCATCCTGGATCATCACATGTTGAGCTTGATATCTCAACACTCCCCCTCAAGCTCAATGACGTATCCTGTAATCCAAGCATCTTCCAAAACTTCTTCAACTTCTCAGCTCCAAGTGCTTTGGTGAAAATGTTAGCAACCTGCTCATCTGTTCTCACATAAACAAAATCAATATCACCTGCTAATACCTTCTCTCTGATGAAGTGATAATGTACCTCGATATGCTTTATTCTAGCATGGAAAACAGGGTTCCGTGCTAACTTTATGCTGCTAAGATTATCACAATAGATAGTGATAGGCTTTTGCACTTCCACTCCTAAATCTGCAAGTAACATCTCCAGCCATGATGCCTCACATGCTGCCATTGCAGCACCTCTATACTCAGCCTCTCTACTCGACAGAGCAACAGTGGGTTGCTTCTTACTGCTCCATGTAATAGCTGCACCTCCAAGTGAGAAAATCTACATTGGTGTATCCATGAACCTGCAAATCTACACCAGCTTCATAAAACAATGCATAATCCAAAGTAGCACTCAACATAACGTAGAGTGTCCCTCAGAGCATCCAAATGTGGCTTCCTGGGAACCTGCATAAACTGACTTTCAAGTCCAACAGTATAACTTAGATCAGGCCTTGTAATTGTGAGATATATAAGACTTCCCACAATTTTCCTGTACATAGTAGCATTTTCCAATGCTTCACCTGATGTAGTATCCAATTTCAAATTCTGATCTAATGGCATAGAAATTGGCTTACAATCAGCCATACCATATTTTTGCAGCATATTCAAGGCATATTGCCTTTGCGACATCCATATACCTGTTTCTGTATGTATAAACTCAATGCCCAAGAAATAGCGAAGCACACCAAGATCTTCCATGTCGAATTCCTGCATAAGAAGTTTCTTTACCTCTTTGATGCTTTCTTCATTATCACCACCTACAATCAGGTCATCAACATAAATAGCCACAATAGTGATGCCATCATCAGCCTTCCTTGCATATAGTGAGTGATCTGCATCACACATAGACAACCCAATGCTGGTTAAGTAATCAGCAATCCTTGCATGCCATGCACGAGGGGCTTGCTTCAGCCCATACAAAGCCTTTTGCAACCTGCAAACATATTCTGGATGCTTTGGATCTTCATATCCTTGTGGCTGGTCCATATATACTTCTTCCTGTACCTCACCATGTAGGAAAGCATTCTTTACATCCATCTGATGCAAAGTCCATCCTTTTGTTGTAGCTAATGCAACAAGTGTTCTGACAGTAGACATTTTAGCTACAGTGTTGAATGTTTCCTCATAATCAATGCCATATGTCTGTGCATAACCTTTAGCTACCAATCGTGCTTTATACCTGCTTATGCTACCATCAGCATTATGCTTTACCTTGTAAACCCATTTGCAGCCTATGGATTTCTTTCCTTGTGGCAATGAAACTAACTTCCATGTATCATTTCCATAAAGTGCAGCCATCTCCTCATCCATAGCTTTTTCCCAATCTGCATTACCAATTGCATCTTCAAAACAAGAAGGTTCAGCATCTTGTATTACCTTTGTCATGTAGGCACAATGGCGAGCCATGTAACTATCATATGTCAATCGTTGCACTGAATTACGCATCCTCCCTGATCTTCTTGGTCCTGGGTCACTTCTTCTTGTATCATCTACATGTGCCCTTCTTACTCCTAGATTCTTCACAGAGGGCAATCCAAGTTCCTCATCAATACTCTTTTCTCAGCCACTTGAATCTCCATCAACATCTTCAAAACCTGCACCTGTTTTACTACCAGCAAAAAGCTTTTCTTTACCTTTCTTGGATGTATTTGATGAAGTTGCTGGACTGAAATTTCCACGCAATCTTCCACTCCATGGATTTGAGTTGGAACTATTGCTTGGTGATGCATCCGGTCCACTCAAAACTTGAGATTCTGCACTAGATTTTTCAGCATTTTCTTTGTCATTTGGTTCAATGTTCAGTCCTTCTTTGGCATCTGCATAGAAGCTTGACATTTCATCAAATACCACATCTCTGCTCACCTTCACCTGTCGTGTGAGTGGGTTATAACATTTGTACCCCTTTTGCTCAAGGGAATATCCAATGAAGACACATTTTTCTGCTTTTGGATCAAGCTTCGTCCTCAACTCATCTGGAACATGTACATATGCAATACAGCCAAAAACTTTCAGATGTGATAAGTTTGGCTTTTTACCTGTAAACTTCTCTTCAGGTGTTACTTGATGTACAACAGCAGTCGGAGTTCTGTTCATGATGTATATAGCAGTATGCACAGCTTCTGCCCAATAACAATGAGGCATATTCTTCTCAGCCATCAAGGCTCTTGCTATTTCTGCATTCAGCAACACCATTCTGTTGTGGTGTGTACCTGCATAAAAACTGACGCCGAATTCCATGATTTTTTAGAAAACTGCTAAACTCATTTGACATGTATTCACCTCCTCCATCAGATCTTAATGTCTGAATGTACTTCCCTGTCTACTTTTCCACCATCACTTTAAAATTCTGGAAGTGAGTAAACACCTCGCTCTTCTCTTTCATGAAATATACCCATACTTTGCGTGTATGGTCATCAATGAAAGTAACATAAAACCTGCAACCACCCATAGATGTGGTCTTTGCTGGACCCCAAACATCTGTATGTACTACTTCTAGTACATTCTCACTAACATGCTTGTCATGTGGAAATGATGCTCTTGATTGTTTACCAAATTGACATGTTGCACATACCTTTTGCATTTTTGCAACTTTGAAATTTGGTAGTCCATGGACAATCTCCTTTGACTGCATCAGTTTCAGCCTTTGCAAGTTTGCATGTCCAATCTGTTTGTGCCATATCTCTATATCTGCAATAACTCCTGCACCTTTTGCAAACATGGGTGCATTCATTTCAAGAATCTTCACATTTAAGGTGAACATCCTTCCCACTTTGTTTCCTTTGGCAACCAATCGTCCATCCTGCTTGTACTCTTCTACATATAATCCATCAGCATTGAACCTGACTTGTAATCCTTGGTCAACCATTTGTCCAACAGAAACCAGATTCTTTGTTATATTTGGAACATGCAGCACATCAGCGAGATGTTTTACCTTTCCGTCCTCCATAGACAATGCTATGTTTCTTGTATGCTCAATAGGATGCGATGTATCATCACCTATTTCAACATATCCAGGAACTGGCATTTTTTCCAAACTACTAAACCATTCTGCATGACTGGTCATGTGATTTGAAGCACCTGAATCAACATACCAGACATTATCATTCGATTTTGAAACACCAGCAGACATCGTATTCATCATGTGATGTTGAACCATAAACAGCTTCTCAGAATCATCTGCACTTGTGGATGCATAGTTGTTTTGCTGCCTTCTGTTATTTTGATTCTTCAACCTGCAATCACGTTCAAAGTGTCCAGGTTTACCACAATCCCAGCATCCTTTACTATCATTACCTGAATCATTTCTTTGGGAATTTTTGCGACCTCTTTGGCTCCCCCTGCCTCGAAACTGTCCTCTTCCTCCTACATGATTCTGTTGTTGACCTTGGTCTTGGTTACTGTTTTCTCTTCCACTTCCAAAACCTCTACCTCTTCCTCTTCCTCTACCAGAGTAGAATACCTGCTCAGAACTGGGCTTTCCTTGGGAGTTTGAGTCCTCACCAAGATTCTTTTCTTCAATAATCAGCATAGATACCAGATCAGCAAAATTTGGAATATTTTCCCTGTTCTGTATGGAAGTTCTGAACTGCTTATATGCAGCTCCTAAACCACGAAGGCACACTTCCACCTTATCATCATCATCTACATTCACGCCAATAAATGCAAGTGACTCACATATGCTTTTGATTTTTAGAGTGTAGTCACTTACCGACATGCTCTTTTTCTCCAATGTATGCAGCTCGTTCTTGAGTTGCAATTTCTGTGCCTTTGTATTGGTCTCGTACAAAGTGACCAAACTGTTCCAAGCCTCTTTTGGAGTCTTGGCATCCTGTATGTGTCCAATCATGCTATCTTGTATGCTAACAGATAGCCAATACATTACCTTTCGTGCTCCTTGATTCCATTCCTCATATGCTCTTAACTGATCTGCAGTCCGATTCCTTTCTGGTAACTGCGGAGCATTTTCATTCTCTCCTTCGATGTACTTCTAGTAGCCTTTTCCCATCAAGAAATTCGTCATTCTGAATCTCCAAGCATGGAAGTTGTTCTTGTCCAGCTTATCGCTCATAAGCTGACTCATTCCATCTGCGTTTGCCATTTCTGCAACAATTCACAACACCGCAACACACTACAAGCAGCACTTCTGCTTGAACACTGTCGCACTATGACGTGACAGTTCGATCTCAGAAAAACACAGTTTTCGTGTATCAACAGTACACGGAATCGCTTGAAATTCTGGATCTGAAATATATGAGTGTCGCCGAACACAACGCAAGTTACAGTTTCTAAAACTGACCTGGTTTTCCTGTGGGCCCCACCTTGCGGGCTCGAAACGGATGTCGAGATGGCTCCGAAACGGCGATTTTCGTAGCAAACGTTTCAATCTTCTACCTTCACGGCAATTTTCGTAGCAAACGGAGGCCATTTGTGAAATCGCGTTTTCTCCATGCCTTGCCGCGTAGTCTTCACCGTCGCCTTCTCCACGAGCTCTCTACAGCCACGCTGGCTCTGATACCATGTCACGAGGAAGGAGATAAGGAAGAGAGCTCACACACACACTCTCACTCACAAGGAGAAGCACACACACGGATTGAGGCAAGGAAGAATGATCTTCTTCTTCTTCTTCTTCTTCTTCTTCTTCTATTACATAAAAGGAATGTACAAGAATGACCTAAAAACAAGAATACAACAAGTGCAATATATAAAGATTAGTACATAAGGAAAAAACCTAATATCCGCAAATGAGTGAGCTGGCAAGGAACAAATGTGCCATCACTCTCGGTAGATAAATCTAATAAAGCTCAATGAAGTATCCCTGACATATATCGGTATGACCACTATACATGTCAGAGAAACGAAAAATTGGTACGTGTCATCCTAGATCTTCACATTTTGAGCTTGATATCTCAACATAACTCTCAGTAAAGATCGTAGTGGTAGAGGACTGACTAACATCCAATTCAACCAAAAGGCATGTGCCACACACTCAATAGTTGCTATGAAATCTATCTTATACTCAGCCTCACAACTAGAAGTGGCCACAATAGGCTGCTTCTTACTCAATCAAGATATTCATGAGCTACCAAGCATGAAGCAAAATCCACTAGTGGACACATGAGTGTTATAGAAAACATCCTAGTCTGGGTCAAAAAAAGCATGTAATATGGCGGTAGTGATCCCCCTTGGGATAAAACAATCCAAGTAGCCGGGTACCACTCAAGTAGCGAAAGATGCACTTAACTGCCTTCCAATGCTTAACACCTGGGCAATGCATAAACTTGCTTATCTATGAGATAGCAAACTAAATACAAGGCCGACTTATGCATAAATAAAGCAAGCATCCAACAGCCTATTGATAGAGAACAACATCAAATGCACCTCCAGCATCATGAAGACTCAACCCCAAACCTATTTCCATAGGAATGGCAATAGGTTTGCAGTCTTCAAGGCCAAAATATTGCAATAATGTGTCAATATATTTTGTTTGATGTCGAGCTATTCCACCATCAACTTGCATAAATTGAATTCCCAAATAATGATGCATATGCCCCAAACATCTCAAATGAGGCATGCAAATCAGACTTTAAATCGTCAATATGCTTCTCATTAGGAATGAGAAGCATGTCATCAACATAGACAATAATGATAAGAAGCACATCATTTGCATGCTTAACATATAAGTTGCTCTCTGTTGGACTATTCTCAAAACCATGTTCAACTAAGTAGGCATGTATCTTTTCATACCAAGCGCATGGTGCTTGCTTCAAACCATATAATGCCTTTTTCAATCTGTAAACTTTGTTTTTATGTCGTTTCTGCACAAAACCATGAGGCTGAAATACATACACCTTCATGTAAGTCACCACTCAAAAATGCAGTATTAATTTCACAAATGCAAAGATGCTATGAAAAATGGTCATTGGCATTGGGTGCAAAGGTCTCATCTAAATCAATGCCTCTCTCTTGAGCGTCCTAGCGTGTTGAAGCTCAAAGTCAAGGACAAAGCATGGAAGCACATCAAAAGGTGGACACACAAGGAAAGGGAGCAAGTAGGGAGCTCCAAGAAGTGTATGTCAAATTTTTAGAAGAATCCCCTACGAAAATAGTGATTTTCATCACTAAAAACCATTGTAAATACCATTATCTATTTTTAGTAACTCCATTTTGTTCAAACCGAGGAGTCCTCGAGCTTGAGGAGTATTAAAAGTACCATCGTACCAATTTTCATAATTTTTAGACTTCGTTTGAGCCCTCAAATAAGCCCTGGAACCTAATTTTTAACTAGGCCAGACACTAGGTCTGGACAGGGCCAAAACTATTCAAAAAACTATAAAAAGAGCTAGAGAGCTCATTTTTGGGGTTAGCTGGAGAGAGAATAGAGCTTTTGTAAGAGAACTCTTTGCAATCTAAGCTTTCCATTGTTCCTCTCTTTGATCTTACTTTGTGCGCATGTGTGTGTATGTGTGTGTATGATTGTGTACTTTCACTCACGCACTTGTGCCTTCACTTGCTCCTCGTCTTCATACCGGTCCTCACGTCTCCGCGAATTGACAAGTAAAGGAGGTGGTGCTTACGCTTGAGCTACACCAAATTTTGGCGCCATTGCCGAGGAGAGAGCTTCGAGGACGAGCGTTGTGATGGTAAGATCGTAGATTTGCGACGTTGGAAGGTAAAAAAAACTGTCATTTCAGTTCATTTTTTGTTTTTTCCTCTTCATCTTCATCATCATCATCATCTCCACCTTCTTCCATCTTCTTCTTCATAGAAAATTCTTGTTTTTTAGTGCATTTTCACCATCTTCATACCATTTTTCATGCATTATTGTGTGGGAAGGAGTTAGGAGAAGCAAGGGAGAGCAAGCGCTGTGTTTTTTTCATGATTTTCTGCTCATACGGAGCTCGCCATAGCTGGCGCTCAGAAATTTGAATTTCCCGCCAAAAAACACGATTCTGTAATGAAAATCGCGATTCTGTGAAAATTCAAAATTTTTTGAAAAATCACGATTTTCTGTTTTCCCGCCTAAAAGTTGGCTGAAAAAATCACGATTCTGTGGTCATTCTCAGAATCACGATTCTGTGAGTGTGCTCAAAATCGCGATTCTCACAAATCACGATTTTCAGTCAAAAAACACGATTTTGAGAAAACACGATTCCCTACTCAAAATCGCGATTCTCAAAAAATCACGATTTTCAGTAAAAAACACGATTTTGTGAAAAAAAAGGGCGATTCTGTGTAATCACGATTTTTTGCTCAAAATCGTGATTTTCTAAAAACACGATTTTGTGCTCAACATCGCGATTTTCATGCCAAAAACACGATTCTGAGAAAATACGATTTTCAGCGGGCTCAAAATCGCGATTCTCACAAATCACGATTTTCAGCAAAAAACACGATTTTGTGAATCACGATTCTCTGAGTCAAAATCGCGATTTTCAAAAACACGATTCTGTGCTCAAAATCGTGATTTTCATGTCAAAAAACACGATTCTCTAAAACACGATTCTGTGCTCAAAATCGCGATTTTCATATCAAAAGAAACACGATTTTCTAAAAACACGATTTTCAGTGGGCTCAAAATCGCGATTCTCACAAATCACGATTTTCAGTCAAAAACACGATTTTGTGCTCAACATCGCGATTTTCAGAGACATGATTTTGTGCTCAACATCGCGATTTTCAGGCCAAAAACACGATTCTGAGAAAACACGATTTTGTGAAAAAAACACGATTTTGTAAATCACGATTCTCTGAGTCAAAATCGCGATTTTCAAAAACCCGATTTTGTGCTCAACATCGCGATTTTCAAAAACACGATTTTGTGCTCAACATCGCGATTTTCAGAAACACGATTTTGTGCTCAACATCGCGATTTTCAGAAACACGATTTTGTGCTCAACATCGCGATTTTATGAGTTCACAAAATCGCGATTCTCTGAAAGTTCACAAAATCGCGATTCTCTGAAAGTTCACAAAATCGCGATTTTCTCCAAAGGTCCTGTTTGCTTGTTTTGACCCCCAGGAGCCTGAATTGGCATAACTTTTTCATCCAAAGTCCATTTTTTGAGCTCTATAGCTCGTTGGAAAGCTCGTTTCAAATCCTACACGACCTCAACTGGTTTTTTCAAGAATAACGCGTTGATTTTGAGATAGGATAATTTGAAGTTGACCCTCAAGTGGGACTAGGGAACCAAGGGGACTCCAAAGAATTTTGAACCATACCAAGGGGAAAATTTGGACTCTTGACTAAAGCTTATGAACCTGAGATCTGGTAGACACTTAGGCAAGGATAAACAAAGCATTAGATCTTCTGAGGCTAGTGTCAACCATACATCCAAGTCTTGGGCACAACAACTATGTGGTCATCTTTTACTAAGTTCAGACACAAGTGATTCAGAAATGTCTTTTAGTATGGGAAAACCTGCAGGTGGCTCAGGGACTGTCCATCTACAAACACCAGAAGGTCCCTATAAGACACAGTTGGAATATATTCGGACCAACCAATTAGGTGCTCGCATCTATGAGGATGGTCTGAGGCGATCAGTGGTCCAACTCAAAAATCCAGATCAATCCTTTGGACTTGAACACCCGGTGGTCAAGTTCGAAGAGGGTTCATACATTGATAAGGAAGGAACCATGTATGTGGTCACCAACCTACCAGATAGGACGGATGAGTTTGGAAATGTCATTTCTGAGAATGAAATAGGAGACCTAGAACAAGGAAATGTAGGACAAGGACCCCAGACTCCTAGAGGTAAGTCAGTTTTGACCCGAGTGATCACTCCGGACTGGATCCCTCAAGACAACAAAAGCATAGAACTATTTTTTAATAGAGAAACAGAGGAAGCCTTTTGGAGATTCAAGCCAGATCAACCTAGCCAATTGGGCATAGTTATCATCTATGAATTCAAAGATCCTGAGATACCAGGCAAAGTTGTCTACCAGGATAACACATCAGAGAAGATATTCTTGGTAACAGAACATGATAGGCATGCATATACTTGGAAGAATGAATTGATTTTCCCCCCACCAAGATCCAATGTTTCCCATGGCCTCCAAGGTGTAGGATCTTCCCACGCTCATGAAGCCCAGAGAGAAAGAACTAGAGAGAGACCTGAGGTAAGTTTTGCACACACCGTGGGCAGGAATAGATCAGGATCTGAAAATGAAAGACCTGAAAGAGAGAGACATCAAGCACATAGGCAAAAAAGAGATGAACATGATTTTCCATTGCCTAGACCCCGAGAGCACCCAAGAACCCTTAGACCCACTCAAGTGATCAAGGCAATGAAGAATTATTTTGACGGGTCAGGAGATCCTTATGATCATGTGGCCGAGTTCAAACAAGTGTTAAGAGCTGAACAGGTTGAGGATTTATTCACCCAATACGAGGCATTTGGTTTGACTCTTAAGGGCACTGCCTTGGCTTGGTTTCAACCATTGAGTAGTCGCAACTATCGCGATATAGGTCAACTGCTAGACGAATTCATTGTAGAATTTTCCAAGAGTGGTATCAGGCATAACACATCATCCTTGATCCACAGTTTCAAACAGACACCCCAAGAAACAGTGCGTCTAGCAGGTAGAAGGTTCAGACAATACCTAGAAAGATGCCCTGCTCCCGAGTTACCCACACCAGCCAAACAAGTGGCTTTGTTCTTAGATGGCTTACTGAGCACAAAGTTAAGATCATATGTATATTTGAAAGAGCCTAGATCCATAGAAGAGTGCGTGCGGACATGCATTGACATAGAAGATAACTTGGGTGAGGAGTTAGGATTATCCAAACTCTATAAGGATTCAGATAGTTCTACTAGTCATACTTCAAAAATCTCCACGGAAATAGAGGAGATAGCTGAGCAAGTTGCCAAGAAGCTCGGAGTCCAAAATAAACAAACACAGAGAGTCACTCCAGTGAATTGGTGTTATACTTGTGGGGGCGACCACATGGCTAATGTATGCCCAATGCAAAACCAAAACATTAGAGAAAGGAATGCTTCATATTGCACTATTGAGAGAAAATACACAACCCACACGGCTCAAGATTATCCCTACAATAGGCAGGCTGTTAGACAGAATTATCAGCAACCTTACCCACAAGGTAGGTATCAGAACCAATACCAACAGCCATATTATAGACCACAACAGCAATATCAGGTACCATATAGGCCACAACCTGTCTTGGGAAACCAATCACCAGCTCCAGCCAATGTGATTCCAGTCAAATATGTTGTGGGAGAGGAAAATCCAAACAGAGCATTGGTGCCCCTAACCCCATTGATACCAGATAATGATTCTCATGCTCATAGTTCAGACTACTCCCATGAAGGTAGTCCACATGCGTATTACACAGAGTCACCTGAACATAGTGAGATTTACTCGTATCAATATGAGGCACCACCTATGGAGCAAAATTGGGAGCCAGAATACTCCAATGTCATGTACACAAATCCTAACCCTAGGCCCCAATTGAGACAAATGAGACCACATGCCCCTAGAGGATCTTGTTTTAGATGTCAAGGTGATCATTTCATTCGTGACTGTCCCCACCCATCATCTCTGAGTCAAGGACAGGCTATCACAATACAGGCTTTTTGCCCTGATTGTGGCAAAGACCATCTCCCTAGAGATTGTCCAAGAAACCCCTCCAGCGCACCCAAGATTACACCCATTAATGTGGTAGGCTTAGTGGCGGATTCAAGTTCAAGTAGCAGTAATGTGGCACCTATACAGGCAATTACTAGGGCACAAGCATTAAAACAGGATAAACCAGTAGAACAATCAGAGTCGAGTGAATCGGGAGAGCCTAGTAAGAGGAAAACAAGAACATGGAAGGATACCAGAGAGAAGGCCAATCGCAAGTGGAATAAAAAGTTATCGGAACTAGAAGAAAGCTTAAAAGAAGCGAAAACAAAAATAGAAGACATTGCATCTCAAAGCCCCTCGCATGCCGAAACTCCATCCACTCCACCTCATCCCACCCCACCACCCATTGTAAATAAACCACAACCAGGGTCTGTTCTTGCAGATCCAACCCCAGAAGGCTTGGACATGATGTTCAAGGCCTACCAGGCTCGACTTCAAGAAGGGCCTACAGCTGCAAACCTAGACAAGAGTTACCCTAGAGCGGACTTAGAGATTGAACGGATGAAAATGTGCATGAAAATGGTAGAACAAGCTCAAGCTATACTTGAGACTAGTCAAAAGTTCAATCAGACAAACTCTGTCAAAGGGGATTTGCATTTCCAAGGTTTACTAGAACGATTAGAGCAGTTGGTAAACAAACCACAAGTTTCTTTACCTCCACAGGCTCAACCAGTTATTGAAAGAGGAAGCTCCCCACCAATGGGAGCTTATGTTCCTAATTCCACGGATCCAGGAATACCTCCTTCAATTCAACAGTACTCTCAAGAATTCTTGCGGGAAATACAAGAAGAGAAATGGGCCAAGGAGAAGGGTAATTCCCCTCCTATTCCTGAGATTGATGATCTTCATGATCAATTTCCCCAAGACATTCCATCTATTTACGGAGATGAAGCAGAACAACAAGAAGACAAAAGGTTAGATTTTGAATCTAATACCTTAGAAGAACTGCCTCAATTTCCAGGCCCATGGGAATCTGAATCTCTCCAGATTAGAGCTCCCACAATACTAGTAAGAAATGAAGACTCAGTGGTTCCAAGGAACACGGATGTCGTGAAGAACACTAAGGTTCAGTGTCATCTCACTGTAGAAGAGCTGCTCAAAGCAAAACCTGAGCTTTGGAATCATGTGAAGGATCAGGTTCCAGAACTTGATTCCAACATGCCAAAAGCAGGCTCCAAGCAAAGGGTACCAGAGATACCTCTAGACAAAATAGGGGACATGTGTGAGGGTGAAGAAGGAAATACTTATCTTCCAATCACCTACCAAGGTTACACAACCAAAGCAATCATAGATTCAGGTGTTGGTGTTGCTATTGCGACCACCTCCTTGTGGAAGCAATGGGGCAAGCCCACATTAAGACCAACTAGAATGAAGCTTCAAATGGCTGATGGTCATTTTGAAAGACCTCTAGGATTGCTAGAAGGGATCACTCTAACCACTTGTGGTGTAGAGTTTGAGCACACATTTGCTATATGTGACTTTGAGAAAAATAATGTCTATGAGATGATCCTAGGAAGACCCTTCCTACGACAATTGCAAATAGTACACGATTGGGGAACTAACTCCTTGTACTTACAGCACTTAGGGGTCACCACCAAGGTCAATTTGAAGGATTACACCTTCAGAGATGTACCACCACTACAGTGGAATTCTATCCACAAAGCGAAAGAAAATTCCATCTCTGTGCATTCTGAAAGTTCACCTGATCCATCATGGCTGCATGAAGATACTCATTTGTGGATGTGCAAGGTCGCAAAGGAAGAGGAAAAACGTTTAAAGGCAAGAGAAGAAGGAACTTCGCTAGGAGATAGACCAGTTAGAGACCCAGCCTACACACCGATGATCTTTCCAGATGAGGAGTTTGAGCCTCATGGCTGGCCAGAAATCTTAGCCACCATGGACATTGTTGTCAATGAGGAACAGTGGACACCTCATTGTGATGAGGAGGGTTATGATATCTCAGTGTTCATGTGTCAACCCTTGCTAGAAGAAGGTGACCCTAGTGATGTCATAGAAGAAGAAGAGAATGACGATGATCTGGAATCTATTGTGATGGATAGTTGCTTTAACTCATAGCAGCACTATCTAGAAGATATAGGAGTGTTCACCCAGAAAGAAGAAGAACCTCTCACAAGTATTAAAACAATAAACTCAAAGGATGGAAGTGAGAGTAGTCAAAAGAAAAAGAAAAGAAAAGCAATGAAACAAGAAGAGGAGGAATCATTGTTTGAAGTACCAGAAAACTTCAAGAAATATGAAGTTGACGACCGCAAAATTTTGGTACGAATGCCTAAGAGAGAGGCCATCATAGGAGAATCATATGATAATAAAGAAAAGACCAAGAAGATTGTAGTGACCATTGAAGAGAACGAAGAGAGATGCACATATATAGGAGATGACCTAAGTGCAAGAGAAGAAATGGAGCTCATAGCTCTATTAAGGGAATATAGGGATGTGTTTGCATGGCACTATAGAGACTTGAAAGGGGTAGATCCAAGAATTTGCTCTCATACTATCCCGATGACTGCTGATGCTAAGCCCGCCAAGCAGAAGCCCTACACATATAATGATACCTATGCAGCCAAAATAAAAGAAGAAATTGATAGGTTGATTGAAGCTGGATTCATCTATGAGATTGAGCATACCGAATGGGTGTCCCCCATTGTTGTGGTACCCAAGAAGAACGGGAAGTTGCGAGTGTGTATTAACCTTAAAAAAGTTAATGCCGCTACGATTAGAGATAGTTATCCACTTCCAATCACAGAACACCTATTGGAGCGTGTTGCAGGCAAGGAAGTTTATAGCTTCCTTGATGGATTTTCAGGTTACAATCAAGTAGCCATTGCCCCAGAAGATCAACACAAAACAGCTTTTGCTACAGAGTGGGGAATCTTTGCATTTTGTGTGATGCCATTTGGGCTCACCAATGCACCTGCAACATTCCAAAGGCTCATGTGTCATGTCTTCAAAGAGTTCTTGCGAAAGAGCTTAGAAGTGTATGTGGATGATTTATGTGCTCATTCCCAAGAAAGAAGGTTTCACATCCCTGAGCTCAGACAAATCTTCAACAAGTGTAGAGAATATCGAGTGTGTCTGAACCCAGAAAAGTGTGTGTTTATGGTGCGTCAAGGTAAAATCTTAGGTCATATTGTTTCTAAGAATGGAATCTCAACAAATGAAGATAAGGTACGAGCCATAGCGGAGCTACCAAGGCCAAGGAATATTAAAGAGGTACAAGCCTTTATGGGCCATTGTGGATACTACCGTAGGTTTATCCACATGTACGCGATCATAGCTAGACCCCTTTATGCCTTGTTGTCTAATTTTGAGTGGAACGACGAATGCGAGAATTCTTTCAACGAACTGAAGAAACGTTTGTGCACGACACCAATACTCACCACTTCTGATTGGAATAAACCCTTCCATGTCCATGTGGATGCATCCAATCATGCCATAGGATGTGTGCTAGCACAACCCACAAGTGAAGGAAACTTAGATTTGCCCATAGCATATGCTAGTAGACAGCTCACTGCAGCTGAACGGAACTATACCACAACTGAGCGAGAGGGCTTAGGCATGGTATATGCTGTGAAGAAGTTTAGACACTATTTATTGGCCAACAAGTTCAAGTTTTTCACTGATCATCAAGCTTTGTTATATTTGGTCAATAAACCTTGCAATACTGGACGCTTAGTAAGATGGTTCCTCTTACTAATGAAATATGACTTTGAAGTTGTTGTCAGGAAAGGTAGAACCCACCTTCGGGCAGATCACCTTTCTCACATCACTTCAAGAGAGTCACCGCAAGGAGTGTCTGACGAATTACCCGATGCTTATCTGTTCAATTTAGAAGTTGTTCCTAAATGGGCAAATAATTTGGTACCAGTCCTAACCTTTGGCCCTGCAAATAAGAATGTGAAAACATCACAAGAAGAAATTGTAAAATCACAAAAATATCACATATTAGCAGGAAGCATGTACAAACAAGATATTGAGGGTGTATTAGCTTGTTGTGTGGAGGATGATGAACATAGTAGTTGGCTGCAACAAGCCCATGAAGGAATGCTAGGAAATCACTATTCTAAACAACGAACATTGCAGAATCTAAAGCGTTTAGGAGTGTATTGGCCTAGCATGGACAAAGAAATACATGAGTGGATTAAGAATTGTCCAAGGTGCAGAGAGAGACCCCCAGTGGAGCATGCGACCCTTTATCAAGTGTCATTAATTCCAGATTGGAGTGCTCCATTGGTAGAGTTTATGAGATCGGGAAGAATACCCAAAGAGGCTAGTCTAGCAAGAAGACGAAGCATGGAGCAAGAGGCTCAAGGCTACGCCTTAGTAGGGGACAACCTATACCGAAGAGGCAAAGATGGTTACTTAAGACTATGCGTTCATGAATCAGACTATTTAAAGGTCTTAGAGACTGCACACAGCGGTGTTGCAGGTGGACATTTTGGTCCTGACCGAGTGATCAAGACCATTCTATTCTCAGGACTTTGGTGGCCCGCTCTTCATATGGACGCACATACCTATGTGAAGAAATGTGACACATGCCAACGTGCACAATATCCAGTGAGGAAAGACGAGATGCCCTTGAGGCCAATGATGGGAGGACGTGCATTTTTGAAGTGGGGCATAGACTTCATAGGTCCTATTAACCCCCCAGCTAGAAACTCCCATGCAGAGTACATCATTGTAGCCACATATTACCTTACAAAGTGGGTAGAAGTCAAAGCCACAACAAAGAATGATGCTCAGACTACGGCTAAGTTCTTATTCGAGAATGTGTTCACGAGATATGGACTACCAATAGAGTTGGTGAGCGATAGAGGCACACACTTCTTGAATGAAGTCATTGAAAATCTTCTCCAAGAATTCTTGGTGATACATAAGAAATCTGCCCCCTATCACCCACAAGCCAACGGACAAGCCAAGAGTACCAATAAGATCCTCTGTAACGTATTGACAAAACTGGTAAATAATAAACGCTCTGATTGGGACAAACAACTTCATCATGATGTTTGGGCTTATCGAATTGCCTACAAAACGGTACTCAACGCCACCCCATTTCAGATGGTCTTCGGACAGAACGATGTGCTACCATTAGATTTCTTAATCCCTGCCTTAAAAGTAGCACAAGAGTATGAGTGGAATGGGCATGAATTGTCCTCTAGGATCTTTGATCTCGAACGCTTGGGTGAGACGAGGCTACGAGCGGCAGCAGGCATCTACGCTGCAAAGAAGAGGCAAAATGCATACTTTGATGCACACATCAAGGATAAGGGATTGAAAGAGGGAGATCTAGTGTTGGTATACACACTAAAACAACATGCCCGTAAGTTGGAAAAAAGAGGATACGGACCCATGATCATTAATAGAATTTCCACTAGTGGTGCAGTTCAGTTGGCCACGCTAGAAGGAGATATCTTGCCAAACTATATTAGTGGTTGTAGAGTAAAGCTATATCAAGAATCTCTTACTGAGGATATGCTAATGAGACTCAACACTGCTAAGAAGCGAAAAGATGAAGAGTTAAGAGTGAGAGAAGAAGCACAGGTAGAGGCCAGAGAGCGTATTAGGCGAAATAACTTAAGGCGATTAGGCCTAGAAGTCAACTCAAAAGCCCCAAAATATCACATGGATATGTGTCAAAAGTCAGGCATAGCGACTTCTCAGGTCATTGACCGAAGACCCTTTGTGACCATAGAGATAGGACAAGGGAAGGGTGCAAGGACGGTGAAAGCATTGATTGACTCAGGTGCAGCAAGTAGTGCAGTTAGACTTTCCTACTGCCAAGACTTGGGGTTGAACATCAATCCCATAGAAGCTTATCTCATAGGATTGGGAGGTGTGGAAACCCCTTGTTTGGGCAAGGTGGAACTTCCCATCTACCTTCAAGATGTTCCAATGAAAGTCAAAGCGCTAGTATGTCCAGATGAGAACCTTACAGAACCACTTGTCTTGGGTCAAGATTGGATCTATGACCATGCAGTTAACTTAAACCTAAGAAGTAAAATTCTTCAAGTTTGGGTACATGAACAATGCATTACATTAGAATTAGAGAACTGCATGCTCCTAAATCATGGCACCACACACTCTCTTAGTTCTTCCAAGACTAATCATATGAAAGAAGATGTTGTATGTGTCAAAAGCTCTATGATGCAGGAGGAGTCAATCGTGGAAGACCAGGTTCGAAGGCGGGTGGATCCTTCTTCTTCTCCAAAGAATCAAGTAACCACAGTAGTGAGTCCACCACACAAGCAAACACAACCGTTCACGACAACTGCTACACCAAATAGAAAGACACCATTCGATAAAAAAGCAGTTCCGAGCATGAAGCAGAGATGGGTACGCAAAGGAGAGCAACCACCAACCTTGCCCCCACAAATCCCATCCATGCAAACCAACCAGGCCAGAAAACGAAGGAAGCAGCTCAGACAAGCTCAATCACAAGATATCCAACAAGTTTGGGTGCCTAAGAAGTTAGCTGCAGCTCAACAAGGGCAATTACAGATGTGGGTACCTAAGAAGCTCCTACATCCACAACAACCTTTGTTCTCCCACATGCAAAAGGTTTCAACAAAGAAGCCCAAAAGAGAAAAGGGTAAGAACCACGTACAGAGACCAAAGGAAGATCAAATCAGCTCTTCAACATTACTAGGAAGACATGCAAAAAGGATATGGGTTTGGAAGCCAAAAGTGCAAGTAGCCTCCACCGAACCAAAGCGTCAACCACACTGGATACCACAGTTCAGAAAGCATCCAAAGAGAAAGACGCCTGAAGTGACCTCTACAGTGCCAAATGATGTTCTAAAACGGACTCCCATAAGGAGGATTACATCAGTTCGAGACTCAATGGATACCTCCACCAAGGTCGGCATCAACCTCCGCAAATAACATCAAAAGCCTCGAACGAGCAACAACCATGTGCTCCTTGCACAACCCTGTCTTTTGCACCGTTCAGGTCATGCATTTCCAAAGTATGCATTAATATAGGACCACATTACATGGCCGTGCATAGACACACTTGAGAATCCCACGCACAAGAGCACAGTGACATATGTCAAATATTTCTATTGTGCTAACTTTTGTGTTCTTGTTTTGTGATATCCTGTTCCTCCAAAAAAAAAAAAAAAAAAAAAAGAGGGAGAAAGAAAAGCGGGAGAGAGCTTGTTCCTAGGTTTGGCTTATGAAACATGAATGAGTCATGCTTAGTTGAAGGTGGAACTGTTGATTACTAGGCATTTATCAATTTGGATAGAAGTGTGTCTCGGCCAGCAGTGAGATTATTGCTGCCTTATCTGGTGGATGACAAGCATTTGGCATGAACATGGCATCTACAACTATGATTTTCTCTTACCATGGTAGGAATGAAGAGCTTGAAGGTCCGCAACTTGAGTGATGCTTAACTACTTCATGTACCAGAGCATCCAAGGAGATATCTGCAAAGGGTAGTTCTGGAGGAGAAGACTCCTGCATATGGTGAGCTAAAGAGAATATGTGAAACTCAGCTTGGTGTAGTTACCCGATGTTGCTTGCCAAGGAATATAAAGAAATTCAATTCTCAGTATTTGACAAATGTTGCTTTGAAAAGAGGAGAGAGGATCCACCACTCAAACGATCTCATCAGGGGACAAGCAACATGGACATTCATCAACAATGTTCCATCCCACAGGCCGAGTGTACAACACGAAGAGACAAACATCCATCAACCTTCTCCATGGTAAGTATCTTTACTCTGGAAACACCATAACCATGATAGTTTAGGAAACCTCTTCGTCAGCATACCCTTGAGCACTTAGCTCAAGACCCGCAATTTTTGCACCATACTTCTTCCAATGCATTTTCCAAGTAAGCATGCGTAGGGCTACATTACAAGGCCGTGCACAAGGCACATACTTTTTTCAACCCAGGCACGAACACACTTACCCATCATTCATTATGGATTATGAGTAGTTGGCATGACTGCTCTCAACATCATCTTTGGAAGAGCTAGCGGATGTCATGGGAACAACATCCCTATCTCGGAAGCAAATTGAAGCCAGTAGTTGCTCCAAATCACTCTCGACAACCTCTTTTGAGCAACTTGCAGTTTTGAAAGCTCACAACGACACATTCTTGCTGGAATCCAAGGAACCAGCTCATACAACGGATGAACACCACCTCTCAAAGCACTACATGGAACAGCCCTTCCAACAAGGGTCTGTCAGGGACGACAGACTCGAGAGGGGGGGGAGTGTTGAAGCTCAAAGTCAAGGACAAAGCATGGAAGCACATCAAAAGGTGGACACACAAGGAAAGGGAGCAAGTAGGGAGCTCCAAGAAGTGTATGTCAAATTTTCAGAAGAATCCCCTACGAAAATAGTGATTTTCATCACTAAAAACCATTGTAAATACCATTATCTATTTTTAGTAACTCCATTTTGTTCAAACCGAGGAGTCCTCGAGCTTGAGGAGTATTAAAAGTACCATCGTACCAATTTTCATAATTTTTAGACTTCGTTTGAGCCCTCAAATAAGCCCTGGAACCTAATTTTTAACTAGGCCGGACACTAGGTCTAAACAGGGCCAAAACTAGTCAAAAAACTATAAAAAGAGCTAGAGAGCTCATTTTTGGGGTTAGCTGGAGAGAGAATAGAGCTTTTGTAAGAGAACTCTTTGCAATCTAAGCTTTCCATTGTTCCTCTCTTTGATCTTACTTTGTGCGCGTGTGTGTGTATGTGTGTGTATGATTGTGTACTTTCACTCACGCACTTGTGCCTTCACTTGCTCGTGGTCTTCATACCGGTCCTCACGTCTCCGCGGATTGACAAGTAAAGGAGGTGGTGCTTACGCTTGAGCTACATAGCGTTATACCTATCAACTGTTCGATCAAGCTTACAGGTCAGCTTGTACACCCATTTATTGCCAATGGCATTTTCCCAGGAGGCAAATCACGCAAAGACCGAGTACCATTCTTCATATTAGCATCATATTCTGATTACATGGCAGCCATCCAATTTTCTAAATTTTGTATGTCATCAAAAGAAACAGGCTCGCTCTCATCACAAAGACTAGAGGAAACCATAGCGTAGCAATCTGATGCAAAAGAATCATATGATAGCCTAAACAAGTATGATATGACAGAGGTGCATCTAATTTGCTATCTCGCAAAGTCTACACCAACCATTTAAGAATAGCTTTCGCCTCCTCTATATCAGCCCTCTCATCAACAATTGCATCATGTAAATTTGCATAAAAAACGAAATTGATATGCATCATCATGTGAAACCTATAAAGACTGAGAAATTGCTTCATTTGGACTAACACTTGACTATCCACCGATAAAAAGAGGGAGAAAAGTGTCATACACATCCTTCAAGGTAGCTAATGTGTTCTTACTACATGAAAATAATGGACAAATTGCATCTTCCACAAAAGAAAAAACATCATGGATAACCAAAATGTGTTTATTTTGTGGACAATATAGATGATAGCATTTGCTTTGAGAAGTGTACCCAACAAAAATACATTTTATTGATTTATCATCTATTTTTCTACATTGTTCAAGCACTAATGCATAAGCTAGATGACCAAAGACACACATATGAGCAACAAATGGCTTGTAATCATGCCAAGTCTCATATGGATTGATGGATTGTAGTGTTTTGGTGGGACACATATTAAGTACATATGTTGCACACGTAACAGCATCAAGCCAAAAGTTATCTGGTAAAGCCTAACTTTTGACCATAGACCTTGCCATCTGCATGAGTGACATGTTCTTTCTTTCAGCAAGTCCATTCTGTTGAGCTATATACGGCACTATACACTAATGTTTTATCCCATGTTTAGCCAAAAATGCATTAAAATCAAAAGAAATGTATCCCCCTCCTCGATCGATATAGAGGGTGCCCATTTTACATGCTGACATATTTTCCACCAAAACCAAAAACTATTTGAAGCACTAAACACTTTGGACGTTGCTTTCAGTGGATACACGCATTTGATGTTGTTCTCTCTCAATAGGTTATTGGATGCTTGCTTTACTTATGCATAACTCGGCCTCGTATTCAATTTGCTATCTCATAGATGAGCAAGTTTATGCATTGCCTAGGTGTCAAGCATTGGCAGGTGGTTAAGTGCATCTTTCGCTACTTGAGTGGTACCCAACTACTTGGATTGTTTTATCCCAAGGGTGATCACTACCGCCATATTTACATGCTTTTTTTGACCCAGACTAGGATGTTTTCTATGACATTCATGTGTCCACTAGTGGATTTTGCTTCATGCTTGGTAGCTCATGAATATCTTGATTGAGTAAGAAGCAGCCTATTGTGGCTACTTCTAGTTCTGAGGCTGAGTATAGGATAGCTTTCATAGCAACTACTGACTGTGTGTGGCTCACATGCTTTTTGGTTGAATTGGGTGTTAGTAAATCTTCTACCACTATGATCTTCACTCAGAGTCAGACTGCATTTGCTGTTATGATGAACCTTGTGTTCCATGCTCATACAAAGCACATTGAGGTGCATTATCATTATGTAAGGGAGAGGTTATCTGTTGGAGAGATCACTCTGGCATACGGTGCTCAGGCACATGCATTGATAGAGTTTTCTTTAAAATGTGCCATTATCCCTCATATTATCTCTTGGAAGACAACAAAGGATGCTAGGGACATACTTACCACTTTGTAACAGGCAAGAAATGAGGCTCGTGTTGCTTACCTTCGAAAATAGTTGGAGAGTGAGCATATGACTAAAGGAGATTCTATGGACAACTTCTTGACAAAGATCAGATATTTGAAGGAACAATTGATTTCTACTGATGAAGTCTTGCTAGAAAGTTTACTTGTGTAGACTATTCTGAATGATCTTCTAGATTCATATGAGAGTTTTTCTCCTAGTCTTTAGTTGATTATGAAAGGCAATCGAAATGATTTAGCATTTGAGGAGTTAGTCTCTGTTCTCTTGTAGGAAGATCAGTCCATGCAGAATAGGGTCATTATGCATGTAACAAATTAAGATTTCTTAGCAAGTTAGAAGGGCAAAGGTAAATGGAGCTCATCTATTAGTAAGTAGAAACATGCTAATTCTACACAAAAGAAAACAAAAAAGTAGAAATTGTTTTGCAAATAGTGTAAAGGAAATGATTATTTCAAAGAGTTGTCAAAAGTTGGCTGCAAAAGAGGCAAAGGTAAAGAGGTTGCAATGGTTGTTGCAGAGGCCTCTACACTAAAAAGAGACTAATCTTGTGAAGAATGAAGAATAGGTGTTTACTATTGTTCATAGTTATGACCCATCTTCTCATGAACAATGTATGTCTGCAGTAGACTTAGATGTTTGGTTGACAATGGATCAATCAAACATATTACCTCACAGCGTAGTTTCTTCAGTTCACTTCAGCATGTCCCTATAGGGAATAGTGTCACATGTGCTAACAAATCCTCTTATCCTGTAATGGGAGTTGGTAAGATCATTCTCACTACTAGTGATGGTATTTCTTTCACATTGTCAGATGCTTTGTTTGTGCAAGGGATCAAGAAAATTTTGTTGTCTGTTTCAACATTAGCCAAGATTGTCTTGGTTGTGAAATTTCTTGATGATAGATGTACAATTCATGATTTGTCAAATGGTGATGTTATTATTGCTTCTGGCATTTTATGTCATGGGCTGTATAACCTCATAACTTATGCAAAATTTGTGAATGATTTGGCATATTCAGTTCAAGAATCTCAGGCTATGTGAGATGCAAAGCTTTGGTCACCTCAATTATGCTTGTTTGCTATGTCTACAGAAATCTGAATTGGTGTCCTCTCTGCCCCAAAATTGAGGCACCTTGTAAAATGTTTTTTGAAGGCTATATTTTGGGAAAGATGCAATATTTCTTCTTCTCAAAAGATTGTTCATTTCAAGCTACTAAAAAGTTGCAGCTTGTTTCAGAGTGATGTCTATGGTTCTATGTAGACACCCTCTTTTGGGAACTACTTTTACTTCGTGACTTTCATTGATGACTTTTCCATGCATTAAATCATGAGTATGCTTCTCATTAGGAACAATGAGCAGCATGTCATCAACCTAGACAATAATGATAAGCACATCATTTGCACGCTTAACATATAAGCTGCTCTGACTTGGACCATTCTCAAAACCATGTCCAACTAAGTAGGCATATATCTTTACATAGCAAGCACATGGTGCTTGCTTCAAACCATATAATGCCTTTTTCAACCAGCACACTTTATTTTTATGCCCTTTCTACACAAAACTATGAGGCTGAAATACATACACTTCTTCATGTAAGTCACCACTCAAAAATGCAATTCTAATGTCCAACTGATGTACATCCTAACCATGATGAGCTACAAATGCACATATGCTATGAACAATGGTCATTGGAATTGGGTACAAAGGTCTCATCAAAATCAATGCCTCTCTCTTGAGCATAACCTTTTGCAATGAGCTTAGCCTTATACATGTCAAATGTTCCATGAGTCTTACACGTTAGCTTGCATACCCATTTATTGCCAATGGCATTTTTCCCAGGAGTAAAATCACACAAAGACGAAGTACCATTCTTCATAATAGCATCATATTCTGATTGCATGGAAGCCATCCAATTTTCTAAATTATGTATGTCATATGCATTTATTTTGTTGATGATACACTATCATAATGCATGTGCATGCAATTTTGTCTTTTAATACCAAACATATATATAGGTTTTCGCCAGTGCAAGTGCCTCGAAGTCTACTACAGGTTTAGTAGAAGTCGATAGGGTAGTTACGTTCAAAATTTTGAGATACAATCATTTTTCTACATGAGGATATTTTAGTTAGTGGCCATGACTGAAAACAATGTGTATTTTGTATGCTGGATGTTAAGGATAAGATGGATGTTACCAATTACCCATTATGGGAATCTATGGTGCATCATGTATTGGTCACAAAAGGACCATGGAATATTATGAAGGGTGTTGTAAGATGGCATATTACGAGTGCAAATACAATTATTGAAGGTGATGCACATTGCATTGAAGATGATGATGTTCAGGTTTCTATTCGTGCTCCGATTCTTGCTACACCTACTGCAACACAACTTTGTTGGATGGGAGAGATGATTCGACACATGCATTGATAGCTTTGTCTTTAAAATGTTCCATTATCCCCCATATTTTCTCTTGGAAGACAACGAAGGATGCTAGGGATACACTTATCACTTTGTACCATGCAAGAAATGAGGCTTGTGTTGCTTACCTTCAAAAATAGTTGGAGAGTGAGCATATGAATAAAGTACATTCTATGGACAACTTTTTGACAAAGATCAAAGATTTAAAGGAACAATTGATTTCTCCTGATGAAGTCTTGCTAGATAGTTTACTTGTGTAGACTATTCTGAATGGTCTTCTAGATTCATATGAGAGTTTTGATCCTACTCTTTAGTTGATGATGAAAGGCAATCCAAATGCCTTAGATTTCTCACAACTCACTCAATTAAAGAACTTGAAACTTTGGCAAATGTCAAGGCACTATATGAGAGACCAAATGAAGCTTGAAGTCAATGAAAATGAGTACAATGAGGGATCAAACAATGCTCTATAATTTGGTACAATTAGATTTGGAAAAGCCTAACTACACCTCTAGATAGAGAGGAGCAAAATCATGAGAAAATGAGGTAAGCCAGCAAGGGGGGTACTTGCTGGAGTTTATGACTTCACTAAACTAAGTGGGAAACTCGTGGAATGCATACAACTGAAGAAACAAAGGCAAGATGATGCTTATATAGAGTTTTACTTTTCCTACAATCTAGCTCACCACCCACCAATCAGTTTAGATGCACCTTTTGGTGGCTGATTTGATGAGATTTGAATTTGATTGAGTTTGGTGGAGGTTCTAACTTTATTCCATGACTTTGGGTCCTCATCTTTTATTGGTCCACTTGCAAAACTTGTGGTTGAGCCTTTTTGCATGATTGAGACTTGATTTTCAAGAGAAAATTGACTCTTTCTCAAAAAAGATGAAGAGAAATACTCAAGCAGACTCCGTTAGACCTATACTAGAATTTCAGCTGCTTTTATTTTTGAACCAACAATTGTGTATATGTTTGGCACAAAAGGATGAAATTGACTGCACAATCATTGCAATAATGCAATCACATGAGGAAACAAACTCTAATCAAAATTTCCAAACCACACAAAAATGCTATTTTCAACTGCTAATGACCCCAACTATACTCACCAATTGTCATGTGATTCTGAGAGTGTAACAAAAAAGGTGTTGAGATGTCCTAAAGAAAGCAATGAACTACTTCGATACCAATTGTTGGAGTTTGAGGATTGCAAAAGCACATAAATAGCACAAGGAAGAAGAAGAATCTTGGAGCATGAGAGTGAGTGAATTACTAAGTGAATAATAATACAAAGATTAAGTATCCCATTAGAGTTATACGCATATATACAAATCAGAGGTAAAAGCCTCATAAAGAGGTAAAGAAGTGCTGTGGAGATCCTAAGTGTGTTCATGCACATCATCACCAAGATATATCAACAATGAAGGGCTACTTTAAAATCATCTTGCCTCAGAAACTAGGCTTCCAAGAAATTCTCTTGGTTTCTTGCTATAAGTACAATATTGTTCATTAGAAGCTTTGAAAAAGTATTATTCTACACTATATATGTAAGGAAAAAAATCATTTGGTATTCAGTAACATATGTACAAGTTTTGTTTTCTCTTATGAAGAACCTTTGTATAGGATTGGCAATTCCAACCTTAAAGCTATTAAGGTTGCGCCCACTGAACCTGAGAATCTATTGTTATCACCAAGTCTAAACCCCCTTGTAAATGGAGATAGTCGCTTTCTTTTCCTATACTCTCCCATGAAATTTTGTAGGATTTTCTCTCTCCATCATCCCTTTGGGCTAGTTTTCGTATTTATAAGTCATTAATACAATTCAACTCTTCTTGTTTTTCTCATTGAAACTAAAAAGAGAGAGAATATAATTAGAAAGTGTAGATAACACTTGAATTCAATGTAAATTGCTTGAAATTGACCATAAGTGATTAGATGAACTTTCCTTGCACAAAAGAATGAAATTCTTGGAGATTGAATTGAAGGCAAAAATTCTTGTGGATTCATGTTATGGGTCTAGGAAAAGTCTTATATGATTGTATGATAATGCCCAAGGATTGGGTTATCGTAACCCTAATAATCTTCCGATCAAATGGAAACTTCAAGCATAGGTAAGATTACAATGAAGATTCTATGAGTTTCTATGCTGAAAAATCATTAATGAAGGTCATGGTAAAAGCCACAAACTGACCAAAAGTGTATTACCATCAAACCATTTCATGTGCTCTTTTTCACCTATATCCATCTTCGAGGAAGAGAGTATATATTCTCATGCTTGAATTGATGAAGTACCATTGTAATCTCTTATTGAAGATAGAACTATAGAAGCCAAGGGATCCAAAGAATGCAACCATATTGGAAAATGAAAGGATACAAAACAAAAATGCTAGATTGAACAAGCTTCAACGTGATTTTAGTTGGATGAATATAGCAGAGGTGATGGTTTGAGGAGAATGTGATAGTAAAGTAGCTTAGATACATATTAATACAAGCTAGGGGAAAGAGAAATACAAGAATTTTGTAATCCTCGATTTGGTTTTCAATGAAGAGATGGAACAGTTTTCAATGTACTAATGGTTGGATGGAAATAAAAGGGATCATGGTTCCCTTATGGTTGGAGAATTATAGTACATAATAAATCTGTACCCATCATGATTGGACATTGTGAGGTCTCAATCATGAGAAGTCAATCATGCATTATCCCAGTGGTGAGAATCCTAGCCTACATGTTGGATGAAGGACATATTGGATCATTTATGGCTTAAATATGGTTTAGGTAGACTTGACTCATTGCCAAGTGAGATATTGGCCAGAAAGATATGTAACACATACTTAGAGATGTTATGACTTATGAGTTGCAGTTTGAGGATATGTTGATTCTATATTTGTATCACCAACCTTAGCTCAATTTTGACGACTAAGCATGATAAAGCTCACTTTGTCTGATATTTGTGATCATGAAATCACTTTTCCCATCTGTCACACTATACATCGATGGATCCTTTGTATCATCCGTGCATGGGTGGCAAACCATTATGAGGATGATGGTTGCCCATATGCAACCACCCATGTCTAGATGACCATGGCAAATCACACCTCTGCATCAACCTATTTGTGGATGATTTTTGCAGTATTCTAGACATTGAGTTGAGCCAACATACCTAAGCCTTGTGATCTCATCACCCATCTAGAATTGTGTAGATCGCCATTTCAGTTCTATCTTGAAAGCTCACAACTAGACAACGGGATCAATGCTGTGTTTGCCACTATATTAGTAAGAAAATTATCAAATTATATTATATTTGCACTCTTCTATTTCATTGCATTCATCCATCTTGTGTAGTTTCTCTTTTATGTCACATGGCTATGGAGTGGGGAGATTATAGCTCGGATAATCCGTGATATAAGATGGACAAAAAAGAAACATAATACGCATGCGAACGCTTAATCACTTGAAAACTCACAGTAAATAAAGAGTGGATATGGGGCAAGAGAAGACACATAGAGACAACATAATCATCAAATATACACAAGCGAGTTCAACCTAAGGAGAACGTTGCTATGATCATAAGAATTGTATATATTCTCCTCTTATACGAGAGAGTAAAGGTAGGTTATACCGCATGATCCAAAAGTCTAGCCAAAAAAAAGGGACAAAAGGTTCAAGAGAAGAATTGCAACAGCGAACAACATCACCATATATAGACATTATAGTCTTTTTGTAGAGGACCATAAAGACAGGTCATTCAAGACGTTCTAGAGGCCAATCTAAAACCGAAAAAGAGGCTAATCTAAAGACGTTGCATTTGGATCTCTGTATATATGCATGCATGCGTGTGTATGTGTGTGTAACATTCACACACTTGATACACATACATACGTATATACATCGCAGTTTCATACTTTTTGAAATGATAAGATTTATCAACACACTTTTTGGTTTTTTTTTTTTTTTTTTTTTTTGGCTTTTCTGAGTCGGGGATTGGGCCCTAGGAGTACACATGCAAGTGTATACGTATACGTACAGATACAAAAGTGTACACGTATACATACATACACCCCTCCACGTGAGAGATTTCAACTTTTTGAGATAATAAAATCTATTGACACACTTTTTAGAATTTTTTTACTTTTCTATTTGGAGATGGGTCTCATGAGGTTTACTCATTTAGAAGATAGAATTTATTCGTCGCTTCATCTTTCGAAAAAGACTTATACTAATCTTCTACCACAAGCCTATGGTCAACTGATCATGGAGGATCAATATAATGAGATACCCAATGCCCCAAAGACAACACTGGAGTATGCAAGACTTGCAACGTACTCAATGACACTAGAGCTCCACATTTACTAAACTATCTACTCGATATTTTTCCACAAAAGGAATGCCATACCTCACAACAGAGCGGCTCATAGGAGGAGTTTGCGAACCGGTTCAAAGTCTCCCCTCACCGACAAGCAATGAAGTTATACCTGTATCCATCATGCACCAAAGCATGATAAATTTATTACACACTTATTGAACTGATTGCTACTTTTAGGACGGAACATCAAAATAGTTTTCTAAGGAGAAATCGTTTTCGAGTCCAAATTTCTTTTGCAATGCATGCCGCATGACTGATTTTTATGATAGAACATCAAAATACTTTTCTAAGAATAAATCGTTTTCAAGTGCAATATTTTTCAGCAATGCATGTCGCATGACTGCCTCTATACTCTGTATATCTCTATGGAAGCAGATTCATGTTAGACTCAAGTGACACGCTCGAGATGATTGAACCATGCTCTAAGAGAGAGGATTAGGAAGGACGGCATACTAGTTGCCAAAGAATGATAAGTGTTTTCTCATATGGGTTTGAACCGTTGATTCTGTTCACATATTTAAGCATGCTTTTTGAAGCTGCTCTCATGTAACCACTCTTTCCAACATAATCAAAAATTCCTATAAATACATGCACTCTATGGACTGTCGAAACAGAGTGTACGGGGGAGATTGCACCCAATACTGTGTTCGATCTCGTCTCTTGACATCTTCATTTTTCTGTATGTTTTCTATGTTTGCAACCTGTGTGCGTGTGAGCAAGATCTTGATAAAAGGTTCTTAATGCCATATTGAATGAATGGATTGTTTTTTGTGGGTTCATCTTGAAAGTTGGAACTTAGTTTCATAAGAAAGTTCGATCATAGAGGTTTATTATCTCCGTGAATTTGAAATAATTAAAAATATAAGTGAAGCAAGCACAGTACCATGGAACCCTTTGTATGTTTGCAACCTCTATGTGCGTGTGAGCAAGATCCTGATAAAAGGTTCTTAATGCCATATTGAATGAATGAGTTGTTTTTTGTGGGTTCATCTTGGAAGTTGGAATTTTGTTCCATAAGAAAGTTCGATCATAGAGGTTTACTATCTCCATGAATTTGAAATAATTGAAAATATAAGTGAAGCAAGCCCAGTATCATGGAACCCTTCGTATCCCACAAAAGCAATACACTATGGTAGAACTAGAGAAGGGACGCCTCTAAAGCTAAACGAGAGGACTTTTTTGAACATCAATAGCTTGAAGGTCTAGATTGATCAAATGTTCAAAGGCCCTCGCTCCCTCAAAAAAGCTAATTTAGATTTCTCACCACAAATGATGAAGAGTGTTGAGTTGCAAGGAGGGTTAAACCCCACTCCCAACTTTGAGAGGCAAAATACCCAACCAATTAAACTAGCAATCACATGCCAAAAAGTTCGATCTCATCATCTACATTTCTCAATGTTTTGAATTAATTGATAGAATGATTGTATAACCAAGGACATAATACCAAGGGGGTCCTTAAAACCCCCTATACAAAGAGATAAAAGGTTTGGCACCTACCATGAATGAACAAGAACCCAAAAGAACATTACGATCCAAAAAAGGAGGGCCCTGAAGCCAAGAACTAGCAAAAAATGTGACTAACATCAAATGAAGAGTTTGATTTGAACTTATGAGTCGTTACAAGCATGATGTTTGCTAACATCAAATGAAGAGATGGATTTGAACTTATGAGTCGTTACAAGCATGATCTTTGATACGGTCGATAGTGTCCATAAAAAATACCCAAAAAACTAAAAACAAAGTCTTGCAAGGCACAATTTTCATGTCCTCTCAAAAATGATCTCGAAGATGAGAAGATGGGAAGATGTTCAACCAATGCAACCCCTGGGATTGGACCCTCATCCCCCCCAAGGGAGGCCATAAACTTTCAACAGAAGAAAAGTATATGACATGTGCATGTAATATCATGCACATCATGTCCAAGCCCGTGTAGCCTAGTGGTTTGCCGTCTTTAGCATTTTGGAGGAGGTCATCAGTTCAAATCTTAGTTGGACATATCTATGAGTTCCTCAAAGATGGGTATCTCTGCAAGGAAGTCTTGAGTTCAAATCTTAGCTGGACAAATAGACTACGAGTTCCTCAAAAATGATCTCGAAGATGAGAAGATGGGAAGATGTTCAACCAATGCAACCCCTGGGATTGGACCCTCATCCCCCCCAAGGGAGGCCATAAACTTTCAACAGAAGAAAAGTATATGACATGTGCATGTAATATCATGCACATCATGTCCAAGCCCGTGTAGCCTAGTGGTTTGCCGTCTTTAGCATTTTGGAGGAGGTCATCAGTTCAAATCTTAGTTGGACATATCTATGAGTTCCTCAAAGATGGGTATCTCTGCAAGGAAGTCTTGAGTTCAAATCTTAGCTGGACAAATAGACTACGAGTTCCTCAAAAATGAGTGTCTGTGCGAGGAAGTCCTGAGTTCAAATCTTAGCTGGACGTATCTATGAGTTCCTCAAAGATGGGTATCTCTGCAAGGAAGTCCTGAGTTCAAATCTTAGCTGGACATATAGACTACGAGTTCCTCAAAGATGAGTGTCTGTGCGAGGAAGTCCTGAGTTCAAATCTTAGCTAAACGTATCTATGAGTTCCTCAAAGATGGGTGTCTCTACCTTTCGAAGTTGGGCGTGTGACTGTGTTTGCAATTCATCGTACTCTTTAAAAACAAAAAAAATCACATGCATCACTTTCAACGGAAGATCTTCATACATGCAGACAAATTTCTCCACAATGAGGAGCGTGCTATTTTAGCAATACGACAATCTGACAATGAATGCTGCAGGTTTTTAGCAATGATAACCACGAATGCTCCAATCTGACAATGAATGCTGCCTTTTCAACGTCAGCCGGCGTATCCTCCGAGCATTTACGCCATACGAGAATGCGCGTAGGCCGTGGCCCGTGAGGATCAATCTTACCAACCCGCGAGATTAGGCATTTCAGCTTCCAAGTTTAGAGTGAATCCAACAGAGTCGAATCGAATCCAAACCTCTTCTCTACAACAGATACAGTAGTTAAACAACAGATACAGTAGTTAAAGCCTGGAGCTAAATCCATGCTCCACACACTCCCCGTGCTACTTCTAAAGTTCAGCACGCGCTTGGCGAAATCAATGTCGGTGCTGCCTCTTGAGGCGGTGTATCTTGTGCTGTACTGCGAAGTACAAGAGTTGGAAGTGGCGATGTCTTTAAACACATTTCAAACAGTGCCATTTTCTGTGAAGGATGTCAGCCGGCGCTACAATGCATCGGCGACGGAATGTACAGACCTTAAACTATGGATTTAATAAGATCTCCATGGTTCACAGACATTAAACAGACTTAACCCATTAAACTTGGACTGTGACGGAACATACACAGGTGATGTTAGTGAACACCCTCAACAAGCCGCACACCCCACTCAACAGCTGGAGCAGATGCTACATGAGAATTTATTAGGCATATGAGATGGTTGGAACATAGCTCATACTTCGTAGTGAAACCAGTGGAATGGTCCCTTTTACATGATTGGACATGAACAGAGATTAGGCATGGAGTACAATGATGGGCAACGTGGGTGAAGAAAAGCAGCAGCTTCTGACATGCAAAAATGTACGGGAACGCTTGAAAGGGTTGCAGAAACGATTATTAGAAATAAAGGCAGCTACACTCGATCTGGTAGGTTGGACGAAGGTGCACACAGAGCAGAATGGCCAAAAAGACGTTTGCTAGATATCACCCCAAGAGCGATGAACACGAGAACGGACATAAATGTGAGAACAAGGGAGATGCCAACTACGTTGCAGAAGCGCTCAATGCTAGTACAGACTTCTGACCAGCCAACCTTAACCTCCCCTCTCTTGGCGATGTAGGACGCCTCCGTCGAGCACGCGGCTGCCGCTAGCAGCAGAAAAGCCATAGCCTGAATCGTGTAGATACGAGTATTAGAGCCGTAAAAACGAAATAGCACCGCTAATCTAAGAGAACATAACCTTGCGCAGGTCTGGAATAAGAACAGGTTACCTGGTCCAAGATGAAGAGAAGCGTGTTGATGAGACGCTGCTTTTCACAAAAGAAGACAACCAAGATGGAGAGGAAACAGTAGACCGCGGCTATGCCGTTCGCATACACGAGATAACTGCGCTTATTTCACAGCAGAATTAACATGACGAAAAAAGCTGAGAAGGATAAGGAGAACTGGACCAGCATGAGAAACAATATACTTACACAAAGGCTTCGATGTAGCTATGGCGCGCGCTCAGCCCAATCACAACACTACCCAGACGCGCGGAGTTATCCTGCTTGTTATTGCCCATGGCCGCAGCGCCGGCTATAGAGAGCAGCATGGCGAACGCTCGCGCCGCTAGCTCAGCCGCACGGCATCCTCCGCCGCCGTTACCGGTTGAGCCCTTTGCAAGGGGATCTGTTCCTGCAACGCCACCCATTTGGACTTCTCTGCGGAGCTTGTCTTTCTTTTCTGCGTGGGGATGGAGGGTCGCCCTGTCACTCTCGGGAGTCTCAACTATGGAGTTTGGAGTGAGGCAAAGAGGAGGAGGAGGGAAAGTATGGCTGACTTTGGCTGCCTCGCCGCGTGAGAGGACGTTGCATTCAATTGATATGTTTGCTTAAAACCGTCAAGTGAAGTTCATTTCAACAAACGGGATAGCAATCATTTTGAGAGGGACCGCCAACGTTTGAGTGAGATGACAAGATGGTACAATTCTTGGCAAAGGAAACAAAAGGTAGAAATGCCTCCAGGCATTATCCAGAACTGTCAAACTGTCCACATCAGCACATACCTTCAAGTACAAAAATTGCCTACATTTTTTTAAGAGGAAGTTCACCTCAAGTCTAATCTCCCTTATAGTTTGGATTCATTGAAAGAAGAACTCTACATGTGAATGGGCATAGTACCAGCTCTGTATCCCACAAAGAAGAGGTTACATATTTCCCGAAGGTGACACCAGTAAAGGATTGCCCGAAGGCAAACACGAGAAGCTCGATTTTAAACTACCCATAGGCATTACAATGTCCAATCGCAACAAGATGGGGTTGAACCCTCACCCCCGCCTCAAGAGGCAAAGGGCCAAACCACACAACCTAGAGTGCACAAACAATGCCTTCCTTTTACGAGCTTTGACTTCCTTTTGCAAAGAACGATCACATCCACAAAAGTACAGATGGAAACGTACCTCAAAAAAAAATCCCATGGAATTAAGAGTTCCATTCATGCTATCCTCTCGAAAGAGATGCCCTAGGGTGGAAAGTGGGATGATACACGAGGGTTTTCCGTCGTGCTTATGCTAGTCTGTTGTGTTCCCCTTCTTCTTCACTACTCCACTCCATGTAATCATGATCTTTGTCGACAGAAGTTTCTAGTTTCTCGTTAATATTAAGGCTCACCCCCCCCCCCCCCAAATATAGCATTTCACGAAGCCTTAAGAAATGTCATTAGTAACATGCAAGGAGTAGGGGTAACATTAAGCCCACATGTCCAACACTAGCTCAAAGAGGTGAATCATTAGCCTCCCTTTGGGGATGTGTTCGAATTCTATTAGTTGTGTTGGTAGGATACTCCTCACCACACACTATGATGAGATGTTGAAACCTGCTCCCTTCACGGAATCGTTGGCCTTTGGGCGCTCTCTTTGCACTACGTTGATAGTGGCAAGGGCCATGCTCATTGTGGTAGGGTCAACTTTAGCTCAAACCAATCTCCTACCTTAGGGCCATCCCTAGCTAGTTCCTACCCTGAGCAGGCTTTCGAGCTTTTGTTCATGCTTAGTAGTGCTAGGCATTCTACTCTTGCTTGTGTGGGATTCGGGGTGCCCTTCACATTGCACTTTCAATTAATTCGAAGTATGAGGAAGAGTAGATCATAAGGTCGAATTTCCTTTAAAATTTAAGCTCAGCTGATAGTCTAGATCATGCATTGCTTGGTCATGGTAATCATCTTTACTCACAAAAGATTGTTTACATACGTCTTCTCTAGATAACTACTTTAGATGCATAAAATCAAGGAATTTGATTAAAGATTAACTCAAATATAAAAAAGTGAATAAAGAAGCTAACTAGTTATCACTAATCAAATCAACAAAGTTATCACTAATCAAATCAACAAGAATGGTAACGCTAAAAGACCAAACGATAGATACCAATAGCCCTCTTGATGTCCTTCTTAGGAGTTACTTGACCCCTTTTATCATGTGGATAAAGAAATTCACAAGCTTGAGGAGGAGGAACTTCCAAAGAAAGATGGATACTCCGTAGAACGATGTAATGATAGGGTATAGTCATCGACCATGTTTCAAAGAAATGATGTAATTTGTATGCTGGTTATTGAGGGTAATTTGGATGGTTCTAACTACTCATTAGGGGCATACATGATGCATCATGTATTGGTAACAAAGATCTTTTCAAATATTATGCAAGGTGTTCAAATACATCCTCCTAGACTTGCAAATGTTATTACATTGGATGATGCTGATAGTGTCAAAGATGATGATCTTCAGTTTTCTGGTCCTATTATAGTTCCTATTGCACATACTATGTCTTCATTGAGATGTTAGAGATGTACAAGTGCATGCATTGATAGCGTTGTCTCTAAAATGTTCCAGTATTCCCCGTTTGCTCATGCAAACCATCCAAAGATGCTTGGGATACTCTTGCCACATTATACTAGGAAAGAAATGAGGCTAGTCTTCCTTATCTCTAAAAAATAGTTGGATAGTGAGTATATGAACGAAAGACAGTGGAAATTTTCCTAACAAAAATCAAGGATTTGAAAGAGAAATTGGTTTCTGTTGATAAAATCTTTCTAGATAATTCATTTGTACAATATGTTCTTAATAATCTTCCAGATTTTTATCAAAACTTTTCTTCTATTCTTTTCTTATGATGAAAGGCAATCCAAATGCCTTAACTTAAAAGGAGTTAGTCTCTATTTTATTACAAGATGATCAATCTATAAAATTGATCAATTATGCATGTTATCGATCATGCATTCTTATCCATGCAAAAGGGTGAAAGTACATGGAGCTCGTCTACTAGTAAGCAAAAATTTACTACTCCTACATAGTCAAAGAAGGAAGAGAAAGATGAAAAGAAAACAAGTATCATAAGCTATTGAGCCAATCAAAGTCAAAGTGGTCAAAGTCAAGCACGACAAAGTCAAAGTGTTCAACTGAAGAATGGGTCAAAGGTCAAAGTGATGACTTTGCAAGTGATGCAAAGGTGGTGCAAAAGTGCAAGGTGGTGCACAAGTGACCAAGAACAAAGTGCACAGTTACTGCACAAACAATTTATTCACAATGATTATGAATTTGCAAAAAGTTGAATGTGGGTTGCAGAATGTCTTTCTGTAAGGTTTTCAAGGGTTTTAAAGTGTTCGGAAGGTTCAAGTGAACCCTCCCTTAGGCACACATATTGAAGAAATGAAGGCAAAAGTCAAGTCTTGTGAAGAGGAAGCAGTACGCAAAAGTGTATGTATGGCACCCCCATTTCAAATTTTGTTTTTCTCCTAAAATCACTACAACACAAAATAAGGAGTAGTTGGTTGTACACATTTTTAGACATTCTTGGGACATCAAAGTGAGCACCAAGATATGTTATAAGTTAGGAGCAACATATGTAAGTGAATCCACACAGGGAATGAGCATTATTCTTGCAAGTGAGGGCATAGTCTACACTAGGAGAGAAGAGCAAGAGACATTGAACCAGAGTGCGATGCACAGAAGGGAGTGAGAGATGAAGTGTGCAAGAAGTGTAATCTAGTGTGCAAAGAAGGAGTGTAGAGAACTAGGGAGGAAGGCAATCAAGGTGGCACAAGGTACCAAGAGGTGTGCACGTCGACAGAAGGTGTCCCTGTTGGAGTTAGACGTCTGCGGAAGCACGCGAACAGCACAAGGAAGAAGAAGAAGCTTGGAGCACAACACACACGACTGAATGTATTACTAGAGAATGTACAAAGATAAGTAGCCCATTAGGGCAATAGGCGTATATACAAGCCGGGGGAAAAAAACCTCCTAAAGAGGGAAAAAAGTGCCCCGGCAGTCCTAGAGTGTTCACACACATCACTACCTAAATATATCAACAAATCCCCCCTGGGAGTGATGCGGTGAACAAGGAGCTGGCACTCATGTATAAGGAAGTGCCAAGCTATGTGGAAATCACTCCACAAAAGGAAGTAAGCCCAAAGCTTTGCGGAAAGCTTCAAACTTCTCCCTAGGCAGAGCCTTCGTGAAAAGGTCTGCAATGTTCTCCTGCGTGGGCATATATGCCAAGCTGATCTCCCCAGCAGAGAACCTCTCCCTGACATAGTGATAATGCACCTCAATGTGCTTAGTGCGAGCATGGAACACAGGGTTCCTCGCAACTGCCAATGCGCTCTGACTGTCAGTGAAGATGGTGGTGGCAGAAGACTGGCCAACACCCAAATCAGCCATAAGGCGTCTGAGCCACACACACTCAACAGTCGCTGTGAAAGCTGCCCTATACTCAGCCTCACAACTGGAAGTGGCCACAGTAGGCTGCTTCTTGCTCAACCAAGATATACATGAGCTACCAAGCATGAAGCAAAAACCACTGGTGGACACACGAGTGTCATAGCAACCAGCCCAATCTGAGTCAGAAAAAGCATGCAAATCTGGCGGTAGTGATCCCCCCTTGGGATAAAACAACCCAAGTAGCCGAGTACCACTCAAGTAGCGAAAGATGCGCTTAACCGCTTTCCAATGCGTGACTCCTGGGCAATGCATGAACCTGCTCATCTGTGAGACAGCAAACTGAATATCTGGCCGAGTAATGCATAAGTAAATCAAGCATCCAACAGCCTGCTGATAGAGAACAGCATCAAATGCATCTCCAGCATCATGAAGACTCAATCGTAAACCTGTCTCCATAGGAGTGGCAATAGGCTTACAGTCTTCAAGGCCAAAACGCTGCAATAATGTGTCAATATATTTCGTTTGACACAAAGCCATTCCACCATCAACGTGCATAAACTGAATGCCCAAATAGTGATGCAAATGCCCCAAATCAGACATCTCAAATGAGGCATGCAAATCAGCCTTAAAATCAGCAATATGCTTCTCAAGAGGACCAGTGAGCAGCATGTCGTCTACATAGACAACAATGATCAGAAGCACATCATTAGCACGCTTAACATATAAGGTGCTTTCAGTTGGACTGTTCTCAAAACCATGTGCAATTAGATAGGCATGTATTTTCTCATACCAAGCACGTGGTGCTTGCTTTAAACCATATAACGCCTTCTTTAACCTGCACACCTGGTTTTCATGCCCTTTCTGCATAAAGCCACGGGGCTGAAAAACATACACTTCTTCATGCAAGTCACCATTCAGAAATGATGTTTTAATGTCCAACTGATGTACATTCCAACCATGATGGGCTGCAAGTGCACAAATGCTCCGAACAGTAGTCATACGGCATGTAGGTGCAAAGGTCTCATCAAAATCAATGCCTCTTTCCTGCGCATAACCCTCTGCAACAAGCCTAGCCTTATACCTGTCAACTGTACCATCAGGTTTACGCTTCAGCTTGTATACCCACTTAGTGCCAATGGCCTTCTTGCCAGGAGGCAAGTCACATAAAGACCATGTACCATTCTTCATTATAGCATCATATTCAGATTGCATAGCAGCCATCCAATTTTCTGAATTTTGTGCTTCATCAAAAGAAACAGGCTCATTCTCATCACAGAGACTAGATGCAGCCATAGCATAGCAATCTGATGCAAAGGAGGTACTATGAGAGCCTGAACGAGTACGATATGACAAAGGTGCATCTAATTTGCTGTCACGCAAGGTCTGCACCAGCCATTTTGGCATAGTTTTTGCCTGTTCAATATCAGCTCTCTCATCAACAAGTGCATCATGTAAATCTGCATAAGAAATGGAATGATCTGCATCATCATATGAAACCTGCAAAGGCTGAGAAGTTGCCTCATTAGGACCAGCGTTAGCCTGTCCACCTGTAAAAAGAGGCATCAAAGTATCATACATGTCTTTGGAGCTAACAGATGTCTCCTTAGTACATGAAAGCAATGGCTGAATAGCATCTTCCACAAAGACAACATCACGGCTAACCAGAATGCGTTTAGTCTGTGGATGATACAGACGATAGCCTTTACTTTCAGAACTGTACCCAACAAAAATACATTTTACTGCCTTATCATCCAATTTTCTGCGATGTTGTTCAGGCACTAATGCATATGCCAAACAACCAAAAACACGCAGATGAGCAACAGATGGCTTGCGGTCATGCCAAGCCTCATATGGAGTGATAGACTGCAACGCTTTAGTGGGACACCTGTTCAGTACATATGCTGCACACATGACAGCCTCAAGCCAGAAACTATGTGGTAAAGCCTGACTTTTGACCATGCACCTCGCCATCTCCATGAGTGACCTGTTCTTTCGTTCAGCAACTCCATTCTGTTGAGGTGTATACGGCACTGTACACTGGTGTTTTATCCCACGTTCAGCCAGAAATGCATTAAAATCTGAAGACATATATTCCCCCCCTCGATCAGAACGGAGGGTGCCCATTTTACATGCTGACAGATTTTCAGCCAAAACCAAAAACTGTTTGAAGCACATGAACACTTCGGACTTTGCTTTGAGTGGATATACCCATGCATGCCTGGAAAAATCATCAATGAAAGTCACGAAGTAAAGGTAATTTCCAAAAGAGGGTGTCTGCATAGGACCACAGACATCACTATGTACAAGCTGCAATTTCTGCATAGCCCGAACTGAACCATCTTTTGGAAAGGAAGAACGCTGCATTTTGCCCAAAATACAGCCTTCACAAACATGTTTTCCAGGTGCCTCAAGTTTGGGCAAAGAGGACACCATTTCAGATTTCTGCAGGCGTAACAAACTAGCAAAATTCAGATGACCAAAGCGTGCATGCCAAAGCTTTGCATCTGACATAGCCTGAGAATCATGAACTGCACATGCCGAATCATTCACAGATCTTTCATAGTCTATGAGCTTATACAGCCCACGACATAAAATGCCAGAAGCAATAATCACATCGCCATTTGAGAGATCATGGACTGTACACCTGTCATCAACAAATTTCACAACCAAGCCAATCTTGGCTAATGCAGAAACTGATAACAGATTCTTTTTGATCCCTGGCACAAATAAAGCATCTGACAAAGTGAAAGAACTACCATCAGCAGTAGTCAGAATGATCTTACCAACTCCCATAACAGGATAAGAGGAGTTATTGGCGCATGTGACAGTATTCCCTGTAGGGGCAGGCTCGAGTGAAGAGAAGAAACTGCGCTGCGAGGTAATATGTTTGGTCGCCCCACTGTCAAAGTACCAAACATCTGAGTCTACTGCAGACATGCACTGATCATGAGAAGATGGGTCAAAACTGCAGACAGTAGTAAACGCCCATTCTTCTTCCTGCACAAGATTTGCAGACTCTGTTTTTGGTGTAGAGGCCTCTGCAACAACCATTCCAGCCTCTTTCTTCTTTGCCTCTTTAGCAGCCAGTTTTGGACAGTTCTTTATAATATGATCATTTCCTTTACAGTACTTGCAGAACAATTTCTGCTTTTCTGATTTCTTCTCATCTTTATCCTGGTTCTTCGATTGTGCAGCATTTGCAGATTTCTGCTTACTAGTAGAAGAGCTCCATTTTCCTTTGCCCTTCTGACTAGCCAGGAAAGCTTGATCTGCAACACGCATAATGGACCTGTTCTGCCTGGACTGATCTTCCTGCAACAGAACAGAGACTAATTCCTCAAATGACAAGGCATTCGGATTGCCTTTCATCATCAACCGAAGAGTAGAGGCAAAACTCTGATATGAATCAGGAAGACCATTCAGAACGGTCTGCACAAGTGAGCTATCTGGTATAACTTCATCAGCAGAAATCAATTGTTCCTTCAGGTCTTTGATCTTTGTAAGAAAACTGTCCATAGAATCACCTTCATTCATGTGCTCACTCTCCAACTGTTTTCGGAGGTAAGCAACACGAGCCTCATTCCTAGCCTGGTACAAAGTGGTAAGCGTATCCCAAGCATCCTTTGCTGTTCTGCAAGAGCGAATGTGAGGAATAATGGCACGTTTGACAGACAAAGCTATCAATGCATGTGCCTGGGCATCTCTGCCATCCCAACGAATCTGCTCTGCAGTAGGTGCAACAAAAACAGCAGCACGAACAGGAATCTGCGGAATATCATCTTCGACACCATCTTCATCAGCTCCAACACCTGTATTTGCAGTACCTGTCGTTACAGGTGTAACAGGACGTCTTTCAACACCCTGCACAATGTTCCACAATCCTTTTGCAACCAGTACATGTCGCATCATATAAGCCCATAATGGGTAGTTGGTACCATCCAACTTATCCTCAACAGCCAACATACGGAATACATCACTGCTTTCAGCCATGGCCGGTGACTAAAATACCTTGATGCACAAAATTGACTGTATCTCAAAAAGTTGAACAGAACTGCCCAGACGAGTTCTGCTAGACCTGTAGCAGACTTCGAGACGCTTAAACTGGCGAACAGAAACTGGTATATACCTTTGGCACAAAAGGACGAAATAGCCTGCACAAGCGCTGCGATAGTGCGTTCGGAGGCCGAAACGAGCTCAGATCGCGATTTTGGCTTCACAGAGCGAAGTTGTTTTGATCTCGGAAACACCCTGAGTATGCTCACCAAATTTCGTGCGAATCTGAGACTGCAAAACGGAGGAGTGTCGACGGCGCCCTAGAAGAAGCGACGACCTGCTCTGATACCAATTGTTGGAGTTAGACGTCTGCGGAAGCACACGAACAGCACAAGGAAGAAGAAGAAGCTTGGAGCACAACACACACGACTGAATGTATTACTAGAGAATGTACAAAGATAAGTAGCCCATTAGGGCAATAGGCGTATATACAAGCCGGGGGAAAAAAACCTCCTAAAGTGGGAAAAAAGTGCCCCGGCAGTCCTAGAGTGTTCACACACATCACTACCTAAATATATCAACAGTCCCTTCCTCCTACCCTATCGGAAGTTGTTGATATATTTAGGTAGTGATGTGTGTGAACACTCTAGGACCGCTGGGGCACATTTTTCCCTCTTTAGGAAGTTCTTTTTCCCCTAGTTTATATATACCCTGATTGCCCTAACGGGCTACCTATGTTTGTACATTCTATTGGTAATACATTCAGCATTGTGTGTTGTGCTCCAAGCTTCTTCTTCTTCCTTGTATTGTTTGCGTGCTTCCACAGACGTCTAACACCAACAATTGGTATTAGAGCAGGTCACCGCTTCATGTAGGTTGTTGTCTACACCTCTCCAGTTGCAGTCTCAGAATTGCATGAAATTTGGTAAGCATACTCAGGGTGTTTCAAAGATCAAAACACCTTCGCTTTCTGGTGTTGAAATCGCGATTTGAGCTCATTTCGGCCTCCGAATGCACTATCATAGCGCTTCTATAGGCTATTTTGTCTTTTTGTGCCAAAGGTATATACTAGTTTTGGTTCGCCTGTATAAGCATCTCAAAGTTTGCTACAGGTTTAGCAGAATTCATCTGGGCAGTTCTATTTAACTTTCTGAGATACAAGCAAATTTTCTGCATCAAGGTATTTTAGTCACCGGCCATGGCGGAAAGCAGTGATGTATTCCGAATGTTGCCTATTGAGGATAAGTTGGATGGTACCAACTACCCATTATGGGCTTATATGATGCATCATGTATTGGTCGCAAAAGGACTATGGAATATTGTGCAGGGTGTTGAAAGATGTCCTATTACACCTGTGAATATAGGTACTGCAAATATAGGTGCTAGAGCTAATGGAGATGGTGTCAAAGATGATGATATTCTATAGATTCCTGTTTGTGCTGCTGCTTTTGTTGCACCTACTGTAGAGCAAATTCATTGGGATGGCAGAGATGCTCAGGCACATGCATTGATAGCTTTGTCTATCAAACATGCCATTATTCCTCACATTCGTTCTTGCAAAACAGCTAAGGATGCTTGGGATACACTTACCACATTTTACCGGGCTAGGAATCAGGCTCAAGTTTCTTACCTCCAAAAACAATTGGAGAGTGAGCACATGAATGAAGGTGATTCTATGGACCGTTTCTAAAGAGATCAAGGATTTGAAAGAACAGTTGATTTCTGCTGATGAAGTTATACTAGATAGCTCACTTGTGCAGACCGTTCCAAATGTTCTTCCTAATTCATATCAGAGTTTTGCTTCTTCTCTTCATTTGATGATGAAAGGAAATCCAAATGCCTTGTCGTTTGAGAAGTTAGTCTCTATTTTGTTGCAGAAAGATCAATCTGGGAAGAATAGGTCTATTATGCACATTGCAAATCAAGCTTTCTTGGCCAGTCAAAAGGGCAAAGGAAAATGGAGCTCTCCTACTCCTAAGCAGAAGTCTGCAAATGCTGCACATTCCAAGAAGGAAGACAAAGATGAGAAGGAATCAGAAAAGCAGACATTGTTTTGCAAATACTGTAAAGCAAATGATCATGTCATCAAGAGCTGTCCAAAATTTGTTGCTAAAGACGCAAAGAAGAAAGAGGCCGGAATGGTTGTTGTAGAGGCCTCTACACCAAAAACAGAGTCTGCTAATCTTGTGCAAGAAGAAGAATGGGCCTTTACTACTATTTGCAGTTTTGACCCATTGTAGCTCAGTGATGAGTAGCACCTCCTTTAATGTCAATCCGGGAAGACATGAGGATGGTATGAAGACTGTTAAACTGATTATGGTTTGAGCGTTACTTTACTTCCTATTCAAATGTTTTATGTTCAATTGGTTCTAAATCTTCTAACCATGATCGTTCTCTTAGCCACGTGGGTCCTTGGGAGTGGTAGGGGTCTGTTGGACAGAGGCCCTGTACTATTTTCCCAAACTCTCATACAGGTATCAAACACACGGTCACGTCTTAGCTCAGTACTGATCTCTGAACACTACTACTACGCGGCTTATTGGGACGTTGACATTTCCGGTCTGAATCTGCTATAGCAGGAGAGCAGTAGTCCGGTCCTGACTTAACTACTTAACTACTTACTTCATTCGCCGAGTATTACACAGAACACACCTATTCTTGACTCAAAGACACATCGAACAGTATACTCAAGTATACAACTTACTGTATGTAGTCATCCGCCGACTCGTAACAATCGTATCACTAGCTCCTAAGGCACACAGACTTTTACAGATACAAGTCCTTCCTGGAACGGAATCTCCAGAAAACACAGACTATTGTATCAACTTCAAGTACTTCACAGAACTTGATAGACCAGCAGCGAGATCACTCCACACCTACTTTACCGATATATATTAAGCACACTTAACAATGCTCATCTTACACAACCATTACCGACCAACTTCGTAGCACACTGTCACTTGTGCGTAATTACCCTTTAGGACGCAAACAACTACTAAGTAAACGCAGCAGAACAGGACAGAAACATACAGATACAAAGTAGACACTTCAGCAATACGTTACAATTCCCAACAGAGGTACTTCACCACAGGAGATACACTTAACCGACAGACACGAATCGAAGGATAACTTAACAAGAACCGGCAGAGCCCGAATAGGTATTCTCTCAGACAGACTAGAAGATGTACTTAACCAGACACAGTAGTTCCCCAGAATGGGCGTATTCACAAACAGAATCGACACCACAAGTCCCGAATTGGACGTACTCACAGACAGAATCAAAGATGCACTTCACCATTAAAATCGACTAGACGATACAACTTAACAGAACACAGCAATTCCAGAAGGGGGCGCCGCTTGCCATTTTCTTCTCATTTCCTTATATAGAGGATTTACAGTGGTGCGCGAATCTCTGCGCGTTTCTCAAAAGGCTCTTGCTATTTAAGGCGCCTGTCCTAGTACAACTGTCCTTATTCGGCGGCCGTCTAACACTGGCACGCACGGTGGACTCGAACCCGCAGGTTTCTACGGTTCGGATACTAGGCCTTCTAAGTACATATTTCTGGCGAGCCTAAATGTTCGGGTAATTTTCTTTTTGAAAGTTTCTAACATCTGTACTAAGGTGGTGGGTTCTAGTAATTGGGCGTCGGTTCTTACTGCACTAAGGGCTATGGCTTGATGTAACAAAATTTCGGCTTGGGTTTGAAGGAAAGCCTCTTGTAAAAAAAAATCGTTAGCTAATGCCGCATCTCGGGCTGTCTGCATTTCGGTCAGTTTGGTCTGCATCTCTGTAATATACTCCTTCTGGTTGCGCACTTGGTTGTCTAGGCGTTCAAACTGCTGGGTTTGGAAATTGAGAGTTTTCCGGTACGCATCTCATTCTCTGCGCGTCTTTTCGATATCCTTTAGGTGTTGGCCTTCCCGGATTAATTGTCGTTTGAGGATACTGTTAACCTCATCTGCGCATTCTTGGGCTCGTCGTAACTCTTCTTGGACTTGTTGGGCTTCTTTCTGTTGGTCCTGATTCTTCTTGATGGTCTCCTGTAATTGAATCTTTGTTTCTGCGACTAGGTCTTCGAGGGAGGCGTTGATATCTTCGTTCTCGTGGAGGGTGGTCTTCAGGGCTCGGATTTCTTCATATGCGGCTTGTAGGAGTCGTTCTTTGGCTGCAACTTGCTCGAGGGCTGCATCTCTTTGCTGTACGAGAGTCTGTTCGGTCGAGAATTTGGCTTGGAGTTCTGCTAACTGTGTCTGTAGCTGATGGTTCTCAGTCTTGATGGCTTCGATTTCTTCCTGAAGGGGGGTGATGTAAGCTTCCAGGATGTCGACCTTATGTTGATATTCTGCCTTGAGATTGTCCGTGGCTTCCTTAAACTGTATGGGCAGCTGGTGTGATAATTGCATGAGGAACTGCCCCATGGATGCTAGTTCCGAAAAGACGTTGGGTGGTGGTGGTGGTTGACGAGGCTGAGAGGAGGTATCGGTGAGTAGGTTCTGGGAGTTTGGCGGAGAGTAGTTAGGGGAGGAAGAGGAGGATGGTGTAGGTTGAGAACCGGGTCGGCGGGATGGTTCCGGTGGGAGGTCGGGTGGGCAGAACAGAGTCAGTCGTGGTTACCTTTGCAATGGTCTGTTGTTCGGTTTCTGTATGGTTGATGGCCGCGATAAGTTCATCTAGTGCTTTTGTGGCGGATTCCGGTTCGTCCTGTTGATGCTCGGATTCCTTTTCGGTGGACACTATCTCTATGTCTGCTTGGTCTTGCTGGTCTTGTTGCTCTGTCGAAGTGTTGTTGTGTATTGAAGTGGCGGTGTCGTGGTATGTCTCTTTTTGTGTATCTTCTTCGGCGTCGTGTCCCTTTCCGGCGGATCCTTGGGCTTCGCTTTCGGAAGAGCTAATCCGGATTCGTTTAGTGCGGAAGAGTTGATTGATCTCTTCGTCTTCTTCGTCAGATTCATCGAGCGGGTGTGCTGATTCTTCGTGCCTAAGTGCAGGGCCTGTGGGTGGGGGTTGTGCGGCGAGAATGGTTGGGAAGAGGAAGGAGATGATGTGGGGAAGGCGAGAGCGCGGAGAAGTGCCCTTCTGGAGTTGTTTTACTATAGCAACGGATTCCTTATGAATTCGTTGGAAGAAATAAGAGGCAAAGTTGACAGGTTCGCGGGTGGCTAACTCCAGGGCGGAATAGAAGGGGCGAGAGATACCGTAGGTTCGTTTTTGCAGGTTGAGGATTGCTACGAGGAACTGTAGGGCGGATCGTTCGGGTTCGGGGCGGCAAAGAATGGCATATTCGTTTGATGAGGAGCGGGGGAAGAGTTCGGCCATGCGAGCGACAGGGACGCTAGGGCCATTTTCGCGGCCTTGCGGGGTGAGTCGGTAGGCTGCAGAGAAGGCTTGGAAGGTGATGACGGTTCTAGATGGGAGAGAAGGGAAGACCCACTGTCGTTCGGTGATGGGGAATTGGGCGATGGCGTGGATGATTTGCGCAGAGAAGGGATGGGCTTCCACTGAGTGCCAGGGCAACTCAGCGAAGTTGGCCAACCCTCTGCAGCGCAGGTATTCTCCTACCTCGGTAGGGATACCATCGCAGAAAGCAGTGTAGTTGGCGAGTGCTTCCATGGCGATTGCTAAGACAGACTAGGAATAGTACTATAGAACACAAGTTCGCACAGATTACTACAGTAGCGATTTTTGACATTGTCGAAGGGGTTAAATAGGAACAATACGGTGGGGTGGGAAAGGGGGTTGGGTATCATTGTGCAGTGCGGGAGTGGTATTTGTTTTCATGCAGGCGTGCGTACTTGAGTGACCGGTAGGGAGGGGCGGCTGGTAACATAAAGATTTGTACAAAACATGACTAAAAAGGGAGAAAAAGAAAAACGCAAAAATTTATACAAAACGCGGTTCGCCGCCGAATAATTTAATGCGTACTAGTAGTGGGATAATATGGCCGCAGCTTCGACCCATTGATCACCTTTGGAAGTGGATTTCCGGTCAACGTAGTCAACCGAAAAGTTGTCGGACCAATTTGTTCTGAGATTTTGAAAGGGCCGAACCATCGTAGTTTGAATTTTCCTGCTGCTCTATCTGATTTTGCGTTATAGAAGAGTACAAGCTGGCCTATCAAAAAGATTGGAGTCTTCAAATATCGATCGTGTGTCTTGGCTTGCCTTAGTTGTACTTCGCGCATGGTTAAAAAGCTGAGCCATCGGTGCTCATCAAGTTCTCTGAGTGCATCCATTCGTGCTGTCAGCGAATATTCCGGTAGCATCTTCTGAGTGATTGCTACACGCAGACTTGGGATGACTATTTCCATGGGTGCTATTGCTTCTAAGCCATAAGCTAGTTTGAAAGGTGTCAAGCCTGTTGTTACCTTATATGTAGTCCGGTATGCCCATAATACTGCAGGTAGTAATTGATCCCATCTTTCCGGTGCTTCCATGATCAATTTCCGGAGGATATTCAGTAGTGATTTGTTTGTACTTTCGGCCAAACCATTGGCACGAGGATAGTACGGCGAGCTGAGTTTGTGTGTCACCTGGAAGGATTGGGTGAGTACCTTCATTAATTGATTTACAAAGTGAGTACCTTGGTCGGAGACAATTTCCAGTGGTAAACCGAAACGTGGAAAGACATCATTCAACAGGAATTTTGCTACTACCACCGCTGTCGCTGACCGTAAAGCCCATGCTTCTACCCATCTTGTTGCGTAGTCTGTATAGGTGAGTATATATCTGTTGTTACTGAAGACTGCTGGAGGTGTAATTGGGCCTATAAAATCCAATCCCCATTTCTGAAATGGTTCTAATGGCATGACTGGCTGTAAGGGAAAGCAGTGTCGTTGTAGCGGTTGTCCCGTCCTTTGACAGTTATCGCAGTGTTTGACAAATTGGGCCACATCTCTGTACATAGTTGGCCACCAGAGACCACTCTGCAAGATTTTCCGATGAGTCAAATCTGTGGCAAAGTGACCACCAGTAGGTGTCGAGTGAGCCATTGTGATAACTGAGTTAATTTCATGCGGAGGAACACAACGAAGTAAGATTCCGGTATGATCTGCATAATATAGTTCTCCTGCTACTAGCCGGAATCGGCGGCTAAAGACTGCCAATTTCCTTCGAACTGTCTTGATCGTCTCAGATGGGAAGCATCCTTCGGTGAGAAAAGTTAAAATCTGATCATAGTATGTAGATGGTGCTTGTAGGTTGGCCGTTTCATCGGATAGTGGTTCAGCATTATAAATCGCAGGAGTCGTGTCATCTATGCCTACCGGAGCTTCACCGGAATCCAGGCGAGATAAGAAATCTGCTAGGGCATGTGCTTTTCCGGGTCGGTGAATGACGTCATAATCGAATTCTTGTAAAAGTAGCACCCATCGTGCTAAGCGTCCGCCTAAATGTTGTTGTCTTACTAAATAGACGAGGGCAGCATGGTCCACATGGAATGTAAATTTTCGGCCTAGCAAGTAATGTCTAAATTTTTTAACGGAGTATACTAGTCCTAGACATTCTTTTTCTGTTACAGAGTAGTTTTTCTCAGCAGGGGCTAATCTTCGACTTGCATAATACACTGGTATGAACCATTTATCAATTTGTTGCATCAATACACTTCCTATTGCTATATCTGAAGCATCAACGAATATGTGAAATGGGTGATCCCAATCCGGTGGTTGCAAAATAGGAACTTGTGTTAATAAATGTTTTAAACGATCAAAGGCTGTCTGGCATTCCTGGGTCCATTCAAATTGTCGAGGTGTTTTACTGACTAGCTTGTTTAGTGGTATTGCCAAATGAGCAAGCCACCGTAAATGTCTTCCATGCCACCGTACTTGGCCCATAAAGCGCATAACTTCTTTTGGAGAAACTGGCACCGGAGCTTCTAATACTGCCGAAATCTTATCTGGATCGACTTGGATACCTTGTGCAGATACAATGTGGCCAAGTAACTTGCCACATGAGACCGCAAACACCGATTTGTTTGGATTTAAACAGAGTCTATATTCTCTGCATTTCTGAAAGCAGCACCGTAAATGAAATAGATGTGCTGTCATCTTACCGAAAATTGAAAAGTCGTCGAGGTATACTTGCATGAACGAAGTAAGATAAGGGGAAAAAATCTCCTGCATGCATCTCTGAAATGTACTTGGTGCATTTCTCAATCCAAACCACATCACTGTACAAGCAAAGACACCCCAATTGGTAATGAATGCGGTTTTCGGTATGTCTGCTTCGGCCATTCTAACCTGATTGTAACCACTATATCCATCTAAGAATGAATACATTTCATGACTTGCTACCCTGTCAAGCATGGTATCCAAAAAGGGGATTGGGAAAGGATCCGGTACTGTTGCTGCGTTTAATTTCCGGTAGTCTACACAGATTCGTAGTTGCTTATTTTTCTTTGGCACGATCACAATTGGTGAAATCCATTCAGCATGTTCTACTGGTACGATGAATCCTACTTTTAATAATCTATCAAGTTCGGCTTTTACCTGTGATGCATAATTGGGATTCATTCGATAGCTGGGCTGCCTAATTGGTTTAGCTTCAGGCTTCAGCATGACTCTGTGCTGATATATGCGCGGATCTAATCCTTTCATATCCTTGTAATCCCATGCAAAGACGTCTGAGAATTCGCGAAGGAGCTGAATCAAATTAGCCTGAAAGGTTTCCGGTAGGTTTTGCCTTATTTTTACAGGTTGTGGATGTTCTTCATCTCCTAGATCGTACGTGGTCAACTGGTCTTCTGGGACATAAAACTGTTGCGGTTTCCCTGCATTGTCTGTCGATTTGAACAGTGATTGTAATTCATCATCATGTGTGGGGATACTACCTTCATGCTTACTGGTATTAGAAATAGGTGTGATTGTACATACCGCGGTATTCCAATTATCTATCACAGACTGTAGATCAACAGTCCCTACAGACATTAAATCGGCGTTATTTTTCAGAAATTGCTCTTCTTCATCATCTGATAGTCCATCTAACATATGAACTGGTTCAGCGAGATAAGGTCTGGCGTGAAGTTCACAGGGTTGTATAGCATCTAGTTTTACCACATATTTATGATTAGCATCCTTGAATGTGAGCTCTTGCGCAGACCAGTCCTGTATTACCTTTGCATGCTTCAGCCAAGGTCGGCCGAAAAGGAGGTTGTAATCCAAGGTGGATTCGGGCAGATCTAGTATAACAAAAGTCATTTTGAAAGTCGTACCTTGTAGAGTAATGGGTACATTCCGTACAAGTCCTACGGGATGGACTCTAGATTGATCAGCCATTCTGACAAAGAATTGAACTGGCTCGATTTCGGTCCAGCCTAGCTTTTTACATAATGCTGCGGTTGCAATGTTTACGCCGGAGCCTCCGTCAATTAATACCTGCGTGATCTTCTGATTCTTATACCATACTGTAATCAAGGGCACTGCATGATCAACCGTAGAATCACATTCCGATTGAACTACGACGGTTGCCGGAATGCAAGAGGGTGCCGGGCTAAGATGTTGCTGAAACTGTCGCCGAATTCCAGGTACTAATGCCAAAAGTTGGCCGAGAGGTAGGGTGATAGATGCCTTGGATAAAAATTCCCAGGCCTGCTGAGATTGGTTATCCTGCTCCTTTGAATTTGAAGTCTCTGCTGTTGTCAAAGTATCTGTTGTTATGTCTACTACTGATGGTTGTTCTGCTGCTGCTTCCTTTTGTTGTGTTCCTTCTTTTATCGACGAGGTCTGAGTCACCGGAATGGGTTCTGGGAACACTGGTGGTTCTGTGGCGGTCCAGTGACTAGCCTTGTTATATATCCTATGTCGTTCTCGTATCCCTGGTTCAAATACTTCTGCTGCTGGTTGTAGTTGTTTACCTGATCGGGTCTGGACTGTAGCAGTTTGCGTTTCGACCGGAGTAATTTGTACCATGTTGGCCATTGGGTTTTGCCGCTCCTTCTTCCTTTGATCATACTCAGCTGCGTCTTTGCAATATCTTCTAATGTGTCCGAATTCACCACAAAAATGACAGCGTGGTGGTGGTAAATTGGGATTTTCCGGTGGTGGTTCGTTCTGCCAGCGGTTTGCATTATAGTTATTGTTTCTCTGTCCTCGGTAGTTTCGATATCCTTGCGGTTGATTGTTTCTCAGTGGCGGAGGTACGTAATGATTTGCTGCCTGTCCATGTTCTTGAATGACAGCATTGACTGTTGCTGTTCCTTGTATTCTGGCATTGTAAACGCAATTTCTGGTGGTGTGTCCGGCAGTGTTGCAGATAGCGCAAAATGTTTGATTTAGCGCACAGTTAGCACTTGTATGCCCTGAATTTTTGCACGTGGTGCAGTATACTTGCCTGGTTATATCTTCAGTCATATTTTTGTTTGTCCTTAACCATTCCAAATCTTCTGAAAATCCACCAACCTTGGATTCCAACTGTAGAGCCATTGCAATGACTGCATCCAGTGTCATTGCTCCAACACATCTGATGATCATAATTTGCTTCAGTTGTGGGGTTAGTCCATTGATAAACCATTGTGAGATAACATCGTCAGGTAGATTAGCATGTGCCGGTGGTATCTGTCGTAAATGTGTTCTGAAGAGAGTAGCGTATTCCTGGACAGTCTGATTTGCCTTCTGTCGGTTGTTCTGTAAATAATCAAAGATTTCGGCGGGATTCTTCTTTAACCTGAATCGTTGCAAAAAAGCGTCTCGAACTGCATCATAGGTACCGAAATGATTAATGTCGTATTCCGTAAGCCATCTAGCCGCTTCATTGACTAGAGTAGATTGAAAAACAATGGCCTTGTACGCTTGATCTGGTGGATGGTTAAGAACTGCATAACTTATCTCAAAAGTTCGTACATGAGCGTCTGGGTCATCTCCTGGGAATCCACCGAATTTCGTGTAGGTTACTCCTGTTGGAGGCGGCCTTGGTTGACCTAACTGTTGTTGTTGTTGTTGTCCGTTCATCGTGGTGTCTCCCATCCTTCTTCTGTATTTTGAGGTTGATTAGTTGAACTATTAGAATCTGAATCGCCGGACGGCGTGCCTTCCGGTGTGCTGTTTTTGCGCAGGATACTTCGGACCTCAGCTTCGAATAGGTCTCCTTCTTTCTGGATGTCTAATATCCGAAATCTTTCTTCCAGACACGCGGGTCTGGCTGAGGATTCTGCAAAAAATACTAATCCTTGACCGCCAGTTGGTGTTTCTATCACCGGAATGAGCTGACAGTCTACCAGACTGTAGCGTCTTTTCGCTTTTACTGATTTCTTTTCCTAGAGTTTGTCTAATTTCCAGCGGCGTCTTGATAGATTCTGGAATTACTGTACTTTGGTTAGGTTGGGTCGAGGTGACACCAGCATGTACCAAAGGCGCTGATCGATCCACCGGAATATGACCGGAATTAATTCTAGCGTCCTTAACTTGCTCGACCACTGAGTCAGGTCGCGTTATACCTTCTTCTCCTAGAGTTGTTTTTTGTACTTTTCTTGTTCCCGTCGTCTGGGTCTTAGGATACGTTTCACCAGACCGAGTAATCGGCATGTATCATTGCCCAATGATACTATCTGAGCAGTTTGCAACAATCTGGGTCTGTTGCTACTGTCAGTAAATCAAATGTTACTGGATGTTTGCTTCTTACAAACCGCTTAGCACTCTAATGCCACTTTCTCACAAGTAACTCGTAGTCAAAAGCTATTTTACCGCAGAGACTGGTAAACAGTTGCCACTTTCCCACATAACTGGCAATCTGATGCCACTTTCCCACAGACGGCGCCAAATGTTAAACTGATTATGGTTTGAGCGTTACTTTACTTCCTATTCAAATGTTTTATGTTCAATTGGTTCTAAATCTTCTAACCGTGATCGTTCTCTTAGCCACGTGGGTCCTTGGGAGTGGTAGGGGTCTGTTGGACAGAGGCCCTGTACTATTTTCCCAAACTCTCATACAGGTATCAAACACACGGTCACGTCTTAGCTCAGTACTGATCTCTGAACACTACTACTACGCGGCTTATTGGGACGTTGACATTTCCGATCTGAATCTGCTATAGCAGGAGAGCAGTAGTCCGGTCCTGACTTAACTACTTAACTACTTACTTCATTCGCCGAGTATTACACAGAACACACCTATTCTTGACTCAAAGACACATCGAACAGTATACTCAAGTATACAACTTACTGTATGTAGTCATCAGCCGAATCGTAACAATCGTATCACTAGCTCCTAAGGCACACAGACTTTTACAGATACAAGTCCTTCCTGGAACGGAATCTCCAGAAAACACAGACTATTGTATCAACTTCAAGTACTTCACAGAACTTGATAGACCAGCAGCGAGATCACTCCACACTCCTACTTTACCGATATATATTAAGCACACTTAACAATGCTCATCTTACACAACCATTACCGACCAACTTCGTAGCACACTGTCACTTGTGCGTAATTACCCTTTAGGACGCAAACAACTACTAAGTAAACGCAGCAGAACAGGACAAAAACATACAGATACAAAGTAGACACTTCAGCAATACGTTACAATTCCCAACAGAGGTACTTCACCACAGGAGATACACTTAACCGACAGACACGAATCGAAGGATAACTTAACAAGAACCGGCAGAGCCCGAATAGGTATTCTCTCAGACAGACTAGAAGATGTACTTAACCAGACACAGTAGTTCCCCAGAATGGGCGTATTCACAAACAGAATCGACACCACAAGTCCCGAATTGGACGTACTCACAGACAGAATCGAAGATGCACTTCACCATTAAAATCGACTAGACGATACAACTTAACAGAGCACAGCAATTCCAGAAGGGGGCGCCGCTTGCCATTTTCTTCTCATTTCCTTATATAGAGGATTTATAGTGGTGCGCGAATCTCTGCGCGTTTCTCAAAAGGCTCTTGCTATTTAAGGCGCCTGTCCTAGTACAACTGTCCTTATTCGGCGGCCGTCTAACAAGACCTCGAGCAAGTGAAGGCACAAGTGTGTGAGTGAGAAGCACACAAACATGCACACACATACACACACACGCACACACAGTAAGAACAAAGAGAGCAAGACAATGGAATCACTTCTATCGCAAACAAGTTCTCATACAAGTTCAAAACTACAACAAGCTAGCCCCAAAAATGAGCTCTCTAGCTCTATTTATAGTTTTTTACTAGCTTTGGTCCTATTCAGATGTAGTGTCCGGCCTAGTTAAAAAATTAGGTCCCTAAGCTATTTTGGAGGCTCAAACGAGCTCTAAAAATTATGAAACTAGGTAGGCAAATACTACTAAAGCTCCTCAAGCTCGAGGACTCCTCTGCTTGCACAAAATGGAGCTACAAAAAGGTGAAACGGTATTTACAATGGTTGTCAGTGATGAGAATCACTTTTATAATAGTGTAAGGATTGAAAAAATTTAATGGGTTGCCTCAGTGCTAAATCTACGTGTCTGCCCGTACTTGCTTCTTCCCGTATGATGCCAACACTCTCCCCCCCCCTAGCGTCTGTCGTGTCTGACAGACCTTTGATCCACGGGGTGATCAATGTAGTGTTGTAGTATGTTGGTGGCTAGCTCTTGTTCTCTGATCCTTAATCCTCTGATTAGATCTCTTTGAGGAGCATCCCAATTGATCGTGCTCGGAATGTCAGGTTATGGTGTGGTATAGAGCTCTGAGTGCATAGTTTGTTCGCATGCAAATAACTGTAGGAGATGGATGGGTCGTGGCGCGAACACTTTCGAGTGAGACTCCCAAAACCCTGTGGTGAACATATCAGCAAAGGTTTGCTTGTAGCAAGTAGGGAGATATCTGATCCTCGCATGCCATGCATAAGCAACCCTAAAACTGGGGGTTGTACTCATATCATGGAGTAAGTCGTAATTTCCATTTATAAAGCCCGAGATCGGAGGCTGGATGTTACATACATTGCAAAAAGTCTTTAAGACAATTTGCATCATGTCCAAGATCTTGAGCATCATCTGTGCCGTGACATCGGGCATGGGTTGGAGGCATGGCATCCAGTGTCTAATAGTAGCCATCATGTAGGCTACGGTTGGTGTGCTTGTTGGGGGTGCAATGGATGGGTAATTGAGCCATTGTTTGCAATTCGCATTGTTCTGAACTTTTATGGCAAAGGATTTCCATGATCTTCTGCGTTGCACCGGCCTATAGCATGGATCCATGTTTGGAGCATCTCTAGGTAGGTCTCCAATAACTTTTGCCGCCAGATTGGTTGGAATATGGCACGTTTTCTAGCTTCTTCCGGGATGTCCTCTGGTTGGAACTGTGTTGCAAAAGAAGGATACCTATTGGTGAATCTTTTGATCTCAGCGTTGTAGTCTGCCAATAGCACAAAGTAGGGCTTATACTATAACTCTGAACTGGTTATTAAGCGCCTAGTAGCCAAGTGCTTGAAATATTCAGACTAGAGTATGGTCTCCTCAATGGTTTTCATGGCCAACATCTGAGTTGCTATGCGCTCTTCGTGAGTGTGGCCCATCTCTTCTACCTGCTTCATCCATGTAGGAGGGGGTTCCTCGAATGTGTCTTGTCCCTCGTCAGTGACTCTGCCTCCTGGAAGGGGTTGAGGCTCATAGTTATCTTCAAAGGTCTCTTCCATAGGAAGGGCTACTGCTTCTTCTTCTGACGATTGATCGGGTGGAGATGGGGGTCGTTCATATTGTAACAGTTTAATCTTTAACTCTGCCACTTGTTGTCATAGCTAAAGTACTTCGTTAACGGTTGAGGACTCTGGCGGTGGAGAAGTAGCAACGCTAACCATCTCGCTCGGTTGTGTTGAATGCGGTGTGGGCACATGGTGTCTTTGTAGTTCCTTCACCTGGTCTGCAAGTTGGTCGTGTGCTTCCAAGAGGGTCGCATAATCTTCCAATACCTGCTGAATGTTTTATGAGGGGATAGATTGGAATTTAGCAGGATCTATGGGTGCCCCTGGAGTGTTTTCGATGGCCGCTTCTAAATTTTCTTGATTCTGTTGCTGTAGCCTTCTGTTCTCTTCTTGGGCAGTTGCTAGGTGTCGTCGGAGTAAAGCCATGTTTCTCTGTAGTCTTGCATTGCGGGCTAATTGATCTCTAAGTTGTTCTTCGGTTGCCTTACCCGTCTCTGTATATTTGGCTTCCATCTCTACATAAGATTGTTGGAGGGCTGTAACTTCTTGTTGCATTGCGGGCTAATTGATCTCTAAGTTGTTCTTCGGTTGCCTTACCCGTCTCTGTATATTTGGCTTCCATCTCTACATAAGATTGTTGGAGGGCTGTAACTTCCAAAGCATCGACACACGCTTGGAGGTGAGCCGACAAATTGCAAAGCTCTTTGTTATTCTCTTCCAATAATCTATACTCTTGCTTAAGTTGTGTGGCCGCTTCGAACATGGTGTCTAATGCATGACTAAATGACGTGGATGTAGAGGTAATGATGGAAGATGCAAGGGATCGGGAAATGGGGAAGGGAAAAGTGGATGTTGTGCCTATAGTGGTTGGAAGTGGTGACGTGAGTGAAGTGAAATGTGATGATGTTGAAACAAAAGTGGTGGTGGATGGTCCTACGGAGGGTGAAATGTCCATGGGGTCGGACGTGATTGTGTGTGAAGTGTGAATCGTGAATACTAGAATGGTGGGTGGTGTGTTAGTGGTGGTCGTGAATGTGGGGGAGCTGGGGTAGGAAAGGGACTTTCTATTATAATTCTCAATTTGTTGCACCATATTTACAAGGTTTGCCAAGAATGGAGGTAGGGTGGTTTGTGTTGGTTCTGAGGAGGTTAAGAGGGGCACAATGGGTTGGGGTTGGGAAAGAGGAAATGTATTAGTGAAGGAAAATGGGTGTGTTAATAATCGGGGACCTCAAACAAAGATTCTTCCTCTTCTGGTGTGACTTCTCTCTTCTTCCTTTTCTTGCCTTCACTCTTAGGGGCCAATTGTGTGGTTAACCTTACATCATTTGTGAGCTCTTCATGTCTCTGAGGGAGAACTTCCACTTCATGGAAGTATTCTTCATCTGATGCAAAAGGTGGGTCCATAATAATTGACTCTAGGTCAGAGTCACTTGCATCTTCGAATGCATCAGTGCTAGGTTCACATTCTTCAAGAACCGAATCTCCCATGATTGGCTCTATGGAGAAGACTGAAATGTCATAGCCATCCTCATCACAGTGGGGTGTCCATTGTTCTTCATTGATAGCTACATCCATTGTTGCTAAAATTTCCTCCAACCATGAGGTTCAAATTCTTCGTCAGGAAATACTACAGGTGCATAGGTTGGGTCCTGAACTGATCTATGAGTTTCCTTCACACCTATCTCTCTGGCTTTTCTCTCTTATCCTCTTCTATTGCTACTTTACACATCCACAAGTGGGTGTCTTCATGCATCCATGAGGATCCTGATCCTATGGAGTGCACTGACTCCGTGTCATCCTTGGCTCTATGGATGGGATTCCATTGAATAGGCGGTACATCTCTATGAGAGTAATCCTTGAGATTGACTTTGGTTGTAACACCTAAGTGTTGCAAATACAAGGAATTGGTTCCCCAATCCTGTACCACTTGCAACTAACGCATAAATGGCCTTCCCAAATCATCTCGTAGGCTTGGTTTTTGCTAAAGTCGCATATAACAAAAGTATGCTCAAACTCAACACCACATGTAGTGAGAGTTATTCTTTCTAGCAATCCTATGGGCCTCTCAATATGACCGTCGGCCATCTGCAATTTCATTCTCGCCGGCGTAAGTGCTGGCTTGCCCCAATGCTTCCATAGGGACGTGGTAGCCATTGCTACTCCTGCACCTGAGTCCAAAATTGCCTTGGTTGTGTATCCCTGATGAGTAATTGGAAGATAGGTATTTCCTTCTTCTCCTTTGCTCATGTCTCCTATCTTATCCAATGGTATTTCTGGTACTGTTCTATGAGATCCTACCTGGGAACGAGATTTCACTACGTCTGGCACTTGTTTGGCTACATGTTTCCACAATTCAGGCTTAAGTTTGAGTAGCTCTTCTAAGGTGAGGTTGCACTGCACTTTAGTGTTCTTTACTACCTCCATGTTTTTAGGTATGATGGAATCTTCGTTTCTTATCATGACCGTGGGTGCTCTCATGCAAGTAGACTTAGTTTCCCAGGGGCCGGTGAAATGGGGTAATTCGTGCAAGGAATTAGATTCGAAGTCTAACCTCTCATGAGATTGAGCACTCTCCTGCTCTCCATAAATGGATGGAATGTCTGGTGGGAATTGATCGTGCGCGTCATCCACAATTTCAATTGGAGGTGGGTCTTCACTTTCTTTAGCCCATTTCTCTTCTTGAATCTCTGGCAAGAATTCTGGTGAATATCGATTCATAGAAGAAGAGGTGTCTGGTTCAGTGGAGTTAGGCACATAAGCTTCCTGGGGAGGAATGCTTATTCTATCACTTGCACTCTCTTTAAACTGTGAGATGGCTCCATTTCTAGACTTTGCAAGTAACCTCTCCAATCTATCTAATAGACCATCGAAATGCAACGGTGTTCTAGTGGAGCCAAAGCCATTGAACAAGCGACTGGCTTCAAACATAGATGATAATCTAATAGTAGAAATTGATACCTGTGATTTGATGTTAACCTGGTTCCTTCATCTTCTCCAAACCATTGTTCTTCCTTGAATTTGAAGTAGCCTTCTCTTCATCGTCTTGGTCTTCAAACAATACTTGTGTAAAGTATTTGAACAGAAATAGATGGATGAGTGAATGTACAAATGTAACAAACATATTAAGATGTATGGATAGAAATCTCAGTACACATGAGATGTGTGACCTGATAGGTTGTAGAAGAGTGAATATGAGTGACAGAAAGAGGAAGGATCAGTCTAAAACTGATAATCAACAAACCCTCATCTAACCTTAGGCTATGGAAGACCCTAAGTCAGATACGTATGTCAAAAGATCACATAGTTACAAAAGTAGCAAAGAATGCTAAAAAGAAAGAGTGAATATGAGTGACAGAAAGAGGAAGGATCAGTCTAAAACTGATAATCAACAAACCCTCATCTAACCTTAGGCTATGGAAGACCCTAAGTCAGATACGTATGTGAAAAGATCACATAGCAAAGATCACATAGTCAGAAATCCTCATACTCATACTAACATACCTTCTCGAACACCTCATCCAAATATGCATACAACATATATGTATTGATTCTCTTGTACCTATGCCGAATAGGACTCCTCCTGATATGGATGCCACTGCCTCCATAAACTCCAAGTAGTACTTATGTGCATAAAGAGAATATGTACCTGAATTCTTAACATAAGATGCAAATCTTATGTTAACCACCATCCAATGTCTTTGAAGTAACCCAAAATCTTCATGTAGAAGACAATCTTCAAATACATCATGTGAATGGCTGATCCACACCATCAAGCTTGCTAATATCCTCTCCATAAGCAAGAGTGTGAGCACACTCTTCTTCTCCAAGAAGATCTCCATAGCCGCTCATCAACATGCTCCAACATAGCACCATGGCTGCCCCATGTGCTAAAAGCACTACCTCTATTGAGGTACCAAAGCTCTCCAAAGCTTGGTGTTGAAACTACGTGATGGATACATTACAAATGACCCCAAGCACTTATTATATAGTAGTTTGTCCCTTGAAAAGCACTCAAAAAACTCTTGAATAAAGCAAGCTATGATCTATGATCACTACAAAAATGCCATATTCGCGTAATATTCGTCTGTTGAATCCATCGCTATTTTACATGACAAAAGAATCTTCCGCATTGCGCGCTACTGTCTGTAGGTATCGAACCCAGGTGGGCTCAACAGGAGGTAATTGTCTTATCCATGAGTGTTAGGCGCTTTTCATGTACTAAGATTAATAACAATAGCTACACATGCTGTGATCTCTGAGCAAACTTTTGACCAATGGACATTGTTTCCAACATTTAGCACATGGGGCAGCCATGGTTCTATCTTGGAGCATGTTGAGGAGTGGCTATGGAGTTCTTCTTGGAGAAGAAGAGTGTGCTCACACTCTTGCTCATGGAGAGGACTTGGTCATTAGCAGCTTGGTGGTGTGGATCTGCCATTCACATGATGTAGAAGATTGTCCGCTCCGCAACATGCTCCAAGATAGCACCAGGGCTGCCCCATGTGCTCAAAGCACTACCTCAAAGAGGTATCAAAGCTCTCCAAAGCTTGGTGTTGAAACTAGGTCATGGATAATATAACAATGAGCCATGCTCTTCTTATATAGTATTTTGTATACTTGAAAAGTACATAATAAAGCACTTATTGACAAAAGCTACGCAATCGCTACTTCAAAAATCCATCGGGAAAGAATCCATCCGTCACCGTCGTTGTTTGCCACTTAAGCTAAAAAAACATGCCAAAAATAATCCACGATTTCACTGCTTGCTAGTGACGGGTTTTGAACCCAGATCCCTACGTTAGAAGACTAATGATCTAGCCACGGCGTCCAGCACTAATTGTTGTACAAAGGTAATCAAATATGATACATATGCTGTAATCTGATCAAAATTTGACCATGGGATAATGTACAATATGATATTGTATTCCAACAATCCCCCCTACAATGTCATATTGATACAAACTGAATTGGATCTAAAAACTTCATAATCACTGCAAACTATCACAAGCTTGAAGCTTGTACTCCTAAATTGATCTTCAAATCTTTTCTTCAAAAGTCTTCTTCAAAATTGAATTTGATTTTCCTTCAAATTCAAACTTGCTGACTATGAACCATAATACTTGAGAAAATATGCAAACTAGATATCCAATAGTGTACTCATCAAGCAATCACTTGCTTGACAACAAATGTAGCAAGTACTGACTTTGAACCTGCTATCTCCTGTCTTCACAAACCTGAAAACATACACTAGGATCCACATATTTGCATTTACCTTTCAAAAGGTTTCTCAACGTATTTTCGTTGCGTCATATAGATACACTAAACAAAATCAAGAACTGAATCCTGGAACTTGTGATTGATAACTCACAACTTAGTGTATTATGAACATTGTTGGTTCACCATTGACTGTACTCAAGTCAAGTCAAGTCAACTCAATTGAAGTCAACTGAAATCAAGTGAAATCCACTCATGAGTCTCATCAAAAAAATTTATCTATGATGTCATCATGTCTTCATCTTTGTTCAATCTGTAAATCCTTCATACCTCTTTCCTTCAAAATCTGGTATAAACATATATGTGTGCACTTCTCAAACATACCTCTCTAAAATATCAAGCTTCTCTTCAATAGAACTCTGGAACCTTCTTCTGAACAGGAACATCCTAACAGGAACTTTCTCCAAACATTCTTCTTCTTCCTTCTTCTTTCAAAGTTGGAACATAAAGAGAAACTGACAAAGTAAATATAGGAATACCTAAAAAAGGAAAACCTGTAAGTATGAATCTGCATTCTTTCATATATGGCTGAAAATAAGTCTTCATGTTTCATCACCCCCTGGGATGACTTAACATTAGTATCCAGAATTGTTCAAATATATCAGACTTTATGAAATCTGGAACGTCTTCCTTCATAAATCTGATCTTTAGTGATCAATCTTTGTATATGAAATAAAATATATGAACCCTTTTTATTAGCACTGTACATATGCCAATAGCTTTCCTTGTCATTTCTCAGCTTCCCAAAATCTAGAATAAGGTTAGCTAATCCAATAAAACCTTTGCTGAAATCATTTTAGGATTCTTTGTTGATATATTTAGGTAGTGATGTGCGTGAACACACTAGGACCACCGGAGCACTTTTTTCCCTCTTCAGGAGGTTTTTTTCCCCCAGCTTGTATATACGCCTATTTCCCTAATGGGCTACTTATCTTTGTACATTCCCTAGTAATACATTCAGTATTGTGTGTTTGTGCTCCAAGCTTCTTCTTCTTCCTTGTGTTGTTCGCGTGCTTCTACAGACGTCTATCTCCAACAATTGGTATCAGAGTAGGTCGTCACTTCATCCAGGGCGCCATCGACACTCCTCCGTTTGCAGTCTCAGAGTCGCACGAAATTTGGTAAGCATACTCAGGATGTTTCAGAGATCAAAACAGCTTCGCTATGTGGTGTCGAAATCGCGATCTGAGCTCGTTTTGGCCTCCGAATGCACTATCGCAACGCTTGTGTAGGCTATTTCATCTTTTTGTGCCAAAGGTATATACCAGTTTCTGTTTGCCAGTTTAAGCGTCTCGAAGTCTGCTACAAGTCTAGTAGAACTCGTCTAGGCAGTTCTATTCAACTTTTTGAGATACAGTCAATTTTTTGCATCAAGGTATTTTAGTCACTGGCCATGGCTGAAAGCAGTGATGTATTCCGTATGTTAGCTGTTGAGGATAAGTTGGATGGTACCAATTACCCATTATGGGCTTATATGATGCGACATGTATTGGTTGCAAAGGATTGTGGAACATTGTGCAGGGTGTTGAAAGACGTCCTGTTACACCTCTGACTATAGGTACTGCAAATACAAGCGCTCAATCTGATGAAGATGGTGTCAAAGATGATATTCTGCAGATTCATGTTCGTGCTGCTGTTTCTGCTGCACCTACTGTAGAGCAGATTTGCTGGGATGGCAGAGATGCCCAGGCACATGCATTGATAGCTTTGTCTATCAAACATGCCATTATTCCTCATATTCGCTCTTGCAAAACAACTAAGGATGCTTGGGATACACTTACCACATTGTACCAAGCTAGGAATGAGGCTCGTGTTGCTTACCTCCGAAAACAGTTGGAGAGTGAGCACATGAATGAAGGTGATTCTATGGACAGTTTCCTAACAAAGATCAAAGACTTGAAGGAACAATTGATTTCTACTGATGAGGTTATACCAGATAGCTCACTTGTGCAGACCATTCTGAATGGTCTTCCTGATTCATATCAGAGTTTTGCTTCTACTCTTCGGTTGATGATGAGAGGGAATCCAACAGCCTTATCATTTGAGGAGTTAGTCTCTGTTCTGTTGCAGGAAGATCAATCCAAGCAAAATAGGTCCATTATGCGAGTTGCAGATCAAGCTTTCCTGGCTAGTGATTGGCATATGACATGGGCATATCTCAACATGTGCCTTGTTTTCCCAATGATAGTTAAAGTGGAGTTGCTTTGGCTAAGAGTTCGGTCTATCATGCAAAGACCAAGCACATTGAGGTGACATATCACTTCATTAGAGATTGTTTAGCCATTGACCACTTATCCTTTAGAAGCTTTATACTCAAGGTAATGTTGGAAATGCTTTGACTAAAGTTCTACCATAGGATATCTTTCGACCCTAGTTGGTGTCTTTCCTAGTTCCTTGAGTGCATGATTTTTTACCTCAATTGTGATGCAATTTTGATCCACCTAGACCTGAAGAAGTCCACTTCTCAGGTTCACATTGATTGCATGATCATAGATCCAGTCTTAACCCACGACAAGAGGTTCAATGAGATCCTCATCTTGACACACTAGCACCTTGAGTGTCATAAGAACATCTTGAAGGTAGATGGGTAGCTCCACCTCGCCCATGCAAGGGGTTCCACACCTCCCAATCCTATAAGATATGCTTCTATAAGATTGAATTTTAATTGTAGAGCTTGATAGTAAGAAAGGCGAATTGCACTAGTGCCTACTCCTGGGTCAATCAAAGCTCTTACAATCCTTGCACTCTCTCCTTGTCCTACCTCTAGGGTCACAAAGGGTTGTTGATCAATTATTCTATGGGAACGCACACCTGATGCTTCACACATGGCCATGTGATATCTTGGGGCTTCATATGCATCTGACCTAGGTTGATCTCTTCCCTCGCTTCTCAATTTCATTCGTCGATGCAGTCTATGGATTCTGTCTGTGCTTCTTATGGAACTCGTTTTTCCTCTTCATTAAGTTTCTTGGTAGTGTTGAGTCATTTTAGCATTTCCTCCATGAGGGGTTCTTGATATAATTTGACTCTGCATCCACTGATGTAACTAGATACGATGTCACCTTCTAGTTCTTGAGAAAAAGTATGGAGGTATACATGGATGATTTGTGTACCTATTCAGCTATACGATCAGAACATATCCCAGAACTAAGCAAAATATTTGCCAAATGTAGACAGTATAAAGTATGCTTTAATCCGAAAAAATGTGTCTTCATGGTTTGACAAGGGAAGATATTAGGACACATTGTCTCTAAGAATGGAATTTCCATGGATGAAGACAAAATCAAAGTGATTCTAGATTTGCCAAGACCAAAGACTGCTAAGGAAATGCAAGCATTTATGGGACATTGTGGATACTATCGTAGACTCATTCACATGTATGCCATAATTGTGAGGCCCCTTTATGGATTACTGACCCAGTTTATTTGGATGGAAGAAGGTGAAACGACTTTCAACAAATTGAAGAGTCACTTGAGTTGAGCACCAATCCTCAGAGTACCTGATTGGAATAGGCCATTTCATATTCATGTAGATGCATCTAAGTTTTCCATTGGATGCATCTTAGCATAGCCAGCAGATACAGGAAAACTAGATCACCCTATAGCCTATGCCAGTAGACAATTAAACCAAGCCGAGCGTAATTATACCACTACAGAGCGAGAAGGCTTAGTAATGGTATATGCGGTAAAGAAATTTTGACACTACGTATTGGCAAACAAATTCAAATTCTTCATGGATCATCAAGCTCTACTGTACCTAGTCAATAAACCTTGTAATATTGGACGACTAGTGCGATGGTTTCTATTGTTAATGGAATTTGATTTTGAAGTAGTAGTCAAGAAAAAGAATATGCACATCCATACAGATCACCTGTCGAGAATGGCACATGAAGAACCTCCCACAGGAGTGCTAGATGATCTGCTAGATACTTATCTTTTCAACCTTGAAGTATGTCCACAATGGGCAGAATGGTTGATCCCCATCCTCACGCATGGACCTCAACATAGGATCATTGAAAACAAAAGCCAGGAGCTATGGAAGACTAAAAATCTCCACATCATAGCTGGAAGCTTATACCACCAAGATCCAAGTGGGCTACTTATGAGATGTGTGGAAGAAGAGGATCAAGAGATGTGGCTTCAAAAATCACACATGAATCAATGGAAAACTCATCGAAGTGTGAATGGAACCTGGCAAGCACTTACGAGATTAGGCATCTATTGGCTAACCATGCAGAAGGATACACATAACTATGTATCTACATGCCCCACTTGTCAATAAAGAATGCCTGAAGAGAACTCTACTCTATGTTACTCTACAGTAGCACCAAGGTGGAGTATGCCTTTGATAAAATTCTTGAAAATGCAGGAGTACCCAGAAGGAGCTAATTTGGCAAGAAAACATGCCCTCGAGAAGCAAAGCAAAGATTATGTACTCATAGGCAAACAAATTTTCAAGAGAGGAAGGGACAACCATTTAAGAATGTGCATTCATGAAGATGAGTATGTTTCAGTCCTAGAGATAGCCCATATAGGAGCCGCTGGAGGACATGTTTTTGCAGATAAAACTGCAAAAATGATTCTCTTTGTGGGAATGTGGTGGCCAACTTTATATCAAGATGCAGCCACTTATGTCCAAAGATGTGATACATGTCAACAAACAAAGTATCCCATCAGAAGGGATGAAATGCCATTAAGACCTACGATGAGCGTCAGGGCATTTACCAAATGGGGAATAGATTTTGTAGGACCTATTAGCCCACCGGCAAAAGGTTCTCCTGTTGAGTATATAATTGTAGCAACAGATAATTTGACCAAATGAGTAGAGGCTAAGGCAATCAAGAAGAATGATGCAAGGATCGTGGCTAAGTTTCTCTTTGAAAACATATTCACCAAATTTGGATTGCCAATAGAAATCGTAAGTGATAGAGGCACACACTTTGTCAATGAAGTAATAGATGCACTAATGAATGAATTCTTAGTGTTTCACAAGAAATCAGCTCCTTATCACCCACAAACCAATGGACAGGCTGAAAGTTTGAACAAAATCTTGTGTACAGTTCTCACTAAGATTGTTAACAATGGAAGATCCGATTGGGACAAGCAATTACACCACGCTTTAGGGCATTCCAAGTAGCATACAAAACAGCCATAGGAACTACTCCGTTTAACCTAGTATACGACCTGAATGCCATCTTACCAATTGATTTCCTAGTACCTACTCTTAGGGTAGCCTTGAACCACGAATAGACTGGACATGAGTTATCCCATCAATTGGACCAAATCGAGATGTTACATGAAACAATGTTACAAGCAGTGGCAGGTAGTTATGCTGCAAAAAGGCGACAAAAGGCATATTTTGATGCTCATATTAAGGATGAAAATTTGAAGGAAGGAGATTTGGTCCTTGTATATACTTTGAAGCAACATGAAAAGAAGCTACAAAAAAGAGGATATGGCCCCTTAGTGATCAGTCGTATATCAACCAGCGGAGCCATCAGCTTAGCAACACTAGATGGAGAGGTATTACCAAACTATATAAGTGGTTGTCGAGTAAGAAAGTATTTAGAGCCATTGATAGAGGATATACTCTCACGACTTCTAACAGCAAAAAATATATGAGAAGAGGACGAAAAAATATGCGAGGAAGCAAGCCCTAGAACGAATAAGAAAACGGAAGGAATGGATGAGAGAGAGGGATGAAAGATATCGGCTAGGAGAGGAACCCATCCCAATGGCTAATTTTAGGGGCTCAGCAAAGCCAGGATATCATGTGAGGCAACTTTATTTGAATTTAGGAGTGGGAACAGAGGAACACCACTTGGTGGATGCTCTCATTGATACAAGAGCAGTTGTCAGCTGCATCCGATCCTCTTTGACTCATAAGCTCCAAGAACAGTTACGTCCAACCAAAGCACATCTTATTGGAATAGGGGGAAATGTTACTAAATGCATGGGCGAGATTACATTATCATTGCACCTAGGAAATAACACGATGCAACAAAAACTTTTAGTGTGTCATGACCAAGATTTATTGGAAGAACTTGTGTTAGGCCAAGATTGGATATACGAATATGCGGTAACTCTCCAATTAGCCTTGGGTTACATATCAGCCAAGATAGGGCACCGTGAAGTATTCAGTGTGTTAGAAGAACGACCTGTCAAAGCCAAGTGTATAGCCCCGAGAGAGCAACTACTCATGCATGACAATGCTTGTACATTTACCTCTACTATGGAACCCCCACCTCCAAGCACTTCACGTGAGAGTACACCAATTCTTAATCTTACGCACCCTCATCGTCCAGTGGACCCCTCTACTAACTTTGTTTCCATGGAAAGCCCTAGTGAGGAATTGAGCACAAGAGTGACTAGTCAGCATAATCATCCTGAACTTTCCCGCATCAGAATATATCCAATTCAAGGCACCAGCCAAGCTTGGATTAGAAAATATCAGGTAACAGCTTATCACCAACAACAGAGTCATCATCTGCACAGGAAACAACAACAATAAAGGAGATAAGCCAAGCTGGATCCCTAGGTCCACAAAAGATTGGCCAATTGTGGATACCAAAGAAATTGATTGCTGCTCAACCCTCTAGAACACAAATATGGGTCCCCAAATCAAATGTACCAACAAAGGCCACTAAGTGAGTACGAACTAAGGACCAATACGAATAAAAAACGAAGGAGCAAGGAAGACACGATGACTTGAAATCGAAGAAACAGAAATACTCAACGAGAGCAACTCAAAGGTTTGAATGGCTAGCAAAGCAGAATTGCAATGTGATAGCTGATCCAAACATCAGAAGCTCCAAAGAAATAGTCACATGCAAAAAAATAAAGCAGATTTGGATGCCCAAATGCCGATCAATCTCCATACATCGACCGAAAACTTTAGCTTGCATACATCTTGAGTTCCATGAACCTTGAGCATGCATAATAGGGCCACATTACAAGGCCATGCATTCAACAACCATTTCTTATATATATATATATATATATTCTTATATATATATATATATATATATATATATATATATATATATATATATATATATATATATATATATATATATATATATATATATATATATATATATATATATTCATCTTCTTCCTTCTTCTTGTCTTTCAGCTTCTTGTCCTTCTTATCTGCATATAGAAAACTAGTTCAATTACCATGATAAGAGTTACCTTCCTTTATGCTATTTTTGGCCTCTTGATTGAAGAGTTGTCCAAGAAAGATGTTGAAGTGTGGACTTTTCACATCCATGATGAGATCATAAGGTGTGGTGAAAGATTGCCATTGCTTATCACCTCTAATCCCGTTAAGAATTTGCCTCATGATGGCTTCTTCTTCAATGAGCTCTCCAATGGATGCCAATTGATCAGCAACCTCCTTTACCTTTTTAACAGACTCAATGATGGTTTGTTTTGGACTCTTCTTCATTTGGTTGAACTCGTTCCAAAGAAGGTTCTTTCTTTTGTACTAGCAGAAAAGAAAGTCTCTAGGGCATCCCAAGTCTCGTGAGATGTCTTGCATCGTGTTATATGTGATAATAGAAAATTGGAGATAGATTTGAGTATTTATGACCTTGCTTGAGCATACCTTGCACATGAAAGTGTGAGCTTATCTATTTCCTCTTGAGTAGGTCCTCCTTTGGATCTTGGTGTAGGCATTGCTTCATCACCTGATACAATCCCATATAGGTTTCTTCCTTGCAAATAAGCATCCATTATGATTTTCCAAGTAGCATAATTGTGTCTATCAATCTTCTCAATCATTGATAGAAAGCCATCTCCCATCTTGGAGTTGCTCTGATACCACTGAAAGAAGTTGGAGAAGCTTGGAGAGGCTTAGAAAGTTGAGTTGTCAAGTGGTCAAGTTGGTCCAGCAAACCAGCATAGGACCAGCCTTAGCTCTTTAGATATGTAAAGTAGACCTTGTATTCTTTTGTTTAGTACAATAAAATCCAATAGGTACTTTGGAACATCAACAAGAACAAGTTGATGCAAAACAGATAACTTGCACCTTGATTAGCTCACAAAAACCTTCTAAAAATGGATGGAAGTTGAGACTTCAAACACTAAGAACAACCAACACTATTACAATTGGAAAAATTCATCCTAAATAAGTGTCATACATAAGGTTGGCTTGCTAAAATGCATAAACACCCTAATTTATATGAACCAAGCAAGGAACAATCACCTTAATAGTGAACTGGGGTCATCCCAATTTTTTAGGGAGTTGCAGAGAATGAACCCAAAAGTGCAAAAGCTCCATTTCTTTGAACCCAATGATCACAATGATCTAAAACTTTGCGTACATAAATAAGATAGTATTATTTTTCCAATGCATGCTTAAAAATTGGATTTGGAGCTGTTCAGAGAGAGCAACACTCTCTGCAAGTTGACTGGGCTTGAGGAAGAAAGAGTAGAGAACTGAAGTAGCACCAAGCAATGATCAAGAAGTATATGTATTTCTTTAAATCATCACTCTACTTTTTTGTACAAATGTTGCGGAGTCTTTATATATCCAACAAGCAGCATGTCATCAACATACACAACAATGATCATAAGCACATCATTTGCACGCTTGACATCCAAGGTGCTCTCACTTGGATGGTTCTCAAAACAAGGTGCAATCAGGTAGGCATATATCTTTCCATACCAAGCACATGGTGCTTGATTCAAACCATATAATTCCTTTTTTTATCTACACTTCTTCATGCACGTCATCATTTAGAAATGTAGTTTTAATGTCCAATTGATGTACATTCCAACCATGATGAGCTACAAGTGCACAAATGCTACAAAAAATAGTCATTCGGCATGTAGGAGCAAAGTTCTCATCAGAATCAATGCCTCTTCCTTGAGCATAACCATTTGCAACAAGCCTAGTCTTATACTTGTCAACTATTCCATCAAGCTTATGCTTCAACTTGTATACCCACTTTGTGCCAAGGCAAGTCACATAAAGACCAGGTACCATTTTCCATAATAGCATCATATTCTGATTGCATAGCCGCCATCCAATTTTTAGAATCTTGTGCTTCATCAAATGAAACAGGCTCATTCACATCACAAAGACTAGATGCAGCCATAGCATAGTAGTGTGATGCAAAAGAGGCACTATGAGAGCATGAATGAGTACGATATGATAGAGGTGCATCTGATTTGCTGTCACAATAAGTTTTTACCAGCCATTTTGGCATAGTTTTTGCCTCCTCAATATCAGCTCTCTCATCAACAAGTGCATCATGTAAATTTGTTTAAAATTAGGACTAGCATTAAACTATCCACCTATAAAAAGAGCCAGCAAAGTGTCATGCATGTCTTTGGAGCTAAATGATGTCTCCTTAGTACATGCAAGTAATGGTTGAATACCATCTTCCACAAAAACAACATCATGTCTAACCAAAATGTGTTTAGTCTATGGACAATACAGACGATAGTACTTGCTTTTAGAAATGTAGCCAACACAAATACATTTCGCTGCTTTATCATCCAATTTCTTGCATTGTTGTTCAGGCACTAATGCATATGCCACACACCCGAAAACATGTAGGTGAGCAACAAATGGCTTGGGGCCATGCCAAGCCTCATATGGAGTGATAGATTTAAATGCTTTAGTGGGACACTTATTAAGTACATATGTTGCACATATAACAGCCTCAACTGAGAAACTATGGGGTAACGCCTGACTCTTGACAATACACCTCGCCATCTCCATGAGTGATATGTTCTTCCATTCTATTGAGGTGTATATGACACTATATAACGACGTTTTATCCCACGTTCAGCTAGGAACGCATTAAAGTTAGAAGACATATATTCCCCCCTCGATCAAAATGGAGGTGCCCATTATACATGCTGATTGATTTTTAGCCAAAACAAAAAAATGTTTGAAGCACATAAATACTTCGAACTTTGCTTGCAATGAATATACCCATGCATGCCTAGAGAAATCATCAACGAAAGTCATGAAGTAAAGATAGTTTGCAAAAGAGGGTGTCTAGATAGGACCATAGACATCACCATGAACAAGATGCAATTTCTATGTAGCCCAAACTGAACCATCTTTTGGGAATAAGGAATGTTGCATTTTACCCAAAATATAGCCTTCATAGACATGTTTACCAGGTGCCTCAAGTTTGGGCAGAGAGGATACCATTTCAATTTTTGCAGGCATAGCAAACTAGCAAAATTCAGATGACCAAAGCATGCATGCCAAAGCTCTACATCTTACAAAGCTTGAGAATCATGTAGTGCACATGCTGAATCATTCACATATTTTTCATAGTCCATGAGCTTATATAGCCCAAGTCATAAAATTCCAAAAGCAATAATAACATCGCCATTTGATAGATCATGAACTATACATATGTCATCAACGAATTTCATGACCAAGCCAATCTTGGCTAAAGCTGAAACTAGTAACAGATTCTTCTTGATCCCTAAAGCATCAGATAATATAAAAGAACTATCATCAACAGTAGTCAGAATGATCTTACCAACTCCTGTCATAGGATAAGAGGAGTTGTAGGCACATGTGATAGTATTCTTTCTAGGGCAGGCTCGAGTGAAGTGAACAAACCACACTACCAGGTAATATGTTTAGTTGCCCCACTATCAAAGTACCAAACATCTGATTCTGCTACAAACATACATTGTTCATAAGAAGATGGTTCATAACATCAAACAGTGCTAAATGCCCATTTTTCATTCTACAAAAGATTAGTAGACTCTATTTTTGGTGTACAGGCCTCTACAACAACCATTCCAGCCTCTTTCTTCCTTGCGTCTTTCTTACTTTCCTCTTTAGCAACGAGCTTTGGACAGCTCTTTATGACATGATCATTTCCTTTACAGTATTTGCAAAAAAAATTCTGCTTTTTTGTTTTCTTCTTTTCTTTATCATCCTTCTTTGATTGTGCATAATTAGCAAATTTTTGATTACTAGTAGAAGAGCTACATTTACCTTTGCCCTTATGACTAGCCAGGAAAGCTTGATCTGCAATACACAATGGACCTATTCTGCCTAGATTGATATTCTTGCAATAGAACAGAGACTAAATCCTCAAATTTTAAGGCATTTGGATTGCCTTTCATCATCAAATGAAGAGTAGAAGCAAAACTATGATATGAATTAGGAAGACCATTCAAAACAGTCTACACAAGTGAGCTTCCATGCAAGACTTCATCTACAAAAATCTAATGTTCCTTCAAATCTTTGATTTTGTCAAAAATTGTCCATGGAATCTTCTTCATTCATGTGCTCACTCTCCAACTGTTTTCGGAGGTGAGCAACACAAGCCTCATTCCTAGCCTGGTATAAAGTGGTAAGTCTATCCCAAGCATCCTTAGCTATTGTGCAAGAAAAAATGTGAGGAATAATGGCACGTTTGACAAACAAGGCTATCAATGCATGTTCCTAAGCACCTTTCCATCCCAATGAATTTTCTCTATAGTAGTTGTAGCAAGAAGCACAACACGAATAGGAACATGAAGAATATCACCATCCTCAATGCCTTTTGCATCACCTTTGGCAACTCTGTTTGCAGGTGTAAGAGGACGTTTTTCAAGACCTTGCACAATATTGTACAGTCCTTTTGCAACCAATACATGACCCATCATATAAGCCCATAATGGGTGATTGGTACCATCCAACTTATCCTCAACAACCAACATACGGAATACATCACTACTTTTAGCCATGGCCATTGGCTAAAATACCCTAATGCAGAAAAGTGATTGTATCTCAAAAAGTTGAACAGAACTACCTTGTGAAGTTCTACCAAACCTATAGTAGACTTTGAGACACTTATACTAGTGAACTGAAACCTATATATATCTTTGGCACAAAAAGATGAAATTGCCTACATAAGCACTGGGATAGTGCATTTAGAGGTTAAAACAAGCTTAGATCGTGATTTTGGCACCATATAGTAGAGCTATTTTGATTGCGTAATCACCCTGAGTATGCTCACCAAATTTCATGCAATTCTTAGACTATGACCAAAGGGGTGTTGATGACCTGGATGAAGTGGAAACCTGCTCTAATACCAATTGTTAGAGTTTGAGGTTTGTGGAAGGAAGCAAACAAACAAGGAAGAAGAAGAAGCTTGGAGTACAACACACAATATTGAATGTATTACCACTCGAACGTACAAAGATAAGTGACGTGTTAGGGCTATAGACATATATGCAACCTGAGGGAAAAAAACCTCCTAAAGAGGGAAAAAAGTGCCTCGATGGTCCTAATGTGTTCACACACATCACTAACTAAATATATCAACAACCTAATCTTCAAGCATTGGATTCAAGAAATGGGAGTATTGAAATGGATGCAAGAACTTTCATGTACATAAGCAATAATTATATGTCCAACCCAAAACCTCAATTCAAGACAACACAAAAGGTGATTTGTTATAGGTGTGGGGAAGATCATTTTGTGAGAGAATGAACTCAACCACTTGCTTTGAGAATAGAAGGAGCTTACTACAAGGATTGTGGAAGAGATCACTTGATTAAAGATTGCCCAAAAAATCCACAAAAAAAAAACTGCAAACTCTCACATCCATCTAAAATTAGTAGCAATTCTAGAGAATATAAAAGAAGAGAAAAAGCATCTAACACCCATAAGTAGTGACAAGAACACAAGCAAGACAATGGAAAGTAACACTGAAGGAGGATAAAAATGAACTAAAAAAGAATGGTTCATGGAAAGAGGGGAGAGCTAAAAAAAGGGTGAGGGGGATAAAAGTTTAGAAGGAATAGAAAAAAAGACACAAACCAACCTTTTAAAGACAATGCAAGGTAGAAATATAACACAAAATTAAAACTATAGAAATATAAAGAAATTGGACACCTTAATAAGGGCATATCAAACAAGATTAGAAGAAGGACCAAGTGTTGCAGATCAAGAAAAAATATGCCCTATGCCTGATTTGGAAGAAGAAAGAATGATGTTATGTAAGGAAGTAATACAAAAAACCCAACAATTGCTTGAGCAATGCCAATTACAATCAAAGATCATATACAAGAAAAAGTATGGGAGGAATTTCTAAAAAAAAAGATGCAAAAACAACATGACATTGTTTGGGCGTTATTGCTCAATGCAATCTTATAGTACCCAAATTATGGGTTTGGGAACAGGGATTTACAAATACAACAATATTCATAAACATGCATTTTTGTTCCTTATAGTTAATTCATCTAATCATTATACATCACACTCCTTCACAATAACACAGTATAGATAGAATCATAACACTACAACAGAAAGTGAAATCTTTGATTATAGAATGGGAATAATACTGTGATACAGTATTTGCTTACAAATGATTCCTTCAAATTCTTCACCAATATTTGCACTCTGGGTATCTTCGTTCTTCGTACTCATCACTTCCGAAATACACACCGTACTGGGTATCACCATACTTCTTCGTAATTAATACACACTGTTCCAAAATTCTAGAATACAAAGTCACTAAAATTACACTTCTCTGGAAACTCTTAGTATCTCCCTTAATTCCCATCCCATTACATTAGAATGATAGTTTACAAAGAAAGTGGTCGTCCACATCGGCTGCTAACACTGGCATGCGCGATGGATCCGAACCCACTGATTACAAGGAAAATTTATAAGTCATCATTCTGATTTTTCATTTCAGGAAACATAATTCTCTCTATATCGTAACGTAATTCATTGAACATTTCCCTAAGATTTTCCTCTACTAGTTGTATCTCTGCTTCAAAAAACTCTTTCAAATCTAAGAGTTCCTGACTAGAACTTCTATAGCTAATTATAGAGGCTTCTAATTCAGGGATACACTGGTGAAATCTAGTCTGGGTGCAGTAGCTATCATCTTCTGCAATCGCTCAAAGGTAGTTTGAGCTTTGTTTGTCCATACAAACTCGATCTCTTGGACATGTGCAAGTTTGTTCAATGGGATGGCAATATGTGCTAACCCATGTAAATGTCGGCCATGCCATCAAACTTGCCCCAGAAATCGTAAAACCTCCTTCAGATTTTGGGGTGCTAGGGTCTCCAAGATCGCTTTAACTTTATCTTGGTCCATTGCAATACCTTTTTCGGAAATCACATGGCCCAACAACTTTCTGCATCGGACTGCAAAATTAGATTTATTTGGCTTCAAACATAAAAGTACTTGAAGAATCGAAGCAGGCACATAAATGGTCCAGGTGTGCAGCCATTGCACCAAAAATTGAAAAGTCATCTAGGAAAATGCACCTAAATGATGTTAGGTATAGAACAAATATTTCCTGCATGCACCACTGGAAAGTGTTTGGCACATTTCGTAACCCAAACCACATGTCTGTGCAAGCAAAAACTCCCTAGTTCATGATAAATACTATTTTTGTCATATCTACTTCCACCATTCGAACTTGGTTATATCCATTGAATCCATCAAGAACTGAATACATTTCTCTACCTGCAACCTCATCAAACATATTGTCCAAGAACGATAAGGGAAAAGGATCCGATAAAGTAGCCGCATTTAATTTTCTGTAATCGACGCAAATCCGTAATTGCTTTTTTTCTTTGGGACAATAACTATAGGTGAGACCCATTACGTATTCTCAATAGGGGCAATGTATCCCACTTTTATCGATTGATCCAGCTCATGTTTGACCTCTTCTACAAAGTTGGGGTTCATTTTGTACCTCTGTTACCTAACCGAGGTAGCATCTAGCTTAAGCAAAATGCGATGATGATAAAACTTTGGATCAAGGCATTTCATGTGTGCATATGTCCAAGCAAAGACATCTTTGTACTACTACAATAAGGATATCAGTGTTGTCTGGAATTCTAGAGCAGGCTCCAAAAAAATTCAGGCTAGCTTTGGCTCTTCCGTAGTATCGAGATTTACCACTTCCAAAGAGTCTTCCTCTATTCATATTTTTCCATTCTCCATGGGGTCTTTTATCACTAGGTCGACACTATCTTCTTCCTTTAGCTCCAAAGGTTCTATACAGATTGCAGCCGCTATACTATCCTAGCCTGTTTTGATAATTGAATTCACATCGACCACTCTGAAAGACAGTAAATCTCTATTCACTTCTAAAAACTGTTGTTCTTCATCGTCCTCAAGCCCGTCTAGCATATGTGGAGGCTCTGCTAATACTGGTTTATGTTCGAGAAGACAATGTTGCTCTTCTTCTAATGGAATAGAAAATTTTGCATGTCCTCTTCAGAATGTAATTGTCTTTTCATCCCAGTTCTATCGGACTTTATCATTTTGCAACCAAGGTCGGCCCAACAACAAATTATAATCCAAATTTTGCCCCTTCAGTTCCAGCACAACAAATGTAATGTTGAATAGGACCTTCGAAATATGGATAAGGATGTCCTTAACCAGCCCCATTGGCTGCACCTGTGATTGATCAACCATCGGAACAAAGAAGGGAGTTGGGTCTATTTTGTTCCAACCCATTTGCTTACATGTGGTGGTAGATGCAATTTTGTTGATAGACCCACCATCAATCAAAACCTTTGGAATGGCTTTATTTTTATACCACACTGTGATCGTAGGGACCCCATAGTCTACTATCCTGTCAAGCACATCCCTTACCATTGAGACCGAGGGTTCTAGACTAAGAGAGGGTGAATATTTTTCCTGTAGTTGTCGTAATAATTGCTTTCGAAAAGGTGGGACCAGTGCCAGTACCTAATGACAATTTAACATGTGAATCTTATAAGAACTAACAATACTCCCCATTCCCTGATGTTCCAAGGTTTGTATTTCCTTGTTTCTATTCTATCCAAACCTGCTCACTCCGAAATCTACTAGTAGGCTTTTGATCAATAGACATCACCTACAATACTTGGGATATAGGTGCATCCATTGATGGCCCAACATTCTCCTTTATCTCTTGACTTGTAGCTAAGTCGATGATCTAATCCAGTGTGAGTGACTGATCCAAGGTGTACATATAAATCTTTTGTTTGATAGGTGGTTGAAGTCCGTCGGCAAAAAAATCTGTTAACATTTCTTTGGAAGGACATTTTGTCTGTCGGGAATTGTCACATCATAGATCTCAAATCTGACGCATATTATTCTACCATTTCTTTTTGCATCATATATTGGAGTGATGAATATAGCTCCAAAATAGTCTTAGCAGTCCGAAATCGCAATAAGAAAGCCTCCTTCAACTCAGTATAGGTTGAAAAATAATCAAAAGGGTACTCGATAAGCCATTTCAATGCATTACCTGCCACTGTGGCTTGGAATACCTGGAACTTATGCCTATCATCATGAAAGTTACAATGATTACATATTTATTGATTTTCAAATGTGCATACATGCACATCTAGGTCCTCATCCACTTGTCCATGAAAATGAGTATAATCTACACTCTTTGGGCCTCATTTTGCCCATTTGCCCACCCTCCCACCCTTTTTTCATCACGTTTACTCACCTTCTTTCACCCTATTCTCCCTCCCACCTAAGCATTTGGTGGTATTTTATGACCTTTATGGCACATTGTTATAATCATTGGTTCATTGTTATAATCGTTAGAAGTGTTTATCAACACTTTGCGGTGAAGATTGGTATTTTGTATTCGATTCTATAGTTCACCTTCATTTTCAAGCTCAAGCTCTTTATTCTTACAACCCATACCAAAGATCAAGGCATCGGTGAGATCGATTTCACAATAGCCAACAAGATTGTTTTTTGACAACTGATTTGTCTGCAACACTCAAAAACTGAGATTCGAGCGATTCGAGCGACATTCTCCTCCAACGCAATCTTCTTCTCCGACTTCCAAGCAGATGATCCCGCTATAGGCTTTGGCGCGAGAGGAAGAATCTTCGCAGTCCGCCTTCCCTTGATGCATAGGCTCACGGTCACGGATCCCACCATGGTTAGACCGGCGTGCAGAGAGCTTGTTCCCCATAGCACTGTCTGCGTCGATGGGAACTGACTAAGCCATTTCAAGTCATCAAAAACTACCAAAATCAAGTTTGACAATGCCAACCCGTAAGAAGACAGGAATCACGTAATAGAGTTGTCTATGTGTGAGCAGAGACCAAAGGAACAGAGAGGGCTCTTCTGTTGCCCAAGAAAGAAGATGCACACAGATGAGAAGGAGAGCTCATAAGGGACTCCATCGCAGAGTCAAAGAAGATCAGAATGCTGGGAGTCCTACAATTGGACCTGCAGGTATTCGCATCTTTGGTGAAAATATGACAAGGCCAGTTCTAAAAGCGAGAACGCACAACCAATAGCTATAAAGGAGAGGACCGGGAGCCAAATGCAGAGGGAAAATTACAGAAACAAAGGGTTCTCCATGAACTCCCTGTGAGAACTACTCACTCGTGCACAGAGAGATCTTCAATCACCTTGCACCTGCTACAAATTCGAAGCTCTATTGCTCGGGCTATTGTGTCATCTTTGAGAAATCGAGAAACAGTGAGAGAGAGAGAGAGCGAGAGAATTTCTCTCACTTCAGAGAGAAGCCATAGAGCGGCTGGTTGCTGACATGTGGGCTGTTGAGGAGGGAACTACAAAGCGCTACATCACTCGTTCGCTGACGGACTGACACGTCCAGTTGGGCCCAGTAATCTCGTTAAGTTACCATATTTGCCTTCACCATCCTCAGCGATAGAGAGCAAGAAAGAGGGAGAGAAAGAGCACTCCAAAATGTATGTGACTCTCTGTGGAGAAGAAGAGCAGTGGGGAGATTCGAGAGTATGGAAGCGCTCACTGGTTCGACAGTCCTATAGTTGAGACCTCACATGATTCAGCTGGCCCAAGTCAAATAAATTCGAGAGTGCACGACGTATTTGATTGTATCCTTACTATTCCTAGAAAGCGCACCCATGCTCGACTGGAGCACAGACTTTAAGTTTTCTAACTATAATGTGTTTACTTCCAAAAAGTGCTTTGACATCACACATGATGTCAAAGTTATTGACGTAAGTGCTCAAATCATAGAATCATATTTCTTAGCACAATTTGGCACCCTTAAGAGCCTTTTTGTATGTTTTTCACAACGACCCTTTGTATTTCCTAAGACGGTTCCCACTCAATTGGGCACTAATTGGCACATTTTGATTCTCATTCATACTCTCGCTAAGTAAAGGAATATTTTCTCAACGGTTTCACCTCCAACATTGGCACCCTACTTTGACACACTTTGGCACTAAGTGCCCTATCTTTGTACACTCAACATATAAAAAGAAAAGGTATTGTGTGTGTATGATTGTGGGATTGGAGGTTAGTCTAAGCCCACCCACAAGTCCTCTTTGAGCATCGACTCTCCCCACTCCACGGTGTCTTTCTGTGCACAAGTGAAGGGCTATTCTAAGCCCCCTCAAAGTGTCTCTTCTAATTCTTGGTGCAAGTGAAGGGCTACTCTAAGCTCCCCCCCCCTCCCTAAGGTGTTTTTCAGTCTGGTATCGAGTTGGTCATTTCAAGCTTTGCAATTATTTTGAAGTGATATTTTTTGGCACGTCTCTTTGATAGTGTTTCTAAACACTTTATCCTCAAAGCTTTGTAATGACCAAAAGTGAAGGTAGCTCATCATCTATGGCTAACTTCTTACCTTCTTTCACCCCTATTTGTATGCCTAAAAATGAATGCCTCAATGGACAAAATTACAATCTATGGAAAGATGTCATGCGCGCATATCTCTACATGAATCTCCTACATGAGGTAGTAGACGGGTCAGACCCCGAACCCAATAGGGATACCAACTTAGACAATTGGCATGTGTGGAATGTCAAGGACAAAAGAGCTTTAGGTGAGCTGTTACTTGCCTGCGAGAAACTAACGAAAGGTCATATCACGGCATGTAAGACGTCCAAGGACGCTTGGGATATGCTAGCCGCTTTGTATGAAGACAAAACTCCTTCGAAGATATATGCATTAGAGGCCGCATTTCATAATTTGACAATTAGGCCACACGACACAATTACCAAGGTCATAGCCCAATTTGAGGACTACCAGTGTAAATTAGCACTATGTGGTAGGCAGATCTCTAGTGAAGACATGGCCATTAGGCTTCTTAACAAGTTACCTAAGTCATACGAGACATTTATCACAACTTTGTATAATCGCGGCCAATTCTTATCTTGGGAAGAGGTTCGTCGACTATTGCTCCTTCACGACTCGCGAGCCAAATCAACTTCCTCCCAGGAATCTGCCATGAAGGCCAAAGGCCCATTCAATAAGGGCAAAACCACAAGTCATCATGCTAGTAGTGGATCTAAGCAAGGATCGCATACTTCATCGAAGAAGTTCACCTGTAATTTTTGTGGAAAATCAGGACACTTAGAAAAGTTTTGCTATAAAAATAAACAATCATCGAAGGCTTCTACGTCTAGGCAAGCATCCAAAGGATCCCAACATAGATCCCACTGCTCAAGCGAGGAACTCTTCATCTCCTCAGAAGCCAATGCCCTAGTTACTTCTAGCTCCCCACATGAGTGGATCTTTGATAATGGAGCTACCTCCCATATGTGCAAAGACAAGGACTCCTTTCAAGAACTCGAAGAACATACGGGAGAAGTCTATCTTGGCAACAACAAAAGTGTACCGATCAAAGGAAAAGGGAAAGTTCAAATTTCCAACCATCAGGGGGAATGCAACTCTTTATCCAATGTTCTTTTTGTTGCAAATTTATGTATGAATCTACTTTCTGTCAAGGCCATTACAGATCAGGACAAACAAGTATGGTTTGATAACACCTCAGTTAAGGTAGTTGATCCCCATACAAAGGATGTCATTGCTCAAGGTATTGAAGAAAAGGGCCTCTACAAGCTATCTTGCTTTGTATCCAAAGAATCAACCTCAAGTCTGTGGCACCAAAGATTTGGCCACACTTCTTACTTATCAAAAATCTCTTCATCCCAACTTGTGAAAGGATTGCCAAAGATAGGGCAACTTATTGATGTCTGCCAAGCTTGCACCCAAGGCAAGCAACACAGGGCCCTAGTTTCCAAGGAATCTTCAACACGAGTGAGGATATGATCTTCAATGAAGCTTCCTCATACTCAAGAAAAGATTCAAGTACAATTCTTAGTCCACCTATCTACACTTCAGAGGGGGACTCAGTATTTCCAAACTCCAACTCAGAAGCAAGTACTTCAAGTCACCCAAGAAGATATCAAAGACTTATTGACAAGTGACAGCGAGAACAAAGTCATTATGTCAATTATGTCTTAATACATGAGATTCAACAAATCCCAGAACCATCTAATTACAAAGAAGCTCAAGGACAACCTAAGTGGGAAGAAGCTATGCAAGTAGAAATGGATGCAATCGAAAAGAACGAAACTTGGACTCTTGTACCTAAGCCCACAGATCATCAAGTCATAGGAGTTAAGTGGCTCTTTAAAGTTAAGTACAAGTGCGATGGCACATTAGAAAAGTACAAAGCAAGATTGGTAGGTTGAGGGATACAAGCAACAACATGGCATTGACTATGAAGAAACCTTTGCAACTATTGCAAGATTCACAACCATAAGAATCATTTTAGCACTAAGTGCTCACTTTAAGTGGCCCATTTACCAGATGGAAGTCAAAAGTGCATTCCTCAATGGAGGAATGCACATGTATACCTGGTGGTTGTGAAATCTATACCTCTTCACTTATCCAACCATTTAAGAATGTATTTTTCACATCAAGTTGGAGGAGTCTCCAATTCCTTGCAGCGGCTACACTTATCAATGTCCTGATTGTACTCATTTTTGCAACTTTCAAGAATGTTTCCTCATAGTCTATACCATGAGTTTGAGAGCATCCTTTGGCAACTAATCTTGCTTCTACCTACAAACTGATCCATCTAAATTTCCTTTAACTTCATATACCCATCTGCAACTAATTACCTTTTGATTCGGTGACATTGGAACCAAATCCCAAGTGTCCATCTCCTTCAATGCATCTATTTCTTCTTTCATGGCCTTTTCCCGATTAGGGTTTCCCTTTGCCTCTTCATAGGTTGAGGTTCCTCTGAAATAGAGTCTTTTTCCAAGTAGATTGAATGCTTTGTAACAAATGTGGAATCATATCCATACCTTTCTGGTTGTTTCTTCCCTCGCGTTGATCTTCTAGGTGCTTGTTTGGAGCATTCTGCAACCTCTTGCATCTTTTCTCTTTTATCTTGGTCATCGTCTATATCACTTCTTGGATTCTAGACCTATGTATCATGCTTGCTTCCTAATTGATGACAATCATAATCAAGATCATATGGTAGAGTTACCTTTTGTTTTTCTTCATCATACCAAGCCCTATGTTCTTCAAACACAACATCTCTACTTGTAGTGAATTGCTTGGTTTAAGGATTATAGAACCTCTAACCCATCTGTGTTAAATCGTATCCAATAAACACTAACTTTGTTGCCCTTTCATCTAGCCTACCTCTTCTTTGTGATGGTACATGAACATAAGCTAAGCAACCAAAAACCTTGCAATGTCCAAGACTAGGTTTTCTTCCATGCCATGCTTCATAAGGAGTCATACCTTGAAGTGATTTGGATGGTAGTCTATTGACAAGGTACACACCAGTTGAAATAGCTTCTGCCCATAGATAATGTGGCAACTTCTTCTCTTCAAGCATTGTTATGGCTGATCCAACCAATGTTTTGTTTCTCCTCTCTGTAAAGTTCCATTTGGTTGAGGAGAGTACCTGGTAGTCACTTCCCTTTTGATACCTTTGTCCTGCAAGAACTCATCAAAATCTTTGGAGAAGTATTCTCTCCCTCCATTAGATCTGAGCTTCTTTAGTGATCTACTTGCATGATTCTCCACATGTGTGAGATACTTTTTGAAGCAATCAAATACTTCATTCTTATTCTTGATAAAGTATAAAACATCCCATCTACTATGGCCGTCAATAAATGAGAAGTAATACCTTGATCCTGCCAAGGTTCTTGACTTGGTCCCCATACATCTGTATGTACTAAGTCCAATAAGTTGTTGTGGATGTAGCCTTTGTGGTTGAATGGTTGTCTTTGTGCCTTCCCAATCTGATATGCATCACACCTGTTAATCATGTGTTGATTTGATATGTTCGGCAGTCCTAGAACACTTTGATCCCTGCATATATCCTTCAAGGTTCTTTCATTCACATGAGAAAGTCTCTTATGCCAGACTTCAAGCTCACTTAGGGTTTTAGACCCAAAAGTGAATAGAACTATGTTCCTGGTTTCTCCTACTTCAAAAGTAAAGAGCCTATTATGCTTCTCACCTCTAGCTATCTTCTTGAAGCCTTGACATGGATCTTCCACAAAATCTACATGTTGGGTGAACCTAACTTGCAAGCCTTTTTCAACTATTTGGCCTACACTTATTAGGTTTTTAGTGATAGTGGGTACATAGAGAACCTTACTCAGAATGTTTGTCTTGTCGTTGGAAGCTTTGGCATTACCAATCTTCTCCACATTGTGCTTTCTGTCATCCTCTGTTTGCACTTCATGTCTATGCTTTGGACTTTCCAAATCAGATAGAAGAGTAACGTTGCCTGCAACATGGTTTGAACGTCCTAAATCTATGTAGAACAAATGATCATCTTCTTTACCTTCTTTGTGGCTTAGATTCATGAGAAGCAATGAGTCTTCATGTGGTTGATCTTCTGAATGATTGTTGAAGTCCCTTCTATTATAGCCTCTATTGTTATTGTTGAAGTTGTGTCCACCTCTGCCTCTATTGCTGCCCTATCCACCTCTTCCAGTTCCTTTTTGGGTCTTCCCATTGAACCAGCAATTCTGATGGTGTGGTTGGTCTTATCGCATATGGCATAAGGTTGAACATTCTAACCTTTGGCTTTGTCTTTCTTTGGTCTTTTCTTCTTCCCTTTCCACTTGCTTTTGTTTGCAAAGTTGGCTTGGGAAGTCTCTTCTTCATCTTCTTCCTTCTTCTTGCCTTTCTGCTTCTTATCCTTCTTATCTACATATAGAGCACTACTTGAATTACCATGATAGAAGTTATCTTCCTTTATGCTATTGTTGGCCTCTTGATTAAAGATTTGTGCAAGAAAGATGTTGAAGTCTGGAGTCTGCACATCCATGATGAGATCATAAGCCGTCGTGGAAGATTGCCATTGCTTATCACTTCGAATCCCATTGGGAATTTTCCTCATGATAGCCTCTTCTTCAATCAACTCTCCAATGGATGCTAATTGATATGCAACCTCCTTGAACTTGGTAACAAACTCTGTGATGGTTTGTTTAGGTGTCTTCTTCATTTGGTTGAACTCGTTCTAAAGATGATTCTTTCTTGCTTTCATACTAGCAGAAAAGAAAGTCTCAAGGACATCCCAAGTCTCTTGAGATGTCTTGGATCCTCTAATATGTGGTAATAGAAAGTCAGAGATAGAGTTTAGTATGTATGACCTTGCTTGAGCATCCCTTGCGCACCAAAATGTGAGCTTATCTGTCTCCTCTTGTGTAGGTCCTCCTTTGGATCTTGGAATAGGCATAGCTTCATCACCTGCTACAATTCCAGAAAGATTTCTACCTTGCAAATAGGCCTCCATTCTGATTTGCCAAGCCGCGTAGCTGTGTCAATCAAGCTTCTCGATCATTGAGGGAAAGCCATCACCCATCTTGATCTAGCTCTGATACCACTAAAAAAACTTGGAGAAGCTTGTAGGAGGTAGAAAAGTGCGTTTCAAAGTGACGATGTTTGGTCTAGCCAACAGGCACAAGACCAGCCCTTGAGCTTATGGAGACTCAAATAGACCTTATATGCATGTGATAAGTGCAAAGAATTGCACTATGTACTTTGGAGCATCAAGGAGAAGAAGTCGATACAAATTCAAATAGGTTTGCACGTCGATTAGCTCAAAAAACTTACTATCTATGGAAGAGACAATGAACTTCAAATGCCCATAGCAACCAGCATGATTACAAATAGAAAAATCCTTTTATGGGAGTTTTACACATAGAGTTGAGTGTATATAATGCACAAAAGTATAAGTAATAGACAAAATATGCTATAGGAATGAATCAGAAACTCAATGGTGGTACCTCCTATTTTTTAGGAATACGTAGAGATTGACCCCGAGACAACAAAACTAAGCTTTCTCCCCGTCTACTCAACCAAATGCTTTGAAAATTTATATTCATAAATAAGACACTAACACCTTTCCAAAGATCCATCTTGCTTTTAATTTGGAGCTCTGGAGAGAGAGCAGCAACCTCTGCAAGATTATTGTTGGCGAAGAAGATGATGCAAAAAATTGAAGAGACAATAATGGTCACAAGTGTATGTATATTGCTTCCATGTATTGTACAAGTGATTTCAAGTCCTTATATAGACTCTAGAAATGCTCCACGACTTCTACAAGTGGATTTGAATTCAAATGAAGGTGGTAATGGTTGTTGGAGGGAATCAATTCGCTTTCCTACAATCTAGGAAAAGTGAAGATCTAGTTTGATCTACTTTTAGGTGATTGATTGCTTAATTGAATGCAACTCAACCACCACAAATTCGTGGGATTTGGGCTCTATCTTTCTACTTTTACATGTGTAAATCTCAAGGCTTTTACAACGGTAAATGAACCATCAAAAATCTCTCAAAAAAACACAATAATTGAGCATAAGAAAAAGAATTGTCCAACAGATATTCTTTCGATGCGATAGCCTTTGATGTAGATCAAATCCACCTCAACCATAGTGTAAGCTTGATGTTCCAACATTATCCACATCCAATAACAAATCATTTTCTATAGAGAGTAGTTAGAAAAGAAGTTCATAGCTTTTTGGGTGGATTTTCAGGCTATAATCACGTAGCTATTGCATTAGAAGATCAACACAATACTACCTTTGCAACTGAATGGGGTGTCTTTGCATTTAGGGTTATTCCTTTTTTCTTATAAAATGGACTAGCCACATTCCAAATTTTGATGTGCCATGTATTCAAAGATTTTCTATGAAACATAATGGAAATTTATTTAGATGATTTACACACTTTTTCTAATCAAAGAAAAGATCATCTACAAGACCTGCAAAATATATTAAGAAAATGAAAAACTTATAGAGTGTGTCAAAACCATGAAAACTGTGTCTTTTTTGTTAGAAAAGGAATAATTTTAGGACACATAATCTCTAAGAATGGAATATCAACTAATTGAGAGAAGATAAAAGCTAAAGTGAATCTATCAAAACCAACAAACGTGAAGGAATTACAAACATTCATGGGACATTGTGGTTATTATAGGAAATTTGTGTACAAGTTTGTAGAAATTGTCAAACTTCTGTATGCATTGATTACTAACTTTGACTCGACCAATCAATGTGAGAAAGCCTTTGAAACTATAAAAACGTGTTTGGTCATAGCACCTATGTTGGAGTTTATTGATCTCCAAAGTACAGCTAGAAGTAGGTGAAACCCAACAGGACCTAGTTGACTTTTTCACAAACTTGTATGCACAGACCAATTTTCTTGCAGAGCAAATTTCTCTTTACTCACTTTGAATTTTCCAAAACTGTTTCACAGACATAAACTAGACTCTAAGAGCTTTCCAACAAGATATAGAACACCTCAAATGGATAAATCCACAATGAGCTATGACCTCTGCAATATGCAGCTTTAATGGAGACCTTGAAACAGAGATGAACCTGAGGACACACATCACTTGCAGAGACTACTGCTCTTAACTCACAACTCCAATGACTTTGAAACTTTCCAGAATACAAGTAGACTTAAAGAGCTTTCTAACAAGCCAAAGAACACATGATTTGGATACATACACAAGGAAATATGACCTCTGCAAGTTTGAGGTTTAATGGAGACCTTCAGCAGGGATAAAAAATAGAGAACACACACTACTTGCAGAGAGTATTGCTCTCAGCTCACAAATCCAATGATTATGAAAATTTACAGGAAGAAAGTAGACAGTAAGAGCTTTCCAATGAGCTATCAAACATGTAATTTGGATATATAATGAGGGAGATACAAGCTCTGCAATCTCTGCATACAAAACTACAGCAGTGTAGAGATACACATATGACTCTCTTGGACATCCCACAAGATCACGCCTTTTCTCCTCTTTTTATAGCATGGGAAACTAATCTAAAACCTTCCTAATACATCTAAATTCGTGGTAGACACTTGGATGGAGGTATTACATGACTCAAGTGCTCAAATAAGCAAAGTATTGATGGACTTTGAGAACTAGCCACATCGACCTTCCACTAGGACACCACTGAAGCTCCCTTGTGACTCACTAATTTGACTCACCATGTTCTAGAACTCACGTGGTATTTTTGCTACATTTTATGAATAATATGAGCCTTCTTGAAGTATTTGAAGACTTCCCAAAGGTATTTACATAATTTGAAACTTGTACCCTACATAAAACAAATGTTCGCAACATTCTCCCCCTCAAGTTTCAAAGGGTATTTCCTTCATGCCAAGAATATAGTTGAATATTTGAAGCTTTGGTCCATCCAAGGATTTGGTGAAGATATCTGCAACTTGATCCTTTGTTCCAACAAAAGAAACCTGCACTTCATTGTTCATGGCCTTCTCTCGAACATAATGATAGTGAACCTCTATATGCTTTGTTCTAGCATGAAAAATAGGATTTGAGGTCATATGAATGCTGCTCAAGTTATCCCCATATATCAGTGGTACATCAACCTGCACATTCAAGTCATGAAACAACTTTTTAAACCACATAACCTCAGTAGTAGCCAATGCTAAACCTCTATACTCAGCCTCTGTAGAAGATAAAGCAACTGTAGGCTGTTTCTTTGAACTCCATGTTAATGTCTTGTTTCCTGCTATTACCACATATCCACTTGTGGATCTTCTGTCATCTTTGCTTCCAGCCCAATCTGCATCACTAAAGACTTTAAGAGTTAGATCAGCATCATGACTATAAAATAATCCTTCGTTCATGGTACCTTTCAAATATCTAAGCACTCTTTTCGCTGCATGCATATGAGGTACTCTAGGTTCATGCATAAACTGTGACAATACTCCCACTGCATAACATATATCAGGTCTAGTTTTTGTTGCATAAATCAAATATCCTACCATGGATCTATATACATTCATATCATGCAACTCATCACCTTCCTTTGCGCTTAGCTTTACATTACATTCCATTGGAGTAGAAACAAATTTACATTCCTGCATACCAAACCTTTTCAGCATATCACATATATACTTTCTTTGTATCAACCACATACCTTCATCGCTATACACAATTTCAATCCCAAGAAAGTATCTGAGCAAACCAAGATCTGAAATTTTAAATTCCTTTCCCAAATTACCTTTTATCTCATCAATTGCTTTTGCATCATTCCCTGTAATCAACAAGTCATCCACATAAATGCATACATAGACACACATGCCATCTATATGTTTTACATAAAGTGAAGGATCAGCATGACTCGCTGTGTATCCTTGCAGCATAAGATACTTTACCAACCTTGCATTCCATGCCCTTGGTGCCTGCTTAAGACCATACAATGCCTTCTTTAACCTGCATACATGATTAGGACATTTTGCATCCACATAACCATCTGGTTGTGACATATACACTTCTTCATTTAACTCACCATTAAGAAAGGCATTCTTTATATCGAGTTGATATATATTCCACCGTTTACTTGCAGCCAAAGCCAACAAAGTTCTCACCGTTGCCATATTTGCTACTGGACTAAATGTTTCCTCATAGTCCACACCTTGAGTTTGATTATATCCTTTTGCTACAAGTCTAGCCTTATATCTAGACACACTACCATCACTATTTCTTTTAATCTTAAAAACCCACTTGCAACCAATTACCTTTTGCTTTGGTGTACTTGGAACTAAATTCCAAGTCTTGTTATCCTGTAGTGCTTCCATTTCTTCTCTCATTGCTTTCTCCCACTTTTCATCTCCTTTGGCCTCATCATAACATGTGGGTTCATTTTCCTGCTCAACTTTTGTCATAAAAGCATAATGAGTATTCATGAAAGATTCATAAGTATACCTTTGAGGTTGCTTACTTACTCTTGAAGTTCTTCTTACCTCCAATGTAGATGCTCTTCCTTTCTTATTAGGAACCTTTGATGATTCTCCATACTCACATACATCACTAATTTCCTCTCCTTCATCATTAACTTCAACAAGTTTGAGTTTACCTTTACTTTTAACACTTGGAGGTGACTCTTGCCTTAATCTTCCATTGAAAGGTGATCCTCTTTCTTCATCTAAACCACTCCTTTCATCATTTAAACTTCCTGATGGCTGAACTATGCATTCTTCTCCTTCAACCACACCTTCTTCATTTTCATCCATGACCTGCAAACAATTCTTATCTGCATACCATGAAAGTGATTCATCAAAGTTTACATCTCTTGACACAACAACCTTATTGGTATGAGGATTATAGCATCTATATCCTCTTTGAGTATCTGCATAACCAATAAATATACATTTTTCTGATTTCGCATCAAGTTTAGATCTCACCTCACTAGGTACATGTACATAACATACACAGCCAAATACTTTCAAATGACTTACACTTGGTTTCCTTCCATGCCATACCTCATATGGTGTCAAATGATGAACTCCAGCAGTCGGAACTCTATTCATAATGTAAACACTTGTGCTAACAGCTTCAGCCCAAAAATAATTAGGCAAACACATATCATTAAGCATGCTTCTAGATGCTTCTGCTATGATTCTGTTTCTTCTTTCTGCGACTCCATTTTGTTGTGGAGTATACCTGCATGTAACTTCTCTTTTGATACCTTCATCATACAAAAAATCAGTAAAAGCTTGAGAGAAATACTCTCCTCCTCCATCGGATCTTAGCTTCTTAATATACCTTCCTGTTTGCTTTTCGACATATGATTTGAACTTCTTGAAACAATCAAAGACCTCACTCTTATGTTTAATAAAATACACAAATGTCATTCTACTATGATCATCAATGAATGATACATAGTACTTATTACCAACCAAGGATGCCTCTTTAGTAGGTCCCCACACATCTGTGTGTATGAGATCTAGCAAACCATCACTTACATAGCTTGAATGCTTAAAAGGTTGTCTACTCTGCTTACCCATTTGACATGCTTCACAAAGATGCACCATATGTTGCTTAGTAAGATCAGGTAATCCTTCAACAATCCTCTTCTTTGATAGCTCCTTTAACTTGTGTACATTCATGTGTCCAATCCTTTTGTGCCATAGATCAAGCTCTGCTATTCGATGCATACCATAAGAGAAATAGTTTGTATGATTTGGGTTTACCTTGAATGTAAACAATCTACCTTGTTTTTGACCTCTAGCAATTAACCTCCTTTGCTTTGGATCCTCAATGAAGCAACCTGCATGATTAAATCTCACTTGTAGACCTTTTTCTACCATTTGACCAACCGACATCAAATTCTTAGTGATCGTTGGCACATAAAGTACATCCTTCAAGCAATTTTTCTTGCTCTTATCCTGCATAACAACATCTCCAACCTGCATAATCTTATGTGTTGTATCATCTCCTGTTTCAACATGACCTTTACATGACGGATTATGCATATTAGAAAACCATGAAGCATCATGAGACATGTGATTAGAACAACCACTATCTACATACCATACATCGCTATTGCAATTCATCTTAGTTTCTACATTCATCATAAGAAGAGAATCATAATCATCACTTTTACCTTCAACTGCATAATTTCCTTGTTGTTTACCTCTTCTTGAATAGCCTCCTCTTCGATTACCACCTTGATTATTTTCATTTTGATAACAATCTTTGGCATAGTGTCCATACCTTCCACATATATAGCAATTGTTCTTATTATCTTCACTCCTTTGTCTTTGGTTGTAGTTGTAGTAGCCTCTCGTACCTCTAGCGCTTGATCTTCCTCTTCCTCTTGTGTTGAAGAAGCCACTTGAAGTCCTTTGATCATCGCTCCTTCTTCCTCGACCTCTATTTGAACCTCTTCCACCTCTGTTTCCACCTCTTGATGATCCTACATAAAGAGCTTGTCCTTGAGATCCTTTTTGATTTGAAGTAGAACCATTTAGATTCATCTCCTCCGTGACCATGAGGGCAATAAGTTGATCAAAATCTGGTAATTCTCCTCGGACATAAACTGAAGTAATGAAGGGTTTCCATCTCTCATCATCTTTGAGTCCGTTGAGAGTATGTGCAACCAAGTCGTCGTCCTCCACATGAGCTTGAATTGATCCTAGTTGATCTGCAATCTCTTTAACTTTCAATATGTAATCATTGACCGATGTCCTTGTATCTTTCTTTATGTTATTCAACTCATTTTTGAGTTGAATCTTCCTTGCTCTTGTACCTGTAGCATACAACCTTTCCAATGCAAGCCAAACATCTCTACTTGTGTCTAGATCTTGTATGTGTCCTACCATTGAATCTTGAATATTTTGTGATAAAATGAATATAACCCTTTTGTCTCTCTCATTCCAAAGTCTAAACTCCCTCAATTGTTGCTGATTTGGGTCCTCTGGTAATGTGGGTTTGATATCTGTGCCGTCAATCAAACCATACAAGCCTCTACCTTGCAAGTATGCTGTGATTCTAAACTTCCATGCTTGATAATTGGTCTTATCAAGCTTCTCTATTTGTGCATGTTGGTCTCCCATAATAAAAATGCTAAGCTTCCTCCTTTAAGCCTCCTTTCCAATGTGTGTGATGAAAAGAAATATAATATTCACCTTGTAAATGAGGTATGTGCACCTTCTTTGCTTGGATGTTGCTTCAGATGCCTCCTTGCAATCTTCTTCTACCTTTGTGTAGTGTTGATGATGAACTGCTTCCTTGATAGCTTCAAATTCTTCGTCAAGGTATGATAACCTTCTCCAAGCCTCCAAGTACTTGCTCTGATACCAATGTTGGAGTTTATTGATCTCCAAAGTACAGCTAGAAGTAGGTGAAACCCAACAGGACCTAGTTGACTTTTTCACAAACTTGTATGCACAGACCAATTTTCTTGCAGAGCAAATTTCTCTTTACTCACTTTGAATTTTCCAAAACTGTTTCACACACATAAACTAGACTCTAAGAGCTTTCCAACAAGATATAGAACACCTCAAATGGATAAATCCACAATGAGCTATGACCTCTGCAATATGCAGCTTTAATGGAGACCTTGAAACAGAGATGAACCTGAGGACACACATCACTTGCAGAGACTACTGCTCTTAACTCACAACTCCAATGACTTTGAAACTTTCCAGAATACAAGTAGACTTAAAGAGCTTTCTAACAAGCCAAAGAACACATGATTTGGATACATACACAAGGAAATATGACCTCTGCAAGTTTGAGGTTTAATGGAGACCTTCAGCAGGGATAAAAAACAGAGAACACACACTACTTGCAGAGAGTATTGCTCTCAGCTCACAAATCCAATGATTATGAAAATTTACAGGAAGAAAGTAGACAGTAAGAGCTTTCCAATGAGCTATCAAACATGTAATTTGGATATATAATGAGGGAGATACAAGCTCTGCAATCTCTGCATACAAAACTACAGCAGTGTAGAGATACACATATGACTCTCTTGGACATCCCACAAGATCACGCCTTTTCTCCTCTTTTTATAGCATGGGAAACTAATCTAAAACCTTCCTAATACATCTAAATTCGTGGTAGACACTTGGATGGAGGTATTACATGACTCAAGTGCTCAAATAAGCAAAGTATTGATGGACTTTGAGAACTAGCCACATCGACCTTCCACTAGGACACCACTGAAGCTCCCTTGTGACTCACTAATTTGACTCACCATGTTCTAGAACTCACGTGGTATTTTTGCTACATTTTATGAATAATATGAGCCTTCTTGAAGTATTTGAAGACTTCCCAAAGGTATTTACATAATATGAAACTTGTACCCTACATAAAACAAATGTTCGCAACAACCTATTGTAAAAAATCCACAATGGGATGTGATACTTCATGTGCATGTAGATGCTTCTAATTTTGCCTTAGGATGTGTATTAGCATAGCCCATAGAAGGAAGCAAATTAGATTTTCCCATCGCATATGCAAGGAGACAATAAAATCAAGCTACGAAAAACTACACCACAACTAAGAGGGAAGGATTAAGAACGGTGTTTGCACTAAAGAAGTATAGACATTATTTGTTGGCTAACAAGTTTAAGTTCTTTGTAGATCATCAAGCTCTCTTATACTTAGTAAGCAAACCTTTTCAAAAAAGTAGGCTAGTTAGATGGTTCTTACTTCTCATGGATTTTGAATTTGAAGTGGTAGTAAGACAAGGAAAAACCCATTTGAGAGCATATTATTTATCATGAATTTTCACTAGAGAAAATTCACATTTATTTGATGATGAGCTACCTGATGCATATCTCTTTCATGTAGAAAGTATACCAGGATGGGCAAGCTCCTTGGTACCAAATTTGGTAGTTGGACCAAGAATATCGAAATGGATTTCCACACATTTAATTTTGCAAACTAAGAACTTTATTCTTTTATCAAGACATTTGTACCATGTGAATAACATTGGAGTACTAGAATATTGTGTCCGTGAAGAAGAACAAGGCACATATTTAAAGAAAGCACATCTTTGGAATCCATGTTTCCATGCTTCAAAGATTTTCACCTTAAATAATTTGGCAAGGATTGGAGTCCATTGGCCAACCAAAGAAAAGGATGTGGAAATACACATAGTTCAATGTGAAAAAGGTCAAATAAATCATCAAAGAGAATTGATAACATTGTTTTGGTTCAAGGAGAATGCTAGGTGGAGTAATCATATTGTGGAACAATTAAAGCAAGATAATCTCACGGATTCAAAAGAAGAAAGTTTAGACACAAGAAATATGCAAGAACTAATTAAAGACTTTGTACTCATCAAAAATCACTTGTACAAAAATGGATGTATACTTAAGAATATGTGTTCATGAAGACAAACACTTGGAAATGTTAGAGATGGCTCACTCAACTATAGTAGGAGGTCATTTTTTTGCTGAGAGAATTGCCAAATTAATTATATATTTAGGACTTTGGTGGCCTACCTTATTTTTTGATGCAAAACCATTTGCACAAATATGTGATATTTGCCAAAGAACAAGACAACTAGTAAGGAAAGGAAATGCTCCTTAAGCCTTTGATATCTGCAAGAGTCTTTAGAAAATAGTGATTGGACTTCATTGGACCTATATATCCTCCAACTAAAAGCTCACATGTAGAATATAGTTTAGTGGCAACAAACTATTTGTCCAAATGGGCTGAAGCTAAAGCCACTATAAAAAATGATATTCATACGACTGCAAAATTCTTATATGAATACATCATCATTAGGTATGGATTATCAATTGATTTGGTAAGTGATAGGGAGACCCATTTTTTGAATCAAGTGATTGAAATCCTCATGGCTCAATTTACGATCACACATAGGAAATCTGCACCTTATGACCCTCAAGCCAATGGCCTTGTAGAAAGTACCAACAAACTGTTATGCACTGTGCTTTCCAAACTAGTGAATACCAAATGAATAGATTGGGATATGCAATTGCACCATGTCTTATGGGCATACCGAGTACCATCTGCCAAATATATGTTAGTGGATGTAGAATTAAAAGATATATGAAACCCTTAACAAGTCAAGATGCAAAAGAATGAAACAATCATACAAAAGAAAATAAGAAGAAGAACAAAGAAGACAAGAGCCTCAGAAAGAAGCCAAGGAAAGGATCAAGAAATACAAGAAAGTAAGGGAATTAATGGTGTGTGACATGAAGTCTGATAGAAAAAATAGACATCTACCAGTCATTGATATGCCTTATGAGGAAACTCAAATTAGGGTTTTATTGAACACAGGGTCCCAAGTAAACCTAATAAGCTCAAAAATACTCAATCACTTCAAGAGAAGAAGAAGAGGAAGACAGTACAATAGTAATTAGAATGATTGATGGACAAACACTTTCAACATTATCAGCTCAAAAATTGTTCTTAAGGTAGGGCAAGAAGAATCCACACTAGAATGTGATGAATGGCTTGATGAATTAATGTCTTAAAAATTAAAATTAGGTCAATCTTGGATGAAAGAGAATAAAGTGTCCATTGATTTTGATAAGCTGATGATTCATTTAAAAATTAACAATAAAAAAATAAAGATATTGTTTGTAAGTGATGATGTGCAAGACTCACAAGAAAGCATACAAAGTCTACAGATGGAAACTTTCAAATTTTCACTAAAAGAAAACCCAATAGATCTAGAGCATAGTATGAAGAAGGAATCAATATAGCATCATGTAAAGGTGTCATATTATAGTAAAGAAAAATCGAGAAAAATATGGTAAGTACAAAACTTCCATCATGATCATAGGAGGATGAAACAAATCTGGAGACCAAAAGAAAGACTGCTAGACCAAAACAAAAGAATGAGGCAGATTTGGAGACCCAAACAATTAACACCCACAGGGAATAAAAAAAACTCATCAAATATACATAGAAGAAAAACACTAAAACAAAGTGAAAAACAAAAGGACAAATCAACATGGTACTAGTGAAGAACAACAATACATACAGAACACAATTCAACAACAACATGAAAAGATGAACAATCAAAAGAAAACCTCATCACCAAAAAACCACTTAAGTACATGAAGATGCAAATGACCATGTGAGAAGATTTATCTCATCTTTTTGTGCAAAATCCCATAGAGTGCACAATCACAAAATACAAAATACCCAAGGGTCTTATTGCTGTTGGCCTTCTCTGCACCAGACCTCCACCTTCTCCAAGCTTGCACTTGTGCACACCTTGCACTCAAGCTTCCAATAGGGGGAGGGATGTACACCTTTGTCGGCACATGCACAGCTTCAATGGAACCTTGGGATCTTTGGTTGTATAGCTTAGCACTTCTCGGCACACTTCTTAGTCACTCTTCATGCACACCTTGCACTTCACTTCTCTGCATCGCACATTGTGTGTCTCTTGCACTTCTCTCTCTTGCTTAGTCTAGACTATGCTCACCTTGCTTAGTCCTTCAAGAATAATGCCTTGCCTTGATTTGATTTTCGGTTCACGTACGCTCCTAACTGCTAGAGTATCTTGGTGCTCACTTTCATGTCCCAAGATTGTCTCCAAAAGTGGGCAGCCAACGAATCCCTGTTTTGTCCTGTAGTGACTTTTGACTAAAACCAAAATTTTAATTGGGGAGTCATACTTTCACTTCTGCGTACGCTACCGCTTCACATGCCTTCACATTTTGCCTTTTAATTCTTCAATTGTGCACTTAAGAGAGGGTTCACAACCTTCCAAAACACTTTGAACCTTAGAGAAATCACAGAAATACCTCTGCAACCTACAACCAACTTTCTGCAATTTTACACTTTGTGAACAATTAATTGTGCACTACCTGTGCACCTTGACACCCAACTTTGAACTCTTTGACTTCACGCGTGTTGACCTTTGACCTTGAACATGTTGACTTTGACTAGTTTGACTTTGACCTTTTGACTTTGATTGTGGTTGACTTTCACTACGATTGACTTTGACCAATATGACTTTTATGGGCTCAACAGTACTTAATAGGTGTCCCACTAAAGTGCTATAGTCTATCACTACATATGAGGCTTGGCATGGTCGCAAGCCATATGTTGCTCACCTGCATGTTTTTGGTTGTTTGGCATATGTATTAGTGCCTGAACAACATCAATGGAAATTTGATGATAAAGTGGTAAACTGTATTTTTGTTGGGTACAGTTCTCAAAGCAAAGGCTATTGTCTGTATCATCCATAGACTAAACCCTTTTTGGTTAGCCGTGATGTTGTTTTTGTGGAAGGTGTTATTCCGCCTTTACTTTCATGTACGAAGGAGACATCTGTTAGCTCCAAAGACATGTATGATACTTTGTTGCCTCTTTTTACATGTGGACAGTCTAGTGCTGTTCCTAATGAGGCAACTTCTCGGCCTTTGCAGGTTTCATGTAATGATGTAGATCATTCCATTTTTGATGCAGATTTACATGATGCACTTGTTGATGAGAGAGCTGATATTGAGGAGGCATAAATTATGCCAAAATGGTTGGTGCATACTTTACGTGATAGAAAATTTGATGCATCTCTATCATATTATACTCGTTCACGCTCTCATAGTGCCTCTTTTGCATCAGATTGCTATACTATGGCTACCTTTAGTCTCTATGATGAGAATGTGCCTATTTCGTTTGATGAAGCATAGAATTCTGAAAATTGGATGGTTGTTATGCAATAAGAATATGATGCTATCATGAAACATGGTACATAATGTTGGATCCCTCTTAATCTCCAAAGGTTTGATCTATACTAATCTAAGAACACTTCTATATCAGGTATGGATCAAACTTTACACAAACTTTCATTAATACTTCTCTCAGTGTAGAAATTCCTTCTTCAGAAAGTCTGCTTCAAAAATGGACTTCATTACCTGCACATATCTTCAGATTTCTTCAAATCAATGATGCACATATCTCCACATCAACTTTGCACAATCATATCAACCATTAGTTCTCCAAAAGAATCATTAAAACTTTAATTTGATTCTTAAGATCAAAAGTATGTCAAAAACTGTCTTCCTGAAATAGCGACTTTGACATAGGTAACTTCTAAGGTTGATTTCTCACAGCACAGATCCCGTTTTGCTAAATGCTTTTAGCCATAGCTTCCTTACCTTCTAACTTAGATTTTGAATGCTCACTCATCAAAAACTTTACACTGTGCACTGAGATCTAACCTAATCATTGACATGAAAAAGTGCACGACTTTGAGAGATCATCTGTAGACTTTACATACACATATTCCTATTGATCATACTCATAGTAGAAGAAGAATTAGACCAAGAAACTTTGAACATAGCTTCATTAGCTTCTAGATTAGATGTGTACTAAAGGATTTCTGATCCACATGATCAGACTGAGAGAAATCAGAGAAAAGACCCGACGCTAACTCGTGAGGATCACTCTCTACACATCCATCTAAATGACACTTGGCTTCTAATGACTCTCACATGTATTTACTTACATCATTCACTTATATACATATGGTTCTAGGCTTATCCTACGTCTATTACATTATTCCTTATCATCCTAAGGATTATTTATACTCAAATTACAAGAATTTCCAATTGTACTGCACATATATATACAAGCTTCACTTCTGAGATCTCTTCACTTTCTCAAGTGTCTTCTTTCACTTCAATCTGATCATAAGCTTTGCTTTAAACTCTTTGTAATCATCAATTTTTTATTGTTTTGTTCCAACAGCTCCCCCTCAATCAGTAATTGTGATTATTCCATTCTTCTTCACTCCTGCCATCTCTTTGAATCTCTGTAACTTAGGTCCATCCAAGCTTTTTGTCATCATATCTGCAACTTGCTCTTTTGATGGAGTATACAACACTTCAATCTCTTTATCAAGTACCTTTTCCTTCAAGAAATGATATTGAATCTCTATATGCTTAGTCCTGGCATGAAAAAAAGGGTTAGCTGCCAAATACAATGAACTCATATTGTCTCCAAAAATAATTGGAGTACTCTGATCAGTTCCAAAACTCTTCAACAAGGTCTTTAACCATATTACTTCTTTTGTAGCCTCTACCGTTCCTTTATACTCAGCTTCTATGGATGACAAAGCAATTTTATGTTGCTTCTTTGAGCACCAAGAAACTAATTTATCTCCAATATAACAGAGATACCCATGAGTAGACCTTCTATCATCTGAATCACCTGCCCAATCTGCATCACTAAACATTTTTATTCTTGTATCAGAAGTAAATCCATAATACAAACCTTCACTTAGGGTTCCTTTGATACATTTGAGTACCCTTTGAGCTGCAATCCAATGAGTCTTCTTTGGACAATGCATAAATTGTGATAACACACCTACTGCATATGATAGATCTGGCCTTGTCAAGGTAGCATAGATTAAACTACCTACCAAACTCTGATATTTCTCTATGTCATTAAACTCTTCACCTCCATACCTACTCAATTTATGATTTACCTCCAATGGTGTGGTTGAAGACCTGCAATCCTCCATGTTGAACTTGACCAGAAGATTCTTCAAGTATCTCTCTTGTGTAACATATACTCCATGTTGAGTATACACAATCTGCATTCCTAAGAAATAAGATAAGTTTCCCAAATCACTTATCTTAAGCTCCTTCTCTATTTGTTTCTTAAGCTCATTGATTCCTTGAGCATCAGTACCTGTGACAATAATATCATCAACACAAATACACATGTATATGTATCCATTTTCACTTGCCTTCACTAGCAAACTACTATCTGCCTTTGATGCTTGAAATCCACATTCATTCAAGATCTTAACAAGCCTGTAATTCCATGCTCTTGGGGCCTGCTTCAACCCATACAAAGCTCTCTTGAGGTTACACACATAATCTGATCCAAATTGAATCCATGAAGCTTTCTGGTTGCTCCATGTACACTTCATCTGCGATGTATCCATTCAGAAATGCATTCTTCACATCTAATTGTGATAACTTCCATCCTTTACAAGCAGCAATAGCAATCAATGATCTAATTGTAGACATCTTAGCAACAGGGCTAAAGGTTTTATCATAATCTACCCCATAGGTTTGGGCATAACCTTTGACCACAAGTCTAGCCTTGTATCTAGACACCTTACCATCTGCAAACCTTTTTGTTTTATACACCCACTTACATCCAATGACCTTCTGATTCTTTGGTCTTGGCACCAACTCCCATGTTTCATTTTCAAGTAGAGCATCATACTCTTCTTGCATTGCCTTCTCCCAATTATGTTTACCTTTAGCTTCTTCATATGTGATCGGATCCTCTTCTGTCTTCACAATATAAGCATAATCTTTTATTGTTCGAAAGGATGTATCATAGCTATACCTGATAGGCTCTTTTCTTTCTCTCAAGGATCTTCTGACCTCTGCACTTCTTGAAGTCTCATCCACATTTGATGCTGGATCAAATCTTGGCCCATATTCAACATTACCCTGCAATTTACTTTTATAATCAACATCATCAATATCTTCTTCATACACACTTACTTTTGTCTTCCCTTTCCTTTGTATTTCTTTTACATCTGCATACTCATTTGTTGACCCTGTATACCATGTGCTTTGTTCATCAAATGTAACATCTTTGGTAACAAGAAACTGCTTTGTAGAAGGACTCCACAATCTATAACCCATCTATCTATCATCATACCCAAGAAACACATACTTCTCTGCTTTGGGTTCTAGCTTATGTCTCAATTGTGAAGGAACATAAGAATATGCTAAACATCCAAATACCTTACAATGATCAAGAGTAGGTTTCTTACCCCACCATGCTTCATAAGGAGTTCTTCCCTCCAATGCTTTACAAGGTAGCCTATTTACAAGGTATGTTGTAGTGTTGATAGCTTCTGCCCATAAATAATTTGGACAATTCTTTTCCTTCATCATTGCTCTTGCAAATTCTACAAGAGTTCTATTTCTTCTTTCTGCAACTCCATTCTGTTGAGGAGAGTACCTGCAAGTTACTTCTCTTTTTATACCTGCATTCCACAAATAATCATCAAACTCTTTAGAGAAATACTCTCCCCCTCCATCTGATCTCAACCTCTTGAGCTTTTGTCCTGTAATCCTTTCTGCATAAGCATGATAATGCTTAAATGTCTTGAACACTTCTGATTTGTCCTTGATTACATATAAAGTAATCCATCTGGTTGCATCATCAACAAACAGCACATAATATCTGGATCCATTTATGCTATAGTCCCTTGAAGGACCCCACACATCTGTATGAACCAATTCAAGCATATTTGAATACTTATATCCTGATTTATTGTATGAACTTTTGTGTGGTTTACCTAATTTACAAGCTTCACACTTGTACACCATATGTTGCCCTTCAACTTTTGGCAAACCAAGCACCACATCATCCCTTGACATTTCCTTTATAGCTCTCTCATTGAAATGACCTAACCTTTTATGCCATAGGTCTAATTCAGACATCTTTTGACTTCCATAAGTAAACAAAGCATGTCCCACATTACCTTGGACTTTGAGAGTAAATAGACTTCCTTCTTTTTACCTGCAATGATGTTTCTATATCCCTGATTTGGATCTTGCACATAGACACCATCATTTGTGAATCTGACTTCATATCCCTTCTCCACAATTTGCCCTACACTTATCAAGTTTTTAGGAATAGTAGGAACATAAAGTACCTTGCTCAAGAGTGTATTCCCACTCTTTGTCTTCACTGATCCAATGCTTTCCACTTTATGCTTGGTGTTGTCACTTGTTTGAACGGTATGTCCATTCACCTTTGCTTCCATATCAGTCATCAATGATATATTGCCACTCAGATGATTGCTACATCCTGAGTCAATATAGAACACCCTTTGGTCTTCTCTTACTGCTTCATGAGTTGCATTCAAGATGAGAGTCATGTCATCCTTTTGATCTGATGCATAATTATAATAATTGTTGTTGTAGGACTGAGATTGGAAACTTCTTCCACCTCCTCTAGCATATGATGACCTACCACCTCTTCCTCTGAAGTTGCCTCTTTGGTTTCTGCCTCCTCTACCTCTTTGATTGAAACTCTGATTATTACTTCCACCATTTTGATTGTTATACCAACAATCATTTGCCAAATGATTGGTTCTGCCACAAATCCAACAAGCTTTAGTATTATCTTTGTTCTTACCTCCTCTTCCTTTACCTCTAAAATTCATCTTTCCTTTTGTAAAGTTAGCTTGACTTGAGGTTCCTTCATCATCAGTTGACTGCTTCCCTTTGCCATTCTTTTTCTTGTCCTTGGAGTACATAGCTTGACTTGCACTCCTGTCATTGTCTCCCTTAATGTCCTGCTCAAAAGTTAGCATATGTCCTAGCAATTGATTAAGATCAGCAGTAAAGTGATCAAGTGACAATTCTATGGACAATATGAAGGGCTTCCACTTCTCATCTCCTCTCAGACCTGTAAGTATTTGCCTTACCAACTTATCCTCTTCAATGTCTTCATCTACTGCTCCTAAGGTATCTGCAATATCCTTCATTCTTGCCACATAATCAGAAATTGATTGTGAGCTCTTCTTCTTGAAAGTTGTAAACTCTGCCCATAAAGAAGACTTCCTTGACTTGGTTGTATTTTGGAAATGCTCTTCCAAAGCATTCCACACATCTGTTGCACTTTCTAATCCTCTGATGTGAGGTAGAAGATAATCATTTACAACCATGTAAATGATACTCCTAGCTTGAGCATCCTTTCTCATCCAATTCTTCAACCCTACAAGTTCCTCCCTAGTTGGAACACTAGGATCTTCAAACTCAGGCTTTTCTTCTCCTCCTATAATGAATGCCATCAAATCTTTGCTCATGAGGTGTGCCTCCATCCTCATGGACCAAGCTGGATAGTTCTCCCTATCTAGCTTATCAATCTGCAAGCTTTCTCCCATCTGTGTCTGCAACTACTATGGTTTGTGATAATAGAGTGTACCTTTGATACAAAGCTTTAATCTTTCTTGATTCTTTGAACTCGTACTTTGTACTTCTGCAGGTTATCTTCAAGAATTTGTCCTTGTCCACCTTCAATTAGAAGAAACTTCAATATCTGCAGCAGTCGGGGCTTCCAATACCTTTACTTCACTTGTATTGCACCTTCAGCTCTAATACTAGTGTTGGAGACCTCTTAATCTCCAAAGGTTTGATCTATACTAATCTAAGAACACTTCTATATTAGTTATGGATCAAACTTTACACAAACTTTCATTAATACTTCTCTGAGTGTAGAAATTCCTTCTTCAGAAAGTCTGCTTCAAAAATGGACTTCATTACCTGCACATATCTTCATATTTCTTCAAATCAATGACGCACATATCTCCACATCACCTTTGTGCAATCATATCAACCATTATTTCTCCAAAAGAATCATTAAAACTTTAATTTGATTCTTAAGATCAAAAGTATGTCAAAAACTATCTTCCTGAAATAGCGACTTTGACATAGGTAACTTCTAAGGTTGATTTCTCACAACACAGATCCCCTTTTGCTAAATGCTTTTAGCCATAGCTTTCTTACCTTCTAACTTAGATTTTTAATGCTCACTCATCAAAAACTTTACACTGTGCACTGAGATCTAACCAAATCATTCACACAAAAAGTGTGCGACTCTGAGAGATCCTCTATAGACTTTACATACACATATTCCTATTGATCATAATCATAGTAGAAGAAGAATTAGACCACCAAAACTTTGAACATAGCTTCATTAGCTTCTAGATTAGATGTGTACAAAAGGATTTCTGATCCACATGATCAGACTGAGAGAAATCAGAGAAAAGACCCAATGCTAACTCGTGAAGATCACTCTCTACACATCTATCTTAATGACACTTGGCTTCTAATGACTCTCACATGTATTTCTTTACATCATTGACTTATATACATATGGTTCTAGAATTATCCCGCGTCTATTACATTATTCCTTATCATCCTAAGGATTATTTATACTCAAATTACAAGAATTTCCAACTATAATGTACATATGTATACAAGCTTCACTTCTGAGATCTCTTCACTTTCTCAAGTGTCTTCTTTCACTTCAATCTGATCATAAGCTTTGCTTCAAACTCTTTGTAATCATCAATTTGTGACTGTTCTCTTCCAACACATGTGACTTGCCTCCTGGCAAGAAGGCCATTTGCACTAACTAGGTATTCAAGCTAAAGTGTAAGCCTGATGGAACAGTTGACGGGTATAAGGCTAGGCTTGTTGCAAAGGGTTATGCATAGGAAAGAGGCATTGATTTTGATGAGAACTTTGCTCCTACTTGCCAAATGGCTACTATTCATAGCATCAATGCACTTGCAGCTCATCATGGTTGGAATGTACATCAGTTGCACATTAAAATGCATTTCTAAATCCTGATTTGCATGAAAAAGTGTATGTTTTTCAGTTGTATGGCTTTGTGTAGAAAGGGCATGAAAACCAAGTGTGTAGCTTAAAGAAGGCATTATATGGTTTTAATCAAGCACTACGTGCTTGGTATGAAAAGATACATGCCTATTTGATTGCACGTAGTTTTGAGAAGATTCCAACTAAAAAGCACCCTATATGTTAAGCGTGCTAATGATGTGCTTTTGAACAGTGTTGTGTATGTTGATGACATGCTGCTCACTGGTCCTCATGATAACCATATTGCTGATTTTAAGGCTGATTTGCATGCCTCATTTGAGATGTCTAATTTAGGGCATTTGCATCATTATTTGTGCATTTAATTTATGCAAGTTGATGGTGGAATGGCTTTGTGTCAAACAAAACATATTGACACATTATTGTAGTGTTTTAGCCTTGAAGACTATAAACCTATTGCCACTCTGTTGGCAGCAGTCAGGGAACCGAAGGAGCCACTAGACAAAGAGGATCGGAACGAAGAGATAGCACAAGCAGACACGGTAGCCAAAGAAGATCTGGCAAGTAGGCCATCTAAATTTTTCAGACATCAAGGAGTTGAGCACACAAGAAGAAAGAGCAAGTAGGGAGCTCAAAGAGGTGTATGACAAATCAGCAGAGAAAATCCCTACACAAATAGTGATTTTAATCACTAAACACCATTGTAAATACCATTTCGTATTTTTGTAGCTCCATTTTGTGCAAGCCAAGGAGTCCTTGAGCTTGAGGAGCTTTAGAAGTATCTACCTGCCAATTTTCGTATTTTTTAGATCTCGTTTGAGCCCTCAAATAAGCCCTGGAACCTAATTTTTGACTAGGCCGGACACTAGGTCTGGACAGGGCCAAAGCTAGTCAAAAACTATAAAAGGAGCTAGAGAGCTCATTTTAGAGGTTAGAATGTAATTGAAATGAACTTGTAAGAGCTTTATGGAAAGTAATCTAAAGAACTCCATTGCTTCTCACTCTTTGCTTTACCTTGTGTGCGCGTGTGTGTGTATGTGTGTGCATGTTAGTGTGCTTCTCACTCACGCACTTGTGCCTTCACTTGCTCGAGGTCTTCATACCATCCTCATGTCTTCCCGGATTGACATTAAAGGAGGTGCTACTCATCACTGAGCTACACCAAATTTTGGCGCCGTTGCTGGGGATCGAGCTTTGAGGACGAGCGCATGATGGTAAGACGTAGATTGGAGACGTTGGCGTTGTAGGTAATTTCTTTACTTTTCCTATATTTCTCTTTCTTACCTTACTACCATCATCATCATCACCATCATCATCATCACCATCTTCCACCTCCATTTCCATCATCGTGAAAATTTTAGTTTTTTGATCATATCACCTTCTCCACCTCATTTCCCTCATTTCACTTGTGAGAGAGAGCGAGAGAGCAAAATTGTGTGTGCTGTTTTTGCATGTTTCTTGAGCTGTCTTGCAGGTACAGGCCGCATCATCGTCCCCAGCACTCTGCGCAGGTACGGAATTTGCGGTAACTGTCTGTGTGTCGCCGACCTCTATCAATCGCGACCGACAGAAAAAATGCTCAAATTGTCAAACAAAGTGCAAAACCATGATCTACAGGCCTAGAGCTTCCTAAAAATGTGCTTAGATTTTTGAAACTCCTCAGATTTCTGTCAATCGCGATCGCTCTATCAATCGCGATCGACAAACCACGACGGACAGACCTGTCAATCGCGATCGACCCATCAATCGCGACTGACAGCCCACGATGGCTCTGTCAATCGCGACCGATAGAGTCAACGACCGATTGACCACGACTGACGGATCATACGCGTGACACGTGTCAATCGCGATCGAGTCATCAATCGCGACTGACTCATCAATCGCGACTGACAGCCCACGACGGCTCTGTCAATCGCGACCGACACAGTCAACGATTGTTTGACCACGATGGACAGACCCTCGCGACCGACCTGTTAATCGCGATCGACCCATCAATCGCGACTGACAGAGTCAACGACCCTTTGACCACGATTGATTGACTTTTCGAGCCACGTGTCAATCGTGATTGACCCATCGATTGCGACTGACAGCCACAACGGACCTGTCAATCGCGATCGACACATCAATCGTGATTGAGCTGTCAATCGCAACTGACAGAACTTGCGAACGTGATAGAAGGGCAAATTGGGTCAAGATTTTAGGGCAAAGAATAGGGGGCTAATTTGGTCAATTTGTGGGACAACCACTAGGGGTTAGCATTGCATGTTGAGGCCGCAACCCAAGCAATTCAAGAATTTCTACCTGCCTGATTAAGCTGTCTTGAACCTTGTTTTAAACCCTGAAGCCTGAACTGACATAACTTTCTCATACGAAATCCGTTTGCCGTGATTCTTGTTTTGTTGGAAAGCTCGTGGGGAGTACAACCAAAATTAAGATCAGGATTATTAGATAGGGTTTTTTGAAGTTAACCATACCCCGAGGTAGGAAAACTGAGGGATCCTTGGGATTGATTTCCATAAAAGCAAAGAATAATTTGGTCTGTGAGTTACATGCATGAAAGTGGTCTAGTCTGTCATTTGAATTTAAGTCTGGAGCTAATCTTGGAACTGATGCAGGTCTATTGAGAAGCAATTGAGAGCATCCAAGCAAGGGCTTTGTGCAAGCTTGAGAATCAACTTCTCGAGCATTAAAGAACAAGGATCAACACGAAAGGTCGGCATATTCTCAACTCCCCTTCGTCAATTCCTAGCGTAGGCTAAGAACGACTAGAGGTAGGAGTAAGTCAGGGCGACGATAGGCAATTATCAAGTTGAAGAATACCTAAACTTTCAAGTTCAAGCTAAGGACATAATCTTTGTACTGTCAAAAACTTTAAAGGAAGAGAACTTAACGTGGAACGAACAACTTTAAGCGCGGAACTACACTCAATTATACCTTACAACGTGATATCAGACAAGAATTTCAACACGGTAATCAACTAAAAAGAATCAAGTAACTGGTACAAAAGGATTCTGCACGAGGTTGTACTTGGGCAATTTGGGTTATTCAATCAGGCTTATGAACCTTAGATCAGGGCGACATCTAGGGAGAGATAGACAAAGCCTTAGGCCTTCAGAGGCTAGTGTCAACCACACCGCTAGGTCTTGGGCCCAGCAGTTGAGGCACCACTCATACTACCCTAGCTCCGAGACTAGTGAATCAGAGATGTCTCAAGGCATGGACCGACCTATGGGAAGTTCAGGAGTGCCATACTTGCACAGGGTAGAAGGCCCTTACAAAACGCAGTTGGAATACCTTAGGACCAACCGATTAGGTGCTAGCATCTATGAGGACGGCCTAGGAAGGTCCGTGATCCAGATTAAAAACCCTGACCAATCCATTGGACTAGAGCACCCCGCTGTCAAGTTTGAAAACGGAGCATACTTGGACAAAGAAGGAACTATATACGTAGTCACCAGTCACCCAGATAGGACAAACGAATTCGGAAATGTGATCTCAGAAGCGGATTTAGGTGACTTGGAGCAAGGAAACATGGGTGTAGAACCTAGAACCCCCCGAGGCAAATCTGTTCTCACTAGGATTATCACACCAGAGTGGATTTCCTAGGACAATAAGAGCATAGATCTGCTTCTGAACTGAGAAACTGACGAAGCCTTTTGGAGGTATAAATCGGATCGGCCAATTGATATAGGAACAATCATGATCTATGAGTTTAAGGATCCTGATAGCCCAGGCAGAGTGACCTACTTAGATCATGCTTCAGAGAGGATCTTTGTGGTTACAGAAAATGATAGGCATGCTTACACTTGGAAGGGTGAATTCATTTTCCCCCAACCAAGATCGAACGTGTCCTGTGGTCACCCAGGAGTTGGAACCTCCCACGCTCACGGAACTCAAAGGGACAGACATAGAGAAAGGCCGGAGGTGAGCTTTGCCAACTCAGGGGGCAGAGAAAGAACGAGGACGGAAACAAATAGAGTAGAGCCTGATGTACTTAGAGCTCACAGGAATCAAAGAAATGCGGATGAGTTCCCTCTACCACGACCTAGAGAGCACACAAGGACTTTGAGACCAACTCAGCTAGTTAAGTCCATGAAGAACTACTTCGATGGCACGAGGGATCCATACGATCATGTGGCTGAGTTTAGGCAAGTCTTGAGAGCTGAACAAGTGGAGGATTTATTCACGCAGTATAATGCCTTTGGTATAACCCTTAGGAACACAGCCCTTACGTGGTTTCAACCATTGAATGAGAGACAGTTCAGGAGCATAGACCAACTCCTAGAGGCTTTCATTATTGAATTCTCTAAGAGTGGCATAAGACATAACACCTCCTCGTTGATTCACAGCTTCAAGCAAACCCCTCAAGAAACCGTGAGACTTGCAGAAAGAAGATTTAGGCAATACTTAGAAAGATGTCCTGTTTCGGAGCTCCCCACACCTGCTAAGCAAGTGGCTTTATTCTTGGATGGATTGCTAAGTACCAAATTGAGATCTTATGTGTACTTGAAGGACCCTAGGACCATAGAAGAGTGTGTACGCATGTGCATTGACATCGAGGATAACCTAGGGGAGGAGTTAGAGCTTTCCAAGATATACAAAGATTCAGATAGTGCCTCTAACCTCTCTTCCACGCAATCCACATCAATTGAGGAACTTGCAGAGAAAGTAGCTCAGAAATTAGGTGTCACTAGCAAACTGATCCCAAGGTTTGCCCCGGTGAAAAGATGCTATACTTGTGGGGGTGACCATATGGCAAATGTATGTCCCATTATGGCTCAACCCCAAGTAAATCCTAGTAGCCAGTACTGCACCATAGAACGGAGGTACACCAATCACACCGCGCAAGATTGCCCATACAACAAGCAGGCGGTTAGGCAACCCTACCCTCAGCCATACCCTCAGCAGGGAAGATACCAGAACCCGTACCCTCCACAGCCATATGGCAGGCCACAACAACCTTATTAGCAACCATACCAAAACCAACAAAGGCCTCAGCCTGTGTTAGCACAACAACCCCCTGCCCCAACTAATGTGATCCCAGTAAAATATGCAGCAGCAGAAGAAAACCTGAATAGAGCTATAGTCCCTGTAACACCACTGCTTTCTGAAAGTGACCCCAGTGACCATAGCTTTGATTCTACACATGTCGATAGTCCCCATGCTTACTACATGCAATCTCCTGAACATGGTGAGTCCTACTACAGTGAGGAACAGAGTGAACCTAGTTGGGAGTCAGATTACACAAACGTCATGTATACAAACCCCAATCCTAGGCCTCAACCTAGGCAGGTAAGACCTCCATTCCCTAGAGGACCATGCTACAGATGTCAAGGAGATCATCTCATTCGTGATTGTCCCGTGCCTCCACCTACACAACCCCAGTCAGTGACGATCCAGGGCTTTTGCCAAGACTGTGGAAAGGAGCATCTCTTACGAGATTGCCCAAAGAACCCCAATAATATGCCAAAAATAACTCCTATCAACGTTATTGGGTTAGTTGTAGGCTCCACAGGGAGTGTGACTTCCACTGCACCAGTACAAGTAATCACTAGAGCTCAAGCATTGCAGCAAAACCAAGGGGTAGGCCATGAAAAGAGCCCAGATGTTAGTGAAACAGAGAGCATGACAAAGAAAAGGACTAGAGCATGGAAAGATAGTCGGGAAAGAATGAAAAGACAATGGGCTAAAAAGATGAGTGAACTTGAGGAAAGCATAAGAGAAACCAAAGCCAGGATAACTGAACTCACATCTCAAACTCCCTCTCACACTACCCCACCACCACCATTCCCATCGCCATCCGACCCGCCACCTTCCAACCCACCTCATACGATTCCACCACCCCCTAGAGTAGGATCAGTCCTAGCAGATCCCACTCCCGAGGACCTAAACATGATGCTTAAAGCATATCAAGCCAGGATCCAAGAAGGGCCAAACGTAACTGATCATGAAAAGTGCTATCCTAGAGCAGAATTAGAGCTTGAACGAACTAAAATTTGTGCTAAAATGGTGGAATTGGCTCAGATCATGTTTGAAGCCAGTCGCCTCTTTAACATCTCTAGTTCAGCAAAGACACGGTTGCACTTTGATGGACTGTTAGAAAGAATAGAGAAGCTGATTGCACAATCAGAAAAGGAACCCACCTCTCAACATAAGGACAAGGCAAGTGAAAGAGCAAGTCTTCCTGCCTAGAAAGCCTATGTGCCTGAAGCCTATGTGCCTAACTCTACGGAGCCAGACACATCATCTTCTATGAATCGATTCACACCAGAATTCCTACGAGAGATTCAAGAAGACAAATGGGCTAAAGAGAGTGAAGTCCCTCCTCCTATTGAACTTGTGGATGATGCACATGACCAATTCCCACAAGATATCCCATCCATTTATGAGGAGCAGGAGAGCACCCAATCTCAGGAAAGATTAGACTTTGAGTCTAATTCTCTACAAGAATTACCCCACTTCACAGGCCCATGGGAAACTAAGTCTACTTGTATGAGAGCACCCACGGTCATGGTACGAAATGAGGACTCAGTCATACCTAGGAACACAGAGGTAGTGAAAAACACTAAAGTACAATGCAACCTCACCTTAGAAGAGCTACTCAAAGTAAGGCCAGAACTATGGAAACATGTTGCCAAACAAGTACCAGAGATAGCAAAACCTCGTTCCCAGATAGGATCCCAGAGAACAGTGCCAGAAATACCCTTGGACAAGATAGGAGAGATGAGTGAAGGTGAAGAGGGAAACACTTATCTTCCCATTACACATCAAGGATACACAACCAAGGCCATTCTAGACTCAGGCGCAGGTGTTGCAATTGCTACCACTTCCCTATGGAAGCGCTGGGGCAAGCCAACACTCAGGCCCACGAGGATGAAATTGCAGATGGCCGATGGTCACATAGAAAGACCCTTAGGCTTGCTAGAAGGAATAACTCTCACCACATGTGGTGTTGAGTTCGAGCATACATTTGCTATATGTGACTTTAGCAAAAATCATGCCTATGAGATGATTTTGGGAAGACCATTTATGCGACAGTTGCAAGTGGTACAGGATTGGGGAACCAACTCCTTGTATTTGCAACACCTAGGTGTCACGACCAAAGTGAATCTCAAAGATTACTCTCATAGAGATGTCCCTCCTATCCAATGGAATCCCATCCATAAAGCTAAAGATGATACAGAATCGGTGCATTCCATAGGATCAGGATCCTCATGGATGCATGAAGATACCCAGTTATGGATGTGCAAAGTAGCAGTAGAAGAGAGAGAAAGCCAGAGAGGTAGGTGCAAAAGAAACGCAGAGATCAATTCAAGACCCAGCCTATGCACCTGTAGTCTTTCCTGACGAAGAATTTGAACCCCACGGCTGGGCAGAAATCCTAGCAACAATGGATGTAGCCATCAATGAAGAACAATGGACACCCCACTGTGATGAGGATGGCTATGACATTTCAGTTTTCTCCATAGATCCAATCATGGGAGAGGCAGTGTTAGAAGAGTGCGAACCTAGGCCTGATGCATTTGAAGATGCGAGCGACTCTGATCTAGAGTCAATCATTATGGATCCACCTTTTGCATTAGATGAAGAATATTTCTATGAAGTAGAATTTCAACCCCAAAGGCACGGAGAGCTTACAAATGATGTAAGGTTAGCCACACATGTGACCCCGAAGGAAGAGGGGAAGAAAATAAAGAAGAGAGCAGTCACACCAGAAGAGGAAGAATCTTTGTTTGAGGTCCCAGAAAATTTTAAGAAGTATGAGATAGATGACATGAGAGTCATGATCAGATTGCCCAAACAAGAGGCACAATCAGGGGAGGCCTATGATAACATAGAAACCACCAAGAAAATAGTAGTGGCCTTAGAAGAAGGAGAAGAGAGATGCACGTACATAGGCCATGACCTGACGGAAGAAGAAGAGCAAGAATTGATAGCCTTGCTAAGAGAATACAGAGATGTATTCGCTTGGAGTTACAAGGATTTGAAAGGTGTTGATCCAGACATATGCTCACACACTATCCCCATGACCTCAGATGCCAAACCTTCTAAGCAAAAGCCATACACATACAATGATAATTATGCTGCCAAGATCAAAGAAGAGATAGATAGGCTGGTTGAAGCTGTATTTATCTATGAAATTGAGCACACTGAGTGGGTATCCCCCATTGTTGTGGTGCCCAAGAAAAATGGAAAGCTGCGTGTATGCATTAACTTAAAGAAGGTCAATGCAGCCACAATTCGAGATAACTATCCGCTTCCGATCACAGAGCATCTCTTAGAAAGAGTAGCAGGCAAGGAAGTGTATAGCTTCCTTGATGGATTTTCGGGCTACAATCAAGTAGCCATTGCCCCAGAGGATCAACATAAGACAGCATTTGCCACTGAATGGGGCATATTTGCCTTTCGGGTAATGCCATTCGGGCTTACTAATGCACCTGCTACCTTTCAACGATTGATGTGTCACGTGTTTAAAGAGTTCCTGAGGAAGAACTTAGAAGTCTATGTTGATGATCTTTGTGCTCATTCCAACATCAGACAAACCCATATTCCTGAACTCAGACGAATCTTCGACAAATGTAGAGAATATCAAGTCTGTCTGAACCCCAAAAAGTGCATTTTTATGGTCAGGCAAGGCAAGATTCTAGGACACATAGTGTCAAAGAATGGCATATCCACTGATGAAGAGAAAGTGAGAGCCATAGCAGAGTTACCTAGGCCAAAGAATGTCAAGGAAGTACAAGCTTTCATGGGGCATTGTGGTTATTACCGACGGTTTATACACATGTATGCCATCATAGCAAAGCCCATGTACGGACTTCTGACTAACTTTGAGTGGACTGATGAATGTGAGAATTCCTTCAATGAGCTTAAACAGCGATTATGTTCAGCACCAATCTTAACCACACCAGATTGGAATAAGCCTTTCCATGTTCATGTGGATGCATCCAATTATGCTATTGGGTGTGTACTCGCGCAACCTACTGGTGAAGGTAATATGGATCTTCCAATTGCCTATGCTAGTAGACAATTGAATGCAGCTGAACAAAATTATACAACCACCGAACAAGAAGGATTAGGCATGGTATATGCAGTTAAAAAGTTTAGACATTATTTGCTTGCAAATAAGTTTAAATTTTTTACTGACCATCAGACACTGTTATATCTCGTGAACAAGCCATGCAATATAGGTAGATTAGTAAGATGGTTTCTCTTACTAATGGAATACGACTTCGAGGTTGTGGTAAGGAAAGGTAGGACTCACTTGAGAGCAGACCATCTCTCTAGGCTCACATCTGGAGAAGCCCCACAAGGAGTGTCAGATGACCTGCCTGATGCTTACTTGTTTAATTTGGAAGTGGTGCCGCAGTGGGCTAAACCATTAGTTCCAGTATTGACATACGAGCCTAATCACCCAGTAATAGCCACACAGGATAGAGAGGTAGTAAAAGCCCAAAAGTACCACATCCTGGCTGGAAGTATGTACAAGCACACAGATCAGGGGATCTTGGCCTGTTGTGTGGAAGAGGATGAGTACGCTAAATGGTTGCAATTAGCACATGTAGGTGCATTAGAGCAACACTATTCAAAGCAACGAACCCTACAGACACTAAGGAGACTCGGAGTGCATTGGCCGACTATGGAAGCTGATGTCCAAAAGTTGTGCAAGGAATGCCCAATCTGCTGCACTAAACCACCTATGGAACATGCCACTCTTTATCAAGTGTCCATAGTGCCAGATTGGAGTGAACCACTAGTATCCTTCCTGAGGACGAAAACATTCCCTCCAGACATGACTCTGGTTAGGAAAAGAAGTCTAGAACAAGAAGCCCTAGAGTACTCACTCATTGGTGATAATCTCTACAAGCGTGGTAAGGATGGTTACCTGAGACTATGTGTCCATGAGAGTGAATATCTTAAGATCTTGGAAACTGCTCACCAAGGTGTAGCAGGAGGACACTTTGGACCAGATCGGGTGATCAAAGCAATACTATTTGCGGGCTTCTGGTGGCCGACCCTTCACATGGATGCACATACCTATGTGAAATGATGTGATGTCTGTCAGAAAACTCAGTATCCTATACGTAAAGATGAGATGCCACTGAAACCTATGATGGGTGGACGTGCATTCTCTAAGTGGGGAATAGACTTCGTAGGTCCTATTAATCCCCCAGCTAAGGGTTCCCATGCAGAATATATCATTGTTGCAACAGACTATCTAACAAAGTGGGTAGAGGTAAAAGCCACAACGAAGAATGATGCTCAAACAACTGCTAAATTCTTGTTTGAAAATGTATTCACAAGATACAGGCTACCTATAGAGCTAGTAAGTGATAGAGGCACTCACTTCTTGAACGAAGTGATTGAAAATCTACTCCAAGAATTCTTGGTAGTTCATAAGAAATCTGCCCCCTATCACCCACAAGCTAATGGGCAAGCCGAAAGCACAAACAAGATTCTATGTAATGTGTTGACCAAGTTAGTGAATAATAAACGCTCTGATTGGGACAAACAGCTACACCATGCTGTTTGGGCATACCGAGTTGCCTACAAAACGGTACTCCAAGCCACTCCCTTTCAAATGGTGTTTGGTCAAAATGATGTGCTACCTTTAGACTTTTTGATACCTACATTGAAAGTGGCACAAGAGCATGAATGGACGGGTCATGAACTCTCCTCTAGACTTTTTGACCTTGAACGATTAGGAGAAACAAGACTGAGAGCAGCTGCAGGGATATATGCAGCTAAGAAATGACAGAAGGCCTACTTTGATGCCCACGTTATAGATAAGGGGGTGAAAGCAGGAGACCTAGTGCTCATCTACACTTTGAAACAACATGCTAGGAAGCTAGAGAAAAGAGGCTACGGACCCATGATCATTAATAGAATCTCAACAAGTGGAGCAGTGCAACTAGCCACATTAGAAGGCGATGTTCTTCCAAGCTACATTAGTGGATGCAGAGTCAAGTTGTATCAGGAACCTCTCACAGAGGAAATGCTAAGCCGACTCAACACTGCTAAGAAACGCAAAGAAGAAGAAAAGCGAATTCGAGAAGAAGCTCAAGCAGAAGCTTTAGAGCGCATATGGAGAATGAAATTAAGAAGACAGGGTAGAGAGCAACCTAGGACAGGTGCTTATGCAGATCAAGGATATCACATGGCTATGTGTGAAGTTTCAGGCATCAGCTCTCATAGGATAATTGATCGACGCCCTTTTATAACCTTAAATATAGGACAAGGAAATAATGCAAGGACTGTAAGAGCCTTGATTGACTCAGGTGCAGCCACTAGTGCTGTTCAATTGTCTTACTGTCAAGAGTTGAAATTAACTGTCAATCCTATAGAAGCATATCTCATAGGATTGGGAGGCGTGGAAACCCCTTGCATGGGCGAGGTGGAACTTCCCCTCTATATTCATGACGAGGCAATGACAGTCAAAGTACTAGTGTGTCAAGATGAGGACCTCACTGAACCTCTTGTCTTGGGTCAAGACTGGATCTATGACCAAGCAGTCAACTTAAACCTAAGAAGTGGACTTCTTCAGGTATGGGTGAATCAGACTAGAATGACAGTTGAGTTAAATAATGGAGCACTCAAGGAACTAGAAAAGGCACGGCCTCTTGGTTCCTCCAGGGGTACACATGAAGTTGACCATGCTGTTCTTGTCCAAGACTATGTGATACAGAAGAACGAAGATCTCAAAGAAGGAGTCAGAACCACAATGGAACTCCCTTCTTTTCCAAAGGCCAGAAGGAGGCAGCAACTAAGGGCATATCAATCAGTGAAGACTCTCCAGGCGAGAGACCAAAAGAACGCGCGAAGCAGAACAACTCAACCGATGAAACAAATGTGGGTGCGGAAAGACGAGCTGCCGACCGTAACCAAGTCGCAACAACGGTCTCAACTTTTTATTAGTAATCAACGACTTGATGATAATAAGAGGACTCCTAAAACCTCTGTTGAGAAAGTGAAATCTATTTGGGTACCCAAGAAGTCAATGACGGCTGACCCACAATCAAGACAAATTTGGGTGCCTAAGGCTTGCTTGCGGGCTCAACTAGTCCCACACAATTCACATCATACACGACAGGGTTCACTCGCTCAAGCAGCCGCCACCCACTCTTGTCTGATACACTCGAACACACTGCCACCTAGAAGCACGCACGGACTCACTCGTAAATGGGTCCCAATGACACAACAACTCCCAGCAGAATTACTCATGCAACCCTCCCGAGTCTCCACAAAACCAAGACCAAAAGCCATCCATGGTGTTTGGCAACCTAAGACTTGTAATGAACCCCCCCGACCCCAATCTGTGAATTCATCTCCACTTACTAACTGCATTAGTCAGATAGTGCATCTTTCCATCTAGCTCCTAGGACTATCCAGGCATTAACTACATACACTGCCATCGTGCACTCACTGACCACTAACCCATTACTCACCTCACGATAATATTGTAACGAGGGCAAAACGTGTTCTATCTTGTCCATTACAATATTAACGCATGCTCTATATTCTCGACAGAACCAGTAGCAAGCAATAACTATGGCAGAAGCCAGAGGTTCCAGTTCTCACGCCGGATCCAGCGCACAAATTGTGGACATAGAAACACTCCTCCTCGAACCACATCTCACCGAAAGACCGCAAGAACTTCAAGCTGTGCATGTGCTCCCAATTCAGGATCCTCCTCAGGGACACACCTCTCAGGTGGGCAAACACGCTCATTGGTTCAGTGATGTTGCAGGACCATTGGGTGATGGAACCTATTTTTGGGAAGCCGAATTGGAGTTTAATGGTAAATGGGGACGCTACCATTTTTTCACGCGCGAATTTGAGAACTATCAGAATGCCGAAGTAATGCGTTCGATACGGACCAAAGCCGGCCTGGACAGTTATTTCAGGACCCACTTACCGAAGCCAGATTTTTTACGTTGTTCTTATTTTATCAGTACCATCACACCTAGCAGGGCCAAGGGAGGCGACAACACTTTTGTGTTACCCTCACTGTTGCCGGGCCACGAACTTAAAAGATTCAAACTGACCCTCAATCTGGTACGAGAAGCCTTGGACATGCATGGTATGCACATTCCTACTGAAAAGGAAACAATGGTTCCAGGCAGAATGAAACATAAAGATCTCAATAAACTGAAGGATATGGTAGCAATGACACCGACCATCGCTCTTCACCTACGGACCATCATGCAACATTTTGCTTTTCCAGCCCAGGAAAGATTCACCATGCCACCGAAGAAGATATGGTTTAGCTTGTATTTGGCAGAGACGGAAAATCTTCCTATCAACGTACCACATTGGATCATAGATCAGATCCACCTAGCACATCAACGGTGGAACAAAAAGTAGAAAAATGTGCTCCACGGGTGTTGTGCTCTGACCAAAATAATCTATCGATGCTTAGCCTATGACGTACCTGTTCAGCGGGCACTCGTATGGTCCCGGGCCCAGGAGTTCCAGAGAAGGCTATCAGCAGCAGGTCCTCCATCAAAGAAGATGAGAGGGGGAGTCCAATTACCCTACGCTCAACCAAGGGGAGCCACCACTACACCAAAAATTACCCCTCCCCAGACACGACGCATTAGACCATTCACTATTCGGCTACCAAGACCAAGTACAGAGGGACCCAATCTGGTGTTTCCACCCATCCCATCAGACTTGGAATTTCCACAGGGCTTTACTCTCAATGATCTCACTGATGAAGAAGTGGCTAGACTAATCTACGACTCTAATCTCGAAACGGAAACAGAGCGAGCTCAGGAACCACAACCCCATACAACAACGTCAGCCCCCACCCGACCGCAAGTTGTAGAAGTCGACGTAGTCGACGTAGATGAACAAGAGACAGAACAAGAGGAAGAAGCCTACGAAGAACAAGAGTATGACGCACTTTCCGAGTTAGCAAGTGCCCCAGCGTATTCGGCACAAATAAAAAGACTATATCGAACCATGAAGCTAGTTCAAGAACAGCATAAAATATCACTTGAAGCAGGCAAGAAACTCATGAATGAACTGCTGGCAGAGGAAGGCGTGGATGATATGTTCATCGAGTCCATAAACCTACACGCCGATGCAATAGGATTGGATGAGGCCATTCATGAGGCAATGGCCTACATTCACCGATTTGGAAAAGGAGTTCCCACCCGTCCCATGAGGTCCGGGAAACAAATTCATATCAACGTATCAGCACCAGGAGATACAACGCAAATAGACGAACATCAGGAAGCACCACTGTCACCACCCTCCCCACCTCTCACTACACAACTCACTCCACCAGGTGACACTATCACCACCACGCCCACTATCACCACAATCGTCATGGGAATTCCACTCTCTCCGGGAATCCAATTTGGAGGAGTCACCATGCCCACCTTCACGACACTCTTCACCAATATCACTTCCACCCCACCCACGGTTCCCCTCTTTTCTGTCACACCCACATTCGACACAATGGAGACATCACCCGCCACAGTACCACCCCCACCCCCCACACAACCTCAATCTCCCATACCCCCTCCACCAACTTCACCACTTGGTTCCACAGCATTCACAAATCCCTTCCCCATCCCCATTCCCCCTGCATCTTCATCTTTACCTGCATCTTTTATTGTAAATAATATATTCCTGTCATTACATCATTGTGTCTATCAACTTCAGCGCGAGTACAGGGATCTAGAAAGCCGCCATCATCAGCTGACAACAGACCATCAGCAACTACAAACACAACTTTTAAGGCTAGAAGAAGAAAATGCGGAACTCAACCAGCGCTACACAACTCTCGAGCAAGCCCATCAAACACTCCTAGAAACTCCCCAACCACCACAACAGCCGGGTACCAAACAACTCGAGGCCTTGCTGGACGTATACCAAGCCGATAATCTCAGAGTCCGGCGTAACTTGGCACTCCTCAGAAAACACATGGCGACCGCCCTTGAAGAGAACAAGAGACTGCAACACCAAAATGAAGCAAATCTAGAAGTAGTAATAGAAGGCTCTCCCCACGAAATTGATCCAGAGCAGTTTAAAGCCGTACCCTCAGAGACAATGAAGACCATCTTGGAAAGCTATGCAGATCTATTAGATGCTCATGATGAGTTGGAAAGGGAACGTGATGAGCTGCGCGGCCAGCTCAAGGAACAGGAGGCTCCAACCAAGGTAATAGAGTCGGCCTCGACTTCAGAGGAAGTGAAGGCATTGACAGAGCACGTGGTTGAGCTCCAGAAAAAGTTACTAGAGTATGAAAGGCAACCCTCTCCAGTTATTGAACCTGAGCCAGAAGACTTGGTTCCCATTGAGGTCGATGATTCGTATGAGGAACCATACGTTCCTATGCCAATGCCAGGAGGGCAGCAAACCTCAGAGGGAATGGATACCTTAGAAGTGGAAGCACCTGAATGGCTTCAGTCATTAGAGAAGACAACGAACACCCACGATGAACGAGTAGCAATACAAATCCAATCATTAGCCAAATTAGAAGACACTGTCATCAAGTCCGAGTATTTCAGACGTATGTCCCATCACAGGTGGATAGGGACCAATGATGATCAGTATGTGCCAGATTGCATATTATTGGCTGATTACAACGCAGAGATCCAACGACAATGTGGGAAGGCCCCCACCTTTGCCACCCAGTTTGGCCCCGATGATATACCAGAGAGTGCGAAAAGAGGATCTATTCATCAACCCACTTGGAGGATCCGTCTCTTGGAGACTTATCCTAAAATGGTACGAACTTGGAATAACATGCCCCTCTTTATTAAGTACAATCCTTGTTATGCCCCAGTCCTACGAAGACGCACATGGCCCGAATTCACCATTGCTGTCAGGAACATCAAAGGCTGTGCCAAATGGCTAAATTATGTTTATCTAGCACCTCCACGAGGACCTCCCATTGTAAATTACATGATTTCTACTATCAGACACTAGAGCACTCGACTACGCAATACACCCGATGTGATGGCACAAATGTGTATGAAAATATTTGAATTAATGCTGATCACATTCAGGACATTTAAAAACATTAAGGATCCCCATTTCTCAAGAGCAGGCTTCGTTACAGGCAACCAAGAGCTAGTTTACGACATGAGCACCATCCCATCAATCGAAGTAATATATGCTTGGCACGCCAGAATAAAGTACCTCCCCGCTTGTTTTAAACAGACATTCGAGGAGATGTTCATAACGGGATTCTGGGAATATCACTCAGAAATGTTTGTACTCAGGCCTTCACATCTCCTCCACTTATTCGCTGTGGAGAGAACCATACATTCAGAACAACTACGGGTGCCACATCCGGATGTGCCAGGACCAGTGAATTGGGACGCATTATTAACAGATCTAGCACAGGAGCTCAGATTAGAAGAACATCACCTCGCTTCCGACGTCGTCCAATACTACGTTCAACGAACATCTAGACAAGGGTCTGTCAGGGGCGACAGACGCGAGAGTGGGGAGGGTGTTGGCAGCAGTCAGGGAACCGAAGGAGCCACTAGACAAAGAGGATCGGAACGAAGAGATAGCACAAGCAGACACGGTAGCCAAAGAAGATCTGGCAAGTAGGCCATCTAAATTTTTCAGACATCAAGGATTTGAGCACACAAGAAGAAAGAGCAAGTAGGGAGCTCAAAGAGGTGTATGACAAATCAGCAGAGAAAATCCCTACACAAATAGTGATTTTAATCACTAAACACCATTGTAAATACCATTTCGTATTTTTGTAGCTCCATTTTGTGCAAGCCAAGAGTCCTTGAGCTTGAGGAGCTTTAGAAGTATCTACCTGCCAATTTTCGTATTTTTTAGATCTCGTTTGAGCCCTCAAATAAGCCCTGGAACCTAATTTTTGACTAGGCCGGACACTAGGTCTGGACAGGGCCAAAGCTAGTCAAAAACTATAAAAGGAGCTAGAGAGCTCATTTTAGAGGTTAGAATGTAATTGAAATGAACTTGTAAGAGCTTTATGGAAAGTAATCTAAAGAACTCCATTGCTTCTCACTCTTTGCTTTACCTTGTGTGCACGTGTGTGTGTATGTGTGTGCATGTTAGTGTGCTTCTCACTCACGCACTTGTGCCTTCACTTGCTCGAGGTCTTCATACCATCCTCACGTCTTCCCGGATTGACATTAAAGGAGGTACTACTCATCACTGAGCTACACACTCCTATGGAGACAGGTTTAAGATTGAGTCTTCATGATGCTGGAGATGCATTTGATGTTGTTCTCTATCAGCAGGCTATTGGATGCTTGATTTACTTATGCATTGCTCAGCTAGATATTAAGTTTGTTGTCTCACAGATTAGTAGGTTTATGCATTGCCCAGGTGTCAAGCATTGGCAAGCAGTTAAGTGCATCTTTCACTACTTGAGTTGCACCCCGCTACTTTGATTGTTTTATCCCAAGGGCCAATCACTACCGCCAAATTAACATGCTTTTTTTGACTCTGACTGGGCTGGTTGCTATGACAGTCATGTGTCCTCTAGTGGCTTTTGCTTCATGCTTGGTAGCTCATGTATATCTTGGTTGAGAAACTAGCAGCCTACTGTGGCCACTTCTAGTTGTGAGGTTGAGTATAGGGTAGCATTCATAGTGACTGTTGAGTGTGTGTGGCTCAGAGCCTTATGGTTGATTTGGGTGTTGGTTAGTCTTATGCCACCACTATCTTCATTGATAGTCAAAGTGCACTGGCAATTGCGAGGAACCCTGTGTTCCATGCTCTCACTAAGCACATTGAGGTGCATTATCATTATGTGCCCATGCAGAAGAACATTGCATACCTTTTCATGAAGGCTGTGCCTAGGGAGAAGTTTGAAGCTTTCTACAAAGCTTTGGGCTTACTTCCCTTTGTGGAGTGATTCCACATAGCTTGGCACCTCCTTATACATCACTGCCAGCTCCTTGTTCACCACATCACTCCGAGGGGGATTTATTGATATATTTAGGTAGGGATGTGTGTGAACACTCTCGGACCATCAAGGCACTTTTTTCCCTCTTTAGGAGATTTTTCCCCCGGCTTGTATATACACCTATTTCCCTAACAGGTTACTTATCTTTGTACATTCTAGTGGTAATACATTTAGTGTTGTGTGTTGTGCTCCAAGCTTCTTTCTTCTTCCTTCTGTTGTTTGTGTGCTTCCACAGACCTCAAACTCCAACAAGATCTTGTTCGAAAAGTGAATCTTGGAGACACAAAAAAACTACAAGTACTCCATTTGGCCACATGGTTATGGCAATACCCATTTTTATTACACAAGGTAACCTCTCTCCTCTTTACCTATAAAAATGCCTTTGCATGGTCCTACAAAGATCAATAAGGAATTCTAAAAAAGCTTGTGATTACATTGAATACCCTTAGTAGAGGGAGCTTCACCTGTAAGGAGTAGGCCATATGGACTCAATCCCAAATATGCTCAGGTAATCAAGGTAGAAATAACAAGATTAGAAGAGGCATGTATTATTGTTCTCGTAGAACACTCAAAATGGCTTTCATATATGGTTATTGTACCGATGAAAAATAATGGAAAAATGAGAGTGTGTGTTGATTTTCACACTTTGAATAAGGTGACAATTCAAGATGGTTTTCCTCAGCCTTTCACAAAGTAGGTACTAGAAGAAGTAGTTGGGCACAGTTTATATAGTTTTTTCTTGACAAGTTTATCAAATACAATCAAATCCTTATTCATCCAGAAGATAGAGACAAAAGGGCCTTTGTTATGTCATGGGGTACTTTTGTATACACTTGCATGGTTTTTTGTCTCAAAAACGCACTTGCTCCATTTAATAGAACCATATTATTAATATTGGTTAAATGCTTTACAACATTTCTTCACATTTTCATGGATGACTTCTCAGTATTCTCAAGTACAGATAGGAGTGCAGTGGCCTGAGGCTTTCATCAGCACTTGGAAAACTTGAAGGAAATTTTTTAACAGTGTCTCAAAACAGTTTTGAAGTTGAACCCTAGAAAATGTCAATTTTTTATCACCAAAGGTACTCTTCTTGGCCACATAGTTTCAGCCAAAAGAAAATATTGATCCAGCTAAAGTACTTGCCGTTCTTCCCATACCCATCCCACAAAAATCCTAAGTACAAAGTTTTCTAGGCCATGCAAGGTATCATAGAAGATTCATATGAATGTACTCAGATATAGCAAAGCCTCTATCAAGGCTTACCAATAAGAAAATCCCTTTCTCTTGGATTGTTGAAGCCAAAAAAATAATTTAGTGAGCTAAAATTAAGGCTATGTATTGCACCACTTTTAATTGTTCCTAATTGTTTACTTGAGTTCCATGTGCATACAGATGCCAGTCTTCATGCAGTTGGAGTAGTCTTGGCTCAGCCATGATCACACAAGGTAGACCAACCTATTGCCTATGCTAGAGATTGCTTACAACAGCAGAAAGAAATTATAGCACTACAGAGAGAGAAAGTTTGGCTATTGTGTTTGCACTTCAATAATTTTGGCACTATCTTCTAGTAGTGCATTTCATTGTTATTTCCAATCACCAACCTCTAAAATATTTGATCAATAAGCCAAGAGTAGCTGGAAGGGTTTGGTGATGACTGTTATTGTTTCAAGAATATGATTTTGAAATATATATTAAGCGAGGAAAAGAGCACTACATGGCAGATCAAGTGTCCAGAATGGCCATGAGCAAAAGAGCAATATGTATCAATGATGAGTGCATGGATAGTTGTCTCTTTCTAGTAGAAGCTAGAATGGATTGGTATGAGGAAACTATGCAATTTCTTATTTCTAGAGAATTTCCTATAGACATGACTCCATTAGAAAAGAGGAAATTACTGTTTAAAGCCAAAGCATTTTCACTCATAAATGGGGAGTTATATAAGTACTTCCAAGATGGTATTCTGTGAAAATGTGTTTATCCACAGGAAGTCAATTTTTTGCTAGATGCAGCACATAGCGAATGACATCACAAGAGTGAGGACTTGGCTCACAAATCCTCCACAAGGATTATGGTGCCCATATATTTACAAAGATGCTATCAGGTTTGCCAAAGAATGTGACATCTGTAAGAGATGTGCTCCTAGGCCAACAAGGTCAAATTTTCAACCATTATTCATCTCGATTGGGTGGCAACCTTTTGAATGATGGGGCCTTTATTTCATTGGACCCATTAGGCCAATTGGTCAACTTGGGGGTAAAAGGTATATTATGATGGCCACGTTCTATGCAACTAAGTGGGTAGAAGCTAGGGCCACTATGGATTGCAATGCCATGACCATGGCCAAGTTTATGCACCAACATATTTTCTCATGATTCGGTTGCCCACTAGATGTTACTAGTGATAGGGGCACTCACTTTGTAAATCATTTGCTCCAATTTATCTTTGACCAGTACAAGATTTTCCATACAAATTCATGTGGACACTATCCTAGGGCAAATGGGCACGCAGAAAGTTCTAACAAGATTTTGATTGGGCTATAGTGCAAATTGGCTTTTGACCACCAAAGCTCTTGACCGCAAGCTCTTATCGGTGCAATCTGGGCCTTCCATACCACAAGAAGAGGTACCATTGGTGAGAGCCCATTTCTCTTGGTATATGGTAAGGAGGCATTGTCATCTTTTGAATTTATTATCAAGAAATAAATTGAAGATAGAACCATTAGAATTGAACCTCACATTAGAAGACTTGTGGCACTAGAAGAATATAGGGAAGTAGCTATGATGAGACTAAAGGTAAAGCAACAAGAATGCAAAAAGTTGCATGACACATATCTAAGGACTATTGAGGTACGGGAGGGATCTTTGGTCCTCCTGCATCAGATCCTGCCAGCATCCACCAAATTGGCACACAAATGGATAGGACCCTACAAAGTTATAAAGGTATTACCACAAGGAGCAATACAATTAGAGGATTTTTAGGGCAAGAAGATGCCTTTGCTCAACATATCCAAGGTGCAAAATTATCTAAATTAATTCAAACAGCAAGAAACCCACTCACTGAACATACCATAGGTAGTTTGTTTTATTTTTTGTACCTCATTTTCTTCAAAAATAAAAGAGTAGTTGCACCAAGATGGTGCAAAGACTTGATGTGGGGGTCTATAGAGTTGCCAAACTTACTAGGCAATTGCAAAGCATGAGCTTAAGAAGATAATTTTTCCCTTTCTCTTGGATTATTTATATGATGGAAGATGCTTTGTTCCTTCTCTAGGGGCCAATCCCTCTGCATACCCCTTGTAAACCTTGACTATGGACATCATAGGGGGGATCTTGGGACCTGAGGGCCACCTAGAGCAACCCTCGCCCATGAGGGGTGGGGTCCACTCTCTAAGGATCCACTATGCATGAAGACAACAAACAAATACAACTATGCATGTATATGTGTGTGTGTGTGTATATGTATATATATATATATGTATATATATATATACACATATATATATATATATATATATATATATATATATATATATATATATATATATATATATATATATATATATATATATATATCGCTACACTCCTTTAGGTCCTGGCTAAAGAAAACTGAAAAACAAGATAGACTACTGGAAAAGGTGAAGTGCTCCCGCGGCTTAGCAGCTAAACTGCTCCACTTAGGTGTTGCTAAACTGCTCCGCGGAGCTGCTAGGCAGACACAATGCAATGTTTGGCCAATCTGACGACCATTCCAAAAAGATCCGTTTTCATAACAGAGATATCAAAAGACATCAAGGATAGGTAAAGAGGTAGGAGCACATAGCATGAGTGTTGGCAGCAGTCAGGGAACCGAAGGAGCCACAAGACGAAGAGAGTCAGAGCGAAGGGACAGCACAAGCAGACATGGCAGTCAAAGAAGATCTGGCAAGTAGGCCATCTAATTTTTCAAGACATCAAGGAGTTGAGCACACAAGAAGAAAGAGCAAGTAGGGAGCTCAAAGAGGTGTATGACAAATCAATAGAGAAAACCCTACACAAATAGTGATTTTCATCACTAAAAACCATTGTAAATATCATTTAGTATTTTTGTAGCTCCATTTTGTGCAAGCCAAGGAGTCCTTGAGCTTGAGGAGCTTTAGAAGTATCTACCGGCCAATTTTCATATTTTTTAGATCTCGTTTGAGCCCTCTAATAAGCCCTGGAACCTAATTTTTAACTAGGCCGGACACTAGGTCTGAACAGGGCCAAAGCTAGTCAAAAACTATAAAAGGAGCTAGAGAGCTCATTTTTGAGGTTGGATTGTAATTGAAACGAACTTGTAAGAGCTTTTTGAAAGTAATCTAAGAACTCCATTGCTTCTCACTCTTTGTCTTGCCGTGTGTGCGCGTGTGTGTGTATGTGTGTGCATGTTTGTGTGCTTCTCACTCACGCACTTGTGCCTCCACTTGCTCGAGGTCTTCATACCATCCTCACGTCTTCCCGGATTGACATTAAAGGAGGTGCTACTCATCACTGAGCTACACCAAATTTTGGCGCCGTTGCCGGGGATCGAGCTTTGAGGACGAGCGTGTGATGGTAAGACGTAGAGTTGACGCGTTGGAGTTGTAGGTATTTTCTTCACTTTCATCTATTTTCTTGCTTTCTTCTTCACCACCTTCATCACCATCATCATCATCACCATCTCCCACCTCCATCTCCATCATCGCGAAAATTTCTGTTTTTTGATCATATCACCATCTCCACCTCATTTCCCTCATTTCACTTGTGAGAGAGAGAGAGAGAGCGAAATTGTGTGTGCTGTTTTTGCATGTTTTCTGAGCTGTATTGCAAGTACATGCTGCATCATTGTCCCCAGCACTCTGCGCAGGTACGGAAGTCGAAGTAACTGTCTGTGTGTCGCCGGGTTCTGTCAATCGCGACCGACAGAAAAGTTGATCTATTTGCTAAACAAAGTGCATATCCATGACCTACAGGCCTAGAGCTTCCCAAAAATGTGTTTAGTTTTTTGAAATTCCACAGATTTCTGTCAATCGCGATCGACAAACCACGACGGACAGACCTGTCAATCGCGATCGACACGTCAATCGCGATCAACAACCCACGACGGCTCTGTCAATCGCGACCGACAGAGTCAACGACCGATTGACCACGACCGACGGAGCCTACGTGTGACACGTGTCAATCGCGATCGAGTCATCAATCGCGATCGACCCATCAATCGCGACCGACACAGTCAACGATTGTTTGACCACAACGGACAGACCTCGCGACGGACCTGTCAATCGCGATCGACACATCAATCGCGATCGACAGAGTCAACGATTGTTTGACCACGACGGATTGACCTCGCGATCGACCTGTCAATCGCGATCGACTCATCAATCGCGACTGACAGAGTCAACGACCCTTTGACCATGACTGATTGACTTTTCGAGACACCTGTCAATCGCGATCGACACATCAATCGTGACTGACAGCCACGACGGACCTGTCAATCGCGATCGACACGTCAATCGCGATTGACCTGTCAATCGCGATCGACAGACTTTGCGAACACGTGAGAAGGGCAAATTAGGTCAAATTTTTTGGGAAAAAATAGTGGTCTCAATTTTGGCTAAGTGTGGGGCAAACACTAGGGTATAGTATTGCATCGCAAGGCCGTGCCACAAGCAACTTGAGAATTCCTGTTAGCCTGTTTTGAATCCTGTTTTAACTCCAAAACCCTGAACGGTCATAACTTTTTCATACGAAATCCATTTTTTGAGCTCTAGGGCTTGTCAGATAGGGTATTTTGAAGTTGACCATACCCAGGGGGAACAAAATTCAGGGATCCCTAGAATTATTTTCCAAAAAGTCATAGTGCAAATTGGTGAAGTGTCACATGAATGAAAGTGATTGGTTCTGTCTTTTGAACTTAAGTCTTGAGCTAATCTTGGGCCTTTTACAGGTCCTTTGAGAGCATCGAAGGGTACACAAAGCAAGAGTAAGTGCAAGCTTGGGAACACGCGTCCTGGGCACACCAGGGCAACAACTCAAGGAAAGGAACTCAAGGTTGGAAAACCCGCAACACACTCTGTCAATTCTTAGTTTAGGCTAAGTGCGGGTAGTGTTAGAAGTAATTCCAGGCAACGATAGGCACGAGATACATCAAAGACTATCTAAGAAATCAAGTTCAAGTCAAGAGATAACCTGTGTGTGTGAACGGCAACCTTAAAGGAAAAGAACCTAACGTGAAACGACCAAACTAAAAGTGCGAAATTAAACTCAAGTATTCCTAACGACGTGGTATCAGACAAGAGTATAAAACACGATAAATCAACATAAAAAAGGGAATTAAGTAATTGATACAAAGGACTCAGAAACGTGGTTGTACCTGGGACAAATTGGGTTAATCAGTTAGGCATATGAACCTTAGATCAGGGCGACATCTAGTGAGGGAGAGACAAAGCCTTAGGTCTTCAGAGGCTAGTGTTAATCACACTGCTAGGTCTTGGGCCCAACAGTTGAGCCACCACTCATACTACCCTAGCTCTGAGACGAGTGAATCAGAGATGTCTCAAGGTATGGAGAGACCTACGGGAAGTTCAGGAGTGCCATACTTGCACAGGGTAGAAGGCCCTTACAAAACACAGTTGGAATACCTTAGGACCAACCGATTAGGTGCCAGCATCTATGAGGACGGCCTAGGAAGATCTGTGGTATAGATTAAGAATCCTGATCAATCCATTGGATTAGAGCACCCAGCTGTCAAGTTTGAAAATGGAGCATACTTGGACAAAGAAGGAACCACATACATAGTCACCAGTCACCCAGATAGGACGGACGAATTCGGAAATGTAATCCCCGAAGCAGACTTAGGTGACCTGGAGCAAGGAAACATGGGTGCAGAACCTAGAACCCCTCGAGGTAAATCGGTTCTCACTAGGATTATCACACCAGAGTGGATTACCCAAGATAATAAGTGCATAGATCTTCTTCTGAACTGAGAAACTGAAGAAGCCTTTTGGAGATATAAATCTGATCGGCCATTTGATATAGGAACAATCATGATCTATGAGTTTAAGGATCCTGATAGCCCAGGCAGAGTGACCTACTTAGATCACGCCTCAGAGAGGATCTTTGTGGTGACAGAAAATGATAGGCATGCTTACACTTGGAAAGGTGAAATTATTTTCCCCCAACCAAGATCGAATGTGTCCTATGGTCACCCTGGAGCTGGAACATCCCAAGCTCATGGAATGCACAATGACAGAAGTAGAGATAGACCAGAAGTAAGCTTTGCCAACCCAGTGGGCAGAGAAAGAACGAGGACGGAAACAAATAGAGTAGAACCTGAGATACTTAGAGCTCACAGGAATCAAAGAAATGCGGATGAGTTCCCTCTACCGCGACCTAGAGAGCACACAAGGACTTTGAGACCGACTCAGCTAGTTAAGTCCATGAAGAACTACTTCGATGGCACTGGAGATCCATACGATCATGTGGCTGAGTTTAGGCAAGTCCTGAGAGCTGAACAAGTAGAGGATGTATTCACTCAGTACAATGCCTTTGGTCTGACCCTTAGGAACACTGCCCTGACATGGTTTCAGCCGCTAAACGAGAGGCAGTTGAGGAGCATAGACCAACTCCTAGAGGCTTTCATTATTGAATTCTCTAAGAGTGGCATCAGACATAATACCTCCTCGCTGATTCATAGCTTCAAGCAAACCCCTCAAGAGACCGTGAGACTGGCAGGACGAAGATTTAGGCAATATCTTGAAAGATGCCCTGTCCCTGAGCTACCCACGCCAGCTAAGCAAGTGGCTTTATTCTTGGATGGATTGCTAAGTACCAAATTAAGATCATATGTGTACTTGAAAGACCCTAGGACCATAGAAGAGTGTGTACGCATGTGCATTGACATTGAGGATAACCTAGGGGAGGAGTTAGAGCTTGCCAAGATATACAAAGATTCTGATGGTGCCTCTAGCCTCTCTTCCACGCAATCCACATCAATTGAGGAACTTGCAAAGAAAGTGGCTCAGAAATTAGGTGTCTCTAGCAAACAAATTCCGAGATTTGCCCTTGTGAAGAGATGCTACACTTGTGGTGGCGACCACATGGCGAATGTATGTCCCATTATGGCTCAACCCCAAGTGAATCCTAGTAGCCAGTACTGCACTATAGAACGAAGATACACAAATCACACAGCACAAGACTGCCCATACAACAAGCAAGCTGTTAGGCAAACCTACCCTCAGACATACCCTCAACAAGGCAGATACCAGAACCAATACCAACCACAACAGTATGCTAGGCCTCAACAAACCTACCAACCACGATACCAAGCCCAGCAAAGGCCTCAGCCTGTGTTAGCCCAACAACCTCCAACTCCATCCAACTTAATCCCTGTAAAGTATGCAGCTGCAGAAGAAAACCTAAACAGAGCTATAGTCCCCATAACACCTTTGCTTTCAGAAAGTGATCCCAATGACCATAGCTTCGATTCTACGCATGTTGAGAGTCCCCAGGCTTACTTCATGCAGTCTCCTGAACATGGTGAGTCTTACTATAGTGAAGAGCCAAATGAACCTAGTTGGGAATCAGATTACACAAATGTCATGTACGCAAACCCCAACCTAGGCAGGTAAGACCCCCATTCCCTAGAGGACCATGTTACAGATGTCAAGGAGATCATCTCATTCGTGATTGTCCCTTGCCTCCACCTACCCAACCCCACTCAGTAACGATCCAAGGCTATTGTCAGGAGTGTGGAAAGGAGCATCTCTTACGGGATTGTCCTAAGAATCCCAACAATATGCCAAAAATCACTCCTATAAACGTTATTGGGTTAGTTGTAGGCTCCACAGGGAGTGTGACTTCCACTGTGCCAGTGCAAGTGGTCACAAGAGCTCAAGCATTGCAGCAAAACCAAGCTGTGGATCAGGGAAAGAGCCCAGAAGTTAGTGAAACGGAGAGCATAACCAAGAAGAGAACTAGAGCCTGGAGAGATAGTCGGGAAAGAATGAAAAGACAATGGGCTAAAAAGATGAGTGAACTTGAGGAAAGCATAAGAGAAACCAAAGCCAAGATAACTGAATTCACATCTCAAACTCCCTCTCACACTACCCCACCACCACCATTCCCATCGCCATCCGACCCGCCACCTTCCAACCCACCTCATACAATTCCACCACCCCCTAGAGCAGGATCAGTATTAGCTGACCCCACTCCTGAAGACATAGACATGATGCTTAAAGCATATCAGGCCAGAATCCAAGAAGGGCCAAATGTAACGGATCATGACAAGTGCTACCCTAGAGCTGACCTAGAGATAGAAAGAACCAAGCTTTGCGCGAAAATGGTCGCATTGGCTCAGACTATGTTTGAAGCTAGTCGCCTTTTCAATTACTCGGGCTCAGCCAAGACGCAATTACACTTGGATGGACTTCTAGAGAAGTTAGAGGGCATAATTGCAAGATCTGCCAAGGAAGAAAAAAATCAAGAAAGAGATAAAGCAAGCAAAAACATGACCCATCCCCCATCGGAAGTTTATGTGCCCAATTCCATTGAACCAGACAACCCCTCCTCCTTAGAAAGAATAGAGAATCTACAGGCACAATCACAAAAGGAACTCGCCCCTCAACACCATAACAAGGCTAGTGAAAGAGCATGTCTTCCTACCCAGAGAGCCTATGTGCCTGAAGCCTATGTGCCTAACTCTACAGAGCCAGACACATCATCTTCTATGAATCGATTCACACCAGAATTCCTACGAGAGATTCAAGAAGACAAATGGGCTAAAGAGAGTGAAGTCCCTCCTCCTATTGAACTTGTGGACGATGCACATGACCAATTCTCACAAGATATCCCATCCATTTATGGGGAGCAGGAGAGCACCCAATCTCAAGAAAGATTAGACTTCGAGTCTAATTCTTTACAAGAACTACCCCACTTCACAGGCCCATGGGAAGCCAAGTCTACTTGTATGAGAACCCCCACAGTCATGGTAAGAAACGAAGAGTCAGTCATACCTAGGAACACAGAGGTAGTGAAAAATACTAAAGTGCAGTGCAATCTCAAGTTGGAAGAGCTACTCAAGGTTAGACCTGAATTATGGAAACATGTAGCCAAACACGTACCAGAGATGGCAAAACCTCGTTCCCAGGTAGGATCCCAAAGGACAGTGCCAAAAATACCCTTGGATAAGATAGGAGATATGTGTGAAGGTGAAGAAGGGAACACCTATCTTCCCATTACCTACCAGGAGTACACCACCAAGGCAATTTTGGACTCAGGTGCAGAAGTTGCAATTGCCACCACTTCCCTATGGAAGCATTGGGGCAAGCCAGCACTCAGGCTAACGAGAATGAAATTGCAGATGGCTGATGGTCACATAGAGAGACCCTTAGAATTGCTAGAAGGAATAACTCTCACCACCTGTGGTGTCGAGTTCGAGCATACCTTTGCCATATGTGACTTCAGCAAGAACCATGCCTATGAGATGATCTTGGGACAACCTTTTATGCGACAGTTGCAAGTGGTACAGGATTGGGGAACCAATTCTTTGTACCTGCAACACTTGGGTGTTACGACCAAAGTGAATCTCAAAGATTACTCTCATAGGGATGTTCCCCCTATCCAATGGAATCCCATCCATAGAGCCAAAGAGGATACGGAATCTGTGCATTCCATAGGATCAGGATCCTCATGGATGCATGAAGACACCTACTTATGGATGTGCAAAGTAGCAGTAGAAGAAGAGAAGAGAGAGAAGGCCAGAGATATAGGTGCAAACGAAACACATAGACCCATTCAAGACCCAGCCTATGCACCTGTAGTATTTCCTGACAAAGAATTCGAACCCCACGGCTGGGCAGAAATCCTAGCAACAATGGATGTAGCCATCAATGAAGAACAATGGACACCTCACTGTGATGAGGATGGCTATGACATTTCAGTCTTCTCCATAGAGCCAATCATGGGAGAGGTAGTTCTAGAAGAATGTGAACCTAGCCCTGATGCATTTGAGGATGCAAGTGACTCCGATCTAGAGTCAATCATTATGGACCCACCTTTTGCATCAGATGAAGAATATTTCTATGGAGTAGAATTTCAACCCCAAAGGCACGGAGAGCTTACAAATGATGTAAGATTAGCCACACATGTGACCCCAAAGGAAGAGGGAAAGAAACGAAAGAAGAGAGAAGTCTCACCAGAAGAGGAAGAATCTTTGTTTGAGGTCCCAGAAAATTTTAAGAAGTATGAGATAGACGACAGAAGAGTCATGATAAGAATGCCTAAACGAGAGGCACAATCAGGAGAGGCCTATGATAACAAAGAAACCACCAAGAAAGTAGTAGTGGCCCTAGAAGAAGGAGAGGAGAGATGCACATACATAGGCCATGACCTAACAGAGGAAGAAGAGCATGCGTTAATAGCCTTGCTAAGAGAATACAGAGATGTATTCGCTTGGAGTTACAAGGATTTGAAAGGTGTTGATCCAGACAAATGCTCACACACTATCCCCATGACCACAGATGCTAAACCCTCTAAGCAAAAGCCATATAAATATAACGATAACTACGCTGCCAAGATCAAAGAGGAGATAGACAGACTGGTTGAAGCTGGATTTATCTATGAAATTGAGCACACTGAGTGGGTATCCCCCATCATAGTGGGGCCCAAGAAAAATGGAAAGCTGCGTGTATGCATTAACTTGAAGAAGGTTAATGCAGCCACAATTCGAGATAACTATCCGCTTCCCATCACAGAATATCTCTTAGAAAGAGTAGCAGGTAAGGAAGTGTACAGCTTCCTTGATGGATTTTCGGGCTACAATCAAGTAGCCATAGCTCTAGAAGATCAGCATAAAACAGCTTTTGCCACAGAGTGGGGTATATTTGCCTTTCGTGTAATGCCATTTGGGCTTACCAATGCACCAGCTACCTTCCAGAGGCTGATGTGCCATGTATTTAAAGAGTTCCTGAGGAAGAACTTAGAAGTCTATGTTGATGATCTTTGTGCTCATTCCAACATTAGGCAAACCCATATTCCTGAACTGAGACAAATCTTTGACAAATGTAGAGAATATCAAGTCTGCCTAAACCCAGAAGAATGTGTCTTTATGGTCAGGCAAGGCAAGATTCTAGGGCACATAGTGTCAAAGAATGGCATATCTACTGACGAAGAGAAAGTGAGAGCCATAGCAGAGCTACCTAGGCCAAGGAACGTCAAGGAAGTACAAGCTTTCATGGGGCATTGTGGATATTACCGACGATTTATACACATGTATGCCATCATAGCCAAGCCCATGTATGGACTCTTGACTAACTTTGAGTGGACTGAGGAATGTGAGAATTCCTTCAATGAGCTTAAACGAAGATTATGTTCAGCACCAATCTTAACCACACCAGATTGGAACAAGCCATTTCATGTGCATGTGGATGCATCCAATTATGCTATTGGGTGTGTACTCGCGCAACCTACTGGTGAAGGTAATATGGATCTTCCAATTGCCTATGCCAGTAGACAATTGAATGCAGCTGAATGAAGTTACACCACTACTGAGAGAGAAGGCTTAGGCATGGTGTATGCGGTTAAAAAGTTTAGACATTATTTGCTTGCAAATAAGTTTAATTTTTTACTGACCACCAAGCATTGTTATATCTCGTAAACAAGCCATGCAATACAGGAAGATTAGTAAGATGGTTTCTCTTACTAATGGAATATGACTTTGAGGTAGTGGTGAGAAAAGGGAGGACTCATTTGAGAGCAGATCACCTTTCTAGGCTCACATCTGGAGAAGCCCCACAAGGAGTATCAGATGATCTTCCTGATGCTTACTTGTTTAATTTGGAAGTTATACCGCAGTGGGCTAAGCCATTAGTGCCAGTATTGACATACGGGCCTAACCACCCAAGAATAGCCACACAGGATAGAGAGGTCGTAAAAGCCCAAAAGTATCCTATCATGGCAGGGAGTATGTACAAGCACACACATCAGGGGATTTTGGCTTGTTGCGTAGAGGAGGACGAGTATGCGAAATGGTTGCAATTAGCACATGTAGGTGCATTAGAGCAACACTACTCAAAGCAACGAACCTTACAGACACTAAGGAGACTAGGAGTACATTGGCCAACTATGGAAGCTGATGTCCAAAAGTTGTGCAAGGAATGCCCAATCTGCTGCACTAAACCACCTGTGGAACATGCCACTCTTTATCAAGTGTCCATAGTGCCGGATTGGAGTGAACCTCTAGTATCCTTCCTGAGGACGAAAACATTCCCTCCAGACATGACTCTGGCTAGGAAAATGAGTTTAGAACAAGAAGCCCATGATTACTCACTCATTGGTGATAATCTATACAAGCATGGTAAAGATGGTTACCTGAGACTATGTGTCCATGAGACTGAGTATCTCAAGATCTTGGACACTGCTCACCAAGGTGTAGCAGGAGAACACTTTTGACCAGATCGGGTGATCAAGGCAATACTATTTGCGGGCTTCTGGTGGCCTACCCTTCACATGGACTCACATACCTATGTGAAACGGTGTGATGTCTGTCAGCGAACCCAGTATCCTATACGTAAAGATGAGATGCCACTGAAACCTATGATGGGTGGACGTGCATTCTCTAAGTGGGGAATAGACTTCGTAGGTCCTATTAATCCCCCAGCTAAGGGTTCCCATGCAGAATATATCATTGTTGCAACAGACTATCTAACTAAGTGGGTGGAGGTAAAAGCCACAACGAAGAACGATGCTCAAACAACTGCTAAATTCTTGTTTGAGAATGTATTCACAAGATATGGGCTACCTATAGAGCTTGTAAGTGATAGAGGCACTCACTTCTTGAACGAAGTGATTGAAAATCTACTCCAAGAATTCTTGGTAATACATAAGAAGTCTGCCCCCTATCACCCTCAAGCTAATGGACAAGCCGAAAGCACCAACAAGATCTTATGTAATGTACTGACAAAATTAGTAAACACTAATCGCTCTGATTGGGACAAACAGCTACACCATGCTGTTTGGGCATACCGAGTCGCTTACAAAACGGTACTCCAAGCCACCCCCTTTCAGATGGTATTTGGCCAGAATGCGGTGCTACCCTTGGACTTCTTGATACCTACATTGAAGGTAGCACAAGAGCACGAATGGACGGGTCATGAACTCTCCTCTAGACTTTTTGACCTTGAACGATTAGGAGAAACAAGACTGAGAGCAGCTGCAGGGATATATGCAGCAAAGAAACGGCAGAAGGCATACTTTGATGCCCATGTGAAGGATAAGGGCTTTAAAGCAGGAGATCTAGTTTTAGTCTACACATTGAAACAACATGCAAGGAAGCTAGAAAAGAGAGGCTACGGACTATGATCATCAATAGGATCTCAACAAGTGGAGCAGTGCAACTAGCCACATTAGAAGGCGATGTTCTCCCAAACTATATTAGCGGATGCAGAGTTAAGTTGTTAAATGCTAAGTCGACTCAACACTGCTAAGAAACGCAAAGAGGAAGAAAAGCAAATTCGAGAAGAAGCTCAAGCAGAAGCCCTAGAGCGCATACGAAGAATGAAATTAAGAAGACAAGGTAGAGAGCATCCTAGGCAAGACGCATATGCAGATCAAGGATATGACATGGCTATGTGTGAAGTTTCAGGTGTTAGCTCACATAGAATAACTGACCGACGTCCTTTCATAACCTTAGATATAGGACAAGGAAAGAGTGCAAGGACTGTAAGAGCCTTGATTGACTCAGGTGCAGCCACTAGTGCTGTTAAATTGTCTTACTGTCAAGAGTTGCAATTAACTGTCAATCCTGTGGAAGCATATCTCATAGGATTGGGAGGTGTGGAAACCCCTTGCATGGGCGAGGTGGAACTTCCCCTCTATATTCATGATGAGGCAATGACAGTTAAAGTACTAGTATGTCAAGATGAGGACCTCACGGAACCCCTTGTCTTGGGTCAAGACTGGATCTATGACCAAGCAGTCAACTTAAACCTAAGAAGTGGACTTCTTCAGGTATGGGTGAATCAGACTAGAATTACGATTGAGTTAAATAATGGAGCACTCAAGGAACTAGAAAAGACACGGACTCCTGGTCCCTCCAGGGGTACACATGAAGTTGACCATGCTGTTCTTGTCCAAGGCTATGTGATGCAGAAGAATGAAGATCTCAAAAAAGGAGTCAGAACCACAATGGAACTCCCTTCTTTTCCAAAGGCCAGAAGGAGGCAGCACCTAAGGGCAGATCAATCACTGAAGACTCTCCAGGCGAAAGACCAAAAGAACGCGCGAAGCAGAACAAATCAACCGATGAAACAAATGTGGGTGCGGAAAGACAAGCTGCCGGCCGTAACTAAGCTGCAACAACGGTCTCAACTTCGTATTAGTAATCAACAACTTGATGCTAATAAGAGGACTCCTAAATCCTCAGTATAGAAAATAAAATCTATTTGGGTACCCAAGAAGTCGATGAAGGCTGACCCACAATCAAGACAAATTTGGGTGCCTAAGGCTTGCTCGCGGGCTCAATTAACCCCACACAACTCACATCATACACGACAGGGTTCACTCGGTCAAGCAGTCGCTACCCACTCTTGTCTGATACACTCGAACACACTGCCACCTAGAAGCACGCACAGACTTACTCATAAATGGGTCCCGAGGACACAACAACTCCCAGTAGAATTACTCATGCAACCCTCCCGAATCTCCACAAAACCAAGACCAAAAGCCATTCATGGTGTTTGGCAACCTAAGACTTGTAATAAACCCCCCGACCCTAATCTGTGAATTCATCTCCACTTACTAACTGCATTAGTCAGACAGCTCACCTTTCCATCTAGCTCCTAGGACTAACCAGGCATTAACTACACACACTGTCATCGTGCACTTACTAACCACTGACTCATCATCTACCTCATGATTATGTTGTAACGGGGACAACAACGGGTTTATTCTACCCATTACAATGTTAACACCTAGTTCTATATTCTCACAGAACCAACAAGCAAGCAGGGCCATGGCAGAAGCCGGAGGTGCCAGTTCTCAAGCCGGATCCAGTGCACAGATTGTGGACATAGAAACACTCCTACTCAAACCACATCTCACCGAAAGACCTTAAGAACTTCAAGCTGTGCATGTCCTCCCAATTCAGGATCCTCCTTAGGGACACACCTCTCAGGTGGGCAAACACGCTCATTGGTTCAGTGATGTTGCTGGACTATTGGGTGATGGAACCTATTTTTGGGAAGCTGAATTGGAGTTTAATGGCAAATGGGGACGCTACCATTTTTTCACGCGTGAATTTGAGAGCTATCAGAATGCCGAAGTCATGCGTTCAGTATGGACCAAAGCTGGCTTGGACAGTTATTTCAGGGCCCACTTACCAAAGCCGGATTTCTTGCATTGTTCTTATCTTATCAGTACCATCACTCCGAGCAGGGCCAAGGGAGGCGACAACACCTTTGTGTTACCCTCACTGTTGCCGGGCCATGAACTTAAGAGATTCAAGCTGACCCTCAATCTGGTACGAGAAGCATTGGGCATGTATGGCATGCACATCCCCACTGAAAAGGAAACAATGGTTCCAGGCAGAATGAAACATAAAGATCTCAATAAGCTGAAGGATATGGTAGCGATGACACCGACCATCGCTCTTCACCTACGGACCGTCATGCAGCATTTTGCTTTCCCCGCCCAGGAAAGATTCACCATGCCACCAAAGAAAATATGGTTTAGCTTGTATCTGGCAGAGACAGAAAGCCTCCCCATCAACGTACCACATTGGATCATAGATCAGATTCACCTAGCCCATCAAAGGTGGAACAAGAAGCAAAAAAATGTGCTTCACGGATGCTGTGCTCTAACCAAGATAATCTACCGATGTCTTGCCTATGACGTGCCTATTCAGTAGGCACTCATATGGCCCCGGGCCCAGGAATTCCAGAGAAGGCTATCAGCGGCAGGTCCCCCATCAAAGAAGATGAGAGGGGGAGTCCAATTACCCTGCGTGCAACCAAGGGGAGCCACCACTACACCAGAAATTACCCCTCCCCAGACACGACGCATTAGGCCATTCACCATCCGGCTACCAAGACCAAGTACAGAGGGACCCAACCTGGTGTTTCCACCCGTCCCATCAGATTTGGAATTTCCACAGGGCTTTACTCTCAATGATCTCACTGATGAAGAAGTGGCTAGACTAATCTACGACTCTAATCTCGAGACGGAAACAGAGCAAGCTCAGGAACCACAACCCCATACAACAACATCAGCCCCCACCCGACCAGAAGTGGTAGAAGTCGACGTAGATGAATAAGAGACAGAACAAGAGGAAGAAGCCTACGAAGAACAAGAGTATGATGAATTTTCAGAGTTGGCAAGTGCCCCCACGTATTCGGCTCAAATAAAAAGACTATATCGAACCATGCAGCTAGTTCAAGAACAACATAAAATGTCACTGGAAGCAGGCAAGAAACTCATGAACCAATTGCTGGCAGAGGAAGGCGTGGATGACATGTTCATCGAGTCCATAAACCTACACACCGATGCAGTAGGATTGGATGAGGCCATTCATGAGGCAATGGCCTACATTCACCGATTTGAGAAAAGAGTTCCCGCCCGTCCCATGAGGTCCGGGAAACAAATTCATATCAACGTATCAACACCAGGAGATACAACGCAAGTAGACGAACATCAGGAAGCACCACTGTCACCACCATCCCCACCCCTCACTACACAACTCACTCCACCACATGACACTATCACCACCACGTCCACTACCACCACAATCGTCATGGGAATTCCACTCTCTCCGGGAATCCAATTCGGGGGAGTCACCATGCCCACTTTCACCACTCTCTTCACTAACGTCACATCCACCCCACCCATGATACCCATCTACACGGTCACTCAAACATTTGACACTATGGAAACATCTCCTGCCACTGCACCGCTCCCTCCCCCCATGCCACCTCCATCTCCCATACCCCCTCCACCCACATCTCCACTTGCATCCACATCATTCACAACTCCCTTTCCCGCCCCCATTCCCCCTGCATCTTCACCCCTCCCTGCATCATTTAATGTAAATAGTATATTTCTAGCATTAAATCAATGTGTATATCAGCTTCAAAATGAGCACAAAGCTCTGGACGGCCGGTATCAACAGTTGACAACAAATCACCAGAACTTACAAAGGCAATATAAAATGCTGGAAGAGGAAAATGCAGATGTGAATCAACGTTATACAACGCTTGAGCAGGCTCACCAAACACTACTAGAGGCACCCCAACCATCGAAAGAATCAGGCGTCAAACAGTTAGAAGCCTTGCTCGAAGTATACCAGGCCGATAACCTACGAGTCAGACGTAACTTGGCGCTACTCAGGAAACATATGGCCACAACACTTGAAGAGAACAAGAGACTGCAAAAACAAAATGAAGAGAATCTGGAAGCGGCGATGGAAGGCTCTCCCCACGAGATAGATCCAGAGCAATTCAAAGCAGTTCCCTCGGAGACGATGAAAACCATTTTGGAAAGCTATGCAGATCTTCTGGAAGCCCATGATGACTTGGAAAGAGAACGTGACACACTACGGAGCAGACTTAAGAAACAGGAAGAACAACCGAAGAGTGTCCCATCAACCTCTACCTTAGACGAGGTAACGACCTTAACTGAGCAGGTGGCAGAATTACAAAAGAGGTTACTGACATACGAGAGGCAGCCCTCTCCAGTAGTAGAACCAGAGCCAGAAGAGTTGGTCCCTATTGAGGTAGATGATTCGTACGAAGAACCGTATGTTCCTATGCCGATGCCAGGCGGGCAACAAACCTCAAAGGGACTAGACACCTTGGAAGTGGAAGCACCCGAGTGGCTTCAGACACTGGAAAAGACAGCGAACACACACGAAGAACGGGTGGCCATTCAGATCCAATCACTAGCGAACCTAGAAGAAACTGTCATAAAGTCAGAATATTTCAGAAGCATGTCTCATCATAGATGGATCGGCACCAATAATGACCAATATGTGCCATACTGCATACTGTTGGCCGATTACAACGCTGAGATTCAACGACGATGCGGCAAGCCTCCCACATTCGCTACACAATTTGGTCCAGATGATATACCGGAAAGTGCTAAGCGTGGGTCCATCCATCAACCCACCTGGAGGATCAGGCTTTTGGAAACATATCCTGAAATGGTCCGAACCTGGAATAATATGCCGTTGTTTATTAAATATAATCCTTGTTACATTCCAGTTCTTCGAAGACGCACCTGGCCTGAATTCACTATTGCCGTAAGAGACATCAAAGCCTGTGCAAAATGGTTAAATTACGTTTATCTAGCACCTCCATGAGGACCCCCCACGGTGAACTACATGATTTCTACAATCCGTCACTGGAGTATTCGGCTACACAATAATCCCGACGCGATGGCCCAGATGTGTATGAAAATATTTGAATTAATGCTGATCACTTTAAGGACGTTTAAGAACATTAAGGACCCTCACTTCTCAAGAGCAGGCTTCGTGATAGGAAACCAGGATCTGGTGTACGATATGAGTACCACCCCATCAATTGAAGTAATATATGCTTGGCATGCCAGAATCAAGTACCTCCCAACCTGCTTTAAACAGACATTTGAGGAGATGTTCATCACAGGATTCTGGGAATATCACTCCGAAATCTTTATACCCAGACCATCACATCTCCTCCAATTATTTGCTGTGGAGAGAACTATTTACTCAGAACAATTGAGGGTGCCTCATCCAGATGTTCCCGGACCTGTGAATTGGGATGAATTGCTCACAGATCTAGCATGTGGCTTGCGACTCGAAGAACACCACCTAGCCTCCGATGTCGTCCAATATTATGTTCAAAAATCCTCTAGACAAGGGTCTGTCAGGGGCGACAGACGCGAGAGTGGGGGGGGTGTTGGCAGCAGTCAGGGAACCGAAGGAGCCACAAGACGAAGAGAGTCAGAGCGAAGGGACAACACAAGCAGACATGGCAGTCAAAGAAGATCTGGCAAGTAGGCCATCTAATTTTTCAAGACATCAAGGAGTTGAGCACACAAGAAGAAAGAGCAAGTAGGGAGCTCAAAGAGTTGTATGACAAATCAATAGAGAAAACCCTACACAAATAGTGATTTTCATCACTAAAAACCATTGTAAATATCATTTAGTATTTTTGTAGCTCCATTTTGTGCAAGCCAAGGAGTCCTTGAGCTTGAGGAGCTTTAGAAGTATCTACCTGCCAATTTTCATATTTTTTAGATCTCGTTTGAGCCCTCTAATAAGCCCTGGAACCTAATTTTTAACTAGGCCGGACACTAGGTTTGAACAGGGCCAAAGCTAGTCAAAAACTATAAAAGGAGCTAGAGAGCTCATTTTTGAGGTTGGATTGTAATTGAAACGAACTTGTAAGAGCTTTTTGAAAGTAATCTAAGAACTCCATTGCTTCTCACTCTTTGTCTTGCCGTGTGTGCGCGTGTGTGTGTATGTGTGTGCATGTTTGTGTGCTTCTCACTCACGCACTTGTGCCTCCACTTGCTCGAGGTCTTCATACCATCCTCACGTCTTCCCGGATTGACATTAAAGGAGGTGCTACTCATCACTGAGCTACAATGAGCAATTGGCATGGTGGATGAAATCAAAACCTAAGGCAAAAGCAAACAAGTTTGAAGCAAAGGCACTAGGCACAAACAATGGGTAGGAAGTAGATGGAGGATAAGCAATTGGGGTGATCCTTAGCCACACAAGTCAAAAAATTCCTTATCACACTCTATAGGTGAGCTCTAGTCTTTACACATCAAAGTGGGCAAGTCTCTCCAATGTTGGAGCAAGTCTATGACAAGCCTAAGTATTGGCTTGAGTCTCACAAAGTCTTGGAAGAAGCTTTAAAAAGAAGACTATGTAAAGTTCACTTGTGAACTACCTCTTGTAACTTTTGAAGAGTTTACTTAATGTAAAAGTAAGAGAATCTTAAGTGGTTGAGTCCACTTGATCAAGAATGGAAAGAGGAGCCACGAATTCGTGATTTGTGGTAGGTAGAGAATCAAATCAATCATTGATTGATTGGAGAGTGATTGAGGGAAGTTAGCCTCCCAAACTCAACTATAAATAGATGGCAGTTTTAGTCGTGGTTAGAGAGACCTATGTGAAGACCTCAAAGAGCTGAGCTTTATGCCATATCAAGGTGTGATTACAAGGCACACATATGTATCAGTAAGTCATTGTATTGTACAAGCAATATACTTTCATTTTCATGATTATTTGATTTCATCTTTCCATGTTCTTGTGATGTGTACTACTCACTGCCATTACTTCAGTTTTTCTCAGTCAGCTTGCAGAGATTGTTTCTCTGCACTTGGTTCATCATTTTCAGTGATTTAACTTGGTAAAGTTAGCTCTATAAGGCTACTATATGCTCACAAATTTTCATGTCATTTGGATGTTGGAATCTTCAGTTATGTTCATTTGAAGTCAACAGGGTATGTTCATCTTCACTTCTCTGTCAGGTACCCGACTTTTTCAGTCATCTTGTCAGAGTCATTTCTCAGTGTTTACTCATCCAAATTCAGTGATTTTAAGCTTGTTGGATTCAGCTTACTGTCTAGTATAAGCATACAAATTTTCATGATCATTGGATTCTTACATCTTGAGTTATGTTAATTTTTCTACTCACTGGTCTATTTCTGTAGCAGCCCGTGAAAATCGGGATGATGTCATCACTTGTTAAAAGTCATTCTCAGTGTGTGGTTTGTTATTTTTGATGAGGTTACTCTCTAAAGTTAGCTCTTTAAGCTACCTAGCCTTCCGCAAGAGGAATTAATCTAATTGCTGCTGTGCTCAGAGAATTATGTAAAACACTGGACAGGTGTATGAACCAAGAATAGCAAGTTTTCATCTCTGAGCTAACTCCAACTTATCTGTTTTGATCTATCTTTTTGAGAGTGATCTTCCAAGGTACATAGGGTGTCTAATACATCCATTGGCAAGCTAAAAAGGCCCACCATCTACTCCTGGAGTTCATTTGGCTAGTGTAGAGCAAAGATTTTGCAACACCTCTTCATCTTCAACACATACCTATCCATCTCTTCACATCCAAGCATGGTAACACTTAAATCATCCTATCTATTTGTTTGGGCGAAACCCAATTGGTATAATACCTCACTTGGTGACTAAAGCCCAACTTGGGAACTCTTGCATCATTAGAAATAAGCGAATACTTATGATATTAAGGCGAACACCAAATTATATGCTATCTATCTCCATTATGAGCAACCACTATGAGCTTCCAATGGTTGGGTGGCTTTTGAGGAATACAATAAGGCACCTCCTATAATCTTCCCTCTCCTAGAATTATGAGATGCCCATTTTTGTGGCACATCATATAAGGTGACTTCCTACTATATCAAACAAGGGCGAGGCTAACATAGTCAACCACTCATGCACTCATAAAAGGTGACACTCATATGCATTATTAGGCAATTACCTCATTTGGGATGAGCTCCAAAATAGGCGACTAGTTTTCCGCTTGAAGATACCTCCAAAGGGAAAGTACTACTTATGATGGGCTCCACCATGGGCTCATGTGGGCGGAAAATGATGGTGGAATATATTTTTGTCAATAAAGTGTTAGAGTAAGAGTTAACACATCGAATATAGCTACCAAGCTCTGGCAATGTCATAAGCTAAATTGGGGGCCTAATTGAAGTTGGCTACCAAAACCATAATTAACCCACTCTTCCACCACTCTTCCGCCATTTTGGCCACCACTTTGGCACGTGCAATAGTTTAATCTGCGATTCAAAAATGCTACCCCTTGGGCCTATATAAATAGAGGCTACCCACGCTCTTTTGATCATCCTCATATCTCTCTTGTATTGTTGATGCTAGTTGAGGCTACATACACACATGTACACACACACACACACACACACACACACACACACACACACACACACATATATATATATATATATATATATATATATATATATATATATATATATATATATATATATATATATATATATATATATATATGCATATGCATACATACATACACACACATATGCACACACCCATGTACACACACATATACATACACACATGCATATGCATACATACATACACACACATATACACATACACACACATATACATACATGTTTTAGGTCTAGGTCTTTAGAATTAGGGTTTTATGTTTTTTACATACATACACATATGCATATACACACACACATAATATATATATATATATATATATATATATATATATATATATATATATATATATATATATATATATATATATATATATATATATACATACATACATACATACATACATACATACATACATACATACATACATACATACATACATACATACATACATACATATACACACATGTCACATGTATACACATACACACACATAATACATATACACATACACATATATATACACAAGAAAACACACATACACATGTATAAATGCCTGAGGTCTAGATCTTTAGGATTAGGGTTTTAGGGTTTTACATACATATACATATGCATACACACATATACACATACACACATATACATACACACATGCATACATATACATACATAGGTATCTAGGATTAGGGTTTTAGGATTTTTACACATGCATACACATATATACACATAATACATATACGCATACACATAATATACATATACACACATATACATGTTTTAGGTCTATGTCTTTAGGATTAGGGTTTTTACACATGCATATAGATATATACACATATACACACATACACATATGTACACAATCATACACACATATACATGTTTTAGGTCTAGGTTTTTAGGATTAGGGTTTTTGAATTAAAATAAATAAATATAACTAAATATTTAAGAAATAAAGTTTTAGGTTTATTATTAATATGTATTGTCAAATAAAAAGTAGGAAAAAAATTAGAATATATAATAAAATGTATTGTGTATAATTAAATATATAAAAAATTAGGATATTTGAATTAAAATAAATATATCTAATAAAATATGTAAAAAAATAGGTCTTTAGAAATTTTAGCATTTTTAGATATATACAATTAAATACATAAAAAATAGGATTTTAGATACACATACAAACACATATATACAAAATATAAGAAATTAGGGTTGTTGAGTTAAATTAAATATAGATAATTAAATATTAAAAAAATAAACTTTTAGGATTCATATTAATATATAATCAAAGACATAAAAATTAGGGGAAAATAGAATATGTAAATATTATAATTAAATATATGTAAAGATTAGGGAAAAATAGAATATGTAAAGTATATATAATTAAATATGTAAAAAATATGTCTTTATAAATTTTTAGGGTTTTTACATATATATAATTAAATATATAGAAAATAGGGTTTTAGGGTTTTTACATACAATCACATGCACATATAAACACATATATACAAATATATAAGAAACTAGGGTATTTACATATATAAAATTAAATATATAAATATATAAGGATTTTCTCCTTATATATATATATATATATATATATAATGATTTTCTCTTTATATATATATATATATATATATATATATATATATATATATATATATATATATAAGGATTTTCTCTTTATATATATATATATATATATATATATATATATATATATATATATATATATATATATAAGGAAAAAATAAGTTTTTTGGATTAATATTAATATATATAATCAAATATAAAAAAATAGAATTTTATGTTTCATAAAAAAATTAGGGTTTTAGAATTAAAATTAGAATACATAATTAAATGTATAATATATTAATTGTCCTAACATCTCCACATGGTATCAAATGGCATCTTTAGATCCTGAGGAGAGAATGGCATGTCCTTGCACTCAGTGCAAGTATCTGATTTTTTGAAAATGAAGGATTTGTACTCCACATGTTAGAGAATATGGATCCTTTGATAAAAGTAGACTAGAAAACCTATGCTACCATTTGCATGGTTCCCCTGGTGAGCAGGTCGACCTAAATGACATTGCACCATCTACCTCTCGTGGACAAAAGAGAATGAAGAGGGAGTTAAAAGTACAAGGTACTAGTAGCATTACACATAATGAACACATGGAAGAAATGCTCGAGGTGTTTTATGAGAAGGACAAAGATCAAGATGTTGGAGAAGATCTCATGGGTTCCATGACACGCCACAATTTCCATGATCAAAAACTGATGAAGAACACTAGAACATGTGAAGAATAGCCCCTTTACCACTGTACACTAGGGGAAAGATATCTGCACCATATGCATCGCTCGGGATGTTCAATCTTCAATCCATTTATGGATGGTCAGATAGTAGAGTCTCTAAATTGTTCAGGTAAGTTGATTTGAAATAAATTTTCATTGTTGTATCAAAATAAATTCATGTACTAATATCATTGTAATTGCTTATCACTTGCAGGTTTCTAAAAGATTAGTTCTTGCTAGATGGCAATGACATGCCTCCAATACGCGAAGATGGAAAAAAGCATCTATAGTCTATTGGAATGGAATACACCAAGATTCATGCTTGTCTGAATGATTGCATTCTCTTTCAGAATGAGTATGAGCATCTCCACATATGTCCAAAGTGTGGAGTGAACATCTTTAGAGAAGAAATTATGGGCGAAGTAGTCCTGCAAAGGTTCTTCGCCACTTTCCTATCATTCCAAGAATTAAGAGCAAGTTTAGATGCAAATCCATAGCTCAGTTAATGTCATGGCATGTAAAGAGCACGTCTACACATTGTGTAATGCAAGTGCCTGCTAATTCTGATGCTTGGAGATACATAGATAGCCAGTGGTCATAGTTTGCTAGAGAGCCTCGAAACATACGTCTAAGCCTAGCTATGGATGGAGTGAATCCATTTAGTTTACACAGCTCCTCATGGAGCACATTGCCTATATGTTTGGTCAATTATAACATCTCACCATGGTTGGCCACAAAAAAGGGCCATTTATTTTTAGCTCTCATTGTTTCAGGTAAGTATAAGGTAAAAAACATGGATGTATACCTTGCACCACTTGTGGAAGAGCTGCGCACTTTATGGGATGGGATTACTCTGCGCAACATGTTTCAACCTATAAGAAGACGGGACATGCGAGTGCAAGGCATACTTATGTGGATGATGCATGATTGGCCTGGTTATGGTGAATGTTCAGGTTTATCAATTTTGGGTTACCATGCTTGTCTCCTATGTGGACCATGACTCAAAGCATGCTACTCAAAAGCACTTCGAAAAACTATCTATGAAGGACACATTGGATATTTGCTTGATGGACATGTTTTATGTGAAGGGTTTTCACGAACTCCCTTATTGGAGTGAGTTATTGATCAATCATTTGGTAGAATCGATGCATATTTTCAAGAATGTGGGAGAGATGCTTTGGAAGACAATGATCAGAAAGAAAGAAAGAAAAGCACAAAGGGAGACTTGGAAGAGCGAGGTCGTATGCAAGAGTTGTGGGCAATTACCAAGCCCAATGGAACAGTGTCGTTACCAAGAGCTCCTTGGGTGCTCTGCAAGATGGAAGAGCAACAAGTGAAAAATGTGATTTCAGAGTTTCAGACACCTATTGGGTGCATGAGGCATCTAAAGATTGCCTTCACACAAAAAGAGGATCTCAAAGGGCTCAAGTCTTATGATTGGCACAATTTTTTATACTTTGTGCTCCCTGTAGCTCTAAAATATTGTCTCTCGGAGGATGTGGGAACAACAATCTTTGGTACAGTGGATCTCTTCTAAAGAGATAATGAGAGATAGCATAGAGAGTCTAAAACTCAATGCTATAGAGGCTATTTCTATGGTTAAGAAATACTTTCCCACAAGTATTCTCACAATTCAGCTTCATTAGTGGTTCATGTGGTTGATGAAGTTGCAATAGTAGGAAATGTCCATAGTTGATGGATGTTCTTCTTAGAGTGCTTCATGAAGACATTAGAAGGGTTTGCTCATCAGAGACCATGTCCAGAGGGTAGCATGGTAGAGAGGTGGCTTGTACAAGAGTCTCTTATATTCATAACAGAGTTTCTATGCATGTCGGACCCAGAAATGCCTCACTTATGGAGCCATGATGAAGATGTTCATCTCGTAGGCAATGAACCTCAAGGTAAAGGGATGCAAAGAAAAATGGATGTAGCTTTTATAGAGAAGGCAATAAATTTTTGCATCATTAATGCTGAGCCTATGGAGAAGTGGTTGGAGAGGTATGAGCTTGCCAGGGAGACAAATGGAAGAGAAAGAGCTCAGTTTTGAAAGAATCATTCCACTTGCTATTGCCTCTTTCAAAAAGTCTTCGACCTCTTCCACCCTTTCCAATGAGCAAATGGCTAGACTCAACCATTTCACAAGCAAAGGCAGCAGGTGAGGATATCCTTAAAGAAGAGGAGGAAATCACAAAGGGGTATGATTGGGAGTATTCTAATATGGTGCACAATGGTCTCACAGATGACACTTTTGGATCACACATATCGACAAAAATAGGTCTACTTTTGATAGTGGGGTGATGCTAAACTTTTTCCAAAAAAGTAGAGCTAGTGCAAGAGATGAGAATGCTCAACAAGGCCAGCTCGAGTATTGTGCTTCAAGATACCTTGAAGCTATTCTTCAGGAGGTTTGACTAAGTTCTATTTGATGTGAAATGGTTCAAGTAGTCACCTCTGAAAGAAATGCAACAATGAGGTGGGATAACAGTGGTTTGCTTCAAGTAGACTCCACAAAGATATGGACAGATGAAAGAGATACATTTGTAATTTCTGAACACTGTGAGCCGGTTGTCTTTATGCCAAATTTGAAAGAAACAAAGTGGCTATTTGTTTTACAAGTCTCTCCACGTGGCAAAATTTTTTTTGAGGCTAGACATATAAGAAATTCCATCCATAGTGGACTCTGAGGTGCATTCGGTAGTCGAGGAGGAAGAGATCATTGTCCAAGATGAAGAGGTCTTTGAAGAAGATGAGGTGCATGATGAAGTAACACATGATATGTTGTATGAGGATGATGATCAAGAAGGAGCAGGCATACCAAGATATCTAGAAGTCGTCAATGTAGAGATAGATATCCTCAATGCATCAGATCTCCAAGAGGATTCTAGAATAGAGGATTTATGAAGCAAACACTTGTACGCACTAATTTGTGTTTATTTATTTTGTGATTTTTTTACACTACTAAAATTTTCTATATTACCATTATTATTGTATTCTAATTATTTGAGTTTTCTGTTGCAAATCACGATGGGAGAAAGTCCATCGATCACTTCGCATTCCATGATAGAGGAGTAGTTTATGGAGTTTATATCTTAGGCACCTCCTGCTTATATGGCTAGAGCATCATAGTATTAGATCGCTCACAATACCACTCCCCTCGGCCTCACTCCCATTGACAACAGTCCCCTCAGCACCACTCCCTTTGGCGGGACTACTCCCCCTGGAGGCACTCCCTTTTGTTAAGATATCAAGCTCAACATGTGATGATCCAGGATGACATGTATCACTTTTTCATTTCTTTGACATGTATAGTGGTCACACTGGTATATATGAGGGACACTTGATTGAGATTTATTAGATTTATCTACCGAGAGTGATGGCACATTTGTTTCTTGCCAGCTCACTCATTTGCGGACATTAGGTTTTTCCTTATGTACTGGTCTTTATATATTGCAGTAGTTGTATTCTTGTTTTAAGGTCATTCTTGTACATTCCTTTTTATGTAACAGAAGAAGAAGAACAAGAAGAAGATCATTCTTCCTTGCTTCAATCTGAGTGTGTGCTTCTCTTTGATTGTGAGAGTGTGTGTGTGAGCTCTTTTCCTTATCTCCTTCCTCGTGAACTGGTATCAAAGCTAGTGTGGCTATAGAGAGCTCGTGGAGAAGGCTAGCGGTGAAGAGTATGTGGCAAGGCATGGAGAAAGCACGATTCACAAACGACCTCAGATTGCTACGAAAATTAGTGTGAAGGTAGAAGATCTCAAAATATTTTCGAAAGTTATCCCTTTAGGGTCACTCTTTTTCTCAGATCAGTGTGCCAGAGCCATCTCGACTTCCATTCTGAGCTCGCAAGGTCAGGCCCATAGAAAACCCAGATCAGTTTGCAAAATTGTAACTTGCGTCGTGTTCAGAAACACTCATATATTCCAGATCCAAAATTTCAAGTGATTTTGTGTACTATTGTTGGGGGATTCTTAGACAAGAAGGAGTTTGAGGGTTTGTAGGAGAAAAGCAAAAGACCAGAAGAGGAAATACACCTTGGAAGCTTCTGCCGATTGATTACAGTAAGACAATTACAATGTTTGAAGCACAATACAAGCCAATACTTCTGTGCACAATCACACAGAGTGCTCAATTACAAAATACCAAATATCCCAAAGTCTTCTTGCCGCCGGCCTCCTCTGCACCAGACCTCCACCTGCTTCAAGCTTATCCTTGTGCACACCTTGCACCAAGCTTCCACTAAGGGGGAGGAATGAATACCTTCTATCGGCACGCGCACACTGCAAAGAGACCTTGAGATCCTTGGGGGACTAGCTTAGCACTCTCTGCACAATCCCTTAGTCACTCTCTATGCACTTCTTCGACTCCACTTCTCTGCGTCGCACACTGGTGACTCTTGCACTTCTCTTTCTTGCTTCACTTAGACTATGCTTCTCCTGCTTACTCTAAGATTGGTCCAAGAGGAGTCCTTGCCTTGATTTTAGTGTGTCGATCACGTACGCTCCTAACTGCAATAGTATTTTGGTGCTCACTTTGATGTCCCAAGATTGTCTTCACAAGTGGCAGCCAACGACTCACTGTTTTGTCCCGTAGTGACTTTAGACTAAAACCAAAAATCTTAATGGGGGGGCCATATTTTCACCTGTGCGTACGCTGCCGCTTCACATACCTTCACATTTTCCTTTTAAGTCTTCACTTTTGCACATAAGAGGGGGCTCACCTGAACCTTCCAAAATACTTTTAAAAACACTTTGAACCTTAGGGAAATTAGAGAAAATACCTCTACAACCTGCAACCCACTTTCTCCAATTTACCCTTTGTGGACAATTAATTGTGCACTACCTGTGCACTTTGATGCCTACACTTTAGCACTTTGACTTTGCACCTGTTGACTTTGACCTTGACCTTGTTGACTTTGACCTTGACCTTGTTGACTTTGACCTTGACCTTGTTGACTTTGACCTTTTGACTTTGACTGCAATTGACTTTGACCAACATGACTTTTATGGGCTCAACAGTTGCCCACCACCTAATGTGCTCTCCGTCCCGGAGAGCTACAGTCAAAACTTTGAGCATATAGGACACCATGAATTGGGAGCTGCAAAATCTTGAAGAGGACATCTGAGCAGCAACCAATTCCACCAGAACAAGCACCAGAGAAGAACCAGAAGTGGGATTTTCCATGGAAAAGCAAAGGGTTGCAATGGGAGGGTAGAAAGGGGGTGGAGGGGAGGGCTGAGGGGCGGGGATTGAAGGGATAGGGAGGGTTAAGGTTGTGGCTGGGCAGATTGGGAAAGGTAGGGCATGGGGTAGGATGATGGGGTCTGGAGAGGATTAAAATTTTCAAACAGTAGAGCTACAGAGGGTGCATGTGGGACATTATGAAACATAAGGTAAGACAAGGTGAGAATAGACCATGTGGACAATGTGGGGAAATAAAAACATGTGATTAATGTGCACAAAACTTGAGGGTTTTGACCAAAAGTCAGAGAAAAAGTTGGAATCTGGAAAAATAAAGCTAAAAACTGAGTTCAGAGGTGCCAAAAAACATGAAAATGGCTCCATTTTGGTAAAAAAACGGCCAATCGAGGAACGATCCAAAGCCAAAAGCTTTGAGCCATAAAAATTAAAAAACATAAAAATAATAAAAATTAAAATATATATATACTAAAATTTAAAAAAATGGGGGGGGGGGGGAGGGGGGGGAGGGGGGGAAGGGGGGGGGGGGGGGGGGGATTTATTTTTTTTTTTTGGGAAAAAAAAACAAAACGCCTGGGTTTTTTTTTTTAATAAATTAAATTATGCAAAAAACTGAAGAAAAATACATAAAAAATCCAAAAGAATGGCAAAAAAAATCCAAAAAATCTTCAAAAAATTTTGAAACAATTTCCTACTGGTTTAGGCCAGTTTCTACACTCAAAACCACAGAGAGCTTCCTTTATTCCTCAAATTTGGCAAGAAAAAGACACATGAAAAAGGAGAAAAATGCTAAAAAAAATTCTAAAAAATGCTCAAATTTTTTTTGAAAAATTTCCTAAAAATTCTAAAAATTGTACCTTTGCAAAGTTGATGAAATGGCTTCTAAATTTGCTAAAAACTCAAGAAACAAGCATGAAATGGATAAAGAAAACTACTAAAACTTAAGTAAAAATGACGAGAAAAGACTATGTACAACCTGGACAAATTTTGTAGGTTCCAGGTGATCCATAATTCTTCATGTGGCTTGATGATAGGCCTTTAGCCATGATCTTTATATGTTGACCCCGAAAAACTCCTCCATAACCTTCAATTGTGTTGCACTTCATTTGTTTTATCTTCTTTTTGGGCATGCTGACGCTTTGATAGACCCACCTTAAATCCTTCAGTACAATATTATCTCCTCCATACTGCATCTTTTGTTTCCAAAGACTTGCAGGTACTCCGTCCACATCATTGTAAAGCCTTGCATTTACTATCATAAAAATTGACACAATAGATGATATCCATACCAGGATCCATAAAACAGTGGCCATTGACCTATGATTTGAAGCATCTTCATCACGGTTGCACTTAAGGACTTTGCTTTTCTTCTCTTTTCCATTGCCTTTGATTGAGACTATTTCAACTTGAGTGATTTCCTCTTTTTCTTCATATGCTTCTTCTCTACTTGAGTTTGGGAAAATTCCATAGCAGGAAGATGGGTCTTCTGCATGGAGCCAAGCCAACATGTTTTCATCTTCATATAAATCTGCTCCTTCAAATAGATCTGCTTCTGGTTTGTCTACCACTTCTTCTTCCATACAAATACCAATTGTCTGCATCATACTAGTATTTCTCTGATTGTCTGGTCCTTCTTTTAAAATTATCTGCTGCAACTCTTTTCCCTCCTGCTTTACCCACATTGTGTCTTTGCCCCAGTCATGCAACACATTGGCATGCCTTAACCAAGGTCTCCCAATTAACAGGGGGAAACTTCCTTCTACCTTGTGGCAACCTTAAAACAACAAAGTCCAAGTTAAAGATGGTACCTTGTATTTTGACTGGAACTCCAGGGACCACACCCATAGGCCTTACTATGCTTTGGTCTGCCATTGTTACAGTGAAGTTGGCAGGTCGTGAAGGGTATAGTCCAATCTTTTTCATGGTATATTCAGGCATCAAGTTAATGCCAGAACCACCATCCACAATAACTCCTTGAAACTCATGACCTTTAATAGAGACTGTTAGCCGAGGGCTCTTGTAATCTGTGAGGGGTGCTTCCCCTAAACATTTATCTTTATGCATAACAGCAGCCTTTGCCACTAAACTTGTTGTGGACATTTCATCAACTATCTGCAAGAGTTATGACCTGAACTTCCCATCCATCTTTATTAAATAAAAAATACTAACCTCCTTTTTCATGGACTTGAGCAGTCTGGAAGCTTCTGATTCCTTAAGAGCATGGGCTGCATTTGACTTATCAAACTCCTCATGAGCCCTATTGAATGCATATTCAATGGCATCACTGGTACCTGTGAAATTTTCTTTTTGCCTTGTATCTGCACTTGTGGTGGCTTTGTCTTCAGGCACACCTTTGTCTCTGTTTAATCCATTAATCATTGATTTTTGACCTATTTCCACTTGAGCCTTCCCCTTGCTTCTTGTCTGCACCGTAAAAGATTCAATTTCTTCTAAATGCACCACCCTGGTAGATGGAGATGGCACATTGACCTGATCTAACACTTCTTCTTTGTGTACAGAAATCATTTGAATATGGGGCTCGGATGAAGAGGCTTGATTCTTAGGACAACAATTTGTATAGTGGTCTCTGGCCTCTGGGCAGTTTTTGCAAGGAGGGGCATTTTCTGGGAGAGTGCACCTACTTTGATAGTGCCCACAGTCTCCACATCTGAAACAAATAATTGGCCTTCTAGGCCCATTTCCAAAATTATCCCTCTATCTAGGGTTATAAGTGTTACCTTGATTTTGGGTGCAGCTGCCATCACATTTGTTGGTGGTAGGGGTCCTCCTTGTGTCTAGTATGTCGTTGCAGGCATTCCCCTTGATTGGCATTCATGGGCCTCATGACCAACTTTCCTGCATAATTGGCAAGTCACATTTAACAGAGGACATTCACTTACTATGTGACCTAGCTTGCTGCACATGGAACACCAAAGCCCACTCTTGATGCCACTCCCTTTGAGTTCCTGCAGCTCCTGTCGCAGCTGAGCCAATTCCTCTGCTTGGGCCTTCTCCTTGTTTTGGAGCTTTAGTGCTTCAATCTCCCTTCTCAACTGAGCAACAACATTCTCCTCCTCTTTGTAGGGCTTATTTCTTTTTAAGCCCTCCAGCTCCTTCCTTAGCTGGATCACTAGATCCTCCATTTCTGTACCATATGTTGGTTGGGAAGAAGTTGCTCCATATTGGTGCCTTATCTGCTCCAAGCGTGTGGCTGTGTTGATGAAATCCTCTATGGAGGTTGTAGGTAACACTAATTCCTTTATTTTGCATTGGGTGGCCACTGGTAGGGGCTTAGCTAACCATTTCTTAACAAAAAAATCGTGTGGTGGATGTGGCAATTTAGCCATTAGTGCTTTGGCCCTAGTCACAAACTCTGGGAACTTTTCTCTTGGACCCAATCTCAAATTTTCTAGTTCTTCTATGATAATCTCCGTAGTGTTGCCATGCTGGAATTGATTTTTAAATGCATCTTTCATCACATCCCAAGTGGTAAAATGGTTTTCAGCAAACTGGCTGAACCACTTATCTGTTAATCCCTCTAATGTGGTAGGGAAGAGAATCAAAAAGGAATCCTCCCTACCCATTAAGCCTCTAGTCTTACATAGTGCCAAAAACCTTCTAATGTGTTCATTCGGATCCTCCTGAGCTAGGCCTTTGAAAGAAGGAAACTTTATATTTAATCTAGAGAGTAAAGTTTCCAAGTCTACCTGACCCGCCATGCTCTTTACTGATGAGGTTGAAGATAGTGGACTGGAAGACCTTCTAACAACCTTCCTTCTTGTCTGCTTGCAGGTGACCCTCAATGTTTGGGACCGGGTTGCGGTCATAAGCAGCTCATAGCCCACTTAATATGAGACACTTGATAAGAATATTTACATTTTGTTTGATGAAGTAGCACTGTAGTAGCACCGTAGACACGTGTCCTCTGCTATACTTTGCACTTGGTTTCTCTTAAGCTCAAATCTCCTTGGAAGTCCCACCGTGCGTGACAAATTTTGTTGGGGGATTCTTAGACAAGAAGGAGTTTGAGGGTTTGTAGGAGAAAAGGAAAAGACCAAAAGAGGAAATACACCTTGGAAGCTTATGCCTATTGATTACAATAAGACAATTACAATGTTTGAAGCACAATACAAGCCAATACTTCCGTGCACAATCACACAGAGTGCTCAATTACAAAATACCAAATATCCCAAAGTCTTCTTGCTGGCGGCCTCCTCTGCACCAGACCTCCACCTGCTTCAAGCTTATCCTTGTGCACACCTTGCACCAAGCTTCCACTAAGGGGGAGGAATGAATACCTTCTGTCGGCACACGCACACTACAAAGAGACCTTGAGATCCTTGGGGGACTAGCTTAGCACTCTCTGCACAATCCCTTAGTCACTCTTTATGCACTCCTTCGACTCCACTTCTCTGCGTTGCACACTGGTGACTCTTGCACTTCTCTTTCTTGCTTCACTTAGACTATGCTTCTCCTGCTTACTCTAAGATTGGTCCAAGAAGAGTCCTTGCCTTGATTTTAGTGTGTCAATCACGTACGCTCCTAACTGCAATAGTATCTTGGTGCTCACTTTGATGTCCCAAGATTGTCTTCACAAGTGGCAGCCAATGACTCATTGTTTTGTCCTGTAGTGACTTTAGACTAAAACCAAGAATCTTAATGGGGGGGCCATATTTTCACCTGTGCATACGCTGCCGCTTCACATACCTTCACATTTTCCTTTTAAGTCTTCACTTTTGCACATAAGAGGGGGTTCACCTGAACCTTCCAAAATACTTTAAAAAACACTTTGAACCTTAGGGAAATTAGAGAAAATACCTCTGCAACCTGCAACCCACTTTCTCCAATTTACCCTTCGTGGACAATTAATTGTGCACTACCTGTGCACTTTGACGCCTGCACTTTAGCACTTTGACTTTGCACCTATTGACTTTGACCTTGACCTTGTTGACTTTTAGCTTTTGACTTTGAACTTTTGACTTTGACTGCAATTGACTTTGACCAACATGACTTTTATGGGCTCAACAACTATTGATGCATGAAAACTATGTTTTTCTGAGATCAAACTATCACATCATATTGCACCAGTGTTCAAGCAGAAGTGTTGCTTGTAGTGTTTTCTAGTGTTGTGAATAGTTGCAGAAATGGCAAACGTAGATGGAATGAGTCAGCTTATGAGCGATAAGCTGGACAAGAACAACTTCCATGCTTGGAGATTTAGAATGATGAATTTCTTGATTGGAAAAGGCTACTAGAAGTACATCAAAGGAGAGAGTGAAAATGATCCACAATTACCAGAGAGGAATCGGACAGCAGACCAGTTAAGAGCATATGAAGAAGGGAATCAAGGAGCACGAAACATAATGTATTTGGCTATTTGTAAGCCTACAAGATAGCATGATTGGGCACATACAGGATGTCAAGACTGTGAAAGAGGCTTGAAACAGTTTGTTCACATTGTATGAGACCAATACAAAGGCAAGGAAATAGCAACTCGAGAACGAGCTGCATACCTTGGAGAAAAAGAGCATGTCTGTAGGTGACTATACCCTGAAAATCAAAAGCATATGTGAGTCACTTTCATCTATTGGAGTGAATGTAGATGATGATGATAAGATTGAAGTATGCCATCGTCGTTCAGGAGCTGCATATAAGTGTTTCATAACTTCTATACAGACTACGAAAAATGTTCCAAATTTTGCTGATCTGGTATCTATGCTGATTATTGAAGAAAAGAATCTTGGTGAAGATTCAAACTCCCAAGGAAAAATGAGTTCTGAGCAGGTATTCTACTCTAGAAGAGGAAGAGGAAGAGTTAGAGGCTTCGGAAGCAAAAGAGGGCACAATAACCAAGACCAAGGTCAACAACAAAATCATGCAGGAGGAAGAAGATAGTTTCGAGGTAGGGGGAGCCAAAGAGTCGGCAAAAATTTCCAAAGAAATGATTTAGGTAATGACAGTAAAGGATGCTAGAATTGTGGTAAACCTAGACACTTTGAACATGATTCCAGGTTGAAGAATCAAAATAATAGAAGGCAACAAAACAACTATGCATCCACGTGCAGATGATTTTGAGAAGCTGTTCATGGTTCAACATCATATGATGAATATGATGTTTGATGATAATTCAAAATCAAATGGTAATGTCTAGTATGTTGATTCAGGTGCTTCAAATCACATGACGAGTCATGCGGAATGGTTTAGTAGTTTGCACAAATTGCCAGTTCCTGGATATGTTGAAACAGGTGATGACACATCACATCCTATCAAGCCTACAAAAAATATATCATTGTCTATGCAGGAGGGAAAGGTAAAACATCTTGATAATATGCTACATGTTCCAATATATAACAAAGAATTTGGTTTTTGTTGGACAAATGGTTGACCAAGGAATATTATGGACCATTTTGCATTATATAGAAAATCAATGATAATTCATTCATATTAGATATACCATCTCATCGGAATATACATAACTCTTTTCATATTAGTTTACATAAACCCTTTAAAGGCACTTTACCACTCACTCCATGTCTTGATGATCCTCCTTTAATTGAAGAACAATCTGAAATTTTAGTTCTTGAGAAAATAATTGATCATGATGTCACTACTACATGCACATGCACTCAATATCATCAATATTTAGTTACATACAAAAATCACTCTATTGAAGAATGTCAATGGATACATAAAACACAATTAACACCCAATTATGACCACTAGATTTTTGCATATCATACACAAACACATTAATGTAACTCTTCCATGAACATTTCCATGCATGTGTTTTTACATGGAACATGCTTATTTTCATTCAGTGATGGAACATGTGAATGGCCATCCATGTTTATTTTTATTTATCAGTGGAGGTCAGTTGCTTTTTCAACTAAGGGGCATGGTATGAATCATGGAATGTGTTGAACAAGGAATTGTTGGAGTGTTAATTTATTAATGTATTAATGTGTTTTGGTGTTTTGGTGTTTTTGATATAGGCAATGAAGGTTTGTGAGGGCGTGAAAGGTGTGAAAGGGTGGACATCAACAATCCGATTTTTAATTTATATAGTTTGTAAATAAATCCGCATAGAGGATACTATTTTTATAAACAATTAGTAAAGTCGTGGTTAGAATAAGGGTCATTGTAGACCGCAATTTTTGATATTAAAAGCAAAGGCTTTCTGCAAAAGTTACCAACTTTTACTTTCACATGTGCTTTTTGAAACTTCTCTCATGTAACCACTATTTTGACATAATCAGAAATTCCTATGAATACATGCACTTTGTGGACTATCAAAATAGAGTCCATGGGGGGAGATTGTACCCAATACTATGTTCTATCTCATCTCTTGGCATGTCTATTTTTTTGTGTGTTTTCAGCATCCGTAACCTCTCTATGCACGTGAACAAGATCCTGATAACAAAGGCCATGCATCAGCACATAGGGCAGCTATGCTCCATACAATTTGGACACTCTTCATGGTTGAAATGGAGTGAACAGGAAAAACATCTAAAAGATTACATCACGGAGTCCATCTATCATGAGTACCGACTGGCACTTGGGCACCTTGTTGTTAGCTCATAGTGGATTCAACACACAATGCGTGAGGTTATGTTCCATCGAGGAGTGGGATATGATCCATGATGAGTAGTAGCAGACTCCTGACCGATATCATCAGCAACGAGATGCAGTGACCACATGTCTAGATACGATGGGAGTGTCATATTTGGGTAGCAGCAGGTATGATACTATGCATCAAAAGTTTGTAAGTATCATTTTGATGATTGAATTTTCTAATGTTAAACATGCCATGTATTTCCATCTAATGTTTTGCATATTTGTTGCAGGAGTTGGCAGTGGGTCATACTCTAATACGAGCAGAGGAGGCTTATGGATATTGTCATGGATTAATTGCATTATTGGAGGACTTGGAGGGATGTAGTGCAGTCGTTTCATGGGAGCATCTATGATGAGGTGAGCTTATAAACTTCGTTTGGTGTCTTTTAGTTGTTGTTTATAAATCTCATGTCAATTTGTCTCATTTCATGAATGTGCTTTGTTGCAAGATTGCAAATATAGATGATTTGATCTCTTTGGGCATGTGTATGGCAATGGTGTGCCATAATTTTGTATTTGGATCATATATGGAGGTGGTGCACCACAAATTTGTATTTGGTTCATATATGGCAGTGGTTTGCCACATTTTGTATTTGACTCATATATGGCAGTGGTATTCCACACTTTTGTACATGGTTCATTTATGGAATATATATCTCTTTTGTACATTGTTCGTTTATGTAATATCTCTTTTGCACATGGTTCATGGTTCATTTTGTGCATCTCTTTTGACTTCATGTGTTTTTCTTTATCAAATCATTCTTTAGTTGTTGGTCATGTAAACCCTAAATCGGTAACCTCTATAGTACATGTCACATGTACTCGATTTTTTTGGGTGAAGTATATTGTCTTTTGCTACACAACAACATGGTAATGTTGTTAAAGCAAGAGACAACACACTCTGCCCAAAAACAAAAAATTTAGATATGGTCATCGATATAGGCAACAGTATGAGCGTTGGTATGTCCAAGCACATACCGATGCCTATCCTGACACTTTTGCCCAGAGACTTACCAATGCTTATATCAGAGATTTCCATACCAATGTGCATATCGTCAATTATACCATCGATTTGCAGATACATACTGATGCCTATACTAGTGATAATCTACAGACATAGGTATCAAGCTTTATATCAACCCTCATGGGGAATCACCGATGCTTATATCGATGCTTATAACAATGCTTGTACCGGCACTTATATCGGTGCTTATAACGACCTTTTGGTATCGGTGCACATACTAGCACCTATACGGATGTCAGGGCAAAAATACTCTTTTGTATTTGCATCGGTATAGGGCCCGATATACCCCTCATATGTTGTAGTGACTCGAGCAAGATTTAAGGAAATATCATCATCTGATAACTCAATATTCAAGGTGAATCCTTACCAAGGTCACCATGAAAGCTTCACCAAGGTCTGATACCGATTTCATGATCCTAATTTACACACATGAGCGAATAACATTTGACTCCCCATTCAACCTTCTATTATATAGCTCTTGTGATTAACCATGAACACTATCGTTAATTGGAATCCACATATGCATGTGAAAACTCTACAACTTCTTTAATACTTTCCATTAGAGTGTTAGGTATACTCATAACTTAATTTACATCTTCTTCTACTTGAGTTAGTTTCAGTAGATGTTTCTAGAAGGCTCTAGGGATTCTTTAGGCAAACTGATCTCCCAAACGCACTTGCAAGAATTAAACTGAAGACCTTCTCCTTCATATCATTGAGACAACCACTACACTAAGCGTATGAGTTATCTAATCCTCCAAAATTACTTAGTGTTATGATAACTTTGAACCTTGTCTATGATACATTATAACTTCAAGCCTCACATGGCATGATAGATTGCAATGCTTTGGTGGGATACCTATTAAGTACATTTTCTACATAGATATCAATCTTAAGCTAGAAACTATGTAGCAAATCCTATCTTTTGACCATACATCTTTTCATCCCAATGAGAGATTGTCACTCTAGTACAATGGTGAGTACCAACGTGACGAGCTCCACCTTGTAATTGTCAATCTACAGAGAGGGTAGGCCGATATGAAGATTAAGAGCGAGTGAAGTGCGTGAAATGATGGTGAGAAACACGAATGCACATCTAATTAGAGGTATCTAACAGCTTCCAAAAATTATGAAAATTGGTATGAGCTACCTATTTAGACTCCTCAAGCTTGAGGAATCCTCGGCTTGAACAAAATGGAGTCATCCATGCGGTAATTGGATGTATGTACATATATTACATTGTTTTAGTGATAAAAATCACTTTTTGGGTTATGAAATGATTGTTTATAATAAGAAGGTAAGCATAGATCCTTAAATACCAATTATTAGCTCCTCTTTGGCTCTATGTGCTTCCTCTACGTCTGTGATGGGATCTTGTACTTGGTCTTGTGCTGTGAATACTCCCCTCCTCCTCGTTTTTGTCGTCCGTGATAGAACCTGATCGTGCATGGGTAATGTAGTTATTGAGGAGGACTGTCGCAATGGTGTGTTCCGTTATTCGAATGCCCCTGATAAGCTTTTTTTCTAACTTCTCCCAATCGATGGATTGGGGTTCATCAAGAGGTGGCATCTGATAATGGTCAGAGTACATCACTCATTTGTATGCGAACAAATGGAGCAGGTGAGTGGGTTTGCTAATAAATACTTCTGAGTGGTACTCCTAGAATCCAGTAGTGAACATATCTTCAAACGTCTCCTTGTAGCAGGCAGGCATATATTTCAAGCGGCAGTGCCACGCATAACATACCTTGGTCGATGGCATCGTGCTTATATTGTACACTAAATCCAAGTTTCCATGTTCAAATCCAAGGGTGTTCACCATTTGAGCCTTGACACTCCTAAATGTCTTGCAGACCATTTGCATCATATCAAAAATTTTCTATGTCATTTGTGCGACGACGTCGGGCGTACGATGATGGTGAGCTAACCAATGGTGAATGGAAGCCATCATGAAGCCCACTATAGGTGTGTTATTCCGAGGAGGTGCTAAGTAAGGGTAGTTGAGCCAATCCTGACATTGTTGGTTGTTCTGAACTTTAATTGCAAAGGCCTTCCAAGAACATCTTCGAGGGACCGGTCCATAACACGGATTGTATTTTAGATGGGTGGGCATGTGCATCCACTTATGCATCATCTGTGGATATTGTTGTAGTAATTCCATCCTTCATGTAGGTTGATAGATATGACCCTTGTGAGCTCTCGGAGGGACATCTGCTGGCTCGGACTGGGTGGCATGTGTTGGTCGCTTCGTAGTGATGCTCTCAATCTATGAATTTTATTCGACAAGCAATAGGAAGTAAGGTTTATACTAAAACTCACTAGTAGTTATGTGTCGATGTGGTGCTATAGCGGCAAAATATGGAGACTTTAAAATAACTTCTTCAATATTTTCCATCACATGTAACTGAGCATCAACTCTCGTCAAATGTGTTTTGCCGAGTTCTTCAACCATCTTCAACCATGCCAGGGGAGGTAACTCATATGTATCTTGACCTTCTTCTAAGGATCTGCCTCCAATGAATCCTTTAATGTCAATTGCTTTTTTGCTTCCTTGAGCATCTCGGACTCTACTTGTAGTCGGTCATAATCTTCTAGCACACATGTGTGGTCGTCCAATAAAATTTACATGGACTCAGGAGGAAGAGCTCTAAAGCGTGAGGGGCTTATAGGTGTCTTTGGATGATCCAGTGTAGCTTCGAAGTTTTCACGATTTTGCTATTGGAGTCATTGATTTTTGTTTTTCGTTGTGTTGAGGTGCCTCCGAAGGAGTACCAGGTTGCATGATAATTGAGCATTGCGCATTAAATGTATGTCTAACGGAGACTCGATATCTCTCACACACTCCTGTAATTGTGCCTCGAGGGTTTGTTATTGCTTTTGCTTCTCCACTTCCAAGGCTTGATATTTCACGTTGAGTTCTTGATTCTGTAATGTTAGTGTATCTAGCTATTTTTGCAATTCCTCGGTCGTCTATTAGAGGGTTGAATGTTGTCGCCCTTACGAATAATACTCGATGTTAATTTGTTGAAGGCATTGTATCATTTGCTAAATGGCAGCATCAATAGTGGAAGATGATGATGATGATGCGAATGTTGGAAATGATACATGCATGGTGAGTTGTGATGTAGTGGGTATGGGAATTGGGGTTGGAACAGTCGATGTTGTGGTGAGTGTGGCAAGGTGCACGGTGATGGGTGTCGTGTGGAGTATGCTAATTAATGTGGATGACACTTGTACATGTGCATCCGGTGAGGCATTGGGTGAAATCTCCATGTCAGTGGAGGTGCTTTCGATCGTGGCAATGTGAAATAGTGGAGTGGGTGTGATTGTATGAGGTGGGGCTGCAATGGTGTCGTGAGAGGTGAGTGAGGTGGTGTGATTGATGGCCCTAAGAAAGGAGTCTGTGAACTGAATTCCTGTGACTATGTTACAGAGGGAAATAGGGAGGTTCGTGGATATAGAAAAGATGTCAATTGGGGGTAGAATGAGGGTGGTTGTGTACACTTTGTAAAGGTGTAAAATGGGCTGGTGGTGTACGAATGGAAATGTGTAGGTGGGGAAATGACTGGTGGCATAGCAAAAGGTGGAGTGAAACAGATGTAATGGGAGGGTTAGTCGTAATCGGGCTGGAGATCAAGGCCCAAATGGAAACATGTGATGGAATGTGAACATGAAGACTTTGTACAACATCAATGGAGGGTTGGGTGGATGTCGGGGAAGAAGAAGTGGTGGTTTCACTAGTGGTATATACAAGGGTAGTGGCTTCACTCACTATTAGTTCAATGATTGAAGAACTCACAATGGGTGCGGATGTCATAGGTTCTGTCGGTACACGAATATATTTGCTAGAACCTTTGAGTATTCTTACTCATAGAGGATCAAACTTGGGAAGTGGTTTCCACTTCAAGTAGTGTGAAGCTTCTGGTATGCCTACTGATTGGACCAATTCATTCATAGTTGCAATGAATGGCTCCTCAAAGCCACCGTTGGCCAATTCTTGCTACAAAATGTCTTGACTCTCTTCCACATCATCCTGCTCCTCGCCCAAATATTATTCATTGTGTCATGTAGCCATCTGATAACTATTGTATATGAAGCTGCTTTTGCTAATTGCTCTTCATATGTGCTGGTGTCCCCTTGAGCTTCGGCTTGTGTCTTTGGTTGATGTTCTTCTCCCTCACTCTCCTCAGTGTCGTCTGCACCATCATCAGTCATAGTGCAGTCATCATTTTCTTCTTCAGAGTTGTAGTCCTCGCCTCCTTCCAAATGTGTGGTTGGGTAAGTCAAAGGTGGTATTGATAGGTTGCAAATCTTACTTGCTACCAAATAGGCCTGAGTTCTTCACTATTTTGGAGGGCTTCAAACTCTGGGGAGAAGAACTAATATCGTTGCCAAACATTGGCTCTGTATCTCAGGCTAGCCTCATAGATAAAATCCGCTTTGCCCAATGGTCCAACGAGTCCTTGGAACCAATGTGCTTTACTCCTCACTTTCTCCATTTTACCCATGGGTGGGTCTTCAATTGGAATGGGGCTTGTGAAACCTTGAAATTCTGGAGGCACCACTGTTAACATGTTCTCAAATGGAAGGGCTGAGAAATCACCCACTGGTGGTCCAAGTGCCACACTGGTGGAACTTTCCGATCGCATGACGAAGTCCTGTGAATGAACATAAACTAGAGTGAAGAGGAAGACACATTAGTCATGGAAATTAATTAGGATCCCAAGGAGATGAGAGCTCCATTCCTTTCCACCATCAACATGCCTCTCGTGCAATGTGCGTGGTTTGAATGATATGTGATTGTGAAGTGAATGTGAGTAGTGCGTGATTTGACTGTGAGTAATTCTGTGTGTGGTGCATGGTTTTACAATCAAAAACTTGTGAGCACTGCTGACTAAGTTAGTGTAAGTTACAAGGTTGGTAATTAGATGAGTTGACGAAGCCAGAGATGGATGGAGTAGTCAGTGGGTGCTTATCGTCACAAGGTTGTCCGTAAGGATTGCCTTGGTTAGGTGCGGTCATGATTAGTGAAGTCTTGGGAATCCATTTCTGTACAATATGACAGGGTACAAAAGATGAAGTGGAATATACAAAAGAGGGTTTGTAGGGTGTCATGTTACTAGCAGAAAAGGTTTTCCTCGAGTTCACTAAAGTTGATTTATAAGTTGCACAGTTCCTCGGTATCCAAATCTGGTGAGACTTGGATTGGGCTTTCACTAAGGGCTTTGGCACCCAAATCTGTTGAATCCACTACCACTGTTGTGAGTGAAATTGCCAGGGTTGTTGAAGATGTGGAGGCGTTGACTCGTTTGATAATGTAGCTTTTCATACCCACATTTGGAGTGGGATTGCCTTAGTAGACTGTCCGAGGGGCCACCCTGATATGCTGCTCCTTTGAGTATGTGGGTGATGTGGTCGTGCTTGTCGTCGAGGTTCAAATGTCATGTCAACACTCTAATTTGGAAAAGAAGGGAGATCCAATGCTAACGTGTCCAACCCATTAGAGAATGAGACATTATGTACAACAGATCTAGGTGGACACCATGTTAGCAAGGGTGATCCGATGGAGGTTCTTGAATCCTCCCATGTGTAGATGCCTGATTGGGGAGCTCTTGGTGGCCTTTCAAGCTTGCCTGGAGCCTCTAGGGGTTCATGCCCATCTTGAGGTTGAGCCTTATGCTGCCATACTTGTATGGATCGTGTCTGCTTACTCGATTCACCTTCTTAAGGGGTGGAGTCTCTCGCTTCTTTTGGTTAGAGCCAATTAAACCACTCATAGCCGGAGTTAGGCCACTCATAGTTGGAGGGTCTTCTGTTAAGTCCAATACTTTGGGGCACTGACCTCTAAATGGTACTTCATGGCTTTGTCCTACAAGTTCCAGCTGGAGCACACTCTTGTGAAGATTTAAGTTCACAAAATAGTTGTATAACCATTCTTAATCCAGGATAATGAATTTTATTAGGTCTTTTTCATGGCAAACCAAAAGCTTAACTGTCATGGTCACCTCCTCGATTGAGATTGGTAACTCCACCTTGCCTATGCAATGGGTTTCGAATCCACCTAATCCTATGAGATATGCCTCAATAGGCTTCACCTCCTGTTCCTGTCCCTGACAATGAGAGAACCTAATTGCACTCTTTGCTGCACGAGAATCGATTAAAGCCCTAATTTGCATACGCATGGGGTCATGACCTAGAGTGATGTTAAAAAATTGTCTTCTGTCAACAATACTAGGGATATCTTTTCTTTTGATTTGACACATGGCCGCTAGATATCGTGGAGCATCCTCTGATTGAAGTTCTTTACCTAGTCCTTTCTTTCTTAATTGCATGCACCTAATGCATTCTAAAGCTTTTGCTTAGACCTCTGCTCTGATTCGTTCCTCCTCTTCCTTTCGCTTCTTGGCAAGAGTTAGCCGTTTAAGCATATCCTCAATCAAGGGTTCTTGATATAGCTTAACTGTGCATCCACTAATATAATTAGGCATTACCTCTCCTTCTAGAGTTTCTAGTTGAACAGTGATGGAGATTATTAATCTCCAAGAGAACACATTATTCTTGATGTTAGAACACCTCTATATCAAGAACAACTCATAAACACAACCAATTTTGGAAATCTATTGCCAAATTATCAAGTCTTGAGTCAACTATGAAGAAACTCATTACACAAAAAAGTCTGATGCACTTAATTCACTCATTGAGTGATCAAATATGTAAAGTTTTCAATGAAACTTTATAGAAAATGACTCTTAAAGTTTTACGCACCTTCTCCAAGTTAAAATTGTTCAAAAGAATCAGTAGATCTTGAGATTTCCTTCAAACAATGTACCTATGTCTGAAATTGTTCTTCTCTGTATTCGATTTTGACACCTGCAATTTCTAATGCATGGTTCTTCCAAACTAGACCCCGTTTGTTCAAATTCTTTTAGCCACAAGTAGCTAAACTTTCAACTTAATGAATGAGTGCTTACTTGCTCAAAAATTTACACTATGGAGGGAGATCTGATCAAAACTTTGATCATCAAGATTGTGCTTGTTTCATAAGAAACTTATCACTTCTTCACATACATATGTTCCTACTTACAATTCTCTCAGTCTGATTACAATTAGACTCTCAAATCTTGACCATAGATGCATTAACTATGGACTTAGAGATTTACAAAAGGATTTCTAAAATGGTCACGCACAGAAGGAGAGATGGAGAAAAGATCGTGACATAGATTTCAGAAGTTTTCTTCTATTCTCATGGAAAACATCTGATTGATGAATCTCATGCATTCATTACACCTTTTCTTCTTCTACTCATCTATTCTTGTTCTATGTCTCTTCTCTCTTTATGTCCCGACTCTATACTAGTATATATAGGCACATATATGCATACTCGTCACCATTACAAAGACATAAGTGAACTAATTACAAGCTTAATGTACATGTATATACAAGTCTTCATCTTCTAATCATGCACTCATCTTCAAGACTTATATTTTGATCTTTGCTTTAGTCTTTGAATTCAAAAATTGTCCAAATCATCAATTGGTGATTGTCCTGCACCAAGAGCTCCCCCTCAACCATCAATTGTGATTTTCTCCATCTTCTTTATACATGCCATGTCTTTGAACCTCTACTACCTAGGTCCATCCAAGCTTTTGGTTAACATGTCTGCAATATGATCTTTTGTAGAATTGTATATGACTTCAATTTCTTTATCAATCACCTTATCTCTCAAGAAATGATATTGGATCTCAATATGTTTAGTCCTAGCATGAAACACAGGGTTAGCAGCTAGATACAATGAACTCATATTATCTCCATGAATAATGGGTGTACTCTAATTGATGTCAAAACTCTTCATGAGAGTGTTCAACCATATAACCTCCTTTGCAGCTTCAACCATAACTTTATATTCTGCTTCTGTAGATGACAAAGCAACTATATGTTTCTTCCTAGAACACCAAGAGACTAATTTATCTCCCACATAACATAAAGATCCATATGTTGATCTCATATCATGAGAGTTACCTGCCCCAATCCACATCACTATATATCTTGATTTTTGTATCTAATGTGAATCCATAATACAAACCTTCTTTGAGTGTACCCTTAATGTATCTTAGCACCCTTTGTCTTGCAATCCAATGTTCTTTCCTAGGACAATGCATGAATTGAGACAACACTCCAACTGCATATGACAAATCAGGCCTAGTCAATGTAGCATGGATTAGACTACCAACCAAACTTTGATACAGCTTCATTTCCTTGACTTCTCCTCCTCCATATCTGCTCGATTTATGATTCATCCTGCAATCTTCCATTTTAAACTTCATTAGCAAATTCTTCAAATACCTTTCTTGAGTCACATACCTCCATGTTGATTATATGAAATCTCCATTCCCAAAAAATATGATCTCTCCCAAGTCACTAATCTTGAACTCTTTCTCCATCTGCTTCTTAAGACTTTGTATGCCCTTCTCATCTGTACCTGTAAAAATTATATCATCAACATATATGCAAATGTAAATAAACCCATCATCACTTGCTTTCACAAGTAAACTACTATCTCCCTTAGACACTTGAAAACCAAGCTCCTTCAAGAACTTCACAAGTCTGTAATTCCATGCCCTTGGGGCCTACTTCAGACCATACAAATCTCTCTTGACCTTACATACATACTCTCCATAACATTTATTCTTGAAACCATCTGGTTGCTCCATGAAAACTTCATCTGAAATGTAACCATTTAGAAAAGCATTCTTCACATCTAATTGACATAGCTTCCAACCTTTACATGCAGCAATAGCTATGAGAGTCCTTATAGTTGTCATCTTTGCCACAGGACTATAAGTCTCATCATAATGTACACCATATGTTTGAGCATATCCTTTCACAACAAGTCTAGCTTTATACCTAGACACACTTCCATCTGCATACCTCTTTGGCTTGTAGACCCATTTGAATCCAATGATTTTCTTATTATTTGGTTTAGGAACCAAATCCCATGTCTCATTCTCCATCAATGCATCATACTCCTCCTGCATAGCTTTCTCCCAACTTTCCTAACCTTTTGCCTCATCATATGTAGAAGGGTCTTCTTTTGCTTTCACTATGTAAGCATAATCTTTAGTGGTGAAAAATGAAGTATCATAAATATACCTTATTGGTTGCTTTCTGTTCATTGTTGACCTTCTAGCTTCTCCACTCTTTGAAGTCTCTAGTTCTTCATATTATGGATCAAACCTTGGCAACTCTTTATTATCAATTTGAGCATCAAAAATCTCTTCATCATCAAGAACTTGAATCTTTGATTTCCCCTTTCTTTGGGTCATGACTTCTTCATCACATGCATGACTATTAATTATACCTACATACCAAGTACCTTGCTCATCAAATGTAACATCCTTTGACACAAGGAATTGCTTTGTGGATGGACTCCACAATCTATAACCCATCTGCTTATCATCATAACCAATGAACACATACTTTTCAGCTTTAGGTTCCAATTTATGCCTTAATTGAGATGGTACATATGCATAAGCCAAACACCAAACACTTTGCAATGATCCAAGGTAGGTGGCTAAGCCTACCATGCCTCATATGGTGTCATACCATTCAAAGCCTTACATGAAGTCTATTAACCAAATAAGTAGTTGTATTCACAGCCTCAGCCCACAAATAATTAGGGCAATTTTTCTCCTTCATCATTGACCTTGCAAATTCAACAAGAGCTCTATTTCTCCTTTTTTCTACACCATTTTGTTGAGGAGAGTACTTGCAAGTAACTTCCCTTTTTATACCTGCATTCCATAAGTAATCACTAAACTCGTTAGAGAAATACTCTCTCCCTCCATCTGACCCTAGTCTCTTCAATTTTTGCCCTGTGGTTCTCTCTACATACACATGATAATGTTTAAATGTATTGCACACCTCTTATTTATCTTTGATCACATATATAGAGATCCACCTAGTAGCATCATCAACATAAATCACATAATATCTCGAACCATTAATGCTAAGGTCCTTTAATGGACCTCACACATATGTATGCACCAATTCAAGCTTCTTTGAATACATAAACCCTTTCTTACCATAAGTCTTTGTTGACAGTCAAGGTCAAGCAAAAGGTCAAGCATAAGCATAGAAGCACATCAAGGAAGTGGAAACACAAGAAGAAGGAGCATGTAGGGAGCTCCAAGAAGCACATGTCAAATTTTCAGAAGAAATCCCTATAAAAATAGTGATTTTTATCACTAAAAAACATTGTAAATACCATTTTCAATTTCTATAACTCCATTTTGTTCAAGCCAAGGATTCCTCGAGCTTGAAGAGTATTAGAAGTATTGCCCTACCAATTTTCATAATTTTTAGACTCCGTTTGAGCCCCCAAATAAGCCCTGGAACCTAACTTTTAACTAGGCCGGACACTAGGTTTGGACAGGGCCCAAAACCACTCAAAAAACTATAAAAAGGGCTGGAGAGCTCATTTTTGAGGCTAGCTTGTTGTAGATTTGAGCTTTGTAAGAGATTTCTTTTGTAATCGAAGCTTTCCATTGCTCCACTCTTTGCTCTCACCTTATGCACGTGTGTGTGTATGTGTGTGCATGCTTGTATGCTTTCACTCACGCACTTGTGCCATCACTTGCTCATAGTCTTCATACTAGTCCTCACGTCTCCGTGGATTGACATTTATGAGGTGAAGCTCCTCACATTGGTACTTACCATTGTGCTAGAGTGGCACCAAATTTGGTGTCGTTGCTGGGGAGAGAGCTTGGAGGACGAGCGTGTGATGGTAAGACGTAGAGTAGCGACGTTGGAAGGTTAAAAAATCATCATTTTCAGTTCAATTTTTGATTTCTTCTCCATCTTCATCTTTATCATCATCACCATCTCCACCCACCTTCATTTTTGCAAACTTTTCCATCTTTTCATGTACATTTACCTCGTTTTGCATTTGTGGCTACGAGCAAGAAACTTAGAGGGGGGTGCCAAACTGAAACGCTAAAGAAATACACCTCAATATACCCAAAAATTGAGTGAGTTGTCCCAGACGTGACATAACCTGCATCAAGTGTCGTGAGTGTGGTATCGCGGGTTTGAAGATAGATTTTGCATCTACATGCACATAGGAGTGACAAAGAGGATACAAGGTACTCATATTTGCAAAAAATTTTGAATTTGGACTCCAAAAAATCCAAGTGTCGTGACCAGTTGAGTTCAAGTGTCACGATACTTGAATTCCCGTGCGTCGCGATATTTGGTAGATATCGTGTATCGCGGATATCTTGCACTCTCAAGTGTCACGATATCTGTGACATCCAAGTGTCGCGATATCTGTGACATCCAAGTGTCGCGATATCTGTGACCTCCAAGCGTCGCGATATCTAAAAAGTGTCCTGATATCTAAGAAGTGTCATGATATCTGACGAGTGTCGTGTGTCATGACTGCTCAGGTGTCATGTATCATTGACATCAAGTGTCGCAACATCTCTGCAAGTATCGTGTGTTGCCGGACCTCAAGTGTCGTGATATCTAACAAGTGTCGCAATATTCCTCAGGTGTCGAGTGTCCTGCTCAGGGCCAAGTGTCACAATATTCCTCAGGTGCCAAGTGTCCTGAGCAACCAGGTGTTGTGTGTCAAAGTGTCACGATATTTCCCAAGTGTCGTGATACTTCCCAAGTGTCATGTATCATGGAATTCCTAGTGTCGTGTATCATTTAGTTCAGATATCGTGTATCGTGGCAAGGCAAGTATCGTGTATCATCTGCTTCCAAGTATCGTCGACACTTACTAAGTTTTGTGTGTCGCTTATTCTGAAGCACTTCTTGAGAGGTCCTATTTCCCTGTTTTAACCCCCAAAACCCTGAACTGGCATAACTTTCTCATACGAAATCTATTTGCTGTGATTTTGGGTTTGTTGGAAAGCTCGTGGGGACTAGGAAACCAAGGGGACTCCAAGGGATTCTGAGCAATACAAAGGGGAAATTTTGGGCTAGAAGACAAAGCTTATGAACATGAGATTTGGTAGACACCTAGACAAGGATAGACAAAGCATTAAGTCCTCTGAGGCCAGTGTCAGCCACACAGTGAGGTCGTGGGCACAACAACTTAGTGGTTATCCCTACATGCTAAGTTCAGAAACCAGTGACTCAGAAATGTCCTTCAACATGGAGAGACCCACACGTAGCTCAGGTACTGCTTATTTACAGACACCAAAAGGTCCCTATAAGACACAATTGGAATATATAAAGACCAACCAACTAGGTGCACACATCTATGAGGATGGCATGAGGCGATCAGTGGTCCAAAAATCCAGATCAACCCTTTGGACTAGAACACCCAGTGGTCAAGTTCGAATAGGGTTCATACACCGATAAGGAAGGAACCATGTATGTGGTAAACAACCTCCTAGATAGGACAGATGAGTTTGGAAATATCATTCCTGAGAATGAGATAGGAGACCTAGAGCAAGGGGACCTAGGAGAAGAACCCGAGACTCCTAGAGGTAATTCAGTCTTGACTAGAGTAATCACTCCAGATTGGATCCCTCAAGATAACAAAAGCATAGAACTATTCTTGAATAGAGAAACAGAGGAAGTCTTTGGAGATTCAGGCCAGATCGACCCAGCCCACTAGTCACCACCTATGAATTCAAGGATCCGGAGGCACCAGGGAAAGTTGTCTATCTAGATCACACATTTGAGAAAATGTTATTGGTATCAGATCATGACATACATGCATACACTTGGCAAGGTGAATCAATTTTCCCTCCACCAAGATCTAATGTCTCCCATGGCCTCCAAGGAGCAGGATCATCCAAGGCTCATGAAAACCAGAGGGAAAAACCCAGAGAGAGACCTGAGGTAAGCTTTGCAAACACAGTGGGGAGAGACAGATCAGGACATGAAGGTGAAAGACCTGAAAGAGAGAGACACCAAGCACATGGATATCAAAGAGATGAACATGATTCTCCATTGCCTATACCGCGAGATCACCCAAGAACCCTTAGACCTTCTCAAGTGGTCAAGGCAATGAAGAACTACTTTGATGGGTCAAGAGACCCTTATGATCATTTGGCCGAGTTCAAACAAGTGTTAAGATCTGAACAAGTTGAGGACTTGTTCACACAGTTCGAGGCATTTGGTTTGACTCTTAAGGGTATTGCCTTAGCTTGGTTCCAACCCTTGATCCGCAATTATCAGAACATAGGTCAATTGTTAGAAGAATTCATTGTAGAATTTTCCAAGAGTGGCATCAGACATAATACATCATCCTTGATCCACAACTTCAAGCACACACCATAAGAAACAGTGTGACTTGTAGGAAGAAGATTTAGATAGTACTTGGAAAGATGCCCCATTCCAGAGTTACCCACACCAGCCAAACAAGTGGCCTTGTTTTTAAATGGCTTGCTAAGCACCAAGTTGAGGTCATACGTGTACTTGAAAGAGCCTAGATCCATAGAAGAGTGTGTGCGCATGTGCATTGACATAGAAGACAACTTGGGTGAAGAGTTAGGACTGTCCAAACTCTATAAGGATTCTGATAATTCTACTACTCATACCTCCAAAACCTCCACTGAGATAGATGAGATAGCGGAGCAAGTTGCCAAAAAGCTAGGAGTCCAAAATAGACAAATGCCAAGGGTCACCTCATTGAAGTGACGTTACAATTGTGGAGGAGATCACATGGCTAATGTTTGCCCAATGATGGATTAGCCCCAAGGAAACCCTAATGCTCTATATTGCACCATTGAGAGGAAATACACAAACCATATGGCTCAATATTGCCATACAATAGGCACGTTGTCAGACAAAATTATCAGCAACCTTACCAGTAGGGTAGGTATCTGAATGAATACCAAGAGCCATATTATAGGCCACAATAGCAATATCAGGCACCATATAGGCCACAACCAATCCTAGAAAACCAACCACCAGCTCATGTCAATGTGATTCCAATTAAGTATGCAGTAGCAGAGGAGAACCTTAATAGAGCATTGGTACCAGTGACCCCTTTGATCTCAGAAAATGACTCTCATGCTCATAGTTCAGACTACTTCCATGAAGATAGTCCACAAGCTTATTACATAGAGTCACAAGAGCATAGTGAGGCTTATTCCTATCCATATGAGACACCACCTATGGAACAAAATTGGGATCCGGAATACTCCAATGTCATGTATACGAATCCCAACCCTAGGCCCCAAGTGAGACAAGTAAGACCACAAGCCGCTAGAGGTCCATGTTTTAGATGTCAGGGTGACCATTTCACTCGTGAATGTCCCCACCCATCAACTCCGAGACAAGGACAAAACATCACAATACAAGGCTTTTGTCCTGAGTGCGGCAAAGAACATCTCCCGAGAGAATGTCTCAAGAACCCCTCTATTGCGCCCAAGGTTACCCCCATTAATGTAGTAGGCTTAGTGGTGGATTCAAGTGCAAGTAGTAGTAATGTGGCTCCTATACAAGCAGTTACTAGGGCACAAACATTAAAACAAGATAAACCAGCGGAGCAATCAGAGTCAAGCGAATCAGGAGAGCCTAGTAAGAGGAAAACAAGAACTTGGAAGGATACCAGAGAGAAGGCCAATCATAAGTGGAATAGAAAGATATCTTACCACGTCATCCCACCCCACCACCCACTGTAAATAAACCACAACCATGATCTGTTCTTGCATATCCAACCCCAGAAGGCTTGGACATGATGCACAAGGCCTACCAAGCTCGACTTCAAGAAGGGCCAATAGTTGCAAACCTAGACAAGAGTTATCCTAGAGCAGATTTAGAGATTGAGCAGACAAAAATGTGCATGAAAATGGTAGAGCTAGCTCAGGCTATGCTCGAGACTAGTCAAAAGTTCAATTAGACAAACTCTATCAAACCAGATTTGCATTTCCAAGGCATACAAGAGAGATTAGAGCACTTGGTAAACAAGCCACAGGTTTCTTTACCTCCAGAGGCTCAACCAATTATTGAAAGAGAAAGCTCACCACCAATGAAAGGTTACGTTCCTGATTCCATGGATGATGGAACACCTCTTTCACTTCAACAGTACTCTCAAGCGTTCTTGCAAGAAATACAAGAGGAGAAATGGGCCAATGTGTTGACCTAAGCATCAACTTAGGGACTTGCGGAGAAAGAGACTATACCTCAATCCCCTCACAAGTGCATATAGTGGGGATACACGCTTTTAATTATCAATCCAAAGAGTATACAAACCTAACCGAGTGTATGAGGACATGCAATCAAGCGATTGTCAATGCAAGTGAACTACTTAAGAGTACAATCAAGGTAAATACTTATCCAAACAAGCTTCAACTGTCGGTTATGGCGAAACGATACTTGGTGCAGCAGCCGTCAGTATTTTGGACTTTTCTCCCAGCTCCGAGCTCCAAATATAGCGAATAGCATATGCATTTCAAAGCTCTCGAGAAGACGCATCCAATGGCAGTGGTTTCACTCAATTCTAACGCTCCTACTTCAAGTTATGGTCAAAATACTGAGTCGCGGGAATACTTTCCTACACTTCAGCACTTCCTACTCGTCGCACACACCTTACCTACAGCAAACAATAGCTCTCATGGATAGACAACACTCACAAGCACTCTTTCCAAGCAATACACATGCATACAAGCTCACGAAGAAGAAGATACGGAGTGAAGAAGACACAAATTCGAATTTCTGTGCTCTCTATTCTCACAATGGCAAAAAGTTCTTTACAAAGAGTCACATTTGACTTATATACTAGTGCCCTAAAAATGGTCCTTTCACACAAGAGACCGGCACTTTATTCACTAAAAGACTAATTTCCTACTATTTTACATGGGTAAGCTTCTAATCTTCTATGGGGATGCATCTAGAGGACTCCTCTAGTGCCTTTACAACGGAAAATATATTACAAGAATGATTATGATACAAAAATATGATGTCCAAATCGGAAAAATTTTGGGGCCCGTCTTTTTCTCTGCTTTGTGCTTTCTTTAGCTCTGCAACACTCTCCCCCTCTTCGCCTCTGTCGTCCCTTGACAGGCTTTGCTTTTTGTCCTCAGTTTGTTCTCTGCACGCCACCTTTGCTCGTTGTTACCTGTTTATAAAACAGGTGTTCACTTTTGACGGCCTCTTCTCAATTCTTGTTTTACATTCTCTGGGCCTGATGCATTTGACTTGTTTGCCCGCAACCCTTGGGGTTTGACTGACTGCCTGATATTTCGCAGTCTAATTCACCTATAGGTTCTTAATTCTGGGTTGCCACGCACGCCACCAGTGGAAGGTTGAAGATGTGGTGCTTCAGTCTTCGATCTGGACCTTCTAACAGATCAAGAGGTTGAAGCACCCATGTGGGTTACGTCCTTTCCTTGGTGTGTGTGCCCCTGCGGGGCTCTGTGCAGAGATGGGTGTTGCGCCCCTGCGGGGCTTCTTGCAGAGATATGTCTTCAGATATTTCCTTTTAGTGAAGCTGCTTCCTTCGTTGTCTTCGTCTTTTCTTCTTTTTACTTGACTCTCCCTCAACACTGCCCCCCTCCTGGACTCTGTCGTCCCCGACAGGCTTGGATAAGCGACGGACATATGTTTTATATACTTGTTGCTTTGTGTCATTTAGCAGATTGGCTTCACGTATCATGAGTTGTTTCCATTGTTCTGCCTTCACACCGTCATTGGGTGGCTGTCTGTGATCTGCGAAGAAGCTAAGTTCATATGCCACTAATCTGGCATTCAAATTTGACGACATCTTCAAAAAGATTTCGGAATCAATGTCAAAAAATCCTGTAAAGAAAGCTTCTTCGAAGGTTTGCATATATACACTTGGCAAGAACATAATTCTAGAATAATAAGCCATTATTGTTGGGCGGCTGGGCATAACTGATAGATCAAAAATGAGGATTTCCGTGCCTTGATTAATGCCTATGAAGTTCAAAAATGTGTAGGCCGCATGCTTGAATACCTTCAAGACTGTAAGGATCATGCTAAGTATTTTATTTGTCATTTTTACAGCTAAATCAGGTACTGTCGCATAATTCTGTAGCCAAAATTCTATGGTTTTGACCATATACTCCTCCGTTGGTAAGTAATTATGTGGAGGGCTCGGAAGCATGGGATAATTGAGCCACTGCTTATTGATAGTGCCGCTTCTTTGCAAATCCAAAAATTCCCTGGTATCCCTTCTGCGTGGTAGTGGACAAAATGAAGGGTTTACCTGTAAAACATATGGTGCGGCTTGCCAGTGCACTCGTAGTGTGGGATGTTTCTCCAAAAATTTTCGTCGCCACACTGGTTGCGCAGCTTCAAACTCTGCTTGAGTGTATTCGAATGTATCATGTTTGAAATTTAGCTGCTCATCTGGACTCTTCTTTGTAATCTTTATTATATAGCGTCTGGTCTTTTCTTTCAAGAGTCCGTATGGAATATTGAATGGCTTCATGATTTTGTCCAGGTCTTTACCTTTGATCTTGGCCTCTCTCATGACTTTTACGACCTTATTTTCAAAATGTTTTGTTAACTGGGACACCACTAATGCCCGTTCCCTCTGACTTATTTCTGCAGTATATGGCATTGGATGTTCATCATGTATATCGGCCAACTGCTCATGTAGTGGAGAATTATAGATCGGGTGAGATAGAGGACTTACCTCTACCTCGTCAGTAGGATTTTCCTTAGCCGGCACTACTGGTGTCCCGATCGGTTCTTTTTCTTTTATCTGAGTCTGTAAGTTTGCTATGCATTCCTCTTTATCTTTTACCTCTTGCATGGCTACTCTGAGCTTTTCTTGAGTGGCTAGCAATTCTTTACCAACATCAGCTACATTGTCCATATTTTCACTGTAACTCTGTATCAATTTGGCGTTCACTTTTTGTAGTTGATGCTTCAGTTCACTGGTTTCGTTGTCGTATCGGCTCTTCCATTCCTCTGTCTTTGCTTGTTCTTGCTTTAGCAGCTCTTCATATTTTGAGATTTGATCTCTCAATTCTTTTTCTTTGGTTTCTGTGGCTGCCTGTTGCTCAATTGGTTGGTCATATAATAAAGACTTCATCAATTCTTTATTTCTGTTGCGGAGGCTGTCGTTCTCTTCCATATACAACTTGAGTTGTTGTTCTAATAGCATGCTTCTCATCTTCATTTTCTCTTTCTCAGCCTCGCTTGCATCGTGTACTCTTTGCAACTCTGTTAGTTGTGTATGCAGCTGTTGATTATGAACGATGGATGCTTCATGTTGTAGCTTGATTTCCAGCACTTCTGCATTTTTGACTGCCAATTCTTTTTGTGCCTCAATCAACTGTGCCGAGAGCTGCTCACTCATGATCTGAAACTTATTCTTTTCTCTTCGTGCTTGATCATAGTCGGCATCTATATCCATCATCTGTTGTTGAGTGTCCATGGCCGTTTGAATCATCTGTTTGACTAATGGTTTCAGTTGAGTGACATCCACATTAAGCCATGTTTTTGGTATGCTTGGTGCTTCTCTGGTATTGATGTCTTTTCCTTGTGCAATATGTAGTGTAGTGTCATGGGTCTGCCTAATCTGAAGCTGGATCCTTGGTTCAGCCCCCATGTCTTCTCTGTTTCCTTGAGGTGTGTCATCAGGCACCTCGATCACAGGTTGTTCTTGGTGTTGGAACTCCTGCGTTTCCTTACTCACTGGAGTTTGTTCTTCCTCTTTAATAGGTGGTTTTACATGTGTAGCACTGGTTGTATCTTCTTTGATGCTTATTTTTGTAGTGTCATTCAATTGAATGACGTGCCCTGGTTCCATAGATCCTTCGACTCTCTTTTCCTTTTCTTCCTGATTTTGTGGCGTGACTTCCACTTGATCAATCTCATTCCATTCATCCTCTTGTGTTTCTGTCCGTATATCAGTATCTAAGGTATCTTTGTCAGTACAGGAGTCCGTGTTGGTGCTGGAATCATCTATCCCTAGTTCTTTGTATCTTCCAGCTTGTTTTGGTGTTTTCTCGGGACTCCGTTGTTGTTTCTCTTGACTAGCCTGTCTATAATGATGACCTTGAACGTTTAAATTTACCTGTCCTCGCATATATTGATGTGTTTCTTCGAGAGCAGCGGACAGATCTCTCTTTGTAATAGGCACTTGTGCCGTTGTGATCTTCGGTAAGAGATGAGATCTCTTTGATTGTGGCGTAGTTTGGGCTTCCTCCTCCCGTAAGCGCTTCGTACCCCTCATGGGTTTCTGTGTGCTGGGTCCAGTTTCTTCAACCATAGCTACTGATTTCTTTTTCTTAGGGACTGTAGCTGATTTTGCATACTTGGCTAGCCCTTCTGAGGTTGGCATCTCTCTCAAACAATTCTTCATTTCTAGAGCTTCATATATCAGTAATGTGAGAGCTGAACTACCATTCAAAAATTTCTTTTGTCCCCACTTCTTCTGAGCCTCGAATAATCTTTCTTGGACATACCCTGTTAAATTGATTCTGTTTCCTATTTGTCTCATGGCATGTGATAATAGTTGTACAATTATCTTCTGAGGTGCTGTGTATCTGTGCATGCTGGGGAAGCAGAAATGTTGATGCACCAGACGGACAGCATCTTCTATGTCAATCCTGTTTATCTCCAAAAATGATCTCTTCTTGGGATCATGGCAATCGTCTTTGACACTTGTATTACCAGCTTGATTCCATCCAAAAGCTTTATTGATCAACTCATGGGTGAATTGAATTGTCTTCCAAGCTCTGACTTTATCCAAAACTCGTGCTTCGGGAATTGAGATCTTTGTTGCGGCAGGTTGCATGGTATTCATTACCTGTGCACATCTCTGAAAATCTGGAACATAAATTGGCAATTTGAGAAATGCCTCTATGCCTGCTTGTGTCCATACATCTTCAATATGAGGTAATCCCTGTATTATTATCTTGAAATCCTGTGACATGATTGGAAAATAGTGATCTGTATCCATAATCTTGATAGTGGCCATGAAAATGAGTTCTGCCACTGGTTGATCATCTCGGAACCAGTGACCTCTCGCTTTTGTTACTGATTCTAATGGAAGAAGTTGCACCTCTTCCTGCTGCGTAGATTCTGAATCAGTAGACGCCATCTGCACTCAATATAGAGTATGAATTAGTGGCCAAATATTATCAGAAATCCTCCTTATTTGCTTGTCAAAAGCTCGATATTGCTCCGAGTGAATGGTGTCGTCCCTTTCCCGTGGGTGTGAGAAAGGTAATACCTGTATTTTTCACATTTTTATGTATTTTTATATTTTCATCTGTAAAGGAAAACAGAAAAGTTAGTTTATAGCCGAAGCGGTTAGTAAATTTTTTATTTTTTTTTTTATTTATTTTTTTTTTGCAAGTGCTCCCCTATTTCCCAAGAGGAAAATGTGCTTGACTATCCTGAAATAGAAGAAGGATGTGCCAAATGCTTGGCCTTGTAATGTGGCCCTATCATGCATACTTTGGGTCTCGAAAGCTCCATATGTGTGCAATTGGAAGTAGTTGGCGTAGGCATGCCGTTCATTTTGTGTATTGGTATCCAAATTTGCTTTATTGTGCTGGACTTCGTTGTATGTAATTCACTTCCACTGCAAGTGGCTCTTTTCTGTTTGTTGTTGGTCTGCTTGATCTGATTTGTAAATTGCGAGATGGTTCGGGTTGCCATTAAAGACTCCTTCTTTCTCCAGTAACTCTTTTTTTGTGTCTGTTTTGCCTGTGGGCCATACGTGTTCTTCTTGAGCTGAGGACGATCATTTCGGTTTAGTCTCCTCGGAACGCAAGATTTAGGAACCCATATTTGTGAACGATCCTGTTGAGTGGCTACTACCTTCTTTGGGATCCATATTGTAGTAATTCGTTGATGACTTCGTTGTTCCGGCTGATTTGCTTTCCTATCTGATTGGTTGTTTTGATGTCGGTTGTACTTCTGCCGTCAAAGATACTCCTCCACTTGATCTTTCTTTATCCACGCTTGGTTAGAGTATGGAATAGGGTATATTTTAATATGTACAGATTTTGAATTACTCAGAGGATTAGTCTCTCTTAGGCATTGTGTTTCACTGAGGTCAGTTCTAGATTGATTGACAGTCTCACGACTTGCTAGACTAGAAGATTGTGTGCAAGCAGGATTCAATGTGTCCTCACATATAGTACTTGATGATGGTGTTTCTATAGTGCTAGTGATCATACATTCAGGACTTTGTTCATTAGAATGAACTGTTTGCTCCATGCTCACAGATCTGATTGGTCGTTCGTCTAGCAGACTGAATACTTCACGATGTCCTATCCTAGCTGAGATATATCCTAACGCCAATTGAATGGTCACCTCATATTCGTAAATCCAGTCTTGACCTAACACTACCTCCTCAAGTAGATCTTGATCATGACACACTAATAACTTTTGTTCCATAGTGTTGTTGCCAAGATGCAGAAGTAAGGTGATCTCACCTATGCATTGAGTAATCGTTCCTCCTATTCCTATCAATTGGGCCATCGATGGGCGTACTGTCTCCTTGAGTTTTTGGGTCAAAGAAAGCTTGATACAGCTTACAACAGCTCCGGTGTCAATGAGAGCATTCACCAAGTGGTACTCAGTTTTTCCCGCTCCCAAATTTAAATATGGTTGCGTTCTCTGCGATCCTTGGTTTTGAGTGGCTCTAAAATTAGCCATTGGGATGAGTTCTTCTCCTCGTCGATATCTTTCATCTCGCTCTCTCATCCATTCCTTCCGTTTCTTTATTCTTTCCAATGCTTCCTGTCTCGCTTCCTCTCGTATCCTTTCCTCTTCTATGCGTCTATTCTTGCCTTTGATTAATCGAGACATTGTTTCTTCGGTCAATGGTTCTAGGTATTTTTTTACTCTACATCCGCTGATATAGTTTGGTAATATATCCCCATCCAAGGTTGCTAAGTTGATGGCTCCACTTGTAGATATGCGATTAATGATTAAGGGGCCATATCCTCTCTTCTGCAACTTTTTAGCATGTTGTTTCAAGGTATATACCAAAACTAAGTCTCCTTCCTTCAAATTTTTGTCCTTAATGTGCGCATCAAAATAGGCTTTCTGTCGTCGTTTAGCAGCGTAAATGCCTGCTACTGCTTGTAACCTAGTTTCGTGAAGCTTTTCTATTTGATCCAATTGAGCTGATAGTTCATGTCCTGTCCACTCATAGGTAGTTGCTACTCTCAGAGTGGGAATTAAGAAATCAATTGGCAAAATAGCATTTTGTCCATACACTAAGTTAAAAGGAGTAGTGCCTATGGCGGTTTTATAGGCGACTCGAAATGCCCATAAAGCATGATGTAACTGCTTATCCCAATCTGATCTACCATTGTTAACAATTTTGGTGAGAACTGTACACAAGATTTTATTAGAACTTTCGGCTTGTCCATTGGCTTGCGGGTGATAAGGAGCTGATTTCTTATGAATTACCAAGAATTCATTCAGTAAAGCTTCTATCACTTCATTCACAAAGTGCGTACCTCTATCACTCACAATTTCTATACGAAGTCCAAATCTAGTGAAAATGTTCTCAAAGAGAAACTTGGCCGTGGTTCTTGCGTCATTTTTCTTGGTTGCTTTTGCTTCAACCCATTTGGTCAGATAGTCTGTGGCTACAATTATATATTCAGCATGGGATCCTTTTGCTGGTGGGCTAATAGGTCCTATGAAGTCTATTCCCCATTTCGTGAAAGCTCTGGCACTTATCATGGATCTCAGTGGCATCTCATCTCTTCTAATTGGATATTTGGTTCGTTGGCAAGTATCACATCGTTGCACATATGTTACAGCATCTAGATGTAGAGTTGGCCACCACATTCCAGCAAAGAGGATCATTTTTGCTGTTTTATCTTCAGATAAGTGTCCTCCTGCAGCTCCTGTATGGGCCATCTCTAAAACAGAAAGATACTCTTCTTCGTGAATGCACATTCGTAATTGGTGATCTTTCCCTCGTTTAAAGAGTTGTTTTCCTATGATGGCGTAATCCTTACTTTGTTCCTCAAGTGCACGTTTCCTCGCTGAAGTAGCTCCTTCTGGGTATTCTTGAGTTTTCAAGAACTTTACCAGAGGCATGCTCCATCTTGGTGCTATGGTAGAATAGCATAAGGTAGAGTTCTCATCTGGGATTTGTTCTTGACAGGTTTGACAGGTTGACACATAGTTATATGCATCTCTTTGCATGGTCGGCCAATATATGCCAAATCTCTTGAGAGTTTGCCACGTTCCATTTGCATTCAAATGAGTTCTCCATTGGTTTACATGAGCTTTCTGAAGCCACATTTCTTGTTCCTCTTCTTCCACACATCTCATCAATAATCCACTTGAATCCTGGTGATACAGGCTTCCTGCAATGATGTGAAGGTTTTTAGTCTTCCATAGGTCTTGAGTTTGGTTTGGAGTGATCCCATCTTTAGGTCCATGAGTAAGTATAGGGATCAACTTTTCTGCCCATTGAGGACATACTTCCAGGTTAAAAAGGTACGTATCAAGCAGATCATCTGGTACTCCTATGGGTGGTTCTCCATGGGTCATTCTTGATAAGTGGTCTGCTCTTATGTGGGTATTTCCTTTCTTGACTACTACCTCAAAATCAAATTCCATCAGTAATAAAAACCATCGTACTAGTCTTCCTGTATTACAAGGCTTGTTGACTAGGTACAATAGGGCTTGATGATCAATGAAGAATTTGAATTTGTTTGCCAACAGGTAATGTCTGAACTTTTTGACTGCGTACACCATCCCTAGGCCTTCTCTCTCCGTGGTAGTGTAATTGCGTTCTGCTTGATTTAATTGTCTACTAGCATAGGCTATAGGGTGGTCTAATTTTCCCATATCAGCAGGTTGAGCTAAGATGCAACCAATGGCAAACTTGGATGCATCCACATGAATGTGAAACGGCTTATTCCAGTTAGGGACTTGAAGGATTGGTGCTGAACTCAATCGCTTCTTTAGCTCATTGAAGGCCCTCTCGCATTCTTCGGTCCAATTAAATTGTGTCAATAATGCATAAAGAGGTCTAGCAATTATGGCGTACATATGTATAAATCTTCTATAGTATCCACAATGTCCCATAAATGCTTGAACTTCTTTAGCAGTTCTCGGTCGTGGTAAATCCAAAATTACCTTAATTTTGTCTTCATCAGTTGAGATTCCGTTTTTAGAGACAATATGTCCTAATATTTTCCCTTGTCTAACCATGAAGACACATTTTTCAGGGTTAAGGCATACTCGGTATTGTCGACATTTGGCAAAGATCTTTTCTAGCTCAGGGATGTGCTCCGATCGCATAGCCGAATAAGTACAAAGATCATCCACGTAGACCTCCATACTTTTTCTTAGGAATTCTTTGAATACATGACACATCAATCTTTGGAAGGTAGCTGGGGCATTAGTCAGACCAAAAGGCATGACTCTAAAGGTGTATACTCCCCATTCAGTTGCGAAAGCTGTTTTATGTTGGTCCTCAGGAGCAATGGCTACCTGATTATACCCTGAAAAGCCATCCAGAAAGCTATAAACTTCCTTCCCTGCTACTCTTTCCAAGAGATGATCTGTGACTGGTAAAGGATAACTATCCCTTATGGTCGCGGCATTTACTTTCTTTAAATTGATGCACACTCTTAAATTTCCATTTTTTTTCGGTACAACCACCAAGGGTGACACCCATTCCGTGTGCTCAATTTCGTATATAAATCCAGCATCTAGTAATTTGTCTATTTCTTCCTTGATTTTTGCTGAATACACATCATTATAGGTATATGGTCTCTGTTTAGAAGGTTTAGCTTCGGATGTCATGGGAATTCTATGCGCACATATAGAAGGGTCGACTCCTTTCAAGTCCTTATAGGTCCAAGCAAAGACATCTCGATATTCTCTTATGAGACGGATTAACTCCTGTTCTTCCTCCAACGAAACATCCTGTCCTATAAAGGTACATCGTTCTTCTCCTCCTTCTACAGTTACTACTATCTTCTTGGTTTGTTCCTTATTGTCATATGCTATTCCCGGCTGTGCCTCTCTTTTAGGCATTTGAATAGCGATTTTTCTCTCCTCCACTTCATATTTTTTAAAGTGAGCTGGCACCTCAAATTGGTCTTGGAGTTTATTTTCTTCATCTTCTGTTTCTCTTTCAAGTTCTAATTCCCCATTCTGTGTGAGTTCCTGGTGTTTTTCCTGGGCTGTAATATTTATGTTGGTGGTACAATTCCCTAGATCCATTGGTTCGGGCTCCATTTCAATGCTCTCATAATCCTCCTTCCAGTCTTTCTCGAACACTTCTCCTTCTTCCGCCTCCTGAAGGACTACCACATACAGGCTCACATCATAACCCTCCTCATCGATGCATTCGTTCATGGTCACTACTTCTTCGTTTACACAGACATCGAGGGTCGCTAAAATTTCCATCCAACCGTGTGGTTCAAATTCTTCATCCGGAAATACTTGTGGCATGTAAGCAGGATCTTGTACAGACCTCACTATTCCTTGTTTTTGCTGCCATCCTTTTCTTCTCTCCTCTTCCTTCTTTGCAGCTTGGCATATCCATAAATGAGTGTCCTCGTTCATCCAAGATTGATCACTAGTACCTACGCTATGAATTGATTGATCGTCTTCCTCCTTATGAATTTGATTCCATTGTAGAGGTGGAACATCTTGATAAGTGTACGTATGTAGGTTAATTCTAGTGGTGGTTCCTTCATGTTGTAGGTATACCGCGTCTTTTCCCCAATCCTGTACAACCTTTAACTGTCTCATGAAAGGCCTTCCCAGAATCATTTCATAATTACTTGGCCTTTCGAAGTGACATATTGCTAAAGTGTGTTCGAATTCAACTCCACACGTAGTGAAAACTACTCGCTCCAACAATCCTAAGGGTTTCTCCGTATGTCCATCTGCCATTTGTATTTTCATTCGTGTTGGTCTTAATGCTGGTTTTCCCCATTTCTCCCAAATTTCTTTGGTAGCAATACCAACACCAGCTCCCGAATCTAAAATGGCTTTAGTAGTGTATCCCATATAAGTGATTGGAAGGCAGGTATTTCCTTCATCTCCCTCACTAAAGTCTCCTACCTTGTCCACTGGAATTCTCACCGTGTTAACTTCGTCTGCTATTTCTTTCTTTTCCTCTTTGACCTCCCATTGATCGATTAATTTTTCCTTCAAATGTGGTTTTACCTTCAATAGTTCTTCGAATGTTAGGGTACAAGGGATCTTTACCTCTCTAAGGCGTTGTATGATCTCAGATGTTTGGACTGATGGGTTCGTTTCTTGTTTCCTCATTGAGGGAATACGATACATTTCTGAATTGTGTTCGTAGTCCCCTGTGTAATTGGGTAGTTCATTTACATCTTCTTCTCCTTGGTTACTTGCATCCATCGGTAAAATTTCTTCTGAATTTAGTTCAGGTATTGAACCCTCTATTTCATCTCCTGCTTCTAGTTCTTCAAAGGGTGGTTCAATTCCTTCCACTTTCTTCCATTTGTCGTCTTGAACTCGTTCCCATAGATCTTTAGTCCATTCTCCTTCTACCTCGGGGACTATGGATCCTTCCCTTTTATCCTCACAATCATTGCCATACTGTGTATTACTTACTTCAGTTTTTTCGTGGTCATTGGTAATGATGCACTCTTGGAATTCTTTTTCACGAATTCGGGTCTTGGGTAAAGGCGATGCAGGTTTTTCTAAAGTCTGCTGTGCAACTTCTATCAATTTTTTGCATATCTCCAGTCTTTCTTTTTCTAAGTCGCCTCTTGGATATTCTCTTTCGTGTTGTTCTATGGTAGGTCTTGCTCTTATTCGTGCCTTGTATGCCTGAATCCACATGGCTAATTCTTCAGGCATAGGATCTGCTAAAACCAATCCTACCTCTTCTTTTTTGTAGCTTCCATTTTTATTCTCTTCTACCCTTTTCTGTTCCTCTTTTGGATTTTGTTCGTTCTTCTCATTTTCCTTTTTCCTTAGTAACTTCTTCTCCTTTATTCTATCTCTACGGTTCCTCCATCTTTGAGTTCTCTTACTTATCACACTTTTCTCAGGCTCTTCCGAATCTTCAACTCTCTGAGGGATGGGTGTGTTCACCTCCTTGTCACTTTGGTTGTTCTCCTCCGTTTTATCAGGGGTCTCTCTGGCTTTGGCTCTCGTTATTGCTTTCAATGGTACTGTGTACTCTTTATCACTCCCTGATGATTCAATCACTTCTATTACGTTGATTTGCACGTTAGCTGTAAACTTGTTAGGATTCTTGGGGCAGTCTCTGAAAAGGTGTTCCTTACCACAATCACTACAGTAGCCTTCCCAGACTCGTTGTGGTGGTGGTGGGTTTGTCAATGTGCATTCTCTGATGTAGTGATCACCTCCACATCTGTAGCATGGTCCTCTGGGTACAGGCGGTCTGTTCATGGGTCGGGGTGATATAGTTGCTCTAGGAGCTGTGTACATTAATGACACATAGTCCTGCTCATATCCGTATGAACTATCTGGTACTTCCATGCCATAGGCATATGGTTCATTTAGCTGTCCATATTCCATCATTGAGCTTTCATGATTAGGATATGTTCCTTGACTAGGGTCATAAAACAAGTCATATGGTTCATTGTTGGTCAAAGGTGTGGCTGGGACTATTGCTCTCTCTAGGTTTTCTTCAGGTTGAGCAATCTTGACTGGGACAACGTTCTGAGGATGGGGCGGTTGTTGTCCTAGTACGGGCTGTGGTTGGGCGTATCCTTGATATGCATATGGTCGTGGCACTGGTGCTTGTGGCTGATAAGTAGGATATCTAATGGCTTCACCTCCCTGATCTCTCTGAGGGTAACCATAAGGTCTCATGTATTGCTGTGCGGGTCTCGCTTGTCTATTGTAGGGACAATTTTCTGTGTTATGATTTGTGTATTTTTGTTCTACGCTGCAATATTGTAAAGGTCCTGGGATAGTGGGTCTATTATAACCATAAGCCGGTGGTGGGACTACTCCCCTAGTACACAAGTGAGAAGGATGATCACCTCCGCAATGCATACACCTTCTGAGCATGGGCACTCTCATTGGGTGATTGGGGTAGTTCCTTTGTCCTTGAACGTTCAACTTTTTCGCTAACAGATCGGCTATTTCCTCTACATGATTTTTAGGAATTGATGTGTTACTGGCCGAATCTTCACTTTTCGAGCTTCCTTGAGGTATTTTCAGGTCCTCTGCGAGGTTATCTTCTAAATCTATGCATTCCTTCATGCATTCTTGCAAAGTCTGAACCCTTTTTACATACACCAATGATCTTAAGGATCCGTTCAATAATCCTTCCAAAAATAATGATACCATTTTATTTTGTGTTGGTCTCTCTTCCACTGGGCATCTGTCTACATATTGCTTGAATCTTCTTGCTGCCAATCTCACAGATTCGGTAGGGGCTTGCTTAAAGCTATGGATCAATGATGAAGAATTGTTTTTGATTCCTGATTTAGTAAATTCCTCAATCATTTCTTGATAGACTTGCTCCATGTTTTGAAAACCATTAGGGTCCAATGGCTGAAACCACGCTAATGCAGTGTCTGACAATGTGAGACCAAAGGACTCATATTGGATCAAAAAGTCTTCTACTTGTTCGGCTCTGATTACTTGTTTGAATTCAGCTATATGATTGTAAGGTTCACTAGAGCCATCATAGTGATTTCTCATGCATTTGGCAACTTGGATTGGCCTTAGTCGTCTTCCTGCTTTGGGTGGTCTCGGCATTACTAGAAAAATGGGTCTTCCTATTGGTATGCCTGGTCCTCTTTCTACCGGCCGTCTGACTGGAGCGTGAGTTCCATGTCTCGGGTCAATAGTTGGTTGAGGTCGGTAATTAGGGTTATTTGCAGGCATAGCAAACTGTACATGTGGTCTAACTGGGATGTGTGTTTGTTGTGTTTGTTGCGTTTGGCCCGACTGCTGGTATGAATCATTATGGGATGCTCCAAGTGGATGTCTTGAAGTAGTGGCTTGGTCCCTAGGGGGAAACACTGGAATATTCTGATACTTCAACTCAGCTCTTTCTGCTTCTGTTAAGGGCCAATATCTTCTCTGATTCTTGTCCAGATATGTGATGATGGTGGAGAATTCAGGATCTTGCAACTCATAGATGGTGACTGGATTAGGAGCAGCTTCCCAAATAGAAGAATGTGCTCTAAGGAGATGCTCCATCCCATTGATCAAATATACATCCATTAAGGTGTCATCTTGGGGAATCAGATCTCCTCTCCATATTCTTGCAACTGTAGACCTTCCTCTAGGTGTAGTTACTTGCTCCTCATTTCCTCCTCCATTCAAGTTTGAAGCATTATTTTCTTCACCAATTTCATTAATGTTTTCTGGGTGTTCTGTGACAACATATTGAATGTCTCTTTTGTCCATGTAGAATCCTCCTACGTACTTGACTGCTGGTCTAGGCACTATGTAAGCTTCTGAAGCTTTCCTTAACCTGGCCACTGATCTGTTTAGACCATCCACATAAATAGGGATCTCATTCTGGTTGGTGTTCACATACTCCAAAGAGGTCCTGTACTCTCCCTCAATGATTGACATCATGCCAATCATGGGTACTGTGTTCTGCATGTCTTCTGAAGCCATGGGAATTTCTTCCTCTGACTCACTGGATGTCTCTGAGTAATGTGAACGGTTACTTGGCTCTGCTACACTACCTACAGAAGAGATTACACTTCTTTGGCTTCCTAGGGTTCTTTCGGATCTCAGGTTCATCCACTTCACAGCTTAGGTCAGTCCTTTCTACCCTCCTAGCCTCTGAGATTCTTCACCAAAGGTCAGGGTTTCTAGAAGACTTTGGCAAGGAACGGACTGAAAAAGGATTTCTTCCAAATCACGATACTTGACTCCCAAATCTCACAATACACGATCTCTGGCTAAAAACGATATCTCGGCTAAAACGATCTCTGATCTGAAACGATACACAATACTGATCAGATATCGCGATCTCTGAGGACCAGACGATACACGATATCTCACAAAACGATACCTCAGAAACGATCTCTCGCAGACGATCGCTGACAAAACGATACACGATACTTGTTAGGTATCGCGATCGCTAAACCAAACGATCTCTGGGCCAAACGATACCCGATATTTGATGAAAACGACACTTGATACTTGCAAGAAAACGATACACGATCTTCGAACTGAAACGATCGACGATACAGATCAAGTGTCGCGATCTTTGAAGACCAGACGATACACGATACCTCAGAAACGATCTCTCGCAGACGATCGCTGACAAAACGATACATGATACTTGTTAGGTATCGCGATCGCTAAACCAAACGATCTCTGGGCCAAACGATACCCGATATTTGATGAAAACGACACTTGATACTTGCAAGAAAACGATACACGATCTTCGAACTGAAACGATCGACGATACAGATCAAGTGTCGCGATCTTTGAAGACCAGACGATACACGATACCTCAGAAACGATCTCTCGCAGACGATCGCTGACAAAACGATCTCTGACCAAGTATCGCGATCGGTATGAAACGATACACGATCGATGGGAAATATCGCGATACTCGACCACAGGAGCAAAACGATACTTGATAAGTATCGCGATACTCAACTGCGGGAGCAAAACGATACTTGACCCTTAGACAAATTTTAAAAGATGTTTTTGAAGTTTTGTTTTGATGCCCTTGACCTCCTAACTTCTCTCTCCTCTCCTTACTCTCTGTATCAAACAAAACACCTCTTTTACCCCCTGAAAATCTCAGACGATACTTGACGCAGATCGTTTTACACTGATAAGGAAATATTTGAGTGCTCAAAAAGATCTAGCTACTGAGTGGCTCACCTTTGATGTTCTTTCTCACTCTTCTAACACCTTTTCTAGCTCAACGACACTCCACAAGCTCAGAAACGATACTCGGCAGCTCGCGATACTTGACAGCTCCTCCACGATACTTGCTCAGAAACAAGTGATTTTCAAAATGACTCTTTTTGGCTTTTATACTTGATTTTTTCCTATCTACTGAAAATGAAACAACAAGGCAAAAGATGAAAACTACTCTAATCTACTCCCTCACTCTTCCTACTCTCCTCCTACTACTCACTTCCCTAAACTAACAACTCACTACACACACTCCAAAAATGAGAAGTAGCAAGTGCGGCTGAAAATGACTTACCAAAGAAGAGAAAATTTCCACTCCTCCACTTACTTCAATGCAAAAAGCTACTTACCACCACACGAATGCCTCGGTTTGATTCGTCACTCCCCGGCAACGGCGCCAAAAAGTGTGTTGACCTAAGCATCAACTTAGGGACTTGCGGAGAAAGAGACTATACCTCAATCCCCTCACAAGTGCATATAGTGGGGATACACGCTTTTAATTATCAATCCAAAGAGTATACAAACCTAACCGAGTGTATGAGGACATGCAATCAAGCGATTGTCAATGCAAGTGAACTACTCAAGAGTACAATCAAAGTAAATACTTATCCAAACAAGCTTCAACTGTCGGTTATGGCGAAACGATACTTGGTGCAGCAGCCGTCAGTATTTTGGACTTTTCTCCCAGCTCCGAGCTCCAAATATAGCGAATAGCATATGCGTTTCGAAGCTCTCGAGAAGACGCATCCAATGGCAGTGGTTTCACTCAATTCTAACGCTCCTACTTCAAGTTATGGTCAAAATACTGAGTCGCGGGAATACTTTCCTACACTTCAGCACTTCCTACTCGTCGCACACACCTTACCTACAGCAAACAATAGCTCTCATGGATAGACAACACTCACAAGCACTCTTTCCAAGCAATACACATGCATACAAGCTCACGAAGAAGAAGATACGGAGTGAAGAAGACACAAATTCGAATTTCTGTGCTCTCTATTCTCACAATGGCAAAAAGTTCTTTACAAAGAGTCACATTTGACTTATATACTAGTGCCCTAAAAATGGTCCTTTCACACAAGAGACCGGCACTTTATTCACTAAAAGACTAATTTCCTACTATTTTACATGGGTAAGCTTCTAATCTTCTATGGGGATGCATCTAGAGGACTCCTCTAGTGCCTTTACAACGGAAAATATATTACAAGAATGATTATGATACAAAAATATGATGTCCAAATCGGAAAAATTTTGGGGCCCGTCTTTTTCTCTGCTTTGTGCTTTCTTTAGCTCTGCAACAGCCAAGGAGAAGGGTAATCCCCCTCCTATTCCTGAAATTGATGATCTTCATGATCAATTTCCCCAAGTCATTCCATCTATCTATGGAGACCAAACAGAGCAACAAGAAGATGAAAGATTAGATTTTGAATCTAATTCTTTACAAGAGTTTCCATTCATAGGCCCATGGGAATTTGAATCTCTCTAGATTAGAGCTCCCACAATACTGGTAAGAAATGAAGACTCAGTGGTTCCAAGAAACACTGACGTCATGAAGAATACTAATGTTCAGTGTCATCTAACAATCTCTAAACAAAAAGTACCAGAGATACCTCTAGACAAAATAGGAGACATGAGTGAAGGTGAAGAAGGTAATACTTATCTTCCGATCACCTACCAGGGTTACACAACCAAAGCAATCGTAGATTCAGGTGTTGGTGTTTCTATTGCGACCACCTCCTTGTGGAAGCGATGGGGCAAACCACATTAAGACCAACTAGAATGAAGCTTCAAATGGCCGACAGTCATCTTGAAAGACCTCTAGGATTGCTCGAAGGGATAACTCTAACCACTTGTGGTGTAGAGTTTGCACATACATTTGCTATATGTGACTTTGAGAAACATAATGTCTATGAGATGATCCTAGGAAGGCCCTTCCTATGAAAATTTCAAATAGTATAGGATTGGGGAACCAACTCCTTGTACTTACAACACTTAGGGGTCACCACCAAGGTCAATCTAAAGGATTACACCTTCAGAGATGTAGCACCCCTACAGTGGAATCCTATCCACAAAGCAAAAGAAGATTCTATCTCTGTGCATTCGGGAAGTTAACCTGATCCATCATGGCTGCATGAAGATACTCACTTGCGGATGTGCAAGGTCACAAAGGAAGAGGAAAAGCGCCTAGCAAGAGAAGAAGGAACTCCCCGAGGAGATAGACCAGTCAAACACCCAGCCTATACATGGATTATATTTCAAGATGAGGAATTCGAGCCTCATGGCTGGGAAGAAATCTTAGCTACCATGGACATTGCTGTCAATGAAGAACATTAGACACCTCATTGTGATGAGGAGGGTTATGATGTTTCAGTGTTCATGTGTCAGCCCTTGTTGGAAGAATGTGATCCTAGTGATGTCATAGAAGAAGAAGAAAATGACGACGATCTAGAGTCCATTGTAATGTATAGTTGCTTTAATTCAAAAAAGCACTATCTAGAAGATGTAGGAGTATTTAACCAACAAGAAGGAGAACCTCTCACAAGCATTAAAACGGTAAATTCAAAGGGTTGAAGTGAAGGTTTCATTCTTGCAGGACAAAGGCTTTCAACCAAGCAAGGCAGATCCTTCACTCTTTATTAAAAAGAGTAATTCTGAGATCATCTACCTATGTGTATATGTAGATGATATTATACTGACAGGAAATGATGCAGATGGTATGAAGAAGATCAAAGATTAGATGAGAGAAGAGTTCAAGATAAGTGATTTGGGTTCACTTACCTACTTCCTAGGTTTGGAAGTTGTCTACAAAGATCATGCTTTGTTTCTCAGTCAAAGAAAGTACATTAAGGACATGTTGGCAAAATTCAAGATGCAAGATTGTAAGATTATAGGTACTCCAATGGAGGTCAATCACAAATTGAGCTCACATGAAGGTGAACTCATAGAGGACATCAAATCATATCAAAGCCTTGTGGGTAGTCTCAACTATGCCACATTGACAAGGGTAGACATATGCTATAGTGTGAGTGTGCTAAGTCAATTCATGCACACACCAAGGAAACCACACATGGATGCTGCTAAGAGGATACTCAAATATCTCAAAGGAATCATAAATGAAGGAATTTATTATCCTTATGTATCTGATTTAGGGTTGAAGCTATTTTCTGATGCAGATTGGGCTGGCTCCAAGGAAGATAGAAGGAGCACTTCAGGTTATCTTACCTTTGCAGGTTCAAAGCTTATCTCATGGTCATCCAAGAAGCAACCCATAGTTGCTCTCTCTTCTACTTAAGCTGAATACAGAGGTCTTGCGATAGCTACACAAGAAGCTATGTGGATGACGACATTATTCAAAGATCTTGGATTGGAGTTTGGAACTCCAACTATTTTTGGTGACAATATGAGTTCTATTCACTTAGCTGCTAATCCAATTTTTCATGCAAGGACTAAACATATTGAATTTCATTATCACTATGTAAGAGAGAAGATTGTGAGCAAGGAAATTCAAATATCATATGTATCCACTCATCAACAATGTGCATATATTCTAACCAAAGCATTGGATGGTACAAAGCTTTGCAAATTCAAAGCCATGATTGGTTTGCAGGTAATCTTGGAAGATTGAAGACCTCAAGCATACTTCGCTTGAGGGGGAGCTGTTGGAGCAAGTCTATGACAAGCCTAAGTATTGGCTTGAGTCCCACAAATTCATAGAAGAAGGCTTAAAATGAAGACAATGTAAAGTTCACTTGTGAACTACCTCTTGTAACTTTTGAAGACTTTACTTAATGTAAAAGTGAAAGAATCTTAAGCGGTTGAGTCCATTTGATCAAAAAGGGAAAGAGGGTCCACGAATTCGTGATTTGTGGTAGATAGAGAATCAAATCAATCACTAATTGATTGGAGAGTGATTGAGGGAAGTTAGCCTCCCAAGCTCAACTATAAATAGATGGCAGCTTTAGTCGTGGTTAGAGAGACCTCAGAGAAGACCTCGAAGAGCTGAGCTTTATGCCATATCAACGTGTGATCAAGGCACACATATGCATCAGTAAGTCCATTGTGTTGTAAAATCAATATACTTTCATTTTCATGATCATTTGAGTTCATATTTCCATGTTCTTGTGAAGTGTACTACTCACTGCCATATCTCTCAATTTTCTCAGTCAGATTGCAGAGATGGTTTCTCTGAGCTTGGTGCATCATTTTCAGTGCTTTAACTTGATAGAGTTAGCTCTATAAGTTTAATATATGATCACCAATTTTCATGTCATTTGGGTGTTTCAAGCTTCAGTTATGTTCAGTTGAAGTCAACCCTATCTGTTCATTTTCACTTCTATGTCAGGTACCCGACTTTTTTACTCATCTTGTCAGAGCTGTTTCTCAGTATCTACTTAACGAACTTCAATGATTGAAAGCATATTGGATTCAAAATACTATCAAGTATAAGCATACAAATTTTCGTAATAATTGGATTCTTAAAACTTGAGTTATGTTCATTTTTCTGCTCACTGGTCTCATTACTGTAGCAGCCCGTGAAAATCGAGATGATATCATCAATTGTTAAACATCATTCTCAGTGTGTGGTTCATTATTTTCTATTAGATTACTCTTTAAAGTTATCTCTCTAAGCTAACTAGACTTCTCCAAAAGGAATTAAGCTAATTACCGCTGTGCTCAGAGAATTATGCAAAACACTGGACAGGTGTATGTACCAAAATAGCAAGTTCTTCACCTCTGAGCTAACTCCAACTTATCTGTTTTGATCTATCTTTTTGAGAGTGATCTTCCAAGGTAAATAGGGTGTCTAATACATCCATTGGCAAGCTAAAAGGGCCCACCACATACTCCTGGAGTTCATTTGGCTGGTGTAGATAGAGGATTTTGCAACACCTCTTCATCTTCAAGCACATACCTATCCATCTCTTCACAATATGTACTGACTCTCTTGTACCTATGCCGAATAGGACTCCTCCTGATATGGATGCCACTGCCTCCATAAACTTCAAGTAGTACCTAATTGCATAAAGAGAATATGTGCCTGAATTCTTAACATAAGATGCAAATCTTATGTTAACCACCATCCAATGTCTTTGAAGTACACCGAAATCTTCATGTAGAAGACAATCTTCAAATACATCATGTGAATGGCCGATCCACACCACCAAGCTGCTAATGACCATTGTCTAATTCTCAAATCTTTACTCATCTAGATTAAGTGTATATGTCAAATGTCAAATGTTAGAAGATGCTTTTAAATCATATGTTGTAAACTTGGAAGTCTGGAAACCTGGGAATCTGAATGAGCCTGAATGCATTGATGCGAAAGCCCTAAAGCTCTGATACCAAATGTGATCTAGGTATCTAGAGAGGTAACTCTAGAAAGGTAATTCATCATTCAAGAAAAATTTGGTGAATATCCGTCATATCAGTCACATTTGAAATAAAATTTTGATTCAGAGATATGAGGAGATGATAAAACATGATTCTATGTTCACTTCCATTTGTATACCATGTTTGTTTCGTCTCTTACTCTTAGCATTAGAGGAAGAGAAAACGTTCATTTGAAGAAGTAAAAAATGCTTGCTACTTCAAGATGAAGAGAACAAAAGGTATGGAAGAGAAGTATGAAGATGATGACAAGTCTTCGAGAACATCTTGTGTGAAGATAGTCTAAAGAAGAAGCAATTTCTTGTTTTGCATGATACTTGGTCATGATTTTGTAGATTTGACAAAGAATTGCATTGAGAGAATGAAAAGCAGTAGATATATGTTTGACTCATATATGTATGAGTTATATATAAGTTGAAGTTTTTAAGCAGGCAGCTTATATGTTCCCTCAAAGAATTCTTGGAGTGTCAATACAGAGCTACTTGGTATATGACAAGTTGCAGAGAAGTATATTTCTTCTTTATCTAGCTCTTGATGTAAAAGAGTTTCTTGTAGCAGATGTTGAAGACTTGGGTTGAGGTTTTGTGTTTGGAAAAATTACCTCATATTCAGTATTTTTAGAAAAGTTCAGAAAATTCAGATTTTTTGTCTTGTACTAGTTAGTTGAAGAATCTACTTTCTATGATTGTTTAGATCTTTTGGATAGATTCTTGTATTCAAAAAGGTGTTCCATTAGATCCTATCACTTGATTGAGAAGTGGAGTTAGCCAAAAGAAAATCAAGTAGATTCTATCACATTTCACCCGGGTAGAATATGAAGATTTGAAGTATCAACGTGCAGCTTGGGAGATGGCTTTCCATCCTTCATTGACAAGCTGGATAGGAACAACTACTCAGCATGGTTTGTGAGTGTAAGGCCGCCGGATTGGCATCATGTAATTTATATTTTCCTATACCGCACGTACCGAAAGGTCGTAGCGAAGTGTTGTACCCTTTTTATCAATCAATGAAGAGACATTACTGTGGCTCTCCGATAGAGAGAAGACGGGATCGCCAGACTCTCTGTCTAGGCGATTTGCGACCCTGCGGAGACATTGTAGTGCAGATTTTCGTAATTCTGAGTATTGACACTTTACCTTGTTGAATTATATTTATTTCTGATTAACACAGTAATGTTCGTTGGCGATAATAAGTTTGTGTGACGATAATTATTACTCTCTGTGTTACATACTGTGAAAAGCCTAACCGGAATATGAACAGTAATACTGTGTAGAAGACATTATACTGGATAATAACGTACTACTTGTTTGATAAGTTAATTGGGAAAATAAGATACAAGGCCTCTGAATTATCAGACCCCTACCATCCCCAAGAACCCAAAAAGAGATTAAAAGTGGACTTGATGGTAGTCTGCACTTTTAACACTGGTGCCGTTTGTGGGAAGATGGCCATGGATTGAAGAATAATGAGTAAGGTGGAGCAGTACGTAAGGCAAGCGGTGCAGAGGTGATATATGCCGGTTACTCGGTCCGGCGAGTCTTATCCGAAGTATCGGAGAGACCAGCATCCCTAGATAGTACCAAATTTGTTAGGGACACCCCCAGGTGGTAGAAGTGTAGGTCATTTAAGCCCAGTTGTCGAAGGATCGGAGCCAGTTAGCAGTGATTTCGATACCAGTTCGGTAACACATGATGACATTCCGGTAGATTCCGGTGTAATTCTGGTACGTTTTGAAGAAGGTGCAGTAACTTCTGAGTGTACAAGGACGTAGTGCACAGTTGATTCGATACCATCTGGTCAGAATTTGAACCTTTCCGAGGATAAAGTTGTGTTACCCAGAGAGATCATTGCCGGTGGAAGTATACCCTGTTTCGGTGAAAGTTTGACAAGTTCCGGTGAAAGTTCGGTACTAGTTGGTGGGAATTTATAGTTTTCTGATGACAGTGTGATACTCCCTGGTGGATCTTTATTACGTACACCGCTGTTCGGGGCAAACTTGCCTACCTTTGATACCAAAGCTGAGGATAGGCTATCTGATTTGCAGATACGTAAGAGACTGAACGCTATTTTCGAGCCGGAAGGTGAGCAATTTGATAATACAGATTCCGAAGGGCAAGAGACACCCCCTCAAAACTCAGGAAACAACAACGGTACCAATAATAGCACCATGAGTGGTCAACAACAGCAACAACAATAACAGAAACAACAACAGCCACTTCCACTTCGACCGGTTCCAACAGGGGTGACTTACACAAAGTTCGGTGGATTTCCGAGGGACGATCCTGATGCACATGTGCGCACCTTTGAGATAAGCTATGCAGTGTTGAACCATCCACCCGACCCGCCGTACAAGGCCATCGTATTTCAGGCCACCTTAGTTAATGAAGCAGCTAGATGGTTGACTGAGTATGATATTAATCATTTCATTAACAATGATGCTGTGAGGGATGCGTTTTTACAGAGGTTCCGATTGAAGAACAATCCTACCGAAATCTTCGACTATTTGCAGAACAATCAGTAGAAGTCGCACCAGACTGTTCAAGAATATGCAACATTGTTTAGAACCCACTTACGACAACTGCCTCCGGCACATGCTAATCTATCGGATGATGTTATAACCTAGTGGTTCATTAACGGGCTGACCCCACAGTTAAGACAAATCATGATCATCCGCTGTGTGGGTGCTATGACACTGGATGCTGTTATTGCGATGGCCCTGCAACTAGAGCATAAAGTTAGGGGATTCACTGAAGACTTGGAGTGGCTAAAGGCTAGTAAGAACGTAATAGATGATCCGGATAAACAGATGTATTGTACCAAGTGCAAAAATCTAGGGCACACCAGTGCTACATGTGCCCTTAACCAGATGTATTGTGCCATCTGCAACACAACCGGACACTCAACAAAAAATTGAGCGTATAATGCCAAGGTGTAGGGGAGAGCAGCTGTAAATGCCATCATACAAGAACCAGGTCAGCCAGCATCCCATTACGTGCCACCACAAATGCGAACCAATCAGTCGCAAGGATATAGGAATTATCGGAGTCAGCGAAATACCAATTTTAATTCAAATCGATGGCAGACAGGTACATCAGTGGACGGTACTTCTCTGCCACCACCTCAATGCCATTTTTGCGACGAGATTGCCCACATTCGTAGGTTTTGCAAGGATGCCACAGAGTAGGACAGAAGGAAGAAGGAGCGACAAAATCCAATGACCAACATGGTCTATATTTCACCAGTTGAATCACAAGCAGCAGTGGTTCAGACTAGGTTGGGTTAGCAGTTACAACCCACCGTTGAGGTGTTCGAGCCTGGTATCCGTGAGCAGCAGCGAATGTACACAAAGGCTAGTCAATGGATAGCTAAAGAGCCAACTGTATTTCCTGATCCAATTCCGATAACACAGGTTCCCCTACCTAAGGAAAGAGTGAATGAACAAACTACTACCCCAGCAACAGTAGAATCATCATCAAAATCGGTGAGAAGTACGATCCAAACAGATCAGGTATGGGGTATTCTAGCCAAGACTTCAATTACACTCAAGTTGGGACAGTTGCTCGCCTTGGTGCCAGGAGTCAGGCAGCAATTTCAACAACAGGTTAGTCCCGGATCTTCCTGTACTCCGACGACTGCCACAATACAACCGGAAGCTGATTCTATGGTGGATCATTCAGTTCCATTGATCACTGTCTGGCATAAAAATCACAAGATTTCTCAAGTGTTAATTGATGGCGGTTCGGGTGTGAATATTGCAACTGTAGCTCTTTGCAAGCAATTGGGTTGGATCCAGATCGAGCCCGTACAATTTTTTGTACAAATGGCAGATCAATCCCGAGTCCATCTGGTGGGACTAGTACAGAATATTCTGATTACCTTGCAGGATACCACATTCAAAATGACTTTTGTAGTCTTAGAACTCCAGAATCCAGCCTCGACTACAATCTACTTTTTGGTCGACCATGGTTGAAACAAGCCAAAGTTGTCCAGGATTGGTCAGCGCAGGAGTTGACTTTCAAAGATAATGACCGAAAATATGTAATTAAACTGGATGCCATCCAACCTTGCGAGCTTCATGCAAGACCATATATGGCAGAGCCAGTCCACATGTTGGAAAATTTATTTGACGATGAGGAAGAGGCGTTTCTGAAGAACAATAAAGATCTGATCTCCTTAGGTACTATCGATCTCCAATTAGTAGCGGACAAGTGGAGTCTGGTAGCGTGTACGGTTGTCCTAGTGACCGGAGATGTAGACGCAGATGATAGTGTTGCTATGGATGGAGCCACCCTACATCAACTTTTACCGTCAGTTGACGATTTGGTGAAACCTCGACAAATTTATGTCCTAGAAGATCAGTTAGTAACATATAATTTGGGTGATGTGGTTAATCCACGACCAGTTAAGATTAAGGCAGGATTGTCAGAGACATTTCAAGAGGATTTGATACAACTCCTGTGTGAGTTCTCCGATGTTTTTGCTTGGGACTATCGTGATATGAAAGGTCTTGATCCGCAAATCTATCAACATCGGGTAGTGCTCAAACTAGAGGCGAGGCCAATCAAACAGTCCAGTTACCAAATGAACCCTATTTATGTAGTAGAGGTCAAAGAAGAACTCGATCGGTTACTGAAGGTGGGATTCATTGTACCAATCGAGCACGCTGAATGGATATCACCAATCGTGATTGTTTCGAAGAAAAATAAACAGCTGCGCATCTGTGTTGATTATCAGAAACTGAATGCTGCTACTGTACCGGATCCATTTCCTCTCCCCTTTCTAGACACAATGCTCGACCGGGTGGCAGGGCACGAGATGTACTCATTTTTGGATGGTTACAGTGGTTATAACTAGGTAAGGATGGCCGAACAGGACATACCTAAAACAACCTGTATCACAAACTAGGGTGTTTATGCTTGTACGGTAATGTGGTTTGGGTTAAGGAATGCTCCAAGTACGTTCCAACGATGTATGCAAGAAGTCTTTTCACCCTACTTGACTACTTTTATGCAAGTATATTTGGATGAATTTTCCTTATTTGGCAAGATTGCGACACACCTGTATCATTTACGGTGCTGCTTTGAAAAATGTCGCGAATACTGATTATGTTTGAATCTGACAAAGTCAATTTTTGCGGTCTCTTGTGGCAAACTACTTGGACATATTATCTCTGCACAAGGAATACAAGTTGATCTGGATAAAGTTGCCGCCGTGTTGGAGGCACCAGTCCCTACAACACCGAAAGAAGTTATGCGCTTCCTGGGTCAAATCCGATGGCATGGCAGACATTTATGGTGGTTAGCTCATTTAGCAACACCACTTAATCGGCTTATGACTAGTCCTCCACGGCAGTACGAATGGACTCCAGAGTGCCAAAATGCATTTGATCGTTTAAAGGTATTATTGACGAAGGCCCCAATTTTGCAACCCCTTGATTGGGAACGCCCGTTCCATGTCTTTGTAGATGCATCGGACATAGCCATTGGAAGCGTTTTAATGTAGCAAACTGACAAATGATTTCGGCTTGTATATTATGCAAGTCCCCGATTAGCCCCTGTTGAAAGAAGTTATTCAGTGACCCAAAGAGAATGTCTCAGGTTGGTGTACTCTGTGAAGAAATTCCGGCATTATTTGTTGGGCCGAAAATTCACCTTTCACATGGATCACGCCGCACTTGCGTATTTAGTCCGGCAACAACATTTAGGTGGTCACTTGGCTCGATGGGTTTTATTACTACAGCAGTTCGACTATGAAGTTATTCAGCGACCCTGCACAGCACATGCCTTGACGGATTTTCTATCTCGGTTAGATTTCGGTGAAGCTCCGGTGGGGGTTGATGACACTACGCCAGCAATTTACACTACGGAGTTAACTATTGAAGAATCTACAGAACCTCCTGTTCTTCCTACATACTATGATACGTTACTCACTTTTCTAACTGACGAGTGTCTTCCTCCTCATACTCCCCCTGCTTTGCGGCGTAAGTTTGCAGTTTACAGTCGCAGATTTTGGTTGATTGTAGGTCAACTGTACTACATGGATCATACTGGTGTTTTCCTTCGCTGTATCCCACCACATGAATCCGAATCGGTTATTGCTATGGCTCATTCATTACCCTCAGGTGGACATTTCGCAGCTGATCTTACTCACCATAAAATTCTGCAAAGTGGGCTCTGATGGCCTACAATGTACAAAGATGTGACCCAGTTTGTGCAGCAGTGTGATACCTGTCAACAGTCTGGACAGCCATTACAATGACACTTCTTTCCTTTGCAACCTGTATTACCTTTGGAACCCTTTCAAAAGTGGGGGCTCGATTTTATTGGACCAATATCACCACCAGCAACCCTTAGCAACAATCGATATATACTGACTTGTACGGATTATGCCACCAGGTGGGCAGAAGCTTGGGCTTTACGGTCCGCCACAACTATTTCGGTGGCAAAATGCCTGATGAAGGACGTATTCCCGCGTTATGGATTACCTTTGGAACTTGTGACCGACCAAGGAACACATTTTGCCAACAATTTAATGCGAGTACTAACTCACACTTTTCAAATTCTAAATAAATTCAGTTCACCATACTATCCATGTTCTAATGGTTTGGCTGAAAGCACCAACAAGATACTATTGAATATGCTCCGCAAGTTGATCTTAGAATCTCCAGAACGATGGGACCAGTTACTACCCACGGTTTTATGGGCATACTGGACTACATACAAAGTGGCAACCGGAATGACCCCATTCAAGCTTGCTTATGGGTTGGAAGCAATCGCGCCGATAGAGGTAGTAGTGCCAAGCCTACGTGTGGCCCGAACTCAGAAATTGCTGCCCGAAGACTCTTTGCCATTTCGGTTGGAAGCACTCCGAGCCTTGGATGAACATCGCTGGGAAAGTTTGCTGGTTCTTCAAGAAGTTCAGTTGCGGCAAGCCCGTACCCATGATTGTTTCCTCAAAACTCCTGTGTTTACGGTGGGCCAGCTTGTGTTATTTTATAATGCTAAAGCAAATCGTTCTGTTGGAAAATTTAAATTATGGTAGTTCGGTCCTTACTGGATTAGTGAACAAGTGGGACTGGCTACTTTTGGGTTGACTACCTTGACCGAAGTTTCTCTTTCCAAAGTAATTAATGGTTCAAAGCTATGCCCATATCACCAACCGCCTGATCACCACTGATGTGTTCCTCGTTTTCCTGCATGTCACCTATTTTCTTTTTATTTCCGTAATCGGTTGAACACAGACTGTAAATCTCCTCATTTTGCTATCTAAATATGATTATTCGCCGCCTTGTGTTACTGTTTCTGCTCATGCATGCCGCCGTAATTATAAAGGTTATCATTTCAATAACGCGCAATGATTAGCGTTTTCGATCGCCTCATGTTGCCTGTGTGTCTACTTAACCTTGTTCCTTTTCCTGATAATCGCTATTGTGTCTGTGTATTTTTGCGTTCTTTTTTTTCTGTGTTCTCTGTGTTCTTGTGCTTTAGTGTGCTCGTCATGGAAGCACTAGCCAATGTTGCTACATTCCGTGAAGGACTCACTCTTGAAGTGAGTGAGTTTTTGCATATCCGTGGTCTTTTGAGCTTCGCTGAATTGCCTTGGCATTCAGTGGAGTGTCAACCATTCTATGCACAGATTATTTCCGCTATCGCTGCCACACCTGCTATGGAGCAGAGTTGGCCTATCCTTTGTTTACCGTCACGAGTCGTGATCACTTTGGCTTCGTTCGCCGATGCCTTCCGACTTCCTCGGGATGGGGCTCTACTTCCTGTAGCCACAATGACCGCGTTATTCCCATGACACTCATCTAATGAGTTCGCCATTCTGTGTCGACCTGATCCGGAGCATACCGTATTGCAATTTTTAGTTGCTATACTGAATTTGCAGAAACGTACCTACGGGATCTCGCGTCCCTTTTACTCACTGATAGACATGGCTTCTCGCGAGCCTGTCAATTTTGCATCTTTTTATTTCCGGTGCATTCACCGTGAATGTGTTACGGTTATTAAACAAGTTAATAAGGGTGATCTTCCACGATCACGTCTTCCCCATATCCTCACTTTCCTCTTTCCAGTCATTCAAGCCGCGCAACCCCCGCCAAATGCTCCATTCTTGTTGCATGAAGAGTCTACTCGGATGCTCGAAGATGAGGAAGATGATGATGTAGATCTTTTTCAACTTCTTTGCCAGAAACACAACCGTATAAGTCCGTCTGAGAGCCAGGTGCAAGGATCCAATGCCAGACATGAAGAAGAGGTCTTCCACGACACCGCCACTTCCATCCATGTTGATTCTTCCGCCCATTCTTCTCCAATCCAGCAGCAGGAACAAAGTGCTTCCACCGCCGACTCTGAAGAAGTTTCTTCTCGAGAGGATTCTCATCAGTCGACTCAAGATGATTTGCAAGCCATTATTGCAGAGATTCTCAATGAAGTGATTGCTCTGGTTGACACTATGATTGCCAGAACTGAAGCGACAAAGCAGCAGACCACCGGAATAGTGTTGGTGCCTAATCTTCTTACCCCACTTCCTTCCACCATGAACATTGTTGAGCCAATTGTTCGAGTCCAACCTATTGTTCCTGACGTACCCAATTCTCCATTTTCTTCTCCCGCCTATTCTCCACCGTCTTCCCCTCATCTGTTCCCCGCTTCTACATCTCAATCCCTTCCTACCCTTCCACCTCCAACCCCGATGTTTCATCAACTCGAATCTATGTGACGACTGTTGATCCAATTCTCGCAGCAGTTACCAATGCAACTGAAGATGGCCACTGATAATATCAGACAGGAGTTGCAGCATAAAGTTGATGTTTTGGAGGCTGATATTGCCCCACTACAGGAAGAAGCAGATGCCGTTAAAGCAGAAAACCATGCTTTGCAGATACAACTTCAGCATCTTCAAGCTAGGCTTGCAGAACAAGATACATTAATTGCTCAACGCGATACAACATTGGCAGAGTTAAAAGCCAAGGATGTTTTGTTAATTTCTTGTGATGAAAAGATTAAGCAGTTAAATCAGCTGGTACAGGATAAAGAAGACGCTCAAGTGGCAATTGGAAATTTGTTGGAAGAAACTCGAGTACAGCTTGATGAGATCGTGCAGAAAGGATAGGAGATGGCTACTTTAGCTAAGCAGACTAATGCAAAACTTCAGACCGTAACTGCCGATCTGTTTCAGGCGAATTCTGCTCTCAAAGCCAAGAGGAGTTTAGCCATTCACTTTCAGAAGGAGATAGTAGGGATTAAGAAAGAAAGAGATGCTTATTATCAAACAATTCAATATCAAGCTCAGGAGCTGGAACGAAGAGAAAAGTAGCTAGGCTTTTAGGCAGAGCGACTATCCAGGATAGATGGACAAATTAATGATATGAGATTGAGCCGAGATGCAGCCCTTGCCAATGACTTTTATTTGCAAGAGGCCTTTTTGCAGTTGCAGACTGATACGTTGATAAGCCAGGTCATTGCGGCAAGTTCCGTTCGAACTGACGCACAACTAGTAGAGCCGGAGGCACTAAAGCTGATGTTGGATTCTTTAAAACAGAAAATCTCTAGAGCCTTCAAATTAGCAAGAACTATGTATATACAAGGCATCGTAGACGAGCCTTAATTTTGTTTGCGTTGCGGGTTCAAGTCCACCGTGTGTGTCAGTGTAAGGCCGCCGGATTGGCATCATGTAATTTATATTTTCCTATATCGCACGTACCGAAAGGTCGTAGCAAAGTGTTGTACCCTTTTTATCAATCAATGAAGAGACATTACGGTGGCTCTCCGGTAGAGAGAAGACGGGATCGCCAGACTCTCTGTCTGGGCGATTTGCGACCCTGCGGAGACATTGTAGTGCAGATTTTCGTAATTCTGAGTATTGACACTTTACCTTGTTGAATTATATTAATTTTTGATTAACACAGTAATGTTCGTTGGTGATAATAAGTCTATGCGACGATAATTATTACTCTCTGCATTACATACTGTGAAAAGCCTAACCGGAATATGAACAATAATACTGTGTAGAAGACATTATACTGGATAATAACGTACTGCTTGTTTGGACAATTCTTAATCCACTCATGTATTTCTTTGTCCATGCTAGGCCAATACACTCCTAAACGCTTCAGATTCTGCAATGTTCGTTGTTTAGAATAGTGATTTCCTAGCAATCCTTCATGAGCTTGCTGCAACCAACTACTATGCTCATCATCCTCGACACAACAAGCTAATACACCCTCAATATCTTGTTTGTACATGCTTCCTGCCAATATGTGATATTTTTATGATTTTACAATTTCTTCTTGTGATGTTTTCACATTCTTATTTGCAGGGCCAAAGGTTAGGACTGGTACCAACTTATTTGCCCATTTGGGAACAACTTCCAAATTGAACAGATAAGCATGAGGTAGTTCATCAGACACTCCTTGCAGTGACTCTCCTTAAGTAATGCGAGAAAGGTGATCTGCTCGAAGGTGGGTTCTACCTTTCCTCACAACAGCTTCAAAGTCATATTCCATTAGTAAGAGGAACCATCTTACTAAGCGTCCAATATTGCAAGGTTTATTGACCAAATATAACAAAGCTTGATGATCAGTGAAAAACTTGAACTTGTTGGCCAATAAATAGTGTCTAAACTTCTTCACAGCATATACCATGCCTAAGCCCTCTCACTCAGTTGTGGTATAGTTTCGTTCAGCTGCGGTGAGCTGTCTACTAGCATATGCTATGGGCAAATCTAAGTTTCCTTCACCTATGGGTTGTGCTAGCACACATCCTATGGCGTGATTGGATGCATCCACATGGACATGGAATGGTTTATTCCAATCAAGAGTGGTCAGTATTGGTGCTATGCACAAACGTTTCTTCAGTTCATTGAAAGAATTCTCGCATTCGTCGTTCCACTCAAAATTAGACAACAAGGCATAAAGGGGTCTAGCTATGATCACGTACATGTGGATAAACCTACGGTAATATCCACAATGGCCGATAAAGGCTTGTACCTCCTTAACATTCCTTGGCCTTGGCAGCTCCGCTATGGCTCGTACCTTATCTTCATCTGTTGAAACAATATGACCTAAGATTTTACCTTGACGCACCATGAACACACTTTTCTGGGTTCAAACACACTCGATATTCTCTACACTTGTTGAAGATTTGTCTGAGCTCAGGGATGTGGTATCTTCTTTCTTGGGAATGAGAACATAAATCGTCCACATATACTTCTAAGCTCTTTTGCAGGAACTCTTTGAAGACATGACACATGAGCCTTTGGAATGTTGCAGGTGCATTGGTGAGCCCAAATGGCATCACACGAAATGCAAAGATTCCCCACTCTATGGAAAAAGCTGTTTTGTGTTGATCTTCTGGGGCAATGGCTACTTGATTATAACCTGAAAACCCATCAAGGACACTATAAACTTCCTTGCCTTCAACTCGCTCCAATAGGTGTTCCGTGATTGGAAGTGGATAACTATCTCTGATCATAGCGGCATTAACTTTTTTAAGGTTAATACACACTCACAACTTCCCGTTCTTCTTGGGTACCACTACAATGGGGGACACCCATTCAGTATGCTCAATCTCATACATGAATCTAGCTTCAATCAGCCTATCAGTTTCTTCTTTTATTTTGGCTGCATATGTATCATTATATGTGTAGGGCTTCTGTTTGGTGGGCTTGGCATCAGTAGTCATGGGGATAGTATGAGAGCAAATTCTTGGATCTACCCCTTTCAAGTCTCTATAGTACCACGCAAACACATCCCTATATTCCCTTAATAGAGCTACGAGCTCCATTTCTTCTCTTGCACTTAGGTCATCTCCTATATATGTGCATCTCTCTTCGTTCTCTTCAATGGTCATTATAATTTTCTTGGTCTTTTCTTTATTATCATATGATTCTGCTATGATGGCCTCTCTCTTGGGCATTCGTACCAAAATTTTGCAGTCGTCAACTTCATATTTCTTGAAGTTTTCTGGTACTTCAAACAATGATTCCTCCTCTTCTTGTTTTACTGCTTTTCTTTTCTTTTTCTTTTGACTACTCTCACTTCCATCCTTTGAATTTACCGTTTTAATTCTTGTGAGAGGTTCTTCTTCTTTCTGGTTAAACACACCTACATCTTCTAAATAGTGCTTCTCTGAGTTAAAGCAACTATCCATCACAATGGACTCTAGATCATCGTCATTCTCATCTTCTTCTATGACATCACTAGGGTCACATTCTTCTAGCAAGGGCTGACACATGAACACTGAGATATCATAACCCTCCTCATCACAATGAGGTGTCCATTGTTCTTCATTGACAGCAATGTCCATGGTGGCTAAGATTTCTGGCCAGCCATGAGGCTCAAATTCCTCATCTGGAAAGATCATCGGTGTATAGGCTGGGTCTTTAATTGGTCTATCTCCTGGCAAAGTTCCTTCTTCTCTTGCCTTTAAATGTTTTTCCTCTTCCTCTACGACCTTGCACATCCACAAATGAGTATCTTCATGCAGCCATGATGGATCAGGTGAACTTTCAGAATGCACAGAGATAGAATCTTCTTTCGCTTTGTGGATAGAATTCCACTGTAGGGGTGGTACATCTCTGAAGGAGTAATCCTTCAAGTTGACCTTGGTGGTGACCCCTAAGTGCTGTAAGTACAAGGAGTTGGTTCCCCAATTCTGTAGTATTTGCAATTGTCGTAGGAAGGGTCTTCCTAGGATCATCTCATAGACATTATTTTTCTCAAAGTCACATATAGCAAATGTGTGCTCAAACTCTACACCACAAGTGGTTAGAGTTATCCCTTCGAGCAATCCTAGAGGTCTTTCAAAATGACCGTCGGCCATTTGAAGCTTCATTCTAGTTGGTCTTAATGTGGGTTTGCCCCATTGCTTCCACAAGGAGGTGGTCGCAATAGCAACACCAGCACCTGAATCTATGATTGCTTTGGTTGTGTAACCTTGGTAGGTGATTGGAAGATAAGTATTATCTTCTTCGCCCTCATACATGTCCCCTATTTTGTCTAGAGGTATCTCTGGTACTTTTTGCTTAGAGCCTGCTTTTGGCATTTTGAAATCAAGTTCTGGAACTTGATCCTTGACATGATTCCATAGCTCAGGTTTTGCTTTGATCAACTCTGCTACAGTGAGATGACACTGAACCTTAGTGTTCTTCACGACATCAATGTTCCTTGGAACCACGGAGTCTTCATTTCTTACTAGTATTGTGGGAGCTCTGATATGAAGAGATTCAGATTCCCATGGGCCTAGAAATTGAGGCAGTTCTTCTAAGGTATTAGATTCAAAATCTAATCTTTCGTCTTCTTGTTGTTCTACTTCATCTCCGTAAATAGATGGAATGTCTTGGGGAAATTGATCATGAAGATCATCAATCTCACGAATAGGAGGGGAATAACTCTTCTCCTTGGTCCATTTCTCTTCTTGTATTTCCCGCAAGAACTCTTGAGAATGCTGTTGAATTGAAGGAGGTATTCCAACATCCGTGGAATTAGGAACATAAGCTCCCATTGGTGGTGAGCTTCCTCTTTCAATAACTAGTTGAGCCTGTGGAGGTAAAGAAACTTGTGGTTTGTTTACCAACTACTCTAATCTTTCTAGTAAGCCCTGGAAATGCGAATCCGGTTTGACAGAGTTTGTCTGATTGAACTTTTGACTAGTCTCGAGTATAGCTTGAGCTTGTTCTACCATTTTCATGCACATCCTCATCCGTTCAATCTCTAAATCTGCTCTAGGATAAATCTTGTCTAGATTTGCAGCTGTTGGCCCTTCTTGAAGTCGAGCCTGGTAGGCCTTAAACATCATGTCCAAACCTTCTGGGGTTGGATATGCAAGAACAGACCCTGGTTGCGGTCTATTTAGAATGGGTGGTGGGGTGGAGTGGATGGAGTTTGTGAAGAGATGGATAGGTATGTGTTGAAGATGAAGAGGTGTTGCAAAATCTTTGCTCTACACTAGCCAAATGAACTCCAGGAGTAGATGGTGGGCCCTTTTAGCTTGCCAATGGATGTATTAGACACCCTATGTACCTTGGAAGATCACTCTCAAAAAGATAGATCAAAACAGATAAGTTGGAGTTAGCTCAGAGGTGAAAACTTGCTATTCTTGGTTAATACACCTGTCCAGTGTTTTACATAATTCTCTGAGCACAACAACAATTAGATTAATTCCTCTTGGGGAAGGCTAGGTAGCTTAAAGAGCTAACTTTAGAGAGTAATCTCATCAAAAATAACAAACCACACACTGAGAATGACTTTTAACAAGTGATGACATCATCCCGATTTTCACGGGCTGCTATAGAAATAGACCAGTGAGTAGAAAAATTAACATAACTCAAGATGTAAGAATCCAATGATCATGAAAATTTGTATGCTTATACTAGACAGTAAGCTGAATCCAACAAGCTTAAAATCACTGAATTTGGATGAGTAAACACTGAGAAATGACTCTGCCAAGATGACTGAAAAAGTCGGGTACCTGACAGAGAAGTGAAGATGAACATACCCTGTTGACTTTAAATGAACATAACTGAAGATTCCAACATCCAAATGACATGAAAATTTGTGAGCATATAGTAGCCTTATAGAGCTAACTTTACCAAGTTAAATCACTGAAAATGATGAACCAAGTGCAGAGAAACAATCTCTGCAAGCTGACTGAGAAAAACTGAAGTAATGGCAGTGAGTAGTACACATCACAAGAACATGGAAAGATGAACTCAAATAATCATGAAAATGAAAGTATATTGCTTGTACAATACAATGACTTACTGATACATATGTGTGCCTTGTAATCACACCTTGATATGGCATAAAGCTCAGCTCTTTGAGGTCTTCACATAGGTCTCTCTAACCACGACTAAAAACTGCCATCTATTTATAGTTGAGTTTGGGAGGCTAACTTCCCTCAATCACTCTCCAATCAATCAATGATTGATTTGATTCTCTACCTACCACAAATCACGAATTCGTGGCTCCTCTTTCCATTCTTGATCAAGTGGACTCAACCACTTAAGATTCTCTTACTTTTACATTAAGTAAACTCTTCAAAAGTTACAAGAGGTAGTTCACAAGTGAACTTTACATAGTCTTCATTTTAAGGCTTTTTCTATGACTTTGTGGGACTCAAGCCAATACTTAGGCTTGTCATAGACTTGCTCCAACAGCTCCCCCTCAAGCCAAGTATGCTTGAGGTCTTCAATCTTCCAAGATTACCTGCAAACCAATCATAGCCTTGAATTTGCAAAGCTTTGTACCATCCAATGCTTTGGTTAGAATATCTGCACATTGTTGATGAGTGGACACATATGATATTTGAATCTCTTTGCTTAGAACCTTCTCTCGTACATAGTGATAATGAACTTCAATATGTTTAGTCCTTGCATGAAAAATAGGATTAGCAGCCAAATGAATAGAACTCATATTGTCACCAAAAATAGTTGGAGTTCCAAACTCCAATCCAAGATCTTTGAATAATGTCTTCATCCACATAGCTTCTTGTGTAGCTATAGCAAGACCTCTATATTCAGCTTCAGTAGAAGAGAGAGCAACTGTGGGTTGCTTCTTGGATGACCATGAAATAAGCTTTGAACCTGCAAAGGTAAGATAACCTGAAGTGATCCTTCTATCTTCCTTGGAGCCAGCCCAATCTGCATCAGAAAATAGCTTCAAACCTAAATCAGATACATAAGGATAGTAAAGTCCTTCATTTATGGTTCCTTTGAGATATTTGAGTATCCTTTTGGCAGCATCCATATGTGGTTTCCTTGGTGTGTGCATAAATTGGCTTAGCACACTCACACTGTAACATATATCTACTCTTGTCAATGTGGCATAGTTGAGACTACCCACTAGACTTTGATATGATGTGATGTCCTCTATGAGTTCACCTTCATGTGAGCTCAATTTGTGATTAACCTCCATTGGAGTACCTGCAATCTTACAATCTTGCATCTTGAATTTTGCCAACATGTCCTTAATGTACTTTCTTTGAGTGAGAAACAAACCATGATCTTTGGAGACAACTTCCAAACCTAGGAAGTAGGTAAGTGAACCCAAATCACTTATCTTGAACTCTTCTCTCATCTGATCTTTGATCTTCTTCATACCATCTGCATCATTTCCTGTCAATATAATATCATCTACATATACACATAGGTAGATGACCTCGGAATTACTCTTTTTAATAAAGAGTGAAGGATCTGCTTTGCTTGGTTGAAAGCCTTTGTCCTGCAAGAATGAAACAAGCCTGAAATTCCAAGCTCTTGGAGCTTGCTTGAGACCATACAATGCTTTGTTAAGTTTACACACATAATCAGGATAAACTTGATTCTCAAAACCAGGTGGTTGTGCCATATATACCTCTTCTGTTATCCAACCATTCAAAAATGCATTCTTTACATCTAGTTGAAGTATCTTCCAATTCTTGGAAGAGGCAATACTAAGCAAAACCCTAATAGTAGGCATCTTTGCCACAGGAGAGAAAGTCTCCTCATAATCAATTCCCTGAGTTTGTGCAAAGCCTTTTGCCACAAGCCTTGCCTTATACCTGTTAATTGAACCATCAGAATTTTTCTTGAGTTTATAGACCCATCTTGAGCCTATTACCTTCATGGATGAAGTCTTGGGCACCAAATCCCAAGTGTTGTTTTCCTCAAGTGCTTCAATCTCTTCCTTCATTGCATGCTTCCATTCTGTTTTTGCTTTGGCCTCTTCAAATGATGATGGCTCCTCTTGGTTTATGTCCTGTGCTATGTAGATAGAATGTTTAGTTACTAATGAGGTGTCAAACCCATACCTTTCTGGTTTTTTCTTTTCCCTCATAGATCTTCTTAGGCCATGATTTGATGATTCTGCCTCATGTCCAAGTTCCTGCAATTTTGCTTTACCTTTAGACTTCCATGCTTTGATCTTTTCCATCTGACATTCTTCATCATCCTCTGAGGTGTCTTGTTCTTCAATCTTTGATTGTTCTCTACCAAGCTTTGGAAAATCTTCTTCAAGATCATATGGTAAATTGACCTTCCTGCATGAATCTTCATACCATGAATTGTTCTCATCAAAAACTACATCTCTGCTTACCAAGAATCCTTTGTTGGTAGGGTTGTATAACCTGTAGCCCTTTTGATTGTTGTCATATCCAATAAATACACACCTTTCTGCTTTTGGATCCATCTTGCCTCTAACCTGTGAAGGAACATGAGCAAAAGCAATACATCCAAAAATTTTACAATGATCTAAACTTGGTCTTCTTCCATTCCAAGCCTCATATGGAGTCATCCCATCAAGGGATTTTGAAGGCAACCTGTTAATCAAGTAAGTGGCTGTAGATACAGCCTCAGCCCATAAGTAATTAGGTAAATGCTTTTCATTTAACATAGACCTTGCAGCTTCAACAATTGTCCTATTCCTCCTTTCTGCCACTCCATTTTGCTCAGGAGTGTACCTTGTAGTTACCTCTCTTTTGATTCCTCTTTCTTGAAGAAAAGAATCAAACTCATGGGAGAAGTATTCTCCCCCTCCATCTGACCTTAGCCTTTTTAGTGATTTACCTGTTTGATTCTCCACAAGAGCCAAATATCTTTTGAAACATGAAAAAACTTCATCTTTGTGTTTCATAAAGAATAGGATAGTCCATCTGCTGCAATCATCAATAAAGGAAACATAATACCTTGATCCTGATATTGAAGCTTCCTTGCTTGGTCCCCATACATCTGTATGAACCAACTCCAAGAGATCTCCATGCATATAACCTTTCTTCATGAATGGTAACCTGTGAGACTTTCCAAATTGACATGCACTGCACTTATAAATCATATGTTGTTTTGACAAATTAGGAAGTCCAAGTACACTTTGGTCCCTGCAGATTTGCTTTAATGACCTTTCACCAATATGTGCTAACCTTTTGTGCCATACTTCCAATTCTGTGAGTGTCTGACTACCATAATTAAAGAGAGCAATGTTTCTAGTGTCCTGTAATTCAAATGTGAACAATCTACCTGTCTTTTCACCTTTTGCAATTCTTCTGAATCCTTGACTTGGATCTTCAACAAATGCTCCTGCTTTTGTGAACCTGACTTGCAACCCTTTCTCTACTATCTGCCCAACACTTATCAAATTCTTTGTTATGGTAGGGACATAGAGTACCTTACTGAGTAGGTTGATGTTTCCATCAGGTGCTTTGACATTGCCTATTTTCTCCACAGGATGTTTTGTATCATCTCCTGTTTGTACCTCATGCTTATTCCTTGGATCTTCTAAATCTGATAGGAGTGCCACATTTCCTGCCACATGATTTGAACAACCTGAATCTATGTAGAAAACATGCTCATCAGATTTACCTTGTGGCATAGCCATGTTCATGATCAATAATGAATCCTCTTTGTTTGAGTCTTCTGTGTAGTTATTGTAGTCTCTCCTTCCTTTGTAGCCTCCTTGATAGTTTGAATGATTGTAGTTGTTGTAGTTGCCATGGTAGTTGTTGAACCTTCCTCTTGAGTAGCCATAACTTCCTCTATTGTATCCTCTGCCTCTTTGATTCCTGGAATTCCTAAAGCAATTTTCAGTTGTATGATTAGTTAATCCACAAATAGAACATGAGTTGGAGTCTTGGGATCTCCCCCTGCCTTGTCTACCTCCTCTTCCTCTACCTCTGCCATATCTTCCTCTACCTGCATAGTTAGCTTGATATGTACCTGCTTCATCATCCACTTTCTTTGCCTTTCCTTTGTTATCTTTAGACTTGCTTTTATCCGTGTATAAAGCTGAAGATTGATTACCTTTAGAGCTTTCTCCATTTTTGATAAGCTTTGCCTCTTGAGTAAGTAATTGTCCAATGAGTGTGTTGAAATCAGGTACATGCATGTCCATGTACAAATCCATAGCTGTGGTGAATGCTTCCCACTTGTCATCTGCCTTCAAGCCATTGATGACCTGCCTTACAATTTGCTCTTCATCTATTACCTCTCCAATGCTTCCCAACTGATCTGCTATGTCCTTGAGCTTTGTGACAAAATCAGTCACATTTTGTTTGGGAGCCTTCTTGAGAGTTGTGAAATCCAGCCATAGTTGATGCTTCCTAGCTTTAGTACTTGAAGCAAAGAAAGCTTCAAGTGCATCCCACACTTCTTGAGATGTCTTACAACTTCTAATGTGAGGCAACAAAAAATCTGAGATAGAGTTGAGGAGATAAGACCTTGCAAGTGCATCCTTGGAGCACCATGTGCTCAATCTTTCTTGCTCTTCTTGTGTTGGTTGACTTTTGTTCCTGAAACTTGGCATAACTTCATCTCCAGCCACATAACCATATAAACTTCTACCTTGGAGATAAGCTTCCATTCTTAATGACCAAGCTGAGTAGTTACCTCTGTCCAATTTGTGAATTGATGAAGGAAATCCATCTGCCATGTTGTCCAACCTTGCTCTGATACCACTGTGAAGAGATGGATAGGTATGTGTTGAAGATGAAGAGGTGTTGCAAAATCTTTGCTCTACACTAGCCAAATGAACTCCAGGAGTAGATGGTGGGCCCTTTTAGCTTGCCAATGGATGTATTAGACACCCTATGTACCTTGGAAGATCACTCTCAAAAAGATAGATCAAAACAGATAAGTTGGAGTTAGCTCAGAGGTGAAAACTTGCTATTCTTGGTTAATACACCTGTCCAGTGTTTTACATAATTCTCTGAGCACAGCAGCAATTAGATTAATTCCTCTTGGGGAAGGCTAGGTAGCTTAAAGAGCTAACTTTAGAGAGTAATCTCATCAAAAATAACAAACCACACACTGAGAATGACTTTTAACAAGTGATGACATCATCCCGATTTTCACGGGCTGCTATAGAAATAGACCAGTGAGTAGAAAAATTAACATAACTCAAGATGTAAGAATCCAATGATCATGAAAATTTGTATGCTTATACTAGACAGTAAGCTGAATCCAACAAGCTTAAAATCACTGAATTTGGATGAGTAAACACTGAGAAATGACTCTGACAAGATGACTGAAAAAGTCGGGTACCTGACAGAGAAGTGAAGATGAACATACCCTGTTGACTTCAAATGAACATAACTGAAGATTCCAACATCCAAATGACATGAAAATTTGTGAGCATATAGTAGCCTTATAGAGCTAACTTTACCAAGTTAAATCACTGAAAATGATGAACCAAGTGCAGAGAAACAATCTCTGCAAGCTGACTGAGAACAACTGAAGTAATGGCAGTGAGTAGTACACATCACAAGAACATGGAAAGATGAACTCAAATAATCATGAAAATGAAAGTATATTGCTTGTACAATACAATGACTTACTGATACATATGTGTGCCTTGTAATCACACCTTGATATGGCATAAAGCTCAGCTCTTTGAGGTCTTCACATAGGTCTCTCTAACCACGACTAAAAACTGCCATCTATTTATAGTTGAGTTTGGGAGGCTAACTTCCCTCAATCACTCTCCAATCAATCAATGATTGATTTGATTCTCTACCTACCACAAATCACGAATTCGTGGCTCCTCTTTCCATTCTTGATCAACCACTTAAGATTCTCTTACTTTTACATTAAGTAAACTCTTCAAAAGTTACAAGAGGTAGTTCACAAGTGAACTTTACATAGTCTTCATTTTAAGGCTTTTTCTATGACTTTGTGGGACTCAAGCCAATACTTAGGCTTGTCATAGACTTGCTCCAACAGAGTTTTGGCATGCGAGGGGCTTTGAGATGCAATATCTTCTATTTTTGTTTTTGCTTCTTTTAAGCTTTCTTCTAGTTCTGATAACTTTTTATTCCACTTGCAATTGACCTTTTCTCTAGTATCTTTCCATGTTCTTGTTTTCCTCTTACTAGGCTCTCCTGATTCACTTGACTCCGATTGTTCTGCTGGTTTATCTTGTTTTAATGCTTGTGCCCTAGTAACTGCATGTACAGGTGCCACATTACTGCTACTGGCACTTGAATCTGCCACTAAGCCTACCACATTAATGGGTGTAATCTTGGGTGCACTGGAGGGGTTTCTTGGACAATCTCTGGGAAGATGGTCTTTTCCACATTCATGACAAAAAGCTTGTATTGTGATAACCTGACCTTGAATCGGAGGCGGTGGGTGGGGACAGTCACGAATGAAATGGTCACCTTTACATCTGAAACAAGATCCTCTAGGGTCTTGTGGTCTCATTTGTCTCAATTAGGGCCTAGGGTTAGAATTTGTGTACATGATATTGGAGTATTCTGGCTCCCAATTTTGCTCCATAGGTGGTGCCTCATATTGATATGAGTAAATCTCACTATGCTCATGTGACTCAGTGTAATAAGCATGTGGACTACCTTCATGGGAGTAGTCTGAACTATGAGCATGAGAGTCATTATCTGGTATCAATGGGGTTAGTGGCACCAATGATCTATTTGGATTTTCCTCTCCCACAGCATACTTGACTGGAATCACGTCGGTAGGAGCTGGTGGTTGGTTTCCCAAGACTAGTTGTGGCCTATATTGTGCCTGATATTGCTGTTGTGGTCGATAATATGGCTGTTGGTATTGGTTCTGATACCTACCTTGTTGGTAAGGTTGCTGATAAGTTTGTCTAACAGCCTGCCTATTGTAGGGACAATCTTGAGCCGTGTGGTTCGTGTATTTTCTCTCAATAGTGCAATATGGAGTATTCTTTTCTCTAATGTTTTGGTTTTGCATTGGTCCCCTCCACAGGTATAACATCGGTTCAATGAGGTGACTCTTTGTGTTTGTCTATTTTGGACTCCCAGCTTCTTGGCAACTTGCTCAGCTATCTCATCTATTTCCGTGGAGATTTTTGAAGTACGACTAGTAGAACTATCAGAATCCTTATAGAGTTTGGACAATCCTAACTCCTCACCCAAGTTATCTTCTATGTCAATGCACGTCCGCACACACTCTTCTATGGATCTGGGCTCTCTCAAGTACACACATGATCTCAAATTTGTGCTCAGTAAGCCATCTAAGAACAAAGCCACTTGTTTGGCTAGTATGGGTAACTCGGGAGCAGGGCATCTCTCTAAATACTGTCTGAATCTTCTCGGAAAATTCTACAATGAATTCGTCTAGCAGTTGACCTATATCGTGATAGTTGCGACTACTCAGTGGCTGAAACCAAGCTAAGGCAGTGCCCTTAAGAGTCAAACCAAATGCCTCGTACTGGGTGAACAAATCCTCAACCTGTTCAGCTCTTAACACTTGTTTGAACTCGGCCACATGATCATAAGGATCTCCTGACCCGTCAAAATAATTCTTCATTGCCTTGATCACTTGAGTGGGTCTAAGGGTTCTTGTGTGCTCTCGGGGTCTAGGCAATGGAAAATCATGTTCATCTCTTTGTTGCCTATGTGCTTGATGTCTCTCTCTTTCAGGTCTTTCATTTTCAAATCCTGCTCTATTTTTGCCCACAGGGTGTGCAAAACTTACCTCAGGTCGCTCTCTAGTTCTTTCTCTCTGGGCTTCATGAGCTTGGGATGATCCTACTCCTTGGAGACCATGGGAAACATTGGATCTTGGTGGAGGGAAAATCAATTCACTCTTCCAAGTATATGCATGTCTATCATGTTCTGTTACCAAGAATATCTTCTCTGATGTGTTATCCAGGTACACAAATTTGCCTGGTATCTCAGGATCTTTGAATTCATAGATGATGACTATGCCTAGTTGGCTAGGTTGATCTGGTTTGAATCTCCAAAAGGCTTCCTCTATTTGTCTATTCAAGAATAGTTCTATGCTTTTGTTGTCTTGAGGGATCCAATCTAGAGTGATCACTCTGGTCAAAACTGACTTACCTCTAGGCGTCTGGGATCCTTGTCCTACATTTCCTTGTTCTAGGTCTCCTATCTCATTCTCATGAATGATATTTCCAAACTCATCGGTCCTATCTGGTAGGTTGGTGACCACATACATGGTTCCTTCCTTATCAATGTATGAACCCTCTTCGAACTTGACTACCGGGTGTTCAAGTCCAAAGGGTTGATCTGGAGTTTTGAGTTGGACCACTAACCGCCTCAGGCCATCCTCATAGATGCGAGCACCTAATCAGTTGGTTCGAATATATTCCAATTGTGTCTTATAGGGACCTTCTCGTGTTTGTAGATGGTCAGTTCCTGAGCCACCTGCTAGTTTCCCCATGCTAAAAGACATTTGAGAGTCACTTGTGTCAGAGCTTAGAACGTAAGGACAACCACTTAGTTGTTGTGCCCAAGACTTAGCTGTATGGTTGACACTAAACTGAGAAGATCTAATGCTTTGTCTATCCTTGCCTAGGTGTCTACCAGATCTCAGGTTCATAATCTTTGGCTAAGAGTCCAAAATTTCCCCTTGTTATGGTTCAAAAATCCTTTGGAGCCCCCTTGGTTTCCTAGTCCCACTTGAAGCCCAACTTCAAATTGTCCTATCTAAAAATCAACGCGTTATTCTTATAAAAAACATTTGAGACCATGTAGGATTCAAAACAAGCTTTCCAACGAGCTATAGAGCTCAAAAAATGGACTTTGGATGAAAAAGTTATGTCAAATCAGGCTCTTGCGGGTCAAAACAGGCAAACAGGACCTTTTGGAAAAAATCGCGATTTTGTGAAATCAAGAGAATCGCGATTTTGTGAACTTCAAGAGAATCGCGATTTTGTGAACTTCAAGAGAATCGCGATGCTGTGAATCTCAAGAGAATCGCAATTTTGTGAACTTCAAGAGAATCGCGATGCTGTGAATCTCAAGAGAATTGCGATGCTGTGAATCCTAAGAGAATCGCGATGCTGTGAAATCAGAGAATCGTGATGCTATGAAATCAGAGAATCGCGATGCTATGAATCTCAAGAGAATCGGGATGCTATGAAATCAGAGAATCGTGATGCTGTGAAATTAGAGAATCGCGACCCTGAGAAACCAAGAGAATCGCGATCCTGTGAAACCAAGAGAATCGCGATTTTGAGCAGAGAATCGTGTTTTTGAGAATCGCGATTTTGAGCAGAGGATCGTGTTTTTGAAAATCGCGATTGCCAACAGAGAATCGTGTTTTCACAGAATCGTGTTTTCACAAAATCGTGTTTTTGCTGAAAATCGTGATTTGTGAGAATCGCGATTTTGAGCAGAGAATCGTGTTGTTGAGAATCGCGATTTTGAGCAGAGAATCGTGTTTTTGAGAATCGCGATTTTGAGCAGAGAATCGTGTTTTCACAGAATCGTCTTTTCATAGAATCGTGTTTTCATAGAATCGTGTTTTTGGCTGAAAGTCGTGATTTGTGAGAATCACGATTTTGTGCACAACCACAGAATCGCAATTCTGAGAATGACCACAGAATCGTGTTTCTTTCAACGAACTTTTAGGCGGGAAATAGAAAATCGCGATTTAAAAAAAAAATTGAATTTTTCACAGAATCGCGATTTTCATCACAGAATCGTGTTTTTTGGTGGGAAATTCAAATTTTTGAGCGCCAGGCAATGGCGAGCTCTGTATGTGCAGAAAATCATGAAAAACCACAGCGCTTGCTCTCCCTTGCACCTCCTAACTCCTTCCCACACAATAATGCATGAAAAATGGTATGAAAAAAAAGAAATTTTTATGAAGATGAAGATGGATGAAGATGGAGATGATGATGATGATGAAGATGGAGAAGAAAAATCAGAAAATGAACAAAAATGACATTTTTTAACCTTCCAACGTCGCAAATCTATGATCTTACCATCACAACGCTCGTCCTCGAAGCTCTCTCCCCGAAAACGGCACCAAAATTTGGTGTAGCTCAAGCGTAAGCACCACTTGCTTTACTTTTCAATCTGCGGAGACGTGAGGACCGGTATGAAGACCACGAGCAAGTGAAGGCACAAGTGTGTGAGTGAAAGCACACAAACATGCACACACATACATACACACGCTCACAAGGTAAGATCAAAGAGAGGAACAATGGAAAGCTTCGATTGCAAAAGAGTTCTCTTACAAAAGCTCTATTCTCTAACAAGCTAACCTCAAAAATGAGCTCTTTAGCTCTTTTTATATTTTTTTGAGTCGTTTTGGCCCTGTCCAGACCTAGTGTCCGGCCTAGTTAAAAATTAGGTTCCAGGGCTTATTTGAGGGCTCAAACGAAGTCTAAAAATTATGAAAATTGGTATGATGGTACTTCTAATACTCCTCAAGCTCGAGGACTCCTCAGCTTGAACAAAATGGAGTTATAAAAATAGAAAATGGTATTTACAATGGTTTTTAGTGATGAAAATCACTATTTTTGTAGGGATTCCTTCTAAAAATTTGACATACACTTCTTGGAGCTCCCTATTTGCTCCTTATACTTGTGTGTCCACCTCTTTAATGTGCTCCTGTGCTTTGTCCTTGACCCTCAACTTCAACAGCTTCAACACACTTCCACACCTAAATCTGTAAGTAGCATCTCCAGCCATGATTCCTCACATGCTGCCATTGCAACACCTCTATACTCAGCCTCCGTACTCGGCAAAGCAATAGTGGGTTGCTTCTTGCTCCTCCATGTAATAGCTGCACCTCCAAGTGAGAATAGAAAGCCACTAGTAGATCTTCTATCTAGAATACTACCAGCCCAATCTGCATCAGTGTATCCATGAACCTGCAAATCTACACCAGCTTCATAAAGCAATGCATAATGCAAACTAGCACTCACATAACGTAGAGTGCACCTTAGAGCATCCAAATGTGGCTTCTTGGGAACTTGCATAAACTAACTTTCAAGTCCAACAGTATAGCTTAGATCAGGCCTTGTAATTGTGAGATATATAAGACTTCACACAATTTTCCTGTACATAGTAGCATTTTCCAATGCTTCACTTGATGTAGTATCCAACTTCAAATTCTGATCTAATGTCATATAAATTGACTTACAATCAGCCATACCATACTTTTGCAGCATATTCAAGGCATATTGCCTCTGCGACATCCATATACCTATTTCTGTATGTATGAAGTCAATGCCCAAGAAGTAGCGCAAGACACCAAGATCTTTTACGTCAAATTCCTACATAAGAAGTTGTTTTACCTCGTAAATTCTTTCTTCATTATCACCACCTACAATCAAGTCATCAACATAAATAGCCACAATTGTGATGCCATCATCACCCTTCCTTGCACATAGTGAATGATCTACATCACACATAGAAAACCCAATGATGGTTAACTAATCAACAGTCCTTGCATGCCATGCAAGAGGAGCTTGCTTCAACCCATACAAAGCCTTTTGCAACCTGCAAACATATTTTGGATGCTTTGAATCTTCATATCCTTGTGGCTGGTCCATGTATACTTCTTCCTATAACTCACCATGCAGAAAAGCATTCTTCACATCCATCTGATGCAAAGTCCACCCTTTTGTTGTAGCTAATGCAACAAGTGTTCTGGCAGTAGACGTTTTAGCTACAGGGCTGAATGTTTCCTCATAATCAATGCCGTAAGTTTGTGCATATCCTTTTGCTACCAAAGATGCTTTATACCTGCTTATGCTACCATCAATATTGTGCTTTAGCTTGTAAACCCACTTGCAACCTATGGGTGTCTTTTGTTGTGGCGATGGAACTAGCTTCCATGTATCATTTCCATAAAGTGCAGCCATCTCCTCATCCATAGATTTTTCCCAATCTGCATTTCCATTTGCATCTTGAAAACAAGAAGGTTTAACATCTTGTATTACCTTTTTCATGTAGGCACAGTGATGAGCCATGTAACTATCATATGTCAATCATTGCACTGAATTACGCATCCTCCTAGATCTTCTTGTCTTGGGACACTTCTCCTTGTATCATCTGCATGTGCCTTTCTTACTCTTGGAGTCTTCATAGAGGGCAATCCAAGTTCCTCATCAAGTCTCTTTTCTAAACCGCTTGAATCTCCATCAACATCTTCAAAACCTGCACATGTTTTATGACCAACAGAAAGCTTTTCTTCACCTTTCTTGGATGTATTTGCTGAATTTGCTGGACTAAAATTTCCATGCAATCTTCCACTCCATGGATTTGAGTTGGAACTATTGCTTGCTGATGCATCTAGTCCTCTCAAAACTTGAGATTCTGCACTTAATTTTTCAGCATTTTCTTTGTCATTTGGTTCAAGATTCAGTCCTTCTTTGGCATCTGCATAGAAGCTTGACATTTCATCAAGTACCACATCTCTACTAACCTTCACCTGTTGTGTGAGTGGGTTATAACATGTATATCCCTTTTGGTCAAGGGAGTATCCAATGAAGACACATTTTTTTGCATTTGCATCAAGCTTCGTCCTCAACTCATCTGGAACATGTACATATGCAATACAACCAAAAAATTTCAGATGTGATAAGTTTGGCTTTTTACCTGTAAACTCACTCTTCTTCATGTGTAATTTGATGTACAACAACAATCAGAGTTCTATTCATGATGTATACAACAGTATGAAAAGCTTACACCCAATAACAATGAGGCATATTCTTCGTCCAACAATGCCATTTTGTTGTGGTGTGTACTTGCATTAAAACTGACGTTGAATTCCATGACTTTTTATAAAATTGCTGAACTCATTTGACATGTGTTCACCTCCTCCATCAAATCTTAATGTCTGAATATACTTCCCTGTCTACTTTTCCACCGTAGCTTTAGAAGTCTGGAAGTGAGCGAACACCTCACTCTTCTCTTTCATGAAATATACGCATACTTTTTGTGTATGCTCATCAATTAAAGTAACATAAAACGGCAACCACCCATAGATGTGGTCTTTGTAGGACCCCAACCATCTGTATGTACTATTTCTAATATGTTCTCTTTAACATGCTTATCATGTGGAAATGATGCTCTTCATTGTTTTCCAAATTGACATGCTGCACATACCTTTTGCATCTCTACAACCTTGAAATTTGGTAGTCCATGGACAATCTCCTTTGACTGCATCAATTTCAGCCTTTGCAAGTTCGCATGTCTAATCTGTTTGTGCCACATCTCTATATCAGCAATAACTCCTGCACCTTTTGCAAACATGGTTGTGTTCATTTCAAGAACTTTCACATTTAAGGTGAACATCCTACCCACTTTGTTTCCTTCGACAATCAATCGTCCATCCTCCTTGTACTCTTCTACATATAACCCATCAGCATTGAACCTGACTTGTAATCCCTGGTCAACCATTTGTCCATTAGAAACCAGATTCTCAGTTATATTTGGAACATGCAGCACATCAGCAAGGTGTTTTACCTTCCCATCTTCCATAGACAGTGCTATATTTCTTGTATGCTTGATAGGGTGTGATGTGTCATGACTTGTTTCAACATATCCAGGAACTGGCAATTTCTACAAAGTACTAAATCATTTTGCATGACTCGTCATGTGATTTAAATATCCTGAATCAATATACCAGACATTATCATTCGATTTTGAAACACCAGCAAACATCGTATTCATCATGTGATGTTGAACCATGAACCACAATCATCTCCACTTGTGGATGCATAGTTGTTTTGCTGCCTTCTATTATTTTGATTCTTCAACCTACAATCACGTTCAAAGTATCAGGTTTACCACAATTCCAACATCCTTTACTATCATTACCTGAATCATTTCTTTGGAAATTTCTACGACGTCTTTGGCTCCCCCTACCTCGAAACTATCCTCTTCCTCCTGCATGATTCTATTTTTGACTTTGGCCTTGGTTATTGTTTCCTCTTCCACTTCTGAAACCTCTACCTCTGCATCTCCCTCTACCAGAGTAGAATATGTGCTTAGAATTGGGCTTTCCTTGGGAGTTTGAATCCTCACCAAGATTCTTTTCTTCAATAATGAGCATGGATACCAAATCAAAAAAATTTGGAATATTCTCTCTGGTGTGTATAGAAGTTCTCAAGTGCTTATATGCAGTTCATAAGCCAAGAAGGCACACTTCCACCTTATCATCATCATCATCATCTACATTCACGCCAATAGATGCAAGTGACTCACATATGCTTTTGATTTTCAGGGTGTAGTCAATTACCGACATGTCCTTCTTCTCCAATGTATGCAACTCGTTCTTGAGTTGCAATTTCCGAGCCTTTGTATTGGTCTCATACAATGTGGCCAAACTGTTCCAAGCCTCTTTCAGAGTCTTAGCATCATGAATGTGCGCAATCATGCTATCTTGTATGCTAACAGATAGCCAATACATTACCTTTTGTGTTTCTTGATTCCATTCCTCATATTCTCTTAACTACTCCGCAATCCGATTCCTCTCTCGTAACTACGAAACATTTTCATTCTCTCATTCCATGTACTTCCAGTAGCCTTTTCCCATTAGGAAATTTGTCATTCTGAATCTCCAAGCATGGAAGTTGGTATTGTCCAAGTTATCACTCATAAGCTGACTGATTCCATCTGCCTTTGCCATTTCTATAGCTATTCACTATTGCGAACATTTATTTTATTTATGGTACCAGTTTCAAATTATGTAAATACCTTTTGGAAGTCTTCAAATACTTCAAGAAGGCTCATATTATTCATAAAATATAGCCAAAATACCATGTGAGTTCTAGAACATGGTGAGTCAAATTAGTGAGTCACAAGGGAGCTGCAGTGGTGTCCTAGTAGAAGGTCGATGTGGCTAGTTCTCAAAGTCCATCAATACTTTGCTTATTTGAGCACTTGATTCATGTAATACCTCCACCCAAGTGTCTACCACAAACTTAGATGTATTAGGAAGGTTTTAGATTAGTTCCCCATGCTATAAAAAGAGGAGAGAAGTCGTGATCTTGTGGGAAGTCCAAGAGACTCATATGTGTATCTCTATGCTGCTGTAGTTTTGTATGCAAAGATTGCAGAGCTTGTATCTCCCTCGTTATATATCCAAATTACATGTTTGATATCCCATTTGAAAGCTCTTACATTCTACTTTTGTATTGTAATTTTTCATAATCATTGAATTTGTGAGCTGAGAGCACTACTCTCTGCAAGTAGTGTGTGTTCTCGGGTTTCACCCCCTGCTAAAGGTCTCCATTAAACCTCAAACTTGCAGAGGTCATATCTCCTTGTGTATTTATCCAAATTGAGTGTTCTTTGGCTCATTGGAAAGCTCTTGGTCTCTAGTATATGTGGTTAGAAGATTGTTAAAAAATTATAAGCCAATAGAGAAGAGTAAGCTCTGCAAGCATGACTGGTTTTCTATGATGGAGTTTGCGAGAAGGTCAACTTGTTCCTAGGGGGTTCCACCTACTTCGAGCTATATTTTGGAGGTCAATAAACTCCAACATTGGTATCAGAGCAAGGAATTGAAGCTTGGAGAAGGTTATAATCCTTGATGAAGAATTTGAAGCTATTGGAGTAGCGGTTTATTATCGACACTACACAAAGGTAGAAGAAGATAGCAAGGAAGCATCTCAAGCAACATCCAAGCAAAGAAAGGTGCATAGAATTTATTACAAAGGTAAATCTCATACTTCTTCTTATCACATATATCCAAAAGGAGGGTTAAAGGAGGAAGTTTAGTATTTTGCACAATGGGCGATCAACATGCACAAATAGAGAAGCTTGATAAGAACAACTATCAAGCATGGCGATTTAGAATCACAACATACTTGCAAGGTAGAGGCTTGTATGGTTTGATTGATGGAACGGATATCAAACCTATATTACCAGAGGATCCAAATCAGCAACAATTGAGGGAGTTTAGACTTTGGAATGAAAGATACAAAAGGGTTATATTCATTTTATCACAAAATATTCAAGATTCAATGGTAGGACACATACAAGATCTAGACACAAGTAGAGATGTTTGGCTTGCATTGGAAAGGTTGTATGCTACAGGTACAAGAGCAAGGAAGATTCAACTCAAAAATGAGTTGAATAACATAGAGAAAGATACAAGGACATTGGTCAATGATTACTTGTTGAAGGTTAAAGAGATTGCAGATCAACTAGGATCAATTCGAGCTCATGTGGAGGACGACGACTTGGTTGCACATACTCTCAATGGACTCAAGGATGATGAGAGATGGAAACCATTCATTACTTCAGTTTATGTTAGAGGAGAATTACCAAACTTTGATCAGCTTGTTGCTCTCATGGTCACGGAGGAGATGAATCTAAATGGTTCTACTTCAAATAAAAAAGGATCTCAAGGACAAGCTCTTTATGTAGGATCATCAAGAGGTGGAAACAGAGGTAGAAGAGGTTCAAATAGAGGTCGAGGAAGAAGGAGTGATGATCAAGGGACTTCAAGTGGCTTCTTCAACACAAGAGGAAGAGGAAGATCAAGCGCTAGAGGTACGAGAGGCTACTACAACTACAATCAAAGACAAAGGAGTGAAGATAACAACAATCACTATATATGTGGAAGGTATGGATACTATGCCAAAGATTGTTATCAAAATGAAAATAATCAAGGTGCTAATCGAAGAGGAGGCTATTCAAGAAGAGGTAAACAACCAGGAAATTTTGCAGTTGAAGGTAAAAGTGAAGATTATGATTCTCTTCTTATGATGAATGTAGAAACTAAGATGAATTGCAATAGTGATGTATGGTATGTAGATAGTGGATGTTCTAACCATATGTCACATGATGCTTCATGGTTTTCTAATATGCATAATCCTTCATGTAAAGGTCATGTTGAAACAGGAGATGATACAACACATAAGATTATGCACGTTGGAGATGTTGTCATGCAGGATAAGAGCAAGACAAATTGCTTGAAGGATGTACTTTATGTGCCAACGATCACTAAGAATTTGATGTCAGTTGGTCAAATGGTAGAAAAAGGTTTGCAAATAAGATTTAATCATGCAGGTTGCTTCATTGAGGATCCAAAGCAAAGGAGGTTAATTGCTAGAGTTCAAAAACAAGGTAGATTGTTTACATTCAAGATAAACCCAAATCATACAAACTATTTCTCTTATGGTATGCATCGAATAGCAGAGCTTGATCTATGGCACATGGACACATGAATGTACACATGTTAAAGTAGCCATCAAAGAAGAGGATTGTTGAAGGATTACGTGATCTTACTAAGCAACATATGGTGCATCTTTGTGAAGCATGTCAAATGGGTAAGCAGAGTAGACAGCCTTTCAAGCATTCAAGCTATGTAAGCAGTGGATTGCTAGACCTTATACACACGGAAGTATGGGGTCCTACTAAAGAAGCATCCTTGGCTGGTAATAAGTACTATGTATCATTCATTGATGATCATAGTAGAATGACATTTGTGTATTTCATTAAACATAAGAGTGAAGTCTTTGATTGTTTAAAAAATTTTAAATCATTTGTCGAGAAGCAAATAGGAAGATATGTTAAGAAGCTAAGATTCGATGGAGGGGGAGAGTATTTCTCTCAAGCTTTTACTGATTTTTTGTATGATGAAGGTATCAAAAGAGAAGTTACATGCAGGTATACTCCACAACAAAATGGAGTCACAGAAAGAAGATAAGGTGAAGGAGATGAGTGCTTACCTCAGCCCACAAGAAGTTTAAGTGATGAGAAAAGTGGTTTGGATGAAGAAAGAGAGCTACCTTTCAATGGAAGATTAAGGCAAGAGTCACCTCCAAGTGTTAAAAGTAAAGGTAAACTCAAACTTGTTGAAGTTAATGATGAAGGAGAGGAAATTAGTGATGTATGTGAGTATGGAGAATCATCAAAGGTTCCTAATAAGAAAGGAAGAGCATCTACATTGGAGGTAAAAAGAACTTCAAGAGTGAGTAAGCAACCTCAAAGGTATACTTATGAATCTTTCATGAATACTCATTATGCTTTTATGACAAAAGTTGAGCAGGAAAATGAACCTACATGTTATGATGAGGCAAAAGGAGATGAAAAGTGGGAGAAAGCAATGAGAGAAGAAATGGAAGCATGTCACTCTAGCACAATGGTGAGTACCAACGTGAGAAGATTCACCTCATAATTGTCAATCCGTGGAGACGTGAGGACTAGTATGAAGACTATGAGCAAGTGAAGGCACAAGTGTGTGAGTGAGAAGCACACAAGCATGCACACACATACACACACACGCGCACACAAGGCAAGAACAAGGAGAGGAACAATGAAGTTCTTTGCATTAGTCAAAAAAGTCTCTTACATAAGCTCAATTCACAAACAATCTAACCTCAAAAATGAGCTCTCTAGCTCTTTTTATAGTTTTCTAACTAGCTTTGGTCTTGTCCAGACCTAGTGTCCGGCCTAGTTAAAAATTAGGTTCTAGAGCCTATTCGAGGGCTCAAACGGAGTCTGAAAATTATGAAAATTGATATGTAGCTAGTTCTAATACTCCTCAAGCTCAAAGACTCCTTGGCTTGCACAAAATTGAGTCTATTCTACCAAAAACGGAATTTACAATGTTTGTGTAGTGATTAAAATCACTTGAGTTGTAATTGGTCCATGGAAAAAATGATCGGGTCTTGTTGCCGTATTGTGCATGACTGCTCCGTTGTGCTAGTATGCTCTTCATCTGATTTGTATGCCAACACTCCCCCCTTCCTAGCGTCTGTCGCCCCTGACAGACCTCTGTTCTATCGGGTGGTCGATATAGTATTGGATGATATTGGTGGCAAGTTCGTGTTCTCCTATCCTTAAGCCTCTTGCTAGATCAGCTTCCAATGCATCCCAATTTATTGCGCCAGGGACCTCTGGTTGCGGTGTGGTGTAGTACTCAGAGTACATTGCTTGTACACAAGCAAAGAGATGGAGCAGGTGTGTTGGCTTCGGTGTGAAGACCTCCGAGTGATACTCCCAGAAACCTGATCTGAACATTTCTTCGAAGGTCTGTTTGTAACATGCAGGGAGGTATTTGATGCGTGCATGCCAGGCGTAAGCCACACGAATATTGGGGGTGGTGCTCATGTCATACACCAAATCATAATTTCCATTGGTAAACCCCGGTACACGTACCTGTGGTGTGGCTGCATTTTTAAAGGTTTTCAGGACTACTTGCATCATATCTAAAATCTTAAGCATCATTTGAGCTGCCACATCTGGCATGGGCTTCAATCGCGGCATCCAATGTCGAATTGTACCCATCATGTACGCTACCGACGGTGGTCCCTGTGGTGGCGCAATGTACGGGTAGTTTAGCCATTCCTTGCATTGCGCGTTGTTCCGCACTTTGATATTGAATGCCTTCCAAGACCTGTGGCGTGGAACTGGACCGTAGCATGGATTGTATAGGAGATGTAAAGGCGCGTTGTTCCATGCGCGTAGCATTTCTGGATATGTCTCTAGAAGTTTCTGCCGCCAGGTGGGTTGACGAATTTTGCCTTTTTGCACATCTGGAGGAAGGTCTTCGGGTTGAAATTGGGTAGCAAAGGTAGGGATCTTACCCGTGACTCTTTGTATTTCTGCATTATAATCAGCCAGAATAATATAATAAGGCCTGTATTGGAGTTCAGATGAGAGGATAAGGCGTCTCGATGACAGGTTCTTGAAGTAAGCAGATTGTAGCACAGTTTCCTCTATGACCCTCATGGCCTGATTTTGCACTACTGTGCGCTCTTCGTGAGAACTCCCGATTTCCTCCACTTGACGTAGCCATGGAGGCCGTGGTGCTTCGAATGTGTCCTGAGCTTCTTCCGTTTGTTGGCCTCCTCGGAAGGGTTGTGGGTCGTATTCTTCTTCAAATGTTTGTTCCACAGGAATTTGTACTACTTCTTCGTCGGTGGGAGCCTCTGGAGGGGAAGGTGGTCTCTCATATTGTAGTAGACGTGCTTGCAATTCGGTGACCTATTTCTGGAGATCTTTTAAGGCCTCTGAGTCTGTGAGAAGTGAAGCCGCGGAGGAGGTGGTTTGAGAGGCTGCTGTTGTTTCTTTTTGGTGTTTCTGCTTCAGTTGACCCAGTTCCTCTGATAGCAGGTCATGTGCTTCAAGCAGCATGGCATAGTCTTTCCAATATGATCTTGATATTGTCGGGGGTCACTGCTTGAAACTTTGATGGGCTGATGGGTGCCCCAGGTGTGCTTTCGATAGCTGCTTCTAGGTTTTCCTGATTTTGTAATTGCAGGCGTCGATTCTCTTCATGAGCGGCAGCAAGATGTCGCTTGAGTAGGGCCATATTTCGCTGAAGCTTTGAATTGCGTTCCAGCTGTGTCCGTAGATGACCTTCTACCACTTGTATTGCTTCCTGATCTGTGTTCTGTAACTGTACCTCCAATATGCTATGAGCCTCTTGGAGAGTTTGGAATTGTGTGTGGAGGCGAGCATTTTCCTCTTCTAGTGCAGCAAGGCGGTGTTGTAGTGTCTCCGAGTGCTCTTGCAGGCGTTCATCTGTTGCTGGAGCTGATTGTAATCTGTCCTTAAGTTTGATATACAAGCTAGCATGGTGTCCAATGCATTGCCTATAGATGAGGGGGTGGTGTTTACAATGGAAGATGCATGGGAAGGGAATTGGGGAAGGGGAAGAGTGAATGATGTGTCTATTGAAGACGTGTGTGTGGGTGAAATTGGTGGAGGGGGAATGGGAGGAGGTGGAAGCGTGGGGGGAGGGGGAGGTGCCGTGGGTGGTGAAATGTCCATACTTTCAGGAGTGGGTGCGAGTGTGGGGTCTATCATATACATTGGAATGGTAGGTGGTGTGTGTGTGAAAGTGGTGAATAGATGAGAAGTGGGGTGGGGAGCTGAAAATAAAGGGAATGGTTGAGACCTCGGTTGAAAAGTTCTAGCAAGGAAGTTATGGAGGGATTGTAGAAGTGGAGAGATGGAGGTTGGGGGTTGAGGTCGTAGAGTTGAGGAGGGCATGAAGGTTGCATGGTAGCAGGGAAACCCATGAATATGGATCTAGGGTCAGGATGACCTATGGCTGAGGGCATGGGGGATGGTTGTCCTAGGGCAGGCTCTATGAGCGATTCGGTGGATTGTGTAGTGATGGTGGTTGCTTCATAGATTGGGTTATCAGAGGTGGAGAATAGGGTTGAACTAGAGATGGGAGTACAGAAGATGAAGGTTTGTTCGGTGGGTTGAGTGGTCGAGGTGATTTCCACGGTTTCTACTCTAGGAGGCGATGGTGGGGGTGTGGGTGGTAGTGGCTCGGTGGATTCCTCATGGGTGACTGGGTGCTCTTGGCTAGCAGTTTTTGTTGCTTGGGAGGTTGTCCCGATGGGTTCGGATGTAAAATTGGCCCTTCTGCCATTGTAATGGGGATCTGGATATTCTTACTTGACCGTGGTCGTGTCTGGAATCTTCGTAGATCATATTGAACTGGAGACCTCCTAATGGCGGTCCACACTGCTTCTACTACTCCATATGTTTCTGCCATCAATAAGAGACCTTCACTATATTCTGAGTCAACTCCTGCTTCTTCCAACAGCTGAGTCATGAGTACTCTACTGCTCTGTTCGGTGAGAAATTGTTGCGATCGCACTCGTTCCATGATTTGATACAGCCTTCGGAGTTCTGCTGTATAGGCAGGGGCTTCAGTGGTCTCCTCTTCATATGCTCCTTCTTCTTCTAGGTGTCCTTGTTGTTGACCTTGCTGAGCGTCACTCCAATGTACATGGCGGCCGTCTGTAGATTTTCTTCTTCTTTGTGAAGATGTGCCTTGTTCTTCTGCATCTGAATAAAAATCTACATCAGAGAGTTGTGTACTTTGTAAGAATGCTTCGAAGTCCTAGGGATCCATTCCTTCAGCATCTCCAGTTGTAGCAAATTCAAATTCAGATGGAGCAGGAGGAGCTGAAGGGGTAACTTGTGTCGTAGTTTCAGATCCAGACCTGGGTATCCTAATGGTAAAGGGAGGTACAGTGGCCTCCCCTCGTGGCGATACTTCAGGAGTAGTCAGAACTTCCCTTGTCTGGACACAAGGGATGGCACCCCTCATGCGCTTGGATTGATGTGTGGACGTCTTGAGCTTCTTGAACATTTGTAATTGTGCCCAAGTTAAGGCACGTTCAATGGGAACATCGTATGCTAGGCACCGGTAAATAATGCGTGTGATTGCACAGCAACCGTTCACCACTAATTTCCTAGAAGACCTTTTATTTGCTTCATACAATTGATCTATAATCCATACATGCAGCTTAATTGGTAACGCACCTGTCTCCGCTAAGTAGAGAGCGAACCAGATTCTTTTGTGTGGTTGTGTGAAGCGGTCTTGGCCGGGGAAAGCAAAATGTTGCATGCACATACGGAGAGGGATGGACACGTTTGGTGTGAGTGCTTCCATGTCTTTAAGCTTTAGTAGTTTCCTATCCTTCATGTTAGTAGGAACGAGAGCATCCTTCTCAGAAGGTATATGTGTGCCATGCATATTCAAAGCAGAGCTCACCAACTCCAAGGTAAGTTCAAACCTCTTTAACTCATTGTTGCCCAGCAAGGAAGGAAGAACAAATGATCCTGGTTTGTCCTTTTCTTCATTAGCTTGTAATGTGGAGACCAAATAATAGCATCGGAGGAGATCCGGTTTAGGTAGTGGTGCTTCAAAGTATTCTGCTAGCCCTGCACGTTGCCATATGGTCTGGAGATCCTCTGTGTTCTGTAGAGTCTCAAACTCCTTGGAGAAAAATTGGAATTGAACCCATGATCTGTCATACTCGCACTTAGACTCCCATATATACTTGGCCTCTCCTAATGGACCTGGCATGCCATTGAACCAATGAGAATTGGCATGGGCTCTTTCTGTGATCCTTGTGGGGATCCGGTACCGAGATCTGCTGAAGGTGTTGCAGCTCCACAGGTCGTTCAGTTGGTGGCACATCCACAGGTAGACTATCCACATCGATTCCTGCAATAAGTATTCCTACTTGTGAACTCGGACCTGTCGCTTCTGCCATGTTACTTCTTGCCTCCTGATTCTGTGAGAATATAGAAACATGTGTTAACATTGTAAAGGACAAGATAGAACCATTTTTGTCCCCATTACAACATAAACATGAGGTTTGGGAGAGATTAGTAGGTTAAGAAGTGCTCGGTGCTTGTGTGTGTAGTTAGGCATTGGGTAGACCTAAGAGCTGAGTGGGATGATGTAGTGTGAGAGTGACGTAGTTAGTGTATGGACATGGATTTACAACTGGGGTTAGGGGGTTTATTACAAGTTTGAGGTTGCTAAATGCAGTGGATGGGCTTTGATCTTGATTTTGTGGAAGCTCTGAAGAGTTGGATAGGGGTATTTGCTTGAGAATGAGGCTTTTTAGGGACCCATTTAAGAGTGATTCTACTTTTGCGCATGGAAGAATATGAGTCCGTGCGTGATGTGTAAGACTCTGCCTCAGATGTTCGAGTGAGTGAAACATGTTGTACCGGTTGTGGCCTTGGTGTAGCTATTTGAGCCCACAAGCAAGCCTTAGGCACCTCGATTTGTCGTGATTGTGGGCTGGCCTTCATTGACTTCTTGGGTACCCAAATAGACTTCACTTTCGCAGAAGAATTAATGAAGGACTTCTTATTAGTGTCGTGTTGTTGACTACTAATAAGAGGTTTTGGCCGTGGGGTCGGCCTGGTCTGAACAGGGTATTCGCCTTTTCGCCTCCATACTTGTTTCCATGGCTGAAACAATCTGCTTTGCTCCTTTTTTTGGCATCCAGTATAGGTAGTGTTCTGCTTCTTCTGTATTTGATCTGCCGTTGGTTGTTGCAACCTTCTGGTCTTTGGAAAAGAAGGGAGTTCCGTCCTCTCCCTGGCTCCATTGTTGAGACAAGCCTCTTTCTGCATCATACAGTTTTGGACAAAAATAGCATTGTCAACTTCATGTGCGCCCCTGGAAGGACCAGGAGTTTGTGCCTTGCCTAGTTCCTTGAGTGCCTCATTTTCCAATTCAACTGTAATTCGGCTATGATCTACCCATACCTGAAGAAGTCCACTTCTTAGGTTGAGGTTGACTGCATGATCATAGATCCAGTCCTGACCCAAGACAAGAGGCTCAGTGAGGTCCTCATCTTGACACACTAGTACTTTGACTGTCATCACTTCGTCTTGAATGGAGATGGGAAGATCCACCTCGCCCATGCAAGGGGTTTCCACACCTCCCAATCCTATGAGATATGCTTCTATAGGATTGACAATTAATTTCAATTCTTGACAGTAAGACAACTTGACAGCACTAGTGGATGCACCTGAGTCAATCAAAGCTCTTACAGTCTTTGCACCCTTTCCTTGTTCTACTCCTAGGGTTACAAAAGGCCGTCGGTCGATTATTCTATGGGAATGCCCACCTGAAGCCTCGCACATGGCCATAGGATAGCCTACAGATTCTTGAGTGTCAGGCATAGGCGGGTCTCTGCCTTGTCTCCTCAACTTCATTCGTCGGATGCGTTCTAAAGCTTCTGCCTGTGCTTCTTCTCTAATTCGTTTCTCTTCTTCTTTATGTTTCTTGGCAGTGTTGAGTTGATTTAGCATCTCTTCAGTGAGGGGTTCTTGATATAACTTGACTCTGCATCCACTTATGTAACTTGGTAGAATATCACCCTCTAGAGTGGCTAGTTGAACTGCGCCACTTGTGGAGATTCTATTGATAATCATTGGCCCATAACCTCTTTTCTCTAATTTCCGTGCATGTTGCTTCAAGGTGTAGAGTAGGACTAGGTCTCCTGCTTTCAAGCCCTTATCCTTGACGTGTGCATCGAAATATGCCTTTTGCCTTTTCTTGGCTGCATAAATTCCTGCTGCAGCCCTCAATCGTGTTTCACCTAATCGTTCAAGATCGAAGACTCTAGAGGACAACTCGTGGCCTGTCCAGTCATGCTCTTGTGCTACTTTCAACGTAGGTATCAAAAAGTCTAGTGGTAGCACTGCATTTTGGCCGAACACCATCTGAAAGGGCGTGGCTTGGAGTACCGTTTTATAGGCTACTCTGTATGCCCAAATAGCATGGTGTAGTTGTTTGTCCCAATCAGAGCGTTTATTGTCCACTAGTTTAGTTAGCACATTGCATAAGATCTTATTAGTGCTCTCCGCCTGGCCATTAGCTTGTGGATGATAGGGGGCCGATTTCTTATGTATCACCAAGAATTCTTGGAGAAGGTTTTCAATGACTTCATTCAAGAAGTGTGTGCCTCTATCACTCACCAACTCTATTGGCAATCCGTACCTCGTGAATACATTTTCAAATAAGAACTTTGCTGTTGTTTGAGCATCATTTTTTGTAGTAGCTTTCACTTCTACCCACTTGGTTAGATAGTCTGTGGCCACGATGATATACTCAGCATGTGAACCCTTAGCTGGGGGATTAATAGGACCAACAAAGTCTATTCCCCATTTAGAGAACGCACGTCCGCCCATCATAGGCTTTAGTGGCATCTCATCTTTGCGTATAGGGTACTGAGTTCTCTGACAAATATCACACCGTTTCACATAGGTATGTGCATCCATGTGAAGGGTTGGCCACCAAAATCCTGCAAATAGTATTGCCTTGATTACCCGATCTGGTCCAAAGTGTCCCCCTGCTACACCTTGGTGAGCAGTATCCAAGATTTTGAGATATTCACTCTCATGGACACATAGTCTCAGGTAACCATCTTTACCACGCTTGTATAGATTATCACCAATGAGTGAATAATCCTGGGCTTCTTGTTCTAAACTCCTTTGCCTAGCCAGAGTCATGTCTGGAGGGAATGTTTTCGTCCTTAAGAAGGATACTAGTGGTTCACTCCAATCTGGCACTATGGACACTTGGTAAAGAGTGGCATGTTCCACAGGTGGTTTAGTGCAACAGCTTGGGCATTCTTTACACATCTTATGTACATCAGCTTCCATAGTAGGCCAATGCACTCCGAGTCTCCTTAGTGTCTGTAGGGTTCGTTGTTTTGAGTGGTGTTTTCTGTATCCTCTTTGGCTCTATGGATGGGGTTCCATTGGATAGGAGGGACATCTCTATGAGAGTAATACTTGAGATTGACTTTGGTTGTAACACCTAAGTGTTGCAGATACAAGGAATTGGTTCCCCAATCCTGTACCACTTGCAACTGTCGCATAAATGGTCTTCTCAAAATCATCTCATAGGCTTGATTTTTGCTAAAGTCACAGATAGCAAATGTGTGCTCAAACTCTACACCACAAGTAGTGAGAGTTATCCCCTCTAGTAGTCCTAAGGGTCTTTCTATGTGCCCGTCAGCCATCTGCAATTTCATTCTCGTTGGCCTGAGAGCTGGCTTGCCCCATCGTTTCCATAAGGAAGTGGTAACGATTGCAACTCCTGCACCTGAGTCCAAAATGGCCTTGGTTGTGTAGCCCTGATGAGTGATGGGGAGATAGGTGTTTCCTTCTTCTCCCTCGCTCATGTCTCCTATCTTGTCTAAGGGTATTTCTGGCACTGTTCTCTGGGATCCTACCTGGGAACGAGGTTTTTCTATCTCGGGCACTTGATTGGCTACATGTTTCCACACTTCTGGTCTAACCTTAAGCAGCTCTTCTAAGGTGAGGTTGCACTGCACTTTAGTGTTTTTCACTACCTCTGTGTTCCTAGGTATGACTGAATCTGCATTTCGTACCATGACCGTGGGTGCTCTCATACAAGTAGACTGTGCTTCCCATGGGCTTGTGAAATGGGGTAGTTCCTGTAAAGAATTAGACTCGAAGTCTAATCTTTCTTGAGATTGGGCACTCTCCTGCTCTCCATAAATGGAAGGAAGGTCTTGTGGGAATTGATCGTGTGTGTCATCCACCAGTTCAATGGGAGGAGGAACTTCACTCTCTTTAGCCCATTTCTCTTCTTGAATCTCTTGCAAGAATTTTGGTGTGTATTGATTCATAGAAGAAGAGGTGTCTGGTTCAGTGGAGTTAGGCACATAAGCTTCCTTGGGAGGAATGCTTATTCTATCACTTGCCCTCTCCTTAGCCTGGGAGGTGGCTCCTTTTCCAGACTTTGCAAGTAACACCTCCAATCTATCCAATAGACCATCAAAGTGCAATGGTGTTCTGATGGGGTTAGAGCCATTGAACAAACGACTGGCTTCAAACATGGCTTGCGCCAACTCGACCATTTTAGCACAAAGCTTTGTTCGCTCTATCTCTAGATCGGCTCTAGGGTAACATTTCTCAAGATCTGTTACATTGGGCCCTTCTTGAATTCTGGCCTGATATGCTTTAAGCATCATGTCTAGATCTTCAGGAGTGGGATCGGCTAAGACTGATCCTACTCGGGGTGGTGATTGGGTTACGTGTGGTGGATTGGTGGGTGGAGGAAAGGAGGGTGAAGGGGATGGTAGTGGTGGGGATGTGTGAGAGTGCGTTTGAGATGTGAATTCTATGATTTTGGCTTTGGTTTCTCGTAGGCTTTCCTCAAGTTCGCTCATCTTTCTTGCCCATTGCCTTTTCATACGTTCACGGCTATCTCTCCAAGCTCTTGTCCTCTTCTTATTCTGGCTCTCAGTCTCACTAACCTCCGCATTCTTTTCCTGGCCTAAGTCTTGGTTTTGCTTAAGTGTCTGGGCTCTCATGATGACTTGTACTGGGGCTGTGGAAGTCACACTTCCTGTGGAGTCTACCACCAAGCCAATCACATTGATAGGAATGATTTTTGGCATATTATTAGGATTTTTTGGGCAGTCTCGTAAGAGATGCTCCTTTCCACACTCCTCGCAATAGCCGTGGATTGTCACTGACTAGGGTTGTGTCGGTGGAGGCAAGGGACAATCACGAATGAGATGATCTCCCTGACATCTATAGCATGGCCCTCTAGGAAATGGAGGTCTTACCTGCCTAGGTTGAGGTCTAGGGTTGGGGTTCGCGTACATGACATTCGCATACTCTGTCTCCCAAATAGGTTCACTCGGTTCCTCACCGTAGTAAGACTCACCATGTTCAGGAGACTGCATGTAGTAAGCCTGGGGACTATCAACATGTGTAGAATCAAAGCTATGGTCACTCGGATCACTTTCTGAGATTAATGGTGTTACTGGGACTATCGCTCTATTCAAGTTTTCTTCTTCAGCAGCATACTTGACTGGAATCACATTAGTAGGAGCAGGTGGTTGCTATGCTAGCACTGGCTGGGGTCTCAGTTGGGCCTGATATTGCGGTTGGTAATTTTGCTGAGGCCTAATATACTGTTGTGGTGAATATTGACTCTGGTATCTGCCTTGTTGAGGGTATGGCTGAGGGTAGGTTTGCCTAACCGCTTGCTTATTGTATGGGCAGTCCTGTGCTGAGTGATTTGTGTAACTTCGCTCTATGGTGCAATATTGGCTGCTAGGATTCACTTGGGGTTGAGCCGTGATGGGACATGCGTTTGCCATATGGTCACCCCCGCAAGTATATCACCTCTTTACTGGGGCAAATCTAGGAATTTGTTTACTAGAGACACCTAGTTTTTGAGCTACTTTTTCCGCAAGTTCCTCAATTGATGTGGATTGTGAGGAAGAGAGGCTAGAGGTACTATCTGAATCTTTGTAGATTTTGGATAGCTCTAACTCCTCCCCTAGGTTATCCTCAATATCGATGCACATGCGTACACATTCTTCTATAGTCCGGGGGTCCTTCAAGTACACATATGATCTCAATTTGGTACTTAGCAATCCATCCAAGGATAAAGCCACTTGCTTAGCGGCTGTGGGTAACTCAGGACCAGGACATCGCTCAAGATATTGCCTAAATCTTCTTCCTCCAATTCTCACAGTCTCTGCGGGGTCTACTTGAAGCTGTATATCAATGAGGAAGTATTATGCCTTATGCCACTTTTAGAGAATTCAATAATGAATGCTTCTAGAAGTTGATCTATGCTCCTGAACTGCCTCTCGTTTAGTGGCTGAAACCATGTCAGGGCGGTGTTCCTAAGGGTCAAACCAAAGGCATTGTATTGCATGAACAGGTCTTCAACTTGTTCAGCCCTCAAGACTTGCTTAAACTTAGATACATGATCGTAGGGGTCTCCAGTGCCATCGAAGTAGTTTTTCATGGACTTAACTAGCTGGGTCGGTCTCAAGGTCCTCATGTGCTCTCTCGGTCTTGGCAAAGGGAAATCATCGGCATTTCTTCGGTTCCTTGGGGTTCAAGAGGAGATCTATGCTCTTATTATCTTGGGGAACCCACTCTGGTGTGATAATCCTCGTGAGAACAGATTTGCCTTGGGGGGTTCTAGGTTCTTCGCCCATGTTTCCTTGCTCTAGGTCACCTAAGTCCGTTTCCGGGACCACATTCCCAAATTCATCTGTCCTATCGGGATGACTGGTGACTACATATATTGTCCCTTCCTTGTCCAAGTATGCTCCATTTTCAAACTTGACAGCTGGGCGCTCTAGTCCAATGGATTGGTCAGGGTTTTTAATCGGGACCACAGATCTTCCTAGGCCGTCCTCATAGATGCTAGCACCTAATCGATTGGTCCTAAGGTACTCGAGTTGCATCTTGTAAGGGCCTTCCACCCTATGTAAATATGGCATCCCAGAACTTCCTATAGGTCTCTCCATACCGTGGGACATCTCAGACTCGCTAGTCTCAGAACTAGGGTAATACGAATGATGGTTCAACTGTTGGGCCCAAGACCTAGCAGTATGATTGACACTAGCCTCTGAAGATCTAAGACTTTGTCTGTCTCTCCCTAGGTGTCTACTTGACCTAAGGTTCATATGCCCTTTGTACGTTGCTGATTCTTTGGTACCAGTCACTTGTTCCTTTTAAGTTCCTTTGGATGTGTTTTCTTGTTTTTAATTAAGCGTCATCAGGAGCACTTTCATGTGTCATACTTGATGTTCTACGTCCGCTTAGTTTAAGTTCTTTTCCTTTAAGTTATCCCTTGACTACAATTTAGCCTATCCTTGCACTTGAGAAATTAAGGGCCCTTCAAACTTGAGTGTTCCTATCGTACCCCTAGTCAATCAGAACAACTACTCGCACTTAGCCTATGCTAAGAATAGACTGAGGGGGTTAAGTGATGTTCCAACCTCAAGTCGCTCCTCCTGGCGATGCCAATCTACCCAGGAAGCACGTTCCCAAGCTTGTTCGCTCTGGCACTTACTTTGCTTCCTCCAAGAGCTCTCGATGATCCTGTAAGAATCCCATGTTTAGCTTCAATTTGATCCTTCAATTTACAGACAATTTACTTCAGACACTTTTTTAATGACCCTTGTTCCCCCTTTTGTATTGCTAAAAATTTCCTCTAGAGCTCCCTTGGTGTTCCTACCCCTCAGTGTGTCAACTTCCAAATATCATATCTGAAAATCAACGCATTATTCTTATAAAAAATAGTTGAGGGCGTGTAGTATATGCCACGAGCTTTCCGACAAGCCCTAGAGCTCAAAAAATGGATTTCGTATGAAAAAGTTATGACCGTTCAGGGTTTAGGGGGTTGAACAGACAAACAGAACCTTTCAGGAGTTTTAATGCATTTTTCTAAGGCCTTTGTAAGTGTATGAGTATTTGAGTATGCAAATATGCCCAAGATTTAGCCTAAATTTCCAAAAAAAATTACCCCTTATTTTTTTGCAGAAAATGTCTGTCTATCGCGATAGATGGGTCTGTCGCGATAGACGGTGTCTGTCGCGATAGACGGTGTCTGTCCCGATAGACGGGTCTGTCGTGATAGACGGGTCTGTCGCGATAGACGGTGTCTGTCGCGATAGACAGGTGTGTCACGATAGATGGTGTCTGTCGCGATAGACGGTGTCTGTCACGATAGATGGGTCTGTCGCGATAGACGGTGTCTGTCGCGATAGACTGGATATGTCGTGGAATTTGGTCTGTCGCGATAGACAGGTGTCTGTCGCGATAGACGGGGTCTATCGTGGGTCTCTGTCTGTCGCGATAGACGTTGTCTGTCGCGATAGATGGGTCTGTCGCGATAGACGGTGTCTGTCACGGAATTTGGTCTGTCGTGATAGACAGGTGTCTGTCGCGATAGACGGGGTCTATCGTGGGTCTCTGTCTGTCGCGATAGACGGGTGTTTGTCGCGATAGACGGTGTCTGTTGTCTGTCGTGATTTGGTCTGTCGCGATAGACGGTGTCTGTCACGATAGATGGTGTCTGTCGCGATAGACTGAAAAAACGCAAATTTTTGAGAAACTTCTAGTGATTTGGAGTGCTCTAATGGTGTAGGTTACCGTGCCAAACACGCATTCACAAAATATTAAGTTTTTCTGTCTGTCGCGACAGACAGAGGTCGTCGTCCCGGGACCTGTGCAGAGTCTGTCGTACCTGCGCACACTGCTGGAGAAGGTGGTACAGCTAGTTCCTGCAACAAAAGCTCAAAAACACACCAAAAACAGATAGCATGCAAGCTCTCTCTCGCTCTCTCTCACAATGAAATGAGGGAAATGAGGTGGGGAGTGTAATATGACCAAAAAACTGAAATTTTTTGTGGAGATGGAGATGGAGGTGGGAGGTGGTGGGGATGATGATGGTGATGATGGTGATGCGAAAGTAAGGAAAAAATGAAGAAAAATAAAGAAAAGGAAGGATATTACCTATAACTCCAATGTCTCAACTCGACGTCTTACCATCACATGCTCGTCCTCGAAGCTCTCTCCGCGGCAACGGCACCAAATTTGGTGTCACTCTAGCACAATGGTGAGTACCAACGTGAGAAGATTCACCTCATAATTGTCAATCCGTGGAGACGTGAGGACTAGTATGAAGACTATGGGCAAGTGAAGGCACAAGTGTGTGAGTGAGAAGCACACAAGCATGCACACACATACACACACACGCGCACACAAGGCAAGAACAAGGAGAGGAACAATGAAGTTCTTTGCATTAGTCAAAAAAGTCTCTTACATAAGCTCAATTCACAAACAATCTAACCTAAAAAATGAGCTCTCTAGCTCTTTTTATAGTTTTCTAACTAGCTTTGGTCTTGTCCAGACCTAGTGTCCGGCCTAGTTAAAAATTAGGTTCTAGAGCCTATTTGAGGGCTCAAACGGAGTCTGAAAATTATGAAAATTGATATGTAGCTAGTTCTAATACTCCTCAAGCTCGAGGACTCCTCGGCTTGCACAAAATGGAGTCTATTCTACCAAAAACGGAATTTACAATATTTGTGTAGTGATTAAAATCACTTGAGTTGTAATTGGTCCATGGAAAAAATGATTGGGCCTTGTTGCCGTATTGTGCATGACTGCTCCGTTGTGCTAGTATGCTCTTCATCTGATTTGTATGCCAACAAAGCACTACAGGATAACAAGACTTGGAATTTAGTTCCAAAGACACCAAAACAAAAGGTAATTCGTTGCAAGTGGGTTTTTAAGATTAAAAGAAATAGTGATGGTAGTGTGTCAAGATATAAGGCTAGACTTGTAGCAAAAGGATATAATCAAGCTCAAGGATTGGACTATGAGGAAACATTTAGTCCAGTAGCAAACATGGCAACGGTGAGAACTTTGTTGGCTTTAGCTGCAAGTAAAAGGTGGAATATATATCAACTTGATATAAAAAATGCCTTTCTTAATGGTGAGTTAAATGAAGAAGTGTATATGTCACAACCAGATGGTTATGTGTATGCAAAATGTCCTAATCATGTATGCAGGTTAAAGAAGGCATTGTATGGTCTTAAACAGGGACCAAGGGCATGGAATGCAAGGTTGGTAAAGTATCTTATGCTGCAAGGATACACAACGAGTCATGGTGATCCTTCACTTTATGTAAAACATGTAGATGACATGTGTGTTTATGTATGCATTTATGTGGATGACTTGTTAATTACAGGGAATGATGCAAAAGAAATTGAAGAGATAAAAGGTAATTTGGGAAAGGAATTTAAAATTTCAGATCTTGGTTTGCTTAGATACTTTCTTGGGATTGAAATTGTGTATGGCGATGAAGGTATGTGGTTGATACAGAGAAAGTATATATGTGATATACTGAAAAGGTTTGGTATGCAAGAATGTAAATTTGTTTCTACTCCAATGGAATGTAATGTAAAGTTGAGTGCAAAGGAAGGTGATGAGTTGCATGATATGAATGCATATAGATCCATGGTAGGATCTTTGATTTATGCAACAAAAACTAGACCTGATATATGCTATGCAGTGGGAGTATTGTCACAGTTTATGCATGAACCTAGAGTACCTCATATGCATGCAGCGAAAAGAGTGCTTAGGTATTTGAAAGGTACCATGAACAAAGGATTATTTTATAGTCATGATGCTGATCTAACTCTTAAAGTCTTTAGTGATGCAGATTGGGCTGGAAGCAAAGATGATAGAAGATCCACAAGTGGATATGTGGTAATAGCAGGAAACAAAACATTGACATGGAGTTCAAAGAAACAGCCTACAGTTGCTTTATCTTCTACAGAGGCTGAGTATAGAGGTTTAGCATTGGCTACTACTGAGGTTATGTGGTTTAAAAAGTTGTTTCATGACTTGAATGTGCAGGTTGATGTACCACTGATATATGGGGATAACTTGAGCAGCATTCATATGACCTCAAATCCTATTTTTCATTCTAGAACAAAGCATATAGAAGTTCACTATCATTCTGTTCGAGAGAAGGCCATAAACAATGAAGTACAAGTTTCTTTTGTGGGAACAAAGGATCAAGTTGTAGATATCTTCACCAAATCCTTGGATGGACCGAAGCTTCAAAGATTCCACGATATTCTTGGCATGAAGGAAATACCCTTTGAAACTTGAGGGGGAGATTGTTGCGAACATTTGTTTTATTTATGGTACAAGTTTCAAATTATGTAAATACCTTTGGGAAGTCTTCAAATACTTCAAAAAGGCTCATATTATTCATAAAATATAGCCAAAATACCATGTGAGTTCTAGAACATGGTGAGTCAAATTAGTGAGTCACAAGGGAGCTGGAGTGGTGTCCTAGTAGAAGGTCGATGTGGCTAGTTCTCAAAGTCCATCAATACTTTGCTTATTTCAGCACTTGATTCATGTAATACCTCCACCCAAGTGTCTACCATGAATTTGAAAGAGGAGAGAAGTCGTGATCTTGTGGGAAGTCCAAGAGACTCATATGTGTATCTCTACGTTGCTGTAGTTTTGTATGTAGAGATTGGAGAGCTTGTATCTCCCTCATTATATATTCAATTTACATGTTTGATATCTCATTTGAAAGCTCTTACTCTCTACATTCCTACTCTAAAGTTTCATAATCATTGGATTTGTGAGCTGAGATCAATACTCTCTACAAGTAGTGTGTGTTCTCGGGTTTCACCCCTACTGAAGGTCTCCATAAAACCTCAAACTTGAAGAGGTCATATCTCCTTTTATATTTATCCAAATCGAGTGTTCTTTGGCTCATTGGAAAGCTCTTGGTCTCTAGTATATGTGGTTAGAACAATTTTAAAAATGTATAAGCCAATAGAGAATAGTAAGCTGTGCAAGCATACAAGAAGTTCAACTTGTTCCTAGGGGGTTCCACCTACTTCCAGCTATATTTTGGAGGTCAATAAACTCCAACATTCACCACACTGCAAAACACTACAAGCAGCACTTCTGCTTGAACACTATCACACTATGATGTGATAATTTGATCTTAGAAAAACACAGTTTTCGTGTATCAATAGTACACGAAATTGCTTGAAATTCTGGATCTCGAATATATGAGTGTTGTCAAACATGATGCAAGTAACAATTTTTGAAACTAACCTAGTTTTTCTATGGGACCCGCCTTGTGAGTTTGAAATGGAGGTCGAGATGGCTCCGAAACTTCGAACTGAAAAAAATGAGTGACCCTAAAGGGATAAATACAAAAAATATTTCAAGGTATTCTACCTTCATGCCAATTTTCATAGCAATCTGAGGTCACTTGTGAATCGTGCTTTCTCCATGCCTTCTCGCATACTCTACACCGTCGGGCTTCTCCACGAGCTCTCTACAACTACACTAGCTCTGATACCATGTCATGAGGAACAAGATAAGGAAGAGAGCTCACACACACACTCTCTAACAATCAAAGAGAAGCACGCACTTAGATTGAGGCAAGGAAGAATGATCTTCTTCTTCTTCGATTACATAAAATGGAACGTTCAAGAATGACCTAAAAACAAGAATACAACTACTGCAATATATAACGACTAGTACATAAGGAAAAATCTAATGCCCGCGAATGAGTAAGCTAGCAAGAAAAAAATGTTCCATCACTCTCGGTAGATATATCTAATAAAGCTCAATGAAGTGTCCCTGACATATTCCGGTGTGACCACTTTACATGTCAGAGAAATGAAAAAGTAATATGTGTCATCCTGGATCATCACATGTTGAGCTTGCTATCTCAACAAAGTCCATGAAAGAAAAAATAGATGCATTGAAGGGGATGGACACTTGGGATTTGTTTCCAATGTCACCCAATCACAAGGTAGTTGGTTGCAGATGGATATATAAAGTTAAAAGAAACTCAAATGGATCAATTTGTAGGTACAAGGCAAGATTAGTTGCCAAAGGATGCTCACAAAATCATGGTATAGACTACGAGGAAACATTCTCACCAGTTGCAAAGATGACTACAATCAAAACATTGATAAGTGTAGCTGCTCCAAGAAATTGGAGCCTCCTCCCACTTGATGTAAAAAATGCATTTCTAAATGGTTGGAGAAGTGAAGAGGTATACATGTCACAACCATTAGGTTTGAAAACCCTAATTATACATCTTATGTTTGCAGACTTAAGAAAGCATTGTATGGATTGAAACAAGATCCTAGAGCTTGGAGTTACAGTCTGGTTACATACTTTCAAGATCAAGGATTCAAACCTAGCAAATCAGGTCCTTCTCTATTCATGGAAAGGGATCACAATGAGGTTATCTATCTATGTGTGTATAAAGATGAAGGGTATGTAACTCAGAGAAGATACATTCAAGATCTAGTTCTTAAATTTAGAATGGAGAACATAAAGCTTGCAAGTACACCATTGGAGTTGAACCATAAACTAAGTGTTTATGAAGGTGAGCGGATTGATGGTCCTAAAGACCATCAAAGCTTGGTTGGTAGCTTAATATATGCTACTCACGCAAGACCGAACATAATGGGACACTTAATGAAGGTATCTATTATCGTTACTCTTCAATTTGCATATCAAAATCTATTCAGATTGTTACCGTTAGTGTCCATATGAAAGGCCAAATGGCCATCGGACACTTCTTTGTATATGTTCTTTAATAAAACATATAGTGGCTTGGTCAGTCACAGACTGTAAGTTCGATCGCATTTATAAGACCTAAGAAGTCTATCTTCGAGCTTCCTGTGTACTGTGTTTTTTGCGTATTCTACAACCTCTGTGCGGAGTACTATGTGCGGCCTCAGGTGCTCGGTTTTCTACTCCGAGCATATCGTCGTGGATCTCTCGAGAAGGATAGCGCACTGTGGTGCATCGCCATCGAAACACTTCACTAGTATCAGAGCAACTCGAGGCAAAAGCTTTGTTCCTTTTGTGCGAGTGAAGCAAGCACCCCCCCCCAAGGCTTACGACTAAGGTGGCAACCAAGGCATAGACCTTGGCATACCTTGTGATCCGAGTCACCGAAGTCACCAAAGTCACCGTTGGCTGCGCATGAGGGAGGACCTCAACGATCAAGGAATATAGAGGTTCTCGGTACTTCCCGGGAGGTCACCCATCCCAGTACTTCCCCCCAGAGCTTGCTTAACCGTGGCAATCTCTTGCCACTAAGCTACACTCTTGTGGTGTTTGAAGAAGGGGAAAGACTAAGGTTGACATTACCTTGAACAAGTTTTGGTCCCTCAAAGCTTCATTTTTTGCTTTCAAAGCCTATTTCTGAAGCAATTTTGGGGTGTTTTTGGAGCCATTTCGGAGTACTTTCGCACATAGTTCTCTTCGGACAGGTCCAAGAACATCAAGAAGAGTGTTCTTTGTACTTCTCACACAATAAATATCAACCTTTGGGGCTGTATTTTCAGCCACACTCGTAAAACTACAAGTTTCTCGAGGGGTTTTCAGTTTTGGTGGGAGCAGTCGCTGCAAATTTATGCAGGTTTTTAAAGCCTAAAACATCAGAGTTGACAGACACTTGCAGGTGTTATTGGCTAGTTTTTGGGCTGTGTATTCAACCTTTTAGTGTCATTTTACTGCATATATTGAGCACATACACACCATGTACGCTTCTGTGGATACCGCTTATGTACGTCCATGTGGTCATTGATATAGCGGTTAAGTTCTTTGCATAAAGCCTTTTACGTTTGATAAAGAGGGCCGTGGTGAGGTTTCCTTAACTGGGAGACATCCAGATGTCGGGGTCTCTTCGGTGATGCAGGTGGAAGACTTACCCAACCTGGCCATAGGAGATGTATGATAGTTGTTCATAGGTGCTCCATAAGCCTAGTTGGCTTCTATTGGGTAACTGATTATATGCAGTGGAGTCAGTGATTCACTATGCAGGTAGACATGTCAGTACTTGCAGTTTTATGATACTTTGACATTGGTCATATGCTAATTTTGAAGAGGATACTCTGGCAAAATTTTTCCAGATTTCTGGTTTAGTCAACTATACAGTGGTCGATTTACTCCTTGATACACTTATTTGTTGGTGTTTGGACTCTTCTAGCTCCATTATCATTCTATTCAGTTCTCTACAATCACGGCATCAGAGGTCTCAGGCACATCCGGTGGATCAGGGTCTAGTGCCAGTGTTCCGAGGAGGAGCTATAACTTGCAGGGCAAAGACCATTTTGAGATCCGAAAATTTGATGGCACAAACTTTGGTCTATGGAAGAATCAGATTGAAGATGTGCTGATTCAAAGGAGGCAAGGGAAGCCAGTAAGTGGGATTTCAAAGAAGCCTGCTGACATGGATGAAGATGATTGGGATGAGTTAGATGAAATGGCCAGGTCTACCATTTGCTTGCACGTGGCAGATAATGTTTACTTTACAGTATTAGACTGTGAAAGTGCAGAGGAACTTTGGAAGAAGTTATGCAATACATATGAAAAAGAGACGACGTCAAATAAACTGTATCTGATGAGAAAATTATATGACCTTTGTATGAAGGACACAAATAGTGTTGTTGCTCATCTAAATGAGTTTGATGCTATATTCTCCTAGTTACAGGCTCAGAAAATGGATATGGATAATGAAATGAAAGCAGTATTGCTGTTATGCACCCTGCCATCATCATGGGATACGTTTTGCAGAGCTATTAACAATAGTGCACCTGGTGGTAAACTCGTCTATGATGACATATGTGGAGCACTCTTGAGTGAGGAGATTCGTAGAAAATCTATGGTTGGCACTCAGAGTGGAGATGCATATAATGTTCGTGATTCTTACCAAGGAAAGAATCAACAATGTGGCAGGATCAATAACAAGGAAAAGAATGGTCAATGAAATAAGAGTAGAAGTAAATCAAGGAAGAGGGATATCGAATGCCATTATTGTCATAAGAAAGGACACATGAAGAAAGACTGTTATGCATTAAAGAATGCTAAAGGTAAAGGACAAAATGTTGATGGGCATGTTAAACAGTTACCTGCACCATCTACTTCGACTGTGAAGATTGAAGAAATTAATGCTATTTCTGATGATGCTCATGTGTTGACACTTGATAGTACTGTTTCATCTGAGGCACTTATGGCTGATTCTCTTTCCCACACCTGGCTGCTAGATTCTGGTGCTTCTTTCCATGTGACACCACATAGAGAATGGTTCTCAAATTATGCAGCAAAGTCTCTTGGTACTGTGAGACTTGGTGACTCTTACTAGTGTGATGTTTTGTGGATTGGAGATGTGGTTGTGCAGTTCATTAATGGTTCAAAATTTACTATGCATAATGTACGCCATGTACCTCAGTTATCACGTAGTTTGATGTCAATTGGTCAGCTTGATGACCTTGGTTACAAGGTCGTCTTCTATGCTCAATCCTTTCGTATATCAAAGGGCAATATGGTTATTGCAAAAGGAAGAAAAGTTGGCTCACTTTATCCTTTATTTGTATCACAGAAAGAACACTTGTTAGCTGTTACTGAACAGCCTATGGCTTGTATTTGGCATGGTCGTTTGGGCCATATATCTCGTAGTGGAATGGAAAATCTTTCTCGTTCTGGCTACTTACCTGTGTTATCTTTCTCTGATTTTTCATTTTGTGAGCATTGTCAATATGGAAAGCAAACCAGAAATGTGCATAGAATGCACATTGACTCTTCAATTCAGCCTTTAGATCTCGCTCATACAGATGTGTGTGGTCCTATGCCCACTAGGTCCTTAGGTGGTTCTCTTTACTTTGTCACTTTCAAAGATGATGCTGCTAGAAAAGTCTGGGTATATCCTATCAAATCAAAGGATGATGTATTCCCTACTTTCAGAAAATGGCTTGCTTCAGTTGAGACTGAAAAAGGAACTAAGCTTAAGGCTTTACGTTCAGATAATGGGGGTGAGTATACCTCACATGAATTCAGCCTTTTCTGTCAGTCTAGAGGGATTTGTAGAGAGTTTACAGCTCCTTATACCCCAGTACAGAATGGTGTAGCTGAGAGGATGAATAGAACTATTCAAGATAGAGTAGTCTCTATGTTGCATCATGCAAACCTCTCACAAGGTTTTTGGGCAGAAGCAGTATTGACTGCAGTTCATGTGATTAACCTTTCACCTAGTACTGCCAAAGGTCTGAAAGTGGCACAAGAGTAATGGACAGGGAAACCACCATATTATGATCATCTTCGAGTTTTTGGGTGTGAAGCATATGTTCATATACCCAAGAATCTTAGACAAGAGTTGGACCATAAGTCAAAGAAATGCATTTTTCTTGGATATGGTCGAGAAGGACAATTTATATATCGCTTATGGGATTCTGAAATATGGTCAGTGATCAGAAGTAGTGATGTCATTTTTAATGAGTCTAAGATGCATAAACAACCCATTAAGGAGGTTTAACTGAGAAGAGTGGTGTTTGAGGATACTATTCCTAAGGTTAGCATGCATAAAAATGCTGCACATAGGGATGTTCAAGAGAATGTCCATTCAGATCAGTCTGCACATGTTCCTGTTCAGCAACCATTGAGACGTTTTGCACGTGTCTCATATCCACCTGATAGATATGTTCCAGGTTTAGATTTTGTTATGCTAACAGATGTCGGTGAGCCTTCTTGCTACAAAGAGGCTATGCAGACAGAGGATCATGTCAAGTGGGAGCGTGCCATGAAGAGTGAGTTGGATTCCATTCACAAGAATGGTACTTGGGACTTAGTACCTTTGCCAAAGGGCGGGAAAGCTTTACCATGTAAATGGGTATATTAACTGAAATTCACATCAGATAGTGCTTCTCCAAAATATAAAGCATGACTTGTTGCAAAGGGTTTTAAGCAACAACATGGTGTTGATTTTGAGGAAATCTTCTCTCCAGTGGTCAAGATGACTACTTTGCGCATGTTGCTTGGATTCGTTGCCATGGAGGACTTAGAGTTAGTCCAAATGGATGTGAAAATAGCTTTCTTGCATGGAGATCTTATAGATGAGATCTATATGGAACAACCAGAGGGTTATGTAGTTCGTGGCAAGAAAAGTCTAGTTTGTAAGCTCAAGAAGAGCTTGTATGGACTTAAAAAGTCTCCTAGACAATAGTACCAAAAGTTTGATGCTTTTATGAAGTCCCAAGGCTATTCTCGGAGCAATGAGGATCATTGTCTCTACACAAAGAGATGTTCTGATGGCAGCTTGATATGCTTGATACTTTACGTCGATGATATGTTGATTGCTGGGAAGTCCTCTTATGATTTGTCACTTATCAAAAAGAAGTTGAGCCAGACATTTGATATGAAGGATTCAGGGGATGCCAAACATATTCTTGGCATGCGCATTACTTGTGATAGGAGTAAAAGATGCATATACTTGTCTCAAAGTGAGTACATATCCAAAGTACTTCACCGATTCAATATGCAGGGTGGAAAGGCATTGAGTACACCTTTAACCACATATGTGAAATGGAGCAAGGATGACTGCCCCAAATCAGATGAGGAAAAGGAATTCATGACCAAAATTCCCTATCAGTCTGTTGCTGGTAGTCTCATGTATGCTATGGTAGCTACGAGACCAAACATTGCATTTGCAGTGGGAGTTGTGAGCACATATATGTCTAATCCTGGCAAGAAACATTGGGAAGCGGTCAAAATGATTTTGAGATATCTGAGTGGCACTAAGGACAAGTGCCTATGCTTAGGTAGAGGGAAAGCATCCATTATTGGTTACACACATTCTGACTATGCTGGTTGTGTAGACAATCGTAAGTGTACATCAGGGTATATTTTTCATTTTGCTGGGGGTGCTATCTCTTGGAGATCTCGTCTTCAAGAATGTACATCTGTTTCCACCATAGAAGTAGAGTATGTTGCAGCAAGTGAGGCATGTAAGGAAGCATTGTGGCTTTCTCGTATTGCTTGTGATATGAGTTTACCTCAACATGTACCTCACTTGCTCAGTGATAGTCAGAGTGCCATTGCTTTGGCTAAGAATCCGGTCTATCATGCAAAGACCAAGCACATTGAGGTGAGGTATCACTTCATTAGAGATTGCCTAGCCACTGAGCACATTATTCTTGAGAAGGTTCACACTCGAGATAATGCTGCAGATGCTTTGACTAAAGCTCTACCACAGGATAGCTTTCAACACTCTTGTCACTTGATGGGGGTTACTTGATTCTTGATCTTACACAGTCACTTATATACTGTGTAACATGCCCATCAGGTGGGAGGTATAGTTTGTATACTTACACTCAGGTATTCTTTATCATTCTTTATTTTTTCTCCCATAGTTACTCTCGCCATATTGGCCTTTAGTGGGAGATTGTTACCGTTAGTGTCCATGTAAAAGGCCAAATGGCCACCGGACACTTCTTTGTATATGTTCTTTAATAAAACATATAGTGGCCTGGTCAGTCACATACTGTAAGTTCGACCGCATTTGTAAGACCTAAGAAGTCTGTCTTCGAGCTTCCTGTGTACTGTGTTTTCTGCGTATTCTACAGCCTCTATGCGGAGTAGTTTGTGTGGCCTCAGGTGCTCGGTTTTCTACTCCGAGCATATCGTCGTGGAGCTCTCGAGAAGGATAGCGCACTATGGTGCATCGCCATCGAAACACTTCACAGATGCACATTGGGCACGAGCAAAGGATGATAGAAGAAGTACCTCTAGATACTTAGCATTTGTAGGTTCAAAATTGGTGTCATGGAGTTCCAAGAAGCAACCAACAAGTTCTTTATCTTGAGCTGAAGTAGAATATAGAGATCTAACTATTGCAACTCAAGAAACAATTTGGCTCAAAGAGTTGTACTCAGATTTGGGACTTATAAGTTCCAAACCTCACTTACTTGGAGGTAATGTAAGTTCCATGAATTTGGTTGCAAATCCAAGTTTTCATGCAAGGACAGATCACATAGACGTCCATTACCACTTTGTAAGAGAGAAGCTTATGGCAAAGGAAATTAAGCATACTTTAGCTTGAGGGGGAGCTGTTGGAACAACAAGCTTTCATTATGCTTGAGGTGGATATGATCTACATCAAATCCATTATTTGGATGTTATGGATATGCCTTGAAGAATAGCACTTATGTGCACATATTTTCTTTGTATTAATTGGTTGATCACTTGTGATCATTTCTTGTAAGGTTCAAGATATTTAACTTTATAAAAGGGAAGATTAAAAGGACTAAAAGCCACGAGTTATAAGTGGTTGGGATTGATTCTCAATCAATCAATCAAGAGGTAGATTTGATTTCAATTTTCTCTCTTTCGTACATTGTAGGAAATGATTCCAATTAATCAAGACTACCAAACCCACCTGGTTTTGAATTCAAATACATGAAGAAAAGGCGTGGATAGATGCTCAAGATTCTATATACAGACTCCACACCATTTTTACAAAACATTAGAGTGATGATTTTAAGCAATACATATACGTCTTGATGATTGCTTGGTGCTACTTTAGTTCTCTGCTCTTTCTTCCTCAATCTTTGTCAACTTGATGAGAGTATTGCTCTGTCTACACAGCTCCAAATCTAGTGTTTAAGCATTCAATTGAAAGTTCTAATTGTCTAGCTTATGTGTAGAAAATTTTTAGATCATTTGGGTCATTGGGTTCAGAGAAATACAAGTTTTGTAGTCTCGGGATCATTCTTTGCAAGTCCCTCAAAAATCGAGATGACACCAGTTCAGGTGATTGATCCTTGCTTGGTTCATATAAATTAGGGATTTTATGCATTTTAGGAAGCCAACCTTATATATGACACTCCTGTAAGAGGAATTTTTCCAATTGTTACTATGCTGGTCGCTCTTAGTGTTTGATATCTGAACTTCCATCCACTTCTAGAAGGTTTTTGTGAGCTACTTAAGGTGCAAGTTATCTATTTTGCATCAACTTGTTCTTGTTGATGTTCCAAAGTACCTATTGGGTTTTATTGTATTAGACACAAGCCTAAAAGGTCTACTTTACATACCCAAAGAGGGTTGGTCCTATTCTTGTTTGCTAGACCAACTTCACCACTTAACAACTCAACTTTCTAAGCCTCTCCAAGGTTCTCCAACTTCTTTCATTACTCACTAGTCCTCTTTACATAGGGTTGGTCCTATTCTTGTTTGCTAGACCAACTTCACCACTTAACAACTCAACTTTCTAAGCCTCTCCAAGGTTCTCCAACTTCTTTCATTACTCACTAGTCCTCATGAGAAGCATATTTTTTATTTTAAGGCTGATCTACATGCCTCATTTGAGATGTCAAGTTTGGGGCATTTGCATCATTAATTGGCATTCAGTTTATGCAAGTGGATGACAAAATAACTTTGTGTCAAACCAAATATATTGACACATTATTGCAACATTTTGACCTTGAAGACTGCAAACCCATTGCCACTCCTATGGAGACAAGTTTACGATTGAGTCTTCATGATGTTGGCGATGCATTTGATGTTGTTCTCTATCACCAAGCTTTTGGATGCTTGATTTACTTATGCATTACCTGGCTAGAAATTTAGTTTGCTGTCTCATATATGACTAGGTTTATGCATTGCTCATGTGTCAAGCATTGGCAGGTAGTTAAGCACATCTTTCACTACTTGAGTGGTACCTGACTACTTGGATTGTTTTATCCCAAGGGGGGATCATTACCCCCAGATTTACATGCTTTTTCTGACTTTGACTCGGCTAGTTGCTATGACATTAGTGTGTTCACTAGTAGTTTTTGCTTCATGCTTGGTAGCTCATGCATATCTTGGATGAGTAAGAAGCAACATACTATGGCCACTTCTAGTTGTGAGGGTGAGTATAGGGCAGTTTTCATAGAGACTATTGAGTATGTGTAGCTCAGATGCCTTATGGCTGATTTGGGTGTTGGTCAATCTTTTGCCACCACCATCTTCACTAACAGTTAGAGCACATTGGCAGTTGTGAGGAACCCTGTGTTCCATGCTCGCACTAAGCACATTGAGGTTCACTATCATTATGTCAGGGAGAGGTTCTCTGTTGGAGAGACCAGTTTGGCATATGTTCTCGCACAAGAGAACATTGTAGATGTTTTCACAAAGACTCTGCCTAAGGAGAAGCTTGAAGCTTTCCGCAAAGCTTTGGGCTTACTTCCTTTTGTGGATTGATTCCACATAGCTTAGCACTTCCTTATACATGAGTGCCAACTCCTTGTTTATTGCATCACTCAAAGGGGGGATTTGTTGATATATTTAGGTAGTGATGTGTGTGAATACACTAGGACCACTAGGGCAACTTTTTCCCTCTTTAGGAGGTTTTTTACCCCAGCTTGCATATACCCCTATAGCCCTAATGGGTCATTCATCTTTGTACATTCCAGTGGTAATACATTCAGTATTGTGTGTTGTACTCCAAGCTTCTTCTTGCTCCTTGTGCTATTTGTGCACTTCCATAGACCTCAAACTCCAACACAAGTTCATTACTATAAGTGTAATCCCATCTCTGTAGTTTAGAATATTCCTTTGGATGACTATGGTAATCTTTTGGGTACTCCTTAGATGGTACTAATGAACTTTCCAAATTTTCTTCTTGTGGAGCATACTTCAGTGGTACTACATTGTGTGGTATAGGTGGTTGTTTTCCTAGTACTGGTCTAGGTTTTTCCCCGAAGTATCTATCTCTATGTTGACTAGTTTGAGCTTGGTAATCCCTTTCCCTCAATGGTTGTTTATTATAGAAACACTCATCCTTGTATGATTTGTTCAATTTTTTATGGAGTACAATACTTGAGTGTTCTCCTATCTTGTAAGTCTTGTGGTTTTTGATTAGTACATATGTCTATAGGATCATTCTCTCCATACACATAGCATTTCTTGATTTTTGTCATTATGGAATTAAGTAATTCTGGTCTAGCTATAGCTCCTAAAGCTTTAGTTATGGCATTGGCTAGTTCTTTTGTTGGAGGTAACTTACTTTCATTCTTTCTTTCTTGTTCAAAAATTTGAAGATCATTTCCTCTGTTGTCTTCCACATCAATGGTTTCCTTTACACATGCATCTAGGTCATGATGTCTCTTGCAATAAACCATAGTCCTCTGTTGGAGTTAGACGTCTACAGAAGCACGCGAACAGCACAAGGAAGAAGAAGAAGCTTGGAGCACAAACACACAATATTGAATGTATTACTAGAGAATGTACAAAGATAAGTAGCCCATCAGGGCAATAGGTGTATATACAAGCCGGGGGAAAAAAACCTCCTAAAGAGGGAAAAAAGTGCCCCGGCGGTCCTAGTGTGTTCACACACATCACTACCTAAATATATCAACAAATCCCCCCTGGGAGTGATGCGGTGAACGAGGAGCTGGCACTCATGTATAAGGAAGTGCCAAGCTATGTGGAAGTCACTCCACAAAAGGAAGTAAGCCCAAAGCTTTGCGGAAAGCTTCAAACTTCTCCCTAGGCAGAGCCTTCGTGAAAATGTCTGCAATGTTCTCCTGCGTGGGCACATATGCCAAGCTGATCTTCCCAACAGAGAACCTCTCCTTGACATAGTGATAATGCACCTCAATGTGCTTAGTGCGAGCATGGAACACAGGGTTCCTCGCAACTGCCAATGCGCTCTGACTTCAGTGAAGATGGTGGTGGCAGAAGACTGGCCAACACCCAAATCAGCCATAAGGGGTCTGAGCCACACACACTCAACAGTCATTGTGAAAGCTGCCCTATACTCACCTCACAACTGGAAGTGGCCACAGTAGGCTGCTTCTTGCTCAACCAAGATATACATGAGCTACCAAGCATGAAGCAAAAACCAATGGTGGACACACGAGTGTCATAGCAACCAGCCCAAGTTGAGTCAGAAAAAGCATGCAAATCTGGCGGTAGTGATCCCCCCTTGGGATAAAATAACCCAAGTAGTCGAGTATCACTCAAGTAGCGAAAGATGCGCTTAACTGCCTTCCAATGCATGACTCCTGGGCAATGCATAAACCGGCTCATCTGTGAGACAACAAACTGAATATCTGGCCAAGTAATGCATAAGTAAATCAAGCATCCAACAACCTGCTGATACAAAACATCATCAAATGCATCTCCGGCATCATGAAGACTCAATCGTAAATCTGTCTCCATAGGAGTGGCAATAGGCTTACAGTCTTCAAGGCCAAAACGCTGCAATAATGTGTCAATATATTTCGTTTGACACAAAGCCATTCCACCATCAACTTGCATAAACTAAATGCCCAAATAGTGATGCAAATGCCCCAAATCAGACATCTCTAATGAGGCATGCAAATCAGCCTTGAAATCAGCAATATGCTTCTCAATAGGACCAGTGAGCAGCATGTCATCAACATAGACAACAATGATCAGAAGCACATCATTAGCACACTTAACATATAAGGTGCTTTCAGTTGGACTGTTCACAAAAACATGTGCAACCAGATAGGCATGTATCTTCTCATACCAAGCACGTGGTGCTTGCTTTAAACCATATAATGCCTTCTTTAACCTACACACCTGGTTTTCATGCCCTTTTTGCACAAAGCCACGGGGCTGAAAAACATACACTTCTTCATGCAAGTCACCATTCAGAAATGCTGTTTTAATTTCCAACTGATGTGCATTCCAACCATGATGGGCTGCAAGTGCACAAATGCTCCAAACAGTAGTCATACGACATGTAGGTGCAAAGGTCTCATCAAAATCAATGCCTCTTTCCTGCGCATAACCCTTTGCAACAAGCCTAGCCTTATACCTGTCAACTGTACCATCAGTTTTACGCTTCAACTTGTATACCCACTTAGTGCCAATGGCCTTCTTGCCAGGAGGTAAGTCACATAAAGACCATGTACCATTCTTCATTATAGCATCATATTCAAATTGCATGGCAGCCATCCAATTTTCTGAATTTTGTGCTTCATCAAAAGAGATAGGCTCATTCTCATCACAAAGACTAGACGCAGCCATAGCATAGCAATCTGATGCAAAGGAGGCACTATGAGAGCCTGAACGAGTACGATATGACAAAGATGCATCTAATTTGCTGTCACGCAAAGTCTGCACCAGCCATTTTGGCATAGTTTTTGCCTGCTCAATATCAGCTCTCTCATCAACAAGTGCATCATGTAAATCTGCATCAGAAATAGAATGATCTGCATCATCATATGAAACCTGCAAAGGCTGAGAAGTTGCCTCATTAGGACCAGGACTAGACTGTCCACTTGTAAAAAGAGGCATCAACGTATCATACATGTCTTTGGAGCTAACAAATGTCTCCTTAGTACATGAAAGCAATGGCTGAATAGCAACTTCCTCAAAGACAACATCATGGCTAACCAAAATGCATTTAGTTTGTGGATGATACAGACAATAGGCTTTACTTTCAGAATTGTACTCAACAAAAATACATTTTACTGCCTTATCATCCAATTTTCTACGATGTTGTTTAGGCACTAATGCATATGCCAAACAACCAAAAACACGCAGATGAGCAATAGATGGCTTGCGGTCATGCCAAGCCTCATATGGAGTGATAGACTACAGCGCTTTAGTGGGACACCTGTTCAGTACATATGCTGCACACATGACAGCCTCAAGCCAGAAACTATGTGGTAAAGCCTGACTCTTGACCATGCACCTCACCATCTCCATGAGTGACCCGTTCTTTCCCTCAGCAACTCCATTCTGTTGAGGTGTATACGGCACTATACACTAGTGTTTTATCCCACGTTCAACCAGAAATGCATTAAAATCAGAAGACATATATTCCCCTCCTCGATCAGAATGGAGGGTGCCCATTTTACATGCTGACAGATTTTTAGCCAAAACCAAAAACTGTTTAAAGCACATGAACACTTCAGACTTTGCTTTGAGTGGATATACCCAAGCATGCTTGGAAAAATCATCAATGAAATTCACGAAGTAAAGGTAATTCCCAATAGAGGGTGTCTGCATAGGACCACCGACATCACTATGTACAAGCTGTAATTTCTACGTAGCCTGAATTGAACCATCTTTTGGAAAGGAGGAAAGCTGCATTTTGCCCAAAATACAGCCTTCACATACATGTTTTCAAGGTGCCTCAAGCTTGGGCAAAGAAGACACCATATCAGATTTCTGCAGGCATAGCAAACTAGCAAAATTCAGATGACCAAAGCATGCATGCCAAAGCTCTGCATTTGACATAGCCTGAGAATCATGAACTGCACATGCCGAATCATTCACAGATCTTTCATAGTCTATGAGCTTATACAACCCACGACATAAAATGCCAGAAGCAATAATCACATCGCCATTTAATAGATCATGAACTGTACACCTGTCATGAACGAATTTCACAACCAAGCCAATCTTGTCTAATGCAGAAACTGATAACAGATTCTTCTTGATCCCTGGCACAAATAAAGCATCTGACAAGGTGAAGAACTACCATCAGCAGTAGTCAGAATGATCTTACCAACTCCCATAATAGGATACGAGGAGTTGCTGGCGCATGTGACAGTATTCCCTGTAGGGGCAGGCTCGAGTGAAGAGAAGAAATTGCGCTGCAAGGTAATATGTTTGGTCGCCCCACTGTCAAAGTACCAAACATCTGAGTCCACTGCAGACATGCACTGCTTATGAGAAGATGCGTCAAAACTGCAAACAGTAGTAAATGCCCATTCTTCTTCCTGCAGAAGATTAGCAGACTCTGTTTTTGGTGTAGAGGCTTTTGCAACAACCATTCCAGCCTCCTTTTTCTTTGGCTCTTTTGCAGCCAGTTTTGGACAGTTCTTTATGATATGATCATTCCCTTTACAGTACTTGCAAAAAAATTTCTGCTTTTCTAATTTCTTCTCATCTTTATCCTGGTTCTTCAAATGTGCAGCATTTGCAGATTTCTGCTTACTAGTAGAAGAGCTCCATTTTCTTTTGCCCTTCTGACTAGCCAGGAAAGCTTGATCTGCAACATGCATAATGGACCTGTTCTGCCTGGACTGATCTTCCTGCAACAGAACAAAGACTAACTCCTCAAATGATAAGGCATTCGGATTGCCTTTCATCATCAACCAAAGAGTAGAAGCAAAACTCTGATATGAATCAGGAAGACCATTCAAAACGGTCTGCACAAGTGAGTTATCTCGTATAACCTCATCAACAGAAATCAACTGTTCCTTCAAATCTTTGATCTTCGTTAGGAAACTGTCCATAGAATCACCTTCATTCATGTGCTCACTCTCCAACTGTTTTCGTAGGTAAGCAACACGAGCCTCATTCCTAGCTTGGTAGAATGTGGTAAGTGTATCCCAAGCATCCCTAGCTGTTCTGCAAGAGCGAATATGAGGAATAATGGCACGTTTGACAAACAAAGCTTTCAATGCATGTGCCTGGGCATCTCTGCCATCCCAACGACTTTGCTCTGCAGTAGGTGCAACAGAAACAGCAGCACGAACATGAATTTGAGGAATATCATCTTCAACACCATTTTCATCAGCTCTAGCACTTGTATTTGCAGTACCTGTCGTTATAGGTATAACAGGACGTCTTTCAACACCCTGCACAATGTTCCACAATCCTTTTGCAACCAAAACATGTCACATCATATAAGCCCATAATGGGTAGTTGGTACCATCCAACGTATCCTCAACAGCCAACATACGGAATACATCACTACTTTCTGCTATGGCCGGTGACTAAAATACCTTGATGCAAAAAATTGACTGTATCTCAAAAAGTTGAACAGAACTACCCAGACGAGTTCTGCTAGACCTGTAGTAAACTTTCAGATGCTTAAACTGGCGAACAAAAACTGGTATATACCTTTGGCACAAAAAGACGAAATAGCCTGCACAAGCGCTACGATAGTGCGTTCGGAGGCCCAAATGAGCTCAAATCGCGATTTCGGCACTACACAGCGAAGCTGTTTTGATCTCGGAAACACGTTGAGTATGTTCACCAAAATTCGTGTGATTCTGAGACTGCAAACGGAGGAGTGTCGACGGTGCCCTAGATGAAGCGGTGACCTGCTCTGATACCAATTGTTGGAGTTAGACGTTTGTAGAAGCACGCGAACAGCACAAGGAATAAGAAGAAGCTTGGAGCACAAACACACAATACTGAATGTATTACTAGAGAATGTACAAAGATAAGTAGCCCATTAGGTCAATAGGCGTATATACAAGCCGGGGGAAAAAAACCTCCTAAAGAGGGAAAAAAGTGCCCCGGCGGTCCTAGTGTGTTCACACACATCACTACCTAAATATATCAACATCCTCAATTGTGCATTATTTAATCCTTCTATAAATAAGACATTGTTTTAGGCATTGATGACTTTTCATCCCTAGGGCATCTATCCAAATATTCTTTGAATCGTCTTGCAACCTCTCCTGCACTTTCATTATTTTTTTGCCTAAATGTGTCGATCAATGTAGCAATGCTATGTTTAATCATTGTTTTAGAGAACTCTCCTATGAATCCCTCCAAAAAGCCTTCTATGTCCATGAACATTTTCTTCCTTAATGGCAAAAACCATGTCAATGCAGGTCCTAGTAGAGTCAATCCAAATGCTTCAAATTGTGTTTTATAATCTTGTATCTCTTCTTCTCTAAGGATTTGTTTATATTTAGCTACATGATCATGGGAATCTAAAGATCCATCATATTTATTTTTGATGCACTTTTGTATCTGATAAGGTCTCATGGTTCTTCTAGTGCTATTGCACTCATGTCTCTTCTTATAGGGAATTCATGCATAGCTTCTCCCTCCCTTAAGAATGGATTAGGTGAACTTTATTGTCTTTTCTACCTTTGTGGCTTTACTAGAGTATTATTCCTACCAGTTCTTGGAATCTTAGGTTGTTCTAGATTTTTTTTACATGCTCCTTTATCTGAGCCTTAACCCAAGTCATTTGTATTCTTAGGATCATTTGTGAAGACATAGACACATCCTTGTCTATCCTCATACTTACCATCTTTAAATTGAGCCATTGGCATCAAATTTAAAGGTATGTCTAAGTTTCTCAATCTAATGAGATCCTTATGCAAGCCATCTTGATACACATAGGTCCCAAACCTATTTCTATACAAGTATTTGAGGATGTTCCTATAGTCTCCAATGTTATAGGTTTTTGCCTCTCCATTTATGTTTTCCATATTTGTGTTTGAAGGATTTGCATATTTTTTACTTTCTCTAGTGTTTTCAAATCTTGGGATGTCTTTGGCTATAGTCCACAACCACTCTTGATCTCAGTTTCATTCACCTTTGCTCAATTTCAAATAGATGACATCAAGGTTAACTATTTCTTAAACTTAATCTTTGTCTTACTTCGCCAAGTTTAACTCTTTATTTCAATTTTTTAAAATAATTTTTGTATGTTCATTCAATTTTTCAAGTTTGGCAATTTTCCAAAAAAATCAGGATTTTGACCCAAAATCATGTTTTTGGTAGAAAATCATGATTTTTATGGTGTTATAATTTTTTCTAAATAAATTTTTTAAAAACTTTAATTTTTTTAAAAATTTTATGTCTTTGTAAAATTTTATTTTTTCTAGAAAATCACATTGTTGTCCAATTTTGAAAAACTAGGATTCTACACAGAGAATCGCATTTTTCAACTTACAATCACGATTTTGACAAATCATGATTCTTTGTTGAAAATGGCAATTTTATAGCTCAAAATCTTGTTTTTATGCTCACAATCATGTTTGCACACAATCATGAAATTTCACGATTTTGAGGTCAAAATTGTGAAATTTTGGCCCTCAAAATTTTGACTATCAACAAAAAAAAAAGCAATTCTGAAAAATCACGATTCTTTGATGAGAATCGCAATCTTGTGACTCAAAATCCTGTTTTTCTTTTCCACTCACAATTGTGTTTTTTACAACTCTAAGTTTTTTTATTTGTGAGGTCAAAATTGTGAAATTTTGAAGCTCATAATTGTGATTGTCATACACAATTGTGATTGCTCACAATCCTGAAAAATCATGATTTTCACTGAAAATTGTGTTTTTTGAAAATTGTCTTTTTCCTATTCATGATTTTTTGTTTTCTTATCATCACTAGAAGCACCTTTTCAAATAATGCCATGCAATAAAAGAAAGCTTATAAAAAAGTTATATTTTCATCTTGCAAATGCATTTTTCTAAAAATCTTGATCTTCTAAAAAACTATTTCTAATGAATTTTTTGGCAAAAATTTTATGTACCAAGCATATTGTAAAATTGAAAAACGTTCTTTTACCTTGATTTGGATAACTCTTAGGTGCTAGAAATAGCTTGTTTGCAAGTCACTAATCTCATGCTCTTTCTCTCACTCTCTCACTCTCTCACTCTCCCTTATAATTGAAGTGAATTTTTTCTAATTCCTTCTTTTATAGTTCAATCGTGATTTTCACTTCATGTTACAAAATTTCAAGTTTTCCTTTTGATTTGAACTTAGCCTTAATTTTTCTTTACTTTGCAATAAAAAATTTTCAATTTGCCAAAAATATGAAAGTGATAACAATACTTTGGTGTAGTGTTAACCATATGGCTATATGAATGTGCAATAACATAAAAATCATCATTTATGTCAATCGCCACTTGATACTGGCATCAATTTGAAGCTAATCAAAATTTTGAGTCTAAAGTAGTACCCAAATGCTTTTTCTCTTATATGGATAAAAGAGAACAAGGATTCACAAGTGAACTCATGATTTTTTACTAAAGGGATATACTAAGGACTCTCAAAGCACATATTCATCTCAAGGATATATCCTTTATCTCTCACTTGCCATATTTTCCCTCCATATTATACCACTCATGCTTGGTATATTTTTGGCACTCATTATCATCATTTAAATCACTAAAGGGTTACTTTGTATTTCCATAGGCTTTATTTGAATTAAGTGCATCCTACTCTAGTAATTCCAAGGAATATAAAAAGAATTTATTGTGTGTGCTTTGGGATGCTATTGTGTTGATATATTTAGTTAGTGATCTGTGTGAACACACTAGGACCATTGGGGCACTTTTTTCCCTCTTTATGAGGTTTTTTTTCCCTCCGCTTGTATATATGCCTATAGCCGTAATGGCTTACTTATCTTTTGTACATTCTGGTTGTAATACATTCAGTATTGTGTGTTGTGCTCCAAGCTTCTTCTTCTTCCTTGGGTTGTTCGTGTGCTTCCACAGATGTCTAACTCCAACAATTGGTATCAGATCAGGCCGTCACTTCATCTAGGGCATCATTGACACCCCTCTGATCACAGTCTCAGAATCGCACGAAAATTGGTGAGCATACTCTGGTTGATTAGGAGTTCAAAATTGCTTCACTTTGTCGTGTCAAAATCGTGGTCTAAGCTCGTTTTGGCCTCTGAACACATTATCGTAGTGCTTTTGCAGGCTATTTCATCTTTTTGTGCCAAAGATATATACAAGTTTTAGTTTGCCAGTATAAGCATCTCGAATTCTACTACAAGTGTAGCAGAACTTGTCAGGGTAGTTTTATTCAACTTTTTCAGATATAGTCATTTTCTTGCATTAGGGTATTTTAGCTAGTGGCCATGGCTGAAAGCAATGATGTATTCTCTATGTTGCTTGTTGAGGATAAGTTGGATGGTACCAATTACCCATTGTGGGCTTATATGATGCGACACGTAATGGTTGCAAAAGGATTGTGGAACATTGTGCAGGGTGTTGAAAAGCGTCCTATCACAACTACAAATATAAGTATTGATACTGATGCAAATGGTGTTGAAGATGTTGAAATTCTTCAAATTCCTTTTCATGCTATAGTTTTTGTTGCACCTACTGCAGAGAAACTTTTTTGAGATGGCAAAGATGCTCAAGCACATGCATTGATAGCCTTGTCTGTCAAACATGCCGTTATTTCTCACATTCACTCTTGTAGAATAGCTAAGGATGCTTGGGATACACTTACACATTGTACAATGCTAGGAATGAGGATTGTGTTGTTTACCTCCGAAAACAATTGGAGAGTGAGCATATGAATGAAGGTGATTCTATGGATAGTTTTCTAATAAAGATCAAAGACTTGAAGGAACATTTCATTTCTTTTGATGAAGTTATACTAGATAGATCACTTGTGCAGACCGTTCTAAATGGTCTTCCTGATTCATATGAGATTTTTGCTTCTACTCTTCATTTGATGATGAAAGGCAATCCAAATGCCTTATCATTTGAGGAGTTAGTCTCTGTTCTGTTGTAGAAAGATCATTCTAGGTAGAACAGGTCCATTATGCATGTTGCAGATCAAGCTTTCCTAGCTAGTCAAAAGGAAAAGGTAAATGGAGCTCATCTACTATAAGTACTGTAAAGGAAATGATCATGTCATAAAGAACTATCCAAAACAGGTTGCAAAAGAGGCAGAGAAAAAAGAGGCTGGAATGGTTGTTGTAGAGGCAAGAAGGTATATACTTGATGCAAAGGAAATACATTCTTGATCTTTTGAAGAAGTTTCGCTTGTGTGATTGCAAGACCATTTCAAATGCATTAGAAGTAAATGGTAAACTAAGTGCTCATGAAGGTGAAGAAGTGAAGGATGTGACTATGTATAGGTCAATAATTGGTTCTCTCTTGTATGCTACTATGACATGTAGTATAGGTCAATAATCTGATATCGCACATGTAGTTGGAGTGTTATCTCAATTTTTGCAAGCACCAAGAGTACCTCATCTTGTTGCAGCCAAAAAGATACTTAGGTACCTCGAAAGATCAGTGAATGAAGGTCTATATTATCCTTTTGATGATGGATTAAATGTACAAGCTTATTGTGATGCTGATTTGGCAGGTTCCAAAGATGACAAGAGGAGCACTAGTGGATATGTTATCATGCTAGGGAAGAAGACCATCTCATGGATGTCAAAGAAACATCCAACTGTGGCTCTTTCATCGATGCAAGCTGAGTATAGAGGCTTAGCACAATTCTCATGTGAGCTTATGTGGCTCAAGAAGTTGTTTGTTCATCTTGATTTGGAGGTTAAGTAAGTACCTATTTTTTGTGACAACATAAGTAGCATATGCTTGGCTCAAAATCTGGTGTTCCATGGAAGGTCGAAGCATATAGAAGTGCATTACCCCTTTATTCGAGAGAAGATCATGTCAAAGGATGTCAAGGTGGAGCATGTCAATACAAAGGACCAATATGCACATATGTTTACCAAAGCATTGGATGGAGTAAAGCTACAACACTTCAAGCCATGCATTGAGGACCTAGGCATTGAGACTTGAGGGGGGTGTTAAAAATCAAGTCTCAATCATGTGAAAAGGCTCAACCATGCATTTTTCAAGTGGAACAATAAAAAAAGAGGACCCAAAGTCGTGGAATAAAGTTAGACGCCTCATCAAACTCAATCAAATTCAAATCTCATCAAATCAGCCACCAAAACGTGCACCTACACTGATTGGTGGGTGGTTAGCTAGTTTGTAGGAAAAGTAAAACTCTATATAAGCATCATCACACCTTTGTTTCTTGAGTTGTATGCATTCCACAAGTTTCCCACTTATTTTAGTGAAGTCATAAACTCCAGCAAGCAGCCCCCTTGCTTGTCTACCTCATTTTCTCATGATTTTTCTCCTCTCTATCTACAGGTGTAGTTAGGCTTTTCCAAATCTGATTGTACCACATTGCACAACATTGTTTGCTTTCTCATTCTACTTATTTTCATTGATTTCAAGCTTCATTTTGTCTCTCATATTGTGCCCTGAACTTTTCCAAAGTTTCAAGTTATTTGGCAAAGTGAGTTGTGAGAAATTGCCAACTTTGTGAAGGTATATCTCTGCACATAGGCAAAGAGTGTTGCAAACAGGTAGCCGATTTTGCAGAGGGTGGTTCTCCCAGGCCGAATATCCATTTGGGATGATTTAAAGCTTGTTGGGTAGATCTTATAGTTTACTACAAGTCTGCAAAATTTTATTTTTAAGTCTCTGTACTGGTGCAAGGAAAAATTTAGAACAGTGAGCATATATCATTGCTTGTGGACCAAGTGGAGGGCAGCCATCTTCCATTTTTTCATTCGGGTTTTAGAATCATCCCCCATCAAATCATTTGTAGATCTTTCATAGTCTATGATCTTATATAGCCCATGACATAAAATGCCAAAATCAATAATCATGTTGCCATTTGACAGATCATGAACTGTACATCTGTCATCAACAAATATCATAATCATATCAATCTTGGCGAATGCAAAAACTGATAAGAGATTTTTCTTGATTCCTAGCACAAATAAAGCATCTAACAAAGTGAAAGAATGACCATCAGCAGTAGTCAAAATGATCTTACCAACTCCCATGACAGGATAAGAGGAGTTGTTGGCGCATGTGATAGTATTCCCTATAGGGCTAGGCTCTAGTGAAGTGAAGAAAATGTGCTTCGAGGTTATATGTTTGGTTGCCCCACTATCAAAGTACCAAACATCTGAGTCTACTACAGACATACACTATCCAAAAGATGATGGGGCAAAATCACAAACAGAAGTAAACACCCATTCTTGATTCTCCACAAGATTAGCAGACTCTCTTTTTGGTGTAATAGTACTTCAATCCCAAGGAAGTACCTTAAAATCCCTAAATATGAGATTTTAAACTCACATCCAAGCTTCCTCTTTATGTCCTTGATGTTGGCTTCATCGTCCCCTGTAATGATCAAATCATCAACATATATACAAATGAAAATAGTTTTGCTATCTTCCTTCTTCACAAAGAGTGATGGGTCTGCATGACTCTGATTGTATCCATATGTTACCAAGTAGTCCACAAGTATTTGGTTCCAAGCTCTTGGGGCTTGCTTGAGTCCATAAAGAGCCTTCTTTATCCTGCATACATGATGAGGAAACCTCTCATCTTCAAAGCCTTGGGGCTGGTCCATGAAGACTACCTCTTCAAGCTCTCTGTTGGCATACAAGTCAGATGAAGAGCATACTAGCGCAACGGAGGAGTCATGCACAATACGGCAACAAGGCCCAATCATTTTTTCCATGGACCATTTACAACTCAAGTGATTTTAATCACTACACAAACATTGTAAATTCCATTTTTGGTAGAATAGACTTCATTTTGTGCAAGCCGAGGAGTCCTCAAGCTTGAGGAGTATTAGAACTAGCTACATATCAATTCTCATAATTTTTAGACTCTGTTTGAGCCCTCAAATAGGCTCTAGAACCTAATTTTTAACTAGGCCGGACACTAGGTCTGGACAAGACCAAAGCTAGTTAGAAAACTATAAAAAGAGCTAGAGAGCTCATTTTTTAGGTTAGATTGTTTGTGAATTGAGCTTATGTAAGAGACATTTTGACTAATGCAAAGAACTCCATTGTTCCTCTCCTTGTTCTTGCCTTGTGTGTGTGTGTGTGTATGTGTGTGCATGCTTGTGTGCTTCTCACTCACACACTTGTGCCTTCACTTGCTCATAGTCTTCATACTAGTCCTCACGTCTCCACGGATTGACAATTATGAGGTGAATCTTCTCACGTTCGTACTCACCATTGTGCTAGAGTGACACCAAATTTGGCGCCGTTGCCGGGGAGAGAGCTTCGAGGACGAGCGTGTGATGGTAAGACGTCGAGTTGAGACATTGGAGTTATAGGTAATATCCTTCCTTCTCTTTATTTTTCTTCATTTTTTCCTTACTTTCGCATCACCATCATCACCATCATCATCCCCACCATCTCCCACCTCCATCTCCATCTCCACAAAAAGTTTTAGTTTTTTGGTCATATTACACTCCCCACCTCATTTCCCTCATTTCATTGTGAGAGAGGGCGAGAGAGAGCTTGCATGCTATCTGTTTTTGGTGTGTTTTTGAGCTTTTGTTGCAGGAACTAGCTGTACCACCTTCTCCAGCAGTGTGCGCAGGTACGACAGACTCTGCACAGGTCCCGGGACGACGACCTCTGTCTGTCGCGATAGACAGAAAAACTTAATATTTTGTGAATGCGTGTTTGGCACGGTAACCTACACCATTAGAGCACTCCAAATCACTAGAAGTTTCTCAAAAATTTGCGTTTTTTCAGTCTATCGCGACAGACACCGTCTATCGCGACAGACAGAGACCCACGATAGACCCCGTCTATCGCGACAGACCAAATCATGACAGACGACAGACACCGTCTATCGCGACAGACAGAGACCCATGATAGACCTCGTCTATCGCGACAGACCAAATCACGACAGACGACAGACACCGTCTATCGCGACAGACACCGTCTATCGCGACAGACAGAGACCCACGATAGACCCCGTCTATCGCGACAGACACCTGTCTATCGCGACAGACCAAAATTCCACGACAGATCCAGTCTATCGCGACAGACACCGTCTATCGCGACAGACCAAATCACGACAGACGACAGACAGCGTCTATCGCGACAGACCACTCTATCGCGACAGACACCGTCTATCGTGACAGACCACTCTATCGCGACAGACCACTCTATCGCGACAGACACCGTCTATCGCGACAGACCACTCTATCGCGACAGACACCGTCTATCGGGACAGACACCGTCTATCGCGACAGACACCGTCTATCGCGATAGACCACTCTATCGCGACAGACACCGTCTATCGCGACAGACACCGTCTATCGCGACAGACAGCCCCCCACGATAGTTTGTGTCTATCGCGACAGACACCGTCTATCGCGATAGACAAACATTTTCAGCAAAAATTAAGGGGTAAATTTTTTGGAAATTTAAGCTAAATTTTGGGCATATTTGCACTCTCAAATACTCACACACTTGCAAAGGCCTTAGAAAAATGCATTAAAACCCCTGAAAGGTTCTGTTTGTCTGGTTAACCCCCTAAACCCTGAACGGCCATAACTTTTTCATACGAAATCCATTTTTTGAGCTCTAGGGCTTGTCGGAAGTTTGGAATAATGCGTTGATTTTCAGATAGGATATTTGGAAGTTGACACACTGAGGGGTAGGAACACCAAGGGAGCTCTAGAGGAAATTTTTAGCAATACAAAAGGGGGAACAAGGGTCATTAAAAAAGTGTCTGAAATAAATTGTCTGTCAATTGAAAGATCAACTTGGAGCTAATCTTGGGACTGATGCAGGTCATTGAGAAGCAATTGAGAGCGTCCAAGCAAGGGCTTTGTGCAAGCTTGAGAATCAACTTCTCGAGCACTAAAGAGCAAGGATCAGCAAGAAAGGTCGGAATACTCTCAACTCCCCTTCGTCAATTCCTAGCTTAGGCTAAGAACGACTAGAGGTAGGAGTAAGTCAGGGCGACGATAGGCAATTATCAAGTTGAAGCATACCTAAACTTTCAAGTTCAAGCTAAGGACATAATCTTTGTACTATCGAGAACTTTAAAGGAAAAGAACTTAACGTGGAACGATCAACTTTAAGTGCGGAACTACACTCAAATATACCTTACGACGTGATATCAGACAAGAATTTTAACACGGGAATCAACTAAAAAGAATCAAGTAACTGATACAAAAGGACTCTACAACGAGGTTGTACTTGGGCAAATTTGGGCTATTCAATTAGGCTTATGAACCTTAGATCAGGGCGACATCTAGTAAGGGATAGACAAAGCCTTAGGTCTTCAGAGGCTAGTGTCAACCACACTGCTAGGTCGTGGGCCCAGCAGTTGAGCCACCACTCATACTACCCAAGTTCTGAGACTAGTGAATCCGAGATGACTCAAGGTATGGAGAGACCTACAGGAAGTTCAGGAGTGCCATACTTGCACAGGGTAGAAGGCCCTTACAAAACGTAGTTGGAATACCTTAGGACCAACCGATTAGGTGCCAGCATCTATGAGGACGGCCTAGGAAGATCTGTGGTACAGATTAAGAATCCTAATCAATCCATTGGACTAGAGCGCCCAACTGTCAAGTTTGAAAACGGAGCATACTTGGACAAAGAAGGAACCATATATGTAGTCACCAGTCACCCAGATAGGACGGACGAATTTGGAAATGTGATCCCAGAAGCGGACTTAGGGGACCTAGAGCAAGGAAACATGGGTACAGAACCTAGAACCCCTCGAGGCAAATCGGTTCTCACTAGGATTATCACACCAGAGTGGATCCCCCAGGATAATAAGAGCATAGATTTGCTCCTCAATCGAGAAACTGACGAAGCCTTTTGGAGGTATAAATCTGATCAGCCAACTGATATAGGAACAATCATGATCTATGAGTTTAAGGATCCTGATAGCCCAGGCAGAGTGACCTACTTAGATCACGCTTCGGAGAGGATCTTTGTGGTGATAGAAAATGATAGTGTTGAGCCCATAAAAGTCATGTTGGTCAAAGTCAACTGGTCAAAGTCAACTGGTCAAAGTCAACAAATGTCAAGGTCAAAGTCAGCAGTTGCAAAGTCAAAGTGCGTAAGTGCAGGTGTCAAAGTGCACGGGTAGTGCACAATGAATTGTCCATAAAGGGTAAATTGGAGAAAATGGGTTGCAGGTTGCAAAGGTACGTGATCGACACTCACATGAAGGCAAGGGCCATTCATGAAGGCAAGGGCCATTCTTGGACCAATGTTAGAGTAAGCAAGAGAGCATAGTCTAAGGGAGCAAGAGAGAGAAGTGCAAGAGTCACCAGTGCGACGACGCAGAGAAGTGGAAGTGAAGAAGTGCATAAGGAGTGCCTAAGGGATTGTGCAGAGAGTGCTAAGCTAGTTCCCCAAGTATCTCAAGGTCCCATTGCAGTGGGTGCGTGCCGACAGAAGGTATTCACTCCTCCCCCTTTGTGGAAGCTTGGTGCAAGGTGTGCACAAGGATAAGCTTGAAGCAGGCGGAGGTCTGGTGCAGAGGAGCTGGCAGCAAGAAGACTTTGGGATATTTGGTATTTTGTGATTGGGCACTCTGTGGGATTGTGCACAGAGGTATTGGCTTGTCTTGTACTTCAAACCTTGTAATTGTCTTACTGTAATCAATCGGCAGAAGCTTCCAGGTGTATTTTCTCTTCTTATTTCTTCCCCTTTTCTCCTACAAACCCTCAAACTCCTTCTTGTCTAAGAATCCACCAACAGATAGGCATGCTTACACTTGGAAAGGTGAAATTATTTCCCCCAACCAAGATCGAATGTGTCCTATGGTCACCCTGGTGCTGGAACATCCCAAGCTCATGGAATTCAAAGAGACAGGAGTAGAGATAGGCCAGAAGTGAGCTTTGCCAACCCAGGGGGCAGAGAAAGAACGAGAATGGAAACAAATAGAGTAGAGCCTGAGGTACTTAGAGCTCACAGGAATCAAAGAAATGCGGATGAGTTCCCTCTACCACGACCTAGAGAGCACACAAGGACTTTGAGACCAACTCAGCTAGTTAAGTCCATGAAGAATTACTTCGATGGCATCGGAGATCCATATGATCATGTGGCTGAGTTCAGGCAAGTGTTGAGAGCTGAACAAGTGGAGGATTTATTCACACAATATAATGCCTTTGGTCTAACCCTTAGGAACACAGCCCTCACATGGTTCCAACCATTGAATGAGAGACAGTTCAGGAGCATAGACCAACTCCTAGAGGCTTTCATTATTGAATTCTCTAAGAGTGGCATAAGACATAATACCTCCTCGCTGATTCACAGCTTCAAGCAAACCCCTCAAGAGACCGTGAGACTTGCAGGAAGAAGATTTAGGCAATATCTTGAAAGATGCCGTGTCCCTGAGCTACCCACACCAGCTAAGCAAGTGGCTTTATTCTTGGATGGATTGCTAAGTACCAAATTGAGATCATATGTGTATCTGAAGGACCCTAGGACTATAGAAGAGTGTGTACGCATGTGCATTGACATCGAGGATAACCTAGGGGAGGAGTTAGAGCTTTCCAAGATATACAAAGATTCAGATAGTGCCTCTAGTCTCTCTTCCATGCAATCCACATCAATTGAGGAACTTGCAGATAAAGTAGCTCAGAAATTAGGTGTCACTAGCAAACAGATCCCAAGGTATGCCCCTGTGAAAAGATGCTATACTTGTGGTGGCGACCACATGGCGAATGTCTATCCCATTATGGCTCAACCCCAAGTTAATCCTAGTAGCCAGTACTACACCATAGAACGAAGGTACACCAATCACACCGCGCAAGACTGCCCATACAATAAGCAAGCGGTTAGGCAACCCTACCCTCAGCCATACCCTCAACAAGGCAGATACCAGAGCCAGTACCCACCTCAGCAGTATGTGAGACCTCAACAAACCTACCAACCCTATCAAAACCAACTGAGACCCCAGCCAGTGCTAGCACAGCAACCACCTGCTCCTACTAATGTGATCCCAGTAAAATATGCAGCTGCAGAAGAGAACCTGAATAGAGCTATAGTCCCTGTAGCATCATTGCTTTCTGAAAGTGACCCGAGTGACCATAGCTTTGATTCTACACATGTTGATAGCCCCCATGCCTACTACATGCAGTCTCCTGAGCGTGGTGAGTCTTACTATAGTGAAGAGCCAAATGAACCTAGTTGGGAGTCAGATTACACAAACGTCATGTATGCAAACCCCAACCCTAGGCCTCAACCTAAGCAAGTAAGACCCCCATTCCCTAAAGGACCATGCTACAGATGTCAGGAAGATCATCTCATTCGTGATTGTCCCTTACCTCCACCTATGCAACCCCAGTCAGTAACAATTCAAGGCTTTTGCCAAGAATATGGAAAGGAGCATCTCTTACAAGACTGCCCTAAGAATCCTAATAATATGCCAAAAATCACTCCTATTAATGTTATTGGGTTAGTGGTAGATTCCACAGGAAGTGTCACTTCCACTGCACCCGTACAGGTAGTCACTAGAGCTCAAGCAGTGCAGCAAAACCAAGGGGTAAGCAAGGAAAAGAGCCCAGACGCTAGCGATACTGAGAGCCAAAATAAGAAGAGAACAAGAGCTTGGAGAGATAGCCGTGAACGTATGAAAAGGCAATGGGCAAAGAAGATGAGTGAACTTGAGGAAAGTCTACGAGAAACCAAGGCCAAAATCATAGAGATCACATCTCAACCGCACTCTCACACATTCCCACCGCTACCATCCCCATCACCCTCCATCCCTCCAGCCTCTAATACACCCCACGTAACCGACCCACCACCCCGAGCAGGATCAGTATTAGCTGATCCCACTCCTGAAGACATAGACATGATGCTTAAAGCATATCATGCCAGAATCCAAGAAGGGCCAAATTTCACGGATCATGACAAGTGCTACCCTAGAGCTGACCTAGAGATAGAAAGAACCAAGCTTTGCGCGAAAATGGTCGCATTGGATTAGACTATGTTTGAAGCCAGTCGCCTTTTCAATTACTCGGGCTCAGCCAAGACGCAATTACACTTGGATGGACTTCTAGAGAAGTTGGAGGCATAATTGCAAGATCTGCCAAGGAAGAAAAAAATCAAGAAAGAGATAAAGCAAGCAAAAACATGACCCATCCCCCATCGAAAGCTTATGTGCCCAATTCCACTGAACCAGACAACCCCCCCTCCCTAGAAAGAATAGAGAATATAATGGCACAATCACAAAAGGAACTCGCCCCTCAACACCATGACAAGGCTAGTGAAAGAGCAGGTCTTCCTACCCAGAAAGCCTATGTGCCTGAGGCCTACGTGCCTAACTCTACGGAGCCAGATACCTCTTCTTCTATGAATCAATACACACCAGAATTCTTGCGAGAGATTCAAGAAGAGAAATGGGCTAAAGAGAGTGAAGTTCCTCCTCCCATTGAAATGGTGGATGACACACATGATCAATTCCCACAAGACCTTCCTTGCATTTATGGAGAGCAAGAGAGTGCCCAATCTCAAGAAAGATTAGACTTCGAGTCTAATTCTTTACAAGAACTACCCCATTTCACAGGCCCATGGGAAGCAAAGTCCACATGTATGAGAGCACCTACAGTCATGGTAAGAAACGAACATTGAGTCATACCTAGGAACACAGAGGTAGTGAAGAACACCAAAGTGCAGTGCAATCTCACTTTGGAAGAGCTGCTCAAGGTTAGACCAGAAGTGTGGAAACATGTAGCCACTCAAGTGCCTGAGATAGAAAAACCTCGTTCCTAGGTAGGATCACATAGGACAGTGCCAGAGATACCCTTGGATAAGATAGGAGATATGTGTGAAGGTGAAGAAGGGAACACCTATCTTCCCATTACCTACCAGGAGTACACCACCAAGGCAGTTTTGGACTCAGGTGCAGGAGTTGCAATTGCCACCACTTCCCTATGGAAGCGTTGGGGCAAGCCAGCACTCAGGCCAACGAGAATGAAATTGCAGATGGCCAATGGTCATATTGAGAGACCCTTAGGATTACTAGAAGGAATAACTCTCACCACCTGTGGTGTCGAGTTCGAGCATACCTTTGCTATATGTGATTTTAGCAAGAACCATGCCTATGAAATGATCTTGGGACGACCCTTTATGCGACAGTTGCAAGTGATACAGGATTGGGGAACCAATTCTTTGTACCTGCAGCACTTAGGTGTTACGACCAAAGTCAATCTCAAGGATTACTCTCATAGAGATGTCCCTCCTATCCAATGGAACCCCATCCATAGAGCCAAAGATGATACGGAATCGGTGCATTCCATAGGATCACGATCCTCATGGATGCATGAAGACACTCACTTATGGATGTGCAAAGTAGCAGTAGAGGAAGAGAAGAGAGAAAAGGCCAGAGAAATAGGTGCAAACGAAACACATAGACCCATTCAAGACCCAGCCTATGCACCTGTAGTCTTTCCTGACGAAGAATTTGAACCCCACGGCTGGGCAGAAATCCTAGCAACAATCGATGTAGCCATCAATGAAGAACAATGGACACCTCACTGTGATGAGGATGGCTATGACATTTCAGTCTTCTCCATAGAGCCAATCATGGGAGAGGCAGTTCTAGAAGAATGCGAACCTAGCCCTGATGCATTTGAGGATGCAAGTGACTCCGATCTAGAGTCAATCATTATGGACCCACCTTTTGCATCAGATGAAGAATACTTCTATGAAGTAGAATTTCAACCCCAGAGGCACGGAGAGCTTACCAAAGACGTAAGGCTAGCCACACATGTAACTCCTAAGGAAGAAGGAAAGAAAAGGAAGAAGAAAGAAGTCACACAAGAAGAGGAGGAATCTTTGTTTGAGGTCCCAGAAAATTTTAAGAAGTATGAGATAGATGACAGAAGAGTCATGATCAGAATGCCTAAACGAGAGGCACAATTAGGAGAGGCCTATGATAACAAAGAAACCACCAAAATAATAGTAGTGGCCCTAGAAGAAGGAGAGGAGAGATGCACGTACATAGGCCATGACCTAACAGAGGAAGAAGAGCATGCGTTAACTGCCTTGCTAAGAGAATATAGAGATGTGTTCGCTTGGAGTTACAAGGATTTGAAGGGTGTTGATCCAGACATATGCTCACACACTATCCCCATGACCTCAGATGCCAAACCCTCTAAGCAAAAGCCATATACATACAATGATAATTACGCTGCCAAGATCAAAGAGGAGATAGATAGACTGGTTGAAGCTGGATTTATCTATGAAATTGAGCACACTGAGTGGGTATCCCCCATCGTAGTGGTGCCCAAGAAGAATGGAAAGCTGCGTGTATACATTAACTTGAAGAAGGTTAATGCAGCCACAATTCGGGATAACTATCCGCTTCCTATCACAGAGCATCTCTTAGAAAGAGTAGCAGGCAAGGAAGTGTACAGCTTCCTCGATGGATTTTCGGGCTACAATCAAGTAGCCATAGCTCCAGAAGATCAGCATAAGACAACTTTTGCCACAGAGTGGGGTATATTTGCCTTTTGTGTAATGCCATTTGGGCTTACCAATGCTCCTGCAACCTTCCAGAGACTAATGTGCCATGTATTTAAGGAGTTCCTGAGGAAGAATTTAGAAGTCTATGTTGATGCTCTTTGTGCTCATTCCAACGTTAGACAAACCCATATTCCTGAACTCAGACAAATCTTTGACAAATGTAGAGAATATCAAGTCTGCCTGAACCCAGAAAAGTGCGTTTTTATGGTCAGGCAAGGCAAGATTCTAGGACACATAGTGTCAAAGAATGGCATATCCACTGATGAAGAAAAAGTGAGAGCCATAGCCAAGTTACCTAGGCCAAAGAATGTCAAGGAAGTACAAGCTTTCATGGGGCATTGTGGTTATTACCGACGATTTATACACATGTATGCCATCATTGCAAAGCCTCTGTACGGACTTCTGACAAACTTTGAGTGGACTGAGGAATGTGAGAATTCCTTCAATGAGCTTAAACGGCAATTATGTTCAACACCAATCTTAACCACACCGGATTGGAATAAGCCTTTCCATGTTCATGTGGATGCATCCAATTATGCCATTGGATGTGTGCTTGCACAACCTACTGGTGAAGGTAATATGGATCTTCCAATTGCCTATGCTAGTAGACAATTGAATGCAGCTGAATGAAATTATACCACTACTGAGAGAGAAGGCTTAGGCATGGTATATGCAATTAAGAAATTTAGACACTATTTGCTTGCAAATAAGTTTAAATTTTTTACTGATCATCAGGCATTGCTATACCTCGTAAACAAGCCATGCAATACAGGAAGATTAGTAAGATGGTTTCTCTTGCTAATGGAATATGACTTTGAGGTAGTGGTGAGAAAAGGGAGGACTCATTTGAGAGCAGATCATCTCTCTAGGCTCACATGTGGAGAAGCCCCACAAGGAGTGTCAGATGACCTTCCTGATGCTTACTTGTTTAATTTGGAAGTGGTGCCGCAGTGGGCTAAGCCATTGGTACCAGTGTTGACATACGGACCTAACCACCCAGTAATAAACACACAGGATAGAGAGGTAGTAAAAGCCCAAAAGTATCACATCATGGCAGGAAGTATGTACAAGCACACAGATCAAGGGATCTTGGCTTGTTGTGTGGAAGAGGATGAGTACGCTGAATGGTTGCAATTAGCACATGTAGGTGCATTAGAGCAACACTACTCAAAACAACAAACCCTACAGACACTAAGGAGACTCGGAGTGCATTGGCCAACTATGGAAGCTGATGTCCAAAAGTTGTGCAAGGAATGCCCAATCTGCTGCACTAAACCACCTGTGGAACATGCCACTCTTTATCAAGTGTCCATAGTGCCAGATTGGAGTGAACCTCTAGTATCCTTCTTAAGGACGAGAACATTCCCTTCAGACATGACTCTGGCTAGGCAAAGGAGTTTAGAACAAGAAGCCCAGGATTATTCACTCATTGGTGACAATCTATACAAGCGTGGTAAAGATGGTTACCTGAGACTATGTGTCCATGAGAGTGAATATCTCAAAATCTTGGATACTGCTCACCAAGGTGTAGCAGGGGGACACTTTGGACCAGATCGGGTAATCAAGGCAATACAATTTGCAGGCTTTTGGTGGCCAACCCTTCACATGGATGCACATACCTATGTGAAACGGTGTGATGTTTGTCAGAGAACTCAGTACCCTATACGCAAGGATGAGATGCCACTGAAGCCTATGATGGGCGGACGTGCGTTCTCTAAATGGGGAATAGACTTTGTTGGTCCTATTAATCCCCCAGCTAAGGGTTCACATGCTGAATATATCATCGTGGCCACAGACTATCTAACCAAGTGGGTAGAAGCAAAAGCTACTACAAAAAATGATGCTCAAACAACAGCAAAGTTCTTATTTGAAAATGTATTTACGAGGTACGGATTGCCAATAGAGTTGGTGAGTGATAGAGGCACACACTTCTTGAATGAAGTCATAGAAAACCTTCTCCAAGAATTCTTGGTGTACATAAGAAATCGGCCCCCTATCATCCACAAGCTAATGGCCAGGCTGAGAGCACTAATAAGATCTTATGCAATGTGCTGACTAAACTAGTGAACAATAAACGCTCTGATTGGGACAAACAGCTAGACCATGCTGTTTGGGCATACTGGGTTGCCTATAAAACGGTACTCCAAGCCACCCCCTTTCAGATGGTATTCGGCCAAAATGCTGTGCTACCCCTGGACTTTTTGATACCTACATTGAAGGTAGCACAAGAGCATGACTGGACAGGCCATGAACTCTCCTCTCGAATCTTTGATCTTGAACGTCTAGGCGAAACACGATTGAGAGCTGTTGTAGGAATCTATGCAGCGAAGAAGAGGCAAAAGGCATATTTTGATACACATGTGAAGGAGAAAGGCTTGAAGGTAGGCGACCTAGTCCTAGTCTACACATTGAAGCAGCATGCACGGAAATTAGAGAAAAGAGGTTATGGGCCAATGATTATCAATAGAATCTCCACAAGTGGTGCAGTTCAACTAGCCACTTTAGAGGGCGATATTCTACCAAGTTACATAAGTGGATGCATAGTCAAGTTATATCAGGAACCCCTCACTGAAGAGATGCTAAATCGACTCAACACTGCCAAGAAACGTAAAGAAGAAGAGAAACGAATTAGAGAAGAAGCACAGGCAGAGGCTTTAGAACGCATCCGACGAATGAATTTGAGGAGACAAGGTAGAGACCCGCCTATGCTTGACACTCAAGAATCTGTAGGCTATCCTATGGCCATGTGCGAGACTTCAGGTGGACATTCCCATAGAATAATCGACCGACGGCCTTTTGTAACCGTAGGAGTAGGACAAGGAAAGGGTGCAAAGATTGTAAGAGCTTTGATTGACTCAGGTGCATCCACTAGTGCTGTCAAGTTGTCTTACTGCCAAGAATTGAAATTAATTGTCGATCCTATAGAAGCATATCTCATAGGATTGGGAGGTGTGGAAACCCCTTGCATGGGCGAGGTGGATCTTCCCATCTCCATTCAAGACGAAGTGATGACAGTCAAAGTACTAGTGTGTCAAGATGAGGACCTCACTGAGCCTCTTGTCTTGGGTCAAGACTGGATCTATGATCATGCAGTCAACCTCAACCTAAGAAGTGGACTTCTTCAGGTATGGGTCGATCATAGCTGAATTACAGTTGAATTGGAAAATGAGGCACTCAAGGAACTAGGCAAGGCACAAACTCCTGGTCCTTCCAGGGGAGCACATGAAGTTGACAATGCTATTTTTGTCCAAAACTGTATGATGCAGAAAGAGGCTAATCTCAACAACGGAGCCAGGGAGAGGACGAAACTCCCTTCTTTTCCAAAGACCAGAAGGTTGCAACAACCCACGGCAGATCAAATACAGAAGAAGCAGAACACTACCGATACTAAATGCCAAAAAAAGGAGCAAAGCAGATTGTTCCAGCCATGGAAGCAAGTATGGAGGCGGAAAGGCGAATACCCTATTCAGACCAGGCCGACCCCACGACCAAAACCTCTTATTAGTAGTCAACAACATGACATTAATGAGAAGTCCTTCATTAATTCTTCTGCGAAGGTGAAGTCTATTTGGGTACCCAAGAAGTCAATGAAGGTAAGCCCACAATCACGACAAATCTGGGTGCCTAAGGCTTGCTTGCGGGCTCAAATAGCTACACCAAGGCCGCAACCGGTACAACATGTTTCACTCACTCGAACATCTGAGGCCCAGTCTTACGCATCACGCACGGACACATATTCTTCCATGAGCACTAGTAGAATCACTTGTAAATGGGTCCCTAAAAAGCCTCATCTTCAAGCAGATACCCCTATCAAACTCTTCAGAGTCCCCACAAAATCAAGATCAAAGCCCATCCACTGCATTTGGCAACCTAAAACTTGTAATAAACCCCCGGACCCCAGTTGTAAATCCATGCCCACCTACTAACTACGTCACTCTCACACTACATCATTCCACTTAGTTCGTAGGTCCAACCAATTCCTAACTACATACACAAGCACCGAGTACTTATTAACCTACTAATCTCTCCCAAACCTCATGATAATGTTGTAATGGGGACAAAAACGGTTCTAACTTGTTCTTTACAATGTTAACACATGTTTCTATATTCTCACAGAATCAGAAGGAAAGAAGTAACATGGCAGAAGCGACAGCTCCGAGCTCACAAGTAGGAATACTTACTGCAAGAATCGATGTGGATAGTCTACCTGCGGATGTGCCACCAACTGAACGACCTATGGAGCTGCAACACCTTCAGCAGATCCCGGTACCGGATCCACCCACAGGGATCACAGAAAGAGTCCATGCCAATTCTCATTGGTTCAATGGCATGCCAGGTCCATTAGGAGAGGCCAAGTATATATGGGAGTCTAAGTGCGAGTATGACAGATCATGGGTTCGATTCCAATTTTTCTCCAAGGAGTTTGAGACTCTACAGAACACCGAGGATCTCCAGACCATATGGCAACGTGCAGGGCTAGCAGAATACTTTGAAGCACCACTACCTAAACCGGATCTCCTCCGATGCTATTATTTGGTCTCCACATTACAAGCTAATGAAGAAAAGGACAAACCAGGATCATTTGTTCTTCCTTCCTTGCTGGGCAACAACGAGTTAAAGAGGTTTGAACTTACTGTGGAGTTGGTGAGTGCTGCTTTGAATATGCACGGCACACATGTACCTTCTGAGAAGGATGCTCTCGTTCCTACAAACATGAAGGATAGGAAACTATTGAAGCTTAAAGACATGGCAGCACTCACACCAAACGTGTCCATCCCTCTCCGTATGTGCATGCAACATTTTGCTTTCCCCGGCCAAGACCGCTTCACACAACCACACAAAAGAATCTGGTTCGCTCTCTACTTAGCGGAGGCAGGTGCGTTACCAATTAAGCTGCCGGTATGGATTATAGATCAATTGTATGAAGCAAATAAAAGGTCTTCTAGGAAATTAGTGGTGAACGGTTGCTGTGCAATCACACGCATTATTTACCGGTGCCTAGCATACGATGTTCCCATTGAACGTGCCTTAACTTGGGCACAATTATAAATTTTTAAGAAGCTCAAGACGTCCACACATCAATCCAAGTGCATGAGGGGTGCAATCCCTTGTGTCCAGACAAGGGAAGTTCTGACTACTCCTGAAGTATCGCCACGAAGGGAGACCACTGTACCTCCCTTTACCATTAGGATACCCAGGTCTGGATCTAAAACTACGACACAAGCTACCCCTTCAGCTCCTCCTGCTCCATCTGAATTTGAATTTGCTACAACTGGAGATGCTGAAGGAATGGATCCTCAGGACTTCTAAGCATTCTTACAAAGTACACAACTCTCTGATGTAGAGTATTATTCAGATGCAGAAGAACAAGGCACATCTTCACAAAGAAGAAGAAAATCTACAGACGACCGCCATGTACATTGGAGTGACGCCCAGCAAGGTCAACAACAAGGACACCTAGAAGAAGAAGGAGCATATGAAGAGGAGACCACTGAAGCGCCAACCTATACAGCAGAACTCCGAAGGCTGTATCAAATTATGGAACGAGTGCGATTGCAACAACTGCTCACCGAACAGAGCAGTAGAGTACTCATGACTCAGCTGTTGGAAGAAGCAGGAGTTGACTCAGAATATAGTGAAGGTCTCTTATTGATGGCAGAAACATATGGGGTAGTAGAAGCAGTGCGGACCGCCATTAGGAGGTCTCCAGTTCAATATGATCCACGAAGATTCCAGACACGACCACGCTCAGGTAAGAATATCCAGATCCCCATTACAACGGCAGAAGGGCCAATTATTACATCCGAACCCATCAGGACAACCTCCCATACAACAAAAACTGCTAGCCAAGAGCACCCAGTCACCCATGAGGAGTCCACCGAGCCACTACCACCCACACCCCCACCATCGCCTCCTAGAGTAGAAACCGTGGAAATCACCTCGACCGCTCAACCCACCGAACCAACCTTCATCTTCCGTACTCCCATCTCTAGTTCAACCCTATTCTCCACCTCTGATAACCCAATCTATGAAGCAACCCCCATCAATACACAATCCACCGAATCGCTCATAGAGCCTGCCCTAGGACAACCATCCCCCATGCCCTCAGCCATAGGTCATCTTGACCCTAGATCCATATTCATGGGTTTCCCTGCTACCACGCAACCCTTCATGCCCTCCTCAACTCTACAACCTCAACCCCCGACCTCCATCTCTCCACTTCTCCAATCCCTCCATAACTTCCTTGCTAGAACTTTTCAACCGAGGTCTCAACCATTCCCTTTATTTTCAGCTCCCCACCCCACTTCTCATCTATTCACCACTTTCACACACACACCACCTACCATTCCAATGTATATGGTAGACCCCACACTCGCACCCACTCCTGAAAGTATGGACATTTCACCACCCTCGGCACCTCCCCCTCCCCCCACGCTTCCACCTCCTCCCATTCCCCCTCCACCAATTTCACCCACACACTCGTCTTCAATAGACACATCATTCACTCTTCCCCTTCCTCAATTCCCTTCCCATGCATCTTCCATTGTAAACACCACCCCCTCATCTATAGGAAATGCATTGGACACCATGCTAGCTTGTATATCAAACCTAAGGACAGATTACAATCAGCTCTAGCAACAGAATGAACGCCTGCAAGAGCACTCGGAGACACTACAACACAGACTTGCTGCACTAGTGGAGGAAAATGCTCGCCTCCACACACAATTCCAAACTCTCCAAGAGGCTCATAGCATATTGGAGGTACAGTTACAGAACACAGATGAGGAAGCAATACAAGTGGTAGAAGGTCATCTACGGACACAGCTGGAATGCAATTCAAAGCTTCAGCGAAATATGGCCCTACTCAAGCGACATCTGGCTGCCGCTCATGAAGAGAATCGACGCCTGCAATTACAAAATCAGGAGAACCTAGAAGCAGCTATCGAAAGCACACCTGGGGCACCCATCAGCCCATCAAAGTTTCAAGCAGTGACCCCCGACAATATCAAGATCATATTGGAAGACTATGCCATGCTGCTTGAAGCACATGACCTGCTATCAGAGGAACTGGGTCAACTGAAGCAGAAACACCAAAAAGAAACAACAGCAGCCTCTCAAACCACCTCCTCCGCGGCTTCACTTCTCACAGACTCAGAGGCCTTAAAAGATCTCCAGAAACAGGTCACCGAATTGCAAGCACGTCTACTACAATATGAGAGACCACCCTCCTCTCCAGAGGCTCCCACCGACGAAGAAGTAGTACAAATTCCTGTGGAATAGACATTTGAAGAAGAATACGACCCACAACCCTTCCCAGGAGGCCAACAAACGGAAGAAGCTCAGGACACATTCGAGGCACCACGACCTCCATGGCTACGTCAAGTGGAGGAAATCGGGAGTTCTCACGAAGAGCGCACAGTAGTGCAAAATCAGGCCATGAGGGTCATAGAGGAAACTGTGCTACAATCTGCTTACTTCAAGAACCTGTCATAGAGACGCCTTATCCTCTCATGTGAACTCCAATACAGGCCTTATTATATTATCTTGGCTGATTATAATGCAGAAATACAGAGAGTCACGGGTCAGATTCCTACCTTTGCTACCCAATTTCAACCCGAAGACCTTCCTCTAGAGGCGCAAACAGGCAAAATTCGTCAACCCACCTGGCAGCAGAAACTTCTAGAGACATATCCAGAAATGCTACGCACATGGAACAACGCGCCTTTACATCTTCTATACAATCCATGCTACGGTCCAATTCCACGCCGCAGGTCTTGGAAGGCATTCAATATCAAAGTGCAGAACAACGCGCAATGCAAGGAATGGCTAAACTACCCGTACATTGCGCCACCACAGGGACCACCATCGGTAGCATACATGATGGGAACAATTCACCATTGGATGCCGCGATTGAAGCCCATGCCAGATGTAGCAGCTCAAATGATGCTTAAAATTTTAGATATGATGCAGGTAGTCCTGAAAACTTTTAGAAATGCAGCCGCACCACAGGTACGTCTCCCGGGGGTTACCAATGGAAATTATGATTTGGTGTATGACATGAGCACCACCCCCAGTATTCGTGTGGCTTACGCCTAGCATGCACACATCAAATACCTCCCTGCATGTTACAAACAGACCTTCGAAGAAATGTTCAGATCAGGTTTTTGGGAGTATCACTCGGAGATCTTCGCACCGAAGCCAACACACCTGCTCCATCTCTTTGCTTGTGAACAAGCAATGTACTCTGAGTACTACACCACCCCGCAACCAGAGATCCCTGGCGCAATAAATTGGGATGCATTGGAAGCTGATCTAGTAAGAGGCTTAAGGATAGGAGAACACGAACTTGCCACCAATGTCATCCAATACTATATCGACCACCCGATAGAACAGAGGTCTGTCAGGGGCGACAGACGCTAGGAAGGGGGGCGATGTTGGCATACAAGTCAGATGAAGAGCATACTAGTGCAACGGAGGAGTCATGCACAATACGGCAACAAGGCCCAATCATTTTCTCCATGGACCATTTACAACTCAAGTGATTTTAATCACTACACAAACATTGTAAATTCCGTTTTTGGTAGAATAGACTTCATTTTGTGCAAGCCGAGGAGTCCTCGAGCTTGAGGAGTATTAGAACTAGCTACATATCAATTTTCATAATTTTTAGACTCTGTTTGAGCCCTCAAATAGGCTCTAGAACCTAATTTTTAACTAGGCCGGACACTAGGTCTGGACAAGACCAAAGCTAGTTAGAAAACTATAAAAAGAGCTAGAGAGCTCATTTTTTAGGTTAGATTGTTTGTGAATTGAGCTTACGTAAGAGACATTTTGACTAATGCAAAGAACTCCATTGTTCCTCTCCTTGTTCTTGCCTTGTGTGCGCGTGTGTGTATGTGTGTGCATGCTTGTGTGCTTCTCACTCACACACTTGTGCCTTCACTTGCTCATAGTCTTCATACTAGTCCTCACGTCTCCACGGATTGACAATTATGAGGTGAATCTTCTAACGTTGGTACTCACCATTGTGCTAGAGTGACACTCTCCATTTAGGAAAATATTCTTCACATCCAACTTGTACATCTTCCAAACTTTTGAGGCTGAAATTTCAATCAAACTTCTAATGGTGGACATCTTATCTAGTGGGCTGAATGTTTCTTGAAAGTCTGTGCCATAGGTTTGAGAAAAACATTTGGCAACCAGCCTTTCTTTATACCTAGAGATGCTCCCATCTGCATGCCTCTTTACCTTGTACACCCATTTGTTGCCAATGACTTTCATGTCCTTTGTTCTTGGCACAAATGAACAAGTATCATTTTCTTCAAGTGCTTTGAATTCCTCCTCTATGGCATCAATCCATTCCCTATGCTTATTTTCTTCTTCAAAAAAGTTAGGTTCTTCACAAGCTATAACTTGACTCATGTAGGCATAGTGTCTTGCAATGAATGAGTCATAAGTTAACCTTTGAATAGGGTATTTAACCCTATTGTATGACCTTACCTCACCATTAGGTGGTAGGAATCTCGTCCTCCCATGTTAAGATGCTTTTAATCCTGGAGTTTCTAATTTTTCCATATCTTCATCACTTATAGATTCCATGTCTACCCATCGATGGTCTTCGTCATTCGCCTTTTCCTTTCGTTTGCTACTTCCTTCACTTGAATGAGCTTTATTCCTTGTCCTTCCATGCCAAGCTGATGTAGTACTCTCCTCTCATGGTGTGCTTGAAGTGGTTGGATCACTTATCTCCATGCTTTGTTGTTGCCCTTTGAACTTCTTCTCGGCTTCATATGCATCGTCAACCTGTAACACATCTTTGCTACCATAGCAAGGCAGAAACGCATCAAATATTATATACCTAGATACCTTAAGCTCTTTGGTGCAAGGCTTATAGCATCTAAAACCCTTTTGCTCTGAATAATATCGAAGAAATATACACCTATCTACCTTCGAGCCTAACTTGTGTCTCAATTCTTGAGGTATTTGAACATAACAAACACAACCAAATACTTTCACATGTGAAAGGTTCAGTTTCTTACCACACCAAGCTTCATAAGGTGTAACTCCATGTACTCTTGAAGATGGACACCTATTCATAATGTATATGGCTGTATTTGTTGCATCAGCCAAATAAGAGTTAGGAACATTCATTTCATTTAACAAAGATCTAGCCACTTCTGCTATGTATCTATGCTTCCTTTCTGCAACCCCATTTTGTTGAGTTGTACACTTGCAAGTGAATTCACTTTTGATGCCATGGTCATGTAGAAAATCTGAAAATTCATTTGAAAAACACTCCCCCCCTCTATCCGATCTGAGAGTCTTTATATACTTCCCTGTTTCCTTTTCCACTAGGTTTTTGAACCTCTTGAAGTGGTAAAACACCTCTGAATTTGACTTCATGCAATACATCCAAAAAAACCTTGAATGATCATCTATACATGTGACAAAATATCTATTACCTCCAATGGATGGCTCCCTTGTAACTCCCCATACATCTATATGTATGAGATTCAAAACTTCATTGCTCACATGTAATCCCTTCTTGATTGGCAATCTGTTTTGTTTTCCTAATTGACAAGCATGGCACAAATGTTGCATATTCTGAGATGTAAGATCAGGTAGACCACTCACCAAGCCCTTCCTTTGCATGTCCTTCATCTTTTGTAAGTTTATGTGCCGAATTCTTGTATGCCATAAGTCAATTCCTACAATTCGTTTATTTCCAATTGACAAGTAGACAATGTGAGTGGTTGATGGCTGTACCTCCATGGTGAAGAGTCTTCCTTGCTTCTTTCCTTTTGCTATGAGCTTGTAAATCCTGCATAGGGACTTCAACAAAACATGCTTGATCATTGAACCTCACCTCATAACCTCTTTCAACCATTTGAGCTACCGAAACCAAGTTCTTCGTGATGGTTGGCACATGCAACACATCCTTCAACACCTTGGAGCTTTGCGATTTATTCAATGCAACATCTCTCACATGTGTAATCTTGTGCTCAATGTCATCCCCTGACTCTACATGTCCTTGAGTGATGGGTGAATGTAAATTAAAGAAAACATCTTTATTGCAACTCATATGGTTGCTAGAATCACTATCAATGTAGCATGTAAAATCTGAATTGACTCTTTCACTTGAGCCATACATCATAAGCAAGTTCTCATTTTCTGAATTTTTTGAATTACTAGCATAATTACCTTGGTTCCTTTTGTATCCTTGATTGCCTCCTCCTTTGGACCAACAATCTCTTGCATAATGGCCCGGTTTTCCACAATTGTTGCATTCTCCAATGGATGCTTCTCTTCCATGTGATCTTCCTCCTCTTCCTCTACCCCTTCCTGTTCCTCTTGATCCATACCTTTGGTTAGAGCCTTCTTGGTTGCTTGAGCTTGAGCTTGACCTTCCTCTCCCTCGGCCTTGGGAGTTTTTTCCACCTCTTTTGCCTTTGCCTCTACTTGCATAGAAAACTTAGGCTTGGTTGCCCTTTGATTGTGAACCTCCTTGGTTCATCTCCTCGGTCACCATCAATGTGACTAATTGATCAAACTTTGGTAGGGAATCCCTCAGATAAAGTGATATGGTGAATGCTTTCCACCTTTCATCCTTTCTCAAGCCATTGAGAGTGTGCACAACAAGATCATTGTCTTCGATTGGGCTCCCAATTGAGCCTAAAGCATCTGCAAGCTCCTTAACCTTCAAAATGTACTCATTTGCGTTAGTACTTGGTGACTTCCTAAGATTATTCAGCTCATTCATGAGATGAAACTTCCTTGCCTTGGTTGATGAAGAGTACAATATCTCCAAGGTCTCTCAAACCTTCTTGGATGTGTCCAAGTCTTGTATATGCCCTATCATGCTCTTGCTTATGTGTTGGGATAGAATGAATATGACTCTCTTATCCCTTTCTATCCATTCATTAAGTTCCTTGACCTAACCTTGAAATGGTGGATCATGTACATGAGGCATTGGCTATGTGCCCCTCACTAATCCCCACACTCCTTTGCCCATAAGGTAGTTGCTAACTCTAAATTTTCATGGTTGATAATTTCCTTTCTCTAACTTCTCTATTTGTGCATTATACTCGGCCATACTGAGATCTAACATGCTCCTATAGCTTCTTCTCAAGTGTTTTTATGCTTTAGAAGGTGTGGATATTACCTTTTGATAGCTTCTCCCTTGCTAACCTGACTAGTTGCAATCTCGATCGACGTATCCCCCTTTTGATGTCTTCTTGCTTTGATGAGTCCTCCTTGTGCTTCCACGAGTTGTCTTGATCCCTTCAAGTCTTCAATATGATGCCATGGATGTCTCCAAGCCTTATAAAATGGCTTTGGTACCGCTGATGGGGGATGATTCTAACCCCCTAATGCAAAAGCAGAAGATGGCTGCCCTCCACTAGGCCCACAAGCAGTGATATATGTTCACTGTTTTGAATTTTTCTCTCTACCAGTACAGAGACTTAAAATGAAATTTTCCAGAATTGTATTTAATTATAAGAGCTACCCAACAAGCTTTAAATCATCCCAAATAGATATTCCAACTAGGAGAACTACCCTCTGTGAAACAGGCTACTTCTTTGCAACACTCTCTACCTATGTGCAGAGATATACCTTCACAAAGTTGGCAATTTCTCACAACTCATTATGCCAAATAACTTGAAACTTTGGAAAAATTAAGGGCACAATATGAGAGACCGAATGAATCTTGAAATCAATGAAATGAGTACAATGAGAGAGCAAACAATGCTCTACAATATGGTACAATGAGATTTGGAAAAGTCTAACTACACCTCTAGATAGAGAGGAGCAAAATCATGAGAAAATGAGGTAAGCAAGCAAGGTGGCTGCTTTCTAGAGTTTATGACTTCTCTAAACTAAGTGGGAAACTCATAGCATGCATACAACTCAAGAAACAAAGGCAGGATGATGCTTATATAGAGTTTTACTTTTCCTACAATCTAGCTGACCACCCACCAATCAGTGTAGGTGCACGTTTTGGTGGTTCATTTGATGAGATTTGAACTTGATTGAGTTTGGTGGAGCTTCTAACTTTATTCCACGACTTTGGGTCCTCTTTTTTTATTGGTCCACTTGCAAAACTCGTGGTGGAGCCTTTTTGCATGATTGAGACTTGATTTTCAACATGATTCAGCATGTGCAGTACATGATTCTCACGTTATGTCAGATGCAAAGCTTTAGCATGCACGCTTAGGTCATATGAATTTTGCTAGTTTGCTATGCCTGCAGAAATCAGAAATGGCATTCTCTTTGCCCAAACTTGAGGACCCTAGAAAACATGTCTGTGAAGGCTGTATTTTGGGCAGAATGCAACGTTCCTCCTTTCCAAAAGATGGTTCAGTTCGAGCTACTCAGAAATTACAGCTTGTTCACAGTGATGTCTATGGTCCTATGTAGACATCCTCTTTTGGAAACTATCTTTACTTCATGACTTTCATTGATGATTTTTCTCTTACAATTATGTGTTCCTCGAGTAGCTTTGATGTGAACCTTTTCCCTATACATGGGCACTTTTTACTCTAGTGCTGGCCAGAGGTTTTTTCCCCATGTTACCACATACATGATTCACTCATATGTGGTGGTACTTGTTGAAAATCAAGTCTAAATCATGCAAAAAGGCTCAACCACGAGTTTTGCAAGTGGATCAATAAAAAAAGAGGACCCAAAGTTGTGGAATAAAGTTAGAAGCTCCACCAAACTCAATCAAATTCAAATCTCATCAAATTAGCCACCAAAAATTGCACCTACACTAATTGTTGGGTGGTTAGCTAGATTGTAGGAAAAGTCAAACTCTATATAAGCACCATCCCACCTTTGTTTCTTGCGTTTTATGCATTCCACGAGTTTCCCACTTAGTTTAGTGAAGTCATAAACTCCAACAAGCAGCCCCCTTGCTTGTTTACCTCATTTTCTCATGATTTTGCTCCTCTCTATCAAGAGGTGTAGTTAGGCTTTTCCAAATCGCATTGTACCAGATTGCAGAGCATTGTTTGCTCTCTCATTGTACTCATTTTCATTGATTTCAATGCTCATTTGGTCTCTCATATTGAGCCCTGAAGTTTTCCAAAGTTTCAACTTATTTGGCGGAGTGAGTTGTGAGAAATTGCCAACTTTGTGAAGGTATATCTCTGCACATAGGCAGAGAGTGTTGCAAACAGGTAGCCTGTTTTGCAGAGGGTGGTTCTCCCAGTTGGAATATCCATTTGGGATGATTTAAAGCTTGTTGGATAGATCGTATAGTCTAATAAAATTTTGTAAAATTGTGTTTTAAGGCTCTCTATTGGTGCAGAGAGAAGTTCAGAATAGTGAGCATATATCACTGCTTGTGGACCTAGTGGAGGGCAGCCATCTTCCATTTTTGCATTGGGGTGTTAGAATCATCCCCCATCAGTGGTATCAGAGCCATTTTGGAGGCTTGGAGACATCCATGGCATCATATTGAAGACTTGAAGGGATCAAGACAACTCGTGGAAGCACACGGAGGACTCATCAAAGCAAGACGACATCAAAAAGGGGCTATGTCGATCGAGATCTCAACTAGTCGAATGTTAGCAAGGGAGAAGCTATCAAAAGGTAATATCCACACATTATAAAGCATACAAACACTTGAGGAGAAGCTAGAGGAGCATCTTAGACCTTAGTGTGTCTGAGTATAATGCACAAATAGAGAAGTTAGAGAAAGGCAGTTATCAACCATGGAAATTTAGAGTTAGCAACTACCTTATGGGCAATGGATTGTGGGGATTAGTGAGCGGCATGGAGCCAATGCCTCATATACATGATCCACCACTTCAAGGGTAGGTCATGGCACTTAATGGTTGAAGGATGTGTTGCATGTGCCAACCATCACAAAGAACTTAGTTTCAGTAGGTCAAATGTTCGAAAGAGGTTATGAGGGGAGGTTCAATGAGCAAGGATGTTTTGTTCAAGAACCCATGTAGGACTACAAGCTCATAGCAAAAGGAAAGAAGCAAGGAAGACTCTTCACCATGGAGGTAAATCTATCAACCCCTCACACTGTCTACCTGTCAATTGGAAATAAACAGATTGCAAAATTTGACTTATGACATAAAAGAATTGGGCACATAAACTTACAAAGGATGAAGGACATGAAAAGGAAGGGCTTGGTGAGTGGTGTGCTTGATCTTACATCTCAGAATATACAACATTTGTGCCATGCTTGTCAATTAGGAAAACAAAGCAGATTGCCATTCAAGAATGGATCACATGTGAGCAATGAAGTGTTGAATCTCATACACACAGATGTATGGGGACCTACAAGGGAGACATCCATTGGAGGTAATAGATGTTTTGTCACATTTATAGATGATAATTCAAGGTTTGTTTGGATGTATTGCATGAAGGCAAAGTCAGAGGTGTTTTACCACTTCAAGAGGTTCAAAAACCTAGTGGAGAAGTAAACAGGGAAGTATATAAAGACTCTGAGATCCGATGGAGGGGGAGAGAATTTTTCAAATGAATTTTCAGATTTTCTACATGAACATGGCATCAAAAGGCAATTCACTTGTAGGTATACACCTCAAAAAAATGGGGTGGCAGAAAGGAAGAATAGATACATAACAAAAGTGGCTAGATCTTTGTTAAATGAAATGAATGTTCCTAACTCTTATTTGGCTGATGCAACAAATACAGCCATATACATTATGAATAGGTGTCCATCTTCAAGAGTACATGGAGTTACACCTTATGAAGCTTGGTGTGGTAAGAAACCGAACCTTTCACATGTGAAAGTATTTGGTTGTGTTTGTTATGTTCAAATACCTCAAGAATTGAGACACAAGTTAGGCTCGAAGGTAGATAGGTGTATATTTCTTCGATATTATTCAGAGCAAAAGGGTTTTAGATGCTATAACCCTTGCACCAAAGAGCTTAAGGTATCAAGGGATGTAATATTTGATGAGTTGCTACTTGCTATGGTAGCAAAGATGTGTTACATGTTGACAATGCATATGAACCCGAGAAGAAGTTCAAAGAGCAAGAACAAAGCATGGAGATAAGTGGTCCAACCACTTCAAGCACACCATCAAAGGAGAGTACTACATCAGCTTGGCATGGAAGGACAAGGAATGAAGCTCATTCAAGTGAAGGAAGTAGCAAAGGAAAGGAAAAGGCAAATGATGAAGACTATAGATGGGTAGACATGGAATCTACAAGTGATGAAGATATGGAAAAATTAGAAACTCTAGGATTTAAAGCATGTAAACCAAGGAGGAGGAGATTCCTACCACCTAATGGTGAGCTAAGTTCATCCAATAGGGTTAAATACCCTGTTCAAAGGTTAACTTATGATTCATTCATTGCAAGACACTATGCCTACATGAGTCAAGTTATAGCTTGTGAAGAACCTAACTTTTTTGACGAAGCAAATAAGCATAGGGAATGGATTGAAGCCATGGAGGAGGAAGTCAAAGCACTTGAAGAAAATGATACTTGGTCATTGGTGCCAAGAACAAAGGACATGAAAGTCATTGGCAAAAAATGGGTATAAAAGGTAAAGAGGCATGCAGATGGGAGCATCTCTAGGTATAAAGCAAGGTTGGTTGCCAAAGGTTTTGCTCAAACCTATGGCATAGACTTTGATGAGACATTCACTCCAATAGCTAAAATGTCCACCATCAGAAGTTTGATTAAAATTTCTACCTCAAAAGGTTGGAAGATGTACCAGTTGGATGTGAGGAATGCTTTCCTAAATGGAGAGCTTGAAGAGGTAATCTTCATGGAACAACCCCAAGGCTTTGAAGTTGAGAGGTTTCCACATCATGTATGTAGGCTAAAGAAGTCTCTTTATGGACTCAAGCAATTCCCAAGAGCTTGGAACCAAAGACTTGTGGACTACTTGGTAAAATGTGGATACAATTAGAGTCATGCAGACCCATCACTCTTTGTGAAGAAGGAAGGTAGCAACATTGTTTTCATTTGTATATATGTTGATGATTTGATCATTATAAGGGATGATGAAGCCAACATCAAGGACATAAAGAGGAAGCTTGGATGTGAGTTTAAAATCTCAGATTTAGGGATTTTAAGGTACTTCCTTGGAATTGAAGTACTATATAAAGAGCAAGGTATATACTTGATGCAAAGGAAATATATTCTTGATCTTTTGAAGAAGTTTGGCTTGTGTGATTGCAAGCCCATTTCAAATCCATTAGAAGTAAATGTTAAACTAAGTGCTCATGAAGGTGAAGAAGTGAAGGATGTGACCATGTATAGGTCAATAATTGGTTCTCTCTTGTATGCTACTATGACAAGACCTGATATTGCACATGTAGTTGGAGTGTTATCTCAATTTGTGCAAGCACCAAGAGTACCTCATCTTGTTGCAGCCAAAAGGGTACTTAGGTACCTCAAAGGATCACTAAATGAAGGTCTATATTATCCATTTGATCATGGATTAAATGCACAAGCTTATTGTGATGCTCATTGGGCAGGTTCCAAAGATGATAGGAGGAGCACTAGTGGATATGTTATCATGCTAGGGAAGAAGACCATCTCATGGATGTCAAAGAAACAACCAACCATGGCTCTTTCATCGATCGAAGCTGAGTATAGAGGCTTAGCACAAGTCTCATGTGCGCTTACGTGGCTCTAGAAGTTTTTTTGTTGATCTTGATTTGGAGGTTAAGCAAGTACCCATTTTTTGTGACAACATAAGTAGCATATGCTTGGCTCAAAATCCACTATTCCATGCAAGGTCGAAGCATATAGAAGTGCATTACCACTTTATTCAAGAGAAGATCATGTCAAAGGATGTCAAGGTGGAGCATGTCAATACAAAGGACCAATATGCAGATATGTTTACCAAAGCATTGGATGGAGTAAAGCTACAACACTTCAAGGCATGCAATCGAATGAAGGACCTAGGCATTAAGACTTGAGGGGGAGTGTTGAAAATCAAGTCTCAATCATGAAAAAAGGCTCAACCATGAGTTTTGAAAGTGGAACAATTAAAAAAGAGGACTCAATGTCATGGAATAAAGTTAGAAGCTCCACCAAACTCAATCAAATTCAAATCTCATCAAATCAGCCACCAAAAAGTGCACCTACACTAATTGGTGGGTAGTTAGCTAGATTGTAGGAAAAGTAAAACTCTATATAAGCATCATCCCGTCTTTGTTTCCTAATTTGTGTGCATTCCACGAGTTTCCCACTTAGTTTAGTGAAGTCATAAACTCCAACAAGCAGCCCCCTTGCTTGTTTACCTCATTTTCTCATGATTTTGGTCCTCTCTATCTAGAGGTGTAGTAATTAGGCTTTTCTAAATCTCATTGTACCAGATTGCAGAGCATTGTTTGCTCTCTCATTGTACTCATTTTCATTGATTTCAAGCTTCATTTGGTCTCTCATATTGTGCCCTGAACTTTGCCAAAGTTTCAATTTATTTGGCTGAGTGAGTTGTGAGAAATCGCCAACATTGTGAAGGTATATCTATGCACATAGGCAGAGAGTGTTGCAAACAGGTATCCTGCACTACAAGTCTCTAAAATTTCATTTTGAGTCTCTGTACAGTGAGCATATATCACTGCTTGTGGACCTAGTGGAGGGCATCCATCTTCCTATTGATATATTTAGGGAGGGATGTGTGTGAGCACACTAGGACTGTCAGGGCACTTTTTCCCTCTTTAGGAGGTTTTTTCCCCCGGCTTGTATATACGCCTATTGCCTTAATGGGCTACTTATCTTTGTACATTCTCTAGTAATACATTCAATATTATGTGTTGTGCTCCAAGCTTCTTCTCCTTCCTTGTGTTGTTTGCGTGCTTCTACAGACGTCTATCTCCAACAATTGGTATCAGAGCAAGTCGTCACTTCATCTAGGGCACCATCAACACTCCTCGAGTTGCAGTCTCAGAATCGCATGAATTCTGGTGAGCATACTCAGCGTGTTTTCGAGATCAAAACAGCTTCGCTATGTGGTGCCGAAATCACGATTTGAGCTCGTTTCGGCCTTTGGACGCACTATCATAGCACTTGTGCAGGCTATTTTGTCTTTTTGTGCCAAAGGTATTTACCAGTTTCTGTTCGCTAGTATAAGCGTCTCAAAGTTCGCTACAGGTCTAACAGAATTTGTGTGGGAAGTTATGTTCAACTTTTTGAGATACAGTCAATTTTCTGCATCAAGGTATTTTAGTAATTGGCCATGGCTGAAAGTACTGATGTTTTCCATATGTTGGCTATTGAGGATAAGTTGGATGGTACCAACTACCCGTTATAGGCTTATATGATGCAACATGTAGAGAGACTATGGAACATTGTGTAGGGTGTTGAAAAACGTCCTATCATGCCTACAACTGTTACAACTGCAAGTATAGAAGCTGAGGCAGAAGGTGTCAAAGATGATGATATTCTGCATATTCCTGTTTGTGCTGCGGTTTCTGCTGCACCTACTACACAACAAATTCGTTGGGATGGTAGAGATGCCCAGGCACATGCACTGATAGCTTTGTCTATCAAACATGCCATTATTCGTCACATTCGCTCTTGCAGAACAGCTAAGGATGCTTGGCATACACTTACCACCTTGTACCAAGCTAGGAATGTGGCTTGTGTTACTTACCTCCGAAAATAGTTGGAGAGTGAGCACATGAATGAAGGTAACTCTATGGACAGTTTTCTAACAAAGATCAAAGACTTGAAGGAACAGTTGATTTCTACTGATGAGGTTATACCAGATAGCTCATTTGTGCAGACCGTTCTGAATGGTCTTCTTGATTCATATCAGAGTTTTTCTTCTACTCTTTGGTTAATGATGAAACGCAATCCAAATGCCTTGTGATTTGAGGACTTAGTCTCTCTTTTGTTGCAGGAAGATCAGTCAAGGCAGAACATGTCCATTATGCATGTTGTAGATCAAGCTTTCCTGGCTAGTCAGAAGGGCAAAGAAAAATGGAGCTCTTCAACTAGTAAGCAGAAATCTGCAAATGGTACACATTCGAAGAAGGAGATAAAGATGGGAAGAAATCAGAAAAGCAGAAACTATTTTGCAAGTACTGTAAAGGGAATGATCATATCATAAAGAACTATCCAAAATTGGCTGCTAAAGAGGCAAAGAAGAAAGAGGGTGGAATGATTGTTGCAGAGGCCTCTACACCAAAAACAGAGTCTACTAATCTTATGCGGGAAGAAGAAAGGGCATTTATTACTGTCTGCAGTTTTGACCCATCTTCTCATGAGTAGTCCATGTCTGCAGTAGACTCAGATGTTTGGTATTTTGATAGTAGGGCGACCAAACATATTACCTCGTAGCGTAGTTTCGTCTCTTCACGCGAGCCTGCCCCTACAAGGAATAATGTTACATGCACCAATAACTCCTCTTATCCTGTTATGGGAATTGGTAAGATCATTTTGACTACTACTGATGGTAGTTATTTCACTTTGTCAGATGCTATATTTGTGCCACGGATCATGATGAACCTATTATCAGTTTCTGCATTAGCCAAGATTGGCTTGGTTGTGAAATTTGTTGATGATAGGTGTACAGTTCATGATTTGTCAAATGGCGATGTGATTATTGCGTTTGGCATTTTATGTAGTGGGTTGTATAAGCTCATAGAATATCAAAGATCTATGAATGATTTGGCATGTGCAGTACATGATTCTCAAGCTATGTCAGATGCAAAGCGTTTGCATGCATGCTTTGGTCATCTGAATTTTGCTAGTTTGCTATGCCTACAGAAATCTGAAATGGTGTCCTCTTTGCCCAAACTTGAGGCAGCTAGAAAACATGTTTGTGAAGGCTATATTTTGGGCAAAATGCAACATTCCTCATTTCCAAAAGATGGTTCAGTTTTGGCTACTTAGAAATTGCAGCTTGTACATAGTGATGTCTGTGGTCCTATGCAGACACCGTCTTTTGGAAATTATCTTTACTTTGTGACTTTCATTGATGATTTTTCTAGGCATGCATGGGTATATCCATTGAAGGAAAAGTATGAAGTGTTCATGTGCTTCAAACAGTTTTTGGTTTTGGCTGAAAATATGTCAGCATGTAAAATGAGCACCCTTTGTTCAGATTGAGGGGGGGAATATATGTCTTCTGATTTTAATGCATTTCTGGTTGAATGTGGGATAAAACACCAGTGTACAGTGCCGTATACACCTCAATAGAATGGAGTTGTTGAACGAAAGAAGAGGTCACTCATGGAGATAGCAAGGCGTATGGTCAAGTATCAGGCTTTACCACATAGTTTCTAGGTTGAGGCTGTCATGTGTGTAGCATATGTACTTAACAGGTGTCCCACTAAGGCAGTGCAGTTTATCACTCCATATGAGGCTTGGCATGATTGCAAGATATATGTTTCTCATCTGCGTGTCTTTGGTTGTTTGGCATATGCATTAGTGCATGAATGGCATATGCATTAGTGCCTGAACAACATCGCAAAAATTTGGATGATAAAGTAGTAAAATGTATTTTTTTGTTGAGTATAGTTCTGAAAGTAAAGGCTATCATCTATATCATCCACAGACTAAATGCATTCAGGTTAGCCCTGATGTTGTTTTTATGGAAGATTCTATTCAACCATTGCTTTCATGTACTAAGGACACATCTGTTAGCTCCAAAGACATGTATGATACTTTGTTGCCTCTTTTTATGGGTGGACAGTCTAATGCTAGTCCCAATGAGGCAACTTTTCAGCCTTTGCAGGTTTCATGTGATGATGTAGATCATTCCATTTCTGATGTAGATTTACATGATGCACTAGTTGATGAGAGAGCTGATATTGAGCAGACAAAAACTATGCCAAAATGGCTGGTGCAAACTTTGTGTGATAGCAAACGAGATGCACCTCTGTCATATCATACTCGTTTAGGCTCTCATAGTGCCTTTTTCGCATCAAATTGCTATGTTATGGCTGCATCTACTCTCTCTGATGAGAATGAGTTTGATGAAGCACAAAATTCAAAAAAATGGATGGCTACTATGCAATCTGAATATGATGCTATAATGAAGAATGGTACTTGGTCTTTATGTGACTTGCCTCCTCACAAGAAGACCATTGGGACTAAGTGGGTATACAAGCTTAAGCGTAAGCCTGATGGTAGAGTTGACAGGTATAAGGCTAGACTTGTTTCAAAGGCTAGAGTTGACATGTATAAGGTTAGAGTTGATAGGTATAAGGCTAGACTTGTTGCAAAGGGTTATGCACAAGAAAGAGGCATTGAAATAGATTTCCATAATATATCCATTTGGCCCTAGGATCCATCACCAAGGTCATTGCCACTTTCAATGATTATCAACACAAACTTGTGTTATGTGGTAGACAAGCATCAAGAAAAGACATGGTTATTAGGCTTCTGTGTACTTGAGTCAAGAAAACTCAAGGACTCGTGCCAATGAGACTATACCTCTATTGCAGCACAAGTGCATATAGTGGGAAATTAACACACATTTAAATGTCAATCCGATCGAACGACCTAACCAAGTGTATGAGGACATGTGCACACATGATGGAAAATGAAGTGGTTAAGCTTGCATTCATGAGAAAAGACTAATCCACCTCTCATACTTTTTGAAATGCTGAAAGTAATTGCCGCGATACCTCTTACAGTAGTTTTCAGAAAATCAAGGATTTCTCCTAGCTCCGAACTCGGAATATAGTCAATAGGGTACTCATTTCGAAGCTCTCAACAAGACGCATCTATTGAAAGTGGTCTCACTCATTTTGATAACTCTGCTTCAAGTTATGGACAAAATGGTGAATGGCGAGAAGCACTCACACTCCCGCCACAACTCCTACAAGCTCGCACACACACTACAGTAGCTCAAAAACAATGGGGAGGGGTAGACAACAGTCCTACACACACATTCCAAGCATTACACACACATACAAGATCAAAGAGAAGATCGAAATCTGCAAGGAAGAGGCAAATTCGAAATTTTGGAGAGCTCCTTCTTCAGCATGGCAAAAAGTCTCTACAAAGAGTCACAAAGTGACTTATATACATGTGCCCTAAGTTTGGTCCTTTCACACAAGAGACCGGCACTTTATTCCAAAAAAGTAAATTTCCTACTAATTTACAAAGGGTATTTTACAACAAGTTGGGATCATGCAACTAGAGGACTCCTCTAGTGCATTTACATGGTTTTCAGGGAATTCTCTAAGACCTCGAAGAAGAAAAATTATGCCCATTAATTTGAAAATTTTGGGGCTCTTCTCATGTGCTCCTTTGCTCTGCAACACTCTCCCCCTCTTTGTCTCTGTCGTCCCTTGATAGGCTTTACTTCTTGTTTGTCTCTGTCATCACACGCATCCCTTGGTCAGTTTTGCCTACTGGTTAGACTGGCATTACGTTTTAAAGGCCCTGTTCGATATGTGGTTCTAATTGGTTTGCTAACTGCCTCCATAATTGTGGTTTAAGTTGAAGCAACTCTTCTACCGTCAATTTGCATTGCACTTTTGTTTTCTTTAGTTCTGTTAGATTGTGTGAACTCTCTTCTGAGTTTCCTTTTCCCTTCCCATGTACTGTGGGTGCTCGTATTATTATAGACTCCCTTTCGTATTCTCCCATGTAATTAGGCAATGTTGAAATGCTCAGGGTTTCCTCTCTACCTCTATTGAGTCTTGATACTTCCTCATATACTTCCTCCAGGTTGGGATGGGGTTGACAATCTCCCACATCTATTTCATCAAAAGGAGGCGGATGGACTCCATTCTTCTTCCATTGCTCTTCTCGGATTTTATTCCATAAGTCTTTTGGCCAATCTGCCTCTAGGTCTGGTATTATTGACACAGGTTCATCTTGTACTTTTATCCATTCACCTTGGTCATCCCTCTTCCTTGGCTCCTTACCCTTGGATTTGATGCATTCTTTGTATAGACTATGTGCAATCCTTATCTCTGGTAGAATTGGGATAGTCTTTTCTAGGGTTGCTTGTGCTACCTCTATAAGCTTCCTGCATATCGCCAGTCTTTCTTTTTCTAATTCCCCTTGAGGGTAGAGTTTTTCATGTTGCTCTATATTTGGGCCCATCTTGATTCTAGTTTGGTAAGCTTTCAACCACATGTCTAAGTCGTCTGACTTTGGGTCAGCTAGAATTGATCCTGGCTTCTCTACCTCTTGAGTACGTGGTGGCTCAGGGATCTCCTTCCGAGTCCTTTGTTTTTTATGCTCGTTCAAGTTTTTGGTTTGCTTCTTACTGTCTTGACTCTTATTTCTTGCCCATTTATCTTTGAGTTTTTCTCGTCTTTCCTTCCATTTTTGTACTTTTGTGTTCTGGGAATTCTCACGTGGGTCCTCAGAATCCTCGACTACCTGAAAATTAGGGCCTATAGTTTTAGTGCTCTCTTGTTCCTCTTCTGGTTATTTTCCTTTTTGTTGCTTCGTTTGGGCTCTAGTAATGGCCTTTAACGGCACAGTGTACTCCTTATCACTTCCCAATCCTTCTATGACCTCAATCACGTTGATTGGTGCAGTATCTTGGGTTTTTGTCGAATTCTTGGGGCAGTCTCTGAAAAGATGTTCCTTTCCGCAATCACTACAATATCCTTCCCGAATCCTAGGTGGTGGAGGGTTATAAGGTCGAGGGCACTCTCTAATGAAATGGTCTCCTCCGCATCTATAGCATGGTCCTCTCTGCACAGGTGGTCTAATGGGAGGTCTCATGGTTGGTTGTGCTTTAGGAGCCGTATACATTAAGGTAGCCGTCTCTACTCCATAAGTCTGATCATAACCTTCATATCCATAATAAGCCGCATCATATGCAGATTCATATTCTATTATGTTGGCTTCGTATGGGTGGTACTCTCCTGGTGGCGGTTCATATCCAGGGTTTGTTGATTCTACGTTGGTCATTGTCGAAGCTGGTACTAGGGCTCTTTCCAGGTTTTCCTCTGGTTGAGCATACTTCACCGGCACTACTTGTTGAGGTTGCGACAGTTGGGGTCCTAGCACAGGTTGTGGTGGTGGATATGGAGCCTGTTCATATGGCCTTGATGCTCCTGCTGGTGTTGGATACGGGTTGTATCTTGGTAACTCTCTGCCTGGCTCCCTAGGTGGGTATCCATATGGTCGATACTGCAGTGGTTGGAAAGGCTGTGCTTGCCGGTTAAATGGACAGTTCTCAGTAGTGTGGTTGGTGTATTTTTGTTCTATGTGGCAGTACAAAGAAGTCTCTTGTTGGGGCTGCCTGTTGTATGGATACATAGGTTGTGCACCAATCCCTCCTCTCACACACAAGTGTGTGGGGTGATCTCCTCTACATAAGTTACATCTCCGTAGCATAGGCACTCTTTGGGCCGGGTGTTGGTAAGCTCTTTGCCCCTGAACTCCTAGTTTCTTTGCTAATAGTTCCGCTAATTCTTCCATGTTACTGGAGTTGGATGTGATGGTACTCCTTGAATCTTCTGACTTAGTGAGGCTGGGTGTACTCTTGAGGTCCTCGGCTAGGTTATCTTCCAAATCAATACACTCTTGAAGGCACTCACTCAGAGTTTGTAACCTCTTCATGTACACTAGCGTTCTTAGAGTTCCGTTTGTAAGTCCATCCAAAAATAATGAAATCATTTTTTGTTGTGTGGGTCTCTCGGCAATTGGGCATCTATCCACATACTGATTGAATCTTCTGGCCGCCGTCTTCATAGTTTCATTAGAGTTTTGTTTAAAGCTGTGGATTAAAGATGCAGAATTGTGTTTAATTCCTCTCTTTGTGAATTCCCCAATGAATTCTTGAAAGAATTGTTCCATGTTTCCAAATTGATTTGGATCTAAGGGTTGGAACCAAGTTAGAGCCGTCCCTGTGAGGGTGAGTCCAAAAGACTCATACTGCACAAAGAAGTCGTCTACTTGCTATGCCCTTAGAACTTGTTTAAATTCTGCAATGTGATCGTAGGGCTCCCCCAGTCCATCGGAATGATTTTTTACACACTTTGCCACTTGGACTTCTCATTGGTTCAGGCGTTCTGGGCATTACAGGGAAGACTGGGACAGCTGGTCTCATTGGAGGTATTCCAAGCTGTCCTCCTACCGGTGGTCGTGGTCTGACTGGTGGTCTGTACTGATTACGTACCCCTGCGTGGGTCTGATTGTGTGTTTGCACTCCTGGAGTTGCAAATTGTACATGAGTACGATTGGGCACACTTCGTTGGCTGGTCTGTCCTGAGGTGGTATGTTCCATCTCTTGTTGATTTCCAAAAGGATTTTGTGAGGTAGTTGCCTGATCTCTCTGAGGAAATACAGGCGCACCCATGTATCTCAGCCGAGCCCTGTCTAAGGCACTCACGGGCCAATATCGCCTTTGATCTTTGTCCAAGTAGGTGAGTCTAGTTTCATCATCTAGGTCTTTTAGCTCATAAAATGTCATGGGGCTTTCTTGTCTTCCTGGAGCAGGTAAGTCTGTTTGAAGCAACAAGTCTGATCCATGGATCATATAGACTTCCAATAAGTAGTTGCCTTGAGGTATCAAATCTCCTCTCAAGACTTGTGATACTTGGGACTTGCCCCTAGGGGTGGTCACTAACTCTTCAGGGTGTGTTCTTCCGGGGTTTTCTGGGTCTACAAATTCCTTCCTTTCATTGATCCTCTCAGGAAATTCCGTCACAATATAGATATGACCAATTTTGTCTACATATGCTCCTCCCTCGTACTTGACAGCAGGTCGGGGTACGATCGTGGAATTCATGGAAGTTACCATCCTGGCCACAGATCTATTTAAGCCATCCAGGTAGATAGGGATCTCCTGGGCATTGGTAGACACATCCTGTAAGGAAGTACGGTAATCTCCCTCAACAATGGACATGAAATTTCTATTTGGTGTTGGACCCTGCATGTCTTCCGAAGCCATGGGTATTTCCTCCTCGGAATCGCTTGAGGTCTTTGAGTAGGCGGAGTGGTGACTAACCTGAGTAGCACTTCCCACTGAGGATATGACACTTCTTCGGCTACTTAGCACTCTCCCTGACCTCAAGTTCATTCACCCTCCTAAGTCTCTCTCAGTCTCAGAGACACTCCTTGAGTAGCTCTTCCAATACCTCTAATTACCTGACAAAATGTTTCCAACACTCAAGCCGATACCACTTCCCAGCGATATTGCACTCGACGATACCACAATGGCCACGATACGACACTTGAAGTCAACACGATGCAATACTGTTTGCAGTAGACGATACGACACTGGACAATTGCTAGGATACGATACCAACAATCCTCCCGATGCGATACCAGAGCACCAGCGACGATACGATACTACTTTTGGTCACGATACGACATTGGAAGTCCTACGATACGATACCACACAATAGAGGCGATACGATACTTGGGTAGCAAACGATACGATACGGGACTTGGCTGCGATACGATACCAGACACACCGCCGACACGATACTAATTTGGTATCGCGATACGATTCTCGACGAGGAGATGATACGATACCTGGACAAGTGGCGATACGATACAACCACTTGCACGATACGACACCAGGTATGGTATCGCGATACTTCACTAGGAAATGGTACGATACGATACCCAGGTCTTCGCGATACGATACCGGATAACCAAGCGATACGATACTGAAGATGGTATCGCGATACTACTTAGGCAAGCGGACGATACGATACTTCGGTATGTGCCGATACGATACCTCGAGGCAATGCGCGATCGCGATACCAACCTAGCGACACGATACCACAGTGGTATCGCGATACCAAGATTGGTACCCGGCGATACGATCTCTCGGCGAGTATCACGATACAAGGGAGTTTTGGTATCGCGATACCAAATCTCAACCGATCGCGATACTCAAGCCAAAAAGCCTAAAATTTCACAAAGTTTTGCACCCCCTTGCTCTTCTCACATGCCTCTTCACTCCTAGGCCCCTATCCCTCACAAAAGAAATTCAAATAACAATTATTCTGCCTCCGCGATACCATGCATGCATTTAGTCATTGGTTGGTGCATTTTTATTGAGTTTTTGTTGTAAATACTTTGAGGAATCTTACCTTAGCACAGCCTAGTTCACTCTGTGAGCTCAAGTTCCGCTTTTTAAGGCTTGAATCGCAGGATACGTAGCACACGATACCGGTCGCTACTCTCGGGCGATACCAAAACACTGTGAAGTGTCAAATGAGCCAATTTTTTTGGTTTTTATACCTTTTTTGGCAGAATTTGAACCTTGCTAATTTTAGATGATTTTTGGGACTTTTATGATGGTGTTTGCCTACTTCTACTTCACCTCTCTTCACTTCTCCTCTCCGTCTAACCTAACCCTAACTCCTCCGTCTCTCCCTTCCTACTAAGCCTAAACCTAAAACTTATTACACACACCTCCGGGATGTGAAGTGATAAGTGCTGAAGTGATTGACTACTTGCCACGGGACGAATTCACTTCTACAAGTACAATTCTATCTCACTCGATCTATAACCATCACGAAGGCACCTTGGCTGAGTGTTCCCCGGCAACGGCGCCAAAAACGTGTGTACTTGAGTCAAGAAGACTCAAGGACTTGTGCCAATGAGAATGTACCTCTATTGCAGCAAAAGTGCATATAGTGGGAAATTAACACACATTTAAATGTCAATCCGATCGAACGACCTAACCAAGTGTATGAGGACATGCGCACACATGATGGAAAATGAAGTGGTTAAGCTTGCGTGCATGAGAAAAGACTAATCCACCTCTCATACTCACTGAAATGTTGAAAGTGTCTGCCGCGATACCTCTTATAGCAGTTTTCAGAAAATCAAGGATTTCTCCCAGCTCCGAACTCCGAATATAGACATTAGGCTACTCGTTTTGAAGCTCTCGACGAGACACATCTACGGGAAGCACTCGATTCTGACAACTCTGCTTCAAGTTATGGCCAAAATGGTGAATGGCGGGCAGCACCCACACTCACGCCACAACTCCTACAAGCTCGCACACACACTACAGTAGCTCAAAAACAATGGGGAGGGGTAGACAACAGTCCTACACACACATTCCAAGCATTACACACACATACAAGATCAAAGAGAAGATCGAAATCTGCAAGGAAGAGGCAAATTCGAAATTTTGGAGAGCTCCTTCTTCAGCATGGCAAAAAGTCTCTACAAAGAGTCACAAAGTGACTTATATACATGTGCCCTAAGTTTGGTCCTTTCACACAAGAGACCGGCACTTTATTCCAAAAAAGTAAATTTCCTACTAATTTACAAAGGGTATTTTACAACAAGTTGGGGTTATGCAACTAGAGGACTCCTCTAGTGCATTTACATGGTTTTCAGGGAATTCTCTAAGACCTCGAAGAAGAAAAATTATGCCCATTAATTTGAAAATTTTGGGGCTCTTCTCATGTGCTCCTTTGCTCTGCAACAGCTTCTAAAAAAGCTTCCTGATTCATATGAGACATTTGTGATAACACTTTATGTTGGTGTAAAGTTCAAGCCTACACATTTGGCTAGAAGTTCATCAATAATTGAAGCTCCATGGGAACCATTGCTAGGAAGATCTTTTATCTTTACCATTTGTAAAAGTCATTTTGACTTGGGAGAATCATTGTAACCACCACTAAACTCGTGGAGTTTATTACTTGAAACATCACGACTTCAATTGAGGTAATATCTCCTAGATTGGAGGACTACTTTTAGTGAGAGCCAAGTAACAATTCAAATTCAAATTTGAAATCAATCAACTATAAAAGATGTAAAGAAAACTCATGGTAGAGCGCCTCTATTCCTGAGTTCTCCATTTACCATATTGTAAGAGAGTGAAGTCTACATTGTAGCCTAGACTAATCACCATCATTAGGCTATGATTGTCAAGCCTATGATCTTGTACAACATTGTTCATTAATACAATAGATCTACATTGTTCATCTATGATCTCTTTGTTATAGTCATTCATAATTGTCAACTTGTACTGCTCATATCTCAGTCATTTCTCCACCATTTTCAATGTCTTATAGCTTGTTGGAATCAGCTCCAAGCTATCTACGTTATCAAAAATTATGAAGATAATCCAGTCAGCCAATTTGAACAAAAGCATGTCGAAGCACTCATTGGTCAAACTCTACAGAGGTCCTAAAAAATCGGGGGTAATGATCCAATTGCTAAGTTGATTGCTCTATGTATAGTGCATAGTTTTAAGTGATTCCACTTGGAATCATTAGCTTACTAAGCTAATTAGATACCTCTAAAAGGAGTTTTTCTAATTCCTACTGTACTGGAAGCAATGAGCATAACAACGAGAAGGTATGTGAACAAAAATAGAAGGTTTTCATTAATCCTTCAACTTGGAAGTAGTCTGTTTTGGTTCAATCATTTCTCACATCATTTCCAAAGTACATAGGCACTTGTATAGTGTCATTGAAAAGCCAAGTCAATTATGAAGCTACAAGGGGCTAGTACAAAGTAGGATCTGGCAGTACCTACTCATTTCTTGGAGTGTCCATCTATCTTTCCCAACAGTGGTATGAGAGCAAAGATAAGGTAAAATGGGAGATGGTTTTCCTTCTTTCATTGATAACTTGGATAGGAACAACTATCAAGCATGATACTTGAGGATGAAGACATACTTGCAAGGAAGGAGCCTCTATGGATACATCTCAAGAGATGAGGAGATGCCCATATTCAAAAGCAAAGGACAACGTACAAGAGAGGAGCATTAAAGACTCAACACATGGTGTGCCAAGGATGAATTAGCAAGGTCCTACTTACTTAACTCAATCTCTGATTTTTTTTCTTCCACATATTAGGAACTTTAAGACATCCCAAGGGACTTGGGAAACATTGTCTTCTTATTTCTCTTCCAACACAATGGCTAGGAAGAACCAATTATGGATTGATTTTACCACTCAAAGAAAGCAACCCAAGCAAGGCATCTTAGAGTATGTGACCAAAGTCAAAGATGTAGCAGATCAGTTGGCAAGCATAGGAGAAGAAGTTGAAGAGGAGCAGATTGTAAGACAAGTAATCAATGGTATTAAAGCTGATGACAAATGGAAAAGCTTCACAAGTGCCATGGACTTGTACATGGACATGAAGATTCCAGACCTTACCACTCTCATGGGGCAACTATTTACCCATGAAGACAAGCTCAACAAGAATGGAGATTCATCAAGAGGTTATAGCTCTAATACCCTATACACTAAGGGAAGAACAAAAAGGTTGAAGATGAAGGAACTACCTCCCAAGCCAACTATGCAAGGAGAGGTAGAACCTCAAGAGGAAGGGGTGGAGGAGGTAAGCAAGGTAGGGGAATACCTTATAACTTCTCACCATGTAATATTTGTGGACTGTCAAATCATACTACATATGAGTGTTATAGGAACTTCAAGAATCAAAGAGGTAGAGGATACCAAAGAGGTGGATATACACAATCAAGAGGAAGATTCAATCACCATCAAGGATACAACAACAACTACAACAACAACTACAATTGCAACTACCAAGGAGGCTACAAATCAAGGAAAGATTACAATAACTACACAGAGGAGCAAGAAGATTCTCTTCTGATTATGAACATGACTTCAAAACCAGGTATAAATGATTATCATCTCTTCTACATTGATTCATGATGCTCAAACCATGTGGCAGGAAATGTAGCTCTTCTCTCTCACCTTGAGGAACCAAAAGGTAAACATCAGGTACAAACAGGTGATCACACCAAGCACTCAGTGATTAAAGTAGGAAATGTTAAGACCTCTGATGGAAACAAGAATCTGTTGAGTAGGGTTCTATATGTACCTACAATTACCAAGAATTTGATGAGTGTTGGACAGGTTGTGGAAAAGGGTTTGCAGGTCAGGTTCAACCAATATGGAGCATTTGTGGAGGATCCCCAACATGGATTCAAGAGAATTTCGAAAGGAGAAAAGATAGGTAGATTATTCACTTTTGAACTTGAGGATACAAGGAACATTGCACTTTATAGTTACAAAGATGAAACATTATCAGAGCTTGAAATTTTGCATAAGAGATTAGGGCATGTTGGTGAAAGAACCTTAAAACAGATATATAGAGATCAATGTGTGCTTGGGATACCTAATGTATCCAAGCAACACATGATTTATAAATGTGGTGCTTGTCAGTTTGGAAAATCTCACCGGTTACCTTTCTCAAGGAAGTGCTACATGCATGAGGACTACCTAGAGCTTGTCCATACGGATGTATGGGGACCAAGTAAGGATCCCTCAATCTCTAGATCAAGGTATTATGTATCTTTCATTGATGATTATAGTAGGTGGACTGTATTGTACACCTACCTTAATCATCAAAATGCCAAGCATCAAGGTATTGGTGAGTGTGGTTGCATCAAAGAATTGGAACATATATCAGTTGGATGTAAAAAATGCATTTCTGAATGGCTGGATTTCAGAGGAGGTGTACATGTCTCAACCTCCTGGGTATGAGGAGCCAAACAAGGTAACATATGTATGTAAATTGAACAAAGCTCTTTATGGATTGAAGCAGGCACCTAGGGCATGGAACCATAGATTGACTACATATCTTCAGGATTAAGGTTTTATCATGAGTAAAGCAGATACTTCTCTGTTCATCAAGAGAAGTAATTCAGAGGTAATATACCTACGTGTAAATGTTGATGATATCATACTCACAGGTAATGATGCTAATGGCATCAAACAGATCAAGAAACAGATGATGAGGGAGCTCAAAATTAGTGACCTTGGATCACCAAAATATTTTCTTGGACTTGAGTTAGTCTACACTAACTGTTGAATTTATATTGCTCAGAGAAAGTATATACAGGACATGTTAAAGAAGTTTCATTTGCAGGATGCCAAAGTTGCAAGTACTCCAATGGAGGTAAACCTAAAATTAAGTGCTCATGAAGGTGAAGTGCTTGAGAACATTGCATGTTACCAAAGCATAGTACTATGCTACATTGATAAGGATTGATATTGCTTATGGAGTAAGTGTTCTAAGTCAGTTTATGCACAAACCTAGGGCACCTCATTTGGAAGCTGCCAAAAGGATTTTGAAGTACCTTAAGGGCACTCAAAATCAAGGATTATATTTTCCTTATACCTCAGACTTGGACATCAAGATATATCGAGATGCAGATTGGCAGGTTGCAAAGATGATAGAAGGAGTACCTCACGATACCTATCCTTTGCAGGTGATAAACCTATATCATGGTCTTCAAAGAAGCAACCTACTGTTGCTTTATCTTCTACAGAGGCAGAGTATAGAGGATTGGCCATACCACTCAAGAGGCCATATGGATCAGATTTTTATACACAGATTTAGATTTGCATACTACATCTCCATTGATTTTTGGAGATCATACAAGCTCATTACATCTTGCAGCAAATCCTATTTATCATGCTAGGACCAAGCATATAGAGGCCCACTATCATTATGTGAGAGAGAAGCTATTGAGCAAGGAAATTCAGATGGCTTATGTATCAACTAATATGCAATGTGAAGATTTATTGACTAAAGCATTAGATGGTACAAAACTTTGCACGCTTAAGTCAATGACTGGATTGCATGACATTCATGAAGATTGAAGAAGAAGACCAAGCCAAACTGTTTGGCTTGAGGGGGAGCTGTTGGTGTAAAGTTTAAGCCTACACATTTGGCTAGAAGTTCATCAATAATTGAAGCTCCATGGAAACCATTGCTAGGAAGATCTTTTATCTTTACCATTTGTAAAAGTCATTTTGACTTGGGAGAATCATTGTAACCACCACTAAACTCATGGAGTTTATTAGCTCAAAAGTCATGACTTCAATTGAGGGAATATCTCCTAGATTGGAGGACTACTTTTAGTGAGAGCCAATGAACAATTCAAATTCAATTTTGAAATCAGTCAACTATAAAACATGTAAAGAAAACTCACGATAGAGCCCTTCTATTCCCAAGTTCTCCAGTTACCATATTGTAAGAGAGTGAAGTCTACATTGTAGCCTACACTACTCACCATCATTAGGCTATGATTTTCAAGCCTATGATCTTGTACAACATTGTTCATTAATACAATAGATCTACATTGTTCATCTATGATCTCTCTATTATAGTCATTCATAACTGTAAACTTGTACTGTTCATATCTCAGTCCTTTCTCCACCATTTTCAATGTTCTATAGCTTGTCCAAATCCCTATCAAGCTATCTATATGCTCACAAATTTTGAAGACAATCCATTCAGCCAATTTGAAGAAAAGCATGTCGAAGCACTCACTGGTCAAACTTTTCAAAGGTCCTAACAATTGATTCAATTGATTCAATTGCTAAGTTGATTGCTCTGTGTATAGTGCATCATTTTAAGTGCTTCCACTTGGAATCATTATCTTACTAAGCTAATTAGATACCTCTAAAAGGAATTTTCAGAATTCCTACTTTACTAGAAGCACTGAGCATAACAAACAGGAGGTGTGTGAACAAAAATAGAAGGTTTTCATTAATCCTTCAACTTGGAAGTACTTTGTTTTGGTTCAATCATTTCTCACATCATTTCCAAAGTACATAGGCACTTGTATAGTGTCATTGGAAAGCTCCGAGGGTCCACAACTCAACTTTGAAGCTACAAGGGGCTGGTACAAAGCAGGATCTAGCTGTACCTACTCATTTCTTGGAGTATCCATCCATCTTTCCCAACACTTTACAATAGAGATCAAGGGTTTTCCTAGGAGGAAGTGTGAATACTCTTACTCTATCATGATGTTGGAACAAAACAATCACAAATTGATGATTACAAAGAGCTTGAAGTATGTCAATGATCAGATTGAAGTGAAAGAATTCATTTGAGAAAGTGAAGAGATCTCAGAAGTGAAGCTTGTATACATATGTACATTACAGATGGGAATTCTTGTACCATGAGTGTGGATGATCCTTAGGATGGTAAGGAGTAATGTAATAGATGTGGGATAAGTCTAGAATTATATATATACAAGTCAATGATGTAAAGAAATACATGAGAGAGTCATTAGAAGCCAAGTGTCATTGAGATAGATGTGTAGAGCATCATCTTCACGAGTTAGTGTCAAGTCTTTCTCTGATTTCTCTCAGCCTGATCATGTGGATAAGGAAATCTTTTGTAAACATCTAATCTAGAAGCTAATGAAGCTATGTTCAAAGTTTCATGGTCTAATTCCTTTCATGCTGTGAGTATGATCAATAGGAACATGTGTATGTAAAGTTTGTAGGTAGACCTCTGAGAGTCGCACACTTTTTCGTGTCAATGTTTTGCTTATATATCAGTGCATAGTGTAAAGTTTTTGATCAGTGAGCATTCAAAATCTAAGTTAAAAGGTAAGAAAGCTATGGCTAAAAGAATTTAACAAAACGGGATCTGTGTTGTGAGAAATCAACCTTAGAAGTTAGCTATGTCAAAGTCACTTGTTCAAGAAGACAGTTTCTAACATACTTTTGATCTTAAGGATGAAATTAAAGTTTTAATGATTCTTTTGAAGGACTAATGGTTGACATGATTGCGCAAAGGTAGCATGGAGATATGTGCATCATTAGTTTGAAGAAATCTGAATATATGTGCAGGTAATGAAGTCAATCTTTGAAGCAGACTTCTTGAAGAAGAAAGATTCTCACTCGAAGAAATGATAATTGAAGATTTGGTAAATGAAGGTAACATTTGGTAAATGAAGGTAACATTTGTGTAAAGTTTGGTCCATAACTGATATAGAGGTGCTCTCAAATCAGTATGGATCAAACCTTTGGAGATTTAGAGGTCTCCAACACTGGTATCAGAGCTGAATATGTAATACAAGTAAATTAAAGGCATTGGAAGTCTTGACTGTTGAAGATAATGAAGTTCCTTCTAATTGAAGGTGGAAAAAGTCAAATTCTTGAAGACAAATTGAATAAATACAAAGCACGAGTTCAAAGGATCAAGAAGGATTAAAGACTCATATCAAAGGTACACTATATTATCATAAATCCTAGCAATTGCAGACACAGAAGATCAAAGATGGGAGAAAGCTTGCAGATTGATAAGCTAGATAGAGAGAACTATCCAGTTTGGCCTATAAGGATGGACGCACATCTCATGAGCAAAGATTTGATGGCATTCATTACAGGAGAAGAAGAAAAGCCTGAGTTTGAAGATCCTAGTGTTCCAACTAGGGAGGAACTTGCAGGTTTGAAGAATTGGATGAGGAAGGATGCTCAAGCTAGGAGTATTATTTACATGGCAGTAAATGATTATCTTCTACCTCACATCAGAGGATTAGAAAGTGCAATAGATGTGTGGAATGCTTTGGGAGATCATTTCCAAAACACAATCAAGTCAAGGAAGTCCTCATTATGGGCAGAGTTCACAACTTTCAAGAACAAAAGCTCACAATCAATTTCTGATTATGTGGCAAGGATGAAGGATATTGCAGATAGCTTGGGAGCAGTAGATGAAGATATTGAAGAGGATAAGTTGGTAAGGCAAATACTTACAGGTCTGAGACGAGATGAGAAGTGGAAGTCTTTCATATTGTCCATAGAATTGTCACTGGATCACTTTACTCCTGATCTTAATCAATTGCTAGGACACATGCTAACTTTTGAGCAGGACATTAAGGGAGACAATGATAGGAGTGCAATTCAGGCTATGTACTCCAAGGACAAGAAAAAGAATGGCAAAGGGAACCAATCAACTGATGATGAAGGAATTTCAAGTCAAGCTAACTTTACAAAAGGAAAGATGAACTTCAGAGGTAAAATGGTTCTCCATCAGTGGAGCTTAACTTTACATTAACTTCCATGGGATTTGAAAAAGGCTTGCAATGTAGCATCACAAACCTCTCAAGTAGGTCTAGAATATACTTCCTTTGTATGAGCATAATACCTTCTTCTTTGTATACAACTTTGTGTACCTAAGGACCAACTAGGGGACTTGTGGAGAAAGAGACTATACCTCGATCCCCCTCAAGTGCATATAGTGAGGATTCATGCTTTATTTATCAATCTGAGGAGTATCAAAACCTAGCCGAGTGTATGGAGACATGCATTCAAATGATGGTCAATGCAAATGAACTCTCAAAAAGTGCAAACAAGTATACATCTAATCCAAACAAGTTTCAGGGTTCAGTTATGGTGTCACGACATTTGGAGCAGCAGTCAATAGTAAATCAAGCTTTTCTCTCAGCTCTGAACTCCGAATATAGCAAATAGCAAGTTCGTTTTGAAGCTCTTGAGAAGACACATCCAATGGCGGTCACTTGATTGTGACGCTCTTGCTTCAAGTTATGAGAAAAATATGGAGTCATGGGAATGACCTTCCTACACTTCAACACTTCCTACACTCCACACACACCTTAACAACAGCAAACAAGCACTTTCATGGATAGACAACACTTTCAAGCACTCTTTCCAAGCATCACACATGCATACAAGCTCACAAAGAAGAAGATACAGAGAGGAGAAGACACAAATTCGAAATTCTGTGCTCTTGATTCTCACAATGGCAAAAAGTCTCTACAAAGAGTCACAAATTGACTTATATACATGTGCCAAAAAATGGTCCTTTCACACAAGAGACCGGCACTTTATTAGCTAAAAAGCTAATTTCCTAGTAATTTACAAAGGTAAGCTACAAATCTCTATGGGTATGCATCTAGAGGACTCCTCTAGTGCATTTACATCGGAAACTCTGTTACAAAATGGCTATAATACAAGAATAAAGTGTCCAAATCGGAAAAATTTTGGGGCCCTTCTTTTTTTCTGCCTCTTTGCTCTTCTTAGCTCTGCAACACTCTCCCCCTCTTTGTCTCTGTCGTCCCTTGACAGGCTTTACTTCTTGTCTCTGGTGCTGTGCTTGTAGTCGACCAATGCCCGCTTTTGTGGAAGTTGTAATGATATCGTTTTACTAGTGGGCAAGGAACTAATCATAACTCGGGACCTATTGCATTAGTCGTGGCCTCTTCTTCTTATTTCCTCGTACGCAACCCGTGGAGATGGACTACCTGAGATTTGTAGGTTCTCCAATAACCTCTTTAAATATGGGTTGTTGTGTTAAGTCAGGTTGCCACGCACACAACCAGTGGAAGGTATGAAGATGTGGATCTTCAGTCTTCGATCTCGACCTTCCAAAGATCAAGAGGTTGAAGCACCTTCTTGGGGCTCTGGATCCACTGGATATCTTCTTGCACTTCTTCATGGATACTTGTTGGCCTTGATCTGCCCTTGTCGCTGCGTACTTTCCCCCGTTGTATGCCCCTGCGGGGCTCTGTGCAGAGATGGGTGTTGTGTGCCCCTGTGGGGCTTCCTGTAGAGATATTACTTCAGATATAATACTTTTAATGCTGCTTTTTTATTGGTCTTCTTCTTTTCTTCTTTTCGCTAGAGTCTCCCTCAACACTACCCCCTTCCTAAACTCTGTCATCCTCGACAGGCTTTGGAATTTGACGGGAGTATGTTTTGTAAACCTTTTGCTCTGTCTCATTAAGCACATTAGCTTCACGTATCAGTAGTTGCTTCCATTGTTCAGCTTTCACACCATCATGTGGTGGCTGTCTGTGATCTGTGAAGAAGCTCAATTCATATGCCACCATTCTAGCATTCAGATTCATTGACATTTTTTAAGAAAATCTTGGAATCAATTTCAAAAAATCTAGTAAAGAAGGCTTCCTCGAAGGTCTGCATATATGTACTTGGTAAGAACATGAGCCTTGAATAATATGCCATGATGGTTGGTCGGCTGGGCATAACTGATAGATAAAAAATGAGGATATCTATTCCCTGGTTAATACCAATAAAATTTAAAAATGTATATGTTGCATGTTTGAACACCTTCAAAACTATAAGTATCATGCTGAGGATTTTATTAGTCATCTTGATAGTTAGATCTGGTACTGTTGCATATCGATTAGCCAAAATTCAATGGTTTTCACCATATAATCCTCTGTTGATAAATAGTTATGAGGTGGACTTGGAAGTAGCGGATAATTCAACCATTGTTTATTGAGTGTACCACTTTTTTGCATATCTAAAAATTCCCTTGCTTCTCTGCGACGTGGTGTTGGGCAAAATGAAGGATTTACCTGTAATAAGTATGGTGTTGCTTGCCAGTGCACCCGCAAAGTAGGATTTTTCTCCAAAAATTTTCTCCGCCATACAGGTTGTGCAGCCTCAAATTCTTCTTGAGTGTAATTGAATGTATTTTCTTTGAAGTACAGCTGCTCATCTGGATCCTTTTGTGTGGTCTTCTTTATATATTGTCGTGTTTTCTCTTTCAAGAGTCCATACAGAATATTGAAAGGCTTCATTATTTTATCCAGGTCTTTTTCTTTTATTTTGGCTTCTTTCATGACCTTGACAACTTCCTTTTCAAAATTTTCTGTCAATCAGGACACCAATAGTGCCCGTTCCTTCAGACTTATTTCTGCAGTATATGGCATTGGATGATCATCACATGGTTCCGCCATCTGCTCTTTCATTGGACAATGATAGATCGTGGGAGATAGAGGACATACCTCTACCTCGTCAGTAGGATTCTCTCATTGTGGCTCTACTGATGTCCCGATGTTTGCTCTTTGTTCTATTTGAGCTTCTAGTTGTGCAAGATGTTCAATCTTTTCTTTAACTCATGGAGGGTTTCCTGGAGTGCGTCTTTAGCCGCGAGAAGCTCATTGCCTTGATCCGCATCTTCATTGTAGATTACTAGGAGTTTTTCTTCAGTCGCTTTGAGTTGTTTTTTCAGTTGATTTGTGTCTTGTATCTACTTTTGTTCCCATTCATCTTTTAAGATTTGCTCTTGTTTTAGCAAATTTTCATACTTTGTCACTTGGTTTGTCCGTTCTTTCTGTCCAATTGCCTTCATCTCGTGTGTCTCTATTGGTTGGTCATATGTCAAGGCCTTCATGAATTCTTTATTCCTGTTACGTAGATTATCGTTTTCTACCATATATACCTTGAGCTGTGTTTCTAGTAGATTGCTTCTGGGTTTTATTCTTTCTTTGTCCGCTTCACTTGCTTCATGTTGTCTTTGTAGCTCTATTAGCTGTTCCTAAAGCGTGTGATTCTGCTCCATTAATGTAGTGCATTGTCCTTTGATTTTGGTTATTTCTGTTTCTTTAGCTGAGACCAATTGTTGAACTTGTATTAGTTTCGTAGACATTTGTTCGCTCATCACTTGCAACTGATTCTTTTCTCTCATGGCCTTGTTGTAATTTGCGTCTGTTTCCATCATTTGTTGCTACATATTCATGGTCGTCTGTATCATTTTTTTGACTATTGGTTTCAATTGAGTAACATCGACATTTAACCATGTTGTCGGGATGCTAGGTTCTTCACTTGTCATAACATCTTTTCCTTGTGCCACATGCATGGTTGTATTGTGTGGCTGCCGAATATGAAGTTGTATCTTTGGCTCAGCCTCTTTACTTACTGACTTACCTTGGGGCGTGTCATCAGGAACCTCAATCACAATTTTTTCCATATTTTATTGTATGTCTCTTTCTTTTTCCATGCTTGTCTGTATTTCTTCTTTTATGGGTGGTACTGCATCTTTATGTGAGATTGGAGCTTCTTTTATGATGATTTGTGACTTTTCATTTAACTGAATGACGTGTTTTTGTTTTGTGGATGCTTCCTGGTTCGGCATGCGTGATTGTTGATTGTCTGACTAGATTCCTCATTCGAACTAGAATCCTCCAGTCCCAATTCTTTGTATCTGGTAGCTAATTTTGGAGTATGTTCTTTGTCTTTTTGTTGCTACACTCATCTAGCCTGTCTATATTGATGTGCTTGGACATTTAGGTTCACTTGGCTCCGCATATACGTATGCATTTCTTCTAGAGCCGTTGAAAGATCTCTTTTTGTGATGGGGGGTTATGTCAGAGGAATCTTTGGTAATATGTGCGTCCGCTTGGACTGTGGTGTTTCTTGTGCTGCTTCCTCTCGAGCACGCTTAGTCCTTCTCATGGTTTTCTTGGAGCTTGTTCCCACTTCCTCGTTGGAGATAACTGTTTTCTTTTTCTTTGGAACAGTAGCTGATTTTACATATTTTGCTATCTCGATGGAGTTTGGCATCAAGCGTAGATATTCTTTCATCTCAATTGCTTCATAGATTAGTAAAGTCAATGCCAAACTTCCATTCAAGAACTTCTTCTGACTCCATTTCTTCTTAGCTTCGAATAGATGGTGTTCAATATATGGAGTAAGATTGACTTTATTTCCAACTTGCCTCATTGCATGCGAAAGCAATGGAACTACAATTTTTTGAGGCATTGTATATCTATGCATACTGGGAAAACAAAAATGTTGATGCACTAATCGAACCGATTCTTCTATATCTGTCCTGTTTATTTCCAAAAAAGTTCTCTTTTCTGGATCATGACATTCATCTTTAACATCAGTGAGACCATCCTGACTCCAACTAAAAGCTTTGTTGATCAGTTCATGTGTGAATCGAATAGTCTTCCATGCACCAACTTTATCGAGAACTTTCGCTTCTGAGATTGACGGCTTATCTGCTCTAGATTGCTGAGTGTGTTCATAACTTGTGTGCATCTCTGAAAATCTAGCAAATATATAGGAAGTCGCAGAAATGCATCCATTCTAGCTCTTGCCCAAATATATGTGATGTGAGGTAATCCCTGTATTATAGTTTGGAAATCTTGTGACATGATTAGGAAATAGTGATCCCTGTCCATAATCTTAATGGTGGCCATGAAAAGAAGTTCTGACACTGGCTGATCTTCCAGGAACCAATGACCTCTTGCTCTTGAGATCGATTCCAAGGGCAATAGGAGGACTTCTTCATCTTGTGTAGCCTCAGAATTGGAAGATGCCATCTGCACTCAATACATACCAGTAATCAGTGTAAATCTGGTATTAAGAGTTATCCTTCATTTATCCTCCATAAATTTGGCAACTCTCCGAGTGATGTGAATCGTCCCTTTCTCGTGCGTGTGAGAAAGGTAGTACCTGAGATTCTCTTCATCTATATATTTTTTCTAAATTTTTCACAGAAAACAAAAGCATGAGTACCTAGCCGCATTTATTGTATGTTTAGTTATTTTTGTCGAGATTATTGTGCAAGTGCTCTCCTATTCCCTACGAGGGAAATGTGCTTTGCTATCCAGTAGGAGAAGTAGGTGCCGAATACATGGCCTTGTAATGTGGCCCTATTATGCATAATTTGGGCTCTTGCAACTTAAGATGTGTACAAACTAGATTATTTGGTCGATGCATACAGATTGGCTTTCCTTTAGGCATCTATATCTGCTTTATTCTACTATGGCAGACTATATCTCCAACATTCCTGGTGATTGTGGTGCTTCTCACATTGTACTTCTCCTTCGTATGCCTTTTGAATCTTTGAATGATTTTTGTTGCATATTTAGGCTCCTGCACTGTCCTGTAGTTGTTTGTTTCGTGTTGCTTAGCCTTCATGTTGTACGGATCCTCCTTGAGCTTCGATATTTCTCTGTTAATGATTGTCATTGGTGCGCGTGATCTGGGAATCCATATCTGCGTGCGTGCCAATTGAGCGGCCATCATCTTCTTTGGAATCCACACTCTAGCAATTCTTTGTGGACCTCTGAGTATAGCTTGACTCGAGTGTTTGTACTATTGTAGCTCTGTTGTTGATGATATGTTGTCACCTGATCTTTTCTCATCCACGCCTGTCTAGTGTGAGGAAGGGGATGGATCCTAATGCGTGAAAGTTCATGATAGGTTTGGTGACTAGTCTCTCTTGTGCTCGATACTTCACAGGGGCTTTTATTGTGAATGATGTTAGCAGTGAGGTTCACTGATTTGGTCGGGTGTGCAGATTGAGATTCGGTGCATTCTCACATGAAGTACTTGATGGTGGGGTTTCCATAGTGGGGGTGAATGTACATTCATTATCATGCGTGTGTGGGTGATCTCTCGGGCCTATACATGTGGCTTTGATAGGTCGTTCGTCTAACATGTTGAATACGTCACGGTGTCCTATCTTGGCCGATATGTAACCTAAGTGTTGGAGTTTATTGATCTCCAAAGTACAGCTAGAAGTAGGTGAAACCCAACAGGACCTAGTTGACTTTTTCACAAACTTGTATGCACAGACCAATTTTCTTTCAGAGCAAATTGCTCTTTACTCACTTGGAATTTTCCAAAACTGTTTCACACACATAAACTAGACTCTAAGGGCTTTCCAACAAGATATAGAACACCTCAAATGGATAAATACACAATGAGCTATGACCTCTGCAATATGCAGCTTTAATGGAGACCTTGAAACAGAGATGAACCTGAGGACACACATCACTTGCAGAGACTACTGCTCTTAACTCACAACTCCAATGACTTTGAAACTTTCCAGAATACAAGTATACTCAAAGACCTTTCTAACAAGCCAAAGAACACATGATTTGGATACATACACAAGGAGATATGACCTCTGCAAGTTTGAGGTTTAATGGAGACCTTCAGCAAGGATAAAAAACAGAGAACACACACTACTTGCAGAGAGTATTGCTCTCAGCTCACAAATCCAATGATTATGAAAATTTACAGGAAGAAAGTAGACAGTAAGAGCTTTCCAATGAGCTATCAAACATGTAATTTGGATATATAATGAGGGAGATACAAGCTCTGCAATCTCTGCATACAAAACTACAGCAGTGTAGAGATACACATATGACTCTCTTGGACATCCCACAAGATCACGACTTTTCTCCTCTTTTTATAGCATGGGAAACTAATCTAAAACCTTCCTAATACATCTAAATTCGTGGTAGACACTTGGATGGAGGTATTACATGACTCAAGTGCTCAAATAAGCAAAGTATTGATGGACTTTGAGAACTAGCCACATCGACCTTCCACTAGGACACCACTGAAGCTCCCTTGTGACTCACTAATTTGACTCACCATGTTCTAGAACTCACGTGGTATTTTTGCTACATTTTATGAATAATATGAGCCTTCTTGAAGTATTTGAAGACTTCCCAAAGGTATTTACATAATTTGAAACTTGTACCCTACATAAAACAAATGTTCGCAACATTCTCCCCCTCAAGTTTCAAAGGGTATTTCCTTCATGCCAAGAATATAGTTGAATCTTTGAAGCTTTGGTCCATCCAAGGATTTGGTGAAGATATCTGCAACTTGATCCTTTGTTCCAACAAAAGAAACCTGCACTTCATTGTTCATGGCCTTCTCTCGAACATAATGATAGTGAACCTCTATATGCTTTGTTCTAGCATGAAAAATAGGATTTGAGGTCATATGAATGCTGCTCAAGTTATCCCCATATATCAGTGGTACATCAACCTGCACATTCAAGTCATGAAACAACTTTTTAAACCACATAACCTCAGTAGTAGCCAATGCTAAACCTCTATACTCAGCCTCTGTAGAAGATAAAGCAACTGTAGGCTGTTTCTTTGAGCTCCATGTTAATGTCTTGTTTCCTGCTATTACCACATATCCACTTGTGGATCTTCTGTCATCTTTGCTTCCAGCCCAATCTGCATCACTAAAGACTTTAAGAGTTAGATCAGCATCATGACTATAAAATAATCCTTCGTTCATGGTACCTTTCAAATATCTAAGCACTCTTTTCGCTGCATGCATATGAGGTACTCTAGGTTCATGCATAAACTGTGACAATACTCCCACTGCATAACATATATCAGGTCTAGTTTTTGTTGCATAAATCAAAGATCCTACCATGGATCTATATACATTCATATCATGCAACTCATCACCTTCCTTTGCGCTTAGCTTTACATTACATTCCATTGGAGTAGAAACAAATTTACATTCCTGCATACCAAACCTTTTCAGCATATCACATATATACTTTCTTTGTATCAACCACATACCTTCATCGCTATACACAATTTCAATCCCAAGAAAGTATCTGAGCAAACCAAGATCTGAAATTTTAAATTCCTTTCCCAAATTACCTTTTATCTCATCAATTGCTTTTGCATCATTCCCTGTAATCAACAAGTCATCCACATAAATGCATACATAGACACACATGCCATCTACATGTTTTACATAAAGTGAAGGATCAGCATGACTCGCTGTGTATCCTTGCAGCATAAGATACTTTACCAACCTTGCATTCCATGCCCTTGGTGCCTGCTTAAGACCATACAATGCCTTCTTTAACCTGCATACATGTTTAGGACATTTTGCATCCACATAACCATCTGGTTGTGACATATACACTTCTTCATTTAACTCACCATTAAGAAAAGCATTCTTTATATCGAGTTGATATATATTCCACCGTTTACTTGCAGCCAAAGCCAACAAAGTTCTCACCGTTGCCATATTTGCTACTGGACTAAATGTTTCCTCATAGTCCACACCTTGAGTTTGATTATATCCTTTTGCTACAAGTCTAGCCTTATATCTAGACACACTACCATCACTATTTCTTTTAATCTTAAAAACCCACTTGCAACCAATTACCTTTTGCTTTGGTGTACTTGGAACTAAATTCCAAGTCTTGTTATCCTGTAGTGCTTCCATTTCTTCTCTCATTGCTTTCTCCCACTTTTCATCTCCTTTGGCCTCATCATAACATGTGGGTTCATTTTCCTGCTCAACTTTTGTCATAAAAGCATAATGAGTATTCATGAAAGATTCATAAGTATACCTTTGAGGTTGCTTACTTACTCTTGAAGTTCTTCTTACCTCCAATGTAGATGCTCTTCCTTTCTTATTAGGAACCTTTGATGATTCTCCATACTCACATACATCACTAATTTCCTCTCCTTCATCATTAACTTCAACAAGTTTGAGTTTACCTTTACTTTTAACACTTGGAGGTGACTCTTGCCTTAATCTTCCATTGAAAGGTGATCCTCTTTCTTCATCTAAACCACTCCTTTCATCATTTAAACTTCCTGATGGCTGAACTATGCATTCATCTCCTTCAACCACACCTTCTTCATTTTCATCCATGACCTGCAAACAATTCTTATCTGCATACCATGAAAGTGATTCATCAAAGTTTACATCTCTTGACACAACAACCTTATTGGTATGAGGATTATAGCATCTATATCCTCTTTGAGTATCTGCATAACCAATAAATATACATTTTTATGATTTCGCATCAAGTTTAGATCTCACCTCACTAGGTACATGTACATAACATACACAGCCAAATACTTTCAAATGACTTACACTTGGTTTCCTTCCATGCCATACGTTATATGGTGTCAAATGATGAACTCCAGCAGTCGGAACTCTATTCATAATGTAAACACTTGTGCTAACAGCTTCAGCCCAAAAATAATTAGGCAAACACATATCATTAAGCATGCTTCTAGATGCTTCTGCTATGATTCTGTTTCTTCTTTCTGCGACTCCATTTTGTTGTGGAGTATACCTGCATGTAACTTCTCTTTTGATACCTTCATCATACAAAAAATCAGTAAAAGCTTGAGAGAAATACTCTCCTCCTCCATCGGATCTTAGCTTCTTAATATACCTTCCTGTTTGCTTTTCGACATATGATTTGAACTTCTTGAAACAATCAAAGACCTCACTCTTATGTTTAATAAAATACACAAATGTCATTCTACTATGATCGTCAATGAATGATACATAGTACTTATTACCAACCAAGGATGCCTCTTTAGTAGGTCCCCACACATCTGTGTGTATGAGATCTAGCAAACCATCACTTACATAGCTTGAATGCTTGAAAGGTTGTCTACTCTGCTTACCCATTTGACATGCTTCACAAAGATGCACCATATGTTGCTTAGTAAGATCAGGTAATCCTTCAACAATCCTCTTCTTTGATAGCTCCTTTAACCTGTGTACATTCATGTGTCCAATCCTTTTGTGCCATAGATCAACCTGTGCTATTCGATGCATACCATAAGAGAAATAGTTTGTATGATTTGGGTTTACCTTGAATGTAAACAATCTACCTTGTTTTTGACCTCTAGCAATTAACCTCCTTTGCTTTGGATCCTCAATGAAGCAACCTGCATGATTAAATCTCACTTGTAGACCTTTTTCTACCATTTGACCAACCGACATCAAATTCTTAGTGATCGTTGGCACATAAAGTACATCCTTCAAGCAATTTGTCTTGCTCTTATCCTGCATAACAACATCTCCAACCTGCATAATCTTATGTGTTGTATCATCTCCTGTTTCAACATGACCTTTACATGACGGATTATGCATATTAGAAAACCATGAAGCATCATGAGACATGTGATTAGAACAACCACTATCTACATACCATACATCGCTATTGCAATTCATCTTAGTTTCTACATTCATCATAAGAAGAGAATCATAATCATCACTTTTACCTTCAACTGCATAATTTCCTTGTTGTTTACCTCTTCTTGAATAGCCTCCTCTTCGATTACCACCTTGATTATTTTCATTTTGATAACAATCTTTGGCATAGTGTCCATACCTTCCACATATATAGCAATTGTTCTTATTATCTTCACTCCTTTGTCTTTGGTTGTAGTTGTAGTAGCCTCTCGTACCTCTAGCGCTTGATCTTCCTCTTCCTCTTGTGTTGAAGAAGCCACTTGAAGTCCTTTGATCATCGCTCCTTCTTCCTCGACCTCTATTTGAACCTCTTCCACCTCTGTTTCCACCTCTTGATGATCCTACATAAAGAGCTTGTCCTTGAGATCCTTTTTGATTTGAAGTAGAACCATTTAGATTCATCTCCTCCGTGACCATAAGGGCAATAAGTTGATCAAAATCTGGTAATTCTCCTCTGACATAAACTGAAGTAATGAAGGGTTTCCATCTCTCATCATCTTTGAGTCCGTTGAGAGTATGTGCAACCAAGTCGTCGTCCTCCACATGAGCTTGAATTGATCCTAGTTGATCTGCAATCTCTTTAACTTTCAATATGTAATCATTGACCGATGTCCTTGTATCTTTCTTTATGTTATTCAACTCATTTTTGAGTTGAATCTTCCTTGCTCTTGTACCTGTAGCATACAACCTTTCCAATGCAAGCCAAACATCTCTACTTGTGTCTAGATCTTGTATGTGTCCTACCATTGAATCTTGAATATTTTGTGATAAAATGAATATAACCCTTTTGTCTCTCTCATTCCAAAGTCTAAACTCCCTCAATTGTTGCTGATTTGGGTCCTCTGGTAATGTGGGTTTGATATCTGTGCCGTCAATCAAACCATACAAGCCTCTACCTTGCAAGTATGCTGTGATTCTAAACTTCCATGCTTGATAATTGGTCTTATCAAGCTTCTCTATTTGTGCATGTTGGTCTCCCATAATACAAATGCTAAGCTTCCTCCTTTAAGCCTCCTTTCCAATGTGTGTGATGAGAAGAAATATAATATTCACCTTGTAAATGAGGTATGTGCACCTTTCTTTGCTTGGATGTTGCTTCAGATGCCTCCTTGCAATCTTCTTCTACCTTTGTGTAGTGTTGATGATGAACTGCTTCCTTGATAGCTTCAAATTCTTTGTCAAGGTATGATAACCTTCTCCAAGCCTCCAAGTACTTGCTCTGATACCAATGTTGGAGTTTATTGATCTCCAAAGTACAGCTAGAAGTAGGTGAAACCCAACAGGACCTAGTTGACTTTTTCACAAACTTGTATGCACAGACCAATTTTCTTTCAGAGCAAATTGCTCTTTAGTCACTTGGAATTTTCCAAAACTGTTTCACACACATAAACTAGACTCTAAGGGCTTTCCAACAAGATATAGAACACCTCAAATGGATAAATACACAATGAGCTATGACCTCTGCAATATGCAGCTTTAATGGAGACCTTGAAACAGAGATGAACCTGAGGACACACATCACTTGCAGAGACTACTGCTCTTAACTCACAAATCCAATGACTTTGAAACTTTCCAGAATACAAGTATACTCAAAGACCTTTCTAACAAGCCAAAGAACACATGATTTGGATACATACACAAGGAGATATGACCTCTGCAAGTTTGAGGTTTAATGGAGACCTTCAGCAGGGATAAAAAACAGAGAACACACACTACTTGCAGAGAGTATTGCTCTCAGCTCACAAATCCAATGATTATGAAAATTTACAGGAAGAAAGTAGACAGTAAGAGCTTTCCAATGAGCTATCAAACATGTAATTTGGATATATAATGAGGGAGATACAAGCTCTGCAATCTCTGCATACAAAACTACAGCAGTGTAGAGATACACATATGACTCTCTTGGACATCCCACAAGATCACGACTTTTCTCCTCTTTTTATAGCATGGGAAACTAATCTAAAACCTTCCTAATACATCTAAATTCGTGGTAGACACTTGGATGGAGGTATTACATGACTCAAGTGCTCAAATAAGCAAAGTATTGATGGACTTTGAGAACTAGCCACATCGACCTTCCACTAGGACACCACTGAAGCTCCCTTGTGACTCACTAATTTGACTCACCATGTTCTAGAACTCACGTGGTATTTTTGCTACATTTTATGAATAATATGAGCCTTCTTGAAGTATTTGAAGACTTCCCAAAGGTATTTACATAATTTGAAACTTGTACCCTACATAAAACAAATGTTCGCAACACTAAGGCTAATTGGATAGTCACTTCATATTCATATATCCAATCTTGGCCCAACACTAGTTCCTCTAATAAGTCTTAATCATGACACACTAAGAGTTTTTGTTGCATCATGTTGTTTCCAAGATGCAGTGGCAGGGTAATCTCGCCTATGCATTCAGTAACTTTTCCTCCTAGTCCAATCAGGTGTGCCTTAGATGGGCGTAATTCTTCCTTGAGTTTCTAAGTCAATGAAGACTTGATACAGCTTACAGCTGCTCCTGTGTCAATGAGAGCATCCACAAGTGGTACTCTTCTGTTCTAGTACCCAAATTCAAATATGGTTGCTTCATGATCTATCCTGGGTTTTTAGAGGCTCTAAAGTTGGCCATTGGGATGAATTCCTCTCCTTATTAATACCTTTCATCCCTCTCTCTCATCCATTCCTTTCATTTCTTGATTTGTTCTAGAGCTTCCTGTCTTGCTTCCTCTAGTATTCTTTAATCTTCTTCTCGTCTATGTTTAGCCATTAGAAGTCATGACATTATTTCCTCTATCAATGGCTCTAAGGATTGGTGCTGAACTCAAACGACTCTTCAATTCGTTGAATGCATTTTCACATTCTTCAGTCCAAATAAACTGAGATAGTAATGCATAAAGGGGTCTAGCAATTATGGCGTACATGTGGATAAACCTGCGGTAATATCCACAATGTCCCATAAATTCTTGTACTTCTTTAGCAGTTTTTGGTCTAGGCAAATCCAAAATCACTCTGATTTTGTCTTCATCGGTGGAAATTCCATTCTTAGAGACAATGTGCCCTAATATCTTTCCTTGTCAAACCATGAATACACACTTCTCGGGATTAAGACAAACTCTATATTGTCGACATTTGGCAAAAATCTTTCCTAGTTCTGGGATAAATCATCCACATATACCTCCATGCTCTTCCTTAAGAATTCCTTGAACACGTGACACATCAACCTTTGAAAAGTGGCTGGGGCATTAGTTAGACCAAAAGGCATAACCCTAAATGCATACACTCCCCATTCAGTTGGAAAGGTTGTCTTATGTTGGTCCTGCGGAGCAATTGATACCTGATTATACCTTGAAAAGACATCCAGAAAACTATAGACTTCCTTTCCTGCAACCCTTTACAAAAGATGATCGGATAGGTAATGGGTAACTATCTCATATGGTGGCAGCGTTTACTTTCTTTAAATTAATACATACCCTTAACTTGCCATTCTTTTTGGGCACAACCACAAAAGGTGACACCCATTCCGCGTGTTCGAACTCATAAATGAAGCCTGCGTCCAACAACTTATCTATCTCCTCCTTAATTTTTGATAAGTAAACATCATTATATGTGTATGGTTTTTGTTTGGAAGGTTTGGCTTCTGATGTCATAGGGATTCTATGGGCACAAATAGAGGGATCTACTCCTTTCAAATCCTTATATGTCCAAGCAAAGACATCCTTGTATTCTCGTATGAGTCATATTAACTCTTGTTCTTCCTCCGTTGAGACATCTTGTCCTATAAAGGTACATCGTTCTTCTCCTTCCTCCAAAGCTACTATTATTTTCTTGGTCTGTTCTTTGTTGTCGTATGCTATTCCTGGTTGTGCTTCCCATTTCGGCATTTGGATAGAAATTTTCCTCTCTTCTACTTCGTATTTCTTGAAGTGGACAGGCACTTCAAATTGATCTTGAGGCTTGTTTTCTCCTTCTTCTTTATCTAGTCCAAGTTCTTCTCCCTGTGTCATTACTTGATTCAACTCATTAGTTGTTACACTTACTCTTTGATTGTCACTGTCTACCTCAACTTGTTCATGTTCCATTTCAATATTTTCATAATCCTCCTTCCATGCTTTTTCAATTACCTCTCCTTCTTCAGCTTCTTGGAGAACAACCACGTATAAACTTACATCATATCCTTCCTCGTCAATGCATTCATTCATGGTTATTACTTCTTCATTTACACATACATCAAGAGTGGCTAAAATCTCCATCCAACCATGAGGTTTGAATTCTTCATCTAGGAATATATGGGGCATGTAAGCTAGATCCTGTACAGATCTAGCAACTCCCTGCCTTTGCTGCCATCCTTTCTTCCTTTCCTCTTCCTTTTTTGCACCCTAACACATCCATAGATGAGTGTCTTTGTTCATCCATGATTGGCCACTTGAACCTAAACTGTGAATCGATTGATCGTCCTCCTTATGAATCAGATTCCATTGTAAGGGGGGAACATCTTGATACATATATATATATGGATATTTATTATGGTCGTGGTTCCCTCATGCTGCAAGTATACCGCATATTTTCCCCAATCTTGCACTACCTTAAGCTGTCTCATGAAAGGTCTTTCGAGTATCATCTCATAATTGCTAGCCTTTTCAAATTGACAGATTGCTAGGGTGTGCTCGAATTCAACTCCGCAGGTAGTGAAGGTTACTTTTTTCAATAATCCCAAGGGTCGTTCCGTGTGTCCGTCTGCCATTTGAATCTTCATCCGTGTTGGTCTCAAAGCTGGTTTTCCCCATTTCTCCTAAATTTCCTTGGTTGCAATCCCTACTCCTGCTCCCGAGTCTAAGATGGCTTTCGTAGTATAACCTCGATAAGTGATTGGGAGGCATGTGTTTCCTTCATCTCCCTCACTGAAATCTCCAATCTTATCGACTGGAATTTCGATTGTGGTCACTTCATCAGGCATCTCCTTCTCATCTGACCTTGTCTCTAATTGACTGGTTAACTTCTCCTTCAAATGTGGTTTTACCTTCAAGAGTTCTTCTAATGTTAGAGTACAAGGGATTTTTACCTTTCTAAGATGTTGTATAATGTCAGATGTCTAGATAGATGGTTTCTACTCTTTTCTTCTCACTGAGGGAATGCAATATAATTCTGAATTATGTTTGTATTCCCCTGTGTAATTTGGCAAAGCCTTCACACTGTCTTCATCCTTTTTGCTCTCGTCAAGTTGTAATAATCCTTCTGAGTTTAATTCAGGTATTGAGGCTTCAAATTCACCTTCTGCTTCTAACTCCTCAAAGGGTGGTTCAACTCCTTCCGCTTTCTTCCATCTGTCTTCTTGGACTCTTGCCCACAAGTCTCTAGGCCACTCCCCATCGACTTCGGGGACATTGGATCCTTCTCTTTTATCCTCATAGTAATTTCCACCACAGGTCTCGCCTTCCTTTCCTTTCTTGGGATCATTAGGGGTGACACACTCTTGGAATTCTTTCTCGGGAATTCGTGAGTTGGGAAGTCGCTGAACAGGTTTTTCTAGGGTCTGTTGAGCCACTTCAATTAATTTCTTACATATCTCCAACCTTTCTTTTTCTAGGTCACCTCTAGGATATTCCTTTTCATGTTGTTCAATGGTTGGTCCTGCTCTTATTCGTGCCTGATACGCTTGAATCCACATGGCTAACTCTTCTGGCATAGGGTCAGCTAGAACTGATCCCGCCTCTCGTTTTTTACACTTTTCTATTTTATTTTCTCCTTCAAGTTTTTGTTTTTCTTCTTGGCCTTGTTTGTTATTTTCATCCTCCTTCTTTTGTTGTAGTTTCTTTTCCTTCATCCTTTCTCTACCATTCTTCCATCCTTGGGTCTGTTTACTTGTAATACTCTTCCCAGACTCTTCCGAGTCTGCATTTACTTGAGGTGTGGGTATATTCAATTCTTTGTCCACCTGATCATTCTCTCTGTTTTTTCCTAGGGTTTCTCTAGCCTTAGCTCTTGTTATTGCTTTTAATGGTATTGTGTACTCCTTGTCATTCCCTGATGACTCTATCACCTCTATCACATTGATCTGCACGTTGGAGTTAACTTTGTTGGGGTTCTTGGGGCAATCTCTAAAAAGATGTTCCTTACCACAATCACTACAGTATCCTTTCCAAATTCGTTGAGGAGGTGGGGGGTTGGGTAATGTACATTCTCTAATGAAATGGTCTCCCCCGCACCTATAACATGGTCCTCTAGGTGTAGATGGTCTATTCATTGGTTGGGAGGGTAAGGGTGCTCTGGGAGCTGTGTACATTAACGACACATAATCTTGCTCATACCCGTAAGAGCTATCAGGTCCTTCCATCCCTTAAACATATGGTTCGTAAGATTGTCTGTATTCAACTATAGTACCCTCATATGCAGAATAGTTTCCTTGACCATAGATGGATCATACAATTCGTTACTAGCCAAAGGCGTGGCTGGGACTATTGCTCTCTCTGGGTTCTCTTCCAGTTGAGCTATTTTTACTGGGACAACATTATGAGGGTGGGGCAGTTGTTGTCCTAACACAGGTTGTGGTTGAGTGTACCCTTGGTAAGCATAAGGTCGTGGTGGTGGTGCTTGTTGCTGATATGTGGGATATCTAAAAGCTTCTCCTCCTTGATCTCTCTGAGGGTATCCATAAGGTCTCATGGGCGGTTGTACCGGTCTTGACTACCGATTGTAAGGACAGTTTTCGGTGCTGTGATTTGTGTACTTTTGTCCTATGCCACAATAATGCATAGGGCCCGGGGCGGGTGGTCTATTGTAAGCATAAGCAGGTGGTGGGACCACTCCCCTATTACACAAATGAGAGGGATGATCACCTCCACAGTGCACACATCTTCTAAGCATGGGTACTCTCATCGGATTGTTTGGGTAGTTCCTCTTCCCTTAAACATTTAGTTTCTTTGCCACTAAATCAGCTATTTCTTCTACATTATTCCTAGGGTTTCACGTGCTGCTCGTGGTATCTTCACTTTTCACACTGCCTTGAGGTATTTTCAAATCTTCTACTAGATTTTCCTCTAGGTCAATACACTCTTTCATGCATTCTTGCAAATTTTGAACTCTTTTCACATATACCAATGATCTCAATGATCCATTCACTAATCCTAAAAAAACAATGACACCATTTTGTTTTGAGTGGGTCTCTCTTCAACAGGGCATCTGTCCATGTATTGCTTAAATCTTCTTGCTGCCAATCTCACCGATTCTGTAGGAGCTTGTTTAAAACTATGGATTAATGAGGAAGAGTTGTTTTTTATTCCAGACTTGGTGAATTCTTCAATAAATTCTTGATAGACTTGTTCCATGTTTTGAAAGTTATTCGGGTCTAATGGCTAGAACCATGCTAAGGCTCTATCTGTCAGGGTTAGTCCAAAGGATTCATATTGAATCAAGAAGTCTTCCACTTGTTCGGCTCTTATCACTTGCTTGAATTTAGCTATGTGGTTGTAGGGTTCGCTAGAGCCATCATAGTGGTTTCTCATGCATTTGGCAACTTGGATCGGTCTTAATCTTTTTCCTGGTTCAGGTGGTCTAGGCATTATAGGGAATAGTGGTCATCCTATTGGTATTCCTGGTCCTCTTCCTGCTTGTGGTCTCTCCTGAACTTGGATTCTAATCCTTGGTTCAACTGGTGGGTGAGGCCGATAGTTAGGCTTATGGCCCGGTGTAGCAAACTGCACACGTGGTATGGCTGGAATGTGCATTTGTTGTGTCTGTCCCGAATGCTGATATGAATTATCTTGATAGGTTCCTTGGGGGTTTTGTGAAGTTGTGGCTTGATCCCTAGGTGGGAACAGTGGGATGTTTTGATATTTCAACCCAGCTCTCTCTAATTCCGTTGAGGTCCAGTACCTTATTTGATTCTTATCCAGATACGTGATGTGAGTGGGGTTTTCAGGGTCTTCTAACTCATAGATGGTGGCTGGGTTGGTGGCTTCTTCCCACAATGAAGAGTGTGCTCTCAGAAGATGTTCCATTCCATTGACTAAATAGACATCCATTAAGGAATCATCTTGGGGAACTAGGTCTCCTCTCCACACCCTAATCACAATGGATTTCCCTCTAGGTGTAGACACCTATTCTTCATGTCCCTCTTCATTAAGGTTGTGGGCATTGCCTTCTTCCCCTTGTTCATTGATGTTTTCAGGATGTTCCGTTACTAAGTATTGAATATCCCTTTTGTCCATGTAGAATCCTCCTGCATACTTAACAACTGGCCTAGGTACTATGTAAGCATCTGTAGCTTTCTTCAGCCTAGCCATTGATCTGTTTAGCGCATCTAGGTAGATGGGTAACCCGTGTTGGTTAGTGTTCACAATTCTAAAGATATTCGATATTCCCCCTCAATAATTGACATCATGCCAATTATTGGTACAGAATTTTGCATGTCCTCTGAGGCCATAAGAGTTTCTTCCTCAGACTCACTCGAAGTTTTAGAGTAGTGTGATCGACTACTTGGTTTAGCTACACTTCCCAGTGAAGAGATTACACTTCTTCGGCTCCCGAGGGTTCTTTCGGATCTTAGATTCATTCACTTAAAAGCTTAAGTCGAGTGTTGACAACCCCCTAGCTCTCAATGATCTTTGTGGAATCTCAGAGTTGTATGAAATATTTGGCTAACTTGGAGGTTCACACTGAAGTATTTGAAAATCTCCTGATACTGGCTAAACTCACGATACTCGATACTTGACACCCTAGAAAATTCACGATACTCGATATACAACAAGTATCACGAAAAGACTTCATGATACTCGATACTTGACACAAGGTATTCCACGATACCCGATACTCTATGGATATCGCGGGGAACAAACTCACGATACACGATATCAGACAAGTGTCGCGAGAGAATTTTCATGATAGATGATATTCCATAGGTGTCGCGACTAAGATTCCACGATATATGAGAAGTATCATGGGAAAAACTCAATGATAGACGATATTTGTCAAGTATCACGAGAAATTCAACGATACTCGATATCAGTCAAGCATCGTGAGAAATTCAACGATACTCGATATCAGTCAAGTATCGTGAGAAATTCAACGATACTCAATATCAGTCAAGTATAGTGAGAAATTCAACGATACTCGATATCCCACAAGGCTAGGTATCGTGATACTCAACCACAGGAGATCATGATATCCAGGTATCGCGATACTCGACCACAGGAGATCATGATATCCAGATATCGCGATACTCAACCGTGAGAGAACACGATACTTGGAATTTTTTCCAATTTTTAGCAAGTGTATTTAGAGTGCAACTGAATATATGTATTCCTAGAACTTATCTACCCTCTTCCCATTGCCTGTATTAAGAAAAGAAACCTCCTTACCCCAGGGTAGCCCCTATCGTGTGACTTACCAAAGAAGAGAGATTCACCACTCCTCCGCTCACTTCAATGCTAAGAGCTATTTACCATCACACGAATGCCTTGGTTTGATTCGACCTTCCCCGGCAACGACGCCAAAAATGTGTGTACCTAAGGACCAACTTAGGGACTTGTGGAGAAAGAGACTATCCCTCGATCCCCCTCAAGTGCATATAGTGGGGATTCATGCTTTATTTATCAATTTGAGGAGTATCAAAACCTTGCCGAGTGTATGAAGACATGCATTCAAATGATGGTCAATGCAAATGAAATCTCAAAAAGTGCAAACAAGTATACATCTAATCCAAACAAGTTTCAGGGTTCAATTATGGTGTCACGACATTTGGAGCAGCAGTCAATAGTAAATCGAGCTTTTCTCTCAGCTCCAAACTCCGAATTTAGCAAATACCAGGTTTGTTTTGAAGCTCTCGAGAAGGAGTATCCAATGCTTTCACTCGATTCTGACGCTCTTGCTTCAAGTTATGACCAAAATACTGAGTCACGGGAATGAACTTCCTACACTCCACACACACCTTAACAACAACAAACAAGCACTTTCATGGATAAACAACACTTTCAAGCACTCTTTCCAAGCATCACGCACGCATACAAGCTCACAAAGAAGAAGGTATAGAGAGGAGAAGACACAAATTCGAAATTCTGTGCTCTTCATTCTCACAATGGCAAAAAGTCTCTACAAAGAGTCACAGATTGACTTATATACATGTGCCAAAAATGGTCCTTTCACACAAGAGACCAGCACTTAATTAGCTAAAAAGCTAATTTCCTACTAATTTACAAAGGTAAGCTACAAATCTCTATGGATATGTATCTAGACGACTCCTCTAGTGCATTTACATCGGAAAATATGTTACAAAATGGCTATAATACAAGAATAAAGTGTCCAAATCGGAAAAATTTTGGGGCCCTTCTTTTTTTCTGCCTCTTTTCTCTTCTTAGCTCTGCAACAAACTTCAATGCCAAGAAAATACCTAAGATATCCAAGATCAGAGATCCTAAACTCCTTTCCAAGCTTTGCCTTGATCTCCTCAATGCCCTTTTGTATCATTACCTGTAATGATAAAATCATCTACATACACACACATGTAGAGTACAAGTTCTCCTCTTTGTTTGATGAAGAGAGATGGATCCGCCTTGCATTGATTGTAACCACATTTGATCAAATAGTCCACCAATCTTTGGTTCCAAGCCCTTGGAGCTTGCTTTAGGCCATAAAGTGCCTTCTTCAACCTACAAACATGATGTGGAAACTCTTTATGAACAAAACCTAGTTGTTGCTCCATGTATACCTTGTTGATATATTTAGGTAGTGATGTGTGTGAACACTCTAGGACTGCCGGGGCACTTTTTTCCCTCTTTAGGAGGTTTTTTTCCCCCGGCTTGTATATACGCCTATTGCCCTAATGGGCTACTTATCTTTGTACATTCTCTAGTAATACATTCAGTCTTGTGTGTTGTGCTCCAAGCTTCTTCTTCTTCCTTGTGCTGTTCGCGTGCTTCCGCAGACGTCTAACTCCAACAATTGGTATCAGAGCAGGTCGTCGCTTCTTCTAGGGCGCCGTCGACACTCCTCCGTTTGCAGTCTCAGATTCGCACGAAATTTGGTGAGCATACTCAGGGTGTTTCCGCGATCTGAGCTCGTTTCGGCCTCCGAACGCACTATCGCAGCGCTTGTGCAGGCTATTTCGTCCTTTTGTGCCAAAGGTATATACCAGTTTCTGTTCGCCAGTTTAAGCGTCTCGAAGTCTGCTACAGGTCTAGCAGAACTCGTTTGGGCAGTTCCGTTCAACTTTTTTAGATACAGTCAATTTTCTGCATCAAGGTATTTTAGTCACCAGCCATGGCTGAAAGCAGTGATGTATTCCGTATGTTGGCTGTTGAGGATAAGTTGGATGGTACCAACTACCCATTATGGGCTTATATGATGCGACATGTACTGGTTGCAAAAGGATTGTGGAACATTGTGCAGGGTGTTGAAAGACGTCCTGTTACACCTGTAACGACAGGTACTGCAAATACAGGTGTTGGAGCTGATGAAGATGGTGTCGAAGATGATATTCCGCAGATTCCTGTTTGTGCTGCTGTTTCTGTTGCACCTACTGCAGAGCAGATTCGTTGGGATGGCAGAGATGCCCAGGCACATGCATTGATAGCTTTGTCTGTCAAACGTGCCATTATTCCTCACATTCGCTCTTGCAGAACAGCAAAGGATGCTTGGGATACACTTACCACTTTGTACCAGGCTAGGAATGAGGCTCGTGTTGCTTACCTCCGAAAACAGTTGGAGAGTGAGCACATGAATGAAGGTGATTCTATGGACAGTTTTCTTACAAAGATCAAAGACCTGAAGGAACAATTGATTTCTGCTGATGAGGTTATACCAGATAGCTCACTTGTGCAGACCGTTCTGAATGGTCTTCCTGATTCATATCAGAGTTTTGCCTCTACTCTTCGGTTGATGATGAAAGGCAATCCGAATGCCTTGTCATTTGAGGAATTAGTCTCTGTTCTGTTGCAGGAAGATCAGTCCAGGCAGAACAGGTCCATTATGCGTGTTGCAGATCAAGCTTTCCTGGCTAGTCAGAAGGGCAAAGGAAAATGGAGCTCTTCTACTAGTAAGCAAAAATCTGCAAATGCTGCACAATCGAAGAACCAGGATAAAGATGAAAAGAAATCAGAAAAGCAGAAATTGTTCTGCAAGTACTGTAAAGGAAATGATCATATTATAAAGAACTGTCCAAAACTGGCTGCTAAAGAGGCAAAGAAGAAAGAGGCTGGAATGGTTGTTGCAGAGGCCTCTACACCAAAAACAGAGTCTGCAAATCTTGTGCAGGAAGAAGAATGGGCGTTTACTACTGTCTGCAGTTTTGACCCATCTTCTCATGATCAGTGCATGTCTGTAGTAGACTCAGATGTTTGGTACTTTGACAGTGGGGCGACCAAACATATTACCTCGCAGCGCAGTTTCTTCTCTTCACTTGAGCCTGCTCCTACAGGGAATACTGTCACATGCGCCAATAACTCCTCTTATCCTGTTATGGGAGTTGGTAAGATCATTCTGACTACTGCTGATGGTAGTTCTTTCACTTTGTCAGATGCTTTATTTGTGCCAGGGATCAAAAAGAATCTGTTATCAGTTTCTGCATTAGCCAAGATTGGCTTGGTTGTGAAATTTGTTGATGACAGGTGTACAGTCCATGATCTCTCAAATGGCGATGTGATTATTGCTTCTGGCATTTTATGTCATGGGCTGTATAAGCTCATAGACTATGAGATCTGTGAATGATTCGGCATGTGCAGTTCATGATTCTCAGGCTATGTCAGATGCAAAGCTTTGGCATGCACGCTTTGGTCATCTGAACTTTGCTAGTTTGTTACGCCTGCAGAAATCTGAAATGGTGTCCTCTTTGCCCAAACTTGAGGCACCTGGAAAACATGTTTGTGAAGGCTGTATTTTGGGCAAAATGCAGCGTTCTTCCTTTCCAAAAGATGGTTCAGTTCGGGCTACACAGAAATTACAGCTTGTACATAGTGATGTCTGTGGTCCTATGCAGACACCCTCTTTTGGAAATTACCTTTACTTCGTGACTTTCATTGATGATTTTTCCAGGCATGCATGGGTATATCCACTCAAAGCAAAGTCCGAAGTGTTCATGTGCTTCAAACAGTTTTTGGTTTTGGCTGAAAATCTGTCAGCATGTAAAATGGGCACCCTCCGTTCTGATCGAGGGGGGGAATATATGTCTTCAGATTTTAATGCATTTCTGGCTGAACGTGGGATAAAACACCAGTGTACAGTGCCGTACACACCTCAACAGAATGGAGTTGCTGAACGAAAGAACAGGTCACTCATGGAGATGGCGAGGTGCATGGTCAAAAGTCAGGCTTTACCACATAGTTTCTGGCTTGAGGCTGTCATGTGTGCAGCATATGTACTGAACAGGTGTCCCACTAAAGCATTGCAGTCTATCACTCCATATGAGGCTTGGCATGACCGCAAGCCATCTGTTGCTCATCTGCGTGTTTTTGGTTGTTTGGCATATGCATTAGTGCCTGAACAACATCGCAGAAAATTGGATGATAAGGCAATAAAATGTATTTTTGTTGGGTACAGTTCTGAAAGTAAAGGCTATCGTCTGTATCATCCACAGACTAAACGCATTCTGGTTAGCCGTGATGTTGTCTTTGTGGAAGATGCTATTCAGCCATTGCTTTCATGTACTAAGGAGACATCTGTTAGCTCCAAAGACATGTATGATACTTTGATGCCTCTTTTTACAGGTGGACAGGCTAGTGCTGGTCCTAATGAGGCAACTTCTCAGCCTTTGCAGGTTTCATATGATGATGCAGATCATTCCATTTCTGATGCAGATTTACATGATGCACTTGTTGATGAGAGAGCTGATATTGAGCAGGCAAAAACTATGCCAAAATGGCTGGTGCAGACTTTGCGTGACAGCAAATTAGATGCACCTTTGTCATATCGTACTCGTTCAGGCTCTCATAGTGCCTCCTTTGCATCAGATTGCTATGCTATGGCTGCATCTAGTCTCTGTGATGAGAATGAGCCTGTTTCTTTTGATGAAGCACAAAATTCAGAAAATTGGATGGCTGCTATGCAATCTGAATATGATGCTATAATGAAGAATGGTACATGGTCTTTATGTGACTTGCCTCCTGGCAAGAAGGCCATTGGCACTAAGTGGGTATACAAGCTGAAGTGTAAACCTGATGGTACAGTTGACAAGTATAAGGCTAGGCTTGTTGCAAAGGGTTATGCGCAGGAAAGAGGCATTGATTTTGATGAGACCTTTGCACCTACATGTCGTATGACTACTGTTCGGAGCATTTGTGCACTTGCAGCCCATCATGGTTGTAATGTACATCAGTTGGACATTAAAACAGCATTTTTGAATGGTGACTTGCATGAAGAAGTGTATGTTTTTCAGCCCCGTGGCTTTGTGCAGAAAGGGCATGAAAACCAGGTGTGCAGGTTAAAGAAGGCGTTATATGGTTTAAAGCAAGCACCACGTGCTTGGTATGAGAAGATACATGCCTATCTGATTGCACATGGTTTTGAGAACAGTCCAACTGAAAGCACCTTATACGTTAAGCGTGCTAATGATGTGCTTCTGATCATTGTTGTCTATGTTGATGACATGCTGCTCACTGGTCCTATTGAGACACATATTGCTGATTTTAACGCTGATTTGCATGCCTCATTTGAGATGTCTGATTTGGGGCATTTGCATCACTATTTGGGCATTCAGTTTATGCACGTTGATGGTGGAATGGCTTTGTGTCAAACGAAATACATTGACATATTATTGCAGCGTTTTGGCCTTGAAGACTGTAAGCCTATTGCCACTCCTATGGAGACAGGTTTACGATTGAGTCTTCATGATGCTGGAGATGCATTTGATGCTGTTCTCTATCAGCAGGCTGTTGGATGCTTGATTTACTTATGCATTACTCGGCCAGATATTCAGTTTGTTGTCTCACAGATGAGCAGGTTCATGCATTGCCCAGGAGTCACGCATTGGAAAGCGGTTAAGCGCATCTTTCGCTACTTGAGTGGTACTCGGCTACTTGGGTTGTTTTATCCCAAGGGGGGATCACTATCGCCAGATTTGCATGCTTTTTCTGACTCAGATTGGGCTGGTTGCTATGACACTCGTGTGTCCACCAGTGGTTTTTGCTTCATGCTTGGTAGCTCATGTATATCTTGGTTGAGCAAGAAGCAGCCTACTGTGGCCACTTCCAGTTGTGAGGCTGAGTATAGGGCAGCTTTCACAGCGACTGTTGAGTGTGTGTGGCTCAGACGCCTTATGGCTGATTTGGGTGTTGGCCAGTCTTCTGCCACCACCATCTTCACTGACAGTCAGAGCGCATTGGCAGTTGCGAGGAACCCTGTGTTCCATGCTCGCACTAAGCACATTGAGGTGCATTATCACTATGTCAGGGAGAGGTTCTCTGCTGGGGAGATCAGCTTGGCATATGTGCCCACGCAGGAGAACATTGCAGACCTTTTCACGAAGGCTCTACCTAGGGAGAAGTTTGAAGCTTCGCGCAAAGCTTTGGGCTTACTTCCTTTTGTGGAGTGATTTCCACATAGCTTGGCACTTCCTTATACATGAGTGCCAGCTCCTTGTTCACCGCATCACTCCCAGGGGGGATTTGTTGATATATTTAGGTAGTGATGTGTGTGAACACTCTAGGACTGCCGGGGCACTTTTTTCCCTCTTTAGGAGGTTTTTTTCCCCCGGCTTGTATATACGCCTATTGCCCTAATGGGCTACTTATCTTTGTACATTCTCTAGTAATACATTCAGTCTTGTGTGTTGTGCTCCAAGCTTCTTCTTCTTCCTTGTGCTGCTCGCGTGCTTCCGCAGACGTCTAACTCCAACATACCTCTTCTTCCAAGTCTCCATTGAGAAAGGCATTCTTGATATCCACTTGGAAAAGCTTCCATCCTTTGCTAGGAGCCATTGAAATGAGTGTCCTAATGGTGCTCATCTTTGCCACAGGGCTGAATGTCTCTTCAAAGTCCACTCCATAGGTTTGTGCAAAACCCTTGGCCACCAATCTTGCTTTGAACCTAGAAATAGATCCATCTGAATTCCTCTTTACTTTATAAACCCACTTATTACCTGTTACCTTCATGTTCTCCTTCTTGGGCACTAGAGTCCATGTTTGATTCTCCTCAAGTGCATCGATCTCTTCTTGTATTGCCTCTTTCCATTCGGTGTACTTGCTTGCATCTTCATAGCAATCGGGCTCATGATCTTCTACTACTTTGTTCATATATGCATAATGAGTTGCCATGTATGAATCATAAGTAAACCTTTATGTTGGATACTTAACTCTAGAAGACTTCCTTTCTTTACCTTTTGGAGGAATAAACCTCCTTTGCCTTGGGTACTTGATCTCTTTCTTTGATGTGGCTTCTTTCTCCATCACGTGTCCATCATCTTCAACTTCATTACCTTCTTCATCAAACTCCACCAATGTTGCTTTGCCTTTGTTGATTGATTGATTGTGCTTCATGTTGGAGCAAGTCTATGACAAGCCTAAGTATTGGCTTGAGTCTCACAAAGTCTTAGAAGAAGCTTTAAAAAGAAGACTATGTAAAGTTCACTTGTGAACTACCTCTTGTAACTTTTGAAGAGTTTACTTAATGTAAAAGTAAGAGAATCTTAAGTGGTTAAGTCCACTTGATCAAGAATGGAAAGAGGAGCCACGAATTCGTGATTTGTGGTAGGTAGAGAATCAAATCAATCATTGATTGATTGGAGAGTGATTGAGGGAAGTTAGCCTCCCAAACTCAACTATAAATAGATGGCAGTTTTAGTCGTGGTTAGAGAGACCTATGTGAAGACCTCCAAGAGCTGAGCTTTATGCCATATCAAGGTGTGATTACAAGGCACACATATGTATCAGTAAGTCATTGTATTGTACAAGAAATATACTTTCATTTTCATGATTATTTGGTTTCATCTTTCCATGTTCTTGTGAAGTGTACTACTCACTACCATTACTCTCAGTTTTCTCAGTCAGCTTGCAGAGATGTTTTCTCTGAGCTTGGTGCATCATTTTCAGTGATTTAACTTGGTAAAGTTAGCTCTATAAGTCTACTATATGCGCATAAATTTTCATGTCATTTGGATGTTGCAATCTTCAGTTATGGTCATTTGAAGTCAACAGGGTCTGTTCATCTTCACCTCTCTGTCAGGTACCCGACTTTGTCACTCATCTTGTCAGAGCCATTTCTCAGTGGTTACGTATCCAAATTCAGTGATTTAAAGCTTGTTGGATTCAGCTTACTGTCTAGTATAACCATACAAATGTTCATAATCATTGGATTTCTAAATTTTGAGTTATGTTGATTTTTCTACTCACTGGTCTATTTCTGTAGCAGCCCGTGAAAATCGGGATGATGTCATCACTTGTTAAAACTCATTCTCAGTGTGTGGTTCATTATTTTTGATGCGATTACTCTTGAAAGTTAGCTCTTTAAGCTAACTAAACTTCCCCAAGAGGAATTAAGCTAATTCCTGCTGTGCTCAGAGAATTATGTAAAACACTGGACAAGTGTATGAACCAAGAATAGCAAGTTTTCACCTCTGAGCTAACTCCAACTTATCTGTTTTGATCTATCTTTTTGAGAGTGATCTTCCAAGGTACATAGGGTGTCTAATACATCCATTGGCAAGCTAAAAGGGCCCACCATCTACTCTTGGAGTTCATTTGGCTGGTGTAGATCAAGGATTTTGCAACACCTCTTCATCTTCAAACACATACTTATCCATCTCTTCACAGTGGTATCAGAGCAAGGTTGGACAACATGGCAGATGGATTTCCTTCATCAATTGACAAATTGGACAGAGGTAACTACTCAGCTTGGTCATTAAGGATGGAAGCTTATCTCTAAGGTAGAAGTTTATATGGTTATGTGGCTGGAGATGAAGTTATGCCAAGTTTCAGGAACAAAAGTCAACCAACACAAGAAGAGCAAGAAAGATTGAGCACATGGTGCTCCAAGGATGCACTTGCAAGGTCTTATCTCCTCAACTCTATCTCAGATTTTTTGTTGCCTCACATTAGAAGTTGTAAGACATCTTAGGAAGTGTGGGATGCACTTGAAGCTTTCTTTTCTTCAAGTACCAAAGCTAGGAAGCATCAACTATGGCTGGATTTCACAACTCTCAAGAAGGCTCCCAAACAAAATGTGACTGATTCTGTCACAAAGCTCAAGGACATAGCGGATCAATTGGGAAGCAGTGGAGAGGTAATAGATATAGAGCAAATTGTAAGGCAGGTCATCAATGGCTTGAAGGCAGATGATAAGTGGGAAGCATTCACCACAGCTATGGATTTGTACATGGACATGCATGTACCTGATTTCAACACACTCATTGGACAACTACTTACTCAAGAGGCAAAGCTTATCAAAAATGGAGAAAGCTCTAAAGGTAATCAATCTTCAGCTTTATACACGGATAAAAGCAAGTCTAAAGATAACAAAGGAAAGGCAAAGAAAGTGGATGATGAAGCAGGTACATATCAAGCTAACTATGCAGGTAGAGGAAGACATGGCAGAGGTAGAGGAAGAGGAGGTAGACAAGGCAGGGGGAGATCCAAAGACTCCAACTCATGTTCTATTTGTGGATTAACTAATCATACAACTGAAAATTGCTTTAGGAATTCCAGGAATCAAAGAGGTAGAGGATACAATAGAGGAAGTTATGGCTACTCAAGAGGAAGGTTCAGCAACTACCATGGCAACTACAACAACTACAATCATTCAAACTATCAAGGAGGCTACAAAGGAAGGAGAGACTACAATAACTACACAGAAGACTCAAACAAAGAGGATTCATTATTGATCATGAACATGGCTATGCCACAAGGTAAATCTGATGAGCATGTTTTCTACATAGATTCAGGTTGTTCAAATCATAAGGCAGGAAATGTGGCACTCCTATCAGATTTAGAAGATCCAAGGAATAAGCATGAGGTACAAACAGGAGATGATACAAAACATCCTGTGGAGAAAATAGGCAATGTCAAAGCACCTGATGGAAACATCAACCTACTCAGTAAGGTACTCTATGTCCCTACCATTACAAAGAATTTGATAAGTGTTGGGCAGATAGTAGAGAAAGGGTTGCAAGTCAGGTTCACAAAAGCAGGAGCATTTGTTGAAGATCCAAGTCAAGGATTCAGAAGAATTGCAAACAGTGAAAAGACAGGTAGATTGTTCACATTTGAATTACAGGACACTAGAAACATTGCTCTCTTTAATTATGGTAGTCAGACACTCACAGAATTGGAAGTATGGCACAAAAGGTTAGCACATATTGGTGAAAGGTCATTAAAGCAAATCTGCAGGGACCAAAGTGTACTTGGACTTCCTAATTTGTCAAAACAACATATGATTTATAAGTGCAGTGCATGTCAATTTGGAAAGTCTCACAGGTTACCATTCATGAAGAAAGGTTATATGCATGGAGATCTCTTGGAGTTGGTTCATACAGATGTATGGGGACCTAGCAAGGAAGCTTCAATATCTGGATCAAGGTATTATGTTTCCTTTATTGATCATTGTAGCAGATGGACTATCCTATTCTTTATGAAACACAAAGATGAAGTTTTTTCATGTTTCAAAAGATATTTGGCTCTTGTGGAGAATCAAACAGGTAAATCACTAAAAAGACTAAGGTCAGATGGAGGGGGAGAATATTTCTCCCATGAGTTTGATTCTTTTCTTCAAGAAAGAGGAATCAAAAGAGAGGTAACTACAAGGTACACTCCTGAGCAAAATGGAGTGGCAGAAAGGAGGAATAGGACAATTGTTGAAGCTGCAAGGTCTATGTTAAATGAAAAGCATTTACCTAATTACTTATGGGTTGAGGCTATATCTACAGCCACTTACTTGATTAACAGGTTGCCTTCAAAATCCCTTGATGGGATGACTCCATATGAGGCTTGGAATGGAAGAAGACCAAGCTTAGATCATTGTAAAATTTTTGGATGTATTGCTTTTGCTCATGTTCCTTCACAGGTTAGAGGCAAGATGGATCCAAAGGCAGAAAGGTGTGTATTTATTGGATATGACAACAATCAAAAGGGCTACAGGTTATACAACCCTACCAACAAAGGATTCTTGGTAAGCAGAGATGTAGTTTTTGATGAGAACAATTCATGGTATGAAGATTCATGCAGGAAGATCAATTTACCATATGATCTTGAAGATGATTTTCCAAAGCTTGGCAGAGAACAATCAAAGATTGAAGAACAAGACACCTCAAAGGATGATGAAGAATCTCACATGGAAAAGATCAAAGCATGGAAGTCTAAAGGTAAAGCAAAATTGCAGGAACTTGGACATGAAGTAGAATCATCACATCATGGCCTAATAAGATCTATGAGGGAAAAGAAAAAACCAGAAAGGTATGGGTTTGAAACCTCATTAGTAACTAAACATTCTATCTACATAGCACATGACATAAACCAAGAGGAGCCATAATCATTTGAAGAGGCCAAAGCAAAAACAGAATGGAAGCATGCAATGAAGGAAGAGATTGAAGCACTTGAGGAAAACAACACTTGGGATTTGGTGCCCAAGACTTCATCCATGAAAGTAATAGGCTCAAGATGGGTCTATAAACTCAAGAAGAATTCTGATGGTTCGTTTAACAGGTATAAGGCAAGGCTTGTGGCAAAAGGCTTTGCACAAACTCAGGGAATTGATTATGAGGAGACCTTCTCTCCTGTGGCAAAGATGCCTACTATTAGGGTTTTGCTTAGTATTGCCTCTTCCAAGAATTGGAAGATACTTCAACTAGATGTAAAGAATGCATTCTTGAATGGTTGGATAATAGAAGAGGTATATATGGCACAACCACCTGGTTTTGAGAATCAAGTTTATCCTGATTATGTGTGTAAACTTAACAAAGCATTGTATGGTCTCAAGCAAGCTCCAAGAGCTTGGAATTTCAGGCTTGTTTCATTCTTGCAGGACAAAGGCTTTCAACCAAGCAAGGCAGATCCTTCACTCTTTATTAAAAAGAGTAATTCTGAGGTCATCTATCTATGTGTATATGTAGATGATATTATATTGACAGGAAATGATGTAGATGGTATGAAGAAGATCAAAGATCAGATGAGAGAAGAGTTCAAGATAAGTGATTTGGGTTCACTTACCTACTTCCTAGGTTTGGAAGTTGTCTACAAAGATCATGGTTTGTTTCTGACTCAAAGGAAGTACATTAAGGACATGTTGGCAAAATTCAAGATGCAAGATTGTAAGATTGCAGGTACTCCAATGGAGGTCAATCACAAATTGAGCTCACATGAAGGTGAACTCATAGAGGACATCACATCATATCAAAGTCTAGTGGGTAGTCTCAACTATGCCACATTGACAAGAGTAGATATATGTTACAGTGTGAGTGTGCTAAGCCAATTTATGCACACACCAAGGAAACCACATATGGATGCTGCCAAAAGGATTCTCAAGTATCTCAAAGGAACCATAAATGAAGGACTCTATTATCCTTATGTATCTAATTTAGGTTTGAAGCTATTTTCTGATGCAGATTGGGCTGGCTCCAAGGAAGATAGAAGGAGCACTTCAGGTTATCTTACCTTTGCAGGTTCAAAGCTTATTTCATGGTCATCCAAGAAGCAACCCACAGTTGCTCTCTCTTCTACTGAAGCTGAATATAGAGGTCTTGCCATAGCTACACAAGAAGCTATGTGGATGAAGACATTTGTCAAAGATCTTGGATTGGAGTTTGGAACTCCAACTATTTTTGGTGACAATATGAGTTCTATTCACTTGGCTGCTAATCATATTTTTCATGCAAGGACTAAACATATTGAAGTTCATTATCACTATGTACGAGAGAAGGTTCTAAGCAAAGAGATTCAAATATGATATGTGTCCACTCATCAACAATGTGCAGATATTCTAACCAAAGCATTGGATGGTACAAAGCTTTGCAAATTCAAGGCTATGATTGGTTTGCAGGTAATCTTGGAAGATTGAAGACCTCAAGCATACTTGGCTTGAGGGGGAGCTGTTGGAGCAAGTCTATGACAAGCCTAAGTATTGGCTTGAGTCTCACAAAGTCTTAGAAGAAGCTTTAAAAAGAAGACTATGTAAAGTTCACTTGTGAACTACCTCTTGTAACTTTTGAAGAGTTTACTTAATGTAAAAGTAAGAGAATCTTAAGTGGTTGAGTCCACTTGATCAAGAATGGAAAGAGGAGCCACGAATTCATGATTTGTGGTAGGTAGAGAATCAAATCAATCATTGATTGATTGGAGAGTGATTGAGGGAAGTTAGCCTCCCAAACTCAACTATAAATAGATGGCAGTTTTAGTCGTGGTTAGAGAGACCTATGTGAAGACCTCCAAGAGCTTAGCTTTATCCCATATCAAGGTGTGATTACAAGGCACACATATGTATCAGTAAGTCATTGTATTGTACAAGAAATATACTTTCATTTTCATGATTATTTGGTTTCATCTTTCCATGTTCTTGTGAAGTGTACTACTCACTACCATTACTCTCAGTTTTCTCACTCATCTTGCAGAGATGTTTTCTCTGAGCTTGGTGCATCCTTTTCAGTGATTTAACTTGGTAAAGTTAGATCTAAAAGTCTACTATATACTCATAAATTTTTATTTTATTTGGATGTTGCAATCATCAGTTATGTTCATTTGAAGTCAACAGGGTCTGTTCATCTTCACCTCTCTGTCAGGTACCCGACTTTTGCATTCATCTTGTCAGAGCCATTTCGCAGTGGTTACGTATCCAAATTCAGTGATTTAAAGCTTGTTAGATTCACCTTACTGTCTAGTATAACCATACAAATTTTCATAATCATTAGATTTCTACATTTGGAGTTATGTTGATTTTTTTGCTCACTGGTCAATTTCTATAGCAACCCGTGAAAATCGGGATGATGTCATCACTTGTTAAAACTCATTCTCAGTGTGTGGTTCATTATTTTGGATGCGATTACTCTTGAAAGTTAGCTCTTTAAGCTACCTAAACTTCCCCAAGAGGAATTCAGCCAATTGCTGCTGTGCTAAGAGAATTATGTAAAACACTGGACAGGTGTATGAACCAAGAATAGCAAGTTTTCACCTCTGAGCTAACTCCAACTTATCTGTTTTGATCTATATTTTTGAGAGTGATCTTCCAAGGTACATAGGGTGTCTAATACATCCATTGGCAAGCTAAAAGGGCCCACCATCTACTCTTGGAGTTCATTTGGCTGGTATAGATCAAGGATTTTGCAACACCTCTTCATCTTCAAACACATACTTATCCATCTCTTCACAGTGGTATCAGAGCAAGGTTGGACAATATGGCACATGGATTTCCTTCATCAATTGACAAATTGGATAGAGGTAACTACTCAGCTTGGTAATTAAGGATGGAAGCTTATCTCCAAGGTAGAAGTTTATATGGTTATGTGGCTGGAGATGAAGTTATGCCAAGTTTCAGGAACAAAAGTCAACCAACACAAGAAGAGCAAGAAAGATTGAGCACATGGTGCTCCAAGGATGCACTTGCAAGGTCTTATCTCCTCAACTCTATCTCAGATTTTTTGTTGCCTCACATTAGAAGTTGTAAGACATCTCAGGAAGTGTGGGATGCACTTGAAGCTTTCTTTTCTTCAAGTACCAAAGCTAGGAAGCATCAACTATGGCTGGATTTCACAACTCTCAAGAAGGCTCCCAAACAAAATGTGACTGATTTTGTCACAAAGCTCAAGGACATAGCGGATCAGTTGGGAAGCAGTGGAGAGGTAATAGATGAAGAGCAAATTGTAAGGCAGGTCATCAATGGCTTGAAGGCAGTTGATAAGTGGGAAGCATTCACCACAGCTATGATTTTGTACATGGACATGCATGTACCTGATTTCAACACACTCATTGGACAACTACTTACTCAAGAGGCAAAACTTATCAAAAATGGAGAAAGCTCTAAAGGTAATCAATCTTCAGCTTTATACACGGATAAAAGCAAGTCTAAAGATAACAAAGGAAAGGTAAAGAAAGTGGATGATGAAGCAGGTATATATCAAGCTAACTATGCAGGTAGAGGAAGACATGGCAGAGGTAGAGGAAGAGGAGGTAGACAAGGAAGGGGGAGATCCCAAGACTCCAACTCATGTTCTATTTGTGGATTAACTAGTCATACAACTGAAAATTGCTTTAGGAATTCCAGGAATCAGAGAGGCAGAGGATACAATAGAGGAAGTTATGGCTACTCAAGAGGAAGGTTCAACAACTACCATGGCAACTACAACAACTACAATCATTCAAACTATCAAGGAGGCTACAAAGGAAGGAGAGACTACAATAACTACACAGAAGACTCAAACAAAGAGGATTCATTATTGATCATGAACATGGCTATGCCACAAGGTAAATCTGATGAGCATGTTTTCTACATAGATTCAGGTTGTTCAAATCATGTGGCAGGAAATGTGGCACTCCTATCAGATTTAGAAGATCCAAGGAATAAGCATGAGGTACAAACAAGAGATGATACAAAACATCCTGTGGAGAAAATAGGCAATGTCAAAGCACCTGATGGAAACATCAACCTACTCAGTAAGGTACTCTATGTCCCTACCATTACAAAGAATTTGATAAGTGTTGGGCAGATAGTAGAGAAAGGGTTGCAAGTCAGGTTCACAAAAGCAAGAGCATTTGTTGAAGATCCAAGTCAAGGAGTCAGAAGAATTGCAAAAGGTGAAAAGACAGGTAGATTGTTCACATTTGAGTTACAGGACACTAGAAACATTGCTCTCTTTAATTATGGTAGTCAGACACTCACAGAATTGGAAGTATGGTACAAAAGGTTAGCACATATTGGTGAAAGGTCATTAAAGCAAATCTGCAGGGACCAAAGTGTACTTGGACTTCCTAATTTGTCAAAACAACATATGATTTATAAGTGCAGTGCATGTCAATTTGGAAAGTCTCACAGGTTACCATTCATGAAGAAAGGTTATATGCATGGAGATCTCTTGGAGTTGGTTCATACAGATGTATGGGGACCTAGCAAGGAAGCTTCAATATTTGGATCAAGGTATTATGTTTCCTTTATTGATGATTGTAGCAGATGGACTATCCTATTCTTTATGAAACACAAAGATGAAGTTTTTTCATGTTTCAAAAGATATTTGGCTCTTTTGGAGAATCAAACAGGTAAATCACTAAAAAGGCTAAGGTCAGATGGAGGGGGAGAATATTTCTCCCATGAGTTTGATTCTTTTCTTCAAGATAGAGGAATCAAAAGAGAGGTAACTACAAGGTACACTCCTGAGCAAAATGGAGTGGCAGAAAGGAGGAATAGGACAATTGTTGAAGCTGCAAGGTCTATGTTAAATGAAAAGCATTTACCTAATTACTTATGGGTTGAGGCTGTATCTACAGCCACTTACTTGATTAACAGGTTGCCTTCAAAATCCCTTGATGGGATGACTCCATATGAGGCTTGGAATGGAAGAAGACCAAGCTTAGATCATTGTAAAATTTTTGGATGTATTGCTTTTGCTCATGTTCCTTCACAGGTTAGAGGCAAGATGGATCCAAAGGCAGAAAGGTGTGTATTTATTGGATATGACAACAATCAAAAGGGCTACAGGTTATACAACCCTACCAACAAAGGATTCCTGGTAAGCAGAGATGTAGTTTTTGATGAGAACAATTCATGGTATGAAGATTCATGCAGGAAGATCAATTTACCATATGATCTTGAAGAAGATTTTCCAAAGCTTGGTAGAGAACAATCAAAGATTGAAGAACAAGACACCTCAGAGGATGATGAAGAATCTCACATGGAAAAGATCAAAGCATGGAAGTCTAAAGGTAAAGCAAAATTGCAGGAACTTGGACATGAAGTAGAATCATCACATCATGGCCTAAGAAGATCTATGAGGGAAAAGAAAAAACCAGAAAGGTATGGGTTAAACACCTCATTAGTAACTAAACATTCTATCTACATAGCACAGGACATAAACCAAGAGGAGCCATCATCATTTGAAGAGGCCAAAGCAAAAACAGAATGGAAGCATGCAATGAAGGAAGAGATTGAAACACTTGAGGAAAACAACACTTGGGATTTGGTGCCCAAGACTTCATGCATGAAAGTAATAGGCTCAAGATGGGTCTATAAACTCAAGAAGAATTCTGATGGTTCAATTAACAGGTATAAGGCAAGGCTTGTGGCAAAAGGCTTTGCACAAACTCAAGGAATTTATTATGAGGAGACCTTCTCTCCTGTGGCAAAGATTCCTACTATTAGGGTTTTGCTTAGTATTGCCTCTTCCAAGAATTGGAAGATACTTCAACTAGATGTAAAGAATGCATTCTTGAATGGTTGGATAACAGAAGAGGTATATATGGCACAACCACGTGGTTTTGAGAATCAAGTTTATCCTGATTATGTGTGTAAACTTAACAAAGCATTGTATGGTCTCAAGCAAGCTCCAAGAGCTTGGAATTTCAGGCTTGTTTCATTCTTGCAGGACAAAGGCTTTCAACCAAGCAAGGCAGATCCTTCACTCTTTATTAAAAAGAGTAATTCTGAGGTCATCTATCTATGTGTATATGTAGATGATATTATATTGACAGGAAATGATGCAGATGGTATGAAGAAGATCAAAGATCAGATGAGAGAAGAGTTCAAGATAAGTGATTTGGGTTCACTTACCTACTTCCTAGGTTTGGAAGTTGTCTACAAAGATCATGGTTTGTTTCTCACTCAAAGGAAGTACATTAAGGACATGTTGGCAAAATTCAAGATGCAAGATTGTAAGATTGCAGGTACTCCAATGGAGGTCAATCACAAAGTGAGCTCACATGAAGGTGAACTCATAGAGGACATCACATCATATCAAAGTCTAGTGGGTAGTCTCAACTATGCCACATTGACAAGAGTAGATATATGTTACAGTGTGAGTGTGGTAAGCCCATTTATGCACACACCAAGGAAACCACATATGGATGCTGCCAAAAGGATTCTCAAGTATCTCAAAGGAACCATAAATGAGGGACTTTATTATCCTTATGTATCTGATTTAGGTTTGAAGCTATTTTCTGATGCAGATTGGGCTGGCTCCAAGGAAGATAGAAGGAGCACTTCAGGTTATCTTACCTTTGCAGGTTCAAAGCTTATTTCATGGTCATCCAAGAAGCAACCCACAGTTGCTCTCTCTTCTACTGAAGCTGAATATAGAGGTCTTGCCATAGCTACACAAGAAGCTATGTGGATGAAGACATTATTCAAAGATCTTGGATTGGAGTTTGGAACTCCAACTATTTTTGGTGACAATATGAGTTCTATTCACTTGGCTGCTAATCCTATTTTTCATGCAAGGACTAAACATATTGAATTTCATTATCACTATGTACGAGAGAAGGTTCTAAGCAAAGAGATTCAAATATGATATGTGTCCACTCATCAACAATGTGCAGATATTCTAACCAAAGCATTGGATGGTACAAAGCTTTGCAAATTCAAGGCTATGATTGGTTTGCAGGTAATCTTGGAAGATTGAAGACCTCAAGCATACTTGGCTTGAGGGGGAGCTGTTGGAGCAAGTCTATGACAAGCCTAAGTATTGGCTTGAGTCTCACAAAGTCTTAGAAGAAGCTTTAAAAAGAAGACTATGTAAAGTTCACTTGTGAACTACCTCTTGTAACTTTTGAAGAGTTTACTTAATGTAAAAGTAAGAGAATCTTAAGTGGTTGAGTCCACTTGATCAAGAATGGAAAGAGGAGCCACGAATTCATGATTTGTGGTAGGTAGAGAATCAAATCAATCATTGATTGATTGGAGAGTGATTGAGGGAAGTTAGCCTCCCAAACTCAACTATAAATAGATGGCAGTTTTAGTCGTGGTTAGAGAGACCTATGTGAAGACCTCCAAGAGCTGAGCTTTATGCCATATCAAGGTGTGATTACAAGGCACACATATGTATCAGTAAGTCATTGTATTGTACAAGAAATATACTTTCATTTTCATGATTATTTGGTTTCATCTTTCCATGTTTTTGTGAAGTGTACTACTCACTACCATTACTCTCAGTTTTCTCAGTCAGCTTGCAGAGATGTTTTCTCTGAGCTTGGTGCATCATTTTCAGTGATTTAACTTGGTAAAGTTAGCTCTATAAGTCTACTATATGCGCATAAGTTTTCATGTCATTTGGATGTTGCAATCTTCAGTTATGGTCATTTGAAGTCAACAGGGTCTGTTCATCTTCACCTCTCTGTCAGGTACCCGACTTTGTCACTCATCTTGTCAGAGCCATTTCTCAGTGGTTACGTATCCAAATTCAGTGATTTAAAGCTTGTTGGATTCACCTTACTGTCTAGTATAACCATACAAATGTTCATAATCATTGGATTTCTACATTTTGAGTTATGTTGATTTTTCTGTGCACTGGTCTATTTCTGTAGCAGCCCGTGAAAATCGGGATGATGTCATCACTTGTTAAAACTCATTCTCAGTGTGTGGTTCATTATTTTTGATGATATTACTCTTGAAAGTTAGATCTTTAAGCTACCTAAACGTCCCCAAGAGGAATTAAGCTAATTGCTGCTGTGCTCAGAGAATTATGTAAAACACTGGACAGGTGTATGAACCAAGAATAGCAAGTTTTCACCTCTGAGCTAATTCCAACTTATCTGTTTTGATCTATCTTTTTGAGAGTGATCTTCCAAGGTACATAGGGTGTCTAATACATCCATTGGCAAGCTAAAAGGGCCCACCATCTACTCTTGGAGTTCATTTGGCTGGTGTAGATCAAGGATTTTGCAACACCTCTTCATCTTCAAACACATACTTATCCATCTCTTCACACTTCATAGCTTGATGAAGATCTCCCCCTCCATGGTGAGGTCATGCTTGAACTATCTTCATTGATGGAACACCTTGTGCCACTTAGCTCTAGGTCAATTTGTTCTTCATCATGTGCGTGCTTTTCTTCTTCATATTCCTACATACAATCATACTTCTTATACCAAGGGAGTATCTCATCAAATGCTACATCCCTTGATATCCTCAAGTCCTTTGTGTTTGGGTTGAAGCACATGTAACCTTTATGATCATTCGAATATCCTAGAAACACACTTTTCCACCTTCGGTTGTAGCTTGTGCCTCAATTCACTTGGCACATGTACATAACAAGTACATCCAAATATCTTCAAGTGGGAAATATCAAGTTTCTTACCATAATAGGCTTGACATGGTGTCAAGCCATTGATCCATGAGGTAGGAGCCCTATTCATAAGATACGCGGCGGTATTTGTTGCATCACTCCAAAACATGTTAGGTACATTCATCTCATTAAGCATTGCTCTAGCGATCTCGGCAATATATCTATTCTTTCTCTCTACTACTCCATTTTGTTGGGGTGTGTACTGTGAAGAGAGATGGTGGATGCAATCCAAAGATGAGTAGGTGCTGCTACAACCAGCTTCACACCAGCCAACTGAGACTTCAGAGTTGATTAGTAGACCCTTTGAGCTTCCTAAATCCACCAAAATATCAGCCAAGTACTTTGGAACATGTATCCCAAAAGTTTAAGTCAAGACAGACTAGTTGCAAAATGACTAGCTCCCAAAACTTGCTATTTTTGGACATACACCTGCTGAAAAAAAAGAACAGTGCTCTCAACCTGGTAGGAATTAGAAAAATTCCTTTTGGGCATAGCAAATAGACTTAGCAAGCTTCCCATTCCAAGTTAAAACACTTCAAATGATGGACTGAGCACTGAGAACAAGTTTCATCAATTTCTGGAACATTCCCACAATTCTCGGGGCTCTGCAGAGATAGACCAGTAAGCAGTAAAATGCAGATATCTCCAAAATTATTACTTCAATGACCTTGAACATTTATATGCACAAAGTAGACAGTACAAGCTATCCAACGCAAGTTAAATCACTGAAAAAGGTTCAGTAGAACTCGAGATATGACCTTCTGAAGTTACTGCTCTGAGTGAGTATAGCAGAGAACAAAACAGAGAAGTAGATGATGATAAATGTATAGATTCACATATGATTACAACCACATTGGCAATGAATCATTGCACAATGGGAGTAGAATGATAGAGCTATGGATTAAGCTCTTCAATCTCTACAAAATGACATGAAGTGGTCACGTACAAGGCTTGCTAATCGCCTCTTCCTTCTTGCTCTTTTTATAGCTATTCTTGGAGGGAGTTTTGAATTCGAATTCGAATGGCTCCACCTAAAAGTGATCCCCAAAGTTAGGAGATATTCCCTCAGCTCCAAAATTCGTGATTTTAGGTAGATAGGGCCACGACTTTTCTTTTACATCATGAATGAGGTAAGCTATACTCTTCCTTTTTCTTTTTTTCAATTACAAGAGATAAAAATGAACTCTTTTACAAGAGGTGTTCACATGACTACTCATGTGACTTATAAATGGGGATAATATCAAGCATATCAAGCATGTAGGCTTGGGTAAAATGCACCAACAGCTCCCCCTCAAGCCTAACATGCTTGGCCTCCAAATAAGTCTTCAATTGTCCTTGATTTCCTGCAAACCAATCATCAACTTGAATCTACTTAATTTTGTACCATCAAGAGCTTTAGTCAACATGTCGGCACATTGCATATCTGTAGAGACATAGGATAGTTGAATATCCTTGCTCATTAGCTTCTCCCTTACGTAATGGTAGTGGACTTCAATATGCTTGGTTCTAGCATGGTATACCGGATTAGCTGCTAGATGTAGTGAGCTTGTGTTGTCACCAAAAATGTGAGGTGTTGAAGAATGAAGTCCAAGATCTGTGTACAAAGACTTTAACCACATGATTTCTTGAGTTGCATTAGCCAAACCTCTATATTCGGCTTCGGTAGAAGATAATGCCACGATTGGTTGCTTCTTCGATGACCAAGAAATGATTTTTGAACTTGCAAATGATATATACCCTGATGTGCTTCTTCTATCATCTTTAGATCCGGCCCAATCTGCATCTGAGTAGACCTTTAGCTCAATATCTGAAGTATATGAATAGAACAAACCTTCATTCATGGTCCCCTTTAGGTACTTGAGGACTCTCTTGGCCGCTTCCATATGTGGTCTTCTCGGCTTATGCATAAACTGACTCAATATGCTAACACTATAGCATATATCCACTCTTGTGAGTGTTGCATAGTTCAAACTTCCAACCAAGCTTTGATAGCTTGTGATGTCTTCAATTGGCTCTCCTTCATAAGCACTAAGCTTATGATTTTGCTCCATAGGTGTACCTGCACACTTGGTATTTTCCATCTTGAACTTGACGAGCATGTCATGGACATACTTCCTTTGTGTGATGTATATACCTGAATCTGTGTAGATCAACTCCAATCCAAGAAAATAAGTGAGTGGTCCGAGGTCACTTATTTTGAACTCCTCCTTCATTTGAGCCTTTACTTGTTTGATTCCTTCAAGATCATTGCCTGTGATAATAATATCATCAACATACACACATAAATAGATCACTTCAGATCCATTCCTCTTTATGAACAAAGAGGTATCCGCCTTGCTAGCTTTGAATCCTTGGTCCTGCAAATAAGTCACAAATCTGAAATTCCAAGCTCTTGGAGCTTGCTTCAATCCATACAAAGCTTTCTTTAGTTTGCATACATAGTTAGGATGATGTGCATCCTCATATCCAGGAGGTTGTGCCATATACACTTCCTCAGAAATCCATCCATTCAAGAAAGCATTCTTTACATCAAGTTGATAAAGATTCCAATTTCTAGATGCAGCAAGACTTATGAGAACCCTAATTGTAGGCATTTTTGCAACAGGAGAGAAAGTCTCCTCATAATCAATACCATGGGTTTGAGCAAACCCTTTAGCAACTAACCTTGCTTTGTGTCTATTTATACTTCCATCTTGATTCCTCTTGATTTTGTATATCCATCGAGATCCGATTATCTTCATAGATGGCTTGTTAGGTACAAGCTCCCAAGTGTCATTCTCCTTCAAGGCTTCCATTTCTTCATCCATTGCATCTCTCCAAGCTTTCTTGCTTTGTGCTTCTTCAAATGTGGTAGGTTCTTCATTGATTGAATCCTTTGCAATGTAGATTGAGTGCTTGGTGACCAAAGAAGTATCATAACCAAACCTCTCTAGTTTCTTCTTCTCCCTCGAAGACCTTCTAAGTGGTTGATGTGAGCTCTCGGGTCCACATGTAGCATCCTGCATCTTTGCTTTACCTTTGTTCTTCCATAGCTTTAGTCTTTCCAAGTCTTCTAGGTCAATCTCCGAATCACTTTCTTCAATCTGCTTTGGCTCCTTTGGTTGAAGTGATGGAAAATCTTCATCCAAGTCATACGGCAGCTTCACTTTCCTGTCATCATCAAACCATGATTTGTTTTCATCAAAAATTACATCTCTACTCACAGAAAATCCTTTATTGGTTGGATTGTACAATCTATATCCTTTTTGGTTTTGATCATAACCAATGAATACACACTTCTCTGCCTTGGGATCCAATTTCCCTCTTACTTGAGAAGGAATGTGAGCATAGACTAAGCATCCAAAGATTTTGCAATGCTCTAGACTAGGTCTTCTTCCATTCCACACTTCATATGGAGTGGTTCCATCTAGTGACTTAGATGGAAGTCTATTTATGAGATATGTGGCTGTCGACACAGCCTCTGCCCATAGGTAGTTCGGCAATCCCTTTTCGTTGAGCATGGACCTTGCAGCTTCAACAATAGCTCTGTTCCTCCTCTCTGCTACACCATTGAGTTCGGGTGTATACCTTGTAGTGACTTCCCTTTTAATGCCTCTTTCATGCAAGAAGGCATCAAATTCAGAAGAGAAGTATTCTCCTCCACCATCTGATCTGAGTCTTTTCAAAGTCCTACCTGTTTGGTTTTCAACAAGAGCAATATACTTCTTAAAGCAATTAAACACTTCATCCTTGTGCTTCATGAAAAACAGAATGGTCCACCTGCTACAATCATCTATGAAAGACACATAATATCTTGAGCCTGATATAGATGGCTCCTTACTTGGACCCCACACATCCGTGTGCACTAGATCCAAAGGATTTTGATACATATATCCTTTCTTATTGAAAGGTTGTCTATGAGCCTTGCCGAGTTGACAAGCTTCACACTTATAAATCATGTGTTGCCTTGTGATATTAGGCAAACCAAGTACACTTTGGTCCCTGCAAATCTGTTTGAGTGTCCTCTCACCAATGTGAGCAAGCCTTTTGTGCCATATCTCCAACTCTGTAAGAGTTTGAGATCCATAGCTAAACAAAGCTATGTTCTTTGTATCTTCCACTTCAAAAGTGAAAAGCCTTCCTGTCTTTTCTCCTTTGGCAATCCTTCGAAAGCCTTGCCTTGGGTCTTCAACATATGCTCCAAATCGATTGAATCTAACCTGCAATCCTTTTTCAACAATCTGTCCAACACTTATTAAATTTTTGGTAATTGTAGGGACATACAAGACTTTGCTTAAGAGGTTCATATTCCCATCTGATGTCTTCACATTACCTATCTTCTCCACTGAGTGCTTTGTGTCATCTCCTGTCTGCACTTCATGCTTGTTATGAGGATCTTCCAAATCAGAAAGTAAAGCCACATTTCCTGCTACATGGTTCGAGCATCCCGAATCAATGTAAAATATGTGATCATCATCCTTACCCTTCTTCGCTGATAGATTCATAATCAATAATGAATCTTCTTGACTTTGGTCCTCTGCATAGTTATTGTAATCTCTTCTTCCTCTATGGCCACTTTGATAGTTGTTGTTGTTGTTGTAATTGTTGTTGTAGTAGTTGTTGTTGTTGTAGCCTCCATTGTATCTACCTCTATTTGATCCATAGCCACCTCTATTGAATCCTCTTCCTCTTGAGTTCCTTGGGTTCCTGAAACATTCTTCAGTAGTATGGTTAGATAAGCCACATATGTTGCAAGGTTGAGATGATTGGAATCTCCCCCTGCCTTGCTTTCCACCTCTGCCTCTACCTCTAGCTCTTCCTCTACCTGCAAAGTTTGCTTGGAAAGAGCTTCCTTCATCTTCATTCTTCCTATTCTTTGACTTGTCCTTGACCTTAGCTTTATCAGAATATAATGCAGAAGCTTGATTACCTCTTGAGGACTCACCGCCTTTGCTAATCTTTGCTTCATGAGTGAAGACTTGGCCCATGAGTGTGTTGAGGTCGGGTACATGCATATCCATGTATAAATCCATGGCTGTTGTGAATGACTCCCACTTGTCGTCTGCTTTGATTCCATTCATGATTTGTCTTATGATTTGCTCCTCTTCAATTACCTCTCCAATGCTTCCAAGCTGGTCGGAAATCTCCTTCATCTTTGTGACATAATCAGTCACATTTTGCTTCGGGCTTTTCTTCATTGTTGTGAACTCCATCCACAATTGGTTCTTCCTTGCTCGAGTGTTGGAAGAGAAGAAAGAAGCAAGTGCATTCCAGGTCTCTCTTGATGTCTTGCATCCCTTGACATGAGGTAAAAGAAAATCAGAGATTGAGTTTAGAATATAGGACCTTGCAAGTGCATCCTTCGAACACCAATTCGAAAGTCCTTCCACTTCTTCATGTGATGGTTGCCCTTTGTTCCTCATGGTTGGCATTGCTTCATCTTCAGATATGATTCCATATAGATTCCTCCCTTGAAGGTAAGCCTCCATCCTTAGAGACCATGCCGGGTAGTTGTTTCGATCCAATTTGTCAATTGTTGATGGAAATCCATCTCCCATGTTGCTTGACTATGCTCTGATACCACTGTGAAGAGAGATGGTGGATGCAATCCAAAGATGAGTAGGTGCTGCTACAACCAGCTTCACACCAGCCAACTGAGACTTCAGAGTTGATTAGTAGACCCTTTGAGCTTCCTAAATCCACCAAAATATCAGCCAAGTACTTTGGAACATGTATCCCAAAAGTTTAAGTCAAGACAGACTAGTTGCAAAATGACTAGCTCCCAAAACTTGCTATTTTTGGACATACACCTGCTGGAAAAAAAGAACAGTGCTCTCAACCTGGTAGGAATTAGAAAAATTCCTTTTGGGCATAGCAAATAGACTTAGCAAGCTTCCCAATCCAAGTTAAAACACTTCAAATGATGGACTGAGCACTGAGAACAAGTTTCATCAATTTCTGGAACATTCCCACAATTCTCGGGGCTCTACAGAGATAGACCAGTAAGCAGTAAAATGCAGATATCTCCAAAATTGTTACTTCAATGACCTTGAAAATTTATATGCACAAAGTAGACAGTACAAGCTATCCAACGCAAGTTAAATCACTGAACAAGGTTCAGTAGAACTCGAGATATGACCTTCTGAAGTTACTGCTCTGAGTGAGTATAGCAGAGAACAAAACAGAGAAGTAGATGATGATAAATGTATAGATTCACATATGATTACAACCACATTGGCAATGAATCATTGCACAATGGGAGTAGAATGATAGAGCTATGGATTAAGCTCTTCAATCTCTACAAAATGACATGAAGTGGTCACGTACAAGGCTTGCTAATCGCCTCTTCCTTCTTGCTCTTTTTATAGCTATTCTTGGAGGGAGTTTTGAATTCGAATTCAAATGGCTCCACCTAAAAGTGATCCCCAAAGTTAGGAGATATTCCCTCAGCTCCAAAATTCGTGATTTTAGGTAGATAGGGCCACGACTTTTCTTTTACATCATGGATGAGGTAAGCTATACTCTTCCTTTTTCTTTTTTTCAATTACAAGAGATAAAAATGAACTCTTTTACAAGAGGTGTTCACATGACTACTCATGTGACTTACAAATGGGGATAATATCAAGCATATCAAGCATGTAGGCTTGGGTAAAATGCACCAACATGTACCTGCATGTTACTTGCCTCTTGATGCCTTGATCCATGAAAAAATCAGAAAATTCATTGGAGAAATATTCTCCCCCTCCATCGGACCTTAGCTTCTTGATATATGTACCTGTTTCCTTCTCTACCATTGCCTTGAATGCTTTGAAACATGTAAACACATCCGATTTGTTTTTTATGAAATAAACCCAAACCATCCTTGTGCAATCATCTATAAAAGTGACAAAGTACTTGTTACCTCCAATGGATTGCTCTTTGGTTGCCCCCCACACGTCTGTATGTATCAACTCCAATGGATGTTGGCTTATGTAGCCACTCCTCTTGAATGGAACTCTCGCTTGCTTCCCTATTTGACAAGATTCACATAAATGCTTCATACCTTGTCCTTGTAAGTTGGGAAGACCTTCAACCAGCCTCTTGAATTGCATTTCCTTCATTCTTTGTATGTTGATGTGACCTATTCTCTTGTGCCACAAGTCCAACTATGAAATCCTCTTGTTTCCATATGTGAAGTAGACATGTTGAGTGGAATGAGAATTTACCTCCAAAGTGAAGAGTCTCCCTTGCTTCTTTGCTCTTGCTATGACCATGTAACCTTGCTTAGGGTTCTCCACAAAGCATCCACCTTTGTTGAACCTTACTTGATAGACTCTTTCAACCATTTGCCCAACGGACACCAAGTTCTTTGTGATGGTAGGTACATGCAAGACATCCTTGAGACATCTTCCTTCCTCCTTGTCATCCAAAGCTACATCTCCAACATGGGAGATCTCATGGGCTGTATCATCACCTGTTTATACATTTCCGTTACCTTTGGGAGCATGTAAATTAATAAACCAAGAAGCATTGCAACTCATATGGTTGCTACATCCACTATCAATATACCGAGTGTTATCTACTTTGCTTGAATTCCCATTCATGTGCATCATCAAGAGATTTTCATTTTTTGAACTTGTAGAAGCATAATTACCTTGGCCTTTGTATGAAGAACCTTGGTTGTAGCTCCTTTGGTTTCCTCCTTGGTAGCAATCTCTAGCATAGTGGCCAAACTTGCCACATATGTAACATCCTTCTCCATCTTGATTCCTGTTTTGTTGATGCCATCCTCCTCTTCCTCTTGATCTTCCTCTAAATCTTTGTGATGAGGTTCCTTGGTCATGTCTTTGATTGCTAGAGTGGTCTTGCCTTCCTCCAAACCTTCCTTTGCCCCTTCCTTGTCCTCGTCTTCCTTTGCCCCTTTGATTACCTGCATAGAAAACTTGTGCATCCTTGCTTTTAGTTGAACTTCCACCTATGTTCATCTCTTCCGTGACCATGAGAGCATCCAATTGCTCAAAATCGGGAAGATTATCCCTTACATATACTGAAGTGGTAAAGGGTTTCCACTTCTCATCATCTCTCAAACCATTGAGAGTATAAGCCACAAGATCGTCATCGTCGACGTGGCTTCCAATGGATGCCAATGCATCTGATAACTCCTTGACCTTAAGTATGTAGTCATTTATGCTACTCCCTGAGCTCTTCCTAGGGTTGTTGAGCTCTATCTTGAGTTGGATCTTCCTTGCTTTGGTGCTTGTTGAATAGAGCCTTTCAAGTGTCTCCCATACCTTCATGCTTGAATCCAAGTCTTGGATATGGCCGATCATGTTATTGCTAATGTGTTGGGAAAGGATAAAGATAACCCTCTTGTCTCTTTCATTCCATTCCCTAAAGGCCCTTCTCTAGTCATTGGTTGGATTTTCATCCAACCTAGGTCTTGGCTCACTTCCACTAATTAATCCCCAAAGGCCCTTTCCCATAAGATAGTTGGAGACCCCAAATCTCCATGGTTGATAGTTTCCCTTGTCTAGCTTTTCAATTTTTTGCTACTTGACCTAGCCCTTGGCTAAAGCTCCAATGTGTGTAAAATGCAAATGAGGCTCTGAATTTACCTCAATACAAAGCTTTCCTTAGATGGACACCTTGTGCTCTTGAAAATTTGAGTAGAATAGCTCCCTCTTGATGTGAGCTACCTCCAAGAAGCTTTTGTTGATGCAAATCTTCAACCACCAACTCCAAGAGGCCTTCTTGCTTGTATGTGATGCCTCCAAGATGCCAAAATGCTCTGATACCACTGATGGGGGAAGTATCTCAACCCCTTTGCAACGATGAAATGTGAATGACCTCCATAGGTACCTTTCTTTGACCTCTGCACACCAAAAATGCTCTTTCTCAGAGCATATGCAGAGAACTCCAATGCGCTTTTGTAGAGTAGTAGACACCAAGAGCTTTTGAATAAAACAAATTTCACTCCAAATGGATGCTTACACAAAGAGAAACAATGTATACAACATGATCTAGTTGAATGCTCACAACTGCTAGTCAAACAGAGACCTCACTTCACTCCAACAATCTTTTTTCAAAGATTATACAAAGAACGAACCTCAAAATTGGGTCAACTTTAGAGCACTGTAATAGCTACCCAATGACACCAAAATCATTGCAAATGGATAAATAGATAAAGTGAACCAGCCCTTACATAGAGAGGAAAATATTTTCAATAGAGCCTATACATAGAGAGAGATATCAATCACCCGACTTCACTAAAATGAATGTTGCTCCCAGACTCCTCAGATAATGATTTAGAGAATTGTTGAGCATAAATTAGAATCTAGTAGCTATCCAATGAGACAAGAATTACATCAAATGGATACAATGTGAGGGAGAAGCAATGCTAACAACTCAAGGGTAGAGAGTTGCAACACTACCTGCGCACACACATAGATATGCCTACTAAAAGAAAACAAACAAGCAAGCAAGGTGCTAGCTTAAGCAAGGGGCTTGATTATCACAACTCCATCACTTAGTGCTCACTTTACATGAGCTAAAACTCCAAGAAGATGGCCCAAAAGAAGTCGGGATACATGCTCCTTTTATAGTGAGAAGTGTGCCCCTAAAATTTAGGAACTACCTTTCCAAATCAGCCTTCTCACTTGGAGGACTTAGTTGAGATGACTTGGGCAGTGGTTGAGTGACTTTTCTTGATGGAATCTCGTGGCTTATGGCTTCCTTTCATTGCTCCACATGTCCATAAAAGATTCCTCATGAATTTGTAGCTTGAAGCTTGACTTTTAACAAGTTGAAAGGTCCAATGGATGATGAGGAGGTGTGAGATTAATAAATGGTTTAAACATAGGTGAAGTATTAGAGGTAGATGTACAATCACCTTCATGCATGCTTAATTGATCTCTTAGAGCTAGACAAGTGGCTTTGACAGGTCATTCTTCTAACGAACTAAATACCTCGTGATGCCCTATCTTGGATGATATGTAGCCTAAGGCTAGTTGGATGGTTACCTCATATTCATATATCCAATCTTGACCTAACACAAGTTCTTCTAATAGATCTTGATCATGGCACACTAATAGTTTTTGTTGCATCGTGTTATTTCCTAGGTGTAATGATAGATAATCTCGCCTATGCATTCAGTAACATTGCCTCCTATTCCAATCAGATATGCTTTGGTTGGATGTAATTGGACTTTGAGCTGATGAGTCAAAGAGGATCTGATGTAGCTGATAGCTACTCCTGTGTCAATAAGGGCATCCACTAAGTGATATTCGTGTGTTCCCACTGATGATCTCGTCTTTTTAATGAAAAAGTGCAAAGATCATCAACATAGATTTCCATTATATTCCTATGGAATTCTTTGAATATGTGACACATTAATCTTTGAAAGGTTGTTAGGCATTGTTTAAACCAAAAGGCATAACCCTAAATGCATAGATTCCCCATTCTATGGAGAAAGCAGTTTTATGTTGGTCTTCCAAAGCTATTGGCACCTGATTATATCTTTAAAAACCATCCAAAAATCTATAGACCTCTTTACCTGCAACTCTTTCCAAAAGATGGTCTGTTATTGGTAATGGATAGCTATCCCTTATAGTTGTAGCATTAAATTTTTTTAAGTTAATACATACCCTGAGTTTTCCATTCTTCTTAGGTACCACAACTATAGGAGATATCCACTCTGTATACTCAATCTCATAGATGAAATTGGTAGCCAACAGTTTGTCAATTTCTTCCTTAATTTTAGCAAAGTATTTGTCATTAAATGTATAGTGTCTTTGTTTTCTAGGTTTTGCATCAGGAGTAATAGGAATCTTATGTTAGCAAATTTTAGGATCAATTCCTTTCAGATTTTTATAACTGTAAGCAAACACATCTCTATACGTTTTTGCCAATTTCCTCAATGCTTCTTCTTCTTAGCTGGTCATGTCATTAGCTATGACAGTGTGTCTATCTTCCTCTTCTTCTTGACTGATCACCACCTTCTTAGTTTGTTCCTCATTGGCATATGCCTCCCCCTTTTTCTTTTCTCTTTTTGGTTTCATTTTTAGAAGTAATTTTTCTTCTACTTCATAGGTCTTGAAGTTTGAAGGAACATGAATTTGTTGATCTTCTTCCATTATTTTTTTTAACTTCTTGTTCTTTTTCTATTTCTTTGTGTTTACTTTTTCTATATGTTCTTGAGATTTTGTCTTTTATAGCATCTGTAGCTTCAACTTCTTCCAGGAATTATGTTTTTCGGGTTTTTAAATTTATTCTTTCCTCTTGATCATCCTCTATTTTTGACACCTTGATCATCTGTATTCCTATATGAAAAATATCATATCCTTCTTCATTTTGGAACTTTACTCCCACATATTCATTATTGGCCAAATCTGTTGTGGTCAAAATCTGATTCCAACCATAAGGCTCAAACTCTTCATCTTTAAATTTCTGTGGTATGTAACTTTCATCTTATGACTTCCTTTTTGCTAAACAATATTCTTTTTGTAACATCTTTTTCTTATATGTGTGGTTCCTTATCACATTACATTTCCAAATTGATGGTTCTGTATCATTTTGTTCTTCCCTCCCAGATTCTTCACTTAATTCTTGATTTTGATGTACTTTGAACCATTCCTGAGCGGACATGTCACAATATTGCCCATTCCTTAAATTTACTCTAGTTACCCTTCCTTTGCTCTAAAGGTATAAGCAATCATTACCCCAATCTTGCACAATTTGCATTTTTCTCATAAATGGTCTTCCTAGGATGATTTCATATGAAGTGGATTGTGGAAATTCAACTATGGCAAAAGTGTGCTCTACCTCTATTCCAGATATTTCCACAATCACCTTTTCCCATATTCCTAGAGGCTTTTCTATGTGTTCGTCTACAAGTTGTAATCTCATTTTAGTGGGTATTAACTCATTCTACCCCCATTTCTCCCAAGTTTGTTTAGTCATGATTGCCACTCTCGATCCACTGTCTAATATGGCCTTGGCATGATTTTCCCAAATTGTATTTTCATAGTTAAGTTCCCTTCTTCTCCTTCACAGTATCCTCCTATTTTATCAATAGGTATGTACAACAACTCTTCTAATTCTGGTTGATGTGGATCTAGATTTTTTGACTTTGTTTCCCAATTTTTCATATTATGCTATAAGTGAGGATTTTGTTTTACTATCTCCTCCATTGTGGTGTGGTATAAAATTGTACAGTGTTTGTCTAGATTGATTTGGAAGGTTATTTGTGAATTATCTTCCTGATCAAAATGTTTCTTGGTTTTTATTGCATTTGAACCTTCAATTGTTGCTTGATGATTGTCTATTTCCCCAATCTTAAATTGTGCTTCTTGTATGATTTGTTTACATCTTTGCATTCTTTCATCTTCTAAATCTGGCATAGGATATGTCATTACATGATCTGTAGGATTTGGTCCATCTTGAATTCTTCCTTTGTATGCTCTTATCAGAGTCTCCAAACTTTGTGAACTTTTTTGCTCTTCTTGAGTCTGTGTATTTTGTGGTTGGCTATTGTTTGGATGTTCCATAGCTCCTTGTTCCAAATTTTTACCCATTCTCATCTTTCTTTCCCATATTCCTTTTTGTCTGTTTTTCTTTTCTTTAGGAAACAGATTTTTCCTATGATCCTGTGTGTGTGTCTCCTTTTTTATTTCCTGTTGTTTAGCTTGAGCTCTTGTTATGGCATTTACAGTTACTTAATCGTGATCACGAAGTTCTTCTTGCTCCATTATGTTAACTGTTTTTAATGGTATGTTACTAGATGTGTTTTGTTGTTTTTGAGTGTTTCTTGGGCAATCCCTTATCAAGTGTTCCCTTCCACAATCCTTACAATAGGCTCCTTCTATTTTTAGTGTTGGAGGTTGTGGATAGTCTCTAATGAAATGTTCTCCCCCCCCACATCTATAACAAGTTATCTTTTGTCCTCCTTTGAATTGAGGTTTCTGATTGGACATGTAATTATTAGTTATGTACATGAATGTGGTGGTGTCCATTTCAATTCTCCCATTTCCAAAGTCCAGGACTTGCAGTTCTGGTTCTCTTTTTTCATATCCTTCCCACTCTTCCTGACATCCCTCATTCAAACGATAATCCTCTTTGTAAGATGATCTGAGTCTTATGCTTTCTTCTTCATCTGGTGTGTATTTTACTGGTACTACATTTGTTGGTAATGGTGGTTGTTGTCCAAGTACAGGTCTTGGTTGCTTAGAAAATCCAGATTCTCTTTGTATGTTATGTTGATTCATAAATTCCCTTTCCTTGATGGGTTGCTTATTGTAGAAACACTCCTCTCTAGTATGGTTTGTCCATTTTCTTTCTAAAGTACAATATTTGAGTGTTTTCCTATCTTGCAAATGTTCTGGTTTATGATAAGGACATTGTTGAACCAAATGACTCTCCCCACAATTATAACACTTTTTATTAGCTGATATTATGGTATTCATCAAGTTTGTCTTAGTGTTGACTTCTAGGGCTTTTGGAATGGCTTGTGCTAATTCTTCTGTTGGTGGAATTCTATCTTCATTTGTTCTCGGTTGATCAAATGCTAATAAATCCTGTCCTCTGTTATCCTCTAAGTCTATCACCTCTTTTACATAAGCTCCTAGATCAGGACATCTCCTATAGTATACCAAGGTTCTTAAATGTGCACTTCTCAGTCCTTCTATGAACAAAGATACTTGTCTTGCCATTGAAGGTACCTCTTCTCTTGGACATCTATCAATATATTGCTTAAATCTCCTGGCAGCCTCTCTGACATTTTCATTTTTTTGTTGTTTGAAACTATGTATTAGGGTAGCTGTACTATGTTTAATCCCACTTTTGGAGAATTCCCCTATAAAGGCTTCAAGGAAAGATTCAATATTTGGATACATTTCCTTTCTCAAGGGAATGAACCAAGATAATGCAGTTCCAGTTAGGGTTAGACCAAATGCTTCAAATTGCACTTTGTAATCCTCTACTTCTTTTGCCCTAATTAATTGTCTAAATTCTGCAGCATGGGCATGAGGATCAGAATACCCTTCATATTGATTTTTCATGCATTTAGCTACTTGATAGGGTCTAAGCATTCTTCCCTGGTTTTGCTACTGATGTCTTCTCCTGATTGGAAAATCATTCATTCCTTCAGCTTCTCTTTCAAAAGGATTTGGAGAAGTGTGTAATCTCCTTCCTTGTGGTTGTTCATTAGTAGTGTAGTTTTCATTTTGTCTTGGCAATTCTGGTTGCCCTATGTTTTGTTCCCAAGGTCTCTTGTTTGCACATTGCCCTAAATCATTAGAGTTTTCTGGATCTTGTGAAAATATGTATACACATCCCTGTCTATCCTCATATCTGCCATCCTCTTGATGAATCTCCATTCTTGTTGAGCTTGGCATCATTGGTAAATAGCTGCCCCATGTGAGTGGTAAGGTCTGGAATCCGCATGTCCATGTACAAGTCCATGGCAGTTGTGAAGCTTTCCCATTTGTCATCAGCTTTAATACCATTGATTACTTGTCTTACAATTTGCTCCTCTTCAATTTCTTCTCCTATGCTTGCCAACTAATCTGCTACATCTTTGACTCTGGTCACATACTCTGATATGCCTTGCTTGGGTTGCTTTCTTTAAGTGGTAAACTCAATCCATAATTAGTTCTTCCTATCCCTTGTGTTGGAAGAGAAATAAGAAGACAATGTTTTCCAAGTCTCTTGGGATGTCTTACATTCCTAATATGTGGAAGAAGAAAATGAAAGATTGAGTTGAGTAAGTAGGACCTTGCTAATATATCCTTGGCACACCATGTGTTGAGTCTTTTATGCTCGTCTCTTGTAGGTTGTCCATTGCTTCTGAATATGGGCATTCTGTCCAATTTATCAACTCTAAGAAATGAGTAGGTACTGCCAGATCTTGCTTTATACCAGCCCCTTGTAGCTTTAGAGTTGAGTTTTGGGCCCTCTTAGCTTTCCAATGACACTATACAAGTGCCTATGTACTTTGGACATGATGTGAGAAATGGTTGAACCAAAACAGACTACTTCCAAGTTGAAGGATTAATGAAAACCTTCTATTTTTGTTCACACGCCTGCTTTTTGTTATGCTCACTGCTTCTAATACAGAATTAGAAAAATTTCTTTTAGAGATATCTAATTTGATGCCCTATACACAAAGCAATCAACTTAGCAATTGAATCATTACCCCCCATTTTTTAGGACCTCTGCAGAGTTTGACTAGTGAGTGCTTTGACATGCTTTTCTTCAAATTCACTGAATGGATTGTCTTCCAAATTTGTGAGCATGTAGATAACTTGGAGCTGATTCCAACAAGCTATACAACATTGCAAATGGTGGAGAAATGATTGAGATATGAGCAGTACAAGTTGATAGTTATGAATGACTATAACAGAGAGATCATAGATGAACAATGTAGATCTATTGTATTAATGAACAATGTTGTACAAGATCATAGGTTTGACAATCATAGCCTGATGATGGTGAGTAGTGTAGGCTACAATGTAAACTTCAATCTCTTACAATATGGTAAATGGAGAACTCTGGAATAGAGGGGCTCAACCGCGAGTTTTCTTTACATCTTTTATAGTTGACTGATTTCAAATTTGAATTTGAATTGTTCATTGGCTCTCACTAAAAGTACTCCTCCAATCTAAGAGATATTCCCTCAATTGAAGTTGTGACTTTTCACCTAATAAACTCCACAAGTTTAGTGGTGGTTACAATGATTCTCCCAAGTCAAAATGACTTTTACAAATGGTAAAGATAAAAGATCTTCCTAGAAATGGTTTCCATGGAGCTTCAATTATTGATGAAGTTCTAGCCAAATGTGTAGGCTTGAACTTTACACCAACAAAAGGTATATATATGATTCCACATTTGTTACAAAGCATTCAATCTACTTGACAAAAGACTCTATTTCAGAGGAGCCCTCAACCTATGAAGAGGCAAAGGGAAATTAGGAAGGCCATGAAAGAGGAACTAGATGCATTGAAGGAGATGGGCACTTGGGATTTGGTTCCAATGTTGCTGAATCGAAAGGTAATTGGTTGCAGATGGGTGTATAAAGTTAAAAGAAATTCAAGTGGATCAGTTTGCGGTTACAAGGCAAGATTAGTTGCCAAAGGATGCTCACAAACTCATGGTATAGACTATGAGAAAACATTCTCACCAATTGCAAAGATGACTACAATCAGGACATTGATAAGTGTAGCCGGTGTAAGAAATTGATCGAACTTGTGAGTTCCAAACCTCACATATTTGGAGATAATGTAAGTTCCATGCATCTAGCGGCAAACCCTATTTTCCATGCAAGAACCAAATACATAGAGGTGCATTACCACTTCATCAGGGAGAAGCTCATGGCAAAGGAGATTGACATTTCTTTTGTTGCTACTAAAAAGCAAGTAGTAGATATGATGACAAAGGCACTTGATGGAATAAGCTTTGTAGATTCAAAGCTATGGCAATTATTCAACCTATCAAAGAATGAGGACTCAAGCATACTTTAGCTTGAGGGGGAGCTATTGGAACATCAAGCTTGCACTATGCTTGAGGTGGATTTGATCTACATCAAAGGCTATTGCATCGAAAGAATATCCGTTGGAGAGTTCTTTTTTCTTATGCTCACTTAATGTATTTTTCAAAAAAGATTTCTCATGGATCTTTTACCATTGTAAAAGCCTTGAGCTTTACACATGTAAAATTAGAAAGATAGGTCCCAAATCCCACCAATTTGTGGTGGCTGAGTTGCATTCAATCAAGCAATCAATCAATTAAAAGTAGATCTAACTAGATCTTCACTTTTCCTAGATTGTAGGAAAGTGAATTGATTTTCTCCAACAATCATTCCAACCATTTGAATTCAAAATTGACTTGTAGAAGTCTTGGATCACTCCTAGAGTCTATATAAAGACTTGAAATCACTTGTACAATACATGGAAGCAATATACATACACTTGTGACCATCATTGTCTTGCTCCTTCAATTTTTGCGTCATCTTCTTTGCCAACAATAATCTTGCAGAGGCTGCAGCTCTCTCTCTAGAGCTCCAAATTTGATGGGAGATGATGCATTGGAAAGGTATTAGTGTGTTTTTTAGGCGTATATATTGGAATAGCAATTGGTTTAGTAGATTGGAAGAAATCTTAGTTTTGCTGTCTCCGGATCAATCTCTACATAAATTTGAAAAATAGGGGTACCACCATTGAGTGTCTGATTCATTCCTATAGTATATTTTGCTTATTCCTTATACTTCTGTGCATTATATACACTCAAACCTATGTGTATTACTCCCATAAAAGGAAAGTTTCTAATTGTAATCATGCTGGTCGCTATGGGCATTTGAAGTTCATTGTCTCTTCCATAGATAGTAAGTTTTTTGAGCTAGTCGACACGTGAATCTATTTGTTTTATATCAACTCTTTCTCCTTGATGCTCCAAAGTACATAGTTCATTTGTTTGCACTTATCGCATGCCTATAAGGTCTATTTGAGTCTTCATAAGCTCAAGGGCTGGTCTTGTGTCAGTTGGTTGGACTAAACGTTGTCACTTCGAAATGCTCTTTTACCTCCTACAAGCTTCTCCAAGTTCTTTCAACAGAGATATGAGAGTAGGAAGTAATGAACATGTATGTATTAAATGATGTAAAAATACAATTTCATTGGCAATAATTCATTGCTTAATGAGTGAGAAATAAGTGAGCTATGAGGTGAGCTCCTCTTCTCAATGAAAGTGCATGAATATGACCTCTGAACGTCGAGATACATGAGGGCATTTCATATCCTCTTTTATAGCTTCTGTTGGAGCCAAGGATTTGAATTCAAATTCAAATATCTACCAATAAAGTGCATCCTAAAGTATATGATTTATTCTTTCTTGACTTCAACTACCAAATGATAGGAGATTATATGCTTCCTAACTCCTTCTGGGTTTATTGGCCTTTTACAATGGGTAATTATGAAGCAAAGTTACAAGAGGTTGTAGATATGAAACCTTCCAAATGTAATGTCAATACATCAAGCTTATGTGAAGTGATCAAGTGTGTAGGCTTGGAATTAATTGCACCAATAGATCCCCCTCAAGCCTAACATGCTTGATCTTCATTGCTTCTTGATCTCTTGCATCCCAATCATCAATTTGAACCTGTTCATCTTTGTTCCATCCAATGACTTGGTGAGTATATGTGCACATTGCAAATGAGTTGATACATAGCATAATTGGATATCTTTGCTTAGCAATTTTTCCCTAACATAATGGTAGTGACCTTCAATGTGCTTAGTCCTAGCATGGTATACAGGATAAGTAGCCAAATGAAGTGAGCTAGTGTTATCTCCAAAGATAATTGGAGTGTAGGAATGTATCTCCAAATCTGCATACAATTGCTTAAGCCACATAGCTTCTCGATTTGCATTTGCCAAACCTCTATATTCTGCTTTTGTGGAAGATAAGGCCATAGCTCGTTGCTTCTTGGATGACTAAGATATGAGTTTTGAACCTGCAAAAGATAGGTAGCCTGAAGTGCTCCTCCTATCATCCTTAGAGCCAGCCCAATCTGCATAAGAATACATTTTTATATCTATGTTAGAAATAAAGGGGTAGAACAATCCCTCATTCATTGTACCCTTTAGATACTTGAGCACCCTCTTTGCAGCTTCCATGCTTGGATTCCTTGGTACATGCATGAACTGATTTAATGTAGTTACTGTTGGAGCAAGTCTATGACAAGCCTAAGTATTGGCTTGAGTCTCACAAAGTCTTAGAAGAAGCTTTAAAAAGAAGACTATGTAAAGTTCACTTGTGAACTACCTCTTGTAATTTTTTGGAGAGTTTACTTAATGTAAAAGTAAGAGAATCTTAAGTGGTTGAGTTCACATGATCAAGAATGGAAAGAGGAGCCATGAATTCGTGATTTGTGGTAGGTAGAGAGTCAAATCAATCATTGATTGATTGGAGAGTGATTGAGGGAAGCTAGCCTCCCAAACTCAACTATAAATAGATGGCAGTTTTAGTCGTGGTTAGAGAGACCTATGTGAAGACCTCCAAGAGCTGAGCTTTATGCCATATCAAGGTGTGATTACAAGGCACACATATGTATCAGTAAGTCATTGTATTGTACAAGCAATATACTTTCATTTTCATGATTATTTGAGTTCATCTTTCCATGTTCTTGTGAAGTGTACTACTCACTGCCATTACTCTCAGTTTTCTCAGTCAGCTTGCAGAGATGTTTTCTCTGAGCTTGGTGCATCATTTTCAGTGATTTAACTTGGTAAAGTTAGCTCTATAAGTCTACTATATGCTCATAAATTTTCATGTCATTTGAATGTTGCAATCTTCAGTTATGTTCATTTGAAGTGAACAGGGTCTGTTCATCTTCACCTCTCTGCCAGGTACCCGACTTTTTCACTCATCTTGTCAGAGGTGTTTCGCAGTGGTTACTTATCCAAATTCAGTGATTTAAAGCTTTTTGGATTCAGCTTACTGTCTAGTATAACCATACAAATTTCATAATCATTGGATTTCTACATTTTGAGTTATGTTGATTTTTCTGCTCACTGGTCTATTTCTGTAGCAGCCCGTGAAAATCGGGATGATGTCATCACTTGTTAAAACTCATTCTCAGTGTGTGGTTCATTATTTTTGATGCGATTACTCTTGAAAGTTAGCTCTTTAAGTTGCCTAGACTTCCCCAAGAGGAATTGAGCTAATTGCTGCTGTGCTCAGAGAATTATGTAAAACACTGGACAGGTGTATGAACCAAGAATAGCAAGTTTTCACCTCTAAGCTAACTCCAACTTATCTGTTTTGATCTATCTTTTTGAGAGTGATCTTCCAAGGTACATAGGGTGTCTAATACATCCATTGGCAAGCTAAAAGGGCCCACCATATACTCTTGGAGTTCATTTGGCTGGTGTAGATCAAGGATTTTGCAACACCTCTTCATCTTCAAACACATACTTATCCATCTCTTCACAGTGGTATCAGAGCAAGGTTGGACAACATGGCAGATGGATTTCCTTCATCAATTGACAAATTGGATAGAGGTAACTACTCAGCTTGGTCATTAAGGATGGAAGCTTATCTCCAAGGTAGAAGTTTATATGGTTATGTGGCTGGAGATGAAGTTATGCCAAGTTTCAGGAACAAAAGTCAACCAACACAAGAAGAGCAAGAAAGATTGAGCACATGGTGCTCCAAGGATGCACTTGCAAGGTCTTATCTCCTCAACTCTATCTCAGATTTTTTGTTGCCTCACATTAGAAGTTGTAAGACATCTCAGGAAGTGTGGGATGCACTTGAAGCTTTCTTTTCTTCAAGTACTAAAGCTAGGAAGCATCAACTATGGCTGGATTTCACAACTCTCAAGAAGGCTCCCAAACAAAATGTGACTGATTTTGTCACAAAGCTCAAGGACATAGCGGATCAGTTGGGAAGCATTGGAGAGGTAATAGATGAAGAGCAAATTGTAAGGCAGGTCATCAATGGCTTGAAGGCAGATGATAAGTGGGAAGCATTCACCACAGCTATGGATTTGTACATGGACATGCATGTACCTGATTTCAACACACTCATTGGACAACTACTTACTCAAGAGGCAAAGCTTATCAAAAATGGAGAAAGCTCTAAAGGTAATCAATCTTCAGCTTTATACACGGATAAAAGCAAGTCTAAAGATAACAAAGGAAAGGCAAAGAAAGTGGATGATGAAGCAGGTACATATCAAGCTAACTATGCAGGTAGAGGAAGACATGGCAGAGGTAGAGGAAGAGGAGGTAGACAAGGCAGGGGGAGATCCCAAGACTCCAACTCATGTTCTATTTGTGGATTAACTAATCATACAACTGAAAATTGCTTTAGGACTTCCAGGAATCAAAGAGGCAGAGGATACAATAGAGGAAGTTATGGCTACTCAAGAGGAAGGTTCAACAACTACCATGGCAACTACAACAACTACAATCATTCAAACTATCAAGGAGGCTACAAAGGAAGGAGAGACTACAATAACTACACAGAAGACTCAAACAAAGAGGATTCATTATTGATCATGAACATGGCTATGCCACAAGGTAAATCTGATGATTATGTTTTCTACATAGATTCAGGTTGTTCAAATCATGTGGCAGGAAATGTGGCACTCCTATCAGATTTAGAAGATCCAAAGAATAAGCATGAGGTACAAACAAGAGATGATACAAAACATCCTGTGGAGAAAATAGGCAATGTCAAAGCACCTGATGGAAACATCAACCTACTCAGTAAGGTACTCTATGTCCCTACCATTACAAAGAATTTGATAAGTGTTGGGCAGATAGTAGAGAAAGGGTTGCAAGTCAGGTTCACAAAAGCAGGAGCATTTGTTGAAGATCCAAGTCAAGGATTCAGAAGAATTGCAAAAGGTGAAAAGACAGGTAGATTGTTCACATTTGAATTACAGGACACTAGAAACATTGCTCTCTTTAATTATGGTAGTCACACACTCACAGAATTGGAAGTATGGCACAAAAGGTTAGCACGTATTGGTGAAAGGTCATTAAAGCAAATCTGCAGGGACCAAAGTGTACTTGGACTTCCTAATTTGTCAAAACAACATATGATTTATAAGTGTAGTGCATGTCAATTTGGAAAGTCTCACAGGTTACCATTCATGAAGAAAGGTTATATGCATGGAGATCTCTTGGAGTTGGTTCATACAGATGTATGGGGACCTAGCAAGGAAGCTTCAATATCTGGATCAAGGTATTATGTTTCCTTTATTGATGATTGCAGCAGATGGACTATCCTATTCTTTATGAAACACAAAGATGAAGTTTTTTCATGTTTCAAAAGATATTTGGCTCTTGTGGAGAATCAAACAGGTAAATCACTAAAAAGGCTAAGGTCAGATGGAGGGGGAGAATACTTCTCCCATGATTTTGATTCTTTTCTTCAAGAAAGAGGAATCAAAAGAGAGGTAACTACAAGGTACACTCCTGAGCAAAATGGAGTGGCAGAAAGGAGGAATAGGACAATTGTTGAAGCTGCAAGGTCTATGTTAAATGAAAAGCATTTACCTAATTACTTAAGGGCTGAGGCTGTATCTACAGCCACTTACTTGATTAACAGGTTGCCTTCAAAATCCCTTGATGGGATGACTCCATATGAGGCTTGGAATGGAAGAAGACCAAGCTTAGATCATTGTAAAATTTTTGGATGTATTGCTTTTGCTCATGTTCCTTCACAGGTTAGAGGCAAGATGGCTACAGGTTATACAACCCTACCAACAAAGGATTCTTGGTAAGCAGAGATGTAGTTTTTGATGAGAACAATTCATGGTATGAAGATTCATGCAGGAAGGTCAATTTACCATATGATCTTGAAGAAGATTTTCCAAAGCTTGGTAGAGAACAATCAAAGATTGAAGAACAAGACACCTCGGAGGATGATGAAGAATCTCACATGGAAAAGGTCAAAGCATGGAAGTCTAAAGGTAAAGCAAAATTGCAGAACTTGGACATGAGGCAGAATCATCACATCATGGCCTAAGAAGATCTATGAGGGAAAAGAAAAAACTAGAAAGGTATGGGTTTGACACCTCATTAGTAACTAAACATTCTATCTACATAGCACAAGACATAAACCAAGAGGAGCCATCATCATTTGAAGAGGCCAAAGCAAAAACAGAATGGAAGCATGCAATGAAGGAAGAGATTGAAGCACTTGAGGAAAACAACACTTGGGATTTGGTGCCCAAGACTTCATCCATGAAGGTAATAGGCTCAAGATGGGTCTATAAACTCAAGAAGAATTCTGATGGTTCAATTAACAGGTATAAGGCAAGGCTTGTGGCAAAAGGCTGTGCACAAACTCAGGGAATTGATTATGAGGAGACTTTCTCTCCTGTGGCAAAGATGCCTACTATTAGGGTTTTGCTTAGTATTGCCTCTTCCAAGAATTGGAAGATACTTCAACTAGATGTAAAGAATTCATTCTTGAATGGTTGGATAACAGAAGAGGTATATATGGCACAACCACCTGGTTTTGAGAATCAAGTTTATCCTGATTATGTGTGTAAACTTAACAAAGCATTGTATGGTCTCAAGCAAGCTCCAAGAGCTTGGAATTTCAGGCTTGTTTCATTCTTGCAGGACAAAGGCTTTCAACCAAGCAAGGCAGATCCTTCACTCTTTATTAAAAAGAGTAATTCCGAGGTCATCTACCTATGTGTATATGTAGATGATATTATATTGACAGGAAATGATGCAGATGGTATGAAGAAGATCAAAGATCAGATGAGAGAAGAGTTCAAGATAAGTGATTTGGGTTCACTTACCTACTTCCTAGGTTTGGAAGTTGTCTACAAAGATCATGGTTTGTTTCTCACTGAAAGAAAGTACATTAAGGACATGTTGGCAAAATTCAAGATGCAAGATTGTAAGATTGCAGGTACTCCAATGGAGGTCAATCACAAATTGAGCTCACATGAAGGTGAACTCATAGAGGACATCACATCATATCAAAGTCTAGTGGGTAGTCTCAACTATGCCACATTGACAAGAGTAGATATATGTTACAGTGTGAGTGTGCTAAGCCAATTTATGCACACACCAAGCAAACCACATATGGATGCTGCCAAAAGGATTCTCAAGTATCTCAAAGGAACCATAAATGAAGGACTTTATTATCCTTATGTATCTGATTTAGGTTTGAAGCTATTTTCTGATGCAAATTGGGCTGGCTCCAAGGAAGATAGAAGGAGCACTTCAGGTTATCTTACCTTTGCAGGTTCAAAGCTTATTTCATGGTCATCCAAGAAGCAACCCACAGTTGCTCTCTCTTCTACTGAAGCTGAATATAGAGGTCTTGCTATAGCTACACAAGAAGCTATGTGGATGAAGACATTATTCAAAGATCTTGGATTGGAGTTTGGAACTCCAACTATTTTTTGTGACAATATGAGTTCTATTCACTTGGCTGCTAATCCTATTTTTCATGCAAGGACTAAACATATTGAAGTTCATTATCACTATGTACGAGATAAGGTTCTAAGCAAAGAGATTCAAATATCATATGTGTCCACTCATCAACAATGTGCAGATATTCTAACCAAAGCATTGGATGGTACAAAGCTTTGCAAATTCAAGGCTATGATTGGTTTGCAGGTAATCTTGGAAGATTGAAGACCTCAAGCATACTTGGCTTGAGGGGGAGCTGTTGGAGCAAGTCTATGACAAGCCTAAGTATTGGCTTGAGTCTCACAAAGTCTTAGAAGAAGCTTTAAAAAGAAGACTATGTAAAGTTCACTTGTGAACTACCTCTTGTAATTTTTTGGAGAGTTTACTTAATGTAAAAGTAAGAGAATCTTAAGTGGTTGAGTCCACATGATCAAGAATGGAAAGAGGAGCCACGAATTCGTGATTTGTGGTAGGTAGAGAATCAAATCAATCATTGATTGATTGGAGAGTGATTGAGGGAAGTTAGCCTCCCAAGCTCAACTATAAATAGATGGCAGTTTTAGTCGTGGTTAGAGAGACCTATGTGAAGACCTCCAAGAGCTGAGCTTTATGCCATATCAAGGTGTGATTACAAGGCACACATATGTATCAGTAAGTCATTGTATTGTACAAGCAATGTACTTTCATTTTCATGATTATTTGAGTTCATCTTTCCATGTTCTTGTGAAGTGTACTACTCACTGCCATTACTCTCAGTTTTCTCAGTCAGCTTGCAGAGATATTTTCTCTGAACTTGGTGCATCATTTTCAGTGATTTAACTTGGTAAAGTTAGCTCTATAAGTCTACTTTATGCTCATAAATTTGCATGTCATTTGGATGTTGCAATCTTCAGTTATGTTCATCTGAAGTCAACAGGGTCTGTTCATCTTCACCTCTCTGTCAGGTACCCGACTTTTTCACCCATCTTGTCAGAGGTGTTTCTCAGTCGTTACTTATCCACATTCAGTGATTTAAAGCTTGTTGGATTCAGCGTACTATCTAGTAGAACCATACAAATTTTCATAATCATTGGATTTCTATATTTTGAGTTATGTTGATTTTTCTGCTCACTGGTCTATTTCTGTAGCAGCCCGTGAAAATCGGGATGATGTCATCACTTGTTAAAACTCATTCTCAGTGTGTGGTTCATTATTTTTTATGAGATTACTCTTGAAAGTTAGCTCTTTAAGTTGCGTAGACTTCTCCAAGAGGAATTGAGCTAATTGCTGCTGTGCTCAGAGAATTATGTAAAACGCTGGACAGGTGTATGAACCAAGAATAGCAAGTTTTCACCTTTGAGCTAACTCCAACTTATCTGTTTTGATCTATCTTTTTGAGAGTGATCTTCCAAGGTACATAGGGTGTCTAATACATCCATTGGCAAGCTAAAAGGGCCCACCATATACTCCTGGAGTTCATTTGGCTGGTGTAGATCAAGGATTTTGCAACACCTCTTCATCTTCAAACACATACTTATCCATCTCTTCACACTTACTGCATATGCAATGTCTACTCTTGTCAAAGTAGCATAATTAAGACTACCCACAAGTTGTTGATAACCTGTAACATCCTCAAGTAGTTCACCTTCATGTGAACGTAGTTTATGGTTGATCTCCATAGGAATACCTGCAACTTTAGTGTTCTCCATCTTAAATTTTACCAGCATATCATGTATGTACTTCCTTTGTGTGATGAATATACTTGAATCTATATACACACGTTCTAAGCCAAGGAAATAGGTTAATAACCCTAGATGATGCAAGTTAATAACCCTAGATGTTAGATTTGGGGCACTTACATAATTATTTGATCATTCCACTTATGCAAGTTGATGGGGGATCAGCTTTGTGTCAAACAAAATATATTGACACACTATTGCAGAGCTTTGGCCTTGAAGATTGCAAATATATTACCAATCCTATGGAAATAGGTTTATAGTTGAGTTCTCCTGATGTTGGAGATGCATTTGATGTTGTTCTCTATCAACATGTTGTTGGATGCTTGATTTACTTATGCATAACTAGGCCTAATATTCAAAATTTTTTCTCTCAGATGAGGAAGTTTATGCATTGCCCAAGTGTCAAGTGGTTAAGTGCATCTTTTTACTCTTGAGTGGTATCCAACTATGTAGACAATTGTATCCCAAGAGGGGATCATTACCCCCATATTTATGTGCTTTTTGTGACTTAGGGTTGGTTGCTATGACACGTGTATCTGTTGGTGCATGCCAATCATCAATTGAAGGTTTATGAAGAAATGAAGTCAAGAAATTAAGAAGAGAACAAATTCAAAAGTTTGAAGGAAGGACATACTCAGAAATTCAAAGCTATGTACACATATGTACATTAGTTCAGATATAGGTGACTCACACTTTTGATTAGTCATAAGTTTGTACATATTTGCCTATAAATGTTTTGAAAAAAGTCGGGGCATGTAGAATAGAGAATAGGAAGAGAGAAATCAGATGTAGAAAGTGTCATTGAACACATGAAAAATTAGTTGAGTTACTTCCTCAATGTAGTTGTAATTTTTCTGAGTAATCGAAGAAAATCTTGCGCCCGATGTTTCGATGTCTTCTACTTCTGTAGTTAATCTTTTGAGAAATCCTTCTGAACATATCTAAGTCCATAGTTAATCAATCTATGGCTAGAATTTGAGAGTCCAATTGTAATCAGGCTGAGAGAATTTTGCATAGGAACATTCATATGTGAAATGTTCTAAGTGTCTTCTGAAACAGGCGCAGATTTCGTGATCAAAGAAATGATTAGTTCTCAGCACACAGTGTAAAGTTTTACACAAGTGATAGCTTAAAATTTAAGTTGAGAGATAAGCCATTTATGGCTAAAAGCATTGTTGGTGCATTTCAAGCCTTCACCTTTGGCTTGGAACCCTTGAAGATGTTGGTACAAATCAAGCATTCACACTTGGCTTGGATTTATTCTTGAAGACTCAACATGTGAGAAGAACCATAGGAACTTATGCTTACAAGTTCTTACCATTTTACTTCTTGTAAAATTCTAAATCACTTGGAATCTTATGTAATCACACCTACTTGTTTAAGTCGTGGAAAAGAGGATTGATTGATTGAGCGAATATCTCAATCAACCTTTTAGGTGAAAGATTCTAGGAGTTTTGGATTTTGAATTCAACTCAAATCTATAAAAACTACAAGGAAAAAGTCGCGGGTGTCCTTCATCATTCCCGAGGCTAATATTCCTGATTATAGAGTGTGTGAGTGCTACACCATAGCCTACACATCTCCAACTCATTAGGCTACATCTATCAAGCCAATGAGATTGTATATTCATGTGAACTAATAGAAACATTTACATTCATCATCTCTGTTGTCTCTGAGTTATCATCTCCAAGTCTGTCAACTTCAAAGGAGCATATCTCAGGATCTACTGAACCAAATCAGGTGATTCAAAGCACATTGGAACCAGCTCCAAGTCTTATATACACCTACAAAGTTTCAAATCAATTGGGTCAGCCATCTCGGAGAAATCTTGCTCGAAGTGCACACTGGTCTGTGTCTGTAGGATTCCTAAAAAGTCGGGGGTACATATATTTTTGCTAAACATCTTTCTCTGAGTATAGTCCATCATTTTATCTCATTCCACTTGCAAATGGTAGCTTGTTAAGCTAATTTAATATGTCCAGAAGGAATTAGATCAATTGTAAGTGTGCTGGTCACACTGAGTGAAAGACTGAGCAGGTGTCACTACAGGAATAGAAAGTTTTTCTTGATGTTTGAAGTGCCAAGTTATCTGTTTTGATTTGGTCATTACACATATCATTTGCAAAGTACATATATGCTTTCTTGGTATCATTTGGAAGCTCAAGGTGTGTACTAAGCATTTCTGGAATCAAAGGAGGGCTGGTGTGAAGCAGGTATAGCAGCACCAACTCAATCTCTTGAGTGCATGCAACCATCACTCCCAACAGTGGTATCAGAGCAAATAAGGTAAACATGGGAGATGGTTTTCCTTCATTCATTGACAAATTGGACAGGAACAACTACCAAGCTTGGTCTATAAGGATGAAGACCTATATACAAGGAAGGAGCTTATTTGGATACATATCAGGAGATGAGGAATTGCCCTCATTCAAAACTAGAGGACTACCCACAAAGGATGAACATGAGAGGCTCAACCAATGGTGTGCAAAAGATGCTTTGGCAAGGTCTTACCTTCTTAACTCTATATCTGATTTTCTTTTACCTCATGTAAGGAATTGTAAGACTTCCCAAGAGACTTGGGAAACTCTGTCAACATATTTTTCTTCCAACACAAGGGCTAGGAAGAATCAACTGTGGATTGAATTCACAACCCTTAGGAAGCAGCCCAAGCAATCAGTCTCAGAGTATGTGACAAAGATTAAAGATGTGGCAGACCAATTAGCAAGCATTGGAGAGGAGATTGAAGAGGAGCAAATAGTCAGACAAGTAACAAATGGACTCAAGGCAGATGATAAGTGGGAAAGTTTCACCACTGCAATGGACCTCTATATGGACATGCATACCCCAGATCTCACAACACTCATGGGCCAACTATTCACACATGAAGCAAAGTTTACAAAGGCAGGAGATCAATCAAAAGGTAACAACCCCTCTGCTCTATATACTGATAAGAAAGTTAAGGATAAAGGTAAAGGGAAGAAACAGGATGAAGAAGGCTCTACCTCTCAAGCTAATTATGCAGGGAGAGGTAGATCATCTAGAGGAAGAGGCAGAGGAGGTAAGTCAGGTAGGGGGAGACCCTACAACTCATCACCATGCAACATTTGTGGATTGTCCAATCATACCACAGATGAATGCTACAAGAACTACAAGAATCAGAGAGGAAGAGGCTACTCAAGAGGTGGATACTCTCAAGGGAGAGGCAGATTCAACCAACACCAAAGCTACAATGGATACAACAATCAATACAACAACAATTACAACCACAACCACAATGGTAATTACCAAGGTGGATTCAGAAATAGAAGAGATTACAACAATTACACAGAGGAGCAAGATGACTCCCTATTGATCATGAATATGACCTCCAAGGCAGGTACAAATGATGATAATTTATTTTATATTGACTCAGGATGTTCTAACCATGTAGCTGGCAATGTGGCACTACTCTCTGATTTGGAAGAACCCAAGGGCAAACATCAGGTACAAACAGGTGATGATACTAAACACTCTGTTGTAAAGATTGGAAATGTGAAGACATGTGATGGTAACCAGAACCTATTGAGCAGGGTACTCTATGTACCAACCATCACCAAGAATCTAATGAGTGTAGGTCAGATTGTGGAGAAAGGTTTGCAGGTCAGATTCACACAACATGGAGCATATGTGGAGGACCCAAGACATGGATTCAGAAGGATAGCCAAGGGAGAAAAATCAGGTAGATTGTTTACTTTTGAACTAGAAGACACCAAGAACATTGCTTTGTATAATTACAAGGATCAAACACTTTCAGAGTTAGAAATATGGCACAAGAGGTTAGGTCACATATGTGAAAGAACCCTAAAGCAAATGTGCAGGGATCAATGTGTGCTTGGGATACCTAATGTGTCCAAGCAACACATGATTTATAAGTGTGGAGCATGTTAGTTTGGTAAGTCTCACAGATTGCCATATTCAAGGAAAGGTTTCATGCATAAAGACTACCTAGACTTGGTACACACAGATGTTTGGGGACCTAGCAAGGACCCTTCCATTTAAGGTTCAAGGTATTATGTGTCCTTCATTGATGATTATAGCAGATGGACCATCTTATACTTTATGAAGCATAAAGATGAAGTGTTTAATTGTTTCAAGAGGTATCTTGCACTTGTTGAAAACCAAACAGGAAGAAGCTTGAAGAGGCTAAGGTCAGATGGTGGAGGAGAGTACTTCTCCAATGAGTTTGAAGATTTCTTGCAGGAAAGAGGCATCAAAAGGGAGATTACTACAAGGTACTCACCTGAACAAAATGGGGTAGCTGAAAGAAGGAATAGACTCATTGTAGAAACAGCTAGGTCTATGCTTAATGAAAAGAAGTTGCCAAATTATCTTTGGGCAGAGAGTGTATCCACTGCCACCTATCTTATTAACAGGTTGCCATCCAAATCACTTGATGGCATGACACCATATGAAGCTTGGCATGGTAAGAGACCTTCTCTGGATCATTGCAAAATTTTTGGTTGTGTAGCATATGTGCATATTCCCTCACAGGTAAGGGGAAAGCTAGACCCTAAAGCTGAAAAGTGTATCTTCATTGGTTATGATTTGAACCAAAAAGGATACAGATTCTACAACCCAACAAACAAAGGCTTCAAGGTAAGCAGAGATGTCATCTTTGATGAGAATGACTCTTGGTATGAGAATGAATGCAGGAAGGTTAGTGTTGAGAGCAGTATGGGCACCCAAGGAGTGACTAGACAAGGAAGCCAGCGGAGAGAGTCAGAGCGAGGTGAAGGAGTAAGTAGACAAAGTAGTCGACGCAAATCTGGCAGATAGGCCCTTCAAAATTTTCCAAATCAACATCTTCATAACAGTGATTCTTATCACTAACAATCATTGTAAATACCATTTCATATTTTTGTAGCTCCATTTTGTGCAAGCCAAGGAGTCCTTGAGCTTGAGGAGCCTTAGAAGTACCTACATATCAATTTTCGTATTTTTTAAACTCCGTTTAAGCCCTCAAATTGGCCCTCGAACCTAATTTTTAACTAGGCCGGACACTAGGTCTAGACAGGGCCAAAACCTAGTCAAAAACTATAAAAAGAGCTAGAGAGCTCATTTTTGAGGTTGGATTGTAATTGAAACGAACTTGTAAGAGCTTTTTGAAAGTAATCTAAGAACTCCATTGCTTCTCACTCTTTGTCTTGCCGTGTGTGCGCGTGTGTGTGTATGTGTGTGCATGTTTGTGTGCTTCTCACTCACGCACTTGTGCCTCCACTTGCTCGAGGTCTTCATACCATCCTCACGTCTTCCCGGATTGACATTAAAGGAGGTGCTACTCATCATTGAGCTACACCAAATTTTGGCGCCGTTGCCGGGGATCGAGCTTTGAGGACGAGCGTGTGATGGTAAGACGTAGAGTTGATGCGTTGGAGTTGTAGGTAAACTCTTCACTTTCATCCACTTTCTTGTTTCTTCTACACCATCTTCATCACCATCATCATCATCACCATCTCCCACCTCCATCTCCATCATCGCAAAAATTTCAGTTTTTACTATATCTCCTTCCTCCCTTCATTTCCCTCATTTCACTTGTGAGAGAGAGCGAGAGAGCGAACTGTCGTGTGCTATCTTCTGTATGCTTTTGGAGTTTCTTGCAGGTGTCAGCATCATCATCCCCTCCAGCACGTTGCGCAGGTACGGAAATGTGCAGAACTGTCTCGCAGTCGCCGACTTCTGTCCATCGCGATTGACAAAAATTTTCACCTTTTGGTAAATCTGAGTGCACCACAGTAGACTAGAGACCCTGCACACCACATTCCCACAAAAATTTTTGAAAAATTTGCAAAATTTTAGTCCATCGCGATTGACTGGCCCTCTGTCCATCGCGATTGACTACCTGTCCGTCGCGATTGGCTGACCCTCTGTCCATCGCGATTGACTGACCCTCTGTCCATCGCGATTGACTGGCCCTCTGTCCATCGCGATTGACTGCCTGTCCATCGCGATTGACTGACCCTCTGTCCATCGCGATTGACTGCCTGTCCATCGCGATTGACTGGCCCTCTGTCCATCGCGATTGTCTCCTGTCCATCGCGATTGACTGGCCCTCTGTCCATCGCGATTGTCTCCTGTCCATCGCGATTGACTGGCCCTCTGTCCATCGCGATTGTCTCCTGTCCATCGCGATTGACTGGCCCTCTGTCCATCGCGATTGTCTCCTGTCCATCGCGATTGACTGGCCCTCTATCCATCGCGATTGTCTCCTGTCCATCGCGATTGACTGAAACCTCTGTCCATCGCGATTGACTCCTGTCCATCACGATTGACAGCCCTGTCCATCGCGATAGACAGCCAATTTTGGACAAATTTTTTAGGGTTTTTAAATTGAAAAGATGGACTAATTGTGGGCATAAACATCTTACTCCAGAGCACATAAGGAGGCCTTAGGAAACCAACCTGGGGGAAACCTGTTGCAAAGTGATCCTGTTTGAACCCTGTCCTAACCCTAGAACCCTGAACGGTCATAACTTTTCCATACGAAATCCATTTTTTGAGCTCTAGGGCTTGTTGGAAAGCTTGTGGCATAAACTACACGCCCTCAACTGTTTTTTATAAAGATAATGCGCGAATTTTTTGCTAGGGTATTTTGAAGTTGACCATACCCAGGGGGATCAGAGCCAAGGGTCTTAAGACTTGTTTTCCTAAAATTCACTAGGCAAATTAGTATTTGTGCTACAGGAATGATAATCATGGGTTTTGTCTTGGGAATTGAATTATGAAAGCTAACTTTGGAACTCTACAGATCTATTGAAAGCATCGAAAGGCGTTCAAAGCAAGTGTAAGTGCAAGCTTGGGAACACGCTTCCTGGGCATTCAAGGGCATCAACACAAGGAAAGGAATTCAAGGTTGGAATACTCTCAACTCCCTCTGTCATTTTCTAGCTCAGGTTAAGCACGAATAGTACTAGAAGTAAGTCAGGGCGACGATAGGCATGTATCAAGTTGAAGACTACCTAAAAACTCAAGTTCAAGCTAAAAACCTAATCTCTGTACTGTCGATAACATAAAGGAAAAGAACCTAACGTGGAACGATCAATTCCAAGTACGAAAACTACTCAAGTGTTCCTGACGACGCAATATCAGACAAGATCATAAACATAATAACTCACTAAAAACGAATCAAGCGACTGAGACCCATTGATCAGCAACGAGGTTGTACTCTGGGCAAAAATTGGGCTACTGAACTAGGCATATGAACCTTAGATCAGGGCGACATCTAGTAAGGGATAGACAGAGCCTTAGGTCTTCAGAGGCGAGTGTCAACCACACTGCTAGGTCGTGGGCCCAGCAGTTGAGCCATCACTCATACTACCCAAGTTCTGAGACTAGTGAATCCGAGATGTCTCAAGGTATGGAGAGACTTACAGGCAGTTCAGGAGTGCCATACTTGCATAGGGTAGAAGGCCCTTACAAAACGCAGTTGGAATACCTTAGGACCAACCGATTGGGTGCTAGCATCTATGAGGACGGCTTAGGAAGGTCTGTGGTGCAGATTAAGAATCCCGATCAATCCATTGGATTAGAGCGCCCAGCTGTCAAGTTCGAAAATGGAGCGTACTTAGACAAGGAAGGGACAATATATGTAGTCACCAGCCATCCAGATAGGACTGATGAATTTGGGAATGTAGTCCCAGAATCGGACTTAGAGGACCTAGAGCAAGGAAACATGGGGGTAGAACCGAGGACCCCTCGAGGGAAGTCTATCCTTACAAGGATTATCACACCCGAGTGGATTCCCCAAGATAATAAGAGCATAGATCTTCTTCTGAACCGAGAAATTGAAGAAGCCTTTTGGAAATATAAATCTGATCGGCCATCTGATATGGGGATAATCATGATCTATGAGTTTAAGGATCCTGATAGCCCAGGTAGAGTGCCCTACTTAGACCACGCTTCGGAGAGGATCTTTGTGGTGACAGACAATGATAGGCATGCTTACACTTGGAAGGGTGAATTCGTTTTCCCCCAACCAAGATCGAATGTATCCTATGGTCACCCTGGAGCGGGAACATCCCAAGCTCATGGAACTCAAAGAGACAGAAGTAGAGATAGGCCAGAAGTAAGCTTTGCCAACCCAGTGGGCAGAGAAAGAACAAGGACGGAAACAAATAGAGTGGGACCTGAGATACTTAGAGCTCACAGGAATCAAAGAAATGCGGATGAGTTCCCTCTACCACGACCTAGAGAGCACACAAGGACTTTGAGACCGACTCAGCTAGTTAAGTCCATGAAGAATTACTTCGATGGCACTGGAGATCCATACGACCATGTGGCTGAGTTTAGGCAAGTCCTGAGAGCCGAACAAGTGGAGGATCTATTCACGCAGTACAATGCCTTTGGTCTGACCCTTAGGAACACTGCCCTGACTTGGTTTCAGCCACTAAATGAGAGGCAGTTCAGGAGCATAGACCAACTCCTAGAGGCTTTCATTATTGAATTCTCTAAGAGTGGCATAAGGCATAATACCTCCTCGCTGATTCACAGCTTCAAGCAGACCCCTCAAGAAACCGTGAGACTTGCAGGAAGAAGATTCAGGCAATACTTAGAAAGATGCCCTGTCTCGGAGCTACCCACACCAGCTAAGCAAGTGGCTTTATTCCTGGATGGATTGCTAAGTGCGAAATTGAGATCTTATGTGTACTTGAAAGACCCTAGGACCATAGAAGAGTGTGTACGCATGTGCATTGACATTGAGGATAACCTAGGGGAGGAGTTAGAGCTTGCCAAGATATACAAAGATTCTGATGGTGCCTCTAGCCTCTCTTCCACGCAATCCACATCAATTGAGGAACTTGCAGAGAAAGTGGCTCAGAAATTAGGTGTCTCTAGCAAACAAATTCCGAGATTTGCCCCTGTGAAGAGATGCTACACTTGTGGTGGCGACCACATGGCAAATGTATGTCCCATTATGGCTCAACCCCAAGTAAATCCTAGTAGCCAGTACTGCACTATCGAACGAAGATACACAAATCACACAGCACAAGACTGCCCATACAACAAGCAAGCAGTTAGGCAAACCTACCCTCAGACATACCCTCAACAAGGCAGATACCAGAACCAATACCAACCACAACAGTATGCTAGGCCTCAACAAACCTACCAACCACAATACCAAGCCCAGCAAAGGCCTCAGCCTGTGTTAGCCCAATAACCTCCAACTCCATCCAACTTAATCCCTGTAAAGTATGCAGCTGCAGAAGAAAACCTAAACAGAGCTATAGTCCCCATAACACCTTTGCTTTCAGAAAGTGATCCCACTGACCATAGCTTCGATTCTACACATGTCGATAGCCCCCAGGCTTACTACATGCAGTCTCCTGAACATGGTGAATCTTACTATAGTGAAGAGCCAAATGAGCCTAGCTGGGAATCAGATTACACAAATGTCATGTATGCTAACCCCAACCCTAGACCCCAACCTAGGCAAGTAAGACCCCCATTCCCTAGAGGACCATGCTACCGATGTCAGGGAGATCATCTCATTCGTGATTGTCCCTTACCTCCACCTACACAACCCCAGTCAGTAACGATCCAAGGCTATTGCCAAGAGTGTGGAAAGGAGCATCTCCTACGAGATTGTCCTAAGAATCCCAATAATATGCCAAAAATTACTCCTATAAACGTTATTGGGTTAGTGGTAGATTCCACAGGAAGTGTCACTTCCACTGCACCAGTGCAAGTGGTCACAAGAGCTCAAGCATTGCAGCAAAACCAAGTTGTAGGTCAGGAAAAGAGCCCAGAGGCAAGTGAAACTGAGAGCATAACCAAGAAAAGGACTAGAGCTTGGCGAGATAGTCGCGAAAGAATGAAAAGACAATGGGCAAAAAAGATGAGTGAACTTGAGGAAAGCCTCAAGGAGACAAAGGCCAGGATAACTGAACTCACATCTCGAACTCCCTCTCACACTACCCCATCTCCACCATTACCATCGCCATCCGACCCGCCACCTTCCAACCCGCCTCACCTAAACCCACCACCCCCAAGAGTAGGATCAGTCCTAGCAGATTCCACTCCCGAGGACCTTAACATGATGCTTAAAGCCTATCAGGCCAGAATCCAAGAAGGGCCAAATGTAACTGATCATGAAAAGTGCTACCCTAGAGCAGAACTGGAGTTAGAACGAACCAAAATTTGTGCTAAGATGGTGGAATTGGCTCAGACCATGTTTGAAGCCAGTCGCCTCTTTAACATCTCTAGTTCAGCGAAGACACAGTTGCACTTTGATGGACTATTGGAAAGAATAGAGCAGATGATTGCACAATCAGAAAAGGAACCCGCCTCTCAACACAAGGACAAGGCAAGTAAAGTTGCAAGTCTTCCTGCCCAGGAAGTCTATGGGCCTAAAGCCTATGTGCCTGAAGTTTATGTGCCCAATTCCACTGAACCAGACAACCCCACGTCACTAGAAAGAATGGAGAATCTAATGGCACAATCACAAAAGGAACTCGGCCCTCAACACCATGACAAGGCCAGTGTAAGAGCAGGTCTTCCTACTCAGAAAGCCTATGTGCCAAAAGTTTATGTGCCTGAAGCTTATGTGCCTAACTCTACGGAGCCAAACACATCATCTTCTATGAATCGATTCACACCAGAATTCCTACGAGAGATTCAAGAAGACAAATGGGCTAAAGAGAGTGAAGTCCCTCCTCCCATTGAACTTGTGGATGATGCACATGACCAATTCCCACAAGATATCCCTTCCATTTATGAGGAGCAGGAGAGTACCCACTCTCAAGACAGACTAGACTTTGAGTCAAACTCTCTACAAGAATTACCCCATTTCACAGGCCCATGGGAAGTTAAGTCTACTTGTATGAGAGCACCCACGGTCATGGTAAGAAACGAAGATTCAGTCATACCTAAGAACACAGAGGTAGTGAAGAACACCAAAGTGCAGTGCAATCTCACTTTGGAAGAGCTACTCAAGGTTAGACCTGAATTATGGAAACATGTCGCCAAACAAGTACCAGAGATAGAAAAACCTCGTTCCCAGGTAGGATCACATAGGAAAGTACCAGAAATACCTTGGATAAGATAGGAGATATGTGTGAAGGTGAAGAAGGGAACACCTATCTTCCCATTACCTACCAAGAGTACACCACCAAGGCAATTTTGGACTCAGGTGCAGGAGTTGCCATTGCCACCACTTCCCTATGGAAGCGTTGGGGCAAGCCAGCACTCAGGCCAACGAGAATGAAATTGCAGATGGCCGATGGTCATATTGAGAGACCCTTAGGATTGCTAGAAGGAATAACTCTCACCACTTGTGGTGTCGAGTTTGAGCATACATTTGCTATATGTGATTTTAGCAAGAACCATGCCTATGAAATGATCTTGGGACGACCTTTTATGCGACAATTGCAAGTGGTACAGGATTGGGGAACCAATTCTTTGTACCTGCAGCACCTAGGTGTTACGACCAAAGTGAATCTCAAAGATTACTCTCATAGAGATGTCCCTCCTATCCAATGGAATCCCATCCATAGAACCAAAGATGATACGGAATCGGTGCATTCCATAGGATCGGGATCCTCATGGATGCATGAAGACACTCACTTATGGATGTGTAAAGTAGCAGTAGAGGAGGAGAAGAGAGAAAAAGCTAGAGAGGTAGGTGCAAAAGAAAACCATAGATCAATTCATGACCGAGCCTATGCACCTGTAGTCTTTCCTGATGAGGAATTTGAACCCCATGGCTGGGCAGAAATCCTAGCAACAATGGATGTAGCCATCAATGAGGAACAATGGACACCTCACTGTGATGAGGATGGCTATGACATTTCAGTCTTCTCCATAGAGCCAATCATGGGAGAGGCAGTTCTAGAAAAATGTGAACCTAGCCCTGATGCATTTGAGGATGCCAGTGACTCCGATTTAGAGTCAATCATTATGGACCCACCATTTCCATCAGATGAAGAATACTTCCATGGAGTAGAATTTCAACCCCAAAGGCACGGAGAGCTTACAAATGATGTAAGATTAGCCACACATGTGACCCCGAAGGAAGAGGGAAAGAAACGAAAGAAGAGAGAAGTCTCACCAGAAGAGGAAGAATCTTTGTTTGAGGTCCCAGAAAATTTTAAGAAGTATGAGATAGACGACAGGAGAGTCATGATAAGGATGCCTAAACGAGAGGCACAATCACGAGAGGCCTATGATAACAAAGAAACCACCAAGAAAATAGTAGTGGCCTTAGATGAAGGAGAGGAGAGATGCACGTACATAGGCCATGACCTAACAGAGGAAGAAGAGCATGCGTTAATAGCCTTGCTAAGAGAATACAGAGATGTATTCGCTTGGAGTTACAAGGATTTGAAAGGTGTTGATCCAGACATATGCTCACACACTATCCCCATGACCTCAGATGCTAAACCCTCTAAGCAAAAGCCCTATACATATAACGATAATTACGCCGCCAAGATTAAAGAGGAGATAGATAGGCTGGTTGAAGTTGGATTTATCTATGAAATTGAGCACACTGAGTGGGTATCCCCCATCGTAGTGGTGCCCAAGAAGAACGGAAAATTGCGAGTATGCATTAACTTGAAAAACGTCAATGCAGCCACAATTCGAGATAACTATCCGCTTCCCATCACAAAACATCTCTTAGAAAGAGTAGCAGGTAAGGAAGTGTACAGCTTCCTCGATGGATTTTCGGGCTACAATCAAGTAGCCATAGCTCTAGAAGATCAGCATAAAACAGCTTTTGCCACAGAATGGGGCATTTTTGCCTTTCGTGTAATGCCATTTGGGCTTACCAATGCACCAGCTACCTTCCAGAGGCTGATGTGCCATGTATTTAAGGAATTCCTGAGGAAAAACTTAGAAGTCTATGTTGATGACCTTTGTGCTCATTCCAACATCAGACAAACCCATATCCCCGAACTCAGACAAATCTTTGACAAATGTAGAGAATATCAAGTCTGCCTGAACCCAGAAAAGTGTGTTTTCATGGTCAGGCAAGGCAAGATTCTAGGACACATAGTGTCAAAGAATGGCATATCTACTGACGAAGAGAAAGTGAGAGCCATCGCAGAACTACCTAGGCCAAAGAATGTCAAGGAGGTACAAGCTTTCATGGGGCATTGTGGTTACTACCACCGGTTCATTCACATGTATGCCATCATTGCAAAGCCCATGTACGGACTTCTGACTAACTTTGAGTGGACTGATGAATGTGAGAATTCCTTCCAGGAGCTTAAACGAAGATTATGTTCAGCACCAATCTTGACCACACCGGATTGGAGTAAGCCGTTCCACGTTCATGTGGATGCATCCAATTATGCCATTGGATGTGTGCTTGCTCAACCTACTGGTGAAGGTAACATGGACCTTCCAATTGCCTATGCCAGTAGACAATTGAATGCAACTGAATGAAATTACACCACTACGGAGAGAGAAGGCTTAGGTATGGTATATGCAGTTAAGAAATTTAGACACTATTTGCTTGCAAACAAGTTTAAATATTTTACTGACCATCAAGCATTGTTATATCTCGTAAACAAGCCATGCAATACAGGAAGATTAGTAAGATGGTTTCTCTTGCTAATGGAATATGATTTTGAGGTTGTGGTAAGGAAAGGAAGGACTCATTTGAGAGCGGATCATCTCTCTAGGCTCACATCTGGAGAAGCCCCACAAGGAGTATCAGATGACCTTCCTGATGCTTACTTGTTTAACTTGGAAGTGGTACCGCAGTGGGCTAAGCCATTAGTGCCAGTGTTGACATACGGACCTAACCACCCAGTAATAGCCACACAGGATAGAGAGGTAGTAAAAGCCCAAAAGTATCACATCATGGCAGGAAGTATGTACAAGCACACAGATCAAGGGATCTTGGCTTGTTGTGTAGAAGAGGACGAGTATGCGAAGTGGTTGCAATTAGCACATGTAGGTGCGTTAGAGCAACACTATTCAAAGCAACGAACCCTACAAACACTAAGAAGACTAGGAGTACATTGGCCAACTATGGAAGCTGATGTCCAAAAGTTGTGCAAGGAATGCCCAATCTGCTGCACTAAACCACCTGTGGAACATGCCACTCTTTATCAAGTGTCCATTGTGCCAGATTGGAGTGAACCACTAGTATCCTTCCTGAGGACGAAAACATTCCCTCCAGACATGACTCTGGCTAGGAAAAGGAGTTCAGAACAAGAAGCCCAGGATTACTCACTTATTGGTGATAATCTATACAAACGTGGTAAAGACGGTTACCTGAGACTATGTGTCCACGAGAGTGAGTATCTCAAGATCTTGGACACGGCTCACCAAGGTGTAGCCGGAGGACACTTTGGACCAGATCGGGTGATCAAGGCAATACTATTTGCGGGCTTTTGGTGGCCGACCCTTCACATGGATGCACATACCTATGTGAAACGGTGCGATGTCTGTCAGCGAACGCAGTATCCTATACGCAAAGATGAGATGCCACTGAAACCTATGATGGGTGGACGCACATTCTCTAAGTGGGGAATAGACTTTGTAGGTCCTATTAATCCCCCAGCCAAGGGTTCACATGCTGAATACATCATTGTGGCCACGGATTATCTCACCAAGTGGGTAGAGGTAAAAGCTACGACAAAGAACGACGCTCAGACAACTGCTAAATTCTTATTTGAAAATGTATTCACTAGATATGGGTTACCCATAGAGCTAGTTAGTGATAGAGGCACTCACTTCTTGAATGAAGTGATTGAAAATCTGCTCCAAGAATTCTTGGTAGTTCATAAGAAGTCTGCCCCTTATCACCCTCAAGCTAATGGACAAGCCGAGAGCACCAACAAGATCTTATGCAATGTACTGACAAAATTAGTGAACACTAAACGCTCTGATTGGGACAAACAGCTACACCATGCTGTTTTGGCATACCGAGTCGCCTACAAAACGGTACTCCAAGCCACCCCCTTTCAGATGGTATTTGGCCAAAACGCGGTGCTACCCTTGGACTTCTTGATACCTACATTGAAAGTAGCACAAGAGCAAGAATGGACGGGTCATGAACTCTCCTCTAGACTTTTTGACCTTGAACGATTAGGAGAAACGAGACTGAGAGCAGCTGCAGGGATATATGCAGCTAAGAAGAGACAAAAGGCATACTTTGATGCCCATGTGAAGGATAAGGGCTTGAAAGCAGGAGATCTAGTTTTAGTCTACACGTTGAAACAACATGCAAGGAAGCTGGAAAAGAGAGGCTACGGACCTATGATCATCAATAGGATCTCCACGAGTGGAGTAGTGCAACTAGCCACTTTAGAGGGTGATGTTCTCCCAAACTATATTAGCGGATGCAGAGTCAAGTTGTATCAGGAACCCCTCACGGAGGAAATGCTAAGTCGACTCAATACTGCTAGGAAACGCAAAGAGGAAGAAAAATGAATTCGAGAGGAAGCTCAAGCAGAAGCCCTAGAGCGCATACGAAGAATGAAATTAAGAAGACAAGGCAGAGAGCACCCTAGGCAAGATGCATATGCAGATCAAGGATATAGCGTAGCTATGTGTGAAGTTTCAGGCATTAGCTCACATAGGATAACTGATCGACGTCCTTTCATAACCTTAGATATAGGACAAGGAAAGAGTGCAAGGACTGTAAGAGCCTTAATTGACTCAGGCGCAGCCACTAGTGCTGTAAAATTGTCTTACTGTCAAGAGTTGCAGTTAACTATCAATCTTGTGGAAGCATATCTCATAGGATTGGGAGGCGTGGAAACCCCTTGCATGGGTGAGGTGGAACTTCCCCTCTTTATTCATGATGAGGCAATGACAGTTAAAGTGCTAGTATGCCAAGACGAGGACCTCACGGAACCCCTTGTCCTGGGTCAAGACTGGATTTATGACCAAGCAGTCAACTTAAACCTAAGAAGTGGACTTCTTCAGGTTTGGGTCAATAATAGTCGAATTACGGTAGAGTTAGATGACGGAGCACTCAAGGAACTAGGAAAGGCACAAACTCCTAGTCCTTCCAGGAGTACACATGAAGACGATCATGCCGTTCTTGTCTAAAACTATGTGTTGCAGAGGAATGATGTTCGCACAAAAGAAGTCAGGAGAGCAACGGAACCCCCTTCGTTTCCAAAGGCCAGAGGGAGGCAGCAACCAAAGGTGGATCAAAGGCAGATGAAGCAGAGTACTACCTACGTCGGAGATCAAAAGTACCTGCACAGCAAAATGTCTCAGCTAGTGAAACAAGTGTGGGTGCGGAAAGGCGAACACCCGGTTGCACTCAAGCCAACCACACGGGCAAAGCCTCTTATTAGTAACCAACAACACGACACTAATAAGAAGTCTTTCAAAAGTTCCTCCGCTAACGCGAAGTCAATTTGGGTACCCAAGAAGTCGATGAAGGCTAGCCCACAATCAAGACAAATTTGGGTGCCTAAGGCTTGTTTGCGGGCTCAAATAGCTACACCAAGAACACACCCTGCAGAGCATAATCCATTCACTCGCACAGCCGGTCTTCACTCGTTTTCAACACTCAGGAACACACCAAGGCCAATACGCACGACCAGAATCACTTGTAAATGGGTCCCTAAAAGGCCTCACTTTCAAGCCGACACACCTATAAAGTTCTCGAGAGTCTCTACGAAACCAAGAGCAAAACCCATCCACGGCATTTGGAAGCCTAAGAATTGTAACAAACCCCCGGACCCCAATTGTAAATCCATGACCACCTACTAACCTTTTCACTCTCACATCATATCATTCCGCTTAGCTTGTAGGTCTATCCAATTCCTAACTACACTGACCAGCACCGAGCACTTATTAACCTACTAACCTCTTCCGGACCTCATGTTAATGTTGTAACGGGGACACGGTGTCATTTTTGTGTCCATTGCAATGTTAACATTTATTCATGTATTCTCACAGAACCAGCTGCGAAGTTCTCAACATGGCTGAGGCAGCAGGAACTAGCTCTCACACAGAAACAAACCCGCAAGTGGTGGATTTAGACAGTTTACCCGTTTTGCCTGAGACAAATGAAAGACCAGAAGAATTGCAGGCCGTCAAAATCATACCTATTGCGGACCCCCCACGTGGCCACACCATGCCCGTAGGAAAGACTTCCCACTGGTTTACCGAGGTGGCAGGACCCTTGGGTGAAGGAACGTACCTATGGGAATCAGAGTTGGACTTCAATGGGAAGCAAGGCAGATACCATTTCTTTACAAGAGAATTTGAGAAATTACAAAATGCAGAAGGTCTACGTCCGATATGGGAAAAGGCAGGATTGAGTGCCTATTTCAGTGCACGACTCCCAAAACCTGACTTCATGCGATGCTACTATCTTATCAACACCTTGACTCCAAACCAGAACCCAAAAGGTGCAAGCTCATTTGTGATTCCATCTCTGACAAAGGGGAATGAGCTCAAGAGGTTCAGGCTATCAAACAACTTGGTGAGGGAGGCTCTAGATATGCGCGGAATGCATATTCCTACAGAGAAGGAAACCCTAGTACCGGATTACATGAAGAATCGAAGTCTCACCAAACTCAAGGACATGGTGTCCATGACACCTAATATTGCAATACACCTTCGCATGTGCATGCAACACTTTGCTTTTCCTGCACAAGATAGATTCACTATGCCGCACAAAAAGATTTGGTTCAGTTTGTATCTGGCAGAGACACAGAGCCTCACCATCAACTTACCCCATTGGATAATTGATCAGATACACCTAGCTCACAAACGATGGCCGAGGAAACAGGTTTTATATGGTTGCTGTGCTCTGACGAGAATAATTTATAGGTGTTTGGCTTATGACATCCCTATTCAACGGGCCCTAATGTGGAATCGTGTAGAGCAGTTTAGAGGTAGGACATCCACTGGACCCCCTTCAAAGAAAATGAGGGGCACTGTACAAGTCCCATGTGCTCAACCACGTGGAGCCACCCTAACACCAGATGTCACCCCTCCACCTCGAAGAGTCAGACCATTCACACTCCGACTTCCAAGACGCAGCACCGATGGTTCCACCTTGATATTCCCTCCTATCCCAACCGATCTTGAATTTCCCAGTGGTGCACCTTTGGAAGAACTCACTAATGAAGATTTCGAACAATTATTACAAGATGTAGAGCTGGAGGCAGAAGAGGCACAACAAGCGGAAAACGTGCAAACGCAGGCCACAACCTCCCAAGCACGAGTCACACCAGTTGAAGTGGATGAAGAGGATGATGGAGATGAAGAACAGGAGGAAGATGAGGAGGATTACGATCAAGAGCATCAAGATGAACAACAAGAAGTGCTAGAACTTGTAGGTGCACCAGCATATACAGCTCAACTACAAAGGTTATACGACACAATCAAAGCAGTACAAGAAAGGCATAAACTCTCTCTTATATCAGGTCAAGCTTTGATGCAAGAAATGCTATCAGATGAGGGGGTGGACCAACAATTCATTGACACTCTCAAATTAGTGTCAGAATCTTTAGGAGTTCTGGAGGCTATCCACACTGCCGTCCGCCAGTCCGTAAGGTATGACAAACGCAGAGTTGACACGTTACCACGAGCAGGTAAGACTATCAGGATACCCGTCACAGAACAAGAAGTACCCATTGAAACAACAGCTACCCCTACAACCACCACTGAACTCTCGGCCGAAACCTTCGTTCAGACATCACCCATCTCACCCCAGCATCCTCCATCACCACCTTCTCCAATCCCACCACCACCTCCCACCATGGAAGAAACGACAGCCATCACCTCTACCTCCACTTACAACCCATCCTCATTCACATCATTCTCATTTCGAGAACCCACCTCACAAGAAAACCTCTTCTCATTCGTCACCAATCCCTTGTACACTTCAGCCCTTCCATACTCCGAACCCATAACTGGCCATCCCATAATCCCAACGGTGATTGGAAACCCAGCACCCACCAAAGGCACCCTGTGTTTCCCAGCTTATCCCCCAATACGGGTAGCTCCATTCCATGACCCTCATTTCCCATCGGGCCCCTACACCTCTTTCAACCGGACCTCACCACTCCAATACCCGTCCATTGGGGAGCAGTTCATCCGCTCTCCAATGTTTCAGCGGCACATTGCCCCGACGTTCGCAACGACATCAATTTACACAAACACCACACTCACTTCACCTACCATACCCACCTACATGGTAGCCCCAGTACACACCACTTTGTCTGACCCAATGGACATTTCACCCACCACAGCACCTCTCCCCACGATTCCACCATCTCCCCCTCCCTTACCCCCCACCTCACCACTCACCACATCATTGACACACACAGCATTCACTTGGAAGCTGCAAAGGAGGTAATATGGCTAAAGACACTTATGAAGGGTTTTGATGTGATTCAAAGTACTCCTATTATTTGTGGAGACAATATGAGTTCTCTATACTTGGCAGCTAATCCTGTGTTTCATGCTAGAACTAAGCATATTGAAATACAATATCATTTCCTGAGAGAGAAGGTCATTGATAAGGAAATTGAAGTTATGCATACACCTACAAAAGATCAACTTGCAGATATGATGACAAAAAGTCTAGATGGACCAAAGCTATAGAGATTCAAGGATATGGCAGGTATTAAGAAGATAAAGAAAAACCTCAATTAATGATTGAGGGGGAGCTGTTGGTGCATGCCAATCATCAATTGAAGGTTTATGAAGAAATGAAGTCAAGAAATTAAGAAGAGAACAAATTCAGAAGTTTGAAGGAAGGACATACTCAGAAATTCAAAGCTATGTACACATATGTACATTAGTTCAGATATAGGTGACTCACACTTTTGATTAGTCATAAGTTTGTACATATTTGCCTATAAATGTTTTGAAAAAAGTCGGGGCATGTAGAATAGAGAATAGGAAGAGAGAAATCAGATGTAGAAAGTGTCATTGAACACATGAAAAATTAGTTGAGTTACTTCCTCAATGTAGTTGTAATTTTTCTGAGTAATCGAAGAAAATCTTGCGCCCGATGTTTCGATGTCTTCTACTTCTGTAGTTAATCTTTTGAGAAATCCTTCTGAACATATCTAAGTCCATAGTTAATCAATCTATGGCTAGAATTTGAGAGTCCAATTGTAATCAGGCTGAGAGAATTTTGCATAGGAACATTCATATGTGAAATGTTCTAAGTGTCTTCTGAAACAGGCGCAGATTTTGTGATCAAAGAAATGATCAGTTCTCAGCACACAGTGTAAAGTTTTACACAAGTGATAGCTTAAAATTTAAGTTGAGAGATAAGCCATTTATGGCTAAAAGCATTTCATCAAACGGGCTATAGTTTGGGAGAACCATTGCTAAGAAGTTGCACGTGTTAAAGTCGCCATTACAGGAAGGCAGTTTCAGACACAGGTAAGTTGTTTGAGTAAATCCTCAGATTATACTTAATCATTTTGAGAAATTTAAGTTGGAGGAGTTGCGCAAACTCCATGCAATACATCCTACAAAGTTTTATAAAAAACTTTACATGAATGATTAGTCAATGAGTGATTAATCTGCAGCAGACTTTTCAGAGAAGTGATTTCTTCACAGTGAATCAATTTCTTGGTAATGTGATAGTGGATTTCCAAAATCCTGTGGAGTCTAAAGTTATTCTTGGTCTAGAGGTGGTCTAATACCAAGGATAGCTTGTTCTTTTGGAGATTAACACTCTCCATCAGTATCTACTAATGGTTTTTGCTTCATGCTTGGTAGCTCATGCATATCTTGGTTAAGCAACAAGCAACCTACTATGGCCACTTCTAGTTGTGAGGCCAAGAATAGGATAGCTTTCACAATGAGTGTTGAATGTGTGTGGCTCATATTCCTTTTGGATGATTTGGGTGTTGGCGAGTCTTCTGCCACCACCATCTTCACTGACAATCAAAGTGCATTGGTAGTTGCGAGGAACCCTATGTTCCATGTTCGCACAAAGCACATTGAGGTGCACTATCATTATGTCAAGAAGAGGTTCTTTGTTGGAGATATCAGTTTGGCACATGTGCCCATACTAAGAAGTTTGAAGATTTTTGCAAATCTTTGGGCTTACTTCCTATTCTCGATTGATCTCTTTCCACATAGCTTGGCACTTCCTAAGACATGAGTGAAAGCTCTTTGTTCATTGCATCACTCCTAGGGGGAATTTTTGATATATTTTGGTAGGAATGTGTGTGAACACACTTAGGATTGCCATATCAATTTTTCCCCTCTTTAGGAGAAAAACCCGCTTGTATGTATGCATATAATCCTAACTGGTTACTTATCTTTTTGTACATGCACTTGGTAATTAACTCATTGTTGTGTTGTTCTCCAAGCTTCTTCTTCTTCTTCTTCTTCCTTGTGTTGTTTATGTGCTTCCATAGACCTCAAACTCCAACAAAAATACCCCCTAAAGAGGGAAAAAAGTTCCCTGGAAGTCATAATTGTATTCACACACATTACTACCAAAATATAAGAACATGATACACTCAAGGTTAGGAAACATGTAAGGGATCTATAAGATATAAGTGTTTTAGAAAATGGAAAAAGTCATAGCATTTACTCTACAAATTTAAGTGACACTATATAGTTTTTAGTTTCCTCTTGAGTTTTCGAAGATGAAAGCTCTTTCAAATAAGAAAAGAAATGATGGAACAACCCATCACTTGAAGGATTTCTTCATAAACAATTCATTGAACATAAAATCATGCTTGTAACACAAATATCTTTGAGCTTATAGATGATTAGCAAAGAAGTGAATTTCCCAAAAATCAAGTTGATGGCATGTCTAGGTTATAGATAATTGGGATCATGCTAGATGAAGCATGTCAAAAACTTACACTTCTCTAAAGGGAAGTGACAGAGACAAAAAGATTTGATTTCCAAGTATGTAATTTTAAACATGATGATGGTAATTAAGTTTGTGGAAGGTGAGACTTGAGTTTACCTATCATTAACGGGGTTTCATAGAGGAGAATTCCAAAGGCATTAGCAGATTCTTCAACTTAAGGAGTTGAGAGATTCCTTAAAATTCCTAGGATAGTTATTCAAAGCTTAAGATAGAAAGGAATCTAAGGAAAAGAATAGGCTCTTGTCACTACAAGTTGGTGAGCAAAAAACCAATAGATTTTGAATATAGGAAAATTCAAGTCACAGAGAATTAAATTGTTTTCTTTTCAAGACCTTAGAAAAGAAATATAGATGTTGATTGCATCAAGTGGAATGGCTTAAAACTTCCAAGATAAGCATTAAGTTGAGCATAACATCATAGAGTGATCTTTCGATGGAAGCACTAGAAACCTTGCTAGGATAAAACTTAGACATAATTCCTTGATTGCAAAATAACTTCATAAGGATTTGAGTAAAAGGTGCTCTATAGCTAGGAGTATAGTTTTCAGACTTAAATATAAACATTATCCACACATCATTGTTTAATATGAAGTATGGTGTTATGGGATACAAAATTTTATATTTGCATGGATGCATGGGACACAAAATAATGTGGTGTGATGGGACACAAAATTTTATATTCACATGGATGTAGGAAAGGTGGTATGGAAGATCAAACCTTGAGATGGTAGATATTTTTTAGCCTTGGAATTATTCCAAAAGAAACTTGAAGGGAGAATAAATCCTCTAAATGATTGAAACTTCAAAGATGAAGTTAAAGATCTTCAAAAGTGTGTCCTAAAATCACTTTAAGAACCAACTAGATAAGGAAGTTAGAATATAACAAAGTAAGAAACTTTGAGGATCTTCATTAAAGATTCGAGTATGATACATATTATCTTATGTAAGTTATGATATTTCAAAGTAAAGAATACATAGTTCTTTATCACGAATACCTCATGGATCTCTAAAGAAATAGAATTTGGAACGATTCCTTCACACAAGTTTTGATAGAACAATTTAGTCCAACATAAAGCACCTTCTTGCCAGTGCAACTAGGTAAATAATTCTCTTAGCTCAATTTTATGCACCAAATTTGCTTTGTAGTATAAAAGAGTCTCAAGAAATTGTGAAAGAATATTAACTTGGTAATCCACATTTTTGAATCAATGTTTTTGAGTAAATTTGAGACATAAACAATAAAAGTTCGATGGCTTGACACACCGATATTTGATACAACACAAGAACTGGTGGTTTGATGATGGTTTTATTCATTCAAAACACTATTTTTGAGAATCTAGCTTCATTCTCATAAAGATAAATAAAATAATTCAAAACCTTGACTTGAATGGGTCTATGAAATTTAAAAGTTTCACAACTCATAGAGTTTGAATTGATTGAGTTTAAGTGTCTTAGAAGTTATAAATTGGTTATATTGAGTATTGGCTCTTTTTTGCATTTCTCAAAACCTTGGACTTCAATCCAATAGATTATATGATTCACTTTTGCAAAGGTTGGGTTTTTTTAGACTCAAGATATGATAGGAAGGGGATGGTTGAACCACACCCTAAGAGGAAGGATTAGGAAGTAATCCTCAACCATGGCTTTTGAGGCAAGTGGTTAGCACATCATATGTTTGTGCAATTAAGTCCAAGCCTACACACTTCATCACTTTATATAAGCTTGATGTATTGACATTAGATTTGGAAGGTTTCATACGTACAACCTCCTGTAACTTTGCTTCATAATTACCCATTGTAAAAGGCCAATAAACCCACAAGGAGTTAGAAAGTATATAATTTCATATCATTTGGTAGTTGAAGACAAGAGAGAATCAATCCTATACTTTAGTATGCACTTTATTGGTAGAGATTTGAATTTGAATTCAAATTCTTGGCTCCAGCAAAAGCCATAAAAGAGGATATGAGATGCCCACGTCTATCTCGAGGTCGAGAGGTCATATTCATGCACTTTCATTGAGAGGAGGATCTCACCTCATAGCTCACTCATTTCTCACTCATTGAGCAATGAATTATTGCCAATGACATTGTATTTTTACATGATTTAATACATACATGTTCATTACTTCCTACTCTCATATCTCTGTCATACTCCATCAAAACATTGAACTTGTCTGAGCTTGTTCTCATTGTATAGTGGATCATTTCTCTTGATTTAAATCATGAGAGCTCAAGCATACTGTCTACGTTAACCATACAAAGTTTCATTGTAAATGGTTCTCGCAATTATCACATATCAATCAATCTCTGCTCATTGTTCTATGTCTATCAAGGCCCGTAAAAGTCGGGATACATGCTTGATTTTCTAAACATATTTCTCTACATATAGTTCATCATTTTAGATGATTTCACTCATGATTGGTAGCTTGTTAAGGTAATGGAAGTTCCTGAAAAGGCATTTTATTAATGGCTGATGTACTGAGAGAATTGTGCAAAACTCTGAGTAGGTGTCTCAACCAAAATAGCAAGTTTTGTATCTTGAATCATATGCCTACCTATTTGTTTTGATTTCATCATTAGTGGATCATCTTCCAAGCAGAATATGTGATCATTTATGCTTATTAGCTAGCTAAAGAGGCCCACAACACTCTCCAGCCATCATTTATAGTAGGTGTGAAGCAGGTTTTAGCTTCACAAACTCATCTCTTGTGATTATCCACCATCTCCTCTGACAGTGGTATCAGAGCAAGTTCTACCAAGATGGGAGATGGATTTCCATCCTTCAATGACAAATTGGACAGGAAAAACTACTCAGCATGGTCCCTAAGGACGCAAGCATATCTTCAAGGGAGAAGCTTATTTGTTACCACATGTTAGAAATTGTAAGACCTCCCAAGAGACTTGGGAAGTGCTTTCATCATACTTCTCTTCCAACAAAAGAGCTAGGAAGAATCAGTTGTGGATGGAATTCACAACCCTCAAGAAACAACCAAAGCAAGGAGTGTTTGATTATGTAACTAAGATGAAAGATGTTGTAGACCAACTTGCAAGCATTGGAAAAGAGATAGAGGAAGAGCACGTAGAGAGGCAGATCATCAACGGAATTAAGGCTGATGACAAGTGGAAGTCCACCACAACAATGGATCTCTACATGGATATGCAAGTACCTGATCTCAACACCTTGATGGGACAATTCTTCACCCATGAGACAAAGCTCAACAAAAATGGTGACATCTCAAGAGGTAACCAATCTTCTGCCCTTTATATAGAGAAGAATAAAGCTAAGGATAAAGGTAAAAGTAAAAAACAAGATGAAGAAGCTAGTACATCTCAAGCTAATTATGCAGGAAGAGGAAGAGGTGCTAAAGGTAGGGGTAGAGGAGGAAAGCAAGGTAGGAGGAGACCCTACAACAATTCACCATGTAACATATGTGGTTTCAACAACCACACTATAGAAGAATGCTACAAAAATACAAGGAATCAAAGGGGAAGAGGCTTCCATAGAGGAAGCTATGGACAAAGTAGAGGTAGGTACAACAATGGTGGAGGCAACTACAACCATAACTATAATCAAGGCTACAACAAGAACAATTATCAAGGAGGATTTAGAGGAAGAAGGGACTTCAACAAATATACTAAAGATCAAGAAGACTCTTTGCTCATCATGAACATGAAATCCAAGCAAGGTAAAGATGATGAGCACCTTTTCTACAATGACTCAGGTTGTTCCAATCATGTGGTAGGAAATGTAGCACTATTATTTGATCTTGAAGAACCCAAGGGGAAGCATGAATTACAAATAGGTGATGACACTAAACATTTAGTCAAGCAAATTGGAAATGTCAAAACATATGATGGTAGTATGAAACTTTTGAGCAAAGTTCTATATGCGCCTACTATAACAAAAGATCTAATTAGTGTTGGGTAGATTGTAGATAAAGGTCTACAAGTTAGATTCAGTAAGCATGGAGCATATGTGAAAGACCTTAAATTCAATAATATGATTCTCATTAGTACTAGTGAGTAGCACATTATCACCATACACAACAATGACCGAAAGTACATCATATGCTCGCTTAACATAGAAGGTGGTCTTAGTTAAATTCTTCCCAAAACCATGTGCAATCAAGTAGGCATGTATCTTTTCATACCAAGCACATGGTGCTTGCTTCAAACCATATAATGCCTTTTTCAACCTCCACACTTTGTTTTCATGCCCTTTTTGCACAAGACCATGGGACCAGAATATATACACTTGTTCATGTAGGTCACCATTCAAAAATGCAGTTTTAATGTCCAAGTTATGTACATTCCAACCGTAATGAGCTGCAAGTGCACATATGCTATGAATAGTAGTCATTTGGCATGTAGGAGCAAAGGACTCATCAAAATCAATGCCTCTTTCTTGAGAATAACCATTTGCAATAAGCCTAGTCTTATACCTGTCAAATGTTCCATCAGACTTATGCTTTGGCTTGTAGACCCACTTAGTGCCAAGGCAAGTCACATAAAGACTAGGTACCATTTTTCATAAGAGCATCATATTCTCATTACAGAGCATCCATCCAATTTTTAGAATTTTGTGCTTTATCAAATGAAACAGGCTCCTTCTAATCAAGTGACTAGAGGCCACCATAGCATAACAATCTTATGCAAAAGAGGCACTATGAGATCCTAAAGGAGTACAATATGATAGAGGTGCATCTAATTTGCTATCTCATAAAGTTTGCACCAGCCATTTAGTAATAATTTTTGCCTCTCTCGTGAGCATAACCTTTTGCAACATGCCTCACCTTATACCTAACAACCATTCCATCCACTTTATGTTTCAACTTGTATATCTATTTAGTGCTAGTGGCTATTTTTCTTGGAGGAAAATTACATCAAGACCATGTAACATCCCCCATGAACTTGCATAAATTAAATGAGCAAATAATGATGTAAATGCCCCAAATCTAACATCTCAAAAAGGGGCATGCAAATCAGCCTTAAATTCACAAATATGCTTCTCGTTAGGAGCAGTGAGCAACATGTCATCACCATACACAACAGTGATCAGAAGTACATCATTTGCACCCTTAACATAGAAGGTGCTCTCAGTTGGAATCTTCTCAAAACCATGTGCAATAAAGTAGGCATGTATCATTTCATACCAAGCACATGGTGTAATGCCTTTTTTCAACTCACACACTTTGTTTCCATGCCCTTTCTACACAAAACCATAGGGCCAAAATAGACACACTTCTTCATGTAAGTCACCATTCAAAAATTCATTTTTAATTTTCAGCTTATGTACATTCCAACCGTGATGAGCTGCAAGTGCACATATGCTATGAATAATCGTTATTTGGCATGTGGGAGCAAAGGTATCATCAAAATCATTGCCTCTCTCTTGAGCATTCAAGAATATTCTGATTGCATAGAAGCCATCCTGTTTTCTAAATTTTGTGCTTCATCAAAACAAACATGCTCATTCTCAGCACAAATGCTAGAGGCAGTTATTGCATAGAAATCTAATGCAAAGGAAGCACTATAAGAGCCTGAATGAGTACCATATGATAGACATGCATCTAATTTGCTATCTTTCAAAGTGTGCAGTAGTCATTTATGCATAGTTTTAGCCTCCTCTATATCAGACCTTGTTGAGATATCAAGCTCAACATGTGATGATCTAGGAGGACACACATCATTTTTCATTTCTCTAACATGTATACTGGTTATGCTAGTATATGTTAGGGAACTTCATTGAGCTTTATTAGATTTATCTTCCGAGAGTGATGGCATATTTGTTTCTTTCCAACTCACTCATCCGAGGACATTAGGATTTTCCTTATGTACTGTTCTTTATATATTGCACTTGTTGTATTCTAGTTTTTAGGTCAAACTTGTACATTCTTTTTATGTAATAAAAGAAGAAGGTCATTCCTCCTTGCTTCAATCTATGTGTGTGCTTCTCCTTGATTGTGAGAGTGTGTGTGAGTTCTCTTCCTTATCTCCTTCCTTGTGACATGGTATCAAACTAGTGTGGCTGCAGAGAGCTCGTGGAGAAGGCCGATGGTGAAGAGTACGCGAGAAGGCATGGAGAAAGTTCCATTCACAAACGACCTTAGATTGCTATGAAAATTGACGTGAAGGTAGAAGACCTCAAAATATTTTCATGAGTTATCCCTTTAGGGTCACTCTTTTTTGTTAGATCAAAGTTTCAGAGCCATCTCGACCTTTGTTTTGAGCCCGCAAGGTGGGGCCCATAGAGAAACCAGGTCAGATTGCAAAACTTTAACTTGCCTTGTGTTTGCCAGCACTCATATATTCCAGATCCACAATTTCAAGCAATTATGTGTACCGTTGATACACGAAAACTATGTTTTTTTTTAAATCAAACTATCACATCATAGTGCGACAGTGTTCAAGCAGAAAGTGCTGCTTGTAGTGTTTTGTAGTGTTGTGAATAGCTTTAGAAATGGTAAATGCAGATGGAATGGGTCAGCTTATGAGTGATCATCTTGACAAGAACAACTTCCATGCTTAGAGATATAGGATGACAAATTTCATGATGGGAAAAGGTTACTAGAAGTACATCGAAGGAGAGAATGAAAATGCTCCACAGTTACTAGAGAGCAATTGGACTACAGACCAATTAAAAGCAAATGAAGAATGGAATCAAGGAGCACGAAAGGTAATGTATTGGCTATCTATTAGCATACAGGATAGCATGATTGGACACATACAAGATGCCAAGACTCCAAAAGAGGCTTGGAACAATTTGGTCACATTGTATGAGATGAATACAAAGGCATGAAAATTGAAACTCAAGAACGAGTTGCATACATTGGAGAAAAAGAGCATGTCGATAAGTGACTACACCCTGAAAATCAAAAGCATATGTGAGTAACTTGCATCTATTGGTGTGAATGTAGATGATGATGATAAGGTGGAGGTATGCCTTTGTGGTTTAGGAGTTGCATATAAGCAATTCAGAATTTCTATAGAGACTAGGGAAAATATTCCGAATTTCACTGATCTGGTATCTATGTTGATTATTGAAGAAAAGAATCTTGGTGAGAACTCGAACTCCCAAGGAAAACCTAGTTTCGAGCAAGTATTCTACTCTGGCAGAGGAAGAGGCAAAAGTAGAGGCTTCGAAAGTGGAAGAGGATACAATAACCAAGACCAGGGTCAAAAACAGGATCATGTAGGAGGAAGAGGATAGTTTCGAGGCAAGGGGAGCCAAAGAGGCCACAAAAAATTCCAAAGAAAAGATTCAGGTAATCATAGTAAAGGATGTTGGAATTGTGGTAAACCTTGACACTTTGAACATGATTGCAGGTTGAAGAATCAAAATAATAGAAGGCAACAAAACAACTATGCATCCACAAGTGCAAATGATTCTGAGAAGCTGTTCATGGTTCAACATCACATGATGAATACGATGTCTACTAAAGTTTCAAAATTGAATGATAATCTCTGGTATGTTGATTCAAATGCTTCAAATCACATGATTAGTCATGCAGAATGGTTTAGTACTTTCTAGAAATTACCAGTTCCTAGATATGTTGAAACAGGTGATGACACATCACACCCTATTGAGCATACAGAAAACATAGCATTTTCTATGGAGGATGGAAAGGTAAAACATCTTGCTAATGTGATGCATGTTCCAAATATAACACATAATCTGGTTTTTGTTGGACAAATGGTTGACCAAGGATTATAAGTCAAATTTGATGCTGATGGGTTATATGTAGAAGAGTATAAACAGGATGGATGATTGATTGCCAAACAAAACAAAGTGGGTTGGATGTTTACATTAAATGTGAAAATTCCTGAAATGAATGGAGCTATGTTTGCAAAAGGTGCAAAAGTTATTGTTGATATAGAGATCTGTAGAAATGAATCCGACATGCAAACTTGTAGAGGCTGAAATTGATGCAGTCAAAGGAGATTGTCAATGGATTACCAAATTTCAAAGTTGCAAAAATGCAAAAGGTAAGTGCAGCATGTCAATTTGGTAAACAATTAAGAGCACCATTTTTGCATCACAAGCATGTTAGTGAGAATGTACTAGGAATAGTACAACAGATGTTTGGGGTCCCGCAAAGACCACATCTATGGGTGGTTGCAGGTTTTATGTTACTTTCATTGATGACCATACACAAAAAGTATGGGTATATTTCATGAAAGAGAAGAGTGAGGTGTTCACCCACTTCCAAAATTTTAAGGCTATGGTGGAAAAGTAGACAAGAAAACACATTCAGACATTAAGGTCTGATGGAGGAGGTGAATACATGTCAAATGAGTTCAACAACTTTCTTAAAAATCATGGAATTTGACATCATTTTTCATGCAGGTACATACCATAACAGACTGGCATTGTTGAACACAAAAATAGACATATTGCAGAAATAGCAAGAGCTTTGATGGCTGAGAAGAATATGCCTCATTATTATTGGGCAAAAGTTGTGCATACTGTTGTATACATCATGAATAGAACTCCAACTGCTGTTGTACATCAAGTTACACCTGAAGAGAAGTTTATAGCTAAAAAGCTAAACTTATCACATATGAAAGCATTTGGTTGTATTGCATATGTACATGTTCTACATGAGTTGAGGACGAAACTTGATCCAAAGGCAAAAAAATGTATCTTCATTGGGTACTCCCTTGAGCACAAGGGATATAAATTTTATAATCCACTCACACGACAGGTGAATGTGAGTAGAGATGATTTATTAGATGATTTATTTGTCGAAATGTCAAGCTTCTATGAAGATGCCAAAGAAGGACTCAGTCTTGAACCAAATGACAAAGAAAATGCTAAAAAATCAAGTGTAGAATCTCAAGTTTTGAGCGGATCGGATGCATTACCAAGCAATAGTTCCAACTCAAATCCATGGAGTGGAAGATTGCGTAGAAATTTCAATCTATCAAATTCATCAAATATATCCAAGAAAGGTAAAGAAAAACTTTCTTTTGGTAGTAAAATATGTGCAAGTTTTGAAGATGTTGATGGAGATTCAAGCGGGTCAGAAAAGAGTCTTGATGAGGAACTTGGATTGCTCTCTATGAAGACTCCAAGAATAAGAAAAGCACATGCAAATGATACAAGGAGAATTGACCCAGGACCAAGAAGATTTGGGAGGATGCGGAACTGAGTGCAGTGATTGACATATGATAGTTACATGGCTCGTCATTGTGCCTACATGACAAAGGTAATACAAGATGCTAAACCTTCTTGTTTTGAAGATGCAATTGGAAATGCAGATTGGGAAAAATCTATGGATGAGGAGATGGTTGCACTTTATGGAAATGATACATCGAAGCTGGTTCCATTGCCACAAAGAAAGAAACACATAGGCTACAAGTGGATTTACAAGGTAAAGCACAATGCAGATGGTAGCATAAGCAGGTATAAAGCACGATTGGTAGCAAAAGGATATGCACAAACATATGGAATTGATTATGAGGAAACATTCAGACCTGTAGCTAAAATGTATACTGTCAGAACACTTATTGCATTAGCTACAACAAAAGGATGGACTTTGCATTAGATGGATGTGAAGAATGCTTTCTTGCATGATGAGTTACAGGAAGAAGTATACATGGACCAGCCACAAGGATATGATGATTCAAAGCATCCAGAGTATGTTTGTAGGTTGCAAAAGGCTTTGTATGGGCTGAAGCAAGCTCCTCGTGCATGGCATGTAAGGATTGCTGATTTCTTAACCATCATTGGGTTTTCTATGTGTGATGCAGATCATTCACTATAGGCAAGGATGGTGATGATGGCATCACAATTGTGGCTATTTATGTTGATGACTTGATTGTAGGTGGTGATAATGAAGGAAGCATCAAAGAGGTCAAGCAACTTCATATGCAAGAATTTGATATGAAAGATTTTGGTGTGATGCGCTATTTCTTGGGCATTGAGTTTATACATATAGAAACAGGTATATGGATGTCACAAAGACAATATGCCTTGAATATGCTACAAAACTATGGTATGGCTGATTGCAAGCCGATTTCTATATTATTAGATCAAAATTTGAATTTGGATGCTTCATTAGATGACACACTGGAAAATGCTACTATGTACTAGAAAATTGTGGGAAGCTTGATATATCTCACAATTACAAGACCTAATCTAAGCTACATTATTGGACTTGAAAGTCAATTTATGGAGGTTCCCAAGAAGCCACATTTGGATGCATTAAGGCACACTCTACATTATGTGAGTGCTACTTTGGATTATGCATTGTTTTATGAACTTGGTGTAGATTTGTAGGTTCACAGATACATTGATGCAGATTGGGTTGGTAGCATTCCAGATAGAAGATCTACTAGTGATTTTCTATTCTCACTTGGGAGTGCAGCTATTGCATGGAGTAGCAAGAAGCAACCCACTGTTGCTTTCTCGAGTATAGGGGCTAAGTATAGAGGTGTTGTAATGGCAGCATGTGAAGCATCATGGCTGGAGATGCTACCTGCAGATTTAGGTGTGAAAGTGCAAAAGCTTATCACCATCTATTGTGATAATCTTAGCAGCATACAGCTAGCACGAAATCTTTTTTTTCATGCCAAAACAAAGCATATCAAGGTTCATTATCACTTCATCAAAGAGAAGGTATTAGCAGGTGATATTAATCTTGTCTATGTCAGGATAGATGAGTAGGTTGCTGATATTTTCACTAAAACACTTGTGTTGAGATATCAAGCTCAACATGTGATGATCCAGGATGACACGTACCAGTTTTTTCGTTTCTCTGACATGTATAGTGGTCATACCGATATATGTCAGGGATACTTCATTGAACTTTATTAGATTTATCTACCAAGAGTGATGGCACATTTGTTTCTTGCCAGCTCACTCATTCACGGATATTAGGTTTTTCCTTATGTACTGATCTTTATATATTGCATTTGTTGTATTCTTGTTTTTTAGGTCATTCTTGTACATTCCTTTTATGTAATAGAAGAAGAAGAAGAAGATCATTCTCCCTTGCCTCAATCTGTGTGTGTGCTTCTCCTTGAGAGTGAGAGTGTGTGTGTGTGAGCTCTCTTCCTTATCTCCTTCCTCGTGACATGGTATCAGAGCCAGCGTGGCTGTAGAGAGCTCGTGGAGAAGGCGACGGTGAAGACTACGCGGCAAGGCGTGGAGAAAACGCGATTTCACAAACGGCCTCCGTTTGCTACGAAAATCACCGTGAAGGTAGAAGACCTCAAAATATTTTCGGAGCCATCTTGGCCTCCGTTTCGAGCCCGCAAGGTGGGGCCCATAGAAAAACCAGGTCAGTTTCAGAAACTGTAACTTGTGTTGTGTTTGACGACACTCATATATCCCAGATCCAGAATTTCAAGCGATTTCGTGTACTGTTGATACACGAAAACTGTGTTTTTCTGAGATCGAACTGTCACGTCATAGTGCGACAGTGTTCAAGCAGAAGTGCTGCTTGTAGTGTTTTGCAGTGTTGTGAATTGTTGCAGAAATGGCAAACGCAGATGGAATGAGTCAGCTTATGAGCGATAAGCTGGACAAGAACAACTTCCATGCTTGGAGATTTAGAACGACGAATTTCCTGATGGGAAAAGGCTACTCGAAGTACATCAAAGGATGAAAATGCTCCGCAATTACCAAAAAGGAATCGGACTGCAGATTAATTAAGAGCATATGAGGAATGGAATCAAGGAGCACAAAAGGTAATGTATTGGCTATCTGTTAGCATATAGGATAGCATGATTGGACACATACAGGATGCCAAGACTCCAAAAGAGGCTTGGAACAGCTTGGTCGCACTGTATGAGACTAATACAAAGGCATGGAAATTGCAACTCAAGAACGAGCTGCATACATTGGAAAAGAAGAGCATGTCGGTAAGTGACTACACTCTTAAAATCAAAGGCATATGTGAGTCACTTGCATCTATTGGCGTGAATGTAGATGATGATGATAAGGTGGAAGTGTGCCTTCATGGTTTAGGAGCTGCATATAAGTAGTTCAAAACTTCCATATAGACCAAGGAAAATATTCTGAATTTTGCTGATCTGTTATCTATGCTGATTATTGAAGAAAAGAATCTTAGTGAGGACTCAAACTCCCAAGGAAAGCCTAGTTCTGAGCAGGTATTCTATTGTGGTAGAGGAAGAGGCAGAGGTAGAGGTTTTGGAAGTGGAAGAGGAAACAGTAACCAAGACCAAGGTCAACAACAGAATCATGCAGGAGGAAGAGGACAGTTTCGAGGCAGGGGGAGCCAAAGAGGTCGTAGAAATTTCCAAAGAAATGATTCAGGTAATGATAGTAAAGGATGCTGGAATTGTGGTAAACCTGGACAGATTGCAGGTTAAAGAATCAAAATAACAGAAGGCAGCAAAACAACTATGCATCCACAAGTGCAGATGATTCTGAGAAGCTGTTTATGGTTCAACATCACATGATGAATACGATGTCTGCTGGTGTTTCAAAATTGAATGATAATGTCTGGTATGTTGATTCAGGTGCTTCGAATCACATGACCAGTCATGCAAAATGGTTTAGTAGTTTGCAGAAAATGCCAATTCTTGGATATGTTGAAACAGGTGATGATACATTGCATCCTATTGAGCATACAGGAAACATAGCATTGTCTATGGAGGACGGGAAGGTAAAACATCTTGTTGATGTGTTGCATGTTCCAAATATAACAAAGAATCTTGTTTCTGTTGGACAAATGGTTGACTAGGGATTACAAGTTAGGTTCAATGCAGATGGATTATATTTAGAAGAGTACAAGCAGGATGGACGATTGGTTGCCAAAGGAAACAAAGTGGGTAGGATGTTAACCTTGAATGTGAAGATTCCTAAAATGAATGCAGCCATTTTTGCAAAAGATGCAGGAGTTATTGCAGATATAGAGATATGGCACAAACGGATTGGACATGCAAACCCGCAAAGGCTGAAAATGATGCAGTCAAAGGAGATTGCCCATGGACTACCAAATTTCAAAGTTGCAGAAATGCAAAAGGTATGTGCAGCATGTCAATTTGGTAAACAGTCAAGAACATCATTTCCACATGACAAGCATGTTACTGAGAATGTACTAGAAGTAGTACATACAGATGTTTGGGGTCCAGCAAAGACCACATCCATGGGTGGTTGCAGGTTTTATGTTACCTTCACTGATGATCATACACGCAAAGTATGGGTATATTTCATGAAAGAGAAGAGCGAGGTGTTCACTCACTTCCAGAATTTTAAAGCTATGGTGGAAAAGTAGACAGGGAAGTACATTCAAACATTAAGATCTGATGGAGGAGGTGAATACATGTCAAATGAGTTCAGCAATTTTCTAAAAAATCATGGAATCCGGCGTCAGTTTTCATGCAGGTACACACCACAACAGAATGGTGTTGCTGAACGCGAAAATAGACATATTGCAGAAATAGCAAGAGCCTTGTTGGCTGAGAAGAATATGCCTCATTGTTATTGGGTAGAAGTTGTGCATACTGCTGTATACATCATGAATAGAACTCCGACTGCTGTTGTACATCAAGTTACACCTGAAGAGAAGTTTACAGGTAAAAAGCCAAACTTATCACATCTTAAAGTTTTTGGTTGTATTGCATATGGACATGTTCCAGATGAGTTGAGGACGAAGCTTGATGCGAACGCAGAAAAATGTGTCTTCATTGGATATTCCCTTGAGCAAAAGGGGTACAAATGTTATAACCCACTCACACGACAGGTGAAGGTGAGCAGAGATGTGGTATTTGATGAAATGTCAAGCTTCAATGCAGATGTCAAAGAAGGACTGAATCTTGAACCAAATGACAAAGAAAATGCTGAAAAATCTAGTGCAGAATCTCAAGTTTTGAGTGGACCGGATGCATCACCAAGCAATAGTTCCAACTCAAATCCATGGAGTGGAAGATTGTGTGGAAATTTCAGTCCAGCAAATTCATCAAATACATCCAAGAAAGGTAAAGAGAAGCTTTCTACTGGTAGTAAAACAGGTGTAGGTTTTGAAGATGTTGATGGAGATTCAAGTGGTTCAGAAAAGAGTATTGATGAGGAACTTGGATTGCCCTCTGTGAAGACTCCAGGAGTAAGAAGGGCACATGCAGATGATACAAGAAGTGACCCAGGACCAAGAAGATCTGGGAGGATGCGTAATTCAGTGCAACGATTGACATATGATAGTTACATGGCTGGCCATTGTGCCTACATGACAAAGGTAATACAAGATGCTGAACCTTCTTGTTTTGAAGATGCAATTGATAATGCAAATTTGGAAAAAGCTATGGATGAGGAGATGGCTTCACTTTATGGAAATGATACATGGAAGCTGGTTCCATTGCCACAAGGAAAGAAATCCATAGGCTGCAAATGGGTTTACAAGGTAAAGCATAATGCTGATGGTAGCATAAGCAGGTATAAAGCACGATTGGTAGCTAAAGGTTATGCACAGCCATATGGCATTGATTATGAGGAAACATTCAGCCCTGTAGCTAAAATGTCTACTGTCAGAACACTTGTTGCATTAGCTACAACAAAAGGATGGACAATTTCTATGCCATTAGATCAGTTTTTGAAATTGGATACTACATCAGGTGAAGCATTGGAAAATGCTACTATGTACAGGAAAATTGTGGGAAGTCTTATATATCTCACAATTACAAAGCGTGATCTAAGTTATACTGTTGGACTTGAAAGTCAGTTTATGCAGGTTCCCAAGAAGCCACATTTGGATGCTCTGAGGTGCACTCTACGTTATGTGAGTGCTACTTTGGATTATGCATTGTTTTATGAAGCTGGTGTGGAGTTGCAGGTTCATGGATACACCGATGCAGATTGGGCTGGTAGTACTCTAGATAGAAGATCTACTATTGGCTTTCTTTTCTCACTTGGAGGTGTAGCTATTACATGGAGCAGCAAGAAGCAACCCACTGTTGCTTTGTCGAGTACAAAGGCTGAGTATAGAGGTGCTGCAATGGCAGCATGTGAGGCATCATGGCTGGAGATGTTACTTGCAGATTTAGGTGTGGAAGTGCAAAAGCCTATCACTATCTATTGTGATAATCTTAGCAGCATACGGTTAGCACGGAACCCTGTTTTCCATGCTAGAACAAAGCATATCAAGGTACATTATCACTTCATCAGAGAGAAGGTATTAGTAGGTGATATTGATCTTGTTTATGTGAGAACAGATGAGCAGGTTGCTGATATTTTCACCAAAGCACTTGGAGCTGAGAAGTTAAAGAAGTTTCGAGAGATGCTTAGATTACAGGATATGGCGTTGAGCTTGAGGGGGAGTGTTGAGATATCAAGCTCAACATGTGATGATCCAGGATGACACGTATATGTCAGGGATACTTCATTGAGATTTATTAGATTTATCTACCGAGAGTGATGGCACATTTGTTTCTTGCCAGCTCACTCATTTGCGGATATTAGGTTTTTCCTTATGTACTCATCTTTATATATTGCACTTGTTGTATTCTTGTTTTTTAGGTCATTCTTGTACATTCCTTTAATGTAATAGAAGAAGAAGAAGAAGATCATTCTTCCTTGCCTCAATCTGTGTGTGTGCTTCTCCTTGAGAGTGAGAGTGTGTGTGTGAGCTCTCTTCCTTATCTCCTTCCTCGTGACAACTTGGACCTAAGAAGTTGAAGAAGTTTTAGGAGATGCTTGGATTAGAGGATATGAAATGACCCTGAGTTTGAGGGGGAATGTTCAGATATCAAGCTCAACATGTGATGATCCACGACGACACGCATCACTTTTCATTTCTTTGGCATGTATAGTGGTTACACTAGTATATGTCAGGGACACTTCATTGAGCTTTATTAGATTTATCTAGTGAGAATGATGGCATATTTGTTTCTTGCCAACTCACTCATCCGTAGACATTAGGATTTTCCTTATGTACTGTTCTTTATATATTGCACTTGTTGTATTCTGGTTTTTACGTCATTCTTGTACATTCCTTTTATGTAATAGAAGAATAATAAGATCATTCTTCCTTGCTTCAACCTGTGTGTGTGCTTCTCCTTGATTGTGAGAGTGTGTGTGAGCTCTCTTCCTTACCTCCTTCCTCATGAGAGGCATATCATCAACAAGTGCATCATGTAGATCTGTATAAAAAATGGAATGCTCTACATCATCATATATAACCTATAAAGGCTAAACAATTGCCTCATTTGAAAGTAATGGTTGATTTGCATCTTCCATAAAAACAACATCATGGCTAACCAAAATGCATTTACCCTATGGATGATTTAGGCGATAGCCTTTGCTTTTGGAACTGTACCCAAAAATATATTTTCATTGCGTTATCATCCAATTACCTATATTTTTGTTCAAGCACTAATGCGTATGACAAACAACCAAAGACAGATAGATAAGCAATAGATGGCTTTGGCTTTGTTGGAGATTGAGTATGCCGAAGCACGTGCACATCACAGGGAAGAGGAAGAAACTTGGAGCCCAACGTAGAATACTCAATGTATTACCACCAAAATGTGCAAAGATGAGTGAGCCGTTAGGGTTAGATGCATATATACAAGCCGAGGGAAAAAACTTGCTAAAGAGGGAAAATAGTGCCCCATTAGCCCTAGTGTGTTCACACACATAACTACCTAAATATATCAACAAATCCCCCCTATGAGTGATGTGATGAAAAAGGAGCTAGCACTCATGGATAAGAAAGTGCCAAGCTATGTGGAATCAATCCACAAAAGGAAGTAAGCCCGAAGCTTTGCAGAAAGCTTCAAACTTAGCAGAGCCTTTGTGAAAAGGTCTGGATTGTTCTCTTGTGTGGACACATATGCCAAATTGATCTCTCCAACAAAGAACCTCTCCCTAACATAATGATCGTGCACCTCAATGTGCTTAGATCGAGCATGGAACACAGGGTTTCTTACAATTGCCAAAGCACTCTGACTGTTAGTGAAGATGGTGGCGGCAGAAGACCGACCAACACCCAAATCAGCCATAAGGCATCTGAGCCTGTTGGCAGCAGTCAGGGAACCGAAGGAGCCACAAGACGAAGAGAGTCAGAGCGAAGGGACAGCACAAGCAGACATGGCAGTCAAAGAAGATCTGGCAAGTAGGCCATCTAATTTTTCAGACATCAAGGAGTTGAGCACACAAGAAGAAAGAGCAAGTAGGGAGCTCAAAGAGGTGTATGACAAATCAACAGAGAAAATCCCTACACAAATAGTGATTTTCATCACTAAAAACCATTGTAAATATCATTTCGTATTTTTGTAGCTCCATTTTGTGCAAGCCAAGGAGTCCTTGAGCTTGAGGAGCTTTAGAAGTATCTACCTGCCAATTTTCATATTTTTTAGATCTCGTTTGAGCCCTCTAATAAGCCCTGGAACCTAATTTTTAACTAGGCCGGACACTAGGTCTGAACAGTGCCAAAGCTAGTCAAAAACTATAAAAGGAGCTAGAGAGCTCATTTTTGAGGTTAGATTGTAATTGAAACGAACTTGTAAGAGCTTTTTGAAAGTAATCTAAGAACTCCATTGCTTCTCACTCTTTGTCTTGCCGTGTGTGCGCGTGTGTGTGTATGTGTGTGCATGTTTGTGTGCTTCTCACTCACGCACTTGTGCCTCCACTTGCTCGAGGTCTTCATACCATCCTCATGTCTTCCCGGATTGACATTAAAGGAGGTGCTACTCATCACTGAGCTACACCAAATTTTGGCGCCGTTGCCGGGGAACGAACTTTGAGGACGAGCGTGTGATGGTAAGACGTAGATTGGAGACGTTGGCGTTGTAGGTAATTTCGTTACTTTTCCTATTTTTCTCTTTCTTACCTTATCACCATCATCACCATCATCATCATCACCATCTTCCACCTCCATTTCCATCATCACGAAAATTTCAGTTCTTTGATCATATCACCTTCTCCACCTCATTTCCCTCATTTCACTTGTGAGAGAGAGCGAGAGAGCGAAATTGTGTGTGCTGTTTTTGCATGTTTTTTGAGCTGTATTGCAGGTACAGGCCGCATCATCGTCCCCAGCACTCTGCACAGGTACGAAATTCGCAGTAACTGTCTGTGTGTCACCGACCTCTGTCAATCGCGACCGACAGAAAAAATGCTCAAATTGCCAAACAAAGTGCAAAACCATGATCTACAGGCCTAGAGCTTCCAAAAAATGTGCTTAGAATTTTGAAACTCCTCAGATTTCTGTCAATCGCGATCGACAAACCACGACGGATAGACCTGTCAATCGCGATCGACACATCAATCGCGACCGACAGCCCACGACGGCTCTGTCAATCGCGACCGACAGAGTCAACGACCGATTGACCACGACGGACAGAAGCTACGCGTGACACGTGTCAATCGCGATCGAGTCATCAATCGCGATCGACCCATCAATCGCGACTGACAGCCCACGACGGCTCTGTCGATCGCGACTGACACAGTCAACGATTGTTTGACCACGACGGACAAACCCTCGTGACCGACCTGTCAATCGCGATCGACCCATCAATCGCGACCGACAGAGTCAACGATTGTTAGACCATGACGGACAGACCCTCGCGACCGACCTGTCAATCGCGATCGACACATCAATCGCGATTGACAGAGTCAACGACCCTTTGACCACGACTGATTGACTTTTGGAGCCACCTATCAATTGCGATCGACACGTCAATCGCGACTGACAGCCACGACGGACCTGTCAATCGCGATCGACACATCAATCGCGACTGACCTGTCAATCGTGACTGACAGAACGTGCGAACGCGTTAGAAGGGCAAAATTGGCCAATTTTGTAGGGTAAAGAGTAGGGGGCTAATTTGGCCAATTTGTGGGACAAACACTCGTGGTTAGCATTGCATGTTGAGGCCGCAACCCAAGTAAATCAAGAATTTTTGCCTGCTTGATTAAACTGTTTTGAACCCTGTTTTAATCCCTGAAGCCTGAACTGACATAACTTCATCATACAAAATCCAATTGCTGTTATTCTTGTTTTGTCGGAAAGCTCGTGAGGAGTGCAACCAAAACTTCCACTGGTTATGTGAAAATTAAGATCAAGATTATTAGATAGGGTTTTTTGAAGTTAACCATACCCGAGGTAGGAAAACTGAGGGATCCTTCGGATTGTTTTTTAAAAGAGATAATTTGGTCAGTGAGTCACATGCATGAAAGTGGTCTAGTCTGTCATTTTGAATTTACGTCTGGAGCTAATCTTGGGACTAATGCAGGTCTATTGAGAAGTAATTGAGAGCGTCCAAGCAAGGGCTTTGTGCAAGCTTGAGAATCAACTTCTCGAGCACTAAAGAGCAGGGATCAGCAAGAAAGGTCGGAATATTCTCAACTCCCCTTCGTCAATTCCTAGCTTAGGCTAAGAACGACTAGAGATAGAAGTAATTCCAGGCAACGATAGGCACGAGATAAATCAAAGACTATCTAAGAAATCAAGTTCAAGTCAAGAGATAACCTGTGTGTGTGAACGACAACCTTAAAGGAAAAGAACCTAACGTGAAACGACCAAACTAAAGTGCGAAATTAAACTCAAGAATTCCTAACGACGTGATATCAGACAAGAGTATAAACACAATAATCAACATAAAAGGGGGATTAAGTAATTGATACAAAGGACTCAGAAACGTGGGTGTACCTGGGAAAAATTGGGTTAATCAGTTAGGCATATGAACCTTAGATCAGGACGACATCTAGTAAGAGATAGACAAAGCCTTAGGTCTTCAGAGGCTAGTGTCAATCATACTGCGAGGTCTTGGGCCCAGCAGTTGAGTCACCACTCGTATTACCCTAGCTCTGATACCAGTGAATCAGAGATGTCTCAAGGCATGGACAGACCTACGGGAAGTTCAGGAGTGCCATACTTGCACAGGGTAGAAGGCCCATACAAAACGCAGTTGGAATACCTTAGGACCAACCGATTAGGTGCCAGCATCTATGAGGACGGCCTAGGAAGATCTGTGGTATAGATTAAGAATTCTGATCAATCCATTGGACTAGAGCGCCCAGCTGTCAAGTTTGAAAATAGAGCATACTTGGACAAAGAAGGAACCATATACGTAGTCACCAGTCACCCAGATAGGACGGACGAATTTGGAAATGTGATCCCAGAGGCGGACTTAGGGGACCTAGAGCAAGGAAACATGGGTACAGAACCTAGAACCCCTCGAGGTAAATCGGTTCTCACTAGGATTATCACACCGGAGTGGATTCCCCAAGATAATAAGAGCATAGATTTGCTCCTCAATCGAGAGACTGACGAAGCCTTTTGGAGGTACAAACCTGATCGGCCAATTGATATAGGAACAATCATGATCTATGAGTTTAAGGATCCTGATAGCCCAGGTAGAGTGACCTACTTAGATCGCGCTTCGGAGAGGATCTTTGTGGTGACAGAAAATGATAGGCATGCTTACACTTGGAAGGCTGAATTCGTTTTCCCCCAACCAAGATCGAATGTATCCTATGGTCACCCTGGAGCTGGAACATCCCAAGCTCATGGAATGCAAAGAGACAGAAGTAGAGATAGACCAGAAGTAAGCTTTGCCAGCCCAGTGGCCAGAGAAAGAACGAGGACGGAAACAAATAGAGTAGAACCTGAGATACTTAGAGCTCACAGGAATCAAAGAAATGCGGATGAGTTCCCTCTACCACGACCTAGAGAGCACACAAGGACTTTGAGACCGACTCAGCTAGTTAAGTCCATGAAGAACTACTTCGATGGCACTGGAGATCCATACGATCATGTGGCTGAGTTTAGGCAAGTCCTGAGAGCTGAACAAGTGGAGGATCTATTCACGCAGTACAATGCCTTTGGTCTAACCCTTAGGAACACTGCCCTGACATGGTTTCAGCCACTAAACGAGAGGCAGTTCAGGAGCATAGACCAACTCCTAGAGGCTTTCATTATTGAATTCTCTAAGAGTGGCATAAGGCATAATACCTCCTCATTGATTCACAGCTTCAAGCAAACCCCTCAAGAGACCGTGAGACTTGCAGGAAGAAGATTCAGGCAATACTTAGAGAGATGCCCTACCCCTGAGTTACCCACGCCAGCTAAGCAAGTGGCGTTATTCCTGGATGGATTGCTAAGTACCAAATTGAGATCCTATGTGTACTTGAAGGACCCTAGGACCATAGAAGAGTGTGTACGCATGTGCATTGACATCGAGGATAACCTAGGGGAGGAGTTAGAGCTTTCCAAGATATACAAAGATTCAGATAGTGCCTCTAGCCTCTCTTCCACGCAGTCCACATCAATTGAGGAACTTGCGGAAAAAGTAGCTCAAAAATTAGGCATCTCCAGTAAACAAATTCCTAGATTCGCCCCTGTAAAAAGATGCTATAATTGTGGAGGCGACCATATGGCAAATGTATGTCCCATTATGGCTCAACCCCAAGTAAATCCTAGTGGCCAATACTGCACCATAGAACGGAGATACACACATCACACAGCGCAAGATTGCCCATACAACAAGCAAGCAGTTAGGCAAACCTACCCTCAGACATACCCTCAGCAGGGAAGATACCAGAACCCGTACCCTCCACAGCCATATGGCAGGCCACAACAACCTTATCAGCAACCATACCAAAACCAACAAAAGCCTCAGCCTGTGTTAGCACAACAACCCCCTGCCCCAGCTAATGTGATCCCAGTAAAATGCGCAGTAGCAGAAGAAAACCTGAATAGAGCTATAGTCCATGTGACACCATTGCTTTCTGAAAGTGACCCCAGTGACCATAGCTTTGATTCTACACATGTCAATAGTCCCCAGGCTTACTACATGCAATCTCCTGAACATGGTGAGTCCTACTACAGTGAGGAACCGAGTGAACCTAGTTGGGAGTCAGATTACACAAACGTCATGTATGCAAATCCCAACCCTAGGCCTCAACCTAAGCAAGTAAGACCTCCATTCCCAAGAGGACCGTGCTACAGATGTCAGGGAGATCATCTCATTCGTGATTGTCCTTTACCTCCACTTACACAACCCCAGTCAGTGACAATTCAGGGCTTTTGCCAAGAATGTGGGAAGGAGCATCTCTTACGAGATTGCCCTAAGGATCCTAATAATATGCCAAAAATCACTCCTATTAACGTTATTGGGTTGGTGGTAGACTCCACAGGAAGTGTGACATCCACCGCACCAGTACAGGTAGTGACTAGAGCTCAGGCATTGCAGCAGAACCAAGGGGTAAACCAGGATAAGAACCCAGAGGCTAGTGAAACCGAGAGCATGACAAAGAAAAGGACTAGAGCGTGGAAAGATAGTCGGGAAAGAATGAAAAGACAATGGGCTAAAAAGATGAGTGAACTTGAGGATAGCATAAGAGAAACCAAAGCCAGGATAACTGAACTCACATCTCAAACTCCCTCTCACACTACCCCACCACCACCATTCCCATCACCATCCGACCCGCCACCCTCCAACCCACCTCATACGATTCCACCACCCCCTAGAGTAGGTTCAGTATTAGCTGATCCCACTCCTGAAGACATAGACATGATGCTTAAAGCATATCAGGCCAGAATCCAAGAAGGGCCAAATGTAACGGATCATGACAAGTGCTACCCTAGAGCTGACCTAGAGATAGAAAGAACCAAGCTTTGCGCGAAAATGGTTGCATTGGCTCAGACTATGTTTGAAGCCAGTCGCCTTTTCAATTACTCGCGCTCAGCCAAGACGCAATTACACTTGGATGGACTTCTAGAGAAGTTAGAGGGCATAGTTGCAAGATCTGCCAAGGAAGAAAAAAAGCAAGAAAGAGATAAAGCAAGCAAAAACATGACCCATCCCCCATCAGAAGCTTATGTGCCCAATTCCACTGAACCAGACAACCCCCCCTCCCTAGAAAGAATAGAGAATCTAATGGCACAATCACAAAAGGAACTCGCCCCTCAACACCATGACAAGGCTAGTGAAAGAGCAGGTCTTCCTACCCAGAAAGCCTATGTGCCTGAAGCCTATGTGCCTAACTCTACGGAGTCAGACACCTCTTCTTCTATGAATCGGTTCACACCAGAATTCCTACACGAGATTCAAGAAGACAAATGGGCTAAAGAAAGTGAAGTCCCTCCTCCCATTGAACTTGTGGATGATGCACATGACCAATTCCCACAAGGCATCCCATCCATTTATGGGGAGCAGGAGAGCACCCAATCTCAAGAAAGATTAGACTTCGAGTCTAATTCTTTACAAGAACTACCCCATTTCACAGGCCCATGGGAAGCAAAGTCCACCTGTATGAGAGCACCTACAGTCATGGTAAGAAACGAAGATTCAGTCATACCTAGGAACACAGAGATAGTGAAGAACACCAAAGTGCAGTGCAATCTCACTTTGGAAGAGCTGCTTAAGGTTAGACCAGAAGTGTGGAAACATGTAGCCAATCAAGTGCCCGAGATAGCAAAACCTCGTTCCCAGGTAGGATCACATAGGACAGTCCCAGAGATACCCTTGGATAAGATAGGAGATATGTGTGAAGGTGAAGAAGGGAACACCTATCTTCCCATTACCTACTAGGAGTACACCACCAAGGCAATTTTGGACTCAGGTGCAGGAGTTGCAATTGCCACCACTTCCCTATGGAAGCGTTGGGGAAAGCCAGCACTCAGGCCAACGAGAATGAAATTGCAGATGGCCGATGGTCATATTGAGAGACCCTTAGGATTGCTCGAAGGAGTAACTCTCACCACCTGTGGTGTCGAGTTTGAGCATACATTTGCTATATGTGACTTCAGCAAAAATCATGCCTATGAAATGATTTTGGGAAGACCATTTATGCGGCAGTTGCAAGTGGTACAGGATTGGGGGACCAATTCTTTGTATTTGCAGCACTTAGGTGTTACGACCAAAGTCAATCTCAAGGATTACTCTCATAGAGATGTCCCTCCCATCCAATGGAACCCCATCCATAGAGCCAAAGATGATACGGAATCGGTGCATTCCATAGGATCAGGATCCTCATGGATGCATGAAGACACTCACTTATGGATGTGCAAAGTAGCAGTAGAAGAAGAAAAGAGAGAGAAAGCTAGAGAGGTAGGTGCAAAAGAAACGCATAGATCAATTCAAGACCCAGCCTATGCACCTGTAGTCTTTCCTGATGAAGAATTTGAACCCCACGGTTGGGCAGAAATCCTAGCAACAATGGATGTAGGCATCAATGAAGAACAATGGACACCCCACTGTGATGAGGATGGCTATGACATTTCAATCTTCTCCATAGAGCCAATCATGGGAGAGGCAGTGTTAGAAGAGTGCGAACCTAGCCCTGATGCATTTGAGGATGCAAGTGACTCCGATCTAGAGTCGATCATTATGGACCCACCATTTGCATCAGATGAAGAATACTTCCATGAAGTAGGAGTTCAACCCCAGAGGCATGGAGAGCTTACGAATGATGTAAGATTAGCCACACATGTGACCCCGAAGGAAGAAGGAAAGAATCTTTGTTTGAGGTCCCGGAAATTTTTAAGAAGTATGAGATAGACGACAAGAGAGTCATGATAAGAATGCCTAAACGAGAGGCACAATCATGAGAGGCCTATGATAACAAAGAAACCACCAAGAAAATAGTAGTGGCCCTAGAAGAAGGAGAGGAGAGATGCACGTACATAGGCCATGACCTAACAGAGGAAGAAGAGCATGCGTTAATAGCCTTGCTAAGAGAATACAGAGATGTATTCGCTTGGAGTTACAAGGATTTGAAAGGTGTGGACCCTGACATATGCTCACACACTATCCCCATGACCTCAGATGCCAAACCCTCTAAGCAAAAGCCATATACATATAATGATAACTATGCTGCCAAGATCAAAGAAGAGATAGATAGGCTGGTTGAAGCTGGATTTATCTATGAAATTGAGCACACTGAGTGGGTATCCCCCATCGTAGTGGTGCCCAAAAAGAATGGAAAATTACGTTTATGCATTAACTTAAAGAAGGTCAATGCAGCCACAATCCGAGATAACTATCCGCTTCCCATCACAGAACATCTCTTAGAAAGAGTGGCAGGCAAGGAAGTGTACAGCTTCCTTGATGGATTTTCGGGCTACAATCAAGTAGCCATAGCTCCAGAAGATCAGCATAAAACAGCTTTTGCCGCAGAGTGGGGTATATTTGCCTTTCGTGTAATGCCATTTGGGCTTACCAATGCACCAGCTACCTTCCAGAGGTTGATGTGCCATGTATTTAAAGAGTTCCTGAGGAAGAACTTAGAAGTCTATGTTGATGATCTTTGTGCTCATTCCAACATTAGACAAACCCATATTTCTGAACTCAGACAAATCTTTGACAAATGTAGAGAATATCAAGTGTGCCTAAACCTAGAAAAGTGCGTTTTCATGGTCCGGCAAGGCAAGATTCTAGGGCACATAGTGTCAAAGAATGGCATATCTACTGACGAAGAGAAAGTGAGAGCCATAGCAGAGCTACCTAGGCCAAGGAATTTCAAGGAAGTACAAGCTTTCATGGGGCATTGTGGTTACTACCGCCGGTTCATTCACATGTATGCTGTCATTGCAAAGCCCATGTACGGACTTCTGACGAACTTTGAGTGGACTGACGAATGTGAGAATTCCTTCCAGGAGCTTAAACGAAGATTATGTTCAGCACCAATCTTGACCACACCAGATTGGGATAAGCCATTCCATGTTCACGTGGATGCATCCAATTATGCTATTGGATGTGTGCTTGCACAACCTACTGGTGAAGGTAGTATGGATCTTCCAATTGCCTATGCCTGTAGACAATTGAATGCAGCTGAACGAAATTATACCACTACAGAGAGAGAAGGCTTAGGCATGGTATATGCAGTCAAGAAGTTTAGACACTATTTGCTTGCAAATAAGTTTAAATTTTTTACTGATCACCAAGCATTGTTATATCTCGTGAACAAACCATGCAATACAGGAAGATTAGTAAGATGGTTTCTCTTACTAATGGAATATGATTTCGAGGTTGTGGTAAGGAAAGGGAGGACTCATTTGAGAGCTGATCATCTTTCTAGGCTCACATCTGGAGAAGCCCCACAAGGAGTATCAGATGACCTTCCTGACGCTTACTTGTTTAATTTGGAAGTGGTGCCGCAGTGGGCTAAGCCATTAGTGCCAGTATTGACATACGGACCTAACCATCCAGTAATAAACACGCAGGATAGAGAAGCAGTAAAAGCCCAAAAGTATCACATCATGGCAGGAAGTATGTACAAGCACACAGATCAAGGGATTTTGGCTTGTTGTGTGGAAGAGGATGAGTACACTAAATGGTTGCAATTAGCACATGTAGGTGCATTAGAGCAACACTACTCAAAACAACGAACCCTACAGACACTAAGGAGACTCGGAGTGCATTGGCCAACTATGGAAGCTGATGTCCAAACGTTGTGCAAGGAATGCCCAATCTGTTGCACTAAACCACCTGTGGAACATGCCACTCTTTATCAAGTGTCCATAGTGCCGGATTGGAGTGAACCACTAGTATCCTTTCTGAGAATGAAAACATTCCCTCCAGACATGACTCTGGCTAGGAAAAGGAGTTTAGAACAAGAAGCCCAGGATTACTCACTTATTGGTGATAATCTATACAAATGTGGTAAAGATGGCTACCTGAGACTGTGTGTCCATGAGAGTGAATATCTTAAGATCTTGGAAACTGCTCACCAAGGTGTAGCAGGAGGACACTTTGGACCAGATCGGGTGATCAAGGCAATACTATTTGCGGGCTTCTGGTGGCCGACCCTTCACATGGACGCACATACCTATGTGAAACGGTGTGATGTTTGTCAGAGAACTCAGTATCCTATACGCAAAGATGAGATGCCACTGACACCTATGATGGGTGGACGTGCATTCTCTAAGCGGGGAATAGACTTCGTAGGTCCTATTAATCCCCCAGCTAAGGGTTCCCATGCAGAATATATCATTGTTGCAACAGACTATCTAACTAAGTGGGTAGAGGTAAAAGCCACAACGAAGAACGATGCTCAAACAACTACTAAATTCTTGTTTGAAAATGTATTCACAAGATATGGGCTACCTATAGAGCTAGTGAGTGATAGAGGCACTCACTTCTTGAACGAAGTGATTGAAAATCTACTCCAAGAATTCTTGGTAGTTCATAAAAAATCTGCCCCCTATCACCCACAAGCTAATGGGCAAGCCGAAAGCACAAACAAGATTCTATGTAATGTGTTGACCAAGTTAGTGAATAATAAACGCTCTGATTGGGACAAACAGCTACACCATGCTGTTTGGGCATACCGAGTTGCCTACAAAACGGTACTCCAAGCCACTCCCTTTCAAATGGTGTTTGGTCAAAATGCTGTGCTACCTTTAGACTTTTTGATACCTACATTGAAAGTGGCACAAGAGCATGAATGGACGGGTCATGAACTCTCCTCTAGACTTTTTGACCTTGAACGATTAGGAGAAACAAGACTGAGAGCAGCTGCAGGGATATATGTAGCTAAGAAACGACAGAAGGCCTACTTTGATGCCCACGTTAAGGATAAAGGGTTGAAAGCAGGAGACCTAGTGCTCGTCTACACTTTGAAACAACATGCTAGGAAGCTAGAGAAAAGAGGCTACGGACCCATGATCATTAATAGAATCTCAACAAGTGGAGCAGTGCAACTAGCCACATTAGAAGGCGATGTTCTTCCAAGTTACATTAGTGGGTGCAGAGTCAAGTTGTATCAGGAACCTCTCACAGAGGAAATGCTAAGTCGACTCAATACTGCTAAGAAACGCAAAGAGGAAGAAAAGCGAATTCGAGAAGAAGCTCAAGCAGAAGCCCTAGAGCGCATACAGAGAATGAAATTAAGAAGACAAGGTAGAGAGTACCCTAGGCAAGATGCATATGCAGATCAAGGATATGACGTGGCTATGTGTGAAGTTTCAGGTGTTAGCTCACATAGGATAACTGATCGACGTCCTTTCATAACCGTAGATATAGGGCAAGGAAAGAGTGCAAGGACTGTAAGAGCCTTGATTGACTCAGGTGCAGCCACTAGTGCTGTTAAATTGTCTTACTGTCAAGAGTTGCAATTAACTATCAATCCTGTGGAAGCATATCTCATAGGATTGGGAGGCGTGGAAACCCCTTGCATGGGCGAGGTGGAACTTCCCCTCTATATTCATGATGAGGCAATGACAGTTAAAGTACTAGTGTGTCAAGATGAGGACCTCACTGAGCCCCTTGTGTTGGGTCAAGACTGGATCTATGACCAAGCAGTCAACTTAAACCTAAGAAGTGGACTTCTTCAGGTATGGGTGAATCAAACTAGAATTTCAATTGAGTTAAATAATGGAGCACTCAAGGAACTAGAAAAGGCACGGAATCCTGGTCCCTCCAGGGGTACACATGAAGTTGACCATGATGTTCTTGTCCAAGGCTATGTGATGCAGAAGAATGAAGATCTCAAAGAAGGAGTCAGAACCACAATGGAACTCCCTTCTTTTCCAAAGGCCAAAAGGAGGCAGCAACTAAGGGCAGATCAATCACTGAAGACTCTCCAGGTGAGAGACCAAAAGAACGCGCGAAGCAGAACAACTCAGCCGATGAAACAAATGTGGGTGCGGAAAGACGAGCTGCCGACCGTAACTAAGTCGCAACAACGATCTCAACTTCCTATTAGTAATCAACGACTTGATGCTAATAAGAGGACTCCTAAAACCTCTATTGAGAAAGTGAAATCCATTTGGGTACCCAAGAAGTCGATGAAGGTTGACCCACAATCAAGACAAATTTGGGTGCCTAAGGCTTGCTTGCGGGCTCAACTATTCCCACACAATTCACATCATACACGACAGGGTTCACTCGCTCAAGCAGCCGCCACCCACTCTTGTCTGATACACTCGAACACACCACCACCTAGAAGCACGCACAGACTCACTCATAAATGGGTCCCAATGACACCACAACTCCCAGCAGAATTACTCATGCAACCCTCCCGAATCTCCACAAAACCAAGACCAAAAGCCATCCATGGTGTTTGGCAACCTAAGACTTGTAATAAACCCCCCGACCCCAATCTGTGAATTCATCTCCACTTACTAACTGCATTAGTCAGACAGTGCATCTTTCCATCTAGCTCCTAGGACTATCCAGATATTAACTACACACACTGTCATCGTGCACTTACTAACCACTGACTCATCATCTACCTTATGTTAATGTTGTAACGGGGGCAACGACGGGTTTATTCTGTCCATTCCAATGTTAACACATGGTTCTATATTCTCACAGAACCAACAAGCAAGCAGGGCTATGGCAGAAGCCGGAGGCGCCAGTTCTCACGCCGGATCCAGCACACAGATTGTGGATATAGAAACACTCCTCCTCGAACCACATCTCACCGAAAGACTGCAAGAACTTCAAGCTGTGCATGTACTCCCAGTTCAGGATCCTCCCCAGGGGCACACCTCTCAAGTGGGCAAACACGCTCATTGGTTCAGTGATGTTGCAGGACCATTGGGTGACGGAATCTATTTTTGGGAAGCTGAATTGGAGTTTAATGGTAAATGGGGACGCTACCATTTTTTCACGTGCGAATTTGAGAGCTATCAGAATGCCGAAGTAATGCGTGCAGTATGGACCAAAGCTCGCCTGGACAGTTATTTCAGGGCCCACTTACCGAAGCCAGATTTCTTACGTTGTTCTTATCTTATCAGTACCATCACTCCTAGCAGAGCCAAGGGAGGCGACAGCACTTTTGTGTTACCCTCACTATTGCCGGGCCACGAACTTAAAAGATTCAAACTGACCCTCAATCTGGTACGAGAAGCATTGGGCATGTATGGTATGCACATTCCTACTGAAAAGGAAACAATGGTTCCAGGCAGAATGAAACATAAAGATCTCAATAAGCTGAAGGATATGGTAGCAATGACACCGACCATCGCTCTTCACCTACGGACCGTCATGCAGCATTTTGCTTTCCCCGCCCAGGAAAGATTCACCATGCCCCCAAAGAAGATATGGTTTAGCTTGTATTTGGCAGAGACAGAAAACCTCCCTATCAACGTACCACATTGGATCATAGATCAGATTCACCTAGCCCATCAACGGTGGAACAAGAAGCAGAAAAATGTGCTCCATGGATGTTGTGCTCTGACCAAAATAATCTATCGATGTCTAGCCTATGACATGCCTATTCAGCGGGCACTCGTATGGTCCCGGGCCCAGGAGTTCCAGAGAAGGCTATCAGCGGCAGGTCCTCCATCAAAGAAGATGAGAGGGGGAGTCCAATTACCCTGTGCTCAACCAAGGGGAGCCACCACTACACCAGAAATTACCCCTCCCCAGACACGACGCATTAGACCATTCACCATTCGGCTACCAAGACCAAGTACAGAGGGACCCAATCTGGTGTTTCCACCCGTCCCATCGGACTTGGAATTTCCACAGGGCTTTACTCTCAATGATCTCACTAATGAAGAAGTGGCTAGACTAATCTACGACTCTAATCTCGAAACAGAAACAGAGCGAGCTCAGGAACCACAAACCCATATGTTGGAAGCAGCCAGAGGCACAAATGACGTGGAAGCATGTAACGACGGAGCAGGAAGCTAGTGGAATATTTTTTCAAAGAATCATGTTCTAAAAATACTTTTCAAAAACCTCCAACAGTGATTTTCATCACTATTGTAACATATGTAACATAGAAAACCCCATTTTGTAATCCATAGCTCTATTTTGTGCATGCCGAGGAGTCCTCGAGCTTGAGGAGCTTAGGTAGAACAAGCGTATCAATTTTCGTTATTTTTAGACACCGTTTACCCTTCCAAATAGCATCTAGGACCTAATTTTTAACTATGCCGGTCACTAGATGTGAAACCGGCCAAAACTAGTCTAGAAACTATAAAAAGAGCTAGAGAGCTCATTTTTGAGGTTGGTTAGTGTTAGCTTGTTTGAGGTTAGAGTTCTTTTGAGCTTGTAATAGTGTTCTTGAGTAATAGAGTTGATTTATCACCTTCCATTGTGTCTTGTTTGTCTCTTCGTAGTGTGTGTGTATGTGTGTGTGCATTTCTATGCTTCTCACCTTCACTCTCACTTCATCTCACATTCACGATCTTCATATCACTCCTATCTCTTCCGCGGATTGACATTAAGGAGGTGGAGCTTCTTAACGTGGTTCTCACCATTGTGCTAGAGCAACACCAAATTTGGCGCCGTTGCCGGGGATCGAGTCTAGGACGAATGTGTGATGGTAAGAGTATAGCAAGAAGTGGCGTTGGAAGGTAAAAATTTCAGTTTTTGTTGTTGTTTTTACTTAGTTTTTAGTGTTTTTCACCTCCCCCACACTCCATCTTCATCACCGCATCATCATCTTCATCTCCAAAAAATCAAAAAATTCACCATATCCACCCATTCTCCTCATTTCCCCTCATTTGTGCATGCGAGAGAGTGAGAGAGAGCTTTTGTGCTTGTGTGTGCTTTTGCTTTCTTGAGTTTTCTTGCAGGTACAGTACTCCAGTGCATCAGGAAGGCTGCAAAAAGGTAAGAAAATCACTTTCTGTCAGAAATTTCCGAGTGTGTCAGACCATCGCGATGGTCTGCAAACTTCGGAATTTGAGGTAAGTGACCACACAGGTGTGTAGGCGACCCTTGCGCATCTACGAATCCACAGACGCATTTCAGAAATTCTCAGTTTGGTGGACCATCGCGATGGTCTCAGACCATCGCGATAGGCTCACGCCATCGCGACGGCTCGGCCGGACCATTGCGACGGTCTCACGCCATCGCAACGGTTCATTTGGACCATCGCGATTGTTCGGTTGACCCCACACCATCACGATTGGCTCACGCCATCGTGCCGACGGTGCCACGTGGCAAGCGAGACCATCGCGACGGCTCGCACCTCACACCATCGCGACAACCCGAAATTTTGGACCATCGCGATTGGCTCACGCCATCGCGCCCAGACCATCGCGATTGGCTCAAGCCATTGCATCTGTGACCATCGCGACGGTTCACTTTGGACCATCATGATTGTTCACGTTGACCGTTGACTGACGCCATCGCGATTGTCCGCCTGATCGAGCCATCGCGATTGTCCACTTTCACGCCATCGCGATTGTCCACTTTCACGCCATCGCGACGGTCCCAGACCATCGCGATTGTCTCACACCATCGCGATTGTGCACCCCCATCGCAAATTTTAGGGTTTCATTTTTTGGCCAATTTTGGGGCTATTTTTGGGAAATTTTTGGGTGATTAGACTCATAAGAGACCCCTTAGCCCATATTTGGAGAAAAACCTGTTTGTCAGTTTTTACCCCCCAGGGCCTGAACGGTCATAACTTTTTCATCCGAAGTCCGTTTTTTGAGCTTAATAGCTCATTAGAAAGCTCTTGACGAGTACTACGTGACCTCAGCTGTTTTTTTTCTTAAAGGATACGTCTATTTTTAGATAAGCTATTTTGAGGTTGACCTAGTTTGGGACTAGAAAGCCAGGGGGCAAACATTGAAAAGTTGGGCAAAAGGGAAGGGACTTAAAAGGTGTATATACTCAAGTGCTTGATCATCCAACTGTGAATTGGTCTAATATCGGATTTTTCTAGGTCTAGCAAGGGCAATCGAAGGCAACCAAGGCAAGGTAGTGAAGGGCATAAAGCTTGGGAAGCGTGGCTTCTTGGGCATCAGAGCAACCAGAAAAGCTGACTCGAGGTTGGAAGATTACTCAACCCCCTCAGTCAATTCTTAGCTTAGGATAAACGTTAGCATTGTGGATTAAGACGATAGGAACGCCTCAAGTTCAAGAGAATTAAATTTGTCAAGTCCAAGACTAAAGTAAAGGTGTGTGACACGAAAACCTAAAGGAAGGAATATAAGTCTGACGGAACGAGAACTCAAAATTATAACGGAAAGTCGAATTCCTGACGCATACATTAAGACAAGAATCTAAAGAAATCTAAAAAGAATCAAGACTGTAATAACAAAGAATCACTGACGATCTGAGCGTGTACTGAGTGTGCAAGGAACTAAATTAATGAACCTTAGATCGGGCAAACATATAGGCAAGTCAGACCGGCGAAGCCTTAGATCATCAGAGGCAAGTGTAAGAACTACTGCACGATCGTGGGCTCAACAATTGAACACTAGTTATCCCTACGAGAGCTCAGATACTAGCGAATCAGAAATGGCATTTAGCGCAGAAAGACCAGAAGAAGGGTCAAATGTAGCCTATTTAGAAAAACCAGAAGGACCCTATAGGACTCAACTAGAGTTTCTCCGAACCAACCGCTTAGGTGCTCGCATCTATGAGGATGGTTTGCGAAGGCAAGTGGTGCAAATGCACAACCCCGATCAACCCATTGGATTGGAACGCCCAGTGGTGAAATTCGAGAGAGACGCTTACATAGACAAGGAAGGAACAATGTACATCTTAAGTACGCAGCCAAACAATACCAACGAGTTTGGCGTGATTCAACCAGAGACAGAAGCAAAATCTCAAGGAAAAGAACCATTAGAAGAGCCTAGAACACCTAGAGGGAAATCTGTACTGACACGAGTACTAATCCCGGATTGGATCCCTCAAGACAACAGAAGCATAGAGTTGTTTGTAAATAAAGAAACTGATGAAGCCTTTTGGAGATACAAGACAGAACTACTTAGTGAGGTAGGTATCATCACTATATACGAGCTCAAGGACCCGGATACACCTGGAAAGGTCGTATACCTGGATGAGACTTCAGAAAGAGTCTTTGTGGTACCTGACCACGCTAGAAACACATACACATGGAGAGGTGAATTGGTATTCCCTCCATCTAGAACGAACATGAACACCAGTCAACAAGGGGCAGGAACATCATCAGCCAATGGAAATCAAAGAGAGGGAAATAAAGAGAGACCGGAAGTAAGCTTTAATCACCCCATAGGGAGAGATAGAACAACCACGAACACTAATAGAGCGGATAGACAAAGAGATCATGGAGTACTAGGTGGTAGAGATGATTTTCCTCTACCTAGACCACGCGAACATGCAAGAATATTGAGACCCACTCAGTTAGTGAAATCCATGAAAAATTACTTTGATGGGACAGGAGATCCCTATGACCACGTCGCAGAATTCAAGCAAGTACTAAGAGCCGAACAAGTTGAAGACATGTTCACACAATACAACGCATTTGGACTAACGTTAAAGAATACCGCTTTAACTTGGTTCCAACCTCTGCAACAAAGGCAATTTAGAGACATCCACCACTTTTTAGAGTCATTCATCACTGAATTCTCTAAAAGTGGGATTAGACATGACACGTCTTCGTTGATTCATAGCTTTAAACAGACCCCTCAAGAAACAGTGAGACTGGCAGGACGTAGGTTTAGACAATATGTTGAACGATGTCCAATGCAAGAGCTACCCTCACAAGCCAAGCAAGTGTCATTGTTTCTAGATGGCTTGTTGAGCTCTAAACTACGCTCCTACGTGTACCTAAAAGAACCCATAACGCTAGAGCAATGTGTAAGAATTTTTATAGACATTGAGGACAACTTAGGAGACGAGTTGGAACTCTCAAAGGTCTATAAGGACTCAGACTGTTCATCTCTAGCATCCACAAAATTGTCTAGCTCAATAGAAGACCTAGCAGAAAAAGTGGCCCAGAAACTAGGAGTTTCTAGTAAACCTAGGGTGCTAATGAACAAGCATTGTTACACCTGTGGTGGTGACCATATGGCAAATGTGTGCCTAAATGCACCACAACCTCAAGACAACCCTAGTGGCCAATACTGCACAATTGAAAGAAGATACACGAATCATACGGCTCAGGACTGCCCATACAACAAACAAACCGTGAGACAGAACTACCCGCAAGCATACGCACAGCCAGGTAGGTATCAAGGCCAATACAATGCTCAGCCTTATTACTATAGGCCTCCTCAGAACTACCCATACAAGGCTCAACAGAGACCTCAACCTGTCTTAGCTCAGCAGCCACCCCCACCAGCAAATGTCATCTCAGTCAAATACGCTGCTACAGAAGAGAACCTAAGTAGGGCCTTAGTGCCTTCTTCACCTTTGATCACAAAGGGTGACCCGAATTCGAGCAGTTTTGACTCTACGCATGTAGATAGTCCACCCCCATATTACACAGAGTCACCAGAACACGTAGAAACATATCATTACGATAGTCCACCAGTGGAACCTAGTTGGGAGGCAGACTATGCTAATGTGATGTACACAAACCCAAATCCACGGCCCCAACTGAGACAACAAAGACCACAGGGCCCTAGAGGACCATGCTTTAGGTGCCAAGGAGATCATTTCATAAAGGATTGTCCACATCCCCCGATAGCAGGACAATCACAGTACTATAACATCCAAGGCTTTTGTGCTGATTGTGGCAAAGAGCACATAATCAAAGATTGCCCTAAGAACCCTGTTAATGCTTCGAATGTGACACCGATCAATGTGATAGGTATTGTAAATAATGCAGATGGATCCAACCCTACATACGTGCCTATCCAAGCTATAACAAGAGCCCAGGCGCTCTTACAGAACCAACAGCTTAACCAAGAGAAAGTAGACGGAACCAGTGAAGTTGCAGAATCAAGCAGTAAAAAGACAAAATCTTGGAAAGATTCTAGAGAAAGAATTAAGAGAAAATGGAGTAAAAAGATAACTGAGTTGGAAGGAAGTTTGAAGGAATCTAGAGCCAAAATCCTAGAATTGACTTCACAGGAATTGAATCAAGAGAATCTAACTCAAAAATCAGGATCAGTTTTAGCGGAACCCATACCCAAAAATCTAGACATGATGTTTCGTGCATATCAGGCTAGATTAAAAGAGGGACCTCAGGTAGCTGAAATGAGCAAAAACTACCCTCGAGCTGATCTAGAAATTGAGAGAACTAAACTTTGCATGAAGATGGTAGAATTAGCACAAGCTTTGTTCGACGCCTCTAGATATCTTAATTGGAATAACATGGCAAAACCGGAATTACATTTTCAAGGACTAATGGAGAGGCTAGAATACTTGATACAGAGCAAAGAGAAAAAAGATCAGCCTAGGAACCCTATTGTCCCAGAGACACAGGAAAGGAATGCACCATCCCTGTCTCAAGTACCCAACTCAGAAAGTCAAGACAACCTGTCTTCCATACATAGGTACTCACATGAATTTTTGAGAGAGATCCAAGAAGAGAAATGGAGAAAGGAACAAGGAACCCATCCTCCTATTCAAGAAATAGATGACTTGCAGGAACAATTTCCCCAAGACATTCCCTCTATTTACGATGGTGTAGAGGAAGAACAACTGAGTGAACACACAAGATTTGAATCTAATTCTTTACAAGAATTACCTCAGTTCACAGGACCTTGGGAAGCAAAGTCTATTAATATGAGGGCACCCACGATAATAGTGAGGAATGAAGAATCAATAATCCCTAGAAACACGGAAGTGATCAAGAACACTAAAGTACAATGTAATCTCACTCTAGAGGAGTTGTTAAAGGTAAAACTAGAATTGTGGAAACATGTAGCAAATCAATTCCCCGAGCTTGCTACTACTCCCTCACAAATAGGATCACAAAATAAGGTACCAGAGATACCCGTAGAAAAGATTGGAGATGTGAGCGAAGGAGAGGAAGGTAACACTTATCTTCCAATAACCCATCAGGGCTACACCACGAAAGCCATCTTAGATTCAGGAGCCGGAGTAGCCATAGCTACCACCGCTTTATGGAAACGTTGGGGTAAGCTAGCATTAAGACCCACCAGGATGAAGCTACAAATGGCTGACGGACACATAGAAAAACCATTAGGCTTACTAGAAGGCATATCTCTCACCACTTGTGGTGTAGAATTTGAGCATACCTTTGCCATTTGTGACTTTGCAAAAAATCATGCATATGAGATGATATTGGGACGACCATTCATGCATCAGTTGCAAATTGTACAAGATTGGGGAACTAATTCTTTGTACTTGCAGCATTTAGGGGTGACTACCAAAGTCAATCTTAAAGACTATTCACATCGAGATGTACCCCCAATACAATGGAATACCATCCATAAGACACCAGTAGAGACGGAATCCGTGCACTCATTAGAATCAGATCCTTCTTGGTTGCATGAGGATACTCATTTATGGATGTGTAAAGTAGCCAAACAAGAGGAAGAAAGGTTAGAAGCCAGGACCTTAGGTGCAGAACAACATCCACGAACCCTTCAGGATCAAGCCTACGCACCTGTAGTATTCCCTGACGAAGAGTTTGAACCCCATGGTTGGGCAGAAATCCTAGCAACCATGGATGTAGCCATCAATGAAAAACAATGGACACCCCACTGTGACGAGGATGGCTATGACATATCAGTTTTCACGATAGAGCCAATCATGTGCGATGCAATTTTAGAAGAGTGTGAACCTAACACTGATGCATTTGAGGATGCAAGCGATTTTGATTTAGAATCAATTATCATGGACCCACCCTTTGCATCAGAGGAAGAATATTTTTTCGAGGTAGAGACTCGCACTCAGAGACACGAGGAAATTACGAATGAGGTGAGGCTAGCCACGGAAGTGACTAACAAGAGTGAAGGTAAGAAAAGAAAGAAGAAGGAAACCATGTCAGTAAGAAGAATCTTTATTTGAAGTACCCGAGAACTTCAAGAAATATGAAATCAAAGATAGAAGAATCATGGTACGAATGCCTAATAGAAAAGCGAATGACGGACAAGTATATGATAACCAAGAGAAAACCAAGAAAATAATAGTAGCCATAGAAGGAGAAGAGGAAAAATGTACATACATAGGGCATGATTTGACAACTGAAGAAGAAGAAGAGCTAGTTGCCCTATTGCGCGAATATAGAGATGTTTTTGCTTGGAGTTACAAAGATTTGAAAGGAGTAGATCCAGATATATGTTCTCATAGAATCCCTATGACTCCAAATGCAAAACCGACAAAACAGAAACCTTACACGTACAATGATAATTACGCTGCGAAGATTAAAGAGGAGATAGATCGATTGATAGAAGCAGGATTCATTTACGAAATTGAGCATACCGAATGGGTATCCCCCATTGTGGTTGTGCCCAAGAAGAATGGAAAATTGCGTGTGTGTATTAACCTTAAAAAAGTTAATGCCGCCACGATTAGAGACAATTATCCTCTTCCTATCACAGAACATCTATTGGAAAGAGTTGTGGGCAAGGAAGTTTAAAGCTTTCTTGATGGTTTTTCAGGCTATAATCAAGTAGACATTGCTCCAGAGGACCAACACAAGACGGCATTTGCCACTGAATGGGGCATATTTGCATTTCGTGTGATGCCATTTGGCTTAACAAATGCACCCGCCACTTTCCAGCGACTCATGTGTCATGTTTTTAAGGAATTCTTACGCAAGAGTTTGGAAGTTTATGTCGATGACATATGTGCTCATTCTAATATCAGGCAGACGCATATCCCAGAGTTAAGGCAAATATTTGACAAATGTCGAGAATATCAGGTTTGTTTGAACCCAGAAAAATGTGTTTTCATGGTCAGACAAGGCAAAATTCTAGGACACATTGTGTCAAAAAATGGAATCTCTACGGATGAAGAAAAGGTGAAGGTAATTGCAGAATTACCTAGACCAACTAATGTGAAAGAGGTACAAGCATTTATGGGCCATTGCGGTTATTATAGGAGATTCATACACATGTATGCAATCATAGCCAAGCCTTTGTACTCTCTTTTAACCAATTTTGAATGGACAGATGAATGTGAAAGTTCATTCAATGAACTAAAACGACGCTTGTGCTCAGCACCTATATTGACTACACCAGATTGGAGTAAGCCATTCCATGTACATGTGGATGCATCCAATTACGCCATAGGATGCGTGTTAGCACAACCCACGAATGAAGGTAACATAGATCTCCCCATAGCTTATGCTAGCAGACAATTGAACGCAGCAGAAAGAAATTACACCATGACGGAACGAGAAGGATTAGGGATGATCTACGCAGTAAAGAAGTTTAGGCACTACTTGTTGGCCAACAAATTCAAGTTCTTTACAGATCATCAAGCCCTATTGTACCTATTCAACAAACCCTGTAACACAGGACGACTAATACGTTGGTTTCTAGTACTCATGGAATATGATTTTGAAGTTGTAGTTAGGAAAGGAAAGACACATCTCAGAGCTGACCACCTTTCAAGATTAACCTCAGGAGAAGCTCCTCAAGGAGTAGTGGATGAGTTACCAGACGCATATTTGTTTAACCTTGAGATAGCACCAGAATGGGCTAAGCCTATAGTCCCTATTCTGACATACGGACCCAAGAATCCTAGGATAAAGATCAAAGAGGGAGAGATTACCAAGTCTCAGAGATACCAAATAATGGCAGGAAGCATATATAAACAGGATAATCAAAAGATTCTTGCTTGTTGTGTAGATGAATCAGAACATGCGAATTGGTTGCAATTAGCACACATAGGTGCATTAAAGCAACATCATTCAAAACATCGAACATTACAGACTCTGCATAGATTAGGAGTATATTGGCCTTCGATGGAAGCAGATGTCTACAAGTTGTGTAAAGAATGCCATGTTTGTTGTGAAAGACCACCAGTAGAGCATGCTACACTATATCATGTGTCTCTCACACCAGACTGGAGTGAACAATTAGTGACATACTTGAGGACAAAGACATTCCCTCAAGGCATGACCTTAGCTCGACAACGTAGTCTAGAGCAGGAAGCTCAAGACTATTCACTTATTGGCGATAATCTATACAAAAGAGGACGAGATGGATATCTAAGACAATGTATTCATGAGAGCGATTATCTGAGCATACTAGAGACTGCACACCAAGGTGTTGCAGGAGGTCATTTTGGACCCGATAGGATAATCAAAGCCATCCTCTTTGCAGGATTATGGTGGCCCACTCTTCACATGGATGCTCATACCTATGTAAAGAGATGTGATGTGTGCCAAAGAACTCAGTTTCCTACTCGCAGAGATGAAATGCCATTGAAACCCATGATGGGCGGACGTGCATTTTCTAAGTGGGGTATAGACTTTGTAGGACTCATTAACCCCCCTGCAAAAGGTACACATGCTGAATACATTATTGTTGCCACAGATTATCTTACGAAATGGGTAGAGGCAAAAGCCACGAAAACGAATGATGCACACACAACTGCAAAATTCTTATTTGAGAATGTCTTTACAAGATATGGACTGCCTATAGAGTTAGTGAGCAATCGAGGCACTCACTTTCTAAACCAAGTCATTGAATATTTGTTACAGGATTTTATGGTGATTCACAAGAAATCCGCACCATATCATCCTCAGGCCAATGGTCAAGCTGAAAGCACTAATAAGATCCTTTGTAACGTACTGACAAAACTCATGAACAACAAACGTTCAGATTGGGACAAACAGTTACACCACACTGTTTGGGCATATCGAGTGGCCTACAAGACCGTACTCAATGCAACTCCCTTTCAGATGGTTTTTGGTCAGAATGCTGTGCTTCCTTTGGACTTCTTGATACCGACCCTTAAGGTTGCACAAGAACATCAGTGGACCGGCCATGAATTATCAGCGAGAATAATGGACTTGGAACGATTAGGAGAAACCAGGCTAAAGGCGGCAGCAGGAATATATGCAGCAAAGAAGCGACAAAAAGCATATTTTGATGCACATGTGAAAGATAAAGGCTTAAAAGAAGGAGATTTAGTTCTAGTATATACGCTAAAGCAACACGCACGTAAGCTAGAAAAGCGAGGTTATGGACCTATGATCATTAACAGACTCTCAACAAGTGGAGCAGTACAATTAGCCACTTTAGAAGGAGATATAATGCCTAATTACATTAGTGGCTGTAGAGTCAAGCTATATCAGGAACCTCTTACTGAGGATATGCTTAGATGACTCACGTTGGCAAAGAAGCGTAAGGAGGAAGAAAATAGAATACGAGCGGAAGCTGAGGCAGAAGCAATAGAACGCATCAAACGCATGAAGTTAAGAAGACAAGGACTAGGGAGAGAACATTATAACCATCTGGAAACAACACCCAGATATCCCATGGCCATGTGTCAAGTAAAGTCAACCACTCATCCTAGCATAGTGGACAGGAGACCATTCATTACAGTCAGGTTGGAGCACGACAACCCTTGCCAAGAGCTCAGGGCTTTAATTGACTCAGGTGCTGCGACTAGTGCGATTAGATGGTCCCACTATAAGGACTCAGGAATAGAAATGCAGCCAATTGAGGCATATCTCATAGGGCTAGGAGGCATGGAAACCCCTTGCATGGGTGAGGTGGACCTTCCTATCCTCATTAAGGATGTGACCATGACAACGAAGCTACTAGTGTGCCATGATGACGACCTGATAGAACCCCTAATCCTTGGTCAAGATTGGCTATATGATCACTCAATGGACCTGAATCTTAGACAAGGCTCCTTACAGATTGGAACCTTAGATCAGAAGCGAGTGATACCGCTTGACTTCCCTAACGGCATTCCAACTGAGGTTTGTAACCCTAGACCCTATGAAATGCATGCGACGGAAGACCGGGAGATCTTGGGTCAGATCAGTCATGTTACGTCTACACCAACCCACTCGGGCTTGGCTATGGACAATTGTCAATCAGAAGGACGACAGGAGATCTTCCCTGGGGCTTCCTGCAAACTAGAAGGGGCAACTACCCAACCGCTAGGGCAGATGGACACAATCAGCGGTCAGGTGGGTTGCATCAGCGGCCAAATGAGCACAACACCCTGCGGTGCTCATCCTTCCAAACTTGCTGCGGACTGGCCTAGATTAAAGATAAAGAACGAATCACTTCCTAATGGGCAGGTCACGCAAGTGTTGGATCTCCCTTCTTTTCCAAAGTAGAGTGTCCATTGGACCTCTCAAACCCAACCTCGAAGGAGTCAACCACAACAGAGGAACCTAGACCGACGACACCACCAGACAAGGCAAGGAACGCAGCAGTATCAACATCACAGAACAAGTGGCCCGAGACAAATATGGGTGCCAAAAGGACAGCAACCACAGCCTATTGGCAACACTGCAGACAAGAACAGGACAAAGTTTCAAAAGAAGCAGAGTCAGTATCCAAAGTTCCCTCGATCTTCTTCCCCAAGTACAAATACTCGGCAGATTTGGATCGCCAAGAAGTATCTTATCAATCGACCCACACCCATGCAGATTTGGGTACCCGAACAATGTATTATAGCCCAACCCTCTAGCCATGTAATATATACCCCTCCGAAATCTTTTCATCCTTCAATACCACCAAACCCGATACCACTTTTTGTCCCTCAGCAGAAACACACCACCCACTCAAAGACCCTTAGGAAATGGATACCGAAACGTATCCAGACGTCTTCTTGTACCCCCTTATCTAACAATTCTCCCACCCCGTTTAAACTCCACCCTTGTAATAATTCACCCTCAACCAAACCTTGTATAAATTCATACACCCAAACCCCACATCATGCATAATAAAAGCTCATCAAGAATTGTAGGCATAATCTGAACCATGTAGGTGTCTAGAGACGTGCATTAGCTCTGCAAAAAGATCATTGCATCAATCACTTCACGACACTTGGCTACACGGGTTACACATCGGTTATGGAAAGGGATTGCGGTCTCACCTTAATGGGATCATAATTAATTTCCATACTAATGTGTTAATCTTTTGTAGTAGATCTTTTCCATTAGCTCATCAGTCATCATGCAAACCGAAGCAGGACCATCAGAAGCTGGCCCAAGCACACCAATGGCCAATATTGGAGAATTACTCGCGGAATCTTATCCTACGATGCAACCACCAGAGTTTCAAGGTTTTGCAGGACCCATGCCAATCGATGATCCTCCTAGAGGATATACTGAGAAGATTCATCGTAATTCTCATTGGTTTCAAGGCCTAGCAGGACCATTAGCAGACGCTGATTTCATATTTGAGGCCAATTTGGCATTTGATCTTCGCACATGGACCAAGTACCAGTTCTTTTCAAGAGAATTTGAAGGACTACAGAATACACAAGATCTAACGCACGTTTGGGCACGAGCGGGATTTACAGAGTATTTTAGCGACCCTCTGCCTAAACCTGATTTTTACAGATGTTTTTACTTAGTAACCACCTTAACAGCTTCCGAAAACAAGGATCTACCTGGCACATTCATGTTACCATCCTTGGTAAATGATCCTCCATTCAGAAGGTTTTATTTGTCTAAAGATTTAATTCGCGCAGCCCTGAAAATACATGGAACACACACTCCGACGGAGCGAGAACGGCTAGTCCCAGAGCAGATGAAACGTGGCGACGTAACTAAGTGGGAGGATATTTCTGCCATAACCCCTGAGCTTTCCAAGCCATTACGGATATGCATGCAGCACTTTGCTTTCCCAGCTCAGGATCGTTTTACCATGCCCCACAAGAGAATCTGGTTTGGTTTATACTTAGCCTGTACTGGACCGCAAACGGTTGATCTAGCCAGCTGGATAATTGATCAGCTCTATTTGGCACAACATAAGTTTATCGCAATCGATTAGTAAACATGCTAGTTGATCGTATCCTGAAAAATGGCAAAAAATCACTAGCTTATCAGATTGGGAGCAAAAGAAGGTAATCAATGGATGATGCACCCTCACCAGGATCATATATATGTGCTTGGCGTATGACTTACCAATTGAGCGTGCCATGACCAGTGAAGAACTGAAAGCATTTAAAGGCACCACTAGGAAGGCTAGAAAGTCTAGCAAAGGCAGAGCCGGAAAGCGGATGAGAGGTACTATCCCGTGCCTACAAGTCCCAGAATCACCCTCGCCACAACCATCTCTAGAGCAGTCACCAACAGCAGCCACTCCCACAGTACCACCAATTCGTATACGGTTATCAAGACCAGTTACGCCGGGGGGCACCACCAGTACTATTGCACCCCAAGCAGCCACAACCACAGAACCTATCACCACAACAGCTGAACTTCCCACCACTATTGTTGCGGAAGCTTTCTCTTTTCCAATACCCCATTTAGAAGCAGGACAAGCAGAGCCACTGGACCAAACTTTTGATTTTGAGATGCCCGATGCATTCTCCAATGAGTTCCAGTTTTCAGAAGGACAATTGTTTTCTCAAGAATTTGAAAGGCCTAGCTACCCTACCACACCCAGGGATCAGCCACAAGGACAGATCGTGTCCAACTTTGATGACGAAAGAACAACAACCGATGACGACGAAGGAGACGACAAAGCTAGCCAGGGAACACAGGAATCCCAAGAGCATGAACAGACAGATGGCCAAGGCCAACAAACAGACACACATGGTGATACAAGTACCCATGAAGATGAAACTTACGAAGCAGCGGCTTACACACTAGCTATCAAGAAGCTGTATAGAACAATGGAAAAAGTTTGGGCACGCAAAAAGATGACAGAGGAAGAGAGTCAAACAATAATAGAACAAGAACTTGTCACAGGCGGATTCGAAGACGCATAAATCAAAGGATTCAGAGAGTTAGTCAAATCAGTAGGCTCCAACGAAGCCCTCAGGTACTTGCAACAAAAGCCACTACCACAGTTTGACCCCCGCAGAGTACGACTACTTTCAAAGCCCGGCGAATACATTCGTGTACCAACAGGAGCACAGTCTTCAGAACAAGCCAGGGAGGCACGCCTCGTCCCCGAAAGTTCGTTGGCAGTAGAAACCATCTTTGTAGATTCCCCACCCCGCGCTACAGCTGTACAAACCTCAGTAGTCACTGAAGTACCAACCACCCCAACCGCTCCTCTCTCACCGCCCGTCCATCCAGCCTCCCCTCTTCACCCTCCTTCCCCCAGACCAACATCTTCATTCGCCGATGGTGTTGCAGAAATTGTCTTTACGACCACTAACCCCACAATTCCCGCACCCATTAGCCCTAGTCTACCTCCTCCCACACCCACCCTTCTATCCAACCCATTCCTTCATCAATCTTTTCCATCTTTCCCCACCACTCCAAGACCCCTTTTCCCATTCCCACCCCCATTAATCTTCTCCCCCGTCTCACCTCCCCGACCCACTGTAACCCCTCTTTCCCCTTTCTACCAAGCTGCTCCAGCCAGCCCCCTTGTAAATTACCCCTCAACCTTTGTAAATCCCGTATTTACACGAGCACGAGTACCCACGATCACACCCATATTCACGGTCACCGCACTAGATACGTCCACTCACATGGACATCTCACCACCCACTGCACCATCACTCACTTCACTCACGGCACCAACATTTTTAGGCACATCACAATTTTCAACAATCACTACATCATCCACCTTCCCACCCCCATTCCCCATTCCCGTTGCATCTACACCAACTGCATCTTCATTTAGCACCCCATTAATACTATCACCCACTATAGATAATGCATTCCGACAGATGTTCATGTGTATGACGCAAGTAAGAGATGAGTTCACATCTCTTGGTGATAATTATCAGCAGCTGCAGAGGACAACCAATGACTTACAATTGCAGCTTAATTTATTGTCTATTGAGAATGCCTCCCTGAACACCCGCTACCAAGAATTACGCGAGGCTTATCACAAATTGGAACTAGAAAGCGAAGAAAAGACCAAGGAAGCCACTGCTGACCTGGATAACTTATTAAGAGCCCAGACAGTCCGCAATGCAACGCTAACACGAAACATGGGCTTACTACGAAGACACCTAGCAGCCGCCAAGGAAGAAAACCAGCGCTTACAGGATCAGAACCGAGAAAACTTAGAAGCAGCGCTCGACCACCCAGACCAACCACTCAGTCCTAGCAGGTTCAAAGCCATTCCTTCAGACTCGATGAGGATGCTGCTAGACGATCATGTGAGATTACTAGATGAATACGACCGCATGAACGAGGAGTTACAGAAACTCAAAGAAGATCACAAATTACTCCAGTTACGAGCACCGGCACACCAAGACGTACCAGCACCTGTGGACCCCTCTCCTAACATCTTAGAAGAACTCAACGCATTACGGGCCCAGGTATCGAACCTTGAATCAAGGATTGCAGTATATGAAGCACCACCAAGGCCAGATTCCCCACCTGAGCTTCCAGTTGAGGAAGAAACGATCAACATTCCGGTGGAGGAAACGTTTGAAGAGGCATACGAGCCACAACCCATCCCAGGCGGACGTGTCACGGCCGAAGGTCAGATGACGTACGAACTTCCGACCCCCGCGTGGATGAAGACTATTGAGGAACTTGGAACAACGCACTCAGCTAGAGTAGAGGCACAATTACATGCCATGGCGATGATAGAAGAAAGAATATTACAGTCTCCATTCTTTGCTCATTTGGCCCCATGACGATACATATCTGGGCATGAGCTACAGTATAAACCGTATTTCATGTTAATGGCCGAATACCAGTTAGCCATTGAGAAAGAGACAGGTAAGAAACCATCGCATGCAACTCAATTCGAGGCGGATGATTTGCCACTAGATGCACAACAAGGAAGGATCTATCAACCAGAGTGGCGAAAAGATTTACTACAGCAGTATCCAGAAATGATGAGTACATGGGTAAAGGCACCTTTGCATTTGAAGTACAACCCGTGTTGGGGACCAGTGCCACGACGCCGCTCCTGGACTGCCTTTGCTATTAAGGTACAAAACAATAAGCAGTGCCAAGACTGGTTGAATTACCCCTATTTTAAGCCACCCATTGAGTTACCAACAGTTGGCTACATGATGGCTACAATTCGCCACTGGCTCCCTAGATTAAAGCATATGGACGATATAGCGGCGCATATGACTGTCAAAATCTTTGACATGATGCAAATGATTTTTAAAGTCTTCCGACGCGTCAAGGCACCCCATGTCAACACCCCGGGCTTTGAGCATCCAATTTTGACCTGGTATATGATATGAGTACAACGCCATCGCTACGGGTGTGTTATGCCTGGCACTGCAGAATAAAGTACCTACCGGCGTGCTACAAGCAGACATTCGAAGAGATGTTCACAACCGGCTTCTGGGAATACCATTCAGAGGTATTCATAAGCAGGCCTACACATTTATTACAATTATTTGCCTGTGAATGAATGGTCTATTCCACACACTATCAGCTCCCGCCATCGAAAGAACCGCAACCAATCGACTGGGAGAAAGTCGAGGCAGATCTGGCCCGAGGCATTCGTATCTCCGAGCACACCCTCGCTCAAGACCTCCTACAGAACTATATCCGGCAGACCTCACAACAAGGTTCTATCAGGGACGACAGAAGCGAGAGGGAGGGGGGTGTTGGAAGCAGCCAGAGGCACAGACGACGCGGAAGCATGTAACGACGGAGCAGGAAGCTAGTGGAATCTTTTTTCAAAGAATCATGTTCTAAAAATACTTTTCAAAAACCTCCAACAGTGATTTTCATCACTATTGTAACATATGTAACATAGAAAACCCCATTTTGTAATCCATAGCTCCATTTTGTGCAAGCCGAGGAGTCCTCGAGCTTGAGGAGCTTAGGTAGAACAAGCGTATCAATTTTCATTATTTTTAGACACCGTTTACCCTTCCAAATAGCATCTAGGACCTAATTTTTAACTATGCCGGTCACTAGATGTGAAACTGGTCAAAACTAGCCTAGAAACTATAAAAAGAGCTAGAGAGCTCATTTTTGAGGTTGGTTAGTGTTAGCTTGTTTGAGGTTAGAGTTCTTTTGAGCTTGTAATAGTGTTCTTGAGTAATAGAGTTGATTTATCACTTTCCATTGTGTCTTGCTTGTCTCTTCGTAGTGTGTGTATTTGTGTGTGCATTTCTATGCTTCTCACCTTCACTCTCACTTCATCTCACATTCACGATCTTCATATCACTCCTATCTCTTCCGCGTATTGACATTAAGGAGGTGGAGCTTCTTAACGTGGTTCTCACCATTGTGCTAGAGCAACACCATACAACAACGTCAGCCCCCACCCGACCGCAAGTGGTAGAAGTCGACGTAGATGAACAAGAGACCGAACAAGATGAAGAAGCCTACGAAGAACAAGAGTATGATGAACTTTCAGAGTTAGCAAGTGCCCCCGCGTATTGGGCACAAATAAAAAGACTATATCGAACCATGCAGCTAGTTCAAGAACAGCATAAAATGTCACTTGAAGCAGGCAAGAAACTCATGAACCAATTGCTGGCAGAGGAAGGTGTGGATGATATGTTCATCGAGTCCATCAACCTACATGCAGATGCAGTAGGATTGGATGAGGCCATTCATGAGGCAATGGCCTACATTCACCGATTTGAGAAAAGAGTTCCCGCCCGTCCCATGAGGTCCGGGAAACAAATTCATATCAACGTATCAGCACCAGGAGATACAACGCAAGCAGACGAACATCAGGAAGCACCACTGTCACCACCCTCCCCACCTCTCACTACACAACTCGCTCCACCACATGACACTATCACCACCACGTCCACTACCACCACAATCGTCATGGGAATTCCACTCTCTCCGGGAATCCAATTCGGGGCCGTCACCATGCCCACTTTCACCACTCTTTTCACTAACGTCACTTCCACCCCACCCACGATCCCCATCTACACGGTCACTCAAACATTTGACACTATGGAAACATCTCCTGCCACTGCACCGCTCCCTCCCCCCATGCAACCTCCATCTCCCATACCCCCTCCACCCACATCTCCACTTGCAGCCACATCATTCACAACTCCCTTTCCCTCCCCCAGTCCCCCTGCATCTTCACCTCTCCCTGCATCATTTAATGTAAATAGTATATTTCTAGCATTAAATCAATGTGTATATCAGCTTCAGAATGAGTACAGAGCTCTTGACGACCGGTATCAACAACTGACAACAAATCACCAGAACTTACAAAGGCAACTTACAAGTCTTGAAGAGGAAAATGCAGATGTGAATCAACGTTATACAACGCTTGAGCAGGCTCACCAAACACTACTGGAGGCACCCCCACCATCGAAAGAATCAGGCATCAAACAACTAGAAGCCTTGCTCGAAGTATACCAGGCCGATAACCTACGAGTCAGACGTAACTTGGCACTACTCAGGAAACATATGGCCACAGCACTTGAAGAGAACAAGAGACTGCAGAAACAAAATGAAGAGAATCTGGAAGCGGCAATGGAAGGCTCTCCCCACGAAATTGAACCAGAGCAGTTTAAAGCCGTACCTTCAGAGACAATGAAGACCATCTTAGAAAGCTATGCAGATCTATTAGATGCTCATGATGAGTTGGAAAGGGAACGTGATGAGCTGCGTGGCCAGCTCAAGGAACAGGAGGCTCCAACCAAAGTAATAGAGTTGGCCTCGACTTCAGAGGAAGTAAAGGCATTGACAGAGCAAATGGTTGAGCTCCAGAAAAAGTTACTAGAGTATGAAAGACAACCCTCTCCAGTTATTGAACCTGAGCCAGAAGACTTGGTTCCCATTGAGGTAGATGATTCGTACGAGGAACCATACGTTCCTATGCCAATGCCAGGAGGGCAACGAACCTCAGAGGGACTAGACACCTTGGAAGTAGAAGCACCCGAGTGGCTTCAAACACTGGAAAAGACAGCAAACACCCACGAAGAACGGGTGGCCATTCAGATCCAATCACTAGCAAACCTAGAAGAAACTGTCATAAAGTCAGAATATTTCAGAAGCATGTCTCATCATAGATGGATCGGCACCAATAATGACCAATATGTGCCATACTGCATACTTTTGGCCGATTACAACGCCGAGATTCAACGATAATGTGGCAAGCCTCCCACATTTGCTACACAATTTGGTCCATACGATATACCGGAAAGTGCTAAGCGTGGGTCCATCCATCAACCCACCTGGAGGATCAGGCTTTTGGAAACATATCCTGAAATGGTCCGAACCTGGAATAATATGCCGTTGTTTATTAAATATAATCCTTGTTACGTTCCACTTCTTCGAAGATGCACTTGGCCTGAATTCACTATTGCCGTCAGAGACATCAAAGCCTGCGCAAAATGGTTAAATTACGTTTATCTAGCACCTCCACGAGGACCCCCCACGATGAACTACATGATTTCTACAATCCGTCACTGGAGCATTCGGCTACGCAATAATCCCGATGTGATGGCCTAGATGTGTATGAAAATATTTGAATTAATGCTGATCACTTTCAAGACGTTTAAGAATATTAAGGACCCCCACTTCTCAGGAGCAGGCTTCGTGACAGGAAACCAGGATCTGGTGTACGATATGAGTACCACCCCCTCAATTGAAGTAATATATGCTTGGCATGCCAGAATCAAGTACCTCCCATCCTGCTTTAAACAAACATTTGAGGAGATGTTCATCACAGGATTCTGGGAATATCACTCCGAAATCTTTATACATAGACCATCACATTTCCTCCAATTATTTGTTGTGGAGAGAACTATTCACTCCGAACAATGGAGGGTGCCTCATCCAGATGTTCCCGGACCTGTGAATTGGGATGATTTGCTCACAGATCTAGCACGCGGCTTACGACTTGAAGAACACCACCTAGCCTCCGATGTCGTCCAATATTATGTTCAAAAAACCTCTAGACAAGGGTCTGTCAGGGGCGACAGACGCGAGAGTGGGGGGGGTGTTGGCAGCAGTCAGGGAACCGAAGGAGCCACAAGACGAAGAGAGTCAGAGCGAAGGGACAGCACAAGCAGACATGGCAGTCAAAGAAGATCTGGCAAGTAGGCCATCTAATTTTTTAGACATCAAGGAGTTGAGCACACAAGAAGAAAGAGCAAGTAGGGAGCTCAAAGAGGTGTATGACAAATCAACAGAGAAAATCCCTACACAAATAGTGATTTTCATCACTAAAAACCATTGTAAATATCATTTCGTATTTTTGTAGCTCCATTTTGTGCAAGCCAAGGAGTCCTTGAGCTTGAGGAGCTTTAGAAGTATCTACCTGCCAATTTTCATATTTTTTAGATCTCGTTTGAGCCCTCTAATAAGCCCTGGAACCTAATTTTTAACTAGGCCGGACACTAGGTCTGAACAAGGCCAAAGCTAGTCAAAAACTATAAAAGGAGCTAGAGAGCTCATTTTTGAGGTTAGATTGTAATTGAAACGAACTTGTAAGAGCTTTTTGAAAGTAATCTAAGAACTCCATTGCTTCTCACTCTTTGTCTTGCCGTGTGTGCGCGTGTGTGTGTATGTGTGTGCATGTTTGTGTGCTTCTCACTCACGCACTTGTGCCTCCACTTGCTCGAGGTCTTCATACCATCCTCACGTCTTCCCGGATTGACATTAAAGGAGGTGCTACTCATCACTGAGCTACAGAGCCACACACACTCAGTAGTCACTTTGAAAGCTACCCTATACTCAGCCTCACAACTTGAAGTGCCCATAGTAGGTTACTTCTTGCTCAACCAAGATATACATGAGCTACCAAGCATGAAGCAAAAGCCACTAGTGGACACATGAGTGTCATAGCAACTAGCCCAATTAGAGTCAGAAAAAGTATGTAAATCTAGTGGTAGTGATCCCCCTTGGGATAAAACAATCCAGGTACCCGGGTACCACTCAAGTAGCAAAAGATGCTCTTAACCATGTGCCAATTGTTGGGAAAGATGGATGGATGCTCCAAGAGACTGAGTAGATAGATACTGCTAAACCTACTTTGTACCAGCCCTCTTTTGCTTCAGAGTTGATAACTAGACCTCCTTAGCTTTCCAATGACACCATAAAATGTCCTATGTACTTTGGAAATGATGTGTGTAATGTTTGAATCAAAACAGATAACTTTGGAAGTAACAAACTCAAGAAAACCTTCTATTTATGTCTTGACACCTACTGGGTATTTTGCTCAGTATGACCAGCACAGTAGGAATTGGAAAAATTCCTTAGTATCTAATTAGTTTATTAATCCACCTATTCCAAGTGGAATGATGTAAAATGATAAACTATTCTAAGAGAAATCAATTTAGCAAGTTAAGCTATACCCCCGAATTTTTAGGACTGTAGCAGAAAATGACCAGAGATCACCTCGACGCAGATTTCTCCAAAATGGCTGAATAGAATGTCTTCAAACTTTTATAGCACGTAGATTACTTCAAGCTGGATTCAATAAGCTTTGAATCACTGAATTTGGTGAAGAATTGACTGCGATATGCCCTTGAAAAGTTGATAGACTTTTGAGTAGACTAACAGAGAACTCAGAGATGGACAATGTGAATGTATGTATTAATGAACAATTGTATACAACTCCATTGGCATGAACTTCATTGCCAAATGGTGTAGAGAGGTGTGGGCTAGAGTATAGATCTCACACACACTCAAAAATCAGTAATGCTAGGCTCGGGAGTGCTTTCTCTTGCCCGCAACTTTTCATGTCCATTTTTATAAGAGATGACTAAAAATTTGAATTCAAATTCAAACTTTTGGCTCCCTATGATCAAACTCCTAAATGCTTGGAGATATTCTTTCAATCAAACAACTAATTTTTCCACGAATCCTTTTGGTAGGTGATTACAAGAGATTCCAAGTCAATTTGACTTTTACAATGAGATAAAGTGGTAATTAACCACTAGCAATGGTTCCTATGCTTCTTCATGTGTGTATGGACTTCAATGCATCCTTTGAGCCAAATGTGTAGGCTTGTAATTTACACCAACAGCAATGCTTGACACCTAGGCAATGCATAAACGTGCTCATCTGTGAGATATCAAACTGAATATTTGGTTGAGTAATGCATAAGTAAATCAAGCATCCAATAGCCTGTTGATAGAGAACAACATCAAATGCATCTCCAACCTCATGAAGACTCGATCATGAACCTATCTCAATAGGAGTGGCAATAGGTTTGCAATCTTCAAGGCCAAAATGCTACAATAATGTGTAAATATATTTTTGTTGACACAAAGCTATTCTGCCATCAACTTGCATAAAGTGAATGCCCAAATAATGATGCAAAGGCCCCAAATCTGACATCTCAAATGAGGCATGCAGATCAGCCTTAAAAACATCAATATGATTCTTTTGAGGACCAATGAGCAACATGTCATCAACATAGACAACAATGATCAAAAGCACATCATTTGCACGCTTAACATATAAGGTGCTTTCAGTTGGACTATTCTCAAAACCATGTGCAATTAGATAGGCATGTATCTTCTCATACCAAGCATGTGGTGCTTGGTTTAAACCATATATTACCTTCTTCAACCTACACACTTTGTTTTCATGCCCTTTTTGCACAAAGCCAAAGGGTTGAATAACATACACTTCTTCATAAAATTCACCATTCAAAAATGTAGTTTAAATGTCTAACTGATGTACATTCCAACCATGATGAACTGCAAGTGCACAAATGCTATGAAAAATAGTCATTCGGCATGAAGAAGAAAAGATCTCATCAAAATCAATGCCTCTTTCTTGAACATAACCCTTTGCAACAAGCCTAGCCTTATACCTATCAGTTGTTCCATGGGGCTTATGCTTCAGCTTGTATACCCAGTTAGTTCCAAGGCAAGTCGCATAAAGACCACGTACCATTTCTCATATGCCATCGAGTTTTTCAAACTTTTGTGCTTCATCAAATGAAAGAGGCTCATTCTCATCACAGAGACTAGAGGTAGCCAAAGCATAGCAATCTTATGCAAAAGAGGCACTATGAGAGCTTGAACAAGTACGATATGAAAAAGGTGCATATAATTTGCTATCTCCCGAAATCTACACCACCCATCTAGGCATAGTTTTTGCCTCCTCAATATCAGCTCTCTCATCAACAAGTGCATCATGTAAATCTATACCACAAATGGAATTATCTGCATAGTCATGTGAAACATGTAAATGCTAAGATATTGCATCATTCACACTAGCACTAGACTATCCACCTATAAAAAGAGACAACATAGTGTCATACATATCTTTGGAGCTAACAAATTTCTCCTTAGTACATGAAAGTAATGGCTCAATAGCATCTTCCACAAAAACAACATCACCACTAACTAGAATTCGTGTAGTCTGTGGATGATACAGACAATAGCCTTTGCTTTTAGAATTGTACCCAACAAAAATACACCTCACTACTTTATCATACAATTTCCTATGTTGTTGTTCAGGCACTAATGCATATGCTAGGCAACCAACAACACATAGGTGAGCAACAGATAGCTTGGGACCATGCCAAGCCTCATATGGAGTGATAGACTACAATGCTTTACTGGGACACGTGTTAAGTACATATGCTACACACATAACAACTTCAAGCCAAAAACTATGGTAAAGCGTCACTCTTGACCATACACCTCACCATCTCCATGAGTGAAATTTTCTTTTGTTCAACAACTCCATTCTGTTGAGGTGTATACGATATCATACACTCATGTTTTATCCCATGTTCAGCTAGAAATGCATTGAAATCAAAATACATATATTCCCCTCCTCGATCAGAATGGAAGATGCCCATTTTACATGCTGATAGGTTTTTAGCCGAAAACAAAAACTTTTTGAAGCACATAAACACTTTGGACTTTTCTTTCAATGCTTATACCCATGCATGCATGGAAAAATCATGAATGAAAATCACCAAGTAAAGATAGTTTCCAAAACAAGGTGTCTGCATAGGACCATAGACATCACTGTGAACAAGCTACAATTTTTTAGTAGCTCAAACTGAACCATCTTTTGGGAATGAGGAATGTTGCATTTTGCCAAAAATACAACCTTCACAAACATGTTTGCTAGGTGCCTCAAGTTTGGTAAAAAACGACACCATTTCAGATTTCTACAGGTGTAGCAAACTAGCAAAATTCACATGACCAAAGTGTGTATGTCAAAGCTTTGCATCTGCCAAAGCCTGAGAATCATGTACTGCACATGCAAAATCAGTAATAGATTTTTCATGGCGTATGAGCTTAGCCCATGACACAAAATTTAAGATTCACTAATGACATCACCATTTGATAGATCATGAATTGTACACTTGTCATCAACAAAGTTCACAACCAAGCTAATCTTGGCTAAAGTTGAAACTGATAAGAGATTCTTCTTGATCTATGGCACAAATAAAGCATCCGACAATGTAAAAGAACTACCATCACGGGTAGTCAAAATGATCTTATCACTCCCATAATAGGTCAAGAGGAGTTGTTGGTGCATGTGATAGTATTCCCTATAGGGAAAGACTCCAGTGAAGCAAAGAAACTATGTTGTGAGGTAATATGTTTGGTTGCTCCACTATCAAAGTACTAAACATCTAAGTCTACTGTAGACATACACTGTTCATAAGAAGATGGGTCATAATTGCAAACAGTGGTAAATGCCATTGTTCATTTTGCACAAGATTAGTAGACTTTGTTTTGGGTGTGGAGGCCTCTGCAACAACCATTCTAGCCTCTTTCCTCCTTGCCTATTTAGCAACTAGTTATGTACAACTCTTTATGACATGATCATTTCCTTTACAATATTTGCAAAACAATTTCTTTGTTTTTTTTTTCTCGTCTTTATCATCCTTCTTTGATTGTGCACAATTAGTAGATTTCTCTTACTAGTAGAAGAGCACCATTTACCTTTGCCCTAACTAGCCAGGAAAGCTTGATCTACAACATGCATAATGGACCTCTTGTGCCTAGACTAATCTTCTTGCAACACAATAGAGAATAACTCCTCAAATGTTAAGGCATTTGGATTTCCTTTCATCATCAAACAAAGTGTAGAAGCAAAACTCTAATATGAATCAAATAGACCATTTAGAACACTCTGCATAAGTGAACTGTCAAGAAAGATTTCATTAGCAGAAATCAATTGTTCCTTCAAATCTTTGATCTTTATCAGAAAATTGTCCATGGAATGTCCATTCATGTGGTTACTCTCCAACTGTTTTTGGAGGTAACCAACATGAGCCTCATTCCTTGCTTGGTATAGAGTCCTAAGTGTATCCCAAGCATCCTTAGCTATTCTGGAAGAATTAATGTGAGGAATAATGGTAGGTTTGACAAACAAAGCTATCAATGCATGTGCATGCACATCTCTACCATCCCAATGGATTTTCTCTACAGTAGGTGTAGCACAAACCACGACACGAACAGGAACATGAAGAATACCACCACCTTCCATACCATTTACATCACCTTTAGCAACTATGTTTGCACGTGTAATAGGACTTTTTTCAACACCCTACACTATATTCTATAGTCCTTTTGCACCCAATACATGACACATCATATAAGCCCATAATGGGTAATTGGTACCATCCAACTTATCCTCAACAGCCAACATATGGAATACATCACTGCTCTCAGCCATGGCCACTGACTAAAATACCCTGATGCAGAAAAACGAATATATCTCAAAAAGTTGAATAGGACTACCCTATCGAGTTTTGCTAAACCTATAGCAGAGTTTGAGATGCTTATACTCACGAACCAAAACATGTATATATATCTTTGGCACAAAATGATGAAATTGCCTACACAAGCATTATGATAGTGCGTTCGGATCCCAAAAGGAGCTTAGATCACAATTTTGACACCACAAAGTGAATCCCTTTTGATCTCCTAATCACCTTGAGTATGCTCACCAATTTTTGTGTGATCCGAAGACTTTATCCAAAGGAGTGACAATGATGCCCGAGAGAAGCAACGATGAACAACACAAGGAAGAAGAAGAAGCTTGGAGCCCAACACACAATTCTGAATGTACCACCACTAGAATGTACAAAGATAAGTGAGACGTTAGCGTTATATGTGTATATACAAGTTGAGGGCAAAAAACCTCCTAAAGAGGGAGAAAGTTTCATGCCAGTCCTAGTGTGTTCACAACATCACTACCTAATTATCCTTCTTATCTTCATATAGAGCACTAATTGAATTACCATGATAGGAGTTACCTTCCTTTATGCTATTGTTCACTTCTTGATTGACGATTTGTCCAAGAAAGATGTTGAAGTCTGGAGTGTGCACATCCATGATGAGATCGTAAGCCATCATGAAGGATTGCCATTGCTTATCACTTCGAATCCCATTGAGAATTTTCCTCATGATAGCCTCTTCTTCAAACAGCTCTCCAATGGATGCTAACTGATCTGCAACCTACTTGACCTTGGTAACAAACTTTGTGATGGTTTGTTTAGGTGTCTTCTTCATTTGGTTGAACTCGTTCCAAAGATGATTCTTTCTTGCTTTGGTACTAGCAGAAAAGAAAGTCTCGAGGGCATCCCAAGTCTCTTGAGATGTCTTGCATCCTCTAATATGTGGTAATAGAAGGTCAGAGATAGAGTTAGTATGTACGGCCTTGCTTGAGCATTCTTTCCGCACCAAAGTGTGAGCTTATCTATTTGATCTTGTGTAGTTCCTCCTTTGGATCTTGGAATGGGCATAGCTTCATCACTTGCTACAATTCCATAAAGATTTCTACCTTGCAAATAGGCCTCCATTCTGATTTGCCAAGCCGCATAGTTGTGTCAATCAAGCTTCTCAGTTATTGAGGGAAAGCCGTCAGCCATCTTGATCTAGCTCTGATACCACTGAAAGAACTTGGAGAAGCTTGAAAGAGGTAGAAAAGTGTGTTTGGAAGTGAAGAAGTTTGGTCCAACCAACCTGCACAAGACTAACCCTTGAGCTTATGGAGACTCAAAAAGACCTTATAGGCATACGATACGTGCAAAGAAATGCACTATGTACTTTGGAGCATCAAGGAGAAAGAGTTGATACAAAATAGATAGGTTCACATGTTAACTAGCTCAACACACTTACTATCAATGGAAGAGACAATGAACTTCAAATGCCCATAGCAACCAGCATGATTACAATTAGAAGAACTCCTTTTATGGGAGTGATACACATAGGGTTGAGTGTATATAATGCACAAAATTATAAGGAATAACCAAAATATGCTATAGTAATGAATCAGACACTCAATAGTGGTACCTCCTATTTTTTAGGAATATGTACAGATTGACCCCGAGACACAAACACTGATATTTCTCCCAATTTACTGAACTAAATGCTATGAAAATGTATAGGCCTAGACACTAGTACCTTTCCAATGCATCATCTCCCATCAAATTTGGAGCTATGAAGAGAGAGCCGCAACCTCTCCAAGATTACTGTTGGCAAAGAAGATGATGTAGAAATTGAAGGAGCAAGACAATGATGGTCACAAGTGTATGTATATTGCTTCCATGTATTGTACAAGTGATTTAAAGTCTTTATATAGACTCTAGGAGTTATCCAAGACTTATACAAGTGGATTTTGAATTCAAATGAAGGTTGGAATGATTGTTGGCGAAAATCAATTCACTTTCTTACAATCTAGGAAAAGTGAAGATCTAGTTTGATATACTTTGAGGTGATTGATTGCTTAATTGAATGCAACTCAACCACCACAAATTGGTGGGATTTGGGCCCTAGCTTTCTACGTTTACATGTGTAAAGATCAAGGCTTTTACAATGGTAAAAGATCCATGAGAAATCGTTTTTGAAAAATACATTAAGTGAGCATAAGAAAAAAGAACTCTCCAACAGATATTCTTTCGACGTGATAGGCTTTCATGTAGATCAAATCCACCCCAAGCATAGTGTAACCTTGATGTTCCAACAGCTCCCCCTCAACCTAAAGTATGCTTGAGTCTTCATTCTCTGATAGGTTGAATAACTGCCATAGCTTTGAATCTACAAAGCTTTATTCCATCAAGTGCCTTTGTCATCATATCTACTACTTGCTTTTCAGTAGGAACAAAAGAAATGTCAATCTCCTTTGCCACGAGCTTCTCCCTGATGAAGTGGTAATGCACCTTTATGTGTTTGGTTCTTGCATGGAAAATAGAGTTTTCCGCTAGATGCATGGAACTTACATTATCTCCAAATATGTGAGGTTTGGAACTCACAAGTCCCAAATCTATATACAATGCCTTTAAACATATTGCCTCTTGAGTTGCTATGATCAAACCTCTGTACTCTACTTCAGTCGAGGATAAAGCAACTGTTGGTTGCTTCTTGGAACTCCATGAAACTAGCTTTGAACTTGCAAATGCTAAGTAACCAGAAGTACTTCATTCTATCATCCTTTGCTCCTACCCAATCTGCATCTGAATAGTTTTTGATATCCAAATCTGAAGAGTAAGGATAGAATATAGCTTCATTGATTGCACCTTTCAAATACTTAAGTACTCTCTTAGTTGCATCCATGTGTGGTCTTCTTGGCGAGTGCATGAATTGACTAAGAGCTCCGACACTATATGAGATGCCTGCCCTTGTATGAGTAGCATATATCAAGCTACCTACCAAGCTTTGATACTCTTTAATGTCTTCAATTTTCTCACATTCATAAACACTAAGTTTATGATTCATCTCCAAAGGTGTACCTCCACGTTTTGTGTTCTCCATTTTGAACTTGAGAAGAAGATCTTGAATGTATCTTCTCTGAGTTAAATACATTCCTTCATCTGTGTATATCACCTACATACGTAGGAAATATGTGAGCTCACCTAGGTCACTAATTTTGAACTCCTCTTGCATGTGTTTCTTGATCCTTTGAATGCCATTTAGATCATCACCTATCACAATAATATCATCTACATATACACATAGATAGATAACCTCATCATGATTCCTTTTGATGAATAGAGAAGGATCTGAGCTGCTAGCTTTGAACCCTTGATCTTCAAGATATGTAACCAACCTATAATTCCAAGCTATAGGATCTTGTTTCAATCCATAATATGCTTTCTTAATTCTGAAAACATAAGATGGATGATTAGGGTTTTCAAAACTTGGTGGTTGTGACATGTATACCTCTTCACTTATCCAACCATTTAAGAATGCATTTTTCACATCAAGTTGTAGGAGTCTCCAATTTCTTACAGCTGCTACACTTATCAATGTCCTGATTGTAGTAATCTTTACAATTGGTGAGAATGTCTTATCATAGTCTATACCATGAGTTTGTGAGCATCCTTTGGCAACTAATCTTGCCTTGAAACTGCAAAATGAGCCACATCAATTTCTTTTAACTTCATATACCCATCTGCAACCAATTACCTTTTGATTCGGTGACATTGGAACCAAATCCCAAGTGCCCATCTCCTTCAATGCATCTATTTCCTCTTTCATGGCCTTTTTCCAATTAGGTTTTACCTTTGCCTCTTCATAGGTTGGGGGTTCCTTTGAAATAGAGTCTTTTGTCAAGTAGATTGAATGCTTCGTAATAAATGTGGAATCATATCCATACCTTTTTGGTTGTTTCTTCTCTCTTACTGATCTTCTAGGTGCTTGTTTGGAGCATTCTCCAACCTCTTGTATCTTTGCTTTGCCTGTTGACTTACATATCTTGTAATCCTTTTCCCTTTCATCTTGTTCATCCTCTATATCACTTCTTGGATCTTGGACCTATGTATCATGCTTGCTTCCTAATTGATGAGAGTCAGAATCAAGATGATATGGTAGAGTTACCTTTTGTTTTTCCTCATCATACCAAGACCTGTGTTTTTTAAACACAACATCTATACTTGTAGTGAATTGCTTGGTTGAAGGATTATAGAACCTATAATCCATCTGAGTTGAATCATATCCAATAAAAACTGCCTTTGTTGCCCTTTCATCTAGCTACTGATCCAACCAATGTCTTGTTTCTCCTCTCTGCAATTCTGTTTAGTTGAGGAGAGTACCTGGTAGTCACTTCCCTTTTGATACCTTTATCCTACAAGAACTCATCAAAATCTTTGGAGAAGTATTCCTTCCCCTCCATCAGATCTGAGCTTCTTGAGTGATCTACCTGTGTGATTCTCCACATGTGCTAGATACGTTTTGAAGCAATCAAACACTTCATTCTTACTTTTGATGAAGTATAGAATAGTCCATCTACTATGGTCCTCAATGAATGAGACATAATACCTTGATCCTGCTAAAGAAGGTTCTTGAATTGGTCCCCATACATATGTATGTACTAAGTCCAATAAGTTGTTGTGGATGTAGCCTTTGTGGTTCAATAGTTGTCTTTGTGCCTTCCCAATCTAACATGCATCACACCTGTTGATCATGTGTTGGTTTGATATGTTCGATAGTCCTAGAACACTTTGATCCCTACATATATCCTTGAAGGTTCTTTCATTCACATGAGCAAGTCTCTTATGACACACTTCAAGCTCACTTAGGGTTTGAGACCCAAAAGTGAATAGAGCTATGTTCCTGGTTTCTCCTACTTCAAAAGTAAAGAGCCTACCATGCTTCTCACCTCTAGCTATCTTCTTGAAGCCTTGACATGGATCTTCCACAAAAACTCCATGCTGGGTGAAAGTAACTTGCAAGCCTTTTTCAACTATTTGGCCTACATCTATTAGGTTTTTAGTGATAGTGGGTACATAGAGAACCTTACTTAGAATGTTTATCCTGCCATTGGAAGCTTTGACATCACCAATCTTCTCCACATTTTCTTTGTGTCATCCCCTGTTTGCACTTCATGTCTATGCTTTGGACTTTCCAAGTTAGATAGAAGAGCAATGTTGCCTGCAACATGATTCGAACATCCTGAATCTATGTAGAACAGACGATCATCTTCTTTACCTTCTTTGTGGCTTAGATTCATAAGAAGAAATGAGACTTCATGTGGTTGATCTTCTGAATAATTGTTGAAGTCCCTTCTATTATAGCCTCTATTTTTATTCTTGAAGTTGTGTCCACCTCTTCCTCTATTGCTGCCATACCCACCTCTTCCACTTCCTTTTTGGGTCTTCCCATTGATCCAACAATTCTGAGTGGTGTGGTTGGTCTTATCACAAATGGCACAAGCTTGACCATTCTGACCTTTGGATTTGTCATGCTTTGGTCCTTTCTTCTTTCCTTTCCACTTGCTCTTGCTTTCAAAGTTAGCTTGGGAAGTCTCTTCTTCATCTTCTTACTTCTTCTTGCCTTTCTGCTTCTAATCCTTCTTATCAACATATAGAGCACTAGTTGAATTACCATTATAGGAGTTACCTTCCTTTATGCTATTGTTGGCTTCTTGATTGAAGAGTTGTCCAAGAAAGATGTTGAAGTTTAGAGTCTGCACATCCATGATGACATCATAAGCTGTCGTGAAGGATTGCCATTGCTTATCACTTCGAATCCCATTGAGAATTTGCCTCATGATAGCCTCTTCTTCAATCAGCTCTCCAATGGATGCTAACTGATCTGCAACCTTCTTGACCTTGGTAACAAACTCTGTGATGGTTTGTTTAGGTGTCTTCTTCATTTGGTTGAACTCCTTCCAAAGATGATTCTTTCTTGCTTTGGTACTAGAAGAAAAGAAAGGCTTGCGGGCATCCCAAGTCTCTTGAGATGTCTTGCATCCTCTAATACGTGGTAATTGAAGGCCAGAGATAGATTTTAGTATGTACAACCTTTCTTGAGCATCCTTTGAACACCAAAGTGTTAGCTTATTTGTCTTCTCTTGTGTAGGTCCTCCTTTGGATCTTGGAATGGGCATAGCTTCATCACCTGCTACAATTCTATAAAGATTTCTACCTTGCAAAAAGGCCTCTATTCTGATTTTCCAAGCCACATAGTTGTTTCGATCAAGCTTCTCGATCATTGAGGGAAAGCCGTCACCCATCTTGATCTAGCTCTGATACCACTGAAAGAACTTGGAGACGCCTGTAGGAGGTAGAAAAGTGTGTTTCGAAGCGACGAAGTTTGGTCCAGCCAACTAGCACAAGACCAACTCTTGAGCTTATGGAGACTCAAATAGACCTTATAGGCATGCGATAAGCGCAAAGAAATTCACTATGTACTTTGGAACATCAAGGAGAAAGAGTCGATACAAAACAGATAGGATTGCGTGTCGAGTAGCTCAAAAAACTTACTATCTATGGAAGAGACAATGAACTTCAAATGCCCATAGCAACAAGCTTGATTACAATTAGAAACAACCCTTTTATGAGAGTGATACACATAGGTTTGAGTGTATATAATGCACAAAAGTATAAGGAATAAGAAAAATATGCTACAAGAATTAATCAAATACTCAACGGTGGTACCTCTTATTTTTCAGGAATATGCAGAGATTAACCCTGAGACATAAAAACTCATATTTCTCCCAATCTACTAAATGAAATTCTATGAAAATGTATAGGCATAAACTAAACATTAATACCTTTCCAATGAGCCATCTCTCATCAAATGTGAAGCTTTGTAGAGAGAGCAAAAGCCTCTGCAAGATTACTATTGGCAAAGATGATGATGTAGAAATTGAAGGAGCAAGACAATGATGGTCACAAGTGTATGTATATTTCTTCCATGTATTGTACAAGTGATTTCAAGTCTTTATATAGACACTAGGAGTGATCCACCACTTCGACAAGTGGATTTTTAATTCAAATGAAGGTGGGAATGATTGTTGGAGGGAATCAATTCACTTTCCTACAATCTAAGAAAAGTGAAGATCTATTTTGATCTACTTTTAGGTGAATGATTGCTTGATTAAATGCAACTCAAACACCACAAATTCGTGGGATTTTTGGCTCCATCTTTCTACTTTTACATGTGTAAAGCTCAAACCTTTTACAATGGTAAAAGATCCATGAAAAATCTTTTTTAAAAAATACTATAAGTGAGCATAAGAAAATAGAACTCTCCAAATAGTTCCAAAGTATCACTCTCCTTGGGTGCTTCAATTTCCTCATCCATAGCTTCCTTCCATTCTAACTTGGTCTTTCCCTCTTCATATGATGCTGGCTCTTCAAATGACAAGTCTTTTGCAAGATAAACAGAGTGCTTAGTAACTAGGGAAGTGCCATACCCATATCTGATTGGCTTTTTGCTCTCCCTTTGTGATCTTCTGATTGTTTGGTTGGATGATTCAGGTATATCCTCCAACTTCATCTTGATTTTGCCTTTGGACTTCCATGCCTTGAACTCTTCTAGGTTGATGAGTTCCTCATCATCTCAGTTGATGTCTTCATTCTAAGTAGGCTCCTTCTTAGTGAGGCTTGGAAACTCCTCTTCCAAGTCATAAGGTAGCTTTAATTTCCTGCATTCACTACAAGAGTCATTCTCATCAAAGCAACATCTCTACTCACCATGAATCCCTTGTTTTAAGGATTGTAGAACCTATATCCTTTTTGATTTAAATCATACCCTATGAAGATGCACTTTTCTGCCTTAGGGTCTAGCTTACCTCTTATCGGAGAAGGGATATGCACATAAGCTACACATCCAAAGATCCTGCAATGATCAAGTGAAGGTCTCTTACCATGCCATGCTTCATATAGGGTCATCCCATCAAGAAATTTGGATGGCAACCTGTTTACAACATAAGTGGTAGTAGATACACTCTCTGACCACAAGTAGTTAGGTAATTTTTTCTCATTCAACATTGACCTAGCTGTTTCAACAATTAATCTATTTCTCCTCTCTACCACCCCATTTTGCTCAGGGGTATATCTTGTTGTGATTTCTCTTTTGATTCCTCTGTCCTGCAAGAATATATCAAACTCATTTGAGAAGTACTCACCTCCTCCATCTGACCTTAGTCTCTTTAGGTTTCTCCCTGTTTGGTTCTCAACAAGTGCAAGATACTTTTTAAAGCAACTGAATACTTCATCTTTGTGCTTCATAAAGTACAATAAAGTCCACCTACTGTAATCATCAATGAAAGATACATTATACCTTGATCTAGAGATTGAGGGATCCCTACTAGGTCCCCATACATCTGTATGGACAAGCTCTAGGTAGTCCTCATGCATATAGCCTTTCCTTGAGAAGGGTAACCTGTGAGATTTTCCAAACTGACAAGCACCACATTTATAAATCATGTGTTGTCTGGATACATTAGGTATCCCAAACACACATTGTTCTCTACATATTTTCTTCAAGGTTCTTTCACCAACATGCCCTAATCTCTTATGTGAAATTTCAAGTTCTGATAATGTTTGATCTTTATAACTATAAAGTGCAATGTTCCTTGTATCCTCAAGTTCAATAATCTACCTGTCTTTTCTCCTTTGGCAATTCTCTTGAACCCATGCTAGGGATCCTCCACAAATGCTCCATATTGGTTGAATCTCACCTGCAAACCCTTTTCCACAATCTGTCCAACACTCATCAAATTCTTGGTAATTTTAGGTACATATAGAACCCTACTCAATAGGTTCTTGTTTCCATAAGAGGTCTTAAAATTCTCTATGCTTCTAAATATGGGCATCTCCTTATCTCCTGAAATGTATCCATAGAGGCTCCTTCCTTGTAAGTATGTCTTCATCCTGAAAAACCATGCTTGATAGTTGTTCTTGTCCAATTTATCAATGAAAGAAGGAAAAACATCTCCCATTTTACCTTAGCTTTTCTCGAATACCACTATTGGGATAGATGGATGGACACTCCATGAAATGAGTAGGTACTGCCAAATCATGCTTAGTACCAGCCCCTTGTAGCTTTAGAGTTGAATTGCGGGCCCTCTTATCTTTCCAATGACACTATACAAGTGCCTATTTACTTTGGAAGTGATGTAAAAAAAGATTGAATCAAAACGGACTACTTCCAAATAGGAGGATCAAAGAAAACCTTCTATTTTTTTATCACACACCTGGTGCTTGTTATGCTTAGTGCTACCAATAAAATAGGAATTAGAAAACTTCCTTTTAGAGCTATCACATTAACTTAGTAAGCTAATGATTCCAAGTAGAATCTCTTGAAATGATGCACTATACACATAGCAATCAATTTAGCAATTAAATCATTACCCTCGATTTTTTAGGACCTCTACAGAGTTTGACTAGTGAGTGCTTCAACGCAATTTTCTTCAAATTGGATGAATGTATTTCCTTCAAAATTTGTGAGCATGTAAATACATGGAGCTGATTCCAACAAGCTATAGATCATTGAAAATGGTGGAGAATTGACTGAGATACGAGCAGCACAAGTTGACAGTTATGAATGATTATAACAGAGAGACCATAGATGAACAATGTAGATGTATTGTATTAATGAACAATGTTGTACAAGATCATAGGCTTGAAAATCATAGCCTAATGATGGAGAGTAGTGTAGGCTACAATGTAGACCTCACACTCTTACAAAATGGCAATGGAGAACTCGTGAAATTGAGACTACACCCGCAACTTTTTCAAGTCACTTTTATACATGCTACATTCAAATTTGAATTTGAATTCAACTTTTGGCTCTATCTAAAAGTAATCCACCAATCTAGGAGTTATTTTGTCTAACATAAAGTTGTGATTTCTCAACCAATAAACTCCAAGAGTTTGTTGAGAGCTACAAAAATTCTTCCAAGTTAAAAACAACTTTTACAAATGTAAAAGATAAAGTTCTCCTAGAAATGGTTTCCATTGAGCTTCAATTATTCATGAATCTTCTAGCCAAATGTGTAGGCTTGCACGTTGCACCAACATCCATATTCTCTCATACACACTCTTCATACCTCTTAGGCACACAATCTCTTTTATCTAGTTCCAATTTCTGCCTATATTTAGATATTGTCACTTTGTATCATAATCAAACATTGTAATTTGACATTGGAATAGATAGCGTAGGTGAGAATTCTAGCTTACACTACACTTTAAAAATCTTTTCTATCTCTCTCTATCTCTGAATCATCTCTTTTTGAGTCTCAAGGTGTGTATGCTAAGGTTCATGTGTTGGATGATCATGTAAACATGTGATTAATTGTTAGAGGCCCACCCACTTCCAAAATTTGGTATTAGAGCATAGTTGGCATGCACCCTTAACAAGATGAGTGAGTATAGAGTTGAGAATGAAGACAAGCTTGAGGGAATTTGTAATTATCCAATGTGGATTTTTATGATGTTGAATTTGTTCGTACCAAAGGACTTGTTGAATATTGTCAATGGCACTTATCTAAGGCCAAGACAAGTTGGAAAAGAGGCTACTTCATCTTCTAGAAGAACCATTGTTCTTCTTTTTGCTCAACAGGAGTTAGTGAAGAAGAAGAAACTCTTTCAACATCAAGAGTTTATACTACTACTAGATTACTTCCTATAGAAGAGCAATCTAAATGGGAGTTAAGGGATGTACAAGCACCTTCATATATTTCTATGGGAGTCAATAGGCATATTATATCCCAAATTAGGTCATGCAAAACTTCTCATCAGGCTTGGTTGGAGTTAGAGAATTTGTATCAGTGGAATGTTTGTGTTATTCAAAATTAGTCATGCTAATGTTGCAAAGTATACAACACCTAAGGAGAACATGAAGTTATGGAATGCAAGATTTTTTCATATCAATTGCACAGCTCTCAAGCATGTTAAAGATCAAGGAATGTGAAGGATGTCTTGAAGGAAAGCTTCACAAACTAGCTTTCAAGAAACATGGGTACATCAGAGCCACAAGAAAGTTGCAAATCATAGATTGAGATGTGAATGGTCTCATAAGAACACATTCTCTTCAAGGTTTTAGGTACTTTATTACTTTTATTGATGATTTCTCATGATATTTGTGGATTTATGGTCTTAAAGTGAAGTGAAAGGTCTTTTTTATTTTCAAGAACTTCTAAGGTATGGTTGAAAATTAAAGTCAATCAAAGATCAAGAATTTGAGAAGTGATAGAGGAGGATAATACATGTCAAATGACTTTAATTCTTTTCTTGAAGACAAAGGTATTTCGCATTAGCTAACTATTGCTTACACTCCATAACAAAATGGTGTTGTGGAGAGAAAGAATAGGGTACTTGTTGAGATTATGCATAGTAAGATGTCATCCAAAAATCTTTCTCCCAAGTTTTGGTTTGATGCAGTTTATACAACTAATCACATTTTGAATAGGTCTTCCACGAAAGCTTCAAAGGTGATCGCACCATGCAAAGATTATTATGAGAAGAAGCATAATGTGAGTTACTTCAAAGTTTTTGGTTCCCCAGCTTATGTTCACATTGAGAAGAAGCATCGTTGTAAGCTTGATGTAAAATCCATTAAATCTCCCTTTATTGGTTATACAATTGAAGTCAAAGGATATAGATTCTATGTTCCATATACAAGTGATATCCTAATCTCATGCAATGCATATATTGCAGAAAGTCTCAACAACGCCATTTTGTTGAGGTGTATGAGCTCTGGTAAGTTGCCTTTTCACACCATGCTCCTTACAGTAATTATTGAATTCTGTTGACAAGAATTCACCTCCTCTATCTGTTCTGAATTTCTTTAAATTTTTCAAAAGCATCATCCTTCTCTCGAATGAAATAAACCCACATCTTTATACTATAATCATCAACTAACAACAAAAAGTAGAAAGATCCTCTTAAAGCAGGTGTAGACATTTTACCACAGAGATCAGCATGTATCAACTCTAGAGGAGCTTGAGATCGATTGCTGGTCTCTCTTGGAAATGCCTTTCATTGTTGCTTTCCCATCATACAAGCTTCATAAGGTTCCTGCAACTCTGAAAAATGCAGGCAATGAGCAACCATCCCTATTCTTTGCATATCCTTCAAAACTGCAAATCCGAGATGGCCAGATCATTGGTGCCATAACTGGCTTACATCTTTATCTTCTGTAGCAGTTAAGACACTTAATTCATACAAGTTATCCCATTGTATGCCTTTACCTACAACATTACTTGATGAATCCATGATTTCTGCACCACTCTTATTGAAGTGAACTTCGAGTCCATGATCTGTTATTACAGAAACTGACAACAAATTTCTATTAAGTGTAGGTACATAGAGAACATCGGATAACGTTTTCTCAACACCTGAAGAAGTGATTCTGCTGGACACTTGGAGTCATTTCCCACCACTACGTTGATGGATTCCCGCATAGGCACTAGGGAACTATACCAATCCTTTTTACTGGTCATATGGCGAGAAGCTCCACTATCTAAAATCCATGGTTCATCAACACGAGCTTGAGCAGATGAGCATACCACTTCAATAGCTATCCATAGTTCCAGCTCTGTGTTGTTTGCAGACTCTTTGTACTTCCACGATGATTTTACAGTCCCATTCCGTTCATCACCTTGCTTCTCTCTGCAATCCTTGATGGCATGGCCTTTCTTTTCACAATAGAAGCAACTTCCTATGAACTTTATCTTCTTTGGCTTCTTCTTTGATCCATCAAAGGATCCTTTACCTTTTGCATTTGCTGAGAATGCAGCATCACTTGTACTTTGCCGATTCTTCAACCGCATCTCTTCTTCTAAAAGCATAGCACAAAATTCTTCAAATGTAAGGGGAGTTGGTCTTACCTGAGTGTTAAGGGCTATTACTAATCCATCATACTTTGCTAGAAGAACACATACACATCTTTGAGCCAGCTCTTTTGGTGTTATAACAACACCTACACCCAATTGATCTTGAAGATGTTTTATCCGTTTGATAAAATCTTCAGCCTTTTCAAAATCAAAATGCTTTTGATTTTCCAAGTGATTTTCTAAATTTTGTATCCTAGTGTGGTTCTTGGTCTCATAATGACGAGCCAATATGCCCCAAGCCTCATGTGCTTTAGTAGTATGTTGAACTAAAGTAAGCACATAATCACCTACACTAGTGACAATTGCACATAATACATCAGCATTCCGCCTCTTCCAAGCTCGTAGAAGATCTGGATCTGTCTGAATCATCAATCTTGAATTTGTTGGATCTTCAACTGGTATAGGCTATGGATCCAATCTCATCGGTCCCATGATAGTGTCAAGTAATTCATAGGAGTCCAAAATTATAGAAATTTTGAACTTTCAGAGTGTATAGTTGGTTCTATCAAGCTTCCCTTCAGTGAATGCAGGTGGGCGAATTCGAATAGGTGCAACATTAACATTAGCTGAAGCACCAAGACTAGTGTTCAATGATGAAGCCATCATGTAATCACTCGAATAATCTACTGATATTCAGTCTACTAGTAGGCTAAAATAGTGATACTTCTCAAGATATTCGAACCTTACGGCTCTGATACCATGTAAGACAATAGTTATGCAATATAACACAGGAGTAGTAGCAGAGAAGATAACAGATATAGGAGAATCTCAACAATTTTCTACTAACAACAAGTACAAAGATGATGGCGTTGTCCACCCGTGCACCTATGTCTCAGGTAGTGCAAAAGTCATGTATATATAGGATCATGGGTGGCCTTTTTTGGATGGCTATACATGGGTGATAGAGCATGGGCGGCCACCGCCCACGTAATCGCCATACATGGCTTAGGCTGGGTGAACCGACCTAACAAATATAGATGATTTCTGACTCCAATAGTATATTCCATGGAAGATTCCCTTTACCATCGTGCCAGGGGTGCCGCCCCCGGACCTGCACCAGGGGGCCTGCTAGCCCCTTCGGAGCCCCCAGCCAGGGGGGTCTGCTGGCCCCCTTGGACCCCCCAACTGAGGCTGCTCACCGTTGTCCGGGACCCCACAATTGGGGACCCTAGTAACGTCCTTTCCTTACAATACCTTACATGGTCCAATATGACCTTCATCCAACATGCAAGTTGGGATTCCCATCAATTGGGTAATGCACACTTGGCTTCTCCTCATAATGGGGGCCTTACAAATTGTGCATACAATCATGAGGGGTAGACATTGATCATATACTAACATATTCTACACCCAAAAGGGGAACCAAAAAAGAACAAGTGATTGTGGCAAAAGAACATTGCAATGTGATTGTACTCGGGTAAAAAGTAGGTTAATAGACAAGGCATATGAATGTTAGATCAGGTAGCCATCTAGGCGAAGATAGACAAAGTATCATATCCTCTGATGCTAGTCTCAACCATACGATGAGGTCATGGGCTCAATACAACACTTTTGGACTTACTGTGAAGAATATAACCTTGATGTGGTTTCAAATGCTACATCAAGGTTAATTTAGGAACATTGACCAATTGATAGAAGCATTCATCATTGAATTCTCCAAGAGTGGCATGAGGCACAATACCTCACCCTTGATACATGGTTTCAAAAAAACACCTCATGAAACAGTTCAACAAGCTCGAAGAAGATTTTGAAATTACTTAGAAAGATGCCCTATTCTAGAATTACCCACACAAGCCAAACAACTGACATTGTTTCTGGACGGCTTGCTAAGTGCCAAATTATGATCATATGTGTGCTTGAAGGAACCTAGGAACATAGAGCAATGTGTGGGTATGTGTATAGACATAAAGGATAACTTGGATGATGAGATAGAGCTTTCAAATATCTGTAAAGAATCAGGCAGTGTACGAGTTTCACTTCTAAACCATCCACTTCAATAGATGAGTTTAGCTCAGAAATTAGGATTCTCAAGCAAGCATACCCCTAGGATGGTCTCAATGAAATGATTTACAACTAAGGAGGAGATCACATGGCCAATGTTTTCGCAATCATGGCTCAACCCCAAGGAAAACCTAATAGACAATACTACACCATAGAGAGGAGATACACTAACCACACTGCATAAGAGTGCCTTTATAACAAGCAAGTGGTTAGGAAAAATTACTCAGAGCCATATCAACAACAATGGAGATACCAAAATCCATACCAACAACAACAATACATTAGGCCCCAACAACCATATCAAACCCCATACCAATCTTAGCAACGACCTCAATCTCTCCTAGGCCAATCACCTCCACCCCCACCCAATGTGATCCAAGCCATGTATGCATCACTTTAGGACAACTTGAGTAGAGCCCTAGTGCTTGCACCCCCACTGATTTCCGAAGTGAACATGTCAAATTTTCAGAAGAAATCCCTATAAATTTAGTGACTTTTGTCACTAAAAACCATTGTAAATACCATTTTCCATTTTTACAACTCCATTCTGTTCAATCTAAGGAGTCCTCGAGCTTGAGGAGTATTAGAAGTATCATCCTACCAATTTTCATAATTTTTAGATTCCGTTTGAGTCCCCAAATAAGCCTTGGAACCTAATTTTTAACTAGGCCAGACACTAGGTCTAGACAGGGCCAAAACTACTCAAAAAACTATAAAAAGGGCTGGAGAGCTCATTTTTAAGGGTTAGCTTGTTGTAGATTTCAGGTTTGTAAGAGAATTCGTTTGTAATTGAAGTCCTTCCATTGTTCCACTCTTTGCTCTTACCTTGTTCACGTGTGTGTGTATGTGTGTGCATGCTTGTGTGCTTTCACTCACGCACTTGTGCCGTCACTTGCTCATGGTCTTCATACTGGTCCCTCACGTCTCCACGGATTGACATATAGGAGGTGAGGCTCCTCACATTGGTACTTGCCATTGTGCTAGAGTGACACCAAATTTGGCGTCGTTGCCGGGGAGAGAGCTTGGAGGACGAGCGTGTGATGGTAAGACATAGAGTAGCGACATTGGAAGGTAAAAAATCACCATTTTTAGTTCAGTTTCTGATTTTTCTCCATCTTCATCTTCATCATCATCACCATCTTCGCCCACCTTCATCTTCTCTGATTTTTTCAGTTTTCGCCCATAGTTTCACTTCGTTTTCACTTGTGGTTGGGAGAAAGAACCTTAGAGAGGGTGCAAAACCGCAAACGCTGAGGAAATACACCTCAATATACCCAAAAATTGAGTGAACTATCCCGGATGTGATGTGACCTACGCCAAATGTCGTGAGTGTGATATCGCGGGTTTGAAGAGAGATTTTGCATCTAGAGACACATAAGAGTGTCAAGGAGGACACAAGGTACTCATATTTGGAAAACTTTTTGAATTTGGACTCCAAAAAATCCAAGTATTGTGTTCTCCCGCGGTTGAGTATCGCGACATCTGAATGTCGTGATCTCCTGTGGTCGAGTATCGCGATACCTAGCCCCGTCGAATATCGTGTATCGTTGAGTTTTGCTCACGATACCTGGCGAATATCGTGTATTGTTGAGTTTTGCTCGCGATACTTGGTGAATATCGTGTATCATTGAGTTTGCTTGCGACTCCTGGCACCTGTCGGGGATCGTGGAGTAGCCTTGCGACATCTACGAGATATCGTATATCGTGAGATTCCAAGATGTCTAGTGCACTCCCCTCTTCAGACAGTTCTTATCCAGGAAGAAGATGTTTTTTTTTAATAAAAATAAAGTAAAATTAAAAAAGAATATAAGGTAATAATTAGAAACCTGCTATCCCTCTACCTATATCTTGCTTTGTGCTATATAACTTGTAAAAGGAAAAAATAGATAATAATTTTTTTTTCTTTCTTTCTTTTCTCTCTTTTTTTTAATAATAATTTGTTTTATTATTATTATTTTTTTTTTAATAATAATTTCTTTTTTCTCTTTTTTTTTTCTTTTGTTTCTCTCTTTCCTTCCCCTCCTAATTCTCTTCTTAGAAAAAGGATAAGGTAAAATATTTTGTCCCAATTTTCAATATGTTATGATTTTCTTTTCTATAACATTCTGATCTGTCTTTGAAACAATTTTAAATCGAGATCAAACATAGATGAACTTTTTCCATTGAATCAATTCTGATTTTTTTGCCCAATAATATTTAACCCTAGTTGCCCCTGTCTCTGGAAAAAATCCGTCCCCTTCTGATAAGCAGCTTTTAGAATATTTTGGCCTCCACATCCATTTTGTCCTGGGATTTTGTTTTGATGAACAGGGCTTGGGTATGCTTTGTTTCCATATCCTTCTTGTTCTAATGCTTTGATGCTTCAGATTGTGCCATAATTACCACCTTGCTCCTGTGTCTCCACCCTCCTTTGCCCTTTCAATTTTTTGCAGGTTTTGATTAAATGAAGCTTGATCATTTAATATTTGTATTGGTAATGTCTGTGTTCCTTCTAATGAAAAAGAAAATCCTTCCAAGTCTGGGTCATGAACACCTGTTGAACTTCCTGTTCTTAATTACTCAATAAAAATATTAAAAACCTTTTGTCATTTATTGTCAATTTAAGCTTCATTTTTTCAAAATTCAAAATTACTTTACCTTGTTTGAGCCATGGTTGTCCCAAAATCAATTTCTCAGTCATCAAATGATCTGGCCATTCTTCACAATCTATTTTCATACACTCTTTATTGAACTTAACTTCAATAGAAGGTGAAGACAGACTCTGTATTATTTTTCCTTCCAAGGCTTTGATAAAGGTTTTGCTTTTGGTGCTTTAAGGTTAAAATTTTTCAACAAAGTTGAACTAATCAAATTCACATGTGCACCTGAATCTATCAACACCTTGATTTTTTCATTCTGACAATCCATTGTTATCACAGGCAAATGTTCTTTTTGTTTTAGATGTGTTTCACATAGAAGAACTTCTCTAAGGTTTTTGTTTTTTCTTATTCTTTCCTTTGCCTCCTGTTGAGCCTCTTTTCTAATGTTTTCCTCTTCTTTTTTCCTGTTTTGAGCTTGATGTAATCTTCTCCATTCAGAAGCAGTTAATGGGAAATCATACCTTTTAACTCTACATCCACTTATAAAATTTGGCATGATTTCTCCATCTATGTTAGCTAGTTGTATAGCTCCACTATTACTTATCTGATGTATAATGTACGGCCCATGTCCTTTCTTCTGAAACTTTTTCTGATGATCCTTGACTATGTAAGCCAGAACTAGATCTCCTTCTTGTAGATCTTTTTCTTTAATATGAACATCATGATAAGCTTTTTGTCTTTTCTTGTCTGCATAGATGCTCATGATTGCTTGGAGTCTAGAAGCTCCCAGTTTTTCCAGTTCTATTACTCTCTCAGATAATTCATGTCCAGTCCAATTGTAGTGACAACCCACTTTTAGTGTTGGAATGAGGAATTCCATAGGTAGAACTGCATTCTGCCCGTATACCAAATTAAATGGTGTAGTTCCTAATGCAGTTTTGTATGCCACTCTATAAGCCCATAGAACATGATTAAGTTGTAGATCCCAGTCATTCCTGTTTGTGTTTACTAGTTTTGACAGTACAGTACAAAGTACTTTATTAGTACTTTTTGCTAACCCATTGGCTTGTGGGTGATATGGGGCTGACTTTCTATGACTAATCAGGAAATATTCAGTTATGTTTTTGATGATTTGGTTTAAAAATGGGTCCCCCTATCACTTACCAATTCAATTGGAAGTCCAAATCTGGTGATGATATTCTCATAGAGAAATCTGGGAGTAGTATGAGCATCATTTCTTTTTGTGGCTTTGGCCTCGGCCCATTTTGTCAAGTAATCTGTAGCCACTATTATGTATTCAGCATGTGATTGTCTTGCTGGAGGATGTATAGGTCCAATGAAATCTAACCCCCATTTAGTAAAGGCTCTTGCTGAAATCAATGGAACGAATGGCATATTGTCTCTTTTATTTGGTTGACTCACCTTCTAACAATTGTCACATCTTTTCACATATGTTCTTGCATCAGGAAATAGGGTTGGCCACCAAAAGGCAGAATATAATATAAGTTTAGCCGTTCTGTCACTTGAGAAATGTCCTCCTTCCACTCCAGAATGTGCCATTTCCAACATTTCCAAATATTTATCTTCGGGAACACAAATTCTCAAATATCCATCCATCCCTCTCTTATATAATTGTTCTCCTATCAATTGATATTCTTCAGAGATTACTTGTAAATTTTTTGAATCTGCACCAGCTATTACTTGTTTTCCTTTCTTCTTCCTTTTCAACTCCTCAATGATGTTTTCACTCCATTCTGGATTTTTTTGAAACCAATATAGAGTAATAAGTTCTGAGTTTTGCAATGATTGGCATTCCCAACAATTAGAAATATATTTTGCTACATCTTGAATCTTATTAGGCCAATGTACTCCCATCCTGTTGAGATTACGTAGGGTAACTATTCTGGAATCATGAGTACAAGGGTTCCAACAATGATCTTTTCTAAGATATTCTTGTTGCTCTTCTTCTGGAGTACAATATTCTAATATGCCTGTATGGTTGAGGTGATACAAATGCCCGGCTAGCAACATAAAGTTTCTGCTTTGTAATACTAAGTGTGTGTTGTTTCCAAATGTTATGCAAGGTCCCATGGTTAACAAAGGTACTAAAGTCATGGCCCACTCAGGAACACTTTCTATTTTGAACAAATAAGTATCTGGCAGGTCATCATCTAAAGGTGAACTGGGTTCTTTAGACTGAATTCTAGACAAATGATCTGCTCTCAAATATGTTTTTCCTTGTCTGACCACCACCTCAAACTCAAACTCCATTAGTAAGAGGAACCATCTGACTATTCTACCAGTGTGACAAGGTTTATTTACCAAATATAGTAAAGCTTGATGGTCCACAAAGAACTTAAACGTGTTGGCTAATAGGTAATGTCTATATTTTTTCACAGCAAATATCATTCCCAACCCTTCCCTCTCAGCGGTTGTGTAATTTTTCTCTACTAAATTCAGTTGCCTACTAGCATAAGCCACTGGAAAATCTAATTTGCTTCCTTCTATTGGTTGTGCCAATACACATCCCAAAGCATAATTTGAAGCATCCACATGGACATGAAAAATTTTATCCCACTGAGGTGTTTTCAGAATTGGGGCTGTAACCAAAAAAGTTTTTAGGGTTTCAAAAGCTTGGTCACACTCCTTGGTCCACTCAACTTTGTAATTAGGGCATATAAAGGTTTAGCTATGTCAGCAAACTTGTGTACAAATTTTATGTAATACCCACAATGCCCCATGAAAGTTTGAAGTTCCTTCACATTTGTTGGTCTTGGAAGTTCTATTATGGCCTTTATTTTCTTCTCATCAGTTGAAATTCCATTTTTAGAGACTATGTGACCTAACATTCTTCCTTGTCTTACAAAGAATACACACTTTTCTGGATTTAAACATACTCTGTATGTTCTGCATTTCCTGAATATGTTTTCTAAATCTTGTAAGTGATCCTGTCTTTTTAATGAAAAAGTACACAGATCATCTACATAAATTTCCATTACACTCCTTAGGAACTCTTTGAAGATATGACACATCAATCTCTGAAAAGTTTCTGGGGCATTAGTTAACCCAAAGGGCATAACCCTAAAAGCATAAATTCCCCTTCTGTGGAAAAAGCAGTTTTATGTTGGTCTTCCAATGCTATTGGTACCTGATTGTATCCTGAAAAACTATCTAAAAAACTATAAACCTCCTTTCCTGCAACTCTTTCTAGAAGGTGGTCTGTTATAGGCAATGGGTAACTATCTCTTATAGTTGCTGCATTCACCTTCTTCAAGTTAATGCATACCCTAAGTTTCCCATTCTTTTTTGGTACCACAACTATAGGAGATATCCATTCTGTATACTCAATCTCATAGATGAAATTGGCAGCCAGCAACTTGTCAATTTCTTCCTTTATTTTAGCAGAGTATTTATCATTGAATGTGTAATGTCTCTGTTTGCTAGGTTTTGCATCAGGTGTAACAGGAATCTTATGCTCACAGATTTTAGGATCAATACCTTTCAAATCCTTGTAGCTATAAGCAAACACATCCCTATAGTTTCTGGCCAAACTTCTTAGTGCCTCCTCTTCTTGGTTTGTCATGTCATCAGCTACTACAATATGTCTTTCTTCTCCCTCTTCCTGAGTGATCATGACCTTTTTAGTTTGTTCCTCATTACCATAAGCTTCTCCTTTCTTCTTTTCTCTCTTTGGTTTCATTTTTAGAAGTAATCTGTCTTCTACTTCATAAGTCTTGAAATTTGCTGGTACATCAAACTGTTGATCTTTGTTTGTTTCTTTCTCCTTTTTCTCATCCTCTTGGTTTTCTTCTATTTCCTTGTGTTTGTTTTTCTTATATTTGCCTGAGATTTTATCTTTTATTGCATCTTCAGCTTTTACTCCTTCCAAATATTGTGTTTTCCCTTTTTTTTTAATATCATTTCTTCTTCCTGGTCCTCTTCTGTTTTTGATACCTTTATCATTTGTATTCAAATGTGAAAAACATCATACCCTTCTTCATTTTGAAATTCCACCCCTACATACTCATCACTGGCCAGATCCATGGTAGCCAAAATTTGGTTCCACCCATAAGGCTCAAATTCTTCATCTTTGAATTTTTGTGGTACATAGCTCTCATCTTGTAATTTTCTTCCTTCTACACAATGTTCTCTTCTCAATCTTCTTTTTCTATTTGTAAGATTTCTTATCATATTGCACTTCCATATTGATGATTCAGTTTCATTCTGGTCTTCCATTTCTGATTCTTCACTTAATTCTTGATTTTGATGTATTTTATACCATTCTTGAGGAGATATATCACAATAATGCCCATTTCTTAGATTCACTCTGGTTATTCTTCCTTTGCTCTGAAGGTATAGGCAATCATTACCCCAATCTTGCACAATTTGCATTTGTCTCATAAATGGCCTTCCTAGGATAATTTCATATGAAGTAGATTGTGGGAATTCAACTATGGCAAAGGTATGTTCTATCTCTATTCCACATATGTCCACAATCACTTTTTCCCATATTCCTAGGGGTTTCTCTATGTGTCCATTTGCAAGTTGCAATCTCATTTTGGTGGGTATTAATTCATTTTTCCCCCATTTTTCCCAAGTTTGTTTAGTCATGATGGCCACACCTGATCCACTATCCAGAATAGCTTAGGCATGGTTTTTACCAAATTGTATTTTTAGGGTTGAGTTTCCCTCTTCTCCTTCACAATATCCTCCTATCTTATCAATGGGAATGTACCACAATTCCTCCAATTCCTGCAGTTGTGGATGAAGATTTTCTGGTATTGTTTCCCATTTTTTCATTTTGTTTTGTAAATGAGGATTCTGTTTTACCAATTCCTCCATTGTAGTATGGTATAAAATTGTACATTGTTTATCTATATTTACATGGAATGTAATTTGTGGATTATCATCTTCCTGATTCATATTTCTCCTTGTTCTTATTGCCTCAGATTCCTCAACTGTTATTTGAGAATTATCTAATTCCCCCAGTTTAAGTTGTGCTTCCTATATGATTTGTTAACACTTTTGCATCCTTTCATGTTCTAAGTCTGGCATAGGATAAGCCATTACATGATCTGTAGGACTTGGTCCCTCTTGAATTCTTCCCATGTATGCTTTTATCAAGGTATCTAGACTCTGTGAATTTCTTATCTCTGACTGGGTTTGTGTCTTTTGAGAGGGAGTACTGTTTGACTGTTCCCTATTCTCCTCTTCCAAGTTTTTACCCATTCTTTTTTTCCTTTCCCATTTCCCTTTTTTGTCTATTTTTCTTCACTTTTGAAACTGATCCTTCATTTTGTTCCTTAGTTGTTTCTTGTTGTTTAGCTTGTGCCCTTGTTATAGCATTTATATTCACTTGGTCAATGTCACTCAATTCTTCTTGCTCCATGATGTTGACTGTTTTCAGTGGTATGTTATTAGATGTGTTTTGTTGTTTTTGAGGATTTCTTAAACAATCCTTTATTAAATTTTCCCTGCCACAATCCTTACAATAGGATCCCTCTATTCTTAATGTAGGAGGTTGTGGACAGTCTCTAATGAAATGTTCTCCCCCACATCTATAATAAGTTATCTTTGGTCCCCCTTTGAACTGAGGTTTTTGATTAGACATATAATTATTGGTTATATACATGAATGTGGCTGTATCCATCTCTATTCTCCCATTTTCCAAATCTAGGGCTTGTAGTTCTGGTTCTCTCAGTTCATATCCTTCCCATTCTTCCTGATATCCTTCATTCCATTGATAATCTTCCTTGTATGGTGATCTTATTCTTGAATTTCCCTCCTCTATTGGTGTGTATTTAACTGGTACCACATTTGTTGGTAATGGAGGTTGTTGCCCAAGTACAGGTCTAGGTTGCTCAATATATCTAGATTCTCTTTGACTTGCATAATCTCTCTCCTTAATGGGTTGTTTGTTGTAGAAACAGTCTTCTCTAGTATGATTTGTCCATTTCCTCTCTAGTGTACAGTATTTGAGTGTTTTTCTGTCTTGCAAGTGTTGTGATTTTTGATATGGACATTGTTGTACCAAATGATTTTCTCCACAATTATAGCATTTTTTATTTGTTGCTATCTTGGTATTTATCAAATTTGTTTTAGTGCTGACTTCTAGGGCTTTAGCAATGGCTTGAGCCAATTCTTCTGCTGGTGGGATTTTATCTTCATTTGTTCTAGATTGATCAAATGCTAATAGGTCTTGGCCTCTGTTATCTTCCAAATCTATTGCCTCTTTCACACATGCTCCTAGGTCAGGGCATCTCCTATAATACACTAGGGTTCTTAATTGAGCACTTCTTAATCCTTCTATGAATAGGGATACCTGTCTTGCCATGGAAGGTACTTCTTCTCTGGGACATCTGTCAATGTACTGCTTGAATCTCCTAGCTCCCTCTCTGACATTTTCATCTTTTTGCTGTTTAAAGCTATGTATTAGTGTGGTTGTGCTATGTTTTATTCTAGTCTTTGAGAATTCTCCAATGAAGGCTTATAGAAAGGATTCAATATCTAGATACATTTCCTTTCTTAAGGGAATGAACCAGGATAATGCAGGTCCTGTTAGGGTTAGACCAAATGCTTCAAATTGGACTTTGTAATCCTCTACTTCTTCATCTCTAATTAATTGCCTAAATTCTGCAGCATGAGCATGAGGATCAGATATCCTTCATATTGATTTTTCATGCATTTGGCTACTTGATATGGTCTAAGCATTCTACCCTGATTTTGCCACTGATGTCTTCTTCTTAGTGGGAAATCATTAAATCCTTCTGGTTCCTTTTCAAAAGGATTTGGGGAAGTATGTGTTCTCCTACCTTGTGGTTGTTCACCATTACTGTGAATTTCATGTGGTCTTGGCAAATCTGATTGCCCTAGGTTCTGTTCCCAAGGTCTTTTGTCTGCACATTGCCCTAGGTCATTTGAATTTTCTGGGTCTTGTGAGAAGATGTATACACACCCCTGCATATCCTCATATTTACCATCTTTGAGTTGAGCTACTGGTGTTATGTTCAGGGGAACTTCTAAGTTTCTCAATTTAATGAGAAACTTATGCATTCCATCCTGATATACATAGGTTTCAAACCTATTTGTATACATATATTTGAGGATGTTTCTATAATCCCCAGTTTCAATGGACTCATTTGTTTCATTTAAATTTTCCATGTTGTTTTCTTGCCCTAAATCTCTTTCTTGCAATTCCCCTACCACCATCTCTATTTCTTTCCTTCCTAGTTCTTGCTGGGAATGTGTGTACAATTTATTACCAGACCTAAGGATCATTCAATTAATTTCCACGATTCTGTGACCAAAATCGTGATTTCCACGATTTTCTGGTGAAAATCGTGATTTCCACGATTCTGTGATCAGAATCGTGTTTTCCACGGTTTTGTGGTGAAAATCGTGTTTATCACGATTCTGTGATAAAAATCGTGTTTTCCACAATTTTGTGGTGAAAATCGTGTTTATCACGATTCTGTGATAAAAATCGTGTTTTCCACAATTTTGTGTGAAAATCGTGATTTTCACGATTCTGTGATCAAAATCGTGTTTTTCACGATTTTGTGTGAAAATCGTGATTTCCACGATTCTGTGATCAAAGTCGTGTTTTTCACGATTTTATTATATTGATTCTTACTTTACAATAGTCTGTGTAAATGTATGTGCATATGATTAGGAATTTAAAATCCATTGTGATTGTCTGATAAAACAATGATTCTTACTTCACAATAGTATGTGTAAGTGTATGTGCATATGATTAGGAATTTAAAATCTATTGTGATACATTAAATTTATTATTGAAAGTTCTATCCTAATTGTTTGACTCAACATTGATCGAACTATTTGTTGGAGTTAGACGTCTGCATAAGCACGCGAACAGCACAAGGAAGAAGAAGAAGAAGCTTGGAGCTCAATACACAATACTGAATGTATTACCACTAGAATGTACAAAGATAAGTAGCCCATTAGGGCAATAAGTGTATATACAAGCCGAGGGGAAAAAACCTCCTAAAGAGGAGAAAAAGTGCCCCAGCGGTCCTAGAGTGTTCACACGCATCACTACCTAAATATATCAACAAATCCTTCCTAGGGGTGATGCAGTGAACAAGGAGCTGGCACTCATGTATAAGGAAGTGCCAAGCTATGTGGAATCAATCCAAAAAAGGAAGTAAGACCAAAGATTTGTGGAAAGCTTCAAAATTCTCCCTAGATAGAGCTTTTGTGAAAAGGTCTGCAATATTCTCCTGTGTGGGCACATATGCCAAGCTGATCTCCCCAACAGAGAACCTCTCTCTAACATAATGATAATGCACCTCAATGTGCTTAGTGTGAGCATGGAACACAGGGTTCCTCACATTTGCCAATGTGCTCTGACTATCAGTGAAGATGGTGGTGGTAGAAGACTGACCAACACCCAAATTAGCCATAAGGCATTTGAGCCACACACTCAACAATCGTTGTGAAAGCTGCCCTATAATCAGCTTTACAATTGGAAGTGGCCACAATAGGCTGCTTCTTGCTCAGCCAAGATATGCATGAGCTACCAAGCATGAAGCAAAAACCACTAGTGGACACACGAGTGTCATATCAACCAGCCCAATTAGAGTAAAAAAAAGCATGGAGATCTAGCGGTAGTGATCCCCCCTTGGGATAAAACAACCCAAGTAGTCGAGTACCACTCAAGTAAAGAAAGATGCGCTTAAACACCTTTCAATGCTTGAGTCTTGGGCAATGCATAAACCTGCTCATCTCTGAGATAGCAAACTGAATATCTGGCGGAGTAATGCATAAGTAAATCAAGCATCCAACAACCTGCTGATAGAGAACAACATCAAATGCATCTCCAGCATCATGAAGACTCAGTCTTAAACCTATCTCCATAGGAGTGGCAATAGGTTTACAATCTTCAAGGCCAAAACACTACAATAATGTGTCAATATATTTCGTTTGACACAAATCCATTCCACCATCAACGTGCATAAATTGAATGCCCAAATAATGATGCAAATGCCCGAAATAAGACGACTCAAATGAGGCATGAAAATCAGCCTTAAAATCAGCAATATGCCTCTCATGAGGACGAGTGAGCAGCATGTCATCAACATAAACCACAATGATCAGAAGTACATCATTAGCAGGCTTAACATATAAGGTGCTTTCAATTGGACTATTCTCAAAACCATGTGCAATCAGATAGGCATGTATCTTTTCATACCAAGCACGTTGTGGGCGCGATTTCTGACGACTGGCGGATCAATTCAGTCGCCTCGCTAACGGCGCACGCGGGGTGACTTTGCGGAACAGGTACAAGTATAACTTCTCCTAAGGTCCGTAAGGTGAAGCGTTCCTATAAAGTTCAACTGCATCAAAATAAGAAGGTAGGATAATCTTTTCACTAACTATTTGATCTTTTATAGTTTCGTTTGTTTCTTCTTGGACATTTTCTATGTTTCTATCTACAGTTGGAGGAAAATTTTCTTCACTAACACTAGAAGGAACAGTAGAAAGTAAAGTTATAGTTGTTCTAGGATCATGCAAAGATTCTTCTACTATTACTTCTTTTATTAATTCTTTATCTTCTATTGGTTTAGGAAACAACAATTCAAAAGTTGATGAAGGTAGAAAGATGTTACTAGAAGAACTTTCTTTAGACATAAAATTAATGGTGCTAAATTAATAACCAAATTCCTTTACAAATCATAAGATGATGTTTTAAATGATAGCCTAAAAAAATAGCCTATACAAGCTAATAAAAGTTTCAAATTAAGGGTAATCTTTGCTTTTCAAACTTCAGGTCACATGTGAATTTCCAGTTCGCCAGTTGCTCTCTGAAAAAAAGACATGAAAAATATTAGTATGCATTTATAAAATAACTACACTCATTTAAAACTTAAACAAATTTAGTTAAATCATTTACTCAAACATACATATTACAATAAAATAATACATTCATACAATTACTTTAGCATACATAAATCATTCATATAAGTACATTGTTTCATTTACTTATACATATTTAAACATATTATATAAGCTAACATGCATATACATACATACATAACTTAGATACTCTAACATAACTCAAATGCATGCATATTCATGCATAAGTGAATATGCATACATACTCAACATACACACATGCATAAATACTTACACTAACACACATATGCATATCATACATATACATGCTTACATACATGACATGCACACATTCATGCATAAACATGTATACATAACACACATACATATGAACATGCATGCACTACCTTACACCCTTCCACACATACACTCAGACTCATGCACTAAATGAACATGCATACAACAAACCTACATGCACTAATAACTATGCATAAGCATACCTGCACATGCATAAATATACATGCATTAGCAATCATGCATAAACATGCATGTACTATCATGCAACAAGAAAACATGCATGACATGCATACATACATGCAAACACTATCAACATGCATGCACACATGATATAACATCAAAAGTATATACAGTAATGAACTAACATGGATAAATTTCTAACATGCATTAGCTAAATATACATTTACATGCAAAACAATATTCATACTCTTAATATACTTCTAACATTCATAAACATACCTATCATCTACATGCATATCCTAACATCTAACATGCACTTTCTTAACTAACATGCTTTAACATCCCTTACTTCTAACATCTAGCATGCATTGCTTAAGATTTAACGTGTATTACCATTTACTAACATGCATCAACATAAACTATCATACCTAACATGCACTAACATACTTATCATGTACTAACATGCACTAATATACTTATCATGCACTAACATGCACTAATAACTAACATGGGTTCATGCACTAACACTAACATGGGTTCATGCACTAACACTAACATGGGTACAATTAATTACCGACATGCCTATCATGATACATGGGTAAATGAACTTAGGTATAATTCAAGCTAAGGGTTGAAGAAGCTTGGGTTAAGGGTAAGGTAAAGAAAGGAAAGGATAAAAGAAGATAGATTAGGGAAATTATTTGGTTAGGGTAATCCTTCTTGTCTCTTACCTGTGAACATACAAAAAACATTAGGATAATCAAATCATACATTTAAGCAATCAATCTATTTTAAAAACACACACTCACTCATACATAAATAGATACATAAACATATATACTTATATTAAAACAAATACATTTAAGTTATAAATATTCATATGCACACACATATATAAATAAATACATACACATATACATAGGAAACATATACATATATTAAATTATACATATTCAAATATTAATATATAAAAATACACCTTTATATTTCATATTCTCATTTTTTAAGTGTTTATTTAATAAATATATTTAAACATAAATATTAAAGATAATATTAAAATATAAACATAAAATATTTAATATATCTAAACTATAAAGTAAATACATATGTAAACATAATTCTTTAACAAAAGGAAAATAAACAGTAGCTAATAAAAATAAAAAACAAAAGCTAAAAAAATAAAAGAAAATAAAAAATCTCTCTTTCTTTCTCTCTCTCTCTCTCTTTTTCTCTCTTTCTCTCTCTCTCTGTCTCCCTCTCTCTCTCTCTCTTAATCTCTCTCTTTCTCTCTCTCTCTCTCTCTACTGCGCGCGCGACGCTGCTGCGCCGCCGGCAGCAGAGAAAGAGGGGGAGAGGGAAAGAAATAAAATAAAATAGATTAAAAAAAAAAAGAAAAAAGAAAAGAGAAAAAAAAAAGAACTCTCCACTCTCTCTCTTCTCTCTCTCTCTCTCTCTCTCTCTCTCTCTCTCTCTCTCTCTCTCTCTCTCTCTCTCTCTCTCTCTCTCTCTGCTGTGCGCGCAGCAGAGCTGCGCCGCCGGCAGAGAAAGGGAGGGAGAGGGAGAGAAAAAATTATTTAAATTAAAGAAGAGGAGGGGAAAAAGACAGAGGGAAAGAAAAAGAAAGGGGAAAAAAGAATGGAAGAAAAGAAGAAGAAAATATCTGTAATTCCTAAAAAAATTTGCCTTCCCAAAACTGAAGGACAAGAGAGATGGTCTTCTCTCTCTCCTCCTGTCAGAGAGCTTCCATAGAACTAAGTGCAAACAATTTGACTATAGTCTAGAGCATAGTAAATACCTGAAAAAAAGACATGAACTTGTGAGCACGTACTCCCTTCTTAAATAGATGTGAGTAGCCCACCATAGCCTACTTTTCTCTTTAGATAACTCAACCAATTTACCAAATTTGACTCCACATCACTCAACAACTTTTTAGGCGTGGGATTTTTCCCCAATTGAATTTCCCCAATTTCAACCAACTATCTAAATATCCTATGGACCAAGTTCTTTAGAATTTAAATAACTTTTCATTTATTCTTTTTTATTTATTTTAAATACTAAACTTTAGAATAAATACTATACCTTAGCTAAAATTTAATTTAACCCATTTTAATTATTACCTTAGGCTTAATGAAATTAAATAATTAATATTATTTATCTAATATTTTAATAAGGTTCCATATGATAAAATTAACCTATTTAACAATTTATTTATAAACTACAACTCACTTATTTAGTCATTTAACCTTAGGTTTACCCTACAACTAACTTTAAACCACATCAATTAACTCTAACTAACCCATAAACCTATTCTCTAACCTTCCATAACCCTCTAGGGTGAATATTTAACCCTTACTTAATCATACATTTTAACTAGAACCCTAAAGTTCATGCTTAAAACATACATTTAACCCTTAATTACCCATAAATTTTAACTAGAACATGCATATGACCCATAATTACCCTTGCATTTAAGCTAGAACCCTAAAGTTCATGCTTAAAACATACATTTAACCCTTAATTACCCATAAATTTTAACTAGAACATGCATATGACCCATAATTACCCTTGCATTTAAGCTAGAACCCTATAATTCATGCCCAAAACGTATATATAACCCTTAAATACCCTTACATTTACTTTTAAAACATAAACATACCCTTAACTAGCCCTTGTTTTATCATCTAAACCCATAAATAAACTGAAATGAATACTTCCCATCTTGATTTTGGTCAGCAAACTTCTTTTCCTGCAAAATTTAAAGTCAAATATTAGTCAAAATTTCATAAATTAACCAATACTAATAACAATCATTTAATCTTTTAATTTTTGTAATATTTTAAGAGTAACAATTTTTCTCCGACATCCGCCCCCACTAAACCTGCACATCGTCCCGATGGGCCAACCTGCAGTTTCAAGTGGAACAAATCAAATTCTTTTAACAATAATTTTAAATCATTTCAAAATTTTATTACATCATGCATTCACACTTTATGCAATTTAAAAAGATTTGTACAATTCATTTGAAAAATATCAACATAGAAATAAGTTATAAAATATCATGTCATATTTTTGAATCCACATTTAAACAAATATTTATAAGAATAAATCATAAGTCTTATAGTCGTTCTGTTCATGTCACTTGCTAAGAATAAGTAACTTATCCTTCATAACAGCATATACAAAAAGAAAACTTTTTCCATCAGATAACAGAATTATATGCCTCCTACTTTTATTTCCTATGGTCTGACTCTCTTTTTTTTTTTTTTTTCTTAAATCATTTCATTTTTCTTACTTCATCCCAACTCAGTTTTTTCTTTAATTTTTAACAAATCGGCCTATACCGAAATTGGGTGCGACTCCTGGACTTGTCCACCCGGCCAAGTTTACCCCACTTGTCTGCCAACCCGGTATAGCGCACGACAAACTATGTCAGCCCTACATGAAATCGACGTCAGCTCGTGGCTCTGATCGCCCAACCAGAGTAACTCCACCCGCCTACCGACCCATGCAGGCGCATGACAACATATAGGTTAGGCCTATGATGAAACTAGTTGCAGCTCGTGGCCTTGATCACCCGACCAAGGTTGTTCCACTCGCCTACTAGCCCAACATAGCACACTAACAACAAACACATACATATAAACTAGTTGGGTATGAAGTTTTTACTTAATTTTTATTTTATTTAGAGGTTAGATCTCATAAAAAATAAAAGCAAGATACAAAATCCCATTTACTAATGAATAAAATTTCTTTTAAGCATATACATATATTCAAAATAAGACTACCTTTCCTTTTACAAATTTCCAATTCCAAAATTTCTATTTAACTTCCTGATTCAGTTCATATAAATACGAGTTATTATGCTTCAATCATAAATATTTCAGATATTTCTATATCTTAATTCTATTTGAATTTTTTAAATAAATTGTAACATATCCTTTTAATACATGCAGTAATGCTTATGCATATACACAAAAAATTAAAGAATCTCTAATCAAAACTGTTTCACCTGATTTAAATCGTCATCTTCATTTTTGGCAGCATCTTCTTCAGCATCATTGTCTTCAATTTCATATTCTTCATTGTTTCTCTTTTTAAATAGCTTAACTCTTTTCCCTGCAATCAAATTTCTCAATAAAGAACCATCAAATTCTCTAAGCTTAAATGTACCATTTTCAATACAGTCACAACTACATATGGTCCAAACCATCTCTTAATTAATTTTTTCCTAGCATCATACTGAGTATCAAAAGTGCTATCATAAACTAAAACCCAGTCACCTACTTCTATAGTACAAGGTCTAAGTCTATGTTTTTTATCAAAATAGATTTTATTTTTAAGACGTGAATTTTTAATTTTCTGAACAGCTTCTTCAATCATTTTATTACCTATATTTAACTGCATAATCCTAACTGAAATTAGATCTTCACGAGTCATCTCATTATTCCACGGAAGTGTCGTCCATGAAATAATCTGGGACTGGATAGGAAAAATCGGTTTTTGACAGTACATTAGTTCTGCAGGCATAAATCCTGTAGACCTAGTATACGTCATCCTGTCTGCCCAAAGTGCAAAAGGAAGGAATCTAGGCCACTGTTGCGTATCACCATTGCAGGCCTTAGAAATTGCCTTCACAATAGAGGGATGACCCCGCTCAATCTTACCATTAGACTCCGGATTATAAGCAGTAGTGAGAGACAGACGAATCCCATGCAGATCAAAGAATTCTCTAGCCTCTCTAGCATCTAACTCTCCCCTATCTGCCACTATCTTCTCTACATAGCCAAATCTACTAATAACTTCTTCTAGTAAAAATTTACATACGTTAAAAGTAGTTTTAGTACGAAGCGCTCTACCTTCTACATGATTAGTCAGGTCTTCTCTAGCTAAAACTATATATTTCATCTTATCTAATCCTTTAGGCATGGTCACTAAATCAACTACCCACTTGTAATGAATACAAGGAGGATAGGTAGGGTGCAAAGGTTCTCTATGCCTAACTGACGAATGTACCTGACATGTAGTACAAGTACTAACAAAGTCACGTACATTCACATACATACCCGGCCACCAGTAGGCTTCTCTAATTTTATCATAAGTTGCATAAAAGCCTTTATGACCTGCCCAAAGAGTCTCATGCATATCTATCATAACTTTATTTTGCAGTTTTTTATTTCCTAAAACTCGCTGAGGATATCTAATCTTCCCTTTAGCATGTCGCCAAATAAAACCATCTTTTAGGAAAAAATTAAACGCACGTTTCCTAATATCTCTAAATCTATAAGCTGACCAAATAGGTAATTGCTTCAGAGTACTAAGATAATAACCTATATCATACCAAATCCCTTCATACTCATTTTCATTAAATTTTTCATATACATATATATCAGAAATATAATTAATTACATTTAAATCAGTTTTAGTCAATTCATCATCTTCAAATTTAGCCCTAGAAAGCATATCTGCAACGGAATTAGTTTTACCAGAAATATGATTTAAAATAGGATTAATAAACTTAATATATGATATCCATCTTAACATAGCTATATCAGGCGAAGAACAGTTAGTAATCATTCCTATTAAAGGTAAACAATCTGTTTCTATGATGACATTAGCTCCTATAAAATGCTCTTTATCATTTTTTAATGCAGTAACTAAACCCCATAATTCTCGTTTTATTTGTGGATAATTTCTTTGAGTTTCATGCAAAATTTTAGCTCCGAATCTAATAGCATATCTATTTCCCTCACTATCATCTTGACCTATTACCCAGCCTATTCCTATAGGGCTAGTATCTACAGTTAAAATAATCGGTTTATTGTTTGAATAATCTACACGTTTCAAAACTGGTGCATTAGAAAGCAAATTTTTTAATTTTTTCATCGTTTTAACATGAGTTTCAGTCCATTTAAATTTTCTGTTTTTCCTAAGTAAATCGTACAATGGATTAGCTACATGGGCATAATGCGGAATCCAAATTGCATAAAATACACATGCTCCTAAGAAACGTCTAACTTCACTAATGTTTTTACAGGTTTCAGATAGTTTATTAATAGCATCTACTTTTTGAGGATAAGGCCTACGACCGTAATAACCACATAAATGTCCCACAATTAAAACTTCATTAACTCCAAAAACTGATTTTTCTATAGAAAAAGTTAATCCTACTTCTTCAAATCTTTTTAGAATTTTTTCACAATCTAAAATATGATTAGCTACAAATTTCCTACATCCTAATGCATCTAATGTCTCATCTTTTTCTTTTTCTTCACATCCTTTAATTGGGATATCATCTATAAACGGCATGGTCACATTAGGAATAAAATCATGAAGAACCCTATTCATTGCGTTCATCATATGTGCTACCGAATTTGTAGCTCCTTGAGGAAGAGTACACATACGAACTAATCCTAAAGGAGTCTTCATCGTGGTAATATCTCTACTTTCAGTAGCAAGCTGAAACTGGTCATATCCTGAATATAAGTCACCCATAGAGTAGATAGAATGCCCAGCAAAAGCTTCGGAAAATTCTCCTACAATAGGGCCGGTTCCCACGTTCCTAATAGTAACTTTATTTACGGGTTGTAAGTCTTGAATAAATCTAAGTTTACCATTCTTTTTAGGAACAGTAAACCATCTATTAGAATAAGGTGCAGAGGAAGGTTCTAATATTTTCATTTTCATCTTCTCCTTAAGCAGTTTCATTAGCTCAGGTAAATGAGCCTTTGGAACTGGTATAGGGCGAAGATTCCAAGGTATGTGGGCTATAGTAAATATGATCATTAGAGAAACTAATCTAGGATCAACACATCCTATTTCCTGAGGATAAAGAGAAAACGCTCTACCATGTTTTTTAATCATTTCACGAAATAATTCTTGTTCAGTTGGTAATAAAAAAGAATTTTCATTTCCAATTTTTATTAATTTAATAGTTTCTTCAGTAAATTTATGACCTATTTTAGACATGTCCCGTAAGATAGGATCGTTAGCTACTTGTTTAATTTTTAAATCACTTCCTTCAGGTAAAGCTTGAGCTACAGGTTTCACTTTTTTATCTACTGTTTTATATTTTGTATTAATTTGAACTTCATGAAAGTCAGAAACAAATTTTGAAATTAAATCATATTCATTTAATGAGTTTAAAAGAATAACATGTAATAATTTTTCATCATGTAAAGTTTCGTCAATTTCATCAAATAAAGTAGAGGAAAAAGAAGTTTCAATTATGTTTTCAATATTTTCAGTTTTAGACATATATCCTTTATCTTCAAAATATTTTTCATATTTTTTTATTGTTTTTCTAGGAATATCTTTGTTGTTTAGAATTTGTAATTTTGAAGATGAAAAATAAACAGATACATTTTCTATTTTATTTTCACATTTATGCGAGATATCAAACCAGTTACCACTGTTGTCTCGCTCAACAATGGTCTCTAGTAAAAATTTTGATCAAAGTATGTTCCAGAATCACTAAGAGGTAAATGACTCTCGTGCATTTTTTCTTGTGACCTGATAGGTGTTTTCCTAATTTGTTCTCTGTTTCTAATATGATTCGGGTTAAGAGTCATTACTTGTAAGGATTGTAAGTCATCTTTTGATCTAAATCTAGCATACGCGGATCCATCGTCCATTATTTTAGTTTCCATTCTAGTTTCACAGATAAAAGGTTGTCCTAAGATAATTTCATATGAACAGTTATCTTGTATAAAAAAATGAAATGTTTCACTAATTCCTCCTATTGATATTGGAATGTTGGCACATGCTCCTAGAAGTGCACCACATCCGTTGTCTGCTGTTCTCATAATCCACCCATGCTGTTTATCTATAGGCCATCTAAATTTATCATATAGTTCTTTTGATATTACGTTTATTTCTGAACCTGAATCTAGTAAGGCTAAAGCTGTACAAGAATTTTTCCTATCTCCTAAGTTTACTTTGATTTCTGGTGTTCCCCTGGCCCAAAAACTCTTTTTGTAATTGCTTTCAGATTTTTCCTGTATATTATCTGGAATTATAGGTCCTAGAAAATTTTTATTAACATATCCTTCACTTTCTTCCTCATCATCAGAGTCAGAAAGAAAGGAATCTTTAGAAATGTGAGTTACATTTATATTGTCAGTCATTTCAGTATCGATATTTAAAGGAAATCTTTTTCTTTTTATCATTTTGATAAAGTTATCTTTAAATTCTAATTTAGCTATAGTAAATATTTGTTCAAGCGACATAGTTACTTGACTTTTTAAAAGAATATCATACAGTATTTCCTTTGTGTCATTTTTTTGTTCAAGTTCTGATGATAAAATAGCTTTTGGAATTCTTTTAGGCTTCTTGGTTTTTTCCTCATTTTTATCTATTTCTTCATTAGTCTTTGAATCTAATTCACTAGGTTTGTTTGATGTTTCAAGTTGTTTGCCTTCCCGTATCTCTCTTCTTCTCTGCTCATTTGAATCTAAATTTGTTTTTTCATTAAATTGTACATTTTTAGGTTCTTGTCTCATTTGCTTTCTAGTTACTCTTTGATTGGATTCATCTAGATCTTGAATTTCATCTCTTTTTCTCTTTTCTTCCACATTTGCAATATGTGAAAAGATAGAGAAATTATCTATAGGTGAGTTCCATGCAGTTTTGTTCATTATATCATCTCTTGCTTTTATAAAGGCTTCTATTGAATAATTTTTGGTTTCTTTTGATGTATCATCATCTAAGTCACTTTCATCGCATTCTAATCTAACCCCAGATGAGCTTCTTTGTGCTTCTGATATATTTTCATATAGTTTTTGCATTCCACCTTTTCCCCAATTTACAGCTAGAGGGAGGTGGGTGCGATAGTCACATAGTTTTTTATCAATATCAATAACTAGTTTTCTTTCTTTTGCTTCTTTTAATGATTCACAAGCATAAGACATATGTTCAGTGGAGTCACACCAAACACATCGTCGGATGGGTGCGCCTCTTCGTTCATTATCCTAAGCTACTGGTTGATTCTGAGCTAATGGTTGATTCAATACAGGTGCTAAAGGTATAGGATTTATTTGAGGGGCATGAGTAAATTGTGGTCCTAGAATCGTTCTATCTTGCAGGCTAACTAAGGAATGAACTATATTTTGAAGTGTTGCCACTTCTTTAGATATGTTCGTATGCATTTGCATCATATTATCTATTTTATTGAATAATATTTCAAATTGTAATTCAATAGGCACTTTTGATGTTGATGCCTGTTCAGTTAAACTAGAGTTTATATTAATTTTTGCATTTTGAGTAGTTGGTTCTACTGTGGGAAAACTTAAATTCATATCATATAATAATGATTGTCTTTGTTTCTTCTGAGCTACAACTTCTACTACTTGTTTAAGTACCCCCCAGTCTTCTGTCAAACCATATCTTTTTCCCGGTTCTTCTAGTCTTCTTTCTACTTCACTTCTAATATCTGTCGGTAATACCTTTAGGAAATAAAGCACTATATCTGGTGTAAGGGCAGTCCTATCTTGTTCAGGCAGTTGGGAAAATCTCTTCATAAATTCTCCATGTAATTGAGTAAGTGAAATTTGGGTTTTTGGTGAGCTAAGCCATTTCATAAATCCCTCCCTACTGTGTTGACTAAAATCTTCTAAGTAAAAATCTTTGTGCATTTGTTTTTTAAATTCTTCCCATTCAAGTGCTTTATAAGGTTCAATAACACTATTAGTTGAGCCTATTGCAAGTCTAACTAGAAATGATACCCATTTATCTACTGGTAACCCATGTAATTTTGCTAGGTCTTCAAAAGTGTCTAAATAGTTCGTTGTATTAACTCCTGTGAACTTCCCTTTTTCTTTTAACATAGCCTCAACTACTTTTTGGCCTTGGGTTTCTGACATCATATTTTTAAATAACTCATCCATTTTGATATGAATAATAGAACTAGACCTAAGTTTCTTAATATATTCCTTAACTTCTTCTTGAACTTTGGATTTCTGTTCCCTTATCAACCTAACTAAGTTACCTGATTCCAGCTTTACTTAAATTTTAAACTTTTTAAACAAGTCTTAGAAAAAATAAACTAATTTCCCAAATGAAAATTCTTAATGAATTTTCAGCTAAATTAAGCTATTTTAACAATAAAAAATGAATCTAGATACTAACTTTTCAAATAAATTTCTTTTTGATTGATTTAATTAAAATTGCACTAATCAAACAATCTTAAATAAATACTATCTTTTAAATAAAATACTTTTTGAGTCTAACAATTCCTACTAGTTTAAAGAAAATAAATTCTAACTTTCAAATAAAATTTAAATCTAGCAATTTCTATTATCTTAATAAAATAAATTCTATCTTTCAAATAAAATGAATTTTAAATCTATCAATTCCTACTATCTTAATGAAAAGAAATTCTAGCTTTTAAATGAAATGAACTTTAAATCTAGCAATTAAACTTTCCTAAAATTCTACTTAAATAGACACAAACAGATGCAAGTTAAGAAAATATACCTCACACCTGACAGTTGGAGCAGAAGCTAGTGTGCATGTGAAATTTTCAAGTTACATTTGTTGATTATAAATGCCTAATACAAAATCTAAGTGTTGTGAGTGCAAACGTTTTTCTTCAAAATCTTGATGGTAAAGGTGTAGAGACGAGGTTTACTACTTGCCTATTCCCGTGGAGGCGCTCAGAGCATAAGCTCAGCCCTCAACAACCAGGGAATTACAAGGTTTGTATTATCTACCCCTGCACGATGACCACCTCAAGCTGCCGCAACCACGTCGTCTAAACCAAGCTAATGCATATGCTAGGAGAGGAAAAGTTTTATACCTGTTCCACTGTGCCGTTGTTTTCACGTCAGGTTCAAAGTGTGGGCGCGATTTCTGACGACTGGCGGATCAATTCAGTCGCCTCGCTAACGGCACACGCGGGGTGACTTTGCGGAACAGGTACAAGTATAACTTCTCCTAAGGTCCGTAAGGTGAAGCGTTCCTATAAAGTTCAACTGCATCAAAATAAGAAGGTAGGATAATCTTTTCACTAACTATTTGATCTTTTATAGTTTCGTTTGTTTCTTCTTGGACATTTTCTATGTTTCTATCTACAGTTGGAGGAAAATTTTCTTCACTAACACTAGAAGGAACAGTAGAAAGTAAAGTTATAGTTGTTCTAGGATCATGCAAAGATTCTTCTACTATTACTTCTTGTATTAATTCTTTATCTTCTATTGGTTTAGGAAACAACAATTCAAAAGTTGATGAAGGTAGAAAGATGTTACTAGAAGAACTTTCTTTAGACATAAAATTAATGGTGCTAAATTAATAACCAAATTCCTTTACAAATCATAAGATGATGTTTTAAATGATAGCCTAAAAAAATAGCCTATACAAGCTAATAAAAGTTTCAAATTAAGGGTAATCTTTGCTTTTCAAACTTCAGGTCACATGTGAATTTCCAGTTCGCCAGTTGCTCTCTGAAAAAAAGACATGAAAAATATTAGTATGCATTTATAAAATAACTACACTCATTTAAAACTTAAATAAATTTAGTTAAATCATTTACTCAAACATACATATTACAATAAAATAATACATTCATACAATTACTTTAGCATACATAAATCATTCATATAAGTACATTGTTTCATTTACTTATACATATTTAAACATATTATATAAGCTAACATGCATATACATACATACATAACTTAGATACTCTAACATAACTCAAATGCATGCATATTCATGCATAAGTGAATATGCATACATACTCAACATACACACATGCATAAATACTTACACTAACACACATATGCATATCATACATATACATGCTTACATACATGACATGCACACATTCATGCATAAACATGTATACATAACACACATACATATGAACATGCATGCACTACCTTACACCCTTCCACACATACACTCAGACTCATGCACTAAATGAACATGCATACAACAAACCTACATGCACTAATAACTATGCATAAGCATACCTGCACATGCATAAATATACATGCATTAGCAATCATGCATAAACATGCATGTACTATCATGCAACAAGCAAACATGCATGACATGCATACATACATGCAAACACTATCAACATGCATGCACACATGATATAACATCAAAAGTATATACAGTAATGAACTAACATGGATAAATTTCTAACATGCATTAGCTACATATACATTTACATGCAAAACAATATTCATACTCTTAATATACTTCTAACATTCATAAACATACCTATCATCTACATGCATATCCTAACATCTAACATGCACTTTCTTAACTAACATGCTTTAACATCCCTTACTTCTAACATCTAGCATGCATTGCTTAAGATTTAACGTGTATTACCATTTACTAACATGCATCAACATAAACTATCATACCTAACATGCACTAACATACTTATCATGTACTAACATGCACTAATATACTTATCATGCACTAACATGCACTAATAACTAACATGGGTTCATGCACTAACACTAACATGGGTTCATGCACTAACACTAACATGGGTACAATTAATTACTGACATGCCTATCATGATACATGGGTAAATGAACTTAGGTATAATTCAAGCTAAGGGTTGAAGAAGCTTGGGTTAAGGGTAAGGTAAAGAAAGGAAAGGATAAAAGAAGATAGATTAGGGAAATTATTTGGTTAGGGTAATCGTTCTTGTCTCTTACCTGTGAACATACAAAAAACATTAGGATAATCAAATCATACATTTAAGCAATCAATCTATTTTAAAAACACACACTCACTCATACATAAATAGATACATAAACATATATACTTATATTAAAACAAATACATTTAAGTTATAAATATTCATATGCACACACATATATAAATAAATACATACACATATACATAGGAAACATATACATATATTAAATTATACATATTCAAATATTAATATATAAAAATACACCTTTATATTTCATATTCTCATTTTTTAAGTGTTTATTTAATAAATATATTTAAACATAAATATTAAAGATAATATTAAAATATAAACATAAAATATTTAATATATCTAAACTATAAAGTAAATACATATGTAAACATAATTCTTTAACAAAAGGAAAATAAACAGTAGCTAATAAAAATAAAAAACAAAAGCTAAAAAAATAAAAGAAAATAAAAAATCTCTCTTTCTTTCTCTCTCTCTCTCTCTCTCTTTTTCTCTCTTTCTCTCTCTCTCTGTCTCCCTCTCTCTCTCTCTCTCTTAATCTCTCTCTTTCTCTCTCTCTCTCTACTGCGCGCGCGGCGCTGCTGCGCCGCCGGCAGCAGAGAAAGAGGGGGAGAGGGAAAGAAATAAAATAAAATAGATAAAAAAAAAGAAAAAAGAAAAGAGAAAAAAAAAGAACTCTCCACTCTCTCTCTTCTCTCTCTCTCTCTCTCTCTCTCTCTCTCTCTCTCTCTCTCTCTCTCTCTCTCTCTCTCTCTCTCTCTCTCTCTCTCTCTCTCTCTCTGCTGTGCGCGCAGCAGAGCTGCGCCGCCGGCAGAGAAAGGGAGGGAGAGGGAGAGAAAAAATTATTTAAATTAAAGAAGAGGAGGGGAAAAAGACAGAGGGAAAGAAAAAGAAAGGGGAAAAAAGAATGGAAGAAAAGAAGAAGAAAATATCTGTAATTCCTAAAAAAATTTGCTTTCCCAAAACTGAAGGACAAGAGAGATGGTCTTCTCTCTCTCCTCCTGTCAGAGAGCTTCCATAGAACTAAGTGCAAACAATTTGACTATAGTCTAGAGCATAGTAAATACCTGAAAAAAAGACATGAACTTGTGAGCACGTACTCCCTTCTTAAATAGATGTGAGTAGCCCACCATAGCCTACTTTTCTCTTTAGATAACTCAACCAATTTACCAAATTTGACTCCACATCACTCAACAACTTTTTAGGCGTGGGATTTTTCCCCAATTGAATTTCCCCAATTTCAACCAACTATCTAAATATCCTATGGACCAAGTTCTTTAGAATTTAAATAACTTTTCATTTATTCTTTTTTATTTATTTTAAATACTAAACTTTAGAATGAATACTATACCTTAGCTAAAATTTAATTTAACCCATTTTAATTATTACCTTAGGCTTAATGAAATTAAATAATTAATATTATTTATCTAATATTTTAATAAGGTTCCATATGATAAAATTAACCTATTTAACAATTTATTTATAAACTACAACTCACTTATTTAGTTATTTAACCTTAGGTTTACCCTACAACTAACTTTAAACCACATCAATTAACTCTAACTAACCCATAAACCTATTCTCTAACCTTCCATAACCCTCTAGGGTGAATATTTAACCCTTACTTAATCATACATTTTAACTAGAACCCTAAAGTTCATGCTTAAAACATACATTTAACCCTTAATTACCCATAAATTTTAACTAGAACATGCATATGACCCATAATTACCCTTGCATTTAAGCTAGAACCCTAAAGTTCATGCTTAAAACATACATTTAACCCTTAATTACCCATAAATTTTAACTAGAACATGCATATGACCCATAATTACCCTTGCATTTAAGCTAGAACCCTATAATTCATGCCCAAAACGTATATATAACCCTTAAATACCCTTACATTTACTTTTAAAACATAAACATACCCTTAACTAGCCCTTGTTTTATCATCTAAACCCATAAATAAACTGAAATGAATACTTCCCATCTTGATTTTGGTCAGCAAACTTCTTTTCCTGCAAAATTTAAAGTCAAATATTAGTCAAAATTTCATAAATTAACCAATACTAATAACAATCATTTAATCTTTTAATTTTTGTAATATTTTAAGAGTAACAATTTCTCTCCGACAACGTGGTGCTTGCTTTAAACCATATAATGCCTTCTTTAACCTGCACACTTGGTTCTCATGCTCTTTTTGCACAAAGCCACGGGGCTGAAAAACATACACTTCTTCATGCAAGTCACCATTCAAAAATGGTGTTTTGATATCCAATTGATGTACATTCCAACCATGATGAGCTACAAGTGCACATATGCTACGAACAGTAGTCATTCGGCAAGTAGGTGAAAAGGTCTCATCAAAATCAATGCGTCTTTCCTTCGCATAACCCTTTGCAACAAGCCTAGACTTATACGTGTCAACTGTACCATCACATTTATGCTTCAACTTGTGTACCCACTTAGTGCCAATGGGCTTCTTGCGAGGAGGCAAGTCACTTAAAGACCAAGTACCATTCTTCATTATAGCATCATATTCAGATTGCATAGAAGCCACCCAATTTTTTGACTTTTGTGCTTCATCAAATGAAACAGGCTCAGTCTCATCACAGAGACTAGATGCACCCATATCATAACAATCTAATTCAAAAGAGGCACTATGAGAGCCTCATGGAGTACGATATGACAAAGGTGCATCTAATTTGCTATCACACAAAGTCTGCACCATCCCATTTTGGCATAGTTTTTGCATGTTCAATATCAGCTCTCTCATCAACAAGTGCATCATGTAAATTTGCATTAGAAATGGAATGATATGCATCATCACATGAAACCTGCAAAGGCTCAGAAGTTACCTCATTAGGACCAAAACTAGACTATCCACCTGTAAAAAGAGGCAGCAAAGTATCATAAATGTCTTTGGAGCTAACAAATTTCTCCTTCGTACATGAAAGCAATAGCTGAATAGTATCTTCCACAAGAAAAAACATCACGGCTAACCAGAATGTGTTTAGTCTATGGATGATATAGATGATAACCTTTACTTTCAGAATTGTACCCAACAAAAATACATTTTACTACTTTATCATCCAATTTCCTGCGATGTTGTTTAGGCAGTAATGCATATGCCTGACAACCAAAAACACGCAGATGAGCATTAGATGGCTTGCAATCATGCCATGCCTCATATGGAGTGATAGAGTGCAACGCTTTAGTGGGACACGTGTTAAGTACATATGTTGCACACATGACAGACTCAAGCTAGAAACTATGTGGTAAAGCTTGACTCTTGACCATACACCTCGCCATCTCCAAGAGTAACCTGTTCTTTCATAAGACATATATTCCCCCCCTCGATCAGAATGGAGGGTGCCCATTTTACATGTTGACATATTTTTAGCCAAAGCCAGAAACTGTATGAAGCACATAAACCCTTTGCACCTTGCTTTGAGTGGATATACCCATGCATGCCTAGAAAAATCATCAATGAAAGTCATGAAGTAAAGATAATTTCCAAAAGAAGGTGTTTGCATAGGACACATACATCACTATGTACAAGCTACAAATTTCTAAGTAGCCTGAATTGAACCATCTTTTGGAAAGGAGAAACGCTACATTTTTTCCAAAATACAGCCTTCACAAACATGTTTTCTAGGTGCTTTAAGTTTGGGCAAAGAGGACACCATTTCAGATGTCTGCAGGCATAGCAAACTAGCAAAATTCAGATGACCAAAGCGTGCATGCCAAAGCTTTGCATCTAACATAGCCTGAGCATCATGTATTGCACATGCCGAATCATTTACAGATCTTTCATAGTCTAAGAGTTTATACAGCCCATGACATAAAATGCCAGAAGCAATAATCATGCCGCCATTTGACATATCATGAACTATACATCTGACGTCAACAAATTTCACAACCAAGCTAATCTTGGCTAATGTAGAAACTGATAACAAATTTTTCTTGATCCCTGACACAAACAAAGCATCTCACAAAGTGAAAGAGCTACCATCAGCAATAGTCAAAATGATCTTACCAATTCTCGTAACAAGATAAGAGGAGTTGTTGGCACATGTAACAATATTCCTTGTAGAAGTAAGCTCCAGTGAAGAGAAGAAACTGCGTTGTGAGATAATATGTTTGGTCGCCCCATTGTCAAAGTACCAAACATCTGAGTCTACTACAAACATGCACTACTCATGAGAAGATGGGTCAAAACCGCAAATAGTAGTAAACGCCCATTCTTCTTCCTGCACAAGATTAGTAGAATCTATTTTTGGTGTAGAGGCCTCTGCAACAACCATTCCAACCTCTTTCTTCTTTGCCTCTTTAGCAGCCAGTTTTGGATAGTTCTTTATGATATGATCATTTCCTTTACAGTACTTGCAAAACAATTTCTGCTTTTCTGATTTCTTTTCATCTTTGTCTTCCCTCTTTGATTGTGTAGAATTAGTAGATTTCTGTTGAGTAATTGAAGATCTCCATTTTCCTTTGCCCTTTTGACTAGCCAGGAAAGCTTGATCTGCAACATGCATAATGAACCTCTTCTACCTAGACTGATCTTCCTGCAACAGAACAGAGAATAACTCCTCAAATGACAAGGTATTTGGATTGCCTTTCATCATCAACCGAAGAGTAGAAGCAAAACTTTGATATGAATCAGGAAGACCATTCAGAATGGTCTGCAATCACCTTCATTCATGTGCTCACTCTCCAACTGTTTTCAGAGCTAAGCAACATGAGTCTCATTCCTAGCTTGGTATAATGTGCTAAGTGTATCCCAAGCATCCTTAGCTATTCTGCAAGAGCAAATGTGAGGAATAATGGCATGTTTGACAGACAAAGCTATCAATGCATGTGCTTGGGCATCGTTACCATCCCAATGAATTTTCTTTGCAGTAGGTGCAGCGAAAACCGCAGCACGAATAGGAATACGCAAAATATCATCATCTTCGACACCTTCTACATCAGCTTCAATACCTGCAGTTGTAATAGTTGCAGGTGTGATAGGACATTTTTCAACACCCTGCACAATGTTCCACAGTCCTTTTGCAACCAATACATGTCGCATCATATAAGCCCACAACGGGTAGTTGGTATCATCCAACGTATCCTCAATAACCAACATACAAAATACATCACTGCTTTCAGCCATGGCCAGTGACTAAAATACCTTGATGTAGTCATTTCATCCCCTTAACTCAAATGATACCACAACATTTACTCCACTTAATGCAAATGAATCCATAACATTTACTCCACTTAATTCAAATGAATCTATATAATTTAGTCCAAATAGTTCAAATGAATACATATCATTTTCAATATGGTCTTAATCCATTTGTCATGGATATCTTTAAACCATACCGATTTAGATGTGAGAATACTCTAAGCAGTTCATGTGCATCTACATTTTTTTATACATCTTTGTCAGAAACTAATTCTAAAGTATATTTGAACTTGTAAATCCCATACTTATCACTAAGATAACTATTGAAATCTACATATTTCAAGAGTTGTAACAAGAGTATTGAAACTGTAAATATCTCCTGACTCGTATTAAAAGGTGGAGGAATAGTGGATATGCATTCGGGTGCAATCCATTAGTACTTTCGAATCCACTCATTTCTAGTTGATATTTCTAAATGTGTAAAAATGATGCTATTTGTAATAATCCATTGATCAGCTTCTAGATGTTTGTTTTCACGGTTGTTATGTCTCCTTCTCTGTACTTCACCCCTATGCTTCGTGGTACGTTTAGGTACTCCTTCTTCATTCTTTCTAGCCACATGTCCAATGGACCACCATTCCAAAATTTAAAAATAAGGCACATGATTTTTCTATGGTGTCTAGCTAAACCAAGTGGACTAATAATTCCACTTTGCATAATAGATAACACTATGGCGTCATTCATTGCTTCATTCTCTCGTGTTTGTATGTCAGCACCATGTAATTTGAATAACTTGGCAACAAATATTTCATTGTTGAATCTCAGGTGGGATATTTTGACTTTATGGATCATTCCATATTGTTCGTCCCCAACGAGAGCTACATCTTCAAAAAGAATAGAGGAATATGGGAGCAAACAAATATTGTTCGATGTTTGATCTCCCATATTCACATATGCATCTCTTGTATTTGGATCTATCTATGCTCCTACAAGGTGTTCAGTCATGTTCAATTTTAATCGCTTTCCTCTCTTCATTGTCTAATAATGTAAATCAAGAAATTTAACTTGATCGATGAATCCAAGCATACTGGTGATATCCACCGCCAATGACTCTACTACTTTGATGATTTGTCCAAAGATAGGTGTAAGCTATTTCGACTTTCTCATCTAATACATGTGCTCCATTGGACACACTGCCAAATTTATCATCAATATTAATAAATGGTGTTCTAAATAATTGCACAATGAAATCTTTGTAACTAGATGTGTCCATGGCTATAGTGATTTCTCCTTCTCTCATTTGCTACATGTAGGAGCACACAAATTCTTCTAAAAATTTTCGCTCCTACTTGTTTATTTTAGCTTCCATCTGTGCAAAAATGAAAAATAGACTATCAATAAGTGTATGGATAAATAAATCAATAGTATGTGTACACAAATGATAGACATATGCATAATTAAATAGGCAGATTTATAATTAAATAGAAAGTTTAATTATAATCTTGAAGTGAATCTATGTAACTATTAAAAATGTAAGAGTCAAAGAATCAGAAATTTATAATAGTTCATATACGTTCACTATACTATGTATGAGTTTTGTCACATAACTGTATGTAACTATTGTGATAGTAAGATTCAAAGAATCAAACAATCACAATAGTTTCTATAGACCTTGCGACCTACACTAAGTATTCTCATCAGAATCTAAGTGACTATTGTGATAGTAAGAGTCAAAGAATCAAACAATCAAACAATCACAATAGTTATCTATACACCTTGTGACCTACACTAAGTATTCCCATCGGAATCTAAGTGACTATTGTGAGAGTAAGAGTCAAAGAATCAAACAATCACAATAGTCCCCCCACACTCCGTATACTATTTAGAGAGTAGGAATTGAGGTGGCGATTCAAACAATCTCAATATATCTATTGTTGTGTCCCATACTACTATGAGAGTAAGAATCGATGTACCGAGTCAGACAATCACAGTAGTGGTTTATTTTGAAATGTTTTTCATCAATGTATACAAGTAAGAAACGCTTTCACGAGTCAAACATGTATACAATTGATGATTAAAAGACACAAAACTAATTATATAAATAAAAATCAGGCATATGTAAGAGACGCGTGAGGGAATCATACAATATGTATGATACAATGAACAAAACAATAAAATAAACAATAAATAAAAATTAAATCAATACCTCAATGATACGATGAAGGAATCTCTCTATGATAGAAAAGCGTGAGGGAATCATACAATATGTATGATACAATGAACAAAACAATAAAATAAACAATAAATAAAAATTAAATCAATACCTCAATGATACGATGAAGGAATCTCTCTATGATAGAAATTGCAAGATTAGAGCTCTCTAGAATACCAACAAAGCACATGCGGAATGTGATTTTTGACCGAATGTAAAAATATGTATTTTTTTCTAGAAATTGCTTTTCGATCGGAAGTGCTTTCGATTGAAATGCTTTTTGATCCAAAAGATTTTGATCAAAAGGCTTTTCGATCGAAAGAATTTCGATAAAAGAAGTATCCATCTCTGTTTTTTTCGGTGTTTATTCAGATAACCACAATAAAACAAACATATTCGGTATTTTTTTATTATTCGATCGAATAAATGCAACCCAGCTCTCATCAACAAGTGCATCATGTAAATCTGCATAAAAAATGGAATGATCTGCATCATCACATGACACCTGTAAAAGTTGAGAAGTAGCCTCATTTGGACCAGCACTAGACTATCCACCTGTAAAGAGAGACAACAATGTATCATACATGTCTTTTGAGCTAACAAATGTCTCCTTAGTACATGAAAGTAATGGCTAAATAGCATCTTCCACAAAAACAACATCACAGCCAACCATAATGGGTTTTTTTTGTGGATGATACAAACGATAGCCTTTACTTTCAGAACTGTACCCAACAAAAATACATTTCACTACTTTATCATCCAATTTTTTGCATTTTTGTTTAGGCACTAATGCATATGCCAAAAAACCAAAAACACGTAGATGAGCAATAGATGGCTTGTGACCATGCCAAGCCTCATATGGAGTGTGTCATAAAAAAAAAAGGAAACCATCTTGGACCTTAGATTCCATGTCACTTTCTATATCTCATGATTGGTTCAGAATTTGGAGAAACCAATGCTTCCATTGCATTTGGAACATGCAAAAACCTCAAGATCGATTGTCTATATGCTGAATTTTGACTCGGAGGTCTTATTTCTAGTTGATGACATCAATGATGACATCATCAACTCATAAGCGCCCTTGGGAAACCTATATAAAGAAGAGTTGGTGATATTCATTCTCAGTCTTGCCAATGCAAGTCTTGGGAGCTCGAGGAGTCCTGAGCACCAAGTAAGTACTTTCAAGTTCCAGTTCAAGTTCTAGTCTTGTCCCTTGGTCTAGACTTGTCTAGTCTCATATCTTGGACATCTCATCTTGTCCTCTTGTAATCTCATAGTATGAGATCTTGTCTAGTTACTTCTTGTATCTAGTTCACTGAAGGGAATTCTTGTAATTGAGATATCTTGTTTCATACCTACGGTTCGGGGTTGTGGGATCTGTTGTATCATCTCTATTCTAGTTTCCCACACCTAATGGTCCCAGATTGTGGGAGGTCTTGTATCACTTATATATTCTTGTCTTAGTCTCTCTATGTGGGTGTTGTTCTAATCAAACGTATAATTCTGAAATCTTAGTCCAATCAGAGAGCACAATATAATGCTTCCCTGACATTTTGTCAAGATTACCTTCATCAAGACAAGGCACCATGGAGATTATTCGATAAGAATTTTTTTCTACACTTAAATTCATTCAATAACAAGTCCAAGAGATACAAGAAAACCAAGAAAGGATTCAACAACAAAATATTCAAGATGTTATATAATAGAACTTCAATAGCAAATTCAAGAGTTGCAGATCATTGTAAATCAATCTACTTCATGTACCCCCATGACAACCAATATGAAGAAAAGTCCAAAAGTGAGCATGCCTAAGAAATTTGATGGGACAAGATCTAAGTTTCGAGGATTTTTGCAACAAGTGAAGAGTTTCATAAGAATGCAACCTCACAGGATGATGCTTCTCAAATGGGGCTCATAGGAACTCTATTATGTGGTCCTGCTCTTTCATGGTTTGCACCTATCCTAGAGAAGAACATGGATATTTTGTATGATTTCAAGGCCTTTGTTCAAGAGTTCACATTTTCTTTTGGAGATACCAATTCTTCATGTGTTACTGAGGCAAAGCTAAGGAAGCTACATCAAGGAAATGGGTATGCATCAGAATTCAGACAAATCATTTGTGACCTCACATGGCATGAGGATTATTTTATTAACCAATTTCGATGGGGCTTATGTGATGATGTCAAGGACCTCATGTTAACCATGCCTAAGGTAAATAATTTGAATGATTTCATGAATCAAGCAATTGAGTGTGAAAATAGGTTGTTTGAGGGAAATCAAGAAAATAAGATTTCTGTTTACAATCAAGAATACAAGTTTACCTCAGTTCCTCAACAATATATGTTGGAACAATCTCAACCAGAACCCATGTAGTTGGATAACATTAGGGTGAGATGACTTACACCAAAGTAAAGAAAACATAAAAAAGACAATGGATTATGCTTTTATTGTGTAGATCATGATCATATGGTATTCAAATTTCCTAAGAAGAAGAAGCAAGTTGGAATTAGGATTTCTACAATCACCATCCCACATTAGAAGGATCATCATCGAAATCAAAAGAGGAGTACTGCCCATCATGAGAATCACGGCCTTGATTCTTTACCTAGATATACTACAAACCCTTTTTAGTTTCATCATGGATATCCATCATCATCATGTTCCAGTACCACATATCAAGAACTCTACAAAGACCAAGAGCTAAGAAGATTCAAGTTCTAGAAGATATCATAGTCACATAACCACTCCTCATGGAACTCGTTTCTTGAGGGGGAGGTGATGTCATGGACACAAAGGAAACCATCTTGAACCTTAGATTCCATGTCACTTTCTATATCTCATGATTGGTTCAAATTTGAGGAACCAATGCTTCAATTGCATTTAGAAACGTCAAGATCGACTATCTATTCACTGAATTTTGACACCCGGAGGTCTTGTTTCTAGTTGATGATATTATCAATGACATCATCAACTCGTAACCACCCTTGAATGGCCCTTGGGAAACCTATATAAAGAGGGGTTGGCCACATTCATTCTCAATCTTGACAATGCCAGTCTTGGGAGCTCATGGAGTCTTGAGCACCAAGTAAGTACTTCAATTTCTAGTTTGAGTTCTAGTCTTGTTTCTTGGTTTATTCTTGTTTGGTCTTGTATCTTGGACATCTTGTCTTGTCCACTCGTAATCTTGTAGTATGAGATCTTGTCTAGTTACTTCTTGTATCTAGTTCATCTCTATGAAGGGAATTCTTGTAATCAAGATATCTTGTTTCATACCTACCATCGTGCGTTGTGGGATCTCTTGTATCATCTCTAGTCTAGTTTTCCACACCTAATGGTTCCAGGTTGTGGGAGGTCTTATATCAGTTATATATTCTTGTATTATTCTCCCTACGTGGGTGTTCTTGTAATCGAAAGTATAATTCTGAAATCTTGTAAAATGATCTTACCAACTAACATAACACGATAAGAGGAGTTATCACTGCATGTGCTAGTATTCCCTATAGGGGAAGACTCAAGTGAAATGAAGAAATTATGCTGCAAGGTAATATGTTTGGTTGCCCCACTATCAAAGTACAAAACAGATGGGTCTACTACAGACATACACTGCTCATGAGAAGATGGTTCAAAACTTCAAGCAGTAGTAAACACTCACTGTTCATTCTACACAAGATTAGTAGACTCTGGTTTTTGTGTAGAGGCCTCTGCAATGACCATTCTAGGCTCTTTTTCCTTTGCCTCTTTTGCAGCCAGTTTTGGACACTTCTTTATGACATGATCATTTCCTTTACAATACTTACAAAATAGTTTCTGCTTTTTTTATTTCTTCTCATCTTTTATCTTCCTTCTTCAAATGTGTAGCATTCATAGATTTCTGCTTACTAGTAGATGAGCTCCATTTACCTTTGCCCTTCTATCTAGCCAGGAAAGCTTGATCTGCAACATGCATAATGGACCTGTTCTACCAAGACTGATCTTCTTGCAACAGAACAGAGACTAGCTCCTCAAATGTCAAGGCATTTGAATTGCCTTTATCATCAAATGAAGAGTAAAAGCAAAACTCTGATATGAGTCAGGAAGACCATTTAGAAGGGTCCAAGTGAGCTATTTGGTACAACTTCATTAGCAGAAATCAACTATTCCTTCAAGTCTTTGATCTTTGTCAGAAAACTGTCCATAGAATCACCTTCATTTGTGTGCTCACTCTCTAGCTGTTTTCAAAGGTAAGCAACATGAGCCTCATTTCTTGCCTGGTATAAAGTGGTAAGTGTATCCCAAGCATCCTTAGCTATTCTACAAGAGTGAATGTGAGGAATAATGGCATGTTTGATAGATAAGGCTATCAATGCATGTGCCTAATTATCTCTGCCATCCCAACAAATTTGCTCTATAGTAGGTGTAGTAGAAAACCACAACACGAATAGGAATTTGCAAAATATCACCATCTTTGATGCCATTTGCATCAACATCAGTACCTATATTTGCAAGTGAAATAGGACATTTTTTAACACCTTGCATAATATTCCATAGTCCTTTTGGGACCGATACATGACACATCATATAAGCCCATAATGGGTAATTCATACCATCCAACTTATCCTCAACAGCCAACATACGAAATACATCAGTTCTTTTCGCCATGGCCACAGATGAAAATACCCTAATGCAAAAAAATTGATTGTATCTCAAAATTTCAAAAAGAACTACTATCGAGTTTCGCTAAACCTATAACAGACTTTGAGATGTTTATACTGGCAAACTGAAACCTGTATATATATCTTTCATGCAAAAAGATGAATTAGCCTACACAAGCACTGGGATAGTGCGTTCGGAGGCTAAAACAAGCTCAGATCGTGATTTTGGGATGATAAAGTGAACCTGTTTTGATCTCCTAATCACCCTGAGTATGGTCACCAAATTTCATGCAATTCTAATATTGTGAATGGAGGGGTGTTGATGATGCCCTAGATGAAGTGGTGACCTGCTCTGATACCAATTGTTGGAGTTTTTGGTCTACGAATGCACACAAAAAGCATAAGGAAGAAGAAGAAGCTTGGATCACAACTCACAATATTGAATGTATTACCACTAGAATGTACAAAGATAAGTAGCCCATTAGGGCAATAGGCATATATACAAGCAGGGGAAAAAGCCTCCTAAAGAGGGAGAAAAGTGCCCTGATGGTCCTAGTATGCTCACACACATCACTACCTAAATATATCAACACGGACAAGCACTATTGTTCCTTCAGGTATCATTAATGCCTTTGATAATCTCAACCTCTTTGCTATCCTTTCACCTATTGTTGACAACCAAGAGCTGCTTGTGGAAAAGATGTTGACCGCATGTGCCATTGCCACTACAATTTTTAGAGGGAGGTTTCTTTTTTTTCTAGAGAAGAACTACACTTAGGGTTAGAAGATATATTGTTCCACCTAGCAAGAGTAGTTGAACCATGTGTCACACTCATCCCCTCAAATATTTTTCTTCCTTGAAAGTTTGAACAAAAAAAGCCTTATGCCTTGAGTAAAGAATCCTCGATGAGGGGATACATGAGAGAATGCAAAGCTTGTTGATTAAAGAATCCCCGTGATTAACAAACCAAGGAGAGCTGGGGCTTGACACTAATCTACAATGATATTCTCATATTATAGTCATCTACAGTGATAACCAATGGTCGAAAACACCGACGAAGTGGCGATCATGAGCCAAGGATGGAAGATGAAGTAGAGGGAGATGTTGCATGCCTTGGTAATGTGTAAGGACATGTCTTGGTGCATGATGCTAAAAAATATAGTTTGTACTAGTAATTGAAATGATGTCTGCAAATCAAGAGATTTCATGGCCTTCCAAAGCCATATGCCATCCTTGAACCTTAATAAATTAAGCCAGCATAACCTGTGAGTGCACTATTGTTGCACCATGGCTTGCATAAAAATGGCCTTCCATGACTAATATCAAATGAAATTTTTGCCCCCCATATGGCATTCACATCATCCAAGGTATTTGCTTGCAAGGATCTTCCTCTACTTATCAAAAGAAATTAAAATATTTTGAGGCCTCAACTCTCCCTATCATCAAACACTGCTAATGCTGAACATCGATAAAAAACATGAACAAAAAGATATATTATCTGGCTTGATGCCTTTTGCTAACATAAAGTAAAAGAAATTTAATGCTTCCATCGCATATCCATTCCCCTTTCTTTTAAAGACAAGTAAGCATACATAGATGCACGACATTGTGATGGAGAACCAATCAATGCATTCTTTGCCTTCCATAAATTACTACATTTTCCATTCATGCTAACGAATGAGGTTTGGATAGAAAATTCATCATGGATTCCAATATGATTTACTTATGCATTACTTGGCCAGATATTCAGTTTGCTGTCTCACAGATGAGTAGGTTTATGCATTGCTCAGGAGTCAAGCATTGGCAGGCGGTGAAGTGCATCTTTTGCTACTTGAGTGGTACTCGGCTACTTGGGTTGTTTTATCCCAAGGGGAGATCACTACCACCAAATTTGCATGGTTTTTCTGACTCTGATTTTGGATGGTGGTTATGACACTCGTGTGTCCACTAGTGGCTTTTGCTTCATTCTTGGTAGCTCATGTATATCTTGGTTGAGCAAGAAGCAGCCTACTATGGCCACTTCCAGTTGTGGGGCTGAGTATAGGGAAGCTTTCACAGCAATTGTTGAGTGTGTGTGGCTCAGATGCCTTATGGCTGATTTGAGTGTTGGTCAGTCTTCTGCCACCACCATCTTCACTGATAGTCAGAGTATATTGGAAGTTGCGAGGAACCCTGTGTTCCATGCTCGCATTAAGCATATTGAGGTGCATTATCATTATGTCAGGGAGAGGTTCTCTGTTTGGGAGATCAGCTGATATATGTGCCCACATAGGATAACATTGCAGACCTTTTCACAAAGGCTTTGCCTAGGGAGAAGTTTGAAGCTTTTTGCAAAGCTTTGGGCTTACTTCCTTTTGTGGAGTGACTTCCACATAGCTTGGCACTTCCTTATACATGAGTGCCAGCTCCTTGTTCTTCATTCTCACATAGCCCCGTCCCACAAACACTGATAAAAAAATATATCGTAACCACATATTCACAAGAAAGCAAACCTAGCATCACTTGAAAATGGATACCTAAAAATTCCCAGGTTCAGGTGGAGTAATCTTTCAAGCCCTTAAATGTATTCACATGCAAAAGTTATAATCCCATAAGGGAAGTATGGAGAACCAAATCATGTAACAAACCCCTGATCTCACTATTCAACACCTTGGGATAGTATTATATGCATTCAAAGCTCATTGAATTTCCCAAAATATGCATCTAGTGGGTATATTGAAGCATACTTTAGCACACGACTACCTAAACCAAATTTCATGCGATGTTTTTTACTATCTTATAAACACTTTATAGCCTAATAAGGACCAGCATATACCTAGCACATTTGTGATTCCATCTCAGACACATCGGAATGAGTTAGTTCTCACTCACCCTTAACTTATTTCAGAAGCCTTGGATATGTAGGGTATGCATATTCCCACAGAAAAGAAAATGCTAGCACCAAAAAGTATGAAAAATAGGAACATGAACGAACTTAAAGATATGGTAGCTATGGCCCTAAATATTGTTTTCCACCTCAAGATGTGCATCTAACAGTTTGATTTTCTTGGCAAGGATAGGTTCAACCAACCACATAAGAAATTTTGGTTTATCTTATATTTGGAAAACACTTAAAACTTGACTAACAACCTCCCACTTTGGATCATTGATGAGATTCACACAACCAATGAGAGATGCCCTTGTAGGAATGACTTGAATGGATGTCGTGCTCTCACACATAGCATCTATAAATGCTTAGCTTATGATATCCTTATTCAAAGAGCCTTATCATAAAACAAGCTTCAATAGTTCAAGAGTAGAAAAGTGTCAACACCCACATCAAAAAGGATGAGAGGATTGATACCATGTGTGCAACCATGAGGTGCTAGATTGACACTTGATATCTCTCCAACACCAAAACACGTAGTACATCCCTTTACACTACCAAGGAGAAAGTCAGATGGTCCCCAGCTACTAGTTCCACTAGTGCCATAAAATTTAGAGTTTCTTGGAGGGATTCATGTTGAGTAATTAGTAAATGTTGGCCTTGAATAGCTCCTCAAAGATGTAGATATAGGTTCTCAAGACAAAGGAGAAGTAGGTGGGGAACAACAACAGCAATAGGAATAACAACAATAGGAGCAAGAAAAAGAAGAAGAAGAAGAAGAAGGAGAGGAGGATGAGCAAAGAGAAGATGAAGGAGAAGAAGAAGGTGCCTCTACTTACACGACACAACTTCAAAGGTTATATGAAATGATGGATATTGGGAGATGAGGGTGTCAACCCACAATTCATCCAATTCATCCATCAGCAGAGACATGTGGAACAGTAAAAGCCATCCACACCTTGATGCACAAATCACAACTTCAATATGACCAAAGGCAAATCAACACGATGCCATGACCAGGCAAGAATATTCAACCAAGATACCCAAAACGTAGCCCTCTACACTATGGTATAAGGAAATATTAAAAAGTACCTTAGGGGAGTGTTCATATGTGACACTCTAGTATATACAAAGAGGATTATTCTCATGGTCTAGGGAGGGTTCTCAACCACAATTGAGGGTGTGTGCATACCGTGCAACCCAACAAAAAGTCATTTCTTTTTTGACTTGAGAATATTTGTAATCACCTACCAAAAAGTCGTGGACTTGTTAGTTAGAAAAGTAACTACTACATTGAGGGAATATCTCCTAGAATGAAGGATCACTTTTCAGAGAAAGCCAAAAGTTGAATTCAATTTCAAATTTGAATACAACACTTATATAAAGTCACTTAAAAAAGTCTCGACTAGTAGCTTCATTACCCGAGCTCTCCATTGCCATTTTGTATGTGTGTAAGGCCTACATTGTAGCCTACACTATTCTCCATCATAAGGCTATGATTATCAAGCCTATGATCTTGTACATCATTTTTCATTAATACATTATATCTACATTGTTCATCTATGATATCTCTCTTATAGTCATTCCTAACTGTTAACTTGTGCTGCTCATATCTCACTCAATTCTCAACCAAATTCAATGATCTATAGCTTTTTGGAATCAGCTCTAAGTTATCCACATGTTGTCAACTTGTGAAGAAAATCCATTTACCCAATTTGGAGAAAAGTGCATCATTGGTCAAACTCTCCAGAGGCCCAAAAAAATCGAGGGTAATGATTTATTTGTTAAATTGATTGCTCTGTGTATAGTGGATCATTTAAAGTGATTTCACTTGAAATCATTAGATTACTAAGATAATTAGATATCTCTAAAAGGAATTTTTCCAATTCCTACTGTACTGGTAGCACTGAGCATTACAAGCAACAGGTGTGTGATAAAAAATAGAAGGTTTTCTTGGATCCTTCTATTCGGAAATAGTTTGTTTTGATTCAATCTTTTCATACATCATTTCCAAAGTACATAGGCACTTATATAGTGTCTTTGGAAAGCTAAGAGGGCCCACATATCAAACTTGAACCTACAAGGGGCTGGTACTAAGCAGGATTTGGTTGTACCTACTCATCACCTGGAGTGTCCATCCATCTTTCCCAACAGTGGTATCAGAGCAAAGCTAAGGTAAAATGGGAGATGGTTTTCCTTCTTTCATTGATAAATTAGACATGAACAACTATCAGGCATGGTCTTTGAGGATGAAGACATACTTGCAAGGAAGAAGCCTCTATGGATACATCTCAGGGGATGAGGAGATGCCCATATTCAGAAGCAAAGGACAACCTACGAGAGAAGAACATGAAAGACTCAACACATGGTGTGCCAAGGATGCATTAGCAAGGTACTACTTACTTAAATCAATCTCTGATTTTGTTCTTCCACATATTAGGAACTGTAAGACATCCCAAGAGACTTGGGAAATGTTGTCTTCTTATTTCTCTTCCAACACAAGGGCCAAGAAGAATCAATTGTGGATTGAATTCACTACTCAAATAAAGCAACCTAAGCAAGCTATCTCAGAGTATTTGACCAAAGTTAAAGATGTAGCAGATCAATTGGCAAGCATAGGAGAAGAAATTGAAGAGGAGCAGATTGTAAGGCAAGTAATCAATGGTATCAAAGCTGATGACAAATGGGGAGCTTCACAACTGCCATGGATTTGTACATGGACATGCAGATTCCAGACCTTACCACACTCATGGGGCAACTATTCACCCATGAAGCCAAGCTCAACAAGAATGGATATTCATCAAGAGGTAATAGCTCTTCTACCCTATACACTGATAGGAATAAGTCTAAAGAGAAAGGCAATGAAGGAACTACCTCCCAAACCAACTATGCAGGGAGAGGTAGATCATCAAGAGGAAGGGGCAAAGGAGGTAAGCAAGGTAGGGGGAGACCTTATAACTCCTCACCATGCAATATGTTTGGTTTATCAAATCATATTACAACTACAACTACAACAACAATAACAATAGCAACTACCAATGAGAATACAAATCCAGAAAGGATTACAACTACACAGAGGAGCAAGAAGATTCTCTTCTGATTATGAACATGACTTCAAAACTAGGTATAAATGATGACCATCTCTTCTACATTGACTCAGGATGCTCAAACCATGTGGCAGGCAATGTAGCTCTTCTCTCTGACCTTGAGGAACCAAAGGGTAAGCATCAGGTACAAACAGGTGATGACACCAAGCACTCAGTGATTAAAGTTGGAAATGTTAAGACCTCTGATGGAAACAAGAATCTGTTGAGTAGGGTTCTATATATACCAACTATTACCAAGAATTTGATGAGTGTTGGATAGATTGTGGAAAAAGGTTTGGAGGTTAGATTCAACCAATATGGAGCATTTGTGGAGGATCCCAAGCATGGGTTCAAGAGAATTGCCAAAGGACAAAAGATAGGTAGACTATTCGCTTTTGAACTTGAGAATACAAGGAACATTGCACTTTATAGTTATGAAGATCAAACATTATCAGAGCTTGAAATTTGGCATAAAAGATTAGGGCATGTAGGTGAAAGAACCTTGAAACAAATATGTAGAGATCAATGTGTGCTTGGGATACCTAATGTATCCAAGCAACACATGATTTATAAATGTGGTGCTTGTTAGTTTGGAAAGTCTCACAAGTTACCCTTCTCAAGGAAAGGCTACATGCATGAGGACTACCTAGAACTTGTTCATATAGATGTATGGGGACCAAGCAAGGATCCCTTAAACTCTAGATCAAGGTATTATGTATCTTTCATTGATGATTATAGTAAGTGGACTCTATTGTACTTTATGAAGCACAAAGATGAAGTTTCAGTTGCTTTAAAAAGTATCTTGCACTCGTTGAGAATCAAACAGGGAGAAACCTAAAAAGTCTAAGGTCAGATGGAGGAGATGAGTACTTCTCAAATGATTTTGATGCATTCTTGTAGGACAAATGAATCAAGAGAGAAATTACCACAAGGTATACCCTTGAGCAGAATGGGTAGCAGAAAGAAGAAATAGATTGATTGTTGAAACAGCTAGGTCAATGTTAAATGAAAAAAATTACCTAACTACTTGTGGCCAGAGAGTGTATCTACTGCCACTTATCTTGTAAACAGGTTGCCATCCAAATCTCTTGATGGGATGACCCCATATGAAGCATGGTGTGGTAGAAGACCTTCACTTGATCATTGCAGGATATTTGGATATGTAGCATATGTGCATATCCCTTCTCAGATAAGAGGTAAGCTAGACCCTAAGTCAAAGAAGTGTATCTTCATAGGGCATGATCTAAATTAGAGAGGATACAGGTTCTACAACCCTTCAAATAAGGGATTCATGGTCAATAGAGATGTTGTCTTTGATGAAAATGATTCTTGGTTTGATAGCGAATGCAGGAAGGTAAAGCTACCTTATGACTTGGAAGAGGAGTTTCCAAGCCTTACTAAGGAGGAGACTACTCAGAATGGAGAAATTAATTCAAATGATGAGGACATTATCAATCTTGAAGAGTTCAAGGCATGGAAGTCCAAAGGCAAAGTCAAGATGAAGAAATTGAATGATATACCTGAATCATTTAATCAAGCAATCAGAAGATCACAAAGGAAGAGCAAGAAGCCAATCAGATATGGGTATGTCACTTCCTTAGTTACTAAGAACTCTATTTATCTTGCAAAAGATTTGTCAATTGAAGAACCAACATCATATGAAGAAGTTAAGACTAAGGCAGAATGAAAGGAAGTTATGGATGAGGAGATTGAAGCACTCAAGGAGAGTGATACTTGGGAACTAGTACCAAAGAAGGAGTCTATGAAGGTAATTGGTTCTAGATGGATCTATAAGATAAAACAAAAATCTGATGGGTCAATAAGCAGGTACAAAGCTAGACTTGTGGCTAAGGGTTTTGCACAAACCCAAGGCATTGATTATGAAGAAACCTTCTCACCTGTGGCCAAAATGCCAACCATTAGGGTATTGGTAAGTGTGGCTGCATCAAAAAATTGGAACATGTATCAGTTGGATGTAAAAAATGCATTTCTATATGGCTAGATTTCAGAGGAGGTGTACATGTCACAACCTCCTTGCTATGAGGATCCAAACAAGGTAACGTATGTATGAAAATTGAAAAAAGCTCTTTATGGATTGAAGCATGCACCTAGGGCATGGAACCATAGGTTGACTACATACCTTCAAGATCAAGGTTTTGTGATGAGTAAAGCTAGAGATGCCATAAGTTCGCTTCTGGAGGTTAAGAATGGCTAAGAGGAATTGCAGTGCGGATCTCTCAGGTTCCGGTCGACATAGGATCGCGTATTCGTTTGATGAATACCTAGGAAACAATTCTATCATTATTGCGATTGGCAGACTCGGGCCATTTTCCCGACCTTGCCGAGGGAGTCTAAACGCTTCAACAAAAGCTTGGAAGGTGATTACGGTTCGGGAGGGTAGGGATGTGATAGCCCAACTTTTCTCATTGGCAGGTGTTTTAGCGATAGCGGCGATAATCTGGGCAAAAAACGGGTGGGATTCCACTGAATGCCACGGCAGTTCAGCAAAATTGGATAACCCACGGGTGCGCAGAAACTCTCCTACTTCGGTAGGGAGTCCGTCACGGAAAGCGGCATAGTTTGCCAGAGCTTCCATGGCACAAACGATGAGAGCAAGCACAAAACGCAAACGCACAGGGTATACACAGTCACACAAATCACGCAAGCACAATAGCGTTTTTTGGCGAAACGGAGAAGGTTAAGTAGATGTTCGGTAGTGGGGATCAATCAAAATCACTAATAATCGTTCGTCGTTGAGATGATAACTTCTTAACTTCGGTGTGCATGTATGAGTAGCTGGAAAGGGTAGGGCGGCTGTTGAGATAATTAGGTATCAAAACGCGGATATTTACAGGCTTATTTTATTAAGTGCGCAAAACAAAAGGAAAGAAAAAGAAAATAAAAGGAAAGAAAAGAGAACACCAAAAGACGCGGCCAATCGCGAAACGTTTCAGTGCGGGTTAGATGTTTGTTGATACGGTCGCAGCTTCGAACCGTTGATAACTTTCGGAAGAGGACTTCTAGTCAAAGTAGTCAACCAAAACGTTGTAGGGCCAACTTGTTCAAAAATCCGGTAGGGGCCAAACCATCGTAACTTGAATTTGCCAGCAGAGCGATTCGACTTTGCATTGTAAAATAGTACAAGTTGTCCCACTGTAAAAACTGGGGTCTTTAGATAGTGATCATGTGTTCAAGCTTGTCTTAGCTGTACTTCCTGCATAGTTAGAAAACTTTGCCATCGGTGCTCATCCAGTTCTCTGAGTGTATCTAGCCAAAATGATAAAGAATCTTCTGGTATTAATTTTTGAGTGAGAGCCACACGTAAGCTTGGCACAATAATTTCCATGGGTGCTATGGCTTCCAATCCATAAGCTAGTTTGAAGGGTGTTAGACCTGTTGCTACCTTATAGGTAGTTCGGTATGCCCACAGGACTGCAGGTAACAGTTGGTCCCATCTTTCCGGTGCTTCCAAAATGAGTTTTCAAAGCATATTCAGTAGGGTCTTGTTTGTACTCTCAGCCAAACCATTTGCACGAGGATAATATGGTGAACTGAATTTATGCGTGATCTGAAAAGAATGTGTGAGTACTTTCATTAGATTGTTAACAAAATGAGTGCCCTGATCTGTAACAAGCTCCAGAGGTAATCCAAAGCGCGGAAAGATATCTTTCATTAGGCAATTTGCCACCGAAACAGCTGTGGCATATTTTAAAGCCCATGTTTCTGCCCATCTGGTTGCATAGTCTGTAGAGGTTAGAATATAACGATTATTGCTGAGTATTGCTGGCGGTGTAATAGGTCCGATAAAGTCTAGACCCCACTTCTGAAAAGGTTCTAATGGCAAGATAGGTTGTAGAGGGAAAAAATGACGTTGTAGGGGCTGTCCAAACCTCTGACAATTATCACATTTTTTGACAAACTGCAATACATCCCTGTACATAGTAGGCCACCAAAGTCCACTCTGCAGAATTTTCCGGTGTGTTAAATCTGCAGCAAAATGTCCGTCGGATGGAATTGAATGAGCCAACATAATGACCGAGTTAACTTCATGTGGTGGAATACAACGAAGTAGAACTCCTGTGTAATCCATATAGTATAATTCTCCAGCAATTAACCGAAATTTGCGACTGTACACTACAATTTTCCTACGCATTGCAGGAGAAGCCTGAGAAGGAAGGTATCCATCAGTAAGGAATGTCAATATCTGATCATAATATGTAGATGGCATAGGTGGGTCTGCAATTTCATCATTGGTTGGTTCAGAAACATAAATTGCTGGTGTTGTGTCATCTATACCGACTGGAGCTTCACCAGAATCTAAACGAGAAAGGAAATCTGCTAAGGCATGTGAACTGCCTGGCCGATGAATAACTTCGTAATCAAATTCTTGTAAAAGCAGAACCATCGCGCTAATCGACCACCTAAATGCTGTTGCCGAACTAGATAGACAAGTGCAGCATGATCTACATGAAAAGTAAATTTGCGGCCAAGTAAATAATGCCTGAATTTCTTGACAGAGTATACTAAACCCAGACATTCCCTTTCAGTTATAGAGTAATTCTTCTCAGCAGGAGCAAGCCTTCGGCTGGCATAGTACACATGCCGAAACCACTTATCGGTGTGTTGCATTAGAACGCTCCCAATTGCTATATCTGAAGCATCAACAAATATATGAAATGGACGATCCTAGTCAGGAGGCTGTAGGATTGGAACCTGTGTTAGTAATCCCTTTGGACGATCAAAAGCAATTTCACATTCCTGAGTCCATTCAAATTGTCGAGGAGTCTTGGTTATTAACTTGTTCAGTGGTATTGCCAAATAAGCAAGCCACCGTAAGTGGCGACCATGCCATCTTACTTGGCCCATGAAGCGCATCACTTCCTTAGGTGTAGTGGGCACAGGTGCTTCTAACACAGCTATAATTTTATCTGGATCCACCTGTATACCTTGTGCAAATACGATGTGGCCAAGTAGCCTTCCACATGAAACCGCAAACACGGATTTGTTTGGGTTTAAACAGAGTCTGTATTCTCTGCACTTCTCAAAGCAACATCGTAAATGGAACAAGTGTGCTACCATTTTTCCAAATAACGAAAAATCATCAAGATAAACTTGCATAAACGAGGTAAGGTAAGGGGAGAATATTTTGTGCATACACCTCTGAAAAGTACTTGGGGCATTTCTTAATCCAAACCACATTACGGTACAAGCAAAAACACCCCAATTGGTAATGAAAGCGGTCTTTGGTATATCCTGTTCAGCCATTCTAACTTGATTATATCCACTATATCCATCTAGGAATGAATACATTTCATGTCCTGCTACTCTATCAAGCATCGTGTCAAGAAAAGGTAGCGGAAATGGATCAGGCACCGTAGCTGCGTTCAGTTTCCGGTAGTCCACACAGATTCGTAGTTGCTTATTCTTTTTAGGAACAATGACAATTGGTGAGATCCATTCAGCATGCTCTACTGGTACAATGAATCCGACTTTGAGTAGCCTATCAAGCTCTACTTTTACTTGTGATGCATAGTTCGGATTCATCCGGTAGCTCGGTTGCTTGATTGGTTTTGCTTCCAGCTTCAGCGTGACCCTGTGTTGATAAATGCGCGGGTCCAAACCCTTCATATCTTTGTAATCCCATGGAAAGACGTCAGAGAATTCTCAGAGTAGCTGGATTAAGTCTGCTTGAAATACTCCCGAAAGGCTTTCCTTTATCTTGATAGGACGCGGATGGTCCTCATCTCCTAAATTATAGGTGATCAATTGATCCTCTGGGACATAAAATTGTCCGGGCTTCTCTGTATCGACTGCTGGCTTAAAAAGTTATTTTTGATCAGTGTTATCTGTAGCAGTGGTATCTTCTTTCTTATCTTCTTTTGTTACAGGCATCACCGTACAAACTACGGGATTCCAACTATCTACAACAGATTGTAGATCAACTATTCCTAGGGAGATTAAGTCAATGTTGTTCTTTAAAAACTCTTCTTCTTCATCATCTGACAACCCATCTAACATATGAACTGGTTCTGCAAAATACGGTCTAGCATGCAATTCGCAAGGTTGCATAGCATCTAGTTTTACAATATATTTACGATTATTATCTTTGAAAGTGAGTTCCTGTGCAGAACAATCTTGTATGACCTTAGCTTGCTTCAGCCAAGGACGGCCAAAAAGAAGATTATAATCAAGGGTGGATTCCGATAATTCTAGGACGACAAAGGTAATCTTAAATGTGGTACCCTGCAAAGTTATTGGTACATTCCATACAAGTCATACTGGATGGACTCTTGACTGGTCAGCCATTCTGACAAAGAACTGAACTGGTTCGATTTCAGTCCATCCTAACTTCTTACAGAGTGCAGTAGTAGCAATGTTGACACCAGATCCTCCATCAATTAGTACCTGTGTAATTTTATGATTTTTATACCATACCATAATTAAAGGAACCGAATGATCGACTGTAGAATCAGGTTCCGGTTGCACTGTGGCTGTTGTTGGAATACAGGCAGACTCAGGACTAAACTATTGCTGGAATTGCTGTCGAACTCCTTGTACTAGTGCAAGTAATTGGCCAAGAGGAAGAGTAATGGATGCTTTAGATAAAATCTCCTAGGCCTTATGTGATTGAATTGTGCTTTCCACGGATTCTAAAGATGATGCGCTGGCTGAAGAGGATGTATCTACTGAAGATGATGTGCCTGCTACTGAATTAGAATCTTGTTTTTGTGTTCCTTCCTTGGTCAGCGGAGTCTGGGTCACCAGAATAGGATCTGGAAACACTGGAGGTTCGGTGGTGATCCATTGACTGGCCTTATCATACATCCTTTGTTGTTCACGTATGCCTGGTTCAAATACTTCTGCCGCTGGTTGCAGTTGCTTACCGGATCGGGTCTGAATTACTGCAGCTTGCATTTCTACGCGTGTGATTTGTACCATATTAGTCATTGGGTTTTGTCATTCTTTCTTCCTCTGATCATACATAGCTGCATCCTTACAAAATCTTCTAATGTGACCAAATTCACCACAAAAATGGCAGCGCGGTGGTGGCAAATTGGGATTTTCTTGTGCAGGTCCGGCCTGCCAGTGATTTGCATTGTAGTTATTATTTCTGTGTCCTCTGTAATTTCGATAGCCTTGTTGCTGGTTGTTTCTCATTTGCGGAGGTACATAATGATTGGCTGGTTGTCCTGGTTCCTGTATAATAGCATTGACAGTTGCGATTCCCTGCACTTTGGCGTTGTATGCACAGTTTTTGGTAGTATGTCTGGTCGTGTTGCAGATAGTGCAAAACAACTGATTAAGTGCATAAGTGGCACTAGTGTGCCCTGAATTCTTGCATGTGGTGCAGAACATTTGTCTGGTCGGGTCTTCTGCAACATTTTTATTTGCTTTTAACCATTCCAAGTCTTCTGTAAATCCTCCAACCTTGTTTTCCAGCTGCAAAGCCATTGCAATCACTGCATCTAGCGTCATAGCTCTTACACAGTGTATGATCATAATCTGTTTAAGTTGCGGTGTCAATCCATTGATAAACCATTGAGTGATAACGACATCCGGTAGGTTTGCATGTGTTGGTGGTAATTGCCTCAAATGAGTCCTGAATAGAGTGGCGTATTCCTGCACTGTTTGATTTATCTTCTGTCTATTGTTTTGCAGGTAGTCCAAAATTTCGGCTGGATTCTTCTTTAGCCTGAATCTCTGCAAAAATGCATCCCTTACTGCTTCATAGGTGCCAAAGTGGTTAATATCATATTCTGTAAGCCATCTAGCTGCTTCGTTAACCAATGTCGACTAGAAGACAATAGCCTTATACGCCGGATCAGGTGGATGGTTGAGCACTACGTAACTTATCTCAAATGTGCGTACATGAGCATCTAGGTCATCTCCTAGAAATCCACCGAATTTAGTGTACGTTACTCCGGTTGGAGTCGGCCTTGGTGGGCATAAGTGTTGTTGTTGCTGCTGTTGTTGTTGTCCGTTCATGGTGCTGATGGTTGTATTGTGACTATCTTCTGTACCCCAAGGCTGAATATCTGGATCGTGAAAATCTGTATCGTCAGCCTGTGCACTTTCTGGTTCGATAATCTTGTTCAGTATGTTTTGAATCTCAGTTTCGAACAAGCTACCTTCCTTCTTGATGTCAAATGTAGGAAAGCTAACTCTCAATAACAGTGACTCGACTGAAGATTCACCAAGAAAGGGCAAATCGTCACCGGAAAATTGTGAACTTTCAACAAGTGGTACCGGAATAACACCGGAAGGTGTCGATTTTTCACCAAAACAAGGTGCTTTTTCTCCTTCACAGATTTCTTTGACTAAGGCCTTTCTAGTCGTATACAAATTCGAATCTTGACCCAATGGTGCTAAATTAACTTCATGCTGTGTCCCACTAGATTCTGAAGTTACTATATCTTCGACAGACTGTGCCGAAATCGCATCGGAATCTGCCAGAAATGTAGTACGTTCCACCAGAATATGGCCGGAATCACTACTAACGTTCTTCACTTTCTTGACAACTGGGTTAGACCTATCTGTACTTCTACCTCCTGGAGGCGTCCTTAGCAAATTAGGTACCCAAGGTTGTCGGTTCTTCGGATACGTTTCACCGGATCTAGTAACCGGCATGTATCATCTTTTGTACTAATCGCGTACTATTACTGTCGATTTACAATCTACAGTCGCATTACCACAATCGATTTTGCGACAATCTGATCTGTTGCCACCTTCCCACAGACGGCGCCAGTGTTAAACGCTTGTTCTAACTGTGAGAAGCACGTTTAAATGAGTCTTGGGTTCTTGGGAGTGGAAGGGGTCTGTAAAGACAAAGGCCCTATACTTGTTTCCCAAAATTACTTCACACCCAAATCCTTCAAGATTTCTATCAAGACTTGGTATACCCTTCTCAATCCTTACGATTCGTCCTTCTAACTCTTCCAGAGTCTACCGAACACACTGTATCAGACTATCAGTATCGTAGTACCGAATTACCTCAGAACCCCTTTTTTCCGAATACACACTACTATAACATTTAACAGTAGTTCAACCTTCAACGAATAGGTGCTCACAATCAGACAAACCGAAGACACCGAAGACTCAACGGTTCAGACACACAGTGCTTGGAAGACTAATACACACTGGGGATAACCATTACTGTAGCCTAATCTCACCGTACAAGTACATATTCTCAATACTGGGAACAATACAATCCTGCACAGCGTCTTGGGGACACTACCACAGTTGCACAGACTTCAAAATTCTCCGAACATTCCAAGAAAGAGGGTCACCACGATATACGTAATTCACAGAACAATCACCACAGAGACCCGCGGATGACTCTCTCAGGCAACAGTCCGACGACCCACTGGATGTAAAAAAAACTCGCAGCCGCAACAACGATCGATAGACAGCGAATACGGATACACACAGTATACTCAGAATACTCAGAAATTAGACAAGCAAACACTACAGCAACCCGAACAAGTGTCGATAATACAACATAGAAATGGACACAGTACTCCAAATTATATAACTCGACACACAATAACGACCACGACAATCACCCAAACAGACAGTCTGGTGATTCCACGAATCGTCACCCTGCATCTCTTTTACATTGCTATATATAAAGATTACAAATGTCTTTGTAACAACTTTTCGCGCGTGTGAAACAAGATTCAGTTATACAGTTGCCAATCTGGCGGCCGACTAACACATCACAATAGTTTAAATTATTTAATATTTATAACAAAAAATTATATTTTGTTCTCTCTACGACACTTTAAATTTGTAAAGAACAAAGTTTTGGAAAATCTTCTTCAAGATCATAAGGTAAGTTGACCTTTCTGCATGAATCTTGATACCAAGAACTATTCTCATCGAATACTACATCTCTACTCACCAAGAATCCTTTGGTTGTTGGGTTCTATAACCTATAGCCCTTTTGATTGTTGTCATATCCAATGAATACATACCTTTCTGCTTTGGGATCCATCTTCCCTCTAACCTGTGAAGGAACATGAGCATAAGCAATACATCCAAAAATCTTACAATGATCCAAACTTGTTCTTCTTCCATTCCAAGCCTGATATGGTGTCATGCCGTCAAGTGATTTTGAAGGTAACCTGTTAATCAAATAAGTAGCTATGGATACAGCCTCAACCCATAAGTAATTAGGTAAGTGCTTCTCATTTTGCATAGACCTTGCAGCTTCAACAATTGTCCTATTCCTTCTTCCTGCCACTATTTTTTGCTCAAGAGTGTACCTTGTAGCGATCTCGCTTTTGATTCCTCTTTCTTGAAGGAAGGAGTCAAATTCATGGGAGAAGTACTCTCCCCCTCCATCTGACCTTAGATTTTTTAATGTTTTACATGTTTGATTCTCCACAAGAGCCAAAGGGGATGAAGTATGGCACCTCAGAACGATCAGCGAGCAAGAATATTGATCCTTCGATTCATATGGTTACCACAGTCCTCTTGATGTGATGCTTGAAAAGATAACTCCAGAGTTGTTATAGTATCACCATTGGGGATTTGGTGCAGGCACTCACGCTCCAATAAGAGCACACTTTGTAAGCTAAGTGATACCATACGGGAACTGTTATGTGCAGCATGTGACTTCTCTGAGCTGAATCGGTCCTCATTCTGGGTGGCTTTGAGTAAATGGCAAGCCCTTCTATCACTTATATCTTGTTTTGTTCTGGCATTGCTTAGTTGGCTGTGTGTTTGGGTTTTTGAATTTAAGACTTATTGGATTGTCATTTAGAAATAGACTTAACATAGTGGTGACTTTTCACTTCCGTGGAAAAAATTTTCTGAAGCTTTTTAACAGGTTTTTTCACATGCTTCAAATGGGAGTCTTATAAAGCCCAACCATTCATTCTATAATATGTTATTGGACAATTCAAGGATCATGATCATTGCCCTACTGACTGGCTGTCCGCATGCGTGATATATATATATATATACATATATATATATATATATATATATATATATATATATATATATATATATATATATATATATATATATATATATATATATATATATATATATATATATATCCTATTTCAAAGAACCTAATTTGAAAACACTAATTTTGATATTAGGGCTTTAAAAACCCTAATTTAGAAACTCTAATTCAATCTTTTAGCCATATGATTGAAGTATATGTACACATTGCATCTATTCCTCCGACATCCTACTAGAGAGATGTCTCTCCTCCCAACCGTATGCCTCTATATATAGCTACTCAAATAAATGACGATCATAATATATATAAAGATATATACACATCATGTATATACACATACATAAATATAAAATGGAGTAGATACATTATGCATCACACATACATGCCTAAATGCACACATAAATATATATATATACATGCATACATATTTACATGTACACATTTACACATAGACACATATACATATATACATGTACACATCACATATACATGCCTACATGCACACATGTATACTTATACATGCATACACAATACTTGCATATATTACATGAATACATGAATATTTTACACAAATGCATATGCATATATACAAATATGCATACTAACACATGTATACATATATCACACACATCCACACGCATACATATACATGAAACACATATATATGCATTCTAGCACATGTATACATATAATACATATGAATACACACACATATGCATACATACATGAGAAAAATTTGCTCCTCGAAGATAAAGCTATATATAGAATAATTATTCATAGCCCCAACCTTCATGTTCTAACTTAAAAGAACATGATTTCATCCCTCTAGTAGGATTCATCGATATTCTAGTTGAATACAGAAGAACATATTATCTGATATCCAAGTTATTGATCGATAACTAGAGTAGAATTTACTATCTAATCTGCTCATATATTATTTCTCTTTGATTCACCGGTCATGTAGGATGAATCCACCTCAATGACTGATGCATTGGTGTTGGTCTTCATTATTTCTCTTTGATTCACCGTTCATGTAGGATGAATCCACCTCAACGACTGATGCATTGGTGTTGGTAGTCACTTCTTTCTTTGGACTTTCTTCTGGTAGATCGTTGCTCGAGTTGTTTGCTAATTCCTCTTCTAGGATTTCTTTCTCACTCTTGATGATGTCCTGCCTTTTAGGGGGTCTTTCTTCTAACAGGTTAATGATTTCTTTGTGCCCTATTTTGGCTGAGATGTATCCTTGAGCTAGGTAAATGCTTACTTCATTCTCAATGACCCAGGCTTGTCCTAGGATTATATTTTTGAACAAATCCTCATCTTTACACACTAGAAATCATTGCTCCATGGTTGAATTTCCTAGGTGGAGGGATATTGTAGCTTTTCCAATGCATTCTATGAATTGTCCTCCTACACCTATCATGTGTGCTTTAGTAGGTGTTATGGTCGTTTGAAGATGTGCTATGACCGTTCTTCGTATGCTACTGAGTGCTGCTCCTCAATCTATCAAGGCGTCTATTAGCTGGTACTCTGTTGTTCCAATCCCTAGGTTTAAATATGGTTGTGATATGCTGAGATTGGTAGTGTTGGTCTGATGAACTTGATAGTTGGCCATGGGAATAGGCTCTTATCCTTGTAGATACCATTCATCCCTTTGCCTTATCCACTCTTTCCGCTTCTTGATACACTCTAGGGCTTCTTGCCTTGCTCTCTAATCCTCTCTTCCTCTCTTTTTCTATTTGGAGCACCTACGAGTCATGCTAACATTTGGTCTGTCAATGGCTCCATGTAACCTTTTACTCGACAACCACTTATGTAATTAGGAAGAACCTCTCCATCCAAAGTAGCTAGGTTAACAGCTCCACTAGTGGAAATCCTATTGATGATTAGAGTTCCATATCCGCGTTTTTGTAGCTTTTTTGCATGTTGCCTCAGAGTATATACCAAAACTAAATATCCTTCTTTTAGTCCTTTGTCTTTGATGTGGACATCATAATATGCTTTTTGTCTTCTCTTTGCCGCATAAATTCCAACAACAGCTTGTATTCTAGTCTTATGTAGCATCTCAATTTGGTCTAGTTGCTTGGATAATTCATGCCCTGTCCATTCATACTGTTGTGCTACTCTCAAAGTAGGCACTAAAAAATCAATTGGCAAGATTGTGTTTTGTCCATACACTAGGTTAAATGGTTAGTTCCAATGGTTGTCTTATAAGCCACGCAGAAGGCCCAAATTGCATGATGCAATTGTTTGTCCCAATCTGACCTTCCACTATTGACTATCTTTCTCAATACAGTACACAACACCTTATTGAAACTTTCAGCTTGCCCGTTGGCTTGAGGGTGATAAGGGGCTGATTTTTTATGGATCACTAAGAACTCATTCATTAAGGATTATATCACTTCATTAATGAAATGTCTTCCTCTATCACTCACTATCTCTATTGGTAGTCCAAAGCGAGTAAAGTTATGCTAAAGAAGGAACTTAGTTGTGGTCTGAGCATCATTTTTTCTAGTAGCCTTAGCCTCTACCCATTAAGTCAAGTAATCCGTAGCTACTATTATGTATTCAGCATGTGATCCTTTAGCTTGTGGGTTAATGGGTCCTATAAAATCAATACCCCATTTTGAAAATGCTCTAGTGCAAACCATGGGTCTTAATGGCATGTCATCTCATCTAATCATATATTTAGCTCTTTGGCATGTCTCGCAACTTCGTACATAGGTGTCTGCATCCATATGTAGAGTTGGCCACCACAAGCCCGCAAAGAGGATCATTTTTACAGTTCTTTTGGCTGAGAAATGTCCTCTTGCAGCACCTGCATGTGCCATTTCTAATATGGGTAGGTACTCTCCTTCATGTACACATAGTCATAGTTGATTATCTTTCCCTCTCTTGAATAATTGTCTTCCCATAATAACGTAGTCTTTACTCATTTCTTCTAGGGATCGTTTACTTGCTAAACTGATTCCTTCTTCATGCTCGCATGTCTTTAGGAATTTCACTAATGTTGTACTCCAGTTGGGTGCTATTGTAGAAAAAAGTAAAGATGTATGATCATCTGGAGTGGTTTCCCAACATTCTGTGCAACTACTAACATATTCATGGACATCCTTAGGCATATCAAGCCAATACACTCCTAACCGTTTCAATTCTGTGAGAGTTCCATGAGTTCCTTTGTGCATTGTCCATTTATTTATGTGAGCTTGTTCAATCAAATTCTTCTATTCATCCTCTTCTACACATATAGACAATACACCGTTGGATTCTTTATGATACACACTTCCTGCTATTATGTGTAAGTTACATGATTGTAGGATTTCTGTTCTACTCTCCCTATTAATTGAGTGTTGTGGTCCATGAGTGAGTAGTGGGATTAACTTTTCTGCCCATTTAGGACACACTTCCAAATTGAAGAGGTAAGCATCTGGCAAATTGTCGGGTACTCCACTCGGTGGTTCTCCATGTGTTAACCTAGAGAGATGATCTGCCCTCACATGGATATTTCCTTTCTTTACAATTACTTCAAAATCAAACTCCATTAATAACAGAAACCATCTCACTAGTCTTCCTGTGTTGCAAGGCTTATTGACTAAGTACAATATGGCTTGATGATCTATGAATAACTTGAACTTATTGGTTAAGAGGTAGTGTCTGAATTTCTTTACAGCGTACACCATTCCTAATCCTTCTCTCTCCGTAGTCATATAGTTTCTCTCAGCTTGATTCAGTTGTCTACTTGCATAGGCAATTGGATTCCAATTTTCCTTCATCTGCTGGTTGAGCTAAGATGCATCCTATTGCATAATTGGAAGCGTCCACATGAATATGAAAAGGCTTGTTCCAATTGGGTGTTTTCAAAATTGGAGCTGTGCTAAGCCGCTTTTTTAGATCATTGAATGCCTTCTCGCATTCGTCCATCCATGTGAATTGAGTCAACAATCCATACAAAGGTTTGGCAATTATAGTGTACATGTGGATAAATCGGCGATAGTATCCACAATGACCCATAAATGCTTGCACTTCCTTTGCATTCTTTGGCCTTGGAAGTTCTAGAATTACTTTGATCTTGTCTTCATTCGTAGATATTCCGTTCCTAGATACGATGTGTCCTAGGATTTTTCCTTGTCTTACCATAAAAACGCACTTCTCAGGATTTAGAAAGACTCTATATTGTCGACATTTATCAAATATATTTCGCAATTCTGGAATGTGTTCCTGTCTCCGATTTGAATATGTACATAGTTCATCTACATATACTTCCATACTCTTTTTTAGAAATTCTTTGAAAACGTGACACATCAACCTTTGGAAAGTAGCAGGGGTGTTAGTGAGTCCAAAAGGCCTCACTCTGAAAGCATAGACCCCCCATTCAGTCATGAATGCACTCTTATGTTGATCCTCAGTAGCAATAGCTACTTGGTTCTATCCAGAGAATCCGTCCAAGAAGCTATAAACTTCTTTTCCTGCAACTCTTTCCAATAGGTGGTCGGTGATAGGTAATGGGTAACTATCACGGATGGTGGCTGTGTTGACTTTCTTCATATTAATACACACTCTCAGTTTTCCATTCTTTTTGGGTACAACTAGTAGTGACACCCATTCAATATGTTCTATTTTGTAAATAATCCAGCCGCTAATAGCTTGTCTATTTCTTCTTTTATTTTTGCAGCATAAACCTCGTTATATGTGTAAGGGCGTTGTTTTGATGGTTTTGCCTCTGGTGTCATTGGTATTCGATGAGAACAAATTGATGGTTCCACACCTTTGAGATCCTTATACGTCCAAGCAAATGCATCTGGATATTCTCGAATCAGTCGTATCAATTCTTCTTCCTCCTCCGTTGACACATCCTTTCCTATGTATGTACATCTTTCTTCTCCATCTTCTATGGTTACTATGATTTTTTTCGTTTGTTCCTTGTTGCCATACACCTCTCCTTCTCTTGCCTCTCTTAGGCATCTGAATGGCTATTTTTCTTTCTTCTACTTCATATCTTTTGAAGTGTTCAGGGACCTCGAAAAGATCAGGAGTCCGGGTTCTGTCTTACTCACGCTTTCCTCTTGATTTGATACTATAGGGGTTGCTTCTATTGCTAACACTTGGGTTGTTCCATACTTATCTTCAGCTTGAATGGCTTCTAGGTAATGTTCCTCCGAATCAAATTTTGGTTCCATTTCTATGCTCTCATATTCTTCTTTCCATTCCTTTTCTAATATTTCTCTTGCTTCTACCTCCTGAAGGACTACCATGTACAAGTTTACGTCGTAGCCTTCTTCGTCCACACATTCATTCATGGTCAAGACTTCTTCATTCACACATACATCCAAGGGTGCTAAGATCTCCATCCAACCATGCGGTTCGAATGCTTCATCAGGGAAGACTTGAGGCATGTACATTGGGTCTTCTATGGGCCGATAAATTTGAGGTCCTAAGGACCATAAGTGTAGTTTTTTATCCTCTTTCTTTGCTTCCTTACACATCCATAATTGGGCATCCTCATGCATCCATGATTGATCACTTGATCCGGCACTATGGATAGACAAATCATCTTCTTCCTTGTATATGGGATTCCATTGTAGTGGAGGTACGTCTCGGTACGCAAAGGTATGCAAGTTTATCTTGGTAGTGTTTCCTTGATGTTGAAGGTATAATGAGTCTCGTCCCCAATCTTGCACTACCCTAAGTTGTCTCATAAAAGGTTGTCCTAATATCATTTCATAATTATTTGCCTTCCCAAATTGACAGATAGCTAACGTATGCTCAAAATTTAACTCCACAGGTGGTTAATTTGGACTTTTCCAATATTCCCAATGGTTTCTCCACATGGCCACTTGCTAATTGGAGCTTCATGCAGGTTGGCCGTAGGGTTGGCTTTCCCCATTTTTCCCAAATCTCTTTTGTGGCAATACCTACTCCTGCTCCTGTGTCTAGTATAGCCTTGGTCATGTATCCATTGTATGTGACAGGTAGACATGTGTTATCCTCATCGGCTTCACTGAATTCTCCCACCTTATCCAGGGGGATTTGTCAATTAGGAGGGTTTCCATTTTCCTTGCTTTCCTTTTCCTTCTTCTCCTACTCTAACCCCAATTGTCCCATGAATTGTTTCCATAACTGTGGTTTAACACAGAGTAATTCTTCCACAGTCAACTGTCATTGTACTTTGGTCTTTTTGAGTTTTGTTAGATTGTGTGAGTTCTTATCTAAGGTTCCCTTTTCCTTTCCTTGTACTGTGGGAGCACAGAAGGTCATGGATTCCTTCTCCTATTCTCCGATGTAGTTTGGTAGGGTAGAGATGCTCTGGGCTTCCTCCCTGTTTCGGTCTAGCCTAGAAACTTCTTCATATATTTCTTCCATGTTCGGTGGTGGTTGATGGTCTTCCACATCTAACTCCTCGAAAGGAGGTTTTGCAACTCCATCCCTTTTCCATTGATCTTCTCAAATCCTAGTCCACAACTCCTTTGGCCACTCAGCCTCTAAATCAGGGACTATGGACATAGATTTGTCTTGGGTATTCGGTAATTCTTTATCATCATCCCTCTCTTTTGGTTTCTAGCCCTTGGCTTTAACACAATCATTGTATCGATCCTCAGATATTCTTCTTTCGGGGAGGATCGGGATAGTCTTCTCTAGGGTGGCCTAAGCTACCTCTATGAGTTTTCTACATATCACTAGCCTCTCCTTTTCTAAATCCCCTTGTGGGTAAAGCTTTTCGTGTTGCTCTACATTGGGTCCATTCTTGATTCTAGCTTGGTAAGCTTTCAACCACATGTCTAAATCGTCTGGTTTTGGGTTTGCTAGAATTGATCTTGGCCTTTCTGGCTCTGGTGTCTGCGGTGTAATAGGAATTTCTTCCTTAATTTCGGGTTCTTTAGTTTTCTTTTTGCCTCTTATGTCCTTCTTGTCTTCTTTGTTTTTATTTTTCATCCATTTTTCCTTGAGTTTTTCTCTCCTATCCTTCCACTTTTGGCTTTCTGTCATTTGGATACTCTCACATGGGTCCTCTGAATCTTCCACTACTTGTATTTTGGGTTCTATGGTTTTACTCTTGTCTTTCTCAGGGTCTACTCATTTTCTTTCTTGTCCTTTCGTTTGTGCTCGTGTAATGGCCTTCAATGGCACTATGTATTCCTTGTCACTTTCTGATGATTCAATTACTTTGATCACGTTAACAAGTGCAATGGCACGTGCCTTATTAGGATTTTTTGGGCAACCTCTAAAGAGATGTTCCTTTCCACAATCATTGCAATACCCTTCCCACGTCCTAGGGGGTGGTGGGTTGTATGGCCTAGTGCATTCTCTGATAAAGTGATCTCCTCCACATCTATATCATAGTCATTTTGGCATGGGTGGTCTAATGGTTGGTCTCTTGGGTGTTGGTGCTTTGGGTGTGGTGTACATTAGTGTTGCCAACTCTAGTCCATAGGCATTTTCATATCCCTCATATCCATAGTATTGCGGGTCATAAGCTTGCTCGTACTCCATCATACTGGCATCATAGGGATAGTAATCCCCTTGGGTCTGCTCGTATCCTAGGTTGGTTGATTCTATACTGGATAATGGTGATGTTGGCACTATGGCTCTCTCCAAGTTTTCCTCTGGTTGAGCATATTTCACTGGTACTACATGTTGAGGAAGTGGTGGTTGTGGCCCTAATACTGGTTGAGGTTATGTATATCCTTGCTCATATGGTCTAGGTGCTCCTAGTGGTCCTAGATAAGGGTTGTATCTAGGAATCTCCCTTCTTGGATCTCTCGGTGGGTATCCATATGGCCTATACTAAGGTTGATTTACAGGTCGTGTTTGCCTATTGAATGGACAATTCTCAGTGGTATGATTGGTGTACTTTTGCTCTATGTGGCAATACATAGTTGTTCCTTGATGTGTCTGCCTATTGTAAGGGTAAGCTTGAGGCAAACCCGTTCCTCCTCTTACACACATGAGTGGGGTAATCTCCTCCACATAGACTGCATCTTCGTAACATGGGTATTCTCATTGGTTGATGCTGGTAGTTCCGTTGTCCATGGACTCCTAACTTCTTGGCCACCAGCTCTGCTAACTCTTCCATGTTACTAGAGTTGGAAGTCACTGAACTTCTAGTATCTTTTGATTTTGTAGGACTTGGTGAACTTTTGAGATCATCTGCTAGGTTGTCTTCTAGGTCAATACACTCTTGCAGACATTCACTCAATGATTGTAGCCTCTTCACATAGACTAAAGTTCTCAAGGTTCCGTTCGTTAGTCCATCCAAGAATAATGATATTATTTTTTGCTGCGTGGGTCTTTTTGCCACTGGGCATCTATCAACATATTGGTTGAATCTTCGGGCTACTGTTTTCACCGTCTCATTCGGGTTCTGTTTGAAGTTATGGATTAAAGAAGAAGAGTTGTGTTTAATCCCTCTCTTAGTGAATACCCCTATGAATTCCTGAAATAATTGCTCAATATCTCCAAATTGATTGGGATCTAATGGTTGGAACCAAGTCAAAGCCGTTTTTGTGAGAGTGAGTCCAAAGGACTCATACTGCACAAAGAAATTATCCACTTGTTCAGCTCTTAGAACTTGCTTAAACTCAGCTATGTGATCGTATGGTTCTCCTGTGCCATCATAATGATTTCTCATACACTTAGCCACTTGAATCGGTCTGAATCTTCTTATGGGCCCTGGTTGTCTAGGCATTACAGGAATTGTTGGTCTAATTGGAGGTATTCCAGGCTGCACTCCTTATGGTGGTCTTGGCCTCACTAGTGGCCAATGTTGGTTGCCTAATCCAGGATGTGTTTGATTGTGTGATTGCAGTCCTAGCATTGTAAATTGCACATGGGTTCGGTTTGGAACACTACGATGGCTTGTCTGACCCGACATTGTATGCTCCGACTCTTGTTGTGTCCCAAAGGGATTTTGAGAGGTAGTTGCCTGCTCTCACTGAGGGAATACAGGCAACCCCATATACTTCAATCGAGCTCTATCAATGGCATCAACAAGCCAATATCTTCTTTGGTTCTTGTCTAGGTATGTGACTCTAGAATCATCTTCAGGATCTTTTAACTCGTAGAAGGTCCTTAGACTTTCCTCTTGTCCACGTGTAGGTGAGTCAGTTTGTAATAGTAAGTCTAATCCATGGATCAAGTAGACCTCCAATAGGTAATCTTGAGGTATCAAATCCCCTCTCAAGACTCGAGTTACTACTGATTTGCCTCTGGGTGTAGTTACAACCTCTCTAAGGTCCGGTCTTCCTGAATTTTCTTGTCCTTCTAATTCTCCTCTCTCATTGATCCGGTCTGGGTGTTCCGTCACCACATAGATGTGACCTAACTTGTCCATGTACACTCCTCCCTCATACTTGACTATCATTCTAGGCACTATTGTAGAATCAGTGGAAGTTACCATCCTGGCTACTGATCTATTTAACCCATCCAGGTAGATGGGAATCTCCTGGGAATTAATGGAAACATATTGCAGAGAGGTACGGTATTCCCCTTCTACAATAGACATGAAGTTTCTCATGGGGACAGAACCATGCATGTCTTCTGAAGCCATTGGTATCTCTTCTTCTGAGTCACTAGAGGTGTCGGAATAGACAGAATGGTGACTTGCCTGAGTTGCACTTCCTACTGATGAAATAACACTTCTCCAACTACTTAGCACCCGTCCTGATCTCAAGTTCATCTACCCTCCTGGGGCTATTTTGGTTCCTAACTATCCCTTAATTGGCTTCTCAATTGCCTCAAAATTTTCCCTTAAAAAGACTCAAAATGTTTTGGGCAATACCACTCTAGCGATATTGCACTTCGGCAATACCACTCTTGCCACGATACGATACCACTATTTATCGTGATACGATACTTTTGCAGGTGATGATATGATACTTGGGACAGTCGACGATACGATACCACTCTTTGGGCGATACGATACCAGTGCACTACACGATACAATACTAGAGGGTTCAAGTGATACGATATTACTTGAATGCACGATACGATATTTTGTGCACGATACGATACTAAGAACCCTCGCGATACGATACCGGTGCAAGTCACGATACGATACCATAACTCTGCATGATATGATACTAGATTTTTGCATGATATGATACTCGATTTCCTCATGATACGATACTAGGAGGCTCAATGATAGGATACTAGTGTTGTGCGAGATACGATACCACTCACTCAACGATACGATACCATGATCGAGATGATACGATACCACTGGCTGATCGCGATCACGATACCAAATTGACGATACGATACCAAAATGGTATCGCGATACCTCAAGTGGTATGCGACCATACGATACTTGGTGAGTATCGTGTTTTGGTATCACGATACCAAAACTCAACTGACCATGATACTACAACCAAAATCACTTTAAACACAAAACGTTTTGTACCCCTATGCTTATTTCTCACTCCTCTTCACTCCTGACCCTCTGCTTCATTCAAAGAACCTCTTTAATCTCTCTGTCCCATCCCGCGATACTGAAAACGTCTTTAATCACGTGTAATTGTGTTTTCAAAATACTTTTGATGTTGAACTCTTAATGTAGCTTACCTTTGGGATATCATGCTTAAGTCTTGAGCTCACAAGGTAGCTTTTTGGGCTTGTAGGGCGTGATATTGCTCAAGCAATACCACTCGCTGTCTGCAGACGATACCAGTTCCAGAGCAAGTGTCAAATGAACTAAATTTTTTTGGTTTTTATAGTTTCTGATGCCTGAGACCTATCCTACACTAACTTGGCAATTTTTTGGGATTTTTCTTGGTGATTTCAACTTACTCCTACTCCACTTCTCTCCTTGACCTAACTCTCATCTACTGGTGGTATTTTCACTTGAACCTGACAAGTGCTTTTCAAGTTATGGCCAAAATAGTGAATGGTGAGAAACACCTACACTCACTCCACAACTCGTACTTGCTCACACACACACACTATAGTAGTTCAAAAGTGATGGGGAGGGGTAGAGAATAGTCCTACACACACATTCCAAGCTTCACACACACACAAAAGATCATGGAGAAGATGAAAATTAGCAGGAAAGAAGCAAATTCGAAATTTTGGTCCTCTTCTTCACAATGGCAAAAAGTCCTTTACAAAGAGTCACAAAGTGACTTATATACATGTGCTCTAAAAATGGTCCTTTCACACAAGTGACTGACACTTTATTGGTTAATCTCTAATTTCCTACTATTTTACAATAAATATGTTACAAAGAGTTGGGCTTATGCATCTAGAGGACTCCTTTAGTGCATCTACATAGCTTTGAGGGGATTTTCTAGGATTTTGAAGAAGAAGATTATGCCCATTAATTTGAAAATTTTGGGGCTCCTCTTTTGTGCCTCTTTTCTCTGCAACGCCCTCCATAACTCTCGGAGATCGTCAATGAGAGGAACAAGATATATATTCATATCTTTAACTTGTCTTTTTCTTGGGAATAAAAGTGAAAGCATTAAATGTTCCTTTTTAATGCTAAGATATGGCAGAAGATTGTAGTTTGTGACTACCACTGGCCATGTTGACCATTTACTAGATTTCATGGAGAATGGATTAATCCCATCTAATGCAACTCCTAACTTTAGATTCTATGGATTTTGTGCAAATTCAGGCGATGTAGAATCAATATGCTGAAAAGCAACACTATCATGAGGAATTCTGATTATTCCATCAATACTTTTATGATCATGTCCCCATGTCAAAAGCTTTGATAATTCGGGGCTTTGAAACATATGTCTAATCCATGGAGCCAATGGAAAATTTCTCAATACCTTTTTTGGCATTTTACCTTCTTCGTCCTTATATCGAGGAGATTGACATTTGGGACATGTCAAAGAGTCTACATATTCACCTCTATATAAAATACAATCGTTAGAACGTGCATGTATACATTGATAATCTATACCAAGATTGTTGATTATCTTCTTCATTTCATCATGTGAGGAAGGAATAATATTCTGATTTGGTAAAAACGTTTCAGATAATAACCTATAAGTTCATAAAAAAAGACATATTAATAAAAATAAATAAATAAATACACACACACACACACACACACACATATATATATATATATATATATATATATATATATATATATATATATATATATATATATATATATATATATATATATATATATATATATATATATATATATGCATATGATTTTGTATATGTGTATGCTTATGTGCATGCATATGTGTATATGTATGTATGTGTGTATATGTGTTTTATAGGTGTATATGTATGTATATATACATATGCATATGTGTATGCATATATGTATGTGTATGTGTGTATATATGTGTATGTATGTATGTATGTGTATCTATGCATGAATGTGTATGTATGTATGCATGCATGTGTAGCTGTGTATATTTGATTTTTTTTTTTGTGTATATTATGGTTTGCAGACTTTCATATCTAGACCACTAAATCATTTGGCTGTCTCCCATTTTATAGTCAATCTATTACCTGCCTTGCTAACTAAGACTTACATATTTGTTTACAAGGACTAAGTATCAGCTAACTATGGAGGTATTAGGTTGTTTGAAAACAAGAAAAGAAAATTTCCCTCGATGATTTTGGAAAATGGATGAATAATTCTAAAGTATGGTTGGACATGAAGTGTTCATTCAATGCAAGTTCTTGTTCTTATCATAGCTAAGGTAGAATCAAAAAACTTGCACTGAATGAACACTTTGTGTCCACCCATCCTTTAAAATTATTCTTCCATCCTTCAAATTCTTCGAGGTAAATTTACTTCTATTTTTCAGACGACTTAATACCTCCATAGCTACCTCATACTTAATATTTGTATGCAAAGTTCATAAAAGAGTAAGCAGTTCAGGTATTAGCACAACTAGAATAGGAGAAGCAGATGTATCAGGAAGATTCTAAAGGTTGGGCGGACAATTACAAAGGTTAGATGGACAAAATATCTTCATTCGATACATATATGTATAATTTGACATCTGTATGTATGTATATATGTGTGTGTGTTTATATGTGAGTATGCATTCATGTATAATTATGTGTATGTCTATATATGCATGTATTTATATGTATATATTTATGCACGTATATATATAAATAGATAGAAAATTGAAAATTATACCTTAATAGTGCCAAAACAGATACATTACTCCATCCAAAATGATTTTGACGATTGAGAATAAGTAAGCTCACACTTAGTCATGTCAAACAACTTCCTTCATATACATGTGTTGGCATACAAGTCATATGAAGACCATACAGGCACCACAGAGCAGTCATGCACAATACGGCAACAAGGCCCAATCATTTTTTTTCATAAACAATTCCCAACTCAAAGTGATTTTAATCACTACACAAACATTGTAAATTCCGTTTTTGGTAGAATAGACTCCATTTTGTTCAAGCCGAGGAGTCTTCGAGCTTGAGGAGGGTTAGAATTAGCTACATACCAATTTTCGTAATTTTTAGATTCCGTTTGAGCCCTCAATTAGGCTCTAGAACCTAATTTTTAACTAGGCCAGACACTAGGTTTGGACAATGCCAAAGCTAGTAAAAAAACTATAAAAAGAGCTAGAGAGCACATTTTTGAAGATAGATTGTTAGTGATTTGAGCTTATGTAAGAGACTTTTTGACTAATGCAAAGAACTCCATTGTTCCTCTCTTTGTTCTTGCCTCTTGTGCACGTGTGTGTGTATGTGTGTGCATGTTCGTGTGCTTCTCACTCACGCACTTGTGCCTTCACTTGCTCATAGTCTTCATACTAGTCCTCACATCTCCACGGATTGACAATTATGAGTTGGATCTCCTCATGTTGGTACTTGCCATTGTGCTAGAGTGACACCAAATTTGGCGCTGTTGCCGGGGAGAGAGCTTTGAGGACGAGCGTGTGATGGTAAGATGTAGAGTTGAGACATTGGAGTCATAGGTAATATCCTTTCTTTTCCTTATTTTTCTTCAATTTTTCTTGTTTTTGCATCACCATCATCACCATCATCATCCTTACCATCTCCCACCTCCATCTCCATCTTCACAAAAATTTTAGTTTTTTTGGTCATATTCCCCTACCCACCTCATTTCCCTCATTTCATTTGTGAGAGAGTGCGAGAGAGAGCTTCCATGCTGTCTGTTTTTGTGTGTTTTTTGAGCTTTTGCTATAGGATCTAGCAGTACCACCATCTCTAGCAGCTTGCGCAGGTACGATAGAACTCTGCACAAGTCTCGGGACGACGACCTCTGTCTATCGCGATAGATAGAAAAACTTACTATTTTTTGAATGCATGCTTGGCACAATAACCTACACCATTAGAGCACTCCAAATCACTCGATGTTTCTAAAAAGATTGCATTTTTTCAGTCTATCACGACAGACACTGTCTATCGCGACAAACAGCGTCAATCATGACAAACACCGTCTATCGCGACAGACAGCACCCCAGGTCGTCTATCATGACAGACACTGTCTATCACAAGAGACAGAGCCCATGATAGATGATAGATCTCGTCTTTCGTGACAAACCCCGTCTATCGTGACAGACAGGACCCCACGATAGACTCTATCTATCGCGACAGACACTGTCTATCGCGACAGACCAAAAGCATGACAGACGACAAACTCAGTCTATCGTGATAGACACCGTCTATCGCGATAGACAGGACCCCGCGAGAAACACCATCTATCACGACAGACACCGTCTATCGCGATAGACCAAACCACGACGGACGATAGACCTCGTCTATCACGACAGACACCATCTATCGCGATAGACAGGCCCACGACAGACAACAGACAACGTTTATCGTGATAGACACCCGTCTATCCTAACAGACAGGACCCCACAATAGACCCCGTCTATCGGGACAAACACCATCTATCATGACAGACAGCCACGCGACAGCTAGTGTCTATCGCAGCACACACCGTCTATCGCGATAGACATGCATTTTTGGCAAAAAAATAGAGGGGTAATTTTTTGAAAATTTGGGCTAAAATTGGGCATATTTGCATATTCAATCACCTATGCCATTACAAAGGCCTTAGAAAAATGCACTAAACTCCTGAAAGGTTCTGTTTGTCTCTTTAACCCTCGAAACCCTAAACTGTCATAACGTTTTCATATGAAATCCATTTTTTGAGCTCAAGGGCTTCTCAGAAAGCATTGATTTTTAGATAGGGTATTTTGAAGTTGACCCTCTGTGGGGTAGGCACACCAAGGGAGCTCTAGAGAAAATTTTTTGGCAATAGGAAAGTGAAAAAAAAGGGTCATTCAAAGTGTCTGAAATAAATTTTCTGTCAATTAAAGGAGCTAAACTTGGGATTTTTACAAGATCATTGAGAGCTTTTGGAGAAAGCAAAGCAAGTGCCATTGTGTGCAGGCTTGGGAACACACTTCCTGGCAGACAAATGTAGCAAGGAGAAACAACTTGAGGTTGGAATATCTCTCAACCCCCTCAATCCATTCTTAGCTTAGCCTAAGTGCGAGTAGTTGTCTTGATTGACTAGGGGTACGATAGGAATACACAAGTTCTAAGAACCTCTAATTTATCAAGTCCAAGAACATGTTAAACTACGGTCAAGGGACAAACTAAGGGAAAAGAACTTAAACTAAGTGGACAAAGAACATCAAGTACGACACACTTAAGTGCTCCTGACGACGCTTAACTAAAGACAAGAAAACACATACAAAGGAACTCAAAAGGAACAAGTGATTGGTATCAAAGAATCAGCAACGTGGTTGTACAAGGATCATTGGGTTAATTGGAAGGGCATATGAACCTTAGATCGGGAAGACAACTAGGGAGAGACTGTCAGAGTATTAGATCATCCGAGGCTAGTGTCAACTATACAACGAGATCTTGGGCCCAGCAGTTGAGTGATTATCCCTACGCTTTAGACTCAGAAACTAGTGATTCTTAGATGTCTTATAACTTGGAAAGACTTGTAGGTAGCTCAGGAGTTGCATACCTAGAAAAACCTGAGGGCCCCTACAGGACTCAATTGGAATGCATGAGGACCAACCGCTTACGTGCACGCATCTATGAGGATGGTATGAGAAGATCTCTTATCTTAATTAAAAACCTGGATCAACCCATGAGACTAGAACACCCTGTAGTCAAGTTCAAAAATGGTTCCTACATTGATAAAGAAGGAACAATGTATGTGGTCACTAGCTAACCAGAAAGAACATATGAATTTGGCAACATAATCCCTGAGGTTGAAATAGGAGACATAGAGCAAGGGAACTTAGGAAAGGAACCAAAAACCCCTTGAGGCAAGTCGGTTCTGACGAGAATAATCACACCAGAGTGGGCTCCCCATGACAATAGGAGCATAGATTTGCTCATGAATCGAGAGACGGATGAGGCATTTTGGAGGTATAAGCCTGAGAAGCCTAATGAAGTGGGAGCCCTCACCATCTATGAATTCAAAGATCCTGATAGCCCAAGCAAAGTGACCTACTTAGATGATGCCTTGGAGAGGATCTTTGTGGTCTCAGAGCATGGAAAACACGCATACACCTGGAAGGGTGAATTTGTTTTTCCCCAACCTCGATCCACTGTGTCTTATGGTCACCAAGGAGCTGGAACATCTCAGGCTCATGGAACACAAAGAGAGAGGAGTAGAGATAGACATTAGGTGAGCTTTGCTAATCCACTTGGAAGAGAGAGAACGAGGATAGAGACTGATAGGATGGACAGGGAGAGACATAGGGATCCAAGGAATCCAAGAAATAAAGACGAATTCCCTCTGCCACGGCCTAGAGAACATGCTAGAACCTTAAGACCCACACAATTGGTTAAGTCCATGAAGAATTGCTTCGATGGCACAGGAGACCCATATGACCATGTAGTAGAGTTTAGGCAAGTTTTGAGAGCTGAACAAGTGGAAGACTTGTTCACTCAATACAATGCTTTTGGCCTAAGACTCAAGAACACTGCATTGACTTGGTTTCAACCACTTCACCAAAATCGTTACAAAAGTATGGACCAACTTCTTGAAGCATTCATCACTGAGTTTTCCAAAAGTGGCATTAGGCATAACACATCCTCCTTGATATACAGCTTCAAGCAAAAACCTCAAGAGATAGTGAGGCTCATAGGAAGAAGGTTTAGGCAATACCTAGAGAGATGCCCTGCTCTAGAGTTACCCACTCCGGCCAAACAAGTGGCCTTATTTCTAGACGGATTGTTAAGCACCAAACTGAGATCATACGTGTACTTGAAGGACCCTAGATACATAGTGCATAGACATTGAAGATAATCTAGGGGAGGGATTAGAGCTCTCAAAGATCTATAAAGATTCAGATAGTTCTACTAGCCTTGCCTCCTCACAATCCACATCAATTGAGGATCTAGCAGAGAAGGTCGCTTAGAAATTAGGAGTCTCTAGCAAGCAGATTCCTAGATTTGCCCCAGTGAAACGATGCTATACCTGTGGAGGAGACCATATGGCTAGTGTGTGCCCTATCATGGCTCAACCCCAAGTTAATCCTAACAGCCAGTACTGCACCATAGAAAGGAGATATACCAATCACACTGCACAAGACTGCCCATATAACAAACAAGCCGTTAGACAAAATTATCCGCAACCATATCCACAATAAGGAAAAGACTAGAATTAGTACCCACAACAACAGTATGGTAGGCCCCAGCAACCCTATCAACCACCCTATCAAAGGTAGCAAAGACCTCAACCAATCCTAGCGCAACAACCACCTCCTCCAGCCAGTGTGATTCCAGTGAAGTATGCAGCTACAGAAGAAAATCCAAATAGAGCCCTAGTGCCAGTAACACCATTGCTTTCAGAAAGTGACCCAAGTGATCATAGTTTTGAATCTACCCATATTGATAGCCCACAGGCTTACTACATGCAATCACCTGAGCATAATGAGTCATACTATTATGAAGAACCGAGTGAGTCTAGTTGGGAGCCAGAATATGCAAATGTCATGTACACAAACCCCAACTATAGACCTCAGCCTAGGCAGATAAGACCTCCATTTCCTAGAGGGCCATGCTTCCCATGTCAGGGAGATCATCTCATTCGTGATTGCCCTCTACCTGCACCTAGACAAACCCAATCTCTGACAATTCAAGGCTTTTGTCCCGATTGTGGGAAGGAGCACATGCTATGAGAGTGTCCCAAGAACCCCATCAATATGCCAAAAATTTCTCCTATCAACGTTATTGGGTTAGTGGTAGACTCCACGGGAAGTGTGACATTCACGATCCCAGTGCAAGTCATCACGAGAGCTCATGCAATTAAGCAAAACCAAGTCTTAGGCCAGGAAAAGAATTCATAGGCTAGCGAGACTGAGAGCCAGAATAAGAAGAGAACAAGAGCTTGGAGAGATAGCCGTGAACGTATGAAAAGGCAATGGGCAAAGAAGATGAGCGAACTCGAGGAAAGTCTACGAGAGACCAAAGCCAAAATCATATAAATCAAATCTCAAACGCACTCTCACACATCACCCCCACTACCATCCCCATCACCTTCCTTTCCCCAACCTTCTAATACACCACACGTAACCCACCCACCACCCCGAGTAGGATCAGTCTTAACAGATCCCACTCCCAAGGACATAGATATGATGCTTAGAGCATATCAGGTCAAGATCCAGGAAGGGCCAAATGTAATGGATCATGAAAGATGTTACCCTAGAATTGACCTAGAGCTTGAACGAACCAACTTGTGTGCCAAGATGGTGGAATTGGATCAAGCCATTTTTGAGTCCAGTCGCCTCTTCAATTGCTCTAGCTCCACTAGAACACCATTGCATTTTGATGGTCTATTAGATAGATTGGAGATGATAATTCCAAAGTCTGGAAAAGGAGCCAACTCCCAGGCTAAGGAGAGGCAAAGTGATACAATAAGCATTCCTCCCAAGGAAGCTTATGTGCCTAACTCCACTGAACCAGACACCTCTTCTTCTATGAATCGGTATTCACCAGAATTCCTACGAGAGATTCAAGAAGAGAAATGGGCAAAAGAAAGCGAAGATCCTCCTCCAATTGAACTTGTGGATGATGTGCACGATCAATTCCCACAAGACATTCCTTCCCTTTATGGAGAGCAGGAGAGTGCCCAATCTCAAGAGAGATTAGACTTCGAGTCTAATTCCTTACACGAACTACCCCATTTCACACGCCCATGGGATGCAAAGTCCACTTGTATGAGAGCATCCACGATCATGATAAGAAACGAAGACTCAATCATACCTAGGAACACAGAGGTAGTGAAGAACACTAAAGTGCAGTGCAATCTCACTTTAGAAGAGCTACTCAAGGTTAAGCCTGAATTGTGGAAACATGTAGCCAAGCAAGTGCCAGACATATCAAAATCTCGTTCCCAGATAGGATCTCATAGAATAGTGTCGGAAATACCTTTCGACGAGATAGGAGACATGAGCAAAGGAGAAGAAGGAAACACCTACCTATCACTCATCAGAATTACACAACCAAGGCCATTTTGGACTCAGGTGCAGGAGTTGCAATTGCCACCACTTCCCTATGAAAGCGTTGGGGCAAGCCAGTAGTCTAGGCCCACGAGAATGAAGTTACAAATGGCTGATGGTCACATTGAAAGACCTTTAGGGCTACTAGAAGGAATAACTCTCACCACTTGTGGTGTAGAGTTTGAGCATACTTTTGCTATATGTGACTTTAGCAAGAATCATGCCTATGAGATGATTATGGGAAGACCCTTCTTGAGGCAGTTGCAAGTAGTACAGGATTGGGGGAAAAATTCTTTTTATTTGCAACACTTGGGTGTCACGACCAAAGTGAATCTCAAAGATTTCTCTCATAGAGACATGCCCCTTATTCAATGGAATCCCATCCATAGAGCTAAGGATGATATAGAGTCAGTGCATTCCATAGGATCAGGATCCTCTTGGATGCATGAAGATACTCACTTATGGATGTGTAAAGTGGCTGAAGAGCAAGAGAAAAGGGAAAAGTCAAGAGAGGTAGGTGCAAAGGAAACTCAAAGATCAATTCAAGACCCAACTTATGCACCCGTAGTATTTCCTGACGAAGAATTTGAACCTCATGGTTGGGTAGAGATTTTAGCGACCATGGATGTAGCCATCAATGAAGAACAATGGACACCTCACTGTGATGAGGATGGCTATGACATTTCAGTCTTGTGTGTGACCCAATTGTTGAAGACTGTGAACCTAGCACTGATGCATTTGAGGACGCAAGTGACTCTAATCTAGATTCAATCATTATGGATCCACCTTTTGCATCAGATGAGGAATATTTCTATGAAGTAGAAGCTCACCCTCAGAGACACGAAGAAATTATGAATGAGGTGAGATTAACCACACAAGTGACCACTAAGAATGAAGGCAAGAAGAGGAAGAAGAGAGAAATCACACCAGAGGAAGAAGAATCTTTGTTTGAGGTCCCTGAAAATTTCAAGAAGTAGTTGAAGATAGGAGAGTCATGATAAGAATGCCTAAATGTGAAGCCATCATAGGAGAAGCCTATGATAATAAAGAAACTACAGAGAAAATCATAGTGACCATAGAGGAAGGTGAAGAAGGATGTACCTACATAGGACATGACCTAAGTGAAGAGGAGGAGCAAGAGTTGGTAGCCTTGCTAAGAGAATATAGAGATGTTTTTGCATGGAGTTACAAGGACCTGAAAGGTGTAGACCCTGACATATGCACATACGATCCCCATGACCTCAGATGCCAGACCCTCTGAACAGAAGCCATACACATACAATGACAACTATGGTGCCAAGATCAAAGAAGAGATAGATTGCTTGGTTGAAGCTGGATTTATATATGAAATCGAGCACACTGAGTGGGTATCCCCCATTGTAGTGGTGCCCAAAAAGAATGGAAAATTACGTGTATGCATTAACTTGAAGAAGGTTAATACAGCCACTATCAGAGATAGTTATCCGCTTTCGATCACTAAGCATCTATTAGAAATGGTAGAAGGCAAGGAAGCATACAGCTTCCTGGATGGGTTCTCTAGTTATAATCAAGTAGCCATTAGCCCAGAAAATCAGCATAAGACGACTTTTGCCATGGACTGGGGCATATTTGCTTTTCGGGTAATGCCATTTGGGCTTACCAATGCTCTTGCAACCTTTCAGAGATTGATGTGCCATGTGTTTAAAGAGTTCCGGAGGAAGAATTTGGAAGTCTATGTTGATGATCTCTATGCTCATTGCAACATTAGACAGACACATATACCTGAGCTCAGGCAAATCTTTGACAAATGTAGAGAATATCAAGTCTGCTTGAACCTAGAAAAGTGTGTTTTCATGGTCATGCAAGGCAAGATTCTAGGACACATAGCGTCAAAGAACGGCATATCCACCGACGAAGAGAAAGTGAGAGCTATCGTAGAACTACCTAGGCCAAAGAATGTCAAAGAAGTGCAAGCTTTCATGGGGCATTGTGGCTATTACCGATGTTTTATACACATGTATGCCATCATTGCAAAGCCTCTATATGGACTTTTGACCAATTTTGAGTGGACTGATGAATGTGAGAAATCTTTCAATGAGCTTAAATGGTGATTGTGTTTAGCACCAATCTTGACTACACCAGATTGGAACAAGCCATTCCATGTCCATGTTGATGCATCCAATTATGTTATTGGGTGTGTACTTGCACAACCTACGGGCGAAGGTAATATGGATCTTCCAATTGCCTATGCCAATAGACAATTGAATGTAGCTGAACGAAATTATACCACTACTAAGAGAGAAGGATTAGGCATGATATATGCAGTTAAAAAGTTTAGACACTATTTTCTTGCAAATAAGTTTAAGTTTTTTACTGATCATCAAGCTCTACTGTACTTGGTAAATAAGCCATGCAATACAGGTAGATTAGCAAGCTGGTTCCTCTTACTAATGGAATATGACTTTGAGGTAGTGGTGGGGAAGGGCAAGACTCACTTGAGAGCAGATCATCTCTCTAGGCTCACATCCGGAGAGGCCCCACAAGGAGTATCAGATGACCTTCCTGATGCTTACTTGTTTAATTTGGAAGTTGTACCACAGTGGGCCAAGACCTTAGTGCCAGTACTAACATATGGGCCTAAACATCAAGTAGTCAACACTCAAGATAGGGAGATAGTAAAAGCCCAGAAGTACCATATCATGGCAGGGAGTATGTACAAGCATACAGATCAAGGAATATTAGCTTGTTGTGTGGAAGAGGATGAATACATGAAGTGGTTGCAATTAGCACATGTGGGTGCACTAGAACAACACTATTCGAGGCAAAGAACCCTACAAACACTCAGGAGACTCAGGGTGCATTGGCCAACTATGAAGGCTCACATATGATATCTCGTTGAGGCCTCGAAAGAAGAGTCAGCACAAGATCTTCGGCGCCCACAACCATTGTCATCTTTCAGCAGTTCAACAAGGGTCGCTATTATCCTTGGCTCAGGGTGAAAGCAGATTGTTTTTCATCAAGCATAATCAACGAAGCACTTTTTGAAGGCATATGCGATCCACAAACCAAAGGGAGTAGATACTCTACTCTTAGTTGTTCAACTGGATGCTTCACGAATATCAAAAGAAATCTGAGATAAGTATTTAGTCAATATTTGGTTAATTAATTTGTTGATTGTGCATATTAGAAGTATTCTTGCATTATGCATAGGATGATGTAAGTAGAGCGTAAATTGAGATGTATGTTCGGTGCTTAGTGTATAAAAAAAACAAAAGAAAAGTTACTTGCCTTTAGTCCTAGCATGGAACCCGAACCATCATCACCTGCTAGAACAGATACCCTTATGCTAGAACCTCCAGTTGATCCAATTCAAGCTATGAATAATGGAATTTCATTCTTAGAGAGTTCTCTTCAAGATATCTTGGAACACGTGCATAGTTCCAAGAAAGAAGAAGAGCCGCTTGATTCTGATTTGCCAGAGATGGAGGTAGATGCTCCAGATGAGCATCAAACTTCAGAAGTCCCTAGAGATAGCGTCTTAGTTAGAGAAGCTAGATGGAAGCTTAAGGATCTTAAGCCGTCAAGATATCATGGCTCAACTAGCGCTAGGACTACTGACATAGTTGAGCAGTGGCTCAGCAAGTGGGAATAGTGCTTCCGTCTGTGTCATATCACTGATGATAGGCACAAGATTCAGCAAGCCACTTATAATCTTATGGATGTCGCGCATAGGTGGTGGCGTAAGACAGAGCAAGATAAGGAGCCCAAGACATGGGATCAATTTAAAATCCTATTTTATAATAATTTTGTACCACTTGATGAAAGGTCTAGAGCACTAGACACCTGGTTCTTCATTAGGTAGAAGAATCAATCAGTTCAAAAATATGTAGATAGGTATAGAGAGGTACTTTTTAAAGTACGTGATTCGATTCCAAAATTTCTTCAAGTCCACAAGTTTGTTTTGGGACTCAGAGAAACTATCCGACCTTTATTGAGGAAGGAGCGGTATCAATCTTTGGCATATTCCACAGAGATGGCCTTCGTTTATGAGGACGGCCATAAGAGCATAGGTTCCCAGGGCCAGAGATCCCCATGGACTAGGGTTAACCGACCTTTCCCTACTTCGACTCATAATGTTATTAGTTCCCGATTAGTCAAGAGATTACGCTTAGACACGGTACAGTCAGATTATACTTATACCGTAGAGCTAGCCGACGGGAAGGGAACTGAAATTTGGGATAGACGAGTAGTTGATCTTCCTATTCAAATCCAGTCTTATGAGGACAGATTGGACTTTGAGATAGCGAGATTAGCTCGATTCGACATAGTTCCTAGTAAGAAATGGCATGCGAGGAAGAAAACAATCATTGATTTTGCTTCACATGTGTATCGGTTTGAGCATGAGGGAAGGAGATTACTGATCCATGGAGAACCAGATCTCCAAGAGATGCGATTGGTGACTGCTACCAAGTTGCTCAAAATTGATTGAATATAGAACATAGAATCGAATTGGTACCAAGAGCAAGTCCTACCGATCGACCACCATTTCGAATGAGTTTGCAGAAGAAAAATGAAGTCCGCAAGGTTGTGGACGAGTATCTTCAAAAAGGGCTGATTAGACCCAGCTATTCACCCTTTTCCGCACCAGTTCTTCTTGTGAAGAAGAAGGATGGATCTTATAGGATGTGTGCCGATTATCGAGCACTCAATAAGATCATTATTAAAACATAGATATCCCATGCCCTAGATTGATGATCTTTTAGATGCTCTAGGTGGATCCATTGTATTTAGTAAGATAGATTTAAAGAGTGGCTATCATTAGATTAGAGTAAAAGATCATGATGTACATAAGAAAGCTTTCAGGACCCATTTTGGTCATTATGAGTATTTGGTCATGCCCTTTGGTTTGACAGATGCTCCAGCTACATTTATGATGTTAATGAATGATATCTTACAACCTTTCATAGGAAAGTGTGTTGTTGATTTTGTAGATGATTTGCTAGTGTATAGTGGGACTGTGCATGAGCATGAAAATCATTTAAGATTTATGTTGAATATTTTAAAAGAAAATCAGTTGTATGTAAATCTGGAGAAGACACAGTTGTTTCTTCAGAGGATAGAGTATCTAGGGCATGTGATTTCAGCCGATGGGGTTCAGATGGATCCCAAGAAGGTATCAGTTATTTTAGCATGCCCTACTCCTCAGGATGAGGGGCAGTTATAGTCATTCTTGGGACTTTCCGGTTTTTATCGGAAATTCATCTCTTCATATTCGTCGACAACAGCACCTATGACGAACTTGCTTCAAGGCAAAACTCCATTTGCATGGAAGCAAGAGCAGCAAAAGAGTTTTGATACTCTGAAACAAGCTGTTTCAGAGGCTCCTATACTCAAACAAAGTGGTAGATTCTTAGAAACCATTTCAGTTAGAAACAGATGCTAGCGGTATAGCCATAGATGGAGTCTTAAGTCAAGATGGCAGCCCAATAGCTTTTCAAAGTAAGAAGTTAAGTAGTGCACAATGCAATTGGCCGGTGCATGAACAAGATTTGTATGCGGTGGTGCATGCACTTAAAGTTTGGAGACACTATCTTTATGGTGCGGACTTTAAGGTATTCACAGATCATCATACACTCAAGTACTTTTTTGTAGTCAGCCAGATCTTCGAGGCTGACAGGCTCGTTGGGCTGAGCTCATGCAGGAATTTCACATGGAAATCTTGTATAGAAGAGGCAAAGAAAATATAGTAGTTGATGCATTATTTCGTATAATGTATCAAATGAGCTTTACAGTTTTAGAAAGCTCATTGCTTCAAGAAATTAAGGAAGCACAGGTGGAAGATCCACATTTGTTACAGATAGTTAGAGCCATTAGTGATGACTCTATTTTAGGAAACGGGACAATTCTAGCTATTTCTTCTTCTACTAAAGCAAACAAGTCCATTCTGTATTCTAATTTCTCACAGGAGAATGGAATAGTGAAGCGGAAAGGAAAGGTTTGTGTACAAGATTCCTGGGATTTAAGAAAGAAAGTCATGCATGATAACCATGATGTTCCCTCCGCAGGACATCCTGGTGTTGACAAGACAATACAGCTTGTTAGAAGAACATTTTGGTGGTCTGGATTAGCCCTAGATATCCATACTTATGTTCAACAATGCTTTATGTGCCAATTCAACAAAGCAGAAAGAGTAAAGACACCAGGTCTTTTACATCCTTTACAAGTTCCAGATCATAATTGGGATAGTATATCCATGAACTTCATAGTGGGGTTACCGCAGACCCAAAGGAAGCGGGATACAATCCTAGTTGTGGTACATAGACTGAGCAAGATGGCTCATTGCATACCCACACAGGAGACGACAGAAGCTCCACAGGTAGCAGAGTTGTTTATCCAGAATGTCTTCAGATTGCATGGGTTACTCACATCCATAGTCTTAGATAGGGATGTTAGATTTACAGGACATTTCTGGAAGTTTGTATTTGATAAACTGAAAGTGTCACTAAAAATGAGTAGTGGTGATCATCCACAGACAGATGGTCAGACCGAGAGAGCCAACCAAATTCTAGAGGATATGTTGTGGGCATATGTGTCTGAGAGACAGACAGATTGGGATAGTTGTTTGCCACTAGTAGATTCGCTTATAACAATAGGCCTCACAAGGTGACTGGGATGTCTCCTTTTGAGATGAACTATGGCATGAATCCCGTTGCTCCCAATATCATAGGAATGCCTAAGAAATGTCCTAGTGCTTCCGAGTTCTTAGAGAATCTCCAAAAAAACCTTGAAATAGCTAAAGCCAAGATGCAGCAAGCAGCTGATAGAGCCAAAAAGTATGCTGATAGGAAAAGATCTCCTAGATCCTTTGAGGAAGGAGACCGAGTCTTCCTTCAGGTAAAGGCTACATCTACTTCATTTTCCACAGGGAAGTGTAGTAAGCTATCACCAAGGTATTGTGGACCTTGGAAGATAGTAAAGAAGTTGAGTGATGTTGCATACCGATTAGAGCTTCCTCCAGATTGTAGAGTCCATCTAGTATTTCATGTCACTAAACTAAGAAAGTATATTTCTAGGGAGGATAATCTAATAGAGGGTATTGTTTCTTTGCACGAAATTGATAGAGCAGATCATTCTCCAGACAGAATTCTAGATAGGAGACAGAAACAGTTGAGGAATCGTGTCATCCATGAATATCTTGTAGCTTGGAGAGGATTACCACTTACTGACTCTACTTGGGAATCAGCAGCTCTGGTTCGCAAGTACTTTCCCTCATTGATCATTGAGGACAATGATCTTTAGAAGGGGGAGAGAGTGTCAGACATTGGTCTACAGAGACCATTCCATGTGTGTGTGGGACGAGGGCTAGTTAGCCAAGGTCCTAAGCTCGGGGGTATATCCTAAGGTATTTGATGGTTAGAGGGGATGAGTGTTGCATGCTGGCCACATGGCGATGCTAGATCATTCTAGATCACTGCTATTTTAGATACAAGAGGATATAAATGGATGGGAGGAGAGTGGCACACACATCATTCACATGTCTTCTTTTGAGGAAAGCCTCACATTGGACTAGATAGGGTGATCAAAGCAATACTATTTGCAGGTCTTTGGTGGCCAACCCTTCACATGGATGCACATACCTATGTGAAGAGGTGTGATGTTTGTCAGCGAACTCAGTATCCTATACGCAAAGATGAGATGCCATTGAAACCTATGATGGGTGGACGTGCATTCTCTAAATGGGGAATAGACTTTGTTGGTCCTATTAATCCCCTAGCCAAGGGTTCACATGCTGAATACATCATTGTGGCCACAAACTATCTAACCAAGTGGGTAGAAGTAAAAGCCAAAACGAAGAACGATGTTGAAACGACAGCTAAGTTCTTATTCAAGAATGTGTTCACCAGATATGGGTTTCCAATAGAGTTAGTAAGTGATAGAGGCACGCACTTCTTGAATGAAGTCATAGAAAACCTTCTCCAAGAATTCTTGGTGATACATAAGAAGTCTCCCCCCTATCATCCACAAGCTAATGGACAGGCTGAGAGCACAAATAAGATTCTATGCAATGTATTGACAAAATTGGTTAATAATAAATGCTTTGATTGGGACAAACAGCTACACGATGTTGTTTGGGCATACAGAGTTGCCTATAAAATGGTACTCCAAGCCACACCCTTTCAAATGGTGTTAGAACAAAATGCAGCGCTACCATTGGACTTTTTGATCCCTACATTGAAAGTAGCACAAGAGCATGACTGGACAGGCCATGAGCTCTCCTCTAGAATCTTCGATCTTGAATGATTAGGTGAAACACGATTGAGAGCTGCAGCAGGAATTTATGCAGCCAAGAAGAGGCAAAAAGCATATTTTGACGCACATGTGAAGGATAAGGGCTTGAAAGCAGGAGACCTAGTCCTAGTCTACACTTTGAAGCAACATGCATGAAAATTAGAGAAGAGAGGCTATGGACCAATGATTATCAATACGATCTCCACAAGTGGAGCAGTTCAACTAGCCACTCTAGAAGGCGACATCCTACCAAGTTACATCAGTGGATGAAAAGTCAAGTTATATCAGGAACCCCTCACGGAGGAGATGTTAAATCGACTCAATACTGCAAAGAAACGTAAAGAAGATGAAAAGTGAATTCAAGAAGAAGTACAGGCAGAGGCTTTAGAATGCATCCGACGAATGAAATTGAGAAGACAAGTGTGTACCTAAGTCAACAAGACTCAAGGACTTGTGCCAAAGAGACTATACCTCATTTGCAACACAAGTGCATATAGTGGGAAATTGACACACGCTTATTTGTCAATCTGATCAAACGACCTAACCAAGTGTATGAAGACATGTGCACACATGATGGAAAATGAAGTGCTTCAGCTGATATGCATGAGAAAAGACTAATCCACCTCTCAAACTCACTGAAAGACTGAAAGTGTCTGCTGTGATACCTCTTACAGTAGTTTTCAGTAAATCAAGGATTTCTCCCATCTTCTAACTGTGAATATAGTCAATAGGTAGTCGTTTCAAAGCTCTCGACAAGATGCATCTATTGGAAGTAGCTTCACTTGATTCTGACAACCTTACTTCAAGTTATGACCAAAATAGTGAATGGCAGGAAGCACCCACACTCACGCCACAACTCCTACAAGCTCACACACACACTACAGTAGCTCAAAAACAGTGGGGAGGGATAGACAACAATCCTACACACACATTCCAAGCATTACACATACATAGAAGATCAAAGAGAAGATGGAAATCAGCAGGAAAGAGGCAAATTCGAGATTTCAAAGCTCTCCTTGTTCACAATAGCAAAAAGTCTCTACAAAGAGTCACAAAGTGACTTATATACATGTGCCCCAAATTTGGTCCTTTCACACAAGAGACCGGCACTTTATTACTAAAAAGTGAAGTTCCTACTAATTTACAAGAGATATTTTACAACAAGTTGGGATTATGCAACTAGAGGACTCCTCTAGTGCATTTACATGGCTTGAAGGAATTCTCTAGGACTTTGAAGAAGGAAAAATCATGCCCATTAATTTGAAAATTTTGGGGCTCTTCTCTTGTGCTTCTTTGCTCTGCAACACTCTCCCCCTCTTTGTCTCTGTCATCCCTTGATAGGCTTTACTTCTTGTCCTCAGCTTGTTTAAGAGTTTTGGATACAAGGACTGTCAGAGAATTTGTTATTTTATCTGATGTAAGTCCTTTGCTTCTTTTTTCCCCTTGATATCCCGTACATCACAAATCTGGGTTGTTGCATTCAGTCGGGCCACCACGCACGCCACTAGTGACTAGGAATGTGCTGTTCTTAGTCACCTCTTTCTAGATTTTGGTCTTCTGATTTGTCCTGGTTGCACACATTGACCCTGTTGTATTGCTTTGAACCTGTTTACTTGTTGACAATGCACGCTATCAGCGGAAGGATTACTACCTGCCAAATATTATCTTGCACTTCTTCATGTATAGTTCCTGGCCCTGGTCCGTCCTTCCCATGAAATGTCCTGGTTCTGATTGATCTTTAATTCCAATCCTCATGACCTGGATGATTCGCGTTGTTGCCTGATGCGTGCCCCTGCGGGGCTTTGGTCAAAGAATGGTTCTTTCATTTTATGATCTTCATTCTTTATTGCGCAGTTTTTGACTTTAATCTTCTTCTTATTTTCTTCTTGCTCGATTCCCCTTCCACACGTCCCTCCTCCTGAACTTTGTTGTCGTCGACAGGCTTTTTGTGGCGACGTGAATAGGTTTGTATGGATGCTTGCTCTCTTTGATTCAGCAAATTGGCGTGACATATCATAAATTCTTTCCACTGCCTTGACTTCACTCTATCCTCTGGTGCTTGTCGGTGATCCGCAAAAAAGCTGGTTTCATAAGCCACTAGGCGTGCATTAAGATTTGAACTCATTTTGACAAAAATTTCTGAATCTATTTCGAAGAAGCCGGTGAAAAACGCCTCTTTGAAAGTCTACATGTATGTTGACGGCAAAAACATAAGTCTTGAATAATACGCCATTAGGGTTAAGCGGCTCGGGATCATATATAGGTCAAAAATAAGCGCTTTAGAGCCTTGTGTAATGCTGATGAAATTCAAAAAAGTGTATTTGGCATGCTGGAAGACTTTGATTACAGTTAATAGCATGATGAATATCTTATTGGTCATTTTCACTGCTAAGTCTGGGACAGTCGCATATCTTGCAATCCAAAATTCCATTCTTTTTACCATATATTCTTCAGTTGGTAGGTAGTTATGTGGTGGACTAGGTAACAATGGGTAATTTAGCCATTGATTATTGATGCTTCCCTGGCGCTGACCTTCCCAAAATTACATCCAGGAGCGTCTGCAAGGTACTGGACAAAATGTTGGGTTGACTTGAAGCGCGTATGGTGATGCTTCCCATTGTACCCGCAATGTAGGATTCTTTTCCAAAATCTTGCGTCTCCATATAGGATCAGCCTTCTCGAACTCCTCTTGAGTATAATTGAAAGTATTCTTGTCAAAGTGGAGGTTGTTATAAGGCTCTTGATTAGTTGTTGTCCTTATATAATACCGCATTTGTTCTTTCAGGAGACCATATGGTACATTGAAGGGCTTCAAAATTTGCTCCAAACGTTTGCTTTCTATTTGGGACTCCTTCATGATGTGGATGATCTGATCTTCGAATTCAATAGTAAGCTGGGACACCAGTAGTGCCCTTTCCGGTCGGCTTAGTTCTACAATGTCCCAAGTATTATGTTCAATTTGGACCTCCTGTTCCTCCCTTATTGGCGAATGATACAAGGAGGGAGAGAGAGGACGTACCTCAGTCTCCACAGTAGCCTCTGCAGATTTTGGAACTACTGGTGTCCCCTCAATGTCCTTGTGTGCTAGTTGATCTTGTAGTTGTTTTATCATCTCCTTCTTTTGCTTAATTTCTTCTTGTGCCTGTAAAATTGTTTCCTTATTCTTTTGGATTTCCTCGGCCACTATTGCGAGTTGATCTGTGTCTTCTTTACATTGCAGGAGGTACCTATTTTCAGCTTTCTTCCATTTGGTTCTTAGGGCCGCAGTGTCATCCATGTACCTCTTTTCCCATTTGGCAATGGTGGTTTGCTCTTGCTTGAGCTGATCTTCATACTTAGCTATCTTTTTTTCCAATTTTGTGGTACCCTTTTCTGGTCTTTCTTGCACTTTGATTGGCTGATCACTGTCATGAGCTCCTTGTTTCGGTTCCTTAGGTTTTTTGCCTCTTCCATGGATACCTTTATTTGTGATTCTAGTAGTTTACTTCTTGCATTCATCTCCGTTTTCCGACCTCGCTAGCTTCAATTTTCTTTGTTAATTCCTGTAGTTGTGCTTTCAATCCTTCATTTTCCATGGCTAGAGTTTTGCACTGTTGCTTGAACTCTTGAACTTCATTTTTGTTTCTGTTGTACTTGTTCTCTTGCAAATTTTAATTTTGCGGAAAGACTCTTACTCTTTTCTTGAAGCTCATGCTTGTCTTGCATCGCTTGATCATAGTCTTCATCAGTCTCAAGCATTAGTTGTTATGTGTCCAGTGCGGTTCTGACCATGTCTTGTACAACAGGTTTGAGTTGAGTGATGTCGACATTCAACCATGTCCTTGGTATGCTTGGAGCTTCGCCGGTTTGCACATCTTTTCCCTGCTCCACATGGATGGTTTCATTGTGGGGTTGTTGAATTTGTAGTTGTATTTGTGGATCTTTTTCTTCTTCATTTAAATCAAGAACTTTTGTGGCACTCCCTTGATATGTGACATCCATGGGGGAGGGTTCTGCCATGACCCTTATTGGTGTGAAGGGTTCTGCTTCTTCTGCTGTCTCGTCTTGAGGCTCTTTCATTGGTATCTTGATTGACTCTTCCCTTGAAAGTGGTGCCTCCCTGATATGAATAGTGGAACTTTCATTAAGTTTAATCTCATGTGCTCCTTCATTGTTGGCTTCTATGCCTTTGGTGTTCAGCTCTAGGTGGGTAGAGTTGTTATTCACTTTTATGTCCTCTTCTTCATTGTAATTTACTGCATTCAATTCCACCCATTGTCCATCATCCTTGGATTCACTTTGAATATCCACAATCAACAATGAGTTGTCGGGTTCTTCTTGTATATCTGAAGATGAGCTTGAATTGTCCAACCCTAATTCCCTGTATCGATGGATTTTCGTGAGCTTCCTTTTCACTTCCAAGTCTTGTTGGGTCTATTGATAGTGATGCCCTTGCATGGGTAAATTGACTTGCCCTTCTGTATATTGATGCGTTTATTCCAGGGCCCTAGTTAAATCTTCCTCTGTAATTGGCCTTTGCTCTTCAATCATTGTCTTAGGAAGTACGTGTGTCCTTTTTGTGGTTGGAACTTCCTCTTCTACTTGCTTGACTTCCCCTGAGTCTCTTCGTGCCTCTCATTCTGGGTTGAGAGCTAGTTTCTGCCTCTTCCACAATCTTGACTCCTCTTTTCTTTTTAGGAACTGTGGCAACTTTGGCATACTTCGCCATGGCAGTTGATGATGGCATTTCCTGTAGGTGCTCTCGAATACCTGAAGCGTGGTAAATCAATATTGTCAAAGTGACGCTGCCATTGAGGAACTTCTTATTATTCCATTGCTTCTTTGCTTCGAATAGTCTTTCCTGTATGTAAGGAGTCAGATTGATTTGATTTCCAATCTGTTTGATTGCATGTGAGAGCAGTTGGACAATTATCTTCTGAGGGGCCGTATACCGATGCATATTTGGGAAGCAAAAGTGCTGGTGAATAAGTTTGACTTCCTCTTCTATGTCGGCTCTGTTAATGTCAATGAACGTTCTGGTTTTTGCCCCTCGACTCTCTTCTTTCACGATCGTGTTTCCATCTTTTTCCCATCCAAAAGCTTCCTTGATCAAGTCATGTGTAAACTGAATGACAACCCATTCGCCTACTCTATCCATCACTCTAGCCTCCAGCACCGATGGATCATGCAGTGCTAGTTGTAATGTGTTCAGGACCTGTGTGCACCTTTGAAAGTCGGGCTTATAGATTGGTAATTCAAAATATTTATGAATGCCCGCTTTCTTCATGATGGCAATTGTAGATGGTAGTTCATGCAACACTCTGAAGTCTTGGGACATGATCGGAAATTGATGATCGGTATCCATGATTTTTATCGTTGCCAGGAAGAGATACTCCCCAGCCGGTTGATCTTCTCGAAACCAGTGTCCCTTTGCCTTGGTGATACTCTGGAGTGGAAATTCCAATACTTCCTCATGTACTGTTTCTTCAGAATCTTCAGGAGCCATCTGCACTTGTAAGGAAAAGCGCATTAGCTTCAAAAGAAAGTATGGAAGCTGTGTAGTGCATTGTAGTGATTTGTTGTCGTTCCATCACTCCATTTCCCATGGTTCTATAAGTGAGATCTCTTACCACATCTTTTTATTCTTTTCCTGAAAGAAAACAATCATTAGTGTAGCCGAAGAATTTATTTATGTACATAGTATGTACATTCCTAAGAGAGTTGAAGCTATGATCTATTGTCAATTGGAGAATGTCCGCCACTAATTTTATCATGTACATCATGTGCCGAATGCATGGCCTTGTAAAGTGGCCCTACTATGCATACTTTAGGTGCATGTGACACTCCATGAGTGCAATTGGAATCTCCATTGTTTCGATGGTTCACTCCTTGCGGTTGCTTTGGTTTCCAAATCCATTTCGTTGGCACTTTGAAAGGTTTTTTGCTTTCTTTGCCTCGGGCTTCATGTGTTTCCTTTTTTTTCTCAAGTGTCCTCGTATGAGAGGCTCTGCTCTTCATGTGTCTAGGACGAGTCTGTGTTTGCTTTATCATTCGAATGTTTTGATGTAATGTATCCTCCTGATTGCGTAATTCTTGCTTGGCTGCTTGTTTAACCTTCTTAGGAATCCATATTTGTTCTCGTGCTTTGTGAGCTTCAATCAAAGGCTTAGGGAGCCATACTTGCAAGGGCATTGTTGTTTCAGATTTTTGTGATGCTGACTTGTCATTCTTCTTATTCTCTCTATGATTTGGTGATGACGTTTCCGGTTTCTGGACTTGATCTTTGCGTACCCATTTGAATTTGTTCTTCCCTTGATGTGAATGTCTGAATGTTGTCCTCCACATTGATGATCCTACTGTTGTATGAGGGACTTCATGAGAGTTGGGTTCCCGATTGTTTGGTCGTTCATCAACTGAGTAAGGTAGTATCACCTTTTCCTTAGATATATTAGGGTTTGAGCTTCCTGCTTCTTCTAGACTGGTTTCTGAGGTATTAGGGCTAGAATCGTGTTCGACTAGCTCTTTTTTGCATCTTTCCACACTCTCGATGGTGGTGGGTTGGAGTAAAGGCTTATCTCCTAATAGACTAAAAATTTCCTTATGCCCTATCTTGGCTGAAATATATCCTTGAGCTAGGTTGATGCTGACTTCATTCTCAATGATCCAATCCTATCCTAGGATCGAATCCTCTATTAAATCCTCGTCTCTGCACACTAAGACTCGTTGTTCCATGGAAGAATTTCCTAGGTGGAGGGATACGTTAGTTGCTCCCATGCATTCTATAATTTGACCTCCAATTCCTACCATCCGAGATTTTGTGGGAGTTGTAATCAGTTCAAGATTTTCTATGACGTTATTACGTATGCAACTAAGTCCTACTCCTGAGTCTATCAATGCATCTATCAATTTGTACTCTGTCTTGTCGATTCCTAGGTTTAAATAAGGATGTGACGTATAGGAACTTGCCGTATCTGATTTATGGATTTGCTAATTAGCCATAGGTACCGGCTCTTCTCCTTGGAGATACCGTTCATCTCTTTGCCTAATCCATTCTTTCCTTTTCTTGATGCGGTCTAGGGCTTCTTGTCGAGCCTCCTCTCTAATCCGTTCTTCTTCTTTCTTCCTATTTTGAGCACCTACTAGGTGTGCTAGCATTTGATCCGTCAATGGCTCCATGAACTGTTTAACTCTGCATCCACTTATGTAGTTAGGAAGAATGTCTCCATCTAGAGTGGCTAAATTAACTGCTCCACTAGTAGAGATCCTATTGATGATCAGAGGTCCATATTCGCGTTTTTGTAACTTCTTGGCATGTTGCTTTAAGGTGTACACCAAGACTAAGTCTCCCTCTTTAAGTCCTTTGTCTTTTATATATGCATCATAATATGCCTTTTGTCTTCTCTTGGCTGCATAGATTCCTGCCACTGCTTGTAACCTAGTTTCATGCAACTTCTCGATTTGGTCTAGTTGTTGGGATAACTCATGTCCATTCCATTCATACTGTTGGGCTACTCTCAATGTTGGGATTAGAAAATCAATTGGCAAAATTCCATTCTGCCCGTACACTAAATTGAATGGGGTAGTTCCAATAGCGGTCTTGTATGCTACTCGGAAGGCCCTAATTGCATGATGCAATTGCTTGTCCCAATCAAACCTTCCATTATTGACAATCTTTGTCAATACTGTACATAATACTTTATTGGAACTTTTCGCTTGAGCTTGGGGATGGTATGGGGCTGATTTTTTGTGGATCACTAAAAATTCATTCATTAGGGATTCGATTACTTCATTAAGGAAATGCGTTCCTCGGTCACTCACAATCTCAATTGGTAATCCAAAACGAGTGAATATATGCTCAAAAAGGAACTTAGCAGTGGTTTGAGCATTGTTCCTCCTAGTAGCCCTTGCTTCTACCCATTTTTGTCAAGTAATCAGTGGCTACTATGATGTACTCCGCATGTGATCCTTTGGCCGATGGATTAATGGGTCCTATGAAGTCAATACCCCATTTGGAGAATGTTGTTGCACACACCATAGGTCTCAATGGCATGTCATCTCTCCTAATTGGGTATTTAGCTCTCTGGCATGTCTCAGAACTTCGTACATATGTTTGAGCATCCATATGTAAAGTTGGCCACCACAAGCCTGCGAAAAGGATCATTTTTACAGTCCTTTCAGCGGAAAAATGACCTCCTGCTGCACCTGCGTGCGCCATCTCTAATATGGGTAAATACTCTCCTTCATGAATACATAATCGTAATTGGTTGTCTTTTCCTCTTCTAAACAAATTTCTTCCTATGAGAACATAATCCTGGCTCATCTCCTCTAGGGATCATTTTCTAGCCAAGCTAACTCCTTCCTCATGTTCTCTTGTCTTTAGGAATTTCACAACTGAAGCTGAGTACAAAGGACTTGTGGAAGCTGCTAAGGAGGTCATATGGATGCAGACATTGTTCAAAAGCTTGGGCATTGATCAAGGTACACCTACAATACATGGAGATAATATGAGTTCACTTTATCTTGCAGCAAATCCAGTTTTTCATGCAAGGACAAAGCACATAGAGATACAATATCGTTTTCTCAGAGAAAAGGTAATGGAGAAGGAGATTGAAGTGGAGTACATTTCTACTAAAGATCAGATAGCAGACATAATGACAAAGAGCTTGGATGGTGTGAAGACTAGCAGATTCAAAAGTATGGCAGGAGTAAAAGAAAAGAAGAAGATATGAAGGAACAGAGAAAGTCAATTAGTGATTGAGGGGGAGCTGTTGGAGAAACACTCACTAATTGGACATATATTTGAAGGTCAAAGCATTAGAAGAAAACCACATGCCTATGTGAAGGGACAAATTCACAACTGTATTATATTTGTAAAGTTAGTTCTTTTTAGTTCTAGAAGTTTTTTAAAAATCACGAGAATGAGAAAATCTATATAAGTTAGTTTGTATCAACTGACGTGGTGAGAGAAGAAGTGAAAGACAATGAGAAAGTGAGTTAGAACTCATTTTGTATGACTGAGAATAGTCGGGCTTCTCTGTGTGAGAAAGCACCTGTGCATTCCTGAGTTTTCATAGTTATGGAAAGAATTTATTGAACTTCTGTGTATAAGTCTTCTTCTTCCATCTCCAGTGTTTGTTTTCTGTGTAATGATTTGAAAGGTTGAAGTTTTCCAAGCAAGTCGATGCCTGACATCGAATGTATGTTGAAAGGTTGAGTTTTATGCGAGAAGTCAATGCCTCGCATCGAATCCTAGTTGATAAGTCCTTATCTTCATATCTGACTTTTATCTATTGATGAAGCTTCTTAAAATCATGAGGTTTGTGGAGCAACTGGATGCCTGGCATCGAGTTTCAGCATAAAGTCGATGCCCGGCATCGACTTCCTACATACAAGTAGTCTTCTTCATTTGTGTGTTCAAGAGGCTATTTCTGGTGTAGAAAAAGATTCTGAAAAAGCTCAAAGTCAATGCCCAGCATTGACTTTGGTTGCAATTCGATGCTAGGCATCGAATTTTTATTTTTAGACAGCGAAATTTGCTAAAACAGGCAAAATTTCTAGTTTTGGAAGGTCATATAGGGTCATCTTGTGAGGGCCATAACTTGAGTTCTAGAGATCTGTTTCATGCATATGATAGCTTGTTGGAAATCTCTAACTCTTCTAGTTTCAGCCTATAAAATATCTTGGAGAAATAATAATTGAGCTAAGAGAAATTAGCAAAGTACTGAAGGTATGTCATTTTAGTGACTAGAAAAATCTGTAGAAGCAAAGTTCTTGGTTTCGGCTATCATTTCTCAAAGTTTGGAGTGGCAATGAGTTAATGGTGACCATAGAGGTGTTCTAGTGTCACATTAATTCATTTCTTCTGGTGTTTTACACATCAACAGTTGTGCTTTAGGTGCAGTATACATCAAAGTTGCTACCTCCGTTCTATAAGCTTGATCATATCCTTCATATCCATAATAAGCCGAATCATAGGCGGATTCATACTCTAACGTGTTAGCTTCATATGGATAATAATCTCCTGGGGGCAACTCGTATCTAGGGTTTGTTGATTCCACATTGATCGTCGTCGATGCTGGCACTATGGCTCTTTCCAAATTTTCTTCTGGCTGAGCATACTTCATCGGGACCACTTGTTGAGGTTGGGACAGTTGTGGCCCTAACATTGGTTGGGGTGGTGGATATGGTGCTTGTTCATAAGGTCTCGGTGCTCCTACTGGTGTTGGATAGGGATTGTATCTGGGCATCTCTCTACCTGGCTCTCTAGGTGGATATCCGTATGGTCGATACTGTGGTGGTTGTAAGGGGTGTGACTGCCTATTGAATGGACAATTCTCCATGGTGTGATTAGTGTATTTTTGTTCTAGGTGGCAATACAAAGAGGTTCCTTGTTGGTGCTATCTGTTGTAAGGATATGTCTATTGTGCACCCATCCCTCCTCGTGCACACATGTGAGTGGGGTGATCTCCTCCACATAGGCTACATCTTTGTAACATAGGCACTCTTAGGGCTGGGTGTTGGTAAGTTATGACTACAGTTCGTAGCATCTATGCACTTGCAGCTCATCATGGTTGGAATGTACATCAGTTGGACATTAAAACAACATTTCTGAATGGTGACTTGCATGTAAGAAGTGTATTTTTTTCAGTCCCGTGGCTTTGTGCAAAAAGGGCATGAAAACCAGGTGTGTAGGTTAAAGAAGGCATTATATGGTTTAAAGCAAGCACCACGTGCTTGGTATGAGAAGATACATGCCTATCTCATTGCACATGGTTTTGAGAACTATCCAACTGAAAGCACCTTATATGTTAAGTGTGCTAATGATGTGCTTCTGATCATTGTTGTCTACGTTGACAACATGCTGCTCACTAGTCCTATTAAGAAGCATATTACTGATTTTAAGACTAATTTGCATGCCTCATTTGAGATGTCTAATTTGGGGCATTTGCATCACTATTTGGGCATTCACTTTATGCAAGTTGATGGTGGAATGGTGTTGGCATCATCTGAGAAGAAGCAAGTACGGGCATACACGCAGATCTAGCATTGAGGCAACCCATCAAATTTTTTTCAATCCTTACATTATTTTAAAAGTGATTCTCATCATTTGACACCATTGCAAATATTGTTTCCCCTTTTTGTAGCTCCATTTTGTGCAAGTCGAGGAGTCCTCGAGCTTGAGGATCTTTAGAAGTAATTGCCTACTAAGTTTCATAATTTTCAGAGCTCATTTGAGCCTCCAAACTAGCTTAGGGACCTAATTTTTAACCAAGCCGAACACTAGGTCTGAACAGGACCAAAGCTAGTCAAAAACTATAAATATAGCTAGAGCTATCGCGACACACCCATATTGCGACACACTGAGGTATCGCGACACACCGAGGTATCGCAACACACCTAGGTATTGCGACACACTGAGGTATCGCGACACACCCAGGTATCGCGACACACCGAGGTATCGTGACACACCCACGTATCGCGACACATCCATCTATCGTGACACACCGATGTATTGCGACACACCCATCTATCACGACACACCGAGGTATCACGACACACCCATCTATCGTGATGCACCGAGGTATCGCGACACACCCATCTATCGTGACACATCGACCCGAGCTATCGCGATATACCGGCTTTACGCATAATTTTTTAAGGGGTGTAATTGTGTAATTGTGGTAATTTTGGGCTTGATATTGAAAAATAGGGGCTACCTTAGAGCCTTATATGTGGGCAAAACAACCAAAAAACCTTAGATAAATTCCTGAACCCTGAGAACTTGTCTTGATCCCCAAGTGCCTGAATGGTCCTAACTCTGCCATACGAACTCTGATTGATGAGATTTTGGTCTCATTGGAAAGCTCGTTCAGAATCCTATGTGGACTTGACTAGTTTTCGTAAAAATCATATATGGAGGTTTATAACATGTATTTTTAAGTTGGCCATTAGAAGGGATTAGGTGGTCATAGGATTCCGGGGGTGTAGTGAGTTATTCTAAGGGGGCCCTATACTTTTTGATGTGTGTTTGTCAATCCCTTATGATGAAGGGAAATATTAACTTGTGAACCTTTGCAGGAACATTGTGAGCAATCAAGGCATTCAAAGCAAGCTAGCAAGGAAGAATACCAAGATTGGGAGAAGGCTTCCTGGGCTTGTGTAGCGACCGAAGCAACAAGTGATTGGAGGTTGGAAGTTCTCTCAATCCCCTTTGTCAATTCCTAGCTTAGGCTAAGTGCAACTTAGGTGCGGTGAGTAATTAGAGCAATGCTAGGCACGAATCAAGTCCAAGAGAACTAATCAACTAAGTGCAAGCCCTAAGGGACAAAAGTAAACTTGAATCGATCAATTATCAAGTGCGAAATTCACTTAAGCATTCCTTAGGACATGATTTCAAACAAGAGCTTAACACAATAATCAACTAAAAAGAACAAAGTGATTGATACGAACTAACCTGCAACGAGATTGTACTTGGGACTAGAGGGTAGAAAACTCAGGCATATGATCCTAAGGTCAGGAAGACACTTACGCCAAGATAGACAAAGCCTCAGGTCTTCTGAAGCGAGTGTCAATCTCACTGCTAGGTCTTGGGCCCAGCAGTTAAGTGATTATCCATACACCCGAAGTTCAGAAACAAGCGACTCTGAGATGTCCTATAACATGGAGAGACGAGTAGGTAGTTCAGGAGTGGTGTACCTAGAAAAGCCAGAAGGACCTTACAAGACTCAATTGGAATATATCAGGACCAATCATCTAGGTGCTCGCATCTATGAAGACCTGAGAAGATATGTGGTCCAGATTAAAAATCCAGATCAACCCCATGGACTAGAACACCCAGTAGTCAAGTTAAAAAATGGAGCATATCTAGATAAAGAAGGAATGATTTACGTGGTCACCACCCTTCTAGATAGGACATATGAGTTCCGCAATGTGATTGTAGAAGCTGACATGGGCGACATAGAGAAAGGAAAATTAGGAAAAGAGCCAAAAACCCCTCGAGGCAAGTCCGTCCTAACGAGAATAATCACTCCAGAGTGGGTTCCCGAGGACAATAGGAGCATAGAATTACTCGTGAGTCGAGAGACGGATGAGGCTTTTTGGAGGTATAAGCGTGAGAAGCCTAATGACGGGGGAGCACTTACCATCTATGAATTCAAAGATCCTGACAGCCCAGGCAAAGTGACCTACTTAGATGATGCTTCGGAGAGGATCTTTGTGGTCTCAGAGCATGGGAGACATGCCTACACTTGGAAGAGTGAATTTGTTTTTCCCCAACCTTGATCCATTGTGTCTTATGGTCACCAAGGAGCTAGAACATCTCAAGCTCATGGGACTCATAGAGAAAGGAGTAGAGATAGACTCGAGGTGAGCTTTGCTAACCCACTAGGAAGAGAAAGGATGAGAACAAAAACAGATAGAGAAGAAACTGAGAGATCTAGAGCCTCGAGAAACCAAAGAAATGCTGATGATTTTCCTTTGCAAAGGCCTAGAGAACACACTAGGACCCTAAGGCCAACCCAGCTGGTTAAGTCCATGAAGAATTACTTTGATGGCACTGGAGACCCTTACGACCATGTGGCAGAATTTAGGCAAGTCTTGAGAGCTCAACAAGTTGAGGACGTATTTATGCAGTACAATGCTTTTGGTTTAAGCCTTAGAAACATAGCCCTTACATGGTTTCAACCACTACATGAGAGGCAATTTAGGAGCATATACCAACTTCTAGAAGCTTTCGTCAGCGAGTTTCTAAGAGTGGTATACGGCATAATACCTCTTCACTAATTCATAGCTTCAAGCAAACACCTCAAGAGATGGTTGGACTGGCAGGAAGACGGTTTAGGCAATACCTAGAGAGGTGTCCAGTGCCTGAGTCACCCACACCAGCCAAACAGGTGGCTTTGTTCTTAGATGGATTGTTGAGCACCAAGCTCAGATCATATGTGTATTTGAAGGACCCCAAAACCATAGAAGAATGTGTGTGCATGTGCATAGACATTGAGGATAATCTAGGAGAAGAGCTGGACCTTTCAAAGATCTACAAGGATTCAGATAGTTCTAGCAGCCTCACTTCCGGTCAATCCACATCTATCGAAGAACTTGCAGAGAAGGTAGCTCAAAAACTAGGCGTCTCTAGCAAACAAATTCCAAGATTTTCCCCAATTAAGTTGTGCTATACTTGTGGAGGAGACCATATGGCGAGTGCATGTCCCATTATGGCCCAACCCCACCTGAATCCGAGTAGCCAGTACTGCACCATAGAGCAAAGATACACCAACCACATCGCACAAGACTGCCCTTATATCAAACAAACTGTCAGGCAAAATTACCCTCAGCCATATCCACAACAGGGTAGATTCCAGACCCAGTACCCACCATAACAGTATGATAGACCCCAGCAACCCTACCAACCACCCTATCAAGGGCAGCAGAGACCTCAACCAGTTCTAGCATAGCAATCCCCTGCTCCTACCAATGTGATTCCAGTGAAATATGCATTTGTAGAAGAAAATCTGAATAGAGCCATAGTCTCGGTAACGCCGTTTCTATCTGAAAGTGACCCAAGTGATCACAGTTTTGACTCTACACATATTGATAGCCCACATGCTTACTACATACAGTCACCCGAGCATAATGAGTCATACTATTATGAAGAACCCAGTGAATCTAGTTGAGAGCCAGATTATGTGAATGTCATGTACGCGAACCCCAACTCTAGACCTCAGCCTAGGCAGATAAGACCTCCATTTCCTAGAGGGCCATGCTTCCAATGTCAAGGAGATCACCTCATTCGTGATGGCACCTACACAAACCCAATCTGTGATAATTCAAGGCTTTTGCCCATATTGTGGAAAGGAGCATTTGTTAAGAGAGTGTCCCAAGAACCCCATCAACATGCCGAAAATCGCTCCTATCAATGTCATTGGGTTAATAGTAGACCCTACAGGAAGTGTGACTTCCACTGTCGCTATGCAAGTAGTCACCCAAGCACAAGCTTTGCAGCAGACTCAAGGTGTAGGGCAGGAAAAGAGTTCTGAGGTTAGCGATACAGAGAGTATAACCAAGAAAAGGACAAGAATTTGGAGAGATAGCCAGGAGAGAATGAAAAGACAATGGTCAAAGAAAATGAGCAAACTTGATGAAAGCTTGAGGGAAACAAAAGCAAAGATAATTGAACTCACATCTCAAACTCACTCTCACACTACCCCACCACCACCATTTCCATCTCCCTCCAATCCATCACCTTCCATTTCCCAACCTTCTAATCCACCACACGTAACCCACCCACCACTCATAGTAGGATCAGTCCTAGCCGATCCCACGCCTGAGGATCTAGACATGATAACTGAAAGCATATCAGTCCAGAATCCAGGAAGGGCCAAATCTAACAGATCATGAAAAATGTTACCCTAGAGCCGATCTAGAGATAGAGAGAACAAAACTTTGTGCTAAGATGGTAGAATTGGTGCAAGATATGTTTGAAACCAGACGCTTGTTCAATGGCTCTAGCTCCACTAGAACAACATTGCATTTTGATGGTCTATTAGATAGATTGGAGAGGTTACTTGCAAATTCTGGAAAAGGAGCCACCTGCCAGGCTAAGGAGAGGGCAAGTGATCGAATAAGCATCCTCCCCAGGAAGCTTATGTGCCTAACTCCAGTGAACCCGACACCTCTTCTTCTATGAATCGGTATTCACTAGAATTCTTGCTAGAGATTCAAAAAGAGAAATGGGCTAAAGAAAGTGAAGACCCGCCTCCAATTGAACTTGTGGATGACGCGCACGATCAATTCCCACAGGACATTCCTTCCATTTATGGAGAGCAGGAGAGTGCCCAATCTCATGAGAGATTAGACTTTGAGTCTACTTCCTTGCAGGAATTACCCCATTTCACAGGCCCATGGGAAACGAAGTCTACTTTCATGAGAGCCCCCACGGTTATGATAAGAAAGGAAGACTCTATCATACCTAGGAATACGGAGGTAGTAAAGAACACTAAAGTGCAATGCAATCTCATGTTAGAAGAGCTACTCAAGGTGAGGCTAGAATTGTGGAAACATGTAGCCAAACAAGTGCCATACGTAGTGGAACCTCGTTCCCAGGTAGGATCTCATAGAACGATGCCAGAAATACCCTTGGACAAGATAGGAGACATGAGCGAAGGAGAAGAAGGAAACACCTATCTCACTATCACTCATCAAGGTTACACAACCAAGGAAAATTTGGATTTAGGAGCAAGAGTTGCAATTGCTACCACTTCCCTATGGAAGCGTTGGGGCAAGCCAACACTTAGGCTGACAAGAATGAAGTTGCAGATGGTTGATGGTCACATCGAGAGACCCTTAGGGCTGCTAGAAGGAATAAATATCACTACATGCGGTGTGGAGTTTGAGCATACTTTTGCTATATGTGACTTTAGCAAAAATCAGGCCTATGAGATGCGGTAGTTGCAAGTGGTACAAGTTTGGGGAACCAATTCCTTGTATTTGCAACACTTAGGTGTCACGACCAAAGTTAATCTCAAGGATTACTCCCATAGAGATGTACCCCCCATCTAATGGAATCCCATCCATAAAGCCAAAGATGATACTGAGTCAGTGCATTCCATAGGATTAAGATCCTCATGGATGCATGAAGACACCCACTTGTGGATGTGTAAAATAGTAGTAGAAGAAGAGAAGAGAGAAAAAGTCAGAGAGGTAGGTGTGAAGGAAACTCATAGATCAATTCAAGACCCAGCCTATGCACTTGTAGTATTTCTAGATGAAGAATTTGAACCTCATGTTTGAGCAAAAATCTTAGCAACGATGGATGTAGCCATCAATGAAGAACAATGGACACCCCACTATGATGAGGATGGCTATGATATTTCAATCTTCTCAATAGAGCCAATCCTGGGTGATTCGGTTATTGAAGATGTGAACCTAGCACTGATGCATTTGAGGACGCAAGTGACTCTGATCTAGAGTCAACCATTATGGACTCACCTTTTGCATCAAATGAGGAGTATTTCTATGAAGTAGAAGCTCATCCTCAAAGGCATGAAAAACTTACAAATGAGGTGAGATTAACCACACAAGTAACCCCCAAGAACAAAGGCAAGAAGAGAAAGAAGAGGGAAGTCACACCAGAGAAGGAAGAATCTTTGTTTGAGGTCCCAGAAAACTTCAAAAAGTACGAGATAGACGATAGGAGAGTCATGGTAAGAATGCCTAAACGTGAGGTGCAATCAAGAGAGGCCTATGATAACAAAGAAACTACCAAGAAAATAGTTGTAGCCATATAAGAAGGGGAAGAGAGATGCACTTACATAGGACATGAGCTTATGGGAGAAGAAGAGCACGAGTTGATAACCTTGCTAAGAGAATACAGAGATGAATTTTCTTGGAGTTACAAGGACTTGAAAGGTGTTGATTCCGACATATGCTCACACACTATCACCATGACCTTAGATGTCAAACCCTCTAAAAAAAATCCATACATATATAATGATAATTATGCTGCCAAGATCAAAGAAGAGATAGATCACTTGGTTGATGCCGGATTCATCTATGAAATTGAGCACACTGAGTGGGTATCCCCCATTGTAGTGGTGCCCAAGAAGAATGGAAAGCTACGTGTATGTATTAACTTGCAGAAGGTTAATGCAGCCATAATTCGAGATAACTATCTGCTTCCGATTACCGAGCATCTACTAGAACGAGTAGCAGGAAAGGAAGTGTACAGCTTCCTTGATGGATTCTCTAGCTATAATCAAGTAGCCATTGCACCAGAAGATTAGCATAAGACAACTTTTGCCACAGAGTGGGGCATATTTGCCTTTAGAGTAATGCCATTTGGTCTCACCAATGCGCCCGGTACTTTTCAGAGACTAATGTGTCATGTATTTAAAGAATTTCTGAGGAAGAATTTAGAAGTCTATGCTAAGGATCTCTGTGCTCATTCCAACATTCGAGAGACACATATACTTGAACTCAGGCAAATCTTTGACAAATGTAGAGAATATCAAGTCTGCTTGAACCCAAAAAAGTGTGTTTTCATGGTCAGACAAGGCAAGATTCTAGGACACATAGTGTCAAAGAACGGCATATCCATGGATGAGAGGAGAAAGTGAGAGCCATATCAGAGCTACCTAGGCCAAAGAATGTCAAGGAAGTGCAAGCTTTCATGGGGCATTGTGGCTATTATCGACATTTTATACACATGTATCCCATCATTGCAAAGCCTCTGTACGGACTTTTGACCAAATTTGAGTGGACTAATGAATGTGAGAATTCCTTCAATGAACTTAAACAGAGATTATGTTCAGCACCAACTATACCAGATTGGAACAAGCCCTTTCATGTTCATGTGGATGCATCCAATTATGACATTGGATGTGTACTTGCACAACCTACTAGTGAAGGTAATATGGATCTTCCAATTTCCTACCCTAGTAGACAGTTGAATGCAGCTGAACGAAACTATACGACCACCGAACGAGAAGGATTAGGCATGGTATATGTAGTTAAAAGGTTTAGACACTATTTGCTTGCAAATCATTAGGCATTGTTATACTTGGTAAATAAGCCATGCAATACAGGTAGATTGGTACGATGGTTTCTCTTACTTATGGAATATGACTTTGAGGTTGTAGTGAGGAAGGGAAAAACTCACTTGCGAGCAGACCATCTCTCTAGGCTCACATCTAGAGAGGCCCCACAAGGAGTATGAGATGACCTTCCTTATGCTTACTTGTTTAATTTGAAAGTGGTACCTCAATGGGCTAAGACATTAGTGCGAGTATTGACATATGGGCCTAAACACCCAGTAGTAAACACCCATGATAGGGAGGTAGTAAAATACCAAAAGTACCATATCATGGCAAGGAGTATGTACAAATATACAGATCAAGGAGTATTAGCATGTTGTGTGGAAGAGGATGAGTACGTGAAGTGGTTGCAATTAGCACATGTGGGTGCATTAGAGCAACATTGTTGGAGCAAGTCTATGACAAGCCTAAGTATTGGCTTGAGTCCCGCAAAGTCATAGAAGAAGCTTTAAAATGAAGACTATGTAAAGTTCACTTGTGAACTACCTCTTGTAACTTTTTGAATTCTTACTTTATGTAAAAGTGAAAGAATCTTAAGTGGTTGAGTCCACTTGATCAAAATAGGAAAGAGAAGCCATGAATTTGTGATTTATGGTAGTTGGAAAAACAAATCAATCATTAATTGATTGAAGAGTGATTGTGGGAAGTTAGGCTCCCAAGATCAACTATAAATACATGGTAGTCTTAGTCATGGTTATGTGAAGACCTCCAAGAGCTGAGCTTTATGCCATATCAAGGTGTGATTTCAAGGCACACATATGTATCACTAAGTACATTGTATTGTACAATCAATATAATTTCATTTTCATGATCATTTGAGTTCATATCTTAATGTTCTTGTGAAGTGTATTGTTCACTACCATATCTCTCAGCTTTCTTAGTCAGATTGCAGAGATGATTTCTCTGAGCTTGGAGCATCATTTTCAGTGATTTACCTTGGTAAAGTTAGCTCTCTAAGTTTACTGTATGCTCACCAATTTTCATTGTATTTGAATGTTGCAATCTTCAGTTATGATCATTTGAAGTCAACTGTGTCACCTCATCTTCTTCTTCTCTGGTAGCACTCTCTCAAAACAATGATCTTGTCAGAGGTGTCTCTCACTGTGTACTTCACCCTTTTCTTTGATTTAAATCCTGTTAGAATTAGCTTACTATCTAGTATATGTGTACAAAATTTCATAATCATTTGATTCCTAAACCTTGAGATATGTACATTTTACTGATCACGGGTCTGTGTACTCTTGCAGCCCGAGAAAATCGGGGTCATCCTTTGACTTGTGTAGCTCAGTGATGAGTAGCACCTCCTTTAATGTCAATCCGGGAAGACGTGAGGATGGTATGAAGACCTCGAGCAAGTGGAGGCACAAGTGCGTGAGTGAGAAGCACACAAACATGCACACACATACACACACGTGCACACACGGCAAGACAAAGAGTGAGAAGCAATGGAGTTCTTAGATTACTTTCAAAAAGCTCTTACAAGTTCGTTTCAATTACAATCTAACCCCCCAAAATGAGCTCTCTAGCTCCTTTTATAGTTTTTGACTAGCTTTGGCCCTGTCCAGACCTAGTGTCCGGCCTAGTTAAAAATTAGGTTCCAGGGCTTATTTGAGGGCTCAAATGAGATCTAGAAATTACGAAAATTGGTAAGCAACTACTTCTAAGGCTCCTCAAGCTCGAGGACTCCTCGGCTTGCACAAAATGGAGCCACAAAAAGGTGAACATGGTATTTACAAGGGTTGTTAGTGATGAGAATCACTTTTAATTGGTGTAAGGGTTTTGAAAAATTAAAGGTTGCCTTAGTGCTAGATCTGCGTGAATGCTCGTACTTGCTTCTTCATGAAGAAAATTATTGGCCTACTTGCCAGATCTTCTTTGACTGCCATGTCTGCTTGTGTTGTCCCTTCGCTCTGACTCTCTTCGTCTTGTGGCTCCTTCGGTTCCCTGACTGCTGCCAACACCCCCCCCCACTCTCGCGTTTGTCGCCCCTGACAGACCCTTGTCTAGAGGATTTTTGAACATAATATTGGACGACATCGAAGGCTAGGTGGTGTTCTTCGAGTCGCAAGCCGCGTGCTAGATCTGTGAGCAATTCATCCCAATTCACAGGTCCGGGAACATCTGGATGAGGCACCCTCAATTGTTCTGAGTAAATAGTTCTCTCCACAGCAAATAATTGGAGGAGATGTGATGGTCTGGGTATAAAGATTTCCGAGTGATATTCCCAGAATCCTGTGATGAACATCTCCTCAAATGTCTGTTTAAAGCAGGCTGGGAGGTACTTGATTCTGGCGTGCCAAGCATATATTACTTCAATTGATGGGGTGGTACTCATATCGTACACCAGATCCTGGTTCCCTGTCACGAAGCCTGCTCCTGAGAAGTGAGGGTCCTTAATGTTCTTAAACATCCTGAAAGTGATCAGCATTAATTCAAATATTTTCATACACATCTGGGCCATCACGTCGGGATTATTGCGTAGCCGAATACTCCAGTGACGGATTGTAGAAATCATGTAGTTCACCGTGGGGGGTCCTCGTGGAGGTGCTAGATAAACGTAATTTAACTATTTTGTGCAGGCTTTGATGTCTCTGACGGCAATACTGAATTCAGACCAGGTGCGTCTTCGAAGAACTGGAATGTAACAAGGATTATATTTAATAAACAATGGCATATTATTCCAGGTTCGGACCATTTCAGGATATGTTTCCAAAAGCCTGATCCTCCAGGTGGGTTGATGGATGGACCCATGCTTAGCACTTTCCGGTATATCATCTGGACCAAATTGTGTAGCGAATGTGGGAGGCTTGCCGCATCGTCGTTGAATCTCAGCGTTGTAATCGGCCAACAGTATGCAGTATGGCACATATTGGTCATTATTGGTGCCGATCCATCTATGATGAGACATGCTTCTGAAATATTTTGACTTTATGACAGTTTCTTCTAGGTTCGCTAGTGATTGGATCTGAATGGCCACCCGTTCTTCGTGTGTGTTCGCTGTCTTTTCCAGTGTCTGAAGCCACTCGGGTGCTTCCACTTCCAAGGTGTCTAGTCCCTCTGAGGTTTGTTGCCCGCCTGGCATCGGCATAGGAACATACGGTTCTTCGTACGAATCATCTACCTCAATAGGGACCAACTCTTCTGGCTCTGGTTCTACTACTGGAGAGGGCTGCCTCTCATATGTCAGTAACCTCTTTTGTAATTCTGCCACCTGCTCAGTTAAGGCCTTTACCTCGTCTAAGGTAGAGGTTGATGGGACACTCTTCGGTTGTTCTTCCTGTTCCTTAAGTCTGCTCCGTAGTGTGTCACGTTCTCTTTCCAAGTCATCATGGGCTTCCAGAAGATCTGCATAGCTTTCCAAAATGGTTTTCATTGTCTCCGAGGGAACTGCTTTGAACTGCTCTGGATCTATCTCGTGGGGAGAGCCTTCCATCGCTGCTTCCAGATTCTCTTCATTTTGTTTTTGCACTCTCTTGTTCTCTTCAAGTGCTGTGGCCATATGTTTCCTGAGTAGCGCCAAGTTACGTCTGACTCGTAGGTTATCGGCCTGGTATACTTCGAGCAAGGCTTCTAACTGTTTGACGCCTGATTCTTTCGATGGTTGGGGTGCCTCTAGTAGTGTTTGGTGAGCCTGCTCAAGCGTTGTATAACGTTGATTTACATCTGCATTTTCCTCTTCAAGAATTCTAAATTGCCTTTGTAAGTTCTGGTGATTTGTTGTCAGTTGTTGATACCGGCCGTCCAGAGCTCTGTACTCATTCTGAAGCTGATATACACATTGATTTAATGCTAGAAATATACTATTTACATTAAATGATGCAGGGAGGGGTGAAGATGCAGGGGGAATGGGGGCGGGAAAGGGGGTTGTGAATGATGTGGATGCAAGTGGAGATGTAGGTGGAGGGGGTATGGGAGATGGAGGTGGCATGGGGGGAGGGAGCGGTGCAGTGGCAGGAGATGTTTCCATAGTGTCAAATGTTTGAGTGACCGTGTAGATGGGTATCGTGGGTGGGGTGGATGTGATGTTAGTGAAGAGAGTGGTGAAAGTGGGCATGGTAACTCCCTCGAATTGGATTCCCGGAGAGAGTGGAATTCCCATGACGATTGTGGTGGTAGTGGACGTGGTGATGATAGTGTCATGTGGTGGAGTGAGTTGTGTGGTGAGGGGTGGGGATGGTGGTGACAGTGGTGCTTCCTGATGTTCGTCTGCTTGCGTTGTATCTGCTGGTGCTGATACGTTGATATGAATTTGTTTCCCGGACCTCATGGGACGGGCGGGAACTCTTTTCTCAAATCGGTGAATGTAGGCCATTGCCTCATGAATGGCCTCATCCAATCCTACTGCATCGGCGTGTAGGTTTATGGACTCGATGAACATGTCATCCACGCCTTCCTCTGCCAGCAATTGGTTCATGAGTTTCTTGCCTGCTTCCAGTGACATTTTATGTTGTTCTTGAACTAGCTGCATGGTTCGATATAGTCTTTTTATTTGAGCCGAATACGCGGGGGCACTTGCCAACTCTGAAAATTCATCATACTCTTGTTCTTCGTAGGCTTCTTCCTCTTGTTCGGTCTCTTGTTCATCTACGTCGACTTCTACCACTTCTGGTCGGGTGGGGGCTGATGTTGTTGTATGGGGTTGTGGTTCCTGAGCTCGCTCTGTTTCCGTCTCGAGATTAGAGTCGTAGATTAGTCTAACCACTTCTTCATCAGTGAGATCATTGAGAGTAAAGCCCTGTGGAAACTCCAAATCTGATGGGACGGGTGGAAACACCAGGTTGGGTCCCTCTGTACTTGGTCTTGGTAGCCGGATGGTGAATGGCCTAATGCATCGTGTCTGGGGAGGGGTAATTTCTGGTGTAGTGGTGGCTCCCCTTGGTTGAGCACAGGGTAATTGGACTCCCCCTCTCATCTTCTTTGATGGGGGACCTGCCGCTGATAGCCTTCTCTGGAATTCCTGGGCCCGGGGCCATATGAGTGCCCGCTAAATAGGCACGTCATAGGCAAGACATCGGTAGATTATCTTGGTTAGAGCACAGCATCCGTGAAGCACATTTTTCTGCTTCTTGTTCCACCTTTGATGGGCTAGGTGAATCTGATCTATGATCCAATGTGGTACGTTGATGGGGAGGCTTTCTGTCTCTGCCAGATACAAGATAAACCATATTTTCTTTGGTGGCATGGTGAATCTTTCCTGGGCGGGGAAAGCAAAATGCTGCATGACGGTCCGTAGGTGAAGAGCGATGGTCGGTGTCATCGCTACCATATCCTTCAGCTTATTGAGGTCTTTATGTTTCATTCTGCCTGGAACCATTGTTTCCTTTTCAGTGGGGATGTGCATGCCATACATGCCCAATGCTTCTCGTACCAGATTGAGGGTCAGCTTGAATCTTTTAAGTTCATGGCCCGGCAACAATGAGGGTAACACAAAGGTGCTGTCGCCTCCCTTGGCCCTGCTCGGAGTGATGGTGCTGATAAGATAAGAACAACGCAAGAAATCCGGCTTTGGTAAGTGGGCCCTGAAATAACTGTCCAAGCCAGCTTTGGTCCATACTGAACGCATGACTTCGGCAGTCTGATAGCTCTCAAATTCACGCGTGAAAAAATGGTAGCGTCCCCATTTACCATTAAACTCCAATTCAGCTTCCCAAAAATAGGTTCCATCACCCAATGGTCCAGCAACATCACTGAACCAATGAGCGTGTTTGCCCACCTGAGAGGTGTGTCCCTGAGGAGGATCCTGAATTGGGAGGACATGCACAGCTTGAAGTTCTTGCGGTCTTTCGGTGAGATGTGGTTCGAGTAGGAGTGTTTCTATGTCCACAATCTGTGCACTGGATCCGGCTTGAGAACTGGCACCTCCGGCTTCTGCCATGGCCCTGCTTGCTTGTTGGTTCTGTGAGAATATAGAACCAGGTGTTAACATTGTAATGGATAGAATAAACCCGTTGTTGTCCCCGTTACAACATAATCATGACGTAGATGATGAGTCAGTGGTTAGTAAGTGCACGATGACAGTGTGTGTAGTTAATGCCTGGTTAGTCCTAGGAGCTAGATGGAAAGGTGAGCTGTCTGACTAATGCAGTTAGTAAGTGGAGATGAATTCACATATTAGGGTCGGGGGGTTTATTACAAGTCTTAGGTTGCCAAACACCATGAATGGCTTTTGGTCTTGGTTTTGTGGAGATTCGAGAGGGTTGCATGAGTAATTCTACTGGGAGTTGTTGTGTCCTCGGGACCCATTTATGAGTAAGTCTGTGCGTGCTTCTAGGTGGCAGTGTGTTCGAGTGTATCAGACAAGAGTGGGTAGCGACTGCTTGACCGAGTGAACCCTGTCGTGTATGATGTGAGTTGTGTGGGGTTAATTGAGCCCGCAAGCAAGCCTTAGGCACCCAAATTTGTCTTGATTGTGGGTCAGCCTTCATCGACTTCTTGGGTACCCAAATAGATTTTATTTTCTCAACTGAGGTTTTTGGAGTCCTCTTATTAGCATCAAGTCGTTGATTACTAATAGGAAGTTGAGACCGTTGTTGCAGCTTAGTTACAACCGGCAGCTCGTCTTTCCGCACCCACATTTGTTTCATCGGTTGAGTTGTTCTGCTTCGCGCGTTCTTTTGGTCTTTTGCCTGGAGAGTCTTCAGTGATTGATCTGCCCTTAGGTGCTGCCTCCTTCTGGCCTTTGGAAAAGAAGGGAGTTCCATTGTGGTTCTGACTCCTTTTTTGAGATCTTCATTCTTCTGCATCACATAGCCTTGGACAAGAACAGCATGGTCAACTTCATGTGTACCCCTGGAGGGACCAGGAGTCCGTGTCTTTTCTAGTTCCTTGAGTGCTCCATTATTTAACTCAATCGTAATTCTAGTCTGATTCACCCATACCTGAAGAAGTCCACTTCTTAGGTTTAAGTTGGCTGCTTGGTCATAGATCCAGTCTTGACCCAAGACAAGGGGTTCCGTGAGGTCCTCATCTTGACATACTAGTACTTTAACTGTCATTGCCTCATCATGAATATAGAGGGGAAGTTCCACCTCGCCCATGCAAGGGGTTTCCACACCTCCCAATCCTATGAGATATGCTTCCACATGATTGACAGTTAATTGCAACTCTTGACAGTAAGACAATTTAACAGCACTAGTGGCTGCACCTGAGTCAATCAAGGCTCTTACAGTCCTTGCACTCTTTCCTTGTTCTATATCTAAGGTTATGAAAGGATGTCGGTCAGTTATTCTATGTGAGTTAACACCTGAAACTTCACACATAGCCACGTCATATCCTTGATCTGCATATGCGTCTTGCCTAGGATGCTCTCTACCTTATCTTCTTAATTTCATTCTTCGTATGCGCTCTAGGGATTCTGCTTGAGCTTCTTCTCGAATTCGCTTTTCTTCCTCTTTGCGTTTCTTAGCAGTGTTGAGTCGACTTAGCATTTCCTCTGTGAGAGGTTCCTGATACAACTTAACTCTGCATCCGCAACCACTTCGCATACTCGTCCTCTTCTACACAACAAGCCAAGATCCCTTGATCTATGTGCTTGTACATACTTCCTGCCATGATGTGATACTTTTGGGCTTTTACTACCTCTCTATCCTGTGTGGCTATTACTGGGTGGTTAGGTCCGTACGTCAACACTGGCACTAATGGCTTAGCCCACTGCGGTACCACTTCCAAGTTAAACAAGTAAGCATCAGGAAGGTCATCTGATACTCCTTGTGGGGCTTCTCCATATGTGAGCCTAGAAAGATGATAAGCTCTCAAATGAGTCCTCCCTTTCCTTACCACAACCTCGAAATCATATTCCATTAGTAAGAGAAACCATCTTACTAATCTTTCTGTATTACATGGCTTGTTCACGAGATATAACAATGCTTGGTGATCAGTAAAAAATTTAAACTTATTTGCAAGCAAATAGTGTCTAAATTTCTTGACTGCATATACCATGCCTAAGCCTTCTCTCTCTGTAGTGGTATAATTTCGTTCAGCTGCATTCAATTGTCTACTAGCGTAGGCAATTGGAAGATCCATATTACCTTCACCAGTAGGTTGTGCGAGTACACATCCAATAGCATAATTGGATGCATCCACATGAACATGGAAAGGCTTGTTCCAATCTGGTGTGGTTAATATTGGTGCTGAACATAATCTTCGTTTAAGCTCCTGGAAGGAGTTCTCACAGTCATCAGTCCACTCAAAGTTAGTCAGAAGTCCATGCATGGGCTTTGCTATGACGGCATACATGTGAATGAACCGGCGGTAGTAACCACAATGCCCCATGAAAGCTTGTACTTCTTTGACATTCTTTGGCCTAGGTAGTTCTGCGATGGCTCTCACTTTCTCTTCATCAGTGGATATGCCATTCTTTGACACTATGTGTCCTAGAATCTTGCCTTGCCTAACCATGAAAACGCACTTTTCTGGGTTCAGGTAGACTTGATATTCTCTACATTTGTCAAAGATTTGTCTGAGTTCGGGAATGTGGGTTTGTCTGATGTTGGAATGAGCACAAAGGTCATCAACATAGACTTCTAAGTTTTTCCTCAGGAATTCCTTAAATACATGGCACATCAGCCTCTGGAAGGTAGCTGGTGCATTGGTAAGCCCAAATGGCATTACACGAAAGGAAAAAATGCCCCATTCTGTGGCAAAAGCTGTTTTATGCTGATCTTCTGGAGCTATGGCTACTTGATTGTAGCCCGAAAATCCATCGAGGAAGCTGTACACTTCCTTACCTCCTACTCTTTCTAAGAGATGTTCTGTGATGGGAAGCGGATAGTTATCTCGAATTGTGGCTGCATTGACCTTCTTCAAGTTAATGCATACACGCAATTTTCCGTTCTTCTTGGGCACCACCACAATGGGGGATACCCATTCAGTGTGCTCAATTTCATAGATAAATCCAGCTTCAACTAGTCTATCTATCTCTTCCTTGATCTTGGCCGCATAGTTGTCATTGTATGTGTATGGCTTTTGCTTGGAGGGTTTAGCATCTGAGGTCATGGGAATAGTGTGTGAGCATATGTCTAGATCAACACCCTTCAAATCCTTGTAACTCCAAGCGAACACGTCTCTGTATTCTCTTAGCAAGGCTATCAATTCTTGCTCTTCTTCGTCCGTCAGGTCATGTCCGATGTAAGTGCATCTTTCTTCTCCTTCTTCGATGGCTACAACCACTTTCTTCGTGGTTTCTTTGTTATCATAGGCCTCTCCTGATTGTGCCTCTCGTTTAGGCATTCTTATCATGACTCTCCTGTCGTCTATCTCATACTTCTTAAAATTTTTCAGGACCTCAAACAAAGATTCTTCCTCTTCTGGTGTGATTTCTCTCTTCTTTCGTGTTTTTCCTTCGTCCTTTGGGGTCACATGTGTTGCTAATCTTACATCATTTGTAAGCTCTCCATGCCTCTGGGGTTGAAATTCTACTTCATGGAAGTATTCTTCATCTGATGCAAATGGTGGGTCCATAATGATTGACTCTAGATCGGAGTCACTTGCATCCTCAAATGCATCAGGGCTAAGTTTGCATTCTTCTAGAACTGCCTCTCCCATGATTGGCTCTATGGAGAAGACTGAAATGTCATAGCCATCCTCATCACAGTGAGGCGTCCATTGTTCCTCATTGATGGCTACATCCATTGTTGCTAGGATTTCTGCCCAGCCATGGGGTTCGAATTCTTCGTCAGGAAAGACTACAGGTGCATAGGCTGGGTCTTGAATGGGTCTATGTGTTTCATTTGCACCTATATCTCTGGCCTTCTCTCTCTTCTCTTCTTCTACTGCTACTTTGCACATCCATAAGTGGGTGTCCTCATGCATCCATGAGGATCCTGATCCCATGGAATGCACCGATTCCGTATCATCTTTGGCTCTATGGATGGGGTTCCATTGGATAGGAGGGACATCTCTATGAGAGTAATCCTTAAGATTGACTTTGGTCGTAACACCTAAGTGTTGCAGGTACAAAGAATTGGTTCCCCAATCCTGTACCACTTGCAACTGTCGCATAAAAGGTCGTCCCAAGATCATTTCATAGGCATGGTTCTTGCTGAAGTCACATATGGCAAAGGTATGCTCGAACTCGACACCACAGGTGGTGAGAGTTATTCCTTCTAGCAATCCTAAGGGTCTCTCTATGTGACCATCAGCCATCTGCAATTTCATTCTCGTTGGCCTGAGTGCTGGCTTGCCCCAATGCTTCCATAGGGAAGTGGTGGCAATTGCAACTCCTGCACCTGAGTCCAAAATTGCCTTGGTGGTGTACTCCTGGTAGGTAATGGGAAGATAGGCGTTCCCTTCTTCACCTTCACACATATCTCCTATCTTATCCAAGGGTATTTCTGGCACTGTCCTTTGGGATCCTACCTGGGAACGAGGTTTTGCCATCTCTGGTACTTGTTTGGCTACATGTTTCCATAATTCAGGTCTAACCTTGAGTAGCTCTTCCAACTTGAGATTGCACTGCACTTTAGTATTTTTCACTACCTCTGTGTTCCTAGGTATGACTGAATCTTCGTTTCTTACCATGACTGTGGGGGTTCTCATACAAGTAGACTTGGCTTCCCATGGGCCCGTGAAGTGGGGTAATTCCTGTAAAGAATTAGACTCGAAGTCTAGTCGTTCCTGAGAGTGGGTGCTCTCCTGCTCCTCGTAAATGGATGGGATGTCTTGTGGGAATTGATCGTGTGCATCATCCACAAGTTCAATAGGAGGAGGGACTTCACTCTCTTTAGCCCATTTGTCTTCTTGAATCTCTCGTAGGAATTCTGGTGTGAATCGATTCATAGAAGATGATGTGTCTGGCTCCGTAGAGTTAGGCACATAGGCTTCAGGCACATAGGCTCTCTGGGTAGGAAGACCTGCTCTTTCACTAGCCTTATCATGGTGTTGAGGGGCGAGTTCCTTTTGTGATTGTGCCATTAGATTCTCCATTCTTTCTAGTGAAGGGGGGTTGTCTGGTTCAGTGGAATTGGGCACATAAACTTCCGATGGGGGATGGGTCATGTTTTTGCTTGCTTTATCTCTTTCTTGATTTTTTTCTTCCTTGGCAGATCTTGCAATTATGCCCTCTAACTTCTCTAGAAGTCCATCCAAGTGTAATTGCGTCTTGGCTGAGCCCGAGTAATTGAAAAGGCGACTAGCTTCAAACATAGTCTGAGCCAATGCGACCATTTTCGCACAAAGCTTGGTTCTTTCTATCTCTAGGTCAGCTCTAGGGTAGCACTTGTCATGATCCGTTACATTTGGCCATTCTTGGATTCTGGCCTGATATGCTTTAAGCATCATGTCTATGTCTTCAGGAGTGGGGTCAGCTAATACTGATCCTGCTCTAGGGGGTGGTGGAATTGTATGAGGTGGGTTGGAAGGTGGCGGGTCGGATGGCGATGGGAATGGTGGTGGTGGGGTAGTGTGAGAGGGAGTTTGAAATGTGAGTTCAGTTATCTTGGCTTTGGTTTCTCTTATGCTTTCCTCAAGTTCACTCATCTTTTTAGCCCATTGTCTTTTCATTCTTTCCCGACTATCTCTCCAGGCTCTAGTTCTCTTCTTGGTTATGCTCTCCGTTTCACTAACTTCTGGGCTCTTTCCCTGATCCACAGCTTGGTTTTGCTGCAATGCTTGAGCTCTTGTGACCACTTGCACTGGCGCAGTGGAAGTCACACTCCCTGTGGAGTCTACAACTAACCCAATAACGTTTATAGGAGTGATTTTTGGCATATTGTTGGGATTCTTAGGACAATCCCGTAAGAGATGCTCCTTTCCACACTCTTGACAATAGCCTTGGATCGTTACTGACTGGGGTTGGGTAGGTGGAGGCAAGGGACAGTCACGAATGAGATGATCTCCTTGACATCTGTAACATGGTCCTCTAGGGAATGGGGGTCTTACCTGCCTAGGTTGGGGTCTAGGGTTGGGGTTTGCGTACATGACATTTGTGTAATCTGATTCACAACTAGGTTCATTTGGCTCTTCACTATAGTAAGATTCACCATGTTCAGGAGACTGCATGAAGTAAGCCTGGGGACTCTCAACATGCGTAGAATCGAAGCTATGGTCACTGGGATCACTTTCTGAAAGCAAAGGTGTTATGGGGACTATAGCTCTGTTTAGGTTTTCTTCTGCAGCTGCATACTTTACAAGGATTAAGTTGGATGGAGTTGGAGGTTGTTGGGCTAACACAGGCTGAGGCCTTTGTTGGGCTTGGTATTGTGGTTGGTAGGTTTGTTGAGGCCTAGCATACTGTTGTGGTTGGTATTGGTTCTGGTATCTGCCTTGTTGAGGGTATGTCTGAGGGTAGGTTTGCCTAACAGCTTGCTTGTTGTATGGGCAGTCTTGTGCTGTGTGATTTGTGTATCTTCGTTCTATAGTGCAGTACTGGCTACTAGGATTCACTTGGGGTTGAGCCATAATGGGACATACATTCGCCATGTGGTCGCCACCACAAGTGTAGCATCTCTTCACAGGGGCAAATCTCGGAATTTGTTTGCTAGAGACACCTAATTTCTGAGCCACTTTCTCTGCAAGTTCCTCAATTGATGTGGATTGCGTGGAAGAGAGGCTAGAGGCACCATCAGAATCTTTGTATATCTTGGCAAGCTCTAACTCCTCCCCTAGGTTATCCTCAATGTCAATGCACATGCGTACACACTCTTCTATGGTCCTAGGGTCTTTCAAGTACACATATGATCTTAATTTGGTACTTAGCAATCCATCCAAGAATAAAGCCACTTGCTTAGCTGGCGTGGGTAGCTCAGGGACAGGGCATCTTTCAAGATATTGCCTAAATCTTCGTCCTGCCAGTCTCACGGTCTCTTGAGGGGTTTGCTTGAAGCTATGAATCAGCGAGGAGGTATTATGTCTGATGCCACTCTTAGAGAATTCAATAATGAAAGCCTCTAGGAGTTGGTCTATGCTCCTGAACTGCTTCTCGTTTAGCGGCTGAAACCATGTCAGGGCAGTGTTCCTAAGGGTCAGACCAAAGGCATTGTACTGAGTGAATAGATCCTCTACTTGTTCAGCTCTCAGGACTTGCCTAAACTCAGCCACATGATCGTATGGATCTCCAGTGCCATCGAAGTAGTTCTTCATGGACTTAACTAGCTGAGTCGGTCTCAAAGTCCTTGTGTGCTCTCTAGGTCGCGGTAGAGGGAACTCATCCGCATTTCTTTGATTCCTGTGAGCTCTAAGTATCTCAGGTTCTACTCTATTTGTTTCCGTCCTCGTTCTTTCTCTGCCCACTGGGTTGGCAAAGCTTACTTCTGGTCTATCTCTACTTCTGTCTCTGTGCATTCCATGAGCTTGGGATGTTCCAGCTCCAGGGTGACCATAAGACACATTCGATCTTGGTTGGGGGAAAATAATTTCACCTTTCCAAGTGTAAGCATGCCTATCATTTTCTGTCACCACAAAGATCCTCTCTGAGGCGTGATCTAAGTAGGTCACTCTGCCTGGGCTATCAGGATCCTTAAACTCATAGATCATGATTGTTCCTATATCAAATGGCCGATCAGATTTATATCTCCAAAAGGCTTCTTCAGTTTCTCGGTTCAGAAGAAGATCTATGCACTTATTATCTTGGGGAATCCACTCTGGTGTGATAATCCTAGTGAGAACCGATTTACCTCGAGGGGTTCTAGGTTCTGCACCCATGTTTCCTTGCTCCAGGTCACCTAAGTCTGCTTCGGGAATTACATTTCCAAATTCGTCCGTCCTATCTGGGTGACTGGTGACTACGTATGTGGTTCCTTCTTTGTCCAAGTATGCTCCATTTTCAAACTTGACAGCTGGGTGCTCTAATCCAATGGATTGATCAGGATTCTTAATCTGTACCACAGATCTTCCTAGGCCGTCCTCATAGATGCTGGCACCTAATCGGTTGGTCCTAAGGTATTCCAACTGTGTTTTGTAAGGGCCTTCTACCCTGTGCAAGTATGGCACTCCTGAACTTCCCGTAGGTCTCTCCATACCTTGAGACATCTCTGATTCACTCGTCTCAGAGCTAGGGTAGTATGAGTGGTGGCTCAACTGCTGGGCCCAAGACCTAGCAGTGTGATTAACACTAGCCTCTGAAGACCTAAGGCTTTGTCTCTCCCTCACTAGATGTCGCCCTGATCTAAGGTTCATATGCCTAACTGATTAACCCAATTTTTCCCAGGTACAACCACGTTTCTGAGTCCTTTGTATCAATTACTTAATTCCCTTTTTTTATGTTGATTATCGTGTTTTATACTCTTGTCTGATACCACGTCGTTAGGAATACTTGAGTTTAATTTCGCACTTTTAGTTTGGTCGTTTCACGTTAGGTTCTTTTCCTTTAAGGTTGACACACAGGTTATCTCTTGACTTGAACTTGATTTCTTAGATAGTCTTTGATGTATCTCGTACCTATCATTGCCTGGAATTACTTCTAACACTACCCGCACTTAGCCTAAACTAAGAATTGACAGAGTGTGTTGCGGGTTTTCCAACCTTGAGTTCCTTTCCTTGAGTTGTTGCCCTGGTGTGCCCAGGACGCGTGTTCCCAAGCCTGCACTTACTCTTGCTTTGTGTACCCTTCGATGCTCTCAAAGGACCTGTAAAAGGCCCAAGATTAGCTCAAGACTTAAGTTCAAAAGACAGAACCAATCACTTTCATTCATGTGACACTTCACCAATTTGCACTATGACTTTTTGGAAAATAATTCTAGGGATCCCTGAATTTTGTTCCCCCTGGGTATGGTCAACTTCAAAATACCCTATCTGAAAATCAATGCCACGAGCTTTCTGACAAGCCCTAGAGCTCAAAAAATGGATTTCGTATGAAAAAGTTATGACCGTTCAGGGTTTTGGAGTTAAAACAGGATTCAAAACAGGCTAACAGGAATTCTCAAGTTGCTTGTGGCACGGCCTCGCGATGCAATACTATACCCTAGTGTTTGCCCCACACTTAGCCAAAATTGAGACCACTATTTTTTCCCAAAAAATTTGACCTAATTTGCCCTTCTAACGTGTTCGCAAAGTCTGTCGGTCGCGATTGACAGGTCAATCGCGATTGACGTGTCGATCGCGATTGATAGGTCCGTCGTGGCTGTCAGTCGCGATTGATGTGTCGATCGCGATTGACAGGTGTCTCGAAAAGTCAATCAGTCGTGGTCAAAGGGTCGTTGACTCTGTCAGTCGCGATTGATGAGTCGATCGCGATTGACAGGTCGATCGCGAGGTCTGTCCGTCGTGGTCAAACAATCGTTGACTGTGTCGGTCGCGATTGATGGGTCGATCGCGATTGATGACTCGATCGCGATTGACACGTGTCACGCGTAGGCTCCGTGGGTCATGGTCAATCGGTCGTTGACTCTGTCCGTCGCGATTGACAGAGCCGTCGTGGGCTGTCGATCGCGATTGACGTGTCGATCGCGATTGACAGGTCTGTCCGTCGTGGTTTGTCGATCGCGATTGACGTGTCGATCGCGATTGACAGAAATCTGTGGAATTTCAAAAAACTAAACACATTTTTGGGAAGCTCTAGGCCTGTAGGTCATGGATATGCACTTTGTTTAGCAAATAGATCAACTTTTCTGTCGGTCGCGATTGACAGAACCCGGCGACACACAGACAGTTACTTTGACTTCCGTACCTGCGCAGAGTGCTGGGGACGATGATGCGGCCTGTACCTGCAATACAGCTCAGAAAACATGCAAAAACAGCACACACAATTTCGCTCTCTCGCTCTCTCTCACAAGTGAAATGAGGGAAATGAGGTGGAGATGGTGATATGATCAAAAAACAAAAATTTTCGCGATGATGGAGATGGAGGTGGGAGATCGTGATGATGATGATGGTGATGAAGGTGGTGAAGAAAAAACAAGAAAATAGATGAAAGTGAAGAAAATACCTACAACTCCAACGCGTCAACTCTACGTCTTACCATCACACGCTCGTCCTCAAAGCTCGATCCCCGACAACGGCGCCAAAATTTGGTGTAGCTCAGTGATGAGTAGCACCTCCTTTAATGTCAATCCGGGAAGACGTGAGGATGGTATGAAGACCTCGAGCAAGTGGAGGCACAAGTGCGTGAGTGAGAAGCACACAAACATGCACACACATACACACACACGCGCACACACGGCAAGACAAAGAGTGAGAAGCAATGGAGTTCTTAGATTACTTTCAAAAAGCTCTTACAAGTTCGTTTCAATTACAATCTAACCCCCCAAAATGAGCTCTCTAGCTCCTTTTATAGTTTTTGACTAGCTTTGGCCCTGTCTAGACCTAGTGTCCGGCCTAGTTAAAAATTAGGTTCCAGGGCTTATTTGAGGGCTCAAATGAGATCTAAAAATTACGAAAATTGGTAAGCAACTACTTCTAAGGCTCCTCAAGCTCGAGGACTCCTCGGCTTGCACAAAATGGAGCCACAAAAAGGTGAACATGGTATTTATAGGGGTTGTTAGTGATGAGAATCACTTTTAATTGGTGTAAGGGTTTTGAAAAATTAAAGGTTGCCTTAGTGCTAGATCTGCATGAATGCTCGTACTTGCTTCTTCATGAAGAAAATTATTGGCCTACTTGCCAGATCTTCTTTGACTGCCATGTCTGCTTGTGCTGTCCCTTCGCTTTGACTCTCTTCGTCTTGTGGCTCCTTCGGTTCCTTGACTGCTGCCAACAACTTGCTAAGCTTGTTTCTCTTTGTGTAGTTCATTTTTTTTTTATCATATCACTCATGATTGTTATCTTACTAAGTGCATAAGAGTTCCCCAAAAGGAATTAAGTTAATTGCTGCTGTGGCCAGAGAATTGTTCAAAACTTTGGACAGGTGTATGAACATAAATAGCAAGTTTTTGGCTCTTGAATCTACTCCAACTTATCTGTTTTGATTCAACTTTTTGAGAGTAATCTTCCAAGGTACATAGGGTGTCTAATACATCCCTTGGCAAGCTAAAACGGCCCACAAAACATCTCTAGACTTCATTTGGTAGGTGTAGTGCAAAGTTTTTGCAGCACCACTTCATCTTCATCAACTACAAATCCATCTCTTCACAGTGGTATCAGAGCAAGGTTGGACAACATGGCAGATGGATTTCCTTCATCAATTCACAAATTGGATAGAGATAATTACTCAGCTTGGTCATTAAGGATGGAAGCTTATCTTCAAGGTAGAAGTTTATATGGTTATGTGGCTGGAGATGAAGTTATGCCAAGTTTCAGGAACAAAAGTCAACCAACACAAGAAGAGCAAGAAAGATTGAGCACATGGTGCTCCAAGGATGCACTTGCAAGGTCTTATCTCCTCAACTCTATCTCAGATTTTTTTTTGCCTCACAGTAGAAGTTGTAAGACATCTCAGGAAATGTGGGATGCACTTAAAGCCTTCTTCTCTTCAAGTACCAAAGCTAGGAAGCATCAACTATGGCTAGATTGAAAACTCCCAAACAAAATGTGACTGATTTTGTTACAAAGCTCAAGGACATAGCAGATTAGTTGGGAAGCATTGGAGAGGTAATAGATGAAGAGCAAATTGTAAGGCAGGTCATCAATGGCTTGAAGGTAGATGACAAGTGTGAAGCATTCACCACAGCTATGGATTTGTACATGAACATGCATGTACCTGATTTCAATACACTCATTGGACAACTACTTACTCAAGAGGCAAAGCTTATCAAAAATGGAAAAAGCTCTAAAGGTAATCAATCTTCAGCCTTATATACTGAAAACTATCAAGGAGGTTACAAAGGAAGGAGAGGCTTCAATAAATACATAGAAGAATCAAACAAAGAGGATTCATTATTAATCATGAACATGGCTATGCCACAAGGTAAATCTGATGAGCATGTTTTCTACATAGATTCAGGTTGTTCAAATCATATGGCAGGCTATCAGATTTAGAAGATCCAAGGAACAAGCATGAGGTACAAACAAGAGATGATACAAGAAACCTTGTGGAGAAAATAGGAAATGTCAAAGCACCTGATGGAAACATCAACTTACTCAGTAAGGTACTCTATGTCCCTACCATTACAAAGAATTTGATAAGTGTTGGGCAGATAGTAGAGAAAGGGTTGCAAGTCAGGTTCACAAAATCAGGAGCATTTGTTGAAGATCCAAGTCAAGGATTCAAAAGAATTTCAAAAGGTGAAAGGACAGGTAGACTGTTCACATTTGAATTACAAGACACTAGAAACATTGCTCTCTTTAATTATGGTAGTCAGACACTCACAGAATTGGAAGTATGGCACAAAAGGTTAGCACATATTGGTGAAAGATCATTCAAGCAAATTTGCAGAGACCAAAGTGTACTTGGACTCTCTAACTTGTCAAAACAACACATGATCTATAAGTATAGTACATGTCAATTTGGAAAGTCTCATAGGTTACCATTCATGAAGAAAGGTTATATGCATGGAGATCTCTTGGAGTTGGTTCATACAGATGTATGGGGACCTAGCAAGGATGCTTCAATATCTGGATCATATGGACTATCCTATTCTTTATGAAACACAAAGATGAAGTTTTTTCATGTTTCAAAAGATATTTGGCTCTTGTGGAGAATCAAACAGGTAAATCACTAAAAAGGCTAAGGTCAGATGGAGGGGGAGAATACTTCTCCCATGATTTTGATTCTTTTCTTCATGAAAGAGGAATCAAAAGAGAGGTAACTACAACATACACTCCTGAGCAAAATGGAGTTGCAGAAAGGAGGAATAGGACAATTGTGTGAAGCTGCAAGGTCCATGTTAAATGAAAAGCATTTGCCTAAATATCATGGGCTGAGGCTATATCTATAGCCACTTACTTGATTTATAGGTTGCCTTCAAAATCCCTTGATGGGATGAATCCATATGAGGCTTGGAATGAAAGAAGACCCAGCTTAGATCATTGCAAAATTTTTGGATGTATTGCTTTTGCTCATGTTCCTTCACATGTTAGAGGCAAGATGGATCCAAAGGAAGAAAGGTGTGCATTTATTGGATATGACAACAATCAAAAGGGTTACAGGCTATACAACCCTATGAACAAAGGATTCTTGGTAAGCAGAGATGTAGTTTTTTATGGGAACAATTCATGGTATGAAGATTCATGCAGGAAGGTCAAATTGCTATATGACTGTTGGAAGAAGCATTTTTGGAACCTTTTCTTTTGAAGGAAAAATATTGTAAAATTATAAAAATTTGTAGAAATATTTATGCAATTGTTGTAAAAATAAGGAAGAGTCTTCCTTATGTAGGATAGAATCTTATGTATTTTTTTATAGAATTTTTGGAAACTCTTAGATAGCATATTTTTGGAATAATAGAGGAAAGGACCAAAATTCAAGTGTGAAAGAGGACACTTGAAAATGTATAAAAGTCAATTTTCTCTATTTTTGAGAGGTTGGTTAGTCATTTGTACATGCTATCAATAGAGAAGAGAGAGTTTCTGCTGAAATCGTGTTTTCTCTTGTTGTGTGTGTTTCCTTTGATGTAAGTGCTTGCTTCTTGCTTAATCATGGAGATTTGTGAGTCTCATTTGTGTAATACTGAGTGAAATGTATGAAGAGAGATGATTACTGATGTAATAAGTGGAGAAGGATTGAAGAAAGTGTCAGAAATGTGAAAATCGTCTACTGGTACAGAATCGCGATTGTCTCGTCTCTGTGATACAGGTGATATTTTCCAATTCTGATTTCATATTTGTATTCTGCTGAGAAAATCACATGAATTAGACACAAAGATCATAGAAAATGATGAAGATTTGCTCTAGATAAGGTAAACCCTAGATATTTCCTCTTCATTTTCATTTTCTCAGAATTCCAGCCATTAATCTCTTATTTCTATGAATCTATCATCTAGAAGGGGCTGTGGTCTTATGAATATTCCCAGGATTGACAAAATAAAGATGATTTGTTAATTCTTTTGTACTTCATGATTGGAGAGGACAACTCCAAAGTCAATAACAAACATTTTTTGGCGCCGTTGCCGGGGAATAATCCAAAAACTTCATTGAAGTTGGACCTTTGCTGGATCTTCTGTTGATGATGGTAACAAATACAAGAAAAAGGTAAAACTCATCAATCAAGGAATGTTCACATGAATAGGTAGATGTCATTGTTTGTCTTTGGGGAAAAAAGAAAGCAATTGATATCTTGTAGAATTGGAAGTGCTGAAATCTTTGTAAATTGATAGTTGCTCATCATATTGTTGAAGTAAAAGTGCAGGTGTATGGAAGACTTGAGCCAAGAAAGCTGAAGACGAGGTAACTTGAGACTCTTCTTGCATTTCTAGATTTCTTTTTGCCCAAGTACTAGGCACCATGGGAGATCTTGGGAAGATAACATGGTGATACTAAGGAAAGGACAGTTAAAGTAGCTAGAGGTAAGCATAAAGGATTCAGTTATTGACCAAATCTAAGCATCAATCTTGAGTTGTTCTGCATTTTGAAAAGAAAGATGTGATTGAGTTTATCTTTGCAAAAATTGTTTGCCTTCCATAACACATTTTCATTTGGGAAATTTTCTTTTGGACTTTAGTGATAGCTACAGACTTAGAAATTCATAACCAATCAAGAAACATGGGATCAGTGGATCACCAAAACCAGAAACCCTAAGTAAAGTGTTCACCTTTATTTTTAGGGCAAGAATACCAAACAAATTCATAAAATTCCTCAAAAATAATCAAACAAATTTCTTTTCTTGTTAGGAAGTTGAAGTGAGGTGTTGTGGACAAGGGTGATTGTGAAAAAGTGAAAAAAAAAAAAAAAAAAAAGGTCAAAAAACCAGAAAATTAGAAAACACGATTCTCTGCACAGAATCGCGATTTTCTGAAAAAAGTATTGAAGCTGGAGCAACATTTCATCCACATGTGAAGTGAAGTGTTGTGGACAAGGGTGATTGTGAAAAAGTGAAAAAAAGGTCAAAAAACCAGAAAATTAGAAAACACGATTCTCTGCACAGAATCGCGATTTTCTGAAAAAAGTATTGAAGCTGGAGCAACATTTCATCCACATGTTGAATTGAGGTTGATACAGGGTATTGAAGGGAATTAAGAAGAAGAGACTACTCCAATTGGCATAAAGTCAAAAATATGCAAAAAACACGATTTTCTGCACAGAATCGCGATTTCCTGTAAAGGAAAATTGTTGGAAATTTTTTGCATATTTGGGTACTTGGAGACAAGAAAGTGTAGGGGAGATCATTAAGATTGAGTGAGTGAAATCAAACAAGTAAAAAAAGGTGAAAAATTGGAAATCACACAAAATCGCGATTTTCTGGACACTATAAAAACCTGAAATTCTAACAAAAATTCATTTGAGTAAGAGTGAGAGAGAGAGATAGAGAGACCAAAATCGCGACTTCCAGAATCAGTGGACTTTTGAGCATTTTTCTACCAAGCAAGCAAGGTAAAAGCTTTCTCATTAATTTGGAATACATATTTTTGTAATAAATAATCACATAGCACCTAGAAATGAGAAAATAAATAAAAATCACGGAATCGCGATTTTCTGCATTTTGAGTTTTTTCTAGGAAAATCTTAAATTTGCATCTAAATGTTTTAGTGCATGTCAAAATTTCAGTAAGGCGACCCTAGTGGAGAAAGAAAATTTTAAAAAATCAAAACTTGAAAAAATCAGAAAATCACTCAGAATCGCGATTCTGTAAACCACACACAAAATCGCGATTTTGAAAGATTAGGAGACAACATCGCGATTCCCAGAACGCGATTTTCTTAAAGAAAATCGTGTTTTTACAATTTGTGAGCAATCACGATTGTCTGGGGATCAAAGTCGTGTAAAAACATGACTTTCACTGAAAATCGTGAAAAAACACGATTTTCACACAAAGTCGTGAAAAAACACGACTTTCACTGAAAATCGTGAAAAAACACGATTTTCACACAAAGTCGTGAAAAAACACGACTTTCACTGAAAATCGTGAAAAAACACGATTTTCACACAAAGTCGTGTAAAAACACGACTTTCACTGAAAATCGTGAAAAAACACGATTTTCACACAAAGTCGTGAAAAAACACGACTTTCACTGAAAATCGTGAAAAAACACGATTTTTACACAAAGTCGTGAACAAACACGACTTTCACTGAAAATCGTGAAAAAACACGATTTTCACACAAAGTCGTGAAAAAACACGACTTTCACTGAAAATCGTGAAAAAACACGATTTTCACACAAAGTCGTGAAAAAACACGACTCTCACTGAAAATCGTGAAAAAACACGATTTTCACACAAAGTCGTGAAAAAACACGACTGTCACTGAAAATCGTGAAAAAAACACGATTTTCACACAAAGTCATGAACAAACACGACTTTCACTGAAAATCGTGAAAAAACACGATTTTCACACAAAGTCGTGAAAAAACACGACTTTCACTGAAAATCGTGAAAAAACACGATTTTCACACAAACTCGTGAAAAAACACGACTTTCACTGAAAATCGTGAAAAAAAACACGATTTTCACACAAAGTCGTGAAAAAACACGACTTTCACTGAAAATCGTGAAAAAACATGATTTTCACACAAAGTCGTGAAAAAACACGACTTTCACTGAAAATCGTGAAAAAAACACGATTTTCACACAAAGTCGTGAAAAAACACGACTTTCACTGAAAATCGTGAAAAAACACGATTTTCACACAAAGTCGTGAAAAAACACGATCTTCACACAACATCGTGGAAAAACACGATTTTTATCAGAAAATCGTGAAAAACACAAAAATAGTCAGAAAATCGTGAAAAACACAAAAATAGTCAGAAAAAAAGTGAGAATTAATACTTTAAGCAGAAAATTGTGTAAAAAACACAATTTTAATCAGAAAATCGTGAGAAATACAAAAATAATTAGAAAATCGTGAAAAAATAATACTTTAGTTAGAAAATTGTGACAAACACTCTGTTGAGTTTGAGAGGGGGAAAATCAATTGAATGATACTTAGATCTGGAAACAAAATTTCTAAACAAGATCTAACAAGAAAGGAGACAGAAATAGTAAAAGGCAAAGGGCAAGAAAGAAGTTTAGGGCAAGAAAACAACATGGACAACATAAATGAAACAAATGAACCCATGGAAACTGGGGATTTTAGAAATATCCTCAAGTACATGTATACAAATAGGTTTGGAACCTATGTATATCAGGATGGAATGCATAAATTTCTCATTAGATTGAGGAATTTAGAAGTTCCCCTGAATATAACTCCTGTAGCTCAATTTAAAGATGGGAGATATGAAGATAGGCAAGGATGTGTGTACATATTCTCTCAAGACCCATAAAATTCAAATGATCTAGGGCAATGTACTGACAAAGGACCTTGGGAACATAATATGGAGCAAACAAATTTACCTAGGCCAAATGAAAACTATACTGGTAATGAACAACAACATGGGAGGAGGACACACATTTCCCCTAATCCCTTTGATAAGGAACAAGAAGGATATAATGAATTCCCACTTAGAAGAAGATTCCATTGGCAGCCTCAGGGTAGAATGCTTAGACCATATCAAGTTGCCAAATGTATGAAGAACCAATATGAGGGTTATTCAGATCCTCATGCTCATGCTGCAGAATTTAGGCAATTGATTAGAGCTGAAGAAGTAGAAGATTACAAAGTACAATTTGAGGCATTTGGTTTAACCCTAATAGGACCAGCCTTGTCTTGGTTCATTCCTTTGAGAAAGGAAATGTACCAGGATATTGAGTCTTTCTTAGAAGCCTTCATTGGGGAATTCTCTAAGATAGGGATAAAACATAGTACAGCCACATTGATACATAGTTTCAAACAACAAAAGGATGAAAATGTTAGAGAAGCAGCCAGAAGATTTAAACAATACATTGATAGATGCCCAAGAGAGGAAGTACCTTCCATGGCAAAACAAGTGTCCTTATTCATTGAGGGTTTGAGAAGTGCCCAACTAAGAACCCTAGTATATTATAGAAGATGTTCTGATTTAGCAGCCTGTGTAAAGGAAGCAATAGATTTGGAGGACAACAAGGTCAAGATCTGTTAGCATTTGATCAACCTAGATCATATGAAGACAAAATTCCTCCAGCAGAAGAGTTGGCTCAGGCTATTGCTAAAGCCCTAGAGGTAAGCACTAAAACTAATCTGATAAACTCTAGGATAAACACAAATAAAAAATGTTACATTTGTGGAGAAAATCATCTGGCACAACAATGCCCATATCAGAAGCCACCACACTTACAAGATAGGAAGACACTTAAGTACTGTACACTAGAGAGAAAATGGACAAACCATACCAGGGAGGAATGCTTCTATAACAAACAACCCATCAAGGAAAGAGATTATATGGCTCAAAGGGAATCAGGCTATGCTGAACAACCAAGACCTGTGCTTGGACAACAACCTCCTATACCAACCAATGTGGTACCAATCAAGTATACACCAATAGAAGAGGGGAATTCAAGACTAAGATCACCATATAAAGAAGAATATCAATGGAGTGAGGGATATCAAGAAGATTGGGAAGAATATGAAATAAGAGAACCTGAGTTAAAAGCCCTAGACTTGGGAAATGGGAAAATTGAAATGGACACAGCAACATTCATGTACATTACCAACAATTACATGTCCAACCAAAAACCTCAATTCAAAGGGGGACCAAAGATAACTTGTTATAGGTGTGGGGGAGAGCATTTCATTAGAGACTGTCCGCAACCTGCTACATTGAGAATAGAGGGAGCCTACTGTAAGGATTGTGGCAGAGAACATTTGATAAAAGATTGTCCAAAAAATCCCCAAAAACAACAGAACACACCTAATAACATACCTTTAAAAACAGTTAACATTATGGAACAGGAAGAATTAAGTGAAAATGACCAAGTAGAAATGAATATGATAACAAGGGCACAAGCCAAACAACAAGGAACAACTAAGGAACAAAATGAAATTTCAACCTCAAAGGTGAAGAGAAATAGGCAAAAAGGGAAATGGGAAAAGAAGAAAAGGATAGGCAAAAATTTAGAAGAAGACAATCAGGATCAGTCAAAAAGTACTTCTCCTAAGAAGACATCAAATCAGTTGGAAATAGGAAGTTCTCAGAGTCTAGACACCCTAATCAAAGCATATAAGGGTAGGATTCAAGAAGGACCAAGTCCTACAGATCATGCAGTGGCCTATCCCATACCAGAGTTGGAGCATGAAAGGATGCAAAAATGCAAACGAATCATTCAGGAAGTACAGCTCAGAATGGGGGAAGGAAGTAGCTCACAGAGAACAATTGAAAAAATTGAGAAAACAAAAACAAGGGAAAATGTTGACACAAAAGAAAAGACACAAATAACATTCCAGATGATTATAGATGAACAATGTAGCATTACATGTCACACAACATGGGAGGAACTGTTGAAACAAAATCCTCACTTACAAAACAAAATGAACAAAGGGGAAACAATTCCTGAAAACATTCATTCTCCACTACAAGAATTAGAAGAATTATGGTACATTCCTATTGACAAGATAGGAGGGTATTGTGAAGGGGAAGAAGGAAATTCAACCCTAAAGATACAATATGGAAAAAACTTTGCTAAAGCCATTTTGGATAGTGGATCAGGAGTGGCCATAATGACTAAACAAACTTGGGAAAAATGGGGAAGCAATGAATTACTACCCACTAAGATGAGATTGCAACTTGCAGATGGGCATATAGAAAAACCCCTAGGTATTTGGGAAAAAGTAATTGTGGACATATGTGGAACCGAAATAGAACACACTTTTGCCATAGTAGAATTTCCACAATCCACTTCATATGAAATCATCCTAGGAAGGCCTTTTATGAGACAAATGCAAATTGTGCAGGATTGGGGTAATGATTGTTTATATCTCCAAAGCAAAGGAAGAATAACAAGAGTGAACTTAAGAAATGGGCACTACTGTGATATATCTCCACAGGAATGGTACAAAATACATCAAAATCAAGAGGAAAGTGATGAATCAGAGCTGGAGGATCAGGAAGAGAGTGAATCAGCAATATGGAAGTGCAACATAATAAGAAACCTCACCAATAGAAAAAGGAGACTGAAAAAAGAAGATTGTGTGGAAAGAAGAAGGGTACAAGATGAAAGCTATATGCCACAACAATTTAAGGATGAAGAGTTTGAACCCTACGGCTGGAATCAAATTTTGGCTACCATGGACATAGCCAGTGATGAGTATGTAGGAGTGGAATTTCAAAATGAAGAAGGGTTTGATATTTTTCACATTAGTATAAACATGATAAGTATATCAAAAACTGAGGAGGATCAAGATTCAGAAATGGTATTAGAAAAAGGAAAAACAAAATATTTGGAAATAGTAAAAGCTGAAGATGCAATCAAAGATAAAATCTCAGGCAAATACAAGGAGCATAAACACATAGAAATGGAAAAGGAACAAGAAACTGAGAAGAGAGAGAAGGGAACAAACAAAGATCAACATTTTGATGTACCAGCAAATTTTAAAACCTATGAAGTGGAAGACAGACTACTTCTAAAAATGAAACCCAAGAGAGAAAAAAGGAAAGGAGAAGCTTATGATAATGAGGAACAAACTAAAAAGATCATGATTACTCAAGAAGAAGGAGAGGAAAGATATATTGTAATAGCTGATGATATGACCATAGAGGAAGAAGAAGCAATAAAGAACCTGGCAAAGAATTATAGGGATGTATTTGCTTACAGTTATAAAGATTTAAAAGGAATTGATCCAAGAATCTGTGAGCACAAAATTCCTATGACTCCAGATGCAAAACCTAGTAAACAGAGACATTATACATTCAATGATAAATACTCTGCCAAGATAAAGGAAGAAATTGACAAGTTGTTGGCTGCTAACTTCATTTATGAAATTGAGTATACTGAATGGATATCACCTATAGTTGTGGTACCAAAAAAGAATGGAAAACTTAGGGTATGCATTAACTTGAAAAAAGTGAATGCAGCAACTATAAGGGACAATTATCCATTGCCAATAACAGATCATCTTCTTGAGAGAGTTGCAGGAAAGGAAGTTTATAGCTTTTTAGATGGTTTCTCAGGATACAATCAGGTACCAATAGCCTTGGAGGACCAACATAAGACTACCTTTTCTACAGAATGGGGGATTTATGCTTTTAGGGTTATGCCCTTTGGACTGACCAATGCCCCAGCAACTTTTCAAAGATTGATGTGTCATATCTTCAAAGAATTCTTGAGAAATGTGATGGAAATCTATGTAGATGATCTATGCACTTTCTCTTTAAAAAGACAGGATCATTTACAAGATTTAGAAAGAATATTCAGGAAATGCAGGACATATAGAGTATGCTTAAATCCTGAAAAGTGTGTATTCTATGTAAGACAAGGAAGAATGTTGGGTCACATAGTTTCAAAAAATGGAATCTCTACTGATGAGAAGAAGATAAAAGCTATAATAGAGCTTCCAAGACCTACAAATGTGAAGGAACTCCAAACTTTTATGGGACATTGCGGGTACTATAGGAAATTTGTTCACAAATTTGCAGAAATAGCTAAACCCTTATATGCCCTCATCACAAAGTTTGAGTGGAATGAGGAATGTGACCAAGCCTTTGAAACATTGAAAACTTGTTTGGTGACAGCCCCAATTTTAAAAACACCTCAGTGGGATAAGATTTTTCATGTGCATGTAGATGCTTCAAAATATGCTTTGGGATGTGTGCTGGCACAACCTATAGAAGGAAGTAAATTAGATTTCCCAGTAGCATATGCTAGTAGGCAATTGAACATTGCAGAAAAGAATTATACAACCACTGAGAGAGAAGGATTGGGAATGATATTTGCTGTTAAAAAATACAGACATTACCTATTGGCCAACAAGTTTAAATTCTTTGTGGATCACCAAGCTCTACTTTATTTAGTAAATAAACCATGTCATACAGGAAGAATAATTAGATGGTTTCTTTTACTAATGGAATTTGAATTTGAGGTGGTGGTTAGACAAGGCAAAACACACTTAAGAGCAGATCATTTGTCTAGAATTCAGTCCAAAGAACCTAGTTCACCCTTAGATGATGACCTGCCAGACACATACTTATTCAAAGTGGAAAGTGTTCCTGAATGGTCTATATCATTGGTTCCTTTGTTAACCATGGGACCTTGTAAGTCATTGGCAAATAACACACATTTGGTGTTACAAAGTAGGAATTTTATGTTGCTAGCAGGACATTTGTATCATCTTAATCAGTCAGGTATATTGGAATACTGTACTCCAGAAGGGGAGCAACATGAATATCTGAGAAGAGCTCATTGTTGGAACCCATGTACTCATGCTTCCAAAATAGTCACTTTAAGCAATCTTGCTAGGATGGGAGTACACTGGCCAAATAAAATTCAAGATGTGGAAAGATATGTTGCTAAATGTCAAGAATGTCAAAATTTGCAGAATTCAAAATTCATAACCCTATATTGGTTTGAAAAAAACCTTGAATGGAGTGAGAATATTGTGGAAGAATTAAAGAAAAAGGAGAGAGGGGAGCAACTTATAGCTGGTACAGACTCAAGAAATTTACAAGAAATCTCTGAAGAATATCAACTCATAGGAGAACAATTATACAAAAAAGGAATGGATGGTTATTTAAGAATATGTGTTCCTGAAGAGAAGTATTTGGAGATGTTGGAAATGGCACACTGTGGAGTGGCAGGAGGACACTTTTCTAGCGATAGAACAGCCAAACTCATTTTGTATTCTGGCTTTTGGTGGCCAACTCTATTTCTTGATGCAAGAACTTATGTAAAAAGATGTGACATCTGTCAAAGAGTGAGTCAACCAAATAAAAGGGATAACATGCCATTAATTCCATTAATATCAGCCAGAGCTTTTAGCAAATGGGGATTGGACTTTATTGGACCTATACATCCTCCAGCTAGACAATCTCATGCAGAATACATATTAGTGGCTACTGATTATTTGACAAAATGGGCTGAGGCCAAAGCCACTAAAAGAAATGATGCTCATACAACTGCAAAATTTTTATATGAAAATATTGTTACTAGATTTGGACTTCCAATTGAATTAGTAAGTGATAGGGGAACTCATTTTTTGAACCAGATCATAGAAAACATGACAAAATATTTCATGATTCATCATAATAAGTCAGCCCCATATCACCCACAAGCTAATGGGTTAGCAGAAAGTACTAATAAAGTCCTTTGCACTGTATTGTCCAAATTAGTCAACACAAACAGAAATGATTGGGATTCTCAACTTAATCATGTTCTCTGGGCTTATAGAGTTGCATATAAAATTGCTTTAGGAACTACTCCATTCAATTTGGTATATGGACAAAATGCAGTTTTGCCCATGGAATTTCTTATTCCAACATTAAAAATGGGTAGTCAATACAATTGGACAGGACATGAACTATTTGAGAGGATCATAGATTTAGAAAAATTGGGAGCTTCTCGACTTCAAGCAGTAATGAGTATATATACAGACAAGAGAAGACAAAAAGCTTACCATGATGTGCATATAAAAGAAAAAGATCTTCAAGAAGGAGACTTGGTTCTGGCATACACAGTCAAGGAGCATCAGAAAAAATTTCAGAAGAAAGGTCATGGGCCTTACATCATACATAAGATAAGCAAGAGTGGAGCCATTCAATTAGCTAACATTGATGGAGAAATCATGCCAAATTTTATAAGTGGATGTAGAGTTAAGAGGTATGAGTGTCCATTAACTACTGATGAATGGAGAAGACTGCAAAAGGCTCAAAATAGGAAAAAAGAAGAAGAAAACATCAGAAAGGAGGCTCAACAGGAAGCTAAGGAAAGAATAAGAAAAATGAAAGAACTTAAGGAGGTGTGTTTATGTGAAAGCACTCTAAAACAAAGAGAACATTTGCCTGTGATAGAAATGGATCATCAGAATGAAAACATAAAGGTTTTGATAGATTCAAGAGCTCAAGTGAATTTGATCAGCTCAGCCTTGGTAAATAAATTTAGCATAAAGAAGAATAAAAGCAGAATGATGATTAAAACATTAGAGGGAAAAATGATTCAAAGTTTGTCTTCACTTATTATTAAAGTGAAATTTAATAATGAATATATGAAGATAGATTGTGAAGACTGGCCAGATCATTTGATGACTGAAAAATTGATTTTGGGACAACCCTGGCTCAAACAAGGTAAAGTTATTTTGAACTTTGAAAAAATGAAGCTCAGTTTGATCATAAATGACAAAAAATTTCTAATGTTTTTTCTAAGTGATGAAAAACAGGAAGTTCATCTAGATGTTCATGACCCAGATATGGAAGGATTTAGTTTCTCAATGAAGGACAGGGACATCTTGCCACTACAAAATGATCAAGCTTCTTACAATCAGAATCAGCAAGAGAATTCAGGAGTAAAGAAGAATGGTGAGACAAAACGAGGAAAACACTTATTCCCTAATTTGAAACATCAACAAATCAGAACAAAAGGGACATGGAAAGAAGGCATATACCGATATGACTCATTAAAACAAGAAGATAGGACAAAATGGGTATGGAGACCAAAAAATGCTTCAAAATGGTGGTCTAGGAAGCATGGAGGTTTGGATGACCTAAGTACAATTGCAGTCAAATATTATTGGGTAAAAAAATCAGAGTTATGTCAATGGCAGAAAGATCATCCACATCTGACATATCTTCACAATATCAGAACAAAATATTAAAAAAAAAAAAAAAAAGACAAAATTATTTTTTTCTTTTAAAACCTTTTTCCCCTTAAAAGAAAATTAGGAGGGGAAGAAGGAAAAAGAAAAAAAAAATGATGGAAAAAAAAATATATAAAAGAAAAGAAGAAAAGAGAAAAAGAAAAAAAGAGAACAAATGTGTATTTTATGGTATTTTTAAATTTAAACACAAAGCAAGATATAGGGAGGAAAAGTAAATTATTATGGAAAATTTGTATTATTTTGTTTCAATTTTCTATGATCATCTTTTGATTTCTATTTTTTCTGAAATTGTTTTTCTCATTAATCATTGTTTCCATCATTTCTTTCTTCAGGCACATTAGACATCTTGCTACACCTGTAATGATCACTTTAATTGAGTCTTGTGAAGAAGCAAAATTTATTTGGAAAACTTTCTTTCGTTATGTTCATGACAAGAATGTTCCAAAAGAAAACATTTATTTTTCTGGATTTTTGTGACTTATATGGGTGGAGTGTTTTCTTTTATTTTGTGCGTTACAAATACAGGATGGTGAATACAAAGGAATTACCAATCCATGATTTCAAAGCAGATTCGGTGACTTTGTCCAGAGAACACTGGTTTCTGGACAGTGATGCAGTTGAGGAACAGGTGGATCTAGAATCAGATGAAGACCCAGAAATCCCAGAAGCTGAAAAAATGGTGAAAGAACTTAAAGAAATTCTGGGAATGGTAGGACAGCATATCTTTACAGTAGGAATTGGGGGGTACAAGTACACTATGCTGTGCCAAGAATTTTACAGGTTTCAGAGAACTCCTGTCAACATAAAGAGATGGAAAGCTGTTGGATTGCACAGAATATTAGAGGAGCCTATTTTCTTCATTGACTTTGAAAGAGTAGCACAGGTGATGGGGAGTTTGGAAGAAGTTGGGAAAGGTAATGATGCATACTTCAGATGCAAAGTAAAGGACAAAGACAATCAGGAGGTAAGGGTTACTATCAAAGCAGACCATATCAAAGCTGCTTTACAGTTCTTTCCAATGGGAACCAAACTAGACCCAAGTTTTGTCAAAAAGAATAAGGGAACCTATACAGGATTTACAAAGTTCACTGATTTTAAAGGAAAGGAGAAAGAAGAGTATGCAGTAAGGATGTTCTTACAATTTTTTTGTTTTCCAAAATTACCAAGATACACAGTGCCACATAAGTCAGTGACTTTGTTGATGTTTAACAACGAAGATAGAACCAAACCATTTGGAGTAATGGATGTCTCTCCATACATCCATGAGCAGCTGAAGGAAGCAGCAAAGCATTGGGAACAGAAGAAGTTTATGAATGGAGGTCAATTCTTAACTAGGATCATCTATCATATTTTGGGAATGGAAGAACAACTTAAACTGGCTCCAGAAGCACAGTACTTCAGGAATCTAATAGCAGGAGTAAAAAGTCCTTCCAAAAGGATGCAGCCTAAAGAAACAGAGGGACACACTAATATGAGGGGAGCTAGGATGAAGAGGAAAATAATCTCTGAAGAAGTGGTTCCAGTTAAAAAGAGAAAGTTGGATCCCAGGAGAGTGGAGTTGGAACAGACTGAAGAAACAAAAGAAGAACATGTAGCAGCTCAAAAGGAGGTACAATCTTCTAATGAACCTCATCCTCCACAGACAAGTAAAGAACAGCTCTATACTTATCTTACCCACGGAAACAACAAAAGAGCTATGTATGAGGCAGAGTATCAAAAAATGTTGGAAGATTACTCATGCAAAGCTACAGACTGGATTCAAGAAGAAGTGGAGCATTATGAAACATTACATGATGAAATGATGGCAGCTGATACAGAAGAGGTGTTTGTAAAGAAGGAAGTGGAGTTGCTGGCTTATTTTAAGGAATTACAAGGACCTCCAGAAACCAGAACCACTGTTGTGGTAAAGAAGAAGGTGCCAAGGAAACCAGTTCAAAAGAAGAAATTGGTTAAGAAGGGGAAAGAAAAGGTAATAGCTGAAACTGCAACAGTAAAGGGCACAGAAGAATTGATCAGGAAAGAAACACAGAAGCCTGTCATAGTGGAAGAAGTATCAAAGCCTACAGAACCTGAAATAGGGGGGCCTTCACACTTTTCATCTGATTCAGATAGTGATATTGAAAGCTTCTTGTTAAAAAGTCTGAATCTTTCAATACCAAATACTCCTAATGTGGGGACACAGGCCATAGAGAAACTGAAGACACCTGAGGATTCAAGCAAGAAGTCTCAAGAAAAGAAGACACAGGAGGAAAGAGTTCAACAGATGAGCTCAGAAAATGAAAGAAGGCTATCTAAAGGAAAGGCAGTAATGACAGGAGAGGAAGGTCGAGCAAGAGAAGAAGTCAGTGATGGTTGGGTACATACAGGAATAAAACCCATATGGACAAAACCTTCACACTTCAAATTGGATGAAAAACTAGAGGAGTTGACAAAGGAGATACAGAAGGGTAAGTCAATTAAAGAACAGAAGGATCAAGAAATAGAGAAGATAGAAATGGGAGCGAGTGCTTCAAAGGTTACAGGGAAAGTAATGGAGGATGGGATCATTCAAAGTATAAAGGAGGTGTTACATGATATAAAAAGTAGTGAGGAATTTACATCTAAGGATGATCAAGAACAAGAGGAAGAAACAGACCTCATGGACATTGATGAACAGGAACAAGAATACACAGATAGGGAAAGAAATGAACAGGTTGCTGGTATGAAAGAAATTGAATCAGTGTTTGTGCAGGAAAAACGGGGACAGGAAGAGGAACTCAGGAAAGTTCAAATGGGTTTGGTTGAAAAAGACTCAAACAGAAGTCAGGAAACCCTAATACAAGAACAGGAGATACAAACTAAGGGAGACCAGCTCTTGACAGAGAAGCAAAAAATATTGGAAGAAAATAAGTCACTAGAGGAGAAGAGGACTTCAGATTTTTCAGAGCAAAAGATTGCAAATGTCAAAGTAGTAGAGTTTAAAGAAGATGTTACCAATGAGGAGACAAAGAATGATGATCATAGTTATGAAGAACAAGGCATTCAGGATATAGATGATGAAATAGCAGCAGAAGGAGATGATGTGGGTAAAGAAGACAAGCAAATTGAAGTTAGACAGGCAGGATTAGAAGTAGGGCTGGACAGAATACCCAAAAATATAAGAGCAGCTTGTCAAATGATCATGAGCAACATTGAACAGTTCAGACCATCTAGCAGAAATATGATCATATCAGGAATGGTGGCTGAATCAGAATTTGAAAAAGGTAGTTTAATTCTCAAAGAGCACAAGAAGGAAAAAGAGCAGATGTCAGAGCAATTAAGGATGATGAAGGAAAAGAATGAAGAATATATCAATAGAATCATTGCTTTGGAAGAAGCTGAGGTTCAGAAGCAGAACAGAATTCAATATTTGGAGGAAAAGAGTGTAAAGTTATCAGAGCAAAATGTTAAATTGGAAAGGGAATTAAAAGTCATAGGAGGAAAGTATAAAACCTTGCAAACATCATATCATATTCTGACCAAAGCACATGAGGAGATTAATAGAGTGTTGTTAGAAGAAGGTCAACTAGAAGATGGAGGTAAACATGCTCAATTGACAAAGGAAGAAAAAGAAGAGTTGCATAAAGAAATTCAAAGACTTCAACTAGAATTAAAAGAAGCCAAAGAAATGGAGAAACAAGCAAATACTCATGCTGCCACATCCATGAGAGGGTATCATCAGTTACATCTGGAGGTAGAAAAGGAAAGAAGTGAATGGCAGACAAAAATGGAGAAAGAAAGAGATGAGTGGAGGAAGGAAAAGGAGTTATGGGTAGCTCAGAACCAAAGTTCAATGATGACTATAGAGGAACTACAGAAACAGTTGGAGAAACCAAAAGTCCAAGAAGGAATTCAAGATCAAGTACAGGCAGAAGACACAGAAAAAGGGGAATATGAAACAGGGGATTTTAATAAAGAACAAGAGTACAATGAATCAGCATCCAAAGAACTAGAGGAAAAGTATTCTGAAGAATATGTCCAGAAATTATTGACCAATAGAGAATCAAGAATGGAATTTATCAGACAAATGCATGATGAGTATGAAGATCAAATAGTTACCTTTGCTCTGAATAAAGGCGTTAATCCAGATCAGCATCATTGGGCAGCAGACGGATTGGGGATACCATTTTGCATGATCTTGGAAAGTATAAAGAATTATCAGTTGGCCAGAGTGGGGTTATCTTCAAACAAATATCTTGAGTATGAAGAAGATATTAATGTCACTAAGGAGTTATTTGAAAGAGCAAATCCCAAATGGAGGAATAAATGGTTGGATGCCAATAAGGAATGTAGGAAAATTTGGGAAGTGGCACCTCTACATTTAAAGATAAATCCAGCTTATTGCCCAGTTGCCAGAAGAAGAGAGTGGACTGTTTTTTGGGAGAGAAGAAAAGAAGGTCAGATACCAGCCAAATGGTTGAACTTCCCTAAGATAGCAGGTCCAAAGGCAGGAACTTGGCCTACAAAGAGTTATATGGTGAACGCTACAGAGTCAGTTATAGCTATGTATAAAGATGTTAATGATCCTGCTTGTATTCTACTTATCAGAATAATGAGATTAATGTTGGCCTGTATAGAAACATACACTGACACAGATATCAGAACATTAAACTATATTGGTTTCAATTCTCCCACAGATGCTTTATTATTTGATTTGAGCGAGACTCCTGATAGAATCTGTTTAATGGCATATTACAGCAGAGTGATATTTTTGGGCAGTCATTACTTACAGATTTTTGAGGACGCCTTTGATTATGGATTTTTTGAGAGGGAGTCAGAAATTTTTGGAAACCTATCAGTCGTCACCAAGTCTAGACTCGCAGCATATGAAGCCGCCTATACAGAGTATCTGAAAAAAGATGTCATAGATAAACCTGAAGCTGCAGTACAGTGGAGAAAAGCTTTGTTCGAGATGGTCAACAATTTAAATATAACAGAAAGAAAAAGTCACGATTTGCTGTCACAAGTATATCAAAGAAAGAAGAAATGAGGAGAAGTGATCAATGCTGAGATGAGCAGGAAGATCTTTCGTCAGGAGCCGAAAGGCTTAGGAGGGGAAGGATGTTGGAAGAAGCATTTTTGGAACCTTTTCTTTTGAAGGAAAAATATTGTAAAATTATAAAAATTTGTAGAAATATTTATGCAATTGTTGTAAAAATAAGGAAGAGTCTTCCTTATGTAGGATAGAATCTTATGTATTTTATTATAGAATTTTTGGAAACTCTTAGATAGCATATTTTTGGAATAATAGAGGAAAGGACCAAAATTCAAGTGTGAAAGAGGACACTTGAAAATGTATAAAAGTCAATTTTCTCTATTTTTGAGAGGTTGGTTAGTCATTTGTACATGCTATCAATAGAGAAGAGAGAGTTTCTGCTGAAATCGTGTGTTCTCTTGTTGTGTGTGTTTCCTTTGATGTAAGTGCTTGCTTCTTGCTTAATCATGGAGATTTGTGAGTCTCATTTGTGTAATACTGAGTGAAATGTATGAAGAGAGATGATTACTGATGTAATAAGTGGAGAAGGATTGAAGAAAGTGTCAGAAATGTGAAAATCGTCTACTGGTACAGAATCGCGATTGTCTCGTCTCTGTGATACAGGTGATATTTTCCAATTCTGATTTCATATTTGTATTCTGCTGAGAAAATCACATGAATTAGACACAAAGATCATAGAAAATGATGAAGATTTGCTCTAGATAAGGTAAACCCTAGATATTTCCTCTTCATTTTCATTTTCTCAGAATTCCAGCCATTAATCTCTTATTTCTATGAATCTATCATCTAGAAGGGGCTGTGGTCTTATGAATATTCCCAGGATTGACAAAATAAAGATGATTTGTTAATTCTTTTGTACTTCATGATTGGAGAGGACAACTCCAAAGTCAATAACAAACAATGACCTTGAAGAAGATTTCCCAAAACTTGGCAGAGAACATCAACCAAAGATTGAAGAACAAGATACTTTAAAAGATGATGAAGAAACTCAGATGGAAAAAATCAAAGCATGGAAGTCTAAAGGTAAAGCAAAACTGCAGGAACTTGGACATGAGGCAGAATCATCACAACATGGCTTAAGAAGATCTATAAGGGAAAGAAAAAAACCAGAAAGGTATGGGTTTGACACCTCATTAGTAACTAAACATTCTATTTACATAGCACAGGACATAAATCAACAGGAACCATCATCCTTTGAATCAGAATGGAAGCATGCAATGAAGGAACAGATTGAAGCACTTGAGGAAAACAACACTTGAGATTTGGTGCCCAAGACTTCATCCATGAAGGTAATAGGGTCAAGATGGGTCTATAAACTCAAGAAGAATTCTGATGGTTCCATTAACAGGTATAAGGCAACTCTTGTAGCAAAAGGCTTTGCAAAAACTCAGGGAATTGATTATGAGGAGACCTTCTCTCTTGTGGCAAAGATGCCTACTATTAGGGTTTTTCTTAGTATTGCCTCTTCCAAGAATTGGAAGATACTTCAACTAGATGTAAAGAATGCATTCTTGAATGGTTGGATAACAGAAGAGGTATATATGGCACAACCAATAAGTTTTGAGAATCAAGTTTATCCTAATTATGTGTGTAAACTTAGCAAAGCATTGTATGGTCTCAAGCAAGCTCCAAGAGCTTGGAATTTCAGGCTTGTTTCATTCTTGCACGACAAAGGCTTTCAACCAAGCAAGGCAGATCCTTCACTCTTTATCAAAAAGAGTAATTATGAGGTCATCTACTTATGTGTATATGTAGATGATATTATATTGACAGGGAATGATGCAGATGGTATGAAGAAGATCAAAGATCAGATGAGAGAAGAATTCAAGATAAGAGATTTAGGATCACTTACCTACTTCCTAGGTTTGGAAGTTGTCTACAAAGATCATGGGTTTATTTCTCACTCAAAGGAAGTATATCAAGGATATGTTAGCAAAATTCAAGATGGAGGATTGTAAAGTTGCAGGTACTCCAACGGAGGTCAACCATAAATTGAGCTCACATGAAGGTGAACTCATAGAGGACATCACATCATATCAAAGCCTTATGGGTAGTCTCAACTATGCCACATTGACAAGGGTAGGTATATGCTATAGTGTGAGTGTGTTAAGTCAATTCATGCACACACCAAGGAAACCACACATGGATGCTGCTAAGAGGATACTCAAATATCTCAAAGGAACCATAAATGAAGGACTTTATTATCCTTATGTATCTGATTTAGGGTTGAAGCTATTTTCTGATGCAGATTGGGCTGGCTCCAAGGAAGATAGAAGGAGCACTTCATGTTATCTTACCTTTGCAGGTTCAAAGCTTATTTCATGGTCATCCAAGAAGCAACCCACAATTTCTCTCTCTTCTACTGAAGCTGAGTACACAGTTCTTGCCATAACTACACAAGAAGCTATGTGGATGAAGACATTATTCAAAGATCTTGGATTGGAGTTTGGAACTCCAACTATTTTTGGTGACAATATGAGTTCTATTCACTTAGCTACTAATCCAATTTTTCATGCAAGGACTAAACATATTGAAATTCATTATCACTATGTAAGAGAGAAGATTGTGAGCAAGGAAATTCAAATATCATATGTATCCACTCATCAACAATGTGCAAATATTCTAACCGAAGCATTGGATGGTACAAAGCTTTGCAAATCCAAAAACATGATTGGTTTGCAGGTAATCTTGGACGATTGAAGACCTCATGCATACTTGGCTTGAGGGGGAGGTATTGGAGCAATTCTATGACAAGCCTAAGTATTCGCTTGAGTCCCAGAAAGTCATAGAAGAAGCTTTAAAATGAAGACTATGTAAAGTTCACTTGTGAACTACCTCTTGTAACTTTTTGAAGTCTTACTTGATGTAAAAGTGAAAGAATCTTAAGTGGTTGAGTCCACTTGATCAAAATAGGAAAGAGAAGCCACGAAAACATGATTTGTGATAGTTGGAGAATCAAATCAATCACTAATTGATTGAAGAGTGATTGTGGGAAGTTAGGCTCCCAAGATCAACTATAAATACATGGTAGTCTTAGTCGTGGTTATGTGAAGACCTCCAAGAGCTGAGCTTTATGCCATATCAAGGTGTGATTCCAAGGCACACATATGTATCAGTAAGTCCATTGTATTGTACAATCAATATACTTTCATTTTCATGATCATTTGAGTTCATATCTTCATGTTCTTGTGAAGTGTACTGTTCACTGCGATATCTCTGAGTTTTCTCAGTAAGTTTGCAGAGATGATTTCTCTGAGCTTGGTGCATCATTTTTAGTGATTTACCTTGGTAAAGTTAGCTCTCTAAGTCTATTGTATGCTCACCAATTTTCATTGTATTTGAATGTTTCAGTCTTCAGTTATGATCATTTGAATTCAATTGTGTCACCTCATCTTCTTCTTCTCTGGTAGCACTCTCTCATAATAGTGATCTTGTGAGAGTTGTTTCTCAGTGTGTACTTCACCCTCCTCTTTGATTTAATGCTTGTTAGATTCAACTTGCTGTCTAGTATATGCCTACAAAATTTCATAATCATTTGATTCCTAAATCTTGAGATATGTGCACGTTATTGATCACGGGTCTGTGTATTGTTGTAGCCCAAGAAAATCGGGGTCATCCTTTGACTTGCTAAGCTTATTTCTATTTGTGTATTTCATCTTTTTTTATCAGATCACTCATGATTGTTAGCGTACTAAGTGTATAAGGGTTCCCCAAAAGGAATTAAGTTAATTGCTACTATGGCCAGAGAATTGTTCAAAACTTTGGACATGTGTATGAACATAAATAGCAAGTTTTTGGCTCTTGAATCTACTCCAACTTATCTGTTTTGATTCAACTTTTTGAGAGTGATCTTCCAAGGTACATAGGGTGTCTAATACATCCCTTGGCAAGATAAAAGGGCCCACAACACATCTCTGGACTTCATTTGGCTGGTGTAGTGCAAAGTTTTTGCAGCACCACTTCATCTTCATCAACTACAAATCCATCTCTTCACAAAGACTACTCGAGACAAAGAACCTTAGAGACATTGAGGAGACTTGGAGTGCACTGGCCAACTATGGAAGCTAATGTCCATAGGATGTGCAAAGAATGCCCAATCTGCCACACTAAACCACCGGTGGAACATGCCACTCTTTATCGAGTGTTTTTAGTGCCAGATTGGAGTGAACCTTTAGTAGCCTTTTTGAGGATGAGAACCTTTCCCCAAGATATGACATTGGCTAGACAAAGGAGCTTAGAACAAGAAGCTTTAGATTATAATCTCATTGGAGATAATCTATACAGAAGGGGAAAAGATGGGTATCTTAGATTATGTGTCCACGAGAGTGAATATCTCAAGATCTTGGAAACTGCTCACCAAGGTGTAGCAGGAGGACACTTTGGACCAAATAGGGTGATCAAGGCAACACTATTTGCAGGTCTTTGGTGGCACACACTTCATATGGATGCACATACTTATGTGAAGAGGTGTGATGTTTGTTAGCGGAGTCAGTCCCCTACACGTAAAGATGAGATGCCATTGAAACCTATGATAGGTGGACGTGCATTCTCTAAGTGGGGAATAGACTTTGTCGGTCCTATTAATCCCCCAGCTAAGGGTTCCCATGCTGAATACATTATTGTGGTCACAGACTATCTAACAAAATGGATAGAAGTAAAAGTTACAATGAAGAACGATGCCTAGATGATAGCTAAGTTCTTATTTGAGGACGTGTTCACCAGATATGGGCTTCCAATAGAGCTAGTAAGTGATAGAGGCACACACTTCTTGAATGAATTCATAGAAGAACTTCTCCAAGAATTCTTGGTGATACATAAGAAGTCTGCCCCTTATCATCCACAAGCTAATGGACAGGCTGAGAGCACAAATAAGATTCTATGCAACGTATTGACGAAATTGGTTACTAATAAACACTCTGATTGGGACAAACAACTACACCATGCTGTTTGGGCATACAAAGTTTCCTATAAAACAGTACTCCAAGCCACACCCTTTTAGATGTTGTTCGGCCAAAATGCAATTCTACCATTGGGTTTTTTTATACCTACATTGAAGGTAGCACATGAGCATGAATGGATAGACCATGAGCTCTCCTCTAGGATCTTCGATCTTGAATGTTTAGGTGAAACACGATTGAGAGCTATAGCAAGAATTTGTGCAGACAAGAAGAGGCAAAAAGCATATTTTGATGCACATGTGAAGGATAAGGGCTTGAAAGCAAGAGACCTTGTCCTAGTCTACACCTTGAAGCAACATGCATGGAAATTAGAAAAGAGAGGCTATGGATCAATGATTATCAATATGATCTCCACAAGTGGAGCACTACAAGTAGCCGCTCTAGAAGGTGACATCCTACCAAGTTACATAAGCGGATGCAGAGTCAAGTTATATCAAGAACCCCTAACGGAAGAGATGCTAAATGGACTCAATACTGCAAAGAAACTTAAGGAAGAGGAAAAGCGAATTCGAGAAGAAGCACAAGCAGAAGCTTTAGAACACATCCAGCAAATGAAATTGAGAAGACAAGGTAGAGATCAACCCATGCCTGACACTCATGAAGCTCTAGGCTATCACATGGCCATGTGCGAGGCTTCAGGTGAACGGTCCCATAGGATAGTTGATCGACGACCTTTTGTGACCCTAGAAGTAGGACAAGGAGAGAGTGCAAGGACCGTGAGAGCTTTAATTCACTTAGGTGCAGCCACTAGTGTAGTTCGACTTTCTTACTGCCAAGAATTGCAATTGAAGGTAAAACCTATAGAGGCATATCTGATAGCGTTGGGAGGTGTTGAAACCCCTTGCATGGGAGAGGTGGAACTTCCCCTCTACGTTCAAGAGGTCCTAATGGTAATAAAAGTGCTAGTATGTGAAGACGAGGATCTTACCGAACCTCTTGTCTTGGGCCAAGACTGGATCTATGATCATGCAGTTAACCTCAACCTAAGAAGTGGACTTCTTCAGGCTTGGGTAGGCCAAAACCAACTCATGATTGAAGTAGAAAATCAAGCACTCAAGCCATTAGAAGAGGCACCAAATCCTGGTCCCTCTAGGAACCCACATGAAGATAACGATGCCATTCTTGTCCAAAGTTCTATGGTGCAGAAGATTATCACTCTAGACGAAGGTACAAAATTTAATGAGGATTCTCCTTCTTTTCCAAAGGGGATTCGAGGACAGCAAGCCGACAACACACTACACCGAGGAGGCCAATGATCAAGAAGCATGAGCACCAACCTGTTCACTATGAAGTATCTCGTGGCATGAAGTAGATCTGGATACGCAAGGGTAGAAAACCAACGTCTCTAGAGACAGATTCTCAAAGAAGCCAACAAGCCACACCGTCAAGGATTAAAACGGAGTCCCTTAGGCAACACTCTAGACATACCATTTATATTTGGGTTCCTAAGCGGTCAATGAAGGCTATCCCTAATGCTCGACAAATATGGTGCCCAAGACTTACTTACAAGCTCAAATAGCTTCACCTCCATTCACAAGAATGAATCAACACTCATTAGCACTCTTGGGGATGAGGTTGATTCCATGAACCGGGCTCTTTTGGAGATACGGTAGCACACATCTTTCAGCATCTGCGAGAGTCATGCTTGTAGGTTGGTACGACAGGAGCACAACCATCAGCGTCGATATAGGAGCATGGTTGTTGCTTGCACTGAGCATGCGACTATCATTCCCCCGACATCACCTGACCTGACTCTGCATCCTAGTGATGCTACACCTACGATGGGTTCTCATTCTCCACTAGTGCCCTAGCCCGACACCGCTCCATAGTTGTCATCTATCTACGCTCTCATAGTCAAAGTTAGTAGACCCTTTTTTACTACATTTTCCTCATTTTGTTTGTCAAGGCTTCGCATTCTCAAGTTACCTTAGTTTAGGCCGCTACTTTTGCCCTACCCTTACCTTTCATGCCATTCAGTGGCACTTTCATGTACTTCATGCCTTTTTCGGGCTCTCATTGTATCTCTTTTTGGATATATATATATATATATATATATATATATATATATATATATATATATATATATATATATATATATATATATATATATATATATATATATATATATATATATATATATATATATATATATATATATATATATATATATATATATATATATGAGCATTTGGTTCTTGGTTCTTGGTGGCATATCTTGTCTGGTTGTTTACCGAGTGTTTATGTTTCATTGGCATGTGTTGGATTTCTTTATGTATAGTATAATGTTTTTCTTTCCCCCCAACCCCATACCCTTTTTGAACATAATAAACTTTGACCACATTCTTACCTTGTTGGGTTATGAGGTTTGCTCACAATTTCTTATATGTAATGGCACCCTCTAGTACTCATAAAAATTCCCTTTTCTTGTATTTAGGAGATGTGTCCATATAAACACTCTCCTAAGCCCTTTTTGATATTTCCCTTAGGCTATGGTATTGAAGCCTTCTCAATAAAGTCCTTTTTGCGCACACATACAAAATCCCACATAGAAGAATTCCCATGTCTTTATTTCCTTAGAGTGGGTTGTTAGAAGAAATATTTGCAAGTTTTAGAAAGATACGAGCACATGTTCCCTTTTTTACTTTTCAAAAGGAACACATGGGGAATTGTGGTTAGCCTATATATAGAGGCTCATTTTTGTAAAGAGGGGAGCTTCTGGTTCGATGTGCTCTTATGTATATATCTTTTGAATGGAAGAACTCTCCTTTCTCTTAAGGCTTTGTGCATATGTGTATTTAGTCTTAGAGTGGTGAGAGAGTGAGGTGTGTGTGCATGGTAGCATTTCCTATGTGTGTAAGTAGAGTGTTGCAACTTTCTTGTATTTTACATATGTGACTAGGATCCTTCACTCCCTTCTCTCCATGTTTTCAAGCATGTGGCATAGTTGTAGGCTCATGGCCAATGGCTTGAACATGTTGGAGGTTGGGGTGGATGAAAGGAGATTCATTCTTGAGCCTTCCTTCTTGTTTCCATGCAAGGTGGTGAGGGTTTAGGCTCCTCAAGGGCATCAAATTTGTAGAAGTTGTATCCCTTGACATGGAATAACAAGGAACCTTGGATGCCCTCTATAAACGTCAAAATTGAAGCTCATTGAAATTCAAGTTTGGGGCTTTAAAAGTTGTCAATTCTTAAGTTTATTATTTTGCCTTCTTTTTTTTGGACGTGCGAGGCTGTGTGAGAGGGGAGTTAGTGGGGAATATTTTTCTCTCCTTTCTCTCTCCTCTGTTCAAAATCTACCGATCATGCATGTTGTGGGAACCCTTATGACACTCCTCTCTTGGTTGCCTAATTATGTGGTGCCATTTCTCTCTGGGGTCGAGACATCTTGTCTCCCCCAGAGCATCGGACGCTGTAGAGGTTGAGTTATGGCTCCTCCCCACACCTATTGCTGATGGGCTCCTCATTGCTATCTGAGTTGAGATGCTTGGATCTTCCCCTTCCTGAAGAGCTTGCTAACATTGCACCTGGCATGCTGCTGGGGGTCGTGCAAGGTTTGCTCCCCACCACGTTTTTGCCCTCTCCAGGGCTATGGAGGAGCTGTACTCCTCAGGGTTCGTGGTCAGGCCTTTAATCCTCTCCAACCCGCTTGGTAGCTTGGTCGTGAGGCACCCTTTCACTATGGGATTGAGACATCCTATCTCCCCTAAGAGGTTGAGCGGTGACTCTGTTGCAGCACCTGGGTCGAATGCCCCCTCCATGAAGTTGCGAATGTTCTTGTCGTGCTCTTGCAACAAGAACCTTACTATCATTTGACGTCCGCTTGTGTTCTCCTGGAGGTCCGTTGATGGCTCTCCTGCATGATTTGAGCAGCTCTCCATGAACTCCTTTCTGGAAATCCCTCCAGCACTACGCTTGACACATAGCAGGGGAGTGGGCTCTTCATTATCTTCCCTCTGATGGAGGAAGCCACCCTTGTAGAAGCTGGGTCGTTCGTGTGCCTCCGTTTCTTGGCATCCCCTCTGATAGAGGTGGAATCTAACTTCATTTATCTTTTCTATGTCCACTTCGGCTGGGGCTTAGCTATGCCCTTCAAACGCTACTTTTTGACACAACAATTCCCTAACATCATGGATGATTTGTGGTGGCATTCTCTAATGACCGAGTCAAGATGCCCTCGAAGCCCTTGCTACCTTTCAAAGGCCTTTTTCCCCAATTTTGTATGAACATATGTCTTTGATAACAGTGCATGATAATTGTGTATACAGTGCGAAGTGCATGATATGGAAGAGATCCTTCCATGCAAAATGGGTTGATGCCTAGCTCTTGCATGATCACAAACCGAATGATTTGGCTACATTATTTTTTGGAGATGGTTTTAGGGAACCAGTCACGCAAAAATCAGACATGTCTACTCTCTTTGCACTCTCTATGAGCCAAAACTATGTTTATCCATCATGCTTGAGGAGCAAACTATGCTAACCTTCGATGAAATGCGGCTGTATAATGCCTGAAGGAGGTGATGTTATGACTCTCTGCAAACTGCAACCAAACACCTGAATCATTTTAGATTTTGAATATTGATTACTAGTCCCATGAGGTCATATATTCTATCATTGCAATTGTTTTTGAGCATGTATGGGTATCTATGTTTGGCTGTAGAAATGTTTGTCTACACGCAACTATGATTTTCAAAAAATTCTATAAGGTTGATATAAGCTATGTGGTGTTCCACTAACTCTTATGGTGCTTTGTTGTTGTAAGTTAATACATAGTCGACCACCCTAGGCCTGCATGATTAGTAAAGCCATCCCTTGGTTAGTTAAGAAATGGCATGGCATACCGCTTGTCATTGGTAGTTGGAAACACATTGCTGAGGTCTTAGATCTCATAGGGAAGCTTGAAATGCATTAATCTCTTTTTACAGATGCACAGGGGGATCATACTCATTGCTGACTAGAAATGCCAGAAATGCATGAAGGGTATTTTCTTTTGCTTTAAATGATTGATTGTCTCCAAGCCTCAAGATCTCGCAACCCGCATAGTTGTATGCTTGCAGTAGGCATTATAAAAATAAATGTATATCTCAACTTTACTCTTAAGATTCAATGAGTCCTTTGGAGACCTGATTCCTGATTGATTCCACATAAACTTGGCCACATTTTATTTTGATTTGCATGTTTGGGCAAGGATCAAGTGTTTATTATATGCATGGTTAGTATGCTATGTGGCAATGACATTATGGTTGACTCATTGATCCTATCACCTTTGTATGTCTATGTCCACATCAAAATCCATAAGCCAATGCACACTCATTAGGGTCACTAAAAGGGCAAAATTTGTCTCATGTTTTTCAATTCAACATGCCACACCTGCACCTAATAACACAAAAAGTTTCATTGTGGCATATTTTAGATTTGTAAGGTATGGAGTACTATAAGGCTATTATTATTGATAGGCTCTTTGGAGCTTTTTTTTTATTTGATTTACAAGAATATGAAGATCATCTTGTCAAGCCTTGATAATTTCTAGTAGGACTTATCCTCAAGGGTGCTGTCTAGATACCACCCAACCAAAGAATTTTGGCCACAAACTGAAGGAAGGTGTTAGTATTTATTGGGAGGTTTGCCAATGCAATGTATAAATTGTCAATGTGAAAATCCCATTTTGCTTCTGATGAAGGCTTTTCATATCACAGTCCCTTCCCACTTATGGCCCTTAGAGTGTTTTTATGTGCAAGATCATGGCTCACGTATGAGATAATGTGTTGTTTACCAATCAATGTCCATAAAACACATTCGAGAGCAAAGATTAAACTCCTTGACATCTGTAGAACCATTAAAGGAATCCCTCCCCCCTCATGATCCATCGTGTTCTATGTCACACATACAGACATTTAGAGTACATAGCTGGGGAAGCCTGCATCTGAAAGAAAAGTCACACTACGTATCATGCATGTTTAGACAATATTAGGGCTCAAGATTCCTGAGGGAGTTGGCAGCTTACTCTGTTTGAAGCATTTGAATGACCATCCCTTTGGAGTAGTGTGTTAAAAGGGGCCATTACATCTTATTACATTGTGGAAGAGGCTTGCATACTCATACTACATACTCTGTGCGAAGAAGGTTGCAAGCATATCACTTGCATGTATCCTCCCTTCACCTCCCTTTTTGATACAAGGAGAAGGAAATATTTTAACACTCTTTGCAAATGTGCCTTTGCATCACTATGATCTAGTATGCTCATACGTATGAATGGCCATGCATTTCATAGTTACAGGTTTTGTGGATTTTGGACTGCTCGTTGCATTAGGTAGCTTGTTACATATCGTTGTTGTCTGCCATTGTGCCTAGGAGTGTGTTCTTCTCCCTTGGGCTAGTAAAGGATTATATGTGAAGAATGTTCTCTTTTGGATTATGCAAATTCAAGTTTTTCTTGCCCATGCTTCGAGGTTCTCTACAAGTTTTGGGTCCCTCTTGACTGTCATCTTTTCATGAAATCAGAATGAACTAATCTCCATACTCTCTTATGTTCCCAGTAAGCCATGATATATCTCTTGCATTTTTTGCTCACTCAAAGATTGGTGGTTCAAAGAAAACCAATGCTCTCCGTATGTTTCATAATTCCACATCCATCACAATTTTATGTAAAGAGGGAGATATTGTCACACTATATAAAGCATTTCCCCTTTTAGGTTTCACATTCCAATAGGTCACACCATAATCTTGTGCTAGTTCCCTTGAGCTACCAACAAGGATAAGATACTGTGTATACCCATGGGATGGGATCCCATCTATGGAACTTTGGGTTTGTGGATGCTCCACTTCATGACATCCAAGGATCAGGAAACTACTCTCCTAGAGATCTACGTCACTCTTGGGATGTCACATTGTGTCCATAGTGGTGTAAGGCTATGGGACACAAGTGTTCAAGGTGGTGTTGTAAGGCCACCCTTGGCATCTTGGACTTGAGGGTAACCCCCTTTGGTCCACTCCCATCCCATGCTCTTTTGATGATTGATCTCTTTGAGTGATATTATGTTTTTTCAAATATGTTTATTACCACCCCTTGTTGTGCTAGGTGGGTGTCTTTAAGGGGCATGCACTACATTCTCTTGTGGTCATTGAAGGTTTTGTACTTTTGGTTTGATAGTTGGCCTAACTAAGGGAATCATTTCCATAAACCTCTCATCTTTGGGTTAATGTGACCTTCGTTATATTGCTACCTTATTGTGAAAAGGTTGAAACAAATCGCATGTGCTGATTGCAGGCTTCATGATGCTACAGCTTTTGTGATCTGCTTGCTATTTGGTTTCAAGTGCCACACCTGCTTTCTGATAATTCTTGGAGTTGCAGGTTTTGAAGCCCCACCAAGGGTAGACACACATGATGGATTTGAAGATTGTTCAATCCTTTAGGCATGTCATATATCTAATCTATGCATTTATCATATATATGACCTTCTTGCTTGATGAAAAGTTGCAAGAATGTAGGAGATTGGAGTATTTGTGACTCTCCTCCTTGGGGAAGGTGTCCATTATGGTGATTTAAATGTTTGAATAGAGCTTTTAGGGTTGTTGAGCTCTTCTTTGATGATCTTTTACATGAGAAGTTTATCTTCAATTGCCAATTTTGTACTCAATTCATCTTAACTCTAAACATTACAGGCTTGAGGGAAGGATGTTGGTGATTCCTAGTCTTGGGAAGTTTCTTTAGCATGCTATTTTCATAATCATCGGGAGTGGATAAATTGTTTCTATTGTGTAATCACTTGTGTTTTGGTACAAAGGAAACTAGTGGTACCACAGGGCTGATGTGTGAATGCTTTGCTAAGAACCCAAATGGCCTGTAGACACCCTCATACGCATTGCATTAAAACCCTGGTTCTTAGACTGAACTTTTTATCTTCTTTTTGGAGGCATGTATTAGGAAATGTCCATGATGATGACTCTTTTTGCATGATTGACCCTATAGGACACATTCAACATGCTTTATGAGCTTTGGAATTCTAGTAAATGCACAAGATGCACTGCTAGACATGTTGGAAGCATTAATGTATTGATATTGGTTGAGCTTGCATTTGGGGGGGGGGGGGAGTCTAAAGCTCCAACTACACATGGAAAAGGTAGCTATTGTGATCCTTGATTTCTTGAGGCATAATTGTGTGATTTCATGATGCATCACTACAATTGATTATTCTCTACACATTTTTGTTGAAGGAAACACATAACATACACACAATGAAGAATGATGCAAACATGTTGATATTTGCATAAAGGCACAAAAAAGGAACCATATCACAGTTATGTTTTACTCTCAAATAAGTCACACATGCACTTTTTTGACTAGGTGATTATGGCTAGCCTATGAGCAATATGAAATGTTATAGGGCTCTATGTCTTTTAAGCTACTTTTGGACTACAGGAACAAGACAAATCTTCATGAGTACTTTTTGCTAAAAGAGCCCACCTTGTAGGACTTGATGTTCCTTGAAGTGGAAACTAAAATTGGAATAAAAGTTTACTGGCTGCTTCTTTTCAAATTCCGTCTACTTGTTGTGCATGTTTTAAATTTCAGGTTTTGGAGCTTCATGAGAAGGCATTCCCGGTCTTACAAAGTGTTGCACATCAAGATGGAGGTTGGTTGACTGCCCCCCAAGGGGATTGTGTCGCTTAGCATTACCTGAAGACTGAGGACTTGCAGATTTGAAGATTTGCAGACTTGCAAATTTTAGACTTGAAGTGCCGCAGATTTGAAGAATTGAAGACTCAATCTTGGTCCAGTTCAGCAATGTATGCTTCTCGTATCTTAACTTTGTCAAGGACGACAAAGTATAGGGGGAGGAGAGTGTTGGGTTATGAGGGTTGCTCACAATTTCTCTTATGTAATGGCACCCTCTAATACTCATAAAAATACCCTTTTCTTGTATTTAGGAGATGTGTCCATATGAACACTCTCCTAAGCCCTTTTTGATATTTCCCTTAGGCTATGGTATTGAAGCCTTCTCAATAAAAGTCCTTTTTGCACACATATACAAAATCCCACGTAGAAGAATTCCCACGCCTTTATTTCCTTAGAGTGGGTTGTTAGAAGGAGTATTTGCAAGATTTAGAAAGATATGAGCACATGTTCCCTTTTTGACTTTTCAAAAGGAACACATGGGGAATTGTGGTTAGCCTATATATAGAGGCTCATTTTTGTAAAGAGGGGAGCTTTTGGTTTGACGTGCTCTCATGTATATATCTTTTGAATGGAAGAACTCTCCTTTCTCTTAAGGCTTTGTGCATACGTGTATTTAGTCTTAGAGTGTGAGAGAGTGAGGTGTGTGTGCATGCTAGCATTTCCTATGTGTGTAAGTAGAGTGTTGCAACTTTCTTGTATTTTACATATGTGATTAGGATCCTTTACTCCCTTCTCTCCATGTTTTCAAGCATGTGGCATAGCTGCGGACTGATGGCCAATGGCTTGAACATGTTGGAGGTTGGGGTGGATGAAAGGAGAGTCATTCTTGAGCCTTCCTTCTTGCTTCCATGCAAGGTGGTGAGGGTTTAGTCTCCTCAAGGGCATACTACAACATACATTTACCCCTACCCTTGTACCAACCCTTTCACTCCATGCTCATCTTCTTCCGTGCAAAGGTTGGCGGCATATTCTAAGTACTTTGTAATTTTGTTTCATGAGCATTATTTAGTCTTTGGCATATTGTGTAGATCATTTGTCTCATGAATAAGCTTGTATTATTCTCTTCCTAATTGATCAGAATCTTTTGGTGTCATTAATTCTCTTGTTCTCACTCTCCATTCTCCTACAAACACTCAAGTTCCTTTCTACACAAGAATCCCCCAACAATAGGTACATAGTATATCAATTTGCAAGCTAAAAGGGCCCACTACATATCCCTAGAGTCAATATGGCTTGTGTAGTGAAAAGTTTCAGTAGCATCATTTCATCTTCACCAAATACAATCCATCTCTTCATAGTGGTATCAGAGCAATGTTGAACAACATGGTAGATGGATTCCCTTCATCAATTGACAAATTGAACAAAGGTAATTACTCTGCTTGGTCATTAAGGATGAAGGGTTGCCTTCAAGGCAGGAATTTATATGGTTATGTAGCTTGAGATGAAGTTATGCCAAAGTTCAGAAACAAAAGTCAACCTACACAAGAAGAGAAAGAAAGATTGAACACATGGTGTTCCAAGGATGCATTTGCAAGGTCTTATCTCCTCAACTCTATCTTTAATTTTTTGTTGCCTCACATTAAAAGTAGTAAAACCTCTCAGGAAGTGTGGAATGCACTTGAGGCCTTCTTCTCTTCAAGCACAAAGGCCATAACGAATCATTTATGGTTGGATTTCACAACCCTCAAGAAAAATCCTAAGCAAAATGTGACTGATTTTGTCACAAAAACCAAGGATATTGCTAATTAGCTAGGAAGCATTGCAGAAGTGATAGATGAAGAAAAGATTGTAAGGCAAGTCATCAATGGCATAAAGGCAGATGACACATGGGAATCCTTTACCACAACAATGGATCTATACATGGACATGCATGTACTAGACTTCAATACACTCATTGATAACTGCTTACTCAAGAGGCCAAGATTATGAAGAATGGAGAAAGTCCCAAAGGTAATCAATCCTCTGCCTTGTACACTAATAAAAGTAAACTCAAAGACAAAAAAGGGAAAGGAAAGAAAGTGGATGTTGAAGCAAGTAAACACAAGCTAACTATGCAGGTAGAGGAAGAAATGCTAGAGGAAGAGGTAGAGGAGGTAGCCAAGGTAAGGGGAGACCCCAAGACTCTAATACTTGTTCTATTTGTGGACTAACCAATCATACAACTGAAATTGCTTTAGGAATTCCAGGAATCAAAGAGGTAGATGCTACAATAGAGGAGGTTATGGCTACTCAAGAGGAAGGTTCAACAATTTTAATGGCAATCACAACAATTACAACTTTTCAACCTATCAAGGAGGATACAAAGGGAGAAGAGATTTCAATAACTACACAAAGGACTCAAATCAATAGGACTCATTGCTACTCATGAATATGACAATACCTCAAGGTAAATCTGATGAGCATGTTTCCTACATCTCTATGGTGGGGTTCACCAATATTCTAGTTGAATAATGGAGAATCTATTATCTGATACCCATTCAAATGATTCAAGTTATTGGTTGATAACTAGAGTAGGATTTACTATCTAATCTACTCATATGTTTTCGTTATTGCCATCATTTTGGTAAGACATCAATATACTCTCATCTTCATTATCCTTATTGATTTCATTTATTTTTTCTATTGTTAAATCAGTGTTCTCATGACATGAATGACATCATCTATTGATGTACTAATATCAATATCTGGTAATTCCTCTTCCTCATCAGTAGAATCGGCCTGTAGAGTATTATCCTCTTCATCAAGAAGATTAGTATCATTTTCATGTAGAATGATTCTAATTTCTCTTTGAGATGCCAATGTATCAGTACCTAATGGTGAATCATCAAGAGGACTTTCTTCGATCTCTTTAAAAATAAACTATTCAAACAATGACCTACCTCTAGGTTGAATATGAATGACTTGCCATCAAGGATGAGCATCAGGGTTTTTATAACAAAAATGCTTGTGCAATATTCCTAGGAAGAATATATGGTTCTCTAGTAGATCGCATTACGTTGGAAGAATCAATTGCCTAGAACCTAGATAATTCCTTTCTCGATGTGAAATTACTACCTTTGTACTCGGTTCAAAACCAATCGACCTTTAAAATGACCTATCAAAATATATAAAGAAAAAGAAACCATTATTATGTGCTTAAAAAAATAATAAACTCTATCATAAAAAATATAAACTTTTTCTACCTATTTGAATATACAAAATGATATTTTGTAGATACCAACAATAGTTCCCACGTAACCAAGTTCGCCATCTATAAGGTTCATGCCTTTTGAGCTAGCACGTGATAGTTGCTTGAAAGAAGAAACAATGCTAGAATCCTCTATTTTACATAAAGAATCAATAGCTTTGATTCTAATATGTTGTCCAATAGCCCCCATATTAGTGAACATTCGAGCATGCAAAAGAAATTATATTAGTAAAGAGAAACTAATATACATATATGTAAAAAATAGAATATTATTAAAATAAAATTACCTTTCGTTCATAACCTATCATTAACTCTCTTTGCTCATCTGAGATTTCTTCATTATTTGCATTGGCTTGTTGCAAACGAGTATATAGTCAATCCGTGAAAGAAGATATATTTGTAATCTCATTATTATTGAGATTATGTCTATATCTTTTGTTTCTCCATCTTTTACTTCATAGATTTTGAAGTTCTTGTTCGTACTCGCTAACAAATGCTTGCACCCATTTGTTATTATATGCTACAAAAGTAGAAACATCATTTTTTTTCTTGTAATATAAATAAAAATGGAACTCCCTTACCTGATAATATCTCATCTGTTATTTTTGAAGAAGACTCGTTGGTCCATGCACGTGGAGCTTCTTCATGAACTCATTCAAGGTACTCACTAACATAGTACATGCACTCCTCAAGCATCCAACCCTTTGCCATGGATCCTTCTTGTTTCACTCTTTGCCGCACATAACCTTTTAATATTCCCATAAATTGCTCTACCCAAAACATCCATCAAGTGTTGAAAACACCCGCAATCTCTATTTCATCCACAAGATGGACTAATAAATGAACCTGAATATCAAAAAATGGAGTAGGAAGCTCTTTCTCCATCAAACATAGTAGCTCCTTGAATTCATGTTTATTTTTTGGGATCAAGCCTTTGTCGATCTCTTTTGATGTAATCCACCTATACACATTGATGGGGGATGATTCTAACACCCCAATGCAGAAATGGAAGATGGCTGCCCTCCACTAGGTCCACAAGCAGTGATATATGCCTATTATTCTAAACTTTTCTTTGCACCCGTATGGAGACTTAAACTGAAATTTTGCATACTTGTAGTAGACGTTACGAGCTACCTAACAAGATTTAAATAATCCCAAATGGATATTCCAGCTGGGAGAACCACCCTCTCCAAAATAGGCTACCTGTTTGCAACACTCTCTGCCTATGTGCAGAGATATACCTTCACAAAGTTGGCAATTTCTCACAACTCACTCAACCAAATAACTTGCAACTTTGGCAAAGTTCAGTGCACAATATGAGAGACCAAATGAAGCTTGAAATACATGAAAATGAGTAGAATGAGAGATCAAAAAATGCTCTGCAATCTGGTACAATCAGATTTGGAAAAGCCTAACTACACCTCTAGATAGAGAGGAGAAAAATCATGAGAAAATGAGGTAAGCAAGCAAGGGGGCTGCTTGCTGGAGTTTATGACTTCACTAAACTAAGTGGGAAACTCATGGAATGCAAACAACGCAAGAAACAAAGCCGGGATGATGCTTATATAGAGTTTTACTTTTCCTACAATCTAGCTAACCACTCATCAATCAGTTTAGGTGCACCACCATTAGGTGGTAGGAATCTCCTCCTCCTTGGTCTAGATTCTTTAAATCCTGGAGTTTCTAATTTTTCCATATCTTTGTCACTTGTAGATTCCATGTCTACCCATCGATGGTCTTCGTCATTTACCTTTTCCTTTCCTTTGCTACTTCCTTCACTTGAATGAGCTTCATTCCTTGTCCTTCCATGCAAAGATGATGTAGTACTCTCCTCTGATGGTGTGCTTGAAGTGGTTGAACCAATTATCTCCATGGTTTGTTGTTGATCTTTGAACTTTTTCTTGACTTCATATGCATCGTCAACCTGTAACACATCTTTGCTACCATACCAAGGCAGCAACTCATCAAATATTACATCCCTAGATACCTTAAACTCTTTGGTTCAAGGGTTATAACATCTAAAACCCTTTTGCTCTGAAGAATATCCAAGAGATATACACCTATCTACCTTCGGGTCTAACTTGTGTCTCAATTCTTGAGGTATGTGAACATAACACACACAACCAAATACTTTGAGATGTGAAAGGCTGGGTTTCTTACCACGCCAAGCTTCATAAGGTGTAACTCCATGTACTCCTGAGATTGGACACCTATTCGTAATGTATATGGCTGTATTTGTTGCATCAACCCAATAAGAGTTAGGAACATTCATTTCATTTAATAAAGATCTAGCCACTTCTACTATGTATCTATTCTTCCTTTCTGCCACCCCATTTTGTTGAGGTGTATAACTACAAGGGAATTGCCTTTTTATGCCATGGTCATGTAGAAAATCTGAAAATTCATTTGAAAAATACTCTCCCTCTCCATCCGATTTGAGAGTCTTTATATAGTTCCTTGTTTCCTTCTCCACTAGGTTTTTGAATCTCTTGAAGTGGTAAAACACCTCTGATTTTGACTTCATGCAATACATCCAAAATCACGCAATTCAAAAAAGAGTCTTGATGAGGAACTTGGATTTCCCTTTGTGAATACATCGAGAGTAAGAAAGGCACATGCAAATGATACAAGGAGAAGTGACCCATGACCAAGAAGATTTGGGAGGATGCAGAATTCAGTGCAAGGATTGACGTATGATAGTTACATGGCTCGTCATCATGACTACATGACCAAGGTAACATAAGATGTTGAACCTTCTTGTTTTGAAGATGCAATTGTAAATGTAGATTGGGAGAAAGCTATGGATGAGGAGATGGCTACACTTTATGGGAATGAAACATGGAAGCTGATTCCATTGCCGCAAGGAAAGAAACCCATAGGTTGCAAATGGGTTTACAAGGCAAGGTATAAATGACAATTAGTAGCAAAAGGATATGCATAGACGTATGGCATTGATTATGAGGAAACGTTCAGCCCTGTAGCGAAAATGTCTACTCTCAAAGCACTTGTTGCATTAGCTACGTCAAAAGGATGGACTTTGCATCAGATGGGTGTGAAGAGTGCTTTCTTACATGATGAGTTATAGGAAGAAGTATACATGGAAAAGCCACAAGGATATGAGGATTCAAATCATCCAGAATATATTTACAGGTTGCAAAAGGCTTTGTATGGGTTTAAACAAGCCCCTTGTGCTTGGCATGCAAGGATTGCTGATTACTTAACCACCATTGGATTTTCTATGTGTGATGCAGATCATTCACTATATGCAAGGAAGTGTGATGATGGCATCTTGATTGTGGCTATTTATGTTGATGATTTGATTGTAGGTGGTGATAATGAAGAAAGCATCAAAGAGGTAAAGCATCTCCTTATGTAGGAATTTGACATGAGGGATCTTGGTGTGCTACACTATTTCTTGGACGTTGAGTTTATACATATAGAAATAGGTACTTGGATGTCGCAAAGGCAATATGCCTTGAGTATGCTGCAAAAGTATGGTCTGACTGACTGTAAGACAATTTCTATGACATTAGATCATAATTTGAAGTTGGATACTACATCAAGTGAAGCATTACAAAATGTTACTATGTACAAGAAAATTATGGGAAGCCTGATATATCTCACAATTACAAGGCCTGATCTAAGCTACACTATTGGACTTGAAAGTCAATTTATGCAGGTCCACAAGAAGAAGCAGTTAGATGCTCTAAGGTGCACTCTACGTTATGTGAGTGTTACTATTATGCATTGTTTTATGAGGTGGGTGTAGATTTGCAAGTTCATGGATATATCGATGCAGATTGGGTTGGTAGCATTCCAGATAGAAGATCTACTAGAGGCATTCTATTCTCACTTGGGAGTGCAGCTATTACATGGAGCAGTAAGATGCAACCCACTGTTGCTTTGTCGAGTATAGAGGCTAAGTATAGAGGTGTTGCAATGGCAACATGTGAAGCATCTTGGTTAGAGATGCTACTTGTAGATTTAGGTGTGGAAGTGCAAAATCCTATCACCATCTACTATGATAATATTAGCAGCATATAGTTAGCATCGAACCCTGCTTTTCATGCTAGAACAAAGCATATCGAGGTACATTATCATTTCATCGAGGAAAAGGTATTAACATGTGATATTGATGAGGAAAAGGTATTAACATGTGATATTGATCTTGTTTATGTGAGGACAGATGAGCAAGTTGCTAATATTTTTACTAAAGCACTTGGAGCTAAGAAGTTGAATACGTTTCAGAAGATGCTTGAATCATAGGAGATGAGGTTGAGCTTGAGAGGGAGTGTTGAGATATCAAGCTCATGTGATGATCTAGGATGACACGTATCACTTTTTCATTTCTCTAACATGTATAGTTATCACTCCAATATATTTCAGGGATACTTCATTGAACTTTATTAGACTTATCTACCGAGAGTGATGTCACATTTGTTTTCTTGCCAGCTCACTCATTTGGGGGCATTAGGATTTTCCTTATGTACTGTTCTTTATATATTGCACTTGTTGTATTGTTGTTTTAGGTCATTCTTGTACATTCCTTTTATATAATAGAAGAAGAAGCAGAAGAAGAAGAAGAAGAAGAAGAAGAAGAAGAAGATTATTCTTCCTTGCCTCTATCTGTGTGTGTGCTTCTCTTTGGTTGTGAGTGTGTGTGTGTGTGTGAACTTCTTGCATCCTCTAATATGTGGTAATAGAAAATCAAAGATAGATTTTAGCATGTATGACCTTGCTTGCGCATCCCTTGCACACCAAATTGTGAGCTCATCTATTTCCTACTGAATATGTCCTCCTTCGGATCTTGGCATAGGCATTATTTCATCACCTGATACAATCCCATATAGTCTTCTTCCTTGAAAATAGGCCTCCATTATGATTTTCCAAGTAGCATAGTTGTGTCTGTCAAGGTCCGCAATCATTGATGGAAATCCATCTCCCATCTTCAAGTTTCTTGGATACCACTAAAAGTTGGAGAGGTTTGGAGAAGCTTGAAAAATGTTGGGTTACCAACTGGTGAAGATGGTCTAGCAAACAAGCACAGGACCTGGCCTAACTCTTTGGATATGTAGACTAGACCTTTTGGTGCTTATGATTAATGCAATAAATCCCAATGGGTACTTTGGAACATCAATAGGAACAAGTTGATGCAAAACAAATAACTTGCACCTTGACTAACTCACAAAAATCTTCTATATTTGGATGGAACCTATGACTTCAAACACTCAAAGCAACCAACACACTTAGAATTGGAAACATTCCTTTTAAGGTAATATCATACATAGGGTTGCATTCTTATAATGCATAAAAGCCCCAAGTTATACTGAACGATGAATGAGAATTGAGTTTAACACTGATTGGGTGAATCCCCGACTTTTCACGATTGTGCAGAAGATGACCTCGAGACCTTCAATTGGAGATTTCTCTAGATCTACTGAACCAAATGACTTGAAAATTTATGCATGTAACCATAAAAATAATATCTTTCTAATGCATGCTGAATCATGCAAGTTTAACCATCATAGAGAGATAACGAAGCTCTACAAGATGACTGAGTCTGAGGAAGAAGGAGTAGAGAATTTATGTGGCACCAAGAAATGACCAAAAAGTATGTTTGTATTACAGAAAATCAACAATCACTTAATGTACAATGAATTTGTGGTCTTATATTGACCTTTTGGCGGTTTTCCATGACTCAAAATGCATGGTTTTGAATTCAAATCCTTGCAAGATTGTTTTTTGGTTGTTGAGGATAAGTTGGATGGTACCATTTACCCATTATGGGCTTATATGATGCATCATGTATTGGTTGCAAAACGACTATTGAATATCGTGTAGGGTGTTGAAAAATTTCCTATTACATGTGAAAATATACTTATTGAAGGTGATGCAGATGGTGTTGAAGATGGTGATATTCTTCATGTTCTTGTTGGTGCTGCAGTTCTTGCTGCACCTACTGTAGAGCAAATTTCTTGGGACGGTAGAGATGCTGAGGCACATGCATTGATAGCCTTGTCTGTCAAATGCGCCATTATTCCTCACTTTCCTCTTGCAGAACAAAAAAGGATGTTTGGGATACACTTACTACTTTATGCCAGACAAGGAATGAGGCTCGTGTTGCTTACCTCCGAAAACAGTTGGAAAGTGAGAAAATCGATGAAGGAGATTCAATGGATAGTTTTTTTGGTAAAGATCAAAGATTTGAAGAAGTAGTGGATTTCTACTGATGAAGTCTTGCTTGACAGTTCACTTGTGCATACTATTTTGGATGGTCTTCTAGATTCATTTCATATTTTTTCTTGTACTCTTTGATTGATGATGAAAGGAAATCCAAAAGCCTTAACATTTGAGGAGTTAGTCTATGTCTCTTGCAAGAAGATCAATCTAGGCAGAACAGGTCCATTATGTGTGTTGTAGATCAAGATTTCTTAGATACTCAGAAGGGCAAAGGCAAATGGAGCTCTTCTACTAGTAAGCATAAATCTGCTAATTCTACACAATCAAAGAAGGATGACACAGATGATAAGAAAACAGAAAAGCAAAAAAAATTTTGCAAATACTATAAAGGAAATTATCATGTCATAAACAGTTTTCCAAAGCTAGCTATAAAAAAGGCAAAGAAGAAAGAGGTTGAAATGGTTATTGCAGAGGTCTCTATACCCAAAACAGAGTCTACTAATCTTGTGAAGAATGAAGAATGGTCATTTACTACTGTTTGGAGTTATGGCCCATCTTCACATGAATAGTGTATGTTTGTAGGAGGCTCAGATGTTTGGTACTTTGATAGTGAGGCAATCAAACATATTACCTCATTGTGTAGTTTCTTCACTTCACTTGAGCTTGTCCCTACAAGGAATACTATCACATGTGACAACAACTCCTCTTATCCTATCATGGGAGTTGGTAAGATCATTGTGACTACTGCTGATGATAGTTCTTTTACATTGTCAGATGGTTTATTTATGCCAAGGATCAAGAAAAATCTGTTATCAATTTTAGCATTAGCCAAGATTGGCTTGGCCGTGAAATTTATTGATGATAGATGCATAGTTCATGATTTATCAAATGGTGAGATTATTATTTCTTATGGCATTTTATTTCATGGGCTATATAAGCTCATAGGCTATGAAAAAGCTTTGAATGATTTAGCATGTGCAGTACATGATTCTCACGCTATGTCAGATGCAAAGCTTTGGCATGCACGCTTTGGTCATCTGAATTTTCCTAGTTTGCTATGCCTACAAAAATCTAAAGTGGTTTCCTCTTTTCCCAAACTTGAGGCACTTGGTAAACATGTGTGTGAAGTTTGTATTTTGGTCAAAATGCAGCACTCCTCCTTTCCAAAAGATGGTTCAGTTTGAGCTGCTCAGATTGAAGCATGTTCATAGTGATGTTTGTGGTCCGATGTAGACGCCTTCTTTTGGGAACTATCTTTACGTTGTGACTTTCATCAATGGTTTTTTCAGGCATGCATGGGTATATCTATTGAAAGCAGAGTCCAAAGTATTTATGTGCTTCAAATTGTTTCTAGTTTTGGCTGAAAATCCATCAACATGTAAAATGGGCACCCTCCATTTTGATTGAGGGGGGGAATATATATCATCTGATTTTAATGCATTTTTGGCTAAATGTGGGATAAAACATCAGTGTCCAATGCCGTATCCATCTTAACATAATGGAGTTGCTGAAAGGAAGAACAATTCACTCATGGAGATAGTGAGGTGTGTCGTCAAGAGTCCCACTTTAACACATAGTTTCTAGTTTGAGGCTATTATGTGGGCAACATATGTACTTAACAGGCGTCCCACTAAATCACTGCAATATATCACTCCATATGAGGCTTGGCATGGTCGCAAGCCATCTATTGCTCATCTTGATGTTTTTAGTTGTCTGGCATATGCATTAGTGTCTGAACAACAACATAGGAAATTGGATGATAACATAGTGAAATGTATTTTTGTTGGGTATAGTCATGAAAGCAAAGGCTATCATTTGTATCATCCATAGAATAAATGCATTTTGGTTACCCGTGATGCGGTTTTTGTGGAAGATGCTATTCAACCATTTTTCTTATGTACTAAGGAGATATCAGTTAACTCCAAAGACATGTATGACACTTTGCTACCTCTTTTTACAGGTGGACAGTCTAGTGCTGGTCCTAATGAGGGAACTTCTCAGCCTTAACAAGTTTCATGTGATGATGCAGATCATTCCATTTCTGATGCAAATTTACATGATGCACTTCTTGATGAGAGAACTCATATTGAGAACGCAACAACTATCCTAAAATGGTTGGTGAAGACTATGCATGATAGCAAATTAGATGCAGCTCTATCATGTCATACTTGTTCAAGATTTCATAGACTGCTTCTTTTGCATCAGATTGCCATGCTATGGCTGCCTCAAGTCTTTGTGATGAGAATGAACCAGTTTCGTTTGATGAAGCACAAAATTTAGAAAATTGGATGGCTACTATGCAATTAGAATATGATGCTATCATGAAAAATGACACCTAGCCTTTATGTGACTTGCCTCCTAGCAAGAAGGCCATTGGCACTAAGCGAGTATACATGCTAAAGTGTAAGCCTCATGGAATAGTTGGCAGTTATAAGGCCAGGCTTGTTGCAAAGGGTTATGCTCAAGAAAGAGGCATTGATTTTGATAAGAACTTTGCTCCTACATGCTGAATGACTATTTTTGTAGGATCTGTGCATTTGCAGCTCATGATGGTTGGAATGTACAACTGTTGGACATGAAAATAGCATTTCTGAATGGGCACTTGCATGAAGAAGTGTATGTTTTTCCGCCCCCTGGCTTTGTGTAGAAAGGGCATGAAAACCAAGTGTGCAGGTTGAAAAAAGCATTATATGATTTGAAGCAAGCACCACGTGCTTGGTATGAAAAGATACATGCCTACTTGATTGCACATGGTTTTGAGAACAATCCAACTGAGAGCACCTTATTCATTAGCGTGCAAATGATGTGCTTCTGATCCTTGTTGTCTACATTGATGACATGCTACTCACTAGTCCTATTGAGAAGCCTATTGCTAATTGTAAGGATCATTTGCATGCCTCATTTGAGATGTTAGATTTTTGGCACTTGGATAATTATTTGGGCATTGAGTTTATGCAAGTTCATTGCGGAATAGCTTAGTGTCAAACAAAATATATGTTGGAGGAGATGGTGGATAATCTTCAGAGATGAAGTGGTGTTTCTTGATCCTGCTTCACACCTACTAAGAATGATTGTTGGAGCATGTAGTGGGCCTCATTAGCATGATAATGATCATAAATAATCATGTATGTTGCTTGGAACACGATCTACTAATCAATGGATCAAAACAAATAGGTCGGGGTTGATCCTAGATCAAGAAACTTGCTATTTTTGTTCCTACACCTATTCAATGTTTTGAACACTTCACTAATCATAGCAGCAATTGGCTTAATTCCTTTTGGGAAACTCTATTTAACTTAGTAAGCTATCAATCATGAGTGACATTATTAAAAATTATGGACTGTAGAGAGAGAAAGGTGTTTAGCAAATCATAGAACCATCCCGACAATTTTGGGGTTCAACAATCAATAGACCAGTGAGCAAAGATGTGTTAATATCTCCCCATCGAAAGAAGCAATGCTAATGAAACTTTGTGGTCATGTACTAGATAGTATCTTGAGTCTACCATGCTTTAAATCATGACAAATGATCAATCATGCATTGAGAACAATCTCTGAGAAGATCATTGTCCTAATAGAGTTATAACAAAGAAGTGAAATGACAATGTAAGGATACTATGTGTATTAAATCATATACAAATACAATGTCATTGGCAATCATATATTGTTGAATGTGTGAGAGGTGAATGAGCTATGAGATAAGCTCTCCCTTCACAATATATCCTCTTCAAAATGATCTCATGGGCTCGAGATAACACGCAGGTCATTTGATCCTCTTCTTATAGTTGTACTTGGAGCCAAAGTTTGAATTCAAATTCAAAGATCTACCTAAAACTGAGTCCTAAAGTATAGGATAATTCCCTCATCACTCAACAACCAGATGAGTTGTGATTTAGAGCTTCCTAACTCCACATGGATGTGAACCACTTTTACAAAGGTAAATGTGAAGGATTTTTACAAGAGCTTGATCATATGAAGCTTTGTATGAGTTATGTCAATAACTCAAGTATGAGATAATTAACCAAGTATGTGGGCTTGTTTTTAATTGCTTCAATGGCTCCTCCTCAAGCCTAACATGCTTGGAATTCATTCTTCCTTGATTTCCTACAAACCAATCATCAATTTTAATCTATTCATCTTTGTTCCATCCAATGACTTTGTGAGTATATCTACACATTGTAAATGAGTTGATACATAAGATAGTTGAATATCCTTGCTAAGCAATTTCTCCCTTACATAATGATAATGTACTTCAATGTGCTTATTCCTTGCATGATATACAAGATTACTAGCCAAATGAAGTGAACTAGTGTTGTCTCCAAATATTATTGGAGTGTAAGAGTGTATCTCCAAATCTGCATATAGTTGTTTAAGCCACATAGCTTCTTGAGTTGCATTTGCCAAATCTCTATATTCTGTTTCTGTGGAAGATAAGGCCATAGTTGAAAATTGCTTCTTACATGACCATGATATAAGCTTTGAACATGCAAAGGATAGGTACCCTGAAGTGCTCCTCTCATCCTTGGAGCCAACCCAATCTGCATCAGAATACATCTTCATAGGTGAAGGGATAGAACAACCCTTCATTCATTGTCCCCTTTAGATACTTTAGCACCCTTTTTGCAGCTTCCATATGATGCTTCCTTTGTGCATGCATAAACTGACTAAATGTACTTACTCCATAAGCAATGTCTACTCTTGTTATAGTAGCATAATTGAGACTTCCAACAAGTTCTTGATAATCTGTAACATCATCAAGGAGCTCTCCTTCATGAGAACTCATCTTATGGTTGAGTTCCATAGGAGTGCCTACAATTTTAGTGTTATCCATGTTGAACTTTAGCAACATATCATGTATATATTTTCTTTGAGTAATGAATATATCAGAATCTGTGTACACAAGCTCTAAGCCAAAAAAGTATGTTAACAAACCAAGACCACTAATTTTAAACTCTTCCATTAGTTGAGCCTTAAACTACTTGATGCCATTACCATCATTCCCTGTAATGATAATGTCATCCATATAGACACATAAGTAAATAACTTCTGATTTGTTCTTCTTAACAAATAAAGAAGAATCTTCCTTGCTAGCCACAAAGCCTTGGTCCCACAAATAAGTGACAAGCCTCTAGTTCCAAGCTCTAGGAGCTTTCTTGAGACCATAGACTACCTTCCCTAGCCTGCATACATAACGTATTTTATCTTCATCTTCAAAACCTGGTGGTTGTGCCATATACACTTCTTCTGATATCCATCCATTTAAGAATGCATTCTTGACATCGAAGTGATATAGATCCCAACTTTTAGAAGTAGCAACACTTACCAAAACCCTAATTGTTGGCATCTTTTCCACAAGTGAAAAAGTTTCTTCATAGTCCACTCCATGAGTTTGGGCAAATCCATTTGTCACTAACCTTGCCTTGTACCTATTTATAAAACCATCTGAGTTCTTTTTTATTTAAATATCCACCTGGATCCAATTACCTTCATGCTTGGTTTCTTGGGAACTAGATCTGTTCTTGATGTCAATTTGTCTTCATTCTCTAAGTTGATATCTTCTGGTAATTGTTGATCTTCTTGAGTGAGGGTTGGAAAATCATTTTCCAAAACATATGGTAACTTGAATTTCCTGCAATCATCTTCAAACCATGAATTATTTTCATCAAACACTACATCCCTACTAACTATAAATGCTTTGTTAGTGGGATTGTACAACCTATAGCCCTTTTGGTTTTGATCATACCCAATGAATATACATTTCTCGGTTTTAAGGTCAAGCTTCTCTCTAATTTGTGAAGGAATGTGTGCATAAGCAATGCACCCAAATATTTTACAATGGTCCAATGAGGGTCTCCTGCCATTCCATGCGTCATAGGGTGTCATTCCATCCAATGATTTGGATGGGAGTCTATGGATGAAATAGGTGGCTATGGAAACAACCTCTACCCATAGGTAATTAGGTAGCTTCTTCCCATTCAACATAGACCTAACAACTTCAACTATTAACCTATTCTTTCTCTCTGCCACTCCATTCAATTCAAGAGTATATCTTGTGGCTACTTCCCTCTTTATGCCTCTGTCCTGTAGAAATGAATCAACTTCATGTGAAAAATACTCAGCACCTCCATCAGATTTGATCCTTTTCAAGATTTTTCCTGTTTGGTTTTTAACTAGTGCAAAGTACTTTTTGAAACATGTAAATACCTCATCCTTATGCTTCATGAAATAAAGGATTGTCCATCTACTGTAATCATCAATAAATGAAACATAGTACGTTGAACCAGAGATTGATGGATCTTTGCTAGGACCCCACACATCAGTGTGTGCAAGCTCTAAATAGTCTTCATGAATGTATCCCTTCTTGTTGAATGGTTGCCTATGAGCTTTTCCAAATTGGCATGCTCCACATTTGTATATCATATGATGCTTGGTCACATTGGGAATGCCAAGCACACTTTGATCCTTGCATATTTGCTTCTGAGTTCTTTCTCCTACCTGTCCTAGCCTTTTGTGCCATATTTCTAACTCAGATAAGGTTTGATCCCTATAATTGAATAGTGCTATGTTCCTTGTGTCTTCAATCTCAAATGTGAATAATCTTGGTTACATAATCAACAACTCCTTGCTTTGGTTTCCTCTTTAGAGTTGTAAACTCCATCCATAATTGATTCTTCCTAGCTCTTGTATTTGAGGAGAAATATGATAAGAGTACCTCCCAAGTCTCTCGGGAGGTCTTGCAATTCCTAATGTGTGGTAACAAGAAATCAAAGATTGAGTTTAGTAGATAAGACCTGGATAGTGCATCCATTGCACACCATGTGGTCAACCTTTCTTGCTCTTCCCTTGTAGGTTGATGATTACTCCTGACGATTGGCATTTCTGCATCTCTTGAGATGTATCCATATAGACTTCTCCCTTGAAGGTAGGCTTGCATTCTTACTAACCATGATGAGTACTTTTTTTTGTCCAATTTTTCAATGAAGGATGGAAATCCATCTTGCTTGTTATTGCTCTGATACCACTGTTGGAGGAGCTGGTGGATAGTCTTCAGAGATGAAGTGGTGTTTCTTGATCTTGCTTCACACCTGCTAAGAATGATTGATGGAGAGTGTAGTGGGCATCTTTAGCATGCTAATGATCATAAGTAATCACATATGTTGCTTGGATCATAATCCACTAATCAATGGATCAAAATAGATAGGTAAGAGTTGATCCAAGATCAAGAAACTTGCTATTTTTGTTCCTACACATGTTCAATGTTTTGAGTCATTCTCTGAGCACAACAGCAACTCGCTTAATTCCTTTTGGGAAACTCTAATTAACTTATTCAACTATCAATCATGAGTGATTTCATAAAAAATGATGGACTATACACAAAGAAAGATGTTTAGCAAATCACAGAACCATCTCAAAAATTTCAAGATTCAATAGTCAACAGACTAGTGAGCAAAGATGTGTTAATATCTCGCAATCTACCATGCTTTAAATGATGAAAAATGATCAATCATGCACTGAGAACAAGCTCTAAGAAGATCACTGTTCTGATAGAGTTATAACGGAGAAGTGAAATGAGAATGTAATGATACTATGTGTATTAAATCATATACAAATACAATGTCATTGGCAATCATACATTGCTGAATGTGTGAGAGGTGAATGAGGTATGGAATAAGATCTCCCTTCACAATAGATCCTCTTCAAAATGATCTCATGGGCTCGAGATAACACGTAGGTCACTTGATCCTCTTCTTATAGTTGTACTTATAGCCAAAGTTTGAATTCAAATTCAAAGATCTACCTAAAAGTGAATCCTAAAGTATAGGATAGATTCCCTCATCCCTCAACAACTAGATGAGTCATAATTTAGAGCTTCCTAACTCCATGTGGATGTGAACCACTTTTACAAAGGTAAATGTGAAGGATTTTTACAAGAGATTGATCATATGAAGCCTTGTATGAGTTATGTCAATAAATCAAGTATGAGCTAATTAACCAAGTATGTGGGCTTGGTTTTAATTGCACCAACAATATATTGACACATTATTGCAGCATTTTGGCCTTGAAGATTGTAAACCTATTGCCATTCCTATGAAGACATGTGTATGATTAAGTCTTCATGATGATGAAGATGCATTTGATGTTGTTCTTTATCAATAGGCTATTGGATGCTTGATTTACTTATGCATTACTCAGCCAAATATTCAATTTTTTGTTTCATTAAAGAGCAAGTTTATGCATTGCCCAAGTGTCAAGAATTGGCAAGTGATTAAGTGTGTCTTTCAGTACTTGAGGTGTACCCGACTACATGGATTTGTTTATCCCAAGGGGAGATCACTATGGCCAGATTTACATGATTTTTTTTACTCTGACTGGGTTGGTTGTCATGACACTCATGTGTCCAAGAGTGCCTTTTGCTTCATGCTTTCTAGCTCATGTATATCTTGGTTGAGCAAGAAGCAATCTACTGTGGCCACTTCTAGTTATGAGGCTGAGTATAGGGTAGCTTTCATAGCTCTTGCTGAGCGTTTGTGGCTCACAAACCTTATGGCTGATTAGGGTGTTGATCACTCTTCTGCCATCACCATCTTCACTGACAATCATAGCACATTGGCAGTTGCGAGGAACCTTGTATTCCATGCTTGTACTAAGAACATTTAGGTGCACTATAATTATGTTATGGAGAGGTTCTCTATTGGAGATATCAATTTTGCATATGTGCCTACACTAGAGAACATTGTAGACCTTTTCACAAAGGCTCTGTCTAGGGAGAAGTTTGAAGCTTTCCGCAAAACTTTGGACTTACTTCCTTTTGTGGGTTGATTCCACATAGCTTGGCACTTCCTTATACATGAGTGTGAGGTCCTTGTTCACTGCATCACTCCCACAGGGATTTGTTGGTATATTTAGGTAGTCATGTATGTGAACACACTAGGACCATCGGGGCATTTTTTTCCCTCTTTAGAAGGCATTTTTCCCCTCGACTTGTATATACATGTATTACCCTAATGGGATACGTATCTTTGTACATTCGCTTAGTAATACATTCAATATTTTGTGTTGTGCTCCAAGCTTCTTCTTCTTCTTCCTTATGTTGTTTGCATGCTTCCACAAACCTCAAACACAAACACATAACTCCCTCCCACAATTGTAAAATCCATTGAAGTTCTAATTATTTCTACCGCCATACTATCCTCCTCTACCTTTTCTTCTTCCTCTTTCATCTTGATTTAATTGACTCCCTTGGTTTATGTGTTTTCCTTGTTGCTAGCATCTTCTATCTCTTCCTCTTGATCCATCTAGATTGATTTTTCCTCTTCCTCATTTGCATTCATACTATAAGAGTTGGTCTTCGCACCCACTTGAATTTCTATCTCTATGGTTGAAGCTTGAACTCTTCATTCACCGTAAGAGAAGTGAATTGTTTGAAATCTAGTAGAGAGTCTCTAATAGAGATAGAGGTGGTGAAAGACTTCCATTTATCATCCTATTTAAGCCCATTAAGATTATGAGCTACCAAATCATCATCATCTACCACATATTCTATCGAACCAAGTACATCTATCTCCTTGACCTTGAGAATGAAGTCATTGAGTCTTTGGTTGGAAGCTCTCATAAGGTTATTTAGGTCATTCCTAAGTTGGATCTTTCTCAATGCTCTCATATGGTTATTTAGGTCTTTATGGAGTAGAGTATAGCCTTTCCAAACACTCCCAAAAATTCTTTGATGTGTCTAGGTCTTGGATATGTCCTATCATATATTCGTGTATGTGTTGGAAAAGTATAAAGATAACTTTCTTATCCCCCTCCTTCCATTACTTTATAAATCTTCTCTAATTCTCAATTTTGGCAATTGGATCTAGGTATGGCTTCACTTATATGCCACTAATAAACCCCCCAATTCCCTTTTGCATAAGGAAACTTGAGATTCTCAATTTCCATCGTTGTTAATTTCTCTTCGCAAGCTTCTCAATCGATGTGTTGAGGTCATACATAATGTACCTATTTAGTGCTTATAATACCTTGCCTAGATGTGATGGAAGTGTACAAGGTTTGTGTTTTACCTTTACTCCCAAGCTTCAAGTTGATTTGATCCTTTTAGAAGCTCCCCCTTTCTTTAATGGTTCTTCCAAGCTTGTTTGGTCCTTGCCTCAATCCTTGGCCTTCCTTCAACTTCAAGGCTTTCTAATGATGCCTTTAATGCTCCAAGATGATAACTAATAGTACCAATGGAGAATATTCACTCCAATTCCTAGCAAAAGTGTGTTGGACCCTTCCTAAGACCTCAGATTTGGCTACCATAGTGAGCCAAAACTTCAAGGTCTCTTGCATCTCTTAGACTCAACTTTAGAGATCTTGTGCACATAAACTAGACCCTTCAATATTTCTAAAAATTTTGAAATCGCTTCAATCAGATTCTAGGAGGTCTACTTAACATCCCACACAAGATAGACTATTAATCGTCCAAACAATTAATTTGGTTGTATGTGTACTCACAACCGTTTGTATACTCAAAAAATGTAGAGGATGGACTAGTGATCAATGATGCGCTACAATTGAAATGTCATGATGTAAACAAGCATAAGGATATATTGGGAAAAATCCATACAATTAAAGTAGTAGACTTGCAATCCAAGTCTTGTATAATGTGATATAACTAGAAACAAGTCATTGCCTATGAGCAAAGATGAACATGTAGGGAGTAGAGGGTTAGCTCATACAATGAGCACTATGATGACAAGCTCTAGAGTCATGGAAGAAGCCCATGAATCCATTCAAATGTGCATATATTTAATTGATGGACTTTGATGATCATTTGAATCTTCAATCACCACCAAGAAGTCCTTGAATTTTCCCCTTCATGGTCTTTCAATCAATTAGCACTTATAGTTTGTCTTTATTTGACTCACCAAGCAGTGTATGGTTATGTGGCATATAATGTAGGCCCTCATTAGCACACTTGAGCTTGCCAATTAACTAGAATTTTTACACTACATAGAAGTATTGAATTGCTTGTCTATAGCATCCAAACCACGCTTATACCTTATCATCATCATAAACTATTGTAAACTCAAAGGTTCCAAGTGATTTGCATATTCTCTTGAATCGTATAGTTTATTCAATTATCCATATTTTCTTCTTCTCTAATATGTGCAAGTTACTCGTTCATTGTCGATTTTGTGCTTTTGTATTGTTCCCATTAAATGTGAAGAAATTATTCTTTGCCTCCTTTGGAGTTACTTCTTGTATATGCCATATCATGCTATCTTATATATGCATAGGAAATTATTACATTACATTCTATCCTCCTATGTCCCAATGTTCATATTCATTTTGTTCTTTTGCACCTCAATTTCTTTCCAATAATTATTATGGGGAGGTCATTATGGTCTTCTTTCATGACGTTCTCGTTTTCTTTTTCAATGAGGAAATTCTTCATGATGAATGTCTCAGCATGGAAGCTTCTTTTCCCAATTTTGTACTCATAAATTGACCCATTCTATTGACATTTGAACTAATTTCTACAAAAGATTATGATTTTAGAATAATTGAAAAGCATGGCTAGAAAGCATGTAAGAAAGCTTGACCAAAAAGCATGCTCTTAGAAAAATGCACTCCTCATGTGGTAAGAATACAAAAAGCCAATTAAAATTCTAGACATGAACTATGCTAGAAAAAGATTTTGTTTTATGAACTTTTGTCAAAATAAGTTATTTTGTATAGGGATCCTACTTTTCGAGCGCCAAATGGAGATCAAATGGTCTCTGGATGGAAATCTCAGTAGTCAAATAACCCGTTTCAAAGGAATTTTTATGATAGATCTTGATTTCTTCTTTATTCACACCAATTTTCTTAATGATCCTGGTTGTCACTAGACTTGCTCTATATGCACCTTCTCATGAATTCCTTAACACCAAGCTTCTTCAAGAGATCTCTTCAACCATGCTAGATATGGTACCATGATGTTAGGAAGAAATAAGAGTATAGGGCTCTTCTCCACATACAAACTCTTGGAAACAAAAAGAGTGAATGACATACATGCAAAAAAAAAGGAACCCAACAAAACTCATTTTTCAAATATAAAAGACTATATTATTAAATATTTCTAATACAACATAATAAGATGTCTCAACATATAAATAGAATACATACGGGAAACCCAAGAAGAGATAAGTGAGTGAGCCATCACGGTACGTATTCCATCAATCTTCATGGATAAGATATGTTAGTGAAGTCTATTGAAAATATCTCTTGAGCATATCCATATAATCAATCATCTCATGTGCATATCCATATTACCACCACATGTGCGAGAGATAAAAGAATCCACCATGCTTGAATGATTGTAAAGGTGGTAAATTCTTGTTAACTCACTTGAAAATCACCATTTTTGCAATCAGTCAAGCATGGTGCTTCATGAACTTATATTCTCTTTTTCCTTGATTTCTTCTCCTAGGCCGTTGATTTTTTTGATCGGTAACTCTTTATTAAATTGGTATATGCTTTCATCTATAAATGTGTGGGCATGTATTAGACATCTTCACCATTGGCTTCTTGGATCCTAGACCTTTCAAATACGGGAAAAGCTCAAAATTTTCAAATCAACTTACATTAATGGAAAGAACGGACAGAGGATGCCATCTGCATGATATGTGTTGGTAATCAACCCTATGTGTAATTCACCACAAAAGACGCCTTGTGCATAAAGATCTCTACGCATAGGGACATAAAGATCTTTCCTTGTAATGTTCTCTAACCATAGCATAAGTTACCATTCTTCATACTACAACAAACTGATGTCAGGAGCTTTACCTTTCTTAAAAACCCTAAACAGCGTTCACTCTAATGACTTTGGGTCAAAGAAGAAAAAAGTTACTGTTCTTCAAACTTCATCAAACGATAAATTCCCTAAACACAGTTCAATCCCTAAACTCTGATGACTTCAGGCTTGTAAAATCCCTAAACACAGTTCAATCTGTTCAATCTGATGACTCTAGAGTGCACGAGAACAAAGAAGATGCGCACAACCATCCTCTCTATGCTGACGATAAAAATTAGGCAGAGTCTGTAAGGTACAACCGGTGCTCACCTCATGGACGTAATCAACGTATGCTCACCTGCATGGACGTAATCAACGTATGAATAGCTTCCCTCTACCAAACGATCTTCTTAACGTGGATGGTATCCATTCAATATCAATTCGGGTTCTCCATGCTTAAATACATACAGCGCTTTTCCTGCTACAATTCATGGGCTTCAATGAGATTTTGCACAGAAACGAGGATATTACAATTCAATGATGATTCGGTCCTCAGGGGTTTGGCAAAAACAAAGTTCTTAGTACAGATGAAGCAGAGAGATGAAGCAGATGGAGTAGAGAGATTGCGAATGACAGTCACGGAGATGGAGCATTTAGTTAGGTGTGGAAAGATTTTTGTCAGTGACTCTCAGCTCGCTATGAAGTTGACCGGGGAGATAGCTACGCGTGAGCTGATAACTGACACGAGGGTGCACAGGTAGCCGAGCTACCAAACAGACGTTTAGCAGACATTATGCCGAGGGCGATGAATACTAAAACTGCTGTGAAGGTGAGAAAGAGGGAAACACCCACTCTGGTGCAGAAGTGTTCGATGGTGGAACAAACCTCCGACCATTGTGTCTTCGACTCTCCACGCTTGGCGATGTAAGACGCCTCAGTAGAGGATGCAGCTGCGCCAAGAAGCAAGAAAGCCAAAGCCTGCGTCATGCAAAGGAGATTATCAGAGGATTAGGTGTAGCGACCTGCGCGATGCCGAGTTCTTCGCATGAGTGCGACGCATAGACTTCTCTATTTTTATGAAATAGATGCAGAAGAGGATGTTTGAACGTCCAGTGACTGAATGTAATGATCTACGAAGCTCGTACCAAAATTTCCATCTTTCAGTTTGAGACGCGAGTAGAGATGAGGATTAAGACGCTATCTGCGCGAGTGTTACCTGATCCATGAAGAAGAGCAGCGCGTTGATGCAGTGGCGTCTTTCGACGAGGAAGATTGCCGGCATGGATAGGAAGCAGTAGGCTGCGGCTATGCTGTTTGCATAGACCAGGTACCTGCAGTTTTTCTTACACAGCATAAGTGCCCATCTCCATGAAACCAGACGACAGGCACGAGAAGAATGAAACACAGGCGTGGGCAGAGGCGGTGCTTACACAAACGCCTCGATGTCGGTGTAGCGTGCGCTTGCAGCGAGGAACCGGATACCGCCGATATTGTAGTAAATGTCCAGCTTGTTCTTTGCCATGACGATGCCGCCCGCGATGGAAAGCAGCATGGCGAATGTTCGTGTCGCCAGCTCGGCAGCGCAGCAGGCGATCCAGACATGACTACTTGCGCCCTTGGTAAGAGGGTCTCCGCCAGCTGCGCCACCCATATGAGCTTTTCTGCGCCGCTTTGCTTCCTCTGCTTCTTCAAAACCTCCCTCCCCGCCCCTCTCTCTCTCTCTCTCTCTCTCGTTTCCAACTATCCTGTGAGCTTCCTCCCGTTCTCTCGTATCTCTGTAGCTGTTATGTATGTTTGCATGCATGTAAATAGACACGAACCATGCAATCGTTAACTATCTATGCACAATTGCAGGTTTGCAATTATGTATATTTTGAATCAGCTATGATATATATGTATATTTTGAATGGTCATAAATCTTAAAGGATAGATGGATTTATATCTCAGTCACATCAATCCTTCATTATGAGAGAGAGAGAGATAGGCAGAAAAGAGAGAGGAATCACATGAGATGAGATGCATATAGCGTTGCAGCATGCAAGCCTAAAAACTGAGTTGTCTTATGAGAGAGAAAGAGAGAGAGAGAGAGAAACATCTTGAAGGAAGTTTACAACTTGCCTGTGACCTATTGTAATTCTTTTGTTTGTTTTGGTTGTTGTGGAGAGAGAGCGAGAGAGAGAGAGAATTAGAGTTCTACATCATTTTGTCTGAATTTGCAATGGATGATCTGTATGAATTTCAGGTCTGAAACACTGCATCACGGACTCGCAAGGAGCTGCGAGCTCACTTCCGTGCTTTCGGAGACTACACACACTCACATTTCCATAGATGTTTCTTATCTCTCTCATCTTTGTCGACATTCAAACGTTGCCTGCAATTCGACTTGATCACCGTGGCCCGTGATTCACTTATGAGAGTCAAAAAGATAAAGATTGCATCTTAGGTGACGACTAATTAATACTATTTGACATCGATGAATTTTAGACAACGACAGATATCTGCCTCCTATCTTGGCCAGATGAGAGAGAGAGAGAGAGCATATCTGATATATGCAACATCCGAATGATACTTGAAATTATCATGAGGAACTTAGAAAGGAGTAAATGCGTGTCATATCCTCAGTGAATGTCCAGCTGCGCATGAGCTGCTGAATGCGCTATCTCAATTCCAAGAGCTCTTTTGGACATTTGAACGTGTATTTGGACAATATCAAATAGTCCACAACCATATGACAATTATATTGTCAAACATTATCATACCATTAATGCTTTATTCATTAGAGTATTAATGAACATCATAACATAATAAGTGCTGCCGTGATAAGTCTGTGTGGGTGGCGTCCTCACTGAATGTCAAATTCCGCATGAGCTATGGTCTTAGTCAGTTTATGAATGCCCTTCCTTGATTCCAAGTAACAGATAATAAGACTTATATTCAGATAATAAGACTTATATTCATTGCGGTCGTATAACTAATTCTCATCATACAATTAGTGATGCGGATCATAGAGAATAGTGAATCACGTTACAGATAATAGAACTTGTATTAATTGCATTCATATAATCAATTCACATCATACAAGTAGTGTTGCATTTATAGAGAATAGTTAATGCATCACGTCCTCATCGCCATCTTGCTGAGCTATCGAATGCGCTTTGTCGATTTCACGAACTTTTGAGAGCCTTTTCTTCTTGGAAGTGCAAGAAATTGCAGTAAATGTGACAAAGCTTTCAAGGCTCTCGAGTCTCAACGCTCACATAAAGAAAGATATTTTCGAGGAGATAACACTTCAGAATGGACTCCCTCCAAAGAATTTCTCTTATGAGAGTAAAATGGCTAGCATTGCGAGGGAGGGCATCATACATAGAGTACAATTTCATGAAACCAAGTATTCTGAGGGCAGCCATGAATGGGAAGAAGAAATGCCTCTGCCGTTACCAAAAATAACTTGATCTTTCATATAAATCAGAGAGTAACACTTCTCCAAAGTGCACAAGCAAAGGATCTAATCTGTAGAAGTCAACAAGAAGAACTTTGTTCCTTGTCCGCCATCAGGGATGAAGATTTCTGCAATAAGAGTGGAAACATGTGAGAAAGCTTTGGAGACTTGAACACCCAGGAAGAGGTGCTACATAGCATCCATCCCCCAACATCTAATACATGTTCCATCCCCAAAGCAATAAAATTCGATGAGGCATAGAATTCGATGTTTGACTAGAGTTTGGGGGAGCCATAGGACATTGGTGTGTCTGTTTTCTATTAGCCAAAGAGGAAGATATTTAATCAAATGAAGGTGCTTGAAATAACACAACAACATATGAGGGGCATACTGACGCTGTCCATACCGATGATCACCCTCTGGCATCGGTATGATCAATGGAAATGCCTGTAAAGATCTCATTAGGCATACTGACAGTCACTTGACCATCGATATGATCGTTTAAAATGTATCGTCTGTATCTGTTGTTGTCGTCGGTATAGGCGTCGGTTATAAGCATCGGTAAATTATTGGGGATTATCGACATCTATGCCGGTGCCTATATCGATGCCTATGTTGGTGCCATGTTTTAAACATAAAAGGAATCAAGAGAAAAAAATCGACATTTTACGTGTCTTTTTAACTGAGTAGTGCTTCTGTGGAACTTGCACATGCGAACTGAATTGTGATTTGCATTGTCTTGTGTGCACACACACAGATCTCTCTCTCTCTCTCTCTACATACACACACTCTCTCACTTTCTAGATCTTGCATCTTCGTAAGTGGTGCGCGGTACTCTTACCCTTTCTCTTTCTCTATGTTTTCTATTTTATATTTTTTCTTCTTTTTTATTTCGCAGGAGTTTTTGGCGTCCATTATTTGGAATTTAACAATTTACTTTCATTAGGCTTTGATGATAGCGATCCAAAAGAAGGACATACATGTAAATGATTATTTTATTCTCTATTGATAGAGAGTGAGAAAGAGAGTCTGTGCGTGTGTGTGACAGAGAGAGAGAGGGAGAGGAAAGAGAGAGAAAAAGAGAAAGAGAGAGAGATCTAGAGAGAGATAAAGAGAGAGAGAGATTAAAGAGAGAGAGAGAGAGAAAGAGAAAGAGATAAAAAAGAGAGATAAAGAGAGACAAAGAGAGAGAGAGAGAGAGATACATACACACACATACTCATGTATATGCATGCATACATACACACACACATATATTCACATGCATACACACACACATACACACATGCATACATACACACACATGTACACATGCATACACATACATCTGCACACAAACATTCACAAACATACATACACATATACATACACAAACATATGCATACATACATTCACACACATACATACACATATACATACACAAACATACGTATACATACACATAAAGAGAGAAAAAGAGAGAGAGATAGAGATACATACACACACACATACTCGTGTATATGCATGCATACATACACACACATATACACACATGCATACATACATGCACATATACACATGCATACACATACATTCACACACATAAAAAAAATTGAAAATGGATTCCAAATGAAGGAGAAACAACAATTACAAGACCGGTGCTTTGCCAAAATCATTTAGATAGATAGAGTGTGTAAAAGGTAAATTTCTGCAAAATATGCAGAGAATAGCTAGTAGGGGAGGTACATGTATATAGCATATACAAGCAAAGATTCTAAGATGTGAAATGCAAGGTTTTCTTCCACTCCATGCTTCCTCAGGGGTTAGATGATGTATACGTGATGTAGGAAATCTATTCATGATGTATGTGGTTGTATATGTAGCCTCTCCTCAATAACAATTTGGCATATTCATTTCGCTGAGCATACACCTTGCTACCTCTGCTATGTATCTATTCTTTCTCTCTTCTATCCCATTTTGTTGAGGGGTATACTTGCATGTAAATTGTGTTCTGATGCCATTGACCTGCAAAAATTCAGAAAATTCATGGGAGAAGTACTCTCCCCCTCCATCGGATCTCAAAGTTTTGATAAACTTCTCAGACTCCTTCTCCACCTGTGCTTTGAATTTGTTGAAGTAGTGGAACACATCAGATTTGTTTCTAATGCAATACAACCATAATTTTCTTGAAAAGTCATCAATGAAGGTTACAAAATACATATTTCTAGCAAGAGATACTTCTCTTGTTGGACCCCAAACATCTCTATGAATGAGGTCTAAAACATTTGCACTTACATAAGTAATCTTCTTGAAGGGCAATCTTGATTGTTTTCCTTGTTGGCAAGCTACACAAATTTCATGCAACATTTTAGATGTAAAATTTGGTAGGCCTCTTACCAAGCTCCTCCTTTGCATGTCCTTCTACTTTTGTAGGTTGATGTGACCTATTCATTTATGCCATAGATTCAAATCTGCTATCCTCTTGTCTCCATATGTGACATACATTGAATGGTGTGGCTGATTTATGTCCATTGTGAACATTCTCGCTTGCTTTTTTCCTTTTGCTATGAGCTTGAAACCTGACTTTGGATCCTCAACAAAACATCCTCTTTCATTGAACCTAACTTGATAGCCTTTTTCTACCATTTGGCCTACCAAAATTAAGTTTTTGGTAATAGTAGGGACATGTAATACCTCTGATAAGCACTTTGCTTTTTTATTTCCTTCCAAACTTATATCTCCTACATGTTGAATGGTATGCTCTGAGTTATCACCTATTTGCACATGTCCTTGATGCTTTGGGACCTAAAAATTACTAAAAATATCATTTCGACCTGACATATGATTGCTACATCCATTGTCTACATACCATACATCTTCACTAGCTTGAGTTGTATCTTCACCATACCTCATGGCAAGTAAATAATCATTCCCTTGGCTGGATGATGTGTTTGCATAATTACTTTGCCCTCTATAATTGTTCTTGTTGCTTTGATTCACTTGTCTTTGAGCTCTATGATAACATTCATTTGCAAAATGACCAGGCTTACCACATACAAAGCGTCCATTTGAAGTGGGTTGTCCTCTCCACCAAATTTTGCACCTCTTCCTCTATTTGTGGCTCTTCCACCTCTTTGACCTACATTTTCTTGTTTTCCTTGACCTCCTTGGTTGCTTTGATATCTTCCTCTTCCTCTTGTAGCACATCGGTTGTGTCTTCCTCTTCCTCTACCTGCATACAACAATTGTCCTTGGCTATCCTTGACATTATGACCACCAAGGTTCATTCCCTTTGTCACCATGAGAGTGATTAGTTGATCAAAATCAGGAAGAGAGTCCCTTACATGCATTGAAGTTGTGAAGGCCCTCCATTTTTCATCATCCCTAACTCCATTTAGGGTGTGGGTGACAAGATCATCATCATCTAGGGCACAATCGATTGACCCTAGTTCATCTGCAATCTCTTTAACCTTTAATATGTAATCATTAGCACCTTGAGAGGGGCTTTTCCTAAGATTATTTAGCTCATTCTTGAGCTGAATTTTTCTAGCTTTGTGGAGGTTGAGTACAATCTCTCCAAGCACTCACACACCTTCATCGATGTATCCAAATCTTGAATATGCCCTATCATGGAGTCGTTAATATGCTGAGATAAAATGAAAATGACTCTTTTGTCCCTTTCATCCCACTCTCTTATTGCTCTTCTCTGGTCATCGGTTGGATTTACCTCATCTATGTAGGTTTTTGGCTCTCCACCACTCACAAGTCCCCACAAACCTTTCCCCATCAAAAAATTGCTTATTCTAAATCGCCATGTTTGGTAGTTTCCTTTTTTGAGCTTCTCAATGTGAGATTTGAGATCAATCAATGCCTCCTAGCTCTTTTGAACCTCCCTCTTGATGCAATGAAGTTGAAAAAGATGGCTTCTACCTCAAAAAGTAGAGCTACTCCTCTTGGTGAAGTTTCACCTTTGATTTGATGATGTATTTGCTTCCTCTTGTTGTTGACGTGCCCGTTCTTTGCTTCCTTCCTTCAAACTTTGATGAAGTCTTTACTTCACTTCAATAGCTCCTTCTTATCTCTTTGATACTCCACTTATAGCTCTGATACCAATGTTGGAGGATAAACACTCCTATGTGCACAACAAAAGCAAATGAACCCTCCTAGGATCTTGAATTTTTTCTGATCATGTTTTGGTTGCCATTAGAGTACACATCACATGTAGTTGGTTTTTTTTGGGTAAAGTGTATTGTCTTTTGCGACACAACATCATGGTAATGTTTTTGCAGCAAGGGACAACACACTCTTCCCAAAAACAATTTTGCGGATATGGTCATTGGTATAGGCACCAATATAAGCATCGATATGCCTAGGTGCATACTAACGCTTTTTCCCAGGGGATTATCGATGCTTATACTGGCACTTATATCGGCACTTATACCGATGCATATACCAAGGCTTATACCGGTGCTTTGTTACCGATGTGTGTTGATATATTTAGGTAGTGATGTGTGTGAACACTCTAGAACCGCCGAGGCACTTTTTTCCCTCTTTAGGAGGTTTTTTTCCCCGGGCTTGTATATACGCCTATTGCCCTAAGGAGCTACTTATCTTTGTACATTCTCTAGTAATACATTCAATCTTGTGTGTTGTGCTCCAAGCTTCTTCTTCTTCCTTGTGTTGTTCGCGTGCTTCCGCAGACATCTAACTCCAACAATTGGTATCAGAGCAGGTCGCCGCTTCATCTAGGGCGTCGTCTACACCTCTCCGGTTGCAGTCTCAGAATCGCACAAAATTTGGTATGTATACTCAGGCAGTCTCCACTTTCGCAAGCTATTTCGTCTTTTTTGTGCCAAAGGTATATACCAGTTTCGGTTCGCTAGTATAAGCATCTTGAAGTCTGCTACAGGTCTAGCAAAATTCATCTAGGCAGTTCTGTTCAACTTTTTGAGATACATTCAATTTTCTACATCAAGGTATTTTAGCCACCGGCCATGGCTGAAAGCAGTGGTGTATTCAGTATGTTGGTTGTTGAGGATAAGTTGGATGGTACCAACTACCCTGTTGTGTAAATAACACTTCTATCTAAAAGTATAACTCCTAAGAGACTAAACAACTAACAAGACCACATTCTAAGAGAGAGCACATATCCACCCATCCAAATCCACCCATATATATACCTCTAGCCCAAGGGGGTGCATGTCCTTGAGAATGGCCAAGTGCCCAGCCAAGTGTCCCTCATGTGGACACTTTCCCAAGGGTGATCACATGCCTTCTAATTTCCCAAGGCCTTCTAAATCAAATGAGGATTCTTCTCTCATGTACACACAAGGTGGCTCCTAGAGAAGCTTCTCCCAAGACTAAGGTTCCCACACCTTAGGATAAATCAAGCTTAAGGTTCTAACCATTCAATTGGGAGCTCATATGAATAAATACTTCAAGGGTTAAGACCAAGGGTTTCACCCAAAGGTTCAAGGCATGTTCCAAGGGCAATCCAAGGGTTAGACCAAAGCAAACATACATCATATTTTAACCTTGAGAATCTATATGTTTAACCTTCTGAACCCGTGAATTATACAACATTCTTCCCCCCTTTAACATTTTCATCCTCGAAAATGTGTGTAGGTATAATATGTGAAGTATTCCCCGGTGCACCATGATCTATACTCTGAGCATGGTCATCTCTCTCTTTAGATTCATTTCTAGTAATTCAGATAAAGGCTAATCCTAACCTTAATCTGAAAGGAAAGGAATCAAAATCCCTGCCCAAATCACTTTCTCTTAGTCCACCTGAATGTACATGCATGCTCTGTACCTATGGACTAGTGAGATGGGTGGACTTCTTTAATGGTCTTTTTCTTTTGGCACTTTCACAAACCTTGAGCTCCAAAAAATCATACATTTCAGTACACTTTGTACTTTCCTAGAAATTTATAATTTTTGGAGCCTATGATAGAGATCCTATCTCTATCTTGAAAGGGCCAAAAACTAGATTCATCTTCCACTTTCGACAAAAAGGAGAGGAATCTTCAGATGTTCTGAACTTAACTTTGTCCTTTTCAAATACAAATATACTTTACTTGTGTTTGATAGGACTTAGCTAAAGATGTGAACTTAGCAAAGTGGGTCTAGTGAGTCCCTGCCAAAACATGCTCAATAAAATGAGGAGAAATACTATCTTCTCATTCCTTGGCAACTTAGGTGGACTTATTTCAATCATCCAGGTTTTCTTGAAGCATAAAGCTCAAGTATTCCGAATGATAATATACCCAATCTACAAGTTCATGTCTACAAGTGGATCACTATCTTGATCATGTATGATTTTTCTTGGATTAATTCTCATAATAGAGTTTAATCCTTTTGGAAGTTTTAACATTCAAGAATTAGATCCAAAGGTGACTTTCGGAATTGGAATTATCAGGTAGACCATTCTCTTGGGTCTCTACCTTATTCTTTGTTAGCCGGTTCTTTCCAATGAGAATCAGTACTAAATATCTCGAATTGACTCTGGTTCATGCTTGAGATAGTTCTGTGTACTAACCTCGAAGATCACCAAAGCTTTGCAAAGAGATTACTAAACCAATTCCTTCAAATCCTCAAAAATTGAGGAAAAATACTTCATCAAGACACCCTCTAGATTTTCTATTGGATGGAGTTTAGATGATTCAAGTTTTGCAGCCTTAGTTCCAAGGGCTTGCAAGAAAGATACCTGTTTCTATGCATCATATCTTAGATCTTGCTAGGAACATTCTTGAATCACTTGTTCTCACCAAAGATTCAAAAGAAGATCATTCACTACAAGAAAAAGGGGGGCATCGCGATGCCCCCAAATTGGAAAAAAAACGGGAAGCGTCGCTTATGCGACGTGGTCATCGCATAAGCGACGGTTAGAATTTCAAATTTTTTTTTTCCCGACCCTCGTCGCATAAGCAATGCTAGCGTCGCTTAGGCGACGTTAATTAAAGAGCATCGCTAATTTCGTCGCTGCCTAGCGACGGTGGGAGCGACGTTGGCAAACTGCAGAGTGTCGCATATGCGACGCTCTGGAATGTAAAAAAAAAATTTTGATTTCTCCCGGCACATTTGTGCCGGGACTTGGACGCGAGCAAGAAGAGACAGAGAGAGAGAGAGAGAGAGAGAGCACGAGAAAGAGAGAGGGCCGCACAAACTAACAGCAAGAAGGTATGCGCACACACACACACTTACATACACATACATATGTACACACACACATATACACACATAGACACACACACACATACACATACACACACACACATACACACAAATACACACACATATACACACACATATACACACACATATACACACACATATACACACATACACAAATAAGGTTGCATACACACATGCATACATAATGCATACACATGCACACACATATACACATACATATACACACACATACACAGACACATACACACCAGACACACATACACACACACAAACACACACACACACATACACACACATACACACATACACACACATATATGCATACACACACATAGAGAGAGACATGCACACACATACACATACATGCATACATAATGCATATGCATATGCGTACATCCATACATACTTACATGCATACACACACATATGCATACATAATGCATATGCATATGCGTACATACATACATACTTACATGCATACACACACATATGCATGCATAATTCACATGCATACATACACATACATAATGCATATGCATACCTACATATACATAATGGATACACACACATATGCATACATAATGCATACACACACATACACACATATGCATACATACACACATAGACACATACACACATAGACACATACACACACATAGACACATACACACACATACACACTCATAGACACACACACATACACATAGATGCGAACACACATACACACACATATACACACACATAAACACATAGACACATACACACATAATGATGCATTCACACACATACACATGCATACACACATAGACACACATATACACACACACATAGACACACATATACACACACATATACACATATACATACACACTCATAGACACACATAATGATGCATTCACACACATAGACATGCATACACACATAGACACACATATACACTTACACATCCAAACATACACACTCATAGACACACATTCATACACACACACATCCAAACATACACACTCATAGACACACACACATACACACAGACGCGCACACACATACACACACATATACACACACACATACACACATAGACACATACACACATAATGATGCATTCACACACATACACATGCACACACACATACACACATATATACACACGTACACACATACACACATATACACACATATACACACATATACACACATATATGCATACACACACACACATAGAGAGACATACACACACATACACATACATGCATACATATGCATACATAATGCATATGCACATACACACACATAGACACATACACACACATAAACACATACACACTCATAGACGCATAGCGACACATACACATAGACACACACACATACACACACATATACACAAACACATACACACATACACACATAGACACATACACACATAATGATGCATACACACACATACACATGCATACACATGCATATGCATACATACATGCATACACATACACACATAAACACATACACACACATAGACACATACACACTCATAGATACACACACATACACATAGACACACACACACACACATAGACACACATAGACACACACACATGCACACATACACACATACACATGCATACACACACATACACATGCATACACACACATACACATGCATACAGACACATATACACACACATACACACATAGACACACATATATGCATACACACACACATAGAGAGACATACACACATAAACACATACATGCATACATATACATACATAATGCATATGCATATGCATACAATGTACATACATACTTACATGCATACATAATGCACATGCATAGATACATACACACACACACAAACACATACACACATAGAAACATACACACACACAAACACATACATACTCATAGATACACACACATACACATAGACACACACACATACACACACATATACACACACATACACACATAATGATGCATACACACACATACACATGCATACACACATACAGACACATGTACACACACATATATGCATACACACACATAGAGAGACATACACACACATACACATACATGCATACATATTGCATATGCATACATACATACTTACATGCATACATAATGCACATGCTTACATACACATACATAATGCATACACACACATACACACATATGCACACACACATATACACACACATACACACATAGACACATACACACGTAATGATGCATACACACATACACATGCATACATAGACACACATAATGATGCATACACACGTAATGATGCATACACACATACACATGCATACATAGACACACATAATGATGCATACACACACATACATATGTTGGAGCAAGTCTATGACAAGCCTAAGTATTGGCTTGAGTCCCACAAAGTCATAGAAAAAGCCTTAAAATGAAGACTATGTAAAGTTCACTTGTGAACTACCTCTTGTAACTTTTGAAGAGTTTACTTAATGTAAAAGTAAGAGAATCTTAAGTGGTTGAGTCCACTTGATCAAGAATGGAAAGAGGAGCCACGAATTCGTGATTTGTGGTAGGTAGAGAATCAAATCAATCATTGATTGATTGGAGAGTGATTGAGGGAAGTTAGCCTCCCAAACTCAACTATAAATAGATGGCAGTTTTAGTCGTGGTTAGAGAGACCTATGTGAAGACCTCCAAGAGCTGAGCTTTATGCCATATCAAGGTGTGATTACAAGGCACACATATGTATCAGTAAGTCATTGTATTGTACAAGCAATATACTTTCATTTTCATGATTATTTGAGTTCATCTTTCCATGTTCTTGTGATGTGTACTACTCACTGCCATTACTTCAGTTTTTCTCAGTCAGCTTGCAGAGATTGTTTCTCTGCACTTGGTTCATAATTTTCAGTGGTTTAACTTGGTAAAGTTAGCTCTATAAGGCTACTATATGCTCACAAATTTTCATATCATTTGGATGTTGGAATCTTCAGTTATGTTCATTTGAAGTCAATAGGGTATGTTCATCTTCACTTCTCTGTCAGGTACCCGACTTTTTCAGTCATCTTGTCAGAGTCATTTCTCAGTGTTTACTCATCCAAATTCAATGATTTTAAGCTTGTTGGATTCCGCTTACTGTCTAGTATAAGCATACAAATTTTCATGATCATTGGATTCTTACATCTTGAGTTATGTTAATTTGTCTACTCACTGGTCTATTTCTGTAGCAGCCCGTGAAAATCGGGATGATGTCATCACTTGTTAAAAGTCATTCTCAGTGTGTGGTTTGTTATTTTTGATGAGATTACTCTCTAAAGTTATCTCTTTAAGCTACCTAGCCTTCCCCAAGAGGAATTAATCTAATTGCTGCTGTGCTCAGAGAATTATGTAAAACACTGGACAGGTGTATTAACCAAGAATAGCAAGTTTTCACCTCTGAGCTAACTCCAACTTATCTGTTTTGATCTATCTTTTTGAGAGTGATCTTCCAAGGTACATAGGGTGTCTAATACATCCATTGGCAAGCTAAAAGGGCCCACCATCTACTCCTGGAGTTCATTTGGCTGGTGTAGAGCAAAGATTTTGCAACACCTCTTCATCTTCAACACATACCTATCCATCTCTTCACAGTGGTATCAGAGCAAGGTTGGACAACATGGCAGATGGATTTCCTTCATCAATTGACAAATTGGACAGAGGTAACTACTCAGCTTGGTCATTAAGAATGGAAGCTTATCTCCAAGGTAGAAGTTTATATGGTTATGTGGCTGGAGATGAAGTTATGCCAAGTTTCAGGAACAAAAGTCAACCAACACAAGAAGAGCAAGAAAGATTGAGCACATGGTGCTCCAAGGATGCACTTGCAAGGTCTTATCTCCTCAACTCTATCTCAGATTTTTTGTTGCCTCACATTAGAAGTTGTAAGACATCTCAGGAAGTGTGGGATGCACTTGAAGCTTTCTTTGCTTCAAGTACTAAAGCTAGGAAGCATCAACTATGGCTGGATTTCACAACTCTCAAGAAGGCTCCCAAACAAAATGTGACTGATTTTGTCACAAAGCTCAAGGACATAGCAGATCAGTTGGGAAGCATTGGAGAGGTAATAGATGAAGAGCAAATTGTAAGGCAGGTCATCAATGGCTTGAAGGCAGATGACAAGTGGGAAGCATTCACCACAGCTATGGATTTGTACATTGACATGCATGTACCTGATTTCAACACACTCATTGGACAATTACTTACTCAAGAGGCAAAGCTTATCAAAAATGGAGAAAGCTCTAAAGGTAATCAATCTTCAGCTTTATACACGGATAAAAGCAAGTCTAAAGATAACAAAGGAAAGGCAAAGAAAGTGGATGATGAAGCAGGTACATATCAAGCTAACTATGCAGGTAGAGGAAGACATGGCAGAGGTAGAGGAAGAGGAGGTAGACAAGGCAGGGGGAGATCCCAAGACTCCAACTCATGTTCTATTTGTGGATTAACTAATCATACAACTGAAAATTGCTTTAGGAATTCCAGGAATCAAAGAGGCAGAGGATACAATAGAGGAAGTTATGGCTACTCAAGAGGAAGGTTCAACAACTACCATGGCAACTACAACAACTACAATCATTCAAACTATCAAGGAGGCTACAAAGGAAGGAGAGACTACAATTACTACACAGAAGACTCAAACAAAGAGGATTCATTATTGATCATGAACATGGCTATGCCACAAGGTAAATCTGATGAGCATGTTTTCTACATAGATTCAGGTTGTTCAAATCATGTGGCAGGAAATGTGGCACTCCTATCAGATTTAGAAGATCCAAGGAATAAGCATGAGGTACAAACAGGAGATGATACAAAACATCCTGTGGAGAAAATAGGCAATGTCAAAGCACCTGATGGAAACATCAACCTAGTCAGTAAGGTACTCTATGTCCCTACCATAACAAAGAATTTGATAAGTGTTGGGCAGATAGTAGAGAAAGGGTTGCAAGTCAGGTTCACAAAAGCAGGAGCATTTGTTGAAGATCCAAGTCAAGGATTCAGAAGAATTGCAAAAGGTGAAAAGACAGGTAGATTGTTCACATTTGAATTACAGGACACTAGAAACATTGCTCTCTTTAATTATGGTAGTCAGACACTCACAGAATTGGAAGTATGGCACAAAAGGTTAGCACATATTGGTGAAAGGTCATTAAAGCAAATCTGCAGGGACCAAAGTGTACTTGGACTTCCTAATTTGTCAAAACAACATATGATTTATAAGTGCAGTGCATGTCAATTTGGAAAGTCTCACAGGTTACCATTCATGAAGAAAGGTTATATGCATGGAGATCTCTTGGAGTTGGTTCATACAGATGTATGGGGACCAAGCAAGGAAGCTTCAATATCAGGATCAAGGTATTATGTTTCCTTTATTGATGATTGCAGCAGATGGACTATCCTATTCTTTATGAAACACAAAGATGAAGTTTTTTCATGTTTCAAAAGATATTTGGCTCTTGTGGAGAATCAAACAGGTAAATCACTAAAAAGGCTAAGGTCAGATGGAGGGGGAGAATACTTCTCCCATGAGTTTGATTCTTTTCTTCAAGAAAGAGGAATCAAAAGAGAGGTAACTACAAGGTACACTCCTGAGCAAAATGGAGTGGCAGAAAGGAGGAATAGGACAATTGTTGAAGCTGCAAGGTCGATGTTAAATGAAAAGCATTTACCTAATTACTTATGGGCTGAGGCTGTATCTACAGCCACTTACTTGATTAACAGGTTGCCTTCAAAATCCCTTGATGGGATGACTCCATATGAGGCTTGGAATGGAAGAAGACCAAGTTTAGATCATTGTAAAATTTTTGGATGTATTGCTTTTGCTCATGTTCCTTCACAGGTTAGAGGCAAGATGGATCCAAAAGCAGAAAGGTGTGTATTTATTGGATATGACAACAATCAAAAGGGCTACAGGTTATATAACCCTACCAACAAAGGATTCTTGGTAAGCAGAGATGTAGTTTTTGATGAGAACAATTCATGGTATGAAGATTCATGCAGGAAGGTCAATTTACCATATGATCTTGAAGAAGATTTTCCAAAGCTTGGTAGAGAACAATCAAAGATTGAAGAACAAGACACCTCAGAGGATGATGAAGAATGTCAGATGGAAAAGATCAAAGCATGGAAGTCTAAAGGTAAAGCAAAATTGCAGGAACTTGAACATGAGGCAGAATCATCAAATCATGGCCTAAGAAGATCTATGAGGGAAAAGAAAAAACCAGAAAGGTATGGGTTTGACACCTCATTAGTAACTAAACATTCTATCTACATAGCACAGGACATAAACCAAGAGGAGCCATCATCATTTGAAGAGGCCAAAGCAAAAACAGAATGGAAGCATGCAATGAAGGAAGAGATTGAAGCACTTGAGGAAAACAACACTTGGGATTTGGTGCCCAAGACTTCATCCATGAAGGTAATAGGCTCAAGATGGGTCTATAAACTCAAGAAAAATTCTGATGGTTCAATTAACAGGTATAAGGCAAGGCTTGTGGCAAAAGGCTTTGCACAAACTCAGGGAATTGATTATGAGGAGACTTTCTCTCCTGTGGCAAAGATGCCTACTATTAGGGTTTTGCTTAGTATTGCCTCTTCCAAGAATTGGAAGATACTTCAACTAGATGTAAAGAATGCATTTTTGAATGGTTGGATAACAGAAGAGGTATATATGGCACAACCACCTGGTTTTGAGAATCAAGTTTATCCTGATTATGTGTGTAAACTTAACAAAGCATTGTATGGTCTCAAGCAAGCTCCAAGAGCTTGGAATTTCAGGCTTGTTTCATTCTTGCAGGACAAAGGCTTTCAACCAAGCAAAGCAGATCCTTCACTCTTTATTAAAAAGAGTAATTCCGAGGTCATCTACCTATGTGTATATGTAGATGATATTATATTGACAGGAAATGATGCAGATGGTATGAAGAAGATCAAAGATCAGATGAGAGAAGAGTTCAAGATAAGTGATTTGGGTTCACTTACCTACTTCCTAGGTTTGGAAGTTGTCTACAAAGATCATGGTTTGTTTCTCACTCAAAGAAAGTACATTAAGGACATGTTGGCAAAATTCAAGATGCAAGATTGTAAGATTGCAGGTACTCCAATGGAGGTTAATCACAAATTGAGCTCACATGAAGGTGTACTCATAGAGGACATCACATCATATCAAAGTCTAGTGGGTAGTCTCAACTATGCCACATTGACAAGAGTAGATATATGTTACAGTGTGAGTGTGCTAAGCCAATTTATGCACACACCAAGGAAACCACATATGGATGCTGCCAAAAGGATACTCAAATATCTCAAAGGAACCATAAATGAGGACTTTACTATCCTTATGTATCTGATTTAGGTTTGAAGCTATTTTCTGATGCAGATTGGGCTGGCTCCAAGGAAGATAGAAGGAGCACTTCAGGTTATCTTACCTTTGCAGGTTCAAAGCTTATTTCATGGTCATCCAAGAAGCAACCCACAGTTGCTCTCTCTTCTACTGAAGCTGAATATAGAGGTCTTGCCATAGCTACACAAGAAGCTATGTGGATGAAGACATTATTCAAAGATCTTGGATTGGAGTTTGGAACTCCAACTATTTTTGGTGACAATATGAGTTCTATTCATTTGGCTGCTAATCCTATTTTTCATGCAAGGACTAAACATATTGAAGTTCATTATCACTATGTACGAGAGAAGGTTCTAAGCAAAGAGATTCAAATATCATATGTGTCCACTCATCAACAATGTGCAGATATTCTAACCAAAGCATTGGATGGTACAAAGCTTTGCAAATTCAAGGCTATGATTGGTTTGCAGGTAATCTTGGAAGATTGAAGACCTCAAGCATACTTGGCTTGAGGGGGAGCTGTTGGAGCAAGTCTATGACAAGCCTAAGTATTGGCTTGAGTCCCACAAAGTCATAGAAAAAGCCTTAAAATGAAGACTATGTAAAGTTCACTTGTGAACTACCTCTTGTAACTTTTGAAGAGTTTACTTAATGTAAAAGTAAGAGAATCTTAAGTGGTTGAGTCCACTTGATCAAGAATGGAAAGAGGAGCCACGAACTCGTGATTTGTGGTAGGTAGAGAATCAAATCAATCATTGATTGATTGGAGAGTGATTGAGGGAAGTTAGCCTCCCAAACTCAACTATAAATAGATGGCAGTTTTAGTCGTGGTTAGAGAGACCTATGTGAAGACCTCCAAGAGCTGAGCTTTATGCCATATCAAGGTGTGATTACAAGGCACACATATGTATCAGTAAGTCATTGTATTGTACAAGCAATATACTTTCATTTTCATGATTATTTGAGTTCATCTTTCCATGTTCTTGTGATGTGTACTACTCACTGCCATTACTTCAATTTTTCTCAGTCAGCTTGCAGAGATTGTTTCTCTGCACTTGGTTCATCATTTTCAGTGATTTAACTTGGTAAAGTTAGCTCTATAAGGCTACTATATGCTCACAAATTTTCATATCATTTGGATGTTGGAATCTTCAGTTATGTTCATTTGAAGTCAATAGGGTATGTTCATCTTCACTTCTCTGTCAGGTACCCGACTTTTTCAGTCATCTTGTCAGAGTCATTTCTCAGTGTTTACTCATCCAAATTCAATGATTTTAAGCTTGTTGGATTCCGCTCACTGTCTAGTATAAGCATACAAATTTTCATGATCATTGAATTCTTACATCTTGAGTTATGTTAATTTTTCTACTCACTGGTCTATTTCTGTAGCAGCCCGTGAAAATCGGGATGATGTCATCACTTGTTAAAAGTCATTCTCAGTGTGTGGTTTGTTATTTTTGATGAGATTACTCTCTAAAGTTATCTCTTTAAGCTACCTAGCCTTCCCCAAGAGGAATTAATCTAATTGCTGCTGTGCTCAGAGAATTATGTAAAACACTGGACAGGTGTATTAACCAAGAATAGCAAGTTTTCACCTCTGAGCTAACTCCAACTTATCTGTTTTGATCTATCGTTTTGAGAGTGATCTTCCAAGGTACATAGGGTGTCTAATACATCCATTGGCAAGCTAAAAGGGCCCACCATCTACTCCTGGAGTTCATTTGGCTGATGTAGAGCAAAGATTTTGCAACACCTCTTCATCTTCAACACATACCTATCCATCTCTTCACAACATATGCATACACACACATATGCGTACATACATGCATACACATACACACATAGACACATACACACACATAGATACATACATACACATAAACACATACACACTCATAGACACACACACACACATACACACATAGACACATACACACATAATGATGCATACACACACATACATATGCATACACACACGTATGCATACATACATGCATACACATACACACACATAGATACATACACATAAACACATACACACTCATAGACGCACACACATACACACATAGACACATACACACGTAATGATGCATACACACATACACATGCATACATAGACACACATAATGATGCATACACACACATACATATGCATACACACACATATGCATACATACATGCATACACATACACACATAGACACATACACACACATAGATACATACATACACATAAACACATACACACTCATAGACACACACACACACATAGACACATACACACACATACATATGCATACACACACATATGCATACATACATGCATACACATACACACACATAGATACATACACATACACACACATAGATACATACACATAAACACATACACACTCATAGATACACACACATATACACACACACACATAGACACATACACACGTAATGATGCATACACACATACACATGCATACATAGACACACATGATGATGCATACACACACATACATATGCATACACACACATATGCATACATACATGCATACACATACACACATAGACACATACACACACATAGATACATACATACACATAAACACATACACACTCATAGACACACACACACATAGACACATACACACATAATGATGCATACACACATACACATGCATACATAGACACACATAATGATGCATACACACACATATGCATACATACATGCATACACATACACACATAGACACATACATACACATAGGTACATACATACACATAAACACATCAACACTCATAGACACACACCCATACACATAGATACACACACACATATACACACACATACACACATAGACACATACACACATAATGATGCATACACACACATACACATGATACACACACATATGCATACATACATGCATACACATATACACATAGACACATACACACACATAGATACATACATACACATAAACACATACACACTCATAGATACACACACATACACATAGACACACACACACACACATATACACACACAAACACACATAGACACTTACACGCATAATGATGCATACACACACATACACATGCATACACACATACAAACACATATACACACACACATACACACATACACACATATATGCATACATCCACACATCTATGCATACACACACATAGAGAGACATACTCACACATACACATACATGCATATATATACATACATAATGCATATGCATATGCATACATCCACACATCTATGCATACACACACATAGAGAGACATACTCACACATACACATACATGCATATATATACATACATAATGCATATGCATATGCATACATACATACATACATACATGCATACACACACACACACATATACACATACATACGCACACATATACACACACATACACACATAGATACATATACACATAATGATGCATACACACACATACACATGCATACACACATACACACATATACACACACATACATACACACACACATGCATACATACACATACTTAATGCATACACACTTACATATGTACACGTATATATATTGATTTCTAACCATTTTGTTTTATATGTTAGGTATTATGGATCCCAGTAGAGAGAGAAAGGCGAAACTCACTCTCATAAAAAGTCTTATGAGAGCAAGAGTTCCGTCTGATTCTCTAGGAGCCATAATGCGTGATTACTCAGAGGTGTCTGATGAGGAGCTGGATTATACGATCAAGATGCTTACCCAGCAATCAGACGAGGGCTCTTCTGCGGCTCCACATGCAGGAAGAGAACTAGCTGCTCATAGGTATGTTTTGTTTTCATAAACTTTTTTAATGATATTATAACACATATTTTTATTTATTTCTATCTATCTATTTTCAAGACACCTATACCACCTCCAGCACGTGATAGCAGAGCAGAGTTGCCTATGAGGACATGCATAGGCACCTTAGGATTAGAGTGCGACATAGAGCCAGAGGGGAACATTGTGTATATAGGGAATGGATTGGAGTTCAAGAGAAGAATGCGGGCACTATGCGACTCTTACCTGCGCTTTATCCACTTACAGTGGAAGTAAGTAAAAGTTTTACATATAAATTGAAATATATATCTTATGTTTTATTTACATTATGTTTTTTATTTTTGTAGTGAGCATGATGAGAGGGATAAGAAATATGTGCTTAGTTCACTTGAGACAGAGTTTGGGACAGGATGGTCCCTTAAGTGGTGTTTAAAAGAGATGCGGACACTTATGGCTCATCGTCGCGACAATGCACGGTATGCATTGCTTTTATGTATATATATGTGGATATGAGTATGTGTGTTTATGCATGTATGTATGTATATGAGAGAGAGAGAGACTAGAGGTATAAATACACGCATACACACACATGCATATATACACACAAAACACATGCATATGCACATATAGATACACATACATACACAACACATGCATACGCATAAATAAATAAATAAATAAATAAATCCTATTTCAAAAATCCTAAATTGAAAACACTAATTTCGATATTAGGGTTTTGAAATCCCTAATTTAAAAACTCTAATTCAACTTTTTAGCCATATGTTTGAAGTATATGTACACCTCCAACGTCCTACTAGAGAGATGTCTCTCCTCCCAACCTTATGCCTCTATATATAGCTACTCGAATCAACGGGGATCATAATATATGTAAAGATATATACACATCATGTAGATAGGATACATAAATATAAAATGGAGTAGATATATTATGCATCACACATACATGCCTAAATGCACACATAAATATATATATACATACTAACATATTTACATGTACACATTTACACATAGACATATATACATATATACATGTACACATCACATATACATGCCTACATGCACACATAAACATATATATACATGCATACATATTTACATGTACATATTTACACATAGACACATATACATATATACATGTACACAATTATAAACACTTGCATATATTACATGAATACATGAATATTTTACATAAATGCATATGCATATATACACATATGCATATTTAACACATGTATACATATATCACACACATGCAAACACATACATATAGATGAAATACATATATATGCATACTAACATATGTATACATATAATACACATGAATACACACACATATGCATACATACATGATAAAAATTTGCTCTTCGAAGATAAAGCTATATATAAAATAATTAGGCATACCCCCGAGCTTCATGTTCTAACTTAGAAGAACATGATTTCATCTCTCTAATAGGATTCATCGTTATTCAAGTTAATAAAAAAAACCTATTATCTGATATCCATTCAGAAGCTTCAAGTTATTGATCGATAACTAGAGTACAATTTACTATCTAATCTGCTCATATGTTTTCATTATTGTCATCATTTTGGTAAGACATCATCTTCATTAGCCTTATTGATTTCATTTATTTCTTCTATTGTTAAATCTATGTTCTCATGAATCACATCATCTATTGATGGATTAATATCTATTGATGGATTAACATCTATTTCTGGTAATTCCTCTTCCTCATCAGTAGAATCGGCATGTAGAGAATTATCCTCTTCATCAAAAAGATTAGTATCATTATCACGTATAATGATTCTAATTTCTATTTCAGATGTTGATGTATCAGTATCTGATGCTGAATCATCAAGAGGACTTTCTTCGATCTCTCTAACAATAAACTGTTCAAACAATGACCTACCTCTAGGTTGCGCATGAATGACTTGCCACCAAGGATGAGCATCTGGGTTTTTATAAAAAAATGCTTGTTCAATATGCCTAGGAAGAATATATGGTTCTTTGGTAGATCGCATTACCTTGGAAGAATCAATTGCCCAAAACCCAGATAATTCCCTTCTTAATGTAGAATTACTACCTTTATACTCCGCTCGAAACCAGTCAACCTTCAAAATGACCTATCAAAATATATAACAACAAAAACCCATTATTAGGTGCTTAAAAAAATAACTAACTCTAAAAAAAATATATAAACTTTTTTCTACCTGTTTGAATGTACGAAATGAAATTTCGTAGATACCAACAATAGTTCCTACATAACCAAGTTCGCTACTATAAGGTTCATGTCTTTTGAGCTAGCACATGATAGTTGCTTGAAAGAAGCAACAATACTAGAATCCTCTGTTTTACGTAAAGAATCAATGGCTTTGATTCTAATATGTTGTCCAAAAGCCCACATATTAGTAAACATTCGAGCCTGCAAAATAAATTCAATTAGTAAATAGAAACTAACATACATATATGAAAAAAATAAAATATTATTTTAATAAAATTACCTTTCGTTCACAAACTATCATTAACTCTCTTTGCTCATCTGAGATTTCTTCATTATTTGCGTTGGCACGTTGCAAACGACTATATAGCCAATCCGTGAAAGAAGGTATATCTGTAATCTCATTATTATCGAGATTACGTCTAGATCTTTTGTTTTTTCGCCTTTTACTTCGGAGACTTTGAAGTTCCTCGTACTCGCTAAGGAATGCTTACATGCATTCGCTATTATATGCTACAAAAGTAGAAACATCATTTTTTTCTTGAAATGTAAATAAGAATGGAACCCCCTTACCTGATAATACCTCATCTGTTATTTTTGAAGAAGACTCGTTGGTCCATGCACGTGGAGCTTCTTCATGAACTCTTTCAAGGTACTCACTAACGTAATACATGCACTCTTCAAGCATCCAACCCTTTGCCACGGATCCTTCTGGTTTTGCTCTTTGTCGCACATAACCTTTTAGTATTCTCATAAATCGCTCGACCCAAAACATCCATCGAGTGTTGACAACACCTGCAATCTCTATCTCATCTACAAGATGGACTAATAAATGAACCTGAATATCAAAAAATGAAGTAGGAAGTTCTTTTTCCATCAAACAAAGTAGCTCTTTGCATTCACGTTTTTTTTGTGGGATCGAATTTTTATTGATCTCTTTGGATGTAATCCACCTATACATATCATAAAAACAATTATAAAGAAGTTAATTAAAAAATAAAAGATATCCAATATTCATACATATTAAATATAAAAGTATCATAATTACCTTATAAGTGATCCAAGACGATAGATCACATCTCGTACTCCTTTCGTTGTACATCCATCAATTACCAAAGGTAAAATATGTTTCAAAAAGTTATGCCAGTCATGGGTCTTTAACCCAGATAAGCTCTTATCATCCATAGTAAACATGTTTTGAAACGATGCTCCATATCCTGTAGGACTCTTAATCAATTGAATTCTATTGTTGATAGTCTGTATCTCTTTTGTTGTAAGTACCCAAGGATCAGATGCATAAGTCGTTTCTTGTCGATGTCTATCAAAAACTGGCCATAACTTTGGTTTGGATTTTTTATCTTTCAAATCATTCCTTGATGATGTGGTATCTTTTAGTCCAAGAAGCTGATGCCATAGTGAATAACCAATATTTTTTAATATATGCATAGGATCAAGAAGATGACATACTTTTAACTCTTTCCAATACTCCAAAGAATACCATATTGATATGTTCTAAGCGAGTGCCAATTTTCCTTTACCTCTGTTCACATACTCATTATCTGAATCATCACTGAAGATTTCTACTTCTGGGCAATACATACATATAACATAAACATACATATACATATCCACATATATACGTACACACACATGCATGCATATACACTCATTCATACAAAATACATGCATTTATCCCACAATAATATGTAGTTGTGTATATGTGAATATGTGTGTATGTGTAAATGTGTATATGTGAATATGTGTATGTGTAAATGTGTATATGTGAATATGTGTGTATGTGTAAATATGTATATGTGAATTTTTTGTTTATGTAGATAATCAAATTATTAATATCAAATATCATTATTTGTAGATTCTGATCAATCAGATGGAACTCCACCACCGTCTCCTCTTCGTGCAACGACTTTATACTGTAAGTATATGAAATATTTAATTTTAAATATATTTGATGGATACATAACTTTTATTTTTTTTTATGTTTCTTATTATGTGCAGATTCTGATCAATCAGAGGGTACTCCACCACCTCCTACCCATGCAACGATTTCACATGTGTCCTCCGATAGGAATTATGATGAATTTTACTATGAAGAGCATATTATATGTTGGTGTAACTCTTGTTATGGCACGTATCGAAGACCACGATTGGAATGTATTGAACATGAGGCAGAGTATGGTACTTTTGAGCGTGCACATCACCTAGTCAACGTGATAATGCTTGGGTATGTATTTTCTATATATATTAATGTCATTATTTTATTTAAAAACCATATATAAAATCAAATTATTGTTGATATACAGGAATACTTGCTCGATGATGATGATGATGATGATTTTTCTCATAATGTTAATATACCTCGTACACGTCATGGACTTGTTGTTCATCAATTACAAGCAGAGGTTTCTAGAAATCCTCTACCTCCTGGTTTAGAGAATGAAACGACTGGAGATTATCCATTGCCAGCTCGTGATCGTTCTTTAGTACAAACATATGATAGAAGAAGATATGGAGGATGGAATAGAGGACCACTTCCTTTAGATGGAGAGGTTTTCAACTTTTGGGGTAATCGCTATATGATTGCTCCATCCACTATTACTAATGCTGGTCGTGGTCTCTTTATTGTAGAGGATTTGTATGTGCCCCCGAACTCTGAAGTCACTCTTATGTCATTTTGTGGTCCTATATATGGATGGGGAGATTGGCATCGACTTTCACGTTATGTTCAAAGCATGAGTACTTATGGAATATGCTTGAACGCAGCATCCCTTACTAGTAGAAGGATTTTACATGCAGAAAATGAAAGATTATATATTGATGGAAGACCTTACACACATGGAAATATAGCAGGTTTAATAAATAGTAGTCGAGGGTTACATAATAGTTCAAGGACTAATTGCACATTTGAGGAGCTTAATTTTATATTTGAAGTTTACTTTTATTCATTTATGGAATACTAATGAGTTTTATTTATATGTGTAGATTCCAACGTATGATGTTGATGATATTCGTCCACAGCATTCACAATTACCAGTAAGACCAAGATTATCAGAAGCTTCCATGAGGAGGCTATGCAAAACTAATCCTGTGCAATATGCAAAGTTGAAAGATCTATATTCAAAAGACAATAAAGTACAAGATTTATGTGACAATGATGAAGATGATGGCATGGCAGATTTTATTGAGGATTGGTATCAAAATGACAGTGAGAGCATTGATATTTCTAAAAATGAGAAATATCTTCGAGAGGAATGTCTAAAATTTTTAGAAATATCTTCGAGAGGAATGTCTAAAGAATGTTTATGAAGGAAGTCGTTTGACACGACTAAGTACGAGCTTACTTATTCTCAACCTTCAAAATCGTTTTGGATCGAGTAATGCATCTGTTTCGACACTATTAAGGTATAATTTTCATTTTTCTATCTATTTATATATATATATACATATATATATATATATATATATATATATATATATATATATATATATATATATATATATATATATATATATATATATATATATATATATATATATATATACATGCATGTTTTTATTCTTACTTTAGATAAGATAAGAAGAAGAACTTGAATTGAATGGATACGATTGTTTGTTTTGGAGGATATGACTGATTTGTCGATTCACACATATGTTCAGTTTGAAAGTGTGAATCGACAAATCATTCTATGTGCATGTGCATGTGTATGTATATGTATGTATGTGCATGTGCATGTATAAGTGTATATGTGTGTATGAGTATGTGCATATGCATGTGTATGTACGTATGTGTATATGTATAACTCTATGTGTATATGTGTGTATGTGCATGTATATGTGTATATGTAGGTATGTGCATGTGTGTGCATGTGTATATGTGTTTTAATACTTTAATTATTTAATCATTCATATGTGTGTACCTAAGTGTATATGTATGTGTGTGTATATGTATGTATGTGCATGTGTATGTGTGTGTATATGTATGTATGTGCATGTGCATGTATAAGTGTATATGTATGTATCAATATGTGCATGTTCTTGTGTATGTGTGTGTATATGTATATGCATGTATATGTATAAGTCTATGTGTATGTGTGTGTGTGTGTGCATGTATATGTGTATATGTAGGTATATGCATGTGTGTGTGCATGTGTATATGTGTTTTAATACTTTAATTATATAATTCATTCATATGTGTGTACCTAAGAGTATATGTATGTGTGTGTATATGTATGTATGTGCATGTGTATGTGTGTGTATATGTATGTATGTGCATGTGCATGTATAAATGTATATGTGTGTATGAGTATGTGCATGTTCTTGTGTATGTGTGTGTATATGTATATGCATGTATATGTATGTGTGTACACATGTATATGCATGTATATGTATATGTGTGTATATGTATATGTATATGTATATGTGTATATGTATATGCATGTGTATATATATGCATGTGTATATGTATGAAACATGCATGTGTATGTGGATGTGCATATACATGTATTTGCATATATGTTAATGTGTGTATGTGTGTGTGTATATATATATATATATATATATATATATATATATATATATATATATATATATATATATATATATATATATATATATATATATATATATATATATATATATATATATATATATATACACACACACAATAATGTATGCATGGACGTCTCTTTATGTGGTTGTAGGAATGTTTGTGCATATGCATGTGTATATGTGTGTATGTCTAAGTGTCTGTGCACATATATCTATGTGTATATATGTGTGTGTATGTGCATGTGTATATATGTATATGTGTGAAAGTGCATCTTCATCATGTATAAGTGTATGAGTGCATATCAATAAGTGTGAGTATGCTATGTAATGAAAATAACACAATTCAAATAATCTACAAAGAATAGAAATTGTACTTACAATTGTTAGCCATACTTTTTTCTTGGTTAGCTTCTTGAATAACCTGCAGTAAAGAGAGAAAGAAAAGAGAGAGAGAGAGAGAGAGAGAGAGAGAGAGAGATCTAGAGAGAGAGATCTAGAGAGAGAGAGATCTAGAGAGAGAGAGAGAGATCTAGAGAGAGAGAGAGAATTCAAAGAGAGAAAGATGTAGAAAGAGAGAAACAAAGACAGAGGGAGACAATAAGAGAGAGCTTAGGCAAAACAACAATTCTGCATATACTTGCTTCAGCTCGTAAGCGCACCGCAATTGAGAATGTTGGAGAGCTCTTCGATTGGATGCGTGAAAATGCCGATTGCAGAGCCTCCAACGTTTTAATTTTTATTCGTCAACAGATCGTCGTGTAAGCGATGCTATTCATCGTCCAATAGGGGACAATTTTACCGTAGCTTATGCGACAGCGAGTAACGTCTCCTAAGCAATGCAAAAAAGCGTCGCTTATGCGACGCTTTTAAATTGCGTCATTTTAGCGACGTTTTGAATCCCGTCGCGTCACAAGTCGCAAATACCGTCGTTTTTTGCATCGTTTAATCGACGGTCGGCGCACGACGCTAATTACGATGCAAGTTGCAATTTTATAGCGACGAAATTCTGTCGCCTTAACCGTCGCTATACGCCCGTATTTCTTGTAGTGATTCTTTCATTCAAGGCTATTATACTTGAATAGGCTTGACTTACTTTTGGAGTTTAACTTCATAAACTCCCAAAATTCTTTACCCTCTTACTTATCCAAATTTATTGTTCCACATAAAATTTGGCTATGCATTTTATTAAAAAAAATGCATCTACTTAGGAGGATAAAGGATAGCCTTTTCTAGGGTAAGTGTCATGTTCATTCTATTTACCCTTTTGTACATACAACTAGGTGTATTAAATTGGTTCAAGGAGGTACATTTCTACACCTCATAATGAACCTAAGACCTTAATCTAAATGGTCTTATCTTTAAGGCTTATCGTGATGTTTCCTATAGGATCTTGAGCCTATTTTCTCTCTAGCCATCAGAGAAAAAATCTCAATGGGAGTTAGTTCTCAGTGTCCCATACCAGTGAGTTCTTTCTCCAATCCATAGAACGACATCCTTAACCTTTCCACATTCTTTGCCCTTATCTCTTCAATGCTTTCTTATCATTTACCATGATCATGAATTCCATCTTGGAACTCCTTGGCATCATTTTCATGAGAGCAAAGACTAAGGTTTCTAATGTCAACAAGCAACCCAAACTCACTCAAGAAAATCTTGTAGATTTGGTGTACTGATCCCCCTTGGGATATAAAAACCCAAGCTATCGGGTACTAGATGAGTAGCAAAAGATAGGCTTAAGTGATTTCAAATGCTTAGCTCTTGGATTTTGCATAAATATGCTCCTCTAAGAGACAAAAAGCTTAATATCAAAATTAGTGATGCATACAAAAATAAAGCATCTAATAAATATCCAACATCATGAACACTCAATCAAATGTATTTAGTTTGACACAGTGCAATTCCGCCATCAACTTATAAAAATGAGGCATGTATCAGCCTTAAAATTACATTATATTTAAAATGAGACATACAAATCAGCCTTAAAATAAAAAATATGCATCTTATTACGATTACTGAACAACATATATGATCCACATAAAAAACCATGATAAGATGAACATGATGTGCACATTTCACACACAAGGTTCTTTTAGTTGGACTCTTTTGAAATCCATGTACTACTGAGTAGGCATGTATCTTCTCATATCAAGCATGCAGTTTTTTATTTAATCCATTGAATGTGTTCTTTAACCTACACACTTTTCTTTCATGCCCTTTTTGCACAAAACTACGGTGCTAAAAACATGCACTTCTTCATGCAAGTGCTCATTCAAGAATTCAATCTAGACGTCAACTGATGTACATTCCAACCATTGTGATTTGCAATCACACAAATTCTATGAAAGCTTGTCATACAACACATAAGTGCAAAGTAATGTCAATACCATTTTCTTGCGCATAACATTTCTCTACAAGCCTAATCTTATAACAATCAACACTATCAACAGACTTGCATTTCAACTTATAGATCAATTTAATGCCAATGGTCTTCTTGAGAAGAGGCAATTCATATAAGTAGCAAGTATAATTCTTCATTATAGCATCAAATTCTAGTTGTATAGTAGCCATCCAATGTTTTGAATTTTGTGCTGCATCAAAAGAAATAGGCTCATTCTTTTCACCTAGATACAACCATATTTCATAATAATCAAATGCAAAGGAAGCACCGTTGAAGCCTAAATGAGTATGGTAAAAAAAATATCCATCTAGCATACTATCTCTTTTTCCTCATCAATATTCGTTCTCTCATCAGTAAGTGCATCATGAATATTTGTGTCAAAAGTGGAATGATTTGTGCTTTCATTCAAAACTTGCAAAGGCTGAGAAGTTTCCTCATTGGGAGATCATTTTACTATCGTCTATTGAAAAGGGACAAGAATGTATCATTCAAATCCTTTGAGTTCATTGATGTCTCGTTGATACATGAAAGTAAAGGTTTCACAATTATAGAGAATGCATTCAATTTGTAAGTGATATAGGTCATAACCTTTTATCTCATATCTGTACTCAACAAAAATACCTTTGATAACCTTAATATTCAATTTGATGTGGTATTACTTAGGAACCAACGCATATGCTAGATATAAAACAGAAAACAAGAAGTTGAGTACTATATAACTTGCAATCATGTCAAGCTTCATAACGAGTTGTAGAATGTAATGCTTTTGAAGGGCACATATTAAGTATTGGAAGCCAAGCTCTAACCTTGTAAGCATCAACTGGTCAATGCTGGGTGCCAAGTGCAGCCTCATTATGTAAAGGAATGATTATGATCTTCAACCACCCAGACTCAAATTGAAATGACATCAAATATATCTCAATCAATCTCAACAATCAAAGTTAGATGTGATAAGCTAGAAACTCGGAAAAGTACTCCTAACCACTGAGGGATATTTTCACTATTGTAGATTTATTTTAGTAGTGATGAGCATACATGATATATGTAACATTCGAATGATACTTGAACTTATCACGAGTAACTTAGAAAGGAGTAAATGCCCAGTTGAAGATAGAGACCTTGCGTACCATATCTTCAGTGAACGTGTATTTGGACGACATCAAACAGTCCAAATATTGTTAAGTACTATTATACCATTAATGCTTATTCATTAGAAAATTATTGATAATATCAAATTATATTGTTAAGTACTATTATACCATGAATGCTTTATTCATTAGATTATTAATGAACATCATAATGTAATAAGTGCTGCTGTGATAAGTCTGTGTGTGTGAAGTCCTCACTGAATGTCAAATTCCGCATGAGCTATTGTCTTAGTCAGTTTATGAATGCCCTTCCTTGATTTCAAAATCTTGGACCATTTTTAGCAGCCCAAGTAACAGATTATAAAGAGTTATATTAATTGCAGTCGTATAACTAATTCTCATCATACAATTAGTGATGGGTTGGTAGAAAATAGTGAACCACGTTTTTAGCATTAATGCTTAGTCTGTGTGTGTGGCGTCCTCACTGAATGTCCAGTTCTGCATGAGCTATGGTCTTCGTCAGCTTATGAATGCCCTTCCATGACTTCCAAGACTTGGACCATTTTTAGTAGTCGTATTAATTGCAGTCGTATAACTAATTCTCATCATACAATTAGTGATGCGCTGATAGAGAATGGTGAATCATGGTTTTAGCAGTCCACTAACAGATAATAAAACTTTGTATTACTCAATTCTCATCATACAAGTAGTGTTGCATTTATGGAGAATAGTTAATGCTGTAGTGGACTGACTGTGTGTATCACGTCGTCATCGAATGACCAACCCCGCATGAGCTATCGAATTTGCTTTGTCGATTTCACGAACTTTGGACGACCTTTACTTTTTGAAACTGCGAGAAATTGTATTAAATGTGACAAAGCTTTCAAGGCTCTCGAGTCTCACCACTCACATAAGGAAAGATCTCAGCGGAGAAACAAATTAGGAGACATCCCATGCATAATGTTCGAGGAGCGTAGCACTTCAGAAAGGACTCCCTCCAGAGAATTTCTGTTATGAGATTAAAAAGGCTAGAATTGCGAGGGAGGGCATCATACATAGAGTACAATCTCATGAGACCAACGATTCTGAGGGCAGCCTTTGAATTGGAAGTAGAAATGCCTCTGCCGTTACCAAAACTAACTTGATTCCTCTTCTTTCGTATAAACCAGAGAGTAACACTTCTCCAAAGTGCACAAGCAAAGGATCTAACCTGTAGAATTCACCAAGAAGAACTTTGTACCTTGTCCGCCATCAGGGATGAAGATTACTGCAATAAGAGTTGGCCACATGTGAGAAAGCTATGGAGACTTTAACACCCAGGAAGAGGTGCTACATACCTTCCATCCCTCAACATCTATTACAGTTTCCATCCCCAAAGCCACATTGTTTCGCCTTTAAGTCAGTCCATGTCCCTTTCTGTGTTATAAGCTACTATTGTAGGTGTCAAATACAATGGAACGTGTACCTCAATCTGCAATTGACTTTTACTCAAAGAGACTGTAAGAAAAAATAGCACAACAGATCAGACCAATCGAGATAGATGAGAAAAACAAAAACTTAGAGGAAACACTCACTGAGAGATAGAGAACTCAAATTCTAAAGTTTCCAAGAGGAATGCAGCTACAAAAATGGTGTTGTCCACTCCTACGCTGCCAACATGGAGTTTAGATGGCAATCTAGACAGACTCTAAATGAAGGGCTTACTTGTGCAATGTTGTATAAAGCTTCACGTAGGTCATGCTTATATACCTATTTCAATCGGAGTTGCCCAATAGAATCTACAATGAGGGGGAGGAGTGAAGAATATTTTACCTTCAGTCCAACTAGAAAACATCCCACAAGTTGGACTTCCAACAGGAACAAAGATTTCAGGGCAAGTAATTATATCCCACATTTCACAGTCTCTCTTAAACCTGTAACTCTTAACCAAAAGAAGGTTAGCCAGATCAAAGCGAGTGATTGAGAGAGAGAGAGAGAGAGCATATATGATACATGTAATATTCGAATGACACTCGAAATTATCATGAGGAATGCGCTATCTCAATTCCAAGAGCTCTTTTGGACATTTGAACGTGTATTTGCACAATCTCAAATAGTTCATAACCATATGACAATTATATCGTTAAATACTATTATACCATTAATGCTTATTCATTAGATTATTAATGAACATCATAAGTCTGTGTGTGTGACGTCCTCACTGAATGTCGAATTCCGCATGAGCTATGGTCAAAGTTATGCCATCCCAAAGGTCAAAGTTATGCCATGAGCTATGGTCTTGGTCAGCTTATGAATGCCCTTCCTTGATTTCAAAATCTTGGACCATTTTTAGCAGTCCAAGTAACAGATAATAAGACTTGTATTAATTGCAGTCGTATAACTAATTCTCATCATAGACAATGGTGAATCACGTTTTTAGCAGTCCACTAACAGATAATAAAACTTGTATTAATTGCAGTCATATATTCAATTCTCATCATACAATTAGTGTTGCATTTATGGAGAATAGTTAATGCTGCAGTGGCCTAACTGCGTGCATCACGTCCTCATCGAATGTTTAGCCCCGCATGAGCCATCTTGCTGAGCTATCGAATGCACTTTGTCGATTTCACAAACTTTTGAGGCCCTTTTCTTTTTTTTTAATATAAAGGAATTTGGGCCTTAGCCTACTCTCCCGGACTTGTATTAAATAAAAGGAAAAGAAAAGTACACGTAAAGGGAACTAGTGCCCATGGGACCCCCAAAGTCCCACACAGCAGGGATAGATCTTACAGAGTTTAGATGGCATTACAAAGAAGGTTAATCACCTTCTCATCACCCTCATGTGGGGCCCACTTGGGTTTAAGCTAGTTGTTGATCAAAAGGAGCACTTTATGATGCCTGAAGGGGAGGAATTTCTTACAATTGGTGATTCTTTTACAGAGGAGGAACAACGATTTCTCAATCGACCACTCTTTGGAGGAGTCGCGAAAGTTAATAAGCACATCTTTCCTGCCAGATCTTCCTGAGGACCTCCCCTCTGATGGCATTCTAGAGAGTCGTCGAGCAGCCGATTGCTTCTGCTAGCAGAGCTTGTTTCTAGTTGATATGCTTATTAAATTCTAATTTTCTTTTTGACAATCTGCCAGAGCCCATTGGAGTTGGGACAAGTAAAGAAGATGTGACCAACCTCTTCAATGGACTGGCAGCAGTGCTTGCACCAGGGAGATGCCCCACAGATATTGCTAGCCTTTAGGTTGTTCTAGATTCCCTGATGAAGAATTTTCCATAAGAGGACATACTTTTTGTTTTCTATGAGAGGGTGCGAGATAGCCATGAACTTCATATCCCATCGCAGCCGCGTCCACGAGAGGTACCACTTCTTGTTGAGGTTGATCTGATAATCAATGTTTTCTTTGATATTCACAATTTTTGCTAGGCAATTACCATTATGCCATCTGAAACCCAGTGGCCATGGTGAGTCATGTCCCATGAGAAGATGGACTTTAGAGTGGTCCCAGACAAGACATTTGCTTTGTAAAATATTCCATTCTTCATAGGTAATGCTGACGCTAGGGTCAATATCCTCGAAGTTGATCCATTGGTTGGTGTCTTGTTTCCAGAGATGTTTCCATTTTCTGAAGCCCTTATTCTAGAGCCTCTTGGCACCTCAAATGTTCCAAGATTCCACGTTCTTGATGCCATGGATCCGAAACCAGATAGATTCATTCTATCTGATACTAGCCGTCCACTTCCAATCTTCATTGATTCTTATAAAGCTTTTGACTTTATTCCAACTCTTCCATAGGGAGCATAGCAAATTCGAGCCTTTTGGGAAAACTAGGATCGAGGAAAAAAAGGGTCAGAATGTCATGATTCTTCCAATTCGGGAATCCCACAAAAGCCAACGCAATCTTGTTTTTGAAGATCAATTTGGCCCACGAAGTCTCTCCATTGCACCACTCCTTAATCATCCATTTTGCCACAAGTTTGTTAGCCATGCTCCTAATTTCTAGAATACCAAGGCCCCCACTATCCCTTTGGCTAGTGTAGATGGACCATTTGATTTTAGGCAGCCCCCTTGTGTTCCCATCGAAAGGAAGTTTCTACAAATACTTTCCAATTTGGATAGCTCTTGCTCTTTCGGTCTCCAACAAAAGAGGAATTAAATGGTGGATGAAATGAGGAAGGTGTTAATAACCATTGTGCAACCCATGAGATTGATTTGCATACCTCTCCAATAGTTTAGCTTGCTTTTGAGTTTGGCTAGGACCCAGTTCCACTATTGCTCCAATGAGATACCACAGCCCAACCGAATCCCAAGAAGCCAAAAATTTTGGCCTCGAGGAATGTTTTGACAGCCATGTTCAAAGAGAAGGTTAGGTTGGATCCTGATGAAAGTGGTCTTTGAGTGGTTGATTCTTGATCCAGAGGCTTCTTAGAAAGTATCCAGGCACCTCCAAAATGTCTCTAGGCTATACAGTCATTGTGGACAAACGTGTTCATATCATCAGCAAAAAGTCTCATGGTGATCTGGCCATGATTATGGGGCAACACAAGACCTTTGATATTACCAACTTCCACATGTTATTCAACCAGTCGGCTAAGCCCTTGCGTGGAAATTGCAAAGAGAAGGAGAGCCAATGGGCACCCTTTTCTAATCGATCATTTTAGTTTGATCACCTTCGAAAGCTGGCCATTAACATTAATTTGAGTCGATGCATTACCCAATAGGTTCCAGATCATCTTGGTGAATTTCTGGCTGCAACTGAGATCTTTAAGTGATTGCAAAATATAGTCCCATTCTAGCCTGTCCTAAGCTTTGTCAAAGTTGATCTTGAAGAACACCACATCTTGCCTTGACTCATCCGCAAAGTCGAGACCTTCCCAAATATCAATTATGGCTTCCAATATTGACCTGCCTTTGACAAATTATTTTTGTTCCTCGCTTAGCCAAACTCTTAGATGATTGGAAATTCTATTGGCTATGACTTTAGCAATGATCTTATATCCCGTTTGAAGCATCGTAATCAGGCGTGAGTTCTCAATTTTGTTCTTTTCCCCCTTTTTGTGGATTAAGTTGATGAGGCAAGTCGGAAGCATGCTAAACTCGAGCGCTTCTTGCCAAACCAAACAGAGGGGTGGCAATCACCAAATTGAAGGACCTAAAGAACTCATTAGTGAGCCTCTCCAGCCCCCGGATTTTCCCATTGGGAAGGGCATCAATGAATTCAGTGATTTCTTTTTTCGAGATAGGGGCATCAAGTAGGGATCGAAGGTTGCATGGGATCCTATGAGAGGATACCCTAGAGATGGCCACCATGTAGTCTTGTCTATGAGGGGAGAGAGGATTCGAGATCCCCAGGAGTCTCGTAAATTTTTTTTCAATGATTCTAATATTTTCTTCTTTCGCATTGCATACATCACCATTTGAGTCTAGCAATAAGGGGATCAATTCTCTGTTTTGTTTCCTTTTAAGAATGCTACACATCTCTTTGGTGGGCTTCTTGGCTTTGCCAGCTCACCACTCCTTAAAGAATATTTGCAAATTTTTCCTTTGTATTTCTTCCTTGTATCTCAGCAGCGCTCTGATCCTTGATAGACCCCTCTGGGATTGAGCTTTTCCTTTATTCACTTCCTCCTCAAGTCTTTAGAGTCTATGATATAGAGCTTCTCTACGTCCATGTTGAACAGTCTAGAGCATCTTCCTAGTTATTATCATGATCTACCATAACTTATCGATCACATATCTCAAGCTCTAGGCTAGGGACGAACAGATGGCCAATGCCTCCTTCCTCACTTCAGCAATTTCTTGATGCACAGAGTGGAGAGAGAAAGAAGTCGAGCAAGCATGAAACCAAGGAGCCTTACGGGTTTTGGTGAGAGGTTGGAATGAGGTTATAATCGGGCAGTGATCAGAGATTGCAAGGACATTGCATTGTGAGAGGGAAGGACAACCCCATTGATGAATAATGCTCTAAGCAATGTAGCTTCTATCCACTTTAGCTTTCCTCAAGTCCTCACCCGCTTGGAGGTCTGCCCATGAAAAGCCATTCAAATCTTTGAATTTGACCAGATCCAAGTGCAATTTGGTTTTGTCCCAAGTTTCTTTCTCACAATTGTCACTGGCTCGACCCTTGTTGTTCCATCTGTCCGAAGGGTCCTCCACCATATTGAAGTCACTAAAAATCATCACATTGAGGGGGAGCGAGTCCAAGGAGGCCCAAGTGTCCAGTCTCTCCAACTCCCCGTTTGGGGCGTACATAGAAACTAACATGAATCAAAGGGGGTCACCAAAGGAAATGGTAATCCACCAATGGCTCTGGTCTTCAATGGAGTTCTCAAGCTTTTCAAACTAGAATTGATTTATATTAATTACCGTCCTACCAGACCCTCAAGGGTGAGATGTCAAAATCCAGACATGGGTTGGGGAGACATGTCTAAGACGTTTCTAGAGGTATTGTCCATCAATTTTAGTCTCTTGAATACAGATGAATTAAGGGTTTAAACTAATATCATGAAGCCATTGACTAATGATGGTTGCTCTTGAGGGTTCAACCACCCCCTAGCATTTAATGAGATGATGTGTCACCATTGTCGTAAGTTACCCTCTTTTTGGGAATGAGCCTTTTTATGCAAGTTGATCGGGGAATAGCTCAGTGTCAAAGAAAATATGTTAATGGTTGAGGCTTCATGGTGTTGGAGATGCATTTGATGTTGTTCTCTATCAGCAAGCTATTGGATGCTTGATTTACTTGCACATAATGCAGCTTGATATTCAGTTTTTTATCTCTCATATTAGCACGTTTATGCATTGCCTAGGTGTCAAGCATTTGTAGTTGGTCAAGCACATACTTTTCTAGTTGAGTGGTACCCAACTACTTGGATTGTTTAATGCGGAAAGGGGGGATCATTAGCAGCAGATTTACATGCTTTTTTTTTTTAATCAAACTAGATTGTTTGCTATGACATTCATGTATCCACTAATGGTTTTTCCTTCATGCTTGGTACCTCATGTATATCTTAATTGAGCAAGAGGCAACCTAGTCTCTCCACCTCTAGTTGTGAGGATGAGTAGAGGATAGCCTTCACAACAACTATTGAGTGTGTTTGACTCAGAAGTCTTTTGGCTGATTTGGGTTTTGGTAATTTTTTTGCCACCATCATCTTCACTAATAGTTGGAGCAAATTGGCAATTGTAAGCAACTGTGTTCCATGCTCGCAGAAAGCACATTGAGGTGCACTATCATTATGTCAAGGAGAGGTTCTCTGCTAGAGAGATCACTTTGGCTTATGTGACCACATAGGATAATGTTGCATACCTTTTCAGAAAGGCTCTACCTACGAAGAAGTTTGAAGCTCTTCGCAAATCTTTGGGCTTCCTTCCTTTTTTGGACTGATCTCTTTCCAAATATCTTGGCACTTCCTTATACATGAGTGCCAGCTCCTTGTTCATGGCATCATTCCCAGGGGGGATTTGAATAGTGATGTGTGTGAACACATAGGATTATTGGGGTAATTTTTCCTCCTCTAGGATGTTTCCCCCCCTTATTTATATATATGCATATAACCCTCACCGATCACTTAGATTTTGTAGATTTGATTGGTAATACATTTTGTATTGTGTTGTGCTCCAAGCTTCTTCTTCTTCCTTGAGTTGATCGTGTGCTTTCATAAACCTCGAAATCCAACAACTTTTACATAGTCAAACATTGTATTGAATTCTCAATCCCTCGCATGTGTTTGAGTATGTTACTCACTAGAATGCAGGAAGAAAAAAATGCCTCTTGCATACTTCCAATTGAACTTAAGGTAGCCATATATATTTTCCTAGTTTGGCAATCATATGTCTAGTTAGCTCTCAATTGTGTTTGATTATTCTACTTCATCTCATATACATTTCTTATGTTTTATTACTTCTTTTCATATCTTATTTAGTGTTCTAAACTTGGATCAATTCTCTGATTTTTTCTCTATGTAGTCTAGGCTCAAATATTCTCCACGTGAAGTGTGATCACTATCTGTATATAGAGGGTATACAATTAGCTTACTTGATTTGTGGCATTGTTCTTTGAATGGGATTGAATATTTCAAATGTGATATCTTTAGTTGCAACCATCTTTCTGTCTAACTAGATTGTAACAATAGAACTTGGATTCATTCCATTGTATGCATGAGAAAGACATTTTTTTGTCTAGGGGCGTGAGAGTTAGTGTACTCTTGAGGCCATGTATGCTTCATGTTGAATTGGGGATAATTTAATCCCCCCCATCACCGGCATCATAGCATTTGGAAGGTTAAAGGGCATGAAAGGAGATGATGTGGATCCAAAAAAATCCATGGTTAAAGAAAATCTATTGGTTCATCCTCAAATCAATCAATTATCAAGAGGAAGTTGCATTTATGAAGACATACATCTAGGAGTCTACTTTTCTCTATATTCTTGAATACTCAATGCAAAAGATTTGTTCTCTATTATTTGCCTTCCATAAGAGAAGACTTAGAAGAGTTCATTATCGATAGTGTGTCACCATGGCTGCCTACAAAAATTAGATTGAAAAAGATAGAAAAGGGAAATTGTCAACCTTGGAGGTTTATGATGTCTAGCTTCCTCATGGGCAAGGGTCTATGGGGACTCATGAGTATCAAAGATGATAGGCTTAGTTTACGAGATAAACCAACCAATGATAGGACATATCTAAGATTCGGATACTTCAATGATGGTTTGGAAAACCCTAGAAAGGTTATACTCTACATCAACAAAATCTATAAAAAAACGTACAAAGAATGAGTTAAATAATTTGAGGATGACACTTATCGACATCTTCTTGAAGACTAAAAGAATTAAGTGATGTGCTAGGCTCCAGATGGTGTCACATAGATGGTGATGACCTAGTTGGCTACACCCTCAATGACTTAAGGGATGATGAGAAGTGGAAAATGTTTACCAATTTTGTATGATCTAGATGATTAAGTTGAAGAGGTTATGGAATCGGTGGCCATGGAAGAAATAAACATCGGAGGCTCTAAGGCAAAGGGAGATGAGGCCTGAGTGTTGTATGCAAGTAAAGGAAGAGACAAGGGAAGAGGACAGAGCACGGGTAGAGGAAAACAAGGTAGAGGCCAAGGAGGTGATTGGAATCAAGAGAAAGGATTGCAATTCTCAAGAAAAGGAAGGCATAGAGGAAGAGGAGGAATTTACAACCAATCAAGGGGCAAATGTGGAAAGTATCACCAATATGCTAGGGATTGATACCAAAGGAAGATGAGTAGTTCAACATATAAATACAAAGGTAAGTATGAATCTCCTCCTCAAGAAATGAAAATGAAATTATGCCAACAATGATGTAGATGATAGATTCATAATTGCAATGAGACACCATATACTATAAATAGATAGTGGTTACAATAACCATATGAGCTACAACAAGACTTTTTCTCAAATACACAAGTATCATACACTGTTGGGAATGTGGAAATGGGTGATGAAACTAGCCATGATATTAAAAAAACATTTGTGATGTGATGCAAGATGGATCCCATATTCCTAAGTGTTTCAAAGATGTGCCCCATGTTCCCATTACCACTATATACATAGTTTCTACGGGGAAATGGTTGAGAGAGGTTTGCATATCGAATTTGATGAGAAAGGATGCTTTGTGGAGAATCTAAAAGATGGATAAAAGCTTATGGAAAGATGCAAGGAGGGGAGGCTCTTCACATTGGAAATTAGGCCCATGCGTAACCCCATAATATACTTCACCTTGGGGAAGAGGAAGCTTGTCGAGGTGGATGTTTGGCACAAGAAGTTTGGACGTATCAATGTCCAAAGATTGAAGGATGTGAACAAGATAATGTTGGTGAATGTACTACCAAGATTTTGTATCCATGGATTGATGCACCTATGTGATGCTTTCCAATTGGATAAGCAGACCAGATTATCATTCAAGAAAAGAAACTACATAAGCTGCTAGCCCCTAATTTTATATGCACGGATATATGGAGGGGTATGAAGGAAAGATCAAATGGAAGTAATAGAAATTTTGTGACATTTATTGATTATTTCATATGGATAACATTGCTATTTTGTATGAGACATAAATAAGATGTTTCTAATAATTTCATGAGGTTGAAAACCCTAGTTGAATGGGAAAGTGAAGGTACATCAAGTGTCTAAGATCAAGGAGAGGGGGAAAGTATTTTTCGCATGAATCCTCTAATTTCATCAAATGGAATGGCATCAAGAGGTTGTATACTTGCAAGTAGAGACCTCAACAAGATGGATTAGCACAGAGGAAGAACAGGTACATTGCTAAATGTGCTAGAGTCATGATGAAGGAAATGGGAATGCCATATAGCTATTGGGAAGATGCAATTATCACTGAAATATACATTATGAATCAAACTCATACATCATGTTTAAATTCTTTCACACTTTATGAAGCTTAGTACAAAAGGGAACCAAATGGTTTGCACCCAAAAGTATCTGGATGCACATGTTATGTGTTGATGAAAAATGCATTGACAACAAAATTGGATGATAGAGTAGAAAAATGTGTGTTTATAGGGTATGGAAGTAAACAAAAATGATGTAGATGCTACAGTCCTTTATCTAATAAGCTAAAGGTATCAAGGGAGGCAAATTTTCATGATCTTTTTCCACCGCATGCTTCAAATGTATATATCTATGACAATCCACCGCATGCTTCAAATGTATATATCTATGACAATGAAGGGGAAGAAGATGGAGCACTTAATGACGATGAAGAACCACTGAGCATGTATATCAATGGAACTCAGTAATCAATTGGATCAAATGCACTAGGAAGCCCTACATCAAGTCAAATTGCTGATGCGAGGCATAAAGGTAAATCAACAATTACAAAAAACTAAAGATAATGATTTGTGGAGAGACTTAGATAATGTGCATAATAGTGGATAGAATTTGGAGAATATGGAGACATGAAAGGCAATTGTAAGGGGCATAGAGTAGGGCTCATCCTACACCATCTCCAAGATATTTTTATAAAAAAAAAGCAGAAAATTTTACTTCCCCAACAGACTCTATAATTAGTCATAACTCTGCTATTTATACACCCCAAAAGCACAGACATAACTAGTTCAGAATTCAGCCTTGATTGCAGGAAGTTAGGTCTACCCAAATATCTAAAATAGATCCCAAAATATGCCCATCTAAAATAGATCCCAAAATATGCCCAAGATGCTAGTTACTAAAAATGCTTATACTTTCCAAGAGATATAGGTAGATAACCACATCAAAGGCTGACTGCAAATGACATACAAACTGATTAAATAATATTTAGCAGGATAACATATAACCATATTGGAGTTTTCTTGCATGACATAGGCCAACAAGCCTCCATGCATAATCTTTTTGTTCACCATCAATGTATAAGTTAACCCATAGCTGGTTCTCATCGTATAATTAGTATGATGCGTTGTATAAGTTAATTGCAGTCGTATAACTAATTCTCATCATACAATTAATTTCTACGATCTCACGAAACCAACTATTCTGAGGGCAGTCTTGAATTGGAAGAAGAAATGTCTGTGATGTTACCAAAACCAACTTGTTTCCTGTTCTTTCGTACAAACCAGAGAGTAGCACTTCTCCAAAGTGCACAAGCAAAGGATCTAATCTGTAGAATTCACCAAGAAGAACTTTGTACCTTGTCCGCCATCAAGGATGAAGATTACTGCAATAAGAGTGGGCCACATGTGAGAAAGCTTTGGAGTCTTTAACACCCAGGAACAGCTACTACATACCTTCCATCCCTCAACATCTATTACAGGTTCCATCCCCAAAGCCACATTGTTTCACCTTCAAGTCGGTCCATGTCCCTTTATGTGTTGTAAGCTACTGGTGTAACATAGAGTGCTTGATTTTGATACGTAGGTGTCAAATACAATGGAACGTGTACCTCAATCTGCAATTGACTTTTATTCCAAGAGACTGTAAAGAGAAAATAGCACAACAGAATAGACCAATCGAGATAGATGAGAAATAGCACAAACTCAAAAAATAGCACAACATAATCGACCAATAGAGATAGATGACAAAAACACAAACTCAGTGAGTATAGAGATAGAGAACTCAAACTCCAAACTTCCCAAGAGGAATGCAGCTACAAAAATGGTGTTGCCCACCCGTGTGCTGCCAACATGGAGCTTACATGGCGATCTAGACAGACTCTAGATGAAGGGCTTACCTGTGTGCAATGTTGTATAAAGCTTCACGTAGGTCATGCTTATATACCTATTGCAATGGGAGTTGCCCAATAGAGTCCACAACAAATAGAAGGCATTAGATCTAAAATGAGGGAGAGGAATGAAGAATATTTTACCTTCAATCCAACTAGAAAACATCCCACAAGTTGGACTTCCGACAGGAACAAAGATTTCAGGGCAAGTTATTATATCCCAAATTTCACAATCTCTCTTAGACATGTAACTCTTAACAAAAGGAAGGTTAGTCTTCCTTTTTATAAGGCAAGTCCAATATTCAATGAGTCTATAGATCTAAAAATCCATGTTTCAAGAAGCATGTCACACATTCTTTTAGGATACAAAACCACAATCCATCCTTTAGACATTAGGATGTAGAAAGTTGTAACCTAAGCAACTATTGAAAGTAGATTTGAGGACTCATCACCACCCCACTAGAATCTTCTTTTCAAAGAAATAAGCATTCAACAAAAAAGAAAGTAGATAACGCCAAGAAGAATATATTCGACTCCAGAGAGCAATTTGCATGCCATAACATTTGGAAACATTTTTTCCTAAACTTTGAGATCCTCAAGCCTAAAAACTTTAGTCCCTTCCAAAACTTCACATCCCAACTCATTCATAGAAACCAATTAAAGCCATTTGAGGCTTTGAATTAGTGGTGAAAAAAGATGAACATATTAAGCACCGTTAGTGCAATCAACAATTTTTTCTAAACATAGGGGGGGAGGGGGATTAAGGGATGTTAATATATATATAATGAGACCTTTGTCTAAGAAATCCTTTATCAACTAACAGCAAACCTAAGGCATCACTATCAATGGAAAATAAAAAGCCTAAGGAGAAACTTTGCCCTAGATCTTTGGACTCCATAGGGTTGGGTTGATGCTTCATTGATAGAAGCTCTAGCACATGGCTTACGAAAGAGAGTATGCAAACAATTCCTTCCTAACTCAAAATCCTGTAGAGATTGCAATATGAAATCCCACTCTATTTTGCCTTGTCAAAAGTTTGGAAAAAATAAAAAACATGTCCAAGTTCATCAACAAAATCCATCCCCTCCCACAAACTTATAATGGCATCAAGTATCTACCTACCCTTAATAAACCCCTTTTCTCCTTGAGATGATATTATTCATGATTGGGATGTCTTCTAGCAAGAGTGGGAGACAAGTTCCTTTAATTGAAGTGAGACAAGAAGTGAGACAATAGATGGCTCTTCAATTATTCAAGTTATCCTTGGTTCCTTTTTTTTTGTGAATAAGTTTTATAACACCAATGTTCACCTTTAGAGGGATAGCACCTTGTCTAATAGCTTCTTTTCAAAATGAGGGAATAAATAGGGTGAGAAAATCCCTGAGAAATACTCTTGAATTTAAGATTACATTGTTCTAATAATGGTTTCTTTGATCGGATAGAACAATGTAATCTTAAATTCAAGGACCACCTAATCATCATTTTTGTAGAGTCTGTTGATATATTTAGGTAGTGATGTGTGTGAACACTCTAGGACTGCCGGGGCACTTTTTTCCCTCTTTAGGAGGTTTTTTTCCCCCGGCTTGTATATACGCCTATTGCCCTAATTGGCTACTGATCTTTGTACATTCTCTAGTAATACATTCAGTCTTGTGTGTTGTGCTCCAAGCTTCTTCTTCTTCCTTGTGCTGTTCGCGTGCTTCCGCAGACGTCCAACTCCAACAATTGGTATCAGAGCAGGTCGTCGCTTCTTCTAGGGCGCCGTCGACACTCCTCCGTTTGCAGTCTCAGATTCGCACGAAATTTGGTGAGCATACTCAGGGTGTTTCCAAGATCAAAACGGCTTTGCTCTGTGGTGCCAAAATCGCGATCTGAGCTCGTTTCGGCCTCCGAACGCACTATCGCAGCGCTTGTGCAGGCTATTTCGTCCTTTTGTGCCAAAGGTATATACCAGTTTCTGTTCGCCAGTTTAAGCGTCTCGAAGTCTGCTACAGGTCTAGCAGAACTTGTTTGGGCAGTTCCGTTCAACTTTTTTAGATACAGTCAATTTTCTGCATCAAGGTATTTTAGTCACCGGCCATGGCTGAAAGCAGTGATGTATTCCGTATGTTGGCTGTTGAGGATAAGTTGGATGGTACCAACTACCCATTATGGGCTTATATGATGCGACATGTACTGGTTGCAAAAGGATTGTGGAACATTGTGCAGGGTGTTGAAAGACGTCCTGTTACACCTGTAACGCCAGGTACTGCAAATACAGGTGTTGGAGCTGATGAAGATGGTATCGAAGATGATATTCCGCAGATTCCTGTTCGTGCTGCTGTTTCTGTTGCACCTACTGCAGAGCAAATTCGTTGGGATGGCAGAGATGCCCAGGCACATGCATTGATAGCTTTGTCTGTCAAACGTGCCATTATTCCTGACATTCGCTCTTGCAGAACAGCAAAGGATGCTTGGGATACACTTACCACTTTGTACCAGGCTAGGAATGAGGCTCGTGTTGCTTACCTCCGAAAACAGTTGGAGAGTGAGCACATGAATGAAGGTGATTCTATGGACAGTTTTCTTACAAAGATCAAAGACCTGAAGGAACAATTGATTTCTGCTGATGAGGTTATACCAGATAGCTCACTTGTGCAGACCGTTCTGAATGGTCTTCCTGATTCATATCAGAGTTTTGCCTCTACTCTTCGGTTGATGATGAAAGGCAATCCGAATGCCTTGTCATTTGAGGAATTAGTCTCTGTTCTATTGCAGGAAGATCAGTCCAGGCAGAACAGGTCCATTATGCGTGTTGCAGATCAAGCTTTCCTGGCTAGTCAGAAAGGCAAAGGAAAATGGAGCTCTTCTACTAGTAAGCAGAAATCTGCAAATGCTGCACATTCAAAGAACCAAGACAAAGATGAGAAAAAATCAGAAAAGCAAAAATTGTTTTGTAAGTACTGTAAAGGCAATGATCATATCATAAAGAACTGTCCAAAACTGGCTCCTAAAGAGGCAAAGAAGAAAGAGGCTGGAATGGTTGTTGCAGAGGCCTCTACACCAAAAACAGAGTCTGCAAATCTTGTGCAGGAAGAAGAATGGGTGTTTACTACTGTCTGCAGTTTTGACCCATCTTCTCCTGATCAGTGCATGTCTGCAGTAGACTCAGATGTTTGGTACTTTGACAGTGGGGCGACCAAACATATTACCTCGCAGCGCAGTTTCTTCTCTTCACTTGAGCCTGCTCCTACAGGGAATACTGTCACATGCGCCAATAACTCCTCTTATCCTGTTATGGGAGTTGGTATGATCATTCTGACTACTGCTGATGGTAGTTCTTTCACTTTGTCAGATGCTTTATTTGTGCCAGGGATCAAAAAGAATCTGTTATCAGTTTCTGCATTAGCCAAGATTGGCTTGGTTGTGAAATTTGTTGATGACAGGTGTACAGTCCATGATCTCTCAAATGGCGATGTGATTATTGCTTCTGGCATTTTATGTCGCGGGCTGTATAAGCTCATAGACTATGAAAGATCTGTGAATGATTCGGCATGTGTAGTTCATGATTCTCAGGCTATGTCAGATGCAAAGCTTTGGCATGCACGCTTTGGTCATCTGAATTTTGCTAGTTTGTTACGCCTGCAGAAATCTGAAATGGTGTCCTCTTTGCCCAAACTTGAGGCACCTGGAAAACATGTTTGTGAAGGCTGTATTTTGGGCAAAATGCAGCGTTCTTCCTTTCCAAAAGATGGTTCAGTTCGGGCTACGCAGAAATTGCAGCTTGTACATAGTGATGTCTGTGGTCCTATGCAGACACCCTCTTTTGGAAATTACCTTTACTTCGTGACATTCATTGATGATTTTTCCAGGCATGCATGGGTATATCCACTCAAAGCAAAGTCTGAAGTGTTCATGTGCTTCAAACAGTTTTTGGTTTTGGCTGAAAATCTGTCAGCATGTAAAATGGGCACCCTCCGTTCTGATCGAGGGGGGGAATATATGTCTTCAGATTTTAATGCATTTCTGGCTGAACGTGGGATAAAACACCAGTGTACAGTGCCGTATACACCTCAACAGAATGGAGTTGCTGAACGAAAGAACAGGTCACTCATGGAGATGGCGAGGTGCATGGTCAAAAGTCAGGCTTTACCACATAGTTTCTGGCTTGAGGCTGTCATGTGTGCAGCATATGTACTGAACAGGTGTCCCACTAAAGCGTTGCAGTCTATCACTCCATATGAGGCTTGGCATGACCGCAAGCCATCTGTTGCTCATCTGCGTGTTTTTGGTTGTTTGGCATATGCATTAGTGCCTGAACAACATCGCAGAAAATTGGATGATAAGGCAGTAAAATGTATTTTTGTTGGGTACAGTTCTGAAAGTAAAGGCTATCGTCTGTATCATCCACAGACTAAACGCATTCTGGTTAGCCGTGATGTTGTCTTTGTGGAAGATGCTATTCAGCCATTGCTTTCATGTACTAAGGAGACATCTGTTAGCTCCAAAGACATGTATGATACTTTGATGCCTCTTTTTACAGGTGGACAGGCTAGTGCTGGTCCTAATGAGGCAACTTCTCAGCCTTTGCAGGTTTCATATGATGATGCAGATCATTCCATTTCTGATGCAGATTTACATGATGCACTTGTTGATGAGAGAGCTGATATTGAGCAGGCAAAAACTATGCCAAAATGGCTGGTGCAGACTTTGCGTGACAGCAAATTAGATGCACCTTTGTCATATCGTACTCGTTCAGGCTCTCATAGTGCCTCCTTTGCATCAGATTGCTATGCTATGGCTGCATCTAGTCTCTGTGATGAGAATGAGCCTGTTTCTTTTGATGAAGCACAAAATTTAGAAAATTGGATGGCTGTTATGCAATCTGAATATGATGCTATAATGAAGAATGGTACATGGTCTTTATGTGACTTGCCTCCTGGCAAGAAGGCCATTGGCACTAAGTGGGTATACAAGCTGAAGCGTAAACCTGATGGTACAGTTGACAGGTATAAGGCTAGGCTTGTTGCAAAGGGTTATGCGCAGGAAAGAGGCATTGATTTTGATGAGACCTTTGCACCTACATGCCGTATGACTACTGTTCGGAGCATTTGTGCACTTGCAGCCCATCATCGTTGGAATGTACATCAGTTGGACATTAAAACAGCATTTCTGAATGGTGACTTGCATGAAGAAGTGTATGTTTTTCAGCCCCGTGGCTTTGTGCACAAAGGGCATGAAAACCAGGTGTGCAGGTTAAAGAAGGCGTTATATGGTTTAAAGCAAGCACCACGTGCTTGGTATGAGAAGATACATGCCTATCTGATTGCACATGGTTTTGAGAACAGTCCAACTGAAAGCACCTTATATGTTAAACGTGCTAATGATGTGCTTCTGATCATTGTTGTCTATGTTGATGACATGCTGCTGACTGGTCCTATTGAGACACATATTGCTGATTTTAAGGCTGATTTGCATGCCTCATTTGAGATGTCTGATTTGGGGCATTTGCATCACTATTTGGGCATTCAGTTTATGCACGTTGATGGTGGAATGGCTTTGTGTCAAACGAAATATATTGACACATTATTGCAGCGTTTTGGCCTTGAAGACTGTAAGCCTATTGCCACTCCTATGGAGACAGGTTTACGATTGAGTCTTCATGATGCTGGAGATGCATTTGATGCTGTTCTCTATCAGCAGGCTGTTGGATGCTTGATTTACTTATGCATTACTCGGCCAGATATTCAGTTTGCTGTCTCACAGATGAGCAGGTTTATGCATTGCCCAAGAGTCACGCATTGGAAAGCGGTTAAGCGCATCTTTCGCTACTTGAGTGGTACTCGGCTACTTGGGTTGTTTTATCCAAAGGGGGGATCACTACCGCCAGATTTGCATGCTTTTTCTGACTCAGATTGGGCTGGTTGCTATGACACTCGTGTGTCCACCAGTGGTTTTTGCTTCATGCTTGGTAGCTCATGTATATCTTGATTGAGCAAGAAGCAGCCTACTGTGGCCACTTCCAGTTGTGAGGCTGAGTATAGGGCAGCTTTCACAGCGACTGTTGAGTGTGTGTGGCTCAGACGCCTTATGGCTGATTTGGGTGTTGGCCAGTCTTCTGCCACCACCATCTTCACTGACAGTCAGAGCGCATTGGCAGTTGCGAGGAACCCTGTGTTCCATGCTCGCACTAAGCACATTGAGGTGCATTATCACTATGTCAGGGAGAGGTTCTCTGCTGGGGAGATCAGCTTGGCATATGTGCCCACGCAGGAGAACATTGCAGACCTTTTCACGAAGGCTCTGCCTAGGGAGAAGTTTGAAGCTTTCCGCAAAGCTTTGGGCTTACTTCCTTTTGTGGAGTGATTTCCACATAGCTTGGCACTTCCTTATACATGAGTGCCAGCTCCTTGTTCACCGCATCACTCCCAGGGGGGATTTGTTGATATATTTAGGTAGTGATGTGTGTGAACACTCTAGGACTGCCGGGGCACTTTTTTCCCTCTTTAGGAGGTTTTTTTCCCCCGGCTTGTATATACGCCTATTGCCCTAATGGGCTACTGATCTTTGTACATTCTCTAGTAATACATTCAGTCTTGTGTGTTGTGCTCCAAGCTTCTTCTTCTTCCTTGTGCTGTTCGCGTGCTTCCGCAGACGTCCAACTCCAACAGAGTCTCGAATATCCCTAGCATATTTTTCTTTTTATGCAACATATTTTGGACATCACTAATCAATTTTTCCCGAAATTTAAAAGGAGGAAGCCATTTGACAAAATAATTAGATGCAATGTGATTGATTTTAGCTCTAATACTCTCATGCTTCAAGAGGATCATAGGAAAATTAGACATGGTAATAGGACAATCAAGATGACCAAGTAATGATGAGATACGTTAAACAAGATTAAGCAAGTCGGATATTTTATAATAACTATCCCTTGTTATCATGATTGTAGGTTATATTAGTGAACACATTAAAGTTCCATCCAACAACAAAGGCCTAGTCAACTTTGGAGATTTTCCAACATTTATATTAATTATTAGAGGAATTAGAGGAATATATATTTATTAACGATTAGTTGAAAGGATCTTAAACAAAACAACCACCCATGGGTTGGTGGGACTGTAGTCGATTGCACAAATTAGAGGCTTAATCTTGTGGAAAATACCAATGGTAGCACCTCCCTCATCAAAGGGATGATTATTAATAAACCACACGTGATGCTTAGAGACTCTACTAAAATTGAACTCAATATTGTTGCCATTTACCTTAATTTCCTACAAGCAAATAAAATATGGACGGAGGGACAAATCTAATGTCCATATATGAACCAGCTTACAAAAAACAAAACAATTCATGGTAATTCTATAATGACAAAGAAGATCATTCTTTTGAGCTTTTAGAGGGTTTGCGCTCTGGATTTGAGGATCTTGAAGCATGATCAACAACCATTCCAACTTCCCTTTTTAGGAAGGTCGTCCAATTCATCAAATGAAGTCATAGGAACATCATTATATGGTAGGAAAAAATATGGCAGCAAAATAGACAAATGGACAGAGATGAGAAAAAATGCAGATTGAGAGAGATTTTGAGCGAGAGATGAAGAACTCAAATTCTTGAATTGCCCGGAGGAATGCAACTACAAAGATGGTTCTCTCCACCTTTGCGCTCCCAATATGGAGCTTATATGCTAGATGACCTCTAGATGAAGGGCTTACTAGTGCATAATGCTATGTAAACCTTTGCATAATCCATGATTATATGGCTTTTACAATTGGAGTCAGTATAGACAAACATAATCTAGGCAGACAAAAAATCAGCAAATTTTAATTTCCTACAATATCTCCACAATTAGAATTCCTACTATCTTGTCTCTATGGTCTAAGGGAATGTGCCCTACAAACCCTATAAAAGGGGGCAAGCCCCCGTTAGCACTCCCCCCATTAAACTTGTGTGGGGAAATCGCATGGCACCATAAGGCCTTTATTTTTGCCTTGAATGAAAACCTAATGGAAGAAGTTTATGCCCTACCTTACCTCATTGTTAGGCTCACAAAGATCATCTATTACCATCAATAGTCACACATAGACCTTATCCAACTTGAAATTTAGGGTTTCACAAATTTTTGAGCTCTCAAAATGGCTTCTCCTAATGATGAGGACCTTACAACTTAGAGCACCATGGATTATTTGTGGTCACTTTGGATGGATTATTGAGTATATCTAACATTATAGTCTTCATAATATTACGAGAATCTATCAGTAACATGTTCTTGCACTTCAAGTTCAATAAAGAACATTACTTCATCATCATTAGAACTGAGCATGCTACCTTTTTTTATTCTAGGTTCTTTGTTATTTGTAGCCTTTAAGGAAGTTCTCGAAGAAACTTAATCTTCTTTTTTTATGCCCAAAGAATCATTACTACATTGGTTATCAATCATAAAGAAAATTAAGATCTTCATCTTATTTACCAACAAGCATTTATTCATTACTACCATTTTTAGAGAATTTCATACCCTCTTTTTGCTAGGTTGTTAGGGCCTTTGGGATTCAAGTTTTTTTTTTTTCTTTTAACCAAGAGGCATAGAAGGTAGATGTTTGACTAGAGTTTGGGGGAGCCATAAGAGATTGGTGTGTCTATTTTCTATTAGCCAAAAGAGGAAAATATTTTATCAAATGAAGGTTCTTGAAATAATTGTAGGATGCATTAGGAAGATTATGATATACCCTCTTTTCTCATGAATAATATGATCTTCGAGATCTTTCATGTAAATCCTTCGAGATGTGAATTCCAACTAGAATTTTAGATCCTATTGAGGATTTATACCCCTTGCATTCCTCCCCTCCCCAGGACTCCATTGATTTTTGCACCCAAACTATTAGGCCAGAAATAAAAATTGATGAGAAGGTCTAGCAAATTGATCCAAAGAGGCGCGAGACATCTAGTGTTAGGCCCCTTGTGCTGTTTAAAGAAGGAAATAGGGGTTGATTTTATACGCCTATGACCATATGTTATGACCGTAAGTGCACTATCCAAGTTGTTGAAAAGAAGAGGAAATAGTTGGTTGGAAATTATTAAATGTTATGAACAAAAGCCACCTAGCTTCCTAGTTTTCTTGAATCCATCCCCCTAAAATTTCTTGAGAAAGACAAGGGTCATGAGAGGGCCCTATAACAACCCTCTCAAAGAGTTGGAGTTGGCAAGGATGATAGTTATTCTTATTCATAACTAGAGTAGCTTCATTTGTTATTGATGATTCTAGGCATGAATCCAAATGATGAACATCTTGTTCATTCATTACAGGCTTACGCTTAACATTATTGTTTGTTGATAAGCCTTTTGTTGGCATCATCTGGGAAGAAGCAAGTACGGACATACACGCAGAACTAGCACTGAGGCAACCCATCAAATTTTTTCAATCCTTACATTATTTTAAAAGTGATTCTCATCACTAAAAACCATTGTAAATACCGTTTCACCTTTTTGTAGTTGTGCAAGTCGAGGAGTCCTCGAGATTGAGGAGCTTCAGAAGTTCAGGAGTGGCATACCTAGAAAAGCCAGAAGGACCTTACAAGACTCAATTGGAATATATCAGGACCAATCATCTAGGTGCTCACATCTACGAAGACGGCCTGAGGAGATTTGTAGTCCAGATTAAAAACCCAGATTTACCCCATGGACTAGAACATCCAGTACTCAAGTTCAAAAATGGATCTTATCTAGATAAAGAAGGAATGATTTATGTGTTCACTACCCTTCCAGATAGGACAGACGAGTTTGGCAATGTGATCGTGGAGACTGACATGGGTGACATAGAGCAAGGAAACGTAGGAAAAGAGCCAAAAACCCCTCGAGGCAAGTCGGTCCTGACGAGAATAATCACTCCAGAGTGGGTTCCCCAGGACAATAGTGTTGGAAGTGAAGTAGGCCCTTAGGCTCATGTCACAATTCCATGGTTCCATAGTTCCAGTTATGTACAACATTAATTCCAGCAATCTTCCATATTGACAAAACATGAACATAACACAACGTAATCATAAAAATGATGAGACAAAGATAGAGAAAGAATAGACGACATGTGTAAGGTGTTATGTAAGCCATCGCTTACTCATAGTATCATATATACCAATGTTCAATGTACAATGTGGGAGCAAAACTCTCAACCACTCTGTGTGATGAGAAATAGATGAATGAGTGAATGTACAATGTAACAAACATATTCAGATGTGTGGGCAGTAATCTGAATATACATGAGATGTGTGACTTAATAGGTTATAGAAGAGTGAATATGAGTGACTGAATGAGGAAGGATCAGTGTGAAACTGATGATCAACAAACCTACATCTAAACTTAGGCTATGGAAGACCCTAAGTCAGATACGTGTGTGAAAAGATCACATACTTATAAAGTAGCATAGAATGCTAACAAGATTGTTGCCGGAAATCCTCAAACTCATGTGAACACACCTTCTCAAACACCTCATAAAAATATGCATAAAGCATATAAGTACTGATTCTCTTGTACCTATGCCGAATAGGACTCCTTCTGATATGAACGCCACAACCTCCATAAACTTCAAGTAGTACCTGTGTGCATAAAGAGAATATGTACCTGAATACTTAACATAAGATGTGAATCTTATGTTAATCACCATCCAATGTCTTTGAAGTAGCCCGACATGTTCTTGTAGAAGACAATCTTCAACCTAATATTTTCCTGTAGAAGATAATCTTCAAAATCATGTAGATGGTCGATCCTCACCATTAAGCTACTAATGACCAAGTCTTCTTGCCATGAACAAGAGATAACCTCCTCTCCATGAGCTAGAGTGTGAGCACACCCTTCATCTTCTCCAAGAAGAATCATTAAGAAGAACTCCATAGCTGCTCCTCAACATGCTTCAAGTTAGCACCATGGCTGCCCCATGTGCTAGAAGAAACACCACCTCTATTGAGGTCCAAGCTCTAGAAATCTTGTGTTGATCCTAGGTGAAGGATGATTCAAGTGATCCCAAATAGTCTCTTATATAGCTTTGTGTATCCTCCAAAAGCTTCTCAATAATAAAGCAATCGCTTCCATAAAACTCTACGATCGCAAAAATCATATGATCGCTTGATCATTTTCTCATATTCGAAAAATACATGCGCTCGCTGTTTTGAGTTCGCTATTTGAAAAGCATGGTATTAAGGCGTTTTCGCGTTGGCGCTGTCCACAGGTATCGAACCCAGGTGGGTGCGATAGGAGGTATTTAGGCTATCCACGAGTGCTAGACGCTTTCCTGTAGAAGGAATGAACAGAACATCTAGAGATGCCGTAAACACTGGTTTGCGCCCGTGCTGTTAGAGAAAGTCCTAAAAGGAGGTACTTATGCTCTGGCCGCTCGCTGATTCTTGAAGACAAACTTGTATATTTTAGATCAAAAGACTATACAAGCTTTTTACAGTGTTGACCAATGAGACATTGTTTCCAACAATCCCCCCTGCAATGGCATATTGGTTCAATCTGAATTGGATCTGCAAACTTCATAAGCTGCAAATTACTACAAGCATCAAATAGCCTGTCACAAGCTTCAAGCTTGTACTCCCGTACTTCAGAATTGACCTTCAAAATTCTTCTTCAAAATTGAATTCGACTTTCCTTCAAAAAACCTGACCTTGTTGAATATGAACCATAATACCCGAGAAAATATGCAAACTAGGTATCCAATAGTGAACACATCAAGCAATCACTGATTGACAACAAATGTAGCATGAACTGTCTCTGAACCTGCTATCTCCTGTTTTCAAAAACCTGAAAACATACACTAGGATCCACATATTTGCATTTACCTTCCAAAAGGATTTCTCAACGTACTTCTGTTGTGTCATGTAAATACACTAAACAAAATCAAGAACTGAATCCTGGAACCTGTGACTGACAACTCACAACTTAGTGTATTATGAACATTGCTGGTTCATCTGTGACTGTACTTAAGTCAAATCAACTCTACTCAATTGAAATCAACTGAAATATGAGTCAAAAAATCTATGATGTCATCATGTCTTCATCCTTGTTCAAACTGTAAGTATACCTCTTTCCTTCAGAACCTGGTATAAACATATATGTGCGCACTTTTGAAATATACCTTTCTGAAATATCAAGCTTCTCTTCAAATAGAACTTTGGAACCTTCTCCTGAATAGGAACATCCTAACAGGAACTTTCTCCAAACATTCTGCTTCTTCCTTCTTCTTTCAAAGCTGGAACATAAAGAGAACCTGACAAAGGAAATATAGGAATACCTGAAATAGGAATACCTGTAGGTATGACTTTGCATTCTTTTACATATGGCTGAAAAATAAGTCTTCATGTTTCATCACCCCCCTGGATGACTTAACACTAGTATCCAGTATTCTTCAAATTATATCAGACTTTATGAAATCTTGGAACGTCTTCCTTCTTTCAATAAATCTGATCTTCAGTAATACATTACTTGTATCTGAAACAAAAGTTTAGGATCCATAATCTTCTGTAACATAACAAGTATCTTCTTTTTCTCTCTGCAACACAAATGTGATAGAAACTGAATCTTTGACTTACTTCTTCCAATGCTAAGAACCTTACCAAACAAAGGATAGACAACTGACTCATAAATGTTCAGGATCATACAAGATCATACAAGATCAATGATCTCTCTTGTGTAGAATCTGCTCTCATCAAACCTTCATGACTGAATGTTTGATTTAGTTATCTGAATGTCTCTAAGTGTCCATGCTTCTCAAAAAGTTGTAAAACTTTTCTTCAAACAAATCCTTCAAGGAATCTGCAATTCCTACTTGAAACATAAGTGGACAAACTTCTCACCTTGAGAACTCCAAAAGCTGCAAGTTGATACTTCATAACTTTCATATTTTACCCGGGTGAAATGTGATAGTACCTACTTGATCTTCTTTTGGTTAACTCCACTTTTCAATCAAGTGATAGGATCTGATGGAACACCTTTTTGAATACAAAGCATGTATCCAAAAATCTAGATAATCATAAAAAGTAGATTCTTCAAATGACTGGTACATCAACAAGTCTGAATTTTCTGAAGTTTTCTGAGAATATTGAATATGAGGTAACCTTTTCCAAACATAAAACCTCAACCCAAGTCTTTAACATCTGCTACAAAAAAACTCTTTTACCTTAAGAGAGTTAGTTAAAGAAAGCTTTGTATTGACACTCCAAGAATTCTTTGAGGGAACATATAAGCTGCCTGCTTAAAAGCTTCAACTAAAACATAACTCATACATATATGAGTTAAAACATATATCTGCTGCTTTTCTTTCTCTCAATGCAATTCTTTGTCAAATCTACTAAATCATGACCAAGTGTAATGCAAAACAAGAAACTGCTTCTTCTTTAAACAAGATGTTTTTGTAGACTTGTCTTTGGATGTAGAGGATAAAATAGGAAAAGTATATGGAAAGTATATGAGAAAAGGAAGTCTTACTTTTCTTTTGGAAATGATGGACTTTCTTCTTCTGCACCTTTCTTCCACCTGATGATGTCAACATCTTCAAACTTCTCTTCCATACCTTTTGTTCTCTTCATCTTGAAGTAGCAAACACTCTTGACTTCTTCGAATGAACTTTTCTCTTCCTCTAATGCTAAGAGTAAGAGATAAAACAAACATGGTATACAAATGGAAGTGAATATAGAATCATGTTTTATCATCTCCTCATATCTCTGAATCAAAATGTTGTTTCAAATGTCTGAAACGACTAAATTCACCAATCTTTTGTATGAATGATGAATTGCCCTTCTAGAGTTACCTTCTCTAGATACATTTGTACCTTGATATCCAACCAACTTACAACAGAAAATTGGCTGAAAAAACTCATCTCATCTCTGCGCTTGTCTTCTTAGATGAACTTTCTTGCCATGAAAGAGATTTCTCAAAAACTCTCTAGAAAAACCTCTAGATACATGTTTCGATGTAGCCTTTAACTTTCAAATGATGAAAGCGTATAAAAGCAATCCTTGAATTTCTTCAAATCTCTTCATAACTGCGCTTCTAAGATATAACCTGCAAATGATAATCTGATAGTAGAAATTGATACCTGTGATTTGATGTTGATCTGATTCCTTCATCTTCTCTAAACCATTGTTCTTCCTTGAATTTGAAGTAGTCTTCTCTTCATCAATTCTGGGTCTTCAAATAATACTTTTGTAAAGTATGTGTTCCAAAAATATTCGGCTGCTAACAGATCATCAACTTCATACTCCACACTGATGAATACACATGTGATTGAATTGTCTAATTCTCAAATCTCTACTCATCTAGATTAAGTGTGTATGTCAAATGTCAAATATTAGAAGATGCTTTCAAATCATATGTTGTAAATCTGGAATTTTGGGAACCTGGGATATGAATGAGCCTTAATGCATTGATGCCAAAGATCTAAAGTTCTGTAACCAAAACCTTAGTGCTCTGATACCAAAATGTTGGAAGTGAAGTAGGCCCTTAGGCTCATGTCACAAGTCCATGGTTCCATAGTTCCAGTCATGTACAACATTAATTCGAGCAATCTTCCATATTGACAAAACATGAACATAACACAACGTAATCATAAAAATGATGAGACAAAGATAGAGAAAGAATAGACGACATGTGTAAGGTGTTATGTAAGCCATCGCTTACTCATAGTATCATATATACCAATGTTCAATGTACAATGTGGGAGCAAAACTCTCAACCACTCTGTGTGATGAGAAATAGATGAATGAGTGAATGTACAATGTAACAAACATATTCAGATGTGTGGGCAGTAATCTGAATATACATGAGATGTGTGACTTAATAGGTTATAGAAGAGTGAATATGAGTGACTAAATGAGGAAGGATCAGTGTGAAACTGATGATCAACAAACCTACATCTAAACTTAGGCTATGGAAGACCCTAAGTCAGATACGTGTGTGAAAAGATCACATACTTATAAAGTAGCATAGAATGCTAACAAGATTGTTGCCGGAAATCCTCAAACTCATGTGAACACACCTTCTCAAACACCTCATAAAAATATGCATAAAGCATATAAGTACTGATTCTCTTGTACCTATGCCGAATAGGACTCCTTCTAATATGAACGCCACAACCTCCATAAACTTCAAGTAGTACATGTGTGCATAAAGAGAATATGTACCTGAATACTTAACATAAGATGTGAATCTTATGTTAATCACCATCCAATGTCTTTGAAGTAGCCCGACATCTTCTTGTAGAAGACAATCTTCAACCTAATATCTTCTTGTAGAAGATAATCTTCAAAATCATGTAGATGGTCGATCCTCACCATTAAGCTACTAATGACCAAGTCTTCTTGCCATGAACAAGAGATAACCTCCTCTCCATGAGCTAGAGTGTGAGCACACCCTTCATCTTCTCCAAGAAGAATCATTAAGAAGAACTCCATAGCTGCTCCTCAACATGCTTCAAGTTAGCACCATGGCTGCCCCATGTGCTAGAAGAAACACCACCTCTACTGAGGTCCAAGCTCTAGAAAGCTTGTGTTGATCCTAGGTGAAGGATGATTCAAGTGATCCCAAATAGTCTCTTATATAGCTTTGTGTATCCTCCAAAAGCTTCTCAATAATAAAGCAATCACTTCCATAAAACTCTACGATCGCAAAAATCATATGATCGCTTGATCGTTTTCTCATATTCGAAAAATACATGTGCTCGCTGTTTTGAGTTCGCTATTTGAAAAGCATGGTAATAAGGCATTTTCGCGTTGGCGCTGTCCACAAGTATCGAACCCAGGTGGGTGCGATAGGAGGTATTTAGGCTATCCACGAGTGCTAGACGCTTTCCTTGTAGAAGGAATGAACAGAACATCTAGAGATGCCATAAACACTGGTTTGCGCCCGTGCTGTTAGAGAAAGTCCTAAAAGGAGGTACTTATGCTCTGGCCGCCCGCTGATTCTTGAAGACAAACTTGTATATTTTAGATCAAAAGACTATACAAGCTTTTTACAGTGTTGACCAATGAGACATTGTTTCCAACAAATAGGAGCATAGTCTTACTCGTGAGTGGAGAGACGAATGAGGCTTTTTGGAGGTACAAGCCTGAGAAGCCTAACGAAGTGGGAGCACTTACCATCTATGAATTCAAAGATGACGATAGCCCAGGCAAAGTGACCTACTTAGATGATGCTTCGGAGACGATCTTTGTCGTCTCAGAGCATGGGAGACATGCCTACACTTGGAAGTCTGAATTTGTTTTTCCCCAACCTCGATCCGTTGTGTCTTATGGTCACCAAGGAGCTCAAACATCTCAAGCTCATGGGACTCAAAGAGAAAGGAGTAGAGATAGACCCGAGGTGAGCTTTGCTAACCCACTACGAAGAGAAAGGATGAGAATAGAAACGGATAGGGAAGAAACCGAGAGACTTAGAGCCCCAAGAAACCAAAGGAATGCTGATGATTTCCCATTGCCAAGGCCTAGAGAACACACTAGGACCCTAAGGCCAACCCAGCTGGTTAAGTCCATGAATAATTACTTCGATGGCACTGGAGACCCTTATGACCATGTGGCAGAATTTAGGCAAGTCTTGAGAGTGGAACAAGTTGAGGATCTATTCATGCAGTACAATGCCTTTGGTCTAACCCTTAGAAACATAGCCCTTACATGGTTCCAACCACTACATGAGAGGCAGTTTAGGAGCATAGACCAACTTTTGGAAGCTTTCATCATTGAGTTTTCTAAGAGTGGCATACGGCATAATACTTCCTCACTGATTCATAGCTTCAAGCAAACACCTCAAGAGACGGTCAGACTGGCAGGAAGACGGTTTAGGCAATACCTAGAGAGGTGTCTGGTACCTAAGTTACCCACACCAGCTCTATTCTTAGATGGATTGTTGAGCACCAAGCTCAGATCATATGTGTATCTGAAGGACCCCAGAACCATAGAAGAATGTGTATGCATGTGCATAGACATTGAGGATAATCTAGGAGAGGAGCTGGAGCTTTCAAAAATCTACAAGGATTCAGATAGCTCTAGTAGCCTCACTTCCGGCCAATCCACATCTATCGAGGAACTTGCAGAGAAGGTAGCTCAAAAACTAGGTGTCTCTAGCAAAACAATTCCAAGGTTTGCCCCAGTTAAGCGGTGTTATTCATGTGGAGGTGACCATATGGCTAGTGTATGTCCCATTATGGCTCAACCCAAAGTGAATCCTAGTAGTAAATACTGCAGCATCGAGCGAAGGTATACCAACCACACCGCACAAGACTATGCTTATAACAAACAAACTGTCAGGCAAAATTACCCTCAGCCATATCCATAACAGGGTAGATTCCAGACCCATAACCGACCATAGCAGTATGGTAGACCCCAACAATCCTACCAACCACCCTGTCAAGGGAAGTAGAGACCTCAACCAGTCCTAGCGCAACAACCCCTTGCTCCAGCCAATGTGATTCCAGTGAAATATGCATCTGCAGAAGAAAATTTGAATAGAGCCATAGTCCCGGTAACACCATTGCTATCTGAAAGTGACCCGAGTGATCATAGTTTTGACTCTACACATATTGATAGCCCACAGGCTTACTACATGTAGTCACTCGAGCATAATGAGTCATACTATTAATGAGGAACCCAGTGAATCTAGTTGGGAGCCAGATTATGCGAATGTCATGTACGCAAACCCCAACTCTAGACCTCAGCCTAGGCAGATAAGACCTCCATTTCCTAGAGGGCCATGCTTCCAATGTCAAGGAGATCACCTCATTCATGATTTCCCTCTACCGACACCTACAGAAACCCAATCTGTGACAATTCAAGGCTTTTGCCCAGACTGTGGAAAGGATTCAATGTTATTGGGTTAATAGTAGACTCTACAGGAAGTGTGACTTCCAATGCCCCAGTGCAAGTAGTCACCCGAGCTCAAGCTTTGTAGCAAACTCGAGGTTTAGGGCAAGAAAAGAGTTCTGAGGTTAGTGAGACAGAGAGTATAACCAAGAAAAGGACAAGAGCTTGGAGAGATAGCCGAAAGACAATGGTCACAAAAAATGAGTGAACTAGAGGAAAGCTTGAGAGAAACAAAAGCCAAGATAATTGAACTCACATCTCAAACTCACTCTCACTCCACGTCACCACCCCCATTTCCATCTCCCTCCAACCCATCACCTTCTATTCCCCAACCTTCTAATCCACCACATGTAACCCATCCACCACCTAGAGTAGGATCAGTCCTAGCCAATCCCACTCCTCAGGATCTAGAAATGATGCTTAAAGCATATCAGTCCAAAATCCAAGAAGGGCCAAATGTGACAGATCATGACAAATGTTACCCTAGAGCCGATCTAGAGATAGATAGAACAAAACTTTGTGCTAAGATGGTAGAATTGGCGCAACCCATGTTTGAAGCCAGTCGCTTGTTCAGTGGCTCTAGCTCCACTAGAACACCATTGCATTTTGACGGTCTATTAGATAGATTGGAGAGGTTACTTGCAAAGTCTGGAAAAGGATCCATCTCACAGTCTAAAGAGAGTGCAAGTGATAGAATAAGCATTCCTCCCGAGGAAGCTTATGTGCCTAACTCCACTGAACCAGACACCTCTTTTTCTATGAATCGGTATTCACCAGAATTCCTACGAGAGATTCAAGAAGAGAAATGGGCTAAAGAAAGTGAAGACCCTCTTCCAATTGAACTTGTGGATGACGTGCACGATCAATTCCAGCAAGACATTCCGTCCATTTATGGAGAGCAGGAGAGTGCCCAATCTCATGAGAAGCTAGACTTTGAATTTAATTCCTTGCAGGAATTACCCCATTTCACAGGCCCCTGGGAAACTAAGTCTACTTGCATGAGAGCACCCACGGTCATGATAAGAAATGAAGACTCTATCATACCTAGGAATACGAAGGTAGTAAAGAACACTAAAGTACAGTGCAATCTCACTTTAGAAGAGCTACTCAAGGTTAGGCCAGAATTGTGGAAACATGTAGCCAAACAAGTGCCAGACATAGCGAAACCTTATTCCCAGGTAGGATCGCATAGAACAGTGCCAGAAATACCCTTGGACAAGATAGGAGACATGAGCAAAGGAGAAGAAGGAAATACCTATCTTCTCGTTACCCATCAGGGGTACACAACCAAGGCAATTTTGGACTCAGGAGCAGGAGTTGCAATTGCTACCACTTCCTTATGGAAGCGTTGGGGCAAGCCAGCACTCAAGCCGATGAGAATGAAATTGAAAATGGCCGATGGTCATATTGAGAGGCCCTTAGGATTGCTAGAAGGAATAACTCTCACTACATGTGGTGTTGAGTTCGAGCATACTTTTGCTATATGCGACTTTAGCGAAAATAAAGCCTACAAGATGATTTTGGGAAGGCCATTCATGTGGCAGTTGCAAGTGGTACAAGATTGGGGAACCAATTCCTTGTATTTGCAACAGCTAGGTGTTACAACCAAAGTCAATCTCAAGGATTACTCTCATAGAGACGTACCGCCTATTCAATGGAATCCTATCCATAGAGCTAAGCATGACATGGAGTCAGTGCATTCCATAGGATCAAGATCCTCATGGATGCATGAAGACACCCACTTATGGATGTGCAAGGTAGCAGTAGAAGAAGAGAAGAGAGAAAAAGCCAGAGAGTTAGGTGGGAAAGAAACCCATAGATCAATTCAAGACCCAGCGTATGCACCTGTAGTATTTCGTGACAAAGAATTTGAACCTCACAGCTGGGAAGAAATTCTAGCAACAATGGATGTAGCCATCAATGAAGAACAATGGACACCCCACTGTGATGAGGATGGCTATGACATTTCAGTCTTCTCAATAGAGCCAATCATGTGCGATTCGGTTATTGAAGAATGTGAATCTAGCACTGATGCAGTCGAGGACGCAAGTGACTCCGATCTAGAGTCAATCATTATGGATTCACCTTTTGCATCAGATGAGGAGTATTTCTATGAAGTAGAAGCTCACCCTCAGAGGCACAATGAAATTATGAATGAGGTGAGATTAACCACACAAGTGACCACTAAGAGTGAACGAAAGAAAATAAAGAAGAAAGAAGTCACACTGGAGGAAGAAGAATCTTTGTTTGAGGTCCCTAAAAATTCTCAAGAAGTATAAATAGAAGATAGGAAACTCATGCTAAGAATGCCTAAACGTGAGGCACAATCAGGAGAGGCCTATGATAACAAGGAAACCACCAAGAAAACAGTTGTAGCCATAGAAGAAGGAGAAGAAAGATGCACCTACATAGGACATGACCTGACGGAAGAAGAAGAGCAAGAGTTGATAGCTTTGCTAAGTGAGTACAGAGATGTATTCACTTGGAGCTACAAGGACCTGAAAGGTGTAGACCCCGCTGTCGGGAAGATGGCGCACGGTTGGTGGATAAGTTCAACCGCGAAGTCCAACGGTGCACGCAGGGTGCTTCAAGCAACTCAGGTGGTATAATGGAGACTCAAAGAGAATATTAAAAACTCAAAATAATTGATGAGATCATCACATGATAGGAGAAAAAACTTTGATTCATAATAAAAATTCATACGATTGTCATGAAAATAATAAAAAAGATACAAGTTACCAATTCATCATAAATCATAAAGTTGGTTCATAATGTTGATTCATAATTTCATCATGAGTGTAGAGCCTCTTTGTCATAAAACAGAACCTCCATGTCCTTCTTCAAAATATGTGTGTAGCCTCCATGTTCTTCAACTCCTTCAAAGTCCTCCAACTCCACCTCCAAAGTAACCTCCAAGAACTCCTTGAGTAGCTTGAGAAGATAGCTTGTGTTGAATGCCTTGACAATAAGCCAAGACTTCTTTATATAGTATTCCAACCATCGTCCAAAAGCACTTACGATACAATAAAATCAGCTTTTTTGTGGGGAAATAACGATCGCTATATTTGTTTGAGTTTACTTTTGAAAATAACGATCGCTATTTGATTTTGCTTTTAGATTTGAAAATAACGAATGACTTTGCTTTTAGTTTCTTTTAGTTTCTAAAGAATGGTTTCACACTATGAATTTTGGGTTCACATGGAACATATAATCATGGTTTTCATATGGTTTTCATATGGGTGCTAATCACCTAAAATATGATGAATCAAATGATCTGCTCACTTGACAATTGGCTCCAATAATCCTCCCTTCACAATAATGGTACAATCTTCAGTAATTCGCAAATCTTCTCATGACTATTTTTGGCCAATGCTTTGGTACATATATCTGCAACATTCTTAGTAAAAAGTCTTTCTTTAGGTTGGATTATTCAAACACTGGATACGTAGAGATGTAAATTTCTACGACATTCACCCCTACTAAACCTGCACATCGTCCTCGATGGGCCAATCTTCAAATCTTCTTTCTGCTTCAAAGATAAACTGACATTTCATAGGAACATTGAATCTTGAAATCATGTGTCAAGTGCATGGGAAGATAAAAAATATGTCTATGCAAGGCCATATAATGTAGCACTATCAATTGCATACTTTGGAAATGCATGGTCAAAAAATATGGTGCAAAAGATAAGGTATTTGGCATTCGTTGATGAGGCATGTACGCTCACTTTCATACATTTCATGTTTTATACATAAATCCTTTCCATCACTCAAAGTGCATGGGTAAAGCTCGAAACGTGCCTTGATGCAAGGTCATGTAATGAGACCCTATTATGCATACTTTAGGTGCATAAGTAAACAAACATGGTGCAAGTTTTAGGATGAAAGGTATTTGATGATGAAGCTTGTGCTCTCAGTCACATACATATCAATGTGCATATACATCAATCCTTACAATCACTCTGTGTGCATAGGTTAATCTCAATACGTGCCTAAATGCAAGGTCATGTAGTGAGACCCTACCATGCATACTTTAAGTGCATTTTTCAAAAAATCATGGTGCAAAAGGGGTAAGAGGATTTGATGATGAGGTATTTGAGAATTTTTGATATTCTTGAATTGGATGTCATCTTTTTTTTTTATACAAGTGCAAGTAGATTGTGCAGGCTAAAGAAATAAACATATGTGTATATACATTGGTTTATGCATACTCTAAATGCAAAATAGACTCAATATGGTGCAAATAATGGAGAGTAGAAAAGAAGACTAAAATGCATTAAGCTTAACACTCAATTCTCACTTCTCAATTAAATAACTCTTTTAAATCACTCAAAATCTATAGATTTGCTCTATCTTTATAGATAGATTTGTGAAGAAGGTCTTCCAAGACTTTTTCCTGTTTCATAGAATCATCAAGCATTAGAATCAAAAAATACATTTTATTACATAGATTCCTCACTACAATTTCACTCATCATTTCCTATCTAAGGATTTGTTCATGGTTCATCTTCAATCATAACTACATGTTCATCATGGATCATCTTCAACATGTTCCTTTCTGCAAAGGTAAAGGTTTAGAAGTCTTTGATGAATTCTTAATATTTTGTTCAATTTGTTTGATAGCATTTTCAATCCATTGTTTTTCCTTTTCTTTAATATTTTGAGCATTGCTTGTACTCTCATCCTTAATTTCTTTGATATCTTTATCATTTTCTATACTTATATTTTCATCATCTTCTTGTTCTTGAATGTCATCTTCAACTATGTTTGAAATATTATTGTATTTTGCTTCCATAAAACTTTTAATCTTTTCAGGATCAAACATCTTATCATTATACAAAAACTTTGCATCAAGTTGGATATAGGTTGTGCCATCTTTATTACTTTTGACTTTGATTGATTTTTCATGCTCTTCTTTACTTGGTTGTATTTTTTCATTCATAAATTTCTCAAATCTTTCTATATCTATGTGTAGTAATTCATCTTGATTCACACTTATGGAGTTATCTTCACTTTGACTATTTTCTTCATTGTTAATATCATGGCTCAATTGACCTTTCAAAAATTCTACTTTCTCCTTATCAAAAAGTTTCTCATGTTCGAGGAACTTGGGATCATCATAGTATTCGTCATCTTTATTTTTCAATTGAATTGAATTTTCATGTTCTTGCTCATCTTCCTCTAATCTTTCTTGCAAAATTTGTTCAACTTTTTGTTTATCCAATTTGATTTGTTCACTTCTCTTTTCTTCAAAATGTTTAACTTGATTGTCAATCGGTATCAGAGTTTCTTGTTCAAAGGATCTCGTATCATCATATCTCTTTGATCTCCATTGTTTTCTAAATGATCTTGGCTTAGTTTTTGTTTAATCAAAATATTCTTTAATTCCACCTCTTCCTAAATTCAAGTGTAAAGGTAAACGATTATGATAATCACATATTTTTCGTTCAATTTCAAGTACCAACTTTTGTCTACATGCATTCTCATATGCTATACAATTCCCATATATATGACCAATTTGATCACACCAAAAGCATCTAATAGGTCGATTATGTACTCTATTTGTTCTTCTATGTAAACTGCTAGAAGTGAATCTTCTATGGTCAGGTAAAGGGCTTCGTTCAATAGAATGTGTAGAGATATTTTGAACTTGAACTTGATGTTCATGTTTACACTTGCATGTTGCAATTTCTTTCACTTGATTCAATAGACTATCAATGCTTTCTTTCATACTTGAAATGTCATAGCTAATGGTTTTGAATGTTGTAATCTCTTTCACATGATTTGATAGATTATCCATACTTTCTTTCAAACTTGAAAGTTCATAGTGAACAGTTCCATCTAACTTACCAAATTGTGTAATTAATGAATATTTTTCATCAATTATTCGTGACTCCATATCTTTGAATTGTTCATCATATTCTGGAGACTTCTTTTCAATCAACACTTCCATGCTAGAACCTATATCTTGTGTGGTGTTCACTTATGTAATGAATGTAAAAGTAAAGTATGAGTACCTGGATTTGGCTTGAAGAAGAGGTTTTCAATGTATCAAAATGTGAAAATATAAATTTGTAGCACCTTCGATCGATGAGAAGGGTGAAGTGAAGAGGATATGATACTTGCAAGTTTTTGAGTTGCAATGCCGTTTCTTCACGTCAGGTTCAAATGTCGGGAAGATGGCGCACGGTTGGTGGATCAGTTCAACCGCGAAGTCCAACGGTGCACGCAGGGTGCTTCAAGCAACTCAGGTGGTATAATGGAGACTCAAAGAGAATATTAAAAACTCAAAATAATTGATGAGATCGTCACATGATAGGAGAAAAAACTTTGATTCATAATAAAAATTCATACGATTGTCATGAAAATAATAAAAAAGATACAAGTTACCAATTCATCATAAATCATAAAGTTGGTTCATAATGTTGATTCATAATTTCATCATGTGTGTAGAGCCTCTTTGTCATAAAACAGAACCTCCATGTCCTTCTTCAAAAAATGTGTGTAGCCTCCATGTTCTTCAACTCCTTCAAAGTCCTCCAACTCCACCTCCAAAGTAACCTCCAAGAACTCCTTGAGTAGCTTGAGAAGATAGCTTGTGTTGAATGCCTTGACAATAAGCCAAGACTTCTTTATATAGTATTCCAACCATCCTCCAAAAGCACTTACGATACAATAAAATCAGCTTTTTGTGGGGAAATAACGATGGCTATATTTGTTTGAGTTTACTTTTGAAAATAACGATCGCTATTTGATTTTGCTTTTAGATTTGAAAATAATGAATAACTTTGCATTTAGTTTCTTTTAGTTTATAAAGAATGGTTTCACACTATGAATTTTGGATTCACATGGAACATATAATCATGGTTTTCATATGGGTGCTAATCACCTAAAATATGATGAATCAAATGATCTGCTCACTTGACAATTGACTCCAATAATCCTCCCTTCACAATAATGGTACAATCTTCAGTAATTCGCAAATCTTCTCATGACTATTTTTGGCCAATGCTTTGGTACATATATCTGCAACATTCTTAGTAAAAAGTCTTTCTTTAGGTTGGATTATTCAAACACTGGATACGTAGAGATGTAAATTTCTACGACACCGCTCCCACACGATCCCCATGACCTCAGATGCTAGACCCTCTAAATAGAAGCCATACACATACAATGACAACTATGCTGCCAAGATCAAAGAAGAGATAGATCGCTTAGTTGAAGCTGGATTTATCTATGAAATCAAGCACACGGAATGGGTTTCCCCCATTGTAGTGGTGCCCAAAAAGAATGGCAAACTACATGTATGCATTAACTTGAAGAAGGTTAATGCAGCCACTATCAGAGATAGTTATCCACTTCCAATCACTGAGCATCTATTAGAAAGGGTAGCAGGGAAGGAAGTGTACAACTTCTTAGATGGGTTCTCTGGTTACAATCAAGTGGCCATTGCACCAAAAGATCAGCATAAGACAACTTTTTCCACAGAGTGGGGCATATTTGCTTTTTGGCTAATGCCATTTGGTCTAACAAATGTGCCCGCAGCCTTCCAAAGATTGATGTGCCATGTGTTTAAAGAGTTCCTGAGGAAGAATTTGGAAGTCTATGTCGATGATCTCTGTGCTCATTCTAATATAAGATAGACACATATACCTGAACTCCGACAAATCTTTGACAAATGTAGAGAATATCAAGTCTGTCTGAACCTAGAAAAGTGTGTTTTCATTGTCAGACAAGGCAAGATTCTAGGACACATAGTGTCAAAGAATGGCATATCCACTGATGAAGAAAAAGTGAGAGCTATTGTAGAACTACCAAGTCCAAAGAATGTCAAGGAAGTGCAAGCTTTCATGGGGCATTGTGGCTATTACCGACGTTTTATACATATGTACGCCATCATTACAAAGCCTCTGTAGGAACTTTTGACTAACTTCGAGTGGACTGATGAATGTGAGAAATCTTTCAATGAGCCTAAACGGCGATTGTGTTCATCACCAATCTTGACTACACTGGATTGGAACAAACCATTTCATGTGCACGTGGATGCATCCAATTATGCTATTGGATGTGTACTTGCACAACCTACTGATGAAGGTAGTATGGATATTCCAATTGCCTACGCTAGTAGAAAGTTGAATGCTGCTGAACGGAACTATACGACCACCAAACGAGAAGGATTAGGCATGGTATATGCGGCTAAAACGTTTAGACACTATTTGCTTGCAAATAAGTTTAAATTTTTCATTGATCATCAGGCATTGCTATACTTGGTAAACAAGCCATGCAATACAGGTAGATTGGTAAGATGGTTCCTCTTACTTATGGAATATGAATTTGAGGTTGTGGTGAGGAAAGGAAAAACTCACTTGAGAGCAGACCATCTCTCTAGGCTCATATCTAGAGAGGCCCCACAAGGAGTATCGAATGACCTTCCTGATGCTTACTTGTTTAATTTGGAAGTGGTACCTCAATGGGCTAAGACATTAGTGCCAGTATTGACATATGGGCCCAAACACCCAGTAGTAAACACTCAAGATAGGGAGGTAGTAAAAGCCCAAAAGTACCATATCATGGCAGCGAGTATGTACAAACATACAGATCAAGGAGTATTAGCATGTTGTGTGGAAGAGGATGAGTACGCGAAGTGGTTGCAATTAGCACATGTGGGTGCATTAGCGCAACACTACTCGAGACAAAGAACCTTATAGACATTGAGGAGAGTTGGAGTGCACTGGCCAACTATGGAAGTTGATGTCCATAGGATGTGCAAAGAATGCCCAATCTGCCGCACTAAACCACCAGTGGAACATGCCACTCTTTATCGAGTGTCTTTAGTGCCAGATTGGAGTGAACCCTTAGTAGTCTTTTTGAGGACGAGAACCTTTCCCCAAGATATGACATTAGCTAGATAAACGAGCTTAGAACAAGAAGTTTTAGATTATACTCTCATTGGAGATCATCTATACAGAAGGGGAAAAGATGGGTATCTTAGATTATGTGTCCACGAGAGTGAATATCTCAAGATCTTGGAAATTGCTCACCAAGGTGTAGCAAGAGGACACTTTGGACCAGATAGGGTGATCGAGGCAACACTATTTGCAGGTCTTTGGTGGCCCACACTTCATATGGATGCAGATACTGATGTGAAGAGGTGTGATGTTTGTCAACAAACTCAGTACCCTATGCATAAAGATGAGATGCCATTGAAACCTATGATAGGTGGATGTGCATTCTCTAAGTGGGGAATAGACTTTGTCGGTCCTATTAATCCCCCAGCTAAGGGTTCCCATGCTTAATACATTATTGTGGCCACTAACTATCTAAACAAATGGGTAGAAGTAAAAGCTACAACGAAGAACAACGCACAGATCATTGCTAAGTTCTTATTCGAGAATGTGTTCACCAGATAGGGGCTACCAATAGAGCTAGTAAGTGATAGAGGCACGCACTTCTTGAATGAATTCATAGAAAAGCTTCTCCAAGAATTATTGGTGATACATAAGAAGTCTGCCCCCTATCATCCACAAGCTAATGGACAGGCTGAGAGCACAAATAAGATTCTATGCAATGTATTGACAAAATTAGTTAATAATAAATGCTCTAATTGGGACAAACAGCTACACCATGTTGTTTGGACATACAGAGTTGCCTATAAAACAGTACTCCAAGCCACACCCTTTCAGATGGTGTTCGGCCAAAATTCAGTGCTACCATTGGACTTTTTGATACCTACATTGAAGGTAGCACATGAGCATGACTGGATAGGCCATGAGCTCTCCTCTAGAATCTTCGATCTTGAACGTTTAGGTGAAACACGATTGAGAGCTGCAGCAAGAATTTATGCAGCCAAGAAGAGGCAGAAAGCATATTTCCATGCACATGTGAAGGATAAGGGCTTGAAAGCAGGAGACCTAGTCCTAGTCTACACCTTGAAGCAACACGCACGAAAATTAGAGAAGAGAGGCTATGGACCAATGATTATCAATAGGATCTCCACAAGTGGAGCAGTACAAATAGCCACTCTAGAAGATGACATCCTACCAAGTTACATAAGTGCATGCAGAGTCAAGTTATATCAAGAACCCCTAACGGAAGAGATGCTAAATCGACTCAATACTACAAAGAAACGTAAGGAAGAGGAGAAGCAAATTCGAGAAGAAGCACAAGCAGAAGCTTTAGAATGCATCCGACGAATGAAATTGAGAAGACAAGGTAGAGATCGGCCCATGCCTGAAACTCATGAAGCTCTAGGTTATCACATGGCCATGTGCGAGGCTTCAGGTGAACGGTCCCATAGGATAGTTGATCGACGACCTTTTGTGACCCTAGAAGTAGGACAAGGAGAGAGTGCAATGACTATGAGAGCTTTAATTGACTCAAGTGCAGCCACTAGTGCAGTTCGACTTTCCTAATGCCAAGAATTGCAATTGAAGGTAAAACCTATAGAGGCATATCTGATAGGGTTGGGAGGTGTTGAAACCCCTTGCATGGGAGAGGTGGACCTTCCCCTTTACGTTCAAGAGGTCCTAATGGCAGTAAAAGTGCTAGTATGTGAAGAGGAGGATCTTACCAAACCTCTTGTCTTGGGCCAAGACTGAATCTATGATCATGCAGTCAACCTCAACCTAAGAAGTGGATTTCTTCAGGCTTGGGTAGATCAAAACCACCTCATGATTGAATTAGAAAATCAAGCACTCAGGCCATTAGAAAAGGCACCAAATCCTAGTCCCTCCAGGAACCCACACGAAGATAACGATGCTATTATTGTCCAAAGCTCTATGGTGCAAAAGATTATCATTCTAGACAAAGGTACAGAATTCAATGAGGAGTCCCCTTCTTTTCCAATGAGGATTCCAGGACGGCAAGCCAGGCAACACGCTACACCGAGGAGGCCAATGATCAAGAAGTGTGAGCACCAACCTGCGCACTATGAAGTACCTCGTGGCATGAAGCAGATTTGGATACGCAAGGGTAGAAAACCCATAGCTCTAGAGATAGATTCTCAAAGAAGCCAACAAGGCACACCATCAAGGATTACAACGGAGTCCCTTAGCCAACGCTCTAGACATACCATTCCTATTTGGGTTCCTAAGTGGTCAATGAAGGCTATCCCCAATGCGCGACAAATATGGGTGACCAAGACCTGCTTACAAGCTCAAATAGCTTCACCTCCATTCACAAGAATGAACCAACACTCACAAGCACTCTTGGCAAAAATCTCAGGGCAAACACCTACACTCCACACCATTACATCTTTGGTCACACCTAGGAAAATCGGAAATGGGTACCCAAAAGGTCCCAAATCCAACACAATCCAGTCCATAGACCTTTACATGTCATCATCCCTAAACATTATGCTTCCACAATCAAAGTCTGGAGACTTAAACCACGCATCGAACCCCTTGATCCAATTTTGTAAATCCATCCACTTGATGTAGGTGCATTTGGAGTACATTGCACATCCAAAAGTATGCATCTAGAATGACTCTAACCTACTAACCAACATTCACACTCATCACGAACACTTCACCCCCTAACCACTTGGAATGTCATGTTAGCATTGTGGGGAACACCATTACATCATGTTTCCTATCCACATTAATGTGCCTCTCTTCTTCTAGCAGATTAGCATCATCAGCTACAAACAGTCCCATGGCAGAAGCAGCAGGCATGAGCTCCCAAGCAGGCACTAGTTCTCAAGTCAATTGGGAGACCATGCCGGTGGAGGCCGCATTGACAGAGTATCTAAATGTGAGACAAATTCCCATCTTGGATCCACCAAGTGGCTTAACAAAAAGAGTAAAAGGACACTCTCATTGGTTCAATGAGATGCCAGGAGATTTGGGGGATGCAGACCACATTTGGGAGTCTAAGTTGGACTTTGGAGGAGTGTGGTGGACATTTTAGGGATTTTGAATCACTACAAAATGTAGCACCTCTTCAAGATATTTGGCAGAAAGCAGGTTTGAAGGACTACTTTAGCACATCCCTACCTAAGCCAAATTTCCTCAGATGTTACTACTTTGATTGCAACTCTTAAAGCTACAGGAGATCGTGATCAGTCACGCACATTCCTGGTGCCCTGACTATCAAACCATGAAGAAATGAAAAAGTTCGAGCTGAACATAACCTTAATTAAGGAGGCCCTCCAAATGTACGGCACCCTTGTGCCCTCTGATCGAGACCCTTTGATACCAGAGTCTGTGAAGAACAGTAAGCTCAAAAAGTTGAAGGATATGTGTGCCCTCACTCCAAACATTTCCATCCTGTTGCGCATGTGCCTTCAGCACTTTGCATTTCCGGCTCAAGACCGATTCACGTAGCCTCACAAGAAGATTTGGTGCGGTCTATACCTAGCGGAGACAGGGAGCCTACCCATTAAAATGCTAGTATGGATTCTTGATCAATTCTATGAAGCAGGCAAACGAGGAGTAAGGAAGCCTTCTTTGAATGGTTGTTGTGCCATTACCAGAATCATATATAGATGCCTTGCTTATGATGTGCCGATCTCACGGGCACTTACTTACTCACAGCGGCAGTTCTTCCAAGGACAAAAATCAGGGGTTCAACTAGCTAAACTCATGCGTCGATCTCTTTCCCATGTCCCAATTCCTTGCGAGTCCACCACAAAAACCTCCCTTAGAGAAGAAGAACAAGTGGCCCCATTCACTATCTGTCTCCAACGATCACAGTCAGAGGGCATTACACAACCCACTCCGTCAACCCCTTCGTTACCCACGGATGCTGAGTTTACCTCCATGAATGAATTGGCAGATGATACCTCCTTTGACTTTGAGACCTTCTTGCAAACAGCACAACTATTCGATGGTGAATTCTTTTCAAAAAGTGAAGGTCCCAGATCATCATCCCATAGAGGACGCCCACATCACGAAGAACGAAGAGTACATTGAGAGGATGAAGCACAACACACTCATGTTGAAGACACACATGAACAAGAGGAGGCACCAAGGCATGAATCAGAGGAGAGCAAAGAGGAAGCCCCTGCATACACTGCTCAAATCAGACGGCTATACGAAACTATCAAACAAGTACAAAAAAGGCATAAGTTGTCAGAAGAGGCAAACAGAGCAATGGTGAATCAGATGTTACAAGCAGAAAATGTGGACCCTCACTTCATCGAATCTTTGAATCTTTTGGCAGACACATGTGGGATTGTAGAAGCTATGTGGACTATGATACATCGCACTCCCCCCATTACGACCAATGAAGGCTGGATACGCAACCACAAAGGGGTAAGATGATTCATATTGAAGTTTCCTCCTCACCCCCTACCACAGCTCAAGAAGACATTCACATGACCAGTCCCACTGACACTACTGCCCTCGACGAAAGCACACAAACACTAGCTCCACCATCACCACCCATCCATCCCACCGAAGCCCTCAACACGAACATTCCTGAACAACCATTCTCCATAATTCATGAACCTACATCACACATCACCCTTTCTCCCGCCCTACCTTTTCCTACATCCACCATTTCTAGCCAATTTTCTGAACCTCAGATAGGTCATCCCGCCACTCATCAAACCATAATAGGGCACCCTTCTTATCTACCAGCTCTCAGACATCCACATGTCTCTACCCAATCATCGACACCACCATTTCCCCTCATTACAACTTTCCCTCTTTCCCACCCGCAACCCACTTTGCTCCCCTCAACCTCCTCAGAACCGATACAAACCACTCTGCCTCAATTTTGGGCAAACCTTGTAAATATGATGCGACAACTGGATGATCATAATAGGAATCCCCTTTCCCAACCCACCTCTCCCACGTTCACAGCCACCACTGACACACCACCCACCATTCTAGTATTCACGGTTCACACTTCACACACAATCACGTCCGATCCCATGGAGATTTCACCCTCCACAGAACCACCCACCACCACTTTCATCTCTACATCACCACTTTTTACTTCACTCACATCACCACTTACACCCACTGTATGCACAACATCCACCTTTCCCATTCCCATTTCCCGACCCCTTGCATCTTCCACCTCTACCTCTACATCCACTTCATTTAGTCATGCATTAGACACCATGTTCGAAGCGGCCACGCAGCTGAAGCAGGAATATCAGTAATTGGAAGAGAACAACAAAGAATTTTGTAATAAGTCTACCCACCTCCAAGCACGTGTCGATGCATTGGAGTTGCGTAATACTACATTACAACAGGAATTTACTGCCTCCAGAAATCTTATGTAGAGATTGAAGCCAAATATACAGAGACAAGTAAAGTGACTGAATGGCAACTCAGAGATCAACTAATCCACAACGCTAGATTACAAAGAAACATGGCATTACTTCGCCGACACCTAGCAGGTGCTCAGGAAGAGAATAAAAGGCTACAGCAAACAAAATCAAGAAAATCTAGAAGCGGCCATCGAAAACACTCGAGGGGCACCCATAGATCCGGCTAAGTTCCAGGCTCTTCCCTCAGAAACTATTGAGCAGATATTAGAAAATTATGCAAATCTCTTGGAAGCGCATGACCGACTTGCAGACCAGGTAAAGGAACTACAAAGACAAACAGTGCCCACACCCCATACAACAGAAACTCGAGAGATGGTGAGCATCACTACTTCACCCCTGCCAGAATCTTCGACCAACAACGAATTGCTCGAGCTCCGACAATAGGTCACTCAGTTAAATATGAAGCTATTACAATACGAATGACCACTATCGCAACCCGATCAACCATTAGAAGAAGAGGCAGTTACCATTCCAGTTGAAGAGACCTTCAAAGATAATTATGAGCCTCAACCTCTGCCAAGAGGCAGAGTCACTGATGAAGGACAAGACACCTACGAGGAACCCCCTCCGACATGGATGAAACAAGTAGACGAGATGGGCCCAACCCACGAAGAGTGCATATCCACTCAAATGCTCACCATGAAAGCTATTGAGGAGGAAATACTTCAATCAGAATATTTCAAGCACTTGGCTCTTAGGCGATTGATAACAAGTTCGGAGTTATAGTATAAGCCTTACTTTGTGCTATTATTACAACGCATCAAACGCAAAACCAATAAGTACCCTTCCTTCGCCACACAATTCCAACCAGAGGACATCCTGAAAGAAGCCAAACAGGGGGAAATGTTCCAACCTATCTGGTGCCAAAAGCTACTCGAGACTTATCCAGAGATGCTCCAAACATGGGACCATGCCCCCATGCACTTAAAGTATAATCCTTTCTTTGGGCTAGTGCAATGAAGACGATCATGGAAAGCCTTTGCCATAAAAGTTCAGAACAATGTTAATTGCAAACAATGGCTCAATTACCCATCCATTGCACCACCAATAGGCACACCAACCGTAGCCTACATGATGGCTACTATCAGACACTGGATGCCACGACTACAACCCATGAACAATGTCGCTGCTCAGATGATGCTCAAAATCCTAGACATGATGCAAATAGTATTGAAAAATTTTTGCAATGTACATAACATCCAGCCTTCGATCCTGGGCTTTATAAATGGTAATTAGGACTTACACTATGATATGAGCACAACCCCTAGTATTCGGGTTGCTTATGCTTGGCATGGGAGGATCAGATATCTCCCAGCCTGCTATAAACAAACATTTGATGATATGTTTACCACCGGGTTTTGGGAATCTCACTCTGAAGTGTTCGTGCCATGCTATTTGCATGCGAACATACTATGCATTTGGAACTATATACAACACCACAACCTCACATTCTGCATGCAGTTAATTGGGATGCTCTTCAAAGAGGTCTAGTCAGGGGATTAAGGATCAAAGAACAGGAGCTAGCTACAGACATAGTCCAACACCACATTGATCACCCCATGGAGCAAAGGTATGTCAGAGACGACAGACACTAGGGGGGGAGAGTGTTGGCATCATCTGGGAAGAAGCAAGTACGGGCATACACGCAGAACTAGCACTGAGGCAACCCATCAATTTTTTTTAATCCTTACATTATTTTAAAAGTGATTCTCATCACTGAAAACCATTGTAAATATCGTTTCACCTTTTTGTAGTTCCATTTTGTGCAAGCCGAGGAGTCCTCGAGCTTGAGGAGCTTTAGAAGTAATGGCCTACCAAGTTTCATAATTTTCAGAGCCCGTTTGAGGCTCCAAACTAGCTTAGGGACCTAATTTTTAACTAGGCCGGACACTAGATTTGAATGGGACCAAAGCTAGAGAACTCATTTTTGTGGCTAGCTTGTCGTAGATTTGAAGTTGTATGAGAACTCTTTTGCAATAGGAGTGATTCCATTGTCTCTCTCTTCGTTCTTGCCGTGTGTGCGCGTGTGTGTATGTGTGTGCATGTTTGTGTGCTTCTCACTCACACACTTGTGCCATCACTTGTTCGAGGTCTTCATACCATCCTCATGTCTTTCTCGATTGACATTAAAGGAGGTGCTACTCATCACTGAGCTACACCTTCTTTCACCTTGGACATTCCATGACACACCACCTTAAGGATGCAAGCATGGAGAAATAGAAGATGTTCATTAGTAGTATGTGAAATATCATCCCTTAGAGATTCATGGAGGGCCATGTATGTCCTCAAGGGGGATGCAAAACGTAGTAAAAACCCCCAGAAAGTGCAAGATGTACACCAGCTGCAAACAACACAAATGAACAACATCTTCTAAGTAGAAACCCTAGCAAGCCTTTCCGTGCATTGATAGCAATGTATCTCTAAAGTTTTTAATTTTCTTATATGCAAGAGTTGTTCACCTTTTTGCAAACAACACAAATGAACAACATCTGCTAAGCAGAAACCCTAGCAAGCCTTTCCGTGCATTGATAGCAATGTATCTCTACAGTTTTTTATTTTCTTATATGTAAGAGTTGTTCACCTTTTGACAAGTTTTTGCACAATAGAAGGGAATATACATTCACCAGTATGTTATTTTTCTACAAGAATCAATCACCTCACCTATGAATTAGTAGTAATCCGGAATGCACAAAAATAGTGCGAGGAAGAAAAACAGCTTAGGATCACAACATAGAGTGTATTACTAAATGTACAAAGATAACAAGCCCTTCACAGTTGTGGGCATATATAAGAGCTAGAAGAAAGGACCCCGTAAAGCGGGAAAAATATTTCTGACACTTATTTTATTACTAAGTGTGTTTACATACACCACTATCAAAGTATAATACAAAAATCCTCCTTGGGATTGATGTTTTCAACGAGGGCATGACACTCATGTATACGGAAGTTTCAACCAATGTGTACAAAAAAAAACTTCCGTATACATGAGTAGCACAAAGTTACAAAGGTTTTTAAAAAGTACAAAGGTTTTTAAAAAGCTTCGAACTACTCACGAGGAAAATTCTTTTTAAAAAGGTCTACGACATTATTTTTGTGAGACTCCTTGACATAATAATAATAATAATATAATAATAATAGTGCACCACAATGTGCTTATGTAAGAGCATGGAAAAATGTGTTCCTCACAACTTTCAATGCATTCTAATTGTCAATAAATGTGGTGGTATTAGAAGCTTGATCAAAACCCAAGTCATCCATAACGCATCTAAGGTGCACACAGTAAACGCTAGTTATGAAAGCTACCCTATACTCAACCTCACATGAAGAAGTGGCCACAATAGGTTGCTTCTTGCTCAAGCAAGATATGCAAGAGATACCAAGCATGACATAAGAACTACTTGTCGACACATCATGACACTACTAAAAATAGGGGGGCGTAGAGACACCCCCCAATGAAAAAAAAAAGAGTCTCGTTGCTTATGCGACGCTAGCATCGCATAAGTGACGAGACTTTTTTTTATTAAAAAAAAAGACGATTCGTCGCATAAATGATGCATAGTGTCGCCTATGCAACGCTAAAAATATGCATCACAAAGAGCGTCGCTAGCGAGCGACGCTTTTAACAATGTTGGCAAACTGCCTGCGATGCTAGAGCATCACATACACGACGTCCTGGTATTCTAGCGCATCGCATAAGCGACGCTATGGAATGTTTAAAAAAAATTTGATTTCTCCCAGCACATTTGTGTTGCAATTAAGATGCAAGAGAGAGAGAGAGAGAGACAGAGAGAGATTGACATGGTTTTAGCACACACATCTCTTGAAGCACACAGATTTACACACACATGTACATATGCATACACACACATATACACACACACACATACACACACATAGACACACACACATACATATTAGACACATACACACACACACAAACACACATCCACACACATTTCGACACACACAAACACACATCCACACACATTTCGACACACACATACACATGCATACACACATATATATACACATACACACGTATATGCACACAGACACACATACACACATAGATACACACACATACACACAGATTTACACACACACGTATACACACTAATTTACATACACACATACACATGCATACACACACACATATATACACACATAGACACATGCATACACACATAGACACACACACATACACACATAGACACACACACACACACATACACATACATACACATATACACACACACACATAGATACATACACACTTACACACACACACACATCCACACACATTTACACACACACACACATCCACACACATTTACACACACACATACACATGCATACGGACACATATATATAGATACACACGTATATACACACATAGACACACACATACACCCATAGACACACACACATAGACACACACACACATAGACACACACACACACATATACACACACACATACACACACATATATGCATACACACACATGTAGAGAGACATACACACACATACACATACATGCATACATAATGCATATGCATACATACATACTTACATGCATACACACACATACACACACATGCATACATATGCATACATAATGCACATGCATATGCATACATGCATGCTTACATGCATACACACACATACACATGCATACACACATAGACACACACACACATACACACACATTATGCATACACACACACATAGAGAGACATACACACACATCGACATACATGCATACATAATGCATATGCATATATACATACTTACATGCATATACACACATACACATAAATATGCATACATAATGCACATGCATATGCATAGATACATGCATACACATACACACACATAGACACATACACACACATACACACACATATACACATAGATTTACACACACATACACATCCATACACACATAGACACACACACACATACACACACTTACACACACACACATACACACACATAATGTATACGCATATGCATACATACATACTTACATGCATACACACACATACACATACATATGCATACATAATGCACATGCATATGCATACATACATGCATACACATACGCACATAGACACATACACACACATAAAAACATACACACTCATAGACACATACACACTTACACACACACACATCCAAACACATTTACACACACACATACACATGCAAACAGACACATATATATAGATACACATGTATATACACACATAGACACACACACATATATGCATACACACACACACGTAGAGAGACATACATACACATACACATACAACATACACAGACACGTAGAGAGACATACATACACATACACATACATGCATACATATGCCTACACACACATGTAGAGAGACATACACACACATACACATACATGCATACATAATGCATATGCATATGCATACATACATACTTACATGCATCCACACACATACACACACATGCTATTATAGTCATTCATATCTATCACCTTGTGCTGCTCATATCTCCGTCAATTCTCAACCAAATTCAATCATCTATAGCTTGTTGGAATGATCTCTAAGTTATCTACACTTTGACAAATTTTGAAGGAAATCCATTTAGCCAATTTGGAGAAAAGTGCATCAAAGCACGCACTAGTCAAACTCTACAGAGGTCCTAAAAAATTAGGGGTAATGGTTCATTTGTTAAATTGATTACTCTGTGTATAGTGCATCATTTCAAGTGATTCCACTTGGAATCATAAGCTTACTAATCTAATTAGATATCTCTAAAAGGAATTTTTCCAATTCCTACTGTACTGGTAGCATTGAACATTACAAGCAGCATGTATATGATAAAAAACAAAAGGTTTTCATTGAGTCTTCTATTTGGAAGTAGTCTGTTTTGATTCAATCTTTTCATAAATCATTTCCAAAGTACATATGCACTTTTATGGTGTCATTGGAAAGCTAAGAGGGCCCACATATCATCTCTGAACCTTCAAGGGGCTGGTACTAAGCAGGATTTGGCAGTACCTACTCATTTCTTGGAGTGTCCATCCATCTTTCCCAACAGTGGTATCAGAGCTTAGTTAAGGTAAAATGGGAGATGGTTTTCCTTCTTTCATTGATAAATTGGACAAGAACAACTATCAAGCATGGTCCTTGAGGATGAAGACATACTTGCAAGGAAGGAGCCTCTATGGATACATCTCAGGAGATGAGGAGATGCCCATATTGAGGAGCAAAGGACAACCTACAAGGGAGGAGCATGAAAGACTTAACACTTGCTGTGCCAAGGATGCATTAGCAAGGTCTTACTTACTTAACTCAATCTTTGATTTTCTTCTTCCACATATTAGGAACTGTAAGACATCCCAAGAGACTTGGGAAACATTGTCTTCCTATTTCTCTTCCAACACAAGGGCCAAGAAGAATCAACTATGGATTGAGTTCACCACTCAAAGAAAGCAACCTAAGCAAGGTATCTCAGAGTATGTGACCAAAGTCAAAGATGTAGCAGATCTATTGGCAAGCATAGGAGAAGAAATTGAAGAAGAAGAGATTGTAAGGAAAGTAATCAATGGTATTAAACCTGATGACAAATGGGAGAGCTTCACAACTGCCATGGACTTGTACATGGACATGCAGATTCCAAATCTTACCACTCTGATGGGGCAACTATTCACCCATGAAGCCAAGCTCAACAAGAATGGAGATTCATCAAGAGGTAATAGCTCTTCTGCCCTATACACTGATAAGAATAAGTCTAAAGAGAAAGGCAAGAACAAGAAGGTAGAAGATGAAGGAACTACCTCCCAAGCCAACTATGCGGGGAGAGGTAGATCATCAAGAGCAAGGGGCAGAGGAGGTAAGCAAGGTAGGGGGAGGTCTTATAACTCCTCACCATGCAATATTTGTGGTTTATCAAATCATACTACAGATGAGTGTTTCAGGAACTTCAAGAATCAGAGAGGTAGAGGATATCAAAGAGGTGGATATACAAATCTAGAGGAAGATTCAATCATCATCAAGGATACAACAACAACTACAATAGCAATTACCAAGGAGGCTACAAATCAAGGAAGGATTACAACAACTACACAGAGAACCAAGAAGATTCTCTTCTGATTATCAATATGACTTCAAAACCAAGTATAAATGATGACCATCTCTTCTACATTGACTTAGGATGCTCAAACCATGTGGCAGGCAATGTAGCTCTTCTCTCTGCTCTTGAGGAACCAAAGGGTAAGCATCAAGTACAAACAAGTGATGACACCAAGCACTCACTGATTAAAGTAGGGAATGTTAAGATCTTTGATGGAAACAAGAATCTATTGAGTAGGGTTCTATATGTACCAACAATTACCAAGAATCTGATGAGTGTTGGACATATTGTGGAAAACGGTTTGCAGGTTAGATTCAACCAATATGGAGCATTTGTGGAGGACCCCCAGCATGGATTAAAGAGAATTGCCAAAGGAGAAAAGACAGGTAGATTATTCACTTTTGAACTTGAGGATACAAGGAACATTGCACTTTACAGTTATAAAGATCAAACATTATCAGAGCTTGAAATTTGTCATAAAAGATTAGGGCATGTTGTTGAAAGAACCTTGAAACAAATATGTAGAGATCAATGTGTGCTTGGGATACCTAATGTATCCAAGCAACACATGATTTATAAATGTGGTTCTTGTCAGTTTGGAAAGTCTCACAGGTTACCCTTCTCTAGGAAAGGCTACATGCATGAGGACTACCTAGATCTTGCCCATACAGATGTATGGGGACCAAGTAAGGATCCCTCAATTTCTGGATCAAGGTATTATGTATCTTTCATTGATGATTACAGTAGGTGGAATGTATTGTACTTTATGAAGCACAAAGATGAAGTATTCAATTGCTTTAAAAAGTATCTTGCACTTGTTGAGAACCAAACAGGGAGAAACCTAAAGAGATCAAGGTCAGATGGAGGAGGTGAGTACTTCTCAAATGAATTTGATGAATTCTTGTAGGATAGAGGAATCAAGAGAGAAATCACAACAAGGTATACCCCTGAGCAAAATGGGGTAGTAGAGAGGAGAAATAGATTAATTGTTGAAACATCTAGGTCAATGTTGAATGAGAAAAAATTACCTAACTACTTGTGGACAAAGAGTGTGTCTACTGCCAATTATCTTGTAAACAGATTGCCATCAATATCTCTTGATGGGATGACCCCATATGAAGCATGGCATGGTAGACGACCTTGACTTGATCATTGCAGGATCTTTGGATGTATAGCTTATGTGCATATCCCTTCTCAGATAAGAGGTAAGCTAGACCCTAAGGCAGAGAAGTGCATCTTCAAGGGTATGACTTGAATCAGAAAGGATACAGGTTCTACAACCCTTCAAACAAGGGATTCATGGTCAGTAGAGATGTTGTCTTTGATGAGAATGACTCTTGGTTTGATAGTGAATGTAGGAAAGTAAAGCTACTTTATGACTTGGAAGAGGAGTTTCCAAGCCTCACTAAGAAGGAGCCTATTCAGAATGAAGATATCAACTCACATGATGAGGACATCATCAAGCTTGAAGAGTTCAAAGCTTGGAAGTCCAAAGGCAAAGTCAAGATGAAGAAGTTGGAGGATATACTTGAATCATCCAATCAAGCAATCAAAGGATCACAAAGGGAGAGCAAGAAACCAATCAGATATGGGTGTGACACTTCCCTAGTTACTAAGTACTCTGTTTATCTTGCAAAAGACATGTCAATGGAAGAACCATAATCATATGAAGAGGCAAAGACCAAGGCAGAATGGAAGGAATCTATGGATGAGGAAATTGAAGCACTCAAGGAGAGTGATACTTGGGAACTAGTACCAAAGAAGGAGTCTACAAAGGTCAGGTTCTAGATGGATCTATAAAATCAAAAGAAATTCTGATGGATCAATAAGCAAGTACAAAGCTAGACTTGTGGCTAAGGGTTTTTCACAAACCCAAGGGGTTGATTATGAAGAAGCCTTCTCACCTGTGGCCAAAATGCCAACGTGTGGCTACATCAAAGAATTGGAACATGTATCAATTGGATGTTAAAAATGCATTTTTGAATGGTTGGATCTCAGAGGAGGTGTACATGTCACAACCTCATGGCTATGAGGATCCAAACAAGGTAACATATGTATGTAAATTGAACAAAGCTCTTTATGGATTGAAGCCGGCACCTAGGGCATGGAACCATAGGTTGACCACATACCTTCAAGATCAAGGTTTTGTCATGAGTAAAGCAGATACTTCTCTCTTCATCAAGAGAAGTAATTCAAAGGTAATATACCTATGTGTATCATACTTATAGGTAATGATGCTAATGGCATCAAGCAGATCAAAAATCAGATGATGAAGGAGTTCAAAATTAGTGACCTTGGATCACTAAAATATTTTCTTGGACTTGAGTTAGTCTATACTAACTCTGGAATTTACATTACTCAGAGAAAGTATATACAGGATATGTTAAAGAAGTTTCATTTGCAGGATGCTAAAGTTGCAAGTACTCCAATGGACGTAAACCTAAAATTAAGTGCTCATGAAGGTGATGTACTTGAGAACATTGCAGGTTATCAAAGCATAGTGGGAAGCTTGAATTATGCCACTTTGAAAAGAATTGACATTGCTTATGGAGTAAGTGTGCTAAGTCAGTTTATGCACAAGCCTAGGGCACCTCACTTGGAGGCTGCCAAAAGGATCTTGAAGTACCTTAAGGGTACTCAACATCATGGTTTGTATTTCCCTTATACATCAGACTTGGACATTAAGATTTATTCAGATGCAGATTGGGCAGGATGCAAAGATGATAGGAGGAGTACCTCAGGATACTTATCCTTTGCAGGTGATAAGCCAATATCATGGTCTTCAAAGAAGCAACCTACTGTTGTTTATCTTCTACAGAGGCAAAGTATAGAGGATTGGCCAATGCTACTCAAGAGGCCATATGGATCAGATTATTGTATACAGAGTTAGGTTTGCATACTACATTTCCAATGATTTTTGGCGATAATAACAGCTCACTACATCTTGCAGTTAATCCCATTTATCATGCTAGGACCAAGCATATAGAGTTCCACTATCATTGTGTGAGAGAGAAGTTATTGAGAAAGGAGATTCAGTTGACATATGTGTCAACAAATATGCAATGTGCAGATTTATTGACTAAAGCATTAGATGGTACTAAACTTTGCAGGTTTAAATTAATGATTGGATTGCACGACATTCATGAAGATTGAAGATGAAGACCAAGCCAAAATGTTTGGCTTGAGGGGGAGTTGTTGATGCAAAGTTCAAGCCCACACATTTGGCTTGAAGTTCATAAACACATGAAGCTCCATGGAAACCATTGCTAGGAAGATTTTTCATCTTTACAATTTTTAAATGTCATTTTTGACTTGAGAGGATATTTGTAATCACCTACCAAAAATTCGTGGACTTATTAGTTAGAAAAGCATCTACTTCATTGAGGGAATATTTCCTAGATTGAAGGATTACTTTTAGAGAGAGCCAAAAGTTGAATTCAAATTCAAATTTGAATGAAGTGCTTATAAAATGTAGCATGTAAAAGTCGAGGGTAAAAGTCTCCAATCCCGAGCTCTCCATTGCCAATGTGAAAGAGTGTGAGGCCTACATTGTAGCCTACACTACTCTCCATCATTAGGCTATGATTTTCAAGCCTATGATCTTGTACAACATTGTTCATTAATACAATACATCTACATTCTTCATCTATGATCTCTTTGTTATAGTCATTAATATCTGTCAACTTGTGCTGCTCATATCTCAGTCAATTCTCCACCAAATTCAATGATCTATAGCTTATTGGAATCAGCTCCAAGTTAACCACATGCTGATAAATTTTGAAGGAAATTAATTCAGCCAATTTGGACAAAAGCTCATCGAAGCACTCACTGATCAAACTCTATAAAGGTCCTAAAAAATCGGGGGTAATGATTCATTTGTTAAATTGATTACTCTATATATAATGCATCATTTCAAGTGATTCACTTAAAATCATTAGCTTACTAAGCTAATTAGATACATCTAAAAGGAATTTTTCCAATTCCTACTATACTAGTAGCACTGAGCATTACAAGCAGCAGGTGTATGATCTAAAATAGAAGGTTTTCATTGAGTCTTCTATTTGGAAGTAGTCTGTTTGATTCAGTCTTTTCATACATCATTTCCAAACTACGTAGGCACTTTTATGGTGTCATTGGAAAGCTAAGAGGGCCCAAATATCATCTTTGAACCTTCAAGGGGCAGGTACTAAGTTGGATTTGACAGTACCTACTCATTTCTTGGAGTGTCCATCCATCTTTCCCAACATGGTTGACTAGGCTGCTATATGTTTTATTAAACAACATATGCAAAAGTTTTCAAGGGCCATTTGGCCATTCACATGCACACTTATGGTAACAATCCCCCACAAAAGGCCAATATGGCCAAAGTGATTATGGGAGAAAAATAAATAATGATAAAGAATAGCTGAGCATAACTATACAAACTATACCCCCACCTAGTGGGCCCATGTTACACAGTATACAAGTGACTATGTGTTAGCAGCAGACAAGGGAGTCAACGAAGATCTGGCAAAAATTTGGTGTAGCTCAGTGATGAGTAGCACCTCCTTTAATGTCAATCCGGGAAGACGTGAGGATGGTATGGAGACCTCGAGCAAGTGGCGGCACAAGTGCGTGAGTGAGAAGCACACAAACATGCACACACATACACACACACGCGCACACACGGCAAGACAAAGAGGGAGAATCAATGGAGTTCTTAGATTACTTTCAAAAAGCTCTTACAAGTTTGTTTCAATTACAATCTAACCTCAAAAATGAGCTCTCTAGCTCCTTTTATAGTTTTTGACTAGCTTTGGCCCTGTCCAGACCTAGTGTCCGGCCTAGTTAAAAATTAGGTTCTAGGGCTTATTTGAGGGCTCAAACCAGATCTAAAAAATACGAAAATTGGCAGGTAGATACTTCTAAAGCTCCTCAAGCTCAAGGACTCCTTGGCTTGCACAAAATGGAGCTACAAAAAGATGAAATGGTATTTACAATGGTGTTTAGTGATGAGAATCACTTTTAATTGGTGTAGAGGTTTTGAAAAATTAAGGTTGCCTTGGTGCTAAATCTGCGTGAATGCTCATATGTACTTCTTCCTGAAGAAAATTATTGGCCTATTTGCCAGATCTTCGTTGACTCCCTTGTCTGCTGCTAACACCCCCCCCTCTCTTGCGTCTGTCGTCCCTGACAGACCCTTGTTGTGTGGGTTTTTGGATGTAGTACTCGACGACATCCTGCGCTCAGTGATGTTCGGCAATCCTCAATCCTTTGGCCAAATCTGTGAGTAGCGCATCCCAATCTACCGGCCCGGGAACCTCTGGATGTGGTATACGTAGCTTTTCGGAATGGAGAGCTTGTTCCACTGCAAACAACTGCAAGAGATGGGATGGTCTGGGAATGAATATCTCGGAGTGATATTCCCAGAATCCAGTGACAAACATCTCTTCAAACGTTTGTTTGAAGCATGCCGGTAGATATTTGATGCGAGCGTGCCATGCATACACAACATTAATCGATGGAGTTGTGCTCATGTCGTATACAAGGTCCTGATTACCTTCATTAAATCCTAATGCTGAGAGATGTGGTTCCTTGACATTTTTGAAGGTCCTGAAGGTGACCAACATAAGTTCGAAAATCTTTAGGCACATCTGAGTCATGACATCAGGTACGTTCTTGAACTGGACCCCCCAATGTCGAATCGTCGAAATCATATATCCAATCGTAGGTGGGCCCTTCGGGGGTGCGAAGTACACATAATTGAGCCACTTCTCACATCCTTTAATTGTCAGCACTGTTTGTGTGTACTCCGGCCATGATCTCCTTCGAAATACAGGGCAATAACATGGGTTATATTTGATGTACAAGGGCATGTTGTTCCATGTTTTGACCATTTCTGGGTATGTTTCAAGCAGCCGAATTCTCCACATCGGTTGACGAATATGTCCCTGCTTGGCACTTTCTGGGATGTCGTCAGGTGCAAATTGGGTGGCAGAGGTGGGTTCCCTTGAGGTGTGGTGCTTGATCTCTGCGTTATAATCTGCCATTAGCACGCAAAAAGGAACATACAGGTCATCCGATGGGCCGATCCACCTATGGTGTGAGAGATTCTGAAAATAATCAGATTTTATTACAACCTCCTCTAACTTTGACATCAATGCGATTTGGACTGCCACCCTGTCATCATGCGTCGTGGCTACTTTCTCTAATTTTTGCATCCATTCAGGTGCCTCAATTTCAATTGTGTCCATGCCCTGTTCTGTTCGCTTACCCCCGAGTGTTGGCATCGGAACGTACGGGTCCTCAAAAGTTTCCTCTACTTCGATTGGCACTAGGTCTTCAGGTTCTGGTTCTGCCAAGGGGGAGGGTTGTCGTTCATATACAAGCACTTTCTTTTGCAATTCTTCGAGTTGTGCTTTGAGCGCTGCTACTTCGTCAGTTGTGTCAGCCGTGGTTGGGACTTCTTGGGGTGGTGCTGGTTGAGCTGCCAATTGCCTTCGTAGTTCGTCTCTTTCCTTTTCTAAGGCTGCATGGGCTTCGAGGAGATCCGCATGGGTTTCCAATATGATCTGCATATTGTCCGAGGGAATAGCCTTAAATCTCTTCGGGTCAATTTCCTGTGGGGAACCTTCCATGGCTAACTCCAAGTTCTCTTCGTTTTGTGTCTGAAGCCGTCTATTTTCTTCTAGGGCTGCAGACATATGCTTCCGTAATAGAGCCATGTTGCGGCGGAGCTTGAGGTTCTCTGTGATTTGTGAGTGTAGCAAATCATCCATATGTTGTCTTTCTTCTGCATCCGGCTGCGGTGGATTTGCCACAAGTTTCTCATGTTGTTCTTGCAATGCACTAAACTGCTGTTGTAACTGATGCTTTTCTTTCTCTAAATCAGTGAATCTTCCTTGTAACTCCTCATGTCTCCTGAACAAGCTTGTATGCTGAGCATCGAGGTGCTGATAGTGTTGTTGTAACTGAGACATGCACTGATACATATTATTGAATACATTATTAATGGGGATGGATGCAGGGAGGGTGTGATGTGCAGAGGGGAAGGGAGAGGGGAAGGGAAGTGTGAATGCAGTGCTGGAAAATGGTGAAGTGGGTGGTGGGGGAATGGGAGATTGTGGTGGTATGGGGGGAGGGAGAGGTGCGGTGGAAGGTGATATGTCCATAAAATCCGTGGTGTAAACAGTAGTGGGAGTGATTGTGAATAGTGGAATTGTGGGTGCAGTGATTGTGGTGAATGTGTACAGTGGTGTGTGCAATTGTGGATGTGAACTACCCGAAAGTGTGAGTGGGGGGATGGGGATGTCAGTAGCTATCGTTAAGGTTACAGTGTTAGTGGAGGTATATACACGGGAGGTGTTGAGAGGGTGTGTGGGTTGATTGGCGGTTTGTGCTTCAGTCATGGCGGTGGGCTCGGAGGCGGTAACGGTGGTTGTTACATTGGTAATGGGAGGTGAATGTGGTGGAGAGGGAGGCGAAGGTGGTAAGGGAGGTGATGGAGGTGCACTTGACATATGGGCTTCCTCGGTGTCGTGAGCGGCATGTGCAGTGCCCGTGGTTGTGGGGGTGCCTTATGGTCCTGATCCTAATACATTCATTTGCTTCCCTGCTCGTGGGGGACGTCTTCCATATCTTTTCTCTGTCCTTCGTGATTGCGCTAGTGCAGTATGCACCGTTTCAGGTACTCCCAAAGCATCTGATATCATTTCCAGGGTGGCACGGTATTGCTCGTCCACGCCTTCCTCCTCCAGAATCTGGTTCATGAGGGCTTTACCTGCAGCTAATGATAGCCTGTGTTGCTCTTGGACTCGGTTCATCGTATCGTAGAGCTTCTTTAATGCGTTAGTATAGGCGGGGGCACCTTCCAGTACTTGTAGGGCTTCCTGATCATACTCTTGTTCGTCTGCTTCAGATTGTCCACCCTGTGGCTCTTCATGTGCTTCTTCTTCATCGTCCACATTGACTACGTCCGGTTGGCTGGGCTGGGCTTGTTCTGGGGCAGTTTGCTGTCCACCAGCTTGCTCTGCTTCAACTTCCGCATTTACAGCGTCGATGATTCTAGCAACTTCCTCGTCCGTTAGATCCTCCAGAGTGAATCCATGAGGGAATTCCAGATCAGTCGGTACTGGTGGAAACACAAGGTTAGGACCATCTGTGCTGTGCCTGGGTAACCTGATAGTAAATGGTTGCACTCGTCGGGGAAGTCTTGGGGTTGTTTCAGGCGTTAGGGTTGCGCCGCGAGCTTGTGCACAAGGCATCTGGACAGTGCCTCTCATCTTCTTTGAGGGAGGCCCCACAGCTGACAATCTACGTTGAAACTCCTGTGCTCTGGACCAAATGAGAGCCCTCTGCACCGGTACATCATATGCGAGACATCTGTATACAATTCTTGTAAGTGCACAGCAACCATACAACACAGACTTTTGCTTCTTATACCATCTCTGATGAGCCATATGAATCTGGTCAATAATCCAGTGGGGCATATTGATGGACAAATCAAAAGCATCCGCCAGGTAGAGGCTAAACCAGATCTTTTTGGGAGGCATTGTGAACCTGTCTTGCGCGGGGAATGCGAAGTGTTGCATGACCATACGTAAATGAATGGCTATCGTGGGATTCATCGCCACCATGTCCTTCAGTTTTGTCAGATTCCTGTTCTTCATATTATCGGGGACCATAGTCTCCTTCTCCGTAGGAATGTGCATTCTGTGCATATCAAGAGCTTCTCTCACCAAGTTGATAGTTAAGCGGAAACGCTTCAGCTCATTGCCCCTTGTGAGTGATGGGAGCACAAAGGAGCTGTATCCTTTCTTTCTTTGCTGGGAGTGAGGGTACTAATTAAATATGAACACCTTAGAAAATCTGGCTTTGGTAGTTGGAACTTGAAGTAATCATAAAGCCCCGCCTTCTTCCATATCGACTTCAGTCCTTCATTGTTCTGTAGCTTTTCAAACTCCCTGGTAAAGAAGTGGTATCTGCCCCAACGTCCATTGAATTCTACCTCGGACTCCCACATATATGTGCCTTCACCCAGAGGTCCAGCAACGTCACTGAACCAGTGTGAAGCTTTGCCCACCGGCATTGTATGACCCTGTGGAGGGTTCTGAATTGGTATGGCATGTAATGCCCGTAATGCCACTGGTCTTTCCTTTAATTCCTCCTCGACGGGAAGGCTTTCAATGTCCACAATTTAGGGGCTGGTGCCTGCCTGGGAGCTGGTTCCTACCGTATCGGCCATGTTCCTTTTTGCTGTCTGTCTCTGTGAGAATATACAAACATGTGTTAACATTGTACAGGACAAGAGAGAATTGTTGTTGTTCCCATTACAACATTAACATGCGGGTCGGGAGCGAATAATGGGTTAGTAAGTGCTCGGTGCGAGTGTGTGTGTGGTTAGGAGTTCAGTAGACCTAAGAGCTAAGTGGAGTGATGTAGTGTGGTAGTGATGTGGTTAGTAGGTTAACATGGATTTACAAATGGGGTCCGGGGGTTTGTTACAAGTCTTGGGCTGCCAAATGCAGCGGATAAGTTTTGCTCTAGGTTTCGTAGAGACTCTAGAGAGTTTTATCGGTATCTCGGTTTGAAAATGAGGCCTTTTAGGGACCCATTTACAAGTGATTATGTGCGAGCTCATGGGCCTTGGTGTGTTCCTGATTGTTGAAAATGAGTGGATGCCAGCTGTGCGAGTGAATGGAGCATACTGTATGGGGTATGGTCTTGGTGTAGCTATTTGAGCCCGCAAACAAGCCTTAGGCACCCAGATTTGTCTTGATTGTGGTCTAGCCTTCATCGACCTCTTGGGCACCCAAATAGACTTCATGTTAGCAGAAAAACTTCTGAAAGACTTCTTATTAGTGTCGTGTTGTTGGTTACTAATAAGAGGCTTTGCCCGTGTAGTTGGCTTGAGTGCAACCGGGTGTTCTCCTTTCCGCACCCACACTTGTTTCACTAGCTGAGACGTTTTGCTGCGCAGGTACTTTTGATCTCCGACATAGGTAGTACTCTGCTTCTTCTGCCTTTGATCCACCTTTGGTTGCTGCCTCCCTCTAGCCTCTGGAAAAGAAGGGAGTTCCTTTGTGGTTCTGACTCCTTTTTCGAGATCTTCATTCTTCTGCATCACAGAGCCTTAGACAAGAACAGCATGGTCAGCTTCGTGTGCGCCCCTGGAGGGACCAGGAGTCTGTGCCTTTCCTAGTTCCTTGAGTGCTCCATTATTTAACTCCATTGTAATTCTAGTCTGATTCACCCATACCTGAAGAAGTCCACTTCTTAGGTCTAAGTTGACTGCTTGGTCATAAATCCAGTCTTGACCCAGGACAAGGGGTTCCGTGAGGTCCTCGTCTTGGCATACTAGCGCTTTAACTGTCATTGCCTCATCATGAATATAGAGGGGAAGTTCCACCTCGCCCATGCAAGGGGTTTCCACGCCTCCCAATCCTATGAGATATGCTTCCACAGGATCGACAATTAACTGCAACTCTTGACAGTAAAACGATTTAACAGCACTGGTGGCTGCGCCTGAGTCAATCAAGGCCCTTATAGTCCTTGCACTCTTTCCTTGTCCTATATCTAAGGTTATGAAAGGACGTCGGTCAGTTATTCTATGTGAGCTATCACCTGAAACTTCACACATAGCCACGTCATATCCTTGATCTGCATAGTCATTTGTTCTAGGCTGATCTCTACCTTGCCTTCGCAATTTCATTTTCCGTATGCGCTCTAGGGCTTCTGCTTGAGCTTCTTCTCGAATTCGCTTTTCTTCCTCTTTGCGTTTCTTAGCAGTGTTGAGTCGACTTAGCATTTCCTCTGTGAGAGATTCCTGATACAACTTAACCCTGCATCCGCTAATATAGTTTGGGAGAACATCGCCTTCTAATGTGGCTAGTTGCACAGCACCACTTGTCGAGATCCTATTGATGATCATGGGTCCATAGCCTCTCTTTTCTAGTTTCCTTGCATGTTGTTTCAGTGTGTAGACTAAAACTAGATCTCCTGCTTTCAAGCCCTTATCCTTCACATGGGCATCAAAATATGCCTTCTGTCGTTTCTTTGCTGCATATATCCCTGCAGCTGCTCTCAGTCTTGTTTCTCCTAATCGTTCAAGGTCAAAAAGTCTAGAGGAGAGTTCATGACCTGTCCATTCGTGCTCTTGTGCTATCTTCAATGTAGGTATCAAGAAGTCCAAGGGTAGCACAGCGTTTTGGCCGAATACCATCTGAAAGGGGGTGGCTTGGAGTACCGTTTTGTAGGCAACTCGGTATGCCCAAACAGCATGGTGTAGCTGTTTGTCCCAATCAGAACGTTTATTGTTCACTAATTTCGTCAGTACATTGCATAAGATCTTGTTGGTGCTTTCGGCTTGTCCATTAGCTTGAGGGTGATAGGGGGCAGACTTCTTATGTATCACCAAGAATTCTTGGAGCAGATTTTCAATAACTTCATTCAAGAAGTGAGTGCCTCTATCACTTACAAGCTCTATAGGTAGCCCATATCTTGTGAACACATTCTCAAACAAGAATTTAGCAGTTGTTTGAGCATCGTTCTTTGTCGTAGCCTTTACCTCTACCCACTTGGTTAGATAGTCTGTCGCAACAATGATGTATTCTGCATGAGAACCCTTAGCTGGGGGATTAATAGGACCTACGAAGTCTATTCCCCACTTAGAGAACGCACGTCCACCCATCATAGGTTTCAATGGCATCTCATCTTTTCGTATAGGATACTGAGCTCTCTGACAGACATCACACCGTTTCACATAGGTATGTGCATCCATGTGAAGGGTAGGCCACCAGAAGCCTGCAAATAATACTGCCTTGATCACCCGATCTGGTCCAAAGTGTCCTCCTGCTACACCTTGGTGAGCAGTTTCCAAGATCTTAAGATATTCACTCTCATGGACACACAGTCTCAGGTAACCATCCTTACCGCGTTTGTATAGATTATCACCAATGAGTGAGTAATCCAGGGCTTCTTGTTCTAAACTCCTTTTCCTAGCCAGAGTCATGTCTGGAGGGAATGTGTTTGTCCTCAGGAAGGATACTAGAGGTTCGCTCCAATCTGGCACAATGGATACTTGATACAGAGTAGCGTGTTCCACCGGTGGTTTAGTGCAACAGATTGGGCATTCCTTGCACAACTTTTGGACATCAGCTTCCATAGTTGGCCAATGCACTCCTAGTCTCCTTAGAGTCTGTAGGGTTTGTTGTTTTGAATAGTGTTGCTCTAATGCACCTACATGTGCTAATTGCAACCATTTAGCGTACTCATCCTCTTCCACACAACAACCCAAGATCCCTTGATCTGTGTGCTTGTACATGCTTCCTGCCATGATGTGGTATTTTTGGGCTTTCACAACCTCTCTATTCCGTGTGTTTACTACTGGATGGTTAGGTCCGTATGTCAATACTGGTACCAATGGCTTAGCCCACTGTGGCACCACTTCTAAATTGAACAAGTAAGCATCAGGAAGATCATCTGATACTCCCTGTGGGGCTTCTCCGGAGGTGAGCCTAGAGAGATGATCTGCTCTCAAATGAGTCCTACCTTTCCTTACCACAACCTCAAAGTCATATTCCATTAGTAAGAGAAACCATCTTACTAATCTTCCTGTATTGCATGGCTTGTTCACAAGATATAACAATGCTTGGTGATCAGTAAAAAATTTAAACTTATTTGCAAGCAAATAGTGTCTAAATTTCTTGACTGCATATACCATGCCTAAACCTTCTCTCTCTGTAGTGGTATAATTTCGTTCAGCTGCGTTCAATTGTCTACTGGCGTAGGCAATGGGAAGATCCATATTACCTTCGCCCGTAGGTTGCGTGAGTACACACCCAATAGCATAATTGGATGCATCCACATGAACATGGAAGGGCTTGTTCCAATCTGGTGTGGTCAAGATTGGTGCTGAACATAATCTTCGTTTAAGCTCCTGGAAGGAGTTCTCGCATTCATCAGTCCACTCAAAATTAGTCAGAAGTCCGTACATGGGCTTTGCAATGACAGCGTACATATGAATGAACCGTCGGTAGTAACCACAATGCCCCATGAAGGCTTGTACTTCCTTGACATTCCTTGGCCTAGGTAGCTCTGCTATGGCTCTCACTTTCTCTTCATCAGTAGATATGCCATTCTTTGACACTATGTGCCCTAGGATCTTGCCTTGCCTGACCATAAAAACGCACTTTTCTGGGTTCAGGCAGACCTGATATTCTCGACATTTGTCAAAGATTTGTCTGAGTTCAGGAATATGGGTTTGTCTAATGTTGGAATGAGCACAAAGATCATCAACATAGACTTCTAAATTCTTCCTCAGGAACTCCTTAAACACATGGCACATCAGCCTTTGGAAAGTAGCTGGTGCATTGGTAAGCCCAAATGGCATTACACGAAAGGCAAATATGCCCCACTCTGTGGCAAAAGCTGTTTTATGCTGATCTTCTGGAGCTATGGCTACTTGATTGTAGCCCGAAAATCCATCAAGGAAACTGTACACTTCCTTGCCTGCCACTCTTTCTAAGAGGTGTTCTGTGATGGGAAGCGGATAGTTATCTCGAATCGTGGCTGCATTAACCTTTTTCAAGTTAATGCACACACGCAGCTTGCCATTCTTCTTGGGCACCACTACGATGGGGGATACCCATTCAGTGTGCTCAATTTCATAGATGAATCCAGCTTCAACCAGTCTATCTATCTCTTCTTTGATCTTAGCAGCGAAATTATCGTTATATGTGTAGGGCTTTTGCTTAGAGGGTTTAGCATCTGAGGTCATGGGGATGGTGTGTGAGCATATGTCAGGGTCAACTCCTTTCAAATCCTTGTAACTCCAAGCGAACACATCTCTGTATTCTCTTAGCAAGGCAATTATCGCATGCTCTTCTTCCTCTGTTAGGTCATGGCCTATGTATGTGCATCTCTCCTCTCCTTCTTCTAGGGCCACTACTATTTTCTTGGTGGTTTCTTTGTTATCATAGGCCTCTCCTGCTTGAGCCTCTCGTTTAGGCATTCTTATCATGACTCTCTAGTCATCTATCTCATATTTCTTAAAATTTTCTGGGACTTCAAACAAAGATTCTTCCTCTTCTGGTGAGACTTCTCTCTTCTTCCGTTTCTTTCCTTCTTCCTTTGGGGTCACGTGTGTCGCTAATCTTACATCATTTGTAAGCTCTCCATGCCTCTGGGGTTGAAATTCTACTTCATGGAAGTATTCTTCATCTGATGCAAAGGGTGGGTCCATGATGATTGACTCTAGGTCGGAGTCACTTGCATCCTCAAAGACATCAGGGCTAGGTTCGCATTCTTCTAGAACTGCCTCTCCCATGATTGGCTCTATGGAGAAGACTGAAATATCATAGCCATCCTCATCACAGTGAGGTGTCCATTGTTCTTCATTGATGGCTACGTCCATTGTTGCTAGGATTTCTGCCCAGCCATGGGGTTCAAATTCCTCATCAGGAAAAACTACAGGTGCATAGGCTGGGTCTTGAATTGATCTATGTGTTTCTTTTGCACCTACCTCTCTGGCTTTCTCTCTCTTCTCTTCTTCTACTGCGACCTTGCACATCCATAAATGAGTGTCTTCATGCATCCATGAGGATCCAGACCCTATGGAATGCACAGATTCCGTGTCATCTTTGGCTCTATGGATGGGATTCCATTGGATAGGAGGGACATCTCTATGAGAGTAATCCTTGAGATTGACTTTGGTCGTAACACCTAAGTGTTGCAAGTACAAGGAATTAGTTCCCCAATCCTGTACCACTTGCAACTGTCGCATGAATGGTCGTCCCAAAATCATCTCATAGGCATGATTTTTGCTAAAGTCACATATAGCAAAGGTATGTTCAAACTCGACACCACAAGTGGTGAGAGTTATTCCTTCTAGCAATCCTAGGGGCCTCTCTATGTGACCATCGGCCATCTGCAATTTCATTCTTGTTGGCCTGAGTGCCGGCTTGCCCCAACGCTTCCATAGGGAGGTGGTGGCAATTGCAACTCCTGCTCCTGAGTCCAAAATTGCCTTAGTGGTGTACTCCTGATAAGTAATGGGAAGATAGGTGTTCCCTTCTTCACCTTCACACATATCTCCTATCTTATCCAAGGGTATCTCTGGCACTGTCCTATGTGATCCCACCTGGGAACGAGATTTTGCTATCTCAGGTACTTGTTTGGTTACATGTTTCCACGATTCAGGTCTAACCTTGAGTAGCTCTTCTAACTTGAGATTGCACTGCACGTTAGTGTTCTTCACTACCTTTGTGTTCCTAGGTATGACTGAATCTTCGTTTCTTACCATGACTGTGGGTGCTCTCATACATGTGGACTTGGCTTCCCATGGGCCCGTGAAATGGGGTAGCTCCTGTAAAGAATTAGACTCGAAGTCTAATCTTTCTTGAGATTGGGTGCTCTCATGTTCCCCGTAAATAGATGGGATGTCTTGTGGGAATTGGTCGTGTGCATCATCCACCAGTTCAAAGGGAGGGGCGACTTCACTTTCGTTATCCCATTTATCTTCTTGAATTTCTCGTAGGAAGTCTGGTGCAAACCGATTCATAGAAGAAGAAGTGTCTTGCTCCGTAGAATTAGGCACATAAGCCACCTGGGAAGGAGGGCTTATTCTATCGTTGGCTCTTTCCTCGCTCTCATAGATGTTTGGAGCACAAGCTTCCTGGGGAGGATTACTTATTCTATTACTTTTCCGAACAGGCTCATATGCTTCCTGAGAAGGAATGTAGGCAACCTGTGGAGGTACGTGAGCTTTCGAGGGAGGCTCATTTGCCTTTTGGGGGGAAAGATAAGCTTCTTGAGGAGGCACATGGGCTTCCTGAAGAGGCTGGCTTATCCGTTCTCTTGCCCTTTCCTTTCTTTGAGGGGCCGGTTCCTTTTCTGATTGTGCAATTAGCCTCTCTATTCTTTCTAGCAGTCCTTCAAAATGTAACTGCGTCTTAGCTGAGCTAGAGATATTAAAGAGGCGACTAGCTTCAAACATGGTCTGAGCCAATTCCACCATTTTGGCACAAATTTTAGTTCGTTCAAGCTCTAGCTCGGCTCTAGGGTAGCATTTTTCATGATCGGTTATGGTTGGCCCTTCTTGGATTCTGGCCTGATATGCTTTAAGCATCATATTAAGGTCTTCGGGAGTGGGATCTGCTAGGACTGATCCTACTCTAGGGGGTGGTGGGTTTAGGTGAGGCGGGTTGGAAGGTGGCTGGTCGGATGGCGATGGAAAAGGTGGTGGTGGGGTAGTGTGAGAGGGAGTTTGAGATGTGAGTTCAGTTATCCTGGCTTTGGTTTCTCTTATGCTTTCCTCAAGTTCACTCATCTTTTTAGCCCATTGTCTTTTCATTCTTTCTCGACTATCTTTCCACGCTCTAGTCCTTTTCTTGGTTATGCTCTCAGTCTCACTAGCTGTTGGGCTCTTTTCTTGGTCTACCCCTTGGTTTGGCTGCAATGCTTGAGCTCTAGTGACTACCTGTACCGGAGCAGTGGAAGTGACACTTCCTGTGGAGTTTACCACTAATCCAATAACGTTGATAGGCGTGATTTTTGGCATATTATTGGGGTTCTTTGGGCAATCTCGTAAGAGATGCTCTTTTCCACAATCTTGGCAAAAGCCTTGGATCGTCACTGACTGGGGTTGTGTAGGTGGAGGCAAAGGACAATCACGAATGAAGTGATCTCCTTGGCATCTGTAGCACGGTCCTCTTGGGAATGGAGGTCTTACCTGCCTAGGTTGGGGTCTAGGGTGGGGGTTTGCGTACATGACATTTGCGTAATCCGATTCCCAACTAGATTCATTTGGCTCTTCACTATAGTAGGACTCACCATGTTCAGGAGACTGCATGAAGTAAGCCTGGGGACTCTCAACATGCGTAGAATCGAAACTATGGTCACTGGGATCACTTTCTGAAAGCAAAGGTGTTATGGGGACTATAGCTCGGTTTAGGTTTTCTTCTGTTGCTGCATACTTTACAGGGATCATGTTGGATGGAGCTGGAGGTTGTTGGGCTAACACAGGCTGAGGTCTTTGCTGGGCTTGGTATTGTGGTTGGTAGGTTTGTTGAGGTCTAGCATACTGTTGTGGTGGGTATTGGTTTTGGTATCTGCCTTGTTGAGGGTATGGCTGAGGGTAGGCTTGCCTAACTGCTTGCTTGTTGTATGGGCAGTCTTGTGCAGTGTGATTTGTGTATCTTCGTTCAATAGTGCAGTACTGGCTACTAGGGTTTACTTGGGGTTGAGCCATAATGGGACATACATTCGCCATGTGGTCGCCACCACAAGTGTAGCATCTCTTCACAGGGGCAAATCTCGGAGTTTGTTTGCTAGAGACACCTAATTTCTGGGCCACTTTCTCTGCGAGTTCCTCAATTGATGTAGATTGCGTGGAAGAGTGACTAGATGCACTATCTGAATCTTTGTAGATTTTGGAAAGCTCTAGTTCTTCCCCTAGGTTATCTTCAATGTCAATGCACATGCGTACACACTCTTCTATAGTCCTAGGGTCCTTCAGATACACATAGGATCTCAATTTCGTACTCAGCAATCTATCCAAGAATAAGGCTACTTGTTTAGCTGGTGTAGGTAGCTCCGAAACAGGGCATCTTTCAAGATATTGCCTAAATCTTCTTCCTGCAAGTCTCACGGTCTCTTGAGGGGTTTGCTTGAAGTTGTGAATCAGTGAGGAGGTATTGTGTCTTATGCCACTCTTAGAGAACTCTACGATGAAAGCCTCTAGGAGTTGGTCTATGCTCCTGAACTGTCGCTCATCCAATGGCTGAAACCATGTAAGTGCTGTGTTCCTAAGGGTTAGACCGAAGGCATTATACTGCATGAATAGATCCTCCACTTGTTCAGCTCTCAAGACTTGCTTGAACTCCGCCACATGATCATAGGGATCTCCTGTGCCATCAAAGTAATTCTTCATGGACTTAACTAGCTGGGTTGGTCTCAGAGTTCTTGTGTGCTCTCTAGGTCTCGGCAGAGGGAATCCATCCACATTTCTCTGATTCCGGTGAGCCCTAAGTATTTATGGTTCTACTCTATTCGTCTCCGTCCTCGTTCTTTCTCTGCCCATGGGGTTGGCAAAGCTTACTTCTGGTCTATCTCCACTTCTGTCTCTTTGGGTTCCATGAGCTTGGGATGTTCCAGCTCCAGGGTGACCATAGGATACATTCGATCTTGGTTGGGGGAAAATGAATTCACCCTTCCAAGTGTAAGCATGTCTATCATTTTCTGTCACCACAAAGATCCTTTCCGAAGTGTGATCTAAGTAGGTCACTCTACCTGGGCTATCCGGATCCTTAAACTCATAGATCATGACAGTTCCTATATCAGTTGGCTGATTAGATTTATATCTCCAAAAGGCTTCATCAGTTTCTCGATTGAGGAGCAACTCTATGCTCTTGTTGTCTTGGGGAACCCACTCAGGCGTGATGATCCTAGTGAGAACAGATTTGCCTCGAGGGGTTCTAGGTTCCGCACCCATGTTTCCTTGTTCCAAGTCACCTAAGTCCGCTTCAGAGATTACATTTCCAAATTCATCTGTCCTATCTGGGTGACTGGTGACTACGTATATGGTTCCTTCCTTGTCCAGGTATGCACCGTTTTCAAATTTGACTGCTGGGTGCTCTAGTCCAATGGATTGATCGGTATTCTTAATCTGTACCACAGATCTTCCTAAGCCGTCCTCATAGATGCTACCACCTAATCGGTTGGTCCTAAGGTATTCCAGCTGTGTTTTGTAAGGGCCTTCTACCCTGTACAAGTAAGGCACTCCTGAACTTCCCGTAGGTCTGTCCATGCCTTGAGACATCTCTGACGCACTGGTCTCAGAGCTAGGGTAGTACGAGTGGTGGCTCAACTGCTGGGCCCAAGACCTAGCAGTGTGGTTAACACTAGCCTCTGAAGATCTAAGGCTTTGTCTCTCCCTTACTAGATGCCGTCCTGATCTAAGGTTCATATGCCTAGTTAAGTAGCCCAATTCTTGCCCAGAGTACAACCTTGTTGCCGATCAATTGGTCTCAGTCACTTGATTCGTTTTTAGTGAATTATTATGTTTATGATCTTATCTGGTATTGCGTCGTCAGGAATACTTGAGTATTTTTCCGTACTTGGAATTGCTCGTTCCCACGTAAGGTTCTTTTCCTTTATGTTATCGACATTACAGAGATTAGGTTTTTAGCTTAAACTTGAGTTTTTAGGTAGTCTTCAACTTGATACCTGCCTATCGTCGCCCTGACTTACCTCTAGCACTATTCGTACTTAGCCTGAGCTAAAAAATGACAGATGGAGTTGAGAATATTCCAACCTTTTGTTTCCTGCTTGGTTGCTCTTGAATGCCCAGGAAGTGTGTTCCCAAGCTTGCACTTACACTTGCTTAGAACGCCTTTCGATGCTCTCAATAGATCTGCAGGAGTTCCAAAGTTAGCTTTAAGATTTAAATTCCAAAGACAGAACCAATGATTTCCATTCCTGAAGCACAAACACTAATTTATATAGAGATTTTTAAGAAAACAATTCTAAAAACCCCTGACTTTGATCCCCCTGGGTATGGTCAACTTCAAAATACCCTATCTGAAAATCAACGCATTATCTTTATAAAAAACAGTTGAGGGCGTGTAGTATATGCCACGAGCTTTCCAACAAGCCCTAGAGCTCAAAAAATGGATTTCGTATGAAAAAGTTATGACTGTTCAGGGTTCAGGGGGTTAAAACAGGATTCAATCTGGCTGACAGATCCTAGGATTTTCTCCCAAATCTCAAGTGTAGGAACCTCCAAAGTGCTAATGGATTGACTATTTTGCCCCACAATTATCCCAATTTTGAACAAAAACAAACCCTAATTTTTGGCCGAAAAAGCCTGTCAATCGCGATTGACAGAGGTGTCCGTCGGGCCTGTCAATCGCGATGGACAGTGTCAATCGCGATCGACGGTGTCAATCGCGATCGACGGTGTCAATCGCGATCGACAGAGTCGATCGTGGCTGTCAATCGCGATCGACAGTATCAATCGCGATTGACACGTTTTCCGGATTTTTCGCCGAAATTTCAGTCAATCGGGAGCCTATCAGTCGCGATGGACACGTGGCTACGCGCAAAAGTCAATCAATCGTTGAATTTCAGTCGATCGCGATTGACGGTGTCAATCGCGATTGACAGAGGTGTCGGTCGTGACTGTCAATCGCGATCGACGGTATCAATCGCGATTGACAGGATCCTACGTGGCAGTCTGTCGGTCGTGAGGTTTGTCGATCGCGATCGACGGTGTCAATCGCGATTGACAGGGTCTATCGGTCGCGATTGACAGAGGCAGTCGGTCGCGATTGACAGAAAACCTCGGAATTTTTCTACTGTTTTTAGTGTTTTAGGATGTGCTCATCATGCTTGTGCTAGTGGTGCACTTTGTTTTACCAAATGATCGAAATTTCTATCGATCGCGATCGACAGAAGCTGGCGACTGCGAGACAGATTCGACGAGTTTCGTACCTGCGCAGCGTGCTGGAGGGGATGGTGATGATGATACCTGCAAGAAACACAATAAACATGCAAAAACAGTGCAAGCAATGTCGCTCTCTCGCTCTCTCTCACAAGTGGAATGAGGGAAATGAGGTGGAGATGGTGATATGATCAAAAAACAGAAATTTTCGCGATGATGGAGATGGAGGTGGGAGATGGTGATGATGATGATGGTGATGAAGATGGTGAAGAAGTAAAAGAAAATTGATGAGAGTGAAGAAAATACCTACAACTCCAACGCGTCAACTCTACGTCTTACCATCACACGCTCGTCCTCGAAGCTCGATCCCCGGCAACGGCGCCAAAATTTGGTGTAGCTCAGTGATGAGTAGCACCTCCTTTAATGTCAATCCGGGAAGACGTGAGGATGGTATGGAGACCTCAAGCAATGATGGAGAGTGTTAATCTCCAAAAGAACAACCTACTCTTGAATTTAGAACACCTCTATATCAAGAGTAAGTCAAAACCTTTACTAAATTATAGGTCCAATCTCCAAATTATCAAATCTGAGAAAATGTGTGAAGAAGGTGAAACACAGAAAAGTCTGCTGCAGAATTTCTTCCCATTGACCTATCAAATGAGTAAAGTTTTTGATGAAACTTTGTACTTATCTTCTCCTAGAGATTGCGCATCACCTCCAAGTTGAATCACTTGAAAAGCTTTAGTATAACTTGAGAAATTGTCTTCACAAGTTACCTATGTCTGAATCTGCACTTCTGAGAAGTCGATTTAGACACCCCTAACTTCTTAACTTTAGTTCTCACAATATCTAACCCGTTTTGCCAAATGCTTTTAGCCACGAGTAGATCACCTTCCAACTTAAAGATTAAGTGCTTGCTTGCACAAAACTTTAAACTATGGAGTGAGCACTGATCAAAAGATTAAACACGAAATTTGCGCCTGTTTCAGAGAACTGTAGACATTCAACACATATGAATGTTCCTACTCACAATTCTCCTAGCCTGTTTACAATTAGACTCTGAAATTCAGGTCACAGGCTCATTAACTAACAACTTAGATATCCTCAAAAGGATTTCACAATTGATTAAACACAGAAGGAGCAGACTCGAAAAAATCGGGCGCAAAATTTCTTCATTAACTCAGAAATTTACAACTGAGTGATGAGAGCTAACTCAACTAACTTTTCTCTATCTCTTGACTCCTTACTTCCTCAATCTTGGCTTCTACATATGCTCTCATATCTGCCCCGACTTTTCTCAAAGTATTTATAGATAATTTGTACAAGATTCTTACTCAAACAAAGATCTGAGTCACCTATGACTATACTAATGTACATATGTGTACACTTCTCTTATCCTCTGAATATGTCTTTCTTCCAAGCTTCAATGGTTGATCCTTCCTTCACTCTTTAACCTTCCAAGTCTTCAATTGGTGATTGGTCTGCACCAACAGCTCCCCCTCAATCATCAATTGAGACCTTCTCCTTTCTTCTTTATACCTGCCATATCTTTAAACTTCTGTAGCTTTGGTCCATCCAAGCTTTTTGTAAGCATATCAGCTATCTGATCTTTTGTTGAAGTATGTATGACTTCAATCTCCTTGTCCATCACTTTCTCTCTTAGAAAATGATACTGAATCTCAATGTGTTTGGTCCTGGCATGAAAAACAGGATTAGCAGCTAAATACAATGAACTCATGTTATCTCCATATATGATTGGTACTCCATGCATAATGTCAAGACTCTTCATCAAGGTCTTGAGCCAAATCACTTCCTTTGCAGCTTCAACCATGCCTTTATACTCTGCTTCTGTAGAAGATAAAGCAACTGTATGTTGCTTCTTGGAACACCATGAGACAAGTTTATCTCCCACATAACACATATATCCAAATGTAGATCTTCTATCATCTGGATTACCTGCCCAATCTGCATCACTATAAATTTTGATATTTGTATCTGAGGTAAACCCATAATACAAACCTTCATTGAGTGTACCCTTAATGTACCTCAACACCCTTTGTCCTGCAATCCAATGTTCTTTCCTTGGGCAATGCATAAATTGAGACAAAACCCCTACTGCATATGATAAATCAGGTCTAGTTAGAGTAGCATAGATAAGGCTACCAACCAAACTCTGATATTGTCTCATGTCCTTGAATTCTTCACCTCCATACTTACTCAATTTGTGATTCACCTCCATTGGTGTAGGTGCTACCCTGCAATCATCCATTTTAAACTTGATTAACAAGTTCTTCAAATACCTTTCTTGGGTCACAAATACTCCATGTTGAGTATATGTTATCTCCATGCCCAAGAAGTATGATAAGTCTCCCAAGTCACTTATCTTGAACTCCTTTTCCAATTGCCTTTTGAGCCTTTGTATTCCTTCTTCATCTGTACCTGTAAGAATTATATCATCAACATATATGCACATGTATATGAAACCATTTTCACTTGCCTTAACAAGCAAGCTACTATCAGCTTTAGACACCTGAAATCCAAGTTCTTTTAGGAACTTCACAAGTCTATAGTTCCATGCCCTTGGGGCCTGCTTCAATCCATACAAAGCTCTCTTGAGCTTGCACACATGATCTGGATACCTTTTATCTCTGAACCCTTGAGGTTGCTCCATAAATACATCATCTGAAATATAACCATTCAAAAAAGCATTTTTCACATCAAGTTGACATAGCTTCCACCCTTTACATGCAGCAATAGCAATAAGTGTCCTTATAGTTGTCATTTTTGCCACAGGACTATAGGTCTCATCATAATCAATACCATATGTCTGAGCAAAGCCTTTGACCACAAGTCTAGCTTTGTACCTAGATACACTTCCATCTGCAAACCTTTTTGTCTTGTAGACCCACTTGCATCCAATAATCTTCTGACTATTTGGTTTAGGAACCAAATCCCAAGTTTGATTCTCCAATAGTGCATCATATTCTTCCTGCATAGCACTCTCCCATTTTTCCTTACCTTTTGCCTCTTCATATGTAGAAGGGTCTTCATCTGTATTCACCATGTAAGCATAATCTTTTGTGGCTAAAAATGAAGTATCATAACTATACCTTGTAGGTTGCCACCTATTTCTTGTAGACCTTCTGAGTTCTCCACTCCTTGAGGTTTCTGGTTCTTCACATTCAGGATCAAATCTTGGTGTCTCTTCCACTTCAACCTGCACTTCATTATTCTCTTGCTCATCAAATATTTGAACTTTTGATTTACCTTTTCTTTGACTCACTTCTTCTTCATCACCTGTATTGATGTTGATTATACCTGCATACCAAGTGCTTTGTTCATCAAATGTAACATCCTTAGAAACCATAAATTGCTTTGTTGATGGACTCCACAATCTATAGCCCATCTGCTTGTCATCATAGCCAATAAAAACATACTTTTCAGCTTTGGGTTCCAATTTGTGTCTTAATTGTGATGGCACATATGCATATGCCACACACCCAAATACTCTGCAATGATCTAAGGTAGGTCTCTTACCCCACCAAGCCTCATATGGTGTCATACCCTGCAAGGCTTTACATGGTAACCTATTGACCAAGTAAGTGGCTGTATTTACAGCCTCAGCCCACAAGTAATTAGGGCAATTTTTCTCCTTCATCATGGATCTTGCAAATTCAACAAGAGTTCTATTTCTCCTTTCTGCAACACCATTTTGTTGAGGAGAGTACCTGCAAGTAACTTCCCTTTTTATACCTGCATTCCATAAATAATCACTGAACTCATTAGAGAAATACTCTCCCCCTCCATCTGACCTTAGTCTCTTCAACTTATGACCTGTAATTCTTTCTGCATATGCATGATAGTGTTTAAATGTATTAAACACTTCTGACTTATCTTTGATCACATAAATAGTGATCCACCTAGTAGCATCATCAACATAAATCACATAATACCTTGATCCATTTATACTGAAATCTTTTGATGGTCCCCACACATCTGTGTGTACCAACTCAAGCTTCTCTGAGTGCATAAAACCATGCTTGGAATATGAATGTTTATGAGCCTTACCTAATTGACATGCCTCACATTTGTATGTCATATGTTGACCTGCAACATTAGGCAATCCAAGCACTGAACCATTGTTAACCATATCTTTAATACCTCTCTCATTGAAATGTCCAAGCCTCTTGTGCCAAAGATCTAACTCAGAGATTTTGTGACCTCCATATGTGAACATAGCATGACCAATGTTGCCTTGAATCTTCAATGTAAATAGTCTTCCTTCCTTTTTCCCTGAAACAATCTGTTTATACCCTTGGCTAGGGTCTTCCACATATACTCCATCATTAGTGAACCTTACTTCATATCCCTTTTCAACAATTTGACCTACACTTATCAAATTCTTAGGGATTGTAGGAACATACAAAACCTTACTCAATAAGGTGCTTCCATCCTTGGCCTTCACTGATCCAATTGACTTCACATTGTGCTTTGTGTTGTCACCTGTTTGAACAACATGATTAAAAACTTTACTTTCCAAATCAGTCATCAAAGATATGTTACCACTCAGGTGATTGCTACACCCTGAGTCAATGTAGAAGACTCTTTGATCTTCACTCTGCCTTTCACAAGTTGCATTCATTATCAATGTTGAATCTTCTTTTTGATCTGAAGCATAATTGTAGTAGGTGTTATTGTATTGTTGACTTTGGAAACCTCTACCTGCATTTCTTCCAAAGTAATTCCTTCCACCTCTACCTCTGTAATTACCTCTTTGATTTCTGCCACCTCTTCCTCTTGAATTATAATTTTGATTGTATCCACCATTATTCTGATTATTATGCCAACAATCATTAGCTAAGTGATTTGTCTTACCACAAATCCAACAAGCTTTGCCTCCATCTTTGTTGTTCCTGCCTCTTCCTCTACCTTTGCCACCTCCTCTTCCTCTTAGGAAGTTAGCTTGAGTAGTTGTTCCTTCATCTTCACCTGCTTGTTGTTTTCCTTTGCTATTCTTCTTCTTGTCCTTTGAGTACATTGCATGTCCTGTACTCTTGTCACCATCTCCTTTAACATCCTGCTCAAATGTTAGCATATGACCTAACAATTGATTTAAATCAGGAGTGAAATGGTCAAGTGATAGTTCTGTAGACAAAATAAATGGCTTCCATTTGTCATCACCTCTCAACCCTGTAAGGATTTGCCTTACCAATTTATCTTCCTCAATGTCTTCATCAACAGCTCCTAAAGCATCTGCAATATCTTTCATCCTTGTTACATAGTCTGAGATGGATTGAGAGGCCTTCTTCTTGAAGGTAGTAAACTCTGCCCATAAGGATGCCTTCCTTGACTTTGTAGTGTTCTGGAAATGCTCCTCCAAAGCATTCCATATGTCAGTAGCACTTTCAAGACCTCTAATATGAGGTAACAAGTAATCATTGACTCCCATATAGATAATGCTCCTAGCTTGAGCATCTTTCTTCATCCAATTTTTCAGATCTGCTAACTCTTCCCTAGTTGGAACACTAGGATCTCTGAACTGTGGCTTCTCTTCTTCTCCTGTGATGTAAGCAATTAAATCTTTGCTCATAAGATGAGCTTCCATCCTCATTGACCATGCAGGATAGTTTTCCCTATCCAATTTCTCTATCTGTAGAGCATCTCCCATCTTGTATCCACCTGTGTATTGAAAACTTCAAGCTTTACAAGCAATATATGTACCTTTACTTCAAGTTAGACTCCTTTTGCCTTTCTTGATGTCGAGTAGACTTCTCCTCAGGCTTTTGACTCCAAGCTTTCACTTCTTAGTTCTTCAAATGTTGAACTTCTTGAATCTGCAGCAGTCGGGACCTTCCTTTCCTTGATTTTGATGTCTCCTGCTCTGATACCACTGATGGAGAGTGTTAATCTCCAAAAGAACAACCTACTCTTGAATTTAGAACACCTCTATATCAAGAGTAAGTCAAAACCTTTACTAAATTATAGGTCCAATCTCCAAATTATCAAATCTGAGAAAATGTGTGAAGAAGGTGAAACACAGAAAAGTCTGCTGCAGAATTTCTTCCCATTGACCTATCAAATGAGTAAAGTTTTTGATGAAACTTTGTACTTATCTTCTCCTAGAGATTGCGCATCACCTCCAAGTTGAATCACTTGAAAAGCTTTAGTATAACTTGAGAAATTGTCTTCACAAGTTACCTATGTCTGAATCTGCACTTCTGAGAAGTCGATTTAGACACCCCTAACTTCTTAACTTTAGTTCTCACAATATCTAACCCGTTTTGCCAAATGCTTTTAGCCACGAGTAGATCACCTTCCAACTTAAAGATTAAGTGCTTGCTTGCACAAAACTTTAAACTATGGAGTGAGCACTGATCAAAAGATTAAACACGAAATTTGCGCCTGTTTCAGAGAACTGTAGACATTCAACACATATGAATGTTCCTACTCACAATTCTCCTAGCCTGTTTACAATTAGACTCTGAAATTCAGGTCACAGGCTCATTAACTAACAACTTAGATATCCTCAAAAGGATTTCACAATTGATTAAACACAGAAGGAGCAGACTCGAAAAAATCGGGCGCAAAATTTCTTCATTAACTCAGAAATTTACAACTGAGTGATGAGAGCTAACTCAACTAACTTTTCTCTATCTCTTGACTCCTTACTTCCTCAATCTTGGCTTCTACATATGCTCTCATATCTGCCCCGACTTTTCTCAAAGTATTTATAGATAATTTGTACAAGATTCTTACTCAAACAAAGATCTGAGTCACCTATGACTATACTAATGTACATATGTGTACACTTCTCTTATCCTCTGAATATGTCTTTCTTCCAAGCTTCAATGGTTGATCCTTCCTTCACTCTTTAACCTTCCAAGTCTTCAATTGGTGATTGGTCTGCACCAACAAGCAAGTGGCGGCACAAGTGCGTGAGTGAGAAGCACACGAACATGCACACACATACACACACACGCGCACACACGGCAAGACAAAGAGGGAGAATCAATGGAGTTCTTAGATTACTTTCAAAAAGCTCTTACAAGTTTGTTTCAATTACAATCTAACCTCAAAAATGAGCTCTCTAGCTCCTTTTATAGTTTTTGACTAGCTTTGGCCCTGTCCAGACCTAGTGTCCGGCCTAGTTAAAAATTAGGTTCCAGGGCTTATTTGAGGGCTCAAACCAGATCTAAAAAATACGAAAATTGGCAGGTAGATACTTCTAAAGCTCCTCAAGCTCAAGGACTCCTTGGCTTGCACAAAATGGAGCTACAAAAAGATGAAATGGTATTTACAATGGTGTTTAGTGATGAGAATCACTTTTAATTGGTGTAGAGGTTTTGAAAAATTAAGGTTGCCTTGGTGCTAAATCTGCGTGAATGCTCATATGTACTTCTTCCTGAAGAAAATTATTGGCCTATTTGCCAGATCTTCGTTGACTCCCTTGTCTGCTGCTAACACTATGTAAGATCATGGATCAAGTAATCCCCATCATGTGACAACAATGTCCAAAGCTATCAGTGTGGTAGAGCTTTAGTCAAAGAATCTATAGCATTATCTGGATTATGAACCTTCTCAAGAACAATGAACTCAATGGCTAAGAAAACTCTAATGAAGTGATACCTCACCTAAATGTGCTGTCTTTGCATGATAGATCAGATTCGTAGTCAAAGCAATGGCACTCTGACTAACACTAAGCAAACAAGGTCCATGTTGAGGTGGGCCCATATCACAGGCAAGATGAGAAAGCCACAATGCTTCCCACATGCCTCATTTCCTGCAACATGCTCTGCTTCTATGGTGGAAACAACTATATATTCTTGAAGATGAGATCTCCAAGAGATAGCACCTCCAACAAAATGAAAAATGTACCCTAATGTAGACTTTTGATTGTCTACACAACTAAACAAAATCTTTGTAACCAATAAGAACATGTGCATATGTTGGATGGACTTTTAGATGATGAAGAAGAAGCTTTTCTCAAGGCTAACCAGGATTTGCTCACCTTGGGGTCAGTTGACTTACAAGCAGTTGCAGACAATTGGAATCCGGTCGTCTGTTCGGTAGTTTTGGTTCCAGATGAAGGGGACCTAGATATGGATCCAGCTTTGAATGCCTAGAGTTTCCAGCATTTATTCCCATCACCAGAGGATATACCCATGCCAAGACAGTTTTATATCCTGGAAGATCAGCTTATCACCTGCGATTTGGGAAATGAGGACACACCACGACGAGTCAAGATTAAGGCAGGATTACCAGAAACTTTTCAAAATAGCTTACTGCAGTTGCTAACAGAGTTCCAAGACATATTTGCATGGGACTATCGAGATATGAAAGGGTTGGACCCTCGCATTTATCAACACCGCGTGATGCTTAAGCTCGATGCATGCCCAATCAAGAAACCCAGTTATCACATGAACCCAAATTATGCTGCTCAAGTGAAAGTTGAATTGGATCGCTTGCTGAAAGTCGGTTTCATCATTCCCATTGAGCATGTAGAATGGATTTCCCCTATTGTTATAGTCCCAAAGAAAAATAAGAAGTTACGTATTTGTGTGGATTACTGGAAGTTAAATGCGGCGACCGTACCGAATCCCTTCCCACTTCCATTTCTGGACACAATGTTCGATGATGTTGTCAGACGAGAAATGTATTCCTTTTTGGATGGTTACAGTGGCTATAATCAGGTGTGCATGGCTGAAATGGACATACCAAAGACTGCATTCATTACAAATTGGGGTGTATATGTGTGTACGGTGATGTGGTTCAGTGTTCACAATGCTCCTAGTACCTTCCAACGATGTATGCAAGAAATTTTTCCCCCCTATTTAACCACCTTCATGCGACTGTATCTGGATGATTTTTCGTTATCGGGTGATACATCAGCTCATCTTTACCACCTTCGGTGCTATTTCTCTAAGTGTCGAGAGTTTCGGTTGTGTTTAAATCCCAACAAGTCGGTCTTTTCGGTTTCCTGTGGCAAGTTGCTCGGTCATATTATTTCAAAGCAAGGTAGTCAGGTGGATCCAGACAAAGTGCAAGCCGTATTAGATGCACCTGCCCCAACGACACCCAAGGAGGTTATGCGATTCCTTGGCCAAATACGCTGGCATGGGTGCCATCTTTGGTGGCTCGTACACTTAGCCATACCCTTCAATCGGTTGATACTAGTACTCCCCGATAGTTCGTGTGGATGGAAGAGTGCCAAATTGCCTTTGCTCGATTGAAAATACTACTAACTCAGGCTCCTATACTACAAGCACCAAATTGGCAGCTTCTGTTCCATGTCTTCGTGGATGCATCAGACAGTGCCATTGGTAGTACGCTCATGCAACAACAGGATAAGTGGTTTCATCCTGTCTATTATGCTAGTCGATGGTTAGCTACTGCTGAACCAAATTACTCAGTCACTGAGCGAGAATGCCTCAACTTAGTTTATTCGGTGAAGAAATTTTGGCACTACTTGCTGGGAGGCGAATTCACGTTCCATGTGGATCATGTTGCTCTGGTTTATCTTGTCCGACAGCAGCACTTAGGGAGCATATTAGCCAGGTGGGTGTTGTTAATGCAGGAATTTGATTACATGGTCGTATATCATCCAAGATCAACTCATGCATTAGCTGATTTCTTATCTCGGCTTGATTCCGGTGAACCTCCCGGTGGAATTGATGATAGCACTCCTGCTATTTATATGACTGATCTGGTCCAAGATGACGGCCAGGAGCTCCCAGTGGCCCCTTCGTATTAAGATACTCTGATGACCTTCCTCACTGATGGAAACCCCCTGACTCATATGTCTACTTCGGCTCGTCGTAAATTGGCAATGTATAGTCGGTGGCTCGAGCTCATTGTGGGACAGTTGTATTACATGGATCCTTCTGGTGCACTATTATGGTGTATTCAACCCCATGAAGTTCCTTCGGTTATTGCCATGGCACATTCTACTCCCTCCGGTGTCCATTTTTTGGTCGATCTTACTTAACCAAAAATTTTGCACAGTGCCTTATGGTGGCCCACTATGCAGCGTGATATTGCTACTTCTATTAAAACGTGTGATGCTTGCCAACGTTCGGGACAACCCTTACAACGGCATCATTTTCCATTGCAGTCTGTTGCTCCCCTTGAACCCTTTCAAAAGTGGGGCTTGGATTTCATTGGGTCTATTACGCCTCTGGCTACGATTACTCATCATCGATATATACTTACTTCTACAGATTATGTGACTCGGTGGGCCGAAGCTTGGGCTTTACAATCCGCTACTGCGTCTGTGGTGGTTAAATGTTTGATGACTGATGTGTTCCCTTAGTTCGGTCTTCCCTTAGAGATTGTTTCGGATCAGGCCACACATTTTGTTAATTCCTTATTGCAAGCACTTACCCGCACCCTGCAGATTATTCATAAATTTAGCTCTCCATATTGCCCTCGTGCCAATGGTCTTGCTGAAAGTACCAATAAAACTCTACTTAACATGCTCAAGAAGTTAGTTCTGGAATGTCCAGAGCATTGGGATCAATTCCTTCCTTCAGTTCTGTGGGCATACCGCACTATGTACAAAGTGGCTACAGGGAATACACCTTCAAACTGGCATATGGGCTAGAGGCCATTGCACCCATGGAGTTGGTGGTACCTCGCCTTAGGGTGGCACTAGAACATAGGCTCTTACCGGAGGAATCCTTTCCTTTCCAATTGGAGGTGTTGCGGTTCTTTTATGAACAATGCCGGGAAAGTTTTCTTATGTTGCAAGAAGTCCAACTGCGACAAGCCAAGACACATGATCAGTTTTTGCGCACTCCTGTTTTTACTAAAGGACAATTAGTTCTGTTCTATAATGCTAAATCTAATCGCTTAGTGGGCAAGTTCAAGCTCCGGTAGTTTGGTCCTTACCGTATTGCATCACAGATTGGACCTGCTACATTCCAGTTATCTACGCTCAGTGATACCCTTCTCGCTAAGGCGATCAATGGATCAAAGCTTCGGCCCTATTATCCCATGCCTTCTTCATCGTGATGCTTGATCGGTCTTTTTATTCTTTGCCTGGTTTATACCACTGTTCTGACTCGACGTTCCTTTCCTCTCTACGTGTTTCGGTTGACCGACTGACCGTAATATTTCCGTTTTCTTACCTAACCATGATTAATAGCCACCTTATGTGTCTAAGATTCTATTAATGTGTGCATGTCGCCATTATGTCTGTATATTTACAACACTGGGTGATGACTATGTTTCTTCTAGCATTTCCATTCGGTGTCTTTACTTAATCCCGTTCTCCCCTCTTTTTTTCGCTATTGAATCTTTGTGCGATTGCGCGTCTGTGTTCCCTATTGTTTTCATGCTCTATTCCTCGCCATGGAAGCTTTGGCTAACATTGCTACCTTCCGTGCTGGCCTCGCTCTCGAATTGAGCGTGTTTCTGCGCATTCGTGGCCTTCTGGCCTTTACTGAATTGCCCTGGCATTCGGTGGAATGCCATCCTTTCTTTGCACAGATTATCTCTGCCATTGCTGCTACGCCTGCTACCGAAACTTGCTGGCCACTAGCTTGCCTTAACCCACATGTATTCGTCACCCTTAACACAGTAGCTGAGGTATTCCATCTCCCTCAGGAGGGTCTTGTAGATGGACCTCTCTTGCCGATGTCCACTATGAAAGAGCTATTTCTATGCGACTCTTCCAACGAGTTCGCCATACTTTGTCGCCCTAAACCGGAGCGCACTGCACTCCAGTTTCTTGTCACTGCCCATAACCTCCAAAAACGCACACCGTTTACAAAGGGAAGCTATTGCAATATTCACACCTTAGCCTCCATCAATTAACACCTGGTTGATTTTATGGTTTTTATACCATACCGTAATTAAAGGAATAACATGGTCTACTGTAGAATCAGTTTCTAGACTAATAGTAGCCATAGTAGGTGTACAGGAAGATTCGAGACAATTTTGTTGCTGAAATTGTTGTCGTACACCCGGAACCAAGGCTAACAGTTGCCCCAATGATATTGTAATGGAGGCCTGCGAAAGAATATTCCACATAGAGTCAAAATTCGATGTACTCCTTACCGCATTTAGTGGAATTTCCGGTGGTGCTTTCACTGGACTAGGTGCCTTTGGTGGTTGATTTAGTACTGTCTGTTGAACCACCGGTGCTAGGTTGGGAAAAACTATTGGTTCTTGAGTGGCCCACGTACTAGCTTTGGTTAAAACTCTTTATTTTTCTCGAATGCCCGGCTCAAAAATCTCCGCAGCTGGTTTTAACTTCTTGCCGGAATGGGTTTGGATTACTTCCGTTTGAGTATCTACTGTTGAAATATATACCATGTTGGCCATTGGATTCTATCGCTCCTTTCTTCATTTATCATACTCGGCCGCCTCTTTACAATATCTTCAGATATGCCCAATCTCACCGTAGAAATGGCATCTAGGTGGTGGGAGGGATGTGCCTTCACCTGATTAACTAGAATTCCATTGCGTCTGGCCGAAATTGTTTGCTCGTGTTCCCTGATAGGTTCTATAACTTTGGTAGGAAGTATTCCTCAATTGCGGTGGTACATAGTGAGCAATCGGTTGTCCTTGCTCTTGTAATATAGCATTTCCAGTTGGCCTAGCCTGTACTTTGGAATTATAGGGACATGTTTCAGTGGAGTGACTCGTCGTATTACAAATGGCACAGTACATTTGGTTCAATGCACATGCAGAAGCAGTGTGTCCCGGGTTCTTACATTTTGTGCAATACACTTGTTTCAATGAATCTTCACTCGTACCCTTGGTTGCCTTCAACCAGTCCAAATCTTCAGTGAATCCACCCACCTTATGTTTAATCCATTAATAAACCATTGGGTGATCACATCATCCGGTAGGTTAGCATACGCCAGCAGCAATTGCCATAGATGAGTACGAAATATAGTGGCATACTCCTGCACATTCTAGTGTGGGTTTTGTCTATTGTTTTGCAGATAATCAAAGATCTCTGCCATGTTTTTCTTCAATCGGAATCGTTGTAAGAAGGCATCCTTAACATCCTCGTACTGGCCGAAATAGTTAATGTCATATTCAGTTAGCCACCGAGCAGCCTCATTAACCAGTGTAGATTGGAACACTATAGCTTTATATGTCGGATCTGCTGGGTAGTTCAGTACTGCATAATTAATGTCAAAAGTTCTTACATGTGCATCTAGGTCATCACCGAGAAATCCGCCAAATTTTGTATATGTAACTCCATCGGGTACCGATCGTGGTGGTATGCCCTGCTGTTGTTGTTGTTGCTGTTGTTGTTGATGTTGTTGTTGATGTTGTTGTTGTTGCGAACTACTCATGGTGTCTGAATCAAAAGGAAATGTTACTGCCCAATGATTTGAACCAGTTACACCTAATTGCTATTGTGTTGTCCCGTCATCTGACACGCCCTCTGGTAATTGGATCTTGTCAAGTTGTTCCCACACACCTACACCCCATTGCCCTTCATCGTAATGGACTTTTGTAGTGCACTTTTTGAAAAATTTCATCCAACAACACACTAGTCCCCTCCAAATCGGAGCCAAGAATGGAACTTTCACCAAAATTCAACAACCCAACCCCGAAATTATCCAAAGTTCCACCGGAATTCCACAAGCTACTACCAGAATTTTCCACACTGTCACCAGAACCACTGCTTACTTCTCCAACCTTACTTTTAGTAGATGGGGTTGGTTGCAATTCTGGTATTCCCTGTAATCCTTGCACAAGGAAATGCTAAGGTGGTAATCCACTGGCCCAGATTTCTCGCTTCCCTTCCAACATTGGTCCGTCACCACTAAACTTGGAGGTGTGCCCAATGTGCTAGGAATTTTCCAGGGATGTTGATCCCTTCTGTACTTTGGGTATGATTCTCCAGAATGTGTTACAGGCATATATCATCGGATTCTTCTCAATCTTAGTCTATGCACTCACTGACTACTCCATGCCCCATGGCTAGCGCCAGTGTTAAAATTAGTGTTCGAGTTACAGTTATTCTTAAATCAAAGGCCCTATATGTATTTTCCCAATTCACTGCTTAACCTTCGACAATCAACTTCACTAATTAACTCCAGTAATCACAGAAGACTTCAGAGCACTTCAGCGCATAGCGTTTTTAACGATCATCGCAATTTTATACGTAGCATGTTCACTTCTTCTTTTACAATACTACCACACTTCACTTCAATACAATAACATTAACATAATACCTGATTACTTCACTTCGACTACAGATTCATACAGACAATTCTGCAATTAATATACTTCAAACAGAATCAACTCCAGTTCATCATCCGGACTGAACAGGTTGATGTCTCTCTGTCGTCTCTTCCGCGCATATTCTTTGTATTAGAAAGAAATGATACAACGGTTTTGCTACACCCTTTCGCCACACGACTGTTCTAATTACAAGGATTCGGCTAAATAATACTAAATAATATTTCGGCGGCTTACACCAGTGAAGTATTTCAATGGTGATGCACCACTATGGTCTCTCCTTCTGGAGAGCTCTATGACATAGTGTTTTTGTAGTGTTGTGAATTGCTGCAAAAATGGCGAATGTGGATGGAATGATTCAGTTTATGAGCAATAAGCTAGACAAGAACAACTTTCATGCTTGGCGATTCAGAATGCCAAATTTCTTGATGGGAAAAGGCTACTTAAAGTACATTGAAGGAGAGAAGGAAAATGCTCTATAGTTAACAAACATGAATCAGATTGTGGACCAGTTAGGAGCATATGAGGAATGGAATCAAGGAGCACAAAAGTTAATGTATCGGCTATCTGATAGCATAGAGAATAGCATGATTGGGCACATATAGGATGCCAAGACTCTGAAAGAGGCTTGGAATAGTTTGTTCACATTGTATGAGACGAATACAAAGGCACGAAAATTGCAACTCAATAACAAGTTGCATACACTAGAGAAAAAGGGCATGTCGGTAAGTGACTAAACCTTGAAAATCAAAAGCATATGTGAGCCACTTGCATCTATTGATGTGAATATAAATGATGATGATGAGGCGGAAGTGTGTCTTTGTGGTTTAGGATCTGCATATAAGCAATTCAAAACATCTATTCAGACTAGGGAAAATATTCTATATTTTATTGATTTGGTGTCCATTTTGATTATTGAAGAAAAGAATCTTGGTGAGGACTCCAGCTCCCAAGGAAGACCTAATTCTGAGCAGGTATTCTACTCTAGAAGTGGAAGAGGTCATAATAATCAAGACCAAGGTCAACAAGAGAATCATCGAAGAGATAGAGATAATTTTGAGGCAGGTGGAGCCAAAGAGGCCGTAGAAATTTCGGAAGAAATGATTCAAGTAATGACATTAAAGGATGTTGGAATTGTGGTAAACCTAGACACTTTGAACATGATTGCATGTTGAAGAATCAAAATAAAAAAAGCCAACAAAACAACTATGCATCCACAAGTGCAGATGATTCTGAGAAGTTGTTCATGGTCCAACATCACATGATGAATACAATGTCTTCTGATGTTTCAAAATCGAATGGTAATGTCTGGTATGTTCATTCAGGTGCTTCAAATCACATGACCAGTCATGCAAAATGGTTTAGTAGTTTGCCAAAATTTTCAGCTCTTGGATATGTTGAAATAGGTGATGACACACCACACCTTATCGAGCACACACGAAACATATCATTGTCTATGGAGGATGGGAAGGTAAAACACCTTGCTGATGTGTTGCATGTTCCAAATATAAAAAGAATCTAGTTTCTGTTGGAAAAATGGTTGACCAAGGATTACAAGTGAGGCTCAATGCTGATGGGTTATATGAAGAAGAGTAAAAACAAGATGGAAGATTGATTGCCAAAGGAAACAAAGTGGGTAGGATGTTCACCTTAAATGTGAAAATTCTTGAAATGAATGCAGCCATGTTTGCACAAGGTGCAAGAGTTATTGTTGATATAGAAAGCTGGCACAAACGAATTGGACATGCAAACTTGCAGAGGCTGAAATTGATGCAGTCAAAGGAGATTGCCAATAGACTACCAAACTTAAAGGTTGGAGAGATGCAAAAGGTATGTGCAGCCTATCAATTTGGTAAACATTTAAGAGCATCATTTCTACATGGCAAGCATGTTAGTGAGAATGTTCTAGAAATAGTACAAACGGATGTTTGGATTCCTACAAAGACCACATCTATGGGCGGTTGCAGGTTTTAAGCTACTTTCATTGATGACCATACACAGAAAGTATGGGTGTATTTCATGAAAGAGAAGAGTGAGGTGTTCACTCACTTCAAGAATTTTAAGGATATGGTGGAAAACCAGATAGGAAATTATATTCACACATTAAGGTATGATGGAGGAGATGAATACATGTCAAATGAGTTTACAAGCTTTTTTAAAAGTCATGGAATTCGACATCAATTTTCATGCAGGTACACACCACAATAGAATAGCATTGTTGAACACAAAAATAGACATACTATAGAAATAGCAAGAGCCTTGATGATTGAGAAGAATAAGCGTCATTGTTATTTGGTAGAAGCTGTGCATACTGTTGTATACATCATGAACAGAACTCTGACTGTTGTTGTACATCAAGTTACACCTGAAGAGAAGTTCATAGGTAAAAATCCAAAATTACCACATATGAAAGTATTTTGCTATATTGCATACATACATGTTCCAAATGACTTGAGGATGAAGCTTGATCCAAATGTAGAAAAATGTATCTTCATTGGGTACTCCCTTGAGAAAAAAGGATATAAATGATATAACCCACTCACACGACAGGTGAAGGTAAGCAGAGATGTGGTGTTTGATGAAATGTCAAGCTTCTATGTAGATGCCAAAGAAATACTTAATCTTGACTTAAATGAATGAGGAAATGCAAAAAAAGCAAGTGTAGAATCTCAAGTTTTGAGTGGATATGATGCATCACCAAGCAATAGTTCCAACTCAAATCCATGGAGTAGAAAATTGTGTGAAAATTTTAGTCCAGAAAATTCATCACCTACATCAAAGAAAGGTAAAGAAAAGCATTTTGCTGGTAGTAAAACATGTATAGGTTTTGAAGACATTGATGGAGATTCAACCGGTTCAAAATAGAGCCTTGATGAGGAACTTAAACTGCCCTCTGTGAAGACTCCAAGAGTAAGAAAGGCACATGTAGATGATACAAGAAGAAGTGAACGAGGACCAAGAAAATTTGGGAGGATGCAAAGTTCAATGCAATGATTACCGTATGATAGTTACATGGCTTGCCATTGTGCCTACATGACCAAGGTAATAGAAGATGTTGAACCTTCTTGCTTTGAAGATGCAATTGGAAATGCAAATCGAAAAAATGCTATGGATGAGGAGATGGTTTCACTTTATGGAAATGATACATGGAAGCTAGTTCCATTGCTGCAAGGAATGAAACCCATAGGCTGCAAGTGCGTTTACAAGGTAAACCACAATATTGATGGTAGAATAAGCATGTAGAAATCACGATTAGTAGAAAAAGGATATGCACAGAGATATGGCATTGATTATGGGGAATGTTCAGCCCTATAGCTAAAATGTCTACTATGAGAACACTTGTTGCATTAGCCATAGAAAAAGGATGGACTTTAAAGGATGGACTTTGCATTAGATGGATATGAAGAATGCTTTCCTACATGGTGAGTTACCGGAAGAAGTATACATGGACCAGCCACAAGGATATGAAGATTCAAAGCACCTAGAATATGTTTGCAGGTTACAAAAGGCTTTGTATGGACTTAAACAAGCCCCTCATGCTTGGCATGCAAGGATTGTTGACTACTTAACCACCATTGGATTTCTCTGTGTGATGCACATCATTCATTGTATGCAAGGAAGGGTGATGATGGCATCACGATTGTGGCTATTTATTGTAGGAGGTGACAATGAAGCAAGCATTAAAGAGGTAAAGCAGCTCCTTATGCAAGAATTTGATACAAAAGATCTTGGTGTGTTGCGCTATTTCTTAGGCATTGAGTCTATACATACAGAAATAGGTATATGGATTTCACAATAGCAATATTCCTTGAGTATGCTGCAAAAGTATGGTATGTCTGATTGTAAGCCAATTTCTATGCCGTTAGATCATAATTTAAAATTGGATACTGCATCAGGTGAAGCATTGGAAAATTTTATTATGTACATGAAAAGTGTGAGAAGTTTGATATATCTCACAATTACAAGGCCTGATCTAAGCTTCACTGTTGGAATTGAAAGTCAATTTATGCAGGTTCCCAAGAAGCCACATTTAGAAGCTCTAAGGCACACTTTATGTTATGTGAGTGGTACTTTGAATCATGCATTGTTTTATGAAGCTGGTGTAAATTTGCGGGTTCATGGATACATCGATGCAGATTGGGTTGGTAGTATTCCAGGTAGAGGATCTACTAGTGGCTTTCTATTCTCACTTGGGAGTGCAGCTATTACATGGAGTAGTAAGAAGCAACCCACTATTGCTTTGTCAAGTGCAGAGTTTGAGGATAGAGGTGTTGCAATGGAAGCATGTGAAGCATCATGGTTAGAGATGCTACTTTCTAATTTAGGTGTAGAAGTGCAAAAGTCGATCATCATCTATGATGATAATCTAAGTAGCATTCAATTAGTATGAAATCCTATTTTTCATGCTAGAACAAAGCATATCGAGGTACATTATGACTTCATCAGAGAGAAGGTATTAGCAGGTGATATTGATCTTGTTTATGTGAGGATTGTTGATATATTTCGGTAGTGATGTGTATGAACACACTAGGACTGCTAGGGCACTTTTTCCCCTCTTTAGGAGGTTTTTTTCCCCCGGCTTGTATATACGCCTATTGCCCCAATAGGCTACTTATCTTTGTACATTCTAGAAGTAATACATTCAGTATTGTGTGTTGAGCTCCAAGCTTCTTCTTCTTCCTTGTCTTGTTCACGTGCTTCTGTAGACGTCTAACTCCAACAATTGGTATCAGAGTAGGTCGCCGCTTCATCTAGGGCGTCGTCTACACCTCTCTGGTTGCAGTCTCAGATTCGCACAAAATTTGGTGAGCATACTCAGGGTGTTTTAGAGATCAAAACAGCTTCGCTATGTGGTGTCGAAATTGTGATCTGAGCTCGTTATGGCCTCCGAACGCACTATCATAGTGCTTGTGCAAGCTATTTTGTCTTTTTGTGCCAAAGGTATATACCTGTTTTTGTTTGCAAGTATAAGTGTCTCGAAGTCTGCTACAGGTTTAGTAGAACTCGTCTGGGAAATTCCGTTCAACTTTTTGAGATACAGTCAATTTTCTACATCAAGGTATTTTAGTCACCGGCCATGGCTGAAAGCACTGATGTATTTTGTATGTTGGTTGTTGAGGATAAGTTGGATGGTACAAACTACCCATTGTGGGCTTATATGATGCAATGTGTATTGGTTGCAAAAGGATTGTGAAACATTGTGCAGGGTGTTGAAAAACGTCCTATCACACCTGCAACTGTTACAATAGCAGGTACTGAAGTTGATGTAGAAGGTATCGAAGATGATGATATTCTGCATATTCCTATTCGTGCTATGGTTTTTGTTGCACTTACTACAGAGCAGATTCGTTGGGATGGCAAAGATGCTCAGGCACATGCATTGATAGCTTTGTCTATCAAACGTGCCATTACTCCTCACATTCGCTCTTGCAAAACAGCTAAGGATGCTTGGGATACACTTACCACATTGTACCAAGCTAGGAATGAGGCTCGTGTTGCTTACCTCTGAAAACATTTGGAGAGTGAGCACATGAATGAAGGTGACTCTATGGACAATTTTATAACAAAGATCAAAGACTTGAAGGAACAATTGATTTTTGCTGATGAGGTTATACCAGATAGCTCACTTGTGCAGACCGTTCTGAATGGTCTTCCTGATTCATATCAGAGTTTTGCTTCCACTCTTCGGTTGATGATGAAAGGCAATCCAAATGCCTTGTCATTTGAGGAGTTAGTCTCTGTTCTATTGCAAGAGGATCAGTCCAGGCAGAATAGGTCCATTATGTGAGTTGCAGATCAAGCTTTCTTGGCTAGTCAAAAGGGCAAAGGACAATGGAGCTCTTCAAAAATTTGTTGATTCTGCACAATCGAAGAGGGAAGACAAAGATGAAAAGAAATCAGAAAAGCAAAAATTGTTTTGCAAGTATTGTAAAGGAAATGATCATATCATAAAGAACTTTCCAAAACTAGCTGCTAAAGAGGCAAAGAAGAAAGAGGCTGGAACGTTGCTGCAAAGGCCTCTACACCAAAAACAAAGTCTGCTAATCTTGTGCAGGAAGAAGAATGGGCGTTTATTGTGATTATTGCTTCTGGCATTCTATGTCATGGGCTGTATAACTTCATAGACTATGAAAGATCTGTAAATGATTTGGCATGTACAGTACATGATTCTCAAGTTATGTCAGATGCAAAGCTTTGGCATGCATGCTTTGGTCATCTGAATTTTGCTAGTTTGCTACGCTTGCAGAAATCTGAAATGGTGTCCTCTTTGCCCAAACTTGAGGCACCCGGAAAACATGTTTGTGAAGGCTGTATTTTGGGCAAAATGCAGCATTCCTCCTTTCCAAAAGATGGTTCAGTTCGGGCTACTCAGAAGTTGCAGCTTGTACATAGTGATGTCTATGGTCCTATGCAGACACCTTCTTTTGGAAATTATCTTTACTTCGTGACTTTCATTGATTATTTTTCCAGACATGCATGGGTATATCCACTCAAAGCAAAGTTGGAGTGTTTATGTGCTTCAAACAGTTTCTGGTATTGGCTGAAAATATGTAGGCATGTAAAATGGGCACCCTCCATTTTGATCGAGGGGGGGATTATATGTCTTCTGATTTTAATGCATTTCTGGTTGAACGTGGGATAAAACACCAGTGTATAGTGCTGTATACACCTCAACAAAATGGAGTTGCTAAACGAAAGAATAGGCCACTCATGGAGATGGCGACGTGTATGGTCAAGAGTCAGGCTTTACCACATAGTTTCTGGCTTGAGGTTGTCATGTGTCCAGCATATGTACTTAACAGGTGTCCCACTAAAGCACTGCAGTCTATCACTCCATATGAGGCTTGGCATGATCACAAGCCATCTGTTGCTCATCTGTGTGTTTTTGGTTGTCTGGCATATGCATTAGTGCTTGAACAACATTGCAGGAAATTGGATGATAAGGCAGTAAAATGTATTTTTGTTGGGTACAGTTCTGAAAGTAAAGGCTATCGTCTGTATCATCCACATACTAAATGCATTCTGGTTAGCCATTATGTTGTTTTTGTGGAAGATGCTATTTAGCCATTGCTTTCATGTACTAAGGAGACATTTGTTAGCTCCAAAGACATGTATGATACTTGATGCCTCTTTTTACAGATGGACCGTCTAGTGTTGGTCCTAATGACGCAACTTCTCAGCCTTTGCAGGTTTCATGTGATGATGTAAATCATTCCATTTCTGATGCAGATTTACATGATGCACTTGTTGATGAGAGAGATGATATTGAGCAGGCAAAAACTATGCCAAAATGGCTGATGTAGACTTTGCCTGACAGCAAATTAGATGCAGCTCTATCATATCATACTCGATCAGGCTCTCATAATGCCTCTTTTGCATCAGATTGCTATGCTATGGCTACATCCAATCTCTGTGATGAGAATGAGCCTGTTTCATTTGACGAAGCACAAAATTCAAAAAATTGGATGGTTGTTATGCAATTTAAATATGATGCTATAATGAAGAATGGTACTTGGTCTTTATGTGACTTGCCTCCTGGCAAGAAGGCCATTGGCACTAAGTGGGTTTACAAGGTGAAGCATAAGCTTGATGGAACACTTGATAGGTATAAGGCAAGGCTTGTTGCAAAGGGTTATGCACAGGAAAGAGGCATTGATTTTGATGAGACCTTTGCACCTACATGTCGTATGACTACTGTTCAGAGCATCTGTGCACTTGTAGCCCATCATGGTTGGATTGTACATCAATTGGACATTAAAACTACATTTCTGAATGGTGACTTGCATGAGGAAGTGTATGTTTTTCAGCCCCATGGCTTTGTGCAGAAAGGGCATGAGAACTAGGTGTGCAGGTTAAAGAAGGCATTATATGGCTTAAAGCAAGCACCATGTGCTTGGTATGAAAATATACATGCCTATTTGATTGCACATGGTTTTGAGAACATTCCAATTGAAAGCACCTTATATGTTAAGCTTGCTAATGATGTGCTTCTGATCATTGTGGTATGTGTTGATGACATGCTGCTCACTAGTCCTCATGAGAGGCATATTGCTGATTTTAAGGCTGATTTACATGCCTCATTTGAGATGTCTCATTTGGGGCATTTGCATCACTATTTGGGCATTCAGTTTATGCACATTGATGGTGGAATGGCTTTGTGTCAAACGAAATATATTGACACATTATTGCAACGTTTTGGCCTTGAAGACTATAAGCCTATTGCCACTCCTATGGAGACAGGTTTATGATTGAGTCTTCAGGATGTTGGAGATGCATTTGATGTTGTTCTCTATCGGCAGGTTGTTGGATGCTTGATTTACTTATGCATTACTCGACCAGATATTCAGTTTGTTGTCTCACAGATGAGCAGGTTTATGCATTGCCCAGGTGTCAAGCATTGGCAGGCGGTTAAGCGCATCTTTTGCTACTTGAGTGGTACTCGGCTACTTGGGTTGTTTTATCCCAAGGGGGGATCACTACCGCCATTATTGCATGCTTTTTTTTTACTCTAGATGGGCTAGTTGCTATGACACTCATGTGTCCACTAGTGGCTTTTGCTTCATGCTTGGTAGCTCATGTATATCTTGGTTGAGCAAGAAGCAGCCTACTGTGGCCACTTCCAGTTGTGAGGATGAGTATAGGGCAGCTTTCACAGCTACTGTTGAGTGTGTGTGGCTCAGATGCCTTATGGTTGATTTGGGTGTTGGTCAGTCTTCTACCACCACCATCTTCACTAACAGTCAGAACGCATTGGTAATTGCGAGGAACCCTATTTTCCATGCTCGCACTAAGCACATTGAGGTGCATTATCATTATGTCAGGGAGAGGTTCTCTGTTGGGGAGATGAGCTTGGCATATGTGCCACGTAGGAGAACACTGCATACCTTTTCACGAAGGCTCTGCCTAGGGAGAAGTTTGAAGCTTTTCGCAAAGCTTTGGGCTTACTTCCTTTTGTGGATCGATTCCACATAGCTTGGCACTTCCTTATACATGAGTGCCAGATCCTTGTTCATCGCATCACTCCCAGGGGGGATTTGTTGATATATTTGGGTAGTGATGTGTGTGAACACACTAGGACCGCCGGGGCACTTTTTTCCCTCTTTAGGAGGTTTTTTCCCCCCGCTTTTATATACGCCATTTCCCTAATAGGCTACTTATATTTGTACATTCTAGAAGTAATACATTCAGTATTGTGTGTTGAGCTCCAAGCTTCTTCTTCTTCCTTGTGTTGTTCGCGTGCTTCCGTAGATGTCTAACTCCAACAAGGATGCATGACTAGGTTGCTGATATTTTTACTAAAGCACTTGGGGCAGAGAAGCTTAAGAAGTTTTGAAATATGCCTAGATTAGAGGACATGAAGTTGAGCTTGAGTGGGAGTGTTGAGATATCAAGCTTAACATGTGATGATCCAAGATGACACATATCACTTTTTCATTTCTCTAACATGTATAGTGGTCACACCAGTATATGTCACGGATACTTCATTGAGCTTTACTAGATTTATCTACTGAGAGTGATGGCACATTTGTTTCTTGCCAAATCAGTTATTCAGAAAATTAAGATTTTCATTATGTATTGCACTTCTTGTGTTGTTGATTTAGGTCATTCTTATACATTCCTTTTATGTAATAGAAGAAGAAGAAGATCATTTTCTTCCTTGCCTCAATCTTTGTTTGTGCTCCTCTTTGAGTGTGAGAGTGTATGAGTAAGCTCTCTTCCTTATCATCTTCGTCATGACATGACGTTCAGACATAGACCTCATCTAATTTGGAAGTTTGGGTTCCACAAATGTCTGAGCTCTCACAATGTCTTCTCCTCATAATGGGGGCCTTACAACTTAGAGCACCAAGAATCATTTGTGGTCAGTTGAGGGTGGAGTATTCAGTGTATCCAACAAATCCTTACCTTAAATTATTAATCGAGGAGAGAAGGGAGTGTTATGAAGAACCATGAGCACAAGATGGAAGAGAGAATGCATGTCCATGCACTCAAATGCAATAAATATGCATACACACACAAGAACAGAGAAGAGGAGAACAATGGAAGGCTTCAATGTGCTTAGATCAACAATACATCCATAAGAGGAGTGTTTTATGCATCAAAAGGGTTAAGAGGGGGAGGATGTTGAAAGAAGATGGGAAAAAAACGACCAACATTTGTATATTGATACTTTTTCTTTATAAAAATCCCAAAAAGTAGAGTTACAAATCTCCAAATTTTGTAAGATGTACGAAGAGTCTTGCTTGAGTTGTCATAGAGCTGTGTACAAAGTTAGGAAGCCATCAAATAATTAGACATATTAGATTAGCAGTCTAGAATTTGAGAAAGTAGTTCATTTTGGAAATAGAATATAAGTCAATGAAGAGAAGAATTGGTGGACACAATGTCATTCATATACTTACTTCCTTAAGAATAGAGAGCTCCTCCTTTGGTTTTCATCTCCTTCTTCACTATGATGCCTTTGTGGGAACTTTTGTGTGACTTGTAGAGTGTTGTTTGATTGATAATTCATGTGTAAATTGAGTTGAGACTTGTGTGTGGGAGGATTGGAAAGTATATAAGTCTATTTGAAGATCTTTTCTTGGAATTGAGAAAGTCATCTGTTTTGTATCGTTGGCTTTTACTCAAGATAAGTAATTTTTTATATCATATTTGGATTTTGAATGAAAATTGGCATGGAGTACACACTTGAATCACTCAACTAAAGTAATTCTATGGCAATGCAATCATGTGGTAGAGTTTAGTCAAAGCCTCTGCAACATTATCTCGAGTGTGAACCTTCTCAAGAATAATGCGCTCAGTGGCTTAGCAATCTCTAATGAAGTGATAGCTCACCTCAATGTGTCAAAAGTTATCATGTGGTAGAGTTTAGTCAAAGCATCTGTAACATTATCTTGAGTGTGAACCTTCTCAAGAATAATGCGCTCAGTGGCTAAGCAATCTCTAATGAAAAGATACCTCACCTCAATGTGCTTGGTCTTTGCATGATAGACTGGAATCTTAGCCAAATCAATGGCACTCCCACTATCACTGAGCAAACAAGGTACATGCTGAGGTAAACCCATATCACAAGCAAGATGAGAAAACCACAATGCTTCCTTACATGCCTCACTTGCTGCAACATACTCTCCTTCTGTGGTGGACACAGTTGTACATTCTTGAAGACGAGATCTCCAAGAGATAGCACTCCAACAAAATGAAAACTGTACCCTAATGTAGACTTACAATTGTCTACACAACCAGCATAAGTCAGAATCTATGTAACCAATAATGGATGCTTTCCCTCTACCTAAGCATAGACACTTATCCTTAGTGCCACTCAGATATCTCAAAATCATCTTGATCACTTCCCAATGTTTCTTGCTAGGATTAGACATATATCTGCTCACAACTCCCACTGCAAATGCAATGTCTGGTCTCGTAGCTACCATAGCATACATGAGACTACCAACAACACACTGATAGAGAATTTTGTTCATGAGTTCCTTTTCCTCATCTGATTTGGGGCAATCATCCTTGCTCGGATAAATGTGTACTCAATGCCTTTCCACCTTGCATATTGAACCTGTGAAGTACTTTGGATACGTACTCACTTTGAGACAAGTATATGCATCTTTTACTCCTATCATTGACTAATGCGCATGCCAAGAATATGTTTGGCATCCCCCAAATCCTTCATATCAAATGTATGACTCAACTTCTTTTTTAGGGTTGACAAGCCATAAGAGGACTTCCCAACAATCAACATATCATCGACATAAAGTATCAAGCATATCAAGCTGCCATCTAAGCATCTCTTTGTGTAGAGACAATGATCCTCATTGCTTTGAGAATAGCCTTGAGACTTCATAAAAGCATCAAACTTTTGGTACCATTGTCTAGGGGATTGTTTAAGTCCATACAAGCTCTTCTTGAGCTTACAAACTAGAATTTCCTTGCCAAGAACTACATAACCCTCTTGTTGTTCCATATAGATCTCATATGTAAGATCTCCATGCAAGAAAGCAATTTTCACATCCATTTGGACTAGCTCTAAGTCCTCCATTGCAATGAATCTAAGCAACATGCACAAGGTAGTCATCTCGACCATTAGAGAGAAGTTTTCCTCGAAATCAACACCATGTTATTGTTTAAAACCCTTTGCAACAAGTCATGCTTTATACTTTGGAGAAGCACTATCTGATGTGAATTTCAGCTTATATACCCATTTACATGGTAAAGCCTTCCTGCCATTTGGCAAAGGTACTAAATCCCAAGTACCATTCTTGTGAATAGAATCCAACTCACTCTTCATGGCATGCTCCCACTTGACATGATCCTCTGTCTACATAGCCTCTTTGTAGCAAGAGGGCTCACCGGCATCTGTTAGCATAACAAAATCTAAACCTGGAACATATCTATCAAGTGGATATGAGATACGTGTAGAGCATCTCAATGGTTGTTGAATAGGAACATGTGCAGACTGATGAGATCTGACATTCTCTTCAATGTCACTATGTGCATCATTTTTATGCATGCTAACTGGAGGAATAGTATCCTCAAACACCACTCTTCTCACTTCAACCTCCTTAATGGGTTGTTTATGCATCTTAGACTCATTGAAAATGACATCACTACTTCGGATCACTGACCATGTTTCAGGATCCCATAAGCAATATCCAAATTGTCCTTCTCGGCCATATCCAAGAAAAATGCATTTCTTTGACTTATGATCCAACTTTTGTCTAAGATTCTTGGGGATATGAACATATGCTTTACACCCAAAAACTCAAAGTTGATCATAATATGGTGGCTTCCCTGTCCATAACTCTTGTGCCACTTTTAGACCTTTGGCAATACTAGGTGAAAGGTTAATCACATGAACTGCAGTCAATATTGCTTTTGCCCAAAAGCCTTGTGAGAGGTTTGCATGATGCAACATAGAAACTACTCTATCTTGAATAATCCTTTTCATCCTTTCTGCAACACCATTCTATACTGGGGTATAAGGAGTTGTAAACTCTCTATGAATCTCTCTAGATCAATAGAACGGGCTGAATTCATGTGAGGTATACTCAACACCATAATCTGAATGTAAAGCCTTAAGCTTAGTTCCTTTTTTGGTCTCAACTAAAGCAAGCCATTTTCTAAATATAGGGAATACCTCATCCTTCGATTTGATAGGATATACATAGACTTTTCTAGTAGCATCATCTATGAAAGTGACAAAGTAAAGAGAACCACCTAAGGACCTAGTGGGCATAGGACCATACACATCTTGTCAGGGGAGCACTAGATTGTGCTCTCTGACTTCACTAGACAAGGTTTCATAAATACACTTATGATTACAAGAACACCCTCATATACAAGAAGACAGATTTGATACAAGACGTCCCACAACCCGAGACCAATAGGTATGGAAAAGTGGACTAGAGATGATACAGGAGATCCCACAACCCGGGATCGTAAGTACGAGACAAGATGTCTGGATTACAAGAACTCCCTTCTGGGAGATGAACTGAATACAAGAAAGAACTTGACAAGATCGCATACTATGAGATTACAAGAGGACAAGACAGGATGTCCAAGAACTAGACTAGACAGGACTAGAACAAGAAACAGGACTTACTAGAACTTGAAGAGTACTTACTTGGTGGTCACGACTCCTTGAGCTCCCAAGACTGGTATTGGCAAGACTGATTATGAATGTGGCCAACCCCTCCTTATATAGGTTTTCCAAGGGCAGTTCTAGGGCGGTTATGAATTGATGATGTAATCAATTCGAAGCATGATCTCTAGATGTCAAAATCAAGCAAGAAGGCAGTCGATCTTAGGGTTTGGCATGTTCCGAACGCAATGGAAGCATTAGTTTTCCCAAATTCTGAACCAATCATGAGATATAGGATTCACATGGACTGAGATTCAAGATGGTTTCCTTTGTCCATGACACATCTGTATGAACGAGATCTAAAGACTAAATTGAAGAGTCAATGTGCATTCTATGCACATTTCTAGTTTGCTTTCCATATTGAAAATGCTCACAAAATGAAAAATCAGAGAAAGATAACATAGGTAAGTAGTCAAAATGAGAAAGATTTTACATTCCACCACGAGATATATGGCCCAAACGACCATGCCAAGTACAAGCCATAGGCTGTTCAGTAACACCTAACAGGTGTTCTTTCTGTGATACAAATAAAGGATAAAGTGAGCCAACTTTGCTTCCTTTTGCAATAACCATATTGCCCTTTGATATACAAAAGGACTGAACATAGAAGACCACCTTGTAACCAAGGTCATCAAGTTGACCAACTGACAGCAAACTACATGATAACTGAGGTACATGGCATACATTATGCATAGCAAATTTTGAATCATCAATGAAGTACACAAACACATCTCCAATCCCCACAACATCACACTGATAAGAGTCACCAAGTCTCACGGTACCAAGAGACTTTGCTCCATAATTAGAGAAACATTTTCTATGTGATGTCACATGGAAAGAAGCACCAGAATCTAGCAGCCACGTGTAGAAAGAGAATCAGCCATAAGAGCCTCAGTTGGCATAGTACTATCAAGTATCAACACATTAGCATCATCAAAAATAGCATTAATTTCTTCAATCTTCACAGTCGAAGTAGATGGTGCAGGTAACTGTTTAACATGCCCATCAACATTTTGTCCTTTACCTTTAGCATTCTTTAATGTATAACAGTCTTTCTTCATATGTCCTTTCTTATGACAATAATGGCATTCAATATCCCTCTTCCTTGATTTACTTCTACTCTTATTCTGTTGACCATTCTTTTCCTTGTTCTTGCTCCTGCCATGTTGCTGATTCTTTCCTTGGTAAGAATCATGAACATTATATGCATCTCCACTCTGAGTGCCAACCCTATATTTTCAATGAATCTCCTCACTCAAGAGTGCTCAACTCATCCCAATCATCTTCATCCATGTCAGCAGGCTTCTTTGGAATCCGATTTTCTGGCTTCCATTGCCTCCTTTGAATCAACATATCTTTAATCTGATTCTTCCATAGAGCAAAGTTTGTGCCATCAAATTTTTGGATCTCAAAATGGTCTTTGCCCTGCAAGTTATAGCTCCTCCTCAGAACATTAGCACTAGACCGTGATCCACCAGATGTGCCTGAGACCTCTAATGCCATGATGGTAGAGAATTGAATAGAATGATAATGGATCTAGATATGTCCAAACACCAATGAATAAGTATATCAAGGAGTAAATCGACCACTGTATAGTTGACTAAACCAAAAATATAGAAAAATTTTGTCAGAGTATCCTTTGCAAAATGAGCATATGAAGGATGTGAAAATATCATAAACCGCAAGTATTGACATGTTTACCTGCATAGTGAATCACTAACTCCACTGCATATAATAAGTTACCCAATAGAAGCCAACTAGGCTTATCGAGAACCTATGAACAACTATCCTACATCTCGTATGGCAAGGCTGGGTAATTCTTCCACCTGCATCACCGAAGAGACCCTGACATCTAGGCGTCTCCCAATTAAGAAAACCTCACCACTACCCTCTTTATCAAACGTAAAAGCCTTTATGCAAAAAACATAACCGCTATATCAATGACCACACGGACGTACATAAGTGGTATCCATAGAAGCATACATGGTGTGTATGTGCTCAATATATGCAGTAAGATGACACTAAAAGGATGAATGCACAGCCCAAAAACTAGCCAACAACACTTGCAAGTGTCTGTCAACTCTGATGTTTTAGGCTCAAAAACTTGCACGAAATTGGAGTGGCTGCTCCCACCAAGATTGAAAAACCTTTCGAGAAACCTGTAGTTTTACGAGTGTGGATGAAAACAAAGCCCCAAAGGTTGATATTTATTGTTGGAAAAGTACAAAGAACACTCTTCTTGATGTTCTTGGACCTGTGCAAAAGTACTCCAAAATGCCTCCAAAAGACACCCCAAAAATGCTTTAAAGATAGGCTTTGAAAGCAAAGAATGAAGCTTTGAGGGACCAAAACATGTTCAAGGTAATGTTAACCTTAGTCTTTCCCCTTCTTCAGACATCACAAGAGTGTAGCTTAGTGGCAAGAGATTGCCATGGTTAAGCGAGCTTTGGGGGGAACAGTACTAGGATGGGTGACCTCAAGGGAAGTGCCGAGAACCTCTATCTTCCTTGATTGTTGAGGTCCTCCCTCGCACGTAGCCAATGGTGCCAATGGTGAATTTGATGACTCGGATGACAAGGTATGCCAATGTCTATGCCTTGGTTGCCGCCTTAGTTGTAAGCCTTGGAGAAAGCCGGGGGGTTGCTCGCTTCACTCGCACAAAAGGAACAAAGCTTTTGCGTCGAATTGTTCTGATACTAGTGAAGTAATTCAATGGTGATGCACCACGGTGCGCTCTCCTTCTCAAGAGCTCCACAACAATACACTCATAGTAGAAATCCGAGCTCCTAAGACTGCACACAGTTTTCCATACAGAGGTTGCAAAATACAAAGAAAAACACAATACACAAGGCGCACAAAGACAAACTTCTTAGGTCTTTTGAAATGCGGTCGAACTTACAGTCTGTGACTGATAGGCCACTATATGTTTTATTGAAGAACATATACAAAGAAGTGTCTGGTGGCCATTTGGCCTTTCACACGGACACTAATGGTAACATCAATTTTGTGCTATATTCATGGATTTATGAGCATTTAAAGTTTTTGGCCACCAATATTCAAAAAGTCATGTTTTTTGCTAACTCCATATTTCTCTAATCTTTGATGATCTCGTGTCAATTATTGCTTATATCTTGTGTGAATAATTGATTTATGGTTTATTGCATTAGTCTTTAAGCAACAATTGGGTTAACTCATCCTTGGATTGACAATTTGAAGAAGTTTCCTTTTCTTTAGAGTTTCGATCGAGTCATTGTTGATACAATGGGCCAGATGTTCTATTAAAGGAACGATGAATTGTAGTATATCTCCATCTAGTGTTGCTAGGTTAATATCACCACTTGAAGATATTATATTAACAATGAATGGATCATAAAATGGATCATTACGTCTTTGTTGGAGTTTCTTAGAGTGTTGTTTCAAAGCATATTGCATGATGCAATTGTTTATCCCAATCAGATCTACCACTATTGACTATCTTAGTCAAAAGAGTGCATAAAACCTTATTTGAACTCTCTATCTGTCCATTGACTTGTGGATGATAGGGTGTATATTTTTTGTGAATCACCAAGAACTATTTCATTAGATATTCAATTACTTCATTTATATAGTGTGTAACTCTATCACTCACTATCTCAATAGGTAGTCCAAACCTAGTAAATATATGCTCAAATAACAATTTAGTAGTAGCTTGAGTATTAATTTTCTTTGTGGCTTTCACTTATATCCACTTTCTTAAGTAGTATGTGGCCACTATGAGATACTTGATGTGAGAGCCTCTCGTTGGGGGATTAATAGGTCCAATAAAATTAACTTCCCATCTTGAGAATGCTCTTTCACAGACCATAGGTTGTAAAGGCATCTCATCCTTTTTAATAGGGTACTTTGTTTGCTGAAAAACATCATAAGTTTCCACATATGTTTTAGCATCCATATGGAGATTTGGCCATCATAATCCTGCAAAGAGAATCATCTTTACAGTTTTATCAGTTGAGTAATGACCTCAAGCTACTCTTGCATGTTCCATTTCCAAGGTTGGAAGATATTGTTCCTCATGGATACATATTTGTAGTTGATTATCTCTCCCCTGTTTAAAGATTTATTTGCCTATTATGACATAGACCTTACTTTGCTCCTCTACGGCTCGTTTTCTTGCTAGACTTGCTCCTATCAGGTATGTTCGTGACTTTAGGAATTCAATCATAGGCTTTCTCCAATCAAGTGCTATGGTGGAATAGCTCATAGAGGAGTGTTCTTCTTGGTAGGATGCTTGGGAGATGTTGCACTTGGATACATATTCATGTACTTCTCTCTACATGTCTAGCCAATATACTCCTAAACATTGCAATCCTTGAGTGGTTCCATTTATCCCCTTGCGCATGTTGCAGTGATTCATATGAGCTTGATGAATCAATTTTTCTTTTTCTCCATCCTCAGCACATCTCAATTTAACTCCATTGGAATCTTTGAAATACAAGCTACCTGCCACAATGTGAAGGCTTCTTGTTTTCCAAAGTTCTTTGCCTATCCTAAGGTTGATCTTATGACTTGGTAGGTACCAATGTTTCAACCTGAGATGGACACACTTGTAGGTTGAATAGATATATATCCAAAAGTTTATCATCCGCTCCTGTTGGTGGTTCTCCATGGGTCATTCTTGATAAGTGATTAGATCTTTTGTGTGTTTCCTTTTTTTACCACTACCTGAAAATCAAATTCCATTAACAATGAGAACCATCTAACTGGCCATCGTTTGTTACAAGTTTTGTTGACTAAATACAAAAAATCTTGATGATCGATTAAAAACTTAAATCGATCGGCTAGTAGGTAATGCCGAAACTTCTTCACTACATAGACCATCCCTAATCATTCTCTCTCAGTAGTGGTGTAATTTCGTTCGAGTTGGTTCAATTGTATACTAGTTTATTCGATAGGTTGGTCTAATTTTCCTTTTTCTATTGGTTATGTCAATATACAACCAATGGAAAAATTTGAAGAATCCACATGAATATGGAATGGCTTGTTCCAATTAGGCACTTTCAGTATTATAGCATAACTCAATCCCTTCTTCAATTCATTGAAATCCTGCTCGCAGTCAATGCACCATTTGAAATGAGTCAGCAAACCATATAATGGTTTGGGAATGATGGCATACATGTGGGTAAATTAATGATAATATCCACAATGTCCCATAAAGGCTTGCACTTCCTTTACATTTTTGGCTCTTGGAAACTCTAGGATCAATTTGATTTCATCCTGATTTGTAGAGATGCCATTTTTGGAGACAATATATCCTAGAACTTTTCCTTGAAAAACCATAAGGACACATTTCTTAGGATTCAAGAATACTCAATATTGTCTACACCTGTCAAATATGCATCTTGCTGTAGGTATTGTTGAAAATGTTAACTATGCAAGCTTTAAGTGGATAAAGGGGTCAAAGACCTTAATGTGGGCAAAACGCACAACTCAGATCACTTAGGGTGGTTTAAAGGTTGGGCAAGGTCAGGCAAGGCAGTCCCAAGGTAGTGGAAAAGTCCAGAGGCATCCAAAAGCTATAAAAGAAGGTGAAGAGTCATCAAATGCATGGAAGTCTTGTAGGTCATTGAAGACTAGGAGACATTTACTCAAGGACACTCAAGGAGAGAGTCATAAAAGGATCAAGGAGCTGAAATGTATTAGTGTAAGCTAGGAAATCTATAGATGAGGGCATTACATGCACAAAGGAGGAGCAAGGAGGAGCTATCAAGCCCACACCCCCTCTAGTCTCTTGTAGGTATAGACATAGTCTGCTTATAATAGTTGTAACTCTTTGTGTACATATCCAATTCAAGAGATTTAAGGTGCATTCTATAGCTTATATATGTATCTTACTTTTTCTAAGAGGGATTTTTGAAATCATTTTATGTTTAGAGAACTTGGTGTATCTTTGTAACCCTAATTTTTACATATCCTGCATCTCTACATAGTCTGTATTGTACAGAGTTATTGACTCATTGAAACAGATCCATTTGAGGTGTTCTATAGCTTGTTTGAAATCTTATGAACCATAACAAGTGTTTCTAAAATATTGGGTGATTTGGATTAGTTTAAGGTAGGTGAATTAGAGTTTTGTTGCAGGGTAATAGAAAAGGTGTATGAAGGGACCTAGATATTGGGTTCATTTCACTTCTAGTGTGCAAATCTGAGGGATAAGATTCCATCACTTGGTATCAGAGTAGGAAACATCCTTTGAAGAATCTATGAGAAGGACACAAAACCTTGGACATCAAGGCTCAAAGGTACATTTTAGTGTAACCCTAATTTCCCATTCATTATGGCAACTCTATGTCAAAAAGTGGAGTTGCTTGATAAAGACAACTATTAGTCATGGAGGTTTAGAGACATGAACTACCTCATGAGAAAAGGTTTATGGCCTATTTTGTGTGGAGATGAAAATAAGACCAATGTGGATCCCAAACATCCTAAGATCACCAATAAAAAACTGAAGATGTTGAAGGATTGGGAGGAAAGGAATAGGAGAGTTATCTTCTACATATCACAAGTAATCTCTAACACTATGATTAGTCATGTATCAGTGTTTGATCATGCTAGAGATTTTCGGGAGGCCTTAGAGAAGATATATGCCACTTCCACAAGAATAAAAAAGATGCAGCTTAAGAATGAACTCCATTTCTTGAAGAAGGGTAGTGGTCAATCTATTGTTGACTACACCTTGAGCGTGAAGGAGTTGAGGGAGGAATTGGTATCCATTGGCTACAAAATAGATGAAGACCTTGTACAGATTACTCTCAATGGGTTGAGAGGGGAAGACAAGTGGAACCCCTCATTAATACCATCTTGTACAGAGATCCTCTATCAACTCTTAAAGAGTTGATCCCACACCTAGTGGCATAAGAGGTTGCCATAGGAAACACATCCAAGAAGGATGGTCAGTCACAGGTCCTATATGCTAGCAAAGGCAAAGACAATATTGGCAAGAAGGGGAAAGGAGGAAAAAACAAGTGGAAGGAGTCCAAAGAAGAAGATTCAAATTCAAAAGGATAGCAAGGCATCATCTTCAAGGAAAGGCAAGAATGGCAAAGGGGAGAACAACCCTCATCAAGGTAAAACTTTTCTTATATGTGGTAAACAGAATCATATTTCTTCAAATTGTTGGTTCAAGGATGAAAAAGGCAAGACAAAGAAAGAGCAAGGGAATTATGCTAACAAATTCAAGAAGGATGATGAGAAGGAGACCCTCCTAGCCATGAGACATGGTTACACTAGTGATCCTAAGGACACAAAGTGGTACATAGACTCTAGATTCTCTAATCACATGTCATGTATGGAGGAATTTTTTGTTCATATGCAGGTCCCAAGCTCAAAAGCTTGTGTGGAGACAGGAGATAAAACTGAGCATCCCATTACACAGGTGAGAGATGTGAAGCTAGTTTTGTAACATCAAGCTTTCATTATGCTTGAGATGGACATGATCTTCATCAAATCCATCATTTGAATGATGCCACATATACTCCTTGAAGAGTTTTATTTGCATTCATTTATTGTATTGAGAGTTTGATCATAGGAACACCCTCTTATGTAATTTCCAAAGTATTTATCTTTGTAAAGGAAAGATTAAAAGGCCCTAAAAGCCACGAGTTAGAAGTGGTTGGGATTGATTCTCAATAAATCAATCAAGAGATAGATATGACTTCAACTTTCTCTTTTCCTAGATTGTGGGAAATGATTCCAATCAATCTAAACTACCAAACCCGCCTAAATTCAAATTTGAATTCATCAACAAAAGGCGTGGTCATATTCTCAAGAGCCTGTATAAAGACTCTAAAACATTCTTACATTAAGGAGATTGATGATTTGAAGCAATACATATACTCTTTGATCATTTCTTGGTGCCATTTATATTCTCTGCTCCTTCTTCCTTAGAATCGATTAACTTGCAAAGATTGATGCTCTCTCTATAAAGTTCCATTGGAAAGCTACCATTATCTGGTTTATGCGTACAAATTTTTAGATCATTTAGTTCATTAATTTCAGAGAAATTTAAGTTTTTCAATCTCGGGGTCATTCTCTACAACTCCCTAAAAAATCGGGATGACACCAATTCAGTGCTAAGGTGATTTCTCCTTCTATAGTTGGTATAAATTAAAGCTTTTATGCATTATAGAAAGTCAACCCTATGTATGAAACTCCCATAAGAGGAATTTTTCCAATTGTTATCGTGTTGGCTACTCTCAATGTTTGAAGTCTCAATTTCCATCCTTTTTTAGAAGGTTTTGTTGAGCTAGTTAAGGTGCAAGTTATCTGTTTTGCATAAACTTATTCTTGTTGATGATGTTCCAAAGTACTTATTGGGTTTTATTTCACTAACCACAAGCCTACAAGGTCTAATTTATCCAAAGACTTAGGGTTGGTCCTATGCTAGTTTGATGGACCAACTTCAAAACTTGGCAACTCAACTTTTCAAGTCTCTCCAAGCTTCTCCAAGTTTCTTCCAGCTAGGTGAAGGTAAATATGTCAAGGATCTTAAAGATGTGCTCCATGTTCCATCTATTTCCAAGAACCTTATCTCTATAGGATAGATGGTAGAGAGAGGTATGCAAGTTATCTTTGTTGCAAAAAGGTGCATGTTGAAGCAAGGAGGCAAGGTCATTGCCAAGGGAATGAAATAAGACAGATTGTTCACACTAGATATTGTCCCTACACACAACAAGGTATGCTATGTGATGATTGGTAATAGAAAGATTGTAAAGATTGATCTTCGGCACAAGAGGATAGGACATATCAATATTCCCAAATTAAAAAGCATGTGCAAAGCAGGTTTAGTGCATGGACTATCAAATCTTGAAGGCCAAGGTCTACATGATTTTTGTGATGCTTGTCAGCTAGGTAAGCAAGCAAGGAATCCATTTCCAAAGAGTGAGTACAAATCCTCTAGGGTCTTGGAACTTATACACTGAGATGTATGGGGCCCTGGGAGAGAGGCTTCATTGGGAGGAGCTAGGTACTTTTTCACTTTGATTTATGACCACTCAAAAGAGGTATGGCTATATCTTATCACATAAAAATCAAAAGTGTTTTCATGCTTTCAAACGTTTAGGTACCTTGTTGAGAAAGAATGTGATGCACACATCAAGACACTAAGGTCAGATGAAGGGGGAGAGTATTTCTCCAAGGAATTCACATAGTACTTGCAGGAAAATGGCATAAAGAGGCACTTTACATGCAGGTACACCCCTCAACAAAATGGTGTTGCAGAGAGGAAGAATATGCATTTGTTTGAGGTAGCTAGATGTCTCATAAATGAAGGTATGTTACCATTCTCTTATTGGGTTGAGGCTATGAATATAGGTTTTTACTTGATAAATAGGGTTCCAATAGGTGGTGTGCACAAATTGACTCCACATGAAGTCTATTATGGCAAGAAACCAACCATGGAGCACCTCAAGGTATTTGGATGTATATGCTTTGTTCATGTTCCTAGTGAAGTGAGAACAAAGTTAGAGCCCAAGAGTGAGAAATGTGTGTTCATTGGCTACTCAAATGAACAAAAAGGTTTCAAGTACTACAATCCTCTCTCAAAGAAGCTATATGTTTCAAGAAATGTTGTGTTTGATGAGTCAAGGTCATGGTATGGAGAAAAGAGCAAGGAAAAGTTGGATGAAGAGGATCAAGAGGAGTATGTATACTTTGATGTGCAAATTCAACCTCAAGATTTAATCACAATCAATGGACTAGAGGATTATACATCTAAGGTACACTCACATGATCAATCTTACACTTATGATTATGAAAGATCATCCCCTACATCAAAGTATAGAAGGCTGCAAGAGATAAAATATCACACTAGGGAAGCTCAAGAGGAATCATAAGAGGAAGAGCTTGAGGAGGTCATTACTCCTAATGTAAAGATAAATAGACTCAAGAAGCAATATCCCAAAGGTCAAGAGAGGAGTTCTACAAGGAAGAAGGTACCCCACAAAGGTATACATATGGTTCTTTCATGGCAAAGCACTATGCATACATGATGAATGTCATTGCACATCAAGAGTGAGATTCTTATGAGGAGGCAAAGACCAAACTAGAGTGGAAGAAGGCTATGTATGAAGAGTTCAAAGCTCTTAAGGACAACAACACTTGGGAACTAGTACCCAAGAATGAAGGCATGAAGATAGTCCAAAACAGGTGGGTGTACAAGACCAAGAGGAATGCAGATGCCAGCTTGGCAAGTTATAAGGCTAGACTAGTAGCCAAAGGCTTCACACAGATACAAGGGGTGGATTATGAGGAGACTTTTAGCTCTGTGGCAAACAAGGCTACCATTAGAGCTCTCATAGCCCTATGTGCAACAAGGAGGTGTCCTATCTACCAGATGGACATAAAGAATGCTTTCTTGAATGGTGAATTACAAGAAGAGGTGTTCATGGAACAACCTCAAGGGTATGTAGATCCATAGCATCGTACCTATGTTTGCAGGTTGAAGAAGGCCTTGTATGGCCTTAAGCAAGCCCCAAGGTCTTGGAATCAGAGGCTAGTGGACTTCTTGAAAAGGTGTGTTTTCTTTACAAGTGATGCACATCCATCCTTGTATATGAAGAAGACAAATGAGAAGATATGTTTGATATGCATATATGTAGATGATCTCCTTGTGACAGGTGGTGATGATGCAAGGATAAGGAACATCAAAGAGAATCTTGGAAGAGATTTCCCAATCTCATATTTAGGTGTGTTAAAGTACTTTCTTGGCATAGATGATCTAAGGAAAGAAGGTATCTATCTCTCTCAAAAGAAGTATCTTCTAGATGTGTTGTTTAGGTTTGACATGACAGATTGCAAACCAATAGCTCAAACTATGGATTCAAATGTCAAGTTAAGCAAGGAATATGTTAAGAAGCTAGAAGACCTTACACTATATAGGAGCATTGTGGGATCATTGATCTATGCTACACACACAAGGCATGGCTTGTGCCACATAGTTGGAGTTCTATCTCAGTTCATGCATGCAGACACAGATACCCATCTCAATCATGCAAAGAGAGTGTTAAGGTATGTAAAGAGTATAGTTAATGATGGGTTGCAATACAGCTATGATGAAGAAATTCAAGTAAGAGCATGGACTAATGTAGATTGGTCAAGGATTTTTTATGATAGAACGTCAACTTCTTGCTATATTTTCATGCTAGGTACAAAACCAATTTCATGGATGAGCAAAAAATAGCCCACAGTTGCATTGAGTTCAACAGAGGTTGAATATAGAGCTTTAGCCCTCACTACATGTGAAGCAATGTGACTTAAGAAGCTCTTCAAAGATCTTGGTGTAAAACTTGGACCAATTCCAATTTATGGAGATAACATATCAAGCCCACATCTTGCTAACAATCCCATTTATCATACAAGGAGCAAGCACATTGAGGTGTATTATCATTATGTAAGGGAAAAGGTTGCAAGTGGGGACATTAATGTTCATTTTGTAGGTACAAAGGACCAAGTTGCAGATATCTTCACCAAAAGCTTGGATGTGATGAAGTTAACAAAGTTTTCAAAAGCTATGAGTTTGTTTGATATGGACACTACCACCTTAAGCTTGAGGGGGAGTGTTGAAAATGTGAACTATGCAAGCTTTAGGTGGATAAAGCGGTCAAAAGACCCTAATGTGGACAAAAGTCACGACTCAAATCACTTAGGGTGGTCTCAAGGGGCAAGGTAGTCCTAAGGTGGTGTAAAAGTTGGGAGAGGCATCCAAAAGCTATAAAAGAAGGTGAAGCGTCATCAAATGCATGGAAATCTTGTAGGTCATTGAAGATAAGGAGACATATACTCAAGGAGGCTCAAGGAGAGACTCATCCAAGGCTCAAGCAGCTGAAATGTAGTATTCCAAGCTAGGAAAAATGTAGAGGAGGGTGTTATATGCACAAAGGAGGAGCAAGGATGACCTGTCAAGCCCACACCCCCTCTAGTCTCTTGTAGGTATAGACATATTTTTTTAATAGTTATAACTCTTTGTGTACATATCCAATTCAAGAGAATTTAAGATGGTAGCTTGTATATTTATCTTACGTTATCTAAGAGGGCTTCTTGAAATCAATTTTATGTATAGAGAAATTGGTGTATCTATGTAACGCTAATTTTTGAATATCCTACATCTTTGCATAGTCTATTTTGTATAGAGTTATTGACTGACCTAAATAGATCCATTTGAGGTGTTCTATAGCTTGCTTTCATTTGAAAGCTTATGAACCATAATGAGTGTGGATAAAAGCTTAGGTGATTTGGATTAGTGTAAGGTAGGTGAATCAGAGTTTTGTTGTAGGGTGGCAGAAAAGATGTATGAAGGGACCTAGGTATCAGGTTCATTTCACTTCTAGTGTGAAAATCTGAGGGGTTAAATTCCATCGGGTATGTAGGCAGATCTTTGAGAAGAGTAGGTGCAAAGGTTGTGAGAATAGAATTTCATAATCTTTCTTAAAATTATTTGGACACATAACACATTAATCTTTGAAAAATGGATGGTGCATGGCTACAATGCATAACCCCAAAAATCATATACACCATAACCCCAAAAATCACTAGCAAAATCAATCTTTTGTTGATCTTCAATAGAAATGGCCTCCTAATTATAGTATGAAAATCCATCAAGGAAGTTGTACACTTCTTTGCCTACTACTCTTTCCAAAAGATGGTCCGTGATTGGCAATGGGTAACTATCACAAATGATGGAAGCATTAACTTTTTCCAAGTTAATACAAAACCTAAGTTTTCCATTCTTTCTGGGAACTACCACCAACGGAGAAATCAACTCTCTATGCTACATTTCATAAATGAATCTTGCAACTAGTAATTTTTCTATTTCCTCTTTAGTCTTGCCTGAGTAGACATCATTATAAGTGCATATCCTTTGTTTAGAAGGCTTTGCCTCTAGAGTCATGGGAATCCAATGGGAGAAAATCTTCAAGTCTACTCCTTTCAAGTCTTTTGATGTCCATGCAAAGACATCCCAATACTCTTGTAATAATTCCACTAATTCATGTTCTTCTTCTATTGAGACATCTTTTCCTATGAAGGCACACGTATCCTCATCATTTTCTATTGTTACAATTATTTTCTTGGTTTGTTCTTTATTTTCATATAGTACTCCATCATCTCCCTCTCTCGTAGGCATTGGAATAGCTATTTTTTTCTCTTCTATTTCATATCTTTTGAAGTGTTTGAGGACTTCAAAATATTGCCTAGGTTGATCCTCTCCCTCTCTATCATCATTCTCCCTCCTAGGGTTCCCGAGGTACTCTATTACTGAGTATATGTTGCAATATCCCCCATGATTGTGACTCCAACTTCCTTTATGTATTATTCGTCTAAGTGGAACTTAGATTCCATGATTATGATTTCTCCATCACAATCGGCATAATACTCTTCTTCATCTTCATCCGCTTCTTTGATCATTACCATAAATAGGCTTAGATCATAACCCTCTTCATCTAAGCACTTAGCATGGTAATGAATTTCTCAATTACATTATAAACATCTAGGGTATCTAATATTTCCATCAAGCCATGAGGCTCAAAATTTTCATCAAGAAATATTTGTGGCATATACGTTGGGTCCTCATTTGTTCTTTCCTCTCTAGTCCAAGGTTTCCAGCATTGGATTCCCTTTTCTTCTCATATGGTAGCTTTGCAAATCCATAACTCTATATACCCATGCATACATGATTGATCACTAGATCTCACACTATGGATTGACATTTCATCTTCCTATTTATGGATGGGATTCCATTGGAGAGGAGGAAAATCCCTAAATGAGAAGTTTTTGTGATTTATTCTAGTTGTGATGCACTGATGCTAAAGGTATATTGCATCTCTTCCGAGAGAGTGTTGCAACAAAGAGAGTTCAAGGACAAAGCAAAGATGCAGAGAAATGTACACCCCACTTCCAAACTATCACTCCTAGAATAGATAACATCATCAAGATGACCTAAGTCCATATGATGTATCCTTTATGGAGTAATAATATAAAAGGAAAGTGTAAGGTGCCAAGCTTATAGGCTTGAACATATCATAATGGAGATAATAAACCATAAAATTCTATGAAATATAAAACAAAATCCCATAACAAGTGACTCCACACCCATCTAAAACCAAATGATAGATTGCCCTCATAACACTCCAGGTCTTTCTAACCGTGAGTGTGCTCACAAGTAATGTTTTACTCTAAACTACCTTGTGACTATGCAATTCCATCATCTAGCTCATATATAAGAATTTCTTGATAGTAAAATGCAATCTCTGCATTTCACCAACCAAGAAGTGAGTGGTTTTTCATCCTTTACCATTGGACTAAGTTCTATTGGAACAGCCTCTATTGGCACTAGTGCAAACTCAAAAATATTCTCCTTTTTTTAGTTTGCTATATGAATGCAAAAGCATTCCCTTTGAGATTCAGATAATCCCTAAGTACCCATCCTCCTAACTGATGTTTACACATCATGCTCATGATGTAACACCAACTAAGAGTTTGGTACCTCAATATGTTAGATATCTCCATATCTCCTAGAAACCCTAAAGAGAAGAGTCATAACTCTACTCCCAGTCTAACTAATGTCAATAACTGATCATCTCATCTAGTCAAAGACCATCACTGGAATAACATAATTGCTCCTCTCTAGAGTCTCCATGTGAGACTCAATCTAACCATCATGATTAACTGATCTCCCTCTTGTCTTTGATAGAAGAGTGCCACTTCTATTTAGACAACCAAAATGAGGAAGTGAAACTCTCTCTTTGTCTCTCTCAGTAATCTCCTCTAAGGAAAAGAGCTCTAGAAGTGGAATCTATTCCAGTTTCCCTTTCCCTTTGAAAGAGATATTATTGAATTCAGTTGCTCCACTTATCCATAACGGAGAACGTGCACATAAGTTCTCCATAGTTTTTCCTTCCAAAATAGTGGAGAATCAAACTCCCATTTGAAGGAAAATTACACTAAAAAGTAGAGGAAATGAATTCCTTCTAAAATAATCTCAAAGATGTTTTCTAAACATCTCTTCTCTCTAAAGGAAAACATACTCTATTCTTTTCCAATAAAGAAATCATATTTTCCTTTTCTTTTCCCCTTCAAGGAAGAGGAGCTAAAGTGGGATCTCTAAGCTAGAGTGAGATCACTCTCAGATCTCTAAGATAATTCCCTCTTTCTCCTTTCCTTAAAAGAGAAACTTATGAATACATTTGCTCCTCTCTTCCATAAGTAATGTATAATCCCTCATTACATACACTCCTATGAAGATGGAGAACATATCTCCCCTAACTAATGAAGGTATATGTAGTGAAGAGTGGAGAAAATAAACTCTTTATAAGGGTCAAAGCCCTATGCTAAAATGGTCAGCAATGATATGACATGATACCATAAATACATGTGTATCCATACTAAAGAGATATCTCTGCCAACCATCCTCTATGCATGGATCTTTACAATCCAATCAAACTAATGGAATAATCCTTCTTAAAAAACTCAAAATGAGTATGTGATACAAATGGTGATAAAATCACCTATCATGTTTTCTACTGGAAGAATAAATCTTCCCTAAACTATGAAGGATAACTCCCAATCCTAAGGAGATGTCTACAAAGAGCTCTCCTTGGATCTAGTGAGATATGCTGCCATGAATGATAAGTCTTTTTCTCCCTAGCCATAGAAGAAGAGTGCTCAAAGGGAATTCGTTTCCATTGTCCCATACCAGTGAAACTTCTTCCAATTCACAGTGTCATACTTACTTTAAATCGAATATATATTCCATATATATGTAATGGAATATGTAGGTGTACTCAAATGAATCCCATATCCTTCAACTAGTTAGTTGGGTTCTAATCAATATATGACAATGGATATCCCTTTCTATTCCAAACTAACTCATTTCTAGGTACAAAGACTGAGTCTAAGCACCTCTTTCTAGATCCCGACATACATATATGTATTGGGTACCCCGACTACTCTTAACTAAGGGATCTAGAGCTAGTGCCATGCTTGTGGCCTTCCTAACCATCACTCAAATCACATAACCACCCATCGATGCTTTTTCATGAAACCCATCTCTGTGATCCCATCTAATTGGTTTCCTTAGTAATGTAATAGAAATGCTTCACTACTTTCTCAAGTGATGTGTATTAGTGAAACTAATCACTCTTTGGGTATTCGTCATAATACCCCATAGTCTCTTAATCATCCTGTGAGAATCTTTTGAAAAGTAAATTTTCAATACATTGGAGATTATCATAAATGTATCTCTCTCCCATGCCTCTATGCAACTTCCCATAACCTATAGGATGGCTTGTGCATATTCCTAATGGTGAAGGTATGCGTCCTTCCCCTTAGCAATCTTATGGTCTAAATCCATAAGGATTATGTGTAGGGATCCTATTTCTATCGAAGTTGCCTTATCTATAATAATATGATGGTACTAAGTCCATCAAATACATGCATATAAGCATGCTAACACCTTATTGATATTTGCAGAGAAGGCATGTTAACATGCCTTAACATTCTTACCTAAAGGTAAGTGCGTATATAATTCCATGATGTGGGAAAATTTTTGATAGCATTTCCCCAAGGAAATGGAGTCCCAAAAATTTTTAACCATAAACTCAATGGCACACAGGCCATCCAACAACATAGGGCTTGGCAAGCCCATGGCATGCACGCCATAAACTAATACATGCTCCATAACCTGCAAAAACATAAAAACAAATGCGAGCAACAATCTCTTTGTTGCATAACCATGTAGTCCCTGCAACCATCTTTCCTGCAAACAATAAAAAAGTGTACTTCTAGCACATTAATCCATACTTTTAAGATTAAAACAATGATCAACTTTGATGTATGCATTCCAGTCGATGCATGTACATACAGAACATGCCATAACATAAAGTAAAATGCCTAAAAATATAAAGCATACATCCCTGAATGATTTGGTATTGGAATTGCATGCATCCAATCCTTTTTGACAATCTTTGAGACCTCTGCACCTTCCTCTTTAGATCCTAACATAAACTTTGAAGTGTCCGAAAACATCGGATCACTTCCCAAAACATGAAGGTTGGTCAAATGATTACCAAAATAATGCAAATTTATCCAAAAGGTGCATATGTAATCCGTCTTTAGACCTGCAAAAACTTTTTTAGGACCTGAAAATAATCATAAAATGAAATATATATCATGTGCAAGTGGCTCGAAGTGAAATTACTTCAATCACCTTCCCGGTTTGTAAGATATGGCTCCCAGACAGTAGTTGCCAAAAGGTATTCATACTTTGCAGACCTACATAGACCTACAAAAATACATATTTTCCAAAAATTCTTTAGCTAATTAGATTTTGTTCTCTTTGAAACAAAATCTAAGTTTGTTTAGCTAAGTAGATTTTGCTCTCTTTGAAACGAGCCATAACACATCCAATTTGGAGTTTTCTAGCCCAAGATATAGCCTTTTCAAGAAGGACATGCCAAACTAGTGGACTGTTGGAAGGGTTGGAAAAAGTGTGAAAATGTGATTTTTAGAGTGCCTAAAAGCATTCTTCCATCAAGCAAATCCTAGAATTCTCTCCATAACCACAGAGAGAAGTATATGAAGATGCTTGGGCTTATTTTTGCCTTTCCAAATCCTTCCTTAGAGCATGCTAATTTGCTCCCCAAAAGAGGCCTAGATCAAGATTTTTACTTTCACGAGAAAAGTTAAATGGGAGATCATAGCAAGCTTCTAATCCACTCATAATGTGGATTTCTCTTGGATTCTATGTTCAATGGCAATATATATGTGGTACTCCATGTATACATACATTAATCCATGGGAAACCTCTCAAATGATCTCTTTTCTTACTCCCAAAAGTGGAGATTTGCTAAAATTAGCACCTGAATTTTTTTTTCCCAAAAAGTGTGGAAAGGGAGTTTTCGAGGAAGTAAAATTCCTCCTTGACTTATTATTTTGATGAATCTAATGATTCCATTATGAATTCCATATGCCATATTCTCAGTACCATCCATCCATAGCTAGTGCACCTCTTTTTTCCTCTTCCAAAATGGGAATTTCTTAGATTCAGGTGCTGAATTTTTTTCTCAAACAATGATGGAAGGGGGTTTTGTGGAGCTTCAAACTCCCATCATACTGAGCTATATTTTGGATTTCTTGATCTTATATGGAAGTCAATACACTAAACTATAGGTATGCATGAATTTTCCTACCAAATTAAGAAAAATTCCGCTTCATTTCCCTTTTCCAAAATGGCTACTTATCAAAAATAGCCTCTGAAATTTATATGAAAAATCATGAAAGTAGAGTATTTTGGAAATACTCTAAACTTGTGCGTTCTTGTATTTTTAGGGAATCCTTAACTCCAAATGAGAGTATATACCTCACACTCTCCATACATATGATTTCCCTAGAAACTTATGCCTAATCTACCTTCTTTCTTCCTATCCAAAATGGAGATATAATCCAATTTGACTTCTGGAAATCTCATAAAATGGTTGAAGAGGGGAATTTGGAGAGGTCAAATTCTCTCTTTTCTCTACTAAATCTTGAGAATTTACTTTCCTAAAAGAAGTCCATGCTCCTCTCTCTAAGATACCTCATTTTCCTCCTTCAACTTGTCCTAAATGACCCTCATATTACACGTCAAAAATGACAAAAAATCATAATTTGTACCTGTGTAGGAGTGAAAAGACATGGTATATCTCCTCCTTGCTAGAATCATAAAGCTTCTTATCTTCCATAGAGGAGAGTGTCATCTTCTACCTTTGCTCGTTACCTTCATGATCGTCCCATCGCTTTCACATCCGTGAGTGGAAGAAACCACTGGAAGCTTTCCTGTTTTGCTTCTTGGATAATAGACTCCTGGAAGATCTCTATGGTGGGCATGGATATTTCACCTCTTCAAGAGAAGAGTGAGAATAAGGGTCTTTTATGCTCTTCTCCTTGATGTCGTGAGCAACAATACGATCATCATATCTGTTTACTGTCATAACAAGGTCACAAGGATGTATGGGGGGTTGGATAGTGTAGGTGACTCCCACAATGATGGCATGGGTTCAAATCCCATGCGACATAGCAGCAAGCCCAGTCTCCTTCAACTTTGATACTATTATTTTTTGATGTGACACTCTCCTCATAAGAGGAGGTTCAATCCATGAACTATTATGACAAGCATCATCTTCTGATTGCATAGAAGCAATCCAATTTTTTGAATTTTGTGTTTCATCAAAAGAAACATGATCATTCTCATCACAAAGACTAGACGCAACCATTACATAACAATTTGATGGAAGGGAAGCACTATGAGAGCCTGAATGAGTATGATATGACAGAGGTGCATATAATTTGCTATAAAGTTTACACCAACCATTTAGGCATAGTTTTTGCCTCTGCTATATCAGTCCTCTCATCAACAAGTGCACCACGTAAATTTGCATCAGAAATGGAATGATCTGCATCATAATGTGGAACCTATAAAGACTAATAAATTGCCTCATTTGGACCAATACTTAACTGTCCACATGTAAAAAGAGGCAGCAAAGTGTCATACACATCTCTAAAGCTACTTGAAGTCTCATTGGTATATGAAACTAATGGCTAAGCTAGCTGCGTCTTCCACAAAAACAACATCACGACGAACCAAAATGCATTTAGTCTATGGATGATACAGACAATAGCCTTTGCTTTCATAGCTATACCCAACAAAAATACATTTCACTCCTTCATCATCCAATTTCTTGCATTGTTGTTCAGGCACTAATGCACTAATGCATATGCCAGACAACCAAAGACATGTAGATGAGCAATAGATGGATTGTGATCATGCCAAGTCTCATATGGAGTGGTAGAATGTAATGCTTCGATGGGACACCTGTTAAGTACATATGCAACACACATAACATCCTCAAGCCAGAAGCTATGTGGTGAAGCCCGACTTTTGCCCATACACCTTGCATCTCAATAAGAGAAATGTTCTTTCTTTTATCAACTCCATTTTGTTGAGGTGTATACAACATTGTACAATGATCTTTTATTCTACACTCTACCAAAAATGCATTAAAATCAGAAGACATGTATTCCCTCCCTCCATTAGAATGGAAGGTGCCTAATTTACATGCTGACATATTTTCAACCATAACCAGAAACTGTTTGAAGCACACAAAAACTTCAGACTGTGCTTTTAGTAGATACACCCATGCTTGTCTGGAGAAATCATCAATCAAAGTCACAAAATAAAGGTAGTTCCATGGAGAAATCATCAATCAAAGTCACAAAATAAAGGTAGTTCCCAAAAGAAGGTGTTTGCAAAAGACCATAGACATCACTATAAACGAGCTGCAATTTATGAGAAGCTCAAACTGATGCATCTTTTGGGAAGGATCAATGCTTCATTTTCCCGAAAATACAACCTTCACAGACATGTTTACAAGGTGCCTCAAGTTTGGGCAGAGAGGACGTCATTTCAGATTTTTGTTGGCATAGCAAACTAGCAAAATTTAGATGACCAAAGAAATGCATGCCAAAACTTTGCATTTGAGATAGCTTGAGAATCTTTAAGTGCACATTCGTTAATGATAGCTAGTTCCAATTTAGAGGTTGTCATGATATAGAATCTAGTTCCCATTTAGAAGCTAACTATATATGATAGCTATCTTTTGATGATAGTTAGTTCCAATTTTGAGTTTGTTATGGTACGAAATCTACGTGTTGATTTGGTTCTGTTTTCTTTTATTTTAATTTCCTCACTTTCTCTCGCGGGGTCTATACTATTTTATTCCTCTCATTTTACACAAAGCGAACTGACTATATCTCACAAAGATAATTGTGTCCGTTGGGCGATTCGAGTGGAAAGCCTTGATAGTCAACAGCTCCAAGTGAAAGTAAACCCAACAGATTATTTTTAACTCCATAAATAAATTTATGATGGCTGAGATCGTTGGTTCTTTCAAATTTCAAGTAGTAGATCGAACTCCCCTGAAAAAAGAACTGTTTTTTTAATTAAAAAATGGTATCAGATCGTTTGAATATGTAAGGGTCTCCAAATTGTTTTGGCACACGATCAGGGAGAGAGATGGACGACTTTATAAGCCGTAGCACGTGAATTGCAGTAGGCGATTCCGACTCCCAAGCTGCGATTCTTCATCCCTCACTATTCCGACTCCCAAGCTGCGATTCTTCATTCCTCACTGAGCCATCAACAAGCAGGAGAGCGATTAATCAGTGTTGCTGCCTCAGGCTCTGATTTCCCCGCATCAACTTCCGCCGCTTGTCCTGTTTCGTCACCCGCACCTCACGAGGACACCAGAGATGGTTTCCGATTCCGACAGCGAAATTAAGCTTCGTGGTACGTTACGTCCTCGCTACTTCGTGCATGTTTCAGTTCCGCATGCCATCGAGGTTTGCGCAAGATTCTAGGACTGTTTATCATCGCGTATCCGTGTTTTTGAATTCAGATGTATGTATTGTTGGTGTCGCAAGAACACCTATGGGAGGCTTAGCTGGTTCGCTTTCGTCTTTCGCGGCTTCGAAGTTAGGATCCATCGCTATACAAGGTACATGCAGTTCAAAAAAAATAGTGAGTGTCTTAAGATAA